>OZ005609.1:5749166-8350000 GCA_963930655.1 Myrica gale | reverse complement strand
GTGGAATCATTACCTCCAACGACTACAAATTATTATTGTTCAAGACAATAAATAGAACAAAAAAAATGAAACATTTTCAATATTTTTACAAACATTTTGGTTGATAAAACACAAGCAAATTCTTGTTAGGTGTGTTGAGTTTTCAGTAGATTAAAGAGAGCTAGCCTGATAAAAAAAAATTAGGTGTAAAAAAAATTTATTTGGGGAGCCAACCGGGGCGGTGGCCACTGTTCGGCCCCTTACCTCCGACTGTGTCTACATTTTTCCATACTCTACCCGCAATTTTTTTTTCTAAATCTCTACCCGCAATTTCGAATTCTAGAAAATTCTGTGCTATATTTTAACACCGAACTACTCTCGTAGCGGTACTGGCGGCTCCAATTCCCAGACCAGATACACAATCATCAAAAGTGCCTAGACACTGCCTACGAGCCAATTGGTTGTGGTTGTGCCATCTTTATGGTCAGATAATAGCAGCCCACATGGAAGACCAGTCAAAGATCCACTTTATTTAAGCCACGTTGCTCTCACACGTAATGGTCCACAGCACACTATCCTACTCAGAATCCATGAACATCAGTAGCAAATTCCTCAAACTTTTGACTTATAAAAAAAAATTCCTTAAACTTCTCTATCATTACATATATATTGCAAATCAAAGTTCCTTACATTTTCTCTATATTTAGCTAGACATGTTATAACGGTACTGCACCCAGGAGTACCTTTAAAAGTTTCTCTCATACAGTACTGTCAGAGAGAGAGATAGGCGACTCTCCGTTTTGGCTGTGATGGGTGGTGAGGTGGTCGAAGAGAACATGAGCCAAGTGATGGCAAAGAGGGAAGACGCAGAAACCCCGGCCATCTCGGCCCCACCCCTTCAACTTCATTTTCCTTCATTGTCTCGGTCACCACTTACGGATTTAGTTCCAAATACGCCTAAAAGCCCGTTTGCTTCGCGTTTGATGAGTACTCCAATAGCCAGCCCCATGAAGAAGGCCATCGTGAGCATGCAAAGTTACTTGGAAGAAGTTGGGCACTTCACCAAGCTTGATCCACAGGACGCCTGGCTTCCCATCACGGAGTCGAGGAACGGAAACGCATACTACTCAGCATTTCATACGCTGTGTTCAGGAATAGGGGTTCAAGCCCTTGTTCTTCCCCTAGCTTTCACATCCCTAGGCTGGTGAGTTCCCTCGTTTTCGTGTTAATGTAATAACACTTAGCGTACACAGCTTTTATTTTTGGACGAGGTGACTGGTGACATCCTGGTATATAGCTAGGTTGAATTGTTGGGGTCTTAACTTTTAAGAGAACTAATTCTCTTTGTTTCAGGATCTGGGGTATTGTATGTCTTTCGGTGGCTTTCACATGGCAGATGTACACTCTGTGGTTACTGATTCAGCTACATGAAGCGGAATCCGGGGCGCGTTACAGCAGATATCTCCGCCTTTCCATGGTGGCTTTCGGTATGCACGATCATCTTTAGTTTATATATCAGCTTAGCTATACAGGGTCTCCCAAGCGATCGACTTCGAACGAGCAAAATCTAGTTGACCAGTCAGTATTCCAGAACTCCATGATGCACAAAAAAACAATAAAGCTATATACTCTGAACCTTAATAACTCCATACGTAGAATTTTTTTGAAATATATCGATAGAGCACCATCGGCGTTCGAAGGTTTTGTGAATTTTACACGAAGCCGTCATTGGGGTTCGAATATATATATATATATATAGATAGTACTTAAAGAATCAGATGACGATGAAATATCATATGCCGTGCCATATTTAATTGTAGGTAAATGTGAATTGTTATTTGCAGAGTTGTTTTACGTCGACAAAGGCATGTACATGAAAACCCAGAAGACTCTAGAGGAATTTTGAGTGAAACAAAAAAAATACTAAAATGAAACTTAGCATAAACTAGGGGGTCATACATAGATACTCTTACATTTCAGCTGAAGAGTACGACCATAAATCATCTGGATCAAGTAGGAAGGATTTTTGTGGACTTAAAAGCCCTTTAAGATGCTTGGGTCCATGTATATATACTCATTATCTTTTCTTTAAGTCTAAGTTCAGAATTTTCAACAACAAAAAAAAAGCCTTTAGTTGGAGAAATTAATTAGTAGATTTTTTTCCCTTTTTGGGTAAGTATGTTTTATTTGAATAGTTTTTGTAAATTATTGATAGAATTTTCATTGAAAAAAAGGTGTGAAGAATATTCGTAATAAATCCTTTCCTCTTTCCACTAGTCCTGTCTGTTTAAGGTTCCACCACCTTCGTGGCAGATAGAGATTTGTTAACTCCACAGAGATAGCTTGTCGATCATCCGACAATTATATGTTGCTTAACATGTGACATCTGCTCACAAGCACTCCACAAATCAACACTGTCCTATGTGGATTACAAAAAACACTGTCCCATATGATTTCTTAAGATAAAGCTACACGTACTCAACACATCTCAAACATTGAAATCTAAAAAGTTTGCTTTTATTTGTGTACGTTACTGCTTCATCGTCGAAGGGCTTGTAACCCCGGCCCACCAAACCCGAAGACTACCCTTTAGCAGAGAGAGAGAGAGAGAGAGAGAATCTCAACCCTTTATCCATAATTATGGAATGAGATAAAACTTCTTGATATTTTACTAGTAAAAGGGAGGAAACTTCTTTTTATTTAGGAAAAATAATTATTATTGCTCTGCTCTATGTCATCTACTTTCCCTGAAATACCCCGGATGAATGCATAACAGGAGAGAAGCGAGGGAAACTGCTTGCCCTCTTTCCGACCATGTATCTCTCAGGTGGCACTTGCGTAACCCTGATCATGATAGGAGGTGGGACCATGAAGATCTTCTTCCAGATCATATGTGGGTCCACATGCAAAGTAAATCCACTGCCGACTATGGAGTGGTACGTCGTCTTCACATGCTGCGCCATAGTTCTGGCTCAGCTTCCCAACCTGAATTCAATCGCCGGAGTATCCCTAATCGGGGCAGTTACTGCCATAAGCTATTCCTCTCTGATATGGGTAATCTCCATAACCAAAACTAGGCCCATGGGCGTCTCGTACGATCCAGTGCACGCAAATTCCGACGGAGAAAAGCTTTTCAGCATTTTGAAAGCTCTGGGGATAATCGCCTTCGCTTTCAGAGGCCACAATCTTGTCCTTGAAATACAGGTAAGTTATAATATATTCTGAAGAGTGGAATTTAATGTTGATGAGGATGAGGATCCATTCAACAGACTACTGCTGCGCATGAAAGTATCTCATGATAGGCTTTTTGTCCACGCTAAATTATCGGCTTTTCAGCTATATTAATTTATCTTGGGTGGGTTGGCACTGCAGGGGACTATGCCTTCCAGCGGAAAGAGCCCATCGCGGGTACCAATGTGGAAAGGAGTGAAGTTTGCATATTTAATCATCGCAATGTGTCTGTTCCCTATTGCCATTAGCGGCTACTGGGCTTATGGAAATTTGGTAAGCACATATCTTTCTGACACATTATTCTAGTCCTATACTCGAAAACACTATTGCTCGTTCTGGGCTTGACTTACATTATTCTTGTATACTTGAAAGTCCGTACACAAACCAAACCCGGAAGGGCCTCCTGGAGTAAGGAGTAATGCGTTAATCCCTCTCTGAAACTACTAGATGCTAACGATTTCTGCTCTATTGCCAGATACCCAGCGGAGGGATGCTAAATGCTCTGTACAAATATCACGAGCATGGCACATCAAAACTTCTCTTGGGACTAGCGAGCTTGCTCGTGGTGCTTAACAGCCTCAGCTCATTCCAAATATATGCAATGCCGGTCTTTGACAATCTGGAGCTGAGATATACCAGCAAAAAGAACAAACCCTGCCCATGGTGGCTCCGCTCGGGTTTGCGAGCCGCCTTTGGATGTCTTGCATTTTTCATAGCAGTGGCACTACCATTCTTGCCGAGCTTAGCTGGATTGATTGGAGGAATAGCGCTACCAATCACCTTAGCGTATCCGTGTTTCATGTGGATAGTGATCAAGAAACCCAGGAGATACAGTGGGATTTGGTACCTCAATTGGGCATTGGGAGTCTTGGGAACGATTCTCAGCATTCTAGTCGTCACGGGAGCAATTTGGGACATAGCGACAATGGGACTAGAGATCCACTTTTTCAAGCCCCAGTAAGTGGTGACAAGAAAGCATAGGAAATTTTCCCCTTATGATGCCCTTGCAAACTTACCTCCCGGCCTTGTAGAAACCGCATGTTGTGTGTTCGTGATAATAGCAACGTGTTACTACTTTCTGAGACGATTGTAAACCCGTCCCGCACCTAGTTGTCATGTAATTAAGCACGCATGAAGCATTCGGTTGTTATTACATGTCGAGCTTACACCAGTGTTACTCTGCCAGGGAAAAAAATGACTATAAAGTATCTGTAACTACTTCTACGACAAGTTGTATACAGCAAACAGACAGTAAGAAGGAAGCCGAAACTACAACTACAAACAACCTCCCATTCGATGATAACATCTGCAACTTTCTATCTCGAGAATACGCCACTTTGATCAGCTTCGGTCAAATACATTATATTCCTTATCAACTTCCTTTAGGTGTAAAACTTCGCCTACTGACCAAAAAGAAGTTGGACCAATTGCAATGGCCAAGAACATAACAGGAGAAGGTAGGGGGTGCACTGAAAATTGAGACAAAATGTGTTTTACATTGATAATGGAAGAAGCATCCTTCGCTTCTTTTTCCCGGCCAATCTCACTTGCTTTGTAATTTTCATGCATAAAAGCAATAGCATTGTGATGCATACTAGAATGAAAGCAAGTTGCATATGCCTAAAGTACAGAGAAACCGCAGCAAAAACCAGGAAAGCTAGAATAACAAGTTCCCATATGACAAAGATCATAACATCCACCCTGCATCCAGAGAAAAAGGAGAAAAAGTGACAAAACTACTGTCAGAAGTAATTCATCCATGGAATTGGGAAGTGAAAACAAAAAACAAAAAACAAAACAGAAAGAAAGAAATAAAGAATTCAAATTATAAGTCCCATAGTGAAAATGAAACTGTTCTGACCAACAATAACTCGCCAAGAGAATCTCAAGTTGTGAAAAATCAAACTCATTGTCCATTGATTGCATAAGGCAAGCTAGACAATATTATAGTCAACCAACAATGACCACTATGTCCACTGACATGCATTCGCAGTTCAGTTGCCCGCATATTCATTCAAACATGAATCTCATTACTCTTCATTTCCTTCGCACCATCATTTTCTAGATGACAGACTATCAGTAAATACCTAATTCAATTTTATTAAGCTGATTCAATAAATGCATAGTTTAGTCAATGATTCCAATGGTAGTGTGCCATCCATCAATATTTACACACTCATTTCACCAAATTAACTCAACTTGCACAACAAACTCGGAAAAAAGTCAAACAAAACTAGTTCTGATTCCTAATTCAAAATAGTTAGCAACAACTATAGGGCGGGCACAAGAAGGCTAAGCCTTCTTACTTATTAGCACACATCACTAATATATAGGCATACTAAAGCTTTATGACACTAGACATCTGGGAGTGACAACAGACAAACAGCACCAATATTCTCACAGATTGATTAGTAGTGTTACAGCCTAATAATCAAGCACGCCTTTAGATAAGATTCTCTCCAGCAAGAAATGCTAACATGCCTAGACTAGCCTTCAAACAAACAGCCAATATCATCCAGTTTGAGGTTCGTATCTCCTAACAACTTCATTTAAAATCAGGACTGGATAAAATGAACCAGCCACCCATGAGCTGAACTGCCAGAGAATTGGCCAGTTCACTGTCGTAAGCTTTCCTTAAAGATTGCTTATATGTCAGTAGCAAGTTTCAAGCCTCAGACAAAGGCAAGGATATGCAGAGTTTACAAATCATCAACTTCATGTTTTATGCAACATATTATGCTAAAAGTATGCAGTAAATTCCTATTGGACTTCTATTGATTATTCAGTCTAATAGAGGGACTCTTAGCAAAAATCTTTTACAGAGGGGCCCCCATGGAGACGCAGGAGATGCAGGAGCTGCCAGCCAGAACGACCAATAAATGAGATAAACTTGAACCCAACCTCACACAATCACTTTCTGACACTCTAACCATAATACCAAAGCTCCGCTTCTATTAATCTGAGTATTTCAATAACATAAATCTAAGAATATAATTTCTAAGTAATGGTCAAACGATTTATGCTGTTATGGCTACGCCAATTGACCCCAAGTCAGATCTTCCAGCCTTTTAAGCCCTCGCATTTTCAGTATGTCAATGGCCGGATCTTTTGAACCATTATTCAAGCATAAAACGACCTAATGGCTAAACATTGATATGGGCATTTTTCATAAGAACAACAAGATAGTAAACATTCTCCAATATTTCCACATCACTTTTTAATTACCTCTCCCACCATGAAACTACTCCATCCCAGTCTTAAGTAGAGTACGTAACGAGTCAAACCATGTAAAACAATCATCTTAACCCTGTTCAACAGCAGGGTCACAATTTGCCAACATTCATGGAGATGACCAATAGTACTTAACTTTTCCATCAGCTATAAACACCTCTTCTCATTTATACAACTGAAAGGAATCAAAAAATATTTAGCAAATCTAATGTGAAATCAAGGCATCACTAGCTTGTCCTCATGTATCATGTCAATCTTAATTGATACATATAGATATTCTTCAATGCACACTAGTCAGCCAACTCCAAAAACCTGGAGGATATCCAATATAAAAGCTTCCTCACAGAAAATTAGCTCAGTTACGATGTTGTGAATCTCTATGAAAACGCATCAATAAATAGACATGTCATCCCCTTGTCATCCAGTAATTGCGAGGCCTCATTTCACCAACAATATGTCGTACACCACATGCAACTTAAAATCCTACGGTCATATACAATAAATTTTCCCGGAAAAAAATCTCCATTTTTGTGTTAAAAAGAAGAAAGAAGATGGGTGAAAAAACGCCACAACCTTACAGGCCCTCTATTTTCAAATGATTCAACAGACCTGATGGTTATATCTTCCAGGTGTTGTAGCTTCGATAGAACACATGATGAATTGATGATAGTTCCTTGTGAATTGTATAGAATTTTCAAACAAACCATTCAAAACGCATCACAAAAAGCAAAAAACGAGAGCTGATATAATTGACCTCACCAATCTTAGAAAGCTTCGCCCTATACGAGTTCTCCATACCCGATTTTGTATTTCCCACCAAAATTCCAAGAAAATCCAAGGTATCCAACAAATTTGATCCCTAAACATCAGGACCCTAGCCAATCTAAATGTTAATATGTATTTCTAGTAACATCTATACACCAGATTAAGAACGCTGATCCCAAAAGGAGCCAAACAACGAAAAGAAAAAGAGCAAGAACGGCAAAAAGTAAACCCATACAGAATAAAATCAAAAGATTTAAACGGTACCTTGAAGAAGGGAGATTAGAAGTGGAGGAGAAGAAGGAGACGGAGGCCCAATCGTGCTTAGATCGAAGCTGGTACTCTCTCAACAGATCTGCTAGATTCGATCTCGTTATCATGGTGCTCTTCCCCTCTCTCCTTCTGTCTCAATTTATCTGAAGTATTCTCCTTTCTCTCTCAGGAGCTCAGCGATCGTCGTCGTCGACAATTGAAACTCGGCAGAGCCAACGACTCTTTGAACGAAGAACGGAACGGGCGTGGGCATCAACGTTCAATTCGTATTTCGCCAGGGGTTTGTTGCGTGCCCCTTCTGTAAGTTCTCTTCCTGTAGCTCTATCTTTTTTTTTTTTTTCGTTTACCTGTTTCTGTTCGGTTCGAAGTTAAATATTATTTTTTCCCTTAAATAAAATAAGTTAAGAAAATATGATATTCTATAGACAAAAATCAAATTTAATCTTATAATTTCTAATTTATCTAATTACATCTCAAAAGTTTTTTAAAAGATATCAATTATGGTCATAAGTTAATTACTAAAGCTAAAAAAAATAATGGATACGCCCCTTAATATTAGGCCAAAATCAATCTCATCCCAAAAAAGGTCATTTGCTCCTTTTATGTTTTTGAACCTAATCAATTTTTGTGTATGCCAACAACATGCATAATGACATAAATGATTCTCCAATAAAAATTATAAATAAATAAATAGATTACTAAAATAAGTTTTAAATGAATAGATTACTAAAATAAACTTTTAATATTTTTATTTAAAAAATATTACTTTTTTATTTATTTATAACTTTTTAAAAATATTTTTAATAATTTCGCCTTAAATATATATTTCAATTATTTTACATGTAATTTAAAGGTCATTTCAAACTGAATGCGAGAATTGATTATAAAAATAAGGAGGGACATATATAGCAGTTTTTAAACTTAGGGTGCATTTGCACCAAAAATATCACAATATTTTTCACCAACTTACAATAAAATATTACAATATAATATTTCTCTCTCCTATAAAAAAATATAAAAAATTACCTCTCTCTTCACGTTTTCACTAAACCCAATACCAACACAAATGACAAAATCCAATACCTAAAATTTTTCAACACAAACACAACCTTAATGAAGTGAGATTGATTTTGACATTAAGGAGCATATTATAACATTATTCGAAAAAAATATATAAATATAAATAAAAATATAAAAATAGCTTTTTAAGAGTATTTCCTTCCATCTGATTTAACTGTCAGATCAACTGAAATTCTTTTTAAAACTTACATAGTGTTTGTCTACCCTACAATTTTAACAAAATTTTACCAAAATTTTAACATCTTTACTTTTTCATTCTTTCTCCTTACTTTTTCTCTTACTTTTTCACTTTTTTACTTACTTTTTCATTCTCTTTCCTTACTTTTTCTCTAACTTTTTCACTTTTTCATTCTCCCTTTTCAACCTTTTTACCAACTACTACAATTTTACTAAAATTTTAACATCACAAATGAAAACCGTGGTTTGACGGTTTAGCCCTGCGTATCGGTCGCACTGTAGAGGTTACCCGAGTTAAGCCCATGAGGCCATGCTTCAAATCCAGCTTTAGATATAGCCTAATACCAAAAAAGCCTAACTTTTTGCTCCATTTTGACTCCCTCGACCAAAGAAAGCCCCCTAGAGTTAAGTCCACTTAATAGTAGGATCGTCGTCAATCAAATTTTGTTCGACACATGGAACCAACAGAAGCTTCGCAAGATCGCTCCGATAACCCTAACGACGTCGTATCCGGCGACTCCTCGCCTGATACTGATCTCACTCACTCCAGTAGTGCAACCCCGTCCGAGAAAAATCTCCAAAACTCATCAGAAAACCACTTCGCGCTTCCCAAAACGACTGCTTCGGAGTCGCAAGACGACACCTCCTCCGAGCCCATCCAAGAAGATAACCTTGATGGACCCCACCAAACCCCTAAACCCAACGAACCCGGTGCAATTGAGGCTGGACCGCCGCCCAAGAGGCGCCGCCGAAGAAAGAAATTTTTTACGGAGCTCAATGGCAATCCATCGCTCTCCAGGAGTCGCCGGTCGGACCATGCCAGGCACGTCGATGTCGAAGCGCTAATCGCAATCTCTGTTGGCTTCCCGGTCGACTCGCTCACAGAGGAGGAGATCGAAGCCAACGTTGTTTCCACAATCGGCGGCATCGAGCAAGCCAACTACATCGTGGTCCGGAACCACATTCTTTCTCGGTGGCGATCCAACGTGTCCGTTTGGCTGACCTTCGACCACGCGCTCGAGTCCATTCGGGCCGAGCACAGAGGCCTCGTCGACTCGGCCTACCGCTTTCTTCTCAACCACGGTTGCATCAACTTCGGGCTCGCAACCGCCATTAAAGAAGCAAAATTGAGGTCAATTGATGGAATAGACAAGGGGAATGTGGTAATTGTTGGTGCCGGTCTCGCCGGTTTAGTCGCTGCGAGGCAATTGGTCTTTATGGGGTTCAAAGTTGTAGTCTTGGAAGGTAGGGCACGGCCGGGAGGGCGCGTGAGGACGAAGAAAATGGACGGTGACGGTGTTGAGGCCGCAGCGGATCTCGGTGGGAGCGTCCTCACTGGAATAAACGGCAACCCCCTTGGGGTTCTCGCAAGGCAATTGCGATTACCGCTTCATAAGGTAAGAGATATATGCCCATTGTACTTGCCTGATGGCGAAGCGGTGAACTCTGAAATTGATTCTAAAGTTGAGATTTCGTTCAACAAATTGTTGGATAGAGTTTGTAAGCTTAGGCATGATATGATAGAGGAAGTTAAATCCGTAGATGTTCCATTGGGGACTGCGATTGAAGCTTTTCGGCGCGTTTATAACGTTGCCGAGGACCCGCAAGAGTGCATGTTGTTGAATTGGCATCTTGCCAATTTGGAGTATGCCAATGCGTCGTTGATGTCCAATTTGTCGATGGCATATTGGGACCAGGATGATCCCTATGAGATGGGTGGTGATCATTGTTTTATTCCAGGGGGTAACGAGACATTTGTGCGGGCACTTTCTGAGGATCTTCCGATTTTTTATGAGAGGACTGTGGAGAGTATTAGGTACGGGACAGATGGGGTTCTGGTCTATGCTGATGGGCAGGAGTTTCGGGGGGACATGGTTCTTTGCACGGTGCCACTAGGTGTGCTTAAAAAGAGAAGTATTGAATTTGTTCCCGGGCTTCCACAGCGAAAGAAAGATGCAATTGAGAGATTAGGATTTGGGTTGTTAAATAAGGTTGCCATGTTGTTTCCATACAATTTCTGGGGTGGCGATATTGATACGTTTGGGCATTTGACTCAAGATCCAGGTATGAGAGGGGAGTTCTTTTTGTTTTATAGTTATTCTTCAGTGTCTGGAGGCCCTCTTCTTGTTGCACTTGTGGCTGGAGATGCTGCGATCAAGTTTGAGATGATGTCACCTGTGGAGTCTGTGAGAAGGGTGTTAGACATATTGAGAGGTATCTTCCATCCGAAAGGAATTGCGGTTCCAGATCCAGTTCAGGCAGTCTGTACTCGCTGGGGGAAGGATCAATTTTCATATGGGTCTTACTCTTATGTTGCGATTGGGTCTTCAGGAGATGACTATGATATTCTTGCAGAGAGTGTTGGAGATGGGAGAGTGTTCTTTGCAGGAGAGGCAACTAACAAACAGTATCCAGCAACAATGCATGGAGCTTTTCTTAGTGGGATGAGAGAAGCTGCTAACATAATGAGAGTGGCCAGGAGAAGGTCATTGATTCCAGCTGACAAATCAAATAATGTTGGAGAGGAAAGTGACGATTTGAATAAATTATTTGAGAGCCCTGACCTGACATTTGGGAGCTTCTCTGTTTTGTTTGATCCAAGGTCAAATGACCTTAATTCGAATTCCTTGTTAATAGTGAAATTTGGAGGGGAGAAATTGAACTCTGGCTGTCTGTCTCTTTTCGGCTTAATTTCAAGGGACCAGGTCATCAAACTGAGTGAGATAGATGGAGATGGGAACAGGATGAGGATGTTAAATCATGACTTTGGGGTGAGATTGGTTGGGAGGAAAGGCTTATCTAGTGCTGGGGAAACTCTGATCTCACATTTAAAATTCGCTAGATCAAACCTAAATGGTGGACTTAATACTGGTGCTGCATAGAGGAAGAAGAGCATCAGGGGATATAAGTGGAACCAGCTAGCTCGTTGCTTTGAACAATTTTGATTTTCTCAACGTTGGATAATAATACTTCAGCCTTGCTGGAGGGAGTTAAATCATATGAGTGAATAGTAATTTATGCCTAGGGCTGTTGGGCATATGGTTAAAGATGCCACTTGGGCCATAAAGCTGCTTTATCCTGTATGGTACTTTTTTTTTTTTTTAAGCAAACTTCATTGATAACAAATGTCAAAAACTCCAGGATAGCTCAAGGTGCGGCCAAATTGTGAGCTAATACATTTTCTCCTCTTTTAACATGCCTAAATTGCCAAAAGCTATGATTACCCAGCAAACCTATGAATATCTGCCACAATCATACTTGCATGCTCAAATAGTTATATTTATCTGGGACTGGGAGGCGATTGGTCCTAATTTTTTTAATGCCTTTGATTAATCAAAGAATTCCCCCCTGGCCCTCAGGGCTCCAATATATTTTTTAAACTGATTGGGAGTTATGTAAATTTCTTAGATTGCTGTAAATTCCTTCATTTAGTGGAATTACAATTGCTGATAGTTTCTATTACTTCTTCTTTTGCTCTGATCATTGCTTACTCGGATTAAGTCATAGATCTCTTGATTTAACTCTTGTTGACCTACAATCACGAAAGAATTTCCATCTTAGGAGGGTGGTCCGTGGATTATTGTTTTGCGGTGGGGTTATTTCGGTAATAACCAATACATGTTACTTGATTTGAAAATCTAATCCCGTTTGTAGTGTTAATAGGAAAACTCGAATTTTGGCTTACACATCTGTAAGGTCGTATAACACGTGATATATCGGCTCAAGCTCGAATAAACCTCAAAATCCCCTATTCCAATTCGGCTCGTTGAATTTTAAAGAAGCTGGAGCTCGAGAAGTTCTATTTTTATTTTTATTCTTTTTTTCAAATAAGGTTGTGTTTGTGTTGTAATATTTTTGGTATGGGAATATGTGTTGGTATTGGGTTTAGTGAAAAGGTGAAGAGAGGTAATTTTTTATATTTTTTGTAATTTTTTATATTTTTTTATGGTAGAGAGAGATTATATTGGAGTATTTTATTAGGAGAGATAAAATTTTGGGGAATATTATGAATGCAAACGCAGCCTAAGTTCAATCACTCAACTAATATATAAATATATTAAGACCAATTTCAAGTGGATACCAGCATATATGTACCTTAAAAGTCGTATACCAATTATGCAGGTATGTTTTTTTTTTAAACATATATATATATATATATATATATATTTCTCTTTTTGTTGGTGCTTCATAAAGTGCTCATCTTAAACTGTCATGACCACGCTTATTACCACGGGCTCTGGGACACATTCATCTATCTTTCCGTTTAAATGTCTATATAGACCAAATTTTAGGGTATGTTTTATTTGCAAAAATATTCTAGAATATAATAGGATTCAATAAAATTTATAAAACTCCAATCTACGTCAATATTCGTAATTCTATCAAAATTATACAAATTTTACAATTATTTACCAAACGAACATCCCTTACTGATCCAAAGGCTGAGCAAACTACAAAGTGAAATGGATTTGGTTGCTATTTCTCTCTTCCGGCCTCTCTCCAAAAGCAAATGACCTCTGAGTTTCTGGGCCAACATACCAGGCCACCACCAGGCCCAGTGATACAGAAAGCATCAAAGGCCCTCGCAAGTTTGTTTCTTACAAGATGTTGGCAGCCAAGGACAACGTCTTGATCAAGGACAACGGTCTTCAACAAACTTGTGTCACAGGATTCTGTACGCACTACGTGGAAGGCATTTCCTATAGAATGAGAAATTTCGTACTTGGAATTAGATCCCTAGATTAATGTCTAAACATGCATAACTTTTTTTTTTCGGGTGACAAGGGAAATTTAGGCACCCAACCACGTGCACCGAGCTCGGACGAACCTGACCCAGTATACGCACAAGGTGGGCTTAACGCCATGGCAAACCCAGAGCCGTGCAGCCCTCCCAAACCACACATGTCAGTTAAGTCCAGCTTCGCTAAGGGAGTGGCCCCAAGGAGTTGTTTGCACCTGAGAGGATTCGAACTTGGGACCTCAGGGGGAGCAAACCCATAGGCCCCAAGCCTTCACCACTCAGGCCAACCCCTTGGGGTTCATGCATAACTTTCGTATACATGCTTCCCAAATAATTTTCTTTGGGGAATTTAGCCATTTGATCCTTGAGTTTTACCTCATTTTATTTTTTAGTCTTTGGGTTTACTTTTTTCAAATATTAGTCCGAGTTTACATTTGTTTACGAAATGATCCTTCCGTTAGGGATCCGTTTGTTTCCCTAAATGAAGTGTCACATCAGCTGACAACTTAGCAGTTGATGTGGTAAGAGATACTGACATTTTAGTCCTTGGGTTTTACGCTGTTTTATTTTTTAGTCATTAGGTTTAATTTTTTCAAACTTTAGTCCTTGAGTTTACATTTTTTGACGAAATGACCCTTCCGTCAAGAATTACTGTTCAAATTTTGAAATATAAATTTTGGACTTAAATATTTAATAATTAACTTATCATTTTTAGTTTTGACAATTTTAATCACACATTTAATAGGACTAAACAATTAGAAATTCAATTTAAATCCTTAAAAATTTACAATTTTTATTAAAACTCTTAACTCTTGAATAGTAAAAGTTCTAAAAGTTAAAAATATATTTATTTAGTATTTCAAATTTTTCTTGTCTATATATTTTTTGTATTATCGCTACAATATTAGTGTATGCATACTCAATTTTTAACAACTATAAACGCGTGTTATATATTCTTAAGTAAAAAAAAATTGAAAATATTTTTCTTAATTTTAATTGTATTTACATAAAAAAATAAAAAATATAATAATATAAAATTCTTTGATTTGTTTGATCTTCGCACCTGCCCCGTGGTGGGGAAGTAGAACCGTATTTTACAAAGAAAATCAATGACCTATAAGGCCTAATTCATATGCCGAGTTGTTAATTGATGTGGCCCTTCCGTACGGATCCCTGACGAAAGGGTCAATTCGTAAAAAATTGTAAACACAAGGACTCAAATTTGAAAAAAATTAAACTCAAGGACTAAAAAATAAAACGGTGTAAAACCCAAGGACTAAAATTTGACAAAATTAAATTCAAGGACTAAAAAATAAAATAGCTTAAAACCTAAGGATTAAGATGTCAATTTTTCTTACCACATAAGCTGCTGAGTTGTTATCTGATGTGACTATTCCGTTAATAAAACAAACAAATACAGGATCATTTTGTTAAAAAAATTAAATGTCAAATACTAATATTTGAAAAAGTAAACCGACCGAACTCCCTTTTCTTTTGAATAAACCTTTGCCCGGTTTAGTTATCAAAAGGAAAATTGACATTTTAGTCCTTAGGTTTTACACTCTTTTACGTTTTAGTCCTTGAATTTCAACTTTCAAATCTAAAGCCCTTGGGTTTATATTTTTTTACAAAATGGTCCTTCCGTTAAAGATCCGTTTGTTTTCCTAACGGAAGGGCCACATTAGCTGACAACTCAGCAGCTGATGTGGTAATAGCAATTGACAGTTTAGTCCTTAAGTTTTAAGTTGTTTTATTTTTTAGTCCTTAGGTTTAATTTTTTAAAATTTTAGTCCTTTCGTTTACATTTTTTACTAAATTGTCCTTCCATCAAGATTTACTGTTCAATTTTTGAAATTCAAATTTTGACATTGAATATTGAATAATAACGTGTTATTTTTAGTTTTGACAATTTTAATAACACATTTAATAGGACTAAAAAAATTCAAAATTAAATTTAAATCCTCAAAAATCTATAATTTTCATTAAAACTCTATCTCTTGAATAGTATAAATTCTAAACGTTAAAAATATATTTATTTTCTAAAAAAGAAAGAGAATATGAGTGTTTTCTCTTCCTTTAGTATTTTCAAATTATTTCATGTCTATATATACTTTTTATTATTTCTACAATGTCTAGTGTCTGCATACTCAATTTTTATCAACTATAAATGCGTCTTATACAAAATACAAAAATAATTATTATTATAATAATATAATACGGTCTATGAATTAGGCCTGATAGGTCTTTGATTTTCTTTGTAAAATACGATCTTACTTCCGTATTGTTGGGGCAGGTGCGAGGATCAAACCAATTAAAGAATTTATATTATTATTATAGTATTTATTTTTGTATATTATTTACTTTTTATATAAATACAATTAAAATTATGAATTTTAGAACTTTTTACTATTCATGAGATAGAGTTTTAATGGAAATTGTTGATTTTTGAGGATTTAAATTGAATTTTAAATTTTTTTAGTCCTATTAATTGTGTTATTAAAATTGTCAAAACTAAAAATAACATGTTATTATTCAATATTCAATGCCAAAATTTGAACAATAATTCTTGATGGAAGGACCATTTAGTCAAAAAATGTAAACTGAAGGACTAAAATTTTAAAAAATTAAACCTGAGGGCTAAAAAATAAAACGACGTAAAACTTAAGGACTAAGCTGTCAATTTCTATTACCACATCAACTGCTGAATTGTCAGCTGATGTGGCCCTTCCGTTAGGGAAACAAACGGATCCGTGACGGAATGACCATTTTGTAAAAAAGTGTAAATCCAATGGCTTTAGATTTAAAATTTAAAACTCAAAGACTAAAACATAAAATGATGTAAATTTAAGGACTAAAATGTCAATTTCCCTTACCAAAATAACACGTTATTCTAACGTCAGCTTTATTTATCGCTCTAGGAGCCGAAGGACAGTGGCCTCAATGGCTCAATGACCCATCCACCTAGCCGCCCATGACATTATTATAAAATTGATAGCCTTTATCTTTTATTTTTCTGAACTATTATTCTGAACTTTAGCCTTTAGGCTTCTTTTATCATCTCTCCCTTAGAAGAAAAAAAAAATGTGTGCCTAGTTCTTCTTCTTCCTCCTCCTATCGCTTTTATTGCTTTATCTGAGCATTCGTTGAATCTACGCAGTTCATTAATGGATGAGTGCGCCAACCTATCTTCAACTGAGAACGAGAGCAGGGCCCGAAAGAACGTTACTAAACATTATTTTGAGAAGGGAAATTTATAAATAATTCACTGAAATTTTAGATCCTTTTTCGAAAACTCATTAGTTTTTAAAAAAATTCAAAACTTTGGGTTTACAATTTTAGAATCAAAACTCTCTGGACCCAACGCTGTTAGACCTATTTAACGGAAAATTCATCTCGTTCAATTACAATATGACACGTGTCATTAAATAAATAATAAAAATATATAAAATTAATAATTCAAAAAAGAATTTACAAATAACTCAATAAAGTTTTAGCGCATTTTTAAAAAACTCACTGGGTTTTAAAAAATTTCAAAACGCTCACTGAGTTTGTCAGTTTAGTATAAAAACTCACTGGACCCAACGGTGTTAGACTTATTTAACGGAAAATTCATCTCGTTCAATCATAATGTGATACATGTCGTTAAATAAATAAAAAAATAAATATAAAGTTAATTTAAAAAACATAATTATTTTTATTTTTATTTATTTTTATTTTAAAAAAAGATCGAGAACCCTTAATCCTTTCACGGTAGAGGGGGAATCCACCTCTGGGCGGCCGGAGGGAGGGTTCCTCCACCCTCCGTTGGCTGCCCAGTTATGGGCTACCATGGGTGGGGTCCACCCATCGGCGTCAGGGTGGGGGTTGGGAGACCTCCCCCTATCCTGCAACCCATAGAGACCACCGCTCGGGGTGGAGGAACCCTCCCTCTAGCTCCTCTCCATGAAAGGATTAGGGGTCCCCGATCTTTTTTAAAAATTAAAAAATTATTATTATTTTTATTAATTTTAGATTAATTTTTTAATTTTTAATGACATGTATCACATTGTGATTGAACGAGATGAATTTTTCGTTAAATAGTTCTAACACCGTTGGGTCCTGTGAGTTTTGATACTAAAATGACAAATTTAGTGATCATTTTGAAATTTTTTAAAACCCAGTGAGTTTTTTAAAAATGAGCTAAAACTTAGGTTGTGTTTGCATGAAAAATTTTACAAAATTTTTTACCAACTCACAATAAAATACTACTATATAATCTCTCTCTCTTCCATCAAATCATAACTTTTCACTATAAAAAATTATCTCTCTTCACTTTTTCGCTAAACCCAATATCATCACAAAACTCAATACCAAAAATTTTAAAACACAATCATACCCTTAGTGAGTTATTTGTAAATTATTTTTTAAATTACTTTTTTTATTATTTTTTATATATTTAATTACATATATCACATTGTGATTATACGATATAAATTTTTCATTAAATAAGTCTACGTTGAGTCCATGAACTTTGATTCTAAGTAAATTTACCTTTTTTTTTTTTTTAAAGAAATACAAAAAGGGACACAGCCAACCCAAACCGACCACTTGCCCAACTGCTTCTCCCAAGTAACGTATCTTGGGAAATTAACAGCATCGAACGGATCAATATTGCCCCCACAAGGAGGTATCCCGTGCTCCAACTATTCGCAAATCTCGATGCCTCCCTTCTCGCTTTTGTAACAGCCACGTGTCCCCCACATTCTCTTTCACTGGGACCCCATGCCGACCTTCCTATATTATCCTCTGGCAGACCGACGTACACGCGGTCCCACTGTACACCCTCCCCACATTATTCTGACACGTGTTAGTGTTACCGCCTCTCATTGGTCGCGTGCAGGCGCCAACAGCTCAGCGTGTCTACCTCTTATTTTCTACTTTGTTCTTGAACCCTTTTGGACTAATGCTTTCCCATCTCGCCAGCGTACTGAAAATGATGAGACTCGCTGATTACATGTGAACGTTTGCCATGCCCTATGACAGTTGTCAAGTAAAGGATCAGCGCGTACTTTGAGGCATCTAAATCCGAGAGTACGAGTTTTCATTTGCTGTTGAAGTTATGGTGTCACGTCGGTTACAGAAACGGCACACTGATTCGCCGTCCAATCGTTTTAATCGCGTCAGATGCGCGTCGTATGACGCTATATAAACCTGCTACTCTCCTAAAGCAAATACATCTTCAGAGAACTGAGAAACCATCCCAACCCTTTCGCGAGAGTAACTTGATCGATTTGCTTGTTCGCTTTTGATCTTCCTTCGTTTCATTCTCGATTATATTGTAGTTGTTCGGTATGGCGGACACGTACAGCAGCAAGAGTAGCCATGAGTACGAGACCAACGTTGTTGATGGTCAGGGTCGGCCGGTAGAGACCAAGGACCGCGGGCTGTTTGATTTCATGGGAAAGAAAGAGGAGAAGAAGGCCCAAGAGGAGGTGCTCGCTACAGAGTTTGATCAGAAAGTTATGGTGTCTGAGCCTGAGCCAAAGTTGGGGGAATACAAGGAGCACGAGAAGAAACACACTAGTCTCTTGGAAAAACTCCACCAATCGGACGGCAGCTCTAGCTCTGTAAGTTATCTCTATTTATTACATGAGATCGTTGTACGAACCAAAAAGGCGTTTTTTTTTCTTCCCATTTTTTCACATTTTTGGAAAAGAGGTTCTTAAAGATCTGTTTTGCTTATTCAACGATTTTTCGTGCGTTTAAACGTACATTGGATACGGCGAATGAGCCTCCATGCATATAGTTTTTACCAATATCACAGGACTAAAAACAGTAACGTTAGCTTTTTCAATAGAAAACCAGTCTTCGTCCACTTGTTGAATACGATGAATGACAGTTACTTTTGCTTCTTTCCAACACACATAAATGGGGCCCTTATAGCCACGTGTAAGTATTAGGTGTTTTTTCTTCGGAGTGAGCGTGATGACGGGAGGTTCATATGTCTATTTAACACGTATGGGACGAATGAACAGCAATTTCACGTCAATACCAATTGCCAGGACTTGTCTATTTATTGTTGTTTAGAAATAGTTTATTGTGTTTTTTTGTCGTGTTAACTTGTACCTGGTTCGATAATCTGGAATAATGTAAATTCTTTTTCTCATTCGAATATGTCTTGTTTTTTTTTTCTTTTTACAGTCTAGCGATGAAGAGGAAGGTGAATCAGAAGAAAAGAAGAAGAAAAGGAAGGAAAGGAAGGAAAATAAGGGACTGAAGGATAAAACTAAGGAGAAGATAACAGGAGATAGGGAAGAAGAGAAGTACGAGGACAGTTCTACCGTCCCGGTTGAGAAGTACGAGGACAGTACTACGGTCCCGGTTGAGAAGTACGAAGAAGAAACTGTAGTTGATCATCAGGCGCCTACTGTAGTTCATCATGCGGAGCCTGTCCAACCCGAGGAAAAGAAGGGGTTACTCGATAAAATCAAGGAAAAACTTCCAGGCCAGCCGAAGAAGGCCGAAGATATTCCTCCTCCTCCTCCTCCTACTCAGACCGAGTATGCCGCAGCTGAGCTCCCCAGTCAGGAGGGCGAGGCGAAGGAGAAGAAGGGCTTCTTGGAGAAGATCAAGGAAAAGCTGCCTGGATACCACCCAAAGACTGAGGAAGAGAAGGAGAAAGCTGGGGGTGCTCCCAGTCCCCATTAATGAAACCGTGTTCGTGTTTGAAGGGATGGCGCGATTATATACTGTGTTTTTCGCTTGTTAATTTATGATGTATTTTTCTTTTGACTTTTTGGTTCTTTGGGCTTGTTTTCTGTGTTTGTTAATTTGTTTGCATGTGAAAGTTGGCTTTATAAGTTTAATTCATGTTTTGGAGAAATAAAAGGAAAAAATGTTTTTATTTTTATTTTTCCATTTCTGAGTTGAAAATATATATTCGTAATAAAATGGTTATAGTTTGTTTTTAGTGGCTTTTATGTCAACATTTTAGGCCTCCATGGATTGCCGAAGGTGCAAGCCGACTTTTTCTTCGTCGACTACGGCGGCAAACGCCGAGTGCTTGGATTCAAGTTTCCTAATCAAGAAACAGGTGCATGGCTGAAATAGAATGCTGCAGAACCAACCAAACCCTATCCTTTTCTGTGTGTATATATATATATATATATATAGTGGACCATAGGGGACACGTACGTAGGTGATGGCTCTTGGCTTGGGTCGTGTAGAAAGCTCTGGAATCGATCACTTCAATTTCCCATTTTTACAAATAAATTAGACGTCGTAATCAACAAGTTCTCTTTCTTCAAAGGTAATTAATTCTTCAGTACATTGAACTCTGTGAAAGTACCGATTAATCCTCTCCTTCCAAGTAGAAATTTTACCATTAGACTGTATCCGCTTGTTCTTGATGTACATTATTTCAATTCAATTTGTTAATTAAGACGGTTCATAATGTTTGTGCTTAATAAGGATATGTGATTATTTTTTTTGGGGGGGGGGGGACAATCGTATAATTTCCATGATTTTTTTTTCAAATTGCCTATTTTAGTTAATAAAAATTGACCTTAAGCTATTATTAAGGTAACAAGTGCATTATAGTCGGCAATAACTCTTGCAGCCTTTCATTTCACGTGTGTCGACGTGGCATCTTCTAGTAGGCATGAGGCCAATTTCTGGTTAGGAGGATTAATCTCCTGTTGAAATAGGAAGCTCCGGATGCTGACCTATTGCTCTTCTTCTAGAATATATTGGATTAAAAAGGAAAAAATTATAGCAAAGTACCAAGAAACTTTTGCCTTCTACTGGTCTGTTGTGAACTCTGTATCTATCTATATAGCAAAGTGGAGATGAAGCACTTCTTGCGTATTTGAAGAGGAATATACACAACAGAAAATTTTCTATATTTTTTGTCCGTATAATTTGAAAAAGAATATACACCACAGAATCAATATGGACCGAAAATAGAAAAAGGACACAAACTCATCACGACCAATGAAATTTAAAGTCGTTCCTTAAACGGAGTAAAAGGTAGCGGACAATATGAATGGTAAATTGCTGACCAAGGAAAAAAACCAACTCATTCCTTAAATAGGGATAGCTTCCGCTACTTAAAAGGTTGTGGAATGAGTTGAGAGCGGCCTGGAAGCGTTTGACGTCATAGAAGGCAGAATATTGAACAAGATGGTGGCAGCGGGTCAAAAAGTGCTGTGGATGGCCTTCGTGCTCCTACTGCTGACTACAAATTATCCCACAGAGGGTAGAAAGCTTGTTACAACCAATCTGCACTATGGCAGGCTGCTTAGTGGTAACGACGCCTCTCCACCGCCACCACCAGGGCTGCCGACTAGTAGTTCATATTCGCTACAAAGAATTTTTCCGTCTCCTCCCCCTCCTCCGCAGCGCAACGGCAACTAGCTAGGGAAATAACAAGATATTGAGAAAATTGCACAAACGCGATAAAGAAATAAAGTGATTTCCTTGTAATTAATGAAGTACTGTGGGAGCCATTCTGTATGACATAAATTACCATAGTAATTGTACGCCTATTGTTGTTAAGAGTGCGAAACTCATCACTCATGGTTTTATACAGACATGCACTAATTAAATAAAAAAGGTTGAATTAAGAAATACATGTTACACCATTTTTTATGATCTCTCTCTCTCTTTCTCTCTATAAAATTCCCATTATCTGTGGTATATATTGTGGAGTCAGGGATTTTCAATGGTAATACCATGTTAAATATAGTAATTTATCATCAAAAGCTTTAAGCTAGAACAAGAGGTGGATTTAATCAAAGAAAATGTGCTTCCCTAATTCCGGTACTGAATGGCTGTAAGAAAGAATATGAATTGCCTTAGTTTGAGATTGATTTCCATCTGTGCAGGAATAGATAGATAGCGACTTCCTATTGAATAGTAACCTCTTTTGAATGTGCTGCAAAAGATCTTCCAGCTTGTTGTATCCCCAAAATATAAGAGGACAAGCCTTCCCCATCTTACAGTTCCAAAAGGCTGTTGATCTCTTCGTCTGCTTTGAGGGAAGCAGAGGCGTGATGTAGGGGGGTGCGGTCCTGGGCGGCCGCCCCCCATTACATCCCAAAAAAAAAAATTTCATTAAATTTTTATTTTTATTTTTTATTTTATTATTTGTATGTTGGCTGGGCCTATGGGGCCCGACCCCCTTCGTCCAGTCTAATCTAAGTATATTTGATTCGGCAGTTTTTGAGCTTTACAAGGACAGTAAAGTAGATCTGCTGGCACCTAAGTTGGTCTTCATTGTCCTTGATTTAAGACAGGTGAATATTTTCCCCCCTGATGCAGCTCTCTATGATGTGGTGAGAGACAATTTGAAATACCCAACATAATTGTTTCACCTATCAATATACCCTGTAAGATACAAAAATTAGACTATTTGGAATTGCAGGTACTGGTTTGGGTATTAATTGTCATTTGATTTTGATATTAAGAGATTTTTCTCTGTCACATACAGGTACTAGTTTCAAACTCCAGAGGAATGATTAATAAAAGAAATGGTGGAAGTTTTGGAGGAACCGTTCAGCATAGGAAAAATGGGAAAGACATTTTCGGGGAGTATGAAACCAAGGATCATATGAAGCACAAAGCTAGCGAGATTGAGAAAAACAATGTTTTAAGAACATGTTCAATAGATATTCTTTTAAAGCTTGTAATTACATCTTATTAGAGTACATTCCTAATTTGTAAAGATTCTTGTGTTTGTTGTAAAATATTATTAATCAATAATGAAGTATATTTTGTTTTATTATCCTTGGTCTTTAAATTTTTACATCCAATTAATTATGATTATTAAAATAAATTTGTATACGGATTAAAAAAGCATGTATAGAAAATATAGAAAAAAATTAGTGGTGATTTGGAAATGCAGGAAAAAAAAGCCGCTATAGGTGGCAACTGACCGCCGCTATAGGTCTATAGCGGCGGTCATGTTAGGTCTTTAGCAGCGGTCACCGACCGCCGCTACAGACCTTTAATGCCAAAAAAACCGCAACCACGGTTGGGCCTATAGTGGCGGTCACCCGAACCGCCGCGTTAGATCTACGCCGACGGAGCTATAGAGGCGGTCGCGACCGCCGCTAAAAAACCGCTGCTATAGGCCAAAATTACCTAGAGCAGCGTTTTTTGGCCTATAGCCGTTTTTTTTGTAGTGACAGTTTTTTGCATGGAAAAAAAATTTCTTATCATTTCGTCTTTAAAATTCGACCCCCATGAATTTTGATCCTGGATCCGCCACTTGAGGGAAGATTGATGATCTCCTTGTTTATTTGAATTTTACAGACATTGAAGAGGGATTAGAGTCATTAGACGGGAACAATGTTGTCAAAACATGTCCCGCAGCCCTTGGTCCATGTTTTTCAGCTGGAACCACATTAGGGCCCGATGTCTTCGGGTTTCACCAAGGTGGCACAGAGGCCAGCGTAATTTCTAACATCCCAAGCATTTTTCCTTCCTTTTTGTTAGCTTCGCCTTATGGGCGTAGGCCTCACGGAGCGAACCCCATAGCCGTGTCTTTGTGGGCCGGGAATCCAGTGCATTTGCAGCATCATAGAGAAGCAGTCAGTGGGAGTTTCATATTTGCAGAATATAACTAGAGCTGTCCATTATTATGCAAATGGCTAGGAGACAGACATGAGACATTATTTACATGCAATAAAAGCCTTGCTTAGGCACCCGCATAATATTGCAGGAGGGAGCTCTCAGCTCCTCATTTGTTCAGCCAAATCAGACATCGAAGACACTGTCCCTCTAGAAGTAAATCAAAAGCTTTGTTGATGTCTTCGAACTGTAACTCATGTGCAACAAATCCATCCAACTGCAGTTCCTGATAGTCGTTAACGAAAAAAAGACACTTCAGAGAACCGTAAAAGAAAATAAATGAGAATACTGTTGTTGTCCTGCATACTACTAGGCCGAACAATGGTTGTTTCAGTACCATCCCAGATACAACCAGAACCAGGTGGTCTGACACAGTTGTCGTGTGGACTGAAGTCGATGATCATCCAGTACACAAGGACAACGAAACAAAATAACCACCACAAATGCACAACAAGAGATTGCTTAGGCCAAAAAAGATATATTTATACATATATATATATATATCAGTATATCACAGTATCTTTTAAATCACCTTGTCCAAGTAACGTTTGAGGAGGATTGGGATATCTGATTTAGCTTTGATTCCTCCAAAGATGCAACCCATGACGCATTTACCCCCACCGTGAAGGACATCGTGGAAGCTAAGGCCCAATTCAAAGCTTGGCTTGGCCACTCCTATCAAAATAGTTTTTCCCCAACCCTGGAGATGAGGAGAAAAAAAGGCTGCAATGTCAATTATGTACTAATATTGGTGCACCATAAATCAGGGAGAGATTTTTGTATGTGACAAAAATACAGAGCGGGGGGAAGGTTAAGGTCACACAGCAAAGAACCATTCAATCGAATTCGTAGACTGCATGTATTTTTGCTTGAAGTTGCTTGAAGTTTCTTTAGATTGGAATAACTGCATGAGATATTTTTCCCTCCTCTGCCCTCTCATAATTCAAATCAATATTTACTCTCATTAATTGCTATAATACTATATCAAACGCCGGAAGTTCACCGAGCAGAGCCTATTTGATCATCAGTTCATTATCATTTCTCTCACAAATATATATTTGGATGATGTTTTTCACAGGACACCTAGAGCTTCCTCAGTTCATCTAGTTGTGGACTTGAGAGGCACTATATTGGACCCAGATCTCTGATTATTGTTCTTAACCTGCACTACTTGAAATTAAGAAAGGTTCCAAATTGGGAGAAAATCGATGGATGGAAAATGAATTAGAAAGCTTAGAAAGCTCATTCAAACTGATGGAAGGCATTATTAAGGGACCACCAAATTGATAACAGGAGGTCTTGGAGGAAGAGCACAATCGAACCAAAAATATTACAAGTGAAACACAGAAAAGACATCACACAAAGTATACAATGTTTGTGTGCACGAGTGACAGAGGGAGAGAGGCATACATTTCGACAGCAAAAATATGCTTGAGTCACCAAGGCTGGCAATCCAATGCACTCAAAGCAATAGTCTACACCTCCACCAGTCATCTCATTGATAACCTACACAATGAGATGAAAAGAAACTTATCAAGAGTTTTGTCACATTTTTTGCCTAATCGTTTCCATCATTGCAGCTTCCACTGCCTGCATCCACACCACTAATGCCAAAACCAGAAAAAAAAAAAGATTTTCTGATTACAGGCTGCTACCCAGCTTAAATCCATGAAATAACATACTGGTACTTCATTATAAACCAACCGTGATGCACACCAGTGTGTGCACCAAAAGCATATTCATTTCAAGGAATAGATGTTAAGAGGAAGAGACCTGGCTGACAGATTTATCTCCACAGTTTCCTGGATTTACGAATCTGTGATTCCAAACTTTTTTCCTGTTTCAACAAACAAAACAACATCATCCAGGACCCATAGGATAACTTATAATTTGTTTTTCGTATACGATTCTTTAGACTATTATCCTATCTTAGTGGAATTTTAAAGTAGTTTAACTCATAGTTGACTGGAAATACAAAAGCTGGCATGGATCTGATTGAAAGGATTATGTGAATCATATGCTCTTATAGGACAGATATCTTTTGTTTTTTTTTCTTAAGAAGATTTTAAGTGCTTTGTATTTCACAACATAAATATCCCTGGATATGATACACCCACCCGTTTCATATTTGTCTGGGTTAAGATCTACACCAATAATTCTAGTAGCTCCACAAAATCTAGCTCCCTCTGCAACCTAGGAAACCAACTAAGAGCCATCAGCTTTTCTCCGTAGAATCAAAGCTGAAAGTAAGGAAGAAGATAAACGAACAATTACTTAAACTCTGCAGGTTCATACAGCTAATCCAATAGACCCTAGGCCAAATATAGCAACAGTTGATCCTGGCTCCACTTTTGCTGTTTTCCAAGCTGCGCCAACCCCTGAAAACCCAAGTCATGCTGAATGAGATCGAACTCTATCAATGACGTTCCAGATGAATGAAATGTAATTCCAGAAGAAAAACAGGAGAAAGGAAAAGGACAAGAAAGGTTATTGTTACGTGAAACCCCAACTTTGGAATCATTGACCTGCTAGGCTCAATTCGCTCAAGTTAACGCCGCATCACGTCAAGTGATAGTATCGGATAAAAGGAAAATCTGTTCTGAATTACCTGTTGACACTGCACAGCTGAGGAGGCAAGCCCTATTTGGGGGGATTGAGGAATCAATTTTTGTCACGTGGGCAACATCTACCGCTGTATACTCATTGAAGCTGGACACAAACAA
This sequence comes from Myrica gale, assembly GCA_963930655.1. Classification (NCBI taxonomy): domain Eukaryota; kingdom Viridiplantae; phylum Streptophyta; class Magnoliopsida; order Fagales; family Myricaceae; genus Myrica; species Myrica gale. The sequence goes on along the minus strand of OZ005609.1, from coordinate 8,323,192 downwards.
GAAGTGGTATAAAACATTTCCATTGAGGTCAGTGAATCTGCTGTTCCCATATCTAGGCATCCAAGGAGATACTTTGAAAGGTAGTTTCGAACACATGTTGCTCTTCTCTGATCTGCAATCTTCACATTCTCCACAATCTGAGACGAACGTAGGGATGACAGTGTCTCCTTCAGTGACTTCATGTACATCCTTCCCCACATCTTCCACAACCCTATTTATAGAGGAATTGGTTTAAAATCACGACAAACAATCCCCAAAAGCATTAGTTTGCAAGGCCTAAACAACAGAAAATGTGTTATCTTTGTAACCCTGAAACCACTAGAATCAGAATTCACGGTAACAGTTTTTGCTATGACGAAACAGGACAAGGGACAGAAAAAAAACAAAAACGTCTTCATCTTGCCGGCTGTCCACAATTTCTTTATTACTTTCCCAAAACGCCACGGCCAATAGTAACAGAGAGATGTAGTGAAATAGGAGAACTAGTAATCATCCGGCGAAAATGTAATACTAACCCGACAGCTTCGTGACCAAAAATTCTTGGAAACATTCCGGAAGGATCCTGCAGAGGTTGGACAACAAAAAAGAGAGGAGAATATATGATATGTCAACGAACTTTCAAGAATTCATGAACGTAGAACTGAGACTATATATCAAAGTAAAGTTTGTGCTTTCATATAACAACCTTAAGTTTCCAGACTCCGATATCAGTGTGGCACAGGGAAGTACATATGATTCTAATCCGAACCTCACGAGGCATTGGCGGCGCCACTATGATCTCCTCAATCACTAGAGGCTCACCTGGTGCACGACAAACCGCAGCTACAGTATATGAAATGGAGCCAATTAGTTTCTATTAATTGAAAACGAAAAAAGTTCTTTTTTTTCCTCCTTTCTTTAAAAGCAGTTTTTGCTTTCAAATTCATAAGAACAAAACAAGCGAAAAGAACACTAGCAAAGGTGTTTCCAAAAACTAATTATAGTTGAAAAATAGATATTTTCTAGAGAATCAAAAAGGTCTAGAAATTGGTTTTTGTTTTGAATTTAAGAAAAACGGACCTATATATTCTACAATTTCCTTCTCTTTTTCTAAAAGCAATGTTTAAACTTGTCATCATTTTAAGGAAACAATCACATTTCGTTATAGAGCTTTTACAGCGACTCCTAATGAAGTACCTCTGCACCGAATAGGCTTCCCTCCAGTTGACATTTTCTCAACCATGCTGCCAAGACCCTCTTTCTTTTCCCTCTCTTATTATCTTTGTGACAAAGTAACAACCAAGAACTCGTGAGACGAAGTTGTTGTCTGTTGAGGAATGCTATTTATAAGATGGCTCGAAAGAGAGAGAAGCATAACGAGCGGTGACAGCTCAGGGCTACTTAAATCATACGTACATCAGTAAACGTTACTTCGTATATATCGCCTAGAAGAATTTTATGAATAATCGACATGGGTGGTTTCGGACAGATACATCCTTGTAAACAGAAGTTGATCAGAGATTAGAGGGGAAGGGCTGCTATATATGTCGGAGATATGCTGTGAAATCTGAGCATGATTTTCGCAGGACTCTGGGCTTGTGGAACTTTTTTTTCGAAGATAATGAGGGACCACTGTGTCTGACAAATGAATGCATTAAGTTCTTACCATACTGCTCTGCCCGGGTCAAATGGGTTTCTTAAGAAAGGATTAAGAGGGATTAGGGACAGGAGAAATTAAGAGGGATTAGGGACAGGAGAAATACGGATGACCGAATGAACGGTTGGAAGCCATCCATTCGGTCATTCGACGGTGTGGAGCTCGAGCAAGAGGGTTGTTCGGGCTGCCCAGGCATCACACCGTCGGATGACCGAATGGATGACTTCCGGACTGGATTGCATTAGGAGACAATCCATTCCTATAAATGAAGGACAACATAAAGTACGGGTTTCGATTTGGGAGGAGAGAAAGGGGAACGGATTCCCTCATAAGGAGGGAATTCCGAAGCCTTCAGAAGGCAAGTTGAGATTACAAGAAAACAATCTAACGATCATTATGTGTCCACCTCATTTAATGAGGTAAAGGCTAAGATTTCTTGGTGGGTCGGCTTGGAAATGAGGTGCACGCATAGTAACCGTTATATTGTTTTATTGCAATCTCGACCCTGCCTTCTGAAGGCTTCGAAATTCCCTCCTTCGGAGGGAATCCATTCCTGGAGAGAAAGTAGGGATAGAGACTAGGGATGGGGAACAGATTCCCTCCGAAGGAGGGAATTCCGAATGCCTACATAAGGCAGGACCAAGATTAAAAGGAAGCATATCAATGGCTATTACAATGACACCTCATTTAATGAATAGAAAAACACATATTGCTTGGTGGCTGGCTCGGCTTGGTAGCCCCCAAAATTCTTTTTTCCATCTTTCTCACGCGAGCCTTCTTCTTTCTCTTCTTCCCCTCCTTTCTCACTCAAGGATCTCTTCATTGCCCCTCTCTCTCTCTCCTTTGTTCGCCGGACTCAAGAGGAAAGGTTACTACAACAATCTCTCCTTTGTTTGCCGGAATCTTGTACGATATTTATTTTTTATTCCATTAAGTTTCTTGGCAGCCGAACTTAGGAAATTCTTGGGTCTAGATTGAATATTTATTCTGATGATTCTCTTTTTTAATTGAAAGTGCCCAATATTGGGGGCTTATATAAATATTGGCTTATGATTTTTTGTTATTTGTTATTTTCTATAGTTTTGGTTTTTTTTTGTTTCACAGCTTGTTTAAGCCTTCTTTTGAAAATTATTAGGAGTGGATTGTCGCCATACTTATGACTGATGAGGAAAAGCTTTTGTATCGCTACTTAGTCCTTACGTGGCGAGTGAAGCTTGTTTCCCAGATTCCAATTGCTTTTTCACAAAGTAAATAAGGGTCAAAGTATTGGATGAAGGTCAGGCGCCACCCTCTGATATCCAGAGGATTGAAAGAGCAACCGTATACCCCTCTGCTAGGAAGCTGGAGCACTTATTCATTGGAAAAGAAATATCCAAAGTCTGAATCAAGACCATAATGCACCTCAAAATCAAGCCTTGGAGCACAAGCAATTTCGTGAACTCGAGTTGGGCAAATGGAACAGTGACAGTGAATACTCAAAACTGGGGCTATGTTTGTTTAAGTTCTCATAAAGTTTTAAAAAACTTATCACTCATTTTTTCATCAATTTTAATACATTTTCACCACTCAATAATTTTTTCATCAATTTCAATACATTTTCACCAATTCCAATAACTTTCTACAAATTTCTACAACTTTTAACTAATTTTTCATCAATCCCAAGAGAATCTACACTACTTCCAAAAAAACAAAAAATATTTTGGAAACTAAACCAAACATAGTCGAATGCTGGTTGTGTTTACGTATTAAAATTTTAGGGTCTTGGATTTGATAAAAAAATGAAAAAAGGTGATATTTAATATTTATTATAGTGAAACGTAATATGTAATGAGGAGAGAGATATTATATTGTAATTTTTTATTATGTCAATATACAATTTAAGGCGATACAATGAATTAACAAAAGTAGATAATACTTTTATTCTTGTCGAAACATCAAAACATTAACCATTAAACCAAAAATAATAATCTGAATCTTCAAAGCTCAACCGCAGAAAGTGCAAGCAATACAATGTTAATCCTATCTCTCCTCAGCATTCTATCAAACAACAACCGCGCACTGGCAATATCACTACATTTCACATACATATGATTAACCTTAAATTAAAAAGAAAATTATAAATCCAGACAAAGGAATAACTATGCACCTCTATTCCACAAACAAGTATATGCAGAGAGGGGGGTTTTTATGATGATGTTTATATGGGCTTCAAGCTTTAACCAAAGAGAACCGTTATTCCAGAACCAACAGCGAGAAAGTATGAAAACCAAAGAAGCTATAAATAAGCCTTGATAAGTGCTTCATGAAACTTGAAATCCTCTCCCCTGTGAGGTCTCCTTTTCTTTTTCACTACCCCCTCCCCAACAGCAATAAGTGTCTCCACATCTAAAGCCTTCGCGAGAATATGAAATTAACGGAAACATCCCACCACCTAACTTAATTGCAGCTAACTATATTGGAGGGCAAAAATTGCTTAAAAATTGTTGCAGTTACCTTTCTTCTTGAGTCCGGCGATATTCTGGGGAACAGAGAAGAGAGAAGAGAGAGAAAGGGGCAACGAAGAGATCCTTGCATGAGAAAGGAGGGGAAGAAGAGAAATGAGGAGGCTCGCGTGAGAAAGAAGGAAAAAAAGAAGGGAAAATACAATTTTTACCCCACAAACTACCATAGGTTTTGCACTTTACACCTTAAACTACCAATTTTAATATATTACATCCTCTAACTACAAATTTTTGACACTTTGCACCCTTTTTTAAATTTTGAGAATAAAATGATGATAATACCCTTGACCCATTTTGTATATAGTAAATATATTGTTATCAATTTATTAATTTCTCAATGGTATTATTGTCAAATTGAGGGTGCAAAGTGTTTAATAGTAGTAGTTGGAGGGTGTAATGTGTCAAAATTGGTAGTTTAGGGTGCAAAGTGTCTAGCATTGGTAGTTTGAGGATGCAATGTCTTAAAAATGGTAGTTTGGGGTGCAATGTGTCATTACCCTAGTAGTTTGTTGGTGGAAAGTATATTTTCCCAAAAAAAGAATTTTGAGGAGCCACCAAACCGAGCCATCCACCGAGCCATATTTACTTTTCTATTGTGTCATTGTAATAGTCGTTGATATACTTCCTTTTAATCTTGGCCCTGCCTTATGTACCATTCGGAATTCCCTCCTTCGGAGGGAATCCATTCCCCCTAGGGATGACCACTAAAAAGAAACTTTGAAGAAAGAGAGGGTAGAAGAGCAGAAAATTCATATGCAGTCTCGACGGTGTCAAAGACCCATTCAATTTATTAGATACCGATTCCTATATAGAAAAGGGTTTACTCTTATATGTTTATTATTTATCTCATTTCATCTCTATCAACTTGGCCAATAAAATGATTTTATCATTTAATATACATGTATATATACTAAATATGGCCCGTTTCTTTTCTATGTTTTTCTCGTGTAATTTGAAATACTCGAACAGACATTCCTTTTTTTGTCTTTTTTTTGTGTGTCCAAGTCTCTTTTATTTTTGTCCAATTCACTTCTTCTTCTTTTTCTTTGTGAATTTGAGGAATATTCTGATTCACAAGTTTGAGATCTACATCTATGAATTGAAAAGTCGAAATGATAAATTTTGCAATAAGTTGTTAGAATCAATAAGTCTTCAAATTCATTTTGAAAAAAAAAAATAGAAACTTTTTTTATCGGAAAAGCATGATACTTCTCGAGAATCGAAATTATTGATCGATGAACAATATCACCATTTTTGTTCAATAAGATAACAAGAATGGATTAGTTAAAACTTTCTTTGAGTGGTACAATTTTGTCACAAACTCTAATAATTTTTTACAAACTCCAATAATTTTTTATAAATTTCAACGCCTCTTTCACTAATCTAAAGAGAATATACACTATTTCTATTTTTTTTGCACATCCGAATACAACTTGATGACATTTGTGCGCTAAAAGTATAGATTATAGAAATTTGTGAAAAAGGGTAAAGAAAGAGAATATATGAAATAATTTTTGTATATTTATTATAATATATATAAAAGATAATTTAGTAAGGAGATATTATTTTGTAGTTTTTTTATTATACCAAAATTTTAACAATCAAACATCACCTTCAAATAAAGAATGATTATGATGTGAATTATATGGGTTGTTTTGTTTATTTTTTATAAGTGAAAGCCTGGACTAGCTTATGTTTACCTCGATTAATTTTAAGACTTGTATAATCTACAATCCTATTCAGATCGAGTAATTACTGAACAATGACTTGGAGTTGGCTCCAAAAAAATTGATAACAAGTAACAACTAAATTTTTTTAAGGGATAAATGCAAAATCAGTTCCTGTGCTATACGCAAAAATCATTTTAGTCCCTGTGATATGAAAAGCATCGATTTAGTCCCTGTGATTCTATTTTCGTTTCTTATTAGTCCTCCATCAGGGACTGATTTTATCACTTTCTGAAATCACAGGGACTAAATCGTTAATTTTCATATCACAGAGACTAAATCGATTTTTGCGTATATCACAGAGACCAATTTTACATTTATCACTTTTTTTAAAAATGAAACTTTAGAAAAAAACAACTCAGTTGTGCATGCACAAACAAACGAGGGCACTCCTCCCCTGACAATTACTTTTGGGCCGAGTCGTGCATTTGTAGCACCTTGGACAAGATTCATTATTTTTTTGTAGGTAAGCATAAAAGCGGTACAACTGTCAACTAAAGAGGGGGTTCGAAGCCCCTTATCCGCAGGCTTTGCCTGCTACCACTGTTGACAAAAAAGAAAAAGAAAAAAAGAGGGGGTCTTGTCCTGGTCAATAAACTGAACATGAGCATTCCACAATCTAGAAGCAGTACGGGCCTTTCTATGAACCCATTTGTGCGCAAGTAAATTCGCACTACGATAAACAAACAAGGCATCTCAGCTAGAGAATGTCTGCAACATTGATAGCATCTCCATGAGGAGTTGGATTGGCCAATTCGAAACCAGATGGAGAGATTTTAGAGCTTGAATTACTAAAAGTGAGTCTCCTTCTAGCTGGAAATGTTTGAAGCCCATGGTCTTGCATACTCCACAACCAGACGACTTGCCTTCGCTTCACCTTCCATAACTAAGCAATGTGGAAGGACCATTGACACACGACCAATAATATTTCCCTTAGAGTCTCTAAAAATGGTCGCAGCAACCCCGAAATGGTCCCGAATAGCCATATCAAAATTACCTTTAATGAATCCCAAAGGAGGATGGGATCATCTATCTTCTTTAAAAGAAAGACACCTAGACCAAGCATTTTTATGTTCAGAAGCTACTCTCAAAATTTGCCTAGCCAAAGAAATAAGGTTCACAGTTTTACCTGTGTCACATATAGGGCGATTGGTAGTAAAATCAGCCAAACTTTCATTGGAAGAGGGCTGATGGTGCATATATCGGGATTTCACAGGAAGCAAATTTCAGATCAGTTTCCACATAAAAAGCTTTATTCGCTCATGTACTGGGAGCTTCCATAATGCAACCCACTCTCAAAGGGGGGAGGGCTTGAAGAGAGCAATTTATGATGAATAAGCAGCTCATATGCAGATTTAATTGAAACTTGTCCAGAGGGGGTCTTACACCAAAATAAATGGTTCTCATTTAACTCCTGATTTAACAGTATGCCAGAGAAATCCAATGCATCTTCTGGTGTGAACATGTCCTGGAGGAGTGGTATGTTCCAGCTTTAAGGGGCTTGCAAAATAAGGGAGCTAACTCTTAAATTTGAATATGCAGAACTATCAGTAGTGGAGTGAAGAGAGGGTTTAAAGCCCATGATAGATGATATCCATGGATCATGCCAAATTAGTGTATATTCTCCGTTTGCAATCTGGTAGCATGCTCCCTTAGTCAGCAGCGATCGAGAGCAAAGGATGCCACACGATAAAGCTGAGTCTGAAGATTTATGAGGAGTCTCCAGTAAGGTTCCACGTTTAATGTATTTATGGGATAACACCTGAGCCCACATCGATGGAGTTTTTGAGAAAATCTGTCATCCTAGCTTAGCAACTGAAGCCATATTTATATCGTGGAATTTTCAAAAGCCAAGACCACCGCAAAGATTTTGGTGTACACAAAGAGTCCCAGGCTTTAGGAATCCATGATCTTTTCTTGGAGAAATCTATACCCCACCAAAATTGCACAACCATGGAATCCAGTTTAGAGAAAAATGATTTTGTAAGCAAGAAATTTGCCATAGTATAGGAAGGAATTGTTGCCACACGCTTCTAATTAGGGTGCCACGCCCTGCTTGTGAGAGCTGTGAGTTTTCCATCCAGAAATACGTTGCTGAATTTTCTGCTTAAGTTCTTCCATGGCCTGGATTTTATTTTTATTCCAAAATAGAGGTAGACCAAGGTATTTCGCCGTCGGAGGCATATGCTTCAATTGAAGTATTTCAAGAATTCCTCGCTTGGTTTGAACAGGCGTATTCGGGCTGAAGCATATGATAGACTTTGATATGTTCACTAGCAAGCCAGACCATTCCATTTATTCTTCAAGACATTCGCGAATGGCAGAAACATCAGTGTTTAGCTTGAGCAAACAACAATACATCATCCGCATACATAACATGACAAATTTTAGGGCCTCCTCTGCAAATTTGAATACCCTTAATACATCTTTGAGCTTCCTTTCTAAGAAGAAGTCGAGTAAGGACCTCCGCACCAATAATAAATAAAAACGGTGAGAGTGAATCACCTTGTCGCAGGCCACGAGTAGGGACTATATACCCCGAAGGAGAACCATTAAGCATAATGGAATAAGTCGGGGTACAAATACATTCACGAATCAGAGCAATCCATTTTTCATCGAAACCATAAAGGCGAAGCCCCTTGAGTGTGAATTCTCATATCCAATTTAACAGTTGTAACTCCCTTCATACCATTCTTTTGTTTCAGAGTGTGCATACACTCAATGGGCTAAGTCCACATTTTCTTGAATGTGACGCCCTGGAACAAAAGTTGTCTGCAGGGGAGAGGTCAAGTTGCTCATTACAGGCTTGAGTCGCGTTGTGATGATCTTGAAAATAATCTTGTAAAAGACATTACATAAAACTGATCGAACAAAAATGACCAACTTCACAAGCGTTTCCTATTCGCAGTGGCGGAATCAGGAAGGTAAATAAAAGGGGGCAAACTCTTAAGAGAAAATTACAAAAAAATTACTACATAATGCAAAAAAATGTCTTAAGAGTTAAAATATAAAAAATTAAGGACTAAAAACATTAAAAATATTGAAATACACATACCGTACTATTTGCTCACATTGAGAGGTGCCAATTTAATTCTACGAGAGTACATTTCTGAAACGTTGCAAAATAACTCTGTTCTCAATAGTTTCAAAATTTTCACTCTCGATGTATACAATCATAATTGCAATATCACAATTATTTCATATCACAATATCGCAACTCAAGCAATGAATGATTGGACATTGAGAGTGAAATTTTATAAGAGCATATACAATAAAATCATAAGCAAGTTATATATAGTTAAGAGATAAATATATTTTATACCCTATAATCTATAAGGGTATAGACACTTAATTTACTATCAGAATTATTATTTTGTTCATACTACACATGCGCATTAATTATCATTAATTTGTAAATGTACCATCAACTTATAGACTATACTTTGCAGAAAAAAAAATTTCAACCGTTGATCATTTGATTTTGGTGGGTCCATCCAAACCCTGCAAATTGCTTTTTACTTCATTTTTAAACCGTTTTGCGTGACTGCGTTGTGACCCTTCAGTAAACATCTGTCCCAAATCACTCTCTCTCTAACATGAAGCTTCTCTAAAGCTACCTGTAAAATACTTATGAATTTTTTTCTAACATATTCGAGTGAAGGGGGGCGGTTGCCCCCCTTTGCCCCTGGCTAGTTCCGCCGATGCCTATTCGTATGATTTAACTCTCGCAAGAGCTTTCCTTTCTTAAAAAAAATTATGAATAGCTCTAGTAATATCAGTGCTTACCAGAGGCCAGAAGGATTTTTATTTTTTTTAAAAGCAGGAAAGCCGTCAAGACCAGACGCCTTCCTTGAACCAATCGAGAATAATGCTTCCTGAATTTCACTCATATCTGGAATTTGTAACAGACGTTGATTTTCTTCCATTGATACCACAGAATAAATCACCTTAAATGTATTCTCTCAAAACTAATCATTTTGAATAATTATGAGATAATTATCATTGTTGATTAATTACTTGTATATTATTTTGTGTACATGCAATGACATATATATTGTATGTCATATATATTTACAATGACATAAGATATCATATTGTTGAGCAACACTGTAGAAAAATCAGGCCAATTATTAATGAATCGGAGGCAGGGAGTATGACTTTTTCAAATCTTTGTTGACTCACTTTGTTCTAGACTGAGATACATGATAATGTATAAATAGATATATACTCGTTGTGCCTCTATAAGATATAATGGTGGACTCCGTCATTGAGGTGGTGACCTTAAGCAGACGAGTGAGTGTAGTATAAGAGTACATGCACTGAACCGGATCAAAGATGAATACCTTCTGGAAACGATCACTGATGTAGAGAATGATATTAAGCATAATTAGCTTATATTGTGCGAATTTGATTGTTATGTGCTTGTGCTTTGACTGAGTCATTTGGTAATGATTTTCGCAAATCAAATATTCCAAATAATGTTGGGCCTTGTGCATAGTAAATGAATTTGTATAATTGCTCAATATGTAATCCATCAGTCTCTTGATGAGACAATATATTTATTATGTATGTATATTGTTAGACTCAAATAAAAACAATGCGTAGCGAGATTTTGTGAAAAATGTTTTTACGGTTTTGTGAAAATTGTTTTTGCAATTTTTTAGGAGTCAAACTAAGTACATACTGAGAATTAAAAATTATATAAGCTAGAGACTTAATCAGTGATATTATTCCGGTTCTATTAGCTCATGTGGAATATAGTATAGTGGAAAGATAAATAAGTATATAATTGTTAGCAAAATGGATTTCACAATAATAATCTCATTATCTCATGGGTCAATTGTGATATGTTAATGGACATGATCACAATTTGTATAAGCCAATAAATTCGGATTACATAATATAAGAGAGTTTAATGAAAAATAGTTTTTCATGACGATCCTATGGGCGAGATTTAAGGTCTCTAAAGACCTTTCGCATAAGCACAGTTGAGTTCTGAGCCAACCATTACAAATAACTCAGAATTTCATTTGAGAGATCAAAATTTTTCAAGTGAGACTCTCTCTCTCTAAACTCTCTAAAAAATTGTGCTCTTGAATTTGAAAGAGACAGAACACTTGGATTGCTTTAATTCAACAATAATTTTTGCTGCAATCTCGTGCTTTAACAAGTGGTATCAGAGCTCAGATCTGTGTAATGTCACAGCTCAAGGTTAGTGTGTCTCTCTCTAACTCACACTCTTGTTCTTCACGATCCGTTGAGTTTTTATGCAAATACATGTTATTTCTTTTGGTGAAAAAGTGAATCCGTATATGGTTGGACATATTTTGTGATTTGCATGTGAATTTTGCTTGAGAGAAAGCCCAATCGAGCCATGTTAGAAATAAAAATTTTAGACAAAAGAAAAATTATTTATACTGATAAGTGAGACATCCGCTACTAGAATACTCAATTGGATTTATAAATTTTCCCACTTATATTTGATGGGACATGAGGTTTTATTTATAAGTCATTGAATACAATAGCCCACATTGCTTTAGTAATGTAGGACTCTTAACAATTTTAATATTATTTAAACTGATAAGTGAGACATCCACTATAGGAATGCCCAATTGGATTTATTAATTTTCTCACTTATATTTGATGAGATTACATGATGTTTTATTTATAAGTCATTGAATACAATAACAATGTGAGACTCTTAACAATTTTAATACTCCTCTGCAAACTCAAGGTGAACACACATTGAGTTTGAATTTACAAAAAATAATTCAAAGGAAAAGAATTACGCAGGAAGAATGCTGGAATGTCACCGGTCTGATGCCGGGAGGACGCCTGACTGATGTCTGGAGGTCGTCGGACTGATGCCGGTAGGTCGCTGGACTGATGCCGGAAATCTTGCTCTGATACTATGTTAGAATAAAATTTTAATTAAAGAAAAATTATTTATACTGATAAGTGAGACATCCACTATAGAAATGTCCAATTTAATTTATTAATTTTTTTACTTATATTTGATGAGATTTTATGAGGCTTTAAAATCTTTAAAAATGTAATAGCCCACATTATTTTAGTACATGAAACTCTTAACAATTTTAATAGGACAATTTGCCCGTGCCTGCGTTTCCCTTAAAAGAGAAAGTTGAGAAACTTGTGTTTTATTAAGGGTTAAATGCATGTCATGCCCCTGGGGTATGCGAAAATAACAAATATGCCCCTGAGGTAAACAAAGTCTTTTTCATACCCCTGAGGTAAACATTCAGGGGCAAATATGCCCTTTCGTTATGTGGCAGTTTGAAACACTAACGGTAAATGCTGACATGTCAAAATTCGACACGTCAGCACCAATCATAACTCGACACTTGGCATTTTCGAAAAAAAATAGGGGGAGAACCCCCGAGCGGCGAAGGGTGGCCGACAGGGTGCCACCCCGTCGCGCGATCGACGCTCGTGCGAGGCGGCCGCGAGCCACCCCCGCGGCTCCCCTGCTCAGGGGTGGCTCGCGGCCGTTCACGCGAGCGGCGATCGCGCGACTGGGTGGCACCATGCCGGCCACCCCCGCGCGGCGCGAGCCGCAGGGGTGGCTGGCGGCCACCTTTCGCCACTCGGGGGTTCTCCCCCTGTTTTTTTTTCCCCGAAAATGTCAGGTGCCGAGTTGTGATTGGTGCTGAAGTGTCGAATTTTGACACGTCAGCATTTACCGTTAGTGTTTCAAACGACACATAACGGAAGGACATATTTGCTCCTGAATGTTTACCTCAGGGGTATGAAAAGGACTTTGTTTACCTCAGGGGCATATTTGCTATTTACGCATACCCAGGGGCATGACATGCATTTAACCATTTTATTAAAGGAGGAAAGGCGTGAGTAGCACAAAAGGGGAGAAAGACGAGTTGGTTTTTCTCTTGATTCACGCTTGTTTTGGTTTGCTTTTTCCTTGCTGCACGGATTTGCTTTTCTTGTGAGACAAGAAGTGCTCGTGGGTTTTCTGTTTGGCAAAGAGAGAACTAGCTTGATATTTTTCTCCCGTTTTTGAAATCTGAGATTGTTGGGTTGATTTTGTTGATCTGCATGAGATTTGGTTTAGAAAACATGAAATCGGGTTGTTTTAGATCCAAACTTGCTAAGTTTGTAAGGAGAGAGAAAGCAAGTTTTTCTTGCTCTCCAAGTTGGCCACCACCAGCCGCTGGGGGTTCTCCCCATGTTTTTTTTTCCCGAAAATGCCAGTTGTCGAGTTGTGATTGGTGCTGAAGTGTCGAATTTTGACACGTCAGCATTTACCATTAGTGTTTCAAACGGCACATAACGGAAGGGCATATTTGCTCCTGAATGTTTACCTCAGGGGTATGAAAAGGGCTTTGTTTACCTCAGGGGCATATTTGTTATTTCAGCATACTCAGGGGCATGACATGCATTTAACCCTTTTATTAAAGGAGGAAAGGCGTGAGTAGCACAAAAGGGGAGAAAGACGAGTTGGTTTTTCTCTTGATTCACGCTTGTTTTGGTTTGCTTTTTCCTTGCTGCACGGATTTGCTTTTCTTGTGAGACAAGAAGTGCTCGTGGGTTTTCTGTTTGGCAAAGGGAGAACTAGCTTGATATTTTTCTCCCATTTTTGAAATCTGAGATTGTTGGGTTGATTTTGTTGATCTGCATGAGATTTGGTTTAGAAAACATGAAATCGGGCTGTTTTAGATCCAAACTTGCTAAGTTGGTAAGGAGAGAGAAAGCAAGTTTTTCTTGCTCTCCAAGTTGGCCACCACCAGCCGCCGGTGGTGGCTCAACTGGCCGGGGACCACTCCTGGTGGTCCCAGGCAACCCCAGCGGCGGCCGCTGCCATTGTGTACCTCTATGGGGGGACACGGAGGTTGGGCCAAATGGCCTCCCCACCGCCTCCTGAGGTGGCCGGCCAAATATTTGAATGGATATTGCAAAATACCTGGTAATTCCACTTGTGCAGTTCTTTTTTGACCTGCTTGAGTTTATGGGTGATCTAAAAAAAAGAGTACCCCGACAAGAAGCCACGCAGATTCTTACAGAAAAAAACATTATTCGGTCGAGTATAATTCTTACAGAAAAACAGAAAGGGGCATTGGGCGCCCGTTATCTGATCAAACACAAACTTGCACAGTGATGGATTAACCAATGGCACAGGCACATGTTAAAAAAATGGAACAAGTTGCTACTGAGGGATAGAAAAACCCCATTAGGTAAATGAAGAGCTTTGTTGTTGTCTAGCGTCATCATTGTTACTTGTGAGCTCCCATAGGTGCTTGCTCACTCACTTTGTCCATCCAAATTACGCAACGGAGACACTGTCCTTCAATGAGTAAATCAAAAGCTTTGTTGATTTCCTCAAACCTTAACTCGTGCGTAACAAACTCATCCAGCTGCAGTTCCTGATAGCAATTTTTCAAAACAAAAAAAAAAAGAAAAAAAATGAATTTTGAGGACAAGAAAGCAGCAATTTGTAATAATCTATGTAACACTTTTTTGCTCTATACGACCTCAGATACAGCAAGGTCAAAGCTAGTTATGCAGCCAAAAAAGTTGATGGTCAGAGAGAGAGAGAGAGAGCCCACGAGATGGGGACCGGGGATTGCCTTGTGAGCTAACACGCTTCTAAGGCCTATAAAAGCATAAATTGTAAATCACCTTGTCCAAGTAACGTTTGAGGAGGATGGGAATATCAGATTTAGCTTTGAGCCCTCCAAACAAAGACCCCATGAGGCTTTTCCCATTATGGAGAACGTCAAAAGAGCTGAGGCTCAATGTTGACCCCGGCTTGTCCACCCCTAAAACAATTGTTTTTCCCCAACCCTGTAAAGAGAAATAGGATTACACTACCAACTATGGTCTAGTGCACCATAGTCCACACACACACAGACAAAGAAAGCAGATCCAAATCGTTTGAAGGAAAGAATAGTGATGACCATGTATGGAATCAACAACCCACTTGAATGATTCCAATGAACTGCATGTTCTTTTCAAAAAGGTTTTCTCCTTAAAATTCCACAATTGTGATTAGGGATCAGAAAAACCCATACGGTATGAACTTAATTCAGATGCGTGCTCAAGTTCACCAAGCTGGGCAAAAGATAAGATACGAGCTGCTTCGGGTTGTCTTGAGAAAGATTTGAGAGATGTCTTGCTGAATGGGACTATATTTACTAAACTATGCCATATGTCAAATTAAGCAATCACACAGGATCTCTACCACGCAAAGCACATCCTTAATTAAGTGGAGTGGAGAAAGACATCCAACACAAGGAATGTCAATTATGCATCTGCAAGTGTGTGTGTGTGTGTTCGTGCGTGCATGAGAGAGAGAGAGAGACCTTTCGGCAGCAGGCATATGCTTCCTGCACCAAGGACGCCAATCCAACACACTCAAAGCAATAGTCTGCACCCCCACCAGTTAGCTCGTTTATCACCTGGTCAATGGGAGAGAAAATGCAACAGATTGAAAACATGATCATGTAATTCATCACACTTCTACCTCTTCAAACTTTTCTTAACTTGCTCCTTTCCAACATTGTCATTTAATTATCTTCCCAGAACTCGCACCTTCACCTAACCCAGGAACCATTTCGAAATAAAAAGCCATTTCCGTTTAAGGTACTAGGCAAATCAAGGCTGCTATCAATCCATGAAGCAATCTACAAATAAACACGCATAAGACAATGCATATTTTTCTACTTCATCATAAACCACTCTGAAAGACAGTCAATTCTAGTGTTTTACAGACTTTTTGATTTCCAAATTACCAATCGACGTTAGATCAGACAAAAAAGTTATCATCTATGTTACCCACATCAAGTTCGACCCCATCAATCATAACATAAGACAGCCCAGCATCTCAAAGATGCATTCAGCATTAATATGTTGAGCTGTTAGGGTGTCATCAAAAACATATCAACTTGCCAGCTCACAATAAAGGATAAGAGAAGTATAAAACTTAATAATAGAGTTGTTAATAAATTATAGCAGCTAACCTGGCTCACAGATTTATTTTCACAGCCTCTAGCATCAACAAAGTCTGTAACTCCAAATTTTTTTCCTGTGTTAACAATAATGAACCAATATCACTCTGAATCCATCCAGAGCTCATCTCATAATCTGATTATGACAATATTTTTTACACCATTAAATTATTCAACCTTTGGTTAATCTGAATAATAGCTGAGTGGAATCACAGACAACCTTAGATTGATCAGATTGAGCAACAGATGAAGCATATGCTTCTCATGCAAGAAAGATATGCCCCTTGCTTCATGTAGATGATTTCAAAGTTTCTAGCCTCATGAAATGTACTCACCAATTGCCACTTTATCTGGGTTCACATCCACACCAATAATTTTAGTAGCTCCACATAGTCTAGCTCCCTCTGCAACCTAGAAGATCAACTGACAACCATGAGCTCTTTCTCTACAGCTTTCAGAGATAAAAGTAAGGAAGAAACTAGAACAACACTTGTATTAAACTCGGCAAGTTCCTACAGCTAATCCAATAGACCCAAGCCCAAATATAGCAACGGTTGATTCTGGCTCTACATTTGCTGTTTTCCAGGCAGCACCAACTCCTAAAATTCCAATATACACGTGAGAGACAAACCCTCAACAAATGGACCTGATAGGCTTATGTGCTCTCCAAATTATGGGTGTGAATATAAATTCAAGGTTCAATAGTTATTTTCCACCATGATTGATTAATTTGTTCAATTTAATGTGCATTGACCCAAGTGACAGGTGCAAAAAATGAAGTCTGTGCCACTTACCTGTGGAGACTCCGCAGCCAAGGAGGCATGCCCTGTTTGGAGGGATTGAGGGATCGATTTTTGTTACATGGGCAATGTCTGCCACTGTATACTCACTAAAGCTTGAGACGAATAGAAAGTGATATAAAACCTCTCCTTTAAGGTCAGTGAATCTGCTGGTCCCGTCTCTGGGCATATAAGGAGATACCTTGAAAGGAAGTTTTGAGCATAAGTTGCTCTTTTTCGATCTGCAATCTACACATTCTCCACAATCTGCCATGAAAGTAGGGATGACAATGTCACCTTCATTCACTTCATCTACATTCTCTCCTACACTTTCCACAACCCTGCAACACACCAAAATTGATGGGAACAAATAACCAGTTCTATCAACCTTATTACAAGTGCATGATCACTGCTGCTAAAATAGAGTATATCTCTTTCACTTTTAAGGCAAGGAACTTTTAGGATCCTAAGATGAAGGAAGTGCAAGACAATATGAGAAACAGATCATCTCAATGGCGATTACCAACAACTGACCGAACTACATTACGCTGTTTTAGATGCTTTAGACTCATGTGAATGCAAAAAAAAAAAAAACTGCCTGCAAAAGTACTTTTTGATCATGCCACCAGTTACTCCATAGTAAACTTCATCAAAGTAAACAAAAATTTTCTTTTCTTGGTTGGTAATGCAAATAAAATTTCATAACACATATTATGTGGTGGAACTAAAACAAGAAGCAAGAGGAGAAAGAATACAAATTGGAAAGCTTAATAAACTTTTTCCCTTTTTTTTCTTTTTGATAAATAAACCATGGCAAACGTGAAAATGGTACAGTATGCAAACAGCTTGAACAGCAATACGCATAAGATTCTGAAAATCACTGGTCAATGAAGTCAGAGTCTTCAGCAAATCAAGCGATCCAACAAGAAGCAAAGGAGAACCATGTACTCATTTGGATATTACAAATCTTGATTTACATAAATCGACCCGGGAATGAGGCACTTGAACCATACGACCACTAGAATCATAGATCTTTTTTCCTCTTGCGTTGCATGGGAGTGTTGCTGTGTTGGTGTCTTTTTACAGGTCACATGTTGCAACTCTTGACCAGGATCCATTTGCGAGATGATAACAAGTAATTAAATTGCTTGAATTCAACTTTTCTAACTTAGCCAGCAAATACCAAACAAAGTCAGAATATTGAGTCAACTTTTCCAATGTCGCCACCTTAATTCCATTACACGTTAACAAAAAGATATAGAACAGAGGAAAATTACAAGACTGAAGAAATTTTAACGCGTATCGGCGCGACAAACGGAACAGAATGTAATACTAACCCGACAGCTTCGTGACCAAGAATTCTTGGAAAAATTCCAGGATAATCCTACGAACATACACAATCGGTATATATGTGTGAACATATTTTCGGGAATTCATAAAAGTGATATAAGTTTGAGTTTCAACAAGGATATGCTTTGTGATAACCACCTTCAGTTTCCAGAATGTAATATCACTGTGACACAGAGAGGTGCATATGATTCGAATCCGAACCTCACGGGCCATCGGCGGCGCCACCATGATCTCCTCAATCACTAATGGCTCACCCGGTTTGCGACTCACCGCAGCTATGATGCGAACATAAGATCAACAAACCAGTTTCAGACGCGTGAAAGCATAAGAAGCGCAGTTCATTTTAAAAGAGTTCCTCGTCGAAAGGTACCTCTGCATCTTATGGGCTTCCCTCTAGTTTCACTGGAAGACTTCGCATCCATGCCCATCGGAGTCTCGCGCAGGCTCTCTCTGCCTCTCTCTCTGCCTCTCTCGCTCTCTTGTTCACTCTTGACTAGGTGACACGCTTCAAGTCGGAGTTGGTGGGCGTGAGACAAAGGATAAGGACCCTTCAACCAGTTGAATAATGACCCTGACTGGTCCTTCTCCTGGACTCCCCGCAGGCTGAATCGGCTCCCCACCTTCTTGCCCGCTGGGCCTTGTCAGCCTTGAGGTCTCGCTCTTTTGGTTTCTGGTTTTTGATTCTATGAAGTTTTCTTAGAAAAAAAAAAGTTGAACAAGAGAGCAAGTACAAGATGGAGTTGGTGGGCGTGAGACAAAGCTAGCCAGCTGAACATCATGTTCATAATACTTCAGAGGATGCTGAGAAAAAAAAAATACTTCGGAAGATAAGGACCATTCAACGGTTCAACCAATCGGATTTCAGAATTTTCATTTTGTCCTTCCTCGGATTGGATAGGAATCTATAGACATGGCTGTTCTATAGGACAGATAATAATAAACTGACAAGTGTGTGCTAGAGGTCAAGACTGACTATGCAGCTAAATTAATGGTTGCTTAACTTGCTTAGATAAGCAGTCGCTCTTTTATTTATTTATTTATTTTGTAATCAAATGGACCAATTAGGGAGGCCCAAAATCCCATAGTACATGGAAGGGGTGAATCTTTTTCTTGGTCAATTTAGCTCTTTTATTTATTTATTTGGCTTAGCCACGTGTATTAGACTGTAAGCTTACTAAGCGATAGCTCTCAAATATACATGTATACCTTTTTTAAGCCGATGTATTTTTTGCAAATATTTTGAGAATTTTTGTGGCATCTTAAATAGTCATTGTTGTTTTCAAGTTTAGCATATACTAAAATTACATGCAACAAATTTTCTCACTCCTAAATATAAATTCCAAAACTCTTTACTCCAGCACAACAAACACATCAGCAATCTTCCTAGGCATCACTCAATCGTAGTCCATAATAGATAGCACTAATGACCACAAATCTCTAGCAACCAAGCAGTGCAGCAAAATATGCTCAACAGACTCTCCATCACTTTTGCAAAGATAGCACCAATCAAGCACATACATTTCCCTCCTCCTTAGATTGTCAGTTGTAAGGATTCTACCATGAGTGACTTCCCAAACAAAGAAAGACGCCCTAGGCGGGGCAAAAGTCTTCAAATCTGTTGCCAAAGGAAGCTCTCATCAAAATCCCCAACAAGGCACAAAAACCAAGATCTCACCAAAAAAACATCATTATTGGATCTCACTCATCTCAACTTGTCTTCAACATGACTCCTCAAAACTTTAGAGTAAAGTAAAGAGAAGAGAGTCGAAAACTCCTCAAACTCCCAATCATTAGCCCTTCTAACAAACTGAATATTTCACGAAGAACTCCCAGAACCCCTCTCCAAACAGTCCGCCATCATAGCATCCTTATTGCAAGCAAGAGAGAACAAAAAAGGAAACAAATCCTTTAAGGATCTCTAAAGGCACCAACAATCCTTCCAGAAACGGACTCTCATGCAACTACCCACCTCAAAATGTATGTTCTCAGCAAAGGAATCTCATCCTTTGCTAATATTCTTCCAAAGACCAACACCGTAAGGTACATTACAAACAAGAGTGTTCCACCCACCCAAAGCACAACCATATTTCTCTATGATAACTATCCTCCACAAACTATCACGCTCAACCACAAACCGCCAAAGTCATTTCCCGAGAAGGGCCCTATCAGCATTGCTCTCTCGCCTCTCTCTCTGTGACCTCTGTCACTTAGTTTTCACTCTCTCTTTCTCTCTTAGCTCTCTCTGATCTTCACGGCTAACGGCCCACAATGTGTCAGCTGTTGGCTTTTTTGTACAATCGATATTTTGATAATTTTCAATAAATAGATTATGTTTACAAAATTGACATATTTAAAGATAAAGACATTTCTATTAAAGACTAGAAGATTGAAGATTTAGAATATGCAATGAGCTTAAAAGTGAATATTCAAGACCTTAGGGTATAAACCTTGTAACTCTTAGTTTTACTTTTGACACGGATTTGACACTAGCATATCTTTTCAAAACGTGCATAAACCGTTTTACCTCCTGCTTGAAAGATCAAAATGTGTTTTAAATGGTTTCAAAACACCTCAATCAAACTCTCAAACCTTTTGTATACTTATGGAAAGTTAGTCTTTAAAATTGGGTGATTCAAAGTGGTAAAAAATGGTTTTAATTGAACCGGATTATGTGCTTAAGTTGAGGAGGTCGACCAGCTGGTGAAGCGATCGACCGGTTATTTTTAAAAATATAGCCATTCTGATTTTTGAGATTATAACTGTTGGGTAACGGTAACTTTAAGCGGTCGACCGTCTCGTTTTGACAGACAACTCTCAACGGCTGTAATGACCACATATCATTTTACATAGGTTGAGAAATATCTTAAACCTTTATATTCCATATTTCTCATATCATTCATACAAATTACAATTTCTTATCATTGTCATTGTGTGAATCAAAGAAATAAAGCTTTCTATTTTCATATCCACTCTTTGAGATAGTTTATTCCTATATTTTCATATTCAAGAGAGATGATTCCTTAAGTGAAGTTTTTCACTAAAGAAGAAGCTTAGATAAGGTATATCTCAAGCTTGGTTAGGTTGTGAGTGGTGCACTCGAAAAACCACTTGGGTTGTGAGTGTTGAGCCCGGGAGGCACTTGTACAATTCTCTAGCACCCAGATGCTAGAGTGTATACTATTTGTAGAATAGTGTGAAAACCTTAAGACTCGGTAAATGAGTTTGAATAGTGGATATATGGGCTTTGCCGAACCACCTAAAAATCACGTGATTGCTTCTCTAAACCCTATTATTTACATTTTACACTTATTTTACACTTGTTGCATATATATACTTATGTTAAATTATCATTTACTTTGCAAACACAAATTTGGGGGTTAAAAGTGAAAAGTTTTGGAAACTCAATTCACCCTCTCTTGGATTGCCTTAATCCTAGAATTTACATCAGCGACATAGTGTTGCGCCTCACTGCCTCTCTGCCGACGCCGCCTCTCTCTCGACCAAATTTCACTAATTTGTTTCGTTTTTATTTGTTGTGAATATGTTTATTGTAATTTGTGTAATTGTGTTTAGATTTGGATTTTGGAATTTGGACAGGGGTGGGCATTTTGTGAATCTCGTCTCTCTCACCTATTTGATCTCTATGTTTATTTTTTTAAATAGACAGAATTCCCGCATCCGTTACTGAGATTGCCGAAATTATGCCTATTACTAGATCGAAACCATAATTTCGAATTTTGGCTTTAATGTAGGGTGAAAAATAAATATCGAGATGAAAAATGCAAATGATTCAAAAAAAATACGGAGGACAAACTGAATTTAACCCCTTTTTTTTCACTCCCAGTTATTTTGTTAAAATTTTTGTATCGATTATTGGAATTTGGCACCGTCATTCATATTTTTTTTAATGATTATTCTATTTGTTTTCAATTTTTTAAAAATTAATTTATTTAAATTTTTTTAGCACCGTCGTTCATGGCTTCATCTAGATTATTCTGGAATCACATCTCTGGTCCTTTTGCTTCGTGTTCGAGCCCTGCAAACTCAAAAGGGAGCTCTCTTTGCTTACGCACCAAGTTATCCGTACCATCCATTTTCACTTTTTCGCTGATCAAATCAAAGGCACTCCCTCTCAGTCTGCTATCAGCGCCGCACTCGGATTCACTTCCTCGCCATCCACACCCATAAGGTTCGTTTACAATCTCTCTCTATTTATTTCTCCGTGACACCGCCCTAAAACCATAGCTCGATTATTGCATACACACGCGCGACCAATCAGACCTATATATGTGTATATCAAGAAAGGCAGCCTGTTGACCTGGAAAGTCTCGCTAAGTTGATTGTGGCTGAAAACTTGAAAAGTTTTTTTTTTGTTTTCTGATTTTCTTCAGTGAGTAATCTGTCTTGTTTAATTATTGAATTGTTTTACTTAAAGACCAAGGGCAGCAATCATGGGGTTTGATTTCTGGATTTGACAAACATAAGGTCCTGGGATATGTGCATTCGCGGGTTGCTTGAGCCTTAGGGTTTGATAGTTTCATTTTTTGTGGGAAAATTACTTTGGAAAGTTCAAGGTTATTATTTGTTTTGAATCTATTTAAATTTCAACCAGAGGCAGCGCAAATGCAATTGATATTTGGAGTTAAGAATTCAGTCCGAGCCCTTCTAATCTCTTTGGGTAGTTCCATGTCCGTAGGCATTGAGTTATAGGTCCTGGTGAATTTGGTCTGGTGGTTCTGAGTGGTCTAAAAGAGACATTTCGTGAACCTCTAAACCTCACAATTAGATAGCCACGTTGCAATCATGATTATTGGATCTTTCCCGTGGGATTGAGATTAGCAATTATGGCGAGGGCATGAAACATGTATTCCAAAGCAATGACTCACGTTGGACATAAAGTTGGATTCTATATAAGCTTTTCACATTATGACTTGAATAATCTGAATCACGGTGACAAGTGACGGTTGTGGGAAGCCTTCATAAAGTATCATGTCTTTTTGTCGATAAATGAACTTTTAGTTGTTATTTCTCTTAATTTAAGAGAGTCAAAGGGTGTTTAGCTAGTAGCTACCAAGATTGGGAAGTTTGAAAGTTGTCGTCTTAACACGCACATTGGCCTAGCTGTGTTGCATCCCTTTTTCTATGCCGCAAAGATGATGTTGCAGTTTTGCATTAGGAAGCAACTCCCTTTTCTACCTCAGAAAGAGACTCATGCTATAACCAATACTTTTTGCTCTTTATGGTTGGTTACAACATATATTAATAGTGTAAGGAATGCTTTTCTCCTTGATTGATACCAAAAGCCAGTATTCTATTCACGTTATTTTTTGTGGTGGGTCTCAAAGCGAGTCTCTGAGGATTCTGTATAAAATGTTTGGCTCCCTTTAGAACCCTTTTTGTTTATCCATCAGGTGTGCACTAAAATTTCCTTTTTATAGTATGCCACCTATGTTCCGTGCTTTGTGCTGCTTCTTTACGAATTATTGGATGGCATTGACCAAGTACATCCTTTTCTTTTCTTTTCTTTTTTCCATACTTCTGTTGCTGTTTATATAGCATGGCAGATCAGTACTCTAAAGAAGGTTCCAGCACAGGAAATGTTTCCGGAGAAAGTTCAGATTTGACTGTTCAACTTAATATCAAGACTCTTGATTCCCAAATTTACAGTTTCCAAGTGGACAAAAATGTGAGGGCCAATCTACCTGATAACTATTGTATCCTGCTTTATGCATGGGGTTATTTGTAGCTTGTACAGTTTTTGTGTCTAACATTTTCCATTGTCGAGTAATTTCAGATGCTGGTCTCGTCGTTCAAGGAGAAAATAGCTAATGAAATCGGCGTCCCAGTTAGTCAGCAACGGCTTATTTTCAGGGGAAGGGTCTTAAAGGATGATCATCTACTTTCTGAGTATCGTATCCTACCATTGCATTGCGGAAATTTATAACTTAGAACTTTGTGTGATCCTATCAGTCAAACATCTACTGATCCCTTCTCATGCATACTGAATTGGAATTTTTGGATATTTAAAATTCTCCAGGGTAGTTTGCTCTATTTTCTCCTGTTATTTGTTCTTTTTGTTTCCTATTTTTCAATAGTGTGGTTCCAAGGCTTACTATCTTCTTTGATTATTGAGCTGACATATAGATAACTGGGCATTTAGAAAATGCAATATCAGTGGTTATTAGGAGTTATGTAGTATGCTTGGAAAAGAGCATTGATATGTGTCTCTTTGTTTGTGAATGCAAGTTGGCGGAAAATTAAATTAGCGTACTTAGGATGAGTTGGCCTTCTGTTCTTCGTATAAGGAAGCCATTACTTAGCACATAGTTTGGATTAGTATATTTGCCATGTAATTGATGGAAAGATTGTGGTCATGCTGTAATTATATTATGTGATCTTCAATGATGTCGTTCAGTGCTCTTACTTAACACTGTTGATCTTCCATGTTTTGTTTGTTGGTCATATTGGAGCTCTGTAAGCCTGATTATCTGCCAGTTTGTCACCGGTCTTTATTGCTCCTTGAATGTGGACACTTAAGCAGTGGAGCATTATATCCATGCCTTTCAGAAGTAGCCCCTTAATCAACTGTAGATGTGGAGAATGGGCATACATTGCATTTGGTAGAGAGGCAGCCAGCCCAGTCACAACCTTCATCTGGTGCAGGTTCTGGAGAGGCTGCTGGGAGTAATGGTGGTAGAGGTTGGTTTTGGGGTTAGGTTGCTTGCACTACAATGGGTTCTCACAAAGAAGTGGAAACAGGTCATTGTAAGTTAAACTAAAAGTGGTTCTTTTACATGATTTTGCAGGAAATGATGCCGGTGCTGGCAACCCTCGTAATCGTGTCGGGCAAATTTCACACAGTGTAGTTCTTGGGACCTTTAATGTTGGGGATCAAGGTGAAGGCGTTGTTCCTGACCTCTCACGGGTGTGTCTTTTTGCTCAGAGTTTGTGATTCTTGCTTTGATTTATATAGCAGTTTTAGGGTTTTAGGTGAGACGGGTTTAGGCCAACCACTATTGCTACAAGCCATTATGTCTGTTTGTTTGAATTGTAGGTTATTGGGGCAGTTTTGAATTCTATAGGACTTGGTGGCCAGCCTGCAACTGTTGGTACTGGTGGCATACACTCCTCTACTTCGGTGAGTAATGCATGTCCCTTGAAATTGTGGTTATTTATATTTTGTTCAGTTTCATCATAGTTCTCATAGAGTTGGGCATTTGTAATATTCTGAGGTATCTAGGCAACTGGTGTAATTACAATCTATGGGCTTGGCTTCATGAATCACGCTGATGCTGATAATTCAATTCGTGGAGTTTTATAGATGAATTTGTTTTTTTCTTGTTACCTTGTTTTGTCTCCTTTGTGCTAGATTCTCGACATAATAGCTTGTTGAAGTAAAATATTGCTGGATCACAGAGATTCTTATTACCTCCTCCCCCCTTCTCTCTCCTTCTCTCTTTCCCCCTTGTTTCTTCTTTTATTAAGTAAACTCTCTTTATCCTATCTAGTGATATTTGACTGTAGTATGCTCTGTAGTCCTTTCTCAGTTTGCATGATTAAATCTCACTTATGGGTGTGCTGTTCAGCACATCCTCTCCTAGAACAGTATATTTAGGATTTCCATGATTTAGAAGGCGATTAACATCCAGTTAATGTTAGACTTAAGTTGGCTGGGGCTCATGAGGTTAAATCCTGGCTATGTTTGTTTGTATTTTTGAAACATTGTTTTTTGGTAAAAATTAAGAAATTTTTTGAGGTATGTTTTTTTGGGTATTTGCGAGAATGGTGGGGCTCATAGAAATTTTTTTTTGGAAAGAGAATGTTTATGAAATTTATTCTCTTGGAGAATGTGAGTAAAAAAAATATGCTTGAAAACAAAATTTTTGTGAAATGAGCTTTTTATGGGTTTTTGTAAAAGTTGTTTTGGTTTTTGTGTTGTTTTTCACAGAAATTAAGGCCAATGATTAGATAGAAAGTTTTGATGGAGATTGAAAAATGTTTTTAGAGAGAAAAAATCACATTTGGATTAAAAAAGTTTTAAAAATCATTAAACAAACAGAGCCCCTAATTTTTTAAGGTTTCACATAAGCTTGTTTCTCATTAGGGGTTTTTGAGTTGGTAAAGAGAATTTGACTTTGGGAGAAGGTGATTTTGTATTGATAAAATGAATCTTCATATGCTTTTTTTTTTTTGCCAGCCTAATGCTCCTGGTCTGGCTTCTCGAGGAAATGAAGCAGAGGGGATACGTGGTAATATTGGAGGCCAGACCCAATCAGGAAATCATGCACAGTCTGGGCACACATTTTTCAGTCAGCCATTGCAATCTTTACCTCAAGGGGTGCAAATCCCTCTGGCTGCATCAGCAGTACCTGTTCCTTCCCTTCATGTGGTACTGTTATATTCTCATCAGGATGTTCTAGTTCTGTTTGCATTTATTGTTATTGAATATTTTGCTTTTTTTCTCTCCATTTCAGCCAATTCCTGATTCTTTGAGCACTCTCTTCGAGTTTATGAACCGGATGGAGCAAATATTGTCACAAAATGGTCATTATCCAAAACTACCTTTATAATCTTGTAGTTGCAAGTAACTGCATAAAAGTTTAATCAGTTCTTGTTGATTCAGGTTATCCGCCAAATTCATCTTCGAACAATGTTGGGGATGTCTCGAGGGTGGAATTACCTTCTAATGCACAGGGGTTGCATACACCTGAAGCATTGAACATTGTCTTGCGTCATGCGGAACGGCTTCTCAGTGGTCCTACTGTTGCTGCACTATCTGTAATCACTAAGATCTAAATACTTTTAACTTTTAGTTTTCTTCGGAGGTGGCATTGTTACCTTCCTCTTGAGTTTTTAGCCCTCTATTATCTATAACCGGCATTAAAACTTTGCTAGTGTGCATATTTGCATTTGCCTCTTCTGGGCCTTGTTTAGATTATATTTTCTATATCTGTGGAAAACATTTATTGTCTCTTGTGGAAGATAATAAATGTGTGTTTTGTGATTTCCAACCATCAGAATAATTATATTGAGTTGAGGGAAGAGACTTTTCTGCTTTTCCATTAGTTTTTTTTTTCTGGTTCATTCAGTATACCAGCTGAAATTATTTTTGACATATGTATGAAAGGACACTTGAATGAAGTCATAATTCTCCTATGGTATTTCTCCTAATTATAGAATAATCGTGATGCATATGGTTTTATGTAGAGAGTACGTGTTTATGGGGATAATAAAACATGGCTTGAAAAATTTACAATGTACGCATCTTTTTTGAGTCAACATGACATTGTTGTAGTTTAACAGACCTAGAAGCGTGCTATCTTCCTGTCTTCAGATTCATCACGTTTTTCCTGTTTCATTTTTAGTAGATAGAGGGAACTATGGACAGAGCTAAAGGCTTGCTATGTTGTTCCTTGGGATTGTACATAAAGGTTTTAAAGCTGATCGTTTGAATATATATTGTAGTTTAAGAGGAGATGATTCAAGATTTGTGAGGAACCACACTGCAGGATTTTATCCACAGCACCAGAGTATGGGTTGTTGATTCTAATTGGTCAGTGTAGCAATAGGCAAGAAAGATGATGTTTCTGATACTGAAAGTGTTAAAGAGTTGTTGCACAATGCACAGTATAGAAAGGGTTAGAAAAGGCTGAATGTTGGGTTGTTCTGGTGTTAGCTAAATGATGACATAGAATAGTACTGACATTGCTTTGAACTTTTTCAATAGTCTGCATTCCTGATGAAGAGTTGTTCTGGTGTATAGGCCTCCAAAGCTAACCTTTAGGGCCAAACTGTACAGTATCTTGCCGAGTTCCTTAGACATGATTCTCTCAATTGGCCTTGTCTATTTGTCACTTTGTTGGTTTGTGGTACAGCAGTTCATGGGGAGGATCACCACTCACAAGCCTAAATGTTTTCCTGGAAGTTTCCCACCTTGTTTTCTATAAAAATAGTCGTGACTCGAAACGGACACCTACACAAGAAACAACACATGAGAAGGTCCCATACAACATGATGTAATCCATAGGAGGGTCTTTTTGGTTTCGAGTTGTCTGCCATCTGCCCACTGGGTTAATTTAAACAGTGGGTTAATTTAAACAGTTTATTGAACAATTCAGTGGCCAGAATGAAGCATATCGTCAACTAACTAATTATACTGTACTGTAACAATTGATCGTGAATCGGCGCAGTATAATTAATGACTTACTCTGGAGGGGTTTTGATTATAAATGAATCCATACATGCTCTTGACCATATTATATCATTTTTTACGGCACTTTCTTCAACTACAAATTTTTGTATGTGATGAGAATTATTGATTGTTATCGGTTGAATTACAGATTTTGGAAGTTGATGAATGGTAGCAACTGTTTATTTTTTCATATAAAATGTAAGATTGATGAGGCATGGATTGGTTAAGAAATGCCCTCACCAACCCCCCCCCCCCCCCCGCAAAAAAAAATGTTTTCCTTATAATCTGATTGTGTTATTTGTAACGTGCTGCAACTTCGTAGCATATTGCAGGGCGGCTGGAGCAAGAGGGGTCTTCTTCTGATCCCTCCATACGGGGCCAAATACAGACAGAATCAATGCAATTAGGGCTTGCAATGCAACATTTAGGTGCTCTGTTTCTTGAGCTTGGTCGCACAGTTTTGACGCTGCGAATGGGACAGTCTCCTGTATGGCTCTTATCCTTGTAGCCTTAGTCTGTTTGCGAGTCAAAAGCATATAACATTCAGGTGGTTCAATTTGCAGGCTGAATATGTGTTAAATGCTGGACCTGCTGTTTACTTATCTTCATCAGGGCCTAATCCTCTAATGGTTCAGGTTCGTCAATAAGTAGGTGTTTTACAGAGTTCTTTTACGCAATATTAAGCATTTGGTTCATGTTCACTAGGTTAGAAGCTCTCTGAGATTTAGATGTTGTATGGTTGATTTGATTAGAGAGTATTGCTAGGATAAATACACTTTGCGCCCTCCAACTATGGGGGTCTTGACACTTTGTACCCCTATTTATTATTTTTGTCACATTGCACCCACCAACTATTGATTTCAGATACTTTGCGCCCCCTCCCCTCCGAGCGAAATGACAATTTTGTCCCATAATTTTTTAGCGGTGACCATTTTATGATGATAAAAATTGTAATTTAAGAGGCCAAATAATCAATTTCCGTCAAAATTTACAAAAAATTGTAACAAAGGGTGCAAAGTGTCTAAAATCAATAGTTAGTGGGTGCAATGTGACAAAAATAATAAATGAGGGTGCAAAATGTCAAGACCCCAGAGTTGGAATGTGCAAAGTGTATTTATCCCAAAACTAAAATAGTGACATCATCCGTAACTCCTTTGCAATATTTGTGGTGGATAGGCCTATGTATAGATTGACTGAATTACTATGGGTATTTTCTCCTGATACTAGAAGCCTATTTCCTGCTGAGGCTGAATTATTATGAAGTGTAATTGAATGCTGATGATGCTTAGTACGACAATTCAATATGAATCAAACATTTTAGTTTCCAAGTAGAGAACAAATAAAACAATATGGATACAGTATGAGTTGAGCAAGCTGTAGATTAGAAGAGAGAGTATGGATTAGCTTGGTTAGCCTTTATCTTCATTATTTCCCCCTAGTTATGGATTCTGTATGATTGTCTTGGTTTTGATGTCAATTATGAGCTGATCGTCTTGTACCATTGCAGCCTTTTCCTCTTCAAACCAGCTCCCTCTTTGGTGGTTCTGGTCCTCAATCTAATTCCATGCCTTTTGGTCCTGTTGGTATTGGGAGTGCTCCAAGGCATATAAACATTCATATACATGCTGGTTAGAAATTGCTCATGGATCTTGATTATTTTTCATTTTTTCTGCTATATTTTCTTCTCTCTTTTTTTTTTTTTTTAAAAGTAGATTTTTTGTGCTAGCCAGAACCATATGGTGATTTAATGTATCAGGTACTTCGCTTGGGCCAATTGTTTCTGGTGCTGGTATGAGGGCAAGTAACGTGGAAGGAATGCAGGGAGAACGTCGTAATGGTGCTGGTTCTGGTGATTCAGGCCCAATAAGGGTGCCACCCACAAGAAATGTCATTGCGACAGCAGTTCCACCACGTTCTAGTGGGATTGGGAATACTTGTATAGTTCAACCTGTTCCAGGTGGTTCTGTATCAGAGCCACCCTCTGACTCTGTTTCACTATCCTCTGTTATATCTGAAGTCAATTCACGAATTAGAAATTTTGTTGGGAATTTGCAAGGAGATAGCATGGCGTCATCAGGTAGCTATTTGTGTATTTATTTATTTGTTTGATTTGTAGTGATGCCATTTATTGTTCATAGCAATGATAGAATGCTACCCAGCATACCGACCTGTTCTTTGTTACGTAGGTGAAACAGATTCATCTGTGCAAAATTCTTCTATTGAATCTGCTGGAGTTCCTGATATGGGAAACGAGCACTTAAATACCACGACAGTCAACTCATTCCAAAGAGTTGAGGAGTCATGTCGATCGATATCTAGTGGCAGTACTGAAATTGAAGGCCACCAGAAGGTATATTTTGTGTTGGATATGGGGAGCCTATCCCTACCTTTAATTAAGTCTGTTACTATTTTCATTTGAATTGTGTGCTCATTTCTTGATTAACCAGATTAACCAGCACAATCAATTGAGTAATCATGATTCTTCAACTGGCTTGAAAGATTCTTCTGTCTCCTCTGGAACTTCTCTGAGTTGTTTAAGTGGAGTAACCACCGCAAACTGCAGTGATGTTCAGGAAAATGCTTTGAGATCTGATCAGAAGCATGATACAAGTGAGGGTGCAAAAGCTGCTCCTCTTGGGTTAGGACTGGGAGGTTTGGATCTTAAGGTTAGCCAATATGTATTTATATTTGTACTCTTTAGAAACGTATTGAGGGTTGCATTATATTGTAAGTCTCTGTAAGTATTGCTATTGATCCAACTTTGGACACGTGGTGTACTTGGCGTAATGTTTTATTATCTAACCAAAGGGTAAAAAATTCTCAATAATCTGAAAGGGAGCCTCACATGTAAGATTTACCATGTATGGAATCTTAAAAGTCTTCTCTTTTATTGTTGGCCAGTTGTTATTTATACAATTCAGTTTCTGCTGTTCCTTTATTTGTGCCCTTTTCTGCTTAGTGCTTAGATAAAGGCTTCTTTCTTGCTCTGGTTTTACTTGTTATGCCTTTATTAGTATAATGTATACAAAATACTTTCTAGAATTGTATTAGTTGCAAGAGCTCTAGCAATACAAGTTTATAAAGCTGTGGCCCTAGTCTTAGGCTGATGATTTTATTTTTAATGGAAAATTTATAAACTGTGATCCATCAATATTCCCAAAATATTTTTGATAATTTCATTGACCTGTTGGTGGTATTTTTTCATTGATTTTATATTTCCCAGGCTTTGAGGTTTTGGGTTCATGACTTGTGAATCTGATATATTTTCTTTTCATTCATATGTCTCCATTTGTTTTTGTTTTTCATCATGCGAACTGAATATATGACCTGCTTTGTATTGTTTCTCTTCCTTAATAACTTGCATTCACTTAGTTGAATGGGAGGCTTTTTGTCTTTATTAACTTGCTTTTACATGTAAAGAGAAGCCATCAGCTTACTGGCTGCCTTTTTTATGTTGATTCTAGGTTCTGTAGTCTAATATTGACCTGTTGGCTTGAGTTTGTACTCTGATTTGTACTTGGGGTTCTCTGTTTTGAGCGACTTTGGATTCCCTTTGCGTACTAGTTTCTAGTCATTTTGTTTTCTGTTTCAGATGAAGTAGTGGGTTATAGGCACATTACTTTGTTT
This sequence comes from Myrica gale, assembly GCA_963930655.1. Lineage (NCBI taxonomy): Eukaryota > Viridiplantae > Streptophyta > Magnoliopsida > Fagales > Myricaceae > Myrica > Myrica gale. The sequence goes on along the minus strand of OZ005609.1, from coordinate 8,291,400 downwards.
TTGGATGCTTTAGGGGTTATGACTGAGCATCATACTTAACTGAATCTGTATATTAATAATGGATCAGAGACGACGCATGCGGCAAAAGTCAACAGTGATTGGTGGCGATGGTGGCACAACCAGTGCTTCACCGGATCAAAATCAGCAGACAAGAACAAGCGGCCAACAGATTTTGCAATCCCCAGCATCTCATAGCTCTTCTCTAAATAGTACAGATGCAAATGAGCGGCCCCCAAGGCAGCTACCCTCACCAGCTGATATGGCGGGTCTTATGTCTCAGGTCCTGCAAACTCCTGCTTTGAATGGTTTGTTGGCTGGTGTTTCAGAGCAGACTGGGGTAGGCTCTCCTGATGCCTTGAGGAATATGTTGCAACAGCTCTCTGTGAGCCCACAAATGAGGAATGCAGTCAATCAAATTGTTCAACAGGTTGACAGCCAAGATATTGAAAGCATGTTTTCAGGGCTCGGAAGAGGAGGCCAAGGTGGTGGCCTCGATTTTCCTAGGATCTTCCAACAGATGATGCCTATGGTATCCCAAGCCCTTGGCGGTGGGTCAACCCCCTCTCAGCTTTTTCCTGCCCTAGAAGCTGAATCCCAGTCGCAGTATAATGACAGGCTGAGCAGAGACAACAAACAAGATGAAGAAACCTTCCAGGTTTATATGGGCACACTTTCACAAAGGAATTGTATTTGTTTTCTTTTGCTCTTTAACATTTTTTAGTGCTTGTGGCTGTCAATCAAATCTATTGAGAGGTTCTTTTGCTTGAGACTGATGTTATTGTCATGCCTGTGTCAAATAGACTTTGATGCTACTACCTCATTGAACTGCTTCAGTTTGTGGATGGGCTTGTTCTAACTTTGGATCAGTTTTGTTGAATTTGAGAGTTTTGGAATTAAAATCTGTAGCAGAGAAGTTCAGGACTGCTTAGATTGTAGTATAAGAAGTTTGCTTTTGATTGTTTATGTACGCTGTGGATCTGGAATACTGTTGTCATGATTGTCTGTTTTTGTGATGCTTAATACTAAAATTTTGTACTTTCATTTTTGCAAAAGACGAGCATAATTTCAATTCCAACTCGATTTCTGCTGTACTGTTACAATAACTGCTAGTTATAAGAAACTAGTGCTAGTGCTTCTGTCTTAACTACCACCTTCAGGTCTATTCTCATATGTCTTCTGTTTGTCAGATCGACCTACAGCAAGTGGCTCAGGGCATTGAGCAACTGAATCCACCGGGAGATGTTTTCCGTTCTGTAGCTGAAAATGCGGTTCACTTATCTGGTAGCAGAAATGGTTTTGAAGATCTTGTTAATGAGTTGTGCAGCGATGAAGGTCTTGCCGATGTAAGTGTCCAAATGTTATTATTTGTTGAATTTTCAGTATTTTGGAGCTTAATTAGTTTCCCATGGAAAGGAAAGGTGGAGGGGCCATGACTGAGAACAATAAAACATGCACTTTGCATTGCTATGCAGTTCTAACCCACTTAATAACAGTTGCATTCAAGGCACTTTCGTTGACTGCTCTAGAAGCTATGGATTCCTGTTCTCTATATGATGAGTGTGTGGTTTTCTGTTGTTCATGAGCTCATGAGGTATATTTTTTGAGCTTCTGTAGGAATATATGGCAATGTTACGACGTGACATCAACCGACGACTTCAGGGTGAGTCTGGGCAGGACAATTGCTAACCACAGGCCCCAACCCCTTAGTGGGCGTGTTTGTGATTTATGCAAAATTGTTGTGAGCTTGATAGAAGAAGGTGCATGACTTGCTGGCAATTTTGCCTGGGGCTTTCAGTTCGTTTTACAGTTACGCAGTGTATTTGTACAATGTAGGTTTTATGGCATGGTTCGCTTTTAAATAGTAGTTGATTTTCTCGTCACTGAATCACTTCTCTGGCTCATTGGGTTTCAAACTTGTGTATTGTTATAGATTTATTACATTTTTTATTTGTGGGTACCAAAGGGACAATATGCATCACTTTGACCGTGTTCGTAATGCTCAAATGCTGCAACGTAGCAGTTGTGATATGGAACAAATTATACTCTTAACCTGTGTAGGCAAATCCTGGTTGTAACGACTCTCAGAATTATCGTTTCCATCTTTCGCTGTTATTCAATGTATTATGTAAATATCAATCATGATTTTTTCTTTGGTGGGGGCTTCATGTTCGTACACAGATAAAGCACAAGTGCTTTGTGTTATCTTTTGCATGGACTTTTAATTGATTGAGCTGTCGCCTGCCATTAGAGGCTTGTGAGTCACAGCAGCTCTGGTTTCAAGTCCTATGGGAGATATACTGTTTGTCAAAACTAAAATGAGACGGGTTCTATATTGCAACTCCAGGGAATATCTTTCTGGTACGTCGCTAAACATTACCGTTGATAACATTCAATTTGTTTTTTTAAGAAAAAAACTAAGTTTGGTTAACTGGCAGCTTCGATATGTACCTAAATATTTAGGTGGTGAAAAATGAACGAAAGTCTTGAGTTTAGTGGAGTTTTGTATTGAATTGTGCTTAGGTTGGGTTCCTATTTCTGGAATTGAAACCAAATCATACGCTCCTAGTTAATGCCGGCCCTCGTGTTGTTGTGACATAAGGATGTAGCATTTTATCTCGTACTAATGTTTTTAACTAGTCCAAAATTCCTTCAAAAAAAAAAAAACCTAAAATCGAGATTGAATGATATTGGAATTCTTTATGTATATCGGGTTCGACGATATTGTCAGTATGATCTGACGTGATGGCTTAAAGTCACAACAAATTTCGGACATGTTGAGAGATCTTTTACAGCACATTTCACAACCAGAATTAAAGGGAAATGTCATAGTGCAACTCATAGATTTGCTTCAATTGCATTTCGGTCTCCATAAGTTTAAAAATTGTGATTTACGTCCTATAAGTATGAAACATTTGCAATTATCGTTTGCCAAATTTCTCATTATAATTGACGGAACTCGGTCTCACGTGTGTCGCACACGCTAGAAGCTCACCTATCTTTCCTGAATTGCCTCTATGTCGAAAAAGTCATCTCCTTCCTCTCCATTTGCATAGTTGAAGGTTTGTGTACTTTTCTATCTTCCTCTGCTCCATATCCCCTCCCATCTAGTGTATAGCAGAATGATACCTGGTGAATGAAGTTTCGAGATTAGGGACATTCAACCAACGCACAAGTGTCTCAGACGATATAAGCTCTCTCAAATGAGCTTTAGATGGATTTTAGAGAAGATGCTTGACCAGTTACGGAGTCAGCCAAACATGACTATATCTGCCATATCCGACGATGAGGACAAAATGCTATAGAGCAAATATTGTCTTCTTCTTTCAAATATTGTATGTGTCTTTCAACGCAATGACAAGAGGGTTCAAAGAAGGTTGCAGGCCACTAATATATTTGGATGGCTGCTTCCTTAAAGGGGAATTTAAAGGCCAGTTGTTGAGTGCAGTTGTCCGGGATCTAAATAACAACATATATCCCTTGGCCTTCGTAGTGGTGGAAGGAGAGTTGGACGTGGTTCTTATCGACACTTGTGGTGGATTTCGGTGTCGCTCCACCTGGTGATTAGACATTCATGTCTGACCGTCATAAGGTATGTTTACGAATTTTTATATAACTGAATATTATAATTGAATCATAATAACATCACATTTGTTTAACTTACATTATTATTTGACAGGGGCTTGTACCGACTTTTGATGTTGTCATATCGATGGCATACCACCAGTTTTGTGTGCCAACTTCAGAGATGCTGGCCATCACGAGGTAGCATTGAAAGACAAGATGTGGGGAGCTGCAACAGCATATACGGAGGCCATCTTCAATAAGAAAATGGACGAGTTGAAGGCACTCAACCCAGATGCGCATGAGTACCTCCGGAAAGTGGATCAAAGTGTATGGATGAGATCGTGGTTTCACACGCATAGTAAGAGCGGCATGGTCGTCAACAACTTATGCGAGAGTTTTAACTCATACGTTCTGACAGCCCGGGATAAGCCGATTATCACCATGATAGAGATGATAAGAAAGAAACTCATGAAGAGATACCAAAAGAAAAAGGGAGGGGATAATGAAGCACACTGGACGATTATGTCCATGAATCATGGAGAAGCTCGAGGAGATTGGTCTGGAGGCATGCTATTGTCTCCTGATATACGCTGAGGATGAGTTCTTTGAGGTTGAGTGTCATCTGGGGCAATTCATGGTGAATATTCAGAGGCATACCTAATCATATAGAAAGTGGGATATGACTGACATACCATGTGTTCATGGATTTTCTGCAATAGTATATAATGGCAAAAATTCGTAAAACTTTGTTGATTGGTACTACATTGTCGAAGCGTACAAAAAGGCATATGCACCCATCATCTACCCAGTGCTTTTTGAAGAGTAGTGACAACGTGCTGCATATGAACCGATGAAGCCCCCACCATCAAAGGCTCAACCTGGTAGGCCTAGGAAAATGAGGAAGAGGGGACCATAGGAGCCAGCATCATCAAGTCGAAGGATCTAAAGGCGTCAGAATGGACTTGTTTGCACTTAGAGCCCTAAGGAAGAGTAATATGGAGTAGAGGTAGTGCGTCAAGAGCCCCGACAACACCATTCGATAGTGGACTCCTACCCTTAGAGAATATTTCAACTACTCGCACTACACGACAAGTGAACATTTTAATCACATTGCATATGTACACCACATGGAATTGTTTACTACGCATCACTAACATATGTTGATATTCCAGCTCTCGATTAGGGGAACACTAGAGTTGGTAGATGAAGAAATACCTTTGCAATCCACTCCCAAGGAATGATCTGTACCGATAACGGCATGTTTTAGCAGAAGTTGTAGTTGTCATGACACTTTTGATTACTAATTACTCTAATTAATGATGCAACTTACTCGGAATCGGAGACTATCACAGCTCCTACCGGAGCTCGCTTTACCCGGGGTTGTATCAACAATGCCAACGGTAAGCATACTTATCAATTCTGGAATATAGTATAATGTATGTTGCTTATCTAACAGACAATTGTTCATGTTTTCATAAATTCATGAAAATGAGGCTCAAGCTCAAGTGTCGTATAGAGAGCATTCAGATGTAGATCCTTCAGATGCGGTAGAGCCCCCTACCCGTGTACGGGTGCACAGACCTGACAGATTGCATTGGGGAATGAGTTCACAAGGTAGCAGCAGACCACATGTTATTATTGATCTGTCTGGACCAGAATTCGGATCAGAAGTTAGATGCTCTTGGGGGCCGCCTGGTGCTGATGGCGTATAATTCAGAGTATCAAACCACCCTTCAAGCTATGGACAGAGAAATAAGGAGAAGGTGAAGGGAAGGGGAAGGCTCCAGCTAAAGATAGATTGTGGGCAAATGATAAAAGGAAGAAACCCCGATGACAGCTTTAGTGTTAGGAACTTTTGATACATTTTGTTATATTGGACATGTGCACCATTTTGTATATGCTTTTGGTTGTTGTAATGGACATGGACACCATTTTGTTGTCTATCTTTTGCCCATGTGTTATATATTTTCTGATATATGCTAAAATGTAGTTATTCTAGAGTTAGACAACAACTGTTGGTAGAAAAGTGGCATATGCTTTTCATTTAGGACAGTCGATACTTAAATGACTTGTATTGGAATATAAGCAGGTGATTCACAATATATTGTCTCTTTTCTAATTTAAATATAATGTCCATATAACATATAAGCAGATGATGGGAAATACACACAACCAACAATTCTTTGAACAAGAAGAAACTACACATCCTTACAATAATACTCATTCTTATCATAACACACATCCTTGTCATAATATAATACAAGTACAAAGAGACTACACAGTCATGAACTAAGTAACCAATGTGCCCACAAAAAAATACTGGGATGGTACCAACAAAGACATCTCATGCCGATAACATGTGCTTGAAATGACTACACAGTCTAGTACTATCTAGTTGATCAACCAAAACTCCACAAAAAATAAACCAGCTGAAAACCAATGCACCCTTATAACCTAAAATCTGGACATCAACCTTCTTCTCTCCAGTTGAATATCATACCGATGTTGCGCAGTAATTGCCTCAATTTTGGCTCGTTGTTCATTAGTCATTGCCTCGATGGCTAATCGGTGTTTTGAAGTCATGACATCGATCTCCTCTCAATGTTGCACACTTATGGCTTCCATGTTCTTAGTTTGCTGTTGGAGCTATCCTGAATTGATTCCCAATGAGTTTCTTCACCACTCTTCTGGTCCTGCATTGCTCGAAGTTGTCAAATCACCCTTTGTCCATATGGACACATCTTTGGATCTCTCCATAAAAAATAACTGCAGTGAGCACCATCATGCAATTAATTTACTATGTTATAATAAACACATGTTAAAGTAGAGTCAACCTTATTTAACTCTAATTAAAAAATATTTTCAATTCACGACAATGCAAAAAAAGGCCCTAAATGTAGGGACCATAACTAACCTTGTACTTCACACAACCCTCGAATCTTCTACAAAAAAATTATTCGTGAAGGCAGTGGTTGAAATTCCTCTCAAGTCGCAAAAACATCTGGGGCCCTCCATCGAAGATGCACTTTACTAGAGCTACCAATAGTATATGATTCAGACATTTCAAAGGATGATGCTAAGACAAACAAACTTACCCATATTTCACCTGTTAAAATTAGCTCAACAATTGAACAACCAAACTAACTAATACAATAAATTCACCTATGAATAATCTTCAGCTAAGAAATTGGCAAGCTTGAGAAGCATAAAATAAAAATGCATTCGACGAATGAGTTAGATGGGAGGGGATATGGAGCATGAGGAAGACAGAGAAATACACATACCTTCAACTATGCGAATGAAGAGGACGGGGAGGTCGGTTGGTTCCCGACAGGGTGTGGAGGACAGCTTCGACAAATGTAGAGGACGGGGATGACTTCTTCGACGAATAAAAATGCTGGATTTGAAACCATAAAACGCACAAGGGCAATTTGGGAAAGGTAGGTGAGCTTCCAGCGAGTGTGACTAACGTGATGCCGAATTCCATCGATTATAGCGGAAAAAGACGAATAATTGCAAATGTTTCATACTTATAGAACGTAAATCACAATCTTTAAGCGTAGGAGGATTGAAATACAATTGACGCAAACTTATGGGATGAAATATGATATTTTTCCAAAATTAAATGAAGATCAGTTAATTGATCGGTATGTATTCCTGATCAACTCATCCACGCCAGTTAAGCAAATCCTCTGTTTTTTTTTTTGTCTGTCCTTCCTCCTGAATCCTCGCGAGGAATATTTTATTTTGCATGTTAGTTTTTAATACTCTTGACAAATAAATGGCACTATGACATGTAAATATAGGACACGCACATAGACGTCCTTGACAGGAAAATGTACTTTCGAAGTCAGGATGCGCGCCTTTAAACACAAATGCACTTTTTGTGTTGATTCTTTCTTTCGTCTCAGACAAGCCGCAAATAGAGTAGTTCTGCTTTGCAGCGCGAACTTGATAATTTTCTCTGTTACCCTCCGGGCCCTTTCAGAAAAGACGAAACAACGTAAAGTCGTTGAAATGGAGGAAGCCGACTCGAAGCCCGTGAAGGTCAGGGGTCGGCAGTGCTGCATCTGTGACAAGAGAAGGGCCGCCCTCAAAAGACCCAAAACCCTCGAGCAGGTGACTTTGCCTCCTCTCCCTTCTAATTCTCTCTCTTAACCTAACTTCTGGTTCTTATAGAAAAAGAAAACGTTTGGAATGAATTGGATAAACCCATGTGCGCCCGTCGAATTGCTGCTTATAGGAACGCCTTTGAATTGTTTGATGAAGCTGATACAAAGGCAGAGCAGAATGCACGATTGTTTTATTTTTTGTTTTGATTGGATGTTTTCGATTAAGCCGATTGCAGATTACCACGAAAGTCAATTTGAGATTTCGAGTGCTAACGAGCTCAAAAAACAGAAGCATTTTGTAACTTTGGAGCAGCTTTATTCGAGCCGCAGTAATCTCTCTCCACTTTTCAGTGTAGTTAGGGTTTAGCATACGTCTATATTATCACATTAAGCTCAAAATAGGGGTGCTCTTACGGAATTGAAAAATAAGGATGATGTTGGGGCTGAAAAGTTTTATTCTCTGTGAAGATTTGCAGAGAGTGTTTCTATGAAGTCTTTGAGGAGGAGATTCATCAGGTAATTATGCAGAACCAGTTATTCAAGTCTGGAGAACGCATTGCTATTGGTGCCTCTGGTGGAAAAGGTGATTGCTTTCTTTCTTATTGTATTATATCCACCTCTAGTGAGACTCTGATGGTTTTCTTACTGTACGTGCCGACTGTTGGATCCCAGGAGAAACACTAGGTTTACTTTGTATCAAAAGAAGCAGATGTCTGGGTATTACCTTCTTTCACTTGTTTGGTTGCTATAAGGATTGACTGAATTGGTTTCATAGGATTGGCGGAATTGGTCATGTAATGATTCAGATCACCTTAATAGTTACTCTCCTCACCAGATTATGACATAGGAATTGACCTGATTGGGTTTGTGTGAACATGTTTTTAGCTGTTTGTACACCGTTCATTTCTGCCTATAATTGTTTTTTTTTTCTGTGTGCTAAGTTCCCTTGTAAAAGAAAGAGTTATAGTGCAATTATCCAGTCCCCAAAATTTAGGGGCACAAGTTGCCTATAGCATAAGTAGAATGTATCCGTAGTACATGTTTCAGTTCTGGTTCTAAGAGCCAAAATGCGACAATGGAAGTTATTTCCATTCTTTGTTTCAATTTTTAGCAATCTGTTGCGTGTTCTGCCGCCTTGATTTGATAAGCTACATGTCAAGTTCATCTTGGTTCGTTTTTGGTTTATTCTTATTGCCTCTTCCCGTGTTTCAGATTCCACAGTCCTTGCTTATGTATTGTCAGAGTTGAATCAGCGGCACAATTATGGTTTGGATCTCTTCCTATTGTCAGTTGATGAGGGGATTACAGGGTATAGGGACGACTCTCTTGAAACTGTCAAACGAAATGAAATTCAGGTGAGTAGATCTCTTTTTTGAGTGAACTCTTCTCTCTCTCTCTCTCTCTCTCTCTCAAAAGTGATATTGTGTTTGCGGTAAGCTTTAAGTCTAATTTTCAGTCATATGGTTTTTCTTCCCCCTCATTCAAATCTGGTTCTACTTCAATTCATTAGAATTTTGAATAAGGTATCTGCTAAAGCTGTAATTCTCTTAAAGTAATGATATTCTTCTTAAATTTGAGACAAACGTTTTTTTGGTGGATGAATTAGAGAAAAACTTGGTGATCAGCTTCTATTGTTCCGAGTGTGCATCCTTTTGTATCCTCATTATATTATTATTCAACTTAAGGTTTATTTTGTGGGCATCTGGAGTTGGAGGCAATGCGTACCACCATTTAATTTATGTTTGTTTCAGTGTTTGAGCACTGTTGTGGTGCCAACTTGTTTATTTTGTTGGCATTGTCATTCCATGTAAACTGTTTCAGAATATTTCTGATAGTTGAAGTTGTTAATTTCCTTTCTCGGCATTTTATTTAGTTTTTTCTAGTTGTATTTGCTCTGGGTTGTTCCATCATTCTGATTACTGGCTCTTATTCTAATTTCATTTACAGTATCGACTACCACTAAAAATTGTATCATACAAGGATTTGTATGGATGGACAATGGACGAAATTGTGAAGATGATTGGTTTGAAGAATAATTGCACATTTTGTGGTGTTTTCCGTCGCCAGGTGCTGCACATGATCTCCTTTAAAACTACAAGCACATAGATATTCAGTAACATAAAAGGATTGGATTGAACTAACTGGTTTTATCTCTAAGGCTCTTGATCGAGGTGCTGCTTTGCTGAAAGTAGACAAACTTGCTACCGGGCATAATGCAGATGATATAGCTGAAACAGTTCTTTTGAACATATTACGAGGTGATATTGCTAGGTGAATGCATTTGTAAACTCTTCCCTCTGTTGTTTCTTCTAGAGGTCTGTCGAGTAAACTCGTTAATGCATTTTTTTTTGTAGATTGAGTAGATGCACTTCAATAGTCACCGGTGAAGATGGACCAATTCCAAGATGCAAACCTTTTAAGTATACTTATGAGAAGGAGATCGTTATATATCCTTGTGATTGGAGTTATCTTTGGTAGGGAAAGTCTTGCTATATGTTGCTATTTAAGTCGGTACTCTGTGAAACCTTAACCAGATGTTCACGTATGCATATTTCAAGAGGCTGGACTACTTCTCCACTGAATGTATGTTTATTATACCGTTTTTGTCATTAATATTCTATTTAGTGATTTGTGTCGACTTTCTCTCTTAGTGTCATTCAGTATATCGGAGGACCTTGTCAAGATAATGTAAACTTGTTTATGCAACTCAACAAAAATTCTTCTTTTTTTGTGCTAGTTTGCAACTGGTCTTCCCACTATAAAATGGCCTGGGTCAATCAAGCATGAACTGTTCCTTTCCTGTCCTACTTCTGTGATTGAATCCTTAGCTTGTACTTGTTAAATATTCTTTTTTTCAAATTGCAGGCATTTACTCTCCAAATGCATATCGCGGTTTCGCTCGTGAGTTCATAAAGGATTTGGAAAGGATGAGGTTGTTGTCTAGTTGAGACTGTTACATGTGTGGTTGACATTCTAGTTTGTGTTAATTGGCACAATTATCACTCTGAGCCTGACATAATCTGTCGTTTTACGGTGGCAGACCTAGGGCCATACTTGACATCATCCTATCAGGGGAGGATTTTAGGATTTCCACCTCTACAAAAATGCCAGAGCAAGGGACTTGTGAACGTTGTGGCTACATTTCGAGCCAGGTAAGCTTTATTTCTACTTGCAGTTGTGATGAACCTAAATAGTTTCAGAGACGTAATATCTGGTTGAAATAAATATCGTGCTAATTACTGGTCTAGGTTTTGTGAGATCAAGTCTTAAACATGCTTGTAATTCCCTTCTTTAAACCAGCGCTCCTTTTGGAGTTTCATGGTTACCATATTTTTTTAGGGAGTTAATTCTGAGATTAGACTCATGGCTAAATCAAATTATTCTGGTCACCACCATGATATTGATGTTGCTACTGCCATCAATCCCCACTTCCCTGTTATCTTAAGTTCATGTCTGTGTCTTTTGTGTGCACATACTTGTGGGTACGGCTGTGCATGTGCACTTTGTTGTGCTACTCCATTTAGAGCATCTGAGTACTCATCATCCTTGTTTTGTTGTGCAGAAATGGTGCAAAGCTTGTGTTCTGCTCGAGGGACTGAATAGGGGTTTGCCCAAGCTGGGCATTGGGCGGAGTCGAGGCCTCAATAATGATCATACAAAGGGAGCAAAAGAAAGCAATGGAACAAAGAGTTTTGAGAGCAAGCAATGTGGAACTTTGGATTTTTGATGTAGCAGGCATGCAATCACTTAAGCTTTTGTGAACTCCAGGAGCAAGTCTCACTTGATGCACCAAACATGCCGACGAAGCTGAATCAATGCTCTTGGCTGTCATCATGATTATGGATTGAATGAGGCTTTAGTGGTCTCATAGAATTAAAAGCATCAGCAAAGAAAACTGTAAAACTTGTTGGGTATCTTGGAGGATGTGGGAAGCGTCCCTTTTCATGGTGTTGTATTTGGTTTCTTTTTTGGTTCCAGGATGACTTCATGTAACATATTCATTTGCTGAACAAGTTTTCCGTAAGTTTAAGATATAGGGTGAAACTTTTATATTGGATCTCGGCATCAGCCGTTTCGTGCTTTTGATTTAATGAAGCTTTCCTTTTTAGTTTTCGAGGAAGGATCTAATGGAGCTATTTTTTTTTAATCAGGGATCTAATGGAACTTATTTCTATAGAAACGCGGCCAACGGCTCTGATTGCATATGGGGGCTATATGTTTCCATCACTGCATAATCTTTTTAAAAATACACTTTTTACCCATAAATTATTTGATCCTAAAATATTACACCTTAAACTATTAATTTAAACACATTACACCTTCTAATTATTAATGTTAAAAGTTTTTTATACTAAATTATTCATTTTGACACATTGCACTCTTCAATTATCAATGTTATATATTTTACACCCTCTTTTCGATAATAATACTCTCAAAATTTAATAAATTGACAATAATATCTTCAATATGTTCGAAGTGAGTCAAGAGCATTTTAATCATTTTAGTTTCAAATTTTGATAGAAGGTATAAGGTGTCTAACATATATTAGTTAAGAATTATAATGTGTAAAGTATAAAATCTACAGTAATTTCGTAGGTAGAAAATGTATTTTCCGTATAATCTTCTCTTTTTCTAATGTCGTACTTCCACTGGAAGTCCTTCAAGTTCGCAAGTTGGACTCTCAAATTTTATGACGTGGCTGAATACAAAGGCCTCCTCTCACTCTCACTCTCACTCTCACTCTCACTCCAGCAGAAGCGCCCGCTAAATACGCAGACCATCGCTCGAACTTGTTTCAGCAGGGGTCTCTCTGTCTCGTCTCGTCCATGGCTTCCTCAACTCCGCCAACCTCAGCCCCTGGGGTCCCGAACCCTAAGAGATCTCTAGGCTTTTTAAGAAACGCTATGAAGCACAAAGACAGCTTCATCCAGTTCTTTGCGATGACCGGAATTTTGCTATTGAGCATCAGATCGCTGGGCAGAAGTACCGCATCGGCGACCTCCAAGAGGACACGTCAGCTCTCAAAGAGGAGAAAGAAAAGCTCACCGAGCGCATGAAAAACATCAAGCGCGACCTCCTCCGAGAGGCCTCTCTCGAACCCACCGGTCTCTTCGCTTCCAGGCTTCGCCTTCTATTCGGCGAGGAAAATTGATGGCACCGAGGTGACTTCCTGCGGGTTCTTTATTATTCGATTTTTCGAATTCCATTGGTGATGAATATGGGGTTTCTGTTTTGCGATTTCCATTAAATGTCTAACGCATGGCTGTGAAAAAAAAAATTACTCGAATTGAAAGGTTTCGGTGAAGTTTTAGTTTTTATTTTCTCTCTTTTCAATTTCAGTTCATTTGGCATGTGCGAGAGGAAATTTAATCAATTTAAGGTTTTAAAACTTGTTTCATTCTTCTTTGATCAAATGTCTGTGTTTGTAACTTCATTTTGTGTTTAGGGTTTCGTGGACTCTACGAATTTGTCTGAAAAGGACGGCGGATCGGTTAGTTGAGGGAGCCACCCCGTCTCGGGCTGTTCAGAGGAACCAGAATTTTCCTGTTCTTCCGGCACGGTACCGGAAACCGGCTCTCGCGCTTAAAGTTAGTGGTAGCGTGACTAATATTTAGGGTTAATGTCCATTTTAGTCCCTAGGTTTTATGTCATTTATCAAATTAGTCATTGGGTTTCAATTTTGATCAAATCAGTCCTTGAGTTATTTTCATTGATCGATTTAGTCCTTCCGTCCAATTCCGTCACCCCGTGCACATTCAGCTAACAGAGTGCCACGTCAATACCAATCATATCGCGACACGTCTTTTTTAAAAAAAAAAACCGAGGGAGGCTGCCTCCCTCGCGTGACGAAGGGAGCCCAGATCTGAGCTCCCCGTCGCCGGGGAGGGCTGCTCCCGCCGCGGGGGGTGGCCACGAGCCACCCCCGCCGCTTCCCTGCTCAAGGGCGACCGGGAACAGCCCTCCCTGGCGACGGGGAGCCCAGATCTGGGCTCCCCTCGTCGCGTGAGGGAGGCAGCCTCCTTCGTTTTTTCCCAAAAAAGACACGTGTCGCGATATGATTGGTAGTAACGTGGCACTCCGTTAGCTAATTGTGCACGGGGTGACGGAATTGGACGGAAGGACTAAATCGATCAATGAAAATAACCCAAAGACTCATTTGATCAAAATTGAAACCCAAGGACTAATTTGATAAATGACATAAAACCTAGGGACTAAAATGGACATTAACCCTAATATTTAAAAATCGGCTCATTGGGCAGTGGTGGTTGTTATTGCCATAACCGGTATCGCTACCTTTCAACAAATTAAAATAAATAATAACTATGAGTTATATTTCTATAGCCCGTAAGCTAAGTAAACATAAACCTTTCATTTTATGAAATCTTACTGAAATAAGTTTTAATGTTTTAAAAGCACTCTACAACTATAAAACTAACGATAATAAATTACTTTGATGAAGTCTAGAAATTAATTAAATCTTAACTCAACGGGTGCTTTTTAATGACTAGAGATTTTGACACGATTAATATTCCACTAAATATTAATGTTGATAGCAACTAAATGTTAATTTTTTAAAGATGTTATCTAATTATATTGATTTTTGACTTTATTGTTTTAGATTTCTCATGCTATATTTTAATATGTTCTCTAATTTTATTGATTTTGGATATCATTAGTTTAGATTTCATTGATATGAGTTCAATGGATAAAAAATATAATTGGACAAAGTGCGTTAAAGGATCAAAAATAAGTTTAATATAAATGTTAGTAACCGGGAACCGCTACCACTAAAATCGTCATCATCAAAGACCTATTACCGCATTTAATGGTAGTGATAGTGGTGGCCAATATTTATAAATTGGCTCATTGTGTAGCGATAACGGTAGCGGTTATGGCAATAACCGGCACCGCTACCGAGTTTGAACAGCCCTAACCCCATCCTCCGGTTGACTTAGGTGTTTAGGCTTTTATTCTATTATTGGTAGTAGTTTGGGTAAATTTTTGGCGAGGATGAATATAGGGCTTTTTCTTTTTTGGAGTCCTTGCAGAAGAAAAAAGCTAGAATGAAAGTCCTCTATGACTGTATTTTATATTATAAGTCCATACAGATTACAATTGAAGATCTAGCATAATAGGAGAATATCATATATTTAAATTTGAATTTGAATCTTCATAACAATATCAAAAATTGATAAGCATAATATCATATCAAATCTTTAAGATTTGATTATGATATTATCTCTAACACTTGCAAGGTTCTTTTGCTTACCAGTTAATGGTTTCATCCCAGCAGCCAGCTCAAAGAGGCACGGCGAATTCAGCTCTTGTCACCAAAAAGAGTCTAAATCCTAGAAATGACAGTCAAAGAAAACATGTTGTCTGTTCCAAGTTTGGCAGTAATTCCATAAGATGCTTGGCATATGATTTTATAGGAATGATTCACTCTTTTGGAAAAAGTTAGGAGCAATAAATCCAATTTGTAGTGTTACTTTTGTTAATTAAAAGCAAGGGGATAAGCTTAGAGCAGGGGATATAAACAGACCTTGGATGGTCTTGGTCCAACTGAGCTTCACAAGGTCAGGCTCTTCAACTGTTTGGACAAGGTTCTGTTCTCATCGGGCCTACTGGTATTCTACGAATCTACCAGGTACATCTTACTTTTTGTCGTCCGATTTGATTGTAAAGATCTTGACACGTCATTGTTTATAAACACTTTCTAATGCAAATTTCAACGGTCCAAACATCGTAAATACTAAGATGAAAAATAGGAAATGGTGTTTGGGGATTTAAATAAATTCACTCAATAAAATAGCTTTAAGAATTGTAGGTGATCTTTATCTGATGGCATTGAGGTATTGGCATAAGAGAGGTGAAATTATAAATTCCGAGAGACAAAAAAGGACTGATTTCTTTAGAGATGGTAAGCATTTATGAAAATATTAATTACAAACATAGAGCATACATTATGTTAATCTGAATGATAGGTATTAACATTATTCCTTCAATGAAATATAATCCAGTTCATAATAACAGCAGCATAGCATCTGCAATTAGTATAAAACTCCCCAGTTCCTCTTCTTTTTCTGTGGTATTCTTGGAACCCAAACAGAAAAGAAAATGTCACCATAACAGAAGAGAAACGCCCGGGGGGGGGGACCTCATTGAGAGGCAATTTTAGCATGCTTATCTCTAACCAAGTGTAACAGGATATGTGCGTGTACGGTACGACCGTAACATGCGCACTGAGTGCGGTGGTTGGTGCCTGCAGACCACCAAACACCACCTAATCAAACCAGATAGACGAGTCATTTAATTAAGATGTATGCCTTATTCTGTTTTAAACCGCAGAGAAATGCATTATAATATATAGTGTATTTTTTTGACCTGGCGTGGCGGGTCAAAGCTCAGTATATATTGTCCTAAATTTTGTGATTTAAAATTAGATCCGAATCACTCAGTAATCGCAACTGACAAAGCTCTCCAACGCTGGCATGTGATAAAATTCTGCATTATTCAACGTGGGGACGTCTAGATGCATGTGTATGTTAGGAAAATATGCCATTCAGAAATCGCTAATTGTTTGTAACTTTTACGGGTGTTCAAATTTTGGTAGTCGGGCGGTTTTCCTTCGCTTTTAGCGGAAGTTTTTTTATTTATTTGTAGTATGGCTGAATAGATTGGCTCCTACTCTTCTAAATATATTTTGGGGTACAATTTTTTTAATTTAATAGTTTAATATTTTCATTCTCTAATATATATATATATAAAAGATATATATAAAAAATGTAAGGTATACAGTATGTAATAAATTTTTTATGACTAAAACTTCTCAAAGTTAGTAATTTATAGTTAAAAATACGAATGACTCCACTGTAAAATATATTTAAGCCAACAAAAAATACTGCGAACAGCTCATAGTTGTCATTCGATACAGCCCTTGCACATATAGAGTTACAGAGTATACGAGGTGCTGCCTAAGTGGGGCATTTAGGATATGTAGCCAAGCAAATGGTTGGATCATTTTAGCCATCCAAGATTGTCAGTTTCGAGGCCTAGCTTTAATGATATTCACATGCAATTACGATCTCTCTATTCTCACGAGAGCAAGAAAATGATATTCAGAGTTTTTCTTCACAACCCGACTCCCAATTAGATGTAATGCTTTTATTTGTTGTGGACCAATGCGCTTAACTTGGTATATTAATTTATGTATGTCAGCACAGAAAACAAAGATTATGCAAAAAAAAAAAACACAGGTACACAAGACAGCTTCGGAAATCACTCTGTAGAACTGTAGAAGGTAATCCGTTTCGTCTCGTACGCGTAAACAACTTTGATAAAATTGACAAACCAAACATTCAGTTGTCGTCGCCGTTATTTAATTGATTTGAATGAATTTTTTATATTTTTAAAATAAATAATAATAATTTAATAAATAAATTATTATAATTATTTTATTATGTTAATATTTTGAGAGATTATAATTTTACCAATCTTACGGCCCACGTACATACGGCATTGGAAAGTGTACAATTGTCTCACTCCAAGAGTTTGCGTTGGAGTTTGCTATAAGGAGATTCTTACCCGGTTACCCTTCTATTGGTCTCTGAGAGAATCGGAGAAAGAAAAGTGAGATGGATCGAGATTTTCTACGATTCTTTACCGGACAGAGAAATTGGAGAGGATCCCATCTAAGTGAAATATCTATTATTCCTCAACAAAGCGTTGAGTGCGTAATTGTCATCTTCTTGTTTGTTCAATGCCTCAATGGCGTAGCATCGATCCGTACTCCGTAGGTTGCGTTTGCAACCCAAAATTTTATATCTCTTAAAATTTTAACACAATAAAAAATTATAATATAATCCCTCTCTCTCCCATCAAATCATTACTTTTCACTATAATAAATATGAAAAATTATCTCTCTCTTCACTTTTTCACTAAATCCAATACCCTAAAATTTTAACTCCCCAAACTTTTACATCTCAAACACACCCTAGTCCCGGAAACAGCATCCTCTCAATTAGGCTGAGCAACTTCACCTACTGACCGTATCCTGACCCAGCCCACCCAGTTAACACGAGTTACGCGGCCCCAAAGTGCTTTGCAACCAGACGGATTGGACAGAAACAAGTGGATACTGTTAAAAATGGCGAGGGCCCTTCGCGTTAAAACTCATCACATGCACTCTCTTTCTTTCGCGTCCAAACAAAACCAGTAAACCACTCACTTGCAATTCCAGAAACAAAACCATGTGGGGGACATTCACACAGACACGGTTCATATGTGAGACTAAGGGTGGGTTCCAAACTACAAGTTTACGCATGTTAAAATTTGAACACAATAAAAAATACAATATAATCTCTATGGCCGTCACATTATTATTTTTTACAATAATAAATATTAAAAATCATCTATTTTCATTTTTTTCATCAAATCCAATAATCTAAAATTTTAATCTTCTTAAAATTTTAACACACAAAGACAACCTAAGCCACCACCGACACCCAAATTTTCCTATGCTTTTAATTTTCCCTTTTTTTTTTTTTTTTTACGCCTACACACATCACCACTTCTGTATCGCACCTCACCTCTTCTTTAAAGGACAGACACTCCCTCTCTCTTTCCGTCTCTTCCAGTCTTTCCCCCAACTACTACACTAAACAAAAGGGTGCTACGCAGAAGTGTCTGCGACTCTCTTATTTGAGAAAATGCCGCTGAGCTTGGCGGGAGGAGGTGCACTCGGTGCCCTGCTATGCGTCACAGTTTCTCTGTTACTTGCCATTGTTGGGGCTGATGATCCCTACAGATTCTTTAACTGGAATGTCACCTACGGAGACATATACCCACTTGGCGTTCGCCAACAGGTAAGTAATTTAGATCTGACTGGTTTCGGTGGAATTTTGAGATCTGTGTTTGGCTCGATCGTGTCTGATCTAATCCGAAGGATCCAAATTTCCTTGTAGGGAATACTCATCAATGGACAATTCCCAGGCCCGGATATTCACTCCGTTACCAATGACAATCTCATCATCAACGTGTTTAACAGCTTGGATGAGCCCTTCCTCCTCTCCTGGTACTCTCTCTCTCGTGAACTTTCCCTTCCCTCCCTACTAAGATCATGTGCGGCAATGTGCCGGTCCGGTAAAAGACAAAACGTCCAACGTCAGCGATTTCGTTTTATTATCGGCCATGTTTTTATTTCACATGGGATCATACGGGACGCGTTTAATTCTGCACGTACTTTTTTTTTAAGTCCATCGTAATTACGTGGGTTGTTATTAAGACATTGTCTAATCCCTTTTGGTTGGTTTCACATTACCTTTTTTATTTTATTTCCTTCTTCACATTTCTTGCAAATTCTGGACATTGATCTGGTCAAGATCTGCCAACTTCGCACGTACTTGGGACGGATTCAGATATATATTATTTTTTATTGTCTTGGCTCAATTAGTTTGTTATCGGAGATCATAAACAGTGTCCCTGTTTTCATATGACATATGCAACGAGTCATTCCTTGATAACATTAACATTAAACAGAAGCCAAGCTTAATTAGAGCTGATAAGCTTTTCTATAAACAGAAAGCGACTCGTCTATGACTGGCTGAAATAGAAGAGCGGACTGGTGGGAAGTGGGAAACTTTTAAATCGTTGTTAACTTACTTCATTTAGCCTATCAACTTTGTGGGGTTCAATAAAATTTAGCTGTCATCCACCCGAGTCACTTTTTGGATTTTTTGACCGACTAAACTCAGATATTCGGGAGTGTGACCTTTGCGTACGCGTTAAGTGAGATAACATCATTTTCTCTGGTAGTGTCGACTACTTTGCTCTTTCTAGGAAACTATCGTCTATCGAACATCTCAGGTCTGCATGATTAGAACTGCTAGCTGTTAATGAGCCTAAAAAAGAAGAAGCAGAGTGCTATTCAGTGCTCTCATTGAACTTGGGGCACGTGCAAAAAGTGGAAATATTTTTTTTTGAAGGTAACATAGCTTATTACAATGATTATAATATATTAATATGCGCGGTACTTAATGGTGTAGGAATGGAGTTCAAAACAGGAGGAATTCGTTTGAGGATGGTGTATATGGAACCACGTGCCCAATACCCCCGGGGAAGAACTTCACCTACATTCTCCAAGTGAAGGATCAGATTGGGAGCTTTTACTACTTCCCTTCTCTTGCATTCCACAAGGCTGCTGGTGGGTTTGGAGGGATCAGGATCCTTAGCAGGCCAAGGATCCCCGTGCCCTTCCCCGACCCCGCCGGCGATTACACTGTTCTTATTGGAGATTGGTATAAGGCCAACCACACGGTAATTCACTTTTGCTCCATCAGAATCCTCAAAAATATTATCTGCTATGAAAAATTCGTCTTATCATTGGGGGGCAATAAGGGGGGAAATTATTTTTTAGAAGGATATAATCTAAATGGTTTTTTCCTTTGGTGAGGGTTTTAGCGTTTAAGGCGCTTGGCCAGATGAGCGGGAAGATTCTCTGGAAAGTGATTGTGTTTGCGTCGGTAGCGCATGGGGTCGGTTGCCGCGAATGATAAAACATTTGACTTTTTAATGACACTATTTTTCTGCAGCCAGCTGTTTCCCTGACCCTTTTTTGGAAAAAAAACAGCTCATTTTAAACAGTCAACTAGAAAGACCGGCTGTGTATTTTAAAAAGACCAATAGAAAATTAGTAGCTATAAATGTATTTGATAATTATTATTTGTTTGGTGAAATAATCTCTTCCAAAAAAAATCTTTTTTCATTCGTTACCAATTAAAAAAAAGAAATATATTTATGAAGAAATAAGTTCAAAAGATTTACAAAAAAAAGGGAAGACTTCATTTTTAAGCTCGTGAATTATTAAGTCAATGTTATTTTGGGGTCCGAATTACCAACTTTATTACATTGAGCTTTTGAATTATACAAATTCATTAATGTGCGCTCTCAAATAAGATATTACTATCAAACTCAAGTAAGATACTACCATTAAAATCATGTCACATGACCTATTTTGACAATCGTATTTTATTTGGAGGTGCACGTTTATTAATTTTAATAGTTCGAGACTTCAATATAATAATGATTTTTTTTAAAAAAATTCAAAATGTCCAATTAAACATACTTAACTTCCTAGTTTCAAGGATCCATGTGTTTTCTCCTCCAACTTGAGCAAATGACAGCATCACCCCACTTGTTTGAATGATAACCCTGATGGCTATGCTCATTTTTGGGCACAAACATACCACGTTCATAAATGTTCAGCACATGGTGACATAGACCATTACTTTAGTGGGGTCACACATGCTGCCTCCATCCTTTAAACCGGGGTAAATCCAATCGGTGGATCCCTAGTAACCAAAATTGTAGCCTTTTGGAATACAGATCTCACAGAACATGCAGTTCCATGCGTCCAACCTGTTGGCCACATTCAGGACCAGCAAGTGTAGGTCCAAAAATGCATCGTATTAATGCATATAGTTGAAAAAAGAATTAATGTGGGTAGATAACATGTAAACCTCCCGAAGCGCAGTCGTGTACGTTTAGTGATGAATGTGGGCGCGTTTGTCTGAGCAGGACTTGAAGGCCATTCTGGAACGCGGCAAGAAACTGCCATTCCCCGATGGAGTTCTAATCAACGGTCGCGGGCCCGGCGGTGCTTCTTTTTCCGTCGAACAAGGTACCTAAATTACAGTTCTGCACTTTTTCTTTTTCTTTTCTTTTTTGTTAGAGGCGCCGAACAGCTCTGCTTGATAGGGTCTTTTGGTAATTTCGTTTTGATGTTTTTCCGATCGATTAGGGACGAATACGACTATTGAATCTTTTGTTTGACTGCTGAGAATCTTACTATAGCCGAAGCAATTGTGGTACTCACGATTTGACCAAATAACTGACCGATGATTGTGTTTGTTCGTGCTATTTATTACCTGTTACAGGAAAAACTTACAGGCTTAGAATATCGAATGTTGGGTTACAACACTCCCTCAACTTCCGCATTCAAGGCCACGAGATGAAGTTGGTCGAAGTGGAAGGAACTCACACGCTTCAGACCACTTTCTCCTCGCTCGACGTTCACGTTGGCCAATCTTACTCCGTTCTAGTTACTGCAGATCAGCCGTCACAGGACTATTACGTTGTGGTTTCCACTCGTTTCAGCTCTCCGATCCTCACCACCACGGCCACTCTCCGTTACAGCAACTCTGCTGGCCAAGTTTCAGGCCCACCCCCGGGTGGACCTACCATCCAGATTGACTGGTCTCTGAACCAGGCCCGCTCTATCAGGTATGGTCTTGTCCTTCCTTTTCTCCTTGTCCCAGTAGTTGGGAGAATGCCAAAGTCTCATTTGAGTCCAGGCCTGCTCTTCCTTATCCAACAGCACCTGCCCACTTTCTGTCATTGGGCCCTTGCTAATGAGTTTAGCTTAAGGGAACAAAATTGTTTCAAACCGTTTGTGTTTGATGGAGATAAGCCTAATTGTCACATTAATTCCAGGACCAATCTTACTGCAAGCGGGCCAAGGCCGAACCCACAAGGCTCGTATCACTATGGTCTCATCAACACGACCAGAACTATCAGGCTGCAAAATTCCGCTGGTCTCGTCAGTGGCAAGCAAAGATACGCAGTTAACAGTGTATCATTTGTCCCAGCAGACACCCCTTTAAAGCTTGCCGATTACTTTCAAATTGGAGGAGTTTTCCGTATTGGGAGCATCTCTCCCAACCCTACTGGCGGTGGAATCTACCTTGACACATCGGTAATGAATGCCGACTACAGAGTATTCATTGAGATCGTGTTTGAGAACACTGAGGACATAATTCAGAGCTGGCACCTAGATGGTTACTCCTTTTGGGTGGTTGGGTAAGCTCTCTGTTTACATATAAAACGAACCAAGCCCATGGTTCGAGTCTGTCTGTCTCTGGTGCATGCTGCATGGGGTGGATTTGTGAATAATTTCTTGCTTTGGCTAATTATCCAAAACACTGGTAATGCAGTATGGATGGAGGGCAGTGGACTCCAGCTAATAGAAATCAGTACAATCTCCGAGATGCAGTTGCACGCTGCACCACTCAGGTAATTAAGGCTTGACACCATTTTTGCTTTGCCCGACCCAAAGAAAGCTACAAAGTGTACGAACATAAATGTTTCATGCTTGTTGAGCGCAGGTATACCCCAAATCATGGACGGCCATATATTTGGCGCTTGATAACGTGGGAATGTGGAACTTGAGGTCTGAGTTCTGGGCACGACAGTACCTCGGCCAGCAATTCTATTTGCGGGTTTATACTGCATCGACTTCATTCAGGGACGAATACCCCATTCCAAAGAATGCACTTCTCTGTGGTAAGGCTGCAGGCCGACGCACACGACCCCTCTAAGCTCGCAAAGAATAAGATTATCCAGTGTTGGACAGGGCAGAGGCCTCTCTAGCTTAGCCAGGTGAAGAGTAGATTGTTGGCTTCTAATATTATTATTGGGTGATTTTAAATTTTATAATGCAAATGTAAAAGCATAACTTTAAATGACCTTAGCTCAAGGTCACATTCTTTTTCCTACGAAACGTCGACTGTATTCTCCTTTTGTTTCTCGAGTTCTCTGACCAGCACTGAGAATTATATGAAGCGAGGTGATTCTCTTAATTGCCTTGGAAGTTCTTCCATAATTTGTTCGTTAATTTATGATTCAAATGATGAAACCAAAGCACTATAGACCTATTGCATTCCATAATTTAATATCACGCCTAGGATTATATCAACAGTTCTAAGTCCACTCGAAATTCATCTACCACTTTCTTTTTGTAGCAGTCGAGATGTTCTAATTGTCTCTTTGCTAAATAAAACAGATAAGAGAAACTAGAATTTATTTACACTGGCAATTTAAAATTTTAATAAAATTTTATTTTTATCAAACAGTTCAAAATGTTATTTTATTTTTATCACTCATTCACTAATTCTAATACAACCTCGACACCAACACAAATTTTGATAAAATTTTAAAAACAAACGCACTTTTAACTACAGTTCATTTTATAATTTATATTTTAAATTATTAAACTTAATACATTACACCTCAAATTACTAATAAATTTATACTTTACACTCCATATTAAAATGATCTTGTTAAAATTTATAAAACAATAGAATATGTAGCACAATCTTAGGCTGCGTTTGCACCAAATATTTCACAAAATATTTCACCAACTCCAAATAAAATACTACAATATAATCTCTCTCTCATAAAAAATATAAAAATTACAAAAAAATATAAAAAATTACATCTCTATTCACTTTTTCACTAAACACAATACCAAAAATTTTACAATACAAACATAACGTTAATGGTCAAATTGTACTATTGAGTGTAAAGTGTAAATCTATTAGTAGTTTATGGTGTAATATGTCGAATTTAATAATTTGGGTGTAAATTACAAGATAAATGATAGTTAGAGGATATTAAAAAAGCAAAAAAAAAAAAAAACTAAAGAAAGAAAGGTTTAAAGAGTAAGAAACTTGTAAATAGGCAGAAAACACTTCCCAGAGAATATTCCAGAAAAACAACCATAATTGTTTTTCGTTGTGGTTGAGGAGAATCATGAGCAACATGTTTGAAGAAATTGTTTTTTTGTTGGCTTAAACTTTTGCCTGCCTCAGCTGGGATCCAAGTGTTTGACTTTCTGGCGTTACCTTCTTTTGAAATTATATAATAATTTTTAGCCTCAGCAGCTTTTTTTTAGACATAACTATAAAAACACTCCGCTACAAAATGTTCACTTTGGGCCATAATTACTATTTAAGGGGCGAATTTGTCACTACAATCCTGACAAAATTATCATAGAATCCTTAACCCATTCATTAAACGTAAGATCAAACTTTACTTTTGTAAATGATTTTAACTTATATCGACTAAAACTTATAAGTTTAGAGGCGGTAAATTGGGTTAATGCTCATTTTGATCCCTGAGTTCTATGCCCTTTATCAAAATGGTCCTAGGGATTCAAATTTGCTCAAATCAGTCCTTAGGTTATTTTCATTTATCAATTTAATCCTTCCGTCTAATTTCGTTTCTCTCGTGCACAGTCAGGTGGGCCGCGTCACCACCAATAATATTGCGACAAGTGTACGATTTTGAAAACAAAAAACTCTAAAAGCGTCCAGGTTGACAAATTCGTAAAAAAAATTCGAACAGGGGGAGACCCACCCCGGCGACAGGGATCCATCTGGGCTCCCTCGCGGTGGTGAATGATTAAAACGATAAATTAAAATAACTTAAGGACTGATTTGAATAAATTTAAAATTTAAAAATTATTTTAATAAAAGACATAAAATTCAGGGTCTAAAATGTACATTAACCCACTAAATTAGGTGGTACTGACTGGACTAAAGTCCTCCTGAATCCCTGATGGCTTCAAAAATAAGTTGTGCGGATGTGCCCTCGGATTGCCGTGTGTTAGCATGCCCTTTTAAAACGGGAGGTGAGCCGCTCCCTATTAGATGCCTTAAACCTTAAAAGTCGAGTAGACGTCTGTAGATTACACCATATAACAGGGTGCGTGTAGGCTCTACTAGAAGAACAACATTGTGCGACGCCGTAACTAGTTTTCAGCGGGATCCTGTCTCTTAAAATCTCCGTCGACTTTGTCTCTCGTCGCTAGTCTTTCAACATCAGGTAATGCCCTAATGGCATAACTCACGTTTGCGTTTTCTGAAAGTTAAGGTTTAGTTTGTTTTTCATTTTCTGTTGAGCAGTCTCGGACACAACCTTTCTCTTCTCATCTCACTCGTTGAGATCTTTAACAATCGTTCGTTGTGGGTAGTATTTTCTTGTTTTCTCTTGTAGTTCCTCGTCTGGTGTGAAAATGGAAGAAAGGATACGAAAATGCCGAAGATATCGCATATAATTATACTGAAAAGTATATTGGGGTTTGCAAAGGGTTTAATATTGCTTGTTTCAATCTTATTTCAGATAAATTTTCTGAGCTTCTTGGTTCCAGTAAGCGTCATTTACTTTCATTTTCATGGCGGTATGTGAGAGTCTGCTGACTCGTTCAGTTTATAATCCTTTTTCTCCAGATTATTTAATTGTTAGCGTTGTTTTCCTTTTTTGGACTTCTTCAGAATATTTCGTTTGCCTGGAAATGTTTGTAGGTCGAGAGAATCTTTAAAGATGAAGCTAGTGAAGAAAAGGGAGATCGTGCCAGAATGGTACGTCTTATGTGAAAGAGATAGAGATAAACATTTTCTTGTGCTATAATAACGATGTCTATGTTTCCGAAATCCAATGATGAACATTCAAAAAGTTAATTGCTTAAATTCGGAGATAGTTACTGCTGATTTGCTTCATGGTTGTGAAGTTATAGTACTCTGCACCTGTTGTATGTCTTTTATTTGATGCTCAATATGAACAACATATCTAAATTGATTTCTCTCTGTTTAGTCATCGTTTGTTGGTGCAATGGCAATTGCTGACTTGGTCAAGACAACCTTGGGGCCTAAAGGAATGGTACATTCTCCAAACTTGATGGTCTCTTCAAATTAGATGATGCTGTTGTTTTAGGCTATTAGCCTCGGATTTTAACTTAATTTACAGCCTGACTATTGATTCTTTTTTGTCAGGATAAAATTTTGCAATCAACAGGTAGGGGACATGCAGTCACGGTTACAAATGATGGTGCAACCATTTTGAAGTCCCTTCATATAGACAACCCAGCTGCTAAAGTTCTTGTTGGTATCCTTGTTTGATGATATATCAGTGTCATGGTTTGAGTATTATCTTACTATCGAAGATCATTGTTTAAGCAAATGGTGTGGTTTGCATAAGTGACTGTCATTTGAACTTAAACTAGTTAATTCACCTAGCAGACTTTGAATATGCTAATGTGATAGTTAGGAACTTAGTGAATAAATATCATTCCTCTGTCATCCTTGATACAAGCATCAGACATCTCAAAAGTCCAAGATGATGAAGTTGGTGATGGGACAACTTCTGTTGTTGTCTTGGCTGGGGAGCTTCTGAGGGAGGCAGAAAAGCTTGTTGCAGCAAAAATACACCCGATGACAATAATATCAGGTTTGCCTGCTTATGAATTACATAAATACTTTCCATTATTTTGCTTGCATAGTGGAGCATTATTTGTATGTTGGTGCCATAGATTTTAAAGGAATACTCAATTTTGTGATTCCTTAGGGAGAAACTGAATATTGTGGTTTTCCTTTTATTCACATAATGGGTATAATGTCCTTAAAGGAGCAGTATATATTTGATCTCCTCCTTGTTTCTTTAAATCTTTAATGGGGTGCTTGTTGAAAATCTAATGCAATTTCCTTGAAATTTGAGTTCATCAGTGACACGGGCAATGAAGACAAAACTTTTCCCGACAAAAGAATGACGGGTTTCCATGATTTAGACTTGAGAGGTCATTTTTCATGATATTGCGCTTGCCTCATTGCCCCTTGGTCGGAACCATGGCAATAAGGTGGTGAAAAAGATAGCTTCTGTTTTGAAATTGTGGGGATTCCAGGATTTTTCAGGAGGAAAAGTGGATTAAAAACTAATGAGCATGTTGGCAGAGGTATCACCCAATTCGCATGAAACTGCAAATTTTTGCCTTTTCAACCATGTTGTTAACCTATGGTTTTGAGTCGGTGGCTATGCCTTTGGAGACAATTGTGGAAGTGCATCTATTTCATATCTATGCTTCTACATGTATTCTCCTTTCATAGGTTTTTTCAACTGAGGCATGGTTTCCTTAGGCAGTCAGACATGCTTTCCAGATGTTTATAGTTGGAAAATATTTTGGTTATTATTTCTGCCTGCTACTATCTGTAAAAGAAATGTTGCCATGCTGATCATTCTGTTTCTCTAAATTAGAATTGTTCTAGGTGCTCAAGTCCTCTGTCAACCCAGTTTGCCTTTTTTGACCTGAAAGTCTTATAAAGATGTTTCCAGCTGTTTGCAGTAGTTATAAAAGACAAAAGTATTTTTCCAATTGTGGATAGCGTTTATATATTTGCAATACCAGAGTTTTTAATGAAGTATTTGTTGATCAGGTTATCGCATGGCAGCAGAATGTGCACGCAATGCTTTGTTGCAGAAAGTCGTGGATAATAAAGAGGATGCTGGTACTGTCTCTTCATATATATTCACTCTTCATATCATCTATCTTTATCTGCAATGGTTTCTTTATTATGGGAACTGCTGTATTATTTCCCCTTTTTTCCTTGAATCAGCAACTTTTTTTTTCATTGAGAATTTTTCGGGATAAGCAGTTCTGGAAATTGTGGTAACTTATACACTAAACTAGATGTGTAAATTTGGCGCTTTAAACAGGGATCAGAACCACTAGTTTGTGCCACCCGGGCCTTTAGTTTTTGCCGTCTTCTTTCCATAAATGTATGCTTAATGCATGTCGTTACTTGATTAAGCAGAGAAATTCAAGTCAGATTTGATGAAGATTGCAATGACTACTTTGAGTTCGAAGATTCTCTCACAGGATAAGGAACACTTCGCAAAACTGGCTGTGGATGCTGTTTTGAGGCTAAAGGTAGTTTTGGGCCTTATTTTTTTATTAGGGGAAAGCTCTTGTTTTCTCATGCAAGGCATCTCCTTCCCCCCTGCCTGTTTTTTTAGCCATGTATTTGCCTTCAATTGTTGTGACTAAGAGTAGTTGAGTTGGGTTGAGTTTTTGGACATCTTCTTTTTGTTTTGTTTTTAAATTAAAGGACGCATTCTTGTGAAAAGGCTTTAGGGGCGGGGGCAGAACCTTTCCCTTTCTTGGACCTTTGCTTCCTTCCGGTTCTGGGTCAATGGAACTGCCTCTGGTTTTTGTACTCACTGCTGCTCAGACATTTCTTTGGGAAGAAAAGCTACTTCTTATCAGGACCCAATGCTCGTCTTGCTGCTTTACCCTGGCATCTTCTTTTGGATTGATGAAATAAAAATTAATCCAGTTGATTACGAAACTTTCTGATAGAGGATAGTTTCGGGTAGAGCAGGAAGGCTTAAAAAAATGTTGACTATGTAAAAACTATGTTCTATTGACTCTGTGGCATGTATTGTGGTGGCTTTTGTTTGTTGTTATTTCTGATATTGCTGTTCGGCATGGCAGGGGAGCACAAACTTAGAGGCCATCCAAATTATTAAGAAGCCTGGAGGATCACTAAAGGATTCCTTTTTAGATGAAGGGTGGTGCATCTAAACTTTCAAGCTTCTTATTAGCTATTTACCTGTATCTTTCTTCTTGATGATATGTTGTAGGGCTTTCCAAGATCTGTTTGTCCTGAATGGGAGTTGCACGCTTGTTCAGATTTATTCTTGATAAGAAAATTGGTGTTGGACAACCGAAACGCATAGAAAATGCAAAGATTTTGGTGGCAAACACGGCAATGGACACAGATAAAGTGAAGATATATGGGGCACGCGTACGTGTTGATTCAATGTCCAGGGTTGCAGAGATTGAAGGGGCTGAGAAGGAAAAAATGAAAGAAAAAGTGCAGAAGATCATAGCTCATGGCATCAACTGCTTTATCAACAGACAGTTGATTTACAATTTTCCTGAAGAACTCTTTGCAGATGCGGGTATACTTGCAATTGAGCATGCAGATTTTGATGGGATTGAGCGCCTTGCTTTGGTTACTGGTGGTGAAATTGCATCAACTTTCGACAATCCAGAATCGGTGAAGCTTGGACATTGCAAGCTCATTGAGGAAATCATGATTGGTGAGGACAAATTGATCCACTTTTCTGGTGTTGAATTGGGTCAGGCATGCACAGTAGTACTGAGAGGTGCAAGGTATGGTATCTGAATTTTGTTTCCCAATACTATCTTTTTCTTTTGCAAATAAGGTTGTCTGCATTCTACTTTATATGGTTATGTTGACCAAGGAAAAGGAAGTTCCAAAATAGTGCATGTGCGGGCATCACGGAGTGATTAGACAAATAGATGGATGCAATACTTTGATTACTGGTTTGAATCACTGTCAAGTCTTGAAGCATTCGTTTTGCCCATCTCATTTTTGAATTCTATAACTTCTTTGATCAACAATCAACCCATATCATTTTAACAAAGCTTATGAAATGGCCTGTGTGAATTCAAGCAGAACTACTGCAAAACGGGTGTTGTTTCAGGGAATTTAAGCTATAAACAGATGCACCTAAGTGTTGGATCATGCTTTCATGAGGTCTACCACGTTTTTGAATTCTGGAGCTTTTTTTTTTCTTCAATATAGTTCGCGTAATACATCTTGTTGTGTTGTAAATTGTATGGCAGCCACCACGTGCTTGATGAGGCTGAAAGGTCTCTACATGATGCCTTGTGTGTGCTGTCGCAGACTGTCAATGACAGTAGGGTTTTGCTAGGAGGTGGTTGGCCTGAGATGGTGATGGCAAAGGATGTGGATGAGCTAGCGCGGAAGACTCCTGGGAAGAAGTCTCATGCTATTGAGGCTTTTTCACGGGCACTAGTAGCCATTCCAACAATCATTGCTGACAATGCTGGTTTGGACAGTGCTGAGTTGGTTGCTCAGCTCCGTGCAGAGCACCAGGAGGAGGGGTGTACCGCAGGGATTGATGTCATCTCTGGATCTGTAAGTATGGTAAATGGAAATTATTTTGGATTACACATGATGCAGGTGTGATCTGAAGTTTTAACATGTTCTACGTTGGAAAGTAACAGACACGCACTATTGGTCCACTGAATGCAGAACTCATTACTTCTCTTCTTTCTTTCTTTTTTCTCGTTTGACCTTTCTTTTGGGAGTGCCATACTAATTACTAACGGTTATGATATAGTTTGAGATTGGCTGGATCCTCTCTCTCTCTTTTTTTTTGGGAAAGAGTACTACTCTTATAAGATTGTGGGGGCAGTAATTGAGATTCGAGCGATTAGTTCCTTGAGTTGCAGATCTAATACTTGCCTCGATCTACATGATTCAATTATATCATGATTACAAAACCACAGTTTGGTGCATGTTTTTGGTTTCTATTTGCTTTGAGAGTTATGATTGTTGCTTGACTTCTCTTATGAAATCACTTAGTTAATTTCGACTCCTGGTGGCAATTGATGTCATGGCAGGTAGGAGATATGGCAAAGAGGGGAATCTCTGAAGCATTCAAAGTCAAGCAGGCCGTTTTGTTATCTGCCACTGAGGCTGCCGAGATGATTCTCAGAGTTGATGAAATCATCACCTGTGCTCCACGCAAAAGAGAAAATAGAATGTGAAGATCCCTTGGGTCATTTGGCTCCTTAAGGATATTTATTGTAATGTCTGCCTTCTGTTAAACTGTATTTCTTTTATGCATGACGTGAAAAAACTGGTTTGCACACTAGGTATGGTTGCAAAACTAGGAGTTTCTGGGCGGTTTTTTTGGCCGGAGGTGGAGGAATTGTGGCTACGGTGTCTGGGGTGCTCTCATGTTGTTGGTGAAGTCCATCATTCTCTTGCGTTCTTAACGAAGTTGTGCAATTTTGTGGCACTCAGTAAATTGGGACCCTGAAAAGTGAAAACAAACTTTTTAACTGTAAACTGAGGCTTGCTTTTAACTGTAAACTGAGGTTTGCTCTATCAAGTATAGGGAAAGTATTCTAGAATATAATAAGATTTAATAAAATTTATAAAATGAATATTTAAAATCTTAAAATTTTTCACATAAATATTAATATTTTTACATAATTTCTAATCATTTTTTACACAAATTTTAATACTTTTTCAAAAAAAATTGTAATAAATATTCTATTTCATAATTTTTTTACAAATTTTATATATTTTTTTTATATAAAATCATCTCTATAACTTTTTAAAATTTTTAATAAAAATTAAATATCTTTAAAAATTTTCACTAATTTTTATACAAAAATTTATAAAATTTCACAATTTTATCAAAATTTTAAAAATCATACCATTTTTTTTTGCTAAACTAACGTCTTACCAGAACAAAAAAAATATGAAATTGAAACTTTTCAAGCCCACTGGAAATCATATTAATTGCTGGTTAACGGCAAACTTCGTAATTGCACCAATTGTGGGATACCAATTCTCACGAAAGGATCCAAAAGAAAAACTAGTTCAGCTTAATTCAAGCATGGTAAACCTCTCCATGGGGCAGACTGGCACCCATCTGCGTCTTTGAGAGCCGGTAGAAGCATGATCAGGTTGTTCCGTCTGCAGAAGCGTAACTTTCTCTGTTTATCTAGACCGATAGGAGTATTTCCACTTTCTCAGAAGAAATTGGAGTAGTTCCTCTGTTGTTGCCTGTCGGGTAAAATACAAAAAAGAAGAAACGAATTTGATCTTCTCGTCTTTCTCCGTCCCGTCTCCGAAACTCAAAGTCGGAGTCTCAAAGCCTGAGTTTTTACTGGACTTTGGCAGTAATTAAGCTCTATCTAACGGGGGCCTCTGATGGCGGACACTTCAGGGATTGATCCTGAGATGGTTTTCTCTCACAAATTCCCTGAGGTAGCTCTCGTGCTTGTCTCTCTTTCCCAAAACCTTCGAATTGGGTTGGTTTCTTTGTTGATTGAGTTTTTTTTTTTAATATTCCGTATTATTTCTGTGTGCATGTGGAACGGGACTAA
Organism: Myrica gale; assembly: GCA_963930655.1. Taxonomy (NCBI): domain Eukaryota; kingdom Viridiplantae; phylum Streptophyta; class Magnoliopsida; order Fagales; family Myricaceae; genus Myrica; species Myrica gale. Next base: position 8,259,159 of record OZ005609.1, on the reverse strand, counting down.
ACAGACGACTTCACTCCTATACGGAAAGGTGGAGTTTCTAACAGTTTCAGCTAGTGCTTGTGGCGTTTGGTTTCTTCGATATAGCTGTTTAACAATAAATATACTTGCGAACAGAGATGCAGTGCTCTATGCGTTGGGCGTTGGGGCATGCGCAAAGGACGCCATGGATGTGGACGAACTTAAATATGTGTACCATGAAAACGGGCAGAAGTTTGTACAGGTTTTGTTTATATGGCCAGGCTATTGAAACTAACCCTGATTGTAATTCTCTACTTTTTAAACGCGTGATTTGTTTTTCTCTTCTCAAAAGAGCGTTAATCAAGGCTCTATCATATACTAATTTGGTTGCTACATTATAAAATTTGCTGTTTGGGCAGGTATAGTTATGACATATATCCTTCCGTTTTTGTAGGTGTTGCCAACATTTGCTGCTCTATTTTCGCAGTCATCCCATGCCAAATGATCTTATTAGTCTGCCGGGGTTGCAGTAAGTGCTAATTGCATCCGAAGAATGCGAGGGTTTTCTTTACGCGTTTCTTGTAAATTTGTTCTCTGCTTTGCTGGCTCATATGCTCCCCACGCCTTGTTTCGTTTTTGTTTTCCTAGCGTAGTTCAAACTAATCGGACATTTCTGGTTTTCGTTGCTATCAGATATGATCCACGTCTTCTGCTGCATGGACAACAATATATAGAATTATACTGGCCGTTTCGTGCAAGTGGTTGTGTATGACCTGTGACTCGAACTCTTACTGCTGCTTCCTAAAATTCCTGAACATTATATACCTTTGGCTTCGTTTCTGCCTGGTTTCATGGGATCCAACTGTAGAATATCTTTGAATATCTAAATACTAGTAGTATAAGCTATGCAGCAATTTTTATATGGTACAGAGTTGTAGGAAATGAGTCCTCTTTCATTTCTATTGAGTCTTAGTTGAGGGTCAATGTTGATAAATGCTAAGCTTATAGTTTCTCTTCTTCTTTTAGCAGTGTCTCTAGTATGAAGTAGTCTTTAGTGTCTTTTTCTTGTTTCTTGCTTTCGAGTAGTTTCCTTGAGATTAAATTCAATTTTGTATGTTTCTGTATTGTGGATGCAGATACATAATAAAGTCAGTCTTGCAGGACTGCATGATAAAGGTCTGTGTTTGGTGCAAGGATATGCGATTTTTTTATATATGCTCCCATTTTGACAATCAGAAATGTAAGGCTATCTTGTGAGAGGCAAAATTTGGATAATTATTGCTCTGGAAGTTCACATCTCTTATATAGGAAGTGAGAAATTAGGTTGTGTTTGAGTTGAGAGAATGGCTAAGTGGTCATTGAGGTACTTCTTTTGTTGGTTTAATCTTATTTTCAGGTAAATCAGCTATTATAGAGTTCGAGACAAAAAGCTATGAGAAAGAGACTGGTGAATTGTTATGCATGAACAGGTATATTCTCTTTTAAGGTCTGATCAATGGTTCTCTGTAAGAGACTCAGCTAGGATATTACTTTGCAGGACAACTGCCTTCCTGCGGGGTGCTGGTGGTTTCTCAAAATCATCTAAGCCATTTTCCTACACCAACTATTCGACTGGCAAGGTTTCATCTGTGAAAATCCCACAAAGTCAACCTTTTGCAGTGTTTGAGGATGCTACTCAACCATCTCAGGCATGTTTCGTTGATTTCAGTTTTGCTGGAAGGGGAACTGCGTAATGGAATAGGCACTCAATGTCATCTCTTATTCTAGTTTTCTATGCTATAAATGCTGTATGCATTATTCTGAAGTCTCAGACCATAGGGAGAGAGAGATTAGAAAATGATGTCATACTGTTGCTGCAGGCATTGTTGTATAGGCTATCTGGTGACTATAATCCTTTGCATTCAGATCCTATGGTGGCAAAAGTGGCAGGGTTAGTACTTCCTCAGTCTCCTTAATTGCAAAACGAAACTTTTATTCAGCTTTTGCTTTCAATTTGGAACTGGTTTATGCATTCATTTTGCTTCTCTGTTGCTGTCTTTTGCCTGTGTTTGAACTTGGAATGAAAGAGATTACTTGGAAGATGTTTGTAAAGTCATCTTTATTTGCCATATCATCTAGGTGGACTTTAGTCTTCAATGATCAAGCATGTGAAGTTAGTTTCAACCACTCTGTGGACCAGATTATGTAGTCAACTGGTAGTCTATTCCAATAGGAATTACGTTCTATATATGCTTTATTACCTTAATCTGTCTTCTATTAAGTGCGTACTTGGAGAAATGGTGCACCCACATTACATTTGAATCAAACAAAGTTGATTGTTCAAATCTTAAATGAGCCTACTTTTGGTGTACACTTCAGGGATTTTCTTTGGGATTTATGAAATGGCTTCCAATCATGGTTCACCATCATTTCGTAGTCGTGGCTGAATTCTATGACATGAGTTGACTTGTGTGAAATCCACATGTATTTTGTTTGTCAAACTTTTTTTTATTTAACATTCTACGAAGATTCTCGCGGCCAATATTGCACGGGTTGTGCACGCTTGGATTTGCAGTTCGGGCAATCATTAAATGTATCTGCCGAGGAGATCCAAACTTAGTCAAAAGCATATCGGCCCGGTTTCTTTTACATGTATACCCTGGAGAAACTTTGATCACTGAAATGTGGCTTGAAGGCTTCAGGTACATGTTTTTTTTGTCCATTCATGAGATAATTATAATTTTTCTTTTCTTTTCGGCAACCAGAGCATGTAATCGATATTAAGTTGGATTTTTGTTGTATATAAATAAATTGGGAAATAAGATCTCTTTCAAAACCTGCAGGGTTATATATCAGGTGAAGGCGAAAGAACGAAATCAAATTGTCCTGTCTGGCTATGTGGATGTCCATCATTTAACTTCAGCATTTTGAATTAAGTTGGTGCATGATAAACATACAGATCTATGAATGCCTTGTCTAAATAATCATGAGGGAGATTCAATAGGAAGTTATCAGAAGCCTAATTTTGTTGTCTATTACTGCATAAAATAGAGAGCCTTGAAAGATCTGAGGGACTCATTAGTAAACTCTGGTCCTCTTTCACAAGTTGCTACATGTAATATCTTCTCTTTATTTGAGATGCTATTGGGTTTATGATTATCATGTTTATTCCCAAATATCAGATTCTTAGACAATCTCATTTTAGTGAGTTTGGCTAAAGAACCAAAAATTATGAAACATCATGAGCATGTGTCTGTGGAAAGGTACTTTGCCTGCTTGATATGGTCAAGGAGCCAAATTCAGCAGTGGCGAAACAAAACCAATATCTAATACGTTTATCATTTTTATGTTCTCACAATGCACCAGTCGTGGGTAGATCATTGCTCTGATTTTTTTATTCCTTACTTTTTAGGGTTTTCGATTTTCAAGAAAAATAATATTAATTTGAGAAGTTAACTGTGTTTTTTTGTCATTAAGGTCCCAGTTTTCAATTCGATTTTTTTTTAAAAAAAAGGTTCAAGACGGTCTTGAATTATTGAATAGTTTGTCTAAACTTGGATATTAAAGTTAGAAATAAAAAAATGTGGGCTATTTTTCCCTATAAATTAAATGAAAAAAAGTTTGCACGAGTTAACTGTCTCAGAAGTACAAAGACGTCCAAGATCTTTGGGTTTAACGGGCCAAGGTAAAACTGACTCGTGTCCCAGAGGAACAGCCTACAGTTATTGCTAATATAAAAAAACAAAAACAGGTAACAGTTATAACCCTCTCTACTCTCCTCGGACCTCGACCAGACTCGAACTCTGGCCATAGATACTGCCGCCATTGCCCTCTAGAGAGCGACGCAGGTTAACATCGAAACTGAGCAGGCGCACCTTCTCTCCACCGCCATGGAAAGCCAGGACAGCTGCGGCGATTACGATGCGCAGGCCATTCACGAGGTCGTACAAGGTTTGCCTTCACACATCGTGAAGGACTTGCTGTCTTTCGGGGTTAGTTCTTTCATTTAATGTCAATCTTCGCACCATTTTTTTACTGTTGTTTGAGTTTCTGGATTCTCTCGAACGATTTTTTTAGGTGCTCTGTAAATGTCATTATGTCTACACTGATTTATCGCTTTGTTTTTACGTCGCACGTTAGGGCGCTTGTCGTTTTTGTCTAATGTAATTGTTTTTCCCTTTTTGAAACTATTCACATAAGTTTGGTTTAGAGAAAGGGAGGATTGAGATGATTTTAAAATATGTAATCCAGTATTCTTTTCCATGCAGATAAAAAATTCAGTCGTTGCTTTGAAGAGAGAAAAAAAGTAGAAGTTTTAATTATTTGGGAAATTTGCTTTTTAGTCCTTAGGTTTTGGGCCCTTTTTAATTTTAGTCCTTGAACTTTCATCTTTGTAAAATTTAGTCCTTCCGTCAGTCTGCCGTCAATTTTTGTACTGGTCGACCGCCAATTTTGAAGCGGTCGACCGGATATATGTTTTGAAAGTGAGCGGTCGACCGGTACATGTAGCGGTCGTCCGGTACAAATTTGACGGCAAACTGACGGCAGACTGAAGGAAGGACTAAATTTTACAAAGATGAAAGTTCAAGGACTAAAATTTTGACCCTCTAAAATTCATGACTAAAAATGAAAAGGGGTTAAAACCTAAGGACTAAAAAGCAAATTTCCCTTTATAAGCGTAGTTACATGATTCTGAACCCCTGGTAGTTGATATCATCGTCTATACAATAGTCTGAATAAAAACTTAATGAATGTGAAGTTACTAATTGAAACTGGTCACAGTCGATGCTCATAGTTAGAATTGTGAAAACCGCATTGTAAGATTTTGTTAGTGATGGCGGCGGATATTCCAGATATAGGTATTTGTTAATTTGTCCTGCATAGACCTTGAGTAGAGGTCATTTATAGGAAATTTATGATTGTGGGGATTTTATGATTTTTCTTTTGGTGAAATAGGTATGTCCCCGATGCATTTTTCGGCTGTTTGGAGTCGGAGGAAATATTTATTCTTGTTCCGCACTTTCACAATTGCTATTGAGATCAGTTCTTGGAGATCAAAGACATACCATTGGGCATATTGGTTCTGAAGAACATAAAGACTCAAGCAGTTTGCCTTCTTCTAAGGAATCAGAAGTTGAGGCAGTACTTTGCACCCTTTGTTTAGGTATCTTACAGTTTACCTATTGTGATGAGAAAGGAATGCTGGTGAAACAAAGTGCTAATGAGATGGCTATCACGATTTCTGAGTTCGTAAAGCGAGAGGGCCATCACATTGATAGCTTTTCTCTTGAAGTGTCCATACCCCCAATCGTCCTTGAAAGTGAACACTCAGTTTGGTAAGATTTTTTATATGCTGAGTTGTGAAATATCTAATTAAAACCCCCTAGCATGCAGTAGGTGATACTTTTCCTGTTCCAATTCAAAAGTTGGGGTGCTAAAGCTTCGAGTATTTCCTTTTTGTCAAAAGGAAATAGAAAAGAAGAGGAGAGCAAAAGGAAACAATTTTGTTGGACATAAAGATTTTTAGAATTGTGTTGACAAGATACCCTTTGGTGACAAATTCAATTTTCAAATGTTGTAGGTTGTATCTGCAAAGAAAGTATGGTTCTGACCCTTGGTTCCAAGGAGGGTCACTTCCTAAATGTATATCTGCAAAGGATGCCTTAAAATTCTACTTAGCGAAACCTCTTGTAACATTGTTTGTAAGTAAAGATTTGCTCCTTATGCTGAAATTTCTTGTGTTTTGAAATATTTGAGAATATCTTGAATTGAGGTATTTGCAATTACTATTTTATGAGATTAAGAGTTTCACAGGATTGTAAATCAGGTGCAAGCAATTTTCTCATCCGCTTGACATACAGTGGCTCTAAAGCGTCACAGGTGGTACAGAGTGACTCCGTGAGCAAACAGGGTTGCAAGAGATTAAAAACAGGCATGTGTTTTAATAATTTCATATACCAACCCTATTTGTTGCAGTCGTTTCACTATGAAGGCTTAAAACTCTATAATTCTGTTTCACTCATTGGTGCTTTGTTTTCAAGTTTACTGGTTCCATACCCATGTAGTGTTAATTTATTTTGTAATTTTATTGCGAAACTAAGATTGAACGTTGATATGTGTTCCTAACTATCCCGGGCCAATTTAGTTTTAAAGATTTTGCCAGATATAGTTATAATGATCCAAGTTCTATCAGAACTAGATTCCAGCTGCAGAATTTGTGTTTTTCAAGCTTTACCTGATTTTGCAGATTTTATGGAGAATTAGAACCATTTCCATCTCCTTTTCAATTTAAGATATTAGAGGTTACTGCACCTTAGGGTACCATGATGGGGACTAATACCAGAGAACAGAAATTTGTTTGGTAGCATCCCCGTGGCATTTATGTTGAATACATGTCTCTGGAAGTTATTCCATCTGTTGCTTTTGGAGATTGGTCGTTGCAAAGGATAGATGGTGGCGTTGGTAGGAGGTGTTCTATTGGATGACTGGCTAAAAGGAGCAACTTCTTGGTCTTCAATTTGTTCTCTGTGTGTATAGTAAGTAATACTTATCTGGATATTAAAATTTGTGGGACTGAGATTCAGGGTCTGGGTTCTAGGTGGACTGAATATAAGGACTTAAATTCCTCAGTATTTGCCAAAGCAATCCGGTCAAATGGATTCCATAATCTCCATGCATACCCCTTTGAGAGCTAAAGCCAAATCTGGGTGAATGACAGGAATTTTGGAAAGTGCAATCATGCCATTGGATTCGTGAGATTGAGGATCTGAGGGAATTTAATTACATATATGGCTAGGATATTCCTTAGTGATAGGATGCTATTGTCCTCTGGCTAAAGCAATCCAGATTAGGTCCCAAACTGACTGGTGTACAATTCTGAAATGGGTATGAACATACCCTTTATTTCATTTTGGTTACTAGTTTATTCGTATCTTTTCTCCCCTTGTCTTTTGATTGACTGCTATTGATACAGGCACCAGAAACAGTGTGGAAGCCAGCGCTGATTCTGTCGTTGGGGACGTCAAAGGCTCTGATTTAGCAAATACGGCAATTGAAAGGCCCTTTAATGGTTTGCAATATAACGGATCTTCTCCGTGCTTCAAATTCCCTTTGGAGAAGGTAATTCTTTCACTCTTTTAGTCTAATACTTCCCGATAAGGGTGGAGTTTGCATGTTTCTACAAGCTCCAACATCAAAATGATCTTAACACTGTAAGTAACTCCATACTAATAAATGATCTGAAAAATGAAGATTTGAAACTAATGGTCAAAAGACAAGCATTTGATTCCATACCAAGGAAAAGAGAAGCTTCTAATCATCTTAGCAGACGTTAGTCTTTCTTTTGTGCAAGTATAAACTGGTTGCCTTTTACCATAAACGGCCACCTGGATTTGAAATCCCTGCAGTTAGTGTTTTTCTGATCAGTTTGTGTTTGATATTAGACTGATTCGGTTGGGTTGTATATTTGATATTGTTTGTGTTTCTTAATTGTCTAGGTCAATGAAGCCTGCTGTTTGGTGTTTCTTTGCCACGGGACACCCATCTACATTGGTGGGAGATATCTGAAGGTAAACTATTGTTATAAGAAAATTTCTTTTTTTGGACAGATTAATGTTAGAAATTAAATGTGTGGGATTTTAGCATATTCGATATCTAGTCTTTCAATTTTCTCCTATTCACTGTGTCTAAATCCTTTGATCGCACCCAAATCATGTTTATATTTTGTGATTTCTGTTCTTTTCTGTCTTAAAGGGAAACCAATTGTTTCCTTGCTACTTCTTATGAGGCAATAAGAAACATTTTTAAGAGATTAATATTGGAAGAAAAGAAGAGTGGAGGAAGTTTATGTGCTACAAGGTGTAGTGAAGTTATTAAAACAAGGGACTTACCATGGAGATGCTCTGAATGCAAGAATTGTTCCCAGATTTTTGTTTGTTTAAGAGATTATGATCAGCTGCATCATCCACCAAGTGCTGAAGAGCAGTGAGATAATATGCTTAGATGCGACCGAAATTTTAAATCTAGGTCAAGACAAAAGCAGAGAGAATGGTATCAAATGTTTTACTTCAGACGGTAAGGTCAAAACCCCGCATAGATGTCATGTGGTCTGCTCCTTATTGGAGCGAGATGCCTTGGCAAGAGAACATATAGAGCTAGAAAGCCCTCACGCAGTTACAAACTTCGATTATCCACTATGATTTTCTGAATGCCCAAGCAAAGTTCCTGCAATTACATTTTTCTATTAAAGCTGGCCAGATATGTTATGATATCTACTTGTACATTAGTTGAGCAGCCATCTATTAAACTGTAATTCAACACTTTAAACTGTATATGTAGTGCCCACAGAATGTCACTGTGCTACTCTTTCTAGTGCAGTACTCAAGAAATGTGAGTCAAACACGGTGGATCATTGATGATGAAAGAATGGGAGAAACATCTGTTGAGGTACTATCTACTTTTGCTTCTCAATACTAATTATTCTAATAGAGGTTGTCTTTATGGAGCAAGTGATGTGACACTTACGGTGTGCTATATTCTGTAGGAGATAGTGGGTACTAGCATCCTTCCTATGTGTCAAGGTGACGATTATAAGTTTCATGCTGCTGGAAGAGAGGATATCGATGTACTGTTCATCTGCTGTCCTTATTACAATTTGAGTTGAATGAATGAAGTCCTAAATTGTGGGACATACTTTTCAGGTTCGAATGTTGGGTTCAGGTAGGCCTTTTCTGGTTGAGATACGAAATGCTCGCCATCTACCGTCTGAGGCATTTGTAAAAGAAATAGAAACAAAGATAAATAACTTCAAAAATAAATTGGTGAGTTGATTGCTGATTTGATGTGGCTCCCTTGTAATATCGAACTATTATGATATCTGTGAGCAAATTTTCAATATTAGGTTGGGGTAAAAAATTTGAAAGTTGTAGGCAGTCACGGGTGAACCCTGATGCGTGAAGGGGAAGCAGAGAAGCAGGTTTGTGTGTACTTGGACTTCTTTTCTTTTCATCAATATACCAATTCATTGTTCACTCTATTTACATTCCTGTCTGTTTATTTGGGTGACAGTTTGAAATACATTTAGATAATTAAACATGGATGATTGTTACTATGTCTTATATCTCATGCAGAAGCAATATGCTGCACTAGTGTGGATTTCACGACCTCTCGAGGATAATGACTTGGAGTCTATATCATCACTCAAGGAAATGGTGAGTTGTTTGCAGGCTTCATATCTCATATGATGTCTCTTGTGATGCTTTACATCTATAAAAATTCGTGACAAGCAGTTCTAGTGACGGTCTGGAGTAAGGTAGGAAATAGGTAGAACTGGTCGGCTAGTCCTAGTTAGTAAGTCAAAACATGCTTGTGCTCTTTGGAAAATGAACCAGTGCCAGGGGAAAGGGGTGGTGCCTTGGTATTATTGAAGTTCCAATAATTTTGTGAGGATGGTTTTCATTTGAGAACACCTTGAAAAATGCATGTTGCTTCTTAGTGCTTGGCATGTGTATGCTGTGAGGTTTGAGTATGAGAGTAGGTCTTGGAAGCCTAGAAATTACATCATGTGACAGCAGCACTGAAAGATTAATAAGAGCAGTAAATGAGTGAGAATAGACACAAAGGGTGGATTCTAGGAATATCCTTCTTCTGCCAGCAACTTCAATGCACAGTAGGACAGATGCCAACCCATATTCAATTGCAGATTCGAGATAGGGTATAACTGCTTGGGAGGTGTGGGACAAACCAAGCAGCAGGGGATTGGCTGAATAGAACAGCTACAGGGGCAATGGGCTATTGAATGTAAAGAACAGAAGTAGACCAAGGTTTTTATCATTTAGCGAAGCACGTAATTCAGCTACTTTTATGTCTAATATTTTATGTTGAAATGAAGTTCAGTTACTTTTTACTTTTGATGGTCTATTACCTTCCCAAGATATTCATCGCTGAACTTTTGGAAAGACTTCTGCTGCCTGTATGGAAAGGCATCCTTTTGCCATGGACTTGAGGTTGGCTCAAGAATCATGGAGCACTACAAGTGAGGTCCTTATAAACATTTAATGATAAGAAGATTTATTGATAAGGACGTCTCTTAAATTCTTGTGCTGATGCATTTAGATCTTTCATCTTTGCTTGCAGAGTGGGCGAATCCTCTTTTATGCTTTTGATACTTGTATCCAGTTGCATTATTTTTAAAGTTCTTGTTAGTTTGTTCGTACTCCAAGTACTCGAGATAGGGCTGCCTGTACAAAGCTTTGTTTCTTGATAGAAGGTACTCATATAGTATGTTTGTGTTCCATCCAGCAAATTTTGCAGAGGACCCCGTAAGGGTGCTTCATCGAGGAAGTCCGTTAGAACGTGAGAAGATAATACATTGGTTGGAGCCTTACCAATTATGTAGCATATCATTTTCTTAAGGGTCTAAATACTATTCTGGATGTCTAATTATCCTTTTTCCTATCAAATTTTAGGATGAAGATTGAGAGGATTTGCGGCAGTTCTCAATATTTTCTTTTACATTTATGCACGCAGGTAAAATAGTTAATCTCTGATACAAATATATTTGTACAATGACTATGTAGCGGTGATTTTATCCTAATGGATGAATGCTAGGTTAACCAGACCCTTTTGACCTGAATTCAAATGTCTGATTATACAGCTTTCTCTGACTTTCGATTTACAAGATGATGTGTTGTAGTTAAATGGTTCTGTTTATTGTTAAACAAACAATAGACAAAAGGGTTGCATCTGAAGGAAGCTAGGACTTTAATAAGCCCAACCTTTCTATAGAGAATTGGACTTAACCCCAGCTCGATGGTTTTGTTCGGTATTTGTTGAAAATGACTTAGTTTTGTTGAAGAGGTGGCTCTGTTGATGTAGCCGTTCTGGCAAGGAATCTGTGTTGGCCTCTGGAAACAACTCAATAACGCATAATGAGTTGCAATTTTGAATTCAAAAATCTTGGCCAGAAAACAACTCAATAAGGCCCAGTGAGTTGCAATGCTGCATTCAGAATCTTGGCTATGATTGCCAACGAACATCATCAGATGATTTCATAAAAGTTTATATTAAGGACACCTACAATTCCTGTCAGCAGAGACTAATGGAATAGGATGTAATCTGCTTTCCATAAACTGCTTTTCACCTGGCTTGTGCGATGAAGGGACTTAGCTTAGATCACTGCAACTTTTGTGAATTGTTTGACCCACTACTAATTACAAGAGAGATTGATTTTCTAAGTTCATGTATGTATGGCAAAGAGGAAACACTAATTATTGTATTTTGAATTCAGGCTGGAACCTATATCAAAGAGTTTGTTCACGGGGATCTTGGTCGTACACATCCTAGGTATGAGACAGAACTTGTTACATTGAACTGGAACATCTGTATCGTGTCTCATCAATTGCTGAACTGTCTTATGTCACTTCCGTTTATTATCTTGTTTTGACCGTTCTACATCCACCATCACCCTTGTTGTTGCTGTTGACTTGGATATGATAAGATTTATAAGGTTAGAATATAGGTCAGATTTTAACTATTTCTCTAAACTATCAACCGAATGATTTAATCATCGTAGTTTTAAAACTCTTCAATGCTAATCTTGCCTTCCTTTAGTGTCATTAACCAACGGAATTGGCTGTCTGATGGCTTTTTACCACTTATTCTTAAAGCGCTGACATGGCACATTTACCCACAGATGGCCCAAAATTGTACTTTGACCTATTCTGAAGTGCATATTTCTGGTTTCAACCTTACAAATTCTTCCCATTACGGTCATCAGATTGATATCATGTTTTGACCAATTCATCATGTCTTAATTTACAGAGGTCTGACTAAGTTTTTGCTTCCTGTTTTGCAGCATTGGATCAATCCTAGGTTGCAGAGCAGAGATAGTGCAACTCGATTACAGACATAAAAATGGACTGTTTTCTGGGAGAATGAGGTTTGTATTTGTTCCATTATCAGAATTTGGCATGCCTTTTCTTCGGTGGTTTTAAAATTTTGCATGTTCCGTTGCAGCCGCAGGAATTCAGGTTTATCGAGTGTTGGAATCAATTCAGTGAGTTTCCGATAGCAATAGCATTTTAAAACTGATCAAAAGCTATGTGTTTCGGTGTATTCGCCGAGCATGCCCACTTCCTGCGACCCCTGGTGATTCAGACTAGGAAAAGCCCCAGATGGGTGTAGTCCAGGTTGCAGGATAAGATGAGTAGGTGTTCGTCGGAGGCGAGTCCAGATGTTCCTCTTGCATATGAAGCAAGGAAATAACAGCTTCTCATCCCATGACTGCGGACTTTTTTGGTTTCCTATCATCAGAAATGCCCCGGCAGTACTTTCTACTTCGTTTTCACGTATTTTATGTTCCTGATATCAACTGCAAATGGGTTATTCATCAAGTTGGTAGATTCTTTCGTGCACATTTGATATTCTATGCTGAGAAACTTGAATCAAGGGCTCCAGGGTATAATAATCAGAGAAGTTTTTCTTGTAAATTACGCTAATCTGAAACCTAGACCAAAGATATCACTGAGGTTTGTTTTTGGATAGTGTAAAGAAGGTATTTCCCTTTTTTGTGGCCTTATTTTTTCATCTTTAATATCCAACGGTATAATCCTCGAAAGATACGGAACAAAATTTAGCCTTCTTTTTCTTTTTCTCTCTGTTTTTTTTTTATTCTTTTTCTTTTTCAGTTGAAAAGAGTTCCCCTCTATTCTCTAATCTGGCATGACCATTAAAGACCATTCTGCATTATGGGCCTAACATGGGCCATACTGCATTATTGGCCAACCATTAAAGACCAATTTTAATCCATTTTATATTAGAGACGATGTTTTTCTCCTGGCTTAATATATCTATCAGTCCTTGGAGTTCAGCCTTTTTCCAACATGGTCTTTAGGGTTCAATTCATTCTACAAGGGTCCTTGAGTTTTATCCCCTTTTTATTTTAGTCCTTCCGTCACTTTGGGTTCAGCTGCTTAATGGAAATTCTTACGTGGCAGACGACGCCACATCATGTCCACTAAGAATGATACATACGTCCATCTACCAACTCAGGTCGCTAGATCAAGTAAACATCCACCTGATCCCAAATTATCGTTTTGCCCTTTCAGCTACAGACTCCATTCCTTCTTCCTCCTCGCTTTCAAGTTTTTCCCACGCCTTTTAGCGAATTCCTTGATCTTCTCGACGATCTTCTCCAGTGACTCAGAAGATAGGAATCTCTTTGTCATCGATAGAGTGGTTTGACCCCTCAAACATATCGTATTATGAGCTAAAGAGGTGTCTAACACAGTTGCCGCTATTATTCTATCACCACTGTCATCGGCAATGGATCAAGCTCAAGACATTGGACAAAGTGGTCCATAGTCTGTTGGTAGTTAGGCCTTTTTTATTCATTTTCTCTTTCTGCTATGTTGCCCAGTTCTATGTGCTAAGCTGCAAGGATGGCCCCAGCCCACTTCCTTCACCCACTCTGTTCTACAATTTCTTACAGAGAAACTTTGGTACTTGCGTGTTTTAGTTTGTTACGAATCATTATTACTTTGTTACTTGCGTGCTTTAAAAATAGGAGAAACTTGAGGAAGGTTGAAGAAGAAGGAGAAAGTTGGAGAAACTTGTGCAGTTGTCGTGGTGCCATTTGCCTCATAAATGCATGACAAATTTTCCTTCTTATTTTTGGCATACCGTTTTGGGTGATCTTGTGAGCAAATTTACCACGCAAGTGTTGTGCAATATACTCTACCTGTGCATGAAGATTGATGCGCCGACCTCCATTAATGGAAGACAAAGCCATTTATGAAATCGAACAAAATGAGAAAAGAAAGTGGTGAATTTATTTGCAGTATATCCTTTACATTTTGGCTTTGAGTGTGAGCTGGAGAAGCAAGTTTCCTGATGGTGATACTAGTCACTGAGTTCGTGTCGAGAAGCCGAGATAAGAATCGTATGACCTTCGTGGAAAACCATTTGGGGCACCAATACTCTCCCTTGTAAATCTTCTTGTACATAGCCATTAAGTTTGGATCGTTGAACCGTAGGTAACCGGCGTTTTGATTCCCATTCTCATCGAGGAGGAGGTTTCAAGCTTCAACTCACGATAAAAGACACCACGTGAGTGACAGTACCTGATTTGATGTTGATCTGGCAACCTAAGGTGGTAAATGAACTCGTGTAGCATTCTTATTGGACATGATGTGATGTCGTCTGCCACGTAAGAATTTTACATTGAACCCTAGGGACCATTTTGGAAAAAGCCTAAACCCCATGGACTGTAAGATATATTAAGCCTTTTTCTTATTCAAGGTAATTAAGGTTGCTTTTAAACTAGGTTGAAGATCTCTCTTCTTAGCAATTACCAAAAATTCAAGGGTTATAAGTTCATTCTATAATATGTATTCCTTTTATTGTTTCCAACCTCTTAAACGATGTAATGTTGCTTGTGGTCGACATGGATCGAACTAGTTCTTAAACAATGTAATCCTGGCTAGTCTGTTCTTAGGCACAGAAATTTGTCATTTGGCTTCGTCAGTTCTTGGGCACAGAAATCTGTCATTCGGATTCATGGTAAAATGTAAATCAATATATGCAGGCCAACATTTTACACTTGAAGAAGTTACATCCAAACTCCATAAATCAGCTCAAATTTCAGTGATATATGGTTCACTACTAAACACATTTCTTTGACAGATCTACTTTAGAATCCAGATTTTGAATCTCCCCCACCAACGTGACTGCAAACACAGCCACTCCATTCCTGCTCTAGACACAACTGTTGGTCATTAAGTGGCACAATTGAGCATGTAAGTCCAGGTCCCAACATGCCATTCCAATCAGGTTATGCGCAAAATCAACACTGATGTATGCTTTGTCTTGGACTAGAGGTGAAATGTCAGTTGTGAGATTCTTGTATTGTACTTAGAAAAAAGAAGAAGAAGAGATTCTTGTATTGAATTACTAATAGAAAGTTGCCATATCCATATACAATCAATTTGGTTGGCCCATGCACTGCATTTGACCTTCACAACACACGAGTGATAAGGACCGAATGGTTTACACTCATCCCTGATCACCTAGAGGCTGGAAGACAAAGACAACATAAAAAAGTTTTATGGAAATATAAAAGCACAAGACAACATCCGAACACTGAATAGAGCAGGAATAATATCAGAAAGAGGAAAACCAATCATAAAAACCACTAAAAAGGATTGGACAGTCGCTCAAGCCTCAGGATTGAAAACCAACATATATATCCTTTCTGATTCCAATCTAGTTGCAATAATCAGTATTTCTTCTTACCTTTTGGGAGGAATATCAAAATCTGAAGTAAGCTCTGGAATTTAGGCACATAAAAACTTATCAGCATAGTTGAACATTATGAGAATTCACAAGCAGATATATACTTTGAAATTTTAACCAAATTAAACCAAACCCAGGATATTGCATATTTGGATCTTTAGTTGTTTGTATCTTCATCTTTCTCGTGCTTTTTGTTCTGTTCCTCTTTCCCTATAGTTGTCAAAAATTTCCCAATTGATATACTCAGAAAACAGAAAAACAACAGGGTACCAATGAATAATACTTCAAGACAAATATCAGAATTATAAGCTAACAACAAATACTGCAAGAATCATATGAGACGAATAATAAATTATAAATCACAACCCTTGAGACCCTTTGACATTTGCCCAATCTACAGGGTGGTACACCAAGAAATATATCTCTCTGCATTTCCAATAACGAAACAACAATCAATTCTTACCCCTTGAAAGAAAATGAAAATATGAAGTGATCCAAGGAAATTAGGCACATCACAACTTCATTATCATAGCTAACATTATGAACATTGAAAAGCCAACCTGCTTTCAAGTTTCCACAAAACTTCAACCTAGGCTACTGCCAAGCTGACTTTTTTTATTCTTTCTATGATCATTACCCTCAAGTTCTTTCCTCTCCCTCCCCCAATTGTTGGCAAAACACGATTGAATTTCTCAGTTAATTATTCCCAACCGACAATTACAGAAATGTCACAACTACATTATTAACCGATTACTGCAAATTCGCAAAGCATGATAAACGCAAGTAGAAATGGTGTTTAAGAAAGCGCTAGCCTGTTTAGTCCTTTTAAACCTTAAATTCCTGCCCAGATGAAACCCAAAAACTGAAAGTACCCTACCAAATATGCAAGTCGGATGGACTATCTAAAGCATGAAAGCATCATTAAACAAGTACAATCAAGAGAGTTCAAAATCGCAACTTTAAAACCCTAAACGAGGTCTTCGAGAGACGAAAACTGAGCTCACCCGATTGACGACTCCGGGAATAAGACGCTGAGAAATCAGGGCAAAAGGGAAAAAAATTGGAGCATTTCTAGATTTGTGCGTGTCATCCTTCCGCAGGGTCATGCTAATTTTCCCTAGGACTACGTTTCTTTTCTAAAATGTTACATTTTTTAAAATTTTAAAATAATAAAAAATTACTATATAATATCTTTCACCATCGTATTATTACTTTTTATTATAATAAATATTAAAAATTATATTTATACACTTTTATCAAATTTAATATCCTAAAATTTTAACTGCGCGAATCTTGGCCATGATCGATCCGATCATGATATTGGCTAATCCAAGTTATATTCTGTGTTTAACGCCACAAACTTTCCATCTCGTACCCTGTGGCCTGTGACTGAGACCTCTTCAGAAAAGCTTCGTGGAGGTAAGTTATTGCTGACAGTTGGGAACTATTTGCACAAGCCGACCCTTGATTCTATTGGCCCAATGGACCATGTTATCATAAGGATAATGTACTTTCTTGTATGGAAAAGAAAAAGAAAAAAAAAGAAAGGAAATCAGACAAATCCACTAAAAAAAGGAAATCAGACAAAATTCTTAATCCCTATTTACACCCGACAGACAACCCCTTTTTTATTCTTTAAACAATACCTTTATAAAATATTAACATTTTATGGCACTTTTTTTTAGTGACAGAAAAATCTTGCCAGATTCATCGGAATGAAACTCACCTAACATGTTACTAAACTCCAGACCGATTCAACCCACTAAGTCAAACACATTCTGTGCAACTTACCGTCAAATTAAACTATCATTCATGTTTATCATAGTCTTAACATTTTAATTAAGCTTGGTCAGATATTGCTTCCTGTTTGATCAATAATTTCATATCTGAAATTTGTCTGTGTGCGCTCATAATATTCTAAATGACAAGGAAGCAGAAAGAAACGAAGTGCTTCCAAATCATTTAATTGATAGCCAAAAAGACATGATGTTACAGATAATTGGTAACGGTTCGAGTTCGTAATTCGAAATGCCAAACAAGATTATTGTATTTGCTGTTTATATATTTTCTTTTGTTGTGGTTGAAGTCCTGAAAAAGGAGAGTCCCCCTTTACGAAGATGCGTCATATCCACCAAACCTTCAGAATGCAGGATGCATATTGCCGTCAATCCAGGATGCATACAGCAGCATAGCCATGACTAGAGCCCCCTTTGATCTATTCAATCCATGATGCATCCAACATCTTACCCATAAACCCGTACCGGTCAGCAGCTTCATCAATCTGTAGCAGAAGAGGCGATGACCGAAAGTTAATGTAGAATCACATGACCAACTGTTAAAAAGAAAGAAACAGAAAAGACCAAGGAAAGAATGAAAGAATGAAAAGAAGACAGAATTATGATCAAACTATTACCATTTTCTGTGTAGGACGTCCAGCTCCATGTCCTGCCTTACACTCTATCCGACCAATAATAGGGTTGATCTGAGGGCTTTTCTCCAAGCTCGTGCAAAGAACATAGTGCATAGTCTGACAATGAATAGAAACCATTTTCAAGATAAACAAAAGTTGAAAAAAATGAAATAGGCATGCAGTGCAATTCCCAAGGATACATCCTGCATATCTAACACTATGGGGAGAGAGGAAACACAGATAGATGAGTAGGACATCAAGCATAATTAACTGCTAATTACGCAATTCCCTTTCAGCAAATATGCATGCAGTTGTAGAACATTTATGACTATTATGATACATCTATTTCTCAAAATGACAACAGATACATCTATTTCTCGAAACGACAACATCAAAGAAGAAAATCTAAATAGCAATCACATAGCCACAAGCAAACAAAAAGACTACTTTTCCACCACCAACCAGTTCATTATCTGCAACAAGATTGTTACATAATCCTTGGGAGAAAAGAAGGCTAATGACTTATAGGTTTTCTACTAAAGATAAAGACTGACCGCCAATAACTTCAATGAGTGCAACGGCACAACCCTATCATCATGATCAGCTGTCAGTAACATCGTGGATGGGTACTGGGTAGGTTTATCCGGATGCTGTTCCCAAGGTCTCCTGACATTATGCAGGGGAGAATACCTATACACCACAAAAAACCGACTGTGAGCATTATCTGAACTCTTGTGTACATTACTTCTCACTTAAAAGTGTTTTTAAATCTTTAAGGCCAGCTGTACCTCTCCAAGCTTCAGAGAAAGTACATAATCATGGCAAATAACAGTTAACCGAGGTTAATTACATCTTCAAGCAAATGAATCGAGAAAAAAAAATCAACATGCCTAAAGCTAGAACTATGAGGTAAAAATAAGCATGGTTATCATGGATAGAGGATTGAATAAGTTAATGAATTCAATAGAAAAGTTGGTAATTTTTCAGTTTCTTACATACAATATGGTGGAATATTACAAATTGAAGATTTTGAAATAATGGCATCAATTCGGTACTGATACTCGATATAGGATAAACTATACTCACTTGATTAGCCAGTGGAACTCTTCCTCCTTGTCTGAACAGCCGTAATCAGAAGTCCATGCATGGCCTAGAAAGCAAGTCTAAGTCAACATGTGATTCAAAATTGCTAGAAGAGTGGATCCAATAAACCAGGACTAACCTATGGTAAACTTATGGAATCGCAGCATGTCCATAACCCCAACATGAGCCAAAGCACAACCAAAAAGATCAGGTCTCTGCTCAAAAAGAAAAAGTAGTTTAATAAATTACCACCAAGAGATCACGTCTCTGCCCCAAAATAAAATGTAATTTAATTTTACACGCTCAAACTGACTATGACAAGGGACGATCAATAATGAAATCAAGCAACTGCACCACCTAATACAACAATACCTGATTTATGCAAGCCCCAACCAGAAGCCCACCATTGCTTCCACCTTCTATGCACAACCTCTTGGGCTGAGTATAACCAGCAGAAATAAGGTATTCAGCAGCCGCAATGAAATCATTAAAGCAATTCTGCTTCTTTGCAAGTGAGCCTGCTTTATGCCATTCCTCCCCATACTCGCCACCACCACGGATGTTTGCTATGCAGAAAACAGCACCTAGATGCCTTGTGAGGACAATGCGACTAACACTGAATGATGGTGTAAGACTAATGTTAAATCCACCATATCCATATAACAAACAAGGGTGTGATCCATCCAAAATAACATTCTTTCTAGCCACAATGAACATTGGTATCTTGGTACCATCCTTACTAGGCACAAAAACCTGGAGATGAAAAAACAACCAAGTAAGATTAGCATCCCCTTGGGGGCTCAAACATACACCAGCAAGGAATTGGGAGACAGAGGAAGATCTGCCCTAAATCATCCAAGGGTATGCAGCTTGGCAAGAAGGTGGTAGTGATAGTAGTATTAGTAGGGTGTCGATAAGGAAACAAGATACCTGATCGACGTGGAAATCAGAGCGATCAAACCCAGAAACAACAATTTCACGAAAGATCTTCATATCAGGAACCTCAGATTCTAAATCACACTGATAAATAATACCCGCGGTAAGAAAGCTAGTAAATCCAATAAAAGCAACTTTGTCTTCACGCCTCGCAGAAATCCCATACACTGTCCCAATGTCAATGGGTAACTGATGTAGCAAGGAACCCGATTTCAAGTCCCTTATCTGCAGAACATACTTAACATCACTCAGGTAACTCACAATCATTTGGTCACCATTAACAGCACAAGCCGATTCAAGTACATCACTTTGGGCCTCTTGGATAACATCAGTCCAAACAGTTGGTTCCTTCAGATCTACTCGGACTAGCTTATACTTCGGAGCATCTTTATTTGTCCGAAATGTAAATACTGTGTCATCATTGGCAATGACCTGATACTGAGCAATGAATTCATCGACAACCTTAATAAATGGGAGCAAGTCATTTTTCCCCTTGAAACCTCCGAGGCCGTTAGGAAGCGTAGACAAGTCACAATAATAAAATTTGTTGACAGGGTCACAACTCTCATCGATGTACAGGAGAACATACTGCACAATAACATAAAAGTGGAGTCAGTTTGCTGGAATCTGTTGAAAAAATTGCATTTGCATTCTTTCTAAACCAAATTATTTGGGCACGTAGCTCATGCCTGCACAGAACAAGCATCGGAGCACTATACATCGATCTTAAATATATTCATAACTAAAGATGCTGTTTAAATAGAAAGATTCAACAACATGGTATGATGATGGTGCTTCCTCAGAAAATAGATAGCGATTTTAAAGCATTTCTTGATCTGCTTTCAGTAAAAATTATAGATCATCAAAGAATATGTAGAGGATCTTATAAGAAAGAAATGTACAAAGGCAGTATGCTACCTCAGCATGCCATTGGGTTGTAACAAATTACCCTTCACATTACAACTTTGCAAACTATCGAGCCAATAAATCCTCTAGCCATTACCACAAACCTACTTCTTGTGCAAGTCTGCCACTGAATCCTTCTTCCCATCAACAAAGAACCCTTTTATTCTAATTTGGATTCCCCTGAAGCCCTCGAGTAATTCCGGGATTTTTGGGCACAAATTTAGAGGAAAGCTCCATTTCTAGCACTAAATCAGAAACACCTTCCAGGCCTATAGGAACTCCAACTCTTACTTTCGTCACATGAAATAAAACATTAAAAAAAAACCTACAAATCATTTGGTGTGGGCAGGTTCAACAAGAGGCAAACCGTAGAGTTGAGAGCATAAGAATTCAGAAAAAGTTGTGGTGCCTTCCATATATGGTAGATAGATTGAGAAAAAAATATGCTATTTCCCGAAACAAATAACTAAGTACTAGGAATCAAGAAGCTCGATCAAAGCGAGAAAGTGGTAAATAACATGAAAGTAGAGATAAATTACCTTCCCATCATCCGTAACATCAGCTCCAAACAAGTATTTAGGGTTTTCAGAATCTCTCCAGCATAAAACATCTTCAGATTGATACGTACCCAAGAAATGATAGTATAGCTCATGGTAAAGGTTAGAATCAGTGTCCGTCCCAGCATCTATATTGTCTCCCTCTCTACAGAAAAACACTACTATCATCATGGATCCAAAATGACAATCAATGGAATTGAGGTACTAATAAAAAATTTGTCCCAGATTTTGCCCCCTTTTTTTTTTTTGAGTTGTGAATGCAAAAAAAATTTAAACCCGCGACCATTCCAGCGACACCAGTCATATTTCTGATTTGGTACTTATGCATATATATAAGAACCTTATGTTGCTCACTTACTTGGGAGCAGGATATCGGCTGTAGAAAAACCCTTTGCTGTCATGGGTCCAACTAATGGATGAAAACTTTACCTGCATTACAGCATATATGACCCCTTTCAGTACTCGTATCTAAAAACAAATACACTCTCGTTTTATATTTTGTATTTTCGCTTGTCTTTCTTTTTCCAATGAGCAAAAAAGGCAATGAGATACTCACCCATGACAAAGTGTCTGCTTCAACCTTTTTATCCTCGACCCGCATTACTTTGATTGAAACCCAATCACTACCGCTCGTACTAAGCCCGTAAGCCAAGTACTCGGCATCCTCGCTAACCGAAAGCGTGTTCAGAGAGACAGTTCCATCTTCACTGAGCACATTTGGGTCCAGCAAAACTTCAGGTTCTCCATCCACGCTATCCTGAATAGCAAACCAGAGATAAAATGTGAACATCGAGCCAAACAAAGCATATACAGCTCACCTATATCCAGGTTCCAGCTCACGAACCTGTACGTAGAGGACGTTTTGAGCTTGAAGCCCCGTGTTGTGGAAGTAAAAGTACTTGTCCCCTCGCCTGAAAGGCGGTTCATAACGCGGGTGATCGAAGAGCTTCGTGATCTTCTCGCGAAGCTTCTCTCTCTTCTCGCATTTCTCAAGCACCGATTCAGTCAATTTCACCTGCTTCTGCACAAACTCTTTCACTTCCTCCGCGTCAGGATCCTCGAGCCTGAACATTGAAAAGAGAACAAGAAAGAAATAGCTACAATCATATTTCCTCCAATATCCCAAACAAACAAATTTTTGGGTGAACAATAAAACAAATGTCTTCTTGTCGAGCGCATCGACTAAACCTCCATTTCAATCCAGAAAGAGCATTTTTTTTACTCATAAATGACATTGCATTGAGAGTCCATTGCGTTATAATTACCATCGATAAGGGTCAGTAATCTTAACACCGTGGTAGTCGTCGACGACGGACTGGTCTCTGCGAGCAGTCGGGTACTTCAATGGTTTATCTAGGGCACCAAGCGAACCCATTTTACGACGTCTTGAGCAGGATGAATAGTAAAGGGAAGAAGATTTGAATAATTGGAAATGTGGCTTGGGCTTGGGGTTTGGTGCGTCTTTGCGTGGAGTCAAGCGGTGGCTTAATACAACAAGACTTAAGAGGCGGCGCGTGTTGCGGGGGATAGCGAGAGGAGGGAACGTGAGAATGGCGTGCGCGTGGCAAGAGCATGAGAACATCGTTATTCACTTTGCGCCCTTTTCTGTGGACGTTTGCCCAGTCCGGGCTAAAATCGGCATAAGTTATGCAAATAAAATGTCACCGACGGTGTCGCCATTTTGTGTCATTCATGTTGCCATGTTTTTGGACCGCTTCTCGACTCGAAGCCACCGATAAATCTATGGCAGAATCAATGTTCTCATTTCTCAAAAATCTCTCATGGAATCGCGAGGATGTGGATGAAAATCAACCAAAATGGTACTGGTCCATTGCAATTTGCAAAGTTTGAGAGCTCAAGTCACTAGCCGAAACACAGACAATTACGACCAGAGATTCTTTGCCTTGCCTTTCATCCAACTCTTGCAAAACCTACTCCACTCCTTTCAAGTTGTTGGAACTTTGTTAAGATTTCACAAGTTAATTTCACTGCGGATAGTTTGACTAAGTGGGTTGATAAGCATTTTTTTGGGTTGTTTTTCTCAATGTTTTTTTATCGGGTGTTTGTTTGAGACAATGAGGCCTTGTCATTTTCTATCCCTTCCGGGGGGACTCAAACATATTCGGTGCCATGATTCCATTTTGTCATTACTAATTTGATGGTCACCCACACAACGACTGCTACGACAATTCAATTTGAAGGGCAAAAAGAGCATTGGAAACAAATACTTTTACCTTGGCAAATCTCAAGGAAGAGTGAAGAGATAGAATAAATTGGAATGGCATCGGAGCAAAGAGATAAAATGAGAGAGAATAGGACTAATAAGAGGTAAGAGGACAAAAAAAAGTCTTGACATTAGCTGGATTGATAGCCTCAAAATGGGGGAGCTAATAGAGTAGTTCTCTAATGATGGTCGCCTGGCCGGGTTTCATCAAACTACCAATCCTCTTAACTACTCATCAATGTTATTAAATATGAATACCGGTTGGTTTTCTACCCTTTCATGGGTGGGAATAATTAAACATTTTCTTAGTTTACAGAATGCGGCGATTCTTTTCTAATCAGACTTGAATGTCACATGTGGGATTCATAACGCAAGATCATCTAGTGGACCGAAATATTCTGACATAATAAAAAACCAACCATAAAAGAGTGTTTCTCTTTGAGGTTCCTTTTGGGTCATGGTGTATCCCACTATTTTACTTTGAATTCATTGCTTACCTAATTAGTAGCAGATATAGTATTATAATATAATATAATTCATGTATCATTCCAATATTTCCTTTTTCGTAAAAAAAAAGGAGAAAAAATAAATAGCAAGTGCCCGAGGAGCTATCTTGCTTTACTTTGATTCTGAATCCATTACTGACCGTGTTTGGTACGCTCCATAATCGCACTTGGACTATCACCCACCCAATTGAAAAGAGTTACCGCATAAGAGTCTCCGCGGTGGTCCCTGCTGTTAACGCAAGGCCAACGGCAACCACACGGTGAAGAAAAAGAGAGAAGCATCAGTTGTCAGTGCCAGAACGGGTACCAGCGAGTTTAATAAAGTAGCTCTACTCGCTTTTGTTCAGTCCTTGGCTTCGGGGGGACGATATTTCTCGGTTGCAGTGGAGTTTAATCTTTCGTCTGCGGAGGGAGATGTGCGGTCACGGTTCATAGTTCTTTTCTATAGTTCTCTTCAGTGTTTACGTGCCTGATCTTGATCAATGGAGAGCGTTTCGTCCGAAGACGACTTCGACCAGTTGAACGAGCGGTTTGAGAGCTACAGTCTGAGTGCGGACGTGAGCGAGTCGGAGAGTTCCGGTAGCTTTTCACGTCGGCGTGACGATCGCGAGTGCGTATCGAGTTCTCTGACGTCTTCGCGGTTCGCCGGGACCGAGTCCGCTCACAATTCTAGTTTGCTGGCCACATTGCCTGTGATGCCGCCGGTGGTCGGTGGTAGACACGTTGTGATTCCGGTGAAGAAGACGGAGCAACCGGAGGCGGAGTTATCTGGTTAGTCTTTTAAAATCTGCATCTTTCCTTTTCTTGGATGTGCCTGTTACGGAAATAATATTTTGTGGAAAGATTTACTGGTCCGATAATGGAGAGATTTACGGTAATATTTTCTTACATAGGTTGCATTAGTTATGTGTTTGGATATTAAGTTATTTTTGGCTGGCGAAAAAAGAGTTGTGAAATTAAGAAGTTTCATATCCTTAGCAGCTAGAGGTTTAACTCTCAGAAGAAAGAAACGAAAAACTCGAATTAACTCGGCTTAATGATGATTGACCCTAGTGGAGGTGATTTCTTGGTGACCGATAATTATCAATCATTCATAAATTTCACATCCTTAGGGGTTTAGCTCTTTTAAGTCCTTGAAGACAATTTATACTTGCATGCAATTGCAGAAGTTGAGTTGATAAAGGAGCGATTTGCTAAGCTTCTGCTTGGGGAAGATATGTCAGGTGGAGGGAAGGGAGTTTGTACCGCTCTTGCTGTCTCCAATGCCATCACTAACCTTTCCGGTTTGTCTCTTCCTCCATATGTGATATGTCAAGAAGATACTTGTTTTACTTCATGTTGGTCTTGCCTTTTGTTGCTGTGGAACTGTAAAAATGACCACCAAAATAAACATTTCGAGATTCAGGATCTTTAATTTGTGCAAATTTGTGTTACGTGGGGAGTTTTTGAAACAAAATGAAATAGGACAACGTTAATTTTAGTCTCATATGGTTGTTTTGGATTAAATCTGGCAGCTACTGTGTTTGGGGAGCTGTGGAAGCTGGAGCCGTTAGCTCCACAGAAGAAATCAATGTGGCATCGAGAAATGGAATGGCTTTTATGCGTGAGTAACTCCATTGTAGAGCTCATTCCATCTGTGCAAGAATTCCCAGGTGGTGGGACCTTTGAGGTTATGGTGACTCGGCATCGTTCGGATTTATATGTGAACCTCCCTGCTCTCAAAAAACTAGATGCCATGCTACTTGCGATTCTTGACGAGTTTCAGAATTCTGAGTTTAACTATATTGATCGTGGTGTAATTGTTGGTGGTGCTGATGGCATGGAAGGATATCATATGTCTAAACAACATGGAAGACCCTCAGTTAGGCACGAGGAGAAATGGTGGCTCCCCTTCCCAAAGGTCCCACCAATTGGTTTGTCTCAAGATGTGAGGAAAAAATTGCAGCACTCCAGGGAATGCACGAACCAGATCCTTAAGGCTGCCATGGCAATTAACAGCAGCGTGCTGGCTGAGATGGAAATCCCACTTGCTTATTTCGAGAGCTTGCCCAAGGTATGGTACTGCCACAAAATCTATGCTTTTTGAGAAGTGGATGTTAGTTGAACCCCTCTTCAATGACGCTCACAAAAGGAAAGCCAGACCCTCTATCATTAGTTTTAATGGTTTCAAAGGGGATTGTTGCCTTTTCTTCTTGATAGTTTTAATGGTAGAGGACTTCCACAGAAATTTAGCGCTTCACTTTTGTTTAGCATAGTCTTAATCCTTCATAATGTTTTTAGCCACTGCTAAGGTCCACTTTTTAAATGACATAAAACTCTGCACAATTTGCTTTATTTGAAAGCATGTGAGCAAAGAGATGGCGACGGTTACTCCCATGTTCCACATTGAAGGTTGCATCCAATAAACTACTAGGGGTTTCAGATATCTTTTCAAATTTAGGTTATCTAAATCTTTTTGTGGTTCCAGTGACTACAAGCCTTACCAATTTATTACTTGCCTTAGTGAACACAAGTGCAAGTACCAACATAAACTTATATTGAGGAACGCTTTTAAGACACACTGGGTAAAAAGTATTGCAGGAAGCTTTTACTCTTATCCAATAGCTTCTAGGTTCTTCTCATTTGTACAGAATGTGTCGCTCATCCAAATTATGATCGCGGACCCACTTGGAATGCATTGCTCAATCAAATCTTTCACGAAACACCTGCACGAGTCGATCCCATTTATGAGCAAGAGATGCTTGAGTACCTGACCTTTCTGAATATTTCTCCAAAATCGTAATAAAGCATCCCGATGGTGATAATGAGCCTCTTTTGTCTGGATTATAGGGATTCTTCTATAGATGAGCTCCTTAAGATGAGAATTTGTCTCCTTTTCCTCATCTAGGGCTTACAGTCTGAAATCAACTGCAAGTTCCTGTTGTATTATATCTTTCTCTTTCGACAGATAACTCTGACTTTTCGTTTGTTGGTCTTCTGAAATGCCTTTCTTGTATGCTTGCTCTTTCTATGCTATGATCTATTCACATGGTTGAAGGAAAAGAAAGTACTGTGTTTACTCTCCACAACTTTCTATGCACTGTCTGGTTTTATTCCTAAGTGGACAATGAATGACCTTTTTTCTTGTTTAGTAGTCATGACCTATGAAATGAAATCCAGTGACAATGTTCTCAATTTACGTTGTTCTGTATTCAAACTTCCACTGTAGCTCAATTTCACCTACTGGTAAGGACATGCAAGTAAATCCACCTTTCCTTCCATGTCTTCACACCCACATTTCATGGCAAGGTTATTTCACGGTGTGTTGTTATGTGGAGAAGCAATGTAATTTCAACCTAGATTTCTTTTCAAACGTCTTTGGATAGGAATGATGATAATTCATACAAGTATTGCTTTTTTCTTTGTAATTTATCTCTTTCTGCAGTTTGGATGCAAATCTTAAGTTGTGATCTTCCTTGTTTTGTCAGATTCGGTATCATGCAAATCTTTTTTCATCTGAATTTTCGGACATTCTCATCTAATAACTCATGCATGATGTGATTAATATGTGGCCTCTCTTGTCTATTGATCTTAACAGCAATTAGATTTTCATCTTTCAGAGAGCATATTAGAGCTCCGAAATTTTATGTTTTTTCTTAAATTTTGTTTTTGAAGTCTGGTTATCCAACACCGCTTGATGATTTTTACCTAATTTTCAGAGTGGGAAAGCCTGTTTAGGCGAGATATTATATCGTTACCTTACAACCAAGAAATTCTCCCCCGAGTCTCTTCTTGATTACTTAGAGTTGTCATCTGAGTACACCACTCTGGATGTAGCAAGCAGGGTTGAGGCTGCTGTGCATATTTGGAGGCAGAAGTATCTGAATAGGCATTCAATGCAGGGAAAGGCTGGGAAGTCATCATGGGGTGGCAAGGTTAAGGGTTTTGGCGGTGACATAGAAAAGATTAAGCTTCTAACATGTCGGGCTGAGACCCTCTTACAGAATTTAAGGGAACGGTTCCCTGGCCTCCCACAGACTGCTTTGGACACGAGCAAGATTCAGTATAACAAGGTGTAGATCTTGAACTACTATTTTTGTTTGAGGCTTGTAGCAATAACACCTATGGTCAGCATATCAATACATACGTCTAAAATCTACTAGCTATGTTGCATCTGAAAAGAGAGATCTCCTTGCATAGATTATCCCTCAACTCATGTCATTGTGGCATTTCATATGGCATCTACAAAACATGAACGTCACAGAAATGGAACCAAAATTGCTTATTAGGACAGCATCGTATAATGCACTTCTAGCCTGTTGTATACAGGTATGATGCAGCCTCGACTAATGAATTAGCCATTTGTGCTAAAATGTCTTCCTTTGCTGCAGGACGTTGGGCAGTCAATCCTTGAGAGCTATTCTAGAGTGATGGAAAGCTTAGCCTTCAACATAGTGGCGAGAATTGATGATCTTTTATATGTAGACGATGCCACTAAGCAACATGCAGCAGCCAGACTCAACTTTACTGTTTGACCAGGAAAGGTATGGTCGCACTCTCCGCATACAGAAGCAGATGTCACGTAGCCCCTTCTCAATTCAGCACTCACCCTGTGCTTCTCCATTTGCACTTCCGCCATTCCGTTCTAGTCAGGTGGATGGTAGTCCTCGTGGAAGGGCTCGTAATGTTGTAAAGAATGTAAGGTACTCAATAGATGAGAAGTTAGAAGAACTAACATTTTAACGCCGTAGAAATAAGGTATGCGGTATATTGGAATCTCTGTGCCTCGCTGTAAGCCGGTTTACCTCTAACTCATTTTAGACCGCACAATCCAGTATTTTTTTTATTTATTTATTGCAAACCGCAAGGTTGGGGGTCGAGTGTGCGCGCGCGTGCGGAGGCACACACTAATTGTGTTCGCAAAACTCACTGGGCACACTATTCATTACCAGGACACAGTCACGAGGTAATGGTATGGTAGCCATTTTTTAATAGCATTCTAGCTAACCATATGGCTTACTGACCAATGCACAGAGAAAAATACAAGTTTCTTTGAAGGCATATTTGAAAGCTTGAACCCCTTGGAAAGATGATCCTCTTCTCCATTGTTTTTCATTTGTTGTTAATTTTACGTCTATTGAATATCCATTGATATAACCCGATGTTCGACCATTCTCCGGGTAGATTTGCTTCCACTTCTTTGATAAGACATCACAAGTTTTGATCAAGTCAGCAACCATCTTCATCGTTTCTTTCTTTTGTACAGCAGAATACGTATCATATTGCCTTCAACAATGTACAGCGGATCGTGTAGGAGTCAAGTTCCGGGGATCTCCCACTACATTCTCAGTCTGCTTTCACAGCAACAGAGCTTTTTTGTTGTTAGTGGAGGAACAAGAGTTGTAAAGACCAAAAATGTTGAAAAAATGGGGAAATTAACAGTTTAGTCCTTAGTTTTTGGGTACTTTTTCATTTTAGTCCTTCACTTTTAAACTTCAAATTTTTAGTCCTTGAGTTTTTTTTTGACAAAAGCACTCAGACTGTCGTCCACATGCTTAACGGAGCTCTATGACACGTCAGCAAATTTGTACCGGTCGACCACTCACGTACCAGGTCTATTTCAAAACATATATCAGTCGACTGATACAAATTTGCTGACGTGTCAGAGTTCCGTTAAGCATATGGACGACAGATTGACGAATTGATACTTTTGTCAAAAAAAAAAAAACTCAATGACTAAAAATTTGAAGTTTGAAAGTGAAGGAAAAAAATGAAAAAGTGTCCAAAACTTAATGACTAAAATGTTAATTTCCAAAAAAAAAGTGGAAGGGACCCACTAAAGTGACCAACTACACTTAGGCGTGATCATAATTACTCAAACTTATGTTTGAGAAACAAAATTTTAGGTATTGAAGTTAATGAAAAAGTGAAGAGAGTGAACAAGTTGGTGAAAAAAGTGAAAAAGTTTATAGGAGTTAGTGAAAAAGTGTATGAAAATTGATGAAAAATTGAGGAGAGTGTTTTGTAATGATGATAAAATTTTAGGTGGCCAAAATTTTAGTATGCAAACATAGCCTTGAGTCACATTACCCAATTAGAGAAGATTGGACCAAATCTTGGGGCGGTAATTCGATCCAAAATTTAAATATCTTTTATGTCTTCTGAAACTTGTACACTTTCCTCTAAGATCATTGGGCCACCGCTCCCTTGGAAAAAAAAAACCTTCTTGTTAGTAAGCCTTCTTACAGTCGACAATTGTTTCTGACCAAAAGTTTGGACGGGTCTAGGATTCAACTCCAGTCTGCTCCACATTTGGCCCAACCACATCCACCCGTTGGATTAGTTGGGATGTAAGTATCTATCCGTATCACCAACCGGAACCCAATTAAGGGGGTGTTTGTTTGTGGAAATTTCGGGGAATATTCCCGAAATTTTGGGAATCTTTACTTTATTGAAATTTATTGGGGTTTGTGAAAAGTGAAGTGTGTAGGTGTAAAAGTTAAAAATTTTGGAGTGTGTTTGTTTTGTTGGAAATTTCGAACCCCGATTAATTGGGGAAACAAACGCCCCCTTAAACGTGTCTCGTTAATTTTAGTTCCTGCCAAAAGTAATTTAGTCCCACCTAAATTATGGCCAGTTCGTCTCAAAATTCTGCTATCGACACAGAAAATCGAATCTCGAATTACGTAAGGGGCAAAATGTTATTACTTTTCTCTTTTCAATTTATCTTGATATTATACTGTAATAACCCAACCCAAAAAATTGTGTTAAAGGAGTATTTTGAATTTAAAAGAAGAGAAGTACTTAATCCTAGTTTTGATTATTAAAGACAAAAGATAAGGCTGAATAGTATATTTGAATTTAAAAGTGTTGTGATATATATTTAAATTTAAAGGTTTGTATATAAATTTGATTTTATGTTTGAATTTAAAAGTTAAGTTATAGACAAAGATCTACTGGTATGTTTGAATTTAAAAGATAAGATAAAAATATAATGTTTGAATTAAAAAGTGATGATGAGAGATATGTTTGAATTTTAAAAGTTGAAGAGATAGAGCGTCATAATAAATTTATGCAGAGAATGTGTATTGAAGACTAAAATTTGAATTGAGGTGATGCTACTAGTTTTCTAGAGATTGTTCAGCAATTATTAGATAAGGTTTAAGGATTGATAATCTTTAAATGTTTGAGGTAAGTGATTCTTCAATGGTATTTTTAAACTTGCATCATATTTTATATGATTTTGATGTGCTGTATGGAGAATTGAACAGATTTTGGGTAAAATGAGGTTGTTGAGATTTCATGAAACTCAATGGAAATATTTATCACTTCTTTTGGTGAGCATACTATGAAAACTGTCCTTGCGCTTCTGATATGATATCTTCGTGATATTTGTACTCGTGATACGTTGAAGTCTGTGACCATTGAGATCTGTGTGACCATTGCACAAACCATTGGTGATTTCTCCATATTGCATGGCATTGAATATTTTTATTTTTGTTACAATTTGTATTTTTGGATTTGGTATGACTCATGATTTTTTTATGATTTTGGTAATTGTGATAAAAATTATCTTTTTCCCAACTCCATTGACTTATACTTGAAGTTGACCACTTATTCTTTTCAGAGTTGAGGAAAGTCTCTGAAAAGAATTACAAATGTTTTGCTGAAGTTGTAATAAATAGTTTTGAAATATTGGGGCTTAGATAACTAATTAGCCAAGGTGAAAAAATCTCATTTCATATAGAAATCTACCCCTTCACAAAAGCGCCCTACATCCCACGCACGTGTGGTGCACCATAGTCTCCATGTATTGCATTATAGCAAATACATGTGAGTTCTCCACTAATAAATGCATTCCCACAAAGTGGAAGTTCACAAGTGTAACATTTTTTATAAATACCCAGTCCTAAAATATTAGATATTATATTACTTACTTTTGAACAACTTTAACACGTAGTCACAAAGATTATGAGCACGTTCGTTTGACTAAAAAATTTATAATTTAAATTTAACTTTCTAAATTTATACTCATAAAATTACTTCTACACGCATACCAATACAACTCAACATTACTTTTTTACACATTAATACAACTCAACAACTTTTATATGCATGCAAATAAAGCTAAAACGTCACACAAATATTCTTAAAATTTTCTCAAAACGAACATGCCTTATATTAGGGACCGGACGTCAGAGGAGACGGAATCCAATCCAAATTCCCAATGGGCGGTGCACTTCGAAACGAATTAATTATTACCAAGAAAAAAACTATTTTTCAGGTTGAAATTATTCGTCTATTGCCGATTGACATCCTTCGATCTCAATAATATGAACTAAAGCTCCTCAAAAAGGTGATAACCAGTGCCTTTTCATAATTTATACAAACACATGCAAAATTGAAGATACGTACAGCAGATACAGATTGACTCATCAGTTTAGAGTCTCTTTTGGGTATGCAGTACTGCAAAGCTCTTTGTAGTTACTTTATATGCTGATTACGTTGCCCCTTTTGGATTAAAAAATATGCACAAATGTAGCGTCAGACATCATTTGTCTCAGAGGATTGTAGTAAGAACGTCATGGGTACAATCATATATACCCACCAATTCAAGAACAGATGGGATTCTTTATTGTTACTTTAAATTCCTTTGAGCACGCGCGGATCTAAGAGTCTAATTTCAGTAAGGAGCTGACAATGATCGATGCCAGCAGCAATATAGTTCTCAGTTCTTTCTCTTAATCCTACCATGCAGAGAGATTTCTCTCTTTGGGCAAGGAAAAACAAGTTCATTTATCAGACGAAAATTAGTAAATTTCTTGCATTCAAATCAAAATTCTAGAATTCATGATACCCATAATGCTAATCCATAACTTATTGTAATGGGTACGTTAGAAAAGGTGTTACGTATGAGTAGTACTGCAATTAAGCTAGAGTACTCAAGTAAATATAATATAATTTTATAAGCCTTTTTTCCCATTTCTACTGTTAATTTTAACAGCATTCATTAATAGTACTGCACCTAATTGTGATGTTGCTCTAGCTAG
Organism: Myrica gale; assembly: GCA_963930655.1. NCBI lineage: Eukaryota > Viridiplantae > Streptophyta > Magnoliopsida > Fagales > Myricaceae > Myrica > Myrica gale. Next base: position 8,226,280 of record OZ005609.1, on the reverse strand, counting down.
TGCATTGATTACCTAGGTTTAGATGGAGTAAAATCAGCTAGAGATGATGAACAGACAAAAAAAGAAAGAAAAAAAAGTAGATCACACGAAAATGTTAAGCAGCCTAAAAACAAAATCACGCTTGAATTATAGACAGATGTTCATGTGCTGCGAATACTGGGGCCAAATGCTCGAGCCGCTAGAAAAGCTCAGAGGTGGAGGGGCCGTGCGATCGATTTAACTTCCAAGTTTGATCACTAAAAAAGAGCGCAAAAATCTACTAGCTCCAAAGCGCATTTGCGAGTACTGGCCAGCCGGTAAACATTTGCAGGATCTCTGATGTCTGAGTCTCCTGCGATTTTTACTAGGGTTGAAAAGATAAAAAGGGCATGCTATGGCATCGCCTCTAGAAGATCGGAAGGAGTACTTCTGCCTCTACCAATGCTTTATGGGTGAGTAGGTTAATAGGTTTCCTCTTCTTGTCATTGGAGGTTTTCTTTATACGCGCTGCAAAAGATGTGTGCGGGCGATGCTTTTTTACATTATTTAGGAGCACTGTCAGTCTTCAATCATGAGCCTACGTATATGTTTTGGAAGGAGTAGGGTGAGGTATTCAGTATCAGTAATAAGCAGACCTAAATAATTATATTGGCAAATGAGTTATAGCTGCCATATTTGAACCCTTGGAGGCATGCATGAAGCAATGAAGATTATTCATAAGACAGTAAGAAAGATCATTGCAAAAACAAGTTCCAATTCAAAGCCCCTCTAAGGAGCCATCATTTCGGTCTCATAACCTCTGACAGAATCATGCCTGTCCTTCCCATTTTCACCATGCCAACGCTCTATCATGATCCGTTCTTTTTAACTTTTCCAGTGTAGACTGGTACCCGTAGAGCTTTCATCACTCAAAATTTTTGGTTTTGGACTTTCCCGGAATCAGTTGGAAAGGAAAAAAAAATTAAAGAGACCCAAAAAACCCTAGGTCCGACTGCAAACGAGAAACTTCAAAGAGAAATAAAGCACTCTTTAAATGTTTTGAGGATAGAAACAAATCCGAAATGTAGATGGTTCCCAAATTTCATCTACAGACGATCAACAAGAGATTTCTCATGATATTTGTGACCGGTACATACATAAGACTTCAGAAGGCAGTAATTGGAACCTGCAACATACTAGATCACAGATATAACTTCTGTTTCCTTTCTTATTTTGAAACAAAACAAAAGTAAAGTTAAGGAGATCAAGTAATTAAGCATTGGGTTCAGAAACCACCATTGCATAACCGTCTATCATAGGAGTATTAACAAAAAAGACAAAAAAAAAACAGACGGATGAAGCCAACAGGTCATGATCATCATTTGTAATGGAATACTCATGCTCTATACCTCGATCTTCATCATACGAAAGGAGAGAACCGCTGAGGGCTATATATCACGAGGGTCTTGCAAAGAGAAGCCAACAGAGCTCAGTTGGCAGTATGTCCACCTCCATGAGCGAGAAGTTAGAGAGAGGGAGAGGAACATGGTACTCTGTTGAAGGGAGGTGGACAGAATGCCAATAAACTCTGTTAGAAACGCTTTGCTAAACCCACATGAGAGTACTTCCTTGTATTGGCCATGGAAGATCCACACATCCACAACACAAACTTATAAGCAGACACACAGATATGTATAGAGAGAGTAATAACTTACATGGGAGAGGGAGAGGGGGCAGATGGGTTCTATTTAAGATATGATGGAGCAAGCACAGTAACTGAGAGAGAGAAAGAGAGATGGGGAGGAGGGTGGGTGCGTAATTAATAATTGAGAAGGAAAGTGAAGGAGAGGCTGTTTCAGACTTAAAAGACGGATAAATAATCACAGATTGGATGGTTCGTTCACATAGGTGGGCATATTTGTAGAAGGATCAAGGGATCATCATAGTTATTCTTCCCCTTCCCCTCGTTGCTGATGAAAACCCCTATACCTCCTTTCCCCTCCATCAGTCTTTTCTTGCCTTTCTCACCCCCCTGTTAACCCCTTTTCGTCCCTCGTTTCTGATGCCGAAAGCCACACCAAACTCTCTCTCTCTCTCTCTCCGGGTGGAGGAGAAGAAAAGGTGTTGGCCAAGTAAGGGAACTGACCAAAAAATGACAAGGCTTATCGAGGATCAGTTTCAGATTAAGTGGAATTCGACGTTTTCTCTTTTCGGCCTTACGTTATGTGACGATGACTTTAGCTATCTCTCATCTGGACCGTTGAGCGCTTAGTATGGGATCATCCAAAGGATCTAAAAGCACAGATAATTTTGCAGGAACCACTTGTTTTAGGTGGGTCTTTACTAATAGCTATAGCCTTTAGCTGGTTTTCAAACCCTAGAACACGCAGCAGTTGCATTCACCACCACACGGTGAATCCAGTTAAACAGCCATTAAATTACGAGATAAACATAGCAACGTTTTATCATCCGGCCAATAGGATAAGATTTATCTAGAATACATACCTCTCTCCCCACCTTTTACCAAAGGTGGTGCTATTTTGTGCATGTGATCGCATTTAGTTTAGGGTTGAATTCATAACAGAGGCGGTATAGAATTATCCTCTCATCTTTAAAAAAATTGCTGGTTATATTTCGTCTCTCTCCCACTGGGGTTTTCTCTCGGTCTTGTATATGTATGTATATATATATAGCAGAAACCATGGATCCTAGTGAGACTATATTAATTGGTTGGTTCTCTGTGTACGTGAACTAAATTTTTTAGTTATTTTGAGGTCCAAATGACAAACAAACTAAGCTACTTTTTATCAATAGAACCGCCTTAAATAATACTGATGAATGTCCCTCCGGCAATATATATATGGATATGAGAAAACAAATTAGTACCTGAAAATTAAAGGTAATTAATAATAGATGTATTTTCAAGCGCTTGCACGTGATAGATTAAAGAACAAGAACGAATATGGCCTTTTTTTCACTGGAGAATTTGATACTTTTTTTTCTTCCATATTTTGTACTTTTAGACACAAGATTCGTTAAGAACAAAAAACGAATAAGTGAAAAATAAGATAGCCCCGGCCCTCGCTGCAATATATAGAGGTCTTGCGGTATCATTTTCTTGTAATATACGAATCAGAGACTACTTTCCGAGTGATAATTCAAACGATAAGCATCACCCTTTTGTTTTAGTAAACGTGGTTTACTGATCGATACTTATGCATATTCTTAGATGTAATCATTATGTTTAATCAAATTCTCTGTCTTATTTTCTTCTTATCTTGATCTTTTTCTTTCCAGGTAACACCAGTACCACGAGAAGTCAATCGGCCACTGCTAAATTCTCTGTTATCAAAACATGCCGATTGACGTTTCTTCTGTACTTTCACAGGTGTCTCATCGGTTCAATATGGCTGATCTGCTTTGGCGGACCCAAAAATTGAATGGACGAGAATTAGATAGCATCCGGACGACAATGTCAATATCTTTTTAGTGCCAAATGGCGAAATTAAGCGTTCAACCGAGCTTAATGGACCTGCTTATGGTGGGAGGAGCCAACCTTCTCAGTCGAGGGTCCTACGAACCCATTATTGTGGAATCCTAGGTACCCGGCCCGCCGCTAGCTCCTGTAGAAGAACTGAAGAAGTCACACAGAGTTCGAAGTTCAAACACAAATTTTCCCTTTGACCTATATTGCTCACACGGCCTTAAAAAGTGCAAATTAAAAGGTAAAACCATAGGTCAATTCTCTCCAATTATAATATTAATTAGTGCCACTTATCTCTTCCACAGCCCATCTAGAGAACCTTTTCCATTGACTGCAAGACAAAGGTGTACGAAAGCAAAACGAAAACACAAAACAAAGGCAATGCACAGTCACAAATGCTATGGGGACACCAGAGAAAGAGATACGAAATCTTTCCTTTTGTCGACCGATACGTCGCACTCATCACGCCCACAAGGCCACGACCCACGCTCCTTAAAAACACTCACCAGCTCTCCCTCCTATCAATATCTACAAGAACAAACTCCCACACATATTCATTATTTTATACGTTTTTTGCGTGTATTTGTATTTATTAGTCCAATATCCATGTACTCTCATCCTATTTAATGCTTCAAATCTACCATCTCAACCACACCCAATTGATTTTCCCTATTTAATTCAGAGTTCGACAACACAGAAGAAATCAGCAGGATCCCACGTAGAATTTATAGACTGATGTTGACTTTGTTCCTGTCCAAGCGCGCTGTTTGCGTTCCATTCGTCTGCGAGGGCTCAGAGACCAGTTGTACATCCTGCTGAGTTGCTGTCTAAGCTATGATTGAATCATTGGGAAAGGAGACATTAAGAGTAAAGTATTATCGGTTCCTAGCATTGAATATGCAAGAAAAATTAGCTACTCCAAGCAACCGTAACTTGGGCTTCTGCCGCTTCTTTTGCTTCTGCACCGAGACTAACTTCTCTGACAATCTGCCACGTTAGTGCATGCCATTATGCTCCATAATCCTTCATTATGCTGCATAAGCAATTCAACCTTCCCTAGACGTTCCAGCCCTACTGCGCGCAGGGCGGCCTTACAAGAGTACTTACAACGTGCTGCAGATCATATGAAAAGGCCAAGTTAAACTGGCTCAAGACGAGTTTCTGAGTAATTTTGAGGGACTGTTTAAGAGCTACCTTAAATGCTTGTGGAGCCAAATTAACTGACCCTGGCAATTGTTTCTATTTTTCTGAAAAACTATTTGCTCAACTGAAAGGATGGTTCAGTACTTAAATATATTATCTAATTTTTAAGTCCTCCATATGTATATGAAATCTTTAAAAACAAATTTACAAGCTAAGACTAGGGTACAGATGCCTCATATATATCAAGTACTTGTGCGTAGAACACACAGGAGGGCCTTATTTTTTCTTGCTTTTGTCGTTGAAAGTGCCACATCGTGGAACAAACAACTGAAGACCAGTTTTTGGCAAAAAGGGAAAAAAACTGAAGATGGTCACCAGCTCATCAGGCTCCTCTTACTGGATCTGAAGACGATGTGCCCTGACCATTTTTCCTTTCATTTAGCAGGAGCATGTACACTGCCAGGTATTTTTCTCATAGATTTTCCAGTTGTCATAAGGTGAATCAAGGTTGGCTAGCCAACCAAAAGGATCGAGGAGAATCATATATAGCCAGCCTGCGATTGATTGGCAATCTAATGCCATCGGGCAATAAGTATATATGACCGATCAGGCAAAGTAAAAAACTGAAAAGTTGTGTAATATGGTAACTTTAACGTGAGAACTAAAATAACTTTTCGCGTCTTTTAGTTTAATGCCTAAATCTAAGCTTTGAAAAAGTTCCTACTCTTTGTTGTTCCCTTCGCTCTGTGCAATTCTTAGTGCAACTTTAATCCTCTATTCTCCTCTTTTAAGTTTCCTTTTTGGAAAAGAGCTTTTAGTGTTACGTGCTATTGTAGGGACCGTTCGTGCTTTCTATTTGCATAAAGGCAATGTCCAAGATACTTAACAAAAAGACATAAAAACAACTCATTAGATCTCCAAACTGTTCTTTCTTGGCTGCATTTTTTAGAATAATGTGTTGAAGGAAAACAAAAACTCCATTGAAGCTCAAGTACTCAAGCGCATTTTGATATCAAAAGAGGAAACCAAAAATAAATAAAGTCAGGTACATTAGTCAAACGCAATTGAGTTGATTAATTATACGAATCAAAAGCACGACGCAGGAAAGAAAGGGGAAAGCAATTAAACAAGGCTGCAGGATTAAGAATTTTCTTTTTTTGCCAAATATTGCAGAGCTCGATGCATGGAAATTCATCACTTTTCATGATTGTGAGCTATTGGGGTTCAGGTGTATTTGCTCCCACGTAATGCTTTAGAATTCTCCAGTATGATTGCATCTTTCTTCTTTGTACAAAAAGTATGACTAATATGCTCGCCGGTGCCGGTTAAAAGGAGAGAATCACATTCTCATGTTAGACTTTCGGAACTCTCTTACATTGTCTCCTACCCATGATTAGCTACACTTTCACACAGCTTCGAATTATAGACCTCATTAGGGCCGGAACCCATATTTTACGGTGCTACTTTTTTGAATGGATAGTCATATAGCTTATAGGTTTTCCTCTTATGTTGTTTTATCAAGGGGATGTTTGGAGCTCAAATATTTGGGTTTAATTATAAAAAATTCACCATATAATTTTTTATTATTATAATACTTATTAAAAATCTTCTCTCTCTTCACTTTTTTAACAACTCCCATAACATTTCTTTACTTTATAATATTTTCCAAATCTCAATACCCAAAATTTTTACCCTCGAACATGCGCCTTCTTTCTTCTTTCTTTTTTTTTCTACGCATTTTCTTTCACTTTTATATAAAGACTATTCTAGAAGTATTCGTCCCTAGCTAGCTGCTTTGACTTACTAAATAACATGTCATGCTGAGGTGTTGACACGCACGAGAAAAACTATTTAACCTCATCAGTTCAAGGCATATTGCTTTAAATTGTTTGCTGGATAACTGACAATTGGTCCAATGTCCATTGGACAGTGCCATTGGACCCATTGTCAGTGTCAAACTTACGTTAGAACCCTAATTATTTCATGAGACCCACATGTGCTGCTATGCTTTCATGATGGTTCTAGACTCTAGTCCATTGGTGTTCATGCATGCGGACTGCAGTTTTCTGTGTAGATTAACTTTAACCAATGCACTAGTCGATCAAAAGACTATTTCAACTTTGGGTTGAAAATTTCCGGGTGAGATTATTAGTTTTCTTGTGAAAATAAATGGAAATACGATTGCATTAGAGAGAAATACGCGATAACAAAACGGTTTAAGATGGTTAAGTTTTACTATTTATATCAATTATCGAGAAAGTTCGAAAATATTAAATTATTTTTCTTAATCAATATGATTCGGAGGGTGTATTTACAAGAAGTTAAATAGTTTATATTTATACAAGAATGGAAAAGATAAATCTACAAAAATTAGGATATATAATTTATAATTTAATCAAGACTCAATCCAGGCTCTATTGATTGATGGCCCATAAAATTGCTCTCCAAAACCCATCATCTAAAAATAGCCTGCATGACTATTTTCTCGTTATGAAAATGAAAAATTACCATTAAAAAAATTCGACTTACAACTTCAACCAGAATTGAGCTTTAAAGTTCAAAATACATCACCGACCAGAATATAGAAGGTCTCTATTTGAATCATGGATCAGTAGTTTACTATCAAATGAAGATCCTCATAATTTTGTATAATTACGTTTCTTAATTGGAGTCGATCAAGGACAGTAGTGAGTAGTGGTACTGTCAGTATGTTTTGCTGATATTCTAATCGATGAAATTATCATAATGAAATACCCTTCTGGGACTGTATATTCTGATATCTTCAATGCCACGTGAGAGAGAGAAAGAGAGAGGTGTTTTGGATTGAGCATATTTGCATTGTTGCTGTCTGCTGAGTTGAATGTTAGGAAAGAGACGTGGCCAAGGTGTTTTCTGAAATGAGTTTCAATTCAAAACTGGAATGATGAGGTCGATGACGAAGGTGACGATGTTGATGGGGGCGAGTCTCTTTCCAGCTTTACTTCCATGTGGCTCTCCCTGTCTCTCACAGGGTACACAGCGCGCAGGTGGATAGATCGAAGCCTTTCTTTACATTTGTGCCATGCAAGTGATATCCATTATTATCCATCCTTCCAATACGTTGGGACCCTTTCTCAAGATCCACATTTCACCTAAATTTGAGCTCTTTTACTCTGCAAATTCCCCCCTCAAAAAGTATATATCTATATCTTCTAGGTCTGATATATAGGTGATTAGGTGTAGCTACCATTTAGGTCAATATCTGTTTCTGTTTCAACCTTCTTTCCCCCCACCCCCAGAAAATGCAAAAAAAAAAAACAACAAACATGTCCTCTGAGCTGCATCTATATTGAGTTGACTTACAAACCTTTTTTTTTTTTGCGTACAAAGAAAAAGAAATACTGACTAGCCTACACAAAAGTTGGCGACGGTTGAAACAGTATAACCCTCTCAATAGGTTTCCACGAGACACCAATTTGGTCTTCAAACTTAGAAAGATTTTGGGGGAAATGAAAACAGTCTCCCATTAGAAATTATGGTCTTGGTACAATGGATCGTTAAATATCAGTATATTTTAGGTTAGTGATAAGCTGATGCGAAACCTCATTGCATCTTGCTAACCCAAAAAAAAAAACTCGCTGCATCCCGTTACGAAGGAAAAAAGTTTTAGTCCTAAAGTTTAAGTTCTAACAAATTCTAATAAAGGTTGTGATATTATCAATACATTAATAAATTTTATCATAGTTTATTAATATATTATTTAATACAACTTAACTATTGATAGAATTTATTAATACGTTAGTGCAAGGTCACAACCGTTCTAGAAGGGGGACAGTAAAGGATGCAGCCCGTTTTGGACTCATTTCCGTTTTGCCTGCCAATGGGACCTTTCAATCCCATCACGGGCTCTTTCAAACCAAACCTCGACGGGGCAGCTGCTTTTAGATTGAGAAGTCTTGACGGAGGGCTTTTGCTTCAGAATAGATTTATTTGATATCATAAGCATTAGGGAAATGAAATACCGGTCATAGGATACAGAGTAGTACAACGTTTCCCATGGCAAAATTGGAGATTGGAGGGCTTTTTATTCATATGCTATTTATGCAACGTTCGGCTAAAGGGAGAAACCAATGCCCAGCCCCGGACACCCAAACCTAAAGACATTGCAGAAGGGATAAAATGGCTTTAGAGGATTTACTTCTGCCATACTGCATATCTATGGCCACAAGTTGCAAGTGTCCATTCTCTGCCACTTGGACACCATGATCCATCACCGATCTTCATGCACACTTTCTCGCCAATGATTGCTGAGTAGAGATTTGGCTGTGCCTCCATGATTCTAATAGATGATCGGCTGTGGATGTCCTGACCCTTTCTAATGGCCATCTGAAGAGACAGAAGCTTAGCTATGGAGAGATTTTACTCAAGGAGAACGACTTTATAAGCGGAAATAAGTTTCCTACATACCAGTTTCACGATTTGGTCATGAATGGAATTGCCCCAATCGTAAAAATGGTCATAAAACACAGTCGGCATCCCAGGATGTGTGAGAATATATGCATAGCCCTGCAGAAAATAATTGCCACCAGTTCCAAGATTAGAGACAAGTCTCATCGCATATGAACAAAGGTATATCTGACTCGCTGAAATTGATGACGAGGGATCAGTTAAAGTTTGAATCCGAAGGCAGAAATGAGTCTAATTGTCAGAAACCTAGTAAGACATTCTATCATTAATCATTCTCAACTTCACCAGTTAATCGATATAGAAGAATGGGTAGCCTAAAACTACCGGTTTACCTTCCTCTGCTGTAAGTTGTGCATTGATGCAAAGGCTTTTGAATTGAACATCATATGGAGCTCAAGTTCAGCATTTCAAATGTAAGTGAAAAAAATAAGGAGAAAGAACTGCAAAACTAGCTTCACGTCTGTAAGAATAAGAGGCACTTGTATAGGCCTGATAGTAGGAAATGAATCCTGAATTCCTGGTTGAGTTCCAAGCATGCGAAATCCTTTTTCCTTTTATATTTTTTCTCTTTTTAGTTGAGGAGCTTTGAAGCTAAGATATACATGAACCCCATCCAGGCTCTTATCTTTTTCAATTAAAAAAATGAAGTTGAAGACTCCGGTATAGTTGAGAATTTTAACTACTTCGAATCTATCCACAAGTTCCCTAGTTGTTGAGTCTTCCCAAAGGGGCAGGGAATTTAACAGAAAAATCTATGCAACAAAGGATTGTCATGGAACGAAATAGAAGATTAAAAGCCAGGTGGCATGGATAATCATAGCAAATGTGTACCACTTTGGATGATTAAATTGATGGGGTAGGTTTTTTCGCTTGTTTAGACCTCAACATTAGGAGCAACAAACTCTGGGATCCAAGAATTAAACTTGAGCAGGTATATTACTTGTAGACAACAAGTTTACTTACCTCCATAATGTGATTTGACGGGAAGGGCCAATGCGCCTGCAAGAACAAAAGGCTAGGTTGAATGGATTCCATAGATTCTATGAGGGAAACAGAAAATTAATTTCTAAAAACTGTAAAACTAGTACCATAAATATGACCACAATATTTGACAAATAGAAAACCGTAGATTATATGATGAAGCCCACAAGAATGACATATCACAGAAGTCTGGCATCACTTGGGACTTTATTGATCATCATCACCTAACTAATTCTTTCTCTTGGTCACTAGGAAGAATCTAAGCAATGAATCAGCTCGGTGACCAACTTGATTTTATTTTAGCATTAAAAAAAAGATCTCGGCTGTCAACCTGATAAAGTCTTAATCACTGCATTTAGTAGTCAGCTATAGCCTAGGGCCTAATGTGAACCCTTCCTGTGTATACTCTGCAGTCTAGTTATTCAATACTGACCTTTGGCACAAAAGGCCACCTGAATATTATTTCCAGTGGTTGGTGACATGTCGACTTTTGCTTACTCTAGAATAATGTACTACTAAGCAAAGAAAACAGATATGAAATACCAATAGAAAGATGCACATTAGATCGCCAGTAATGCTTCCCTCTATGCTACAATTCACAACAAAAATATATTCTCCATGCATTCAAAAGTGCAAGAAGCAACAGCCTCCTATAATCATCTAGGAACAATCTCAGCCCTCTTACAGCAATAGCAAAGATAATTAAGGACCTGGGTTGAGCCTGTATCATGGTTATCAATGAATGTGACAGCTCTTGATGGTCACCATCCCATAACACCAGGTGGTTTTCCTTGGGGATCACGGAGACACCAGAATTGTCCCTTAACAGCTTCCTAAAATGAAGTACATAAATAAATATGTATAATTTCTAACGGAAATGTAAAAGATCTCAATGAAAAATGTTGTTCTTGATATGATTTAACTTATATTAGTTGCAAAAAAACACAAAAAGAAAAGAAAAGAAGAAGCACTGGCATGTTTTTACCCACCATACTGAACATAGCAGAAAGTTGTATGCCTTATCATTTCCTAAAACTAACATGTTGATGGAATACCTGAAGAATTCCCTTCGTTGTGAAGTCAAATGCAGTTGAAAGCTGTCCTGTGCCATCAATCCAATTGATTATGCACTGTCTATGGCTATCTGCAGGTAGAGTTTACAAATGAATGGAAACATTAGAGAAGCGTCAATAAATTCATAATGAAGTATATCAGTATGCTCAGCAATCAATTTACATTTTCATTTGCTCAAACATCGTGACCCCACTTTTTTTTTTTTTGGGGGGGGGGGGGGGCGTTTAGACAGTGGGAAGAAAACAACTGAACAAGTCTGCCTGGCAAATGAAGCAAGCCAATTGCATGCTTCCACTAGAGGAAGCTAGTTAGAGATTGGTATTTTTCTTGCAAATCTTTGCCGTTCTAACGGAATGACATCAGTATTCAGCGTACATCTTAAAGGTAATTTATTACTCTAGCAAATAAGCTCCGATAACCAAGGAAAACTCCATGAATAAAATTTAGGACGAGAAACACCCCTCCTAGCCAATAATCATTTTTGACATGGAATAAAACAAGCTTAATAAGAAGCACCCATGCTAAATGACCAATTATGAAACTGAAATTGTGCCTTCATCTCAAGCCCATCTTCAAGTGTATGCAAGATTACATTCGTCACTAAAGAGCATTAAGAGGATATGCCATCTAACATGTTGCTAATAGTGGAAATCAAGATAAGTTTATAGCTAAAAAATTTCAGTCTCAAAAGCCAAAAACTAAGCACTATCTCTATCTGGAAAAACATACATACGTTACTACAAGCATCATCTGGGCATGTGACACCTTAAAAGCTGCTTCATTGTTTCGTATTCTATTTTTCCTTCCACAGTTTTTAAACTCTAGACGACCCACACGACAATCAGTTCAGAGGCCAGCTTACTTTCTTTTAATGACACTGCACTCTTTTTTTTTTTGGTCCACAAATAATGAATGAGCTAGTATACCTTGGTTGTAGTCCAAGCCATGACCATGGTAATTGCAAGAATCCCAGTACTCCCCAACACAAAATATTGGCTTAGCTCCTTCAATATATTTTTTCACATATTTTGCTGAGTAACTAAATAAAAAAAATTAGGAGACCTAAACTGTGAGTAGAAATTAGATACAATAAAAGTCGGAATTGTCTTCAAAGTGTAGGATAATAGTTACCCTCTTGCGAAATCAAAGCGAAAATCCTGAAATCCAACACTATTTCGTAGCCATTGGAGCCACCCTGTAATATCTTTTCGAACAAATTGTTGGCTATGATCAATATTTGGAACCCCATCGAAGTTGTCCCCAGTGCTTCGATTACCCTGGAAAATAATGGTATGGAGATGTATTAAAATTATGGTATCCATCAACGCGAAATTAGACGCATTTAGCTACAAAAAAGGTCACTACCAATCCACCGGTACAAGATGTCACAGCATGTTCATCCCAGGCTAAAGGAATTCCATCATAGCGGTTGAACCTTCCCCCATGACCTTGGGTAGTTCCAATACGGTGATTGATTACTATGTCGGCCATTGCTCGAACTTTGTATAGCTTCATTTTTTGAAGCAAAGTTTTTAACAGCTGCTCAGAACCATATGAAGAATTGAGGGAATAAAGGTTCTGTGGGAGGTAACCTGTAATTGAGAGGAGAATTACAAAGAACACAGCTCAAATAGTTAAGTATCTGCATAACAAATGAGATATGAGCGTATATCTCTAGTGAATTGATGTCTCCAACCTTCAGAAGAGAAGGAATGAGTTGCTGGAGGCAACCACACTGAAGTAAATCCAGATTTTGCAATATCAGGAACTTTCCTCTCCAAATTTCTCCACCAATCATATTTATGAGACTCCCAGTTAAATGCCTGTAAAGCATGTTTTCATGTCATCATCTATGCGCTTCAGTGTTCTTAGCAGATTTAAAGCATGTGAAAACTAAGAAATGGAGGAATGTAATTCAAGCGTTACATATTTCGGAACAAAGCTGCAAAAGCTTATTAGAGAAAAGAACAATCCCCCAGTTGGACAAATTCAATTTTTCTTATCAGTTATAGACTGCAGAATGTGTATAATATAAAGTGGAAATAATGATTCCAGCTATGGCTTTATGATTACGAAGAAATTAAGAGACAACATCTTGTCAATTTACCTGAAAAAGAATTTCTCTTCCATTGCGTAAAACTGCACCTGCAAATGAAATCAAACACACAGTTTAGAAGCAATTGAAAGACCCATATGTTTTCCTTCACAAATCCCATTTCCTATTGTAACTGCAAATTTTACAGGTTCAGACTATGTCTCTCCTAATAGTAAGAAATGGCAAACATCTTTTCAATATATGAATTTCCAATTTTCCAATGAAATTTGAGGTAGTTCAAATCACATTTTCAAATACTTCAAAAAGTTGCACTTGGGTTCTTCAGTTTGTAGGATGTGACAGAAGGTTTTAAAGCAACCTTTTTGACTAGTACGACACGTTAGACGGGCAATTATCCAATTGACATAGGAATCTTAACCTCAAGAAAAAATATATATGCATATATACATAGCAATGTCAGGAAAGAAATTCATAAATTTATACATTCCTTTCTAATTAAAAATGAAAACTATGTTAACATGAGAGGCCACAGCTTTCCATGAGTTTGATAGCAAACTTGCAAATATTTAAGGGGACTTTCTTCAGCCACATCAACTGTGGCCTGAAAGATTAACATACAAATCAACTTGTATTGGTCATAACTGGAATTTTGTAAATTGATTGAAGACTTGATTGTAACATTTAAAACTTCATAGATGAAATCGGAACTGTGTATTTTCCAGGGACTAAGATTTTTGGCCCTATGGAATGTTATTAGAGTAGGAGAAATTCATGTACACAGAATTTATACACACAAACCTCCCCAAAAACTTGCATTTGATACAGACTCTTGTTTCACTGGCCCCCATCAATACAAATCAGAGAAACATGGATCAATGAAGCCCCTCATTTAACTATCTCTTGTTTCATCCACGATTTGAAAACTATAGTTGACATTTTTTGAACAGATAGTTCAAGTCAAATATATGCTCCTCGGCTTTCCTTTGTTTTTTTCTTTATTTAAAATTGAGTCTGTGTAGAATAAACGCAAAAAAGCACTCCTGGTCTATCAAAATTTTTAATTTACGCATTATGATTATGTCCTGGATGAATATGCAGACATATCATGTGAACAGTCCAGCTACGAAGCCTACACTGCCACTGCAGAGGTACAGTTTACACAATATTGGTGTCATGAGGTACTTAATTACATTCATAAGAAGTAAACATTGTTTGTGAGATTGACACGATTCTTTACATTTTAATCCAACCAATGTTCTCACAAGGAAGATGTTAAAGAAAAAAAAATGCATTTCCAGGGGCTTAAGACATAGGCATACCAATATCATTCTGCTGATTACTTTCATTAAAACTCTGCAAAAAAGAGTAAGATTAGAAGAAAAGCAAAATGCAGGTAAAAAAAGTACATTTATGAATCATCATATGGACAACAAGTAGTGAAATTGACTTCCATTTTTCTAGATACAGTAATAAAGAGATGGAAAGCAGGATTCATACATTGCTCAGGTAGCCCATTAGAAATCAGGGTGTAGTCGTCCAAACGTTAACGCCTGAATACACAATATTAATTAGAGAGATATCCTGCATCAAAAGAAGCCCGCTTTGGTATCAGGAGTCAAACTTTACAGACCACTTTGGTTGTCAAAAAGAATGAGACAAGAGAAGCAATGCCGCGCCCAACACATGTAACTAGTTTTTCCTTACGCTCATAATACTTCCCACATACCAAATAGAATGGCAGAAATCACACAGCGAAAAACAACAAAAACCCAAAAAACCAAGCATAGTATCATTTGTAAACGAACAATTCAGGAGAAGGCGAAAAACAGAAGCTCAAAATTCAAACCAAGAACCATAAAAGATAGCAGGAAATGTACAATCTTTTACGTATTTTCGTCTCCTATAAGAAGCAATACTTATGCAATAGTGGTAATTTAAAATTCAAATCCGTTGTTCAATGCAGTAACACATTTCAAGCGGCATAAAGATAGTCTACAACAAAAACTCGGAAACCCCGGAGAATTCAACATCAGAGGAAGACACATACCAAAAGCTTAAGGTTGAGGTCGCAGCTCGAGTTATGTGCTTGTGTTCCCAAGCCAATAAATAGAAAGAGAAAGTTGAAGATTCTGCCGAGACCACCAAATTGGAATCACGCAGCTCTATCCGTAAGATGAAAATTTCAATAAAAAAAGCGTTGAGAGAACATCGAATTTACGCCTGAAACGATTGGACTTTACGCAACGGAAGCCACCAGTTGCGAATTTTACAACTGGAATGAAAGGAATGGGAATCGGCTTTTTAATGGGGGGATCTCAATGTTTGCTCTTTGGCATTTGGTTCCGCGGTGGATGGAGGGAATGTTCATATTCAACGGTAATAATGCGACACTGGAATCGCTGACGTACAACTATAAAGTAATTCCAAGCCATCCAGCGTTCTTTGCCGTTGATTTTGTTTTATAGAAGTCCGCACGAACCGCGTCCATGTCAGCTTGTGTCAACATCTACGGTTCTGCAATGCAGGACTAGGGTAACGTGTATGGTCCAGCCCACAACCGTGTGCTCAAAGCTTGAGCATTAAGCAACCGCAAAGTGCGTGGGCGGAATGGGCTGGAGGAAATGAAGTCGACGTGGACGACAAGTCGACAACCGTGTGCTCAAAGCTTGAGCATTAAGCAACCGCAAAGTGCGTGGGCGGAATGGGACCGGAGGAAATGAAGTCGACGTGGACGGTGCTAGTGTGCCAGGTGGATCCCTCGTTTGGTCATCCCTGGACCCCGCCGAATGGAAAGCTGAACCCGGATCCGCTCAGGACTTTGGTCTACTAATCCGTACTACTTTTCACGCTACTGTTTACTCTCCGGCACGACTTTGGGGGTCCGACGGGCTCCGCATGCAAAACCGTCGCGGCTCCGACCTCCAAACTTTTCAGAAAACTCCGTTGCATCACTCCCTTTGGCCTTTCATTTTTTCGCCATCTTCAAATGACATCCTTTTCGTGACGGTGTGATTGTTTGGTTTCAGACCTCTCGCGAGTAAGTGTTCTCGTAATGTAAAGAGACGAGTTTGAAAGATACGAGTTTTTTTTTTCCGCCATACCCCAACCGCCACGCATGAACCGAGTTGATGAGTGGCGCTCTTTCTGCTAAGTATCGCTCTTTCTTCACCGCGCTTTTACAGTATACCCATCAAAAGGATCTCATAAAAGGCAAATCTCTCCACGCTCAGATTATCAAGACTGGTTCGTCTACGTGCGTATACCTTGCAAATAGCCTCGTCAACTTCTATGCCAAATGTGGGTGCTTAGAGAAGGCCAGGATTGTATTCGAGAAAATAAGCGACAAAGACGTGGTCTCATGGAACTGCCTGATCAATGGGTATGCTCAACAGGGTCCTGCAGGTTCTTCTTTAGTCATGGAACTCTTTCAACGTCTGAGGGAAGAGAATACTGTTCCAAATGCCCCCACTTTCGCCGGCGTTTTCACTGCCAATTCGTACATGTCAGACATTTTCGGTGGTCAGCAAGCTCATGCGCTGGCCATCAAAACTGCGAGCTTTTGTGATGTTTTTGTAGGGAGCTCGCTTTTGAATATGTACTGCAAAGCGGGTATTATGTTGGAAGCTCGCAAGGTGTTTGATAAAATGCCGCAAAGGAATTCCGTTTCTTGGGCTACAATTATTTCGGGCTATGCAATGCAACGAATGTCTTGGGACGCTTTGGACATTTTTGAATTGATGCGTCAGGAAGACGAGGAAGTGAATGAGTTTGTTTTGACAAGTGTTCTTAGCGCATTGGCAAGTCCGGGATTCCTAAGTAATGGAAAGCAAATACATTGTCTTGCATTTAAAAGTGGTTTGTTTTCATTTGTCTCTGTTGAAAACGCAATTGTTACAATGTATGGAAAATGTGGAACTTTAGATGATGCACTTAAAACGTTTGAACAGTCCAGCGAGAAGAATTCTATCACGTGGTCAGCAATGATTACGGGATATGCACAAAGTGGGGATTCTCTCGAGGCTTTGAAATTGTTTTGTCGTATGCATTCTTTTGGAATTAAGCCTAGTGAGTTCACTTTTATTGGGGTCGTCAATGCTTGTAGTGACATTGGTGCTGTCAAAGAGGGAAGGCAAATGCATGGCTATTCCATGAGGATGGGATATGAATCCCAAATATTTGTAATGACTGCTTTGGTGGACATGTATGCCAAATGTGGCTGCTTAGCTGATGCTCGAAATGGATTTGATTATTTACAAGAACCTGATATTGTTCTGTGGACTTCTATGATTGGAGGCTATGTACAAAATGGTGAGAATGAAGATGCTTTGAAATTGTTCTGGAGAATGCAGATGGAGGGGATTATGCCCAATGAGCTTACCATGGCCAGTGTTGTGAGAGCATGTTCAAGTCTTGCTGCTTTGGAGCAAGGAAGGCAAATTCATGCCTGTATCACTAAGAATGGATTTAGTCTGGAGATTCCAATTGGAAGTGCTCTTTCGACCATGTATGCAAAGTGCGGAAGTTTGGAAGGTGGGAACCTTGTATTTAGGAGGATGCCTACGAGGGATGTGGTGTCATGGAATGCAATGATTTCCGGCTTTTCTCAAAATGGACGTGGTCATGAAGCCTTAGAACTATTCGAGGAGATGCGATTGGAGGGCACAAAGCCAGACTACGTGACATTTGTGAATATTCTCTCTGCGTGTAGCCACATGGGATCAGTGGAGCTGGGTTGGATTTATTTCAAGTTGATGTTTGATGAATTTGGCATTGTTCCGAAACTAGAGCACCATGCTTGCATGGTTGATATCTTGAGCCGTGCAGGAAAACTCAATGAGGCCAAAGAATTTATTGAATCAACAACTGTTGATCATGGTATGTGTTTGTGGCGTATCTTATTATGTGCTTGTAGGAACTATCGTAACTATGAATTGGGAGCCTATGCTGGAGAAAAGCTAATGGAGCTCGGATCACAAGAATCATCGGCCTACGTTTTGTTGTCGAGTATCTATACTGCATTGGGCAAATGGGAAGATGTGGAACGAGTTAGGAGGATGATGAAACTCCGAGGAGTGACTAAGGACCCTGGATGTAGCTGGATCGACTTGAAGAATATGACTCATGTGTTTGTTGTTGGTGACCAGATGCATCCGCACATTGGAGAAGTATGGGCAGAGCTACGGATGTTAACCAAACAAATGACGGATGAAGGTTATGAACCCACTTTTGAGTTGGCCTATTAAGGTAAAATCGAGTTTACAGGGAAGTTAGATTAGATTTTTTGACCAAATATTGAAAAGAGGGAGGGAATGATATATTATGTTATAATGGCCTCTGTTCTATTCGGGCAGAATTCTCTTGATTATCTAATTTCAGCAAATAGCATAAATCAAGACAATTCACTTTCCTCTTTCAAAGTCCTCTTTTCATTTTGAGATAGGCTGTGAGTTGAGATTTAAATGTGTTGTAGATAAAATCTAGGAATAAATGCAAAATTAGTTCATGTGATATAAGTAAAAATCGAATTAGTTCACGTGATAAGAAAAACATAAAATTAGTCCTTCTGATTTTAGAAAGGGATAAAATCAGTCCCTGAGGGGAGGACCTCTAATTTTATGTTTTTGTTATCACAGGGACTACTTCGATTTTAGTGTATATCACAGTGACTGATTTTGCATTTATCCCTAAAATCTAATACAAATTTATTCGTTAAAAAAATATAATACAAATAAGGTATGAAATGTTTGTCCATCAAATTAACATCAGCCAAGTAGAGGGCTACCAAATTTTTCTTATTATGGATCACTTAGTGCTGGACTTTGAATGCTCTAAGGAGTTGGGTTGAGTGATCGAGACATGGGGTTAGGATATGCTCTCCGACTAGACCCATACGAATTCGGTGCACGTAAATAGGTTATGAGTGCTCGGATTTTTCTCATTACCTAGAAAAAAAAATGCTAAAACAAAATCCTAAACTTTGAAAAACAATATTTGGATATAAAGAAATAAAAGAAAAAGGTGTATTTAGAAATTGCCCAAAAACAAATATAGACAACTCAGAAGATCCTCTTCTTGTAACTGAGTTTCTGAGTTGCCACCCCACCCTACTTGTAATGTCCCTTAGGTCTATGATCTATGGCCTCGCTATTATCCGTCTGCATTACCAAAGCCATTGTGCTTTTAGCTCAACCTAAACCGTAGATTTTCGTCTTAATTTGTTTAATGCTGACGTTATCGTGAAATAGTTGGTTACTAATCTCCGTTGCGACCTGTGTTTGTCGGGAAAAATATTTTCAACCGCTATGGTTTTGATAAGGACTGAAACGGAAAGAACAAAAAAAATATAAAAGACAAGGATAATCATAAAATAATTTTTAAATAATCATAAAATAATTTCTCTCTCCTCATTAAATTATAAAATATTCAATTAAATCTTCTCTCTCCTCACTTTTTCATAAAATACTATATTTTTTCACAAATCTCAATACCCAAAATTTTCAAAACCTTAATATTTCCACAAACAAACACCACCTATAGTCTATACAAGACGAAAGTCATTTTTCCATCAGAAATAATGAAAGATTCCATTTTTATAATTTTTCTGCTGATATTTTAAATACATATCGAACCGAAAGATATGAGAAATATTTTGGGGGCGTTTGTTTCTCATTTTTTCAACCCAACATTTCCAAACAATCATAAGATAATCTCTCTCCTTATTAAATTATAAAATAATATTATATTATTCAATTAAATCTTCTATCTTCATTTTTTTTAAAAATGCTATACTTTTTCACAGATCTCAATACTCAAAAATTTCAATATTTCCACGGACAGATGTCTATTCGTACTGTCAAGCCAAACAGCAGTAAATTAATAATTTGTCAGAAAATATTTTCAACTGGAATCTTTTTCATTTTACATCAAAACAAACGCAGAGTATTGTTTCCTCCAAATTATTTTGTTTTGCTCCCGCTCTAGGGTTTTATCAGGGTATAGGTATGGAACAAGAACCGCGACGCTTGAAACTGTAATGGAGATGTCGACCACCTCGCTCAAGCATCACACAAACCACTGAAAATGGAAAGCCCAGGTTCAGAGACCACTAGGTCTATACCAGCGCCACGTGAAACACAGCCCGAACCCGAACCTAAGAAGCTCAAAATGTCAACCACGACCACCTCCGACGACGAAGACACCGGCATCGCCATCGCCTCCGGAACCACCGAAAAGCAAAGATACAAGCGCCGCAAAATCGCGATCTTCTTCGCCTACTGCGGCGTCGGCTACCAAGGCATGCAGAAGAACCCAGGTGCCAAAACCATCGAATCCGATCTCGAAGAAGCGTTGTTCCACTCCGGAGCGGTCTCCGAACAGGACCGCAATAACCCCAAGCGATACGACTGGGCTCGCTCGGCCCGGACCGACAAGGGGGTCAGCGCCGTGGGGCAGGTCGTCTCGGGGCGTTTCTACATCGACCCGCCGGGCCTTGTCGAGCGGCTTAATTCGAATCTCTCTCCTCAGATTCGAATCTTCGGGTACAAGCGCGCGACGGCGTCTTTTAACGCGAAGAAGTTCTGCGACCGGAGGAGGTATGTGTATCTAATTCCTGCGTTTGCGCTTGATCCCAGTTCGCATCCCAATAGAGAGAGCGTGTTAGCTAGTTTGGGGTCTGAGAATGAACTTGTCAAGTGCTTGGAATGCTCCGAGAGAGGCCGTAAGGTAGTAGGTATAATGGGTAAGCGCAATTTCGAGGCGGAAGCTTTGAGTTCTGAGTCAGGCGTTACGTCGAACTGTGGAAATGCTATGGAGGAATCTAACGGCAAAGGGGAAAGTATGGTTGATTTGGAAAATGTTGACAAGGATAAATCAGATTTTGAATCAGTCGAGGAACGAAACGTTTTAGACGAAGATGGATCGTCTGAAATCGGGATTGAAATTGTAATTTCTGCCCAAAAGATGGATACTTTTTCATCAGTAACTGGAGAGGAGAAGGGTGCAAAGGGAAGCAAATTTTCTTATGGTGAGAAGGAAATGGAACGGTTCAATAGAATTTTGAAGTATTATGTTGGGACTCATAATTTCCATAATTTCACCACCAGAACAAAAGCCGAGGATCCTGCTGCTCGGCGTTTTATCATTTCTTTCAATGCAAATACTACAGTTATGGTTGATGGCATTGAGTTTGTCAAGTGTGAGGTTGTGGGGCAGAGTTTCATGCTTCATCAGATTCGGAAGATGATTGGGGTTGCCGTGGCTATCATGAGGAATTGTGCTCCAGAAGCACTGATAGAAAAAGCTCTGCAGAAGTAAGTTCTCCCTTTTGTTGTTTATTCATCGTTTGCTGTTTAAGATTAGAAGGTGATTTTGATAACACGTCTGTAAACATAATATAGGGATGTTAACATCAACGTGCCTACTGCGCCTGAGGTTGGATTGTACTTGGAAGAGTGCTTCTTCACATCCTATAACAAGAAATGGAAAGACAGCCATGACGAGCTGTCGATGGAAGCATTTGAACAAGAGGCAGAAGAGTTCAAAATGAAGCATATATACTCTCATATTGCCTCAACGGAGCATAAAGAAGGAGCCGTGGCGCTCTGGTTGCATTCTCTCAACCACCGTAATTATCCGGATTTACGTGTTGTCGACAATGAAGATGCAACGATTTAACTATTTAAGTGTTGAATTTGAGGAAATGGTCGAGTGAATTGCTCTTGCAGGAAATAGGATTTTAGAAACCTGCTTCATCTTTGAAGTCAGTATTTCCCTTAACAATTTTCATAGACTGATTGACTGCCAGTAGAAAATTATGTATTCTGCTTCACAGTCATCACTGGATGCATATAAACCTTTACAGAGTAATTGTCTCCACGACATCAGAAACTTCTAGTTAATCCATGTATCTCTCCCCACATCAATTTTGCGATTATAGACAAATTTTGATTGAACCTTTACCCTTCTCTGGTCGGAATTCGCATTCTCATGTCCATTGGCCTCCACTTTGGGTCACACCCAATCCGTGCTAATTTTGGGTGATGGAAGTAAGTGCGAGAAGTCCTTTAATGTATATATTGTTTCCTCTATGTATTTGGTATCTGTGGAATTATGTTGTCTCTGTAAGTTCTTCTCCATAACTGATTATTCTAGCGTGCCTTGCCAATTGAAGACTCTGTATCCTAGATTTCTATCATGCCCATTATCCTTAAAGAATCCGAACCCTCTCCTGTAGAAGAAACAAGTCGTGTTATTCGACCCAAAAACGTGAGACACAATTTGACAAAAATAAAAATTATATACAATATTGCCAGAGAAGACAAAAAAAAAACTACATGATTGAGGTAGTCAATAACTGCTTTTAATTTTTTGCTTTTTGGGTTCAGATTTCTGAACTTAGTTCATTGGATTATGCTCACCGTTAGCATCTTGGGGACCTGAACCCCAGGCCCAAATACAAGCATAAAACATGAACAACCGATGAGGACTGAGGAGCATCGCGGTAAGCATCGAAGGAGACTGCTGAAACATCGCCCCTCGCCCCTTCCGAAATGGCATAGGCTAACTCATTCGTGGCACTGGACATGGCCGTGGACTGGGCCCAACTCCCGCCCCCACTCCTGGAATCAATCTCAGAGAAACTCACGGTTTACGCCGATTACCTTCGATTCCGAGCCGTTTGCCATAGCTGGCGATCCTCCGTCCCAAACACTCCTCGCCACCTCCCTACTCAACTCCCTTGGCTCATGCTTCCCCACACCCAGTCCTATGAACCGCACCGCGCGTTCTTCGACCCATCCGCCCTCAAACTATACTTCCTCGAGCTTCAAGAAGCCGCTTCCCACAGCAAGCGCCGCTGCGGCTCCTCCCATGGCTGGCTGGTAATCCTCGGCGACACCCCAGCTGTCGTTCTACTCAACCCTCTCACCGGAGCCAAGCTTCAGCTCCCTCCGCTCTCAACCTTCCCCAACGTCCTGAGTTTCAGCTACTCCGAAGTCGGAAAAGAATACGCGCTCCGAAGCACGCGCGGCGACATAAACCGGCGTAGTTTGAGAGAAATGCGTGACTCCTTTATCAAGAAGGTGATTCTCTCCTCGAGCCCTCCAAGAGACAATAACAACACCTTCGTCGCGATGGCCATTCTCCATCAGACAGATACTTTAGCATACAGTAAGAACGACGATAACTCCTGGACTTGCATACACAACGCGAGTTTTTTCTGCGAGGACATTATTTATTACAATGACCAATTCTACGCGGTAGACAAGCAAGGCGCAATTGCTGTGTGCGATGTACGCGGGGCATCCCCGAGAGTTTCGATTCTCAGAAAACCGATCCAAATCGGCGGCCACATGCGGTATCTGGTGAATTCAGGGGACGATTTGTTATTGGTAACTCGGTACGTGGATCTTCAATGCGACGACGCCGCCCCTTTCGCTCCAAACCTATTCTACAAAACGGTGCGGTTCGAGATTTTCAGAATGAATTGGAGCGAGCAGCAGTGGGAGCGGGTCGTCAGCTTGGGTGACCGGATGTTGTTCGTAGGCGAAAACTCATCGTTGTCGTTATCGGCTTCCGATATTCCGGGATGTGGAGTGAACTGTGTATATTTCACGGATGACTACTGCGAATTCAACTACGATGGTGCTTTCGGAGACTATGATCTGGGCATCTTCAACCTCCGCGATGGAAGCATTGAGCCTTTACCCTGTTATCAGCGAAATCCTTATTCTCCGATACACGGAGGCCCTCCAATTTGGGTCACGCCGAATCCCTGCTAATCCAGGGCCTTGAATGTAAGTCCTGTATTTCTCTCCCGTTTTGTCCTCTTAATTAGCAAGTGCTTGCATTATTAGTTGCATACAAAGCAAGATTCTCGCACCACGATCTTTGCAGTTGCATTCTAATATAGTGTTCTTAAGTTCTTATATATTATAGTATTATCACAAAAGTGGTCGTAATTTTTTCTATTATCACATGCTTATTCCTATCAGTTGGGCATGGCTACAGAAGTCCCACGTGTAATTTCTTGTTTCTTCCATGTTCTGTTGTATTTGGAATTACTTGGCCGGTTGGATTTCCGAGAGGAGGGCATCGCAGCTATCGAAGGCTTATTTCAGAGGCACCGGCAACTTTTTGTTTGTCCTTTTATCCTCGTTCTTATAGGTAACATGCCGGACAACCTGTAACATTTGCAAACCATTTGTGTCTGCTGAGTTGCTGCAATAAGATTGGGGATTTAATGGGTTCTATTTCGGTTGGTTGGTGATTTTTGGGCTAAGATTTTTAGTGTTAGGAGTGTTTGTTGTTCTCCAAAGCCCAAACTGGATTGTGCTGCTCGCCCACCACATCTGCGATATGAACTGTAATTTTTAAGAAAAAGTTGTTGTTTTCTGCTGATCAGGTGTGATTGTTTCTGCTTCATCCTGCCATGTCCAACACGGCATTCTTTGTACAGTACGACAAAAAAAAGTCCTCTAGATTCACCTAAAAGGAAAAAAGAACATTTACATATCCTTCGTCAACACACGAAGGCCCGCGACGGGGCCTATCACGCAATACACCTCATGGAGTACATGGATACTGGAGAGTCCACCGAGGGTGCACCGAAGAATCTAGGGTGGTCGCTCTCCAGCCCGTAGTCCATCATCGGACGGCACTCCAATTCCTCATCATGATCATATACAAACTCTGGTATCTCAATCTCGTTCCTCCTCACTTGGTCCCACAGAAACTCCAGCCTGTTCACGTATCTGAGTTTCGAGTAGAACCTGCAGTTTCAAAAGTCTTTCAGTCGTTGCTCACCAACCTTGAATTAATCACAAAAAAATAAAAAATCGAGCGCATAAGAAAGTATAAACCATGTATAATATTGCTCTTTCTTTTGATCTTGGAAGTTTTGAAAGCTCTTGGTGGTGGAGTGGGATTATTGTTTATAGGATGCTTCCAAGCAGAGCATTAGAAGGTATGGCTTTTGTCAGTATCCAAAGGCTAAAATGGGGGCAAGGAAGGGCAGGATTGGCTTATCGACTTTGGAAGAGAAACCTACCCTCCGCTGAAGATCAAACGCCCAAAGGTGGCAAGGAAGAGCCTAGCTTGTAGGCCCGGGTGTACAAAATAAACGGCCTCGACCTGTTCTCTGACGTTGATCGGAATAGCCTCGTAGATTGATCGTAACGTCGAGATTCCGGGGAAGTTCTCGGCTCTCTGCACACCGGTGTGTACGTACACCATCGAGAAAGGCCTTTCCCCCAAGTTGGCGAAAATCTTCTCCTTCATATACTTCTTCAAAACCTCAGTACTCACAAGACGAGCTGATCAAAAATACATTAATACAGGAAAACCGTGATCAACCCGTTTCACATAGAGGGAACACAAGTACGAAGCCTTAAAAAGAGTCGTTCTAATTCGTACAAAAGGAACACCTCACGACATTCTTACCGGGAAAGAACTTTCCGATGACGCAGAGCACCTTGTTGCCACGTTTATCGCGACCCTGGATCTTGAAAACTTCGAGTTTCTCGATAAGACGCTCTTGATCGGACGGAGAGAGTGTTAATGGAGAATTCATGGCTTAAAACTTCAAAGCCAGTTGGAATTTACAGCCTAGGCCACAAGTTGGTTTGGTTTTTTTGGGAGGGAATGTGTTTTTACGTATAGAAGCGGTTTGAAACGTAGGGGGGCGAAGTGGGTTAGGAATCTGGGTTTTATATATGAAATGGGGGCTCTGAAAATAGTGGCTTTATCCAAGTCGGCTGGGGGTATATTCTCAAGCATCTTCCATTTGGATTGAGGTTATTCCGGTCCAACTCGGTGGTGGGTATCGCTGATTCACTGACAATTAAGTGAGGGCCCAGTTTCAGCTTTATCTGGTCCTGCAGATTGATATGGACGGTTAGATCTAATCTCTGGGCAGGATACTTTTTTTTTTTTTACGAGTCTTCAGCGGGGTCGCGGCCAAGGGTATTCTGTGTAATTAAATTGAGTTAGAGAATTAACGCATGCAATTGACCCGGATTTCACGTGTTTCTGTCCAATAGAAACACCTTTCGCGGTAACTTTCGCGGTAGTCATTGTCTTTATTCATAACGTAACCAAACTTACTGATTTCGGTGAAGGTTCCTAATTTGATAAACAAAGCGGGGGCCTTGGTAAGAAAGGCACTAATACACGTAATACGGTAGAATGATGTGACCTAGGTACGTGTTAGGACACAGAACCACTATTTGTCGCAACATCCACGACGAAGACTTATCAGCTCTAAAGACTAAGATAACATAAAAGAAAAAAAAAAAAAGTAGGGGTGAGAGAAGAAAGAAAAGGAAGCGGCTCACTGCTTAAACTCTTTTTCCTTTTTTTTTCTGTGATGGATACTTTTTGACTTTATTGATTGGTCCATTCAGTGGGCCATGGTCTGCGGAGAAGCTTTAATAGAGAGGAAGCAATCATATTCGAGGGCCACTCTTTATTAGGGTTACATCAATGGTGGGATTCAATCAATGGTGCCTGGCCCACCATTGCGATATAATGTGAAGAAAACAGATGAAATGAATGCACTCCGGTGGACGTTGTCGCGTTCAAGTGTGTTATGAAGAAAACGCTAAGACGAATTGACTAATAATTTATACGTTTCGAGTAGGAAAATAAATCTAAACACATACGTGGGTAACGAAGAATGGATATTCAACGTGCGAATAGTCAAATTTGATAGGAGGAAAAGTAGAGAGAGACGTTTACCTTATTCATAGGAACCTGCTTGGAATCATGCCAATTACCCTGCTGCAATCTTTTTTAATCTTTACTGTCAGAAATAGGACCATCTGCAAAGCTAATCAGATTGGCTGGCCACGTACAGCGGCTGTCGGCCAAAACCGTGGGCTTGGAGGCAAGAAACGAGCCGAATGTGAGCGGATTGGAGTTTTGGGGAACTTCGAAAAGACTGACACTGTATTCGAGGCACTGCTGCTTCCACACTGAAGCAGTCTCATATTGGTCGGGTGAGTTTTTGCTTTGGGGGGGGGGGGGGTATTCGCGAAAATGCATTATCTTTTCGTTTTTTCAGAAACAAAGGAAAAAAAAAAGAATTAGGCTGCAGCTAATAACATGAAGGGGAAAAAGATAGGAAGGAAAACGTAAACACTTTCAAGGTCTGTCTTTAATTTGACCATGGGTCAATCTGAATACTACCAGAAATATGAAGGTGACGCGAACAACCGGGATAATTTTGGTTTTCCTGACCACAATGCAAAAATAAATACCACTCGGTTGAGACAGGCCCAAGCCTAATCAAAGACTTTCCCCCTTCTTGGCCATAAGCTTCGATCCGGACTTCATAAACGTGAAATTATTAGATCATCCACATTACAACAAGTATCTCGACGGAATTGTAAGTTCACAACTGTAGTTAAATCAAATGTATTCGGATTCTTTATCATGAGATAAAATTCAAGTGGCTGGTATAGAATGTTGCTTATAAGGAAATTTCTCGAGAAGCAGCAACCCAATTCCACCGCAACGTGATGCTCGCTGGTTGTAAAACGAAACAAGTCTCTTACATGTAGTTCAACCCTATACGAGGGGCGCCCTGCTTGGGCTTGAATCCTTTCTAACCCATTCCAAATCTAGTGTTCGCATGTGCTTCCGGATGGGAAATGAAACCTGCGAAGGGAGTCCTGTTAAATGTTTAACATTCCACTTCTTTCCCAGTGGATGGGCTTTCCAAAGGTTTGTCCAAATACTCCAATTGAACCTAAGCTGTTTACTAACATAAAAGCATAAGCAGGTTAAGCTTTAACGCATGCTAGATGGAGACTAAAAAGTGTCTTTCCATTCAAGAAATCATCTCGTCTTGGTAAGAACTTGTGGCCAATGGGAGCTGGAAATGGATAGAGAGAAGAGCGGAAAGAAAAGTGCAAGCAGACAAAAATCGAGTATTCTTGCATCAAAGATTGCTGCTGCAATAGGAAAGACAACAAAGCCTTCGTCGGCTGGGAGGTAACTACTTTAAGTTCTATCAACTACTTCCACGTCCTGCTCAAGAAAAGGAAAAAAAAAACTACTTTTACGCCCCCTGAAAGCATTGACATCTGTCAAGAATTCAACAAGTGACCAGTCACCCAAACAACCTTTTCTTGGATCAATGACCCAAATGTAAATATGCCATTTCCTCCACATGAAGTGGCAAACGCATGCCAACCAAGTGTTATGCCAGGTCATTGACATTGCTCACACCTTGTCCACCATCTTTAACATCCTCGAAGTAACATGTATCGGAGTTAAGAGTTTCTTACATTTCAATGATTGCCACGGGACAGTCATACTGTTACATGTAAATCACCACGTAAGGTGGAGAGGATCACCAATAATCACTGCAAGAGCACCAACCATTGTTGAAATGGTGAAATCTCTTTGAATCTCGTATTATGATAGTCCGCTTCTCTACCAGTGACGCAAATTTTGCTGTGCCGTGACAATCCCCACATATTCTAAGATTCTTTGTTATTACTAAGGGCATGCCTGCATTAGTCACCAAAAGGCCAAATGCAATGGCTAGCTTCTCACTGTGCTCATTGATCATATCCTCTTTAACCCTCTTCTACATCATGTAGAACAAATTCAGTCTTAGACACAAATCCAGCCTTTCGCATCTTTCTAATCAATTCTACCAACTTTACATGGATCTTTTCCCACTCAGGGTGAGATCGATCACCAGCTACAAAGCGATGGATTTTGTTTCCGTGTTCGATAAAACTGCAGCCAGGGTTTCTGATCACACCTCTATCCTTCATTAAAGCCCTCACCATTGACGCATCTCTCCATAGATGACAAGCACTGTATATATTTGAAAGCATGATATAGTTTCTGGAGTCTGATGGGTCTAAAGTAATCAATCGTTCTGCAACTTCTCTTCCCAACTTAACGTTACCATAAACCCGACAAGCACTAAGGAGGGCCCCCCAGACACCAGAATTAGGTTCTATTGGCATTTTCATAATCAGATCATAAGCATCATTCAGAAGACCAGCACGACCAAGAAGATCAACCATGCATGAGTAGTGATCCAAACGGGGTACAATTCTGTAAACTTCAGACATTATCCTGAAGTAGTACTTGCCCTCCTTGACATACCCTGAATGGCTACAAGCATTTAACAAATGTGTGAATGTGACATGATCAGGCTTCAAACCTTCCTTAACCATGCTTTTGAAGAGTTCCAATGCTTTTCTTCCACAACCGTGCATGGCATAGCCAGCAAGCATGGCTGTCCAAGCCACTCCATCTGGACTAATCATCTCCCCAAAAACCTTTTTTGATGCATTTAATCTTCCCAACTTGGCATACAAAATCAAAAGTGCTGTTGTAATTCTTTCATTTGCATTAAGACAACAGCTGAAAATTACACCATGGACGCCCTCTGCTAGTTTTCCTACACCTAAATCTTCACAGGCCTGAAGCAAGGCCACGATAGTACCTTCATCAGGCTTAACTCCAACCAGTCTCATATAATTAAAACAACCCACTCCTTCCTGTGCAAGTCCATTTTGGGTATAAATCATAATCATAGAATTCCAGGAAATGATATTTCTGATAGGCATTGCTTCGAATAATTGACAAGCTGCATCCAAATACCCGCACTTCCCGTACATATTAATGAGAGAATTCAGAACCTTAGATTCCATCAACGTCCCTATTTTCAGTGCAAAGCCATGATGTACTTGCCTACATCCAGAGCTCCCAAATAGGTACAGACTGGGATAAGGGATAAAAAAGTAACCTCGTTAGGTTTCATTCCCAGTTCAAGCTTCATTCTAAACAGTGCAAAAAGGCACTAATTAATATATCCTCTCTGCGATAACCCGGAAATTAAAGAATTCCACGAGACGACGTCCTTATTAGGTATTTCATCAAACAACTGCTGTGCATCTTCGCTACAGCCAAATTTCATATAACCAGATACCAACTGGTCACCAATAAATCCATCGCAATAATTTACAGATTTTACTACGCGCGCGTGAATTATCCGGCAGTATGAAACGGAAGAGCAAGATTTTATCGCGCAAATTGGACTGGAAACAAGTGGTTCTTGATAGGTATACATCAGAGAGAAGGCTTGAGGGTAAAGAGCATTGTGTATTTTTCTCTGGATGAAGAGTTTGGATAGAATCAGACGGTAATGATGAATGTAGGAGAGATACCGCAATGGAAGCGATAGGGGACACGGGATTGTTACCATTTTCCATCCTATTCTGCTTCGTGATCATCACACTAAAATTCAACTTTGAGATAGTATTTGCGGGCTTAAGAACCTACATAGATACTTAGAATAAAGAACCTACATAGATATCCTTCGGCTTCTAAGTCCCACATGGAGAACGTGACGTTCAGCGGATACAAATGATGCCCAATAAAACGAGTTGGTGGAGTTAAATTATCCCTATCTTTGCGCTTGGGGCAATGACGCAGCTAGTGAGGTTCTAACCGAGGCGCGTCTATTGCTGGTTGAAAACTATTTCCAAACCCCCTCTTAGGCCTGGGTTCAGCCTAGGCCTTCGAGAATTTCTGGAAGGGCTCCCTACGGGGTAAAGCCCTGCAATTTCAGTTTCAAATTCTTTTCTTTGATTTTGGAGAAGTGCGATGTAGCGAATAAATTAGGCTGAAATCTATCATTCGATCAAATTTACTGAACGAAGAAACCTGTGATGCTTGATTGCTCTCAATTTTTGTGGGATCAAAGTACACTTTCCGAGTTTCAGTTAGAGTTGTATTTTGCAATGTCAAACAAATTTGCACGATCGTTTGCCAAATTAAAATCTTAGAGTCTGATCGTTTACAAAGAATTAACACGCATACTAATAAAGTTAACATCATATAAAAATTCTCAAAATACAAAAAATCTTTACAAAACACTTTAACCGAACATCACCTTATTTTATCGAAGACATTTTAAAATTTTATTTTTATTTTTATCATTTATATACTAATTTTAATACCACCTCTTTTTAAAAACCATAATAAAATTATTACTAAAATTTTAAAAATAAACACCCTGTTGTTTTTCAACGATTACAGTGACAGTGCTGTGAGCTTTGATCTTCTATTCAGCTATCTTGCAAAAAGAATTTTCTATGCAGATAACAGTTTTTTGGGGGGCTAAGGTCAGCTATATTAACTTCAATTTTGTTAGGAAATAATATAAACTACATTATGCTTTTATGTCATTTTGGAATTAAGATCTTTGCATCAAAGTTTTTAATTTTGACGATACCTGTGGTCCCTCTAGCTCTAGCTGTGGATTCAATGTCTCCACTCGATTTGTAGTCTCTTTTAGAATGAAAAATTAGTAAATGACATTTTAAGATAGACAAGATGCATGTGGCATTTAAAAAAAAAACAAATTGAGCCCTTTACACTTGGATAGAAATAAATTAAAAAAACAATTTGAAAAATTATTGTAAAAATAAAAAGAATAATAAATTGAAAAGTAAAAAAAAATATTTAATAAACTGAGAAAATATAAAATATAAAAATAATTAGTAAAATAATGAAAATCGCGCAAATAAAAAGAACAATAAGATATAAAAGAATTTGTTTTAAAAAATACAAAATAAACAAATTCAGATCTGCCCAAATGCCCACCAACGAAAAAAATTAAAAAATAAAATAATTTTTTATTTTTTATTTATAAAAGATTAATTTTTATTTTCTTTGAAATCTTCAATGTGATTAATAATTAGACATTTTGATCAATTTTTTTGTGTAGTTTAATCCAAATTGAATTGAGGGCAATGATTGATGACTTAAAATTTATATAGTAATTAGACAAATTAAAAGTTAGTGTCTAATTTGATTTTTGCACATAAATATAGTCACACTATGATATTTTCCTTTATTTTATTTTTCCTTCTCAATTTATTATTATTATTATTTATACAATAATTTTCAAATTATTTATTAGTTTTGTTTTAAATATGGCATGTATATGGCTTGTCCTAAAATATGAGTTGTCCATCTCAAAATAGACATCAAATCGAGTGAGTTCTTAAAGTGATGTTTGATACCCAAAATATTGCATATTAAAATTTCTAATAAATTAAACACATTCTAAAATTTTTAATATTTACACACTCCAAATCTTTCACAAATCTCAATAAATTTCAATACCAAAAAAATTCTCAAAATATTGACAAACAAACATCCCTTAAATCGAAACGAGGGACGTTTACAAATAAGAATTTAATATGTACCTCCATTGTCAGCGTTCAGAGGGAGAGCAATCGCTGATCATATGCATCTGCTGCATAAAATTCAGCAAAACAAAATCATCCGACATTTTTAATTGTATCAATTTATCGACATAAAGATGTACAAAAGGGCAAGCTTTTCAAATTCGAAGCTAGTAAAAATAAAAATGAAATTACACCTGTCAGGTCCAATTTAATTTAGTTAATTTATTTATTCAATTATGTGGCTTAATTGAAAAGGTGGGGGGACCGAAATGTTCAGATACCCAATTTCCCTTGAGCAGTTGAGCGTACTAGTCAAGCCAGGGTATGGAGGATTCTTCAAGCTAGGGATCAGATTGGTTAAACTGGGGAGTGCCCGAATGTCGTAACCAGGCTATCGGGGCAAACACTCATCTCGCATCGCGAGTGCGAGAGCTAACCACTCGTCATATCCCCGTTTACTGCCTGAAGGGTCATAGTTTAATGACGTTAATTCGCCCTCCTATAGAAGCGATATGAACCCAGACCATTCTTCGTTCTCGACGTGGGTTACGAAGCAAAAACCTCTCGCCTTGTCTCTCCATTCCCACCATTCTTTAAAGCTGTGGACAACGTTTAAGTTAGGGTTGTTCGAGAGTGGGCCCAAACAGACCGGACTGACCCAGTAACATAGGGCCGACCGGTTTAAGTTAGGGTTGTTCAAGACTGGGCCGACCGGTTTTGGGCCAGCTTGGTCTGACGATCGGCCCTGTTTTTCCCAAAATTAACTGGGTTGGTTCGACGATTTATGGGTACTCAATGGACCGAATTGCACCGAACTGAGAGTAGTCTTGAAATTTCAGGTTTATTTTTATTTCTAATATTAAGTGGGGTGTGGTCCCCCCCCAATAAGTTGATTCCCCCCTTGCCCCCCGACTAGGCTCCCCTGCAATTCGCCCAGGGGGCAATTCGGTGAGAGGCAGAGACACATGTGTGGGTCCCACCCGGGACCCACACTTGCCCGAACAGGAGACCTCTCTTTCTGCCTCTCACCGAATTGCCCCCTGCAATTCGGGCAGGGAATTGCAGGGGAGCCGGATCCCTTGCCCCCACCCCCCTCCTTCATGTTTCACATTTCACCCACCCCTTTCCTCAAAACTGAAATACTAGCTCTCTCTCTCGTTATTTACAATTTTATATATTTAAAATTATCAAAGACGATTTGAATCTTTGATATTGACTCGTTTTTTCTAGATTTACAAATTTCCCCCCTCTCTCTCATTAATTTCAATTTTAACTTCTTGATTTGCTCATGCCGCTATGGTTGATTTTAACCAATTCGTTAGCAGCATAAGCTTTAGAGTCCTATGTTTCGAATTTGTAATGCTTTTTCACTCTGGAGTCAGAATCTGACTTTTGCAAATAGAATTTGGGCGAGAAAGAGACAGAGAAAATGGGCTGAAGAAATAGATATTTGGGCTTAAAAAAATAAATTGAAGTTGGGCCACCGAATGGCTTCAAAAAATAAAGTAAAATTTGGGCCCATACCAAACCGGACGACCCCTAAACCTGGTTGAACCAATCGGTTCGGCCCACGGTTTGGGCTTAAAACCAAATTGACTGGTTAGTTTTCAGCCCTTGTTTAAGTTCGGTTCAATTAAAAAGGGTTATTACCCATTTAGTCACTAGGTTTTTATCCCTTTTAATAAAATAGACTTTCGGTTTTTAAATTATTCATAAAGATCCTTGAGTTAACAAGTCTTTTTCGTTTAACTTTTATCTATAAAGTTAACGATTCACACGTCAATTCTAATCATAATTTCACATGTGTCACCTAAAAGTAAAATGATGTGACTTATAATTTTTTTAGTGATAATGTTAACTTTGTGATTGGAGTTGACGTTTGAACTATTAACTTTGAGAATAAAATTTTAAGAGAAATAAAATTCTTTAACAAAAATTATAAAATTAGGGACCTTTATGATAAATTTAAAAATTGAAGGAAGATTTGATCTTAGTACTTAGCCCTAAAAAAAGAAAAGAAAACTGTTTACTTCTCTTTGGAAAAAAACAGGACGAAAAGAAGAGCACATTTTGATGGATGAGGAACTTTGAAATTTTATTTTTGGTATAAATTATATGTTGTAATTAGAAAAGATAAAAATATAATAGGTAAATTTCATGAATTTTATTATACAGCTCACATTGTCAATTATTTTATATGAATATTATTTAATGATGTGGAGTCTATTTATAATATTTATATTTTTTAAAATGACTTTTTTAAAGATTTATATAGTCTAAAATTTTATAAAAACAATATTTAATGGTGATTTATAATTTTTTTCCTTACATGTACACGTGATTTTCCATGTCAGCTACCGTAAGTAAAGCTTATGTGTGGGAGGTCCAAACATGTTTCTACTTTCTATGGATAAAAAAACTGATATACCACAAAAACCGGATAAAAGGAAGATCCTGCTGAAGTGCTGAACCTATTGACCAGTTTCGAGGAAAGTGATTCAAAAAAAAAAAAAAAGTTTCGAGGAAAGTGTTTTGATCCCCAGCCAACGATACTCATGACCTTCCGTACCTTGCTCAGCAGTCACTCTAAAACAACCCCCGATAAAGTATCTTCACATATCTACCACCAAATGTACTCTAAAGATACGCTTCAGTCGGATAAATATCAGAGCAAGAAGCCCAAGGGCATGTCAACGTTTGGCGACGAAGGGGGAAGAGGGAGTATGTAATCACTGGTCATATAGCTGCAGATATGTCAGGCTTACAGCTGCACGAGAGTGAGAGGAGTAGAGGCGCGTAATTATGAACGTAGCCTGTGAAAAATAAATAAGGCGTTAGGACTTCGCAACAGTGCTTGGCCATTCTTTTCTAAATTGGCAGAAAAAAGCCAACTTTGCATAACCGTTACCTCCCACGCGTCCAAAACCCTCTTCTTTAAATCAACACAGGTCAGACTTACCGTCCTTTAGACCACAATTTTTATCTCGGAAATCATGCATATTTTCTCTATTACTGTCATTAAATAAATGACGCTGCCTCTCGGACTCTTCAATCCTGCTTTTTCGATTCTCCGGCGGCCGTGAAAAATGTCGCCAGCAGGGAGAAACAAGAGGTGGAATTTCGCGGAGGGCAAGCACTATCCTGCTCCACTTGCCTCGCATGACGATGTTGTCAGCGACCCTACAGCCTTCTGGGACACTCTGAGGCGCTTCCATTTTCTGATGACCACCAAATTTATGTAAGTCTTTTTCTTTCTCTCGTTTCTGTTGAATAGTAACCTCGGGGATTTCCTCACTCACAATACTATTCGATAGCAAAGGTTGTTCTTTTCGTGGGATCTTACAGAGTAAAAAAACATTGTTTTTTCCCCTTTATACTTGAACTCTGTTTTGTACACGAAAACAGTTCATAAGTTTGTGTTCTTTAATCGTCCTTACTTTTCCTTTGATATTTAAGGATTCCTGTGATTGGGGGAAAGGAGCTAGATTTGCATACTCTTTATGTGGAGGTTACAAAAAGGGGCGGTTACGCGAAGGTTTGGTCTTACATCTGGTCCCTCGAATGGAAAATCCAGAATCTATACTGTTAGTCTGGAGTACATTATGATTTTCGGCTAAGATATGAAAAAACGTGTAGGTTGTTGCGGAGAAGAAATGGAGGGAAGTGGGTAATGTTTTCAGGTTCTCCCCGACAACAACAAGCGCTTCTTTTGTATTGAGGAAACACTACTTTGGTCTTCTTTACCAGTATGAACAGGTTTACTTCTTTAAGCTACAAGGTCCTGTATTTACTCCAACAGGTAATTCGTTCCCATATCCTCTCTGTTTTCTTTCATTTCCTCTGTTTTTAGAGTTACTTTTTTGTTCCTCGATCTTGTCGCTGCTTCATGCTTCCTAATGCCATTTTCTTCTCTGCTCTTTATTGTTCTACTTTGTTGATTTGAAATGATCCTCTTATTTAACTTCGATGTAGCTTCGTTTTCTGCTGGCGGCAGCCCTTCGTGGAGACCCGAATTGGCTCTTGTGGAATATTCCCCCAAAACGACAACTGACTACCCGGAACCGCCTGTCGAAGGTATTCTCGTTTTTGTTGTTTCGGAATTTTACTTGGATAATAACGCAGGCTGGTCTCTCCAATCTATTCACGAAAAAAACAAAGAGGATAAAGTGAGTGTCAACCACACCACACATCTAGGTGTTGGTGGGTTTAATTTCTCTGCCACTAAATATTTTGTTTAATTGATGTGCAAGTTCATGCATCTCTTGTGACACTTAAGTGGATTGCCATTTTATGGTGTTTAACATATCTAGATTAGGATATGCTTGATGTGCATCACAATCTAACTTATATCTCACTCTCACTTCGCATGGGGTCCCACTACTATCTTCTACTAAGAAAAATATGCGGCTGCTGTCCTATACACATTTAAAATTAGTTCTGTTTTGTTTAATAGCAGTTGATCAGTCCATATCTCTCAAACTATAGGTCCAATTTTCAGCTTACTGATAATCAGTGCATTGTTTTCACATGATATAATTAAAGAAAAATAATTTCTTTTATAAATTAATATATGATGGGCCAAACTGTTACGTCTTGCTTCAACCTTGGGTGTGCTTTCCCTTGAGGGTTCAGGTTCGAATCTCTCTATGTGCAAACAATTCTTTGAGGCTATTCCTACGGTAAAGTTGGACTTACCTGCCTTGTGTGGCAGCGAGGGGTTTACCAGCCGTTAGATGGGTTTTGCTCAGATGAGCTTGTCTGGCTGGGTTTCTCCTGTCACCTAAAAAAAGAATGTTCCAAATTGTAATTTGTATGGCTGGATGTTCTTTTTTTTTTGGCCATGAACTGTTAGGGAAAGTGCAGTTTTAAGTTTTGTATCTGAATGGAGCTTCTTTATTTTCGATTGGTTGGATGAGGTCGACTATAATCTGCACTGATTACTTTGTGTACTCTTTGGTACCATCGGGTAACGGGCAATTCGTGCTTCTCATTCTCAGCTATGGGAACTATTGAAGGGAAATTCGATTGTGGTTATTTGGTGTCTGTGAAATTAGGTTCTGAGATTCTAAGAGGAGTACTTTACCATCCTGAGCAGCCGGACTCTTCTACCAGAGTTCCCAAATCTTACAGCGCCATTGTACCCTATACCCCTAAACCCTGCGTTTCTAATCGGAGGAGGAGAAGAAGTAGAAGAAGGGGAGACCCCAACTATCCAAAACCCAATAGGAGTGGCTATAACTTCTTCTTTGCAGAGAAGCATTACAAGCTCAAATCATTGTACCCAAACAGAGAGAGGGAATTCACGAAGATGATTGGTGAGTCCTGGAGCAAACTCAGCCCAGAAGAACGGA
This sequence comes from Myrica gale, assembly GCA_963930655.1. Lineage (NCBI taxonomy): Eukaryota > Viridiplantae > Streptophyta > Magnoliopsida > Fagales > Myricaceae > Myrica > Myrica gale. The sequence continues at coordinate 8,188,564 of OZ005609.1, read as the reverse complement.
TGGTAATCATACACATACGATGCGAATCTTTTCGGATTGTTCCTTTGTGGGTTCATTTACATCATGCATGGTTTAATTAAAAGTTTAATATTTAGAAAAAAAAATAATTAAAAGTTTAATAAAAAAAGGTTCTACTTATAAAAAAAATTAAAAAGTTTAATAAAAAAAGCAGCAGTAAGATGTTTAATAAAAGTTTTTTTTGTAAGCATGTTTCCTCTAAAGTAAGATATTATCCATATGTTTCATGTGGATCTCAGTAAGAGTCTGAGCTCTTAGTCCTTTTTAATTGTTTTCTTGTAGGTTTACCAGAATATTGGCTTGAAAGACAAAGAAAGATACAACAGAGAATTGAAAGAGTACAAAGAGAAAATGAAGTTCAAGCAAACCGTGGAGCTTGGAAATTAAGAGGGCTGACTAGAGCGACCAAGAACAGAGGCAGCCAGCGAAACCAAAAGAAGTTTTAAGGCACTATGGGCCTTTGATATGGAAAGGCCTCTTTACAAGCCTAAAAATTCGACCTTTCGATGTTGCTTGAGACTTTACTTTCGCCTCAGTGCGGCCTGTATACTTATGTGAGACAACCTCCGAACTCCGTACATAGTTGTGAGAATATTCCGAATGCACCTGAAGACAGATTTGCAATTTCATGTCTGGCTTTTCCTGAATGGTCTGCCTTTGGGGTGGAGAGAAAGAGGACGTGGATGGTGCTTTGCTTTTCCTAATTCGCACAAATTGGTCTGCTTCATACGTTAGATAACAAGGAAAATAGAGCAGTATGATTTACTTGCTCTGGTAAGTTCTTGTCTTGATAGGATTAAAATGTGAGGCAAATCTTAATATTACAGCTACTAATAAAGCAAAATGTGAAGATTATTCAAGCAACTCGATGTGCTCATTGGTCCTACTGCGACGATAACGAAGAAAAAAAACCAGAGAAATTGAAGTTGCCGTGAATAAGAGGATGACCCATCAGGGTTTCCCTACGCCCTTCGCTTCTTCATCGCAATCTTTAAACCCTTGACAGTTGCCGATCTGTGAACTCTACCTCATCTTCACTAATCACAAGCCAAGTTAGCCAACACAAAATGTCATAATCTGAATGAGTAACGTTGTATGAGAATCCTTCAAACACTTTCAGATAGAGAGGGAAAGGGAAAATGTCGGATCGAGGCTATGAGCGGGTCCCCGGCCGATGTGGTTATATTCTCGGGTGCATACTTTGAGTTTCAGACCTTCCCATACGATTTATCGGGTGGCAGCTATGGATGGTAATATCGAATTTTACAGAAGAAGAATTTGATTATGCTTAAAAGCTTGTATAGCGAGGGTTACTGTTCGTTTTTTGGAGTCGAATACTAGTACCAGGGTGCATGAAATTCAAGAGGCCCGGCGTTTTGAGACTGCATACAGCTGCATAATTAAATCCCCAAGGAGCATTTCTTTGTTTCAAACTTTCAGTTTATAGGAATTATTAATAATTGTATCTGAGGTAAAAACCCCATAATCGAGAGAGGCTGAAGACCAAGAACACTTCGTGCATTCAATCGAACGAACAGTTCCACTGATTTTTATGGTACCAAAAGATCTGCTGGACTCAACAAAAGATGAAAAAAGGGGGACAGAAGTTCGAATGAACCAGTTTATTCAAGAAATAACGTAAATGGAACTCCGGCACAGAGAGCCACATCACGAACCAATCTCTTCATGTGCTCTTATTCTGCATATCGACTACCTTGTTCCACGACTCTCGTTTGGATATCTCGTTCCACCACCTCCCCACATTCTTCCTCGAAGTGAAGAGCTCCCCTCTGTCGGTGGCACTCACTATGTACTGCGTGTTAGGCAAGTGCGAAAGATCAGCCAAAGAAAATTCATCGCCGGCCAAGAACTGGGTCTCCCCTAGCTTCTTATCGTAGATGTCCAGCACCTTGGAGAGCTTTTCTTCGTTTTGCTTGATCACTACCTGGTCTTGCTTGATCTTCATTCGCGGCGCGAAGGCAAGCTGAAACACCAAAGCCGAGCTTGGTGGGTTGAAGCTCTGCCCTTCGGCCTCTATCCACTGGTCTATGGATGCTTTTGCCAATGGGTTCGTCCCGTAGAGTCCTTTGTTCCCTTTGTCCGCGTACTTCTCACAAATGTACCGGCATATGGCTCGAGACTCTGAATTAGTCAAACAAGGAAAATAGTTATCTACGAACCCACTGGGACCAAAAAGAATAACCAAAATGCTGACAATGCGGCCGTACCGAATAGGGAAAAGCCGTCGTCTTCAAATGCCGGAACTTGGCCAAAGGGCTGTTACAGTACAAAACCGTATGAGTGAGCGAAAGAGAGAAATCCATAGCTTAGCTTGAGAGAGAAAGAGAGATGTGTGAGAATGAACCTGGATCTTGAGGAATTCAGGCTTCTTGTGCTCCCCCTTGGACATGCTAACGGAGATGAGCTGGAAGTCGACGTTTTTCTCAAGGAGGCAAGCTAAGACCCTGGACACAGCTGTGGACATGGGCGGTCCGTACACTTTCACTGGAGTCGCCATTGGTTGCGGGTAGAGCTTTGGGTTCTGGGTTTTGCTAGGTTTCTTGCTGTTTTCTGTGTGGTTCGGTATGAAGTATTCTGGTTTCGTTTTCGACCATATAACCAAAGAAGACGGCTTTGCCTCTCCCACTTTATCCTTTCCTTGAGTAGAGAGGTTGTTGATTTGATCCCGGGGCCCCCGGGGACCAGCAGGCAGTATATATTTAGAGGAGATTTTAAAGAGAACCAACAAAGTGGGTGGCTTAACAATGACGATCTCACGGGCCTAACCATGGTGCAGTTCCCAATTCTCATGGGCTCGGAACCAATCAGAAAAAGAAGGGATCGGACCTATAATGGCCTCGCATTCTCACGGGTCCGTTCCTCTAATACGGGCGTAAAAGGGCCTTTGGGTTGTCGTTTCAATCTCGCTGAAAATGGCTGTCCTATGGCCATTTGGTGGTTATAACATGCCGATGGGGATTCGGGAACAAGAAAATGTCACGGAGATGAAACATAACCGAAGGAAGCAGAGCAACATTTGCACTAACTGTGTTCTATGTAAATGGTACCAAAATATCATTACTTTGGTTTATTAACACAAACCAGCTCGATGTACAAAAATAAAAATCAGAGCAACGGCTGAATCTTGCAAAGATAAAGGAGAAAATATTGCAGCCGAAAATCAAGCTAAAGGAGAAAATATTGCAGCATAATGATTTGCCTCATTTATTGCTCATCATTGAGTGAGCCGGTGGGCAACCAACAGAGAGAGAGAGCTCGGGGCTGAGAGAATAAGAGAAACTGAATGAGAGAGAGAGAGAGAGAAGACTCGTCGGGCAGGGGCTGAGTCTGAGAGTGAGACGCAGTTTTCCTCTTTTTTTTTTAAGCAGAGTGAAATGGGTGCCTATAAGCAAAATAAAAAAATGGCCCGGGCCTGATGGGGATCGGGCCCAGGCCATCCAGGACCTAATGGGGGTCTTCCCAAGTTAGTCTGGCCTATGAGTATCGGGCCCAAGCCATCTTCTATTTTTTTATATAAAAAAACTACATGTAATTTTTTTGGGGGAAGCAATGGGTGTCGGCAGCCACCCTTCGCCCTCCCCTGCTTCCACCCCTGCGTCAATTGGAGACAAAGGACGCGTCAAGTTCAACGGTTATTTTTGTAATTAATAGTTTTTATATACAATTATTCTCTTGCATTTAATACTTTAGATACTCTAGTTTAAATATCCTATGTAATCGGCTCTTGTTGTTCACGTTGAAAGGAAATAAAAAAATTTCTAGTTACAATTCAAATTTTTTTTCTTGGTATCAAAGCCGGAGTGAGCATCAAGAGCCCATTTTTTAATCCACTTCCATGGCCTCTCTTTCTCTCAATGTCGATAATTTTATCACTCTAAAGCTCAAACAAGACAACTATCCCTTATGGCGTGAGCAAGCATTGGCTCTCGCTGAAAGAGAGGAATTGGTTGGGCATCTCACTGGTGACACAACCATTCCAACCATGTATTCCACTCTAACCACCGAAAATCCCATTGCCCGACTCACAAATGACTACATTAGCTGGCGCAAATATGATCGTCTTCTTCGTGGGTGGTCATTGGCACACTTACTGAAGAAGCTCTTAGTCTTGTTATAGGCCTGGACACTGCACAAGCTGTTTGATATCTCTTTTGCAAGAATATGAACGACGTAAAAATTGGTTTAGCACCAACACATCACCTCATCAACTGGCCTTCTATAGTCAAAAGCAACGTCCTCTGCAACAAGCTTCTCAAAGCCAAGGATTCCAAAATCAATTCAATTCCAATGGTCGTGGGTTTCAAGCTCAATATTCCAATCACAACACATTCAGGACTGGAGATCAAAACCACTGCAATCGTCAGTCTTCTCGAGACAACAACAATCAGAATTTTGTAAATCGACGACCACCTCCTTCAGGCCAACGATGCATGACACCATCAGAGCGGGAGATGTAAAGTAACGAGTGTTGTCAATATTGCGGGGTAATGGGTCATATTGCTAAAAGCTGTTGGCATTTGCCTCAACACCCAGTCAAACAAGATGAGATCCCGCAAGCACTAGTTGCTCTCACTCTTAACAATTCAGTTCTTGACACTGAGTGGACATCCGACACAGGAGCCTCCAATCATATGACAGGTAATGCATGTATGTTAACAAATTTACGTCCGTATTTAGGCACAGATTCAATTGTTATCGGAGATGACACTTCTCTTGTTATTAAAGTTGTTGGAGATACATGTATTAAAAATAGCACTGCTGCTATTCACCTTAATAATGTTCTTCATGTTCCTCCTTTAGCAAAAAACTTACTCTCTGTAAGCCAACTCACGGATCAATAATCCTTAAAATTGTGATTTTTCTAACAAAGATTTATGTGTTAAGGAACGGGAGACAAGTTACAAAGTGATAACAGGCAAACGCAAGGGTGATCTATATGTTCTCTTTAGCTCACATGAATTGCATTACTCCAATCGGTTTAGATCCAGCTCTGTAGAAGTGCGACATCAACAGTTAGGACATCCAAGAGCATCTGCTCTCCAATTGCTTTCGAATAAGGGCTTAATTCAAGTTCAAGGAGTCAATAAGTTGCACTCCATTTGTGACAGTTGTCAATTAGGCAAATTAAGTAAAATGTCTTTTTCTTGCTCTGAAAACTCTAGCTCAATTATTTTTAATAAAATGCACTGTGATTTATGAGGTCCTGCACCTACTTTATCTCTTGGAAAATTTCGTAATTATGCTTGTTTGGTTGATGATTTCTCACATTATACTTGGATTATTCCTCTTAAGGCTAAATCTGAGTTTGTAGATGCGTACTTGGCTTTTGAGAAGTATGTCATCATACAAATTGAGAAGAAAATAAAAATCTTTCATTCTGATGGAGGAGGTGAATTTGTAACTCCAGACTCACCTCGCACTTCCAAACGCAAGGAATAGTACATCAAATTTCTTGCCCTCACACATCAAAACAAACAAGTATGGTTGAGCGTCGCCATAGAATAATTCGTGAACTAGGCATGTCAATGCTCTTTCATTGTGGTGCTCCTTCATCTTTATGGGTAGAAGCTTTTACAATTGCAGTCTTTTTACTTAACCAACTTCCATTTTTTGCTATTAATTTTGATACAACTTATTTTAAGCTTTATGGGGTTCACCAGACTTACTCTTTTCTGCCAGTATTTGGATCCAAATTCTTTCCATATACTTGGGACACATGCAAGAATAAATTTGATCCTAAAACTGTGCCTTGTGTTTTTGTGGGATATAGTGATATACACAAAGGATACAAATAATTTCATCCGTCTAGTCAAAAGATGTTCATTTCTCGACATATGGTGTTCGCCGAGACTAGCTTCTCGTTTAAAGAGTCACGTCAACACAACATTAGGGTTTCATCAGATCACTGGATTAGCATTTTTTATTCATGGCTTACTTTGTCTCTTCATGAAACTTACACACACGTGTTGTCCAATGGATCCAACGACTTAGCTCCTATTTCAATTCCACTACCCACCTTGTCAATTCCTTCCGATAGTCTATAAAAGAGTTTGGATGAAAGCCGACTACCATCACAGTCATCTCCTCTCCAACTGCCACCATCCCTCCAAAACTTAACACCTGTTTAATTGAGAGACAATCTCCTTCAACATCCCTTAATCCTCCTCTTCAATCAATCGTTTCTAATCCTTTGAATCTTCATACTGGCACTAGAATTTTTGTGTCTTCTCAGGAACAAGATCATGACTATGGAATCACTGAACCTCTTGCTCAAAAAGCACGTCAAAACAACACATCCTCTAATTCTACTCACAACATGGTAACTCGATCCCAGCTTGGGATTAAGAAACCAAACCCCAAGTATGCTATGATAGTGGTTGGTCAAGATATTCCACGTGAACCTCGTTCTGTCAAGTTTGTTCTCAATCATGATGGATGGAGGAATGCAATGCAGGACGACCTCACTGCACTTCATCATAACCATACATGGAAGCTTGTCCCTCGTGATCCTACCATACATGTTATTGGTTCCAAGTGGGTTTTTAAGTCCAAACTTAAACCAGATGACACTCTTGATCGGCTTAAGGCTCGCTTGGTTGCTAAGGGTTACCATCAACTTGATGGTGTTGATTACACTGAGACATTCTCCCCTGTCACTAAGCCAGAATGATCCGCCTTGTTCTTAGTCTTACCCTTGATCAACATTGGAATATTCGCCAATTGGATGTTAAAAACGCCTTTCTCCATGACCTTATCTCTGAGTCAATAATGTGCACAAATGTGTCCACAAGTGACAACCACAATACCTTTCGTCAACTTACAGGTATCGTTGCTGAAGCGGTAAAGGGCTGACACGAATATTGGATTTAGCCGGAAGTTGGGCACCTGTATAACACCATAGTACATGATACATTAGAATTTTTCTGATCGCATACACCTGCAATCTCAGAGGAATTGTAGTTTCCTCTTCTCATTGTACCAAGGTTTCGACTTTATATACCATGAAGAAGTCTTTGCGATGAGCGACGTGGTAGGAAGCTGTTGTGTCTACCACCCATTCTGCATCCTGACTTGCAACATGAACATAACCTTCTTCAAAATCTCCAGGAAGAGTGAATAAACTTTCACTATCTTCCTCTTTCTCGGCTGGTTGCTAGCCTTCATTTCTCTAGCTTTTGGTGGAGAAGGTAACAACGTCTTCTACTCAACATCTCATCATCTCCTACAGTCTCTGGTAGAGGAGGTGACAGTAACCTCGACTCAACACCCTATGCATCTATCTCCTGGGCAACATGATGAAACACACTATGGTCAATCCATTGTTTGATATGACCAATAGTTCTACTATGCAATTGTCTCAAATCTTTTTCCGGCATCGCGGTTGGTTTCACACATTTTCTCACTATTGGATCAAACAGATCCATGCAATTTAGGAGGTCCTCTATCATAGGTCTCCAAAGTGTATAGTTGAACACCTTAAAATTGATCATTCCACCAGAACCTGAATTCAACATTGATTCGCCTATATCTGAGGCTCAAATGGCTTGTTTCTATACGTTCAGAGTTGAATCTCGCAAAACAGAGCCCACCGTTGCGTCTGGAATGATCGAAATAGTAAGAAATAGGTCTGGTCCAGCCCAAAAAGAACAAAAAATGAGCCACAAATGCACAAAACTCGAATATGGAATATTCCTTCCATAAACGGCATATTCCGTCCAACTTAACGGAATATTCGCCAAGATGCCATCAGCGTTAACAATTACCGTTACCGTTAACTCGGGTGGGTCGACTCCGTTAACTCGGTATGACTCGTTTTAAATCGGTATGACAAGCCGAGTGGACCCGTAAACCCGATCAAGAACTGAACCCGGTTCGAAGACCTGAACCGATCCGGAGTCCCTTTGGCGCGTGGAATCGCGTGCTGTGCGTGTATCAATGCGCCTTCTTCCTCCCTAGCACGTGGGGCACGTGCACTAGTCTTTCGGCTGCTAGTGGCGCGTGGAGGGGCGTGGGAGAGTGGACACACGCCCAGACACTTTGACTGACGCGTGTGGCTGCGTGCAGTATCTATTTGACCTACGGTTTATACCATTGTGCTCGTCTCGTCGCGGGAAATTCCCAGTTAGTTCCAAAATTTTATTTGGACACAGATCGGGTCTCGGCCGAACGAAAATTTCGGCCACCTGCCGCCTCTGATACCACTTGTTGAGCATAGAACGGAAAAACACAAAACACAAGGAGGCCAATATTTACGTGGTTCGACAATTGACTACATCCACGGAGGAAAGTATTTTAATTTCACTCACAATCAAAACTTTGCAAACTCTCAACTCTCACACCGCACTTTTCTTCCTCACAATCTCTCTCAATCCACGGGTGCTCTTCAACAGATAGTCACACAGTCACACTTCTCTCCACACACGAGTGCTCTACATCAGAGAGTCACACTGAACTTCTTACATGAGTTCGAATTTATACCGAGAGATTTACATTTGAACTGAAACAAAACGTTGCAAATCTTTCTCCTTCAGTGCAATAATTCTGTCAGAGGTGGATGAAGATTGTCAGGATTTGCGACCGCAAATCCTGGCTGTGGGGTGTGGACTTCACGCCTACAATTTGCATTTGACCTTGTGTAACAAATCTGTTGTTATTCCAAGAAATTGTAATAACAATTTCTTGGAATACAATTTTATAATTGTTAGCGTGCTTGTTTCTAACTTCATCATCATGAGTTTTATCATCCATGTCCTCATCAAGTTCCTGGGCTATTTGGGTAGCAGTTATGAAGTCCACTAGTTCATTTATCGGAGCATCTTCACCAAGCTTATCAATTGCGAATTCAACTTCATTTACAGAGAATTTCATCATCAGCAAAGATGCTCTTTTGTCATCATGAACTCCATTTTGTACATCAGGCTCCTCTTTCAGCTGAATGACAGCCGGAGTTTCTGGAGGAGTGCTAGCTTCTTCTTCATCAAACAAGCAATCTAGAGAATCTGATGATTCAAAACTTGATTTTTGTAGAGCAGAATGCGCAAAGAGGGTTTCCAATAACAACTCAACATTGTTTTCACCCTTTTCTTCAACCACTTTGTTAACGAGTGATGGCAAGAATCTCATTCCTATAAAAAAGGATCTTATATTGCTTACAGACGAACTTGCAATACTATCCCCAGCATGCCTCGAACACACAGTATTAGGTGGAAACTAAATAAAGAGTTCAATAACGGTTTGCAAAGCTCCAAGACAAATAACCTCTTTCTTTTTGTTGGCGAATGAGTGCACTACATTTTCAATCACACCAGTATCTTCCAGAGCTTTTACTTCTTTGTTTGCCATAATATCTTTTACGTTTGACTCCTCAAAAGTTTCTTCTACGCATTCTTCTAACTTCAGATTTTCAAGCTCCTCTTCAAATATTTTAAAATAGAGACTAAGTTGTTCTTGCATCTGTTTATTGAGTTGTTGTTGTGAATCATTGATTTTCTGCATCTCTTTGATGAACTCTGTGATTTTAGAGCATTGTGTGAGCAACTCCATGACAGGATCAGTGCTCTAATACCACTTGTAACAAACCTCTTTTGTGTATTGTTTGTTTCTTGAGAAAATGGTAAAGAGAGTACAAAGTAGCTTGTTCAAGTAAGCCAATCTCGACAAACAACTCGACATTGTCTTCACCCTTTTCTTCAACCAGTTTGTCAACAAGTGATGGCAAAAATCTCATTCCTATAAAGAAGGATCTTATATTGCTTACAGACGAACTTGTAATACTATCCCAGCATGCCTCGAACACAGTATTCGGTGGAAACTCGAAGTCCAAGATCTCTTCCTTGGGCACTATTGCTTTCTCACCATTGCGATTAGAGGAATCCATGTTGAAATGAAATAAACACCGCAGCTCTGGAATACAATAATTAGCACTCCACCCCAACTGCCTCCACGAAGCGCCTTGTCCGCAAGGTTGAAAATTAGCACAAGCACTAGAGCAACACCATTGCTTATGAAGTAAAGCCATATCTTCATAGAAGATATATAGCAAACACCTGGTGTCCACTTTCTCTGTTTTTCTTTTCCTCTTACACCTTGTCAAGATTTTTGCCGCAAATCTTGACTCTTCACGCCAACGTCTTCCCGGGACCCTATCCCCACGGCCAAATAATCAAATTTCTCTTCCTTTTGCTTCATGCAGAACTTATCCTCTTTCCACTAATTTGGACTACTTATTTTCCACCTCACATCAGAAAATCCAAGCCACGTCATCGGATAGGATCCTACTCAGCCAATAGCAACAATCCCCAGCAGATAACCCATTTTCTCTACCCATACACGATAGCCATTCATCTTTAATCACATACGCCTCCACATCTTCATGCCACACAAAATCAACCCCACTCCCTCTCACCCTATTAAAAGGCAGCCTTCCTCTCTGCTCCTTTTGAATCCCCTCCAACTCGCCACACAAACAACAATACCAGAAGGGAAAAAAAGTAGAAAAACTCGTATCCATGGCTACTGTCACCTCCGCAGCCGTTACCATCCCATCGTTCACCGGCCTAAAGGCTGCTGGTGCAGCCAAAGTTAGTGCCATTGCTAAAGTGTCAGCCTCTCCCGTCCCAAGGCTCAGCGTTAAGGCTTCACTCAAGGATGTGGGTGTCGCTGTTGCCGCCACAGCCGCAAGCGCAATCCTTGCTAGCAACGCCATGGCCATAGATGTCTTGCTTGGTGGCGATGACGGGTCGTTGGCTTTCATTCCTAGCAACTTCAGCGTGAGCCCGGGAGAGAAGATAGTGTTCAAGAACAATGCTGGTTTCCCCCACAACGTTGTGTTTGATGAGGACGAAATTCCCAGCGGCGTTGACGCTAACAAGATCTCCATGAGCGAGGAGGACCTACTCAATGCCGCAGGAGAGACATACGCTGTCACCTTGACTGCAAAGGGGAACTATAGTTTCTACTGTGCCCCTCATCAGGGAGCTGGTATGGTGGGAAAAGTCACCGTTAATTAAGTTCGTTTGAAACTATGGATCGATCATGTCTTATATTTCTCTATTTCACTTTCTGGAAAGGTAGTAGAGCTTATTAATCCATGTTTGGAACTTGGAAGTGACAGGATGTGTGTTGCAAAACCTTGTCTTTCATTTTCTACATTTGAAATTGGAGATTTACGGTGCAGGTCCAATTTGAGCATATTTGCCTCCTTTTAATTTCATCAAAGTTAAAATTCTATTCCTTTGAACACTCAAAGCTATCACACACGCCAAATACTAGACGAGGGATTGAAATTTCAACCAATAACGTTTGAACATCCCCACATGCAAATAGAGTTTGTTTCGCAGGACTAATAGTCAATAGTCGTACAGAAGTGGATGTCAAAGGCAGCAACAGATGGCCTTATCCAGGTTTCTATAAAAAAAACAATTCCCTAGGTTTAAGAATATTGATTTCCAAAAGGGGATTGACCATACCAGAGAAAGAAATTACTATTGTACACGGTACAGATTACCATATTAAACAAATTACATCCTGTTAATGTTGGTAACAAGGTATAACCTAGCCTAAACTCAATCGGAGAAGGCTCCAGTAGCGTGTCACCACTCCCTCTCTTCTGTCTTGCTTTATACGCAGGAAAGAATGCACATCAACTATGACCAAGAGAATCGGCAACACTTAGGTAGTTAGGGCATCAGGGAGGTTAGTACTGGAGCCTAACACCTTACCGCCGACATCTGGGAAAGTCTCATGTCCAGGTAAAGGACCTACCTTTCCGTTGGCATCTACCTGAACAGGATATTTAAGGAGGTGCCCTTGCAATGGTGTAAACTCCTCTGCTGTGAAATTTCTCCAGTTATCTTCAGCAATCTTGTTCACGCTATTCACACAAGCCAAATTTTCAGGCTCCTTGAAGCAATCCTCTAACATCCCCAAATGTTCTGCCCACAGGGACATTCTATATCCATATACCTGCAAATGTATTAGGCAATTTAGTCAGTTTAATGAACAACAACTTCTTTGTCCATATCAAAGGCGATCATCAGAAATAGAACAAGTGTGGTTTATCAGAAAGCTTTCCAGTCTATGAACACACCCGCATACTGTGCTAATGATTTTTGGCAATTATATATTGCCATTGTTGAATGGTCAATTAGGCCAAGTTTTTTTTTCATTTGTCCCCTACACACTCTAATATATGCATTGAGCTGCTTGAAGTGTCTATTACACCAAGGCATTAAATCTTCTGAGACCACCTCTAGAGTATCAGTCACAAATTGTAATCATGCAACAGAGTAACAATGTGATACATCCAAAGTCTTGAGTGCATGTACAAACCTTGCCAAGTGGATGGCCCTTCTTCTTGCCCCACGTGTGATGGGGCTGATATGCTCCCATGGCTATCTCTGTGTCTCTAGAACCAGCCAATGATCTTTGATTAATATTTGCAGACCCTAATATCACGTACTCGTCATCTACAATCATTCCCTTGGCGTGTACATAGACCATAAACCGTTGGAACTTTTGTGAAGCAGAAACCTGAAGATTGATCATGGAAAAACTCATTTTCAGTTTTTTCTTACATAATATATCAAACTATTATAATTTGCACTCACACATAGAATTACGTTGATGACTTGAACTAATGCTCATCTAAATCATACAGATATTCAATTTTATGAACCAGGGCTTGATAAGGGAGTTATTTGGATACGTATACATAGCTAGGTTATTTGAGGTAGATAAAAAAATGCATATCATTACTCTTCTCTCTTGAAACTCTGGCTAAGTTTATCCTGGGTTGGGAATCTAGTTGGCCAATTGGTTGCAACTTTTGACATATTTTAGGTTTTAATTTTATGAACACTGTAAAATGATTGTTAAAAAATTGGAAAATAAGTTTCAGAGAGAAAGATTACCATATCTCCATTCTTGGAAGATTGATTAGGTGAACCTGACACTTCTTTGGGCAGTTCCTCCCGATTGCCAAGACAGTAGAAATTTAGGTAGTCTTGAGGATGTGAACTCCCAAGATGCATGAATTCCAACTCTTTGGCTATGATTTCATACATCATTTGCATTGTTTGACACTGGGAAAAGCAAAAGAACAACATTACTAATGATACGTGGCATCAACCATATAGGTTCTAATGAATCTATCTATCAAAATGTTTCCAATTAGTACTTTGAATATAGTGGTAAATTACCAACAATATAAATAGCACTTCTAGACAATCATGAGACACTAACCAAGCATGACTTGACAATATTTGCCCATTACACGATCTCTAGATAAGCAATGCTGACTATAACATATATCAGCCATGAAAAAAGAGCATAATTGCTCTGTTGGCATCTCCCTTCCAACTTTTTGATGTCTTGACTTGCCCACTCAAATCTTTACTTGTGATGGAAAGAAAAAATTGGTGGAAGCATTGAAAGCTTACCTGCCAAAAGAGGATTTCTTGCACAGAGGCAGAGGTGGGAACACCTTCAGGCCACATTGGTATTACAACGTATACTGAAAATCTCTCATTTGCTCTTATCTTACTAGCAATCTTTAATGCCAGCTCCATTGGAATCAAATTATCGGCACCTGATCACACAGGAAAGTGGGGAGTCACTTTGACGGAAAGTCTAACAAGAAACAAAGGAAGCAGCAGAAAGCTTCTTATGAAAACTATTAGGCAAATGTGATAACAGAGTAAATAACCATGACAACTTCATTTAATAAGGACAATATCAGTCAATGTTTCTGTACTTTGGGAAGCAGGTATTGCTATTTTGTAGATGGAATATAATCTCTGCAATGGACACCATAAGTCCAGTTCAGAGATTTTTGTAAAATATCAAAAGTACAAGCATGAGCTTAACACGCGCGCACACGCGCACACACACACACACACCGAAGACATATGGTATGGTTCACATAATGAATTGAGAATCAAACTTTTTCTATATGCTTTGGAAGCATTAACAACACAAACACGCAGAGCCATAAAATGTTGGAAGAGAAATGTATTTAATGCAGTAACTGTGGACATGGCGCTATGACCTGCATCTTTGTAAGATGGCCACGCGAATGAAGACCCAAGGAAGTATTGATTCTCAATATATATAAAATGTTGGGCAGTTCTGATCGCCTGGATGTATGCTGTTTGAATGCTCTTGTCTATAACCAATTTTTTTGAAAAAACAAGATTCTGCAGCAAAAGCGAACACCAAAGAAAATCTCAGTTCCCAGAATACCAAAAATCTGTAATCCACTTATGATGAAACAGCAATTGTTTTAAACTAGAAGAAGTTATCTAGGTCCAATATAATTCATGACTCTTAACTAAGAAAACAGTAAACCTTTGCCAGAGCTTCGTGGACATCTTTAGGAAATCCTTTCAAAGATCCTGAATCAATTGAGCGGAAAACCTGTCAATTTCAAAACAAAAAAAGATAAGACAAAGTAGAACTCAACAAATATGATCCAATTATATGAACTTCAGTTTAGGAAGTGCAGATTAATCAACCTGGACATGCCAGTTTTCACGGTCATCTTCTGTGGAGACCCACAATGCAGGGTCGTCATTCGGATTTGATGAGGAAGGACTAAGTATCCACGAGATGCGTTCTAACTTTATCAAAGCATCATCATGCCAATGAGATACCCTTTTGAAACGCCGCCCCAACTCTGACCATTTAGTGGCTTTTCTCCAACGCTGCTCAAAATTAGTGAGCACATCATACGCAGCTGGCCCTTCTATTTTGCAATGTAAATCATGCCATGATTGCCTTGGTCCCTTAGGTCCAGCCTGTTAGTTGAAAAGAAAGGGACGATACATACCATTCAATATTAAAGTTAGAAAGAATAACTAAACAGCTCCAGGATGTGGAATCACAATAATTATACTGTGGCACCTATATCTGAATTTTCATAAACGATCATTCATCAGCGGCACTGAGCAACCAGTACAGATCAGGAATGATGCAGCGTGCAGAAATAATAGATTGCGCAATAGATTGTTCTTATAATAACAGAGAAGAAGTTTGATGACAATTACAAAGAGATCCAAAGATGATAAATTCATCTAATAGGAGGAACTCAAAAGGCAGTGCATCGTAAATAAAACATGTTAATAACCTCAAGGATAAAAATACTCACAGAAAGTGTTGGATTGTGATAATCTTCCTGATATACAGACTCAAGATCACGAAAAAGTCGGTGCTCAGGAGTATCATAGCGGCCATCACAAAGGTCCAGACCTCCAATAAAAGCAGTTATCTTCCTGTTATTTCCAGATGCTTGAGTATCAACCATCACACATTTCTGATGGTGAGTAAAAAGGGTTCCAACAACCTGGAGAAGGGTCACCACAAGATAAATCTCAGCAATCTGTTCAACCCATCAAGCGAACATGTTAAAATTTAAGGCTTCACTCTACACCAACACATCATTTTGGTCACTTTTAGAATATCCTTCTAAGTTGGAAAAAATTAATATTGACAATGTACTTTTTGCCCTTATAGTTGGTTAAATTTGTACAGAACAGAACGATTTTAAATGGGGCAAGCTATAGAATAAACTGCAAGGTATTAAGATGCTTTCCTCCTCTTACATCAAACTAAATGGCTATCTCTTGTTGATGTAAAGAGTAAGTAGGTTTACAAGATTGTTTTGACAGTTTATGTGAATAATTGTACATAAGTGCAACAATTACTAAAAGGTGGTATAAAGCATGCCTGTTGTTTGAAAATGCTAAGCTTACTGCTGGCATATCGAGGTGAAAGCACACATGTAACAGAAGAGTGCTTGAAAAACTTCCGCGTTTCTTCATCATGAGTTTGCATGACTCCATTCTGCACAAAAGACACCATCAGTTAATTTCAAGAAACTTGATCAAAAGCACTAAAAATAGCACAAAATATAATTAGTCTTGATAGCAGGTGATTATTACTAGTACTGCTCAAGTTTGTCAAACTAAATACATAGAAACCAACATATCTGAGCTTGCATTTATAGAAGAAGACAACACCACCCTACTTCCCACAAAAGAAAAGACACCAGCTAAAATAAATTTTTCATCCAAGTAAACTAATCTCTTCTACTGAGTCCTGCCTGCGTTTTCCACCCTAATGAGGCAAGTTTTCTAAGGCTACTTGAAACTGAATCAAAGAACAATATTGCCAGTTTTATCAGTCCTTGCCTACACAGATACTGCAACTCAGTTCCATCAGTCTAGCCTATAGTGAAATGGAAAGTTTGAAATGGTCCTCAATCCAGTTTTTAAGAACGTGCTTCTCTATTTCTACAAGGAAGAAAGTAATAGACCAAAAAAAATTAAGGCATAAACTCCACTGGTGAAGGAGCACTGAATCCGCAAACCGTAATGCACTTACAAATCTCTTGTCGTGAACCTTAACTACGGTTCTACACTGCAATCCAAAATTAAGAAGAGGAAGTTGCTATTTCCTACTAATATTAGACAACGTATTTTGTATGAAAGAAATTTATTTCTTTAATGACGACTCCAGAATTTCAGACTTTGAGTTGGTCAAATTAAAGACAAAAAAAAAAGAATATCATCGTATCATCTCTGTGGAAGACGTTAAACTTATGAGAATTCATATTTTAATGCAGACGCAGACAGACATTCAGATATGCTATAAAAAAAAAAGGGTACAAGAACTACTCTGCCGGTCCGTACGAATAATGACGATGACAGGATACCATTTTAAAAGGAGAGCAGTTCATACGTACAGTATTAACACCGAATTTGCTGTGGGAGGTCTTATCGTCCCAAACCAAGAGCAGAACTCGCACACCTTCCTGCGACTTGTACTTGAGCAAATCCCCCAAACTCAAATCGCCGCCACTAGGCAACGGTCTCGTCCGCTCTCGGACCAGCTTCACCTTGTGATAAATAGACCAGCCCACAATGTACACCAAGTGGTGCGCCTCCAGTATTGCGTGGCATATGTCCTCCCAACACGTGGAGTGCTCAAACACTTTCCCACCCTCCAATTCTATATCCGGCAGCATCGATTTCGGCACATGCGCGTCCTGATATAGCGTCACCGAACACCCTTTCCGGACCGGAAAGTAACAATTTCGGATCCCGAAATGGTCCGGATCGGCTGCAATTCCGTAACGGTACACCGGATTGTCCTCGCATCTGGTGAACCTCATCTCGATGAGGACGGCGGATTCCGGTTTCGGTGGCTTCCCGGATGAGCCGATTATCGGCAACCATTCGCTGATAGTCTCACCTGTGATGACACGCTGAGCCGAGACAGAGGCGACTCCGATCAGATCGGCGCCAAACACGTCGTCGTCCTTCACGTAGAACTCCACTTGAGAGACCGGGTGCGCGAGGGGGATCTTGAAGTGCTCGTTCCAGACAGGACTCTGAGAGTTGGGAAGGACGCGCGTGCGAGCCACGGTGGCCCCGGCGAGGCAGACAGTGACGTAAGGGTCGCTGGTGATGATTTTGTGATGCGGCTGGTGCTGGTGCTCCTTTTTTTTAGGGAACGGTGAGTGGCACTGGCACGTTCTGAGAGTCGTAAAGAATCGGCGGAATTGCTCCGAGACCATATCCATATTCGGCAAGAACCGTGCCTCGATGATTTTCAGATCGAGGTCACCGTGAAGGTAGACCACCGCGTCTGATTTTTCCTCGGCCATGGTAACGTGACAGGTTAGAGGAAGGCGCGGTTGGTTATCACCGGAGGAGGGCGGGTATTGTATTTCACACACACACCATTTTTCTTGCCTCTTTTTTGATAAATCCTGCGGTTACGCCCACGAAGCCAATGGTGAAACCGAAGCCGATCTGATGCGAGAGATAAGAACGGAGAGACAGAGTGGAAGAGGGAAAATGGTTGTGCGATTGGTGTCCCACGTCCCATTAATACTGGCCAATTGGAGAGGAACGGGACAGCGTAGTATATTATTATTGGCTCATCTAGAAAATTTAAAAATCTAACTTCGGATAAAAACCCTGAAAAAGTTGTCGCGACAGGCCGACAGCTACTCTTTTTTGTTTTTCCCCACGGCGACGGGCTACTGTTCTTGAGATAACTTCGAAAGGTCCTTTTCCTCGAAATCATTCCGCTTTTATAGTAAGCGATGGTTTACTCAAATTTTTGAGAATATTTTTATAATTTTAACAAAAATTAAATGTTAAAATTTATTAATATTTATAAAAAATTTAAAAATATACGTTTAAAAGTTAAAAATTTTAAAATATATTTGTTTGGTTAAAATTTTTGGACAAACAAACATGATTGACCACACTTTCTTGAAATAAAGTTCATTCTTGTATACAAGTGGTCTATTTTCTTTCAGAGGCGGAGCTAGGGGGTGCCGGTGGGGGCTTCCGCCCCCACTGGCTACAAAACTCCCTTGAAATTTTTTATTTTTTATTTATTAAGAACCAAGCCTGCCCCCACTGGCCAGGCCTGCTGCCAAGGCCAGTGGAGGCGGGACTGCAGCTGGAGGCTTCGCCGACCTGGCATGTGAAAAAAATCAAGGTTCAAGAGAAGATAAGAAGCAGGCGTAGAACAGAGAAGGAAGAAGACGAGTTGGATGAATTCTGTATATTCTCAATATCTGAAAAAGAGCCTATACAGAGAGACAAGTATATCGCAAAGATCAAGGAAATAAAGAAACTACCCAAAACACCCTCTATCGGTATGGCTTTACACATCAGCAATATACTTTACAAAATACAAACAGAGCACAAAATAAATCATTGACTCTTGAGTACACGTTTGTCCTCTGAACTATGACTTGGAGCTGAGTCAGCTGAGTCCATATGCTTCAACAGCATGTGGTGCAGGTGATGGTGGTGATGAAGAAGGTGGGGTACTCGAGCTATTAATGAAGCCTGAAGGCACTATAATATTGCTAATTTGCACCACTAATACGTTATACGGTTGAGCCACAACCTCTTTAACCAAACTGTCACCGCCTTCTGATCCTTGACCCGCCGAAGCAATTGAGACCCCTCCAGTACTGCTTCTGCTTGCCGCGGTGACATTCAAGAAACCTTGTTGGCCAGTAGCTTGGCCACTCGTCTGGAACGGCGTGGTAAGCATGGTAGTTTTGTTTTGTAAATGTTGCAGTTTTTGGAGGTCGTAGTAGTCGAGAACAACATGCAGGCTCAATACTTTTTTTATCGTGCCAGTGGGTTTCCAGATAGCGAGGAAATGACGCCATTGTCGAGTGTCGACCACGAGAACAGTTATGGTTGAGCGACTATTGATCTCTTTGGCGATTTGGGTTTGAGTCAAGTAGTTGTTGAAGGTGCTAAAATCCGGGAATTGGGACAGGATTTTGGTGATGTTAAAAGCGGTTGCAGAGTAAAAGACGAGGAAGAAAGCAAGCAAGATCAGAGAAGGAGGTGCCGATGACCTGAAACACATATTTGCAAAATGACACGTAATATTGTGAGGGAAGCAAAGGGAGGTTTTATATCCAAATGGGTGGATTCAACATAGCTTCTATATTTGTAGGAGGAGTAAGTCGTCCTCCAAATATGAAGCAAATACATATTTGTTTGGTTACAATTGAGGGAGGAGATGGTGGAGGTTTCTAAAAATCTGTAGGGTCAGTTGCCACTTTCAGAATGCACTTGAAAGCAAATGGCTAAATGTACACTATTTTGTTTGGATTTTGGAAGTTCTAATATTTTAACTCACCTTATAAGTTCTAATTCGGGGCCCTTCGTGTGGTTGTGAAGGCTCCATCAACCCACTGCCATGGCCCATAACCACAAAAAAACATAACATATATTTCATTTCAGAAACGCTAGCAACTCTTTTACAAGTGCCCAACTTTGTTTTAAGGACTATAAACTATAAAGTGCCCTCCAAACCTTTGAATTAAAATTTTAGGCCGGTTCAAAGTCAAGAGGCAGCTATTCTTTGGAATATTAAAATACTAAAGAGATATCATGTGAAATGGACCCACCCTATTTCTTTACCACGAAGAAATCGTTGCCACCTGCATAATGTTGAATAATTTTAGAAATAAAATATTAGACAGAGGACATGAGTACCTCAAAAGCAATTGAGAACCAATACTAATTAATGATAGTATGCTAGTATATATTTAGAGGTAAATTTTTGATACTATTGAGAATGAAGTAATTTTACAACGTTTTCAGAAGATGAAGGCTAGTAGAATCTAATTACCATCTCCCAGTATTAGTAAATAGTTCAGGAAGTGTATTTTATTATTTTTAATATTTTTAGTTCTTGCAATATTGTAATTTTAAGACATTTTTTATCGTACATGATTTTTTTTTTGATAATTTTGGCTTAGAAATTCGACCCCCCCTCATTTTATATGCTAGATACGCCACTACGCCACTGTTTCCTTTACTAATCTTACATGTTGTCACTTTTGTTTGGGAAAAATACTTTAAAAAAAAGCGTGTGATTTAAGGTGGTGACAAAATAGTCCATATGATTTTAACTTGAATAATTTAGTCTAAGAGCAAATTGTTGCAATTTAGTATTTCCGTCGATCTTCCGTAAAATCATAAACAGAGAATAATGACGTGTTAATAATTTATCAAAAATAAATACTGATAAACTGATAAATTTCACACGCATAATGACACCTCACATCATTTTTTTTAAGGAAAGGGAGTAAAAAACTTTGGGCTTAAATCTACCCCCAAAATCACCTCCCTTTCACCGAGAAACATTCCCTTCGCACTTTCCCCCTTGTCACCGGACCTCCACTCCACCTCCACTTCCGGTCGGCCATTCCCCCCCCCCCCCCCCACTTCAACTTTCGTTTCGTTCGGCATTTTTCCTTGTGGTCTTTCCCTCAAATCACTCAAAACCCCAAATTACTGAAACAGTTCATCTAATCGAAAATCCTCTTTTCGTGCTGAGATCTTCGTCGCCCAAATCTCCCAAACGAACTTGTTGAAGAGCCCCACCAAGAACCCCTTTGTGCTTCAAGAGCTTAAAATCACTGATAACCCCTTCTTTTGCTGATGCTTCCTTACCGTGGATTACTGACTTTGAAAACCTTATAGACACCGTGGAATCCATTTGTGAGATGAATAGCTATAATAGCAGAAACATCATTTTTGCCTTCCATTTGTGCTATCATTGCCATGTTTTAGCCGTAACAGCAGCAGCACATTGTACAGGTGGTTAATTATCAGTGAATTGTGGAGTAGATGTTCTAGTGACGTGAGTGCTGGTGAAAAACTTGGGAAGTCCTCAAAAGTAGTAGATTTGAAATGTCATTAGCGTCTCTCGAGAGTTTAAGAGAAACTCAGAAAGTGTCATTAGTGTTTGCAGGGGATAAAAAAACAAAAAAAATGGTTAATTATACTTTCTCTCCGCAACTTATAAATGATTCTCAATATTCCCCTAAACTATAACTCGTGACAACTCGCCCTCATTATTTACGTTTTTTGTTTCAACCTCATTTGAGACCCCGATTTGGCGTTATATCCCACGTTATCCGTCACACGTGACCCCCATACAATGTGAATAGTCCATATTGCCCCCAAGACACATGTCGTTGCAATTGGTTTAATTTTCCTTTGTGCCCTAAATGTTGCGTATAGGTTACTTCGATGTGCTCTGAACTCCCGATAGAAGTGGCACACCAGAAACTTTGAAATTTGGATCTGCAATCAAGGAAGGCTAAGGGAACACCAGAACATCGAATTTGGAAGGTAATGCCCAGAAGATGACCTAGGAATGCAATTATAGAATGGCCCTCCCTCATTGGTACTTTTCTATAGCAAAAAAAATTTCAAACTTGAACCCGTGTTTCTACTATTAGCCACTAATACGAAAAAATTGCATAAGCTTGCCAAGCCATGGGTAAATGATTGTTGTTTATATTCTACAGTTTTTACCTTGCAAATAATGTGTTGTAGGTAAATGATTTGTGTGTATATTGTGCAGCTTAGTCTTCTTCCTTTGTCTGATTATGTTTACTTCCAATGTTAGTTCAAGTTCCTGGGCTAAAGAAGGTAGGGCAAGCTCGAGGGATGTCAATGTTAACGGTGTCACTAAGTACATGAAGACATCATACACTCAGCAAAATTTTGAACGTCGATTCTTTAGTTGTTCCAACTATAAGTTGAAGTGTGCTTGTGAGTTTTTTGCTTTGGTTGATCCTCCAATGTGTGAACACGAGAAAAGGGTGCTGAGATATTTGTGAGAGAGACAGAAACGTTTAAATGTCAAAAGCTTAAATGTAAACATGCTGAAAGGGGAGATAACATTGCAATCTCGAGAAGAAGTACAAGCTTGCATTGTGATTGTTGTTGATGGTCTTCGTAGTCCTTTCTGTCTATTTTGTGTTGTTCGGCCAAACTAGATGATGTGTTGTGTCTAAAATGAACTATGAATGTAACTTGTCAGTTTGTAAGGATACTTGAATGTGTCATTTTGTAAGTTTCAACTTCAATGAATGAGTTATGTGCTGTCAACGAATGTGTTATCATTCAACTTCAATAGCTGTGTCAATTGTGCAGATTAGTAGACTTGTAAGGATACAATTGCAAAATCAGTGTATTCAAAACATGACAAACTTTGATCTCATTCAACTTCCTACTTTCATTGGTAATAGAAGTTCTTAAAAAAATGTAACATATAACTCTAACAGAAAATCTTTCATCAACAATGTAGCAACCAAAATAACCCAACATATTCAAAATAGCCCAACCAGCTGCAACTGTTTCACAACTTACAACATCTAACCCCAGCTATACAACCTGCTACAATGGCCCTTAAAATTACAAAACATGGCCAATATACATCCAGCTCCTACATCTTCAAATTTACACCCAAGTTCACAACCAAAATAAGTATATCAAAAACAAAATCACTGTGGATGGTCATTCTTTTTCTTCTTTGTCTTCTTCAACCCGCTTGTGCTATCATCCATCGGGCCCTTCTTCTTCTCTTTTGTCTTCCTCAACTCAAAATAAGTTGGGCTTTGTTAGTTCAGTTTGCAGTTGAATCAGGGATGCTTTCATGCCCTTCTATGCAAGCTCATTCATTAGTGCCAAAGGGACATCAGAATCATCTGAATCCTAAACAAGCCGCCTTACGCATATCTCACGATTCATTCTCTCTGGTTACCAAAAAAGAGTACAGCCTGGTTTCGGCTGATACGTGGCCAAAACTAATTAACATGTGGTACTCTAACTGGACTAGCACATATAACAAAGATATGGCAGTCTATGTACTGGCGTAAAATCGTAGATCTTACTTGACTAGACCAGCCAAATACAAAAAGAACGAATTGTCAGTCTTCGCTGTCAAAGAGAGGAGTGCTCTCTTGCATGATGATTGAAACCAAATCTAACCCGCGTCTTCGTCACAATGTAAGATATCTTACCAAAACAAATCCGATGCACATAATACTGAACCCAGGGAAATTGAAAGGTGCCCGATCAGACAGGAACAATGCTGGAAGAACAATTTGAACTCGTTAATTCTAATTAGCTTTTGAGCTGAATAGAAGACGACAATCAGTTTCCAATACCTGTTAGAGGAGAGAAAGCCAATGGAGAAACAACGTTGGCAAAGGAACATATGCCCGAAATGCACCCTTGAGCCATTCCCTGCAACAAATGGGAGCAAAGATAAAAGAAAAAAAGTTAGTCAGATCGAAACGCAGAACCCGGCCGAAAAGAATTCATCCCCTCTGAACAGGATACGTATTTGACTCCATTCAAATAGCAGAAATATTATTCATTATTTAATTTGAATTTCAATAGAGAAAAATAGAGTCGGCATGCATTCTTTAATGGGATCAAAATAGTTGTCAACAGACTGATGCCAGCACATTGTCAAAACAATGCCAATTGGCCACATTACTTGACTATTTATCTCTTCAAGAAACTTACCTGTTCGCAAGACCGAACTTGTTTCGAAACAATGCTCCTCAACTGCACATTTTAAAATGATTTTTTCAACAGACCAGATGTCATCAAATGGCACAGATTTGAAAATTGAAAAGGAGGACTTACACAAGGCTGTGAGAAAACAAACAATATGGAGAACATGGCGGCAACATAAGGAACCTATCAGCATTCAATATGTTAGCCATACTATGACAAAATAAAAGTTAGCTAAAGCCTTGAAAAATTAAATTAGAGCTCAAAACTATGATGGAACAGGCAAAAAAGCAAGATGAACAAAATTGTATTTTAATGTAAAGTTGCAAAGGCCCAGAAAAAAAATAAAAGAAAAGTAATGAAGCAAAAGGTACCCAGAAGGACCATGCAATGCTGTAAAGAAACATCTGCATTGAAGGACATAGAATATTAGATGAGAACTCGATCTATGCGCTATAATTTGTTATTGCTTTGAGAATATGTCAATCAACAATTAACAGTGCTTATGCTCAAGTTATTATCATATGCAAAGAGACAAGGAGCTCACATGTGCACAGCTGAAAAACAGTCCTACTGAAAGTAGTTTCTCCTCTCCTAGAGCAGGAACTAATGTGGGCATGAGAAGGAGCTGCGGCATTGCTTCAAGTTTCAATTACTTGTGGCCACACTCAGTTTTTGGATTGGAATGGAAGGAATGACGGCTATTGACATAAAATACGGGAATGTAACAAGTGGCCTTGAAACAAAACAATCTCTAACATACCTGTGATATGGTCCCTGCAATCCCAGAAATGACCATTAAGTCAGCAAACTGATTCTTGTTAAAGTGAAACCTGGCCTTTAGGTAATACTGCAAAGGAAATAATGAATTTCAGCTCTATAACTCCTCATGTAAAATTGCAGGGTTTCACTTGCGCAAATTCTATTTCCTTGAATAGACTAGCTGCAGTTTATGACCTACTAATGCATTATTCTTCAAATGATAATGTCAGAATTTGGATATTTAGAGGTTCTGTAGAAAGACCAGGAATCTATTCAATTCAACCAAGCATTAACGGAAAAGACTGTAGAAATCCTGCCGACACTTTCCAAATAAAAAACTGAACTGCCCCTACTTTCGGTGGCTTTTGAAGGACACAGAAGACATTTTCGCTATAAATGAAGACCTCTCAGACGAAGTAAGAGGACAGAATCACCAAGCATCCCAAGCTCGCAGCTCCCCAACTCTCCCAAAAACCCTTCCATCTCTCTGCTCCCGGGTCTCCTTTCGATCTCCTTAAGCACTATCGCCTTCCCATATCTTCCTCTTGTAATATCTTCTCCATCTATGTATTACTGTTTCAATCCTATAACTTATTCAATCAATGTGATGATTTATGCACTACATATTTGTACCACCTCCATGGCAAGTTCTATCTACTTTTAATTTCAGTCTTTATTTGTTTTGATCCTGATTTGATGTGTTGCATATGCATCACATATAAATACTGATGACTATCATATTACATTAGGTAATAAAAAACCCTTGAACAAGTAGGTCATCCCAAAGGTCAAGGACTCATCCCTATATAAACACCCCACATTCTCATTCAAAACTGATTATGCAATAAAGACCATTGAACAACTCATTCCCATTGGGAAAGACTATGTAACATTGCATTTACTCAAGACTGATATGATTAAAAAATATTTAAGTCAAGGCATTAAATACATGCATATGGGTTTAAGTTCAGGTGGCTGCTACACCCCTCGTTAGGCAAGGTTTAAATGTATCCATACTTCTCTGCTTAAGAGATGGACAGCATAACCAATTTTATAACTCATTGCTTAACACACTAGAATCATCATTACTTGGCATAGTAGAATCATCTCTATATAAAGGTCAAATTTATTTTAATTGTCATCCTTGTTGCCCTCTGTAATTATTTGACTCTACTATATTGCATTGGTTGATTCTAAATATTAAATCCTCTGGCCATGATATGATAGAAGGTGCATATAAACTCTTTTTTTTTGGGGGGGGGGGGGTAAGTGACCATCGTATATAAACTTCATTACAAGCTAGCAGGAGACTGAAATCCAGAGTAGACTGAAAACTACTCTGCATCCCCTACTGGAAATCCTCTAGCAGGAGAATATATATATCATATGCCAAAGTGGCGGGTATTTCAGGGGTTCAGAGACAGTATATGTGTCTTAAAAGTAAACGATCCTAATCATGGATTTGTTTTTTTGATAGTTACTGGCACTGTCCTGAACCAGATTTCAGAGTGCCTAACTAACAAGTAGGGATAGTTTATGTCACCTGATAAGCCAAATAGTACGATGCTGTCTCTGGCGTAGGTCAAAACATAGTTCAGGCAAGAGTGGAACAAGATGTAATCAGCGGGTTCCGAAATTGAAACAAAGATCTGAACTACACCTGACTGAGAAACTTCAGACCTCCCCCATCAGGGTGACAGGGTCAAGGCACATCGTGTACTAAAATAAGCTGGTCCATTGATCATGAGGATTTGTCTCGCATTGGAACATGAAAGACAAGCTAACTTAGCCAAAGAAGCCCAAGACAAGCACAATGAACTTCGCATTAAACATACACAAGATGAACAACATCATTAACATCTATAAGCATGAAAATTTCAAGCATAATCTTAACAAACTAGTAACTGACCGCTGTCGCACGCAGTGACCTATCAAATGAGAGCAAGAAGATAAATCTCGAATCCAACAATTACCATCATAGAAGCATGAAGCCATGAAGGCCAACATCTGCAAGATTGCTTAAAAGGGCAACAACTGCAGCTTAGGAAAGCGTCGAGCTGCAAATTCAGTAAATAGAGTTATTCCGGATAAGAACCATCAAGAGCTTGCTTAAAGCAAAATGAACTATAAATTTCTTTTGAAGAAGAAGAAACGAAGATTAAAAATGTGGAGACCTCGTCTTCAGCAAGCAGACCATATCCTCCAACGAAGGCATTCTTTTGAATAGCCGCCGACTATTCCTACTTGATTCTCCATCTGATTCAGAGATGTACAGTTTTTCCTTTGAGAGAAATGGGGCCGAAAGACCGTCGTCTACGACCGAATCAGGGAGGAATACTCTCATGTACACCGCTGCTACCACGGCCACCGACGCTGCAACCTAAGCCGCAAATCGTTTAATGCATACAGAACATTCACTCCGAAATCAAGTGAGGAACCATTTACTAAAGAGAAGAAAACAAAAAGTGAGGGATCTATTTATGCATGTATTTAGAGAGAAAGAGGGTGAACCTGGAAAGTGGAAGACGTGGAGAGAAAACGAGCGGATAGAGTTCCGCACACGAATGCACAGGATCCAATCCCCGATAAAACTCCGAACGCCGATGCTCTTCGGCCCTCCGGAACATTATCCGCCTAGAAAAAAGCTCAAACAAAAAACAAACAACCAAATTTGACTCTGAACTATGATTGGCATTACATGACAGGTAGTGGTAGCTTATTCTTCGACCATAATATGGAGGAAAAGTAAAGCGACCGTTAAATTGGGGCATAGCTGATAGTACAACGGATGGGTCGGCCACTTAGGGTAGGACGGGCCAGAATGGGCCTTTTAAGATTAGCCCTTAGAATTTTTTGGGCCTCTTAGACAATCAACTATACGAGCTGGGTTGCGGAAATAGTTGAAGCCCAGCCATATGTTCGTCTTTCCGTTTCTTCGGCTCATGACGATCTCAGTTTAAGCTGGGTAAGTCCATCACTAGTTAAATATGATAGAAATTTGAAGAATTATAACTATTAAGAGACACCCCCAATGTTGATAGGTGGAATATCTTGCAATTAAAGACAAAAACCCCAACCCACCGTCCCACCCTTGCTTGTCTCAATGGTTAAGGCAAATCAAGGTTGATGAGGCTCACGATTTCAGTTTTGAGTTCTCTCGAGGATAAAATTAGTTACTTAACTAGGTATTTAGACTATGGCCTTTTAATTTTTCTGAGATTTTCAGTTGAGTTAAGCTCATTAGTGTGTCCAAATTGGATCAGGTCTATCCCAAAACCGTGCATAGACAAGTGCAACGGATTTCCCTCAAAATAGGGAAGACAAAACTCCCCCATAAAAACACACAAAAAGAAAACAAGGAAGCATCACAATAACTGCAAGTTAACGCGCAGTGGGGGGAGAGTATTAGAATTTACACAATATGTGAAAAGGTGGGCCTAACTCAACTCCAAAAGACGCCTTGAGGAGTGAGGGATGCTACAACCTTATAAGGAGCACATTGACTAGTTTCTCTAGCAATGTGAGACTTCCAACACGCCCATTCACGTGCGGCGGGATGACATCCAAGCCAACACGTGGAAACGGATGACGGTGGGACCACAAACTAAGAATATTGCTCCGATACCATGAGAAATATTGAGAGTGATTGTGCGAAATCAATATATTTCGTATATCATTTACAAAGGCAATAGCCCAAATATATACACTTAGCTCAAGCAGAGCAAGGGAATACGTCCTTATTAGGCAGTTATAACAGAAAATGATTATTCTAGAGCATCTATAACAAAATTACACGTATTGCTTCAACCTTTCTCTTTCCTCTGCATTCGAGAATCTGTAACTTCTTCTTGTTGAGTCTGCATGCATATGGTTGCTTTACGTATTGCAGCTTGATTTTCTTCACACTCCCCCTCAAGATGGACAGCAGCATATATATTTACAAATCCCATCTTGCCAATTAAACTACTGAATTGCTGAAATCCAAGGGCCTTAGTAAACACATCAGCAAGCTGCATATTGGTCTTTAAATGCAAAGTTTTAATAATTCCAGTTTGTATCTTCTCCCTTACAATATGACAATCTATTTCTATATGCTTAGTCCTTTCATGAAAAATGGGATTTGCAGCAATATGCAAAGCCGCTTGATTATCACAAAACAATAGAGCAGCCTTAGACTGAGTGATACGCAATCTTTGAGTAAATCGATTATCCAAACTAACTCACAAACCGTGGATGCCATGGATCTATATTCAGCTTCTGCAGATGAATTTTACTCATCTATTGGCACCATTCATCAAACAAGTTGCGTGGAGACTCCTCAGCAAATGGAAGGGTTGAAAGGAAACATCAACACCTTCTCAATGTTGCTCGAGCCTTGCGTTTTCAGTCCAATGTTCCCCTCTCTTTTTGGGGGGATTATGTCCTTACTGCTGCATACATCATAAACCGAATCCCTACTCCCATTTTAGGCAATAAAACCCCATATTTTGCTCTCTATAATCAACCTCCATCCTATCACCATCTCAGGGTTTTCAGTTCTCTATGTTATGCATCCATTCTCCCTAGCCAACGCCGCAAAATTTTCCAGTCGTGCTCGGCGATGTATTTTCATTGGATATCCCTTTGGGACTAAAGGATACAAACTATTTGACCTTGAATCCAAGACTATTTTCATCTCTCGAAATGTCCAGTTTCATGAACATCTATTTCCATTACATGACACAACTCTCTTACATGCTGCTCCTCCTTCTTCTTTTTTTAATCTTGTCCTCCCTCATAACATCTCTGTTCCACCCACATCTTCTATTTCTCCCTTTCCACATATTTCTCCAAATTCTTCTCCAACATCCTCTCCATCTCTCACTGATTCTATTTCTCCATCTTCTCCACATCTCCCTTCACCTCCTCCTCTTCCTGTTGTTCGCAGAT
Source organism: Myrica gale (assembly GCA_963930655.1). Taxonomy (NCBI): domain Eukaryota; kingdom Viridiplantae; phylum Streptophyta; class Magnoliopsida; order Fagales; family Myricaceae; genus Myrica; species Myrica gale. Next base: position 8,158,964 of record OZ005609.1, on the reverse strand, counting down.
CCACTAAGCCCCGATCTATACCTCGTTATTTGCTCGATTATCACTGCAGGTTGCTATCTTCTCAAGACTCACCTCCCTCTTCTTCCAACGATGCTTCTGATCAAACAGGTATACCTCATCCTCTTTCTAATTTTATCTCATATTCTAAGCTTTCCTCTCTTTGTCTTTCTACTCTCCAAGAACCACATTCTTTTTATGAAGCTTTTGCTCATGCACATTGGCGTGAGGCTATGGCAGCCGAGATCACTGCCCTTGAGGCTAACCATACTTGGGTTCTCACCCCACTTCCTGGTGGTCATCATCTCATTGGCTGCAAATGGGTGTTCAAGGTCAAGCTCAAATCAGATGGGACTCTTGAACGATACAAAGCTCGCTTGGTTGCTAAGGGGTACACACAACGGGAAGGTTTTGATTACTATGAGACCTTTTCTCCCATTGCCAAAATGGTGATTGTTCAGACCATTCTTGCTTTGGCTACTATCAACAATTGACATATCTCCCAATTGGATGTGAACAATGCTTTTCTCCATGGAGAATTGCAAGTGTATATGTCTCTTCCACCTGTATTTGCTAAAGGAGAATCGGGTCTGTAGGCTTCTCAAGTCCTTATATGGCCTTAAACAAGCCTCAAGGCAATGGTTTAGCAAATTCTCCACTACCTTGACTGCTCACGGGTTTGTTCAATCCTCCTCTGATATCATATTAGAATTTACACAATATGTGAAAGGTGGGTCTAACTCAACTCTAAAAAACGCCTTGAGGAGTGAGAGATGTCACAACCTTAGAAGGAGCACATTGACTAGTTTCTCTAGCAATGTGGGACTTTCAACAGAGAGAGATTTACCACATAAGCAAGGGCAAGGCAATGGATGGTTCCTTGGCAGACCATCGCAGGGAGGGTCTTGAAGACGTAGTACGCGTAGAAGAAATTCCTCGCCCTGCTGTACGCCAGTATGCCTGCAATGAAATGTCATCATTTAGTCGAATATCCATGCATGTGATTTGGATCAGAATCATAATTAGCGTCAGTTGTTTTCGGAGCTGGCGACCTGGTAGTCATTTAGGGAATAAACTAAGCCACAGGCTCTGGCTTACCGAAAAAACAAATATTTCTCAGTGATTTCGAAGGAAAAAAAAGGAAGTATAACATCTCTTCTTTTTGACATTAGAAGTTAGAAACTACAAGTTAGCATCTGCTGATGGCAACATTTTAGCCCCTTTCAATCTGACAGTCTACAAGCACTGTTGCATATAATTTGGACCAGCAATTAGCCAACTGGATGATACCCAAAAGAAAACGAGAAAAATCTCTACCAAGAGCCTCTGGTATCAAGTGGGTCCTTGAAGCATCTGTTCGCCTCTGTTCATTTGTTATGAGGGTCTACTCAGCACCCATACCCATCAATTATTGCGATTTGCTGCCAAATGATGGCATAGGGTAGAACCAATAATTTGTTTAAGCCCTGCAGACTGTCTGTTTTGGGTAAGTTGGTCTTATCATGACTACAACTTCCACAAAAGGTAGTTGAACTTCGTTGATCAGAGCAATTACTTTTAACAATTACCAGTTAATTGTCCCTCTTCAACTTAAATATAGACGTGGAACACCCCCCCCCCCCCAAAAAAAAACCAAAAAGGTAAACAGTAGTGGGGGGCTGGGGCAATGATAGACGCCTAGACGGAGTATTGGGTTCCGGCCAGCAAAGAAATTGCGTACCTAGGGGAATAATTGTGAGACTCATTGGGAGAGTGAGCAAAGTTTTCCGACCATACTTGTCCGAGAGATTTCCCACCAGAGGCATCATCACGAGTGTTCCCAGTCCTGTAATCTGCACCAATTACATAATATTCTTACTTGGCTTAATGTAACTTTCTAACATGTTCTGATCCTTAATGCTTTCGCAGAAGTCCTAGGAACTACTCTATTCGCCAAAAAAAAAACTGAACCCCAATCGTGCCTATGATCATCTTCAGTACTTTTAAGCGACGTAATACTAAAGTACAATCTCATCACTCATGTGTCCCATAAAGTGGCACGTGTCTTCCCTTCGAAATAGCTTTACGTTATCGATGAGATTAGGGGTGGGTAAAAAACCCGAGACCCGACAACCCGAACCGGCCCGACCCGTTTCCGACCCGATCGGTTCGGGTTTGGCGGTTCGGGTTCGGGTATATGAACAAACCCGAAATTAAACCCGACCCCGACCCGAAAATATAACACCATCACCCGTGACCCGTCTTTTCCGAACCGGACCGACCCGTTTCGACCCGATATTTTCGGGTTCGGGTTTCCTCACAAAAAACCCGAAATATTCGGGTCGGGTTCGGGGCAGCGCAAACCCGAACCTGAACCCGGTTTGCCCACCCCTAGATGAGATGGAAGCCCGTTGAAAGCAATGGAACTCGAAATCTCCCTAGCCAATCAAGTTCTAAGAAAAAAAAATTTGGGTAATTGGTAAGTATAGTTCTAAGAATTTTTTTTTAAAAAAAGAAAGCTTTATTTTCTAAATTTTTTAATCTTGTAGCTAAGTAGAAGAAAATGTGCGTAGTGGGTCAGGTGGTTGGGAATAGGCCGAATGCATTAGTGTATTTTGTTGTATATGAATCAAGGTAATTATTTAGAAAAAAAAAAAGAGAAAAGAATGAAGGTAATCAGACAAATCACAAGGGAAGAGATCATAAAAGACATATTATATTCGAGTTTCTAAGAGGAAAGATGAATTGCGAAAGAAACGCATTTGAGCTCATGGCTGAGTAAAACATGGGATCGTGGGTCCTAAATTGGTGGTTTGCGTAGATTACTCGATACTGAAAGATCCAATGGCTGATAAGAAAAAAAAAATCAGGGTTACGTTAGTTTTCTAATTTTTTTCATTAATTCACAAAATTATCACACAACATATTCAAAATTCAAACACAAACATTTTACACAATCTCCAACAACTTTTTACTTTTTTATTCAACATAAATTTTCTCTTTATATTTTTTCACATAATTTCAATATTTTTTTATTAAACAATTACATCAAATCATTTCTCTCTCAACTTTAAACTAACACCAAAAATACTATTCAAAATAAATATTCACAATTTTTTTTAAAATTCTACGTTTTTACGCCAACCTAACATCTCCCGTATGTCAATCTCTCTATACGTCTCATATGTATGTACGTCTCATATGTATGTTGGAAGTAGCGCTCCATGAATGAGAGAGAGAGAGAGAGAGGAGAAAAGAGAGAGTTCTATGACTCAAGCCTCAAATTTTATCATTTGGGCATACTGAAAGGACATTTTACTTGCACAGCCTTGCTTTTCCGATTGGAATATCTGGGCGACTTACCACCAAGCAAAACTAATAAGCAAATGCATAACATAGAGTAAATGAGCAATCAAGTACAACAACGAGTGAAGATCAAGGAGTCTTCTAACGTTGACTTAGAATAACGAAGAACATGAACTTAATCCGCCCTCCCAAATTTCCTCGATTTCTAGCAGATAAGAGTGGAAAGAAAGAAAAAAACGAGGGAGATGAAGCAAAGCTAATTTGGTTATTCAGAAAATACCCCCTGTTGGAATCCGGTGAGGTAAAAATGGCTATTGTGCACTTGTCTTTTCCGGGACAAAGCGCCGGCATGAAACATCGGTGATAACTGGAATCACCATGAACGCGGACAAGTCATACAGAAACGCCGTCATGAAGAGGTGGCTCAACCCTAACCGCTTTGCCATGATGATCAGTACTCTCCCTAACTCGAAAGCTTTCCAACAAGATCAAAAGATATTTAAAGGGCAACCGAAACGATAGCGAACCAGCCCTCAGAAGCTACGAGCTAGTGACTTTAAAAAGCAGCACTAACTTAATTAAGATGATCCATTAATGAAAGTGTTAGCTGCATCATCAAAAAATAAAGGCTTAAATGCATTGTAGGTCCCTGTGATATCATTTTTTTACAAATTGATCTCTGTGGTATGAGTTTGTACTAGATAGTCCCTGGAGTAAGCATCTTGTAACAAATTAGTCATCCCGTTAGATTTCCGTCGACCCACTTAACAGTCGAAGTTGATGTGTCAAAAAATCTGACGTCATCAGCGAATGGGGTGATGTCGCATGTCGAGAGGCGCGAGCAGACCGAGTTGCTTGTGCTCGAGATGTCAGGGTTCGGTCTGTGCTCGGATGCTCGGTTTGTCCTCTGTTGGTGCTCTCATTGTGCATATGATACCGCATGTACTCGTATCCCGAGCAAGTCGGGTTGCTTGTGCTCGGGATGCTCGAGCTGGTACTGCTCAGACTGCTCGGGATGTCCGGGCTCGGTCTGTACTCAGGATGTCGGTCTGTCCTTTGTTGGTGCTCTTTCATTGGTGCATACGCGAAAAATAATCCACATCAGCTTCGGCCGTTAAGTGGGTCGACGAAAATCTAACTGGAGGACCAATTTGTTACAAGATGATTATCTCAGGGACTAGTCAGTATAAACTCATACTACAGAGACCAATTTGTAAAAAATTGATACCACAGGAACCTACATTATATTTAAGCCAAAAATAAAAGATATAACCTAGCAAACAAAAGTCATATTGGGTATGTTTGGAGTTGAAAATTTTGGGTATTGGGGTTTGGAAAATATTATAAAGTAAAGATATGTTATGTGAGTTGGTGAAAAAGTGAAGAGATAGAAGATTTTTAATAAGTATTATAATAATAATAAATTATGTAATAAATTTTTTATTATTAAACCTAAAATTTTGGACCCAAATTATTGTGTCCCAAACATACCCAATTATGAACCCAGAAAGAAAACGTGTTGGGTACTTTAAAACTAGGGATCATACGTGTCGATATTCAAGTCTGCTTGCGGAACCACATTTCTCTCATCTTTTACACTCGATCCCATTGGGACTGATGATACTTTTAAATTGTTTTCTTCTTCTTTCTTTTTGGGTCAGGGGATTTAGATTTGTTACAAAATATTTCACCAACTCACAATAAATATTATAATATAATTTTTTTCTCATAAAAAAATATAAAAAATTACCTCTCTCTTCACTTTTTTATTAAACCAATACTAACACTAAACCCAATACAAAAAAAATTTCAACACAAACATAACCTTGGTATCAAAGCTCAGGTGAATAACCGTGGTCTCCCAAAGAGTTTACGGAGACAGATAAAAAACCTCAGGGAAAGCGCGCGCTGGCCAGTCCCCCTTAAGTTTGCGTTTTATCTGTCAAAAAGCATAAATTTGACCCAATTCCGTACGGAAGGGTCCTATAAGCGAATGGAATTAGCAACTGGGTGCGCAAGTATAGTGGCCAACGTGTGTCCTAAGATAACCTAAACCCACTTTTCCAATGTTTCTGTCTCTCTTTCACTGTAATGGGTTCTGTTTTTTCTCCTAAATTACTCGATCCTAGGTTGGAGCGAAGATAAGCAAGGTTATAGGCCCTCTAAAGTGGGGCTTTAGTTCAGCCCACGAAGCTTAAAGGTGAATTACTTAAAGATAGTCTCACCGGGAATGTCGGCAGTTGTATATAATGTTTTGTTGTAAATCTGTTGTCTATGTGTACGTACGTACGTCGGTACGTTTCCTTTTTGTGTCGGCCGGCCGAAAAAAAATTTCCTTGCTTCACAGAAAGGTGAAACGTCACTGCATAACTGGTCACGCAATCTAAAGTGGGCCTGTGATTACCTAAAACGCAGCTAAGTTGCTCTAATTGGAGAATTAACGGACCTGTAACTCTAGGGGATGGAATGCTGAGAAAAAAAAAAAAAAAGCTCTAGGGGAAGGTCCGGAAGGAAAACCCACTATCCTACTTTGCTAAGCTCTAGTTAGCATTTACTACTGCACGATATTTCTCGAGTGGGGCTAAAATTTTTGTCTCTCTCTCGTCTTCCAGGGTCCAATGAATGTTAGGATCAGTGTAAATTTGGCGGGTAAAGTTAACTTTTGTGTAGACTGAAGTTGTTTTCTCGAGATAACTTGTCTTCTAAACCAGTAAGCAATCGAGTAGTTGGATCATCAGATGTTGGGAATGGTTAGCCACACTGGGCTAAAGCCCATAAGTGTAGGATACGATTTCAATATGTTTTGTTTTAAAATGGATGTTTGTGCAAAAAGAGGATTTGGCTTACATATACGCACGCATTTTCCATTTCCACTTGTATGTGCGGGAAATTCAACAGAGATTGTGGGTCAGCCGAGTTGGAAGGTAGTACAAATGCTTAAAGTACCGAAGGAGCCAAAAGGAAACCTCGTGAAGGTGACTGGAAATTTCGTTGGAGAGAGAGAGAGAGAGAGAGAGAGATTTCATTCACTAAAGTGCAAAGCTAGCTGCAACTCCGAAATATTGCTTATTCACTTCTCAGTAGTAAGAATGTCCAACATGCAGCTTATTCACGACTTTGAAAATGAAAACGCTTCAAGCTTACCTGCTCCCCCCCGGGGAGGGGGAGAAGGGAAAAGATTCGGTACAAAAGAGCCATTGTTCAAAGCAGAGGCTCTTATTTAAAAAAAATACATTCAATGGCTTATAAATTGCCACGTCATTTAATTAGATTTGGAGACCAATTCATGTCATGGCTCGGCTTCGCATGCTTCAGCCAAACTATTTTTTTATCACTTTTTTCCTGTACTTCTTTCCGAACGAGTCTCGTCTTCCCAAACAAGTTCCGGCATTTGTTTTTTCCCCTCGTTTTCATCTTCACCGAATCCTCTTCTGCTCAATTCCCTTTCTTTCTCAATTTTTCTAACTTTAACTCTAAAATCAAAATACACAAAAGGGAAAGAGAGCGCCCGAGAGAAAGAGAAACTCTTTTCTCTTAAGAGGTCAACTCTTTCGTTCTGTTCCGGCTTTATTTGCTAATTTGAGCAACTTGATATCTTTATCTCTTCTCGAAAACCGACTTTCTGGTATCATTCCTCAAGGAATCGGAGATTTCATGAACTTGGGAGTTGCTGGAATTTGCCTCAAACTTATTTGGCGATTTTTTTGCCCCAAAACATTTGCCATGGGGGATCACTTCAAAATTTCTCTCAGACAATAATCGTTTCACAAGCCGAGTTCCCCAAAGTTCGAAAATTTGCACATGTTTAAGCCGTCTTTTAGGATGGAAACCAACTCATTGGAGAAGAATCTAAAGACTTTGGAGTCTATCCGAATTTGCGAATAATAAATCTCAGCGACAACAATTTTTACCGCAAAATCTGAAGTAATTGGGGACAGTGTCTAAAATTACGAACCTACGGATTAGAGGAGGAGAAGAGTGGATTCGGGGAAGAGGAAACCTGGGAAGACGAGGGACAAGTGGACAAAGTGATAAAAAAAAAAGCTTGGCTGAAGCCATGTGGAGCCGAGCCGTAGATTGGTCTCGAAATCTCATTAAAGACGTGGCAATGTTGGACCATTGGATGTATTTTTTTTAAATAAGAGTCGTTGCTTTGAATGCTTTGAACCATGTATCTTTGGACCGAATCTTTTCCCGGGGGGAGAATACTAAAAAAGAAGAAGAATTTCTAAGCATACGTGCGATAAAAAATGTGTGCGCGGTTGGTGTATCTGCAGAAAACATTCTAATTAGGGCCTGAGACTTTCAATGGCCATGGAGAAACACAGAGTTAGCTAGGTGGACCTTAATACTTTGGCCTGTAAATATATTACATGTAAAACTCAAAGAAGCATCGAAGAGGCTGAGAATGTAGAAAATGAAAAGCTAGCTGGGGATGGAAAATTAAAACTAGTAAATATATATCTAAACATTGAGTTGAAGAAATTACGTACCGCTTGTTGAAATCCGGTAAGGTAGATGGCTAGTGAGCATTCGTCTCTTCCGGGATAAAGTGCAGACATAGTGACATCGGTGATGGCCGGAATCACCATGGCTGTGGAGAAGGTATGTAGAAAGATTGTCATGAAGAGGTGACCCAACCCCGATAACTTTTCCATCTCGCTCTCTCCCAAAACCACTGCTAAAGACAGATCGAAGATGCTAAAGGAAAGCCAGTACTCTTCACAGTTTAGCTAGGAGAAACACTTAAAAGCCGCAGACCACTTTGATTTAAAGGCTCGAGTTGTTGTGTGAGTTTCGGTTGCTGTGAGTGGTGAGATTACACGGCTCAGATCTTCGGGGCTACATCGGACGGTCAACAAAAAGCCAGCGCATTAATGAGACACTCGGCTGTATGACCCGAACGAAACCCGCAACCCGTAAATCGTCTTCGACTCCTCCCCCATTTTGAATTGCCTTCATCTTCGATTCCTCCCCCGTTTCGAATCGCCTCTCGCCCTAGCAGAGCTCCTCCAAATCGGCTCAGTCGTGTGCTCCACTTCGTCGAGGGAGATTAAAACCGCTGAAGGCCAAATCGAAATCGGCTCGGTCGCATTACACACGCACCCGCTCCCCCAAAGACCAATTTTGAAACACCCTAGCAGGTTTGTTATATGATAGATTAGTGTGGATCTGCGTTTCTGCTAATCAAGTTGTTTTCCTTTTTTTCAACTGTTACGTGAGAAAGGAGAAATTCATAAATAAATAAAAAGTTGTTTATTCGATTCCGTAGGATAACAATACTCTGTATACGGATGTTCACCGATATGAGTTTGCAAGGGGAATTAGGCCAAGTAGCTAAGGATTTAATATATATTTTCGTTATTTAATTCATGTTTGTATTGAATATCAGAACTTGTAGGATATTAGCTTTCGTTTAATTTATTATTGAAACAAATTAGATTTGAGAGTAAAAGATTAACATATTTTCTTTGGGGGTCGAGGGTGAGAACAGAGAGCACACAATTTAAACAAACTACTAGGCTGTCGACGACATTTTAATAGTTTTGGTGTCAGTTGCCATTTTAAGCGTTTATAGAGGATACAATTTTTAAGTAGGATACATCAAAGGTAATGATTATTGGTAGCTGTTTGATCTCTTTTAGACAGTTTGAATGAAACCTAGATTTTATACATTTCTCTCTTTTGATCGTTAGACTATGGTTGGAGTGTCTTTTGTGCTTATGTCTTGGTGCTATCTTCATGAGTAGTGGAACCTCCTACCATGTTCTCTGAATTAGCTCCAGTTTCAGTTGCAAGCAAACTTCATACTGTATTGAGACCATATATTAGTTATGTTTTCTTGTCGGTCTTAGATAGTGTTGTTGTCATGTTATGTTTGTTGCCTTATGTGGTGCCAGTGTCCTCTATGATTAAATGCCTTAGAATCAATATTGGTGTTAATTTTGCTTCCAACTCTGAACTTGTACATAATAGTGTTAAATTTTTTTACACATGTTTAAAAATGCTTGGAGGCTGAGTGGCTGCAGCATCAGTTGCAGGGGCAGAATGACCACCGCCAGAAGTTGGCCTAAAAAGAAAATATATCAATATCAGGATTGAATGATTATCAGAAGGATGGATTTCCTCCACACGAATTGTTCAAGCAGTGCCAGAGAAGAGGAGGAATATGAACTTACAATCCTATGAAAACTTTCTGGGTTGATGTTGTGAACTTTTTGTTTTAGTGTGTTGGAGTTTCGAAGTAGTTGTAAAATTGTATTGGGTAAACTGCTTGCAATTATCTTGCCAATTTTGTTGGGCAAGTTGTAAATGGTAGGATTTAAGGGTATTAAGTTGTAAATGGTAAGTTGTAAAATTGGATTTAAGTTGTTTTAGCTGTAATGTTCATTTTTATGAATGTATTGGGTCCTGAAATTACTTCTGAATATTTGCAACACCATTTATTGTACTGCAGCTGAAATTCCCATATAAATTTCAAATTTACAGCAACTAGCATTTACACAAAAACTGTAAATTTACAGCAACTAGATTGTACATTCCAAATTTCCAGCTACTTGACAGCACTCCAAAGTACCAGCTACTTGACAGCAACTCCAAAAAAGGTCATAAGAGTGACAATGTTTACATGGGACGTCCTGCTGATGCTTGCAACCTCACTGATGAATTCCTCCCCTGTTCCTCTTGATTCTTTTAAAACTTTCACCGCCACGAGAGAGTCATCTGGTAACTTCCCCTTGTAGACCCCACCATAGCCTCCTTGGCCTACTTTATCTGTGAAGAAATTAGTCATCTTCTTGATTTTCGAATAACTATATCTTCTAATAGAAAAAGGTCCAAAGTTTCTAATAAAGGCTTCAACAGTCTGATTGGTTAGACTTCCTGCTTCCAAAAATAAAAACTTTTTATTGGATGAGAGCTTTTTCCTGAAGCACCAGATCATAACCATCAGCACTCCAATTCCAGTAGATATTAAAGCAACTGCAACCAAGGATAGAGATACGAAGTTATAAGAGTAACTCAAACTAGCTATTGAGAATTGTGAAACTTAATAGAACTGCATTTTTCTTGCTGTGACTTTAGGCTAAAAATAAAGAAGAAAATCGGAAGGATGACTTGGCATCTACTAGGGCAAAATAATAGGATTTAAGTTTTGATTGAAAGGTAGGCAGGGATACTATAGACCGAGGAAAATCATTAACTGAGGAAGAACATCTGTTGCAACCACACAAGTTCTAAATTACTGGGGATAGTTGTTAGTGTAGAGATACAAAAATTATAAAAAAACATACATTAAAATGAACAAATCTAATAGCACTTTCGAGTACCCCCTTAACAAGAAGTGTTTTCTCTTGTCTGCTTCCTGAGATAAAGCGCAAAAGAAGGAAACTTTACCAAATGCCCTCCACCCACAAGAGCACTGAATTTATAGACCCTAATCTCCCCCAGTTCCCACAGCACAAACCACCCTATCCGCTACCAGAATCAAACAAACCGATCTCACCGACTCAGAAACTCACCCTCACTATTCCTCCTCACAAGTACAAAGTAGCCCAAAACAGCACAAACAACAGCCACAACATTGCCCTCCTTCAACAAAATCTTGAGCACAAAACCAACAATCTCTTTTGTTATCTTGCTCCCTTCCACAACCAAAGCCCTCCTTGGCTTCCCAAAGAAGGCCAATCAATTGCTAAACAGTTGATTCTAAATCCCCATTGAGGGCTACAAAGTTCTTACCCACAAAGCTTCTGCTCAACATATATGCGGTAGAGGAAAGAATTAAAGTAGCAGTTATACAAAAGAACCTCACTGCCAGCATTTAACACGCAAGTCCAACAAAGCACAAGGAGATTGAAACGAGTCCAAGAGTTCAAACAACTTGTTCCAGCACTCAATTTGTGACAAATGGATGGCAGAAAGAGAATTGATGCTTTATCCACTGACCTTCTAACCATTCTAGACAATTTATGAAAAAAGCACATTTGCTAGTAAACTTTCCAATCGATGGCGAAAATGATTTAGATACATGCATCAGAAAAATTTCATCGAAATGGATAAATGGAGACATTGATTTTTGACAAATTAGCTCTTTCCTGCAATTAGAATTTTCAGTACCAGCATTCCGCCACTATGGCCGGCAACAAAAAGAAAAATGGAACTCTGCTAGGGAGTCCCATGCAGAAAAACAATCCAATCAGACCCTACAAAGCTTGTACCTTCGAAGGCTGAAGCGAAGTGGAGTCCCACGCAGCCTACGATGAAGCCCACACGATCGAGCCGATTTGGAGGAGCTCTGTTAGGGCGAGAAAAATTGGGGGAGCGGGGAGGAGTCGAAGACGAAGGCTGCGGGTTGCGGGTGTTCGTTCGGGTCATACTGTCGGGCGCCTCATTAATGCGCTGGCCTTCCCTTCACCGTCCGATGAAGCCCACACGATCCTCACCGTCAACTCACACCACTCACACGATTTCGAACTCACATAATAACCGAGGCCTGATTTAAAAGCATAGTGCATCATATAGTACTTCTGTGCTGTAGAATATTGCTCTGGCTATTGCTTGATGTTGCATATGTTGCATGCCGACCTCGCTCGTCTGGGAGCTGTACGGTGACAGTATTAGGTTGATTTAGGGAGCGACTGACCAACCACAACCGAGAGTATCTTCTAAATGAGGCAGTCAGCCTCTCGCCCAGCGGGAGTCGATTCGTCATTTTCTTCCGTGACAGATGTTTGTGGTTAGGTTGTATCATATGGACCGTCACTCTAGCCACACCAACGTTTTTTTTTTCCGCCGAAATAAAGAAAGAGCGAAAGGATGCGTAGCTTGTAGTTCATGCAAGGAAAAAGCCTCAAAGTAAAACTTAGGGCCCATTTTAAGCGTGCACAATTTACTTACGCTTTGTGGCGTGCAAGCTTGAACGCCCACCTTGGTAGACTCCCCGCTACCACATGGAAGGAATTCTTCACCTGGGCCCAATGTTATCGATATCGGGTTCGGCCCATAAATATAGGTTCTCTTTTCCCTTTAAAAAAAAAAAACTGAATACTTGGGCTACACTTTTGACCCTTTTTTTTAAAGTTTTGAACGACAACAGGCTCTCAAAATCTGATTTCATTGACCCCCTCTTCAATTCCTACGGCTTTCCCCAATATACAAAGCTGTGTTTTCGTAAGTAACAAGAGCACAACTGCTTATAATGTTTAAGTTTAAGTAGGGGCGGGCAAAATTACCGCGGTTACCGAAATTCCAGTTTCGGTTGGAATTTCGGTACCAGTTTCTGCATCTGGGCACGGCTTACCATCGGGAACCGGAGCCAAAGACAGTAGGTGATATCGTCTATATGGCGGAACCGATAATTCCGCCGAAACCTCCTGGGATTCCGGTACTTTTTTCCGTTGTATGTTTTGGTCTAGAGTTATTTCAAACCCCCCTCCCCCGATCTATGCACTCAATATTCTCTCTCCTGTCTTCTCTCACTCTCAGCTCTTGCCTCTCTCTGTATCTCACTCTCTCTACTCTCACAGTTCCAGCTGTGAAACATCGAATGAAACAATTAGTTGCTGAATCCAGCTGCTTAATTTTGCTGGTGAAGACAAAGAAAGATATCAAATTGAGAAAAGCCATTTGGATACTCCCAGCATTCTATATCTTAGATCCAAAAGATCAACAGCTAAATTCCCTGTGCTGCTGTGCAGTTGACTCTTCATATTCTTCCAAGTCACAGCTTATAATTACAAAAAAAAATTGAAGTGCGAAAATCGATCCATGGCTAAAAAATATGCCAAATCTGAAACCTGAAATAGGATATGTACAGAACACAAAATCAAAGTGGGTGTTCATGTCATCATCATCACCTCTAACTTTTCTCTTCCATTTCCTTTATATTTTCTTCCCAGAATTCTGATATCTGTTACCGGGATTCCGGTACCGGGATTGTCGAAATTCCAGCACTTGTCAGACTGAATTAGGCATCCGGTTCTTACAGATATTAGAGTCGGAATTTCAAATTCCGGCTCCTGTAGTTCAGTTACCCAGCCCTATGTTTAAGGAGAACACAATATACCCAGACAAGAGAGAATTTGGCATCCGGTTCTTACCGATATTGGAGCCAGATTCTGGCTCCGGTAGTACAGTTATCCATTCCAGCCCTATGTTTAAGGAGAACACAATATACCCGGCAAGAGAACAAGGGAAGGGAGAGAGAGCAGCGCCCTCTATGACATATACCCGGCAAGAGAACAAGGGAAGGGCACTCGGCCCCTATGTGTTATGGGCCGCGTGTGATCTGCGTGGCATGAATGGGAGATTGTTCCTCGGCTATACAGGGAGAGGGGGGAGAAAAATTGGACCTGTCAGGCTCAGCCGAGACCCGTACGTAAGTTCGACAGAGGGATTGGGCTTCAATATGGCCTGTGAGCTTCAGGACAAAAGACGATTATGTTTCATGATACTCCTCTCCTTTTTCCTAGTTTTTCTCGAATGGAAGGAAGGCGGAGGCTGCTGGACTATAGAGCCAATAATATCGTGAAGGGAAAGTTCTCCTTCACAAGTTCTGGCAATTGTAATTTGAACCCCAAAAATCCGGTACAAGCTGGTTGGCTGGGATTATTCTTTGTGATTATTTTACGGGAAAGCTTTTTTACAGCCGGGCCTCTTGCAAAGTTGTGGTACAATGACAGCTACGAGACTTGGGTTATTTGGACGGCTATATGGTCTCCGGTAAACGTGAGGAGCAAAAACTTCCATGATTAAACGAAAAGGAGGAACAAAGCAAATAATCATGAAGAGCACCGCTAACATGATAGGGGTGAAATTCAAGAGAGGTCTTTAACACAGAGGCAAATCCGAGGTGCACCCTGTTTTCCTAGAGAAGGAACGTTTTATAGAAAATAAGGAGAAAAGGGTCACTTTTTATCTTTAAATTCTCAAAGTAATATTAAATAAGGTTCTTAATATTACTTTTGACATATTAAATTTCCAAACTTTTAAAATAATTGAAGTATAAGATTATTTTAATAATTTAGAGTTATTTTTCGCCTTAAAGAAAATACCAAAGGAGCAAAAGCAAACACAGCTGTTATTTTGTCGCAACAGTGAAATAAAAAATAGAACGGCTGAGGGGGGTAAAGGAGGAAAAATATTCTCGCAGATCCAAAGGCAAATCAAAGTATCTTCTTGGACTTCTTTTCAGAAATAAGAGCGGAGAAGACAAATTAAGTCGGCCGAAAAAAATATCCACGAGTCGGGAAAGTGCTAGCAGTGTATGAAGAAGCTTCCCACGTGATCGATCCTCTTAAAGCTATGACGCTCCACTTTTCCTATCCGGATCCACATGCAACTGGGCAGTCGAACTCTCAAAGCAAAGGCAATCCGCTCCTGTAGTTTGACTGTTAGACAACTGTTAAGGAGTGGTGCCAAAACAAAATAAGTGTTTAAAAGTAATAACATATTGATATTTTTTTTTAAATCGGATTTCCAGTTAGAGGGTTGTTTCATTGTTTGTTTATCATATTTTTAAAATTTTGAGAATCTTATTAATGTTAAAATTTATTGAAATTTGTGAAAAATTTAAAATGTAAGTGTAAAAATTAAAAATTTTAAAATATATTTATTTGGTTAAAATTGTTAAGACATTAAATTTTAGGACAAACAAGCATGCCCTAATTTAAGAACCCGTGCAATTCTTCAATTAAACCTGACAACTACCAGATTTCCCAATAAAAAAAAACTTGTATGACACTTTTTGCATCCTGTGATAGCATACTGGTTAACAGTATAAAAGTTACACGCAACGGTGGCCTGTTTATTTCCATAACATGCTAAGATACACATGATGCAGAAATTGTCATAATCATCCGGGACAATTTTTTCTCGCATAAAAATCAATGGTCTGACATCTTTGAATACCAACTAATGGCACTGGAATTAATTGCTACTAATGGGCCATTGCTAATGTCCTCGAATGTCTATTCGACCTTCTCGTAAGACTTCTCGAGCGTTTTGAACTCTTAATCGAATATCTTATTCATATCTATGTGTGCGGAACCAATCATTACCTACAAGTTCGGGATTCGATGAAGACCTACGTATTCAGAAGTTTTAACTCTCCTAATAAAACTTCATAACCTCTCGGGAAGAAGTTTTA
The DNA here is from genome assembly GCA_963930655.1 of Myrica gale. Lineage (NCBI taxonomy): Eukaryota > Viridiplantae > Streptophyta > Magnoliopsida > Fagales > Myricaceae > Myrica > Myrica gale. The sequence goes on along the minus strand of OZ005609.1, from coordinate 8,143,534 downwards.
CTCCTAAGAGGTTTGTTACTCTTAAGTCTATACAAGGATCAATGTACTCTTCTTTACGGATAATGCTCAATTTCATTCTCTAAGCACTCAACATCTTCTTGAGATCTAACTTGGCTGTTAGAGCCCTAGGCCCCTCTCTCGGTGATTCGTGTAAGTTCACTTGGCTTCCTAGCATTGTGGTGATTCTTGACATCATCAGTTACCATTACTCTTTTGCATATTAATTTTCAACAAATAGGACAATTGTGAATAGACGTGGTCTATTTTTCAAATATATATGTCATTTCGTTCATTAAAAATTTAATCAAATAGCGAGGATGGGTTCCGGATCAGCTACTCGACCTCGACAATAGACATCCCGATTTTATATTATGTCGATTTTTCATTAGTCGACTATTTTCACTGGACGAAAATGATTTATATGTTTAAAAATTTGAGCCACACGATCAATTTGTTCAAAATTGTATCCCAAAAACTGTTTGTTGAAAGACAATATCAAAAGAACTAAAAGTTTTAATTAAAAATCAATTTCAAAAGAACTAAAAGTTTTAATTAAAAATCAATTTCAAAAGAACTATAGTTTAATTATGTCTAATTTAAATGACTAATATATGTGTATATAAGGGTGTGCTGTTCCAGCGATGGATCTGGTCCAGGAAACAATCAATTTTAAAGAGAAGGTTGAATTGATTATTAAGTGATTTGCTAATCCCATACCCCCTCCCCACTAAACAACTAGGACAGCTTATAATGAAACGAAGGCAAACAGCCGTACTTCCATTGAACGATTCCAAACTATTTTCCAGTCTGTCCTGCCACGTAGCGTGTCTTTTGTTAATGTTACGGTTTTCGCTTGGTGGGGAACAATAAGACAAACACATCTACCCATCCAATTTGCGAAAATAACTCGCAAGACCTTCAAAATCGCCAATCGGGCCGTGAAAACGCTATATTCCATTTCACAACGCGTTTACTGTTTTAGGCTGCATATGCTCTGGTATTTTTCTGCAATTTTCTATAGTTTACAGAATTTGACAAAAAAAAAATGGTAGTACAGATAAGAAGGAAAACGAAGACAGAGACAAAGTTAAAGGAGGCCCCATAATTAAATTGAAAAAAGGGGAGGTTAAATTAGGTGGGAGTTGTGTGGCATGGGAAGGACCTGCAAACCCCTCCGATCTGTGCGAGTTATAATAAGTAGGCTCAAATCTGTTGGGACGGGGGATCACGTGAGGAAAGCAAGACAAATCATGTGATTCTTCCATTAGATTAACAACTTGTACATGTTCGCATGATCCTCACTTGTTTATCGAAATTTTAAAAAATATTCTTAAAATTTTAATAATCTTTTGAATGTTGAAGTTTATTAAGATTTGCGAAAAATTTAAAATTTATTTGTAAAGTTAAAAATTTTGAAATATGTTTGTTTTATTAAAAAATTTGGATCCTAAAATTTTGGACAAATAAATATATCCTAAAATTAAATCAGAAATCAGCGACGCCAACATTTTTTTAAACAATATTCAAGTTTGTGGCTCAATTAATAGATCCTCTTTGCGAAAACAAAACAAGAAAAATTGTCCCTGAATAATGAATTGGAGGAGGGGTTTAATTTTGGAAAAACAAAATTCTCCGAATAAGAATAGCTTTGAACGTGTCCGTAGTCTTTTTGGCTGCCCACTGGACAACTACTACATGCTTTCTCGGTGCCAATTGTAAACTGTTTTGAGCAATCCATCGAGTGAAAGCGGTGACTAGGCGTTTTGAGAAAAAATCGTAAGATTTTAGAGAAGTTGTGAATTTTTATGTTGAGTAGTATTTTATTGGTGTTTGTGTAAAGTAGAGAGAGAAATGATTTGATGTAATTGTTTAATAAAAAAATATTGGAGTTATGTGAAAAAGTATAGAGAGAGAAAATTTATGTTGAATAAAAAATTAAAAAGTTGTTAGAGATTGTGTAAAATGTATTGATTTTTGTGTTTAAATTATGAATATGTTCGGTGGTAGAATTGTGAATATACTTAGAATCCTGAAAAAATTGTGAAAACGAACGTACCCCAGATCCTAGGGAATCTTTCCAGGCGTGGACAAAGCTTGAGCTGCCCCAGGCCACATCCAGCGCTTGGTCCACATTTTTATCGGTTTATTTATTTCTAGACCTCGTATATATTTGTTAACGAAAATTCTAAAGCCCTCCCCTATTTTGCCCAAGTTTTTTGTACGTATTTCATAGCCACGTGTTCAACCCACAATTTGATCCACGCACCATGCGCGTGCAACAATCCGTCAGTAAAAGACTTCTTTGCTCTTTCCAAACGGGGGATAATAAATAGGACCAACAAAAATTTCTGCATCACTCAAATCTCACACTCACTGTCGACTCTCCCTCTCTTAACCCAAATGGATTCTCTTGTTCTCTTCTGTACTGGGGCTCTGCTTGCCGGTGGCCTCTTCTGGTTCGTTTGTATTCTCGGTCCCGCCGAACAGAAAGGCAAAAGAGCCGTGGATCTTTCCGGCGGCTCAATCTCCGCCGAGAAAGTGCAAGATAATTATAAGCAGTACTGGTCATTCTTTCGCCGCCCGAAAGAGATCGAAACTGCCGAGAAAGTTCCCGACTTCGTCGACACTTTCTACAATCTTGTCACTGACATCTACGAGTGGGGCTGGGGCCAGTCCTTCCACTTTTCCCCTTCAATCCCTGGGAAGTCCCACCGTGATGCCACGCGCCTTCACGAGGAGATGGCCGTAGATCTTATCGACGTCAAGCCTGGAGATCGAGTTCTCGATGTCGGATGCGGCGTGGGTGGGCCGATGCGTGCTATCGCCGCCCACTCGCGCGCAAAGGTCGTCGGCATCACCATCAACGAATATCAAGTGAATCGCGCACGTATGCATAACAAGAAGGCGGGCCTGGACTCGCTCTGTGAAGTCGTGTGCGGGAACTTCCTTGAGATGCCGTTCTCGGACAACAGCTTCGACGGCGCGTACTCAATCGAAGCGACCTGTCACGCGCCGAAGCTGGAGGAGGTGTACGCTGAGATCTTTAGGGTGTTGAAGCCCGGATCTCTCTACGTGTCGTACGAGTGGGTCACGACTGACAAGTACAGGTCCGAAAACCCGGAGCACGTGGAGGTCATCCAAGGTATCGAAAGAGGGGACGCTTTGCCCGGGCTTAGGAGCTACACGGATATAGCCGAGACTGCAAGGAAGGTTGGGTTCGAGATCGTCAAGGAGCGAGATCTGGCCAAGCCTCCGGCTCAACCTTGGTGGACGAGGTTGAAGATGGGGAGGATCGCCTACTGGAGGAACCACATTGTGGTCACCATACTCTCGGCTTTGGGAATCGCGCCCAAAGGGACGGTTGATGTGCACGAGATGCTGTTCGTTACCGCTGACCATTTGACCCGAGGAGGCGAAAGCGGGATTTTCACGCCGATGCACATGATCCTCTGCAGAAAGCCAGAGTCACCCGAATCTTCATGATCAATGGTTGATGAGGTAACCACCTCAACGCCGGTTCCAGAACCACCCCCTTTCCAACTGCCTGTTACTTTAATATTTTTTTTAGTTTTTTCCCCTATTTTTTCCTCTAATTTCAATTTTCAATGATCTATGTATTTTGGTTTGGGAATTTAGTTTAAATATCGTGGTTGGAGCTTGGTTTCTAGCATTGTGATAGTCAAGAAGAGCTTCGGAATTTTGTGATTGGTTGGTTGTCTGGAATTTAAAATTTCTATATTTGCGTGTCCATTGATGCTGAATTCTGACGAGTTTAACCTGCCGAAGTCGGTGAGAAGTTTTTGATTATCTTTAAATCTGCTCTATTTTATTCCATATTATATGTAGAATATTTTCAGCGGATTTTCCGCCAAATTATATTTAAAAAATTGCCAGTTTCTTCTGCTTCTAAGTGAGCACCAAAGGATTAGAAAGAAAAGAAAAGGAGTGAGCACCAAAGGCGTTTCAGTAAATCTGGACGAGTTTAACGTGCCTGAGAATAGGCGAAACTTGCTCTGGGAGTGTAGTGTACTAGCGTGTATGGGTGGTGCACGAGGCGCACGTGGATAAATAGGAAACGATTGAATTGCAAGTTCCTTAGGTGGCCACCACTCGTTCTTGTGAGGCTTCCATGTGTTTTGTGAAAGTCAGAATCCCGCCAAAATTACTCCTCCTTTTGTTTTGCTTTGTCATGGTATCCGTGGTTTTTTAAGTTGAAATCGGTGACGTGATATTTTTTTTTTATTAAATTTCTTAACTTTTAATTTTATCTGGACACTCAAACTATAACCTCAATCACTATTAACTCTTGCCTTAAGCGAAGAGCCTGAAACTACAAGACATGTGGACCACACCCACCTGGCCACCTTGGATCTCTCTCTCCGTATCTGACTCCGTCTCCATTTTAATTTTTTTTATAACACCCACTCAGGATCTTTCAATCTTTGCCTCCTAAGGGAAGAGCCTGAAACTACAAGACATGTGGACCACACCCACCTGGCCACCTTGGATCTCTCTCTATATCTGACTCCGTCTCCATTTTTTTTTTTTTTTTATAACACCCACTCAGGATCTTTCAATCTTTACCTCTGGATTCTTCAATGTGGTCGCTATTTAATATGCCTTCCACTTTTTTGTGTGGAAGAATACGCATTCCACCCACTAGTGATCTGAAATTTATGAAGCACAACATAAACATATTTATAGGGAAGTTGATGAATCCAGGTCGTAAAGATCGTTCTATAAAATGGAGCGGTAAAAGATGATCTTTCCTCTCTTTTTTTATTTGCTTCTGTTGTCCGTTTGGACTGCCGAGTCGGTGGGGGACCTGTTCTGATCGTGTTGTGTTGTGTTGTCACAAGTAGCATGGGAGTTTTGTTGTGTTGGAGTTTACCTACTTCGTTTATCCGAGACAGTTGGCAAAGATGCCTCTGACCAGGATGAATATAATCCAAAAAGTTGCGATGTTCATCATAGTACGTTACTACATCCTATAGGTTAAAGTTTAGGTTAATGGTAAAGAACATGGGTAGAGCTCGTAGAATAGAAAAATTATTTATACGGATAAAGAAGACATTCGAATGTCCAATTAGGCTTATTTTGGTTTTCTCACTTATATGATGATGTTACGTAAAGATTTTATTTAATGTGTGACTTTAACTTTAACAAGTGCATAAAGAAAAGTTTTGTTCTTCCTTGTTAATGAAGAAATGCACGTTCTAGAAAAAAGCAAAATTATATTGAAGAATGCAAATACTGGATTTTTTATATCAGGTACTTGATAACGAATGGTCTGTGGTGAAATATGCCCACGGAAAATATGGGCCTCTTATTTCGGGTTTCCTTGATTTGGAGACCAGGCAATATCAGTAGTTGTTGGACTCTTTCGTTCACGACATGTTACCGATGAACACGAAAAGGGTGTCATCAGTATTAGTACTTGTTGGACTCTTTCGTTCACATGTTGTGATGAATAATTATGAAGCGTCGGTTGAAGGATTTGAGGGAGAATGAATGAGATGATTTTTTGGAAGAAGTCAAAATCTTTTCTGTGAATCATTCTATCATTGTGCCCAATATGAAAGACAGTATTCCAACTATTGGTCAGGCTCGGAATGGAGGGCAAATAATTACTTATTTGCATTGTTTTCGTGTGAAAGTATTTTTTCATGTTATTGATTTGATTGCTCAGAAGATGGATAATCGTTTCACAGAAGCAAGTACAGAGTTACTTCTTTGTATAACATGTCTTGATCCAAGAAGCTCATTCTCAGCGTTTGATCATGCGAAGCTACTTCGTCTTGCTGAGCTTTATCCAGAAGATTTCTCAGAAACTAATTGTGTTATACTTAGATATCAACTCTGAAACTATATTTATGATGTGAGAAGTCACGATGTTTTTTCTGAGCTTCAAGATATTGGAGGTCTTGCTATGAAGATGATTCAAACAAGAAAGCATACTTTATATCTGTTAGTTTATCAGCTGATTGAGTTGACATTGGTCTTAACAGTTGCGACTGAAACTGTTGAGAAGTGTTCTCAACAGTGAAGTTAATTAAAACTGACTTGCGTAATAAGATGAAAGGCGAATGGATGAATGATAGTTTGGTGGTATACATCGAGCGAGAAATTTTTGAAACGATTGAGAACGAAACTTTTCTACAACTTTTTCAGAATATGCAGTCTCGTAAGATCCAATTGCCACCTCTCTTTATTAGCAAATAGTATGACACATGTATTTTAATTTGTTTAGTGTTTTTAGTCCTTAATTTTTGATATTTTAACTCCCAAGATATTTTTTTTCATTATGTAGTAAATTTTTTTTGTCATTTTTCCTTACGAGTTCGATCCCCTTTTATTGGATTTCTGGTTCTGCCACTGGGTAGATATCCTCAGGCGGGGAGATCAAAGTCACCCCTCTACAAAGTTGGCTTGCTGATGATATTCCTCATGGCTCTAGGCCAGGGGAAAGTTATCCCCGACGACATTGGCTAAAGAGAGATCTCTCCCTCGAGTTCGCTCGGATGTGATCTTTCCCCGACAAACTAATGCAGAACAGATAAAGCCAGGATGGAGCTTTAGGGTCGAAATACAAAAAAAAAAGTTCATTTTTTATATCCTTTTTTAGTCATTAAAATGGGATAAATACATTTTTTACCCTTCAACTACCAGGTTTATGACAAATTGCATCATTCAACAACCAATGTTAGACACTTTCCACTCTAAAATATCTAGTGACGGAACCAGGATTTGTCTATTAGAGGGCCAGACTAATTAAATCATATTATTAAAAACAAAATTTAAATATTATTGGACATAAAAAAAAATTTGCAACAGTAATTTGTTCTAATTGAACCTTGATTTATAACTGAAGAAAGTACAAAACAAATTATCTTGTTGTAGATATATTAAAAAAAAGTACACAAAACATACTAATTTCCTATTACAGAGAAACTCGACGACTCTTTAAAGAGTTAAAATCATCTCTTAACATTTTTGTGCTAATAGTTGCAACAATTTCTTTTTCAATATAGATAATCAAATAATTTGCAAGAAATCCATCTTCCATCTTGTTGCGAAGTCTTGTTTTAATGATTTTCATGGCTAAACAATCAAAATTACAATTAAAATTTGCAAGAAATTCATCTTTCATCTTGTTTCGAAGTCTTGTTTTAATTATTTTCATGGCTAAAAAGGCTCACTCTGTAGTAACTGTTGAAACCGGAAGACTTCACACAAGACGAATCAATCTATCAATCAAATGGAAAATCTTTGACCTTCTTGTTTCCACCAATTTTCGGTATAAGTCAGAAATTGTAGACAAACTTTTAAAATCGGGATCGTGAGACACATCACACTTAAAGGTTTGCAATTGGTATCTCAACTGAATCTTTTCTTGCTCTGTAAAATCTTTAGGGTAAAATTTGTCAACAAGTCTACAAATATCATTGATATTGAAGAAGTTAAATGCATTCTTAGCCTTAGGATCCAAGGTCGAGCTAAGAATAAGAAGTTATGTTGTTTTTTTACTAAACCTGGTGTTTAGTTCTTGTAACTGAGAGTCAATTGCAGCCACAAATATCTCAATTCGATAATGGTGTTCAATTGTAACATGATCTCGTTGACTTTGGGACCTAGCTCGACCTGACTTGTACAAAGCATTCATAACAGGAACTTAAATATCATGTTTTTCACAAAATGACTTTATATTCCCAAGAAATGCATCTCAACTATTTCTCTCAACTCTTGAATGAGCTCTTTTGTAGTTTTGACCAAATGCATAGCATTCAAAATATCTTGAGCCTTTGTTGTAGTGTTTGACATAGACAATAAGAAAATCTCATGATTTCTTTCATCAAATGCAAAATAAATACAAACTCAAATGATATCATAACCTTGTATGCTGCATCGACATCACCACGTTGAGAATAAGTGGATCCATCAGTGATGATATTGTCAAGAACTTTCAAAGTTCCATTGAACATACTTATCACACTACATATATAATTAAAATGAGAGTTTTGTATCCCAGCTCGTTTTAATGTACCGATTTGATTTATATCTCTTCTAGTTTCAAGTTCATCAACAACTATCAACTCTGTTATTTCAGCTGCTTGAGCGGCATACATTCATCATTGCGTTTACAAGAGGCACCTATAATGTTAACAATAGATCTCAACTTTGTAAAAAATTGATGAACTGAAAATACTTCTCTTGATGTCGTAACTAATGTCAATTGTAATTGATGAGACATACAATACACATAATAAGCATAAGGACAATCATTAAGAAATAAGGCTTGTAATTCATTCCATTTACCACGCATATTCTAGCACCATCATATCCTTACCTGCGAATATTTTGTATATTGAGATTGTGACGAGTAAGAACAACAGATATCTCATTCTTAAGAGTTAAGGCACTTATATCTTTAACATGCACAATATCAAAAAAAAGTTCTTTTAAAAAACCTTCATTATCAACAAACCTCAAAATAAGAGTCATTTGCTCTCTTTATATTCATCCTGAGCTTCATCCACAATGATACATAATTTTGAATCACCAATCTCTTCTCGAATTGTGCTTCAATCATTAGTTGCTAAGACATGTAGAATCTACTTTTGGACATGATGTGAAGTGTATTTAGCATTTTCTAAGTCAACTTCGTCAACATTCTTGTTATACTTCGATATAAGCTTTATAATCAACTCAAGAAAATTGTCACGATTATTTTATTGGGGACTCTAATCATGGCCTCTAAGAGTACATACTTGATAAGTTAAATATCGAATGCAATTGATTGAAGTTTTCAATCGTAACCGATTGTCCCTTATTTGTGCTAAAGTTTGCTTCTCCATCACCCTATCAATATGCTGAGATTGGTTCATCAAAGCATCACAATACTTAACAACATTATTGTGAGATGAACATGAATCTTTACTTTTATGACTCAAAAAGACACGATTATTGCCATCATGAACTTTTTTCCAATTACATAATTCATCAATAGTGACATGCAATATGCTGCATCCTTTGAAGGAAAATATTCTAACCAAGAAAACAGCTTATACCAAGATGATTGAAATCGCTGAGGATAACTTTCAGATCCAAAAAGTGGATACTCAGAATCATGAGAATGAGTGAATTGGTTGGGACCAACCTTAAGATAAACTCGTCTAATTTTATAATGTTCATTAGTTAGATATTATCATATCTGAGGATGTAAGCCCGGATCACGTTCTAGAGTTGAAATGTCAATTTCTTGAGGTATAATTCTATGAACTTTAGTAGGACCTTGCTCAGCAATTGAAATTTGAGTATTAGACGTTGAATAAGATACTTCTGAATTCTAGTTAGCACCCTTTTTCCTAAAAAAAATCAATTGTTTTTGGCATGCTCATTGATGTAATTTAAGACTCATGAAAAATTATCTATTTATTAGTTTTAAGATTTTCTCATTAAACAACTCATGGAATAACTTTTTTTTCCTAACTTTGTAACAAATTATCAAATATAAGAGATTATCATATTATCAATAAATTTTGATCAATTTATAACTGAATGGACTCTGACACTTCTCTTCAACTAAATGGATACCATTTGAAATTGAACCACCAAAATGTCTATACAATAATAAAAATTACAATCAAAATTAGTGCAACCCAATTTTACAATTCTTAAATCAGTAATTCCCCCAAATATTACACAATAACAAAAATTGCAGGCTCACAACTATTTAATTTGGATGTAATTTAAAATTCCAATATAAAAAGTAAAAAATTGAAAATCTAATAATAACAACATCCATAAATGATAAATCATAAATGTTGAGAAAAGATAAATAATCAAGTTTTGCTCAACATACCAGTTCTGCAGTTCCACATTACAATTCGCAGTTCACACTCGACATTTCGCAGCAGTTCTCACTTCGTAACAGTTCAATTTGAGTGGAAGAAAGCTAGAGAAAAGAATAAGAAGCTCTAAGATAGAAGCAACACAACAAAAAATTTGATGGTGTCATTGGCTTGTGAGAGAAGCAATGTACGTGTCATAAAATGTGTGGAGAAAGAATTTCAGGAAAAAAGACAAAATGTAGCTTTTGTCACTTTAAGCAATTTAGCCCTTTTACACTTCACGTGTTCAGCCCTTTTAGATTTCACCTGTGACGTGTTGGTTTTAGCAATTTTTAAATGTTGTGGACTTTAATTTGGGGGACCAAATAGAAATTTAAATTTGAGGGGCCAATTGTAAATTTTTTCAGTCAAACCTCTAAATATATATACTAAAAAAAAATTCACAAAACTTTTGCTTCCCTTAGCCTCTAAAAGTATCCACTTTGACAGATTACATCCTCAAACTACTAATATTAAACACTTTGCACCTCTATCTGACAATAATACTCTAAAAAAATTAATGAATTTACAACAATATCTTCAATATATGCAAAATAGGTTACAAATGATGCAATGTATCTAAAATTGGTAGTTAGAGGGTGCAATGTGTAAAAAATGGTAGTTTACAGTGCAAAATAGAAAATCTATGATAGTTTGTGGGTGAAAATATATTTTTTCCTATTAAAATAGTATATTAGCGGAGAGCATTTTGGGAAATGGGACACTTGTGAGTTTTGAGGGATAATTTTTAAATATCTCAAAATAATTTCACCAAAATTTACACAAAAACCTATAAAACTTCAATCAAAATAAATATTCACAATTCTATCAAAATCTTATAATTTTTTTATAAAACGAACATATTACTTACACAATATGGATTTTTTTTGGGAAAGTACATTTTTCACCCACGATCTATCATAGATTTTCCACTTTGCACCATAAACTACCAGTTTTGACAAATTGCACCATCTAACTATCAATTTTAGACACTTTGCACCATTTATCAAAATTTTAGACTAAAATGACGATAATGTCCTTGACCCATTCTGCATATATTGAAGATATTGTTGTCAATTCATTAATTTTTTAAGGGTGTTATTATAAAATGGAGGGTGCAAAAATGTTTAATATTAATAGTTAGAATGTATAATGTGTCAAAATGGGTAGTTTAGGGTGCAAAGTGTCTAACATTAGTAGTTTTAAGATGCAATGTGTTAAAATTTGTAATTTAGAGTGTATTATATCATAGACATGATAATTGAGGAGTGAAAAATGTATTTATATTCTTCTTTTTTCTTGTTACACAATTTGGATATTTGGTTCAAGAAGTCCTTACTTTATGATCAGTAGCTATTGGCAGATTAAGTGGGGCCTTAAATTAATGAGTCCGGACTCCGCACAAGCCCAGTCGATATGGGTTTACACACACGTACCTTAATGTGATATTTTGGACCGAAACGAATATCCCGAAGAAAATGAGAGAGCAGGATAAAAATCCCCGAAGTGGCCCATACATGTGGACGATTTCAACCACAAACTGAACGAATGGATATGGTCTTTGAACACTCAGATTTCATGCCAAAATCCTTGGCTCTTTGCCATGTTCTTTCGGCATCTCCATATCTGAACTCCCCATCTCCAGAAAAACCTAAAGCCGTCCTCCCGTATTACCGGCCCTCTCTTTGCTTTCTATGGCCTCATTCGCAACTTTCTTATCCAAACCACTCTCGTATTTCGCCACTATACCTAAAACGAATCGGCTTTGCTCCCATAGCTCATTTTTACACTTTCTGAGTGAGCCTAAGCCTCCACGAACAAAGCTTGAATCTAAGCGAACTCACTTTGTGACAAAGGCCACAGCCGCATCTGGCACGAAACAAGAAGCTACTAAAACAGATGAAAGAGTGCAGCAAGTCCACAGCATAGAAGAATTCGATGAAGCCCTCCGAGTGGCCAAAAACAAGCTCGTTGTGGTAGAGTACGAGGCCAGGCAGAGTAAACAAAGTAGTAAAATCTAACCCTTCATGGTGGAGCTCAGCCGTACATGCAGCGACGTAGAGTTCCTCCTGGTAATGGTTGACGAATCAGAAAAGACTAGGGAACTTTGCAAGAGGGAGAAAATTGATGAAGTCCCACACTTCAGCTTTTACAAGAGCATGGAGAAAATTCATGAAGAGGAGGGGATAGGCCCAGATAGGCTTATGGGAGACGTATTATACTATGGGGATAGCCATTCTGCCGTGGAGCAACTACACTCCAGGGAGGATGTGGAGAAGCTGATGGAAGATCATAAGGATGATGGGAAGCTGATTGTGCTCGATGTGGGGTTGAAGCATTGCGGACCATGCGTAAAGGTCTATCCGACGGTGCTAAAGCTATCGAGGCAGATGACGGACACAGTGGTTTTTGCACGCATGAATGGCGATGAGAACGATAGCTGCATGCAGTTCTTGAAGGACATGGACGTGGTGGAGGTCCCTACGTTTTTGTTCATCAGGGACGGTAAGATATCTGGAAGGTATGTGGGTTCGGGTAAAGGTGAGCTAATTGGTGAGATCCTTAGATACCAAGGAGTTCGTGTCACATATTAATTAAAACTCCACAAAACCCCAAAAGACACGAGATGGAACATGATTCGCAAATTTTCGATTGTATGGTTCTGATACAACATGAATTTGGACAACTAGGCCTAAAATAATGGCATTTTAGTTTCTCCGTGAAAGCTCATGAAGGATGCATTAGTGAGCTAGAAAATATACAGGGCATTATTGAACAATCTGTTGGAATGGATGAACTCTTAGTAACAATTACTTGTTCCTTTCTTGCTAATGCAAACAATTATAAGTGATGTCTTTTTCTTTTTGTTTAACAATCCAATTTCCTTACTTCCAAATCAATTCACATCATCATACATCGCCCTGTTTGAAACAGTAAACCTATGATGTTCCTGGTGAGTCTTTGGATCGCCAAGAAGAGTTTGGGTTTTGGGCTCTTTAGTGCCAGGAGAGGGTAATAGAGAGACAGAGACGGGGGAAAGAAATAGAAAACAAAGATTGGCTCGTGGGGGTCTATCTTCCACAGCAGTTTGGCCGCCTTCTACGACTTATTTATTAGCCTTTGATTTTTCTTTTATTGGCTTCCGAAATCTGTAAGAGATTGGAGAGATTAATTGGAGGAACAAGGTTCACTCCCTGTTAATCTTCATCTCCACCGCAAAGCCACGCCGTCCATCACCAATCATAACTTATCAAACATCTTTGTGGAGCGTATGGCTTCCGTCACTTCTTCGTCTGCCGAAGCGGTGTTGTTAAGAGTTAGCGTGACAATTGGTTGGCTTGGGCTTCTTCTCTTGGAGAAAATTGAGCGACTCGACTCTCGAGTTAACGATTTTGAAGGCCGCTCTCATCCAGTCCCGGTCAACTGGAGGGTTCATCTAAAATTGAGTGAACTTTTGTGCGAACTCATAGGCGTAGGGATGACTCCGAAATGTAGGGAATGACAGAGCAGAGTCCGAATCCGTCGTTAACAGAGCCGGCTATGCCATACCCTTTTTTTTTACTTAAAAGAAAATAGAAAAAGTTCATCTCTTCTTCTTTTTTTCTCATCCAAAGGCATTTCAAAACATTTTCAACGGGAAATATAATATACTCAAGATGTGAAATGCACCAAGTCAAAAATTATAGCCCAGTGCAAGATTGACTGTAGGGCACATGATATTGGGCAAAACGCTTATATTAGAATGCCCATGATCCCAATGGCCTAAAATGTTATGGGCTAAGGTCATTGGCTGTAGAGCTTTTCTTTTTTTGGTCCTTTTGCATAGCTCCAAAGGTACCCCGGCTCCAACTCCGAAATCAGAGAAAGGAAATGATGTACATCAAAACTATCAAACTTAATTACATAATTGCTTGTTTGTTAGATCAAGTTACTTGATATTAAAGCCAATCCCAATGATGCATATGCCAGAGCATGGCCAGTGTACAGGAGAAATTAACAAGGTATTTTTTTTACATTAATCTATGAAATGATTGTAAGATACCATCATACCAAGTATACAGTTTCCTTCAAATTTCATTACATTTTCACACCCAACATGATAGTTTCCTATAAATTTTCATCAACTATTTGCACCATAAAATCGATCATGTAAAGCAACAAAATCAAACAAAAAGAATGAAGAAAAAATTAAAAACTAAATCTGGGGAAATGCTATCAGTTTGCTCTGTCGACCAATATAGCATCTAATGCAAGAGGTCGAGGTGGAGCCATGGTTCTTCTCTTCCAAAGGTTAATTTCGTTTCTTGGTTGCAAAGGCACTCCTCCACCTACCATTAGAGGTGCAGAGAAAGGAATTCTGACCTCCTCTTCTTGATCACTATCACCTCTCTCTTCATCCGAGTAATAGTTGCGCTGATCCCTGTCTATTTCTGCAATCTGAGCAGTCCAATCAAAATCAGCCAACGAGTCGCGTCCACTCGCGAACCGCTTCATCTGGGTCAAAGAAGTCGCTCTAGCAGGAAGCACCAGTTTCTCAGCAACAGCCGCATCAGACTTCCTACCCAGTTTTGCGCCAGCAAAGATCCTCCCAATCGCTGACGCATGCTTCTTTAGCTCAGGACGAGAAGACGTGGACACAGCCTTCACTTCTTGAGGCGGCGGGGAGCGCTTAGCTAATTTCTTGATCTTTTTCTTGTGCTTGATCTGTCCCATGCATGACACTTTCGGGGAAGTGGGTTCTTGTGTCTCAAACCCTCCATTCTTGGGCTTCCTTCGAGCTTCATCAGGAATCATCTTCATCGATACAATCGGACCCGAGTATCCTCTTCCGGCATGAGCCTTGAGCTTGCTTGCATTGATCTCCGATCTCTTATCTCTACTTGGACTGAACGGAGGGTACTTTTGGAAGGAGACAACTACGGAGGCGGCTCTTGGTAGAAACTTCAAGATCTTGTACGGTTTAGCTTGTTTCTCCATCGTAAAAGATTTTCTACAATTTCCTCCTCAGTGTAAGTTCTATTTATAATAGACAGATAGTTATTAACATACAAGGGCCACTTGGGCTATGTTTTGACGGTGTCAAGAACAGAAGAGCAGAGAGAGATGGTCAAAGAGGATGTTGTGACTTAGCAAACCTTCTGTGCCCACCATAATTTAATAATACAACTTCGGGTAGATGCACGTTTCCTCTTCTTGTGTTGAGAAATAAAATTGCAGTGTAGTTGAAATTTTAGGTATTGAAATTGATAAAAAATTAGAGACGGTGAAAAGGTAAAAAAAAATTATAAAATATATGAAAATTGATGAAAAAATGAGAAAATATAATATTTTATAATTATATATGATAAAATTTTAAAGGAACAAAATTTTAGTGCGAAAACATAGGCGTGCTTTCAGCTGCTTTCATCCATCGACCGAGTTATGAAGTTATATCAGCTGGCCAGAAATCATCTATGCGCGCACTTTCCAGAAAATCATTTTCCTATGTGCGCACTTTCTGTCGTTTTTGGCATGCGAGAAAGGCTATGATTTTAAATGACATACTACCCTTTGGCTCTATCGGTTTAGGACTTGTCTTGACCTAATCGTTAAACTTAGTACGTGGCTTTTATCCTGATGTTCGGCTGTGAAAATATTCCGGTGTTAAAAATTTTAAGTCTTGAGATCGGTAAAAAATTAAAGAGAAATAGGAATGTAATCAATTTTTTATATTTATTTAGAGTAAAAAATGATAATTTGATGGGAATAAAGAGAATTTTAGAAAATTATTTTATTAGGGTGAAAATTTTGTGCGAAAAATACCATATTATATGAAAAACCCATTTCGGCAAAAGGCCGTCTAACTTAATTTACGCTCTCTGCTTCCTAATTTTAACTCCCAAAGTTGTTCCAACTGCACAAATTACCATCTCTATACCAAAAGGAGGCGAAAGGGTGTGATTAATTTGGAGATTGATCGCCCAAGAAAGTAACTGAGCCATCGAATTTGAACCAAAAACTATATGAACGGTACGGATCGCGGAAAGGTTTACAAAAGAACTCGCGTAAGGTAACAGTATAAAACTTATCCGTCACCGTCTTGTGTTATACAGTTTTGACCAAAACTGGATAGATAAGGCATAGGATGGTACGCAGGCCAGTCAGAAGGCAGCTGCTAGTTTGGATCTTTGACTTCTTGTAACTGATCAACACAATAGGAATCACTATCCGCGACCAACCCTTTTTCTTCCCGCCATCCTCTTCCAGCTAGCTAAGACAATGAATGAACCGAACCATACACGGTATCCTTTAATTTTGTCGACCATTAATCATCGCGTACCCTATACATATTAGCTATATCCTTGTCCGAGTGTGTACAGAGCGTGAAAGTTAGACATGGTTAGCATGCATGTTGGACTTTCGATGCTTTTGTTGATCGGGTACGGCTGTATTTGTCCTACTCAGAGGAAGTAATTATTATTATTATGATATATATACACTTAGGATTGCTCAGATTTTGATTTTCTATCAAGTCAAACAAAAGTTACCTAGCATGCAGATCACATGGCATTATAAGGGTGTTACAATTCAGCAAGAAAACCCTGGTCAGACACGAATTAATACGCCGAAGAAAATTGTGCCAATGCATGCAGGCAGACAGATCGACCGCGGGGCCAGGGTAAGGCCATCATGAAAAGACAAAAAGAGATTTCGATACTTCTTCGTAAGAAATCTTCTGAAATTTCTGAGAAGGTGTGGGGACGCGAAACTTTTCAAAAATCCTAGCGGAGTTATTATTTCCTATAATTAAAAGATGAGAGTAATGTTTTCGTAACAGACAATTAATATATATGTTTACATTTTCAAATTTTTGAAATTAATTTACTTTAGGATGACTTCAAGTAGATATTTGAATTGGAATGAAACGAAAACACGGCTGTGTCTTTGATTGCAGAATAATATTCCATAAACTGAGTACTCAGCACTGTTCTATAAAATAAGAATTGCACCCAATATTATATATCTCACGGGCCACGGCTAGCTCCTAATTAGCTTATATTTGGATGCCCTTTTTTTTTTTTTTTTTTAAGAATTGATCATGTCAAGAATCACATCTCAATCCTGTAAGAGTCACCAAAAAGGGTGACCTCGAATCAAGTTTCTGATGATCAAGTTAGGTCTGAAAAAGGTGTTTGATACGTTTAAAGAATATAATTGAGTATGAGAGAGATTGAGAGGAGTACCTTGGTTTTATATGCGTGTAAGAACCACAAACCTATTAAAAGTCTAACTCCGCAAAGAGATAAGTCTTAGAGTTCTATTATGAGCGTAAAGGCTTACGAATATATTGGTTTTTATCGGATTTGATCATATAAGTCCTTTTCGTGCTTGGTTAGGAGTCTAAGCTTTCGAGGACTCCTAACGGGAGACTTAAATGGCCAGGCTGAAATACCCGCGGTAGGTCAGGTCAGGTCAGGGGTGGCTAAGTTTGATTGGGCCTTACAATTTATGGTCTATCAATAATAATGTAAATTTTATTGAAATTTGTGAAAATAGTATGAAAATAGATTATTTGATTATTATTATTATTTTAATGGAAAGATGTAAATAATCGTAAGACGCATTGTAGTAGTCCAACTGTTTGGATAATTTCCTTTTATTAAATGGTGACACTGACACACAAATTAATAATCATAACTATCAATATCCACCATATCTTCCTGTAGAGACCGAAATTAAAGGTGGACCATAGAGCCACATATGGTCCATTTTAAAATTGCCATTAATAGCGCAGTGTCCATGAATCGTTTGCTTTGTATATTTGAGTGCATATTATAATAATTAGTTGTAGCATTATGGTGGGTTTTCTTCCAGACGTGGCTATAACACAAGTGCAATAGTGCATGATTTAGGAATCACGCGGGAAACTTCCGAATTTATGATGTGGGATACGTAGACGTACTCTACAATCTTCAACTCGCTAACAATTTTTTTAAAAAAATAGTACATATTTTTCTTCCGCCAGCTAATCCATCATCCATGGGTGGGTGGGTGTCTTGAGCTGAAGACATCCTTGTGCTGGTTCACATACACCCTCGCTTTTTCTTTGTAGGTTGGACGTGTAATCGATCGACCACTGAGTCAACGGCCTTCAAGAAGCCACTTAATTTATTTGTGCACTATATACAAAGCAAATTCATCCAATTTCGAGCAAGATGGAATATATAGAGAGGGGGGGAGATGTATTGAATAAATTATATATATATATATATATATATAATATTTTGACGCTTTTTTCATGTCTAAATTATTAAGAAAAAGGCGACATGGTCATAACACGTTGTATTGTGTTGGTCCTTTGTTTAAAAAAGGATAGAGAGTGACTAGACAAGAGGACAAATGCATCAAGGAACGATACGGTCTAAAAGCAGAGAACGGCGCCTTATCAGCCATTGATTTACCAAGGATAGGTAGGAGGGAAAGGGGACATTAGCGTGTGCCCGAGTCGTGGACAAATGTGGATTCAGATCTATGTTGCTTGCTGCATGTCTATGCAACATTTGTTCCTCTGTTGATTATCAAAATATTAAGTTGATTTTACCTTTCTTTTTTGCTAAATTCGGGCCGCGAATATTATTAACATATATATAGTTTGAGACTCCAATTTAGGTTTTTTTTATTGAGTCCACGAATCTGAAATATAATTTTAGGTATCCCAACACACCACCAGCGCCTACCGGGCATGTCACACAATGTCTAATGTTACAGACATTTTTATTTGGAATAAATATACTTTTTTGACCCATAAACTACAAGAAGTTTGACACGTTTTATCATATGCTACTAGTTTTGACATATTACACATTCATCTACTAATGTTAGATACTTCAAAACTTCCGTCAAATTGGACGAAAATTATATTTTTTCACCTAAAATGATGACAATATCCTCAAATAACTCGATGGATTGACAACAATACCATCAACATATGAAAAGTAGGTCATAGAAATTATCATCATTTTCGATTTTATTTGACTGAAAAATTTAATGGAAAGTATAAAGTGGATAAAATTGATAGTTAGAGGATGTAATGTAGTTGATGGCGTGATTTTTTCCCCCTTTAGTCCATGTTTGAATGGACAAAAAAATTCCAACTATGGTTTTTCACCTATTCTATCAACTTTTTCACTAATATCAATAAAATATACATAGGCGATGTTCGGTTTGAATTGAATCCTGCGTTTTTCATGTTCGGCGAAACACAGCAAAAAGAGAGGATTCAGACGGTAGTTTACTTTTTTGCCCTGAAAAAATTAATATTGAATGTCTAAAACACCCTCCATTACAACCTAAAAATTAAAAACTACGAAGGGCAAATTTGGAATTTTAAAAAATCACCTGCAGCCGGACTGTCTTTCGCCTGACATGTCGCCTACCTTTTTTACTTTTCGTCCACCTTTTTTTTCGCCTGACATGTCGATTTGAAGCCTCTGCCATGCTTTTGTCAGTTTGAAGAAAAAAATGTCGCCCACCTTTATTGTCGCCCTCCTGTATTATTTCGTTTTTTCTTTAAATTTTTATTAAAAATATTATTATTTTAATAAAAATATTATTATTTTAATAAAAATAATAATAAATTCGAAAAAAAAATAAAAAACTATAAACATCATCATTCATTTTTTTACACCTCACCAACTTCTACACAAACACCAACACAACTTTAATATCACCTAAAAATTCACAAAATTCTCCAAATCTTACAAAAACCTTCAAAACGAACATCACCATAGACTCACAAAGAAGGGTAAAAGGAAAAAATTCATGCACTCAATTTGTGCACTTGATCTGAGAAAAACTTTCTACCAGGCTTGGATTCATTTGGCTGGATAAAACGCAGGTTGGCAGTCGAGATGGTCCTTAAAAACGTCAAAAGAGACACGGTCTTATTTCAAAAAAGATCTCAAAGTTTTGCAAAGTGGTCAGCCGAATTTAACCGACATCTGTCACTTTCTCTTAAAATTCAATTTTGATCGGAGGTTTATGAACCGTAGCTACAAACCATATGACCCACAGTCCAACTCAGGCCCATTCCTCTTGTAGCTCTCGTCGCTCCTTTAAATCGAAGCTGACCTGCTGGAGATACTGGACTTCTTCTCACAATATGTCATGCTCATAGTCTACATATTTATTTTCTTCTCGTAATGGGGCAACTTGCCTAAAGGCCTAATGTGCGTGTAGTAGAGATAGTGGGTGGACAATAGGACAAATGCATCAAGGAGACATTAGCATGTGCCTGAGTCATGGACTAATGTGGATTCAGATTATCAGATTTATGCTGCATGTCTTCCTTCTCTAATCTATTTCAATTTCCCTAACATTCTCAAAATTTTCAGAAATTCTTAGATTGCAAATATGGCACAACTCATCTGATTCTGAACCATAGTCGCTTATGGGCTTCTACTCAAAGCCCATTCTTCTGTAGGTACTCGGCTCCTCCGTTTTGAATCCTGACCAATTTAACACGCTTCACTCGCCGGTGTGATGAGAGCTCTGGAACATTTTATCACTTCCAAGCCACACGCCATTTCTTTGGGTAACACAGATTAATAATTACCCCTAAACTCCCGACGAGAAAAACTGGTCTGCATTCTGCAGGCCTCCGGTGAAACCCTAACTTCGGCTTTCGCTAGACGCGCTTTCTCTACGACCGAAGGTATGCCGTAATCTACATCTTCACATTTCCTTGAAATTGCTGGTGGGATAGAAAACAACTGAGCTTCATATTTTCAGTGGTTGTCGAATTTTTTGGGTTTTGGATGGTTTTCAGCTTTAATCGTTCTGTCGAGTTGAGCTGGTATTTGATGATGCTTAGACAGATCGTTGCAGTATTGTGAAGTTGATTAAAATTTCCAGGCTGTGAGTTGGGATCTAGGATTTTGGACTGAATTTCGTAATATTTATAACTAGTGTGTGTTTCATAAGGGACTGGTTTCACAAAAAACGTAATGCGATGTAATGCAGTTCTACAACTAGAGTGGGTCTCAGCTGTGAAGTTGTTTTCTCTAACATGCGTGAATTACAATCCTATCTGCATCTTAACGTATCCAATTTGTGGTGTTTAAGTTGTTAATTAGCAGTACATTAACGAATGCACTAAAGATAATTTTAATTTACCATGATGAAGTAAATTGGGTCTGTTCAGATTCTTTTACATGCCTTAAAAGTCTTCTACTTCTTGTTCTCTTCTTTGAATGAGATTTTCTTGAGTTGCTACGATGAGGGACACATTTTGATAGGGCAATGCGGCGTTGAGGAAGAGAATCAGTTATGGTTCTCTCCTTTCCCTTTGATTTGCAGGACTTCATTATTCGTGCTCTAGTGCTTAAGCTTTACAGGCATGCACTACGTACTGCCCACAGAGCCCCTGCTCATGCTAGAGGTGAAATTTTACTTGCGAAGAATTCTTTTTCTTAGTAATGATAATATAAGCAATACTACTAATTATGCTTCTGGAGGAAAATACTGAAGAAGACAGACTCTGGTTAGCTACAATATCTTGCTTCTGGAACCTGAAGCTCACTTCAAAACCATGCAGTGAATAGTGTTCTAAAGCCTGACTCTTTCTATAGTTTGAATTCATTGCTATACATTTGCTTCCTTCCAAAACACTTCCAGTCATTGGTGGACTGGAACTGTGAGGAAATGGCCCTATTGCAGAGGCACGTGGTCTAGCTGGGACCATGCAGATAAGTACTTCCTAGTTAACAATTTATGCCCCATTTTGTGTTCTGCTGGATTACTGACCCTCACATAATGCTTCTAATACTTATTGGTTTCCAACTAGAAGAAATGAAAAAAAAAATTGTTCTGACTTTTTCATGAATGATATTATAGAATGGATTTATGTTGATTAGGTAATATCTGTTGGCATCCTGGTAGAGGAAGAAGACCTCCTGGTCCAGTTGATTCTGTGTCTTGTTAGTTTTTGGATTTGGGGGGACATTCTTTTGAGTCATGAGTTATTTCAAAACGTTCGATGCTCCCATAGCATTTGATGGAACTGTCTGAAATGCGATGGATTTTGCAGCTGAATTGAGACAGACGATTAGACAAGAGATGGAGACTAACAGGGACTGCAGGGACAAGCAAAGGGTTCGTCTCTTGATCAGCGAAGGATTAGAGAGACTGAAGGGTCTGAATGAGATGTTTGATATGCAAGGTCGCCCTTAGATTAACTGCATTTGGTACTCTTTGCGATGACCTTACTAGAAGCATTGTTGTTTAAATTGCATCGTGCACACTGCAAGCACAAAGAGAATTTCTTGACAATAAAAGTTATTCTTTGTCTAAACATTTTAATTACTATTGTCCATATTGTAGTCTCTTGGGGACTTTTGCATGTCTGAAGTCTGAACAATCGTAGTTTGTGAAATATGATATGCGCATACCGTACCCGCCTAGCTAAACATGGAAGAAGTACAAAGTTTGGTCAATTCGACATTTCATTTGAAAAATCTCCACTTCATATTCCTTCCTACTCCATGGCGACACCTGAAAACACTGAAGTCAGCTTTCGGGATATATGCAAGCCTTGGTTTGGAGACTAATCTACATTTGACCCCTGTAGTTGTTCCTTAATCCTTGCAGGGGACCGTATGGTGTTAGCCTCTGGAGATTCATTAGTAGGGGTTGGCCCGCTTTTAGCAAACACTCTAGATTTTTGGTTGACAGTGGCTCGAGGGTGAGCTTTTGGCATGATTGGTGGTGCGGGGATAATCCGTTGTCTGTGGCTTTCCCAGTTGTTTATTCTTTGTCTCGTTGCAAGGGGGCCATGGTGGCGGACTGTTTGGCGGGGCAGACTGGTCATGTTGTTTGGAATGTTCCTTTTATTAGATCTGCTAATGATTGGGAGGTGGAGGATTTTTCCGTGTTCTTTTCCTTATTGTATGGCACGACGATTCGTTGGGGGGAGGACGACAAGTTGTCTTGGACGGGTACTAAGAAGGGAGCCTATTCGGTTACTTCTATGTACTCTATTCTTGCGGGTGGGAATAGTTTGTCATTTCCCTGGAAGAGCGCCTGGAGATCGAAATGCCCTATGAGAGTCTCCTTCTTCGTGTGGGAGGCTATGCATGAAAAAATTCTTGCTACTGATAATCTCAGGAGAAGAGGAATCTGCATCGCTGACTGGTGTTATCTTTGTTGTAGGGATGGGGAGTCGGTTGACCATGTGCTCCTCTATTGTTCTTTGGCACGTGGTCTTTGAAACCACATTTTTCGCATTGCGAATTTTCAGTGGGTGATGTCGGAGAAGGTGGTGGATGTGTTGTGGTGTTGGCATAGGAGGCTTCATAACCTGTTCGCCAAGGCTATTTGGAGAATGATTCATTTATGCATTTGGTAGTGCCTTTGGAGGGAGAGGAATTCTAGATGTTTTGAGGCTGTTTTTTTGTCTTTGGATAATTTACAGAGTTTTCTGTTACTTACTCTCTTTTTTTGGGCTAATGCGATGTTAGGATGCCCCTTTTTTTATTTCCAAGATTTTATTAGTTTTGTTGCTTGTTTGGACTAAGTGTTTTCGGTATAGCTCTTTGTACTTTTTTCGCTTTTTAATAAGATTGGCTTACTTATAAAAAAAAAAGAAGTTGTTCCTTAATCCTTCCCGTGTGCAGTACAAAAGTTATTGTCCCAAACCAAAACAAAAAAGGAAAATAGAAACTGAAAAACCCATTAAATTGAAAAGTTCTTGTCCCAAACGGTTCGCCAAAAGAAGAAGCCGCCATTAAGAATTTAAGTTGAAAAAACCATCGAGAGAAATACTTTTCACGATGAAGAGAATAAAGAAAATCATACGGTACTCAAATGCCCACTGAATTTATCAAAATTGTCTCACGTAAAAAGTGAAAAATGATTGCCTGCAAGAACTATTACATCAGAATCTGAAACAAAACAGAAAAACCGAGAACACCTTGATTGCTTCGTCAAGATTGCCATCCCAGCAATGAGTCTCTATGAGGAAATTACATGTAATCGTGTCAGGGGGACACCCAAGCCTCTTCATCTGATTATACACCTGCAATACCTTCTCTGTCCGCCCGGCCTTCACGTGCACCCTTATTAGGTTATTGAAAGTGATCGAATTGGGGTTACATCCTGTGTCAATCATTTCCGCAAACACATCATGGGCACGCGTAATTTTTCCACTTCTGCACAACGCGTCGATCACAATACTACAACTATACACGTTGGGCTGAACCCCAGCCATCTTCATTTCTCTGAATACCCTATCGGCTTCCGAAATATTACCCGCCCGACACCACCCATGAACCAAGCTTGTATAAACAATCATATGTTACACGACTGACTGGGTAGATGGACAGGGAAGGAGATTAGGGTTGCTAAGGGTGAAGGACGGCATGAAGGGACTTCGAAGAGATTCGAGAGACTTCAAAAGACACGAAGACATCGACATCCAGCTGGAGACTCTCTATTTTATGCGTGATGGGCTAATAAGTGTTGGGCTTGTAGTGATTGGGTATTATGTGTTTAGTTTGGGGCTGGTAATGGGTCCGGTTGAGTTAAAGCCCAGTAGTATTACTTTTTCATTTCAAGTATTGTATTTCCATTTCAATTGGTATTTGGTTGAGTCTGTTAGCCGAGTCTGTTAAGAAGTTAGTTGTTGTCTTATAGAGAGTACGTCGGGGAAAGGTGGGGGTATCGAAAAACCAATCAGTATTCTCTCTCTATCTCTGTTCATCTCTTCTGCAAGGAGGTTGACCAAACCTCAAATTTGGCCTTATCTTTCTTTGAATTCAATACAATTCCAGCAATTACATCAAAACACTTGAGAACCTTACATAAATCCTACAAATTCCCTATTGTGTTGTTACATTTGGTATCAGAGGGCGTACGATTCTACCATGGCTGAGGGAACTCGCTCCAAGGAGGTTCAGGAGAATCTCAACCTATTGAAGAAAGAACAGGAGGATCAGAAGCAAATGATGAATGAATTAGTACAACAAGTGGCTCTTCTTACTGTGAACATGCAGTTGTTGCTCAAGAACAAAGAGAAGGAGAAGGAGAAGGAGCCTGAGGAGATGCTTGTGGTCAGTCCCCAGAACCCACCACCAGGAGGAAGTGGAGGAGGTGCTGATACCAGAGGTTTGCAATTCAGATCAGTCAAATTGGACTTTCCAAGGTTTGATGGAATAGATCCCAATTGTTGGCTGTATAAAACTACTCAGTTCTTCAATTTTCACAAAACTCCCATCACTCACCGTCTGTTACTAGCTTCCTATCATATGGAAGGTCAAGCTCTAATATGGTTTCAAGACTTGGAAGCTTCTGGTTGTTTACGTAACTGGGAAGAGTTTGTGCAAGCTCTTTTGACCAGATTTGGTCCTAGTGCATATGATGACCCAATGGAGATGTTAACTAGACTCAAGCAGGTCACTAGTGTGGAAGTGTATAAAAGCCATTTTGAAACTCTTTCAAACAGGTTGCGTGGGCTTTCTGAGACCTACAAATTGAGCTGCTTCTTAAGTGGGCTCAAAGATGAAATCTGTCTTCCGGTGAGAATGTTTAACCCCCCAAATTTAATCACAGCCTATGGGCTAGCTAAAATTCAGGAGGAGCATGTGTTACTGCATAAGAAAAACAGCAAAGGCATACTTCCTATTCCGTCAACCTATACACCCAACAACCAAACACATTCTACAAACAGCCCAACCTACTCCACAAACAACCACCCACTACCAAGAGAAACCTTTTCAGTCCAAAGATTAACATCATACTAGATGCGAGAAAGAAAGGAAAATGGACTATGCTACAATTGTGACGAGAAATGGACATCCAAAAGGGACTATGCTACAATTTTATCATTAAAGAAACTAATCAAAGGTTTCAAGAATGATCACTCCATTTAGGTCAAAGAATTTTTATTCTCCTTATTAAATGACGTGCACAATTTATGTTGACACATAATCTTTTATCGTCATTTCTTCCTAGATTCTTTCCCTCGGTAATTAATAAGGCTTCAAGTCCTTCAGCATCATAAGTCCGAGTGGGTTGGGTCAAAATTTGGCTACTGTGTGTATCTGTTTGTAGAAATTTAATTGGGCTACTATTGGGACCTATATAGACTTTAACAGTTGAATTAAGTGAAGTTTGGTTAGTAAAAGTTTCCAAAGGATTTAAGACAATTTTTTCAAAAAGTAAAATCTCTGACACCCAAATATTAAAATCTAAAAATTTTACACAAGTTTAAATACATTTTCATATTTTCATATAAACTTTTAAGTTTTTCATTAAAAAAAAAGTTACATAAAATCTTTTTCTCCTTATTTTTAATAAACTTCGTTACTTTTTTCATTAATTTCTTTTTATTAAATCTTCTCTAGCTCTTCTTATTTTTTAACAAACTCCAATATAAATATTTTTACACTCAAACATTCTTCAAATTTTTCACCATCACAAACCCCCACAGAAAGTTACTCAAAATTTTTTCTAACGGACTTCCGAATCGTCACCTAAGTTCCATGCAGCACAAGTCGGTTTCTTGTAGGGCCTTCTGGTCCGTTTAGGTTTTCTGCTAGCCTTCAAATCGGTTTTGTGTTTTGTACTGGTTGTACTGTTCTCAATTTTTAATATATTGTCTTGTTGCCTAGAAAAAAAAAAGTTTCAAGCAGAACTGTTGGTGTGGGAGGTTGAGCTAAAGTGTATCAGTCATGTGATTGGAACAGTAAAAGTGGAGCCCTAGATTTAAAATTCAAATTGATTTGTATTTTTCTTTGATAAGTTTTGTTAAAGTGTTCGGGAATTTAAGAAAAATTTCATTTGAAACTTAACAAACTCTATAAACACATGGAAATGTCGATCAAGAAAAATGATAGAGATAATTCTATTGTCGCAAGGGTAGAAGCAGCAGATTATAAAGGCAACTCTATTTCACGTGGATCAGAACCGAACTCTTAAGTACCAAATAGAATTGGGGGGAGGGGGAGACGTGTATCTGTCACAAAAACCTACTCCAAACCTAAATTAAACACCTCGATTTCTAACTTACGGTAAACGAATCAATCCCACCGCAAGACTATCTCCTACCTAGATAAATAGATCGGCTGAAAATTTAGTAGATTGAGTTCATAGATGATAAGAGGCCCACCAAGCTCGAAGCAAGTACACTTATAGCAAAGATTGTCAACTGTCGAGTATGTGTTTCTAATGGATTAGGAAGTGCATTCTTTATACGATATAACTGTCTATATAGGTACATGCCATATCACGAAAAGACTCAGATTCAAGGTGAATGATAAGCGCGCTATCTTTTATGATAAGTTCGTTCCAGAGTTCGTACTATGATGTTGTTATTTATTACCTATTCATTAAGCACTTTAGAAGATCTATATTTTTTGACTTGAGCATAAGAGAATTCAATATTTTTAGCATCATCAGTCTCCACTCCTTCATTTAAGTAATAGCTATAATAAGCTCCGATCCTACTGTATTTTGCCATTCTATGGCATTCATACAATAAATATTATTTCATCATTAAATTTCAAATCCGAATGTATATGGCAGGATTACCGTGGCGTTTCCCATTTAGGATTTCCTACTCCAATTGGAAGACTACTATTTCGAGGTCCTTCCATTATATATATATATCCAATTAATAGTTTTATCTCTTCTAGTTCTCTGTATACCGTGCGGCCATTTTTTGAGATGGGCCTTATCAAACAATCCAGCTTATTGCAGTTGAAGGATTTACTGCCATTGCAACCATGGAAGACAACATCTTATCAAAACAAGAACGGGCAGTATGTTAAGCTTAAAATTAGCCACTGGTTAGAAGTGGAACTAGAGTTTTCTGGCAAGCAAGGACGATGCAAAACGAAGACGACGACTTGGATATTGATATTCCGTACAATGGAGTTTTTGAATTCGTCGACAAGTGGGTGATCAAGACTATTAGAGTGTGGGTTGACTGGCTATTTGGGGAGATATTTAACTTGCCCAAGGTCCAATAGATATCGTAAGGAGTTTTAGAACATGTATATTATCCCTCTGTATGCAGTGTAGGTGGGAGACCTTTCGGTAGTAGACAATATATTGTGTTAAGACGGTTCACCGAATGGGCAGTGTTATGACTCAAATTGAATATTTTGTAACTGGGGCAGTACTTTGACTCAAACCGAATATTTTTGTAGCTGATTGTCTCCTCCTTTTTATAATTAGCAATAAAAAAGAATAAAAAAGGTTGGGGATTTTCCCATATTTTTTCTATTTCTGATTGGACAGACTCGAATCAACTGGCAAACTATCAGTTTGATTCTTGATCTATTTTTGGTGGACTGCGCTAGTAGTTCCTACTGGGTTGTCCATAGTTAGTTTTAGGTGCTTTTGGGCCTATAAATCATTTGCTTGGTTTAGTCACCGAGAAGTCTATTAAGATTTAAGCCCAACAGGCTCACCTTATTCTCTGCTTGCTCCACGCCCCTTTATTCACCTAAGTCCTAGCCGACGAAGAGCGGAAGAGGCATAGAGAGAAGTGAACCGATCAGAGGGAGAGAGAGATGACCACGAGGTTACAAAAATGGCTGAGCGTAACGATGCCTCTTAAGCTTATGATGCGTCACGACGTCTTTTGCTTCCACCGTCTCTTGCACAACGGCCCTGACACTGTCGAAGAACTGTTGGACCGTCACTTGGTCAAGAAAGGGAAACCTCTCGACGACGAGGAGGCCGAGTTGGAGATTCGGCGCCGACTCACCAGTAACCGGCGCGAGGCGCTTAGTCTTTACCGGGATATCCTCCGCGCCACGCGGTTCTTCATGTGGGCCGATTCCCGGGGCGTCGTCTGGCGGGACGTCCTGAGAGCGAACGCCCGGAAGGAGTTCGAGGAGGCCCGGTTCGAGCCCGACCCAGAAATCGTGACCCGATTGCTGATTGGTGGGCGTGATGCTGTGCAATCTGCTCTCGAAAAGCTCGCGGAAAAACAGAGGAAGCAGATTGAGAAGGAAGGTGGCGGTGGAGATCTACGGTGATTGATGATTTGGGTAATTTTGATTCCGATCCTCGATTCATAATTGATATCTTCGGTGTGTTTGATTTCGTTGCTGGAGGACAGAAAAATTGTATCGTGTACGTGTTAATTGTGCATACCAACCGTACGATTAATTGGCTCTAGCTGAACTAGCTATGGTTTTGAATTGGGAAATGCCATACTTATATGTTAAAGATCCACATTTCAGAATATACAATTCCAGAATGCATCTATAGTACAAAGTGTTTTCCTTTTTCTTTTTCCCGGTATTTGATCTTCTCGAGTTTGCTTTGATTTCGGCCGTATCTGGAAGTTACTAGTTAAGGACCTCTTAGTTATGTGTCTATAATTTGCTTCCTGATGTTGTGGGCTGGTGTATATTCTGCCGTCCATAAGGTTTCTGCCTTCAAGTACCATTTTTGCTGCCGTATTGTATATCCTGAACTCGGGGTGCCCAGGTTACCGGCCAACTCGGACTGGTTTTGGCCAAACTGGTCCCTTTTTTTTAGACCCGATTTACCGGTTCGATTTCGGGTTACCTATATGGAAAATCGGAACTGAACCGGAATATACCACTTCAAATCGGTATTTACCCGTTAAAAAAATTCCAAAAAAGTGCCTTAAAAAAGTAAAAGGGCTAAGAGGCTCAAACCAAAAAAGGCTCAAAATGTCATCGTCGAAACTGTCCACTCCGGACCGGTGAAATCGGGAACCAGACCAGTACTATTAGAATGACCGGTCGAATATGATCACTCTACAAAATTACCGATTTGGTTGGATCGGACTGAACTAGACATTGGACAGTCTTATCCTGAACCATGTCTACTCTCGTTTCATTCAGCTAGAAAGTATATATATATTTCTCGTAGATTCTTTCGTATGTGGTTTAAAATGGGTAAAATTCAATTTTTAGTCTTTATTTTTTTTATTTTTACCCTTTTTACGTTTTAAAAATTTATTTTCGGTCCCTGATTTATTACCATTTTTAATAAGTGGTCCTTCCGTCGATAAACGTTAAGCTCCCCTAACTTTGCCTAACTCGTCTCATTAAAACCACGTCAGCCTCTTCCCTAAAGTGACTCTTAGCCATTTTCAACAACCGAAGCTTGTTTTCAATCTCCGGCAGCCTCTGGAAATGGTGGTGAGCCCATGGGAAAATTCCTATCTAAGCTTTCATGGTTACCTGTGGCATCTGTTTTGAGATAAGAGATTTTCAGCACCCTTTGTAAGTTTGGAATTCAAAAATGCATGCTTACATATCTGAGTTGTGGTACTTGCGCATGGAAGAAGAAACAATTTAGAGAAGAGGCATAGAGAGAGCTGCTGAAGCGGAAAAACAGAGGTGAGTGGCAAGGACGGCTGACGTGTTTGGCGCTCCCATCAGCTCCTTAACGGTTCAGTGACAGTGAGGGAAGGATCAATTAAAATAATAATAATAATAATTTAGTGATTAAAAAATAAAATTTTAAATCATAATGACTAATTTGTAAGAAGGGATAAAACTTAATGATTAAAAATTAAATTTACATTAAAATGGCAATAACAAGCTAAATTTGAAAGTCCAGCTTTGTTTTTTTGCTCCATTTATGTAGATTTAATGGGTAATATCTTAGGATGCGTTTGCACCAAAAATATCACAATATTTTTCACCAACTTACAAAAAAATATTACAATATAATCTCTCTCTCCTATAAAAAAATTACAAAAAATATAAAAAATTATCTATCTTCACTTTTTCACTAAACCCAATACCAACACAAAACTCAACACCAAAAATTTTTCAACACAAACACAACCTTAGTACGTCTATTAATTATAGGTAAAAAGCATCTCATGTTTTAACATGATGAATTAGTGCTTTCTATTTGAAGTGTCTACTAAATTATAGGCAACATGCCCGAAATACCATTTCAATAAATTTTTTTAAAAGAATTTATTAAAAAAAATGATATATTGTCTTGAAGGAGTATTTCAATTTTTTTAGATGCTTTCCAACTTAAAGTTTAAATCAAACAGAATGCTATAATTGATTAAATTCAAAACATAAGGGGTGAGATCACCCTTTTAAAAATTAAGAAGACGAGATTAATTTTAACTTATAATCAGAGGCATACTATTACATTATCTATATATTTTTTATGCCATTTTTTCAGTAAAGGAAAAAAAATAAAAATAAAAACGAATTTCACTAGACTACTGGGCCTGGTATCCGTTTTTGATTTAGCAGTTAAAAGCTTGCCCTCATTAACATTTGGAAAATTTAAAAATCAGAGTTTTTTTAATCATATATTTTTAAAAATGTTTAAAATTAATAAATTAATGTTTGATTTTAGGCTATGTTAACAAAATTGCTAGCTCTATCATATTTTTGTCCAGTAATTTATAATATTACATGCTAAGTGTTTAATAGTTGACTATTTTCAAACTCTTGAACCTATTTCACAATTTATGTATCAGTTTAATTTAAAATTTACTCGCAAGAAAAAATTTATAATTCATATTCACCACTAAATAGGGTTTACCTAGAGTGAGAATTTTTTCTGAACAATCTTTCCATGTTCACTGACATGTCATATATATTTTTAAGATTTGAGTTCTGATTAGTAAATTGATTTTCCCTGACAGACTAATAAATTCCTTCCTACCAATCATTCTCTTTTCATTTTTACCACTACTGTACCTAAGATGTACTTTAAAGCTGTGTTTGTTTGAGAAGTAAAATGATAGAATTATTAAAATTTTAGGTATTGGATTGAGGGTTAATGTCCTTTTTAGTCCCTAGGTTTTGGGGCGGTACTCGTTTTAGTCCCTAGGTTTTATTTTTGTTCAAAACAGTCCCTAGGTTATTTACGTTTGTCTTTTTAGTCCTTCCGTCCAATTCTGTCACTCCCGAGCCCAGTCAGCTAACGGTGTGACACGTCACACCCAATAGAATATTGACACGTGTACCAACTTTTTAAAAAATAATAAAAATATCCACATGGACAAAACTAAAAAAAAAAAAAAAAAACGGGAGAGGCACCCCGTGGCCACCACCGAACGGGGAGCCCAGATCTGGGCTCCCCGTCTGGCCACCGTCGACGGGGAGCCCAGATCTGGGCTCCCCGTCGCCGTGGTGAGTGCCCCCGGCCACCCCCGTCGACGGGGAGCCCAAATCTGGGCTCCTCTTTCGGTGGTGGCCACGGGGGTGCCTCTCCCGTTTTTTTTTTTTTTAGTTTTGTCCATGTGGACATTTTTTTATTTTTTAAAAAGTTGGTACACGTGTCAATATTCTATTGGGTGTGACGTGTCACACCGTTAGCTGACTGGGCTCGGGAGTGACGGAATTGAACGGAAGGACTAAAAAGGCAAACGTAAATAACCTAGGGACTGTTTTGAACAAAAATAAAACCTAGGGACTAAAACGAGTACCGCCCCAAAACCTAGGGACTAAAAAGGACATTAACCCTTGGATTGATGAAGAAGTGAAGAAATAGAATGAAAAAAGTTGATAAAAATATAAAAATTGGTAAAAAAGTGAAAAAAAAAATGTATGAAAATTGATAGAAAAGTAAGGAAATATAATATTTTTTAATAATTATAAAAATTTAGACCGTAAAATTTTGTTATGCAAATATAGCCTTAAAACCTTTTTATCTTTCCTCAAACATCCAACGGTCAGTACGTGTTTTCAAGAATAGGCGGATGTAAGAGAAAAAAAAAAAAGAGAACGTGAGGAGAGGACTTTTCCTTTCAAGACTTGACTTCTGACCCGTGACCGTCAGTACCAGTGTGCGACCAAACCTTGGGCAGACAAAAACTCAGGCTCCCAAACCATGAGCTATGGAATGTCCATATTACCTGTTAGTTACCTAATCTGAATATCAAAATCAGCGATATCTAGAAGATACACAGGGCTAAATTAGTCATTAGGCGGTCGCGGCTTGGTGACTTTGCCTACTGCTGAATCCTATAAATAGCAGACGTCCTTAAAATTGCCAGTCCAAGTCAGCCAGTTCCTGATAACTCCGCGTCTCAGACAAACAATGAGAAATCAGACAGTGGACAAATTCCTACTTGCAGGCCTCTTTCCGAGTTCGAGAATTAGGGCTTTCGGTTCGAAAATGGTGAAGGGAAGGTACGGTCGTTTGCAGAGCAAGAAAGGCTCGACATTGAGATTCGCGTGGTCCATGCTTTTCATGCTCTCGGTCGTTCTTTTGATGCTATTGGCTCTCGGAATCGTCTCGCTACCGATCAGCACCGACGATTCTCCGCCTGATATCAGTTCCGCTAGGCGCAGGAGCATTGAAAAGTATGCGTTTTGTTCATTGTCTGCAGTTCAGAAGAGTTTGATCAGTTAGTCTGTTAGTGGGATGTTGTGTTCCTCTTTTTTTTTTTCGGTCACGTCTCTCATTTCTCTTTTCGCAGAGGTGAAGGGCTTGGGGATAGGGGTGAGCAGTGGACTGAAGTTATTTCTTGGGAGCCCAGGGCATTCCTTTATCACAATTTTTTGGTTAGTCTTTGAAATTTCGTTAAACATTCATTTATCGATATATGTTTTCTGTGAGGTTGTGGCTTGTTCTCTCTCTCCTTCCCTCCATCCCCTGCTTTACATGCAATGGATCTCAGACATATTGATATCTCAGTATCAAAAATAAACGTGTATGAGTTTCTTTGCAGCTTCATCTATCTATAATTTAGTACTCCCGCTGATATTTTAGCAATTTGTTCTCTAGAATTTGTGTACAGATAAAAAGATTTTGGTGAGTTGGTTAAATAGTTGTGAATTTTACTGTGAGTACTATTGTCGGGTGACTCGGGGGTAGATGATAAATTTGTTGCTCATCCGAAATAGGAATCTTTTAATACTCGCGTGATAAGTAATGGATAAGAGTATTAATTCTGTATGATCTTCTGAGCAGTCGAAGGAAGAATGCGAGTACTTGATAAGTTTGGCCAAACCTTATATGAAAAAATCAACTGTCGTCGATAGCACAACTGGTCACAGCAAAGATAGCAGGTTTGCGTTTCCAACCCATCTATCTCCACTCTTGTTACAGACGAAATATTTAACAGAAAATGAGAGGCTGATCTGCATTACATGATCTTTTTGTTTGTGTGGTCCGTAATGCTTTCCAAAACCTAGTAATATTCTAGATGTATTTATGCAATACACTAAACAATCTTGTTTGCAGGGTTCGTACGAGTTCTGGAATGTTTCTCAAAAGAGGACGAGATAAAATCATTAGGGGTATAGAGAAAAGGATAGCCGACTTCAGTTTCATACCTGTAGGTATGACATTTTCAAAATCACATCTTTGTAAACAATTGGAGTTGTTACTTCACGGACTTTTTTATTTACCCTCTATAGTTGATCCGTGTAATCCATTCTCCAATGATCATTTTTGTGCTCTTCGGGTGTGACATTTGATTTATAGTTCCCAGCTACAAATGGGAATTCTTCTTTTCCATGAAAATTTCTATATCTAATTATGAGGACTGTCCTCGCCTGATGTTATCTGTCTGTCTCCACGAAGCTTGTTTTGTAAAGATAAGAGTTTCCAATTCCTAAACTGGAATGCTGCTAATTTAAGCCGAATTTGTTGGAATATTCACTTTTACTTAATGCAGTTGGTTAAGCGGTGGAATCCCACGTTCAGTAGTAGACTAGATGTTTAAGATTAAGATGATACGGTTAAACTCAAACCTACAAGCCTCTGGGTTAAAGTGGTATCTTTATATCCTATATTAAATCCTTGTTATGCGACCTTCCACGGTTTCAACTCTCGTCTCTCACAAACTCATATTCCCAAATTATGGTGAAGTTCGTTGTGTGACACTTGAAAAACTTCTTTACCTTCTTAATGATGCATGACTATGCGTGCTCCCTTACTACAGTTGACTTCAATAGTGTTCGATTACCAACTAGAGTCAGTATTTGGTGTAAAATCTAGAGTTCCAGGTTCATATGAATGTACTCCTCGTGAGTCAAATGTATTGCGGGTAAAAGTTTTTTTTTTTAACTAGAGTAACTGCTGGAAGGGTGTCATCACATCAATTACCATTGGGAGTGTGGGACACCAAGGCTAAGTGTTTATGAAAACCAAACAACTTTAATCTCCAAAGTGTATCCGTACTTCTGATCCTGAATTGATTTAGTTTGCAAGATTGTGGGCCTCGTGTTCTCTTATCTTTTTCAAGGATACTTTTGCCTCTTGCTCTTATAATTGTTCTGGAGGTCCCGCAGGTGGATTGTGGAGATTCTGAGAATTTGCGTATATGAATAATGGGCTGTAACTTAAAAGAGAGTAGGGGAACTGTAGTTTAAGTCTACTGTTGGAGAAAACTCTAGACCATTTTCTCATGCAACAGTACAATTTACAGAGCATGGAGAGGGACTTCAAGTTCTCCACTACGAAGTAGGGCAGAAATATGAACCTCACTTTGATTACTTCGTCGATGAGTACAACACCAAGAATGGGGGGCAGCGGATTGCTACGGTTCTTATGTATCTGTAAGCTTGAATTCCCTCTTCCCATGTGCTGGAGCACTTATCTCTTAATTTGTGCTTGTTGCATCTTTCATTTGCTTTATTTTTCCCTTGACCCTTTTTATTACTTCCACCATGGATGCAGGTCAGATGTTGAAGAGGGAGGTGAGACTGTGTTTCCTGCATCAACAAGAAATTTTAGCTCTGTGCCATGGTGGGATGACTTATCTGAATGTGGTAAAAAGGGTCTCTCTATAAAACCTGCAAGGGGTGATGCACTGTTATTTTGGAGCATGAGGCCTGATGTCACCCTAGATCCATCAAGTTTGCATGGTTAGCAATTCTTCCATTTATTACTTGTTAGTAACTTGAGCTGAGGTTCGACAATGATTCTGCAGTTTGTATTTTTCAGAAAAATACTTGGCTTTTATTTCTCAGCCGCAGTGATATTATTTCTTGTGTTTACTGCTCTCCAGCCGTATTAATTTGACGTGTAATGGTCAATGACTTGAGTTATCGTTCGTATTATGGTTTGTGCTAGGTAGTTGCCCTGTGATTAGAGGGAACAAGTGGTCAGCAACAAAGTGGATGCATGTTGAGGAATACAAGGATTAAACTGTTGGTTGTCAAGGTACTTCACAATACCCAAAGTTCCGTGAGGTTTGCATGGTTAGCAATTCTTTCCTGCTTATTCACCTAATTTTTTTAAATGAGTGTAATATATATGTTGTTTCCCTTGATCGTGCTGAATGAATCATATTTTATGGACATGGATGTTACTACCCCCTTCATATGCGAAGCAGTTTTCGTGAGATCATAGTGGGCACTGAATTAGTGAAAAGAAGAAAAATCTTATCTAAAGAACACATCTTGTTCATGGTAATAAGTTGGTTGATGACTTATTCTTCTTCTTCTTCATGTGTAAAGATACTAATTTGGTATTTTATCACTTCCTTGAGTCCACTCTGTGTTATTGTAGCGATCTAGGAAGTCGACTGGTGTCCCCCTTCCCCCTTTCCGATTCTATTGAAATATGATGGAACCGGCGCATAACTTCATGTTGCATTAATTGTGTGGAAGGAAGTTTTCATATCCAGCTAATATATATCTCTGACTCAAAATACATTTGTTATTTGATCTTACGGGCAATATTTCTTTTGGCAGAAGACCCGGATGTGCATGCTCCTTGTGTCCTTGTTGCTAGCGTAGTAACTCCAGACTCGGGCCCTAACGTAGCGTGGTGTCCCTCAAAGCTGCCATGTTGCTCTTAACACTTCAACTGCCTTGATCAAGTCTTCATTCCATTTACTTTTTCATAATCTTTCTAACCAGCATATTGTTTGCCCGTCCCACATCTTGAAGCATAAAGTAGGCACCCCTGGTGCAGAGTACATAATCATAGTTGCAGATCTGGCAAGTTGGTTCCGTAAGTTCTGCAAATTACTTTTTTTTTTTATATTTTTTTAATAGGCGAAGTAAACAGAGGAGATAGGAATTGGGCTCCAAATGCTGTTGTGATAGAAAACTGTAAACTAGCACAATTGCCTCCAAAACACGTGTTTATAAACTCCTTTTTTCATAACATCTCGTTTTGGATCTGTCAGAACTCAGACGGCGCTTGCTTTACTGACTTTTTCTCTCTCCTTTTCCCTTTCTTTTTGGTTTTAGTTTGTTAGCAATCAAGCTCTTTCCACGCACTTATGCACTCTTTTTTTCTCATTTTCATTCAACTTTTTGTGTTAAGTTTGGTAATTTGAGTTGCAAATTGTAAAATGAATAGTAATTAAAGTACGCAAAATGAATCTTCCCCTAATAATATCCCCTTACAAATGCTGGCTCTATCAAGAGATTAAAGGAACGAAAAAAAAAACCCATTGCGGATTTTGTTATACGAGACAATTCAAAAACTCCTGGTTCATTGAAAACGCTAGTATACAGGAGAACATAATATACGAAGAACTCGTAAAGCAATAGTTGTTGTAGGCCTGCAGATATTTTTCTTTCTTAGCCCGAACAATTATGGATTCAAGAAAGCCGTTTGTGCGGGACTCCCCGCTTGGGGGTGGTGGTTGGGGTTGGGTTTGACCCATAGAGCTGTAGATTATTGTGCAACATCTTCTGTTGAAAGGCAGCATAAGTTTTAGGCATCGAAAAGCACAGAATGATCAGATCCGAGCGTCTTGCCATTACCTTTCCCAGCATGATATAATCAAACACGGATCCCCAGTTGGCTATTCACACCGTTTTTACACTGCATATCATGCATATTAATGGGCACGAACCTTAACTTTGCCAATTTCACGAAGCTGGCAGAGGATCTCAGCAAAATCTTCAGGCGGAGGGCATGAAAAGTGTACCTTCTTCATACTGTGTGGATGCTCAAACCTAAAAAAGATAAGGGGCAAAAGTCACCATTCTGTTAAAACCTTTGCAAAGCCAATATTGCAAACTAAGCTATATCCTCTAACCCGCGAGCCAAAGCATGAAGGCAAGGCCTCTCCAATCCAGAAACCAGTTGCAAAAGCTGCCCATGGAAGCTGGGTGGGGTTCTAGGCCGAAGCAGCGACAAGGACATGCTCTTGGTCCCTCCATACACTTCATCACCTAAAAGAGGAATTCCCAAGTACTTTGCATGCGCACGGATCTACGTCAAATAAAATCCAGGGATTGTCAGTATAAATTGCAGAAGACCAAGAATATTTTCATCTCCACAGTGTTTCTTATGTCATAAAAAGTTGAATGAAAATGAGAAAAAAGAGAGGCATGATGTATTTTTTTTTTTTCTGATAAGTGAGATGTATGATGTATAAGATTGCATCAGTGCGTGGAACCCAATTAGTGCCAAATGCTATATCCATCATTCCGATGGCCCAGCACAGGCCTAGAGCAAATAATAATAAAGTGGTGCACAGGAAATTTGTCAGCACACTGGGAACATCCTTCCAAAATAGGAATGGCCTTGACAACAAGAGATCCAAAGGATAAACAACCGGAAGTATATGTTATGGCATTAGACAGTTTTTTCATTTGGAAAATCAAACATTCAAGGCAAATGTCAGTGGAACAAGGAAAGTTATATTCAAAGGAAAGTACATCACCTCAAAATGAAACACTGAAAAGATTGCCAAGGATAGCTGAGGATACCCGATCATAAAAGGTACAAAACCTAAGAAATTCAAACCTCAGGCAATACCTTTGGTTTCTCATACTAGTTGACAAGGTTTTGAGAAATGAATCCTCGACCAGGCAGGAAAAAGGATAGTGCGTGTTGACAATGCTATTTTACAGAATTCAATTTTCAAAAGGCAGAAAATAGATGTTGGTGTTGTTGGCTTGGGTTCAGAAATACAAAGTTGAATCAAAGTTGATCAGTAACTATTATCCTCAACAAGGGAAAGTTCTAGTTAAAAAAAAAAATGCTAGTGTCCCCATATCTTTTCATGGCCACACTTTAGAAGAAAACCATGACCATAATGATTTACTAACACATGGGATTTAAAGAATTACAGTCTGACATGAAAAGGCTGGAACATGGCATGTCCTTTGACCATTGACAGGACAGAGAAAGCAGCTCCTGTTCCACATCAAGTCAATGCACCTAACCTAACAGAACAGACGGTTTTCTTAACTGCAAGAGAAGGACCACGATGTCGTGATATTTAACTACTGGATATCATTTCTTACGGTTAAGCAAAAGGCATATATATTCTAGCTGAAAATCAGATCCTATGATTTCAGATGTTCTAATAGCCATCCCACTGCAAGGAAAAACACCATCACGTCAAAGATCCCTCCGTTAATTACAAAAATTCTGGTGAGCCTCTGAAAACCAAATCCAGTATGAGACACGGCATCAATATTCCATGAAATGACTTAGTCATCACACCATTTGAATACAAATTTAATATGCAGTTTAAACTTCATCTTCATAAAGTCTTGAAGTACCTGATGAGTACGTCCAGTTTCTAATCTCCACTCCACTAATGCAGAACCACCACCGGCAAGTATCTCTATTACTTTGTACCTGATACAGTTTTGACCAACTTTAGTACACATTCAGCATAACCTGATAAAGATCTGAACAGTTTATAGTCTAAAAACAAGCAAAACCAACATAATGAAATATATTGCTGCATTTCTTTGATGCATGCTAACTTGTATTGCTGCACCAAAATAGCAACCCAAGTCCACTTTTGCAGTATGCTACCATTTAAATCCCCATTGACATTTATTTCCTTCCCTTTTCAATGACCTCTGGATTCTAAAGTCACAAATAAATCAGATTTACTTTTCCAAAGGGCTGTGTTCCTTTTTTTCTTGCATTCTACTCACTGCAGATATGAAATATAAGCAACATCTGAAATGCACATGTTGGAATATATAAAAAAATCTTTGGTTAAAAGATTTTTTTCTGCATAAACATATATGAAAAATAAGTCAGGATTTCAGTACAGTGGAAACCAGATCCCCTGATCCTAAGGCCAACCCCCAGATGTTAGCAAATTGCGTGAGTACTTTTGAATCTTCCAAATTCCAATCTTCCACTACTTTAGATGTTAGAGAGACAGTTCTGATAGCAGGGTAGTCCAAACCCTTAGGAATAAAAAACTACAGGCATCTGCTATGTCGCATTTCATGGAGACTCTTGCCACCAGGCAGGGAAGCACTGATAACCTACTTGATTCATCCTACGAAAGGTATGACCAGATTGGAGTCATAGAAACTCTGCTACCATACTCTTAATAATTCAGATACATGATAAACTGACATGATCTTCTCTTGCATTTACCATATGAAGCATAAGTTCAAGCAATAGACCATAAAAAACACTTGTAACATACTAAAGAGAAGTGATGGAAGACCATCAATCACCTACTAGCAGCATGACGAGCCTGTCGACTGATATTTGATCCAGGTATAGCAGCCATACGAATCCGGTTATTTAAATCACGACCAATTGGAACCTCCACCCGTCCATCAATTGGAGATGGCACTCCACAAGTAAGACAGATGTATAATCTCTCAATTGTGTGTAGTTTGAACTGTTCAGATAAATGGGCATGAGAGCGTTCATCCTGTAGAGCAATAGTCCACAAACCCAAGAGAGTTAACCAAACTTGCAAATTCAACTATTATATACAAAGTGATAGTTTTCTAGTTTCCAGTGCTTCAGAGCAATTCTCAAGGGAAGAAATAGAGAAGAAAAGGGGAAGCAGGGGATGTTACCTTAGCAACAACAAGTAATCCGCTAGTGCCTTTATCCAATCTGTGCACAATCCCTGGGCGAATAGATGGCCCACTCATGCTGGAATATAACCCCTCATTAGGACTATCATCAGTAGAAAAGCTACTGAACTCATCGTCAGAAAGCACTTCCGCATTCGAAAATGCAACTGGAAGACTGCAATGATGAAGAATGCCATTTACAAGAGTGCCAGTAGCATTCCCAGGTGCTGGATGAACAACCTACATCAGAACAAGAAGGCCATTTTGAGTGTCAAGATGAAATTGACATTGATGATTTCTGAAGTTTGATCCAGGAATGCTCCATATATATGTACATGGACATACAAATTTTTTGGCTCAGTCACAAATGCTCCATTTGGTTGTAGGGGATGAAGGAAAAAGAAAATTAAAACTTCACAAATATTTTGAGTAACATTTACAAAGTGATTCATGAATATCATGGCCAGCATCTGCTGATAGCATTATTCATGCTACAAGCTCAGTGGTGCTTAATCCTTTCCGTATCCTCTTTGCAATCAAACACTGCAATTTGTTACAAAGTAACCAGCACCAGTTGCTACAATATGACCAGCATTGATTTGCTACAAAATCCCAAGTTCTACCATTAGACGTACAGCAACTTGATACTAGATAGACATGACTATCAAGGCCCAAATAGAAAAAAGAAAAAAAGAGAATTGAGATCTTTACCATGTGTGCAGGTTTGTTGACGACTAGTACATGATCATCTTCATAGACTATATTCAGAGGTATGTTCTCTGGATCAGCCCTTAAGGGTTGCAACTCTGAAATAGTACAATACACCTTATCTCCAGCTTTTACATTGTGCGAAACCTGGCATGCATCGAAACATAAATTGAGCAGAATTTCTTCACCGGAATCAGGAAAAATTTGAAATGCATCGAACAGAGGGAAAAACTCCAGCAAATCATGATGAGTTAAGAATATACGAGCCACATATATTAGCCATAATTAAGAAATTTTCTACAAGGCATTTCAGGTTGAAAAGTTCAAATAAACGTTTCCAATGGGAAAGTTCAACTATCAAAATTTGGAAACGGAACCATGGCAAGGAGCTTATAGGGACCAAAAAACCATCGCAAGGAAATCTAGAATCAGCAGAAAGGACCGTACCATATCTGATGTGCTTAGTTGGAAGATTTAAATTCTTCAACTAAAGCACGGGTTCCACTAGACGCAACTCTTCTTCATTCTTAGTAGTATTGTTTTAAAGTTTTATTACAGTAAGAGCGAGAGACCATATCTGAACGGTTCAGAGAAATATAGGCAGAAATTCGAATCACCTTATCCACGACGCGGCCATTGACACTGACGAGGCCGGAACGAATACTTGACTGGACGCGAGCCCGACTGATGCCGCCAATGCGAGAAGATATCCAAGAATCCAGCCTCAGCTTACCTGAATCGATACACACGGTCTCCTCCAGCCTCAGCTTACCTGACGCGAGCCCGACTGTGCGTCCGACCAGGACTTCCTGATCCTCATCGGAGTTTGTAGAACCAGAACTGAAACTGGCTGTGAAGAAAGTTCTCAAAGACCTACGAGGAGTTCTAAGGCAACTAGGGGAGAAGGAGAAGAAAGAAGGTGAGGCTTGAAATACAAATGATTTCGCCGAGGAAGATGAGCAGCAAGAGTAGATGGAGAGCATCGTCTTCTGTTACGGTTATTGCTTCTTTAGGATAAATTAGGGAGGGTGGGAAAGCTGGCCCCAGGAAGGGAAGGGAACTACAACGACGACGTTCGAGGTGCCACTACGACTTTATTCGTTCTGAGGCCGTTTCTTTAATTCTTTTGTTTTTTTTTTAAAAAATACATTTTTCACCTACAGATTATCATAGATTTTACACCTTAAACTACAAATTTTGATACATTACACCCTCTAACTATCAATTTTTGACACTGCACCATTTTTCAAATTTTAAGACTAAAATGACGATAATGACATTGACCCATTTTGTATATAGTAAAGATATTCTTGTCAATGTATTAATTTATCAAGGGTATTATTGTCAAATAGACGGTGCAAAGTGTTTAATATTAATAGTTGGATGGTGTAATGTGTCAAAATTGATAGTTTAGGGTGCAAAGTGTCTAACATTAGTGGTTTGAGGGTGCAATGTCTTAAAGATGGTAGTTTGGGGTGCAATGCGTTACTACCCAGGTAGTTTGTGGGTAGAAAATGTATTTTTTTTTAATCACATGGACAAAAATTGTCCTATTTATATTATTTGTACAAAGTTTCCCTCTGGGTATTTCGGCTCAGTGGATCCCACTTTTTTGCAATTTGATTGTTGATTATTCTCGTTGATAATGTGTAGTTTTGGTAACTATGTATTAAATTGGATTAAATTTTCATATTTATTTATTATATCTCATTTAGTAATGTGACCCGATTTTGAGGATTTATCTTATCCGTAAATATATATTAATAAATTTTGATAATTTGAGAATTTAACTTCCATTGTATAGACTTTAAAAATGATATCGAACTTAGCTGGAAAGCAAATTATTTCTCAAAAGAAAAATAATCCAGTGTTCTGAGGGAGTACAGGGTTATAACACATTTTGAGACTATTATGATTAGTACACTTGCAACGCCTCTAGTGTAACCGAGTTTATTGACATGGGTGGGTATAGGCACCGATACAGCAGGCGAGAGACACTGATCTTACGGCGGAAGGCAAGTCAGGCAGAGCTCTGAGGGGTTTTATTTGTGTACATGATACAAGCGACTTGACTTGATCTCAGCTTCCCACCGTTATCTCATGTGTTCCCCTTTCCATCATTGCTACAAACTCGTCATAATTGATTCTTCCGTCCTGCATATTGGATGCAACAGGAACTCATTCGACCCGTGTTAGCAAAGAACACTGAAAGAGACAAAGTGAAGAAAAAAAAAGGAAAAAGAAGAAGAAAATAGATGATTGGGATTCAAGATAAGACAGTTAATTACCTTATCCGTATCGACATCTTCAATCACTTCATCTATGGTAGCTTCATCCCCCATTCCATATTGAGTCATAGCATGTCTCAGTTCATCTCTAGTGATAAATCTGGTGAGAATCAAATAAGTATAGAAAACGTCAATGGTGAATGTGCAATTACTTCTGCCATTGGAGGAAAGTTCGTGAATATGAGTTAATCAGAACTGACTCACTGCCCAGTTTGAGGCAAATGGTTTGAGCATTGTTTATGAGGTTCTAATTAGTATTTAAAGAACCAGCATACTAACCCACTGTCATCCTGATCAAAGTGCCTAAACGCTTTATACAAGTTTTCTTCCTTGTCAAGTCTATGCCGATGCATGGTAGCGGTGATGAATTCAATATAATCGATAGTCCCGTTCCTGTCAACATCAGCCTGAAGAAAGAATATATAGAGGTTAAAATCTCGCTGAGGCTAGCCCAAGGAACATTGATAAACGACAACGAATAGTTTATTCTATTTCAGCACTTACTGCATCCATCAGCTGCTTAATTTCTGCTTCACTGAGCTTAGATCCTAGCCTGGACAATCCAGTTTTGAGTTCTTCCAATGTGATGGTTCCACTGTTATCGGTGTCAATGTTGTTGAACATCTGTTTCAAGCCCTTGATTTCTTCT
Organism: Myrica gale; assembly: GCA_963930655.1. Taxonomy (NCBI): domain Eukaryota; kingdom Viridiplantae; phylum Streptophyta; class Magnoliopsida; order Fagales; family Myricaceae; genus Myrica; species Myrica gale. The sequence goes on along the minus strand of OZ005609.1, from coordinate 8,099,283 downwards.
TCTGAAAGGTTCTCTGCTATTACCTTCCAATAATCCAAATCTCAGTCACTAGGATAACCTCAACTCAAGTAAAAAAACGGCCGAAAGGAAAAGTTATGAACAACCAATAACTTTGTTCCTCAGTCTAACCACAGGTTGTTATGTAGTGCATCTAGATTTTATATGGAAAGCACATGTATAATGGCCACAGGCCCAACCAGGATAATGACATTTCCTTGAGAAAACTGGACAAGACAATTATAGTTAAGACCGCCTAAGGGTGAATCCTGCTGAAAGAGCCACAGTTCAGTACATATTTTTTCATCCTTTAGATGTGTTTTGATTTCTTTTCCAAGGTGTAAACTTCCATAGAGCTGTAAAACCATAAACTTCAGTACATTTAACAGTTACAAGGCAGAGACAGAAGTCTTATGGCAATGTACACTCTCCATGCTTCATATGACTGGGAATCTCCCGACTGTTTTCCAAAACGGTTGCTCCTGATCCTAAATATTTTCGTATGAGATCATTTTCTGAATTCAAGAAGTTCTATTGTTTTCACTGTTGATTATCAGTTTCCCTGAATACTCTAATTCTTTGCAATGACTGTATCTATTTGAAAGGCCACATTACCGAAATGGAGTCTATTTATTTACTGGGGATAACTGCATAGGACTAGATCTTGTGATCATTCGGGAAATCGCTTCAACATGTAACAACTCAACCCTAACAACTTGAATATTGCATTCCGTGTCACTTAAAGAGAGAAGAGAAGAGGTTCATACCTTTAGAGCAAGCTTTTTCAGCTTGTTCATTGCTCTAAATTGCTTCATCCTAATTAGAACGGCACTGTCAATAGGTTTGTCAGGTGCTTCACCATCTTCCTTTAACCATGGATGTTCTGGTTTGAGCATAATCCAAATGACATTGACTGTCAGCTAAGTGTTTGTATGAAAATAGTGTTACTGCGGCTTCAATTGCTAAAAGAAAAGGAGTGTGCTACAGTGAGCATGACCTAAATTTGTTTCATTAAACCAATGCATCTCCAAACCTAGATAAGCTATAGAATTCTGTGATAGTAAAATTTGGCGCCCAAAAACTTTTTCCCCGCTGAGGGTCACATGTAGTATTAGAATCTTCTTTTCTTGGCCAGGAAGGGTAAGATCAACCAGTGTAAACTCATTTGACATGGGACTTATCTGATTGGGAAAGCTTACATGGGTGGAAGTCAAGAGCAGTAAGACAATACGACCGTTAGAGTTATATACTCACCAAGGGCATCAGCAGCAGTAATCCGTTTCTTTGGGTCCATCGTCAACATTCTCTTGATGAGATCCTTTGCACCAGTAGATATAGACGGCCATGGGGAGCTTTGCAAGTCAAGGTTTCCTTCTAAAATTGCATTGAATATGCCTTTCTCGGTCTCTGAAAGACAACGTTTAGAAATTAGAACATATGTTATAAAGAATAAAACTAAAAGACAATACATGTTCTGCCTGCAAGACATTGATTTCAGGACGTGTAACAAAAAGAATAGCCCAAGAAACTGAAATTAGAAAGCTGAATACAGGGCAAGTTCACAATTGATTGGTCCTTTACAGCTTTGTTGTTGATCATATGTCTCCAATATCCTAAGGGGTAGTTTTTGGATTTTCAACCTCGCATCTCTTCGGTGCAATAGCAAAGAAAATACAAGTACTTCACCTACCAGCCCAAAAAGGAGGCACTCCACTTAGAAGGACGTATAAAATGACTCCAGCACTCCAGACATCTATCTCCTTGCCATACCTCCGGCGCAAAACCTCTGGGGCCACATAGTATGCACTTCCAACAATGTCCTTGTACAATGTCCCTGGAGAATTTTTTTGTAAATTCAGTTGTTCAAAAGTAATCGATGAGGAAATTGATTCCAAACAAATTTGCAACCTACAGATTACATTTTCCTCCTTTCATTTTCTTGTAAGATACTTGACCAAGGGAACCAAGGCAAGAAATCAGTTACCCATTCATGAGACAAACCAAACTATGATACCTTGCCTTTACTTAACAATACAAATATTTTCCTTTCCATTACCGTTATTGGTACTACCTAGAGAAGGCTAACATGTTTCTTGGGGTGTATGCTGTATGCATGTGTGAAACATTTGACGCATATAGACAAGGGATCACTACCTCTGGCAGGTTTAATTTTTCTTCTCTGTTTTTGTTTTTCTTGTCCTGTAATGGTGACATTACAGATATCAATGGTTTTAGGCTAGCAATATCCGGAAAGTATGCACCAGTCTTTATACTGAAATGTTAACTAGGAGTGTCCAGGTTCAACTCATGAGAAGGAAAGAGTGGAAAAATCTCGGATCTATTGTTTTGTTTTCCTGTTCTGAGAAGACCATTTAACATAAACCCCAGAACGTACTTCAATTGCATCGTTTACAATTACATACTAAGCAGCAAAATTTCATTTCATCTGCTTGAACACATTTACACCACTCCAGTGGAATCCGATGTTGTTTCACTAGAGTATGTCTACTGTTTGTCTTGTTTGCCAGTTGTCTAGTCAGATGTGATAACGCGCAGGACGTGTTTTTGTTTTTGATCCTTTCCTCTTCCTTTCATTATTGAAAACCGTTTAATTGGTTGACTTGTCGCTTTCATCCTTGACTTTGTCAAGCGGACCCATAATGGCATCCGGAGCAATCTTTAGAACTTGATTTTCTACTACTTCAAGTTCAGATAAAAGTCTGTTCCCAGCTCCTACTGATTTATAAGTTGACCTTGAAATTCGAAGCTAGTGGAAAGAGACAATCCCATTATCCCATGGAAAGAAACATTTGTTCAAGCTAACGGGCATTCAAAAATTTGATCCATTCTTACCTATCCTATGCTTTTCTCCAGCATCGCAACTTACTACAATGCTGGAAGGAAAAGGAAAATCCCAAAAAATTGAAGTAAACCAAGGAATGCAAACAAAACATGCATAGTGGATAATTCTTAGCAGAGAATGACAGGAACAGGGCAAAAAGCTGAAAGAATTAAAATCACATACTGCACCGATAAAGTGTACCCATATGGCAACAAACCTTCCTCAATGAAGACAGAGAGTCCAAAATCCGTAGCTTTTATTGGAGAATTCTCATCCCGGCTGACCATCAAGAAATTCTCGGGTTTCAAGTCTCTATGCATCACCCCCATGAAATGACACACGTGAACCACATTCACAAGCTGCCTACCAATCGACGCCGCTTCGCGCTCCGTGTAGCTCCCCCTGGAGATGATCCTGTCGAAGAGCTCGCCGCCAGAGCACAACTCCATTACCAAATGCAGAGTATGCTTGTCCTCGTAAGCGCCCTTGAATTCCACGATATTGGGCTGACCCGTTAGGTGCTGTAGTATCAGAATCTCCCTTCTGACGTCCTCGATATCCTTCTGACTCACGAGCTTCCGCCTTGCTATGGACTTGCAGGCGTATTTGTGCCCCGTGGCCCTCTCCGTACAGAGATAGGTAATCCCAAACTGACCCCTCCCCAGCTCTTTTTCAAGGACATATATAGAGTTAATGTCAACGTACGGTTTGCGAAGAATGTCTCCAATCTCCTCAGAAGATGAAGGAGCTTTCAAGGGAGTGGAGGAAGTCGGTTTTGTTAGAGTTGGGTTATAACGTTCTTGGGTTTGCTTGGGGACTTGGCGGGACTGACGAGGAGGCGAGTCAGAGGCGGAGGAGTAGGAGATATGGATGTCGCGGGGTTTACTGAAGCAGCATCCCATTAGGGGGCGAGAAAGGGAGAGAGGGGGAGAGACTTTCAGGTGGTACTTTTAGAGGAATTTTGGCTGATGGGTTTCTTTCTGCTGTAGTTGGAAGAGCATATTTGAAAATCGTAAAGGAGCTTGTTTGCTTGCCACCAGCCTGCGTATATAAATATCTTTCTTTCTATTTGTACCTTGCTTTTGCCTCGTAGATGGTCCTCGGCATTATTCTTCTACGCTTTTTGCTCAGGTAAGCTTCTGCTAGAGAGAGAGAGAGAGAGAGAGGGGGGTAACCGGGTAAGTGCTTGGTTTCGGTTTCGGTTTTGGTATTTACTTACGCGCTTTGTATGACGGTTTTGCTTGATTTTTTTGGCCATTAGGATTTAAGTTCACGCAAACGCAGAAACATTTCGAAGAAAAATAAAAACGACAAAGTTCCCAAGGAGTCGTAGCAGCGTTGCGTCGTGGATACGTTGATCTAAGCACAGGGCCGAACATAGGAGGCCAATGTTCGGTCCTTATGATTTTGGACCGGTTTATACTCCACAGATAGTTATTTGTCCACAAGAAAAGGGCCACGACAGTACAGAATGGTAGGGTAGAGAAATTGAAGGCTGCAACCTTCGAGAGACACGAACTTGCACGCATATATTGCTCTCTTTTTTAACGTCTATTTTGGTAACCTTATTAGTAGACCCAGAATTCAGCTTCCACCAATCACAAGATCACAACTTTCCTATACGTAAAATGCACGTTTCGCCCGCTGCTGAGTGGAGAACCAATACGTGCATCGGAGTTCACATGGCCTAAATCAAACACTTGGCTGTTAAAAAGGACAAAGTAATCTACCTCCACCTCAACTCCCGCCGGCCGCCGGCGTCTCTCATTTTTCTTTGTTTTGACCGATACTCAAATGGAAGAATGAATGCAAATCTAATCGTTTACATTTCACCGTGACAATCGGATAAGAAAGACTTTTATGAACAGAAAAAAACTAAAGAAGGAAGAAAGGAAGACTTTTGTGGCTGGGGGTCAGGAACAGGATCAAGGAGTTCAGAATCTCAAAATTCGACCTTGGCCCTGTTCCGACATTCCAAGATTGCCCAGATCAATAGTCGTCATTGTCTGGCCATCTAGTCATTTCAGTCTTTGTAGTTGAATCTGGTGAAATAGTTGTAATCTTATCTCTGTAGTTTTACACCTCCAAATTTAGGAGTGGAATACTCCTTGGAGAACGACGTAGACATTGGTTTGCATTTAGAAAAAATTTAAAAATTTTAGTGGTGCTGTAAAATAAATTTTATGAAAACTGTGGTTAATTTTAAATTATGTTTGAAAGAAGTTGAAAGTCGATTAAAAAAATTGAAGAAAGAAATAATTTGATTAAATTTTTTTTGTTTATTTTGACGAAGAAAAATGATTTGATAAGAAAGAGGGAGAATTTTATAATTAAAATATAAAATTTTTATGAACCTTGAAAATTGAAGAGACTAAAAATTTATATTTGCATCTAAAAATTTGAAATTTTCCTACAAATTCTGGATTTGCAAATATGCCTGGTAAAAACGTATAACTAGACTTGAACAAAGATTATTAAATCATATACCCAAAACACAAGTTCTCACAAGGGTCTTTTCAGATAAAGCTTATATGGGTTTTAAAATAAAAGAATCTTCACGTCACAACTACAGCAATTGGACAGACATGTTCTAGGTACCGCATTATAGGACCAAAAAATCACTCGAGAAATTTGAGCGTTCTGGCAAGTCTTGTGGCCCAGATAAGGTTGAGATGAATTGACAGGGCAACATGCGCCCAGTCGCAGTGAACACCAGAAGAAATAAACAAAGGGCAAGCGAGCGAGCGTGCTTCATGGATCAGTTTGTTGCGTCACGGCTGTAGTATTGATCTAGAGTTTTTGCAGGTATACGGTGAAGAAGCTCACGAGGGAAGATACGAAAGCAGCGCCCATGCCAAATCAAGTGACTGGAATATGTTGCGCGTGTCATACGCCCCTTGAGCCACAATTTTTCGCTCAAATTTGTCCAAGAACTCGAGATAAAGCTGAAATTCCACTGAAAGAGAGAATATAAACACACTGCTAACATTGAGCTTCAATATTTTGATGAGTATTAGGCTTCAAATAAGTGCATAAAGAAGAATAATCCCTATTACTTATTAGATATTGTTGCTAGAGAAGGGCTTCAGACACCATATATACATGCATGTAACCCCACACACAGTCAGAGACAGAGAGAGAGAGAGAGAGACCAGATCCTCAGAAGAAAGTGCTTCTTCTCCAACTACAGCTTTCATCGCCTAGACATCCTTCCCTATAGCATAATTTGCATAAAGCTGGAAACGGGAAGAACAGAATTGGTTCAGAGGGGGCGTAGAGAGTGTGAAAGGAAACTAAGGCTGCGTTTGCCACCAAAATTTTACCCAACCACACAAACCCACCCTAAGCCACTTGAAGAGTTATACCTGGTTGGAGACATCGGCATGGTCTCGACGAGTCATTCCCTAACCAATAGCGCTCTGCAAAGGGAAAAAGAGGTGTTACCTACGATAACGTACAACAAAATCCCCAGATATTAACATCTGTGGGTATACACTGTCAATGTGTAAGCTAAGACCCTCTCTATAAAAGCCGTACCTTCATCAGTCAAAATAGCGATGGAAGTACATTAATTGGTGGATATATCTGTTCACATGAAGAAAAAGGAAGATGAAAATAAATAACAGATTGAATTTACCCTCCTAAATATTTAGCTAGCATTTCTTTGCTCTCAACGCAACCATTATAATATGAGAGAAATTATCAAACTCAGAATACACAAGCAAAAAATCAACCGACACTGCACTCAATTGTCCAGAAAGAGAGGTTAATGACCACATAATCAAAAGTCCAGCAACAAATTCATCATTTATACAAGAGCCCACGACCAGTAAATAGAAAGTGTATCATTTCCTCATTTCTGCTTTACAAAACTGAACAATTTATATCCGTTATTTTGAGTCCATATCTGTCGTGCATGATGATGCATCCGTTTATGTTTGACAAAATCAAAAGTGACATGCTGTCAGATTTGCAAGTCTTCTAGATGATATGATGGGTGATAATTATAGACAGCAAGCAATGCATTACAAAAGATATCAACAAGTTCCACGAAGGTATGGGCACAGTTCATTCCAAATGGTGGATGGTCAGTAATTACTATGAATGAGAAACAAACCTGTCGATTGTGGAGTTGCCTGTCGATGTATATCTGCCCCTGTGATATAACCCGTGAGATCAGGAGTAGGGTGCGTAATGTCTGGTGGATAGAACAAAACCAAATACAGATAACGTCTGATATTGTAACAAGAATAAATGACAAACTAGGAAAAGTGTCAATGACATGCAAGTGAAACTATTACCATCATTAGGCATAGTTAGAATAGGAATTTGAGTGATGGATCCCTTTCTTCCTTCAATACGCCCAGCACGCTCATAAATTGTCTCCAGATCAGTATACATATAGCCAGGGTACCCTCGCCTTCCAGGCACTTCCTCTCGAGCTGCAGATACCTGCAGATATGTGACAATTGTGAACAAACAACCCAGGAGTACATGTAGGTCTGAGTGAAGCCCGATAGGGTACTTGTCTGAAAATTGAATCAATATCTTTTCTTTTCTTTTTGTTCAATTGGTGAATCATGCAACCACACCAGATTGAACCATTGACCCCACCCTTCACAAAGGGAGAAGAGTTGGGATATAGTCCGAGAATCAGTGGCATGTCTCGTGAACCAATATCAACCTCTCAATGATCTTAAACCATGGAGAATCACAAAGGTAAAAATCTCAGATGAAGGCTACCAGCCTCTTTTACAGGAAAATATGATCAACATAATGCAAGTTACAGCCCCTACCAACCCAAAAAATTGTGAAACCTTATTACCTCACGAAGAGCATCTGCATAAGAACTCATATCTGTCAATATTACTAGAACATGCTTCCCACATTCATAAGCCAGATATTCTGCAGTTGTAAGGGCAATCCGAGGTGTGATTATGCGTTCAATAGTGGGGTCATTGGCCTGCACAAAGTGCAAATACCCTGTCATCATATCAAAAGGTCTGAAGGAAAACAACAAGTGCCATTAGAAAGATCGTATTTTATATAAATGAAGTTTACCAGGTTTAGGAAAAGAGTCACTCTTTCCATTGATCCATTTTCCTCAAAATCACGTTTGAAGAATTGGGCGGTCTCCATATTCACACCCATAGCCGCAAACACAATGGCAAAATTGTCCTCTTCCACATCCTACAAATTAAGTAATTGTATAACAGGATTATCATATAATTACCACTTAAATGAGATTTGGAATAAATTTGGAGGAAGAATACGAGAAATGAGCAGATAACTAACATGTTAAATACCTGGAAAGAAATCCAAAGAAACAGAGTAATTACTTTGCTCATTGAGGAGTACAAGAGGTTCAAAAAGAGAAAATCCTTGTAAAATCATAGAAAGAAGCGATAGGAACAAAAATAATGATAACAATCATGTGGTTGGGCACAATACCTCAATTGGATTTTCGGGCTTTTCCAACTGCTTTACAAGACCAGCCTGCCGACATATCTGAGCCGCTATTTCATTATGAGGAAGACCGGCAGCAGAAAAAAGAGGAATCTTCTGTCCACGAGCAATGGAGTTCATCACATCAATTGTGGAAATTCCTGTTTGTATCATCTCTTCAGGATAGGTCCTCTCGCTAGGGTTGATAGAACTTCCTGAGAAAGACCATCAACATCTATAAAGTACACTGACGAAGAAATGGTACTATTACTTGGTAATTCAAAAATGATGATCCGATATCACGACCCACCTGAAATATCCAGATATGCCTCAAGCAAAATTGGAGGGCCATTATCAATGGGCTTTCCAGAACCATTAAATATGCGCCCAAGCATATCCAGTGACAGGTGTTTTCAGAACCTGCATGATAAGCATTTTAAGGCAGTATATAGTTGCATGACCAAAGACCACAAAACCAGAGAAATCCCTAACAGTGAAAGTAGACATACAAATATGCAAGACAACCTAGTGTTGCCGCGCTAATGTTGTCCACGTGTTCATAAATGAATTATATCCTCATGAAGAAACCTACAAACAGACACAGGGAAAGAATGATAAAAGGGATGCTTGTTTGTGCACATATTATATGTACAATCTCACAGGCTAGTTCACCATAGGCAAGGCCAATAGTCCTTTCCTTGAATACGAGATCATGCCAGTAATGTATTCATCACCTCTTGAAATAATAGGGCTCTCCGGTTAAGAATAGCCCACGGTTGTATGTGGAAATCTGAAATAAACTTATTTGGAAACCAAATTATAAAGAAGCCAAAAAAAATTAGGGATATCATTTCTTCTTCCCTCCACATTCTACTTTCCCTTTCTAAATATCTCAGACATTTGACATGAGATGCAAAACTCATCACCAGACTTTCTCTGCCCTGAAGGTCAAAGAGTGATTACACGATTGATCGTAAAAAAAAATACATATAGATGTTCCTTGATTTGATAAAATAAGCTCCTCTTATTGTCCAGCAAGAAAAAAAAAACATGGGGAAACTAAATCTGAAGGTGCAGGAGCTTTTGTTTGTGATCACAGGCACAGTATATGACCAGTTGAAGCCTCATTTGGAAAGCTCAACTCATTGCTCTAATTATACTTGCATCGGAAACATTCTTAAGAAGCCACCATCCTCAAGATTCACTAGCCTACTTCTGCAAACAAGTCCAACAAAATATAGAATTCAATACTTTATACGAAACACTGAAAGAAAGGGGATTCACTACCTCTCCAGTAAATTGCACAGTTGTGTACTTGTTGTCAATTCCTGATGTTCCTTCAAAAACCTGGCAAAAGAAATTACACCAGATGGGCAACATAAATAAGGGAATAATGAATCAATGTTAACTGAATAGAGGTGAAGTACAATATAGCACTGTCCAGACATCAATGAACCAAAACAAAAATTCACAATAAGATAAAAACTCAGAGGGGAAAAGACTTAGTTTTTTATCACAGAGTAAAGACCCTGTAGACGGAGATAAAGTTGTTCCTTTACCCTCAACTGTCAATCTTTTGCTTGCTGAAAAGTTAGAAACCTACACCTAGGTTGATGAAGATTGCAGTACATAAGACAACATGCTCATGCATCTTATGATGTATTTCGACCTATATTTTGCAAAACGGCCCCATCATCAACCAAAACAGATACCACGAATATCTAGCATTCCATAGCAATGTGTCAAAGGCAAGACCATCCTTATCAGAAGCCACTTCAACACGTCCAATTGTTTAGAATCTTAACAACTCGCCAATGTCGGGTGCATGGAATTGCTCCAAAATGAGAGGTCATGAGAGTGTAACCTTACCAAATAAAAAGAAAAAATAAAGCTCCAGTTAAATTAAATGCGAGGAAGAAAAGCTTCAAAAGCTTATTCCAAAATTGCAGATGCTTCAGAATCCAGTAATCAACTAGAAGCTGAAGCTATGCATTTCAGGCTAATATTAATAGAAGTTGAAAAAATAAAGGACAAGGTCACAAGCTATGCTGCTATAGTCATTTCTTCTTTATGCTTCTGTTTGTTTAAGGTAGTGAAAACCCACAGTTATCAGTTGTTCATCAAATAGCAACTTCACACACTATGCTATGATTTTAAAAACTGATTCCTTACACCATCACACTGCCACAGACACATATGAAGAGATTAAACAGCAAACCTGCACAACAGCTTTCTCTCCATCTACTTCGAGAACTTGACCACGTCTGGTAGTACCATCTCCTAGGCGGATATTGACAATCTCCTGATATTTTGGGCCCTGAAACACTTCCGAAGTTCTGAATTAGTGTGGATGCGAATCAGATCAAGGCTGAGAAAAGAAAAGCAAAACGCAACAGAAAAGAAATAAACTCACCTTGACTTTGTCAAGAATAACCAGTGGCCCCGCAACACCAGAGACGGTTCTATACTCTGCCAATTAAAGAATCGATAAGTTTTGAGAACGGAAAATTCAAACCAGAGATAGTGCAGATACTATAAGTAAATGAAGCTAAGTCCGAGCCTTTACGCCTTGCATAGATTATGGAACTTTTTGCCTATTTAAAGCACAAAAAGCACTCACCCATCCCGATCTCCAGAGTTCCCTCGTCCAAGACATTGCCATTTGTTGCCATTCCCATCGTGAAAGAGTCTGAGATTTCAAGAGAAAACCCAACATTACGTAAACGTAAACTTGCTAAAGTTATTGTTTGGGTGGACGAACGAGATTAGAAGTTGAGAAATCTAATAGCTGAAAAAATATCACGTCAATTAATAAATTCGATCCACGAACTCGACCCGCACAATCGATCCGGTTTCATTAATTGACGTGACATTTTATCAACCGTTATATTTCTCAACTTCTAATCTCATCCGTCCACTCACACGTTCACACAATAATCGACCTCCGTGAACGTGTCACTCTCCAAATATGAGATGAGTTCGTTATCATATTGTAGGCTGAGATTGAGAGGAAAAGATTCATCCTTTTCTTTTGCTCATTTTCCAATAACTAAACAGTTTTCTCCCCAAACTGTGGAAGAAAATGAACTTACAAGAGAATTTGAACATCTTGATCGAGTCGAATTAATCAGAGGTTAGCCAACCAAAAAAACATCTTGAATGATTCGAATATAGGATATTTATACACAAGACGACAAAGAATTTATGAGTTCACGGATATCTTGGGGATATCCGATAGGCAAGGCACGTGCTAGTAGGGCCAGCATCCAAGCGACAGAGCTTCCTTAACGTCAAAATTTCGAATAAATTAAAGAAAATATACAAATAACACATTAATTTTTAACTTTTTTTTTAAAAAAAAAATTCACTAGTTTTTAAAAAAATTTAAATTATTCATTAAATTTTTTTTGTATAAAAATTCACTGAACTAAATGACGTTAGTCCCATTTAACAAAAAATTCATCACATCCAATAATAATATGACACGTGTCACTAAATAAATAAAAATTAAAAATAAATCTAAAATTAACAAAAAAATATTATTAATTTAAAAAAAGCAAAAGGATTATGGCAATCCCGATCCTTTCACTGAGGGGGAATCTCCCCTCCACACCTGGCGCCTCCGGGGGAGGAAGGGCTCCCCTCCACCTCTGGCTGCCCAGTTCTGGCGGCCATGGGTGGACCTCCTCCACCCGTCGGTATTGGCTGAGTAATGGGAAAGGTCCGTTAAATTATTTAGTGACACATGTCATATTGTGATAGGACGTAATGAACTTTTTATTAAACGAGGCTAACAACATTGAGTTTAGTGAGTTTTTATACAAAAATGATAAACTTAGTGAACAATTTGAAACTTTTTAAAACCTGGTGAGTTTTCACAAAAGGCGTTAAAACTCAGTGTGATATTTGTATATTTCTCTTATTTTAAATACTAAGAGAAATTATGGTTATGTTTAATTTAGATGCTCATAATAATATTTTGTGTTTTTAAAATAATATAGATTATCTTGTAATCGGTGAAAAGTGTATTAAAATTATTAAAATTTGTAAAAAAAATTATTGAAATTGATAAAAAAAAAATTAATGCGAGAATATTAAAGAAAAAACGTTTTACAAACAATCCAAAGTTTCCAAACATTCTCTATCGTTCTCACAGGAGAAGAAGCAAAAAAAAAAAAAACGAGGAGGACCTTTATTGGACAGCTCATCAGTGGCCATAGACATGTACATATCTCCGGGAAAGTGGAACCAATTTCCTTTACTAACCAACCTGGCAAACTGGGAACAGATAATGCAAAAGACACCAGACCAATTTCTAAATCAGCAGAACCAAATACTCAAAATGTTAACACTGCTAGTACAGGCAGGACCGCCAATCAACTGTTGCCTGTGAAGGCCTGAGCTCTGGCAGTCACACACCTAGGGTGCACCTCGTACCCACATTCTAGACACAGATAAGCCCAACCACACCCTTGCTCATCGCAACTGCAACATATAAAAGGCCCTCCACCATTGCCTTCGGAGACCAAAGAGAGCTCGTGGCGATGCCCTGAATGGGAAACCGACCTTGGGAGGCTCTTAGCCTCTTCATCTATTTGTTTTTCTAGCACCTCCACTTTTGCCTCAGTGAAAGGGTAGGCGTTTTCTTGGTACAAGTTTATCAAGTTCCTTCCTTGTTTCGTGACAGTTTTCCCATCGGGACCCAAGATAACCAAACAGGGGATACCTTTCACGTCAAAATGCTTAGCAAGGTCCTTCGCAGCTGGGTCTCCAAAAGGCAAAGCTAACCAAGGCATCTTGTCGAAGTAGGAGTCAAATGACTCTTGGTCACGATCACTTGACACGAACACAATTTCGAAGTCCTCACCTCCCGGAGTTTGCTTGATCTTTTGGTAGATAGAGATTAACTTTGGAGCAAACTTAACGCATGGAATGCACCACTGGGCAGAGAAATACAGTCCAACTGTTTTTCCTGTCAATGAAGTAACAGAGACCTGCACAAGAGTGAAATATCCATGAGCCGCGCGCTATATACGCTCATATCTGACTTGTTGATAATAACCACACAATAGCATCTCTTCTATGCACTTGCTCATGAATGCACTACTCCGTGGCACTGCCATTGTCCACGCCAATCCAGTTGGTGTACAAAATCAATGTTGGAGCACCAGTTTGGTGAGGAAAAACCGCTAAACAGAAACATCAACTTACAATCTAAAGAAAAGCTGACAGATCCTTTTTTTGAGACCCTGGCCAAATACTCTACCTAGGGCTTTGGCTTGGATAGCATGCGAACCTACTACTTATCTCAATAGCTTAAGTTGACAGGAAGAGATAGAATTTTAATATTTGAATTCTATCCTCTAAGATTGTACATTAACAATATTAAGATATCTACAAATAAATTTTCATCTTCTTTTACACAATTGCGACAACTAGTTAGTTATCATGTTGTATCTACTAAAGAAAATAAAACATCTTTAAGCATCTGCATGCATGCCTTCTATCAAAGGGAATTCGCTTACGTTATTCGTTTACAAAATCCCATGAGATCATGAGGACAAGTCACCACTCCCAGTTGGCAACGTGGACACATGAGGTGTGGACAGAAATTAATTAGTAGAAAAATATTGAGGTATAAGGTAGAAGGAACAAGACACATCCCACGGATATAGTCACCATCCTTCCTTCGCAGAAGCAATGCATGATGGACGTAAGAGCCTTTTTGTATGCAGTGATAAACATAGAAATGTCGTTTATGTAAAACCACAATCAGATCAAATTGATCAATCCCGGAATCAATATACTAATGAAAATATCACATATTAGAAGATTTACAAAAGCTATATAATTTCCTACATACAGGAAAATTTGCTCAAAAACACGCACAGCACACCCGTGGCGGCCTACTTACCAATTATAATCTTCTGTTACATTTTTCTAAAATATTTCAATAATTTTCACCATATATTATAACTTGAATGAGGTGGTTGTTAGGTTTCTACATACACTAATTACCAAACCTTCATACACGTACGTGTCAATGGAACAGCAATATTGCACATGGGTTGGTGAATTTCCAACAAATTATATATGTGGCTTATAAGGAATATCCCATGCATGTACCGAGCCATTTCAAATTAGATATTATGCAAAGGTTGTCGCCCTAATTAATTAACGAGCTGGATTTTAGAGTCTAATTAATTGCAGTTAGGTGATATAGCATGACTGACCTGTTTAGGCCTGGGATGACCCCAAAGACAGTCTCTATCGTGATTGGTCAGTAAACTGGTTAGGGTCTGGTTGTCGTGCTTCTCCCTCAATTCCTCGTGCAACTTCTCCAGCCTCTCTTTAGTGAAGGGGAAGGCTTCAACCCCGAACCTGTAAACGAGTTCCACCCCATCATGCAGTGTTGCATCTTCTTTATTATCGTTGGGTTGCAAAATAACTAAGCAAGGAATACCCTCGATATCAAACTTCCTGTTCAGTGCTTTCTTGGTCTCCAAATCAGAAAATGGAATGGCCAGCCATGGCATGCGGGCATGATAGCTGTTAAAGGCATCCGAGTCTTCGTCCGAGGACACATAAACAATCTCAAAATTAGACCCATTGGTCTTGAGTTCCTCGTATATACCAGACATGACTTGGGTGAAGTTCCGGCACGGCGGATACCAGTTGGCCGAGAAGTAGAGTCCAATCACCTTGCCTTCAAGATCAGATACTTTCAACTGACAATATAGAAAACCATTAAACTTTCCACTCAATTGTATTTTTTTTTTAAATAATTTCTTCAATCAATATAATAGAATAAAACTATATAATTACTTGCATTACTACATGGTAAGTTCGCTAGGACAAGAGGAAGTATACAGAACAAGTCTGGAATCGAATTCATTAGTGCCCAATTCAACCTACCAGCCAAATCCAATGTACCGAGGAGAGACTAGAAGAAAGAAAAAGGGCTCTGGAATCAGTCCAAACCGTACGGGTCCAGACTGATCCAGACCCACGGTCTGTTAAATCCAGACCCAATGTATGGCAGGGAGGGCTGCCACGTCATTTAATGAGTCTTCCCTTTCGTTGGCTCGGCTTGACTCGTCTCACACGCGACTTTTTGGCTCCAGACTATTAAAACGAGTGTTCGGAGCGTAGTGATCGGATCTAAAATATAGTGGTCCGACCACTACAGATCTGGAGCCAAAAACATGCGTGTTAGAATAAAAGAGCTGTAGTGGTCGCAGATGTGATCCGACCACCACAGATCTGGAGCCAAAAAGCCACGTGTGAGACGAGTCAAGCCTAGCCGACGGAAGAGAATGCTCATTAAATAACGTGGCAGCATTCCCTGTCGTCCATTAGGTCTGGATTTAATTCAGCGGTCTGAATTAAATCCAGACCGTGCGGCCTGGACTGAATCCAGACCCAAGAAAAAGAACGAAAACAGCGTATACAATAGTGTCGGATCATTTGCCCAAATACAACGACATATCCAGAAAGGCACTAGCACGTACGGATAAGCTAACGGTGTACAGCACAGAATCCATTAGCCCCAGAAGGTTCGGTCTAGAAGCCCAAAGAAAATGAAAACGATGTCCTAGTGATATTACATGTGTAAAGATTACAACGGGCCACGTTTTGTACCAATAGCGTCAACGTGAGGCTAAATAGGTGACACGTGCGCTTTCTGCTTGGCTGTCCACGACAACCACTGCGTGGGGGGAAACCTCAATGAAGGACTCGAAGTGGGGACTTCAAGGCTGAAGCAATAAGAAATTACACACACACACACACACACACACATATATATATATATATATATATATATATATATATATATATATATATATATATAGTCTGATCTAGCTGAACTCGAAGAGGGTAGACAAGATTCAGGACGGAGAATACGGCAGCTCATTGAGTCATTGGCAATGGCTAAGCCAATGATAGACGAACACTTGCTACCTAATAAAGCTACCGGCTAAATCAAAGGGCGTACTTTAATATAGTCCACCCGACGAGCCTGAGTAATATCTCTATTAAGTTATAATAATTAAACCAGGATGTAGCTTAAAAAAAAATTAAGCCAGGATGTACACTTAAAATGCAATAAAAGAAAAACCAGTGAAATGATAATTATTGTTAAACTTTTGTTGAATTTCTGAAATAATAGACAACGAAATAAATCGTGTATAATTAAGCTGGGTTAAATTTCTGAAATATTCAAATGTTTTCTAGAACGTTCGTGTATACACTACCACCTACCGACTCACAAACGATATTTCAACCTTGGAACTCAAAAAACCAAACAAAAGAAACATGAACAACCAAACACTTGTTGGTTGCTTGTTTGGATGCTAATCAACTGAACGAAAAACAGAAAACCAAGATGACTAAAGCAACAAAAATATCCTTAAAGTTATCAGTTATTCACCCTGATCTCTCTCTCTCTCTCTAGATCGATCTCTTTCGTCTCGTCTTCTTTTGCAGTACGCTAATCAGTAACTTGCTACTGCCACGAAGAATCCAAAAGATTTACCTCACATACCTAGTTAGTGTGGAGAGAGAGAAGAAGAGAGAGAGAGAACCTGGTCTCCGGTTGGAGAAAGAAGATAATCGCGATCTTTGGACGCCAACAGAGATGAGATTCTAGAGCCTGAGACCCGCTCAGAGTCACCGTTTACTAGTATGGCTTCAAAACCACCCTCCATCTCTTTCACCTCTTGCTTCATACCCCCTCTCTCTCTCTGCCTCTCTCTATCTCAAAACGAAAACACCAACCTCTCTTTCATTCTTCTAACGCTTATATTCCTGAGAACCATATTCTTTCCACATCATTACATCCTATTCATGCCCCCATAATCCATCAATGCCCAACACGTAGCATTCACCCCCCCCCCCCCCCCATCTTAAGACAGTTATTACCTATTGGTTGTTGTGCATAGCTACTGATGCAGCTTAAATCAACACCGCAAAAATTCCAAAGGAGATCTCAAATAATTGACCCATTCTCTTAGGTCAGCCTCACAAAAGGCCGAAACTCGCCACGTGCATGGTAGGTGATGCAGTGAGCATCGCTTCCTTCGACGTGAAAAATAACACTCAAACAGGAAAAAAAAAAAACACGACAAAGTTGAAGTGTATTGGATAACGTGGCAAGGTCCGTGCTGTCATTAATGGACTTTGAATACATGTTGTGAAAGGTTAGCCAAAGATCGGAGACACCTGTCTCTCGCTCTTTTGAATTTTCTCTTATCTTTTCCTTTCTTCCCTTTTTGTCCAGGAAAATATGATATCTTGCCTTACGAGTTACGACTCTACAAGGTCATTATTCCCGGGAGCAAAAATCAAAACAATACACATCCAACGACATCAATGAAGGACTAGATGCGGGGACTTTAAGCAATAAGAATCTGTGGGAAAAAAAAAAAATTGAGTCACGGCCCGTGCAGGCTTTGAGCCATCGGTTTCTACTCTCGACTGTTGACGAAGAAAATCATTATTTCCCCTCCACGCCAGGCTTAGGAATATCGTGGCGTATGATGTATGGGATCGACGTTGGTGAAGACTGAAGAGTAACACGTTGCACTCCGAATGGTTAAAAAAAACAATTAACTACAAAAATAGAAAGAGATTAAATTATGCATCGCAAAATGGGGATCGCTACTTAAAATATTTCCCTTTTTTTCTTCATGCGTCAAATCTACTCATTAAAATAAATAAATTAGAGTTCATATCCCATGATTACTTTCCATCATTATTATAATAGAAGACATCAATATAATTGATAGAAAAAAAATTGTATATAATTTATTTATTGTATCTATATCTGAAAAAAAAAATCTCAATTCCTATTATGGATCTTAGTATAAATCTGTCTGTTTTTCTCTCTCATACATTATGCAATTTAGACCAAAAATTTGTAGAAGATCTCCGATAACCACAAAATAAGAATTCATGTCAATTGTTGCTGGAAAATCATGTCTACTTGATCGGAAAGGAAAGATGGTGAAAGGCTCTGGCTAAGAACGGAGGATCTGGAAATTCAAATGACAAGACGTTGCAATGTCAATGAATGGGAGTCCTCCTTGGCCTGTTTTTTTATTTTTTTTTGTTTCCAAAAGTCCCAAATAATTTGGTCTTGGCACCTAACAAGTTGGCAGCGAGTCTTCTACAAGCTGCAGAGAGAAGCGTTTCATAATCTTTACGTAACGTAAGCCATATGCATTGTGCATCTATTCATCCAGAGCCTTCCTCCTAAATTAAATAGCAAAATACAGTTACATTATGTGGGTATGT
The DNA here is from genome assembly GCA_963930655.1 of Myrica gale. Lineage (NCBI taxonomy): Eukaryota > Viridiplantae > Streptophyta > Magnoliopsida > Fagales > Myricaceae > Myrica > Myrica gale. The sequence continues at coordinate 8,080,703 of OZ005609.1, read as the reverse complement.
TTGAGCATTTTTGGGACAAAAAATTTAGCACATAATTTATTATTATTACATGGTTGTTGGATTGATACATCGGAGGATACACGTGTCAAACAAGCACGAGGACAAGTGACGTGACAGTTCCACAATATAGGGGTTGTTGGATTGATTTAAATTAAAAAATATAATAATGAAGGGACACAAAGGACAGCAGCTCAACTATCTTAACCCAGTGTCTACGTAAATGCCGTGTTGGAGTTAGCTAAAGCTTTTCCTTCCAAACTCTTTGATTGGAGTCCGTGACCTGCAAAAATCAGCTAGAAAGGCATGCCTGGCGATTTCGGATGCCAACGCGTGGCGTTTGGTATGGTGCCACGAGTCCTCTATTGCCGTGTCTTGGACCTGGAAAACGGGGATACCGTGCCACTGCATCGGACCCCACAGCTTTGCAGAGCTAATGGTTTTGTCCATTGGCACGTAATTGTAAATGGGGCCGAGGAAAAATGTCTCGATAATTCCGGATTTGCCATGTATTTGAACCACTCGTTTTTTCGTGTAATTTAAAAAGCCACAGACATAGTAGGTAGATTTTAAATTATTTAATATTATTAATATAAATTTTCAAAAAATATAAACTTTATTATGAAATTTTTATCCCTCCCAACCATTTAAGCAGCGAATTACAGAAAATTCTCTTCAGTAAATTATACGAATTTATCTATTTATTTAAAGTAGGAGATATTGGGCTGAGCTGAGCGTAGCTGGAGAGATCCAAACTGTGTACATGGGGGTGATGGTCATTTGGAACTTGGAAGTTTGTTGATTGGAGCATTTTCTCAAAGTGGGAGACATTGGGCTAATTACACCCTCACCTACGTAGCTGTCTAGTCCCCATACTCTCAAAAGCCCATATCCTCCCAACGGACCACAAGAGTTGAGTTGCGTGGTTTAAACTTTAAAGAATCAAATGTTACAATCGTCATTCTCGGGTCCCTCCAATTCTTTTTGCGTTGCAGCGAGCTTCCAGTTTTAAACTCCACGGACCCCGCGTCATTGCGAAACGGAGCCCTTTCGGTGTTTGGAAGCGTTTTATAGGCTTGGGCGGGAGACCAAGGATTTTCTGCTGGAATGCTGGGGTTGGGGAGTTCAGGTTCACTAACCCCCAAATCCAGCTGATTTGTTTAATCAGATTTTAAAGCCACATTCTTACTGTTAAAAAAGAAAAAGAAAATATCAATCTCAAAGGTTATTTAGGGAGGATATAAACGCGAGTTGAAGAATAGTTTGGCAACGTACCAAACTGTAATATAAATCATCTTTGTCTGAAATAGAGAAATATAATGCAATAGCTTCTAGAGAGAGAGATCTGCGATGTTCCTTATCCCAGAATTCTAAATTTTGAGTGGTTGTTGCTGTTCTCTGGTTTAGAATTTGGTTGTAAGGTTTGTTTTTCATTTCCTTCTTCTTTTTTGTTGTTTTCTAAATATAGATTCTCAATACGAGGTGGATTACCTGGACATTCTTATTGTTCATCACCCGTTTAAAATGTTAAGATGAGAATTTTCCAGTTATTTCCTCTCCTTCTGCAGGAGATCCATCGCAATAATCTGTCCGAATTAGGAGAGAAACAATCATAATAATTAAGACCCATTATAGAATTCATAATCCAAATTTTACATGTCCATATATAGATAGCATTAAATGGTGTAAATCCATCTGTAAGTATCTCTAAAAATTCTATTATATAATTAAGGATGCGTTTGTTTCGACATAAAATGAAGAAACTGAACAAATATTTGCATGGAAACTAAATAAATTTAGGTGTTTAGCTAATTATTTGAAAATAAACTTATAGTATTTAGTTGTCACCTGAAAATTTACAAAATACATTGTAATAATTTCAATTTGTCTATTTTTTTTATGACCTTATTTAGTTTGATATACTTTATAGATTCAAAATAGCAATCATATTAGAGGGAGCTAGACAAATACTTCCTCTAATGAAATATTGGAATTATCAAAGGTTCCAATTGAAAAAATTACGTATTTCTTACAAATTTATCAATCACCAATTGAAGATTTATTTATAAAACCTCGACTTATCAATTTTCTTGCAACTTTATCTCAGCTCACAAAAAAGGAGAAATGAAATCTCTAAAAAAAAAAAAAAGAGAGAAATTGATTCTACCAAAAAAGAAAGAGAAATGAAAAAAAAAATCGCAGCATAAGAGAGAATTGAATGGAATCTTGACCCGGATATCCAAAACACTTAAACAGACAGAAGAGAATATTATGGTTATAATTAACAGCGTATGTACCAAAAAAGAAAAGTTGTTGTAACAAGCGTTTCGTTAAGAGATAGAAGATCGGATTGCTAGCTGGCGCTCACTCACTCGTCACTGGGTCTGGGCAGCTGATCTGGCGACTGCCGGTGCTTCTAACGACCGGTGATATGGAAGTTTTTCCGATGGGAATCTAAGAATGAAAGTTTACTGCTCAGATTTCCAAATAGACTCGCAGATCCAAAACTGAGCTTGCTCAGCACCATAATGACCCAACTCTCGTCACACATGACTCAAATACCATTTTCGCCTCGCAATTCCGCTGTCTCTCAACCCAAAATGATGACAAAAAGAAGAAGAAAGACGGAAGAAAAAGTTATACAAAAGTTTCATCGGATCGACAATTGAAGCCATTCTTATGAACAAAAATTAATTAAGGACATTAACATATAATAAACTCTCTCTCTCTCTCACACACAGTTTTGTTGTTGTATCACGTTTTCAGCAAGGATTTTCAGAGGCACGGAATAACTGAGGCTCAAGTTTGGACCTACAAACCGGACACACCGAATGCTTAGAGAGCCAAGTGTCCGCACACTCCAAATGGAACCCGTGGTTGCATCCGGGAATTAGTCTAGCCGGTTGCCCGCTCTCGATCTCGTCTAGGCACACCGCGCACTCCGTCGCCAACACCAGCTCTTTCCCGGTGACCTTGGGCAGCTTCTCCAGCTCTGATGCTGACAACCCCTTGGCCGCTGGCTTTGCCGGGGGCCACGCCTCGGTTTGGTAATGGGCCGCGTACCATAAGAGGAAGATGTAGAGTATGAAGACCAAGCTCGCGCCGGCACACGGCAGAAAAAGGGCCAAGAAAACCAGAACCATCATTGTCGTGTTGGGGGCGGTTTAGGGTGGTTGGTAGAGAAGGGCGTGGGATGAGTGAAGAGGCTTCGTATTCACCATAGCGCACGATAAGAATTACAGCAGATTGAAGGATTTATATTGGGGATTTGGTGTTTCCTTGGGTGGGTGTCTCACTGGTTGGCGTGGATCTGAGGTGGGAAAGTGTGGCAGTTTTTCATTGCAGGGTTGGCCGTGACGTGGACTGGTCTTACGAGATAAACGACTTATATATAATATGGGGAACCGGTTTTCTCTAGTGTGGACGTAAGGGGCCTGTGGACCGTGCCTGCAGAGATTTCAGTGACTATTTTCTATGGAGAAGGTGAAGAGAAGAGCTATTTAGGACTGTATAGGCCCACAGATAGACGACTCTTGTTTTGATTTTGGACACGGGCCCCACAGTTAGACATTGGATATCGTTTAATTTCCTCCTTTTCCTTTGTTTTGTCGCTCTTTTAAAACGTCAATCAGTTATAGAATACAATGGTGTGAAAAGTAGGGGTGAATAGCGAACTAGTCGGAAGCGAAAATTGACACTTTGATATTCGGTTCGCTAACTAACGGATGGCCAAAATCGACTCCGTTTCCGCTTCCGACTCTTAGCGGACTTAGCGGAACCGGATAGCGGAATTCCAACAACTTTTTGGGCCATATTTTTTGGCCCATTTAAGCATTTTTTTCAATAAATAAAAATCTTACTCATTCAGCACAATTCACAAATAAAATTCTAAAACATGTAATTAACAAACAAGTGTAAAAATAAATTTCAAATCAAATTTGAGATTAACTTGAAATAACAAAATATTACAATACAATTGGTATCTCACCAATTGTAGGTGTAGTCGTAGAGGTAGGGGTAGGTAAATTGGGACTAGTTGATTGCGAAGATGCAATTGAAGTTTGATGATCCATCTGAAAGAAAGACATAATGCAAAGCCCTAAGAATGGTATCTAAGTTTCTAACATATTCACAATTTATAATATACAAATAAGAAAATGCAATACCTCAGAATATATATGCTCTAAATGATCTTAATCATATATTATTATCAAGCACAAATCAGTACACTTAATCCTTGAACACAATTGTACCAGAATATTATTTCAGTAAATTACAGTCAAATTATGAGAAGTAACAGAACTAACATTACTGCATATTGTTCACAATCTAATCTGTTTAAACACCAACTATATTAGATATAGTAAATCTAATCAATTTCTGACCTACCTTTGCACTTCTATATTTCTATTAAAATTTCTTCTAATCTTCAAGATTTTCAAGACCAATGCACAAACCAAGAAAGATTAGAACATAATAAGATAATCAAACAAAGGTAATAAGCACAATCACACCACTTGCCACACAGATTGGTGATGAAGAGAAAGAATTTAACATCATACGAGCAAACATTGCTTAACCCGTTCTTAGCTAATTTATTGAAATACAACTCAACTAGTTCCCAAAGGATTTAAAGAAATATATATTTAGGTGGAGTTCTAAATCAATGCACAAATATTATTTTTTCTATATTATTACAATATATAAAAATATCAATACATACGGTATTGTCGTTCCTAACTTCCTATCACAAACGTTCAAGAGAGAGAGAGAGGCTCACGAGTCCACGACGGCGGCAGGGAGCTGCAGCCTGCAGGAAGGCTAAGGGGGGTGAGGTTTGAGATTTGTTTGCAGGAAGGGAGAGTCGGGAAGGGGGAGGGGAGTTGCCAACTTAGAGAGAGAGAGAGAGGCTCACGAAGGCGGCGGGGAGCGGCAGCCTGTAGGAAGGCAGAGGGGGGTGGGGTTTGGGAAGAGTCGGGAAGGGGAAGGGAGAGTCGGGAAGAGCTGAAGGGGAAGGGGTTAGGGTTTCATAAAACCCGTGGATCAAAACGGTACGTTTATCCACGGCTATGTTATTATTATTATTTTTTAAATACTAAACGACGTCGTTCTGTTTAAAACAAAACGACGCCGTTTAGATAATTGGTTAAAAAATAAAAAAATAAACGGAACCGGATTTTTCCGCCAAACCGGCGAAAAACTCTGATTCTGCTTCCGCTTCCGCCAGACGCCAAAATCCACCTCTGGCTCCGGTTCCTATAACAGCCGAATCTCCTCTTCCCAGAACCGGTGACAGAAACGGAGCCGGAGCTCCGTCGGACGCCGGACCGGAATTACACCCCTAGTGAAAAGGATTCTGCCTATGTTCCCTCTATTCCATTTGAGTTCAGCTTTCTATTGTTTTTCTTCTTCTTCTTCTTCTTCTTCTTCATTCTTCTTCTTTTTTTGTTTCTACCGAGTTCAGTTTTCAATTTAGACTTCCAAAATCTTTGGATAGCTTGGAACATAAAAAACAAATTCTTCTCTGGATATTTTTTCCCCTGTTTTGCACGTTTGGATGTCAATATTATTAATTGGATATTTGTCCGTAAAATTGAGAACTTCGAACTATGGCCTAATTCACATCTTTTTCCTAAATGTTATGAGGTTTTAGCAACAAATAGGAATGAATCAAAGTAGCGTCGAGACGAACGATCGTCACCCAAAAAAGGGAGATACAAACATTGCCATGGAGGGTAATGTGATTGGGTGCACAGACTAAGAAGAGCGAAATTTATGAAGGGAATGTTGCGTTCCTCCGCAATGAAAATGTAGAATTATTGGCAAGCATGGACCTGCATGGTACTGCAAATTCAGAAAGTGGTAAATACCAAAGTTGCAGAGGTGACCGCATTTGTCCAGCAAAGAACGTAGAAGCCAGAGTAAGAGCCTAAAGTGCATCCCCAGTCTCCCAATGAAGATGATTGTATAAAATTAACTCGAATAAGAAATTCTACCCGATATCAAGACGCAAGTTTAAGAGTAGTGGACACATAATCTGTGATATGTAGACTGAAACTTTTGCAACATCATTGCAGCAACCTGTTGTGGATACCATAAACCAACTACTAGCTGTTACACTCCCAGTGCCATAGGTAGATAAGGCAGTGGGATCAGATCAGAAATATTCATTACCAGGAACATTTATTTTCCAGGATCTTGTAACGACCTGCAAAATTTCATAAACAAGCCATCAGATCTTCAACCACTATCGTATATAAGTGGAATAGCCTCACTCTCTTGAGGTGATCATCATGTGGATCAATTTCTAAGATTAATTTGAAACCAAGGTTCCAGAGACACAAAACAATCAACAACAATACGATATTGAAATTTCAAATCACTTTGGAGAAAATGGTAGCTTGTGGCAAGATGATGCATTGCAAGGAATTCAAAACATTTCCCGAGTCTTGTCATATAAACATCAGTCGAACGTACTACACAACCAAATAGGGAGAAGAGGTCCAATCTACACAATAGTTGAAGAAGAGTTACCTTTTCTCACGCTGTGGTCCACAGAAGATTTGCCACTGCTCAGACTCCAGCTAACTGTGTTCCAGTCAGCAAAGAGGAAACCAAAAGTACTGAAATTATCACCGCATTTCAGCTCTCCACAATTTATCCAAAAAGTCACTAAAATAGAATTTTTTTCTGCGTATAGATGGCTCCTAGAAGTGATTGAGACGAGCACTGAAAATATTCTTTAAAGCCTGAATGATCTGAGCATAGAAAGGTCGGTTGTCAAGTCTACATTTTTCAGGATGTCATACAATGTTATGTGTTCATCATGTGGCACAATTGTGCAAAGAAACAGAGCTCACAGGAAATTCTTTGTTTATGCTACTTTCAGTATAATTGCCCGATGATATATCTAGCCATATCTATGTTTTGACTTCAAAAGGATTGGTCTAGATTACTCTCGAAGCTTCTTGAAGTCACTATAAGGCTCAGTTCAACTTAGTACAATTCTAACGTGAGACTTGACCTTTATATAACCCATCTCTCACAACGTGAGATCTGAGGTATCACATTCAAACTTTAAAGCACCCGTCAATTCCAACTTCTTGTTTTGAAGTTGGTGAAGGATGTGAGAGAGGCAGGTGAAATTTTGACAATGGAAGATCTAAGGAATTATAAAGTGGACGTAATGGATGAACGTGTCCGGCTACACTTTATTTGGAATGCCACCTCCTTCAAGTGGAACAGGCGGCGTTGAGGATAATGATTGCCCGAGCAGTAAATGCTTGGAAATGGAATCGATGTATTTTCGCGCGGAAATCGCAGGACTCGCTTTCGTCGAAATGGAAGAACTCAACTGCTTACCGGAGGAGGCGAGATGAAGAAGGGGAAAGGGGCATTTTCGTATTTACACTTACAGAAATTTTGTATTGTTAGTTGTAAACAACGCGAAGGGCAAAAAGGAAAAAGTAAGTAGCAAATAGTCACGTGAGACGCGCGTGATTGACTTTCTATCTAAATTGATGAAAATTATAGACAGAGGGTGCAAACTGTTGGGTCATGGTAGTTTGAGGGTGAAATCTGATAAAAGTGGTACTTTGGAGTCCAAAGTGAAAAATGCATGGTAATTTTTTTCTAGGTAAATGTGAAAATTCATTTAACTGGAACAAATACATCTGTGCTGCATACAATCAAGCCTATAAGGCCTTTAGCAAAGAACAAGGGTATACAACCCATAACAACAATGAGAGAAGCCCGAAGGGCCATACAACGACCGGCCACACAGGCCGGATTCCTGCAAGCCAGAATGGCCGCATAAAGCTGGGCCAGAAGACCCATAGGTTTGAACTGGGTACACAGACCCGAAATAAACTCCTCCACAACCGGAGGAAACAAACTCCAACAACCCAGAAGCTCAATCGAAACAGTACAAACATACTGGATAAAATCACTGAGAGCCAAACGCTTTCAAGCCGCCACTGCAGGAATAAACAGGCCAACCGGTTCATAGCTGCAAATAGCCGCCTCCACAGTAAGTACACCGCGAGCTCCATCCCACAAAATGATAGAGAAACAAACTTATTAGCAACCAGGAAAAGACTAAACACACACCAACATAAATCCAAAAGCTGCCGTAAACCCAAAAAAAAAAAAAAGAATGTAACCAGACAAAAAAAAACAAAGTCACACAGATGACGCTGAGTAATCTCTTTTAAGTTCATAGGAAACTATCGAATCCCAGCCAGCCATTCAATCCAGAGTATCGGATTGAAGTTCCACCTCCAAAGAATGGAGAGATCGAAGCACAAGGCGCTGGTATTAGAATCGGGTTTGTTGTTGTTATTGTTATTCTTGGTTCTCGAGGTTCGTGCCCAGCCCTTGCCACCTGCAAAGATGGACGGGTTCGTCTACCGGAATACCGGAGTTGGCTCCGACACGATCATTATCGAGGCGTTCTACGACCCTCTCTGCCCCGACAGTAGGGACTCGTGGCCGCCTCTCAAACAAGCGCTTCAATACTATGGCTCTCACGCTTGGCTCGTCGTTCATCTCTTGCCGTTGCCGTCAGTAATTTTTCTCCTCTCCTAATTCGTTCTTAGATTATCCGTATTGGTTGCCGTCAATTTAAAATATGAGGTTTCGAATACTGCGGTTGATATTTGAAGAGAAGAATTAGCTCGACTGAAACTAGGAGCTTCATTTATTTGGGAGGCTTTTACTCTGTGGCTCTAGATATAGGATTTAAAATTCTCTGTTTGACTGTTTCCCTCCCCCCCTCCCCCCTCTTTCCCTCTTTTCTGTAGCTTTTCCCGGTATACAAACGGACCATTTGGGTTATCTTTTCTCTTTTTCTTCTGTGTCCTTGTTTGAGAATTAGCCTCCCTTCTCTTCTCTATTGCTGAGTTTTGAATTTTTTACTTTGTTTAAGACTGAATTGTTGTAGCTTTGCCCGGTAACCAAACGGACCATTTGGGTTATCTTTTCTCTTTTTCTTTTGTGTCCTTGTTTGAGAATTAGCCTCCCTTCTCTTCTCTATTGTTGAGTTTTGAATTTTATACTTTGTTTAAGACTGAATTGTTGTTGGCCTTTTCTCGGTTAACTTCAGATTTTATTTTGGATATTAATTTACTTATAGGATATCGAATATTATACGTGACAATTATCATAGACAAGAAATCGAGTATAAGTGATAAGAATCATGCCAAGTATTTGTTACACTGATTGTCTGGAGTTTAAATTTACAGTGAGTTTAGTTCATCCGTTCAAGTTGTTAGCAGCCTGTTGTTTGAACATACCTTTTGATACCTTGTGTTTTTTCTTCTGACGATATTGAGATGTGTAAGCTCAATCCCTAAACAAAACTTTGAGGCATTTCCTTATAATGTAACATATGCTTGTCGCACATGGAGCCAAGATAGAACTTCGTTTTACAGTGATGTTAATAATCGGGATTGTGATACTTCCCAAAAAGCTAATGTGGATTGTGAAAATCTCAGCTGTCCTTTCAGATGTACAAGTACTTATTTGCTTCTTGAAGTGATTATTGATGTTTCTTCTGGAGTTGCAGTTACCATGACAATGCTTTTGTTGCATCTCGTGCTTTGCACATCGCAACTTCATTGAATGCTTCTGCTACTTTCCCCTTGTTGGAGCACTTCTTCAAGTATCAGGTTACGATTTCTAGCATCTATAGCATATCATTATCTTGTTGCAGAAATTCATTTGGTTTTACTGCGTTGTGATATCACATATAACTCGCACCATCCCTGCTCTCTTCCTGCTCATGTATTTGGGTGTTTTTCACTTTGACATCTAAAATTTTGCAACGTGGTCTATACTCTTTAATGTTGAACCTATTTTGGTTGCTGGTTTTTGCACAACCTGTCTAATGACTTAAATCCTAGCAATTGGTGAGAAACTACTATCAATTACTGCGCTTTCTTATTCATACATTCCTTCTACACTGACACTTCGTTCTCTTTTTGTCCTTTTCCTCTCCCTCTTATGGCAGTCTCTTTATTGTGTAACTCCATAAGCAGTTAATTCTCTCAAGCATATGGTGCCGTCAAATCCTATAAATATGTGTTCCCTCTCTGGTTTCTTTAGCTTCCCTCCCTTCTTCTGTTGTAGCTTTTTCTTAATGCTAGCCATATCTATGTTATATCCTGAAAGGGACTCGTCATTATCAGGACTCCTATAATCACTTATGTAGAACTTTCTTAGTTAGTGTACAACCAGAGTAAGGATTTGGCATTTGACAATGTAACAGTTTGACAATTCATCTGCCTAATGTGAGAGTTAAATAATTCAGGCATCACAATCTCTTCTACTCAAAAGTTCTTGAATATGACATGAGGAGGTTCACTGATATTATTTCTCATGATTTATGGCTGTCTTAGCCATATTTGTGTAATATTTAAGACAGACTATTTATTATTGGAGCTCCCTGTGATTTCTTAAACAGCCCAATTCCACCTCATACATAGCCAATGTAGGACTTAGAACTTGTCTATCCATTGCTTTCACAATCTATCCACTAATATGAGGCTTAACATGATGCTTTTATCACTTGGGGTATCACATGTTTTGTAAGATTGGAGGATAACCCTAAAGTTGGGTGACTCAATCTATCTGGCAGGACAACTTTTCTATGAAATAATTGTTGAGTTATTGATAGCTTCAATCATCTATTCAGAAATTAAGTTGCTGATGCACTTGAAAGAAAGTGTGTAAGTCAAAGTTTTACGTCGAATTTCTTTTGAAAACAAATATCTCAGTGTGATTTGTTGTGCGTTACTAACTATTACTATTAAAATAATGTGTCTGCTTTTGTAATTCGACAAACTCTTCTGTTTTTCGTCTGTTTCTTTGTTGTCCTTTTAGTTACAGCCATTCAATTTTATGCTGACTAGACCTGCTTCCTACCTTTAAACAGGAGAAATTTTACAATGCCCAAACCCGAAACTTGTCGAGGGCTTGTATCATAGATGAGATTGCAAGGTTTGCAACAGAAGTAGTTGGGAGCTCTTATTATTCGGCTTTTAATTCTGGCTTCAATAACACAAAAACTGATCTCAAAACAAGGGTTTCCTTCAAGGTAAACTATGGCCTTCATGTTTACATATGTTTAACCTAATATTTTTCGTAGTGTGTTTCTGCATCAACCATCATTCATCTGGAATGTCATTTGTTGTGCAGTATAGCACTTCTAGAGGGGTGTCCGGGACACCTTTCTTCTTTGTTAATGGATTCCTGTTGCCTAGTGGTGGCTCCGCTATAGACTTCAACGGATGGAGAGAAATCATTGATCCATTGATTGCTGCACACGGCCCCAAGAGCCAGGATTCCCAGCATTTCTTGTTATGAAGGGTCTGATTCAATCTAATAACTAGGCTGTGGCTGTCATGATGTAATCGTGCAATAAAGTGTTCATAAAAAGTAAGAACAACGTGAATGTGAATGCAGTTTGGTTTTGTAATTGTTTGCATTGAAACTTTCCACTGTTCTATGAGGATACCCGACCAGTGTGGTCCAAAATAGTCTTGTGCGTGGTGCGCAAACATAATCTGGAGCTTGAAATCAAAATTGTCTGTCCAAAATGTTTTGGTGGCTTGTGTTTTTTAGGCCTCTTCTTCTTTGTTCTAAAGAATCAAATTCTATTATCTATATAAAAATAAATAAAGAATCAAATTATAGAACTGGGCCAATACTTTAAATAGCCGTGCATGTTCTCCTAATCGTCCTCTTATGCAAGGAGGGAGCAAAAGAATCCAGACAAACCTCTGTTCTGTTATGGTGAAAGTCTTATGTGCTGTAATTAGCCCTGGGTTGAACATCGGCGTCGCCCCGTCAGCTCCAGTGTCCAAGCAGTACTGTGTCCCAGGCCCATTAAGAACCCACTTTGATTGAAGTAACTAGTTCCGGGCATCCGGATTCCGGCCTAATGACCAAAATTTGAGTAAAAAAACAGGAAGAAAAGAATATCGGCCAAACCAAAAAAAAAATTAAAAAACCACGGTTGAACCGCTACAAGGTAGGGATTAAAAAAAAAAAAAACTGTTGGACCGGATAAAGATTCGGTTAGGGTAGTTTCGGAAGGGTGTCGGTATATAAGGGGCGAATGTCTCCGAAACCAAATTAGGGCGTAAAAGAAGAAACAAGCCGGAGAAGAGGGCTCTTTCTCGGTGGAGCAAACATATCCGTACTAACCACGGTAAGACCATATTGAAACAAACCATTCATTTACCTAGTCGAAACCCTAGTCTGTTATCTTCTTTCATTTTCCTTTCGGTGATTGTTTCGGCTTTAGTTTCCTTTCCTAATGATTGTTATTACTTTTGTTTCCATGCATGTCTCTGATGCGTTTTTGTGGGTTTGTTTCTTTTCGGTTTTTTGGTTTCGGAAATCTTTTTGGTGGAGAAGATGGATCGGTACCAGAGAGTGGAGAAGCCGAGAGCGGAGACGCCGATTGATGCAAATGAGATTCGTATTACGAGTCAGGGGAGGATGCGCAACTATATTACCTATGCCATGAGCCTGCTTCAAGTATCTCTCTCTTTCCCTCCCTCTCTTTTTCAATTTATGATTGCATGTTTGTATTGTTGACTCAAACAAATTGAAATGATTGCAGTTTTACTATTTGGAGACTTATTTGTTAATTGTGAGGCTCCGTTTCTGCTAAGACAGTATGCCTAGTTGGCTGCTTTTATGAGTCCTGTAGATTGTGAATTTTTACGGGCGTTTTAGGATAACCGTGTGGAAAACTTTTAGTTGTGAAACATTAGCGTATTTGATTCTGAAAAGCTTGGTAATTGTCTCGGTGATGTTTGTGTTCAGAGGCCTCTAGGAAGTGCATAAATCGGTCAATAACTGACTAAAAAAATAGGATAAAACATTGTCAGCTTGAAATGCAATAAATTTCGAACCTTTTAATACCACAGCAGGCCGCTGGGAGTATGTGGTGTCATGATGCATCTGTCTTCTGGTTTTTGTAGCTGTATCTGTTTAGTTTGACTTTTATTTTGTGCCTAACACTGTATTTAATGGTTGTGCTAGCATTTCAAGTTCTTGTTGGGTTTACTTTGTTACCATTTTGGTTCAGATAGGCCATGTATTAAACATTTATTTTGAAGAATTTATTTGGTTGTATAAAAGTGTTTTTACTTCTCATTCTATGCGTTAGTTTTTTATTATAACGGCTTATTTTGTCATTTTACTTCATTTATAGGAGGAAAAAGGTTCAAATGAGATTGTGTTCAAGGCGATGGGAAGGGCTATCAACAAAACTGTGACAATTGTGGAGTTAATCAAGGTTCTGTTTACCTTTGCCTGTCAATGGAGTGAGAGTTGAACTTGTCTGATTTTTGACGGGAATGAAAATATGCTTCAATTGGATTTTTTGTTTTTTATGCAGAGAAGAATTGTTGGTCTCCATCAGATTACATCAATTGGATCCACAGACATAACTGATACATGGGAGCCCCTAGAGGAAGGCCTCCTTCCGTAAGATGAGCTTGAACTATAAGCAAGAATTGTTGCATTGCAAATTTCAGTATAGGCAATAAATTGTGTCGCTGGTTATTTTTCACTACTAGGTGTTACATAGAATTATCCCCTCAATTTTCATCGCAGATTGGAAACAACCAGGCATGTGTCAATGATAACAATAACCCTTTCGAAGAAGGAGCTAAATACATCCTCTGTTGGGTGAGTTTTACAAATTTCCTTTTGTCATCGAATGCAAAGTTGCAAGTTGTCACCTTGTTGTGCAATAATATTATGAAATTTAATTGTACTTCCAAGATAGAGGAAGTGTCAAAATTTTGACATGTTACATTTGTTATGAGGATTCATTAGATGGATGAAGTGTTTTTGTCTGGTATATTTTATGGTGCTAGTTGTGCACAGTGGTTGTGCATGCCATATGCTCTCATATTACCTGGGTGTTGAAGTTTGTGAACTATTTTGTGATGTTTACTGGTAGATTGCATTTGTATGTGGGATGGAAGCATGAGTTACTTTGGTTATTTCGAACTGTGTTTTAGTTGGGTAGGTACTAGGCTCTTTTAGCTCTCACAAGTCCCGATGTGAGTAGGCAGTTAGTTTTGAGGGAAAGGTGGAATTCTTCTGCTCTAGTGTTGGATTTAATGGGTGGAACTAGGGAGGAATGTGCTAAAGAAGGAAATTGAGCTTTATGTGGACCCTTTCTGTTGGCTTTTCTATACTCTTTGGAAAAAGTGTCTGTTAATCGATTGCAGAGATTTAGCATCACTTATCACTTTTAAATTGTCGGTGTCCTCAGGTACCAGCCTCCGTTACCTGCAGAGCAGGTGAAGGCATTCGCAGAGTTTGATTATGAAGGAGGTAGTTCACATCATGTATATCCTTGTATGTCTAACATTATTGTGTATGAACTTGTTCAATGTGTTTATTTGTTGCAGAGGGTTCACCAAATGATCGAGGTTGGGGCCGTGGTGGCAGAGGAAGGCCAAGGGCTAGAGGTATGTCTCAAATGGAATCCTTTGCCTACATTTTGGTAATATCTTTTATATAGCTGGTGTAGGTTCAGTTTTTGATATTGTTTAGGCACCAATTTTGTCAGTGTCATGTTCAAGAGAACTATTCCAAATAGCTCTTGTAAATGGTTAGCAGTGGGCAGGAATAGAATGATGACTCCTAAAATATTTTAAATAAGTACTATATTCTATTTGTCTGAGATGTTTGTTTGGTCCTAATATCAGTTTTCTGAAATCACAAGGATTGGTGGCAGCACAATGATTACTTTCCTGATATGTATGTTACTTTTCATTCAGGAAATGGTTTCATGGCAGCTGATTATGAGGATGGAGGTTGGGATCGTGGTCGAGGCAATGCTAGGGGTAGGGGTCGTGGAAGAGGACGTAGTTTCCGTGGCCGTGGAAGGGGGGGATGGTACAATGGCCCTCCAGTTGATGAACAGCAAGATGGAGGGTACCATCGAGAAGTACCTGTTCAAGGCCGTGGTACTCTTTCCTACATATATGTTTAATACTCTTGTGAAAGTTGAGTTGGCGTGTTGAGATGGACCGCCAGTATTCTTGCTTTGTCATTTTTAAAGATGCCAGGAGTGGGTCTGACTAATATCCTTTACTTATTGCAAAACAATCACAGACCTCAACACAATCAATTACCCCGAATCAAACTATTCCCTCTGAAATCTTTTTTATTCATAAACGTCTCTCAAATATGATAGGTTGAGGAAGATTTGTAGTGTCTAAGGATGAAACAATAACCTTAAACACTTTGTTCCCCTTGATTTGAAAAGAATTAGAGCCTCTGAAGGCTATAATTATGATTTTATTGAGCCACTAGTCACACCTTGGTATAGCAGTGTTTGTGATGCGCTTCATCTCATTCGGTTGGTTGTCAAAGACTCAAAGCTATGAGTGTTTATAGGCCTTATTTTGACCCTTATTTTGAAAATTAGAAGTGCCGTAGTTTTGTTGCAATCATGATTCAGTCAGCCAGATGCTATTTTAGCAAAGCTTTTATGGGAGAAATATAGTTGGATCTTTAGACTTTTTTTATTGGGATTATCCTTGACAAAGGAGAATGTGGACCATCACAATGTTCCCATATGATTTGATAGAATGCAAACAAGACAGCGCACTATAAGTTTGTTTATCTGTTCTTGTAATTACTTGGCTTTCTATATCTCTAATGTGATGGAATTGCTCTGTGGTAGGACGTGGTCGTGGGAGGGGAAATCGTGGAAGGGGTCGTGGCTTTAGAGCCAATGGGCCGATCCAGGCAGCTGCATGAGGCGTGGAGTGGGTTTCCACGAGCACATTTCAAATGACTCGAGTGATAGATAGCCTTTCCAATCAGTGTTCAATTATCTTTCGCTTGTTCGTTTTTGGTATTGTACGAGATTTAGTTGTAGGGCATATTCTTATGTTAGTCATGTAGTCAATAGTTTCGGATTGCTGCCATATAAGGCAAACCCAACCCTTTTTGTCTTTAGTCGTAGGTGAGATGCTTGAACAGTTGATTTTCCATTTTGACTGAGCAGCGTATTCTTTTATTTTTGTTTTGGAATTCTTCTCGGTTTTGTTAGAGTAATGATTTATCTGTTTTGTAAGGAAAATATAACCCCCAAGCAGTGCATAGGCGTGTTGCCTATCCTGGTCTTATTAATTCCCATGTAAAAAACAAAGAAATCATCCACTACCACATCAATGCATACCATCCACCCATTATGCATGAACCAAGGTGATATCGATAGCTAACCGCTGCGGGCGCAAGAACTTGCCAAGCATATTGCTGAAGAAGAAAATGGCGATGATATTTGGTACGAGATGTGAGTTTTTATGTTGTGAAAATAGCCTGCTTTATTTCTTCTTGCTAGTTTTGTTTTCGCTTCATAGCCGCCACGAACACTCTTCTTTATTTTGACGAAGACAGATCAGTGGGCTTGACCTATCATGATTCTTCGTTTAGAAAGAGGGAAATAGATTTTGGCGCATTCATGCAAGGAGAGGCTGGCCGTATGGGTCTTCATAGCGAAGTCTGTCGTCCCACATTTATGTGAGCATCAATGTTTGCAGTCGACTGATGAAATTGCAGCTATTTTTGCGGGAAGCAGCATGTGGACAGCACAGATTATGCCCTTTACTTCATTGAATTATCGAAGTGCTAGGCAAGCTATAAACAATGGCGCTTCTGGGAGCAGCAAATTTGGAACTTCTAGCTTATTTTTGTAAAACACTTGTATAATTTCTATTCTATGTATATGCCAGCTTAATATTTTTCACGCTGAAGATTATTTTAAAAGCTATGGTAACATAATGCCCGGAGATGCCACGACTATAGCATAATGACGTTTGGTGTGCTTTGTCATGTGCCCCATAGGACTTATTTCGTTTGTGCATTAAAAAATTGCTAATCTTTTCAACGAATTTATTGGCTCCTCATCTACAATTTCGAAGCGTGAATGCGCCAACAGTCCCGAGAGATTGAAGGCTTCCTTATGATTGAAGGTTCCCGATTTTCAGTTCAATTAATATTATTCTCCAAGATTCTTACCACTGGCCAATCATGGCCAGCTGTTTTCTTTTTGTCTTTCTAAGAAAAATAATAATTGTCAATCGTGAACATTTATCATGGGTTTGCTTGGCGGTGGTACTAATAATATCACATGGCAAGTTTAATGCAATGGTAGATCCAAATGATTGGAAATTTAAAATTTAATGGCCCCCTTGAAAATGAGATAAAGAAAAAGAAAGGTTTAGGAATATAT
The DNA here is from genome assembly GCA_963930655.1 of Myrica gale. Classification (NCBI taxonomy): domain Eukaryota; kingdom Viridiplantae; phylum Streptophyta; class Magnoliopsida; order Fagales; family Myricaceae; genus Myrica; species Myrica gale. Next base: position 8,063,431 of record OZ005609.1, on the reverse strand, counting down.
GCCCTGAAAATCTGTAGAGGGGGGGGGGGCTGAGGAAGCATAGTTCTTGAAAAGGTTTGGAGTTTTAACTTGGCTCTCATTGGTTAGTTAATAAGGCTGGTCATTGGGAGGGAGTGAGGAACGTAGGCCAGAAATTTGGGTAAGAACTTGGAGATGATGGGGGAAGAAAGAAGCCTGAGATTCTGATTAATCATGGGGCGGATGAGTATTTTGCACTTCTGGGTAGACAAATGTGTCATTGCCTGAGATATACGTTTGACCAACTCTTTCTGTAGAAGTTAATGACCGAAAAGCTTAGAAAAAAAAAGGTTAATGACCGAAAAAAAGTCAACAAGTTGAATTTGAATTAAAGTTATCTTTTGTTTATCCTCAATTTGAAACACCGACCGGTTTGCTTATCATCTTATTAAAACTTGTTTCATGCGGAATTGTAGCATTGTTTTGGGAAATGAAGTTGGTTTTCTTTTCTTTGTGCAATGTTCTTCTATCTTTCTAAGATTGAATATCCCCACATAGATCAAAGAGAGCATAGTACAATGAAAATAGTCTATTTAATTCACCGCTTTTGTAATCAATTGATTTGTTGGATTTGGGAGGAATAAGAAATGCAAGAGAAAGTGTTCCTAAAATTCTACATCTTGGTATTCCTTCTACTTTTTTTTTACTAGAAATATTGCCGCATTCTCATTAACTGAAAATCAAAACCGATTACAATCATGGGGATCAATACATGCATTAAGTTTTAGGTCGTTTACAAGTTTAGGTGTATTACCGAGTAGCCCCCGTCACAATAATAAGAGCAGCCCAACGAACAAGATGGTGCACCTCCTTATTTGCACCCTATTAATATGGGAAATTCTTCATTCCATCGTCTGATCAAGCTTTTCCCTAACGGTACGAATCTTCCCTCGAATGGTCCACTCTTTCCTCCTAGAGAAGCTCTTGATCGCGTCCACAACATTGACTGAGTCACCTTCCAACATGATATTTTGGTATCCCTCTTGAATTGCCTGTCACTAACTGTCATTACCCCCAACTTCATTGTGGCCTCTGCTTCAGTGCTTCTCTAGTGAGAAGATCAAGAGCCTCAATTCTATCTAGTACAGCTCCCTTGAGGTCTCCTTTGTCATCTCTCAGGACCACAACTTCCACAGTAAAGTGCTCCTTTATCGCCACATCCATTTTGATTTTAATTACCCAGGATGGAGGTGTGGATTGACACATAATTCATTATTCTAAATAAATATAACGTTTGAAATTTTTTGATCAATTCTTCTAAGTCTAGTTCCGCTTATAAAGGACAATTTTTGAAAATAATCTGCGGGAATAAGTCCATCAACATATCACGGCATCCCCATCTGAATATCTGATGTCAAAATGGGTCATGTGATTGGCACATGAAGAAGAGCTATGTTTCATATGGGTCAAGGGAATAGCATATTAGCATGTGAAGTTTGAATGACATGGTTAAGGAAATCTACCATTGCATAAATAAACCATTTATTAGTCAGCTAAATTAACCTTCAAGTAGCAACAATCCTACACCTTAAAGAACCCCCCCCCCCCCAAAAAAAAAAAAAAAAACAGAGAAAAAAGATAAGGATCGTGGAATTTGATTCATTCACCGCCTTTGTATCGGGGAATGCATGTGGGCATGGGAAGAGAAGAGTTTGAGAACGTGCGAATAATTGAATGAGGCGCAGAAATCTCCACTTCTCCAGGCTTACACAAACAATTCATTAAATAAAGCATCCAAGTTCTCCCAACTTGCAGAGATCACATGTGTAGCTGTTGTATTTGGGAGCCTGGTCCTTTATTTATAGAGGCAGTGTTTCTTGAGCTTGCAAGTGAAAAAGTAAGAAGAGACGTTCCCAACCCTCTCCCCAAGTCCCCTATCTGTATCCAGTTTGTTCTCCTTCATTGGTCAGGCAAGAAATGGAGAAAATGTTTTTTGCATTGGCATTAATATCTGTTGGATTATGCTGCTTTTCTACCCATGGCAATGCATTTTCGCCTTCTGCGTGGACGAAAGCACATGCTACTTTTTATGGAGGCAGTGATGGCTCAGGAACAATGGGTATGTAACTTTAAATTGCAAATGCTCTTAATTTTCTGCTCTTTTTTTTTTTAAACGCACACGTACGCAATATGGCAGACTGAATCTTTATCATCACCGTTCGGCTGCAGGGGGAGCTTGTGGATATGGGAACTTGTATTCTACAGGGTACGGGACCAGGACTGCGGCATTAAGTACCGCAGTGTTCAACGACGGAGCTTCATGTGGACAATGCTACCAGATCATTTGCGATTACCAAACTGACTCTCAGTGGTGCAAGAAGGGGGTGTCTGTGACGGTCACTGCAACAAACTTCTGTCCTCCTAACTATGACCTTCCAAGCAATGCCGGAGGTTGGTGCAACCCACCTCTCCAGCATTTCGATATGGCTCAGCCTGCCTGGGAAAAGATTGCTATTTACAGGGGAGGGATTGTGCCGGTGCTGTTCCGCAGGTATCAACTTTGGCTTATTTTTATGTATTTTTGCTTAGGTGTGAGGTTCTTCGTAGAAAGGTTATCTAATGCTGCTCTGATTTGTGACGGTGCCAGGGTTCCATGCAAGAAGCATGGCGGTGTCAGATTCACCATCAACGGAAGAGACTACTTTGAGCTTGTTTTGATTAGCAATGTGGCAGGAGCAGGATCTATTCAATCAGTGTCCATCAAAGGCTCACAAACTGATTGGCTGCCAATGTCAAGAAACTGGGGAGCTAATTGGCAATCCAATTCCTACCTCAATGGGCAGTCTCTATCCTTCAAGGTCATCACTACTGATGGAGTAACCCAATTGTTCCCAGACATTGTGCCGGCCAACTGGGCTTTTGGCCAAACCTTCTCCAGTAGCGTGCAATTCTAAACTGAACTTATTCAGGGTTTTGGGTTTGGACTGGATCGGCAGAGGCGTGCTTATTTATTACACTGAAGCAGCCCGCCACTCTTTTTTGGGTCGTCTAAGGTAGTTAGGACATACAGTTCTGGATTGTGGTTGAAAAGCCTACAAGATATGTGCGTTTTCTAACCAAGAAGGAACCAAAGCTTGATTGACCCTCGCAACTTTTTTGTGGGGCTGTGTGGATGTTGATTTAATGATTTGTTTCGGCACACAAATAAGAAGACCAGTGAAAAATGCAGCTTCAGCATGTAGAAAAATTTTAATTTTCAAAAAATATGCCTGTAATTTTGTTCATATTGTAACAATGAGGAGTTTCATACGAATCTTTTTGCATTATTCACCAAGTTCATACTCCGTACAGAAATTACGTGCATATAGGTGTAGCATTTTAGACAGTACTTGTGCAAAAAGTTGCAACTGCAAGCCTCAATCAAATTGGTCGGTCATCTGTACAGCTAGAGCTAGAGCAAGGTTACAATACGAATGTCTTTGTAGCATGCAAATGGAGACCTATATGAAGTACTCTGTATCTCAAACAAAGCCCCGAAATACCGCAACACCACTCCCCTGGCCTTCTGCCGGACCACGTGGAGTTGCTTGCTTTTTCTATTTGCAAATCCAATAGGTGGACCCTTGCACGTGGATAGGGATAGAGTCCCCGCACAGTAGTTGGCCAGACCCTCCAACTTGCGTCTCCAATTACTCAAATAACATCACATTTCCGATTGAGAGGAATCTGGCGTTTGTACCTCGAGCATGAGCATTGCAATTTAAGCTACAATGAAAAACAATACGAGAACTGACACGTCTGTCTCATGAAAGATGGATAACTGAATTTGGTTGGTTATAAAATATTTTCACATCAATTTTAGTATTTTTTTATTAAAAAAAACTGCATCCTATTAATTTGTTATTAAAAAATTTCATTAAATCTTGTCTCATTAACAAACTCAAATAAAAATCATTCTATAATTAGATATTCTTAATTTTTTTCCATTAATATTGTACAAAATTTTCATGACACTTAAAAACTTTCAAAATTTCTTTTAGAAATTCAAGATTCTTAAAATTTTTACTAGTAAAACATCACCTAAGATGCAAAGTAATTCCCCCAATTTTTCCAAGTTGCTAAGAAAAAGAAATCCCACACCGCGTAAGGGTAAAGGACCGTACGAGCTTATAAGTAAGCACTCCTCCTTCAAAGGATAGACACTTTTGAAGGATGCGTGGGTTGACCGCTGTAAGCTCGTTGTGGTCTTCCTCGAGAAGCATAGTGGTCATTTCCCTTTCCCCCAAGTTGTTAAGAAAAAAAAAAGGACAATAAAGAAATGGTTCTTTAGTGGCTTATAAAGCTGGTACTCGATCATGAGCAGTTGTTTTCTGGAATATCTAATGGTTTGTTAGCTGTTGATAGTGATACTCAAACAGCCGTGACCTCATGCACTTAGATTACCGGAAAATGTGTTTATTCGTTCAACCCTATTCACCAAACATATTCTTTAACACCGTCAGTAGGGTCCCTTTTCTAGACTAAAGAAGGTCGACCATTCCTTAGTTTTTAATCAGGCTTTAGGCAAGAAAAAAGGTGATTTGAACAACTCTACAACCGGTGTAGAGCCAGGATTAAAATCCAATAAGGACGAACTTTAAAGGCGAAATGATAAGATTTTTTTTCTTTGTAATGTAAAAAATTATCTTAGAGTTACAATATCGAAAATTAAAGACTAAAAGCATTAAAAATATTATAATACATGTATTGTACTATGTACCGCAACTAAGAGGTGACAATTGCATCTTACGATTTTGCATCTTCTGAAAATGTTGCAAAATGATTTCGTTCTCAATAGTTTTAAAAACTTCTTGCTCGATGTATACTACCATGCAATCATTCATCCAGTTATCTCTCATCCTATTATGCAAATCATTCTTGATGATCTTCATCCCAGAAAATACTCTTTCAACGGTTGCAGTCACAATTAGTAAGATCAATGTCAACTCAATAAGTCAATAAACTAACGAAAATAGAGTAATATTTTTTGTCTCAATCATCTTCATAGCAAGACCTCTAATATCTTGAAGCCCAGGAAAAAAACATCATTTCTTCTAACATCTCTAATATGATACTACCAAAAAATCATCAATTACACAAAATGTCAAGATCCCTAATTCAAATTCAAATTCCAATCTAATTACATTGCATATAATTGACATTACAATCAAATTAATTAGAAATGATACTACCAAAAAATCCTTAATTTCACAAAATGTCAAAATTTATAATTCAAGTCCAAATTTTAATCTAATTACATTGCATTCAATTGACATTACAATCAAATTAATTAAAAATGATACTACAAAAAAATCATCAATTTCACAAAATGTCAAAATCCCTAATTCCGAAATAATTGCAGTGCATACAAATTAAAATTGTTTACCTATTGTGATTTTGTGAAAGAGAGAGAGCCCGGACTATCATGTGAAGAAGAGAGAGATGAATAAAACATTTTGGTTAGGCCTTAGGGCCACTGGGCTCTAGTTGGCCTGTGCCTATGCTAATTCTAAGTCTTCCGTACCCTCCGGCTCATCCTCGATACTTGCTTACGTTGATACTATATTTTGAAGGACCCTTTTCACCCATGCCTAATAGGCTCCGCATCCCTCCATGGTCCAAATAATTCTTGGCAGATGATATGTTTCCCTGTCCATAATTCTCAAAAAATATGAAACCCTCAAGGTATCTAAATTTGTTGCAATAACAATAGGTTTCATGAAGAATCAACTTCCAACAGCCATAATATTTCTATGTATTTTACTTACTATTATCTCATCATAAGCCAACCAAATGATAAAATACGTAAGAAGTGAGAAGAACCCTTGTAACTTTTTCTGATTGCCGTCGGATGGGATTATCCCGTCATGAACATGTCCATTTGTGACGGTGTAAGGCCATAAAGATATTGCGGTCCATTCTTGTAATTGTCCATCACTGTCAAAGGAAAAGCAGAGGTAAAGGTAAGTATTTCATTGAATTTGTTGTATAGTTGGTTAACTTAATTTAAAGCATCTTCTCTTCAACAAGGTCCTTCAAAACACTAATTTTATTTTGGCGGTGCAATGGGTGGCGGCCGCCCAGGGCCACTACCCCTTGCATCCGCCATTGTCTACAACTATGTCTGATCGCCAATAATTCCTTCATTTTCTTACAGCCGTATTTGTTTGCATCCTACGTACCCGGCCCCCACGGTCAATCTATCCCATCTCTTACGGTGTTTACAATATTGCTGCCTTCCTTTAGCAGGTAGTAAGAGGCAGAACTTGGATAGAAGGGGTATTTGAAAATCCATTATTTTTTTGGGGAGGTAAATGGTGTTGCTTTTACTCTACATTTTGATTTGGATGGCTGCAACATCAACTTAATTTTCTAATAACAGTATGGATTTGATATGCTTGTCCGCTTTCGAGAGCATCCTTCAATTACACTACTCCACTAACTATACGTTCTTGATCACCAAATTCGCTAACGAACCGTATCTTCCACAACCACTCCCAAGTGTTTGTCGTTGTCCCCTTTTGCTGCCTTCGTTTGCTATAAATACCTTGGTCCAATCTCTGAATTATCACAGAAAACTAGAACTGCACGTACAGTGCTCAATTTACTAGTTCAACTATGGCAGCCGTATTCGCACTAGCCCTTTTCATCCTCCTTTCTATATCTTCTTCTGTCAATGCACTAAGCTCAAACTACTACGACAAAACATGCCCACCTCTGGAGTCCACCGTCACCAGTGCTGTCAAGAAAGCCATGACAAATGACAGAACTGTTCCAGCCGCGCTGCTCCGAATGCACTTTCACGATTGCTTCATCAGAGTAATCGTCTTAATTATCAGTATTCCTACACCCAATTTACAGCACACAAGCACACATGAATGCCATATTTCTCATTAGTGAGTTAGAACTATTAGAGTGATGTCACTGTTCGTACGTACTTAATTCCTTGGCGCTTTGTTCTGATCTGTGGTTCAGGGTTGTGATGCTTCTGTGCTTCTGGCATCAAAGGGAAAGAACAAAGCAGAAAAAGACGGCCCTCCTAACATTTCATTGCATGCATTTTATGTCATTGACAACGCAAAGAAAGCGGTGGAAGCTCTGTGCCCCGGCGTTGTTTCTTGTGCTGATATTTTGGCTCTTGCTGCTCGAGATGCTGTTGCTCTGGTTAGCCATATTGACACCAATATAAATGATCCCAACCACAATAATTGCCAACTTTCATCAATAAAATTTCGGTCAAATGTTCGAGAAATTTAAGAATATAATACAGTAGAATGGTCCTAACTCAAAAGATTTATTAGTCTATGAGCTGGGACCTACTCACACTATATTGGCTTATAATCAACATCGTCGTTATTTGTTGAGGGGGATTCGCACATGAATTCCAACATAACTTAATAATACGTTATTTTTTGCTGATTCGTCTAACGTTTAGTCCGGAGGTCCAACCTGGCAAGTGCCGAAAGGGAGAAAAGATGGAAGAATCTCGAAGGCAAGTGAAACCAAACAATTGCCTTTTCCCACATTCAACATCTCTCAACTACAGCAAAGCTTCTCCCAGAGGGGCCTATCCTTGGAAGATCTAGCGGCTCTCTCAGGTACATATAGATCAGACCAGGGGGCTGTCCTTGAAAGATCTACAACATTGCCGTAGCATTTATTTTTGTAAATGGTCATCTCACTTAATGACTGATGCGCATGAATTTGTTCAGGGGGCCACACTCTTGGGTTCGCTCATTGTTCATCTTTTCAGAACAGAATCCACAGCTTCAACGCCTCCCTCGACATTGACCCCTTACTGCACCCATCCTTCGCAGCCAGCCTACGAAGCGTGTGTCCCGCACACAACAAGGTGAAGAACGCGGGTGCCACTCTGGATTCGACCAACACAATATTTGACAACGCGTACTACAAGCTGCTTCTCCAAAAGAAGAGTATATTTTCTTCAGATCAAGCTCTGCTCACTTGCCCAACAACCAAAAGTTTGGTTTCAAAGTTTGCTAGCTCCCAAAAAGAGTTCGACGACGCTTTTGTGAAGTCCATGATCAAGATGAGTAGCATCACTGGTGGTGGGTCTGAGATTAGGCTGGACTGCAAATTCGTTAGGTGATCTTAATTCTTAGCACGGATTTGAGTTTAATTATCAAAAAGTGATCATGGTTGTGTGTCTTTGGTCCAATTTGATATTTTTTATAGGGAGCAGAATGAATAAGTGTGGTTAAAATGAACCTTTTTGATAGTTTACGCGGAATTAAACTAAAACAAACAACATGTTTTCAACAAAACATCAATCAGGATTATAATTACAATTGTGGATTCGATTCCCTATCTGACACAGGAATTTAGGATTCAGATGTGTTGCCTCCTAAGAGATTTATGTCACTCTCTCGTTATGAGATTTCTGTAATAAGTTATGATGGTCAACCCTTTGAATATAACAGTTATATTAATAGGTCTTGGGAAACTCTATAGAGAGCATGAGACATAGATCCTTAGGGATCTCAAATTTCAGTCGTAGGATAAAACTGAAGAACTCTTCTTCTAATACAATTAAGGCTTCTACTAATTACAATCAAGTCCATCAACATATTGTAATTGACCCCTGAAATTTAAGATTATTGCAAATATGCCCTTTTACATACAATTAATTTCTTCCACCAAACTATATTTCATATGAGATATCAGGACTGAATTAATTAATTTAGTTATCGAGGGCACATAATTCTAACACTTTTCCCTGCATGAGTGCGAGCTTGTGTGTATTCGCGACCGTTGAAGAGGACGGTGTTACTTGCTAGGATTAAGAGTGGTTTATGTATAAGCAAGCTTAATGGGTATGTATTTGATGTTCTTTTGTAGTGATTTGATTATTTCATTGATTAAATGGTACTTAATTTTTCACCTTTAAGGCTTGGATACGTAGCATGAAAGTTTGGTGTAGTGGCTTTTGAGGACTTCTTCGAAATCTAAAGAAAATCTATTCTTAACTCCATATAGATAGATTTTCACAAACTAAGATCAATATCAATATCCTCGAAATAAACCTATAACTTTAGCTCTTATCCTTAATTGAATGATACCTATTTCAAATTTAAAGTTGTAATCCGACTTCAATCAAAACCCTTCTAAAAATCAATTCCATATGAAATAAGATTTTTTTTCACTATGGCTAATCATTTATATAGACCCCAAAATTTAAAAACTAACCATTACAACAAAATATTCATAAACCATAAAAGTCCAAAAATATAAATCCAAGCCATAAAATATATATATCCGATATTTTCCAACATCGATGAAGTCTCCCAAAAGAATTACAATAACGACTTCTCCAAGTTAGTCTCCAAAAGTACTCTTGCAAAACATGCTTTCGAAACACAAGCCACTCGAACTTCTCTAATTCTGACAACTCTGAAAAATATGAGAATAAGTGGTTAGCCCAGTAAGTATAGCAAGTCAATGGGGTTTGGAAAAAGACAATTTTATCGCAATAATCGAAATCCAAAAAAAAATAACGTGAGCCATACCAAACCCAAAAATACAATTTTGTAACAAAAATATCCAAGACCACACAATATAGGGAAATCACCAATGGTCACACTGACCTCTAGGACACAAAGACCTCCAAATACCACGAGGGGTATCAAATTTGCCGCACAGACTACAAAGATAAATTTGGCCACACAGACTACAAAGATAAATTCCCAAAATAATACATCAAAATCATATGAAATATAGGGGATGTTTAGAAATTACATTGAAGAACCACTTACCTCAAACGCTTAACCAATAATACATCAAAACCATATAAAATATGTGACACGTTTAGAAATCTCATTGAAGAATAACTTACCTCAAACGTCAATCTTTAAAACTTCTCCAATAATTATCCAACAATCTCTCGAAAACTAGCAGCATCACCTCAATCCAAATATTCGGTCTCTAATATACATTCTCTGCGTTCATTTATTAATTTCAATGTATTTAACTTTTAAAATTCAAACATATCTCTATCCATCACTTTTAAAATTCAAATATAAGATAGTTATCCATATTTTAACTTTTAAATTTAAATCTAGGATCAAATTTTTATCAAAACCTTTTAATTCAAATATAGATCGCATCTTCATCTCTAACACTTTTAAATTCGAAAGTACGATTTAATATTTATTTAAAAATAAAAATATAATTAAACCCTTATCTCTTTATTTAAAATTTAAATTACTTTCTTAATAACTTTTTCGAGATGTGGTATTACAAAAACTTATTGAAATCAAAGTGAACAGGATGAGGGAGAGGCACTACAAGAAAACCGATCAATAACGACAATGGGTTTCGTAGAAAAAAATGGCATAAGTCGTCGTAAATACTCTTTAGCCACGATAAAGGGTCGTCGAAGCTTCGTCGTGGTTGCCGCGTCCAGAGAACTCATCCTCGACAACTCAATTCCTCCGACGGGAAAGAAGGCAACGATGACCATAAAGTTCGTTGGGAGAAGCTTATGCAACCGTCGGTGATAAGGACCGCGAGTGGGTTGGGATGGTCACTGCTGCTTTGCGCCAACGAGGCCACATCGTCAGGAATGCCACATAATTCGTCGACAATCCCAAGCCGTCGGCCATATCATTTTCTAGTTTATGTTTTCTCTTTAGCCACAAAGTTCGAAGGTCTCCACCATAGCGTTCCTTTTTTGTTTGTTTTGTAATTTGGCATTTTCCTTAAGGAATTGAGTTCTACGTAGATTTATTTCAAGATGTAGTCAAGAGAAAAAAAATCAACTAAGAACTCTGTTAACTGCAAATCAACTTTGAAAGAACTCAGATTCATATATGTAAATAGATTTAATTTACATTCCTCAAAAGCATCGTTTCCTTTACTAACAAAAATAATACCTCTCCAACCTCGTAAATTCTGTACTTAAATTCTAATAGGGTTCCAACTATTTCCTTATAGAATCAACCATGCTGCAACTCTGCTCTCATAGGGAATTCCTCAACACTGACTTGTTGGATGTCACTTAGTTGTGCAATGGTTGTATTCGGGACGTGAGAACTTTCCTGCTAGCATTACTGCAAGAAAATATTTTTGCCCATTAATTGTTTGTCAGATTGCCTAAACTAAATCTATTACAAGAGATTATAAAAAAAAAGTAGCTGGACTACTGTTTTTTAGAAGTCAAAGCACGATCATGTAACAAACAAGAAAATTGAAGTAAAATGAATGCCTCTGGGCATCCTAGGACAGAAGCAAGCAAACAGTAATGTCAAAGGAGCTTGTACCTCTCAATAATTCTACAGCTTCATCTAGGACAAGGTTCGGCAACTGGTCATAACCTTTCAAGGTCCTTGTGACTGAAACATAATATAAATAACTCCATCAGGTCACTAAAAGGAAATCATGGTTCAACCAAGAACCCAAAAGCAAATAACCAGAAGAGTACAATGGGCATGAAATTCATAACAGATTCTCTAGGCATCCTAGGACAGAAGCAAGCAAGCAGTAATGTCAAAGGAGCTTGTACCTCTCAATAATTCTACAGCTTCATCTAGGACAAGGTTCGGCAACTAGTCATAACCTTTCAAGGTCCTTGTGACTGAAACATAATATAAATAACTCCATCAGGTCACTAAAAGGAAATCACGGTTCAACCAAGAACGCAAAAGCAAATAACCAGAAGAGTACAATGGGCATGAAATTCATAACAGATTCTCTAGGCATCCTAGGACAGAAGCAAGCAAGCAGTAATGTCAATGGAGCTTGTACAATTGTACCTCTCAAGAATTCTACAGTTTCATCCAAGATGGGCATGAAGAGTACACGCTAGAGCATCATTGGGGCAATACACATTGTTGGAGACCAAAAGAACGTGGATGTGAAAAAGGAAGAAAATTGAAGATAGGAACATATATATTTTTGCTCAAGATTGATGGCAAAATATACCCTTAGTCCATTAAAGCTCCCGCATGTATAACCATACAGGAAAAGCAGAGGTAAAAGGCCAAGTTAGACTAACGAAACAAAATAAAGTCTCGCCCATAGTATCATCTCTGCTACACCTTTTTCCCCAAAGATCAAACTTTTAATTAAAACACATAAATAACACATAAACATAACTGCTTAGCCTTCAATTTTCTGCTTCTTCTTTTCCCTACATGTTCTCAGCAATCAAGTGGGAATACATGTTTGAAAACTAAAAGTTACACATTTTAAAATCCAAAGTTACACAAAATGATGCCCTGCTGTTGATTTAAGTTCAACCAACATTTTGTTGACAACCAAACATGTATTATCATTGGAATAAAAGAAAACAGATTCTCATTCATCGATATGTATTTAGAGATGAGAAAAGCAAGAACAGAACAAATGATTATTATTAATTTATTTCTTCAAAAAGAGTTGCATCCACGATCACAAGACATGATCAGCACTAATAAGTTTTGCACATGAAAACCGGTACAACACACGTAGGCAAAGAGCCACACACAGAAGGGGAAAATCAAATAGATCATCACACATGGGTACGAAATTAGATGAGGGAAAATCCGGGAGCGGCCACTGAAGCAGAGATCTTCAAAGGATCGCACACTACTTAGAAGAGGTATGGCTTTGAGAACCCTCACCAGCATGAGAGACATCTTACCCCCAAAATTGCACTGCTGCCATTCAGGAAATTTTGCCCAAACTTTAGTTCAAGTTTTCAGGAGATCTTTTGTGTCCAGTGCTCTGCCGCACTATTTTGCCCCCTTAGTTTGGTTTGAAATCCCTTATTCTCCAGCAACCACATGATTTTCGCGCCACTATAGAAGGCTAAATTATCGACGATTGGTTTTTTTGTCGACAATATTAACTCTTCTGACAACAACTTTCGTCATTAATAATTGTTAAGATTGTTGTCGACCACATTACGTTGATTGATAAAAAACTCTAGCGCAAAAGTACTTTCAGCCACCATATATTTTGTTTCGTCACTATAGATTACTTTTTTGCCACCATATTTGGTTCGTAGTTAAGAATGCGGTGGCTAAAGGCCAAGTTTCTTGTAGTGAGGGGAGGTAGAATTTCTCATGTCAAATTAGAATATCTGTATTTTGACTACCCGAACAAATTATATATAAAGATAAATTTTTACAAAGTCATAAAAATAGGCGATTTTGATTTTAATAAATAAATTAACCGTTTTAAAACTAACCATATTATTTAATGAGGTGAAAATGGCGTGATCCACAGTGAATTTACTTATGACGTGGTGAACTAACTTGTAACGACGGTAGATTTATTTATTTTAATCACAGCTAGCGTACCCACGCAATAATTTTTTCTTTACGCAGAACTATTGACTACATCAGTCGATACTCAGAAGTCAGAACAAGTAAAGCCACGTGTCTTTTTCCTTATAGACTTTTCCTAGCGACCCGCCAGCGTCCCGCTGGGGACGTGGCAGTGGGGCCCAGCAATTTTCCCCAAAGGGAAATGGTGGGCCCCACGCTGGGTCCCACTGCCACGTCCCCAGCGGGACGCTGGCGGGACGCCCCAGCGGGACGCAAAGCATTTCTCATTTTCCTACAACTAACCCTCTCGAGCCCACGGATTTTGAGAGGGCCAATAGGCGGCCCAGGCCTGAATTAGTTGCATTAAGGTCCCAGATATCTGGGCTGGGCAAATGCGTTGCCACTGAAAAGGCCTGCTAACCCAACCCAAGTCCAAAAACACCTAGTTCGGCCCAAAACTGGTTTAATCACAGACGCGGCGTAGGGGAATAGTCGGCTTCGGTGAGATTTTAACGAGAAGGGTTAGGGTATAATCTTAAGTTCATAAGAGATATTAATGAGAGCTGAGATGTTGACAATACATTAATGAATAGAATAAAGTGTTGAGATGTGTTTTATCTCTCTCTATTTATTAATGTGTTGCAACATCTCAGCCCTCCATTCTATTCATTAATGTGCTTACAGCATCTCAACCCTCCATTATTACCTCTAAATTTAAGCTTTCTCGATTTTAACATTGACGTAACAGCAGAAGGGACAGACCTCAGGAGCCCTTGAATTTGTACGAATTGCCTAGTCGATTTTGTTACAAATCATAATCCCAGTTAGACCTCTCAGTAACGGACCTCTGTGGCGAAGACACTGTAAAGGTAGACAACTCGCCACTAAACAATCCGACACAAAAACCTCGACAACGACAAGAAGAAGACCAGGGCAAGTAGGAGGAGGAGTTACATAGGCTTCTGGTCCCTGACGCATGCGATCTTCCTTTCTCCCCTCCCTCTGCCGTTGAATCCAACTTCGTCTCCTATTTTGCTCTAGGTTATTTAATTATTCGTGCAAAAATCTTTTACTGTTACTAAATTGGGTTACTGGAAGTTTACACTCAACTTGGCTATGTCTGGCTAAAAATTTTCAATGAGTTGTTGAATTTAGCAGATTTGGTGAAGCCAGGACACGACCAATACATTTACCGCCATGCCAATGGGTACATTTCCAATTATTCTTGTAGTTCCTTTTTCTTTTCTTTAGAGCAATTTCGAGATATTGAAGTTGGTTTTCTTTATCTGCCAAAACAAAAAAGGCTGTGTGATTGGCTTGGCCCAGACGCACGTAGCATTCAAGGATAAAGGAGGTATCACGGCTGTTGATTTCAACGTTGGGAAGTCTGACCGCAGTGTCGTTAAGGTTACCGGGAAGCGCAGGAAGGTACTTATGTATGGGTCTGGATGACAAAAGTTATTCTGTGAATGGACGAGTGAGATTAGAAGTTGAGAAATTTAATGGCTGAAAAAATGCTACGTCATTTAATGAACCCGACCCGCGAAACCGACCCGATTTCATTAAATGACGTGATATTTTTTTCAGTTATTAGATCTCTCAACTTTTAATTTCACTCGTCTACTCACACACTCACACAATAACTTCATTCACACAATAACCGGTCTCGTGTCTGGATGTATATCTATGTAGACGTAGGCATGCGTGTATATATGTATTTGAAGAAATGAATTTAGAGTTCATGATCATATGAGTTCTGTTCTAGGAAAATGAGATTTTCGAAATTTGAGTTCTTTTTTTCTTTTTTTAATTTCTTGCAGAGCTCCAAATTCATAAACCAAATCTGTATCCTAGTTGATTGGCTGTTAAGTGGCAAACTTTGTTGACAAATCTCAATCTCACGTTGACAAAGTCATCTTTCTGAGTTTTCATATTGTGAAGCAGTAATAAAAAGTGATAGAATTAGGCTTCTTTCAATGTGCCATGGCGTGCTGTATTGTTTCGATCTGCAAGTGGAGCTACACATCAGTGAGATGAAATCTAAGAAGAGGCTATAATGTAACTTCTAGTATCTCGTGCTGCATCTATAACTTGAGATGGCGTCTGGGCTAGTTGTTAGTTCTAAATATTAAGTGAGTAGAAATACGAAGTATATATAAAGACTTCGGTAGCTGCCTGTAATATAGTTGAGCAGACTTCAAGTTCCTCAGTGCTTCCTTCATTCCTAAATTTGTCAACTTGGAAGCTGTTAACACTGGGTGGACGTTGTTAATAATGTGTCCCTGTCATGTATCAATTTTAAGTACCATTGAATGCTGGTTAAGTCATTTGATATCTACTTACCCAAAAAAAACGTCATTTCATATACTCCTATGATTGAACTTTAGAGGCTGAAAACTTTTGTCCTCTGTGAGTTTTTGGCTTCAAAGGTGTGCAAAATACTTTTTCAGGTTTATTTTTATCTTTTCGAAAGGTATTGTATTTTGTATCAAATTTGAAGCTTATGCTTGATTGATCTTGGAGATGTTCCTGTGCAGAATGCGCAACACTTTGAGCCAAACACAGCTTTGTGCAAAGTTTGCACTGGTGATTCTTCTTACATCGTGAGGTATGAATCTGCTCCTTTAACACCCAGCTCCCTTTGGGGTGCTTCATTTGTATTTGCTTCTAGTTTATTTTGATGGAAAGTTAAAAGTTGTAATGGCTGAGCGCTGTTGACGTGGAGAGAAGCTCGAAATAAAAGAAGTTGGCGGACTCAAAGCCCGAAACATGGCCGGTTGATATTTATATATCTACCTTTACAACCTTATAGAAGGAAATGCAGGCGTTGCGTTTCGTCATTTGAAGTTCTCTCCTAAGCTAAATAGAGAAAGAAAAAAGCTTCCCTACATAGAAAACGTTCCAGTCACGAGCCACGAGCAACGCATATAACATAAGGTCTTGTTTTTTCTTATTTAGGTGTACACGTAGAAATTGTTTCGAATTTACATGAGTACCGTGTGTTTAAACATCTCAAGCTACCAAAACCTCAAAGATGTTTCATTAGTAGTGTGTTCCGGATTATATGTCGTCAAATTCAAACAAAACTAGCTGCATAGATAAATGCAGGCCGAGCTAGACAATTGGTAAGCGTTTTTCGTTGGAAGTCTTTGCGATCGCTCACAAGCTCCTGTGGGATGATCAGGCTGGCATTGATGTGGGTCCACTGTGCTGACTAAACCAGCTGTAACCATTCGCCAAATCGGACTCCGTGATGCTCACGTACACATGCGCACAAGTTCCTTGCAATCGCATAACACATTCTTTAACGAAAAGAAGGAACAGTCGTCACTAGGTATATACAGATTGATCGGATAATTATCATAAAATGACGTCTCCAAATATTGAATTTAGAATCTTCTGAACCCTAGTTTCTCCATTCTATCACCTATATATAGCTAGGGTTCTATGAAAATTATTCAATAATTGATATTTTAAAAAATCATGGCTGAGATTCAACACATATGTTCTATCTTCAACGTCCTCTCCCTCGATTCTTCTCTTTTGGTAAATATTTTGTATTTCGATTTACTGTGGCATCCTGTTCAGTCAAAAATTCTCTCATTTGGGATAAGTTCTTCCAAATTTCTAGCATTTGTCATAGCTAGGAAACTACGAAGACATTCCAAATTTCTAACAAATGTTCCGCCAGCATAACCCAAAATATGATTGTTTGGTGCATTCGCTTTCAAAAGGGGGAAATTAAAGCTTTCTTTCTTTTGAGTTATGATATATTTAACAAGTTCTGTCACAAAAACTTGTTGGGTGCGTGTACCGTTTGCATGCTAAAATATATTTTGGGGGCACAAAAGCTTCTTTCTTTTAGGCTTTAGCCAATATGTAAATAGGATTGCTTTCCGGCCGAATATTAGCTCTTAAAATGTAAGACATCCTTGCTTACACTCCTCCGTCTCTTCAAAAACCGCCAAAAAAATCATTCCGAGGCTGGGATTAAGCCACGTGGAGGGAGTATATATATATATATAAAGTTGTTTGAAAACAAAATCCATTACAAATATGAACATTTTGTATTTTATAATTTATTATCATTTTCTTACTATCAGCTTGAGATAATTTTTCAATAGATTTTTCAAAATATTTAGAATCAATTAAACCTTCTTGAATACAATTTAAATCAGCACCTGAATCTATTAAAGCAACATTTGTAAATGAAAAATCTTTAATACAAATAGTAACTTCAGAATACCATTTAAAAAAAATAATTTTATCAATTATTTGAATAAATGCTTCTACAAGTATTTCAGGAGGAGATTCAGAAGTAGAGTGTATATATGGATATTTATAAGGTATTATCATCATTTTTATTTTGAGCTTTTATTAAACAAATTTCAGTTAACATGATCAGTAATATTGGTTAAATTTATTTGAGTATTTTGTAACTGATTTATTTCTTATTTATATATATATATATATATTATTCCAGGATAATAGGACTAGTACTGAATACTCATTGCTGTTAAGAGCATTATTAACAGATTATCTATTCTAACTTTTTGGCTATAATAGAGAATCAATATAACCAAATAGCTAAAAAGGGTGGATTTTGAATTTAGAATCACTAATTGTAAAGTTAAAATCACCACCAATCGTTGTCCCTCGTAATTGATGGGGTTAGTAAATGAATAGTAATTTATACTATATTTTTCAATTCCCAGAGAAAAAGTAAAAACATGTATACAACGTTGTAAGGTCACCTTGTTGGATGGTTAATAAGTGTCTATTTCTCTTTTAATTAAACTGTTCAGTCTGAAAAAAAGGAAAATTATCTTGATACTATTTTTTTAACGAAAAAATTTATTATATCCGACCTCTAACAATTGAACAGATCTTGATACCATAATATCTGATATTTGTGCGTCGCCAACATTCGGATGTGATGTGTGTTTTTTTACTTTACCAAAAAAAAAACTCACATGTGGCACAATTGCAATAAATTGGACTAGACAGTCCTGGATCCGGCTCGTCTGCGATTCGATGACCGAATTGCAGAGAATAATTCGGTGAGAGGCAGAGAGAGGTGTGAGTCCCGTTCAAGATCCATATTTTTGTCTCTACCTCTCACCGAATTGGGAAGAGACAGAGAGAGGTATGAGTTCTGCTCAAGATCCACATTTTTACCTATATCTCTCACCGAATTGGGAATTGCAGAGAATACTGGTTACCTTGGCCATTCTAAGTCCAACCACCTATGTACCTGCGATTTGGCAATAGATTGCAAACAAAAAGACAAAACTGGTTTGGCAGTCGTTGTAAAAGCGGACCAGCTCAGCCTCCACGAAATTTCACTTAAATTCCACTCACACACGTATGCTTTACAGTCAATCAGTCATTTTAACTTCCGATAAGAACGAATATACTTTTTTCTTTGCTGAATAGATAAGAACGAATGTACTTCAAAGGCATATAATTAACCGATCCCGGTAGCTCAAGTAGTAAAGAGGTTTTCAGAGCGTGGGTTAAGAGCGCACTTAGAATTAAAACCACGCTCGCATCGCACTTGGAATTAAAACCATGTTTGCATAAAAATTCGAGACTTAAATAGAAATTGGTCAGTGAATTAATTTTGTACCCGAATTTCTCTCCTTACTAAAATTTAAAGAACGCATATAATTGTAATTAGCAATAGGACGACTAATATGTAGTAGTGAATTATACTGATAACCTCGCAACATATAAATAAGTTGTTTGACAAGACTAATATAATACAGATACATCGGATGTTTTCGAACTGAGACACTAGAGCCAGCAGATATACAAATTATACACACACAAATCCAATTCCAAGGCAATATGTGAGGACAGGACCCAGCACGACAGAAAGTAGCCCCGCAACCGACGTCGTAATCAGCGATCAAACAATAGTATATACAATCATACACCCTATGTACATGCAGACAATTGGGAGAGGAACAAACTGAGAAGTGAGAGGAGAATTGGCCTAGTTGGTGCTGAACGACCCCAGAGCTTTGATAGCTGTGGCTCTTAGGATAAACTGATAAAATATTGCTGCACCTAGCGCTCCCAGAAAAGGTCCCACCCAGAAAATCCACTGTTCAACATCAATTTACCTCGTTAAAAAAAACCAAACGATCAAAGAAGAAAGGGATCGAGATGATGGTTCGATAAAATTCCAATTGATATTGGAGCTAAAAACTCGCCTGATCGTCCCAAACGGGCTCCTTCTTGTATATTACAGCAGCTCCAAAGCTCCGAGCGGGGTTTATTCCTGTGCCTGTGATGGGGATGGTAGCCAAGTGCACCAAGAATACCGCAAACCCAATAGGCAAGGGAGCCAAAACCTAGAGTTTTAAGTCACAGATTAAGGATGCGAGTTAGTACCAGGGTTGGGGCTTTGTATGACTTATACACAGGACTTCGCTAGCTAAAAATTAAGCCGCTTACTGGGACGTGAGAATCGCGTGCGTTTCTCTTGGGGTCCGTGGCAGCAAAAACTGTGAAGACGAGCACGAAGGTCCCAAGAATCTCAGCTCCTAAAGCGGTTCCCTTTGAGTAGGTAGGAGACACTGTGTTTGTACCACCACCTAGATTCTCGTAGAAGTCCTCCATGATGCCCTTCACTATCCCTACTCCACATATTGCTCCCAAGCACTGAGCCACCATATAAGCGATCGCTCTAACTAATGAAACCCTCCGAGCTAGGAATAAGCCGAACGTCACAGCTGGGTTAATGTGACCACCTGTACTTAAATAGCTTCGACAATTATTTAACATGATGTAGAATTTTCTAAAATGAGAAAATTACTATAGAAAATAATATGACGGGTCCGAGACCTGATATTCCGGCAGTGCTGTAAACAAGGATGAAGATCATGCCCCCGAAGGCCCAAGCAATGCCAAGGAGACCAACTGTCTGGCATGGGTCATCTTGCTGCTTCTTGTAGCCGATAACGGTGGCGACTGTGACGTAGAGAAAGAGAAGGGTGGCAACGAACTCCGCGATAACAGCCCTGTAAAACGACCAGAGGGAAATCTCCTCGGGGTCAAAAAGTGGCGCTGGAGGTGGGTCGATGTAGTCTCTCCCTGGCTGAGAAGCTTCTCCTTCTTCAGTCACTTCCTTCGACATCTTCACAAATTACAAGTTTCTAAAAGACTGAAACAAAGAGCATGCAATATAGGTTTAGCTCTTGACGTCGTTCTCTTCCTTAGGCGAGAACTTGATAAGAGTGTCAGCGGATGATTGAATTTATGTATGAGTGTGTACATATGTTTGTCTGCGAGAGAGACAGAGAGATTTTCTTTTTCTTTTTCTTTTTTTTTAATTGAGGGAATGAGAGAAAGAGCATATGCTCTAGAATAATTGAACAAATGATGTGTCAGGGCAAAGGTATCTTTTCTGGACAAGGTTCTGGCTATTGATTATTGGCAAGCAGGAAGTGTCGCTCGTACGTACCATCTTTGTCCATTCTCCAACCAAGATAAAACATGTTGTCTATTTTCATTTGGTAAGAAAATTATCAGAAACTTTTTGATTCAGAAACAAAAAAAAACTTTCCCCATCTCCCCTTAT
Source organism: Myrica gale (assembly GCA_963930655.1). Taxonomy (NCBI): domain Eukaryota; kingdom Viridiplantae; phylum Streptophyta; class Magnoliopsida; order Fagales; family Myricaceae; genus Myrica; species Myrica gale. Next base: position 8,042,578 of record OZ005609.1, on the reverse strand, counting down.
AAGCTCGTTTTCCCGTTTGTTGCTAGCGGTGGGAGAGCTCCTCCCACCGTCCCTCTCATTCTCTTTTCTTTCTCTTTTCCTCTTTTTTATTCGGAATATTGGTGGTTAGATCCTGATGTTTTCGTTTCTCACTGGTGGATACTGCCTAGCTAAATATCGCCCTCTCCTCCTGGGGAGTTCAACCATCTCTGTCCGGTTCAATTTGGTCGGCGCGTGACTTGTCACGCTGTTAGGACCCCAATCTAGGCCGCCTTAACAACACAAACTTTCGCCAAGTGATTCGAACACGATCACGTCAATCGATCCTCCTAAACCGTTCTTGGCAACACACGAGCTGAAATATAGGATCTAACAACACAAATAGAGAACACTCAAGATTTTATTATGAAGAACGAATAACGTGGTTAAGGGTTAATTAGCCCAAGAACCACAAGAACACAAGAACAATCTCGATCGAGGGTTAATTAGCCCAAGAACGGGTACCCAAACTAAGTTATTAGCCTTGAAACTGACTTAGCATATACGTGCCTATGGTTGGCCAAAACTCTCTCCCAAAACCACTCAGGCTTTCCAAGACTCTACTATTCTCAATGAATTACTCTAATGCTCCTAAGGGTGTTTATATAGACATCCTTAGGAGCTTACAAACCCTAATGGACTCAATCAAATCAATTCAAATCACAATCAACTCTAAATCAAATCCCTTGAATCAAGCAGATTTGATATTACATGCCTAAAATAACAAGAACATAAAGGAAATGAATCTTCTAGAGTTTAGGAAAGGATCCCTAAATCTAGAAGATATGATTTATTCAATCTAAACAGTTAAAGAAAGCAATCCCTATAATACCTCCATCAATGTCGGGATTTCGCCGTCGTCCGCTACCGTCCACGGTGGCGCCGCCGCCGCTTGCACCACCATGGGTGGTGATGCTCCTCCGGTTCCTGGGACCTTCCTCTTCCATTCCCCACCTAGTACCGGTAGGGGTGGTGGTGCTCTCCCACTAGTGGTGGTTGCCGGTGGTGGTCATCCTGTGTCATGGCACTCCTTTGTCTGTTGTCTTGCTGCTGCTGCTTGGCTTGGCTGGTGGCCAAGGACTTGCTGTGGCGCCGTGTCATGGCAAGGCCATGGGCGAGGCCATGTGCTGTCATGACATGTCTGTGGCCGGCTGGCTGGCATGCCAGGCATGGGCGTTGGTGAGGCGTCATGCCTTGTCAGGGGCGCCTAGCTTAAGCGCGCGTGATGATGTCATGGCATGGTTGCGGTATTGTCACTGCGCGCGCTGTGGGCGTGTCATGAGTGCCCATGTATGTCCTTGGCGCCTCATCTCGGCGCCTATCCTCCAACTCATGGTTTTTGCTGCCCAAGTCATCACTGGGGATCCTTTCACACGCGCCCCACACGCGGTGCGTGGATCTCACTCGCCTGACGATGTGCTTCACGCCCGGTCTTGTTTTCCGGCGGTTTTGACTATCACGCGCCTCATGTGTGGCTCCTTCTCCGGTTGGTGAGCTCAGTGCTTCTTCGTCGCCGACTTCCGGCGGCGCGTGGTCCGACGCGCCGTCGGTTGCTTTGCGCCTCCCAACGCATCGTCGTCCTTTTGCGTCTCCACTCGCTGGTGGTCTTCTGATTCCGTTTTGCTACTGCTGTTGTTGTGCTATTTTGTGTTGTTTAGGTTTTGTTGTGGTTGTCTTGTTTAGTTTTGTTATCTGTGTTGTATAATTTTCGGCTCTTGCGTGGACTTTTTCAATCCCTCGCGGATCTTTTGCTGCCCTTGTTAGGTTTATTGTACCGGGTTGTGGTGCATATCTGCTGGCAAACTTAGATCTTGGTAGTTTATCTATCGTGTTCCCCCACCGCTCTCTCTGCCTAGCATAGAGCATATAATAGCTTCTTTCAATCCTGTTTTGGATTCCATCGGTTTTTTCGCCTGATCAGTTTTGTTCGGTTCCTTGTTTGGAACTTGATCAAGAAGAAAAAAAAGATAAGAAAATTATCCTAAAATCAAATGATAATGATGATTAATTAACCTACCCTTCTACGAGTTGAGCTAATTCTGTAACAGCAGTTACGGCGAATGAGATTCTGCCAACAGACCCTTCACATTCTCTGTTGACTGTTATTCGACACATAAGGGACATGTTTGTTTACCCAAAATTTTGGAGGCCCAAAATTTCCAACAAAACAAACACACTCCAAAATTTTTAACTTTTACACCTACACACTACTTTTCACAAACTCCAATAAATCTCAATAAAGTAAAGATTCCTAAAATTTCGAGAATATTTCTCAAAATTTTGGCAAACAAAGGTCACCGAGAAATCAAACTCATCTTTCCTGTTTGGTCTTAACTTTTTCGCGGGGGGGGGGGGGGGGGGGGGGGACTCTGTTGTTGGTAACACTTAGCGGCTCTCTGCCGTAGATTTCGTTTTCACTGTAGTAGTAACTGGTCCATGTACAAGAGTCTCCGCAAACGCTAAGAGGCACGTACGCACGGCTGCAATCTACGACAGAGAAAGATCACATATACGTGCCGAGGTCCTGAGTCTACCGGCGTCCATCTAGAGTCTCTTCCCTTGAACGAGAAAGTTTGCAATTAATTAACAAAGAAAAGTTGACTAAAAATAAAATTAACAAAGAAAAGTTGTTGCGACTGGCTTAAAGCAGAAGTGTCTATTCGATAAGACTGTTCCCGAGCGAATCTCACCCGCAGCTTGTATTATCATAATTCATAAAATCTGTGAGCAAATCCCTAATGTGGCGAACAAAGAAGCGAAAGATATTCGATATCCAAAACGGCATATTCCCTTCTCCAAGATATTCTAAATTATTCGGATTATTATTGATTTGTAAGTGGGAAGGCCAATAACTTTAATCATTAGTAAGCAAAAGATCAAGACAGAGATGTACCATATAATGGACAGTGTGGCCATTTTCAAAGTCTATTTTAGCTTAGGAATTAATGTCTCTTAAATAGCAGGTCCATATATATTTAATTAAAATAAAATAGATACAAATCTTTTATAATTTACAGTTCAAATTACAGAATAAAATTAAAGAGAGATAGACACAATAGATAAATCACATTATAAAACTTATACTACTTGAAACTTTACATAGACATTGTTAAATAGTATATAATTCACGTATTATTTATAAATATCTTCAAATTCTACTCTGCAATTCAAACATAAATTACAGAATATTCTGATCCAAAAAATAAATCATAAAAAATGTGCAAGTAAACTAACAAACGCGACACTATTAAACTACTGCCATTAATGATCACCGATCACTATAAGGATTATAACCTTATTATCGACAGTTGACGAGTAGAAGCCCACAAATGAAAGAAACTCAATTATTTAGGGGTGGGAATATTCCTTTTGGATGAGCTTCAAGCTTACACTTAATAGCCTTGTGCATTTTTTTTATTCTAAACAATTACTTTGCAAAGGGGCCAAGAAAGACTAGTACAAGAACGCAAACAAGAAAAATTAAAAAGCACGTTTAGACTTTACGTGCTTAAACGAGAGCGGATGATGTTTGTTATAAAAAACAGAAAGAAAGAAGGAAGGAAGAGGGCAAAAAAAGAAGAAGAAAAGAAAGTCCCTCCCAATAAAGTACGGAGGGCACTAAGATTGTATTTGACTATTAAAATTTTAAGGTATTAAAATTAGTGAAAAAGTGAAGAGAGATTATTTAAATAAATTTTTTATATTTATTATAGTAAAAAGTAATAATTTGATGGATAGAGATTATATTGTAATTATTTTACTATATTAAAATTTTATAATTCATAAAATTTTAATAAACAAACGCACCCTTGGAAGGGCCTAGTTAGGAAAAAACATATCCAACTCAAAAGGCCACAAAGTCCTGCCCAAAATAGGGCCAGTTAAAAGCCTTTGTTAGGATGGACCCATAGAGGAAAATGCCCTAAAGAATTAATATTTTATTTTTTGTCATGTGAATTTAACATTCATCTTAAAAACTTAAGTTAGTAGGAAGATAAAAATTTTATTATTTAAATTATATTTCTAACACTCATCTTCACGTGTGGGTCGAACTATTCTTTAATTAGGAGGTCCAACAAGTGCAATATTTAATTTTGAGGTATAATGCGGAGTCAGGTCTCGAATTCAGAACTTTAGTTTCGATACCATGTGAATTTATCATATATCCTAAAAGCTTAAACTGATAGGAAAATGAAAATTTTATTATTTGAATTATATCTCTAACATGACTCCTCCAATTCTCATAGTCAATCAAACTAAAGATGATAGAGATATATAAGATTATTATCGATTATTAACTTAATTATTTTAAAAAAAACTGATAATGACGATTATTACCTTTACAAAAGTTATATTTTATTGACTAATTACCTGAAAGTCATTTTTTTCCCTTTGTAATCGGAATTTCTCCTTTATCCGCTGCTTTATCGCCTAATTTTATTGAAATAGCAAGGAAAAAAAGAGAGGAAAACGTAGCAAGGACAATAAAATAAAAACGCTGCAGTCGACTCTCCGTGGTCAGTCTTCAAGGAGATGGTAATGGGCCTTCTCTTGAGCTGTGTTAGAAGAATTTCAGAGCCGCATGAACATGAGCATTTACGATATAGCAAATTTAGGCGGAGCCCACTACTCCATGTTTGTTCGCAGGCTTGGACCGTCTCGTCCGTTTTATTTTTATTTTGGTCGGATTAAAATTTAATGGGATAAGGAAGCACAGCCAAAATATTCGCAAATTCAGAAAATGCATTCCATATATCAAGAACTTGAAGAATAACACCGTGACCCGTTCAGAAACCACTTCTCTGCTGTTAAGCATTTTCAACTAAGAATTTTTCTTTTGGGTTCACATTATAAACAAATGTTCACATCCTTAAGGTAAGCTTACTTTCACACCGTCAAAGTATTATTTAGGTTTTCCTATCTATCAAAGAAGTCTAATTTAATTCAACTAACAGATTAAATAATAGAAATTTTCAGTTTTCTTAAGGTATAAGATAACAATACGTCACGACGAATAAGTTAGTTTATGGTCAACACGTCCGAGTAGAGGCGCATCGATCTTCACGTATCCTTTCTGCAAAACCACAAGAATAACCTCGGACACCAAGATTACTAACCTCCGATGCTTAAGTCAGTTTTCTTTTGTGTATATGTTATGCAGTTTTTGTCGCTCAAGAAATTGTTGTACCTCTTCTATCGTTCTCTCTTCCTTTTATAGCCTTCTTCTCACGTTCTCTCCTTTCCTTTTTGGCGTGAATTCCTCCTCGTGCGATCGCGTGTTGTTTGACGGTTTTCTGCACATTTTCGTAAGGGTTCGTTCCTTCCCACCTTCAGAATCGAGGAATCGTGGAGCGGGCGGTTGTGAGGGGTTGTTTAAACAACTGTTTAGAGCACGTCTGACGATTTATATTTCTGGACTTGCATGCAAGATGAGTTTAATTGTCGCTTTTGGGTTTCAAAGAGTTGTAATTACTCTTGCAGGCCCAAATTAATTTGGACCGGGTGTGATTCAGTATTGATATCATCACGTCATAAATCTTTCCTTTTCACGGGCAATTTATCATTTTATAAATCTTTTTAGGCCGTGCTTTTTTTAATTTATATCTGTTAGGATTGGTTCGATTTTGCGCCGCGATCCACAGAAATCGACAGTCCAATTCCAATAGGCTGTGACCGATTTTTCAATTGAGCCCGTTCCAATTTCGGACCAAAAATTCTGGAAATCGAAAAGTTCATAACCATTTATGAGAGACGGTGGGAAAACAACAAAAACATTTGCCAGACAAGAAAGAACAATGAAGTTGAGGCTTTGAGCATTCTTCTGACATCTGGCCCGCCTTTTTTGAGTTGCCTTGACTGAAACAACTCTATAAAAAAATAAACAAAAATGATAATAATCTCCCAAGCTGGCTTTGTTTATCCCAATTAGGCATTGTTGGGAACAAACCAGTTTAGCTGACCAGTCACAGTAAAGGGTTTTGTTCTTTTTTGGTTTAAGTGATGTTTGTCAAATACTTAAAAAACTTTTGGTCATATTTGTTTAATGGTCTTATAATTTTAAAAAATCGTTTTAAAATTTTAAAAACTTTTCTAATCCAAACATGATTTCTTCATATTAAAACATATTTTAATTTTGAATAATTTTTTCTATTAATCATTTACTTCAATTTTTGTAAAAAAAACAACACAATAATAATAATAAGAAATAAGAAATATTCTTCTCACAAAACTCTTTTTTTTTTTTTCTTTTCAAACATAGTTTTTTACTCTCACATCCTTCAATAGTTAAGGTAGTCTTTTATGAATTAAAAATCTAGAGAATTTGACTTTTTTTATTGGATTTATAATTTTTTTAAAATTTTTAATTATAAAAAATATTTTTATTGAAGTTTGTTAAACAAATAAAGAGGGAGACGTTTTGATAAAAAAATTTAATGAGAGAAGTAAAAGGAGATTGTTAAAACGTAAGATCAGAGAATATTTGATGTTTTTTTTCTAATGATAAAATATTGAAGTTTGTCAAATTTTGAGATTTTAATGTTTGGTAGTAAAAAATTTGGCATTTTACTAAGGAAACATTGATTAGTGATGTTGACAATAATTTTTAATTTGTAAGGAAAAATGCGACTTTTTATGAGATCTAAAAATAGTTAATAAATAAATTTAAGAATGGTTGATCGTAAAATAATTTTTATTATAATCGGTGAAAAACTAAGGAAAGAGAGAATATTTCAAATTTTTTAATAAGAAAATAATCTTTGTTAAAATGTAAAGAGAGAAGAGATTTAATTTAGTTTATTTGTAATGAAAAAGTATTAAAATTGGTGCCAACATTTTAAATTTTGATGTTTAGTTATTCTCACAACACCAATATATATATACTAGTTAGGAATCAATTAAAGATGGATGCAGAATTTCATTCGAGGCTGATAGAATATGCAACCAAAACACTTGCTAATACTAGTTATGAATCAATTAAAGATGTCTTGGTGGTATGTTTTATTCAAATTTAAAATTCAAAATTTTATAGATATTACTAATTTTTTAAGTCATTCCGTTAAATTTTGACATGATAATTATTAGATTTATGTAGATTGAGAGACTGCATGCATGTATCTCGAGATTAATCTAAATTTGCCTAAATTGACCAAACATCTTATTAAAAAAAATAGAACCATTTAAGGCTAATCTAAATATATAAAGATGAACTAGAATTATTAAGGGAATTTAAATACTTCCTATCAAATCTCAAGAATTCTCAATCTTATTAACAACCAATATTAATAGCTTTTTTAAAAATATTTTATAATAGTATTCTTTTTCTAAGTTTTATAATAATAATTTGTGATAAATACAAAATCAGTCACTGTGCTATACGCAAAAATCGTTTTAGTCCCTGTGATATGAAAAAAATCGATTTAGTCCCTGTGATTCTATTTTGGTTTGTTATTGGTCCTCCATCAGGGACTGATTTTATCACTTTCTGAAATCAAAGGGACTAAATTGATATTTTTCATATCACAGGGACTAAATCAATTTTTCCGTAGGACCAATTTTATATTTATCACTAATAATTACTCTGAGAATTTTTACTCATTTGCACTGGGTCAACTATTAGGGTTAGTATCGTCATTTCCATTGCGAAGTAACAGGTATGCTTAAAAAAATAATTTAAGCGTTGTGGTTTTCCGCAAATTAGGAGTTCATAACGATTACCTGCGGCTTCGATCAGGAAGCACTACATTCAGGGAGAGAGGACCGAGAGACGAGAAAATCGTTGCCTTCTGTTTAGAAGGTTTGTTTCACGTGCAAGGTCCGTCATCAGTCAATCAATACCTCGTTTGCATTCTAGATAGAAGCCCTAATTCTCTGTTTATCTGTCATTCCAATTTGATTAACTAGTTAATTGATCTGTTAATCGTTTTCGGTGGGAGACTCTGTTATATATATAATACTAAAATCAATCTGCCTGCGATTTTGGTTTATCAACTCCAAAGTCACGTTTGAGATGGCCACCGCTGCCGATTCTCCCTCTAGTCCTACCGTTCCAGCCTCCGTAGACGGCGGCGAAAGCATTGGCAGTCCACAGTTACGGCGAAAAAATCTACCGTCTCCGTGGGCTCAGGTTGTTCGTAGCGAAGTTGCTCGTGGTGAATCGGAATCTATCTCGGCTGCGAATCATTCTCTGTCTTCGTCCTCGGCATCGTCAACGACTTCGCAACCGGAACAAACGACGTTCTCCGATTTCTCTCCTCGGAAGACGGCTTCCCCATCACCACCGCCGGATAACTCCTCAGCCTTCGAGGGTTCCGATGTCAATAACGGCAATGCGGCTTTGCCGAGGAAGCTGGCTTGGAACAAACCCTCGAACGGCGTCGTCGAGGTTGGCCCCGTGATGGGTGCGGTCTCTTGGCCCCCGTTATCCGAGTCTACCAAGGCGTCGCCTAAATCGCTGGTCGATTCGACTTCGAAGACTGTCTCCGATGCCTCAGCCTCCATATCTCAGGTGTAATTTAATGCTTGTTCTCTATTTAGATGTTTGGTTTCGAAGGGCTAGAATAAAAAGTAAGAAAAAGGAATCTTGCGTATTATGTTAACATGATGTTTGGTTTCCCAGAAAACCTGAGGAAAAGGAAAGTGAACCTAATCTCAGTATCATCTTAAATCTGATATTCTTCTTTTTTTTTTTCTAGCTGTCGGGGTTGTTTTAGGGTTTTCGGGAATTCAAAACAACAGAAACTATACCTGTTTCATAAGAATTTCCTTTTTTTGTTCGATGAATTCTTTGCGCATGCTGTTCTTCCTGTATGGAGACTGTAGTTTTTTAGATTAATTTTATAATTTAACTACCCAGATTCAATGATTGACCTTGTGTATTGTAATAGGGGCCTGTTATTCCACATTCACCCCAGAAACAAGCTACTTCTAATGCAAATCCTAATTCTACAACAAACCATACATTGCAAATTCAAAGATCTATGAAGCGTGGTGGTGGTGGCAGCAACAGCAGGGGCGGGCCTGTGCAGAGTGGATATACTCATCCTCATCCCCCTCCTCCCCCACCACCACCACCACCACCACCATTTCCTATATTCCAGCTGCCTCCAAATGGATATCGTACTCTGGTCCCGGGAGTTCCTGATCCTTCCCATAGAGAGTTTCCTTATAGGAGCAGTAATTGGGAAACCAGACCAGCTGGAGGATTTGTATCTCAGTCAAATTCAGCTAATGATCATCGGAGTTCCTCCCGGAGGGGCAACTTTGGGCCTCACCAACGTGGAGATGGTCATTACAATAACAATCATGGGGGCAGGCGTGATCAGGATCGTGGAAATTATGGGAATGCCAGAGATGTTCACTTTCAGCCACAGAGAGCTCCTCCAAGGGGCCTTGTGAGGCCTCCACCACCTAACACTGCTCCATTTGTTACCCCACCACCAGTGAGACCCTTTCCAATGGGTTTTTCGGGTGAGTTATTTTCTTCTGTTTGGGGAATCTTCATGTTATGAGTCTATTTTTTGTGTGATAATATCTTTTTTATTAGGCAATGTGGAACTGATGTCTTCATTCTTTTTCAGAATTTTACTATATACCTCCATTGGCAATGGACCCTTTTAGGCCATTTATTGCTCATGCACCACCTCCTGCATTGCTTATCCCAGTTGCAGAACCTCCTCTGCCTACTTTGTTAGTCAACCAGATAGATTATTATTTCAGGTACTGACATTGTCAGCCTTTCTTCATGGACGATTTACCATACGGTTCTCTTTTGGAAGTTAATCACTCATAAACTCATCATCTGTTCATTAGCGATGCTAATTTGGTCAAAGACGATTTTCTGCGGTCCAATATGGATGATCAGGGCTGGGTACCCCTTACTTTAATAGCAAGCTTTCCGCGAGTAAGTTTTCTTATGTTTGTTCAGATCCCATTTCTTTTTTACTATAAAAGTTGCTCTTGGGATGTGTTTTATTTTACTGATAAATTTTTGTGACATTTTGCATATCTCTTATGAATATTGTCCTTTTCTGATGCGTAGTAAATTTTGGTGATGGTTGAGCGTGTCAACTTGCAGATATCACTTTGGAGTTATCTTTCCCTTCATACAGGTTCATTCAAGATTAGTGTACTGGCTGATGGTTTTAGTAACACAGAATATAAATTACACTTATTGTTGATTAGTCTTAGCTCTAGCTATGTAGTTGCTGGCAATAGTCAGATTTGCAGAACAAAGGAAGAGCATTTAAATCATGTATTTCCTAAAATGGATGGACCCTATAGATTAAGTTGGCTTCTTGTTAGATGTGAAGCCCCCCATTGTTAGTTTGAGGTGATGGTAATTGCATCGCTGGAAGATACATCCGCTTTGGAAGTGTAAGACTAACGCAAACCCAAGGAGGATGCCCTTTTGCTGGGAAAACAAGTGTGGTAGATTATTAGGTCAATAGTATTTTAATCCTTTAAAAGGCAGGTTTTCTTTGGGATTCTTTTATGATTCTCTAATTATACTTTTATGATTTTGTAATTGTGTTGTGGGCTTTTATTGTATTAATAATAAGTTCATGGGTTCTTATTTTTAGGATTTGGTACAATCCAACTGTGGAGTTGGTTATTAGTCGTCGTAGGAGTTGTAGTTCTATTATGAAAAATTAATATCTAGAGTCTACGTAAGTGTTCCATTTGTACTTAAATAATTCAACATTGAATAATAAAATGTATACTTCGGTTTATGGAATGTTTTTTTGCCTAAAGGCTGTGTCTCTGTCTCTCTGTCAGGGTTCATGTCACTGCTCACAATATTATTGACCATGCTGTACAATTTTTAAGATTCTTCTTTCCCACATGTATTTGTCATTAAATCTTCATTCCCTTAAGTCTGAACACTTTAGTTCTCCATACTGTAAGCCACCAAATGAAGCCTTAAAACAATGTCAAGAATATTAAATATTTTTGGCGCGTGAAAAATACCAGCAATCTCAAGAAACAGTTCTCTTCACCCTTAATCCTATAGTTTCACACCTAATACTTTATTCAAACCCTATACATAATGTTCTACATTGCCATTGCCCAAGAACCCCAATTTTAAGCCCTAAATCCCGCCCACAATCTGATTTCTCCAAATATGTCCTATTTGGCTCTTATCTACTTTTTTTTCAATGTCACCCTCATGTACCAACAATTATTATGCATTTTCAAAATCAGTCTCTTTCTCAGGTACTCTGAATCATTTGAACTGCATGTTACCAAAGAGATTAGGATATAGGAGCTTATGAAGTAAAAATATGGATATTAGTGGAATTGAGAAAGTTTAAAGAAGCTTTAAAAGGTAAATTGTGATGGGAAATAAGTTGATTCCCAATATACATCATACATATGTTTAACTGTTTTGGAGCTTGGTCATCTATTACTATTAAATGGTGGTGAAAGGTTATGTACATTATTTTTCTTGTCGAAAGGGTATGTATGTGATAATTAGGGGTTGTTTGACTGGCAAGTGGTTTTTAAGACAGTGATGAAAAGACATGTGCTTAATCATTAAGAGTTGGTATGCTGATTGCCAAGTGGTTTCTTATCATATTATCTAGGTGCTTCTCTGAAGCCATTTCCTGTGGCACACGGTGATGGAGAGGTGTGAGTAGCTGGGTCCATGAAATTTCCTGTAGGGAGGGGGGTGGGGATGGGGGGGATTTCCCTTGGAAGTGGGCCTATCTACTTCCTCACTCTTTTCGTCAGGTGCTTATGGTGATGTTTGGTACCCCAAAATATTGGAGTATCAAAATTTCCAACAAACCAAACACATTCCAAAATTTTTAACATTTACACACACACTTCAAACCTTTCACAAACCCCAATAAATCTCAATATCCAAAAGATTCTCAAAATTTTGGGAATATTCCCCAAAATATTGGCAAACAAACATCTCCATGTGCTGTGAAGATCTTGAATATGATTTTGAATGTTCGGGCTAAAGACAATTTGTGAAATCTACTTTTATGGTTGGTTATGTTTAAATGGTATGAACTTGCCATTTATCAGATTACTTATTATGTTCAACATAAAAGATAATGTATCAAATTGTGTGTAAAGTTGGTAGAAATGTTTTAGAGAGAGAGGCTCTGCCTTCTCTCTAGAACACCTCTAGGGTTTTCGCCTAACCCTCTTTCCCTTCATTTTTCTCCAGCGGCGGGGGGCTCCTCCCGCCCCCTCTCCTATCTCGGCACAGCTTCTGGAGCCGAGATCTGTTCTTTTTTCTTAGATTCATGGCGTTTTTCCGTAGTCTAGTTATTGAAGCTAAGATTTTTCAGTTCTCTGTGAGCTCGTTTGGGGTGGTTACATTGACTGAGAAAAATAGGAATTTGCAGAGTTTCATTCGTTTTGGAAGGGATGTGGTGCTTTGGTTGTCGAATCTCTTTGGAAAACTGGATTCTAAGGATTTTCCCGAGAGATTCAACGAATCCTCGCGTGCATTCCTTGCTCAGAGGAGGTCAAACAAAAGTGGAAGGTACATGGCTCTGTTTGAGTTTGGGGAGCGACGACGTCGTGGGGTAGTGATGATACCGGAGGGGAAGTCAGGTGGTGGGTGGCAGTCCTTTGGTAACATTTGTGAGGAGCTTCTATCAGCCATCAACGTACTTCGAAGTAAGAGGGTCGTGCGTGCGGTTGCTTAGATCAAGGAAGGAATTTCTTTTGCAGATATGGCGAGGTCAAGTACACCGGAGAAGAGGATGGAAACGGTGGGGAGGAAGGAGTTTTGCGTTGAGTCTTCTGGTTCGGCGGCTGGGTTTGAGAATGTGGTGTGGCAGCAGTTACTGAAGCTAAAGGATGAGGTGGACGGCTTGATAGGATTGGTGAAGAAGAGGAAAGTGGCGTTAGGGTTTGACGATGGGCCTTGGAGGGGCTTAAGCTGCACAACGTGTGGTTTAAAAATGGGGAGCCAAAATAGTGAGGGCTTGGCCAATATATCGGGAGGGAAATCCGGATTGGGCTCGGGCCCATTTCATGGTCAGTTAGAAGAGATTTTGGGCTGCAAGGAGAAGGGGAAGTCGAGTGGGCCTGAGGACTGGCCGGCCCACCCGACCCATGGACCCGAAAGCTTGGTTGGTTTTGAGACCCACTCGACTCACCCAACCCACCCGACTCATCCGACGCATGAACCCATCCGACGCCAACCTCCAAGCTCAGATCTCCATCATCGGAGCTCGGAGGTTGGCCAAAGCGCCACGCCGGCGATAGGAGTGCCTCCGGCGATCCTATCTGGGGTGTCAGAGATGACTTCCGGCGACTTGCCGGCGCCGGAGATGACCCAAAATGCTTCTGGACTGTTGGAGACGCCGAGTATAGGATTTTCGAGTACAGAAGAGGCCGATCTAGCTGATGGGATGTCCCAGAGAGGTCTGCCGATGGGGGAGGTGTCAGAGATGACTTCCGGCGACTTGCCGGCGCCGGAGATGACCCGAAATGCTTCTGGACTGTTGGAGACGCCGAGTATCGGTTTTTCGACGACAGAAGAGGCCGATCTAGCGGTTGGGATGTCCCAAAGAGGTTTGGTTAGTGTTGAGAGCTCAAATGCAGAGTTGGAAGTTGGAGAGTTTTTGGGAGATTCCGAGAAGGAAGTGGTGAATGTGGACCCCTTGGCAGTCTGTTTCCCTAGTGACAAAATGGAGGGATCTAAGGAATTAGGTGGTTCGGATTGGGTCTTAGACATGGTCCCTTCCTTTAGGCATTTGGTTGGGGTGTCGTGTGAGGGTCATGAGAAGGAGCTGAGGGAGCTTTTTGTTGCGTTGGAAAAAGATAGGGTGCAGAGTAGTTTAAAAAAGCCTGCAAAATCAGGGAAAAAGTTGGTTCGGGAATTGAAGGGTTTGAACTCTTCGATCAACTATGAAGGTTCTTCGATTGCTAGGAAAAATAAGAACGAAGGGCGGACATTGTTATTGATTAAATGATTAATCAATAACAAAAAAGATGTGTTGAGGTGGAAGGGCTTTTTTTTCTTTTGTTTGTGTTTGGGTGTCTTCAGTATAGTCTTTTGTACTGTTGAATCTGGGGCTTTGTATTTGTGTTTTTATTTTAATAAGATTGGCTTACTTATCAAAAAAAAAAAAAAAAAAGATAATGTATCGTCCATAACTTGCTGTATGCAAGTAACTTTAATTTACATCTTATAAGTTCATATTCATTTTTTACCCTGTGCCCCATCAGGATTTGTCTTCTAATTTGTTTCAATACCAAGATGCCCCTGCTTCATTTGTGTTGATTTGATGGTAAGATTGTTGAGCATAACTTTTCTATGGTGATGAGTTTGGACCACCCCTCAAGTTGAACCCTTTTATAGTGGTTTCCAAATGCTATATTCGCTTCTATGGCAGCTTTGAATAGGTATAGTGATTTAAGCTGAAGATTTGAGGTGGCATAATGATGAAATTGTCTTGTGTATTCTTCTTATAAAAAAAAAGAAAGAAATTGTCTTGTGTATACTTGTTGCGAGGTTTCCTATTTGTGGCTCCTTCATTAGTTCGCTGTTTTCGTGTCCCTTAATATGAACTTGTAGATTGGAGAGGTAGAACAGATCTGACTGCTATACTGGGAAAGATATTCTAAACTAAATGATGACTGTAAGGAGTCGAGGCCATATTTAGATATTTTCCATGACCCTGCTTTGGTAGGAACATTTTCAAGGGGGTTATCCTACTTTATCAGCCCACAAGGGACACAAGAGTGGCCTTGTCCTATTTATTGTCCTTCTGTTTTTCAACACTGTCCTCCCTGACAGCCTTCTTAGATAAGTGGTGATTACATGGGTGTGAAACAATGTCTAAAATATTCTCTAGGTTCATTGGGGGTGCTGTGCTTCCTCTTTTATGTTTGAATCTGACTTCTTTCCCTACGGCTTTCTATTTCCTTCCCCAGTATCACCTGTTGCATTGACCATGTTTTTTTTGGCTCTGTGCAGATTAAGAATTTGACAACCAACATCCAGTTGATATTGGATTCCTTGAAAGCTTCAACTGTTGTCGAAGTACAGGTAGATTTCTTTATTTATTTGAAACATACTTCTTTTGCCACCTCTTATAAATGTGTGCTTGCTTAACATAGTGGTGGAATCATGCTTTAGCGTTTAGTTAAACTCTATATTCTGAACCGTGCCAGAGGTACTGTACCATTATAGAAAAGCAAGCAACAAGCTGCTGACAAAAATTTTTTTTTTTTAATAGCTTGTTTGATTCTCTTTTGAAATTGCCGCAGGATGACAAGGTGAGGAGGCACGATGGGTGGAGGAAATGGATACCAGCGTCTGCTTTGCTTCCCTCCAATTCAGGTTCTATTAGTCCTAATAAATCAAGTTACGATGCGCTGTCAACTTCTTTTCAGAGGATCACAGTGGAGGAAATGGATACAAATCAAAGTGGCGTGACAGGTAAGACAGACCCTAACTCTGAGGCTGTTCCTGGAAGATGTTTAACTGAGTCACTTGGAGAGTCGCAATTCCCTAATGGGGAGGTTACTCAAAATGCCTACGCAAATCAGAACTGATCAACATCTTCCCCCAAAAAAAAATTCAAGCACAATCCCACCAGGATGATGCACTTCGATTTTTGGATGGTTTCTGGGGGAAATTGGGAGTGAGGGTTCTGTTCAAGGTATGGAACCTTTTCTTTTGATTTCTCAGTCACATAGACTGGTTTTGGCAGTATTTTGATGAGGCTAGTCAGGAATACAAAATAACAATTATCCATAAATTTCGAAAGATGAAGAATGAGAAGAAAGAAAAAGAGATGGACAGAGACAGAGTGTAATTAGATGATTGATTCAGGCGGAGGATATTGGGTTGTATAGCTTGCTTTTGGCGTGGATGTTTGTCTTTTGGATTTCTGGTGCTTTCTGGTGGGATAGGTGGGTAAAACATTCAGGAGGGCAAAATTTGTGATGGAAACCAGAAGTGTCTTGTTCCATGCCACAATTTCATTGCCTAGGGAGATCATAGAAGGGAGAAACAAATTTGAGATTGGAGTTGCAGGTGTTAGTGCCTGGTTGCCCGAGGGTGCTCAAGAGTTGCTTTTTTTTTTTTTTAAATCTCAGGAGTTGCTTGAATGTCTCCTATTCGTACCTCCCCAGACTTTTTAACCCTTTTTTTTTCATATGTTTATTTAAATGTATTATCTCTTGGGAAATACATCATTACATTTGGTTACATCTTGAATGTACCTTTTTGTTCTCCTAGGAATTTTTGGAAAGGTTTTGTTGGATGATAGTATGTAGGCTGAAGTGGGTCATCGAAAGTTGGATTCGTCTTCATCTTCTTCTCCTTCTTTAAGTTTGATTGGCATGTTTCTTGAACGTTTGTTTTGAGCTGCAATATTTTTGTTAGTTTATTATGTTACATGTCAAGGAAGTCCTTGACATGTAACCTAAAAAAAAAAGGGAACAATTCCTATGCTTGCTTTATTTGTCATCAAGTTTTCTCTTCTCCAGTATACGATAGTGTTTGTGTGTAATAACTGTTCGATCTGTGGTTTTGTTCTCACTGCCATCAAGCATCCTATAAGAATTATGGGTTTTGTCTGTTGTCACGAAAGTTTACTTGGATAGATTGGTGTATACCAAGACTTTTTTCGAATTTACCCCAGAAGTTGCCTGGTTCGCATGTGCTAGAAGTAAATTTAGCTTAAGCTGCGTTAGCAGAATTGACAGAGTAAAGGAGCGAGAAGTTGGTTCTTTTCTTGTTCTTTTTGGGGATACAGCTACAGCGCTCTCTATTTGGTTGAGATTATCTGCTGCGGCCATGCTGTAAGACACTCTCTTTGTGATTGAATAATGAATCGCGAAATTTAGTTTTCGGATAATGTATTGCTCCATGGAAGAGGGAGCCTCAGTGAGGAACAATACTGTGTAATTCCTTGCTTGAATGTGTAGCCTAATTTAAAGAGAAGCCAGTAATGTTGTAGGCTAGAGTTTTATTGAGACCGTATTAAATGATATAGTCTACATGCTAGTTGCGAATTGGACCTTGCAATTACCGCAAGGAATTGCAGCAGATTTAGGACCTTACATTAACATTAACATTAACATTGGCAACTCAAAGTTAAGGTCATCATCCAAGGGCATCTCTTTTTCTACCCCAGAAAGAGAGGAGAGGGGGAAGGAGGAATCTAGAGGTGACACGAGTTATGTGGGAATCGTTGTGTGCCCCACATTGCATATGGATGTATTTCTCGGCTTGCTGATCCGACTATGATCAGAGTAGTGCTTCTGCAGCGGTGATCCAATTGCCCCCCGGGGCAGTGATGAAACATCAGGCATGGTACAGAGACGTGTGGCTCGGGAAGGACGAGAGGAGCATCCCTCAAATTGCAGTAGCTGTAATTCGAAGGCATGTGAAGCTAACCCATATGAGCGAGATGCCATTGCCTATGCTTTTTGCCTCCGGAACTCCCTTTCCCGTGTAATACCAACCAAATGATTTAAGAGAATCAAACAACAGTGTTCAGTACATATGAAAAAAAAAAAGTGTTCAGTCACAGCTATGGGATGTTTTCATTATGACACTTGGCAGTCTTTTTTTGTTTGTTAAACAGCTAGTTTTATATATTGAAAAAATACACAAACAAAAATTACAAGCTAGAAAAACACGGAAAAGAATCCAAAAGGGGCGTTATAAGGGACAACGGAGGGTTCAACAGTAAAATGACTATAAAAGAGGACACTAAGAGACACTTGGCAGTCTTGTTCTAACCAGAAAGAGAAATTTCATACATGGCGTTTGAATGCTCAAACATTTGATTGGGAACAATCTTTCGCACCGCACGCAACACAGAAGCATAAAGCCCAAATCTGACTGAGGCAGTGATATTGATATGTGGTACAATTTTCCGTAAAAATTAAAGAGATTAGTGATTTATTGATTTTTGTAAGCAAATAGGGTAAAATATTGTTGTAAGTGGTTTAGACTTTTTAGATTAATGTTTGAAGTGTTAAATAATGTTTGAGGTGGTAAATAATAATTGTAATTGATAAAAAAGGTATAAAAGAGATTGTGTTTTTAAAATTGAAGGTAAAGTTTATAAATATAATTAATTGGGATAAAGAGTCAACTAATCTAAATGTTAAGGAAAAAATTAATGCCACTTTTACTTTGATGTTTGTAAGTGGATCTCGCTAAACATCTTATTTAGATTTGTGGTTTTCTTAACAAAAAAAAAGTGTAATAGACGTAGAGTTTGTTTCTCGAAATGTTGAGGCATATTATAAAAATTTATAAATTAATAATTTTTTATATTAAATAATTTTTTATTATTATAATATTCATTCAAATATTCTATTTATTTCACTTTTTCACCGATTCTTTGTAAATATCTTTACTTTTTAACCCACCCAATATCACAACATTTCCACCATTTCAAAATTTCTACAATAAACACCACCTTTAAATCATGTTTTCACTTTTTGGAGAATGTTGAAAAAATGAAATTAAAATTAAAATTTTATTAATTTCAGAGAAATAAATGAAAGTATAATTTTAAGAAATATCTAAAAAAATATAAAGATAATTTGAATAATTTTTTTTATATTTATTATTATAAAAAGAGATAAGTCGAAGAGTTTAGTTTTAAAAAAATTAAGAATTTTGAAATAGAAAGAATTTATTATTTAAAAACGTGTAATTAGAAAATTGTTTTCGTACATTTATGAGTAGACCACAAGTCAGGTGTCAAAGCACTGGCCTCTCTCCAGCATCCCACTTTTCCATCTCTTTCTGGTGTCTCTCTCTCAACGATGCGGACATCACCAAGCGGAATCAGCAATGGAAACTCTTTCTCGCCGTCCAAATCCTCCTCCACATGCTCTTCTCCCTCACCTTCTTCACCTGTTATCTCAACCCCATCGGCCAGAAAATTCATGGAAGAGGTTTGGAAAGACATCAGCTTAGCCTCTCTTCATGAACACTCCAACAAAACTCGCTCCTCCACCACCGCCAACGAAAACCCCGCCTTTTGTGGTACGAGCCTCCAGGACTTCTTGAGTCGACCTCTCAACAAAGACCCAGCAAAAATAGGTGCATCATCAGGAGCCACCGACCCTTCGTTAGCCGTCGAGACCGCTTTCTTGTATTCTCCGGTGCCACCTCCAACCACTATGCTGAGCTTGAATTCGGGGTCTGATTTTGCGTACCTAGAAAGCCGAGCTCCTATAGGGCCGAACTCACAATCGCAAAGGCGTGCCAGTTTCACTACACCACCTTTTGTTTATTCCTTAAACTCTGCGTTCGATGTTTCGGGTTCTTCTGCAGCTTTCCCTTCTTGTTGCAAGAAAAGGGCCCAAGAAAATGATGATAATTCCTGCGATCGGAGACATAAGCGCATGATCAAGAACAGAGAGTCAGCCGCTCGTTCTAGAGCAAGGAAACAGGAACCTTTCTTTCCATTTTCCTCTTTCTACCCTCTTTTTGTTTGGAACACTTGAAACACTCTTCTGGTTAATTTTCATAATGGAATGGTGTTATGTACCTTCAATTTCTTTTCCTGGTAGATATGCTGCCTGTTTCTACTTATCTGTTACTTGGATATTGTTTCATACCGTTTTGAATCGTTTGCAGGCTTACACGAATGAGTTGGAACTTGAAGTTGCCCATTTACAGGAAGAGAATGCTAGACTCAGAAAGCAGCAAGCTGAGAAGGTCAAACAAACGATGGTTTAGTTTAGCTATTTTGGGTTTGTAAAACTGGTGTTTCTTATATACCTAATTAAGGGAACTCAATAGGCTCATTGGTTAATGTATTTTTAGCATATTTGTGGTTGCAGCTCTGCTTGGCAGCCCCTGCTCAGCTTCCAAGAATACATCGTATCAGTAGAACCTCGAGTGCTCCATTTTGAGAAGAAGGCAGAACCCCTATATCCTTCCATTAAACAAGCTTGCCAAATTACACATGAAACGGGGGACAAAGAAGTGGTTGACATATGCCTCAAACGGGTTTCTTCTTTTCCCCCGCTTTTTGTGATCATCGAACGGGTCTTAATGCACTTATTAATACATCTCCATCAAGTGGCTGGAAAAAGAAGAGGGAAGAGAAGGAAAATGTGTTTTGTATCCCAAGCTGCAGTAGCATTAATGAGGGTATTTTGTTCCCTTTGTTTTTTATATCTTCGTTCCCTGAATCCTTGTCTTTTTGTTGACAATGACAAGGGGGAGATAGACGCTTGTATGAGATATCATTTGTTATCTCTTGTCATTTGTTATCTCGTTTGTAAAAAGATGTGCAGTAATTACGATGGGACATGTTTGGCTAACAATATGGACGTCCTTTTCTATCCCTCATCTCCCATTCTTGGACCTTGGTTCACTTTTTACATCTCTCTGCAGGTCTCTATTTTTTTTTTTCTAAGTTTCTCTGCAGGTCTCTAGCTATCTCGTTAGATATATCCTGCGAGTCTTTTATGGCAATTCACGGGTTTTGTTTTTTTTGGGTCCCTTTTGACCTTTTTCCTTTTCGTAGGTGGAAGCAGTGATGGTCACGCAGACGATGTAGTGCAGATATCGTCTAACTCATACTCTATACCTTCTTGTTTGTTACCTACTTTGGCCGTCGAATAATGCAATGCCTTCATTCTGATCAAACCATTGGGGGCATTTAGGGCCGTCGTTCAATGTGTGATTGTTGGATGAGATAATAAGGAGAACGGGGGCATTAAATGGAGAAAGCAGCCTTAAGACCTCACAGAAAAAGTAAAGAAACACCTGTAGGTTTTGGCTTGGTATGGAGAAGCTGCCAAGCAAGTAGTAATTGCTCGCACCCGTCTCTTCTTTCACGTAATGCTTATTACGTCAAACCTGTACTGTTGTTATAGGCTCTGGCTTGGCTGGTAGAAGCAAGGTCCCTACTCCCTACTAATGGAAAAACGCTCACCTTGGTCTATAAGACTTGTTTGATTGGGAAAATAGATCTGCTAAGAATAATTGACGAAACTTTTATGAGTTTTATCTATGTGAAAATTAGCGCTTGTTCGGCAATTGTGTATTCTCAGATTTTTTTGAATCTTGAGAATACACAAACCGAATATGTTTTTAACATCACTTAAAAATAACTACTGCACGCATGTCAATAAAGTTAACATCACCTAAAAATTATCAAAACACAAAAAATTCTCAAAATTCTACACCACCGAACAGCCTCTAGCCTGAGTAGCAACTACTTGGGATTTAAGGGTGTAATTGTCATGAATTTTTACATTCGAAATTTTTTAAGTACAGATAATTTTTTAGAACTAATTTTATATCAAAGTCAGGTTGAAGGTTATACGAGTATCTGGAGTTTACTATCCTATTTGATGGATTCTACTATAGTGGGTTTGTCGAATTGAATTTCTACCCATCACCTAAAAAAAGAAAGAAAAAAAAAACATAAACGCCTAAGTGAGACTAAGGTGATGTTTATTTTTCCAAAATTACGGGGCATGCAAATTTTTAACAAAATAAATACACTCCAACATTTTTAACTTTTATATATACAATTTTCTTTTCACAAACCTCAATAAATCTCAATAAAGTAAATATTTTTAAAATTTTAGGAATATTTCTCAAAATTTTGACAAAGAAACATACCCTAAGTAGCTCATGAGCTTTTTTTTTTTATATAAAGTTACTGTCATATTGTAAATATTTATATAATTTAGTGTTTCAGGGCATTCTAACCATCGAAAGATGTTACATCTTTTAATTACGTCGAGAAAAAAAAAAGAGCGAATATTTTTTTCCCTAATTTGTGAGGTGAAACAATAATGATAATAGTAATCAACTCAAATGAGAGTTATACGGATATATGTTCATATAAAACGAAGAAACTGTGTAGTGAGAATCTTCTTTCATGTTTTTCCTATTTCATTTCAAAAGGTTATTTATTCGCAAAATAGCAGCAGAAGAACAGACGTATCTTTGACTTGGCGCTACTCCAATTTCATGTTTCCTAATTTATCGGGTTCAGGTTGTTTTTTTTTTTTTTCGGAGGGCAAATTATCATTAATAAACCAAGAGTCCACAAAAAACAGAGACCAGAACAACAAAAGTCAGGGGGGTCAAATCCCTTCGATCGGGTTCAGGCCGTTGTTCAATTGGAATACGTGAGACCCACCATGAGCAAAATTGCCCTGCTATTATTTGCTAGCCAGCTGAGCCGGTGATGGATTGGGCAGGCCCTCTGCGATGAGAGGAAGATAATGGTAAAATAACTTGAACAGTTGTACCCGCTAGTAAAATTCTACCAGGAGTAGAAAATCGTCTAATCGTGTTTAAGACAATACTCTCAATGAAATGAAAGCACTTAGTTGTATTGGGAATAAAATCCCAATATTGCTGGAGTAAAGAATTTATAGACTGTTTCTGTAATAGAAGAAACAACTTTATAAAAAATCTAAACAAGCTACTAATTTGGCTTATATTGAGTTTATTAATTTCTAATTATGGAGGGCAATTTGAAGAAGGAATAAAGCCAAATTATGTTTGGTTATAAATATTCTTCATTCCATATAATCAGAGACGCGGAGGAAGAAGTTTACCGATACTTTTTCACTAATCTCAATAACTTTTTATAAATTCTAACAACTTTTAACACAGTTTTCACCAATCCTTAGAAATCTACACTAGTTCAAAAAAAAACACAAAAACAAAAACTGTTTTGAGATCTAAAACAAACATAACCTTAATAGTGAAGAACAACATAAGATAGTTAAAGAAATAAAGTATAAATAATTATTAGAGTCCTAGGGCACTGCGTTCCATTTGCCTATGATAAAATTATTGTCCCAATTAGGTAGCTTTCAGAAGCATCAACATCACCGATCTATAAAATTAAGGTCAAACAATTTTGTTGTTTGGTTTAGGGGACCATGGCCCTCCAAGGCAAATTAGTGCATGCGTCCTAAACATAAAGTGTACTCAAAGATAACATCGATCCAATCAGATAGATTGATTAATACAAAAGAATATTAATTAACTTAACGACGTGATCTAAAGGATAAGACCTGATAACGCCACTATAAAATGTACTGCTCCATTATAAAAAGGGACATGCAGCAAGAAACACTAAACCCGGCCATTTGAAAAGTTTATAAAAGCTAGCAGTGATTATTCGTGACCTCGCAACAACGCCGTCCATTCAGTACTTGCTGCTTAAATAGATTAAACAAAACATTATCATCATGCCAGTAGATAATCTTTAAGAATTAGGTTGAACACTAAAATAATGCCACTCGAGTGCTACTTTGTTGTGAGTTTTCTAGCTCTACTTTTGGTTTAATCGCTAGCTCACTAATTAGTTCTGGCTAATGATCAGTTTGACAATATCCTAAGCAAGTAGCCGCTCTAGAAAAGTCTTAATCGACATATATATATATATATATATATATATATATATATATATATATACACACACACACACACACACAATTTAAATCGGTTCTCAAGTACTTGGGTGTATTAATATTCTTAGCAGGCCGTGATCAACATTCTCTCTGATTTCTTTAATACCAATTTGAACATTTATTTGGAAAGAAGAAAATAATATATATATTGAATATTATATAACTCACATCATGTCTATATCTATCCGAATTTGATCATCTAATATGGGAGGAAATTAGAAAGAATCAGACTACTGAAAATATCATACCAAAAGAAGAAGTATATATCAAGTTTCATAATCCGATTGACTAGATGGATATGCATCAGAAATGAAATATCTATCTATCTATCTATAGATAGATAGATAGATATTTCATTTCTGATGCATATCCATCTAGTCAATCGGATTATGAAACTTGATATATATTCCACATTCTTTATAGAAATCTAAATGGGCATACAAATTCATGGACAAACTATATAGAATATGGCTTAAAAAGATTGCTTCCAATTTATGTCTTCACATGTTTCTTCTTTCTCTTTTTTTGTTTTTTTATTATAATCTGGGTCTGAGCGGGATAAATTATGCAATATTAACAACCAATATTCAATCTTATGATACTGATGCATGTCCTTTGGTTTGATTATTAAGGAACACCAGCTGTAATGTTAAGGTTAATTATGCAATATTAACAACCATTCAATCTTATGATACGTCTGATGCGTGTCCTAATTTGGTTTGATTATTAAGGAACACCAGCTGTAATGTTACGGTTAATTACTGAATAAATGTCTTTCAAAACCAGTATATAGTTGATTTTAGATCTATATATGATTATGAATTAAGCAGATGAGAATTTAATTTCTTCTTTTCCTCCTTTTCGAAATTACAAACCATTTGGTCTGGTGGTCTGTAGTCATGAAAAATCTGCATGCAAGTTATTTTTCAACTGTCGGTTTACTTCTAAAATGCGGCTCATTTTGGGAGACAAGTGCCTCCACTACAAAAAAAAACTCCTATAGCGGCGGTCAAAAACCGCCGCAATAGGCATATAAACCGCTGCTATAGGATATAGCCGCGGTTTTTTAGCCGCGGTCACGACCGCCGGTATATACCCGTCGGCATAGGTATATAGCGGCGGTTTCGTTGACCGCTGGTGAAGACCGCCGCGCTATAGCAGCGGTCATATAGCGGCGGTCATTACCGCCGCTATAGACATTTTTGCTGTAGCGGCGGTCAATGACCGCCGGTACAGGTAATTTTTTTTTAATTTTGTTATTTGATTTACCTGTAGCGGCGGCCCTTGACCGCCGCTACAGGCAATTTTTGTAATTATTTTTATTTATTTTACCTGTAGCGGCGGTCATTGACCGCCGCTACAGGTAATTTTTTATTTTTATATATTTATTATTATTATTATTTTTTTTGTATTTTCCTGGTATACAAATTTTGTGATAACTAACTGATGCATTCAAAGAAAAGTATAATCGACCAAAATATATTTCATTATAATCCTATCGTACAAGTCTTACACCAAAAAAATATTTCTGAAGGACAGTCTGTCAATAATCTAAAAAGTAATAAGTTTGGACATTTAAGAACAAATAACTATAAAAATTAATCCTCAGCACCTTCAGCACGTTCAGCACATCCTGCGCTTTGTGCTTCGTTTGCATTATCTGTTGTTACAATATTTGAAAATTAACAAACAGTAATGACATGAACCAATAAGCTTAGTGCACACTTAAAATTACATTAATGACAATATTAATTTATGTTAGTATCTTACCAATAAACGTTTTCCGGCTTGCACGAGATGATCCATGAATTGCTGGTGAAACTTGAATGTTATTGTCAGCACTTTGGTTTTGTCGTTGATCCTACAACGTTAATACAAAATTAATTAAATACGAAGTATATATAAATAGAATCAATAATAACATGTGAGAATAAGTAAATAAAACTTTTACCCAAACTTCTGTTATCCTCTGTAGTGTAGATTTAAGCGATGCTAGTTCTGACTCCAACGATTGAACTCTATTTTCCAAGTGTTTCTCTCTCTTGTTAGTAGTGGATGCAGGCTGACTGTATATGCAGTTCGCGTTGTCAGGATGAGATTTCGGAGTTGGTCCTAATCCAACGCCGCGAAGTCGACCATGTCTGTCTGGCCCAATCACTTGTGCATATCGGTCAGATGGTGACCAACCGATGCTGCCATCCACTCTAAATTGGCCTAAAGATTGGGAACTTCCTGAATCATTCAGTCCAATCTCCTCCATTCGCCTCTGAGAGAATACAACATAGAATTATATTTTGAATTAATATTCTCACATTCAAATCAAGGTTGTGACTTACTATTTTCTCTGCTGCGTCCGGATTTATTGGAGATCCATCAGAACGTATATGAACGGTTTTATATAACTCCGCTCGGTCGATTGGAATTTGTTTCTCTCTTTCCTGCATCGCAAACACCAATTCGTCAAAGAGATTTGTAAATCAAAAATAATAATGTTAATGATAAATATCATATCATACCATTAGACAAACTAATGAAGTGCTACATACCAATTCGTGAGCATAACGTGCGAAGCTAAAAATTGACATCTATTAATTGACATGACAATATATTAACTGATCTTAAATCCCAAATAAAGGGTTTTCAGAATTGGGGAATAGGACCCGCTATCTTCTTCATGTACCAATGGAAAATATTGCTATTATCTCCCGCATCCAAAACTGATTTCTCAATATCAGTAAGCGTAAAATATTTGATTCACTCTGCCATTTATTTAGGCTTTTACTTGTGAGAAAAATGATTTCTTTCCCCACCAAAAGTAATAAGGGAAAGCAAGGTAAAAACATTACAGTTGTTAGGTAATGGGTAGTTCAATCCAATTCAACTCAGAGTTTAGTTGTATTAACTTGAGTTGGTTCAACTTGTCTGCATGACTGTTGTGATTAAACTGAAGACAATGCTATATTTCACAAGAAAGCACTAATAAAATCTTAGATTTTTTTAAACTAAGCTCCGTTTTCTATTTCAACCCTTAAATGATGAAAGCTATTGAATGATCACCATGCTAGGATTGGAGCACGAAGTCAAAAGCCAACTAGAGAAGGTAATAATTTACGAAATCTGACTAAAATGACTAATCTTATCAATTGGACCTACGCAAACCTTTTCTTGCAACACTTTTTTTATGAATGATCCCTTCTCATTTGTGGGCAATGAAGTAGGCCAACCAATCTGCAATCAGGCACACAGATTAAATGATGTAGCACAGGCATGTTTAGACTCTACAAAGCTACCAGAAGCTTTTCATTTTCCAACATCACAAGGAAAAAAATCACCCGGTTAAAATACAGGTTTAACATCCTTTCTTCATCACCAGAACACTTCCTGGACAGAAATCACATAATACTTTATGTAACAAACTCAATACTGACATCTCTTGGAGTTAACCAACAGAGCTACCAACTCTCTTACAAATTCTAAGGGATTTTCATGTCACCATCAAAAAATAATATGAAAACCAGATTAATTCACTCTCTGAGGAGAGGTCATTTGACCCACAAAATTGATATGTATAGTGAGGACCAATGATACCAGTGAAACTCAGTTTGTACATATGTTTCATGGGTGTATATCCACCAAAAACAAAGAGTTAAATTAAGATGATGAAAGCAATGCAAGTCCATTCCTCGTAGAAGACTCAGCCAATTACATTATCATATTTCTGCTCCACATCTAAGAACATATCCCATGAAAATAACACTTAATCCAAAAATATAGCGTTAAATGACAACTATTAATATAATATGAACTCAAACACCCTCAAATAAATTATAGCTATGAAAACTGGATTTGCACAATGGAACATTAACAGATAGCAGTATCAGACTAGGGAACATTAACAGATAGCAGTATGACACTGGAGGTCCCAGATCTGATTATTCCTATTCTAGTGCTCGAAGAAGCCAAACTAGGGAAACACACGATGAACACCAGAATCACTTCAGTCCAAACAATAAACTCAAATACCTATTATCTTCAGAAAGGAAAAATGTGTGGGAATGGAGGAGAGGCCGAGAGGGACGGAGGGCTTGCTGGCGTCGGGAGGGAGAGCGGAGAGAGGGAAGGAGGGCTTGCTGGCGTCGGGAGGGAGAGCGGAGAGAGTGAAAGGGGGGAAATTTTTTGGGGGGAATCGGGGGAATTCGCGGGGGAGTTTTTAATAAAGGGAGGAGGGGGGAGGGGAGGGGAGGGGAACGAACCGTTTCGCCTGTCGGTTTTTTTTTTTAGTTTTTTTATAATAATTTTATATTTTACAGTTATATATGTTTAGTAAATTAAAAGTAATTGTAAATTATAATAGTATTTGAAAAGTTTTATACATAATATTAAATACATAATATTTTATTTAATATTTTGTTAACTAGTGTAATAATTTTAATTAAAACAAGTTTAGAAAATTTGGCCAAAATTTTTCACATACATGACAAACTTCATTATTTCATAGTTCATAACACTCCCTCTAACTTCATATTTTATTAAGTATGTCTTTAAATTAGAATTTTTCAAATACATGACAAACTTCATTATTTCATAGCTCATTATAAGTATGATAATAGAAATTTTTTCAACCAATTATATTTAGTTAATAAATATGCAATAACCATAACAACCATATAATAACTTCAATTTTCATAACACTCTTTTTAATTATGCATTTTATTAAGTAAGTCCCTTAAAATAAAATTTGTTAGACACATGTCAAAATAAAGTTATGTATTAAAAGGTTTAATGAATCAATAAAATATTATTAACATATAAATAATATTTTTTTCTTTTTTTTTTCGCATATACCTATAGCAGCGGTTGAGTCCAAACCGCTGCTATAGGTATATCTTTAGCAGCGTTTTAAATAAAAAAACGCTACTAAAGGTACATCCTACAGCGGCGGTCACGTGACCGCCGCTGTAGGCACCATATTTCTAGCGGCGGTCAACTGACCGCCGCTAGAGGTAGGATCTATCGCCGCGGTTTTTACCAAACCGCGGCTATAGTGGGTTTGTAGCGACGGTCATTGACCGCTGCTATAGATTCCGCCACTGTAAGATAGTACCTAGTGGCGGTCTTTGTAGAGGCGGTCAAAGACCGCCGCTACAGACCCCCTATAATGGCGGTCATTATAGCGGCGGTCAATGACCGACGCTACATACCCCATATAGCGGCGGTCAGTGACCGCCGCTACAGTGATCGCCGCTATAGGATATTTGTAGCCGCGGTTTCCAAAAAACGCGGCTAAAAACACATTGTAGCGGCGGTTTTAGTGACCGCCGCTACAGTGACCGCCGCTAGAAGTGCTTTTTTTTGTAGTGCTCACAGAAATTGGGAACAAACAATTGCTTGAGCTTCTCTCAGGTTCAAGGATAATTCCCTTACTGCTATCCTTAGAAGATCTCTATTGGTTACATTGGTTTACTCTGTCACGAGGA
This sequence comes from Myrica gale, assembly GCA_963930655.1. Lineage (NCBI taxonomy): Eukaryota > Viridiplantae > Streptophyta > Magnoliopsida > Fagales > Myricaceae > Myrica > Myrica gale. The sequence continues at coordinate 8,013,674 of OZ005609.1, read as the reverse complement.
GGAAAAGAAATCTGAGAATGCATGAAGGGGGAGAATGAAGCTGGTCTCTAATCTGCAGGAAGCAGTGCCGGCTTTGAGCATAGGCTGGAGAGACGGCTGCCTAAGGTTTCATACAAATAATTTCGAAAAAAATGCGAAGAGCTTTATAAGGCAAAATATGGCACAAATTTTTTGTTTTGTTTTACAGTTCACACGATAATTTATAATTTGACAATGTCAAAAATTGAAAGGGCATGTTCTGAATTTTCGCCTTAGGCCTCCGTTTGTATTGAGCCACCCCTGGGCCAGGAAATTGGTCCAAGCTAGAACCAACATCCTACAGAATGTTTCCAGCCACTACTGTTGGAATCCAAAGAGCATCTTGTTTTCAAAGCTACAACTAACGGAGTTTTTTTTTTCTTTTCTTTAAACTTTTCTCCACGGCCCATTTAGTCAATTGCAAGAACAGTTCATAATTATTAGGTAAACTCCTCATCAACTTGTCAAACTTTAAAGTTAACCTCGGATCCTGCCCCAACTTAGTTATAATTGGGCAGGGCTCTGAGGGGTTCAGCTTAAGCGCTAAAAGTACGATCATAATAGGTCTTACTAACGGTCTACATTCAGCCAACACATTAGTGATCAGTTAATTAATCGACTGTCCATATCAGATTATATTAGCCGAAGTAATGGTTCAACTTTGCTTTTTTCGATTTAGATTATTGATGGAATTCATTAATATATTATATTAGTGCCTATTAAGACCTTACTATTAGAAACGAAACTCTTCCACGTAGGACCGATTAATGACAATAGAAAGAGTTCATGTGTGTATATATATATATCGCTTCATATATATGGGCTCATAACCAAATCTGACTCATTTTTTGAACACTGAAAATCACAAAATTTTTCCATTTCGTTTGTAAAATACCTCAACGATTCATATATACATATAAGAAGTGTCCTTTCTATCATGACACATGTGCTTCAAACATTCGTTTGTCATCTCTCTCCCCTTTTCACAGGAAACTTCGAGGACTATAACATCTGTATGTTTTATTTTCCTAGTTACTGGGTCTCATGCCGAATAGATAAATATTACTAAATTGAAACAAAAGGGAAATGCATACAAAAGGGCGTGTATGGAACTAGTGGCGCACTATCATATTTGGATAAGTAAATGTAATGGAGAGGGGATTTGTTTTGGGGGGGGGGGGGGTGGGGGGGGGGGTTCTGTATCATTTGCATGGTACTTCGGAATTTCTTTCGCAAGTATAGCGCTGGCACAACCTTCAGACACCTAAGGATAATTCTGATGATGCCCCAAAAGCTCGTTCATCTCTCTCAAAGAGGAAGCCGCCCATAAAATTGTGTACTAACACGTTTGCACCGCGAGGGGGGAGAGATATCCACTTTGTTGTCTGATTTGATAAGCATCATCATCCACCCACGTAATGAAAGTTAATGGGCGTGCCTGCGAGGACATGTTATATGCAAGGTAATTGATGTCAGAGTCCACTAGCAGTAGTACTATATCTGATCTCTCTCCCACTCAAGGAAGCACATGATCAATTTGTATGGTTCTTCGCGCCGGGTGAAATGATGCGCCGAAGTCCTTCAGATTCGTAAACTTGTTAGTCAAGAGGTCTCAAAAGGGATCCCAACTTGTTAATTAAGACGCAGTCAAACTTCCAAAATAGACCCAGCAATTACACCCCCGCAAATCATTACAAAGTGCTAATCAGAAGCTTACATCACTTTTGTATACATACAGGAAAAGAGCACTGAAATATTCCTCCCAGGAAGGGAAAGTTTTTCACATTTAGATGGAATGGGAATAGAGCTGGTGTAGTGGCCAAATTTGGTACCCACTTGCACCGTTGTATAACTGCACCTTGTGAACTGGTGAAGAAATATCTTCATCCATCAGCCGCACTTTCATACCCTCCACCACCACCGCCACCACCAGCATGAAACACTTCTCAAAAATGGCGCACTACGGGTGGACGCTATAGGAGCATGACATGTCTGCACTGCGTGCGCATGGGCGGATACCCACTAACAGAGCAATAATATCCTTCACTCTCTCCACCGCTAAGCTAGCCCTATCATATTGCTAGATGTTTCCTTTTAGTCTATATATAATTAGTACCAGGTTCTGGAAATAAACTCACTCACTCAACGACGCCGCGGTACACGTATCCCTATCCAACATGAAAGGCAATCAACTTTTCTTCTTATTCTGTTCTTTCTTCATTGTCTCGTTTCTGGATGAAACTAGAGCAGCTCAAGTGGGGAATAGCAATGGTGTTTATATTGTGTACATGGGAGCAGCGGCTTCGACCAATGGTTCGTTGAGGGATGACCATGTTGATCTCATGAACTCCGTGTTAAGACGGTAATTAAACTCTGCACCTTCTGAAATTTCCTATGCTTCAATTCTCGAAAGGCCTTCTTTGTCCTGCTTAAATTAGATGATACTTTTCTATTGCTTCCTCCTGAAGTAATTTGATGGACGTAATGCTAAAACAGAGGAAGCTGAGATTATTCACCCCCACCCCACCCCATGTAACCATGTTACTCTGTTTTCTTATGATGTAAAATGTTCGCTAAATTCTTGATGATCTATCTAACTCCACTACAGGGTGCTTCGTGGTACTATGATTCAACGTCACGTAATGACTTCTTTACCGTATCTTTCCATACTCATAGCACTGAATTAACATGTAAGTTCTGTGCCAGGAAAGGAAATGCACTGGTACGAACCTATAGGCATGGTTTCTCAGGGTTCGCTGCACGGGTATCGGAGGAGGAGGCACGTTCAATTGCTCAGAAACCCGGGGTTGTATCTGTTTTTCCTGATCCTTTACTACAACTCCACACAACCCGTTCTTGGGACTTCTTGAAGTATCAAACTTCTTTAGAGGTTGATTCCAAACCAAATTCTGACTCCGAATCCTCGTCTCCTGGATCAGACACAATAATTGGCATCTTGGATACGGGTAAATGAGTGTTGCTTAAAATTACAATGGAAGCATATTGCACATTTTCATTCTCCTCATTGTTTATAGTCAGCTTGAGTAGTACCTCATAGTGCATGGAACTAATATATATAGGAATTTGGCCGGAGTCGGAGAGTTTCAACGATAAGGGTATGGATGAAATTCCGTCTCGATGGAAGGGACTTTGCATGAAAGCTGATGATTTCAGTTCTTCCAACTGTAATAGGTCAATCTCTATTCTCTAGCTTCTTATTACCTGGAATAATTAGTGCATGCATGCTTCTTGTGCACAAAGTAACATGACATCCAACAAAATATCCATGATCAAATATAAGTATGAAATATTCATCGTGTTTTCTAGAAAATTAATTAATCATCCAAACTTGTAAAATATCTATAAGAAATCGTTGATTAAAGGGTTGTTTTTTAGAGTTATAAGGCTAAGTGAGTGGTCAATTCCTAATAAGATTAAGAACAAATTATAATATCTTCCCTTAAATTTTTATCCGATTTTCAAATACCCCACATCCATACCCTAACCTGCTGGATTCATTATGTCGAACGGTTTCCGTACAACTGACTTTCTTCTTACGTGAAAAGACAAATTTATCCTCGTTTGAGCCATTCTCCAATCTTCTACTATACTTCTCGCAATTGTAGACCTAAGAAATAATATGTAGTTAACTTATTTTTCTTTATTAAAATAAAAAAGATGATTCACTCAAAATTGATGTGGGCAAGTTTATCTTTTTACAAAAGAAGAAGGTCAAGTTCCATTTATGTGAGGTAAAAATCGTTCAACATAAAGATTTTAGTGGGTCGAGGATGGAATCTCAATAGGAAACATAATTTAGAGGTGAATTGTAATGAGTTAAAATTTGTGAAGTATTTCAAAATTGGGTAGTAGTTTAAGAGAATAAATTGTAATTTGCCTTAACATTAAATTTTAGAATGCACAAATTTTAGTTAGATGAAAAACATGATAAAATTGATAATTGTAAATATAACTTATGGACTTCCTATTGGACATCTGTATTTAATCAGAAAACTGATTGGAGCGAGATTCTACAATCATACCGATTCTAGCACACCAGAGGGGTATACACCTCGGGATATGGTTGGCCACGGCACCCACGTGGCGTCTACTGCAGCAGGGAGCACTGTAGCCACTGCATCCTACTACGGCCTGGCGACTGGGACAGCCAAGGGTGGGTCCTCGGGTTCACGGATCGCAATCTACAAGGTATGCTCAACTAACGGTTGTCGTGGGTCCGCTATTCTAGCGGCATTCGAGGATGCGATCACCGACGGCGTTGACGTACTATCGCTGTCGCTTGGGTCACCATTTTTTTTGCGGCCAAACCTCATGAGCGATCCAATTGCGATCGGGGCGTTTCACGCGGTTGAGAGCGGGATCACCGTGGTCTGCTCCGCAGGGAATGATGGCCCCTCTTCGGGAACAGTTGTGAATACTGCACCTTGGATTTTGACGGTTGCCGCCTCTACAATTGACCGGGATTTTCAATCCAATGTGGTATTGGGCGGAAACAAAGTGATTAAGGTAAAATAAGTGATTAAGATTTTAAATTAGTTTTTAAATCTTCTTTTTTGGGCAAGTGTTTTTTTTATCTATCATTTTAAAAAAATAAGATTTATTTCCTTATGGCCCTCAGGGTGAAGGCATTAATTTCTCCCCACTCCAAAAATCTCCTGTTTATCCATTAATCTATGGTAAGGCCGCCAAGAAAAGTGGTGCCAACGAAGTTGCAGTAAGGTACGCGCATGGAAAATTTAATATGACAAACACTTATGCAATAATTGAGGAATTCTCCCGAAAAATCCATTTGAAATTGTATTCGTACACTGTTTCCGTCTAGCAAAATTTGCCAAAAATGTATGAAATGCTTGAGATGTTGTTCAGAAACTGCGAGCCAGGTTCAATGGATGAGGACCTGATCAAGGGAAAGATTGCAATCTGCAACCACAATGATGATGCTGATGATTATTCTCTGAACGAAAAGATAGATGGAGTAAAGGGTCTTGGAGGAATTGGTATAGCTTTCATTGATGACCAGTCAAGAGCAGTGGCATATACTTATGGTGCATTTCCTGCAACCGTAATCGCTTCAAAAGATGGCGAGGAAATTCTCTCCTATATAAACTCAACCAGGTAAGGAAACAGACTTTGCGCTACTAGACTTGAATTTGTAGTTTCTTCAGTGCTTTAAAGCAAGTTAAAGTGACCTGATTAGTTTGGAAATTATTTCTGAAGAGACCCAGTTGCAACAATTTTACCAACAGTGTCAGTGACGAAATATACACCAGCGCCTGCTGTTGCTTATTTCTCGTCTAGGGGGCCTACTTATGACACGAGGAACATTCTCAAGGCAAGGATTCTGGCTCTTCGATCGCTAAGGTGGTATTTTAGTACCGCGCGCATGCATGCCTAGCTAACATGGTTGTTCTGCAGCCTGATATCTCAGCACCAGGAGTGGACATCCTTGCAGCATGGATTGGGAATGATACATCAGCAGCTCCGCTAGGGAAAGAACCTCCATTGTTCAATGTTATCTCAGGAACTTCCATGGCATGCCCACATGTTTCTGGGATTGCCGCCACTGTCAAATCTCGGAATTTCGCATGGAGTCCCTCGGCTATAAGATCAGCCATCATGACAACAGGTCAGAATCTAACAGCAGAAACGTTATTTATCTGATTTCATGTCTCTGCTTAATTTATGCCTAGTTACTCATCAATTTGCAGCGACTCAAACAAACAACCTGAAAGCTCCAATAACAACGGAATCGGGTTCCATTGCTACACCTTATGATTATGGTGCAGGGGAGGTGACAACTTCTGGACCATTGCAACCAGGCTTGGTATACGAGACCAGCACCCTCGACTACTTAAACTATCTGTGCTACTCCGGGCACGACATTTCTGCTATTGAAGCCATAGCAAAAACTATTCCAAGTGATTTTGCTTGCCCCAATGACTCGAACGCTGATTACATATCCAATATCAACTACCCATCAATTGCAATATCCAAATTCAATGGGAAACAGAGCAAGAACGTAAGCAGAACGGTAACTAACGTCGCTGGAGATGGCGAAACTGTGTATTCTGTAAGTGTGGACGCACCCAGCGGAGTGAATGTGGAAGTGGTTCCAGATGAACTGCAGTTTACTAAGAACAATGAGAAGCTCAGCTACCAGGTGACTTTTTCTTCTCTCAACGCATCTCCAATGAAGGAAGATGCATTCGGGTCAATCACTTGGACTAATGGAAAGTATAGAGTGCGGAGCCCATTTGTACTGAGCGTTGAGTAAGTAGAGGAAATTGCAGCAAGATTCGTACATTGACAATTAGGTTCGTATGCTGTAGTGTAGCAAGGTTATGAACACTGCGCCTCTTACTTCAAAAAGTAAAATTCAAATACCAACTGTCCTATTCTCATTAACATGGGCTTACGCCTCTGATATCTATTAGCAGGTCCTAAAGGGCCACAGTGTTGTAATCTCTAAAATTAAATTCGTGATTGCTTACCTCGTTTGGATAGCCAAAATATATATTTTTTTTTTTGTAGAAAAATTTTGGAAAATTTTTGGGTGCATCCTGTTAGACCGTGCAGATAAGAGATAACTGAAGACTTACTAGATGATAAATGAAGCAAACTGAGGCTACTAGGAACACCCATTCAGTGAAACGAAGCTAAATTGGGAATTCTTAAGCAAAGACCGTGGCGATGCGCCTAAACGACTTACTATATGCAGCTGTTTAGATAGAGCCTTCATAGACAATCCACTGACAAAATATCTATACGCATAGCATAATGAGACTGACACCAGGCTCAATTGGAAACCCCTCCTCCGGAGTCTAAGGCGAATCATCAACTTAATATGAGAAGAGAATGGCGGATAAATTAAGCATCACAGACACAGGATTTAAGAGAAAACGGCATGTACCATATTGACATAACAAGAAAGATCCACAGAAAATCAGTTTGCAAACAGATGGAGAGGGACGGGGTTGAGACTTAAAGTTAAGCAAAAGAACCACTGTTTATGGCAGTGACACCTAAATTAGTACTAGTACTCAGTAACTAAAACATCTTAGAGACGATAGAACAGCATTCCATTTCCCCAGCATAAAATTAAAAACATAACCAGAAAAAAACATATATCTTCTCAAGTTTTGATCTTTCACTCAAAAGCCCATTGGTTCTCCCTGCGAACCTCCTCCTCTTCCTCTGGTGTGAAATCATTCTTGATGTTGAATGTCTTGCGGATTTCCTCAGGAGTTTTGCCCTTGATCATGTCAGCCACCGTCTGGCAAGTCAGATCCAGCAAGCTCTTGATGTTCAGATAGTTTGCCGCCTGCAGATAGTCATACACCGAAGTGAAATTTTTCTCCGAAGCGTAAGAATAAGGTAGAAGTTTCCATAACACAGTACTAGTCTAGGAGATGCTAAATGCAAGAACAAAGACCAGCATCCCTTCTTGCGATACAATCTGTGACATTGTGACTTTGGTAAAGGTAAGGTGTAACACCCTCTCATGACCTTAAACCTTCTCAACAGAAGAGATGGTTGCAGAGATCATGGTCTAGCTCACAGGATGTATTTACGCCTAGATAGATCCCTAAGGCCATTGTGTCATCTCGGATTCTTGCTGGGCGGTAGGGATATTAGGGTAGTGAGATGGGATTTTCTCAAGGTATGGCCTCGAGCTCATGTATGATTTTCATTGTTTAATATACCACTTGCCACATCCCAAGGACTTCCACCGTTAAAACTACAACTATTCTGAGTCGATTCCTTGAAACTCAATGCTTCCTTTTTGCAAGTACAATTACCAAACATACAATTCTACGAACCATAAGCTATTGATACCTCAATAGCCATGTATCCAACCACAACTACTCAAGCAAAAGAAGCATCTTCGGTGGTAGACATCTTCAATAACCAATTCCTCTCCTCACCAGCTCAAACCAAGGTGATGTTCGTTTTGAGAAAAAATGTAGGATTTTAGAGAAGTTGTGAATTTTTATGTTGAATAGTGTTTTATTGGTGTTTGTGTAAAGTGGAGAGAGAAATGATTTGATGTAATTGTTTAATAAAAAAGTATTGGAGTTATGTGAAAAAGTATAGAGAGAAAATTTATGTTGAATAAAAAATTAAAAAGTTGTTGGAGATTGTGTAAAATGTATTGGTTTTTGTATTTAAATTCTGAATATGTTCGGTGGTAGAATTGTGAATATACTTAGAATCCTGAAAAAATGGTGAAAACGAACATACCCCAAGTTCTGCACAAAGTTATATACCAGAACGTACTTTTTGGAAAAAAATGACTCCATTAGACACCAAACAGACGAAAAACTGTACTGGGAAAAAGGATAAATTAAAGACACGAGTGCTTTTCCCCTTTCCTCCAGAACTTTGTCGACACCGAAACAAAAGAAATCACGGACACCTAAGGCAAGAAATCGAAGCCAAAACCCTAGAAAAAGCACTACTGAACTACCTCCAAAATCGCGCAACAACAAAATCGAAACCCTAATTGGAGGGAAACGATAAAGAGTAAATTAAAAAAAAATCGAATGTAGTAATTTGATTTAGGAGGGAAAATACCGACCAGAATTAGATCGAAGAGGGTGGCCTGGTCGATCTTGACGAACTCGAGGTCCCAGGTCTTGAGGTCCTCATCGAGGGAGGTGCTGCGGTCCTCGTTCTTAGGGGTCTCGACGTGCTTCTTGCAGTACTCGATGACCTTGGAGAGGATCTTACTGGTCACGTTCGGAAGCGGGATCCCATTGTCGGCGCAGTCATCCTCGATCATGTGCTTGATCGTCTGCGACTCCAGTGCCACCGCCTCGTCCACCTCGAAGGTCTCTCCGTCCGAGCTTCTCAGCGTTATCTTCCTCCCTGACGACATGGTTTCTTGAGGACTGTTCACTACGAATCCTAAATCACAAAACCCTAGACTACTTTCGAGACAGAGACACCCAGAGATGGATCCGATATGGACTTGGATTGAGAACCAGACTGGGCAATATAAGAGCGAGTGGAATTATTTATAGATAACTCCCTGTTCGGATGAGATGAGAAAATTTATTTACGGAGGTAGCCCTATGTTTGGGCAAAAATCATAATTAGCTCCATATTTTTGAATCCAACAATTTGATACTCATAACTTTCAAAATCTATCAATCTTCACCCCTGTCTAAATTAGACGTTAAATCAGACGGAAAAACATGAAAAATGACCAAAATGCCCCTCCAAAATAAAATTACTAAAAAAATAAAAAAATTCATTAAAAATAAAAATGATATTTTTTCAAAAATTAATATTTTTAAATAAAACTATATTGAAACTCTATTTCAATAATATATTTATTTTAATTTATTTCTTAAATTTATATTTTATTTTATTTTATTTTAAATTTTAGTTTTGGAGGGGCATTTCGGTCATTTTGCATGAATTTCCGTCGGACTTAACACCTGATTTAGACGGGGGGCTAAGTTTGATAGGTTGTGAAAGTTATGAGTCTCAAATTGTTGGATTGAAAAATAGGGAGCTAACTTGATTTTTGTCAAAATATAAAGGGCTAACTATGAGTTTACCCCTTTATTTATTTATTGAAATTTGTCTTCATGAAAGTTACTGCAGATTCTATTGCTCTTTAGAAAAAAAAAATTGTAGATTTTGTTTGAATTTGGAAAAAATGGTTGGAGCTTATATAAAAGTTTTAAAATTCAAATATAAAAAATTTCACTTTTTGCGCGTGAATTATTGGATAAATGTTATTTTAGGGTCTAAATTTTTAATTTCATACCATGTGACTTTCGAATTATTAAATTCTTCAATTGATACTTCTTAATTAAATCTTACTGTTTAAATGAGCTAAAAATTGAATACACAGCATAATCTTAATTGTTAAATCTTATAAAAAATAAAAATTAATGAATTATAATAATTCGAATTTAATGCCTAAAATGACATTTGCCCACCGGACGAAAAGTAAAATTTCCTTTTATAAAAATATGTAAAGAGATACTCCACAATTGCACTATCCTTTTGTAACCCAAAAAAGCAGAATACATGAAAATAACACGTCTCAAAACACACCCAAGGATCTAACCACAATAACTTATTAGAGAACCCTTTAGTATAAATCTTTGAGGAGAATTTTTTTTGGTGAACCCGAGCATTTAAGGAGGATTTGTGATGGCTGTGTTTGGATGGATCTTAAAATCGTTTCAAAATATTTTCACAATCGTTTTTTCATCCATTTTAATACTTTTTCATCGATTTTAATAATTTTTTTATAAATTTCAACAATTTTTAACATATTTTTCATCAATCTGAGAACTACTTTAAAAAAAACAACCACAAAAAATTATTTTAAAATCTGAACCAAACATTATTTTTCATTGGACTTTTGCTTTTGTTCTCTCCAGGAATCAATCCTGGGTGCCACTTTGATATGGTACTGATAGCAGCAGTGTTTAGTATGGTTCTAATAGACAGATCCCACAGACAAGACACGCACGCGTGAGAGCAAGACAAGATATACGCACGTGCACACAAACGGGGATATGATTGGTCACAGTACAATAGGCAGTTAATTACCCGTCGACATGTTTAATCATTACTTCATTCAATTTTTTTTCCTAAGCAATAAGGGTTTAAGGGCTCAACCAAGCGTGACTGTAAGAGCTCTTTGTCCAAGGTAAAATGTCTAGATCGAGACATAATTACTAAATTAGAATTTTGACATTATTACAACCTTATAAAAGTACAATCTTGGTCAGATTCGATCCAAGAACTTCCAGTCCCCTTCCAAGGGAAGGCCAAGACTAGTTAAACCATCACTTTCGTGATCATTACTTTAGTGGGTCTCACGTTCCTTTTAACAAGAATAAAAAAATTGAGAAACAGACATCCCAATAAAGTTTAAAAGGATAGAGCTCTATTGGCTGAACTAATGATGAAAAAATGAATTTGAATTCAATAAACATGTCATCACATCGGTGCATGCAACGTTATCCAAGAGAAGACTTCCGTCTCCGTATTGCCTTTTAAAAGAATAATAAAAAAATTGAGAAAGAGATATCTCAATCAACCCCAAGAGTCGGCTCGGGGTAACTATTGACATGATAGACCTCGATTGGCTGAACTAACTATACTCAAATGCGAACATGAATTTGAATTCTACTCCGTCTGCAAGCGAGTCCTTAACTGACTGTTGCATGTGTCATGAGATCAGTGCATGCAACACTATCCAAGAGAATAACTCCCTCAACATAATAAGGGTTAGCCAAGAAAAGAGATCTTTTGGAGATTGAAGATTAGCCACAAAAAATATCTTCCCTCTTTCCCTTATCCTTTTGGGAATTCCGATCTAAAGATAAGAGGCACACGCTTACAAAGGAGCTCGTGAGTGGCTGAAGTGGGTGATCGACAAGATACTGGCTCAAGAACCGCAAGCTCCCGATGAATCTCCCGATGAATTAAAGTAAGGGAATTTAACACTTTAGTCCTTAGGTTTTACCTACTTTTACGTTTAGTCCTTGGGTTTGTTTTTTTTTTTAATTTAGTCCTTAAATTTCTAATTTTTGACGAATTAGTCTTTCCGTCAGGGTTTTGTCATTTCTCCTGACGAAATGTCACGTCAACTGCTAACACACTGTCTGACGTGGCGGGGCTTCAAAACGCACAACATATGACAATGCAAAAACGGTATCGTTTTATGGGCTGCAGTGGTGTTTTTTGTTTTCTACCGCCAGACATAGGTTCTTCAGCGTTTGCTTCCCCAAGCTTTTCTCTCTCAGTTTCTTCTTTTGCTCTCCTCAACTCTTGCCACTCCTGCACTCTCCTCCTCCGCTTCTCCATTTCCTCATCCAATCTCCTCTGCTCATCCTCTAACTCCTCCTCCCGCGACAGTTTCTTCTCCATCTTATCTGAATTATCATCAACACTCTTTCTCTTTGGGCTCTCTTCACTGTCATCCCTATGTTTGTGAGGCCTGCTGCTGCTCCGTTCACGATCTCTCCCCCTGTGATCATCATCGCCTCTCCTATGCCGCTTCCTATCACGCTCCCAATACTCATCATTATCATTGCGGTCATCACCATCAACTTCCCGCCGCTTCCCTCTATCTCGTGTTTTCCTCTCCTTTTTTCTTTCACACTCTCCTTTCCCTTTCCCTCTCCCTCTCTCTCTCATTCCCTCTTCTCTCTTTCCCTTTCTCTTTCTTTCTCCCTCACCCTCTCCCTCTTCTCTTTCTCTCTCTCATTCTCCTTTTCCCTCTCTTCCCTCTCTTTCTCTCTTCTTCTCTTTTGCCCTTTCCTTCTCATCATCCTCACTCCTCTCCGAATCCTCTCTCTTAGATTTATGTTTCCCCTCGTCCATTGCTTCCTCCTATTTAATGCCCAAATTCGAACACAAAGACAAACCAAATACTACTGAAAACAGGCTGCTAATCTCACAAATGCAATTACTTGGTTGAGTTCACCGGAGACCTGAATCAAATAATGGACAAAAAAAAGAGAGAGATTTCTAAATACATGCAAGAGTGAGAAAGAATTTCGGAAGTTGATAACTGCATTCTAATCTTCGAAATGGGAAAGTAGAATTACCGCGAAAACGTACTCCCAGAGCTCGCAAGATTCGATGGATCTATGGAGGGAAGTTTCGAAAAAACGGTGCATTGTCATATGCTGTGCGTTTTGAAGCCCCGCCACATCAGACAGTGAGTCAGCAGTTGACGTGGCATTCCGTCAGGGGAAATGACGGAACCCTGACGGAAAGACTAATTCGTCAAAAATTAGAAGCTTAAGGACTAAATTTAAAAAAAAAAAACAAACCCAAGGACTAAAACGTAAAAGTAAGTAAAACCTAAGGACTAAAGTGCTAAATTCCCTTAAAGTAAACAGAGAATCATCATATCAAAGGTCCACTGGGCCGTCAGATGTCAAAGATCTAAGGGCAGTTGGATTTCAATTGGGGACCTGTGGTTGTGTCTTCCGTTGCGGTTCTCCGTGAATGCTAGAAAGGACAATATCATCCTAACTTTACTTTCTATCCATTTGGAAATGGATCAACATAAGGGTTAGAGGAGATTTAATGTGAGTTTTCATAAGGAATGCAAACCTGCCTGCACTAATCACTATATAATCAATATACTGTCTCAAGGGCATTGCAAACGAATTGATATTTTAATAGACTGAAGTGGATACCTAAAGTGAGAATAATAACCTTGAATATGGGATCCAACCACAAAATTTACCAAATGGTAACTATAATGAAGATGGCAATCAGAAGGACCAATTAGACCGAAGCATAAAGGCAGGTATTCGGACATTCCCATCAGCTACATAGGCAAGACCCGGCTTCAACACGAATCTCTTACCTAAGTTAAGTTTTAAATAGGTTTCAGCTTGAAAATGGTCCCCGCTTGTGGGCCATCCAAGTATTCCACTTAAACTCATTCCCCATCCAAAGGAATCTTCAGAATCATCAGACACGGTCACAGCCCACCGTAGACATATAGGGTTCGATTTCTGCATTTCAATCCAACCTCCAATTCTCGTAACCTCATCCAGTTCTGCCTCCAGCAGTAGGGCAGCAGATCCAGCGGAGGCAGTTTTCTGTGTGCTTGCTCTCATGGCTAGGGTAGATGCTTCAACCAGAGTCTCAGGAGCCGTAGGTTGCTTCCGAAGGACTAGAGGTATGGTAAGAGGTCCAAGACTGACACGTTCGCTAAATGGTTTAGGCACTTGATGAACACCCAAAAGTGAGGGTTTTATTTCTCGTGGAAGTTGACAGACAAGTTGCCCGAAAGTGCTGAAGCAATGGCCCATGCTATTAGATGCCACTGGCATTCCCAATCCTGGAGCAAATTGAGCCAATGAAGCAGCTACATTAGCTTTTCTCACCATTATGCCAATGCCAATGCCATTATGCTGATTTAAAAGGGGAGGTCCAAGTGATGATGATTCAGTAAGGCCCTTTGCCTGCCAGATAAAATACATAAGTATGAGATTTTAGATTCAGAGCCCGATCCCAAAATAGCACCAAACACCAATAAGAAAGTGTATTGTGCTGAAGTAGATTGTTTTAAGTGTTATACACATAACTGAGCACAACATAGCCGAAAAACCAGAGATAGCAACATGCATAATCATATGGTCATCGTATTCTTAACTCAAAGAAAGCATATTTGCAGCAATGGGCCGTTGTGGGAAAGATAACCGGAACTTGAGACAACACAGGCACCACACATCCACACACTTGCAAAAGATACACGCCTGGTAACATGGTCAATTGAGGGCTTCTATCCTACTTTGAGAACATTATAACCGCAAAAACAATGAACAGAAAGCCACTGAAAAATCCATCATTTATGCATCAATTGGTCATCTAAAGATAGTGATTTGATGGGTCAACATGCACTTAAAAAAAAACAGCTTCAACAGCACACAGCAAGGTTCGGATGCAGCTGACATTTCTTTAGGAGATTGACCTCATTACTCATTTAGACTGACATGTATGCAAAGAACTCAAACAAATGGAAATACCAACAATAATAGCAGTACATCACCTAAGCATACAAAATGCAGGGCGTAAGACAATGTAGCTCAACACCAATACCATAGATAATAGACTTCACCTCTTGGGGAGAAGAGATTGCAACATCTCTGCATTGAGCTCCTACTGGGATTGCAACTGCAGATAACCAGGGACAAGCATTTATCTTATATGACACTTTTTCTAGAGAAAGAGATTGTCCTGAAATATCACCCAAACATCCGTTTCCTTTCTGACTGGCCATAAACTCTGCAGCCAGAGAATCTTCCTGCCTAATGGTTGTTTCAAAGGTGAACCTTTAATGAATTCCAGTTCTGATTCCTGCTCTAGAAAGTGCATTGCGGCTCTGCTCATCAACATCATCCATCACCAACAGAGCCCCCAAGAGATCAACCTCTCCTCTTACATGTGTAGTGGCTTCTTCAAATGGACTTCCCTTGGATGTTGTATAGAAAGAAAGTACTCTCTCAACCTTGTCTTGTCTATCCCTGAGCTTCATCAAATCTGTAAATGCTTCCCTTTGCAACCACTTCAGAATTTCAATCTGAAAAGAATAGCTTGGGAAGAGTCATAAATTCCTATCTCCCAGATAACTGCTACTTATTGAACCACCATATTTGTCAAGGAAAAATTCCAATGAAAACATGTATAGATGAGTCAAAATACTAGTAAGAAGATCACCACATTCGAAAGTTGGACACATATCAAAAGACAGTTTTCATTTCCAAAGACCTGGCATAATATCATCAGATGCTTTTAGTTGGGAACACGCTATCTAAGTTGCAGACATAAGTGCGCTTGCATCTATTGAGTGGGAGTATAATGATAAAAAACCATATGATAATAAAAGCTCAGTTTCCATGAGAAAAAACGGGGGGGGGAGGTTGAGAGAAGTATCAATAAAGCATTTTAACTAGAAGGCCTTGGTTTTTGATCTGTAAGAGAAGAGTAACAAGTGCAGTGCAGTCACTCTTTTGAGATTCTGAGGGACATGTTTAGTACCATACATCTCCGAAACCTCCTAATAACAGCTGCATCAGATTACTGGAGTGAAGTTTATCAATTTTCTATTTCAAAAACTTGACTGATGTTCTGTATAGCTTCAATTTGATTACCTAGGGTTGGAAGACAGAAATTTAAGTGCTACTAAAGAAACCATAATTGGATGATCCCCCAAGGATGAAACACCTTAGAAAAGCTGAAAAGTAGAACGTATTCTACTGACTCAACTTACTAATGTTAGTTATTTTAACATGCATCAAGCTGGTCTTAACACAGGAAAGAGTTCAGTAATTGTAGATTTCCAAATGCAATGACCTTTACGCACATCTGTTCTAAACATAGAAAATCATATTCCTCTACATAAAGCTGTCTGGAATTTACACCCAAGACAACCATCCAAGCAAATACACATGAAAGCGCAAAATCTCGTCCAGTAGTTGATATTATATGCTAGTGCAATAGTTCTAATCTACCAATGGCTTGATAAGTAAACCGCGCCAAGAATTTAGTTTATGCTTTTACACATGCAAGCCTTGGTCTAATTAGTTGCTGCTTATTGCTTTACACAGAAATGAAAAACTCTTAAAAGAACCAACACATTAAAGCTAATGGTTCTGTATTCTAGTTACAGATAGTAATATAGGAATCATGAACCATTGCAATCTTCAACTGTGACAACTAAATCTTCCTTTTCTAGAAGAACGTCTAACAAGTATGTAATAGTACTTGCTAAGTATCTCTTTAAGCCCATATTTGCCAAAAGTTTCTTTAGGTTTTCAATTGCACTCGTTAATGCAACCACAAAAATGGGTTAACAAAAAACTAACCTACGGACACCAAAGACGTGAATAAGAAACTGGGCTTTTAGTGCGAATAAATCCAAGCATAATGAAAATTGAAACCTTTGTGGAGACGAGGGGAACGGAGTTAAGCAAACGGAATTACTTTGAGTAAAGATAACACATAACAAGCACATTCCATAAATCTTCCAATAAGATGGGACAGAACAAAGTACCGGATTGCGGCAAGCTGAATTGTCGCAGCGATGAATGATGCCCTCAACAAAGTATTGGTTCGATTTTGCAAAACTTTTCAACTTATCCACAGCGAGAGCTACAGGCTCCATTTAAGAAACCTACTTTAAAGAGAGTGTTGGAAGTACACTGGTTGACGACACACTGGTAGATAAGAAGCCCAAATCAGAGAGAAGAGAGAGCTAGAAATCGAAGAGAGACAAAATATGAGATAAAACGAACCAAGGATTCGCTTTGTCGAGCCGCTGGAGTGAGGGCGACCAACGACAGGAATGGCAGGACTCGGCGGCGACGAGTTGAGATGTTGAGCGCGGGCAGTGCAGGGAGGGTCCAGAGACGAGAAACAATTCTTAGCTCCGCCGATACGCGACTGACACCAAAGAACGGCGTCGTCTAAAAAGCAGCTCTTTTTTTTTTTGTGGTTGGGGGGGGGGGGGGGGCACAACGCTAATTATATAGTTATTTTTAAAAGGTCGGTCTGATCGCTTTTTTAAAACTATACTCTATCCAACTCGGACCAAAATATTTTCTAGGATCGTTAATATCGGACTTACTGGGGATTGGGAGCTGGTCAGCGGTCAGCCTAAGATTATACAACTTTTTGATAGAAGTTTGAAGTGAGTTTGTAAGCGATAAAGATTTTATAATTAGAAGAGAGAAAGACACTTAGTAAAATTTATAATATCCAATGTGCTCTTATTAATGATAAAGATTTTCTAAGCGGGGGGGGGGGAGTAATAATTAGAAGTTAATAAGAGGGTACATAAAATAAGATTGGAAAGAAGAAACAATATATATATTAGACTAAACTATATTAAAGAAATACCGCTAATTGGGACGTCAAGGGATCAAATCCTGCGCCACCTGAAGCGAAGCACACGCCTGTTTTGAGATCCTGAGGTCGCAGATTTGGACTCAGATATGGTGGCAGCAGCTCTTTGACTCCGAGTTTCTCCGCTAAAAGGTGAAAGAGTATAATCAGAACTTGAAATTCGTTCAAGAACAGTACTGCCGAAATACAAATGGGATAATTGGCAAGAGGAAAATCCACCAACTTTGTGGGGAGTCGAAATGAAGCCCGAGTAGCAGGCGTATGTACATTAGGATCACGGGTGTAAGAATGTCGTCTGGGGAGATGAGAAAGAGGGAGAGAAAGAGTTGCACTTTGGGGACAAAGAACTATCAGATTGCGGACACACGCACACATGCGAAAGTGAGTGATATCGTTAGTTGGATGTGGAACTGAGATATGAATCTAAAAGTAGATCAAAGTATTTAGGGGCCTCGATGAAAATAGTAAATATCCTCGCTAGGATATTCTGGCCTGCCATTTCACACTAGACTTCTCAGCACAATTGAGCATAGAGAGAGAGAGAGAGATTTACCTATCATGTCCGAGGGAACCTTTCCATTGCTGAATCTGCCCGTCGGGACTCCTCCTTTAAAATCTTTCCCATACGGAGAGAAATTGCACTTAGCAATAGTTGCCAGGTAGTTGTTGTTACCCGTATCCACGATTGAATCTCCAAACACTATAACTGCTGGGACAGACGTTTCGTTTGGTGGTAGCTTTGTAATAGCCTTAGAGTTGCAGAAATGAACAAAGAAAAGGAGATTGAACAGCAACCTAGTGCAACAAGTAAAAGAAGACAGTTTCACGAATAGAAGGTGCATTGTCTTCTCTGCAGCTTGCTCTCAACTTGCGACAAGACTGAAACTTTTGGTTAACTCACCAATACTCTAGTACAAGTTGTAAAGCTGACTATTAAAGGTCATTTATTGCCCAAGCAAAATGGCGAGTTCTACATGTACTGCTACATGTTAAAAGTAGGTTTCTCATTAAAGTTGACCGGCCGTTAGCTAGAAGATCGAGTGTGAGCAAAATATGAAAGGAAAAAATAGCTAAAAGTAGCTGGTTTCTACATCACATGGATGGCCAAAAGATTAATATCTACACCGAGATGGATGCTGCAAATTAAATTAGGCACTGAAAGGTTACTAATTAAGGGGCTGATGAACTTATAAAAACACAAGCATTTTTTTTCCCTTGAAACACACTCGTCATTTAGTGGGGGACAAAACTTTATCCTGCATATGTCTCTGTGATGTTTGAAGGTGATTCTCTACTCACGAGCAGAGCAGTGAATGAACATAATTTTCTTGCTGAGGGCCCCTGCACATTCACATCTGTCAAAGTCAAGTATTTCTTGGGGCGACATAGTGAAATATGAAGCCTTCATTGGACCCCCCCCCCCCCTTCCCAAAGGCAGAACAAAATGGCTCACCAGTCACCACCTGGCTGCATGGACTGCGAGAACAAAGTCATTTGCTGCTCTCCCTTTAGATCTTTAACCAGTATCTGTTTTGGAAGCGGACTCTGTTTTCTGAGGCCCCTTGATGTAATCATGATTCATGAGTACTCTGTTTACTATTTTGATGCATCTTTGCTAGAAAAAGAATGCGGGTCGCTTTATCGCACCAAGTTATGAAGACTTGATGAAATTAGACAAAACCATACGGTCTTTTTATCAAAAGTATTCGGCCGTCCTGAACAAACTTTGAGATTGACGGAAACGCTAATAGAGATCGAGTTTAGAAGTTTTTACATTCTGATAACATTGGAGATGATATAAAGGATGACTGAATGAATTGCTTAGATTAAAAACCGATAACTGGATGACTTTAACTTGAACTTCAAGTTACACGCAATGTTTGTTCCCGTGTCATGCCTCGATCAATTTTAGGAAACAACTTCCGAAGTCAATCGCTAATATTGCTAAGGTCAAGTCATTCCAATTGTGCAGCTAGTGTTGGGTCTATAGCTTCTTTGATCCATGCACACCCATGGGCGGAGCCAACCATGACTGCCATGGCTTGGTTCCGCCCAAAAAAAAATTTACATGTCATTTTTTTTATAAATAGGTTGGTCTGGGCCCGTCATGGTTGAGCTCAGGGCCCAAGCCAAAATAAATTTTTACATTTGTTTGCTCTTTTTTCATGGCCTGCACGCACCGTTTTTTTCCTCTCAGCCCTCTCTATCAGATTTTCTCTCACACTACTGAAGACAGAAAAAAACAATTTCAATTTTTTTTAACCTTCTAAAATTCTATTCGTGCCTCTTTGAAGTTTCAGCGCTTCTCTCTCACAAACACACGACAACGACATTAACGTACTAGTACCGGTGCGGCAGTGCCTCTCTCGCTCTCTCTCAAGTCTCAGCGCCACTAGCTACCGCCTAGGTATGACTTTCAACTTTCCTTTCTTTCTTCTCACTTCTCTAAATATGATTCTTTCTATCCCTCGGGCCTCACTTCTCAGATTTTCTCTGCCCCACCGTGCAGCCACCGTCGTCTGCCGCGCCACAGACCTCTTGGCTCTTGTCCACTCCTAAGAGGTAATAAAATTATAAATTATGTTGGAATTGATAATTTTGATTTTGAAGGGCTGATCAATGTCCAATTCCCGAATGATTTTTTTTGGTGAAATTGTGAATTTAAGTGCATTTTTTGTGAATTAATTTATCCTTATATTTTGAAATTGTTTAGTTTATGATTATCTTGTCTTGTGAAATTAATTTGTATGAATGTATGATTGAAAATTTGTAATTATCTTGAATTATGTTTTGATTCCAAATTAGGGCACGTTAGGCATAATTAATTATATATAAAATAGAATTATTGTATTTTAATTTTTCACCAACATCTTTCTTTTTGTCAATGTTTAGGAATAGTTGCAGGTTCTCTCTTTAATTTTAGATGGTTCGGTATACTTGATTGATTTAGCTATATAGTTGCAGGTTCTCTCTTTAATAATAGGATGAGAGATGACTGGATGAATGATTGCATGATAGTGTACATCGAGCGGGAGATTTTTGAAACTATAGAGAACGAAGTTCGTTTTGCAACATTTTCAGAAGATACAGAAATGCAGGATCCAATTGCCCCCTTTGTCGTAGTACATAGTACGATATATGTATTTCAATATTTTTAATATTTTTAGTATTTAATTTTTGATATTGTAATTCTAAGAAAGTTTTTAGCATTACGTATGAAAAAAAAATTCAGTTATTTTGCTATAAAAGTCTGTCATAATTGACTTCTAATCCTGGTTCCGCCACTGCTGATAGTACTGACCGATATAGATGTCAAGAACATACAGAACACAATTTGAGCCAACTTTCTAGAATGCGTAAATGAGTAGGTACTTTTCCACTGCAGATCAATGGAAGTATACAGCTATATGGAACTAATTAGGGCAAATTGGCGTAGAAATCACGTCCACCGTTGCTTGGAATGGTAGAATTCCACTTGAAGAAAGCAAGGATCATTACAGAGAGCGAGAGAGAGAGAGGGGAAAAAAACCTAGCAAGGTGATCAGCTGGCTCAGAAGAACCTACCGATGTACTGTTCGAAGAATGGACGAATAAGGTTCTTGTATGCTGCTTCAGTGGGATGATAACTATCCCAAAAAACATAGTCAGTCATATTTCTACAGGTGACAGTAGCCGGATTACACAGTTTAGTGACTTCTATGAGCCCTGTACCGCAGCACCCTCTATCCACGATCGACCCAAAGCCTGCCAGATATTGACAAATGAAAAAGGAAAAAAAATTGTCACTTTCATCATAAAGTTAGTAGCAAAATTTGGAAACAGTTAATGAGATCGATAGATTTACCATATTTCTTTGGGTTTTGAACGAGATCAAGTAGAGAGTTGTACACATCAATGTACACCATGTTGCCGTCCCGCAGGTCCCTGTTAAGGGAATCCAGCTTTGCGGACAGTTTATCATTGAACATCTTTGCTGCTTGGTTGTGCTTTTGTGAACAATTCCTCTGCAACCCTCCAGCCAGAGTTCTTTGTGACGGCACACATCCAATTGCTGGGACACCAAATACTGCAATCCTTCTTGCCCCTAGCCCATATAATTCCTTCAAACATAATGCGAGACAGTAGCAATTAGTCATGTGAGAAAGATATTGATTTATTATCATCCTTGACCTGGCTCTAGCTTCAGCTTGTTGTTTCCTATTTATATGCAGACAGGACACGATACAGAACTAGATACATAAACGTATCAATGTCATGCTGTTTTATAGCTTGTACCCATGCACTTCGATAGTTTCTCTTGCGTTGGATAAGAAAATATTAAACAGATCATATAAATGTCATGATTAGGTGGTAATTAAGGAAAGTTAAAATGTTCAACGACGATAGGAATTTGTCGGGATGAAAACTTACCGTAAAGAATTCAGACGCCCGATCGACCATGAAGTCGGCGTAAGCAGGGACAGTGTACTGCAAGCGCCGAATACTACCGGGTGCGAAATATGTATTAGCAATGTCGTCGCTGCCCGCTACAACTAGAAATAGACTCTTAGCCAAGTTGGACTTTGTAGTCTCTTCTCCATTGATTCCTTTAAGCTTCCCAATATATTCTCTGAACATTTGTAATTGATCCGATAGTGATAGGACCGACTGTATGTTTTGTTGTGTAATAAGTTCGAAAATGAAGAGTGGTAAATTATGAACTAAATAAATTAAATAAGATATATATAAAAAGAGCACAGAGCTCTATGGACTTTGTACCACTAGTTCCGCTGTCAAGGGATCATATCCTGCGCCACCTGAAGCGAAGCAAACGCCTGTTTTGAGATCTTGAGGTTGCAGATTTGGAGTCCTATATGCTGGCAAAAGTTCTTTAATTCCCAACGCCTCCACTAAAAGGAGAGAGAGAATGAGAAAAGAACATTGGACGAGGACAGCGCTATAAAAGTTCACAACATGCACAGAGGGAGAGAGAGAGTAGAAGATTCACCTATCATGTCTGAGGGGACCTTTCCATTTCCGAATCTGCCTGTCGGAACTTTTCCTGCAAAATCCTTCCCATACGGAGGGAAATTGCACTTGATTAGCGTTTTTAGATTGTTATTGTTGCCCGCATCCACGATTGAATCTCCAAACGCTATAACTGCGGGAAAGGTTACATTCGTTGGTAGCGTTATGACGGCCTTGGTGTTGCAGAAAAGAACAAAGATAACGACATTGAACAATAATTTAGTAGAAGAACGAGATAATGTTGCGGTGAGAGAGTGCATTGTCTTCTTCGCTTGCTCTCAAGTTTGGTTACAGACGAAAATATACGAGATAAAAAGGAAAAAATAGAAAATGTGACTCAGCCGGCCGGGCGGCTCCCCTTCAATAAATACAGATCACGGAACAGTAATAGTGCTTTTTCAGTCATTTATTGACCACACATGAAATAAGCTGCTCCAAGAGTAAAATAGGATCAGATTAGTGGTTGAAATTCAAACGATTTACATTCTAGGAACCCTAGAAATTCTTAAGGATACACGTCCACAAAATCTATATCCCTCTTTTCAGCTGAGGTCACCTACTTCTTCGCTATATACATGAAGCTTAAACAACGGGTTACATATTTGTGAGTTCCTACAGATATTCCCATTTAAAGAGTAGTGTGGGATCCCTGTCCTTAAATTTTTATTATTATAGATAACTGTATAGTTTTTGAAATTCGGTGATGGTTTTGAATTAAATTCTACATTTGTTCTTGCTCACTCGCGCTATGGTTTTAAATTAATGCACTTTATTTAATTAAAGGAAACCCCCTGTACGTACGTAACTGCACTAAAACCTATATATATGAAGAACAAAAAAAAAATCCTTCGCATGAATATACCAAGAGATTTCTGTGAAAGAAAGAAAAACCTTTGAAAGGACGACTTGTCTATTAAACTGTATTTATCTGTTAAAATATTTGCTTATTAATGAAAAGAAAGAAGAACATTTGGTGAACTTTGCTGGCATCAAAATGCCATGACCTGCTGCCGTACGTGAAGGGATTTTGAGTGCCTAGATAATTCCTTATAAATACAGGCTACATCAGAGTGACCCCCAAATGTCTGGACATCCATTAATTATATGGACCCCTCGCTTACTCTTGCAAACATTAGTGTCTAGTCAAACAGTGATATATATTGATAACACTCCTATATACATATGTCAGTGTTGTCATGCATATATGTCATGGTTCTGAAGAGCCATGCACTTTCAAAAGGGTACTTGATTTTCCTGGATATTCTTCGATACATTTGAATGGTTATTAATGAGACATAGATATGTTTGGTGCCCAAATATTTGGGTTTAATCATAAAAAATCCACCACATAATTTTTTATTATTATAATATTTATTAAAAATCTTCTCTCTCTTTACTTTTTCACCAACTCCCATAACATATCTTTACTTTATAATATTTTCCAAACCCCAATACTCAAAATTTTCACCCTCAAACATCCCCATAAAATACCGAGCCCTACCTGACCTTCTCAGGTCTGGCCCACTACTGGCACCCTTGCTTGATCATTCGCCTTCTATTAGGAGTCCTAGCTGAAACTTCAGACTCCTAACAAAACACCTACATAATCGAGGGCAATAAACATCCTATATGCCCGGGAGCCATTTTCTCTCCTAATAGAACTCCGTGATTTAGTTAAGAGCTAGACTTCCAATAGAGGTATGACTCCTAGTCTTTTTCTCACCTAATAGAACTTCATGGGGACTATGCTTAATTCTATTCTCTAAGAACTAAACATATTCTTGAGATCTAATTTGACACATGATTCGAGGCCACCCCTCCCTCGGTTTAACAGGGTATCATAGCTATTTTGATCATATGGCCAAGTTCTTTTGTTGGACTTTTCGGCGCCGCGTCCAGTAAACTTCCAGTATCTTCTTTTGAGCCTTCTAGCGCTTCGTCTGGCATTACTTCAACGATCTCCTCATTTCGGCGACCCTTTCCGGCCACGTTCTGGCGATTGTCCCCTCTCCGGACAGATTCTGGCCATCTTCCGGCAACTATCCACCTCTCTCTGGCCATCCTCCGACGCCATTTTTTCTTATGGAGAATTTCTTTTTGTAAGTCTAAACTCAATGTGTGTCCACGACTCCACCTTGTTGGTGAATATTCTTAATACCTATGTTGTGTGGTCAGGGCAGTTATTGAACCTTAGGAAATCATATGTTTCATTTTTTCCTAAACAAATACTTCATTAAAGTAGAAAACACAGGAAAACACAAAAAATCTAGTGCGGAAAACAAGCATCGTGAGTACCCATGGGACCGTCAGCTGATAAAACCGGCAGAGGTAGAAAAGAAACATCCAGAAAATAAAAAACAAACGGGCTAAAAACCCAGGCAGCAAGACGATGAGCTGCAGTATTTAGTCTTCTAGGAACCCATTGCACACTCCAATCATCTGTTTCATTTAGCAAGAATGTATATCAGCCTTCTATTGATACTTTGACGGGTATACTTGGTATTGGACATAGTATGCATCCGGAAAAATATCTAGGATTACCTCATATTCTCCCTCGGTCTAAACGTCAAGCACATATGGAGCTAAAAGAGAGGATTCTGAAACGGGTCAATGGCAGGAAATCCAAATTACTTTCTCAAGCAGGGAGGGCATGTTTGATTAAGTCAGTAGTGGCAGCTATGCTGACTTATTTTTTGTCAAACTTTCTGCTACCTAATCGATATTGTCTTGAGCTGGATTCAGTTATGAGGAAGTTTTGGTGGGGTTTTCCTCAGGAGAAAATAGACGTTGTGTGCCTCGTGCGTGGTCTTCTTTATACTGGCTAAAAGAATTAGAAGGTTTGGGATTTCATTTATTTTTTGATTACAATCATGCTTCGGTGTCAAACCTGGGATGGAATTTGTGTTGCCAAAAGGAGAAATTGTGGGTTTAGGAGTTTCGTGCAAAATATTGTAAAGGAGATGAGGTTGGTATTTCGGGTACATTATGTTCTTGGCTATTGGCAAGGAATTCAGAAAACACTTCCCCATTTAGAGAAAGGACTCTGCTTTAGGGTGGGTTTACAATCTGAAATACATTGTTAGAAGGATCCATGGTTGCCTGGGCTGGAGAATTTTAGACCTGTACCTTGAATTATGGAGGATGATGATATAAGCAGTTTTTAAGTCAGGGAATTATGGAGTGAGGATCTGTCAGATTGTAATGAGGAGCTTATTAGAAATATTTGTGATAATGATAGTGTAGAAGCCATTATTTGATTGCCTCCTCCTCGTGATAATGATGCTGCTCAATGGTTGTTGTCCCCATATAAAGTTTTCTCAGTGAAGAGTGTGTTTGTGGAGATTAGCCGGGATTGAAATCCACCTCTGGAAATTTTATCTCTCAATGAATGGAAGTCATTTTGGCGTCTTAAAATTTCAGACCGTATCAAATATTTTCTTTGCAGAATTGTTTGGAAGGTTTTACCTACTAGAACCAATATGAGGAGGATTATTCAGAATGCTCCTCTGGAGTTTTCTGTATGTCCTTGTTGTGACGATAATGTGGAAACATTGGAGCATTTATTTTTTTATTGTCCATTCATTCATTGCATTTGGCGTCAGGCTCCCAGGAGACATTGCAGTTGGATTCGATTGTGAAGTGGATACAGTTTATCCTTAATCCTATTAAGGAGCTTCATTTGAATCCGCATGATGAGCATGCGCTTGTGCTCTATGTGGTGATTGCTATGGATATGATTTGGTTTGCTAGAAACAAATAAAAATTCATAACAATACTCCTGTGGATCCTCAGAGTTTGCTACAGAGTATTCAAAAATGTCATAGCCAACATTTGTTGGCATGAGATGATAAAGCTCGGCAAGAGCTTAAAGTCTGGACAACACCATCTATTGGGGTCTTTATAATTAACATTGATGTTGCTGTTAGACATTCTTTTGTTGCTTTGGCATGTATTTGTTATAATCATCGGGGTGTTGCTATTTGGGCTAGATCTGAGATTTTTCCAAGGATGTATCCTTTATTGGCAGTGTTGATGGCTATTAGGATGGCAGCAGGGGAAGTATGGTCCAGAGGTTTGCTGGAAGTGGTGTTTGAGAGTGACTCTTTGCTAGCAATTTCGGGCATTGGTGATCCTTTGAGAATTGTTGAAGAGGAACATGGATGCATCGTTTAAGCCATTAGAGAAATGGTGTTGCAGAGATCATTGTGTAACTTTGTTAAAGTCTCCTGCCAAGCAAATCACAATGTTGATTCTCTGGCTAAATGGGCTGCAAATAAATTATTTTTTGGATGTATT
Organism: Myrica gale; assembly: GCA_963930655.1. Taxonomy (NCBI): domain Eukaryota; kingdom Viridiplantae; phylum Streptophyta; class Magnoliopsida; order Fagales; family Myricaceae; genus Myrica; species Myrica gale. The sequence continues at coordinate 7,986,929 of OZ005609.1, read as the reverse complement.
CCACGTGACTTTTTACCTGCTTATCTGCTTAGACAGGGCTGATATTTTGATCCTCCTTGAATTGTGTTTTCTTCCAGATTGGAATAAAACTTTGTTGTTTAGAAAAATAAAAAATAAAAATAATAGCTCACGTGCATGGCATATATATAGCTGCTACATGAAAGAAGTAGGTCTTCTAAAGCATTCGGCCATGAGGATATGAGCACTAAGCTGAGTTCAACGGGCTGAAGTGTTCGGTGCTCCATAAGGGGCGACAAAAAACCCATAAGGGTTGAAACATAACGGACGGAAATTACCTGGAAAATCCAGCGAAAACGGAGGTCGGCAAAGATGGTAGGTGGCTGAGAGGGGTCGGTTCTAAAGGAAAATGATCGTGCGCATGAGATTCGCGTACGTGGGGCCCCAAGAGGTGTAGACGCCAGTGAGCCGGCACATGCCCACCAGATTGGAGTGTGGGAGCTCGTTTTATGAAGTAGAGTTGACGATCAGCTACGGACTTGTTAGAAATAAAAAGTTTAAACTTTGATAAGTGGGACATCCAATTATGGGAACACCTAATTGAATTTATTATATTTCTCACTTATGAAATTAAAAGGTTACATGTGGGGCTATTTATAAGCTTTTATTTTCCAACATCCCACATTGCTTAACAATGTGAGACTACACCACATTTCAACACTCCCCCGCAAACTCAAGGTGGACAAACCTTGAGTTTGAAGTTACAAAAAAATAATTACAGGAAAAAAATAATAACAAAGATTGTCGGTACTGAGCTTGGAGGTCGTCGGTACTGAGTCGGGAGGATGCCGGTACTTAGCCGAGAGGTTGCCAGTACGGAGCCGGGAGGTTGCCGATACTGAGCCAGATGATTGTCTGTACTGAGCCAGGAAGATTGCCGGTACTGAGCCGGATGGTCGCCGGTACTAACCCAGGAGATTGTCGGTACTAAGCCGGATGGTCGCCAGAAGGTAATCGGACTAAAGCCGAAAACCTTGCTCTGATACCATGTTAGAAATAAAAAAAATTTAAACTTTGATAAGTGAGACACCCATTAATGGGAGCCAACTATTTCTAGGCTTGGCCCACTTATTTGTGTTCCCCATTTGTTGTCCACGTGCATGGACCATGTTCATTCGGCCTGCACGTGAGGGGAAGTGTAAGAGTCCCATGTTGATTAGGGATTATTTAATCTTGTGCTTCATATACATGTTGGGTCACCTCTTACCATAGCCAATTGGTTATGGGATGAAACTTGACAATGGACATAAATGCTCACCGATGGCATAGACACCTTCTAGGTCGGTCGTATCCATCAGAAATCAGCGTAGCTATCGGGATCTAAGCTCCAAACCTGCCTCAAAAATACCCCGAAAAAGATCGTAAATGAGGGACTTATTGCAAGGTTCGGCCACTAGAGACCACTACAAAAGAGGATAGAGAAACGGGAGGAGCAAGGAGTCGCCACCAGAGGGGATCGAGGACCAAGGAACACCTCCATTGAGGCTTTCTATCGAGCAGGCAGTAGGGCCTGATTTCATTAAGGGTTGCTGCTGACAAGCTTACACCTATCAAGCATAATTATTTTTCGGTCTAGGAACCCCTTCCTCGGCCCTCTCCAGTCTATTAGGCCCACGCGATGCCCCGTTTGTTTTCTGCTTTCCAGGCTCATCACTCCATACTCGACCCGCTAAACTAACCTGTGAATGAAGATGTGGGCCGGATTTTGCTCCTGCCCAGACCAACCACATGACATGAGTGCATCAGACCGACCCAGCAAGAGGATAAGGGCCCAAACAGTGTCGGAGTTATAGGCCCTCGAAAGCCCAGGGAATTGGCAATTGCTCTTCTTGTAGACAGTCATGTCTATAGTCCAGATTACGACACAGATTTCGAGTGCGAACAGCAGTATTAATGTTTGATAACCTAATATTTCATGATATCAAAAATTTTCATTAAGTAAAATATACTTCAAAAATTTTCATATTTATATTTATACATTTTAAATTTTTCATAAATTTTAATATTTTTAAAAAAATTAAAATATTAAATGTTGACAAACAAACATTCCTTTTGCACGATCAGAGCGAGGACCACGTAGCACGATGATTGCCCACCACAAGACTGGACCACTTCTTCTTCATCACCAATTATTAAAGAAACGAGAGATGACCACCTACTCCGCGCCAGCGAACTTTGCCGTGACATGGTCAGCAACGACTCCACATGGCTGCTTGAAAAATATACAGCTAGCACGATCAGAGCGAGGACCATGGTTCAATGACAACTCACTAAACCTCATCTTGAGTTGTCATTGAGTCATGGTCACCGCTCTATCCATCCCAACTGATCAATAGTTTTGTGTCCCACTACGTACCATTTCGTTTGATGAAAATAAATACGGCAATTTCGATAACGTATTCTAGTTAATATTGGCTGTATTCGAGAAGTAAAATTTTAGGGTTGTTAAAATTTTAGGTATTAGGGTGGATGAAAAAGTTAAGAGAGATGTAATTTTTTATATTTTTGTAAGGGAAATATGTAATTTGATCACTAGGTTTACAACACGCTTACGATTTAGTCACCAGATTTCATTTTTTTACTATATGGTCAATGAGAATATATAGTTGTGACGATTTGGTCTTTCCGTCAAACATCCGTTAATTTTTAACTGAATAGAATGCAGTCGACCGCTACATGATGCGGTCGACTTCTTCATGAAGCGGTCAACCGCTACAATTTACCGTTGCCGCAACAGTAAACAAACTGGTCAACCACTATTCCGGTTCAAAATTTAACGGAGGTTTAACAGAAAGACCAGATCGTCACAATTATATATTTTCAGTGACCATATAGTAAAAAAATGAAATTTAATGACTAAATTGTAAGTGTGTTGTAAAACTAGTGATCAAATTGCATATTTCTCTTTTTGTAATGAAAAGTAGTGATTTGATTGCAAAAGAGAAATTATATTATAATTTTTTATTGTGTTAAAATTTTAGGATAGATAAAATTTTAGTATACAAACGGAGCCATAATACTATAAATGGTTAGATGCTTTCTTTTCTTTCCAATTTTTTTCATATAACTATCTAAGTCGTTGGTCTATAAAGAATACGATCAACTTCATCGGGTGTTTGCTAATTTGTTCGGGACGAAGTTAGGATTAAAATATTGGAGGGTCGAATTTTTCTATCGTAAAATTTGGGAGGCCAAAATACAGATGTTCAAGAAAATCTCTGGAAAAAATATATTTTTTGGTTGATTTTGGGTCCCCTAACTTCGTCACTGGCGGACCGGGTGTGATTCTGGTCATATATAAAGATGAAATTATGTTTCCTATTTACTCAAGCAGCATATTCTATATATGATCGTATATATATTTCTTGATTTCTTTAAAAGAAAAGGGACAATTTTTGGTCCAGCGTTACCCGTCCACGTTCTACTTCAGCCTATTTGATATGACTCCCTTAATAGCTAGCTCACCCGTCAGCTTAGCGCGTCTCGAATGTCAATGGCGTTGCGTGGGCATTAAATTCATTTCTAGGTCCCTCTCTTCTCACGTCGCAACGTTTTCCCTTTCCGGTCCACATTCCCAACTACAAAGAAAAAGAGAGAAAAGGAGTTGAGGGTAGCTAGTTACCATTAAGTGGCTTGGACTCTTTTGTCAGTTGCAGCAGTCTCACGTGCAAAAGGCCCGTCAATCATAGATTCATATGATGCATGCCGACCATTAAGTGTATGTTGTTTTGGCCTTTGGATGCATGAACTTCGTGACAAGAAGTGTCAACGACGTCGAAACCCCAAAATGTTGGAGGCAGGTTCAATAGCCAACTTGGATGTAATTACATTGGAGGAGACATCGGCATTTACGACTAACCCTATGATTCGGACTGTCTTTCCCTTTGGCAAAAGATTGTTATGGTTTTGGCTCATTTTACCAGAAAATCAATAATGCTGCTACACCAGAAACAGGGATACACACTACAAAAAAAAGCCTATAACGGCGTATAGGTCACAAAACCTCAGGTGACCGCTAGTGAAAACCTCGGATCGCCTAACGGCGCCGCTATAGGTCCAACCAAGGTTGCGGTTTTTTTTCCGAAAAACAGATTATAACGGCGGTCGAATGACCGCGGCTATAGTTTTATAGCGGCGGTCATGTGACCCCTGCTATAGTTTTATAACGGCGGTCATGTGACCGCTGCTATAGTGTTATAGTGTTATATGATCGCCGCTACATGTCTGATGTTTTTTAATTATTATTATTAAATATTTGAATTTCGTTTTTTTATGTGGGATTACTCACATAAGTTTGTCATTGATGAAGTAACTGAGATTACTCACATAAGTTTGCACACGAGGATATTCAGCTCTGCAATGCTCCGCTAAAAGCTTTCCTAAACTGCAAACCAACATTAAGAAAGAGAAAAATAAAAACAGCAGGTAAGCATATCAGTAAATCAAAACCTACTGATAGAGTGCCAAGGAGCCAGAGACGACAGAGTACCAAGGAGGGGATTTCAACAGTGAAGGCAGGGATCAAAGGGCAGCGAAGAGGGTTGTCGACTGTTAGGGCTAGAGACAGTGTTTTTCCAAAAGTGAGAGAAGGGGGGATGTCGAACGAAATTAGGGGAGGGGCTGGGAAAATGGTGAAATGGATTAGCAAGGAGAATCAAAACCCTGGATCAAAAGGTGCGCAACAGTCCTACAATTTTTGGAAAATTTGGGCGCTCTGGTTTGCCGCGGACGATTATCACGGGTAATACATTTTTCATCTCATTTTAGGATAGTTATTTGCTTCTTTTTTTTGAAAAATTTTAAAAAACATCAATACATTAAAGCACACATTAAGTATGATAATGTATTACTAATTATTCAAAATATATATGTTCATTAAAAATATGATAATATATGTTTTATAAACTACTTAGATTTAATCAATAAATATGCTCATTGTAGCATGCATTGGTACTAGTAATAATAATCTTATTTAAAATAAAGTGTAGTAGTAATATATAATATTTATAATTTAAAAGTATAATGTTTTCTATATAGCATTACAATATTTGTTATATGTGTTTATCATATACACTATATGTGTTAATTAATCTATGTAATTTATATGTATGTATCTATATATTTAATGACTAAATCATAACCTCTAAGGCCATAACATATTTATTTAATACTCTTTTTTATAATTAGTATGATAATTTTAATTAAAACAAGTTGAGAGTAATAATATATAATACTTATAATTATTTTTTATGTGTTTTTATAATTCATTATATGTACTTTAATTGTATAAGTTAAATATATTATACAATAATTTTAATGTTCATAACACTCTCTAAAGGTTCATATTTTATTAAGTATGCCTTTAAATTAAAATTTTTCACATACATGACAAACTAAATTATATATTAACATAAATATTAAAATTAAAAAAATTACAACTAATTAAAAAAATTACAACTAATTAAAAAATATATTTGATCTTATACCTATAGCGGCGGTCAACATACAATCGCCGCTATAGGTTATTTTCAGCGGCGTTTGCGAACTCAAACGTCGCTGAATATGGGCTCTATAGCGGCAGTCTAAATAATCGCCGCTATAAACCCAATTTTTTTCACAGCGTTTGAAGAAAACAGAACCCTATAGTGGCGGTCAGGACGACCGCCGCCATAGACCCCGAAGAATTAGGTCTATAGCACCAACCATTATGACCGCCACTAACACGAGGATCTATACCCACGGTTTTAAGGTTTGTAGCCTCGGTCGGCGAGTCCGCAATAGACCGGAGACATATAGCAGCGTTTGCACTCGCAAACGCTGTTATAATTAGACATGTAGCGGCGGTCCGTGACCGCCACTATAATGACCATCGTTAAAGGTACCACATTTAGTGGCGGTTTGATAAAAACGCTGCTAAAGTGGGGTATATAGTGGCAGTCACTGACCGCCGCTATACAGACCGCCGCAAAAGGTACCACGTTTCGCGACGTTTTTTGTAAAACGCCGCGAAAAATACCATTTAGCAGTGTTTTTAGCGACCGCCGCTGTAGACCTTTTTTTTGTAGTGACATATTACTTCTGCATGCCGACACCTCTGCCCACTCCCTCCATGTGCCGCAGAATCATATGCATTAATTTTCAAATAGAGCATGATTTTTTTCGATTTGTAGGCCTCGACATGCACACAGTGGCGGATGTAGGGGCGACCGCCACCCAATGCACCGCCCAACAAAAAAAATTTTCATGTAATTTTTTTTGGCCTGGACCTGTGGAGGCCTGATTCCCATAGACTCAGGTCAACCCAATTATTATTATTATTATTATTATTATTATTATTATTCGACTTTTCCCTAATTGTTTGTGTGTGTGAGTGACAAAGAACTGGAGAGGGAAGTGGTGTGCGATAAAACAAAACCAGAGAAAATGGAGAGGGGGAAGGTTGACGTGGAAGAAGGAATAAGGTGTTAAGGAGGAAAAGACAAACTCTACCCCAACCTTGTTAGTAACGCCTATCTCTATTGGCCAAGTCGTGTGGCGACTCTTCTTTCTTTCTTTTTTCTTTTTTTTTGTCACGTGATTCTCCCAATATATCGAATCTCTTTCCATCACTTTTATTTTGCATTCACTTTGCCACTTCATAAAATTCATGTTTGACTCCTTTTCCGTTATCCCAAGCAAACATACACTTTTCAAAAATCAAAGCCCTTAACTCAAATTCTTATGAATATTGCAATTTAGGTGGAATTACAAACGAATTGTCACAAGCCTTACAATGAAAAGATCAAGACATTATTAATGCTATGAGTTTAGTTGGAGTTGTGAAGAAACAGTTGCAATAAATGAGAGATATAGAATTAGATGGATTTTTGGAAAAAATCAAAACTTTTTCTAAGATGATAATCTGATACTTAAAACTCAGCTTAATACCTATATTAGAGATGTTATAAGAAATTATGTTTTCTCTGGGCTTCAAGATAGTGGGGGTCTTGCTATGAAGATGGTTGAGATAAAAAAGAATATTCTATTTCCATTAGTTTATCGATTTATTGAGTTGACATTGATCTTACTAGTTGCGACTGCAACCGTTGGGAGAGTATTTTCTGCGATAAAGATCATCAAGAGTGATTTGTGTAATAGGATGAGAGATGATTGGATGAATAATTGCATGATAGTGTACGTCAAGCAATAATTTTTTAAAACTATTGAGAACGAAGTCATTTTGCAACATTTTTTGAAGATGCAAAAACGTAGGATGCAATTGTGACCTCTCAATCGTAGTGCATAGTACGGTACATGTATTCTAATATTTTTAATTATTTTTGCATTATGAAAGAAAAAAAATTCTTGTCATTTCACGTTTAAAGTTTGACTCCCATAAATTTTGATCCTAGATCCGCCACTGCATGCACATTTGACAATCTCAATGGTTATTCATATTTATTCTTTCATGGGCAGTTGTACGCCCGTCCCTCAAATATTTGTCTTATCACATGGGCCATGCTCTCTCTATATTCACTAACACTTGCGAAAGAAAATTCTTCACCCTTAATAGGATGGAAATCCAGAAACAAACCCTATTCAGATTATCAACAATTTAAGAAGGGAAAAAATATAATGCATATGGCGACGGGATGGGCGGAGACCAGCTAGATGAACAGTATAATTTAGACAGACGGATTAGGCATAAAAAAACACTGCAAGGTTAGGTCATATTGTCTGAAACTTCACATCAACAATATTAAATAATGTATGCTCATACCAAATACGGCAGGTAGTAGACAAAAAAAACTGCGTATCTTACCCTATATATTTCAGTTTCTATGTAAATAATATATCAGCAATATTAAATAATGAACAGTGTATTTCTCTAACCAGAGAGGCGCAAAAAAAAAAAGCCATCCGGAGTTTCCTGTTGGTAAACAACACCATCGATCCCTGAGAACATGGCGAGTCCCTTGTTCCAAACGCCAAAAAAAGGGAGTAAATGTACGGATGAGGCCACATTGCTTCGTCAGTCAAGAGAGACGTACAATATTCGATACCATGCATATTGTAATGAGGAATGGGCGGTTGCTGATACATATTGTAATGAGGATCGGAGTTCTGATTTTGCCGAAAATTGGGTTAACTCCCAGTTATAGTTATTAATTATTTGTCCCTCATGACTTCGCTCCACCTCCAAAAGAGGCGAGAAGACTATATGCATGGTTACATGATCTAAGTATTGCCAAAAGATCAAGGACGCATAGACGGACCAATGCTTTTCGGCCAATGATGAGAAATTTTTTATTTCAAGTTTTTATATAATATATTTTTAATTTTTGTAAAGTTATTTTTAGTTTAATGAATTTCCAAAAGTATGTTTTTTTATATTTAAATCTAGATCTTTTATATTTTATAAATTTTTCGTTTTTCGCTATTATTTTTTTTGAAGTCATTTTTACTGATCTTTTAAAATTAATTTTGCTTTTCCATTTTACCTACAATTTCCGTCGACACAAGGGATGGCAAAATTAAGACTACAAATGCACACCCAGAGAGAGAGAGTCACCTATCATGTCTACGGGGACCTTTCCATTGCTGAATCTACAGAAGAAAAAAGTGAAAATGAAGAGGAGAGAAATAGTAACAAGAGACAAGAGATTTTAAGTGGTTCGGTCTAGAACACCTACATCCACTGTGAAAGCCCTCTATGGCTGTATTTTGTATTATGAGTCCATACAGATTATAATTGAAGATCTCTATTTATAGAGATAATATAAAGCATAATAGGAGAATATCTTATATTTAAATTTAAATCTCTACATTTGATCTTCATAACAATATCAAAAATTTGATATTGTGATAATCATAGTATCATATCAAATCTTTAAGATTTGATTATGATATTATCTCTAACATCTACTTGTTTAAACTTTTCCAACAAAATCCTTCAGCGAAATTGGCCTTCATAACAGACAGTTAAGATTTGATTATGATATTATCTCTAACATCTACATGTTGTAACTTTTCCAACAAAATCCTTCAGCGAAATTGGTCTTCATAACAGACAGTATGTGGTTGTTGTTGTCCGTATCCAAAATGGAATCTCCAAACGCTAAAACAGCTGGAATGTTTACACTTAGTGATTCCTCATCATTGACAGCCTCAGAATTACAGAAAGGAACGGAGAAAATGAGGTTTATGAATAACAATATAGTAAAAAAAGACGAAGACGAAGACATTTTATGAAGACGTCGTGTCCTGTCTTCTTCGCTTTCTCTCAACTTCGGACTAGAGAGAGAAAATTAGAGAGAAAAAGTGACGATTTATCAGTCCGGAATTCTGATCCATATAAATTTATATATGCTGCAAGCCATTTTTACTCATACCTAATTACGAATTTTAGGAAAAGATATATATTAGTTGTTATAATTAATATTTAGGCCCTTCCGCCGGTACACTATATTAGGGTCTGGGATATATAGATTCTGCTTAGGATAAAGATAAGCAACTTCACATTAATCCAGATAAAGATGAAATTGTTGTAATTAAGTGATAATATGTATATCTAATAATTAGTCTTATTGTTCTCGAACATGAACATGACTTCTTCGTACTGAACAGCGGAACTATATATATATTCAAATTGCGACAATAATTGTATTCACATCTTACGTACGATAGTCGATCGAAGATGTGAAAAATGTTGAAACACACATATAGAAACTAATTAACAATACACTTGCGGAAAAACCACCTCATAACCATTGGAAGCAATGGGGGACCATAAGATGGGTTCTTAAATTATTTCTGCGAGTGGCCGCATATATAAATTAACGAACAAAATACGGGTACGAATGAGAAGCCAAAATCACCGTCGGACTACTTGAAAGAAGGAAACAGATCACCAATAGAAATTGTCTGGATCAGCGGTAGAACTCGATCGACTTGGAGAAACTTTCAAGGTCAAGTTGACTCATGAGTTCCCTGATCAGTAGAATCTACTGACGTATTTTTGGAGGACTGGAACAATAAGGGCAGTGTATGCAGCTTCAGTGGGATGATAACTGTCCCAAAAAACATACTCAGCCGCATTTGTGCAGGTGGGAGACGCTGGGTTACATAGTATAGCCACCTCGATATTTCCTGTACCACAGCAGCCTTTATCCACAACCCCAAAGCCTGCAATATATATATATATTCAACGGAAAATTAAGAATTTTGATGAAGAAGACAGCAAGGTATTGATCATAAGAGGGATATATGGTAGTTTCTAATTACCATGGTTTTGAGGGTTTTGTATAAGATCAAGCAGAGGAGTGTATACATCAACGTAAACGATCCTGCTGTTTGAAAGCCTCCTGGTAAGGGAATCAATATTGGAAGACAGTTTAGTGTTGAACAACTTTGCTGCTTGGTTGTATTTTTCTGAACAGACTCTTAGCAATCCTCCGGCTACGGTTCTTTGTGATGGCACACATCCAATGGGCGGTGCACTTAACACTCCAATCCTTCGTGCCCCCAGTGCATATATTTCCTTGACAACATGAAAGAGTGTTCATCAAATTCATATCCCCTATACACTTTGAAACTCTCTAAGTTAATTTAATTATGAACTAAAATCTTTGGACCTAGAATTGAACCAATCATTCAAGCACCGACCCGAGCCAATCGACGTTGGTCAGTTTGATAAAGTATAATTTGGATTAAAACACAAAAGATCAATATTTGTCAAACAATAAATATGAAGATTAATGAAATGTTACCTCCAAGAATTTGGAAGCCTCGGTGACCATAAGGTCAGTGTACGACGGGATATCGTACTGCAATTCCCGAGCATGAGTAACGAAATATGTATTGGCAATGTCGTCGCTGCCTGCTACCACTAAAAATAGACTATTGGCCAAGATAAAGTTTGTCCTCCTTTCACCAACAAGTCCTTTAAGCTTCGCTATGTATTCTTTGAAATATTCTAGTTGATCGGCCAATGATATGACTGACTGGATTTAAAAAAAAAAAAGTTAGAAAAGAATTCTATAGCTGAACTCATGTATGTATATATATATGTATGGGCAAAATTTGACAAAGCAAAAGTACCACTATTTTGGGTGTCAAGGGATCATATCCTGAGCCACCTGAAGCGAAGCATACGCCTGTTAGCAAGTCTTGAGGTGTCAGATGAGGATCCAGATATGCTGGCACAAGCTCCTTAATTCCCAATTGCTCCGCTAAAATTGAAACAATATCAGTAAACAAACATGAGACGAGGATAAAGTGATCAGAAACTGAATCTAATCATCTATAAAATTCTTTGGAATCTAAAGACAGTTAAGGGACAAATAACTCCAAGATATCAAAGCATAAAGGGAAGTCCATTAGAGGATTTAACAACTATATATCTTTTGAGATCTTTTGTAATTTACTGATAAAATTGTGTAGTGCAATTCCAAAAACAGATAAAAAATTGTGACTCGCTTGCCGTGAAAATTCACATCAATAGTATTTATAAATACTAAATAGCCCACTGCCCACCCATACGCTTTTTGTCTCTATTTGAGTTATGCCGTGCAGTTTTTGGGGAAAAACTACAGAGGACCCTGACCTTGTCTTTTTGTGCAGAAGATATTCTGGTTTCTAGAGGAAATATTAGTTGATTTCAATGATCGGCATATCCTCTTTTGGGAAGAAGGTTGTACTTTTTTCAGAATAAATAAGTGGAGGGGGCCCGATCCGCACAACCTACTTCCATGGGTGTAACCATAAAAATTTACATCCGTTATAGAATATCTAAATGGAGCTATAAATACCACTCATGAGATGAGAGACCATCACCACAATCTCACGAGAGTGCAATTAATTTTAAAAATGAAAGATCCTAGATCTACCACCCTCCCACCGACTTTTGGATGCCTCTTTTCAAGACCTCACCAATTGGGCTACTACTCTTGTGGTGGGAAGAAGGTTGTACAATATATATGTGCTTGAGAGCTTGGAACCCTTTGGCTTGTTTTGTATTACTTGGATCGAATTCCTTTTCTTCCAAACAATTACTTACCCACAAAAAAAAAAGATGCTTCTTTCTTTTTATACGTCAGACAAAGAATTGGGATAGGATAGGGTTAAAAACAAATCTACCTACTGGAAAAGGAAAAAAAGGAAACATAAAGGGAATACTGAAGGGAAGCACATAACGTGGGAGCTAAGAAAAAACATAACTTGGGTCGACGGTAAGAAAATTAAATAAAAGAAGTAGATAAGTTGGGCACTATTTCATAAGTTGGGCACTATTTCATACAGTTCACTTTCTGCACTATGCTACTTTTTTCTCGAACTCTCGATTGCAAGTAATGGTCTGATCGAACATCATTCGACCCATTCCCATTTTCTCTAACCAGAGAGGCGCAAGAAAAGTCATCCGCTTTTGTCTCAGTAGAGCTAGCTATTAAGATCCACCTAATAGTGTAGAAAAAAAAAATCTCCCAAATTATTGTGGGACTTCTAATTTTACCAAGACCCCAAAGTACTTCGGTTTCATTTAATTAGTACCGCCATCAAGGTGGCATAGACATATCAATGCCTTTCCAATTTCCAAAGATGAAAAAGGCGAGAAGCCATTGCACGTTCGGGAGTGAGTAGCATCACCCATGCACGCACATGCATAAGAGACTCACAGATAGGTTGGGATTGAGGATCTAAGTTCCAAATCTGAGAGTGATCCAAGTGCTCGCGGACAAGAACAAAAATAGAAAGTTTCCTCGCTGGGCTACATCCGCATAGCATTTGGACAGAACTTCTAACTCCAGCATGCGATTAACGGTTAGTTACGTGATCTTTTTTGGTTTGAGTCAGTGCGAACCATGTCAAGATTGATGACATGCCTCTAGGGGACGCAAAGCAAATAACATAATGCGGATACGAAACGAAAAAAAAAAGATCAAATGCACACAGAGAGAAAGAGAGATTCACCTATCATGTCTGACGGGACCTTTCCATTGCCGAATCTACCTGTTGGAACTTTTCCATCAAAATCCTTCCCATAGGGAGCAAAATTGCACTTAATAAGAGATTTTAGGTGGTTGTTGTTGCCCGTATCCACGATGGAATCCCCAAAGGCTATAACTGCTGGAAATGAAATATTTGGTGGTAGCTGTATGACAGCCTTGGAATTGCAGAAAAGAACGAAGAAAATGATGTTCGACAACAATATAGTAGAAGAGAAAAACGAAGAAGAAGAAGAAGACATCTTATGAAGACTGCTTGTATACTGTCTTCGCTTACTCTCAACTTCGGTACTGGGACAGAAACTTGGAGGAAAAAAGCGAAGTTTGTCATTCAGACCGGACTTCTGATCCATATAAATATATATCTGCTGCGAGGCTTTTTTTTTTTTTGTCATTTATTGTACATACAACAGAAACAAGGTCTTTTTTTTTCTCAATAACAGAAACACGGTCACATAGCTGTATAATGTACGTAATCTGTCTCTTGAATCCCTTTTAGCTACTTTTTCGGTGCACGGCTTAAATGCAGGCATCTGTCTCTTACATTTTACTCTCCTTTGTTTTTTTTTTACTAGGCATCTTACATTTTAGTTTTACTCTCCTAAATTACTATTAGGGTGGGATTCTTTTGTTATAATATTTTTTCTGAGGTGGGATTCTGATGTTGACAATGTCGGGAACCCAAAAGATCAGAACGAATACTCAGAGACAAGTAGCTATAAATATGGGCAGGAAAAGTTTACGTAAGATTCAACACATAGCTGACAGAAGTGGAAAATCCTATTATATGCCTACTCTAACAAAAACTAGTACCAGGCCAGCTGGGTTGGACCAACTATATTACGATAAGATATCTCAATTCTATGCCAATAATGTCATGTCTCGTTGTCCTTCAGAAAACAGAAATCTATAACTTGTAGACATTAAGTAGAATTAGGCTAAATGTCTCCACAACTTCTTGGGGTTTGACATTTTCCCCAATTGGTCCTCAGAGTTCACTTTTACCTTGAAAGTATGTCTGGAGTTTGAACTCAATCCCATAATCATCCTGCCGTCAACTTAAGTAAAGAAATTGCACACATATCTAACTGAGTACACGTGAAAATGGACAGCTCGATTAAAAAATAATTACAATAAATGAAAAGTAATGCGTAAAGAACTGGCCAAAATTCTAAAAAAACCCTTGAATCCCCAAATCCCCAAATAAGACACAAGCTATCATCGAACCCTAACTCCGATTCAACAACACAGTTCAACTTCTTCAATAACCAACCGATTGACATGTATATATACTGCAAAAACTCGCAACTAGTTGCAGATACACATCCTTCTGGAGAATTAAGGGGCAAAGAACAAAGCAGCCTTCCCACCCCAGAAATCCAACATTAGACTCAAAGAACCACCACCAACACTCCCTCCAAGCAAAACTAAGCATAGCCATCAAACCCATCAATCCAAACCCCAAATTAACAAGATAAAAGCTAAAACGACAATTAAAACTCAACCCCAGAAATGAGAGCATACATCAAAAGAAAAATAGAGAACTCCAACAATATATACAGCAAAAGGCCACCAAGTTTAAGATAATAACAACTCCAATTTCAGCCAAATACGAACAAACGAAAAGAATAAGTTAAGATTATAGCTCGTCTGTATACAAAAGAAGAAAGGAATAGAAAGAAAAAAAGATAAGAAAAATCTGAAAAGAACTGACCATTGATCAAGAGTTAGACCGGTAAGATGTTAGAAACACGCACAGAGAAAACGAGAGAGAGAGAGAGAGAGAGAGAGAGACTGATAAGAAGGTTGGGATTTCAAGTGTTTGGGAATTTTGGGTTTCAGGGGTTTTGGGAGTTTTTTTTTGTAATTTTGACCAGTTCTTTACACGTGACTTTTCATTTAATCTTTTGTAATTATTTTTTAACCGAGTTGTTCATTTTCACGTGTACTCAATTAACCACGTGTGCAATTCTGTTACTTAAGTTGACGGCATGATGAATATGGGATTGAGTCCAAACCCCAGAGATATTTTTAAGGAAAAGTGAACTCTAAGGACCAATCGGAAAAGAGGTCAAACTCCAGGAACTTGTGAAGATATATTTAACCATTTGGTACATGTAGCGTCATCCCCTAATGAATCGTATCTATATATAATTTATTTTTGAAAGTGACATATAATCAACCTCTATCAAATTCCAGTAGCAATTGTACGTCTTAGCAGAAAATAAGATATGAAGATATTGGAGACGTTAACATGGCTGATATGTAGCTCTCTCCATACGACGTCGGATAGTGTTGTATCGACTATCGTGGCAATGGGGCAATGTGATGGTGCTTAGGGGTGTAAGTCCAATCCGGCTACTGGCGGAGCTCCGACTCTGGTTCCAAGAAGTTGAGGTCCGTAGCTTCCAGAAACCCGGAGGTGGATTTGGAGGCTTGCCGGAGATGGAACTGGAAGCAGTATTTTCCGCTGGTTCAACGGAAAACCGGTTCCGTTATTATTATTATTATTATTTTTTAACTAACTATTAAAATGAATTTGTTCTACTTTATATAGAACGACATCATTTGGTTGGTTATTTTTGAAAAAAAAATATATTCACCGTGGATCAAACATGCATTTTGATCCACGGTGAAAACCTTAACTCCCTAATGTTAAGTCCCCCTCTGGCCCTCTCATTCACGAATCGCAGCCTCCGTCCTCCCTCAGCTCTCTCTCTATATCTCTCTTTGTTCTTATGTCGTTACACTATCTCTCTTCTCTTACAGTCTCTCTTCTTTGTTAGTCAGCCATTACTTTCTCTCCCCCTAAAATCTATGTCTCTCTGTCCGTCTTCTCCAGTGGCCTCTGCTGCTTCTCTCTCACTGGCAGAGCTGCTTCTCTGAGTTGAATAAGTTTGTAATGCATATTCGCCGACCTCCAAGTCTAATAGATAATTAGGTTGAGCTTTTCAACACATCATAGATAGTATGTGAATCTATTATCTACGTGACTTCCAATATATATCTGCGTGACTTGTTTTTGTTATCTATGTTTACTTTGTTTTTATTGGGTTGATTGGTCAAGAGATAACACCTAAATATAAGACATTATGTTTGCAGTTAATTTCAACTCTAAAAATGATCTTCAGTGATCTGGTACAAATTTGTAAAATCTGGAGACGGAAAAAAGCCTTTAAAGATGTAAACCTTGAATGTGTGCATAAAGACAAATTCTTATCTGTTATAGTGTTATATTGCATTCATTTGAAAAATGAACCTACATTGTTTAGTGAATTTGTTAGATACCATCAATATTTGATCTGTTTTCATTCATTTGAAAAACAAAAGTAAATTTTTTAGTGAATTTAATGGGGGATTTGTGAATTGTTAAATTGTTCACTGTCGAATATAAGACATTCCATTTGCTGTTAAATTGTTCATTTTCTTTTGTCTTTAATTTGGGTTAAGTTGGTAGAATGAGTTGTCTTAGGGCTTTGCATTGTGTCTTTCTTTCAGATAGATCATCAAACTTCAATTGCATATTCGCAATCCACAAACCCCTAATTTACCTATCTCTGCCTCTACGATTGCACCTACAATTGGTGAGATACCAATTATAAATGTAGAGGCTGAGACACAACAAACTAAGGACACAATAGCCCCTGCCCCCAAAAGAAAGAAGGTTTTCAATCCGTCCCCGATGTGAGAATATTTCACTAGGGCACTACCAGCAGTTGACCCAAACAAATCATTGGCCAAGTGCAACCATTGTGGTCATAAAGTTGGGGTTCACCACAAAGATCAAGGGACCTCGGCTATGAGGTCCCACTTAAATGCTTGTGTAATGTATAAGAGAACGCAAAGTAAATTGGACAGCTCTCGAGAGAAATTGACTTTTGATATCAAGGGGGCAAGTAGTGAATCATTGGGGGTGATGAAAATAGCTCTCAACAGGTTGTTGGTTTTTAAATATTATGGGCTAAATAAAATGTCATCAAAACTAATATGATCATAATATAATATGGTTGTATTAGTTTGTACTTTAAAGGATGACCAACATTTTACTCCAAAATTCAACTCTAATCACTTGTCTTTGTGAGTTGATGTGGTGCAAATGCAATGTAAATTCTTAATTTTCATTTGTATACTTGTTGTGTTCATTTATATAATTGAAATCTTTATAATGAATTGAAAAATGTTCTTATGAAGATCGAGTTGTATATTTTAATTTTCTGATATATCGGAGATATTTGTATTTGTGAATTGTGATAAATTAATAACATCTTTATTTTTTGTAAAAACAAATACTTAAATGGGCCAAAAAAGATGGCCCAAAACATTGTCGGAATTCCGCTAAGAGTCGGAAGCGGAAGCGAACTATATATTGGTTATCCGCTAATTAGCGGACCGGATGTCGGAATGTTAAATTCCTCTTTCGACTAATTCGTTATTCACCTCTAATGGTGCTCATCAAATCAGTATATATGTCGCAATGGGGCAATGTGATGTTTCTCATCAAATCAGGATATATGTCGCCCGTAGCTTAAAGCCTTTATGGGCCGATGAGAGGCCGGTGCCAAAACGAGTACGCTGAATTAGGGTTACGTCTGTTTTTCTTTTGCTAAGCAGGGTTACGTCTGTTTGATTTCTTTTTGTCTATCCCAGTCCCCAACCATAGTCATTAAAGAACGTGGACACACGCATTAATTTTTTTCCCAACAACATGGACAGTTGGGAATTGCATGACAAATATTGTTTGCGTCAGTGTACGTAGTAGTATTTTAAGATCGCAGTTTCCCCCATGAATATATTGGGAAAATAAAAGGTATGTAAAGTCTGGTGTAGAAAAAGGATGATCTCGTACAAAAAAGTGAAACCCCCCTCCTCTCCCAAACCTCTCCCTTCTTCGTGACCCCTCTCCACCCTTGCTGTGACCGGCGGCGGGAGGAGCTCCTTCTCCTCCCGCCGTCCCCTTCCTCCCTCTCTCTCTCCCCCTTCCTTTATGGCCGGCTTGCGTTCTCTCCTTCCCTTTTCTCCTCCCCATTTTTGGTCTCTCTCCGGGCCGATCTTCATCTTCAGATCCCGGCGCTTCCGGCGGCGGTTGGTGGCCACGCACAGAGGGATTGGTTTCTGCTGCTCCTGGCGTCCGCTTCTGGCCTCTCTCGGGCTCCGTCGGCCGGCGCGTGCTCCCCCACGCGCGCTTACGCGCGTGCGCGTGAGAGACACGCGCCGCCTCTTTTGTGGACCTGTTTGGGCGCTTTTGGGGTCTCCCTTGGGTTTTCGTCTCCTGGCTCTGTTCCGGTCGGCCAGTTGCTTGGTTTCAGTGTGCATTGTTGTGTTTTGTTGTGTTTGTGAAGTTTGTTTCTGCAGGTTGTAGTGGGAGGGTGCATGTGGAGACTACTGTGCCGGTGGTGGTGTCATGGTGGTGGTTCACCTGCTCCTTTGCCATTTTTTGTCATGGACCTTGTTGTCCATTAGTGTTGGTGTGGCTTGTTTTGCAGGCTCGTTTGTTGTTGGTTTGGAGACCGTCTTTTTCGACGTTGTTATTCTCGGGTCTTTGGACTTGCTTAAAATCTACGGGTCTCTTGGTCCGTCTTGTAGAGGCCTTTACGGTCATTTGGAAATTGGTTTGTCTGACCATTCGATGTAATGTCTTTCGGGCTTTAGTTGTTGCTGTTATGGGTTTGTTGACCTTGATCTTTGTATTCGGTCTGGTAAGACTGGCTGTATTCAGCACTGATGTAATTCCTCTTGTGAAATGAATTTCACGTTTGCTTAGAAAAAAAAAAGATGATCTCGTGCTAAAAAATGGTAAATTCTAAACCCACGTGTTCATTCAATTAGTTTGGTTGCTACCGCTCACAAATTATTTACAAACAAAAAGAGAGACAGCGGGGGGAGCTGGAGATGTTAGGTCACGGGTTTGGGCAATTTGGGAATGGGATCTGACGTAAGACTACGGGTGAGCGCATCAAACTTCTGTAATATAGACTGGTACGTAGCCAGCTGGTGAGTTCAACTGTTCAAGCATTCGAGCTTTTCAAATCCCCAGACGCCGAAAGACGAGAGTCCCACGTCGTACAGAAACCTTATGGCGTGTAGCAGGAATCGGTACATAACTACGTAAGCCACTTATTCACGTGGGGTTCGTGACTGCCAGAATATAACAGCAAGAGTGCTTGGCTGCTTGCTATGGAATATTTCAAAATTAACAGTTTTGAGTAAAATGCTTTGCACGTCCATCACGGCCTCATTAAGGAAGAATTACTGAAAAGAAAAAGGCGACAATAGAAAATGTGTCCCATTTGAGAAGGAACCTAAAAAGAAATCCCTCTTTAAATGAAGCAATCAGTGCCCGAACAGATATATTATTATAACTAACTATTATCATTACGATTAATCCCTATGGTCGTAACCCGATATTTACCATTTACAACTCGATGGTCCCAAAAGAAGTAGCTCAAGTGCTTCAATGGCCTCCATTTAATGATCAAAACCTACCACTATATATATTAAAAGCGCAGCAAGAGAAGGTACAAACAGTTGCATCCGTTTAATGCTACAAGACCCAAGCTATATGTTTTTCTCTGTTGTCCTTCTGCAACATAATAGCCTGTTGCCCGCCGCGGCATAGTCTATCCTAGTCCTCCCTTTCCATAAAACTTGATAATTAACGGATCACAGGACTTAATTGCCACTTCAAACAATTAGTAGTATTTCTCATGTGATATCAGAGTTACGAATGCAGTCTTCTACGATTCATTGGCTAAGAACAAAGGAAAAGAAAAAGAATGCAATTGCTTACACTATCGTATAATATCTGTAAGCATAACTGTTTTTCTGAACGTTCAACCAGAAACGAAAAAGAAAAATAAAATTGCAAACACATTCCGAGTATAAAAGAGTCAGTACTAAAACTCAAGTCATGAAGCTCCGAAACGCAGGAGAAGAAGCAGACAATTCATGTACGGCTCTGTCGACAGCAACTCGTAGCGGCCTCTTTGATATGCGTCCCAACTAATTTAAATCCATAAATGAGCAATTTGTTGTCTAATTATAGAATCCTTGTAAGTTGTCTTTTCACATTCAATTGTCGAGGGTATTTCCGAGATGTATATGTATAGAGTGGTGAGTTTTTTTGTTTCTGTAGGCTCTGGATTTTCTTCATCCAGCAATCTCAGACTCTTGTAGACTATCCTTTTCCCCTTGAGAAAACTTGATAACTTAGCAGTGAGCATTTAAGAAATTACACTATCCCCATAAAAACTTTCACCCGTTTGTAATATGATCCCCAAACTACCCATATTCACAATTGATCTATTAAACTGTCACAGTTTTTGCAACTTACTCCCAGTCAAAATCTAACATTTAGGATGGATGAAAAATACTGCATATTCACGATTAGATCTTAACCCTTGAATGCATTATAAAAAAACGAGGATAGTTTTTAAGGGTCAATTACCAAAAAGGGTAGTTTGTGAGGCCATGCTACAAATTGGGTAGAAGTTTTTGTGAGGATAAATTGTAATTAACATTAACTAATAATAATCTTTAAAAATGATAAACCCGTACGAGAGAGTCAATGATCATTTAGTAGGTGGGATCTTATCTGCCCATAGTCTATTAGTTTTACTGTATAGTCCCAAACTCTACAGTGGAAATTTGGTCAGTTGAATAAGGGACTGGGAGCTATGAAATGTGGTTACATCAATTTAAAATCTGACCTCTTTAAGAAAAAAAAACATAAATGCACCCACGTGGAAGAAAATTACAAATTAGTTTATGTGGTAAGGTTTCCATTAAAAACTCCTCATTTCATCTATTTTCGTCTCTTTCACTAACAACATATGCTAGTAAATTACAAGATCTTCTTAAAGACGTATCACACTATGGTCAGTGTTAAGTGACATATACAGTTAGTGAAAGAGACGGGAATGGACGGAATAACGTATTTTTAACGGAAACCTTACCACATGGACTAATTTGCAACTTTCTTTACTTCAAAGACTAATTTGAAATTTTCTTATATTGTGACTGTAGTTGCATTTCAGCCAAAAAAAAAAATTCAATAGCTTGAGCCCAGTATGCATCTACTAGACAAAATAAATTAAATGGCATAAAATATGATAGAAATGGACCAAATAGAGCGAGGGAGAAGGATATGGACCATCTTTCTCAGTTGCTTCCCGAGATTCGGCCTTTGTTTAAACTATTCTTCGCGCGGGAGGCCCGATCTGCTTCCTCCGTGTGCGCAAGTAATCAATTTAGGAGTGAATTAATCTAAAAAGCTGCAGCGCAGAGCCACCACGAGTGGAATCACTTTCTTCTTTTTTCACCAGGAGCCCAAAAAATGCACTCTCCGCGTATCTTTTTCTGCATTCTATTTTGCCTTTTTTTTTTCTTTTCTTTTAGTAACCTCTGATCAACCACGAAAGCTATCGGAGCAATTGTTGGGCACTAACAATTTAGATAAATATGTTTATATTGATCCAGGAGGGTTGATTAAACAGATAATGTCCACGGAGGGTCGTTGAACCCCTTCACGAAAGCCATTTCCAAATAAACGTCATTTAGAAGCTGTCGTCTGAGAACATATTGAAAGACAATAGATATAACTCGATACGAAATCAAGTCATTAGACAGAAGTTCACCAAAGGCCTGCAAAGAAGTATACTGGAGGGCGAAGATAGGAAGAGACTACTAGCTCGATATATTTGACAACTAAGCAGAAGCCCGTAAACTATCTTCCGACAGAAATCCAACACCAAGCTGAACCGGATCAACTTCCTTGGGCCACATTTCGCAGCCCGTTTCGACAATCACCAATTTCAGCTCATTGACCCCAACATCTAAGCTAATGGCGAGCACGACTGAATTTTTAATGTTTTTTCTTTTAGGCCATACAACTATAGATAAGTTCCGTTCAGCAATCCATAATTTTTTGTTTCTTTGAACGTAAAAGGATTACACTATCACCTTTAACATATAAAAGAAAACCGTGAACATTATATAATACATGCATTTTATTATGAAGCGGAACTGTTGATTTCATACATGGCCATGACCCCCACTCGATCCAGCTTGCAAGAAAAAAGACTGCATATACACTATTTGCGGTGAAGAACAGCCGACATCAGGTCAACGGAGTGTACAAAACCAAACAAGGGATAAATAATACACAAATACGGATCTAAATGATTAAACGCCAATAGCCCAACGAGTAAAATAATAAAGAACTAGGCAGTTACATATACTGGAAATTCAGCGCTCTCATAAGATTTCCCAGAAATTAATGGGCACTCACAAGGAACGGATGCTGGCAAACTCCACACTCAATGGTCTCAGAACCCGAGCTGGGAACTTGGACCTGCAACAATCCAAAGAAGAATAACGATAATATTACGAATCTTGATAGGGAATAGATGGACGGACGGACGGGAGGTCCTAAAAATTGGTTCAAAACTCATACCTGCAAATGCACAGTGCATATAGGACAGGCAACTTCCTTCATCCGCTTCCCCGATCCATCAAACTTGGAGCCTGTCAAAGGCAAAGAAGTCAAACGAGAACTTCATAGATTCTTCCCCATAAAATCCAAAAATGGGTGTTTCACTTGACTCGTGCCCCAAATCATTATAAAGATAAAAACTCGTTCTTTCCAAGGCAAGCCAGCACAAGCTAACATCATTCAATATATCATTTAAGTTGGAAACATAAACTGAAAATTTGAAAAGAATAATACCAGAGGATGCCCTTCGGTTCTTTTCCATCTCCTCCTGTTACAAAAAATTATCATCCCAAGATCGCAATTAGATGCATGCAAACACCCATATGCATATATGCATGCAAACACAACTTTCCTATTGTATAAAAGATCATCATCTAAATTCATTAAAACAGTTTTTGGGACCATTCAAACCAGACAAGGCACATAATACAGGGGTAAAGTAGCTGAGCATGATTTACCTGAAGCTTCTTGGCAAGATCCTCGTGACTCTGCAGTGCTGCAGGTTTACTAGCAGTTTCCTTAGCATTACTCAGCCTTTGAGTCACTTCAGCCTATAAAGGATAATGACACTGTAAGAAACCAATATTGTTGATGCTCACATAACTAGTACACGTGCACACCACATAAAGAAATGACTTTTATGAAAACGTTTCCTTGTTTGATGGCCCTCAAGCATTGGATACGATCTTCCCTTTTGACTGTTTTTATTTTCTTCTTTCTTTGGGTTTCCTTTCGTTTTTTTTTTTTGGGGGGGGGGGGGGGGGGGGCTTTGAACGAGGGTATTGATGAAAAAAACTAGCTATAATATAGTGCTCGAATGTGAAAGAACTATGTTCCTGAAAGAAGATGCTACAACCAGTATACTTAGGGTGCATTTGAAAACCAAAATTTTACACTTCCTAAAATTTTAACACAATAAAAAATAATAATATAATCTCTCTCCCCATCAAATCATTACTTTTCACTCTAATAAATATAAAAAATTATCTCTCTTCACTTTTCACCAAATCCAATACCCTAAAATTTTAACACTCAAACACAACCTTATTTGGGTTGTTGATTCATATTGAATAAGAAAAGCTGAAAAGAAACATATCAAAGCTTCCTGTTAATCAGTCTGCATGATATCGAAATATCAATGCTATGCTAAAGCCTCCAGTTGAAAAAGTTAAGCGTGTAAGACAAACATTGTCTACAAGAAACAAATCTATCACACTAATCCATCCAGTAAGTTTCCGACAATTTCTTCTTGGGAGATTAAGGGAATGAACATCCTTCAACCTCCTTCGACAACTCACAGTTAGCAGATCAAAAAGATTGGGCCCCAAACTATCACAATATAACTGGTGAATAATAAGCATATATTTCATGTTATACTAGAGTTTCATCTAGAGAAGGGACACATGTACTTATTTTACTTACTTCAATACTTTAGCAAGACAAACTAGTCTCCTAGGAAGGCTTTAGGACAATCACATTGAGAATGGAAGCAGGAGAATATAACAAAGAAACCTCTATCATATTGAACAGATGAATAAGATGTAAAAATTGGCAACATGAATAATAACTAATAAGAAAATTATTTGTCCTTTCCTTTTTCTATAACATCTTGAGAGCACATACCATGCAACGGTCACAAACTCTAACTGGCTGAGCATTCTCATCATCAGTTAAAGCAATTCTTCCATGGGTACACTTGTCGCAGAAAATATCTCCACAGTTCCTGCAGTGATGCTGAAAACAAGATGGAAAACCATAAGGTCGTCACGAAACATAATGAGATAATCTATCCCATATGTCATGAAATATGTACCTTACGCACAAAAGGTCCAAAATCTGTACCACAAGAGGTACACTTTGAAACTGCCTCATCAGGGACCTGAGAAAGCGGGAGAAAAAATTAACCAAAGCTGATAACTCCATGCATTTACGAGCCAAATAGTTAACCTAACATATGTAATCTTTTTTTTCACTCATACAAGATTTCTCATGAAACTCGGTCATGACTGACGGTGTGCAATGGATTTCAAAAAACTGTTTTGAATGATAATCATTTCTACGTCAATCAAATCATCTGTTCAATTGTATATTCTCCCCAAACATCTGTGTAAAATCATGAGTAAAAAGATGTGTCCACAACCAAACAGTGCTTATAAAAACAGTCCAAAAATTATCAGTTATATCTAATGTTACCCAATGATCTTTCTCCTCATTTCCAGGCTTCATCAAGTTCATCCAATCAAACCCTTTTTTCTTCTCTATACTCTGTTCATTTGTCTTTAAAGATTCAGCAGGCCTGCTTCTTCCACCCATTTCTTTAAACTGCATTTCAACAAAGGGGACAATGTCATGAATCGTGAGCATGCATCCTGTCAATACTATCTGCGAGATTAATACAAAAACGCACAAACACAAGTATCCACATGCCAGGCTCATTTATCATAGCACATCCAACAAATGCATGCATGCATGCATGCACGCACGAGCAAGAAAAGCTCAACACTGTTACCAGTCATCCAATATAGCTAAAAATGAAGGAAAGAAACTTCCTTGTAAATGTTCTGAATGCTGCAAATGAACTGATATTTGTCATCACAATGATAACATATGCAGGATCCATTTCAAATTGGGAGGCTAGTTTCAAGGAAATGGAAGTACATCAATACCAAGACTACCCGCGCATAATAATAACCCTTCCAACCCAAACCCCCCGGCAATGAATCACAATACACCTCATCTGTTGTACTTTCTAAAAGTCACTAATCTAGTCCCCAATAGAACTTGATAGGTAATATAAATCTGTGATTTCTATACTTTTAACTGATGTAGAGATATAGGATAATATATTCAAATCTTCAGTTATCAATTTTCATACAAGAATAACATACTCCAGCTTCGCATATCCAGACAAAGCCCAATCTCCACGAAAAGGACTGCAATTACTCCCAGTCCTTGATTTAAGAAACTGGAATGGGAAAAAGGGTAGGAAACAAACATAATGCAAAACACTTAAGCATCACAAATCGTTTAAACCATAGCCTATGTTGAACAGTAATAAAACACAAGTAGACATGGTTCATGAAAAAAGTAAAATTGCGAATAGGATGGAGCGCAAGTGTCATCACCAATTATGAATAAGTAAAAATAAAAACATTGCTTACCCAAAAAAATAAAAAAATAAAAATATCTAGCAAAAGCAAGAAAGAGCCTTTCTTAGGCCTTAAGCCTCTCAGAAGGCAAACACAAAGCTTCCCAAACTTTTGTTTGGTTTATTGAGCCGCACAAATGACAAACCCCTAGAAATACTAATAAGATACACATCACATATGTCAGCCTACATCAGACAACAACCAATTGGGATATGTGTTTTACTTTGGAAGCTGGCAAAGAAAAACAATAACAAGCTATATGCTTAACACTGCAAAGATATGAAAAACACCTTCGCCCTCCATGCATTTTCCCAGCTAAGAAAGAAACAAAAAAAAAACCCTATTACTATAAAGCAGGAGATACTAATGGTTAGACTCCCAACCTGTACAGTTGCAGCAGTAACCGTGTCTAGAAGGGTATTGGTAGTGTAACTATTAGACTGCAATCTGATTCGTCTGGGCTCAATGTCCACTGAGCTCTTGGACCAAAAAGCAAGCGTAGATGAATCGGTAACCTACATGAAGGCAACATATATCTTAATCGTAAGCCAACAGTTACATGCGAAGAAAGAAATTAAACTAGAATATAAAAACTCACTTCGCATCTTGTAATAGTCTCAAGCGAATATATTCTCAATGTCCTATTGGTACTGGGATCAAGCATACGTATGCCATCCAAACCAATCTGAAAGAGAAAACCACTCTCCAATTATTAGTTCGACATAGGTAGACAACACATTCCCTAAAATGTAAAGAGCAGCATGCAATGCGCTTGCTAAAATCTTTTTCCAAAGAGTTGTAAGATGCATAGTTAGTCAAAGGTGGGTCTAAAACAAGAAAGTGTCAACTGACATTATTCGATCAGACAAGCAACAAGATCTTCAAAAACCGTATAGATATAGTGACTGTTCTTGAAAATTTTGCAGATGAGTGGAACATTCAGCTGACATTATTCAATCAGAAAAGCAACAAAATCCTCAGAACATATAAATACAGTGACTATGCTCTTGAAAATTTTACAAATGAATGAAGCGGCACGTACATTAGATTAGTAATCTCATACCTGACAGAGAACATCCATGGTACTCTGACCAAGACTTTCAGGCAACAATTTGACCCGAAACTTCTGGACCCCACTCTTCGCGTCTTGCTGCGCTTCCGCCTTGGGCACTGCCCTCACGATCTTGCTCTGATTCAGAGGGGAGTCTTTCCCGGAACCAAAGCTGATTGACCTCCCATAATCATCAAACGAGGTCCATGTCGATGACTTCGGAGCTGTGCCTCGAGCCCCATACGGCTCCACCTTGGGCCCTTCATACGCATAGACACCGTCGCCGTCGTAGCGCGAAACCCCACTCTCCGGTCGCTTCCCATAGAGATCCGCGCCCAAATCGGACCTGCTACGACCAAATCCTCCATATCCATCGTCAAAATACCCGCCAGCAGCGTCAAATTTCACTGGATTGTCATACTGGCTGTCATAAGCGGGAGGGGTTGAAACGTTTGCGTGACCGTAAGGAGCTGAGTAAACGGAAGAGTACGACGGAGCGGGACCGGGAATGGTAGAGCTGGGGCTAGGGTTTGGGGGGATTGAGGTAGCAGGAGGGGCATAATTCAGAGTCGTCTGAGGCTGATCGTATGATGAATAATAGGGTTGCTGATTAGGCGGTTGATAGGGCACTTGGGACTCGAAAGGAGGGAACGGAGAGGGCTGAGGTGCGGAATTGAAGGAGGGCAAATTGGAGCTCGAGGTTGGTGTGTACGAGGGAGCAGTGGGAGGGGCCGGCTGAGAGACGGAATCAGGATTTTGAGGATATGGAGGGTATGCGGAGGGATAAACGGGATACTCAGATGGAGAGTAGCCGGCGGTGAACGGTGGCGCGGAGGCGTACGGGTTCGGGTGGGGATCGGAGGGGATTGGGTTAGGGTTTTGGAGGGGAGGGTGTTGATAATATGGAGCAGAGCTGTAATCCCCCTGTTGCATCGCTAATTGGAGGGCAGGTTTTCTCCGTTAGACGCAGAGAAACAGGGGAAGGTTTTCTTGTTCGATGGTTCTTCCGGACGCGGAGAGACCGAAAGGGATGATCCAGCGAGAGTCGGTTGGAAAGGAAATAGTATTGGGTGATACTCGTGCGTTAAATCACCTTTATTCTTTGTTTGCACTTTACACTTTACCCTGCGGCACTACGTGCGTGTAACTACTTACACAGGAGTTTCAGTCCACAATGGACCCGAAAACTGTTAAAACCATTTTTACCCTTATCTATTATTGCTCTTCCTAGAGGAAACTGAATAGGACTGCATAAACAGTCCGATTATAATTATGCCCTTTGGACTACATCAGGTAAACTTTTCGCGTGGAATAAGTACCAAAACAAGTCTCTAATTTTTGTGATTATCAAATCATCCCTTTGTTGATTTAGAATTATACAATTTATTAAAATAAATCTTTCCTATAAATTCCATCCATTTTTATTGTAAATTATGTAATTTTATAAAAGCAGCAAAGATTAAAAGATAATTAATTAAACAAAAAAGGTTCAAATTTTAGAAAACAGAAGATAGATTAATAGACATGTTTGTTTGCCGGTTCAAAATTTTCAACAAAACAAACATATTTCAATTTTTACACAGACACTTCAAACTTTTTACAAATCCCAATAAACTTCAACATTCAAAAGATTCCCAAATTTTTAGAAATATTTCTCAAAATTTCGGTAAACAAACATACCACTATATTCTTTGGCATGTCAAATAAAATTTATATTTCAACTTTCTGAAAATTTAAGGTAGAAAGTTTGAAGACTGTTTGACAAATTGAGTTTTATTAGAGTTTGTTAAAAAAGTATGGATAAGATGAGCTGTTAAGATTTTCTATAATTGAATTGAATTGGAAATTGTGAAAAAAATTATAGATAAAATGAGTTTATAGAGTTTTTGTATATATGATAAGAGATTGATTTTTATTCAAATGTGAGATTGACTTTAATTAGAGTATGGGTGAAAGTTTTGATATTAGTGTCTTTTTACTTGAAAATAAATTATGCTTTGAAAAATTCAGAATTTTTTAGAACGCTAAACAACATCAGTCTACCGTTGAAAAACCCAAAGTATTCCAACCAAAAAAACTTAAAAAGCTGATCAAATATATATTAGAAAAATAAAATGAAGAAAGACTGATGGTAGAAGGCCAGAAGCCCATTCACAAGGTCCCCGTGGGTATTTAGTCTCCCACGAGTACGGGCTAGAGGCCTTTATAGAAGGGGTAATCCATCCTCTACCGTACGGGATGGGCCGCGCCGCTGCTTACAATAAGGGGGATCACCCCGGAGGTCCGGCGTTACCCGCTCGCGACTGGAGGGTGGTAGCCTGGTAGGTTCTTATTTTGGAAAAAAAAAAACACTTTTTCACACCTGATTCTTAATGAAATTCTGATATTTTATAATATAGTCTATCAATTTCGTTAAATTTCGTCATTTAACTACCACAATCGTTTACACTCCGCACCCATAAATAGTTAATTATGACAAAAATTATTATTTTTAAATAATAAATTATTAAAAAATTATTAAAATAAAATCGTCATTTCATTAAATAAAAAATTAATAAATTTTTGTACAAATTAACGTGTAAAGTATAAACTGTTCCCGCATCACATTCACACGGAGGCCGGTGCACGATAAAATCGTTATTTTAGTTGTTAAAAACCACTTTTGACAGTGTGACGAACAAATGTATTTCAATAAACAAGTAAGCATGCCTTCCAGCGTTATTTTGATTGTAAACTTTTTTTTTTGAGAATTTATTCTATAAAATTTTATGAAAAATTAGTTAGCTGGAATTTGTGGGATTCCGGGTTCTAGCAGTTGTGATAGAAAATTTGTTCAAGTGGATACCTAATATTGAGCCACCATTCCTAAATTTGGTCGAACAAGCAGTGGCGGAACCAGGACCGAATTCGAAGGGGGCCCAACTCCTAAGAGAAAATGACAAAAAAAATTTAATTACATAATACACAAAAATGTCTTAGAGTTAAAATATTCAAAATTAAATATTAAAAGCATTAAAAATATATTATATTGAAATAAAATTAACGTATTATTTGTTGAGACTGGTAGATGGCAATTAGATCCTACGATTCTGCATATTTTGAAAACGTTGCAATATGACTTCATTATCAATAGCTTCAAAAACTTCTTTCAATATATATCATCATACTATCATTCATACATTCATATACAATCCTATTACGCAAGTCAGTCTTGATAATCTATATTGCAGAGAACACTCTCTCAACAGTTGCAGTCGCAACTGGTAAGACTAATGTCAACTCAATAAGGAGATAAACGTATGGATATAGAATATGCTTCTGTGTCTCAATCATCTTCACAGCAAGGTCTCCAATATCTTGAAGCCCAGAAAAAAATATCATTATTTCTCATATCATAAATGTATGTGTGAAGTTGATATCTAAGAATCATATGATTAGCTGTTGAGCAATTTTCTGGATAAAGCTCAGCAAGACGAAACATAGCATGATTAACTGTTGAAAATGAGCTTCTTAGATCAAGACATGATATGCAAAGAAGTAGCTATGTACTTATTTATGGAAAACGATTATTCATCTCCTGAGCGCCCAAATCAACAATTTGACAAAATATTTCCACACGAAAACGATGCAAATAAGTAACTGTATGCCCTCCATGCGGAGCCCAACCACGAGTTCGAATAACGTCTTCCATATTCGACACATTGATAGAATTATTCAGACAAAGGTTTTAACTTCTTCCAAAAAAGCATCACATTCATCTCCCTCATATTCTGCAACCGATACTTCACAAATCCAACCAAAGTCATAGCATTAACAATATCTTGATCATTTCGTTGTAAGGCCTATGATAATTCATTTGTAATGCCCATGATATTCCGCAACAAATGCATAACAAATGAGGAGAAAGAGATTCGGCGATGGACAATAGACTGTGGATGTTTGAAGAGGCCGAGAGGGAGAAGGAGAACTGTGACTGTGAGAGAGACTGGAGAGAGAGGTGGGTGGTGGGGCAGAGCAGGACGCGTAATGAGGAGAAAAATTCAAAACACCCTGTTTTTTTTAAAAGGGCTGTGAAATGGGCTTGGGGATGAGTGAATCATGAGTGGGCTTGGGCTGGACAAACAGTCTTGGGCTGCTGCAGATAGGTGGCTGGACAGTGACCAGTGGGTAAGGCTTGTAGTGAGATTTAGGGGGGCCCGTTTGGTCAAAATATATAGATAAGTTATATATAACGTGAACCATGAGGCCAACTGGGCCCCCCTTACATCCGCCACTGCGAACATGTTAGTCACTTTTTTATCAACTTCCGTAAAATTTTACATGTTAATCACTATATCTCAAATTTCAATAAAAACTCTAATTCACCTTAATTTAAAATTTTTGGTTTTCAAGTATGACTTACAAATGATGAGTTATACCCCACATGTTATATACAGGGCTCGACTCAAGGGTATATCAACTTAGGCAATAGCCTAAAGGTGAGCAAGACCCCGTAAGGAGGGATATATATGTGTTGTTGATGACTTAAGAAATAAAAAGACAACTGAGCTAATAAAAAAATTGAATGACAATATGTGATATTTTCATTTTCTTTATCGCAAGTGGACTGTCTTATGATTTATTGATATATTTTTTCCCCTCCTAATCCTTTTTCATATTTATGCACTTTGCTCAAAGTATAAAAGTCCTATTAATTTATATTGCCTTACCCCTCCAATTCGCTTGAGCAGGCCTGATTATATAGGAAGTCAAGAACACAACAAAAAGATAACAAGCGAGTTCAAAAGATAACAGAGAAGAAAGGGAATTGATCAGTACGTTTTAGAAAAGAAAAAAAAAAGATCAGTACGTTTTAGCTTAGAAAAAAAAGGAAGATAGTACGTTTTAGGATTGTAGTTTCAAGCCGACTGCAGAGAGTAGTCAACAATTTTTGTTTTGATTTGAAAACCAATTCCCAACAAATTAGAGATGGCAATTAAAAAAATTAACAAGAGAAGAAGAGGAGTGGGGGATTGTCTTGGAACTGAAGGCATGGGAAGGCCTGTCTGTGTACGAGGGTCCTTGAATGTGTCAGCATTTGGATAGCGGTAGGCTTTTGCAGCTCGTTGGGAACCATAAATAAGAGACCTCAGTGGCGGTGAAAGTGGCAGTATTGAAACATGTACTTTTGGCTTTCAAATCTTTTTTTTCTTTTTCTTTTTGTCAGGCTAACGAGCACACTTTTACGGATAGGTATGAAAGGTGGCATTTCTTGTGAAACAAAAGGAAACCCATCAATCTCTCATGGAAATTACTCTAAATCAGGAAAAGTATAATAACCCAGAAGAGGAAAAAGGAGAAGATTCTTTACTACACCATCATCATCATTTCGACTCATTCCTCGACCGTTGCGGTACAAAACAAATCCGATACCAGAAGACCCAGAAAAGCAAAAGAAAACAAAACGCCATGATGGCAGTTCGTGCGTACTTCTTAAAATATCCTCCTTTCATCTTCGTTTTTTCTTCTCGGTTCAATGGTTCGTTGCTTGCTCCCTTGTTAGTCCAGGAAAACCTCCACGCCCTTCACCTTTTCAGCGTTACATACGGGACAAGAATCAAGTAAAGCTTCACAAAGCTTGCACGAACAGAGATGCCTGCAGGGTAGAAAAAGGACACACGAGCTACGAGAGTAACAGCCTTTACAAGTCATCCTTTTACACCTTTTCACCTCGTTTTGTCCTCTATCCTCTCGCTGATCACCTGAACCGCAAAACGAAGCTGCCTCTTCGGCTGTATTGCTGAACAAAACCAGTCTCTCTCTCTCCCGCTCAAGCGCGTCGTTGAGATCTATGACCATTGATTCGTTTGCTTTGGCTAACCCTTGCCATGTCTCTCTTTCCATCTCCACCTTTTTCAAGCATTCTTGGAGTTCCATTGTTCTCACTGTTGCTCGCGCCAAGTCTTCTTCTTTTTCCCTAATTAAACGCAACGCCTTCGATTCCACGTTATTAAAAAGGACTGCAAGTGCTTGCTTGTTTTGCTCTTGTAAAGCTAGTCTCAAACTTTCATTCTGTTGAGAAAAAAAAAGAAAGAGAAAATGAGGAGAGAAGCATAGAAGAAAGTCCCCTCAAGAATAAAAGCAAGGAGAACCCTAAATATACCTGCACATAACCAGAACACAGACTCACGTGGGAACGTTTGTTTGACAAAATTTTGGGAAATATTCTCAAAATTTTAAGAATCTTTATTTTACTGAGATTTATCGGGGTTTGTAAAAAGTGAAGTGTGTAGGTGTAAAAGTTAAAAAATTTGGAGTTTGTTTGGTTTGTCTGATTCGTTGAGACCCCAAATATTTGGGGTCTCAAACATGCCAAGCTCCACAAAATTTATTTGAAGAAATCCCATACGTTATATGACAGATTATTACCTGTAATTGAAGAATGCGGTCTATCTCATGGTTCTGCAACTCAAACTGCGCATCCAAAGATCGAAAAAACGCCATTGGAGGGAAGCTATAGCAACTCGAAGAAGTTGAAACCCCTTCGTTGTAATCAACACCCAACTTTTGAGAGCTCCACAGAAGATGAAAGGCAGTTTGTTGGGAATATTGAGGACTAAAACAAGGGTCATCGACAAACCCAAAAGCAGGATCTTGTAGGCCACACACGGGTAAACCCGCATGTTCTGGGTACAAATGCGTCTGAACAGCCATCTTAACTATCGCCAGAGATTAAGAACAGAAACCGAAACGTACCGTACGCTTCACATATTTCATGGGCTACATTAAAAGGAGAGGAGAACTGAAACGAAATGAGGGTAGGTTTAAAGCTAGCTGGTTCGTGTTCTTGTTATATCAGAAAAGATGCATGACTATTTCTCTCTCTAAAACCCTCTTTTTATTGGGCATAACCTTTGCCTTCTTTGTTGCTGAGGTTTCTGGTTCAACTGAAAGAGGGACAATTATGAATGATATCCGTGCACAGGTGCTTTATATAGTCGGAAAACTGACAAACGCCTTAATCACGTGTAATTATAATTAATAAGATGTGTTTTAATGGATACTAACTCGATTACATGGACTTAATTAACTCTAAAATAGAACAGACAGAGATCTCTTTTTGTGAGACCCGAAAGGGCTTCACAACCAATAAGGAGCATTGATGAGATAGAGATATAAAGGGTGGCGCGTAAACCACGACCTACACATTCAGATTTTGTGACAGGGAAGTCACAGAACTCTCGGGCCAGAGATTTTCACCAGTAAAGAGAGAAAGCGAGGGTGTGTCGGTGGGGGAGAAATCCACTCAATTGCGACTTGAAAGGGTCAGACATTGTGTAGGGGTTTCAGAGATTTGGAGAAATTGTCAGTTCGGTCATTGGGAGAGCCTGAAAGAGCGAAGTTTCCTCCTTTCCTATTTTCTTTCAAAAACAGTTTTTGAATTCTACTTGAGCTATAAATTCAATTTGTGTTGTGTCCGTTTAGAAACGACAAAACTACCACGTAAGATCACTACTGTACTGTACGGGTCGGTTGTGTGGGCTCAAGACACGTTAGGGGCCCACCAAGGTAGGTCCAGGCGTAATTAACGACGTTCATGCGTATCGTAGGCGTTGATGTTGATGACTTTTCTCGAGAATGCGTGGATAAGCATGCACGAAAACTGTGGAAATTAGACGTTGGGGCAGGCCGGAGAATGGCTTCCCAAATGCCAACACACCTGGCTACATGCAAAGCTGATTTACACCTGGAGAGTGGAGCCACACAGATAACGGGACAGTCCGAAAAGTAGTAGCACAGGTAAACAGTTTGTCTTTAGGCGGTGACTGGCGAGGAAGGAGAGGGAAAATGGTGAAGATAAGGGAAAGGAGGTGGAAAGCAATTAAAAAATAAAGGTGTTGGTTTCCTTTTCCACCACTTTTGTAGGCTAAGCTCCACAAATGACAAATGCAAACGCCACCCTGTTCTATTAAAAAGCACACGAAAGAAAAGAAATCGTTTCAATTGCTTATTAGGAGCCTAGAGGAATTTTCGGTTCCCCAATATAAAGAAAATATAAATCTACAACAACAACAAAAATATCTTATTAGCAATTTGTTCAAGACACCAGATTGTCTACAAAAGAGTCTGCTTTTTGTCTGTTTTTCCTGTAATTACTTATTACTTGCATTACAATACAAGATTTTTTTACTCAAGAAACCGACTGGCTTAAGTTGATGGCAATGTGCCAACCAAATAACAATCTTTACGACTTCTCTGCCTTGGTTCTAACAGACTTTCCTACTGCACTTTCCATTAATGTATACCAGTCACCGATCCGCGTATGCTCTACCATGTCTCTGCCTGACTTGAGGTGTCGGATGGGCCTCAGAACACCGAAGACAGCAAGATCAGCCAAATTAGGATTTAACCCATCTGTTTCAGATAGGAAAGATCAAATAAGTTAATAGCTGTAACAAATAGATCAGATTAATTTAACTACATAATGAAGCCAGACAAACCGACCAAGAAACTGCCGACCCTTCAGAGCATCCACCCATGTTTCTGCAGCTTCATACAGGGCTGCACGTTCATTCGTGATGTTGTGTTTCTTCTTCAATTTCTTTTGACACAAAATACATAGCCGCAGCTCCAGTATACTTTGCTATTATCCTCTCAGTGAAACTGAAATTGCCTGCATATAAGAGGGACCAAAAGAACAGAGGTAATCAACTAAATTTGACTCTGCCATGAGCTTAAACAAGTCAAGGGATAAAAGAAATAAACTATAGCTAACCAGAGGGGTATACGCTAATTTTCAATCCCTCAAAGACTTGGGTCATTCAAAGGGTTCAAACCAAGATTATATGTTGAACCAAAATGAATCCTCAGAAAGATTTAGCATGCTGGGTTTACACACGGTCTCTACCAAGCAAGTAACTAAGATGAACAATGGTAGTTTTAAACCAAAAATCAATGACTGCAAACAGAATCAGAGCGGTCCTTCCAGCAAGAAACAGAAACTTTATGTTACCTCATCATGTAGAATTACTTGAGCACAGGAAACATGGATCGAGTTTCATGATTTATAAAAAAAAGGGGGGGGGGGAGAAGAAGAAGCATATTTTGTCATGTTTTATATTTCCTATTGGTAACCAAAGCAATGAACAACTCCAAAAACAAAGTCAACAAAATTTCAATTCAATAGAAGCACTAAAATATGATGGGCAGCAAGCAGCAAGCCATCATGCCTACTACTCTTAAGACTATACAGGGTACCCAAAATGTTAGTTCTGAGATTAACATTATATCAAACCATGAGTGGTGATATAGTCAAATGACTCCAGTGCTTCAGAAGTAGT
Organism: Myrica gale; assembly: GCA_963930655.1. NCBI lineage: Eukaryota > Viridiplantae > Streptophyta > Magnoliopsida > Fagales > Myricaceae > Myrica > Myrica gale. Next base: position 7,950,918 of record OZ005609.1, on the reverse strand, counting down.
TCGATAAATGTTTGGAGATAAAACATGCACCAAATGATTATCCACCCACCTGCATTATGTAGAAGAGCATCATTCATTCATTTGTGCCAAAGGCTAACTTACAGCACCAAATAAGCTCGATCTAATGGGATTATGGACAACAAGCAAATGGATAACGAACTTTACTTGAATGCAACCACATTTAGATAACAGCAGATAGAAATTTCTTCAACAATTCAAAGAGCAAGGCCTTCTAACAATACCAACAAATTGGTAACAAGCCCAATTAACAGAACATAAATTTTACAGAGAGTATCAAGTAATGCAACATGATTAGAAACTTCGACAATGAGAGTAACCACCATACCCACGCCACTTCCATACTTCATCACCATCAACCACAGGGTTATCAGCATGAATCCTTTGGAACAACCTATCAATTATGTCTGCACAAATAAAATGAAATAAATTAACCAAAAAAACCACAGAATAAGATAAATGAACTCCAGAGATAACCTACACTTATGCTTAAGTCAAAAAAATTTTGGGGAAACAAGAAAAACCTGAAGAATCGACCATCTGTTCACCATCCACCTTCAATATAGGCACCTTCTTGTAGCCAGACCACTTGATTTCCTTTTTACTGATGGGGTTAACCTCCACAATTTCGTATGGAATTTTGTAATAATCCAAGAAGGCTGAAAGAACAACAAATTAAAAAAAAATGAGAAAATGAATAAGAAATTACATCTCGGTGGGAATCGACACGAAATTACAGTGGTTGTTAATGACTAGTCCATCCATCCAAGGACTTTTCCATCAAAATGCTAATCTCAATAAAAGGAAAAATTCTCAGAAAGAATCATCAAAATGATGTGTCTGTATAAATACATATATATCCCACAAAAAAAATCTTAAAATTCAATAGAAAAAGCAAGTTACCAACTTTAATGAAAAGAGAGGCAGTGAATACCAAGTACTCATTTTCATAAATAATCCGACCACTATAACAGAGCAACATTCGTTCCCCAAACAAACTAAAAAAAGCTGAGTTAATCGATCCAATTTTACCTTTGACTTTGTTGCAGAATGGGCATGCTTCGTACTGGTAAAGAACCACGTCTTTGGGGGAGAACTTCTCAGGACGTGGTGTTTCCTTGGCCGCAGATGTTGCTGCGGCAGAGAAAAACCTCGCCCCAGCGACGCCGTTCACGACAGAGGGACCGGACGGGACTAACCAATCTGCGAGTCCTGGAGAGGAGAGCCACTGCAGATTGCAATTGGTTGTTGAGTACGAGGCACCGCAAAGCGCCCTTTGAGGGAGTCGGGGGTGAGTGACAGAAATGGCAGGGGTGCCGCCGCCTCCGATAGCTCGGCTGATAGCTTCTAGACCGGTAACGGTGACCCTCCTCCTCATCACCGCCAAATCAAAAGAATTTGGTCTGTCTGTCTACTCTCAGGAACTATCGATTTCTGTTGGTCGCTCTCGGAGGAGGGACTATGTTTGGTTACGGGGTTACGCTTGACTAAGGGTTTAGGGTTTTGGCTGAAATCGAGTACACGATTCTTCAGCTATTCCCACAAATACAGAGGCAATCCACGGTGGTCGAGCACATAGAATCGAAACCTAGCAGACACGTGGTAAGTCTTTTTTTTCTTTCTAAACGACACGTGGTAAACCTATTGATACCGAAAATAGTAATCGATCTAACGTATGGCCACGGTGGTCATTTTCGCTGAATGCTCTTCTCCTATTGGAGAGTGAATAAGAGCGTCGCAAGGACGCAACGCGGTTTAGGAATTAGTTAGGAGTGCTTCGAGTTTCCGAAAAGAGTCACAACAAACTCCCAAATACCCTGAGAGAAGCCGCATAAATGTACGCGAAATAAAATCATAATAAGGGTATTAGTGGATAATATACCGACTTTAGAAGCCGATTAAGCTCACTCTTGCACTATATATACGCCTCCCCAGCCCCAAACCTAGGATTTATTGGCGCTGTTCTTCTTTCTGCTGTTTCATACGCGGCAGTATAGAAGAAACCCTTGACCTAGGGTTTCATCTCGCAGAGCGGAATTCTTTGTTCGACATTTTTCATCCCAAATCTTTGCTTTATTTTTTCTCCACAAACTCTAATTTTGATACGAAGAATCACCGAATCTAGGGGGTTTGTTCACGTAATTGAGGATGTCTCGGTGCTATCCGTACCCGCCTCCGGGATATGGGAAGAATGGGGGCCCGATGACCGATTGGATTAAGGTTTGTTGAGCAATCTGGTTTCTGCGTTTATGCTCAACTGCTTATGTACGCAACTGTGACTAGTTGATGTGCCAGGCCTCTATGTGCTTCGTACAGCTTCTTCTAGTGTTCAAGAATCGATGTTTCTTGTAGATATTTCGTGTAAACTACGAAAGTTAGCGAACAGTGATAATTACCAGGTTTTAAAACTTGCGTATTTTTATGAGATCTGAATCACAAGATTCTGGGAATCACTCTTTTTAAGGATTTTATGGGATGAGATGAAGATTTTTGGGGACAGACGGGTTAATAAGGGAATGAGTGTGGGTGCATATACTTGGGCAAACCCTATCCATCTTTGGACCGACTCTAGTGAACTTGGTTTGGTTTCGAGTAGAAATAGAAAGACAAATACTTGATGGAGTAAAGGATCGAATCTTTGGATCTGTGCGTATGGACGAATTGGTTTAAGTTGGATCATGTCTGGGTGTTGATTTGAATCAAGTTGTGTCTGATTGAATTAAGAATGAAGTGGGTAGGGAGGGGGGGGAGAACGAATTCCTTACCTGGAAGGCTTGTTGTGAGATGGTTCAAATGGGATGAAATTTGTGTTTAAACTCAATGGTTTACTTGCAATTCATGTCCTAATTGGAGATTTTAGTTGTTTTGGGAGATCTACACAGTAGACTGCATTCCTGTTTAGATAGATTAGATTTTGGGATTAATGATTGATTGATACTTTTGTGAAATTTCTTGTTCTTAAAAGGTGGAAAAATGGTTGAGAGAAGTTAAATATCTTCCTAAATAGCTAGATAACTCAAATCCAATGGATAGATGAGTTATTTGCCTACAATTAGGTCATTAAACATGAGACAGTAGGTTGAAATTGGGAGTTATGATGTGTAGTCTAAATGAAGACATCCTTATTCACCCTATAGAATTTAATCATATTAGGTCAAGGATGCATCGTTGTTCTCACTATCATCGTTGTAAACCAAGTAACCAACTATGATGATTACAATTGTACCTATGACAGGTGTAAAAATGTCTTACTGTCTTGCATTTCCTCATTTTGAAATGTTGCTAATCATTGTACTTCAAAGGCGCAGTTTAGGTTGTGCATGATCTTTAAACCATGTCTTGAAATGGAGGCAGCATTATTTTGGCCCATTCTGAACTCCTACTGTTTACATTAGATCTCACACTCTTTCCTGTTGGTTCTGATCATATACTCTTTGCCAACAGCTGCCCGACAATTTGTTTAGTCTCTGGTTTTCTTATTTAGATCATCACTGCTAGTTGGAATTTGGACACTTCTTTTAGCGGTCATCTAGTAACCTAGAGTATACTAGGGTGGTAACAGCTGATGCCAAAAAAAGAGAGAGAGAGAGAGAAGAAATAAAGGTAGCACTGGGGTGTTACCCATTTCTTTAGCCTGGCTATGCTTGCTTCTTAAAGTGCCTAGCCCGTGTTTTGAATTGTTGTACTGGTGCTATGTATAGCTCCAACTAGAAAGGGACGAGGTCAGGACAGTCGTTAAGATACGGAAGAAGAGCGAGAAGGAGAAAAAGAAAGCACAGAAAGGAAAAGAGAAGCTCACTGGCATTGGTGATGGTAAAATAAGGAAGGTCAATTATGAGAAGTGTGAACAACTTGAGCAACGTAGAGCAGAATGTGTTGGGTATTTTCAAAAGCGGATTGAAGAGGAGGCTGAGCAATTGGAAAAGAGTGATCTCACTGAAGAACATGAGCAGCTGATCCTTTCTCCAAATGTTAGTTCTCAAAGCTCTGAGGGAAGCAACAAGAGGAAAAGGCCCACCTCACCAACTAGTTCCTTCCGGAGTCAAGGTGAGTTTTGGGACTATCCTGTTGTATGGATTACCAATGTATTTTGAAAATTTCCAAAAGAAAATTTGTTTAGCTGGACAAGCCAATTTTGTTGCGCTTACTTTCGTTTGTTTTTTCTGATCATGAAATAGGAACCATTATCCGAATTCGACTGCCTTTGAAAAAAGACAGAGATACATCAGTCAGAAATGAACAGTTGTGCTCCACTTCTGGAAGGGTAGATTTTCATGGTCAACAGAAGAATGAAAGTGTTAATGTTCTGGAACACTGTCGCTCTACTAATGCGAAGGAATATATACTTGTGGAGGATGTCACTCCTACGCCGAAAGAATTTCCCTTTCTAGTGCCAGGAGGGATTGAAGCAACCGCATACAAAAATGAGATTGGGAGGACAAAATCACTATGTAATGCTCTAATTGAGAACTGGGTCCCACCTGTGCGTCAATATCAGGGAGATGATTTCGACAATGAAGAATGGCTCTTTAAGACGAAGAAGGAGGACAGACGGGGGTCTAATAGGTATAAAGCTGGCAACGAGGTCACCTGCAGTAGAAGTCGCAGCTTGTGGCCACATGCCCATTACATGCTCGATGCTGACATATATGCATTACCTTATACAATACCCTTTTGATTCTTTTCTATTTTTTTGGCGCTTCTTCAGCGGCTGCTTGTACAGTTAACTTTAAACTGAGCATAGAATTTTTTTATGATTCAATGGAGACAAATTTTGTTCTTTGTGCGCCTTCATATGGAATGGATATAGATAATGATTTGAAGGTGCTGGCCAGAGAGGTCACGAGTCTTAAAGAACTCATTCTTTCTTTAGTGATCGTAACGCTCAAATTTTTCAGTGTCAATTCAAAGCTCGTACCATGGACCTGTTCAAGTGAACAGTGTAGTGAAACTTGGGTCAGTTCTCATTTCAGACTAGCCAAGTAAAAATTTGGTGACGATACAATCAATCCTTTGTGCAATGAAAAAGACTACGTGCGAAATCCAATTTTTCATGAGAGGTTCGTTCTAGATCTCCAGAAGCGCTCAAAACCCCCGTCTTCGTTTTACCAAGGCGGATTTGTAACATGATACTCATCTCTTTCATTAAACTTCAAGTTCCATGGCTTACTTGATCATAGGATTATTGATTATCCTTGCCGTTCTTTGAAGTAGTCCTTCAACATGAACTGTCGAGATTTTTCTGCACAGCGTTGAGATGAATCACTACTTAGTGAGCTGGTGTCACTTTCTGTCTGAAGCAATGCAAAATCCGTTTGTTGCTTGCAGCCAATGTCCGGAAACAGGTCATCATCATCTTGATTTCCTAATTCTTTCATATCCATAATATGGGATTTGACACACTCATCAGCAATCTTCTCGCCTGTTAATATCTGTAGTATCTGCACCAGGCGCAAGAAGCGATTAACTTTCTTTTGTCCTCTTAAATGCCAATCGAAGAAACCAGCAACAAATTGAAACAAAGATTTTTGGTCAACATGTTTGCTTGTAGGTTTGAGAGCCATTTTTTAAGTACCTGGCTCACTTTTGGACGAAGTCGAGCTGACTGGCTTAGGCAGAGGCTTGCTGCCAAGACCATTCTATGCATTTGATTGACATCAAAGTTCCCCTCTAAGTTTGGGTCTGATAATGCTCGAAGATCCCCACTTCCAAATAAGGGTTTTGCCTGGATGAGTATAAGTTAATTATGCAGCTTAGTTCATAGAGTCGAAGTTTTGGGTAGAGAATAAGAAAAGCATGTGAAAAGATATTCAAAGTATGGATGAAGAAACTACAACCGCACGAAAAGTTAGTAATGAACAAAATTTCTTACCCACTTGACCAGACTCCTTTGTCCTTTCAGGCTTTCAGAACCAATTGGCTTTCTTCCCGATAACAACTCAAGCAGAACCACCCCGAAGGAGTAAACATCAATTTTGTCACTGACCCTTCCTTGCATGAAATATTCTGGAGCAATATATCCAAAAGTTCCTACCACATCATCATGTATCACATAAGTTGAATCCCTGGGTCCCCATATTGCAAGCCCGAAATCAGACAGCTGCCATTGAGAAATTAGAGCTGCATCAGCAATAATGTTGAACTAACAGACATATCTGAAATCATCTCAGATAAATGAGTCATAGAACTTTTGGATTTGAGTATTTCACTTTTGACATTTGTCAAAAGAAGCATGACAGGAGTTGCCTTCACAAAGAGCAAAACCAGTGAAAGAAGTACCTGTGGCTGAAACTCGTTGGAGAGAAGAATGTTAGAGGACTTTATATCTCTGTGAATAACTGGGCGAAAACATTCTTTGTGCAGGTAATTTAGAGCCTCAGCAACTTCAACAGCCACTTTAAACCTCACTTCCCATGGCAATACTGATCTGTGATCATGACCTGCATTACACATGAAAATGCACATAAGTAACTTCAGCAAAGGCAAGATTAGATCTAGTAACAGGATATTACCATGTAAGTTTTCCTCTAAACTCCCTTCAGGAAAGAAGTCATAGACAGATATAAGATGGTTGTCGTCGGTACATACACCAATAAGATGTGTTATGTTCTTGTGCTTCAATGTGGAGATGATATCCATTTCTGAGTAAAAGTCATTCCAAGCTTCCTTATATGATTTTAATATCTTTACTGCCACTGTTCTGCCATAGGGAAGACGTCCTTTGTATACCTTGCTGCAGCCTCCCTCTCCGACCAGATTTTCTGTAAATAAATGAAGTATTTATAAGCAATCCGTGGCGAAGGGATGAAAATCAATTGTTTGCCATTGAAGCTTAATATGACCAATGACCACTGTAACAATTTATGCCCATGGGGAAAAAAGATTAAACCTGAGGAGAAATAGGATGTTGAACTTTTCAGCTCCTTGTAGCTGAACTGCCTACAACAAGGTAGTTTTGTTCTGATGAGAAGCTCCAACTCCTTGACTAGCTTTTCTGTTGCTGTCGAATTATTGTCATAGTCTAATTCCTCAGATGAACATCTCTCCCGTTCAATCTGGCTTTCTATTTCATCAGAGACTAAACCAGTCTGGGTTTGTGGGATTACCGAATTGGATCCATTACGAAGACTCATTAACCATTGAACAACAGATATATTTCTAGCTTCGTAATCTCTCCACGAATCTACAGTTGCAGAAGCTGCAATCCGAAGAAGTGGCCAACCAGGCCTTGACAGTGGAGACTCCTTTATAAAGGAAAAGGCTGATCTCGAAGAAACCTCCGTTTTGTATTCAAAAACAGGGCCAAAGTTCTCTTCAGGTTCCGGGCTACCACCAACTCTTTGATCTTCATAGGTTTGAATCACCCGGACCCTAGTTCCTTCTTCATTGTCCCCTTCATTAAAGGTAGAATTAACAGCCTCTCGTACAAAAGACCTGTCACTTTTATTCAAATTCAAATGAATCTTGTTCTGCCGAATTGGAAGCGTGCATCGACTAGGTAGCGTCATTGCCCATTGAACTACAGACATATTCCTAGCTTCCGATTTTCTCTGAGCTTCGTCACTCACGGGTGCTGTTCTCCAGCGAAGTGGCCAACCAAGTGGTGATTCTGGTAGCTCTTTCTGAGAAATTGAGCTGAAAAGATCTTCCTCCTCGTATTGATGACAAAGGCCATAATTACACATTTTTAAGCCCCCGTGACCATTTAGTACGAGTTCAGAGGTATGTATTGCATGAAAATTAGCTTCTACACTTTCCGGTGCTTCAGCATCTCTTGAGCTAGTATATACTTCCATGCTTCAGAGTTTCTTGCTCAACTTACAGGGAAAAACTTTCCCGCTTTCTCCTGAAAATCCCTGACTTGGCCAGAGAATCCTTCTATCGCCCTCTTTTAAACGTTGTCAAAGGAACTTCCTCATGTTCTTGCTTCCCTGAGATTAATCTAAAAATCAAGCATCATAAATTAGAAGTCATATTGCTATTAAAAAATGAAAGAGGAAGAAGCATGACAAACTCATGACAAAACCGTACATTTTTATCTATAAGAAAGCCTTCACAAAATCTCCGACGATCTAGGGGCAGATTATTAGTGGCTAGTAATTCAGAGAGCTTTTGTATGCAGGATATATCTGTGCAGAGTATGCTTGCACCTGGGGGTAGGCAGCTGCCCATTATTTGTAACCAAAATTGCCGTGCTAACTTTTTACATGGGCACGTCTTAGACTTCTGCACCTAGGTGGCTAGGTTGTTCATCGAACATATGGATAAGAACTGCTGCTCTCGGTCTCATTTCTCTTTGCTCGTTTGTACTCCTTAGTCATCATTTTCGGGCTGCGAACCACCCCCAAAAAGAAAGAAGAATAGACAATTCTTAAAAAAGAAAGTTTGCTGACCTCCTTGTGATCTACAGTAAACAAAGTAACCCTTAAAAATCATTTACGTTACCATCCAACAACAGGATAATCGCGCCTAACGTCATTCTTCCGTCCTTGAATTCGCTTGAACAAAAGTTAAACCGGCGAACAGTCGCAATTAGAAGCGACAAGTTCCAAAATTCTAAACAAACCCCGAGAAAGTTATTCGCCATTTCCTTAATTCATTTACAAGAAGAAATTCCACAAAGAAAGTAGTTGAGGGAAGATAGGAATATTAATATATTTTTTGATGCAAAACGCTCATATACTTAATTGATAACGCAGGTTAGGAAGATATAGACGACACGGATCTTCCTTAGGTTCTATGTTAATCTTCAACTTTGGTCAGACGTTCAATCCCTTAGTCAAAATCTTTGACTCAGAAATTCTAAGCAGCCCCACCAAACAAGTTCCAGCGAAGTCAATGTTCTTCCATTTTTGACCAGGGGCGCCAATAGAATATAGCTAAGAAATACGAACAAAAAAAACGTGAGGGAATGAACAATCAAATGGTCCTCGGAGTACCAGAGAGGGAACAGTTAAAAACTGAGAGAGGGTTTCTCTCCCACTACCCTCCCCCTTTTTGTCTTCTCAATTCCTCGAACTAAAAGGTGTAAAAATGGACCAAGGTCATGGATTTCACCAAAAGCAAAGGGTTTAGAAGTCAAAACAATAAATTTTCAATATTTTTATTTCGCTCTCGAATCTTGGCTAACATAGGATAAAAAATGAAAAAAAATGGATAGAAACAATGTTGGGAGACGAGAAACTTTTGAAGAGCAGATAAACTGTCCATTAGAAATGCGGTTAGGGTGTCAACCGTCACCCTAGAACAAGATAAGGAAACACTATAAATGATTTTCTTAGCCTGACATGATAATAGTGGTACCTGTTTGCTTCACGGAGTAGAGACAACAATCACACTGGAGGACATGGCAATATTGGCTGAAGTGCATAGACAATGCCTCCATCAAAAGACCACATATGGTAGGTTCATTTGAACATCTTGGAGTTGAGGTGTTCTTCTAGAGAGCTCTCCGTACCACCCGGACGACCATCTCCTTTTTGAATTTTTCGATGTTCAGGTTCTGCTCTGAGTTCCAGAAGTGGCTGGCGGGGTCGGTGACACTCTTTGCTTGGTGGGCGCAGCCCGACACTCCTTGCTCCTCCTCCTACTTTTTCTCTCGTTCCTTTAGTCTTTTTATACCTTTGTATTCTCTTTGGCCATCCATCTCTACTGGTGCATTCACAATCTTGTTTTCTTAAGCCTTTTCTTGTTTTTCTGTCTAGTTTTTGTTGGCTTTTGTGCACAATCGACATTTTGATGATTTCAATAAATGGATCAAGTTTATAAAATGGACATCTTCAAAGACAAAGACGACTTGATGAAAGAGTCAAAGACTTGAAGAAAGAAGAACAAGAAGATGCAAGGAGCTCAAAGTGAAGATTCAAGACCTTAGGGTATAATCCTTGTAACTCTTTGTTTCACTTTTGACAATGATTTGAATAACACACTTGCATATCTTTCAAAACGTGCATAAACCGTTTTAAGTTTTGTTTGAAAGATTAAAATATTTTTTAAAGGTTTCAAAACACCACAAACAAACTCTCAAACCCTTCATATACTTATGGGAAGTAAGTCTTTAAAATTGGGTGTTTAAAAGTGGTCAAAAACATGGTTTTAAATTAACCTGTCGATGAAATTATTTGTAGCGGTCGACCTCTACATGAAGCGGATGATCTTGACAGCATTCAAATTTATGACCGTTGGGCAATGACTACTTGAACCGGTCGACTGATACATGAAGCGGTCGACCGGTACAACTATAAAATTGTCAAATCGACCCCTAACGGCTATAAACGGCAAGTTTTCACATGTGGTCTATAAATACACCTTCATTTCATCTAAAATGAAGAACCAATGACCACATATCATTTATACTACTTGAGAAATATTCTAAACCTTCATATTCTATATTTCTCATATCATTCACACAAAACACACTTCATATCCTTGTCTTTGTGTGAATAAAGAAATAGAGCTTTCCACTTTTATATCTACTCTTTGAGAGAATCTTGTTCCTCAATCTACCTATCAAAAGAGGTGTTTCCTTTAGTGAGGTTGTTCATTAAAGAATAATCTTTGAGAGTGTATATCTCAAGCTTGGTGAGGTTGTGAGTGGTGAGCCAGAAAAACCACTTGGGTGGGTTTGAGTGTTGAGCCCAGGAGAAAACACATGTACGGTTCTCTAGCACCCGGAAGCTAGTATTTAACGTTATTGGAGAATAGTAGAAAATCTCAAGGCTCGGTGAAGGAGCTTGATGGGTGGATGTAGGCGGATTTGTCGAACCACTTAAAAATCGAGTGTTTGCTTCTCTTACCCTTATCTTTACTTTTTGCACGTATTTACTCTTATTGCATATTATATACTTATGCTAAATTAGGCTTTACTTTGCAAACACGTCTTTGGGGGATAATATCGAAAAGTTTTAGAAAACCAATTCACCCCCCTCTTAGGTTGCCTTAATCCTGTAAACTAGGACTCACAGTTTTAATGTTTCCTATGGCTCAAGAACAAGCTGTGGATATCCTAGTTGAGAAAACCAGAGCCCTCAATTGGGGTATCACCCCTCCTCCGTGGCGTGATCAGGTTGAAGCTGAATCTGGAGTTGGGCTGCTTCTGGTGGGTCGAGTGATCGCGGACCAAGAGCTTCCCCTCCATGTTGTTTGTGAGGGTCCTCAAAAGGCATGGGCATTTGCTCACAACCTGAAGGTCTCGGAGCTGGCACGTAATGTTTTTCTATTTGAATTTCTTTCAGTTGAAGCCCGAGATAAAGTTCTATCCAAGCAACCCTGGAATGTTAAGGGTCATCTGGTGGTGCTTCAACCCTGGTTGCCCGGGCAACCATGGCAAGAGATTGATTTGAACCAATGCACTGTTTGGGTTTAGATACACGGCTTACCCCTTGATCGATCAAATGCCTATACGGCTAAATTCATCGGGGATGCCATGAGGAAGGTTTTAGAGTTGGAAAGGTGACCTCAGAAACAGATATGGAGTGTCCCGTTTATTCAGGCTCATATTCTTCTGGATATTAGACGCCTCATTCCTTCGGGTTATATCTTCTTGAGTGAAGCACAACAACCATTAAGGATCGTGTTCAAATACGAACACCTCACAGGATTTTGTTACAAATGTGGTATTATTGGACATATTCAATCTAACTATCAAGAGGTGAGCGACCCATCTGAGGCCACCTCCTTTGGTCCTTGGATGAAGACAGTGTCTCCTTTAGTTCGGGGCCCACTTTTTACCTGAACTTTATTGAAGAACCGTCTATGCTGGATCATTCCCTCACTTCTGATGTATCGTTTCGAGGCTTGGATGTTCTCTGCTTACTCCAGCAGTCTGTCCCTCATCCCCAGTGCTAGTCTCAACGGGGTGCTTTGAGAAAGGCAAACACATAGTGGAGGCTTGTATGGACAAAACAACAGAACCTGGGCAGACGATAACATAAAAGGATGTCAGGACTCTGACTTTGGGAGACACTGACACGTCCAACTTATATACAACAAACTCTTTTCCTCCTCTGGATAGTCAGCGCGTAGAGGCCTATGTAGTACATAATCCAACAGCTCTTAGGAAGGGGGCTGATTTAGAGTTGATTGAGGAAGACACCACCTTACCGTATGACTAGTGTCTCACATCTCCCAAACGTACAACTACTCAATGGCTCCAGGAGATTGTTGTCGTGCTTCGAGAGAAAAACGTGAAGATTTCTTCTTTCTGGAGTTTATATCCTTACCTATTGTCTGACTCTTGTGTAGGTTCAGGACTCACAATTGATGTAAAGGCAAGCTCACCTATTGGCAGTGAGGGGCCCATGAGGAGCCCTCTAATTATGGTGACCCAGTTTTCTCCTGAACCTTCCTAAGGAAACCTATATGTGGAACCTGGGTCTGAACTCACTGGGGTCTCTGGTTCCCTTCAAGCCTATTGTCGACACCCCCTGTGCTCCACCGCTGTAAAGATCTCCTCCTTGTTGAGCCCAAGGACCAATCTTTAGTTTTGCCACACAGACGCAAGTTGGAACCATCTGCAAGTTCTCCAAACAAATCCAAAAAGGCCCACATGACTACAGATGACCCATCGACCAATTTAGATGCAGATCTTGCCTGCCCGCTTAGTGATCTTGTCTTCCACAGGGGATCTTACTCTTAAGGCAGAGAAGGCTTCTGGTTTCTGCAAGCATTTTTTCAAAAATGAAGGGTTGAACCAGGGGAAGAAACCTCGTTGCAGTCATGGGAGGCTCATTCGAAGATTCTTGATGTATCTCCAGTTGTTTCAGATGAAGCGACAGCTTCACAGGCTGGGGTGGCGGGCCAAAACTCCTCCTAGTGCTATGAGAACTCTCTTCTGAAACTGTTGTGGCTTCCTCCGAGCCGCGACAGTATATTATCTTAGGGAGATCATAGGGCTGTTCAGTGCCACCGGAATTTTCCGGTGGCACCGGTGCCGGTGCCGGTTCGAGGTTTTGTTAAAAACCCGGTGCTGTTCCCGGTTCCCGGGTTACCCGGCACTGGGTTTCCGGGTACCGGGACACCGGGTTTTGATTTTTTTTTAATGCCAAAACGAATCGTTTTATACTTTCAGTTTGCCCTAAGTCCTAACTCAGTCGACCCCTCAGTCAGTCCTCACTCCTCATTGTCGTCTGCCTCAGTGCCTCACGAGTCCCCCCACTCCCCGTCGAGTCCCCGACTCCCCTACTCCTCAGTTGGCCGAAATCCCCCCTCTGCGCTTGTCCAGTTGTCCGTGACCCGTGACCGTGAGCCATCCCCCCCTCTGCGCTTGTCCGTGACCCAGCGGCCAGCCCTCTCTTTCTCAAAGTGGTACCTCCCCCCCTCTGCGCGAATCCAATCCGAAATCCCCCCCTCCGCGCGAATCCAATTGATGTAAAAGCTCCAGGTAAGCCTGTTGGTGCTCTGTTTTTGTTGTCTCATTTCATTTTCTTTTGTTGTCTCTGGACAAATTAGCTTTTGATGTTGTTTGAACTGAAAGTGAGATCTGGTATATCATTTATAAGAAAGTGGCACCAGTTTTGGAGAATGCAAACGCTGCTTAAACAGGAGCCATTGAACTAACATGATTGCAAATATTATATTGTAAAACTAGAAACAATATTTAAAATGTTGTTGTCTGAAGATTTTGATTAGTCTCCTCTGAGTTGAGTCAATGGTTATGATGTCTATGACTACCTATTCACTATGGCAGTCATATATGTTTGAAGATGACACACAGATACATATTGAGTCGATCTTGGGTGAATTTGTAGTGAAGCTGTGAAAGCTGTGTCTGGAATTTTTCAAAAGTTTCTGAGGTTCTAGGTGTGTCTTATCTTGTGTTTCAATCTGGTCAATGAGTTTTATCTCGACACTTATGTCCAATGTGTCTACACTTCCCTTTAATATGTTGACCCTTCAAATTTGTCTTGAAACCATCCATTCGGGTGTATGTGCAATGTGTCGACACCATTCTCCCATGTGTCGACACCATCAGCTTTGCCTGGAAATCTTCATTATGTTGACAGTGCAATGTGTCGACACCTCTTGGTCTATGTGTCGACACCTTCATCTTGGCCTGAGAACTTGCTTTCTGTTGAATGACCAATGTGTCCCTCTTCACTATGTGTCGACACCTTCACTTCGGCTTGGAACATGCATTCTGGTGTATGACTGATGTGTCGACACCATGATGATATGTGTCGACACCTTCAACACTTAGGCTGAAAAGTGTTTCTCTTGGCACCAACAAGCAATCTCAAAACACCTACAATGTACACTTTCTCTTTCGGTTTGTACGTTTTGTTGTTTATTACTTATTTGTACTTTGATTGTTAATTTTAGGTGCTTTTTATTTGCAGATGGATACTCTACCACAATCACAGTCAAGTAGTAGTGGTACTGCTATGTCGGCCTCAGTATCGTGTCCGGCTATTGGATCTGGGTCCACTCCGATATGACAGAAAATCCACAAACTTATACGATTGACTCGGGTAATTTTATTTCTGTTTTTGTTAGTTTATTAGTTTGAATATTATTTTCTTTTTATAAATTATAACTTGGTATATTTAAATATATTGTGTAGAGATATTCATCTTGGCGACGGAGATCGAGGAGTAGAGATTTGAAGGAGTTACCAGTCTTTATGATGTTCTTACAGTTACTTTTGTAAGTTTATTATTTTGAATTTTATTGGTTGAGACTTTAGATTCTCATCTTGTTGTAATGTTCTCTAAGTTTATTGATTTTGGATTTTATTAGTTTAGATTTTATTAATATGTGATTAATGGACCAACAGAAAAAAGAAAAAATACATTAGGCCAAGTGAGTAAAATGTTAAAAAAATGACTCAATATGAATGTAGGATAACCGGAAACCACCACCGCTAAACCGCCACCGCTAAGGGTCGGTTTTTGCCCTTAACGGTGTAGGTGTAGGTGGCAATTATTTAAAACCGGTCTACCCGGTGTAGGTGCCGGTTTTGACAAAAACCGGCACCTACACCGGGGTTGAACAGCCCTAGGAGATCTTGAGGAATTCTCTTTCTAAAATTTTGTGTCTTGCTGAGACAAGGGTAGCATCTGTTAAATCTCAGCTTCTGCAATTGGGCTTTTGTGATGTTTTTGAGCTTCCTCCTAGTGGTAGAAAGGGTGGGTTAGTTGTCGCTTGGAGGAAAGGGGTTGTGTTGGATGTTATTTTTGCTAGCACTTTTTTTGTGCATCTTGTAGTGCATTCGGATCCCCAGGGCCGTTCTTGACTGTTGACTTTTGTACATGGCCCTACTCTTTGGAATGAAAAGGATGGTTTTTGGGTATGATCTGGAGTGCAATGGTACTAATTTTAAGGGTCATTGGCTCTGCATTGATGATTTTAATGCGATTCTTAATCAACAAGATAAAATGGGGTGGTAGACTGGTGGGTGCCTCTTCATACACGGGTCCCCTTCATAGATTTCTTTGGACAACTGGCATGATAAACTTAGAATTTTCTAGAAATGTTTTCACTTGGTCTAATGGCAGGGAAGGCAGAGAGCTTATTATGGAAAGACTTGATCGCGATTTGGCGAATGGTGAACGGAGACAACTTTTTCCGAGGGCCACGGTTAAACACTTGGCTTGACATGCTTCTGATCGCGCACCTTTATTGTTAGATACATTTGGTGACTCTGATGATAGCACTCGGTCATTTCGCTTTGAAGCATTCTAGGCAAAAGATCAGTGTAGTGCGAAGGTGGCTGAACAGCCGTGGACCTATACAGGTGCAGGCTCCCCTGCTTACATTCTGTGCAAACATCTTAAGGCCACCAAAGTGGCTTTACGATGTTGGAACATAAATGTTTTCGGCAATCGGCACTTTCGAGTTCAGTCCTTACAGAAAGCATTAGATGCTGTCCAAATTCAGATTAGCTTTGGAAGGGGGGGTACCCGGGGCTACTAACTCAGGAGAAAAAGATTTATGCCTAACTTTTTGAAGCCCGAAAGCAGGAGGAGACTTTGTGGAGACAAAAGTCCCGCATTACGTGGCTGACTACTACGAACTTGAACACCAAATTCTTTCATATTTCTACCATTACTCACGTCGAAGAAACTGCATATAAGCTCTCCATAATCATGAGGGTCGTTGGTTAGAGGGCTGGCAAGAGATTGGCTCTCATATTGAGCAATATTTTAAGGAGCTCTTTTCAAGTCAAGTTGCGGCTTTCCCCTCCTATCTCGAAGGCCTCATCCAGCCGGTTATGTCAGTAGAGGATAATGCCTTCTTATGTCGCATTCTGGATGTAAGTGAGATCACAACGATTGTTAAGAGTATCAGCGCCACAAAGGCTCCGAGCCCGGACGATTTTTTTTACAAATGGTTACATGTTGCGTCAGTTGAGTCATTCTTTTATTGCTCTCATTCCGAAAATTGAGTCCTCTACTAAAATTGTGCAATATCGACTCATTAGCCTTTGTAATGTGAGTTATAAGATTATTTTTAAAATATTGGCAGCAAGGCTGAAATGAGTCCTTCCTCGTTTGATTACTCCCAACCAAAATGCCTTTGTTCCGCAAAGGCATATCCAAGATAATCTCATTTTAGTTCATGAAGTTATGCAGACTTTAAAACAAAATCTAGTCTAGGAGGCTTATTGGCTGTTAAAATTGATATGGAGAAGACTTATGATAAGGTAGATTAGGATTTTCTCATTTATATTTTGCAAGCTTTTGGTTTTAGCTCTCAGTAGTGTCATTGGATATCAGTTTATCTCTACAGTCTCCTTCTCCATCCTTTTAAACGGTTCACTGTATGGATTTTTTCGCTCGAAATGCGGGTTAATGGCTAGGAGACCCTTTTATCCCTTTCTTATTTGTTCTGGTTACAGAAGTGTTGTCACACCTTCTTAAAAGGGAGGAGAATAAGGGTACGCTACATGGCATTCAAATTGCTCGACATGCCCCCGATCACTAACATTCTCTTTGCAGATGATGTTATGTTGTTTTATCGGGCAAATCAAGGGAAAGTGCGAATTTTACAGAATTGCATCATGAACTTTGCCAGGTGGTCGGGTTAGGTTATAAATCCCTCAAAATCCTTTCTTATTTTCAATAACCATATGAGCAAGCCCAAAAGGAAACTTTGGTTGTTGTTTTGAGGCTGCCATTAGTTCGGGATCCGGGCAATTATCTGGGGCTGCCTTTGCAAATTCCAAGATCAAAGAGTGAGGCTTGTAAAATAGTTCAAGACAAGGTAGTCTCGAGATTGGCGGGATGGAAGGCTAGAGTCTTGTCTCATGCCAGTATGATTGTTTTAATTCAATCTTTGCTCAAGCTATGCCTTCTTACATTATGTCGGTTTTCTTACTTCCGAAGCGTGTCAACCATGGCCTCGACATGTGAATGAAAATTTTTTGGTGGGATTTCGAGGGGGAGACCCGTCGATACCATCCAAAATCGTAGGAGAGCATTTGTAGGCCAAAGTCTTGTGGAGGTCTGGTATTTGTCAAATGGAAGATGTGAATAGGGCGCTAGTGGCTAAGCGAGGTTGGGAGATGAAGGTGAAAAAAGACAGTTTATTGGTGCAAGCGTTGTCTGTGAAATATTGTCATAACTCCTCTTTATTGAAAACTCCTGCATCTTCTGGTGCGTCATGGGCATGGCAAAGCATGATGAGTTCTCGTGATCTTGTGGAAGCTGGCTACTGTTGGCAGATTAATTCAGGCAGGGATGTTAACATATGGTGCGAGCCATGGGTTCCGGGTATTAAGGGGTTCATCCCGAAGCTTAACTGGGGGACAGTTGTGGATCACAATCTTAATCGTGTTAGCGATCTGATTGATCCTACTACTTTTATCGGTGGAGAAAAACTTGATTTGTGAGCTCTTTGAAGAATCATCTACTGCTGCCATCTTGAATCTTCCGCTTATTAACTCTGCCTCATCTGATTCTACACGCTGGATTCTTGCGGCTAAAGGATTATACACGGTTAAAGGGCTTACTTGTATGATCAGCAGTTTCGATTCTAACAATCAGGGGATCTGTCCCCACGCGAATGGCAGCAGATTTGGAAGCTGAAAGTACAGCATCTCCTCAAACTGTTATTGTCAAAAATCTCAGCCAAAGCTTTACCATTGTGCAGTCCATATTTTTCCAATAATCTGGCATATTCCCTTTGTGGTAGTACGAGTGAAACTATTGAACATTTATTTTTGGAGTGCTGATAAGCTCCGGTCCTTGGTATATGGAGCCTTGGCCAATGGTTACCTCTCCGTTTTATGATTGTCCGATTCATACTTGGCTCAAATTTATTTTGAATTCATCCAATCTGCCCAGCGCTGCCTGTCCCGAGTGGCATAAGCTGACGCTGGCTCTGTATTACTTTGGACACCATTTGGACTACCGGTAACAAGATTAATCATGAGCAGCAATCTTTTGACATTCTGAAGCTTTCTAGATCCATTCAGCGGTGCTATCATGCCCAATGTGAAGCATGGCAGCATCAACATTTTGAGCTCCTTATTGCTTGGCTACCACCACGTGGAAATTCTGTCAAAATTAATTATGATGCCTCTTTACGTGATCCTTGGATTAGTGTAGCTACTGTTGGTCGCAACAGGAACTGGAAAATTTTGCAGGCTCGAAGTTTGCAAATTCAGAGGGGACGACCCTCTAAAAGGGGAAGCTCGTGTAGCCAGGCTAGGGTGTTTGATGGCTGAAGATTTTGATGGGCAGGAGATTTGGCTGGAAGGGGATGTTCAGGGGTTAGTTCAGCAGGTCAACGATGTTTCTCTTACTCCGATTGGCTGGTTGAAGCGGAGGTGATTACTATTCGTGCTATGTTGAGGTTACATCCCCTCTGGCACTTTCAATGGACTCTCAGGGAAGGCAATTTTGTGGCCCATTATCTTGCTAAGTGGGGTCATCATTACAAGGGTAGTGGAGGATATACCTTCGGATATACTCCATTGTGACGACCCTGTTGTCCATAGCTAGTCGTTGGTTGATTGTATGTTATGTAGAAAAAAAATCTCTGTAGATTAGCTTATTAAAAAAAAAGTGTATATTATTGAATTTTTATTAGAAGGCTGAAAGGAACCTAAAGTGGAAGCCAAGGAAGGCATCCATTTTTTTACCCCTGCGAAAGGAGATAAACAAAAGACTCGTCCTGTTCAGGTTTGGCCAACAGAAAATTTCCCCATTTAGAGGTGCACAACATGAAACAGGGCAACTCAGTAGGACCGAGTCTTAGGTTCGAGGATGCAGTTAGGAGTTAGGACCGACCAAAACCTTTTATTCCTACTGTTACTTGAAATCGCGATTCCAAGTAACCCTGCCTTACAAGGGCCATCTTTCACCCAAGATTACTTAAAATAGATTCTAATCAAGATCTCCACGAGGCCCACGCCGCGCTTCCAAGTGGTACGGTAGAACCGCTTCCGACTTTTGGGGATTTCGGACCAACGACTTTGCCCATAAATGGAACCCATGTATGGAATAGGAATTTTTCTGTATCCTTGAACCTAAACTCCAAGTGGTATGGTAGTCGTGCACTCTCGCGCTCAGGCACGTTTATTTATTTCAAACGAAAGAATATTTATAGGCAAATTGAAATAAAATTAAACAAAGCCAACTGCTTGATGAAATAAAGGTTCGCGAAAAGAGAATACATCAGAGAATAGACGGAATCCAAGACCATCCACTGACAGTGAAAACTTATGTAAGCCCTCAAATCAAGCAAAATAGTAATAAAATTTTGTAATATGTCCACAAAAGAATTAACAAGAAAATGGTCAAAAGGAAGCAACTCCCCCACCCAACCCCCCCGAAAAAAAAAGGGAAAAAGGAAAACCTGTTGATGAACTCCCGCAAGGGTGTAGGCATTTCAATGCAATCCTGCTTACTGCTCACATATGCCCAACCTGTCCGTGCTCAATCCCCCAAAGGGCCCAAACAACTTGCTCACACATTTCAGTAGCATTACTTAACCTTGATAGAATCATATTTCTCACCCATTAAACCACCTTTCTGTTTCTGGAACTGAATGTAGCGCATTGTGCTCGCAAAGAAAGCATCTGAAATGGCGTTGGGTACTGAGGAGCCGCTTTGCATCTCAGTTGTGATTAATTCTATCAGACCCTGGATTGCAGCACTCGTAATCTGGGGGTTCCCCTTCTCAAAAAAATAGAGGTACCTGATGCATAATCACCAATGACTCACATAATTATAATACATACGAAAGCTATTCACTATGCATTGTAACAAAGTTCATATTGGTGAAAGCTCCAAACTCCTGACTTGTTCAGTATTTCAACAAAGAGGGTGACTGGCCCACTGCTACCACGAGTAACATTGGCCATCTGTTGAGCAGCATTTGCAATCCTCAAGGCACGCTTTAAGCAGAGCAGGACCCTGTAAATAGAAATGTCAACAGAGTTACAGCCTCTTCCATTAATTCTGGAAATTCAGGTAAACTATGGACAAGACACCAAGAAATGCAAACTTCATATCTATGCAATTTTTATTAGGAGGTAAATCAAGAAAAAAAGTGGCATCTGTCTGAAAGAAAACCTCAAAAGCAGACATGATTCAGGCAAAACAGAATGCACACATTTACACATGAAGAATAATGAAACCAGGCAACTAGTTGAGTCCGATATATTGACTGATGTATCTTGCAGTTTACCTTTCTCCATCCTTAATGCCATCCTGATCATCTACCCAAAAAAGATGTGAACATGCATAAACCGCTCTGCACTGATCAGCTTTCTTTAGAAGCTTTGCTGAATACTGACAGGAAGAATAACATCATTGAGCGTTGGCAGGAATGGATTACAAGAGCTAAGCAATCAAATAGCAATGCGGCATCATTACCCCTGTGGCCTTGTGCGTTAAGGTATCTCGATTTTCAACACCAAATACATGCATTCTCTGAAGAGTGCCAATTATTAGATGTATTGCAGTCACTTGAGCTTTGGAATCCTAAAAGCAAGGTACATAGTAATCTTTTAATATAACAAATACGGAAAGGCTAAAGGTGAAACAATGCACAATCCCTTCATTAACACATTTGAGCACTAATGGCCACTTCTTGTCAGTAATCTATTAAGCATCTAAATCACAAGGAACTATTTGATAATTACCGCAACTTCTTCTTCATATAACACAAATGCCTGGGTGAAAAATTCATAAGCAACAGGCTCAAGATCACAGTCATTAGCAGCCTGATTGTCAACGAATCAAAACAAACAGTTAGAATCCAGCTACAGTTATTCAGAATAACATCAAGGCTTTCCTAATAATGAAGACCAAATGCATAAAACTATGTTTAATCGAGTGCAAGTAACGTGTGGATTAGGTGGAAAAAAACACATAAGTGTAAGGAAAAATGATGGCACCGGCAGAACGCATATTGTAACACTTCATGCATAATCATGGGATTGATGAGGCCTTTAAAGCATTACATTGAAATCAGAATATCTTTCTTCCAGAAATTAAATGAAGAATTTCCCCCAATTCGAAAAACTAGATAACATTTTCAATTGAGTCGACCACCACTCTCTATAACTTGCCAACAATGTTGTTAGAAGAATGTGGCGAGCTAGTGAAATTGCCTTCCGAATTTGGAAATCTTGTCAACTTGTGCCACCTTCCAAGTTATAGAGAGAAGTACCAAATTTCATGGTCCATATAAGACATGTTAGAAGCTCCAAGACATCCTTTTCTTATCTTTCTTCTGCAGAATCAGAAATAGTCATGGCATACCTCAGCACATTGGAGGTATAACCTCAAAGCCAGTTCAGGAGATGGAACCATGGAAAGAGCTTCAATAGTCTGAAACACAGTAGTTATTATTGTCACATTGCAGGCAAGATTAGAAGCAGAAAAGCATTCTGTCAGAAATAGGGGGAGGAAATAGAGGACCTTAGCAACTATCCGTAATTCCTAAGTGAAAGAAAAACATAAAATGAAACTGGGAAAGGAAGTTTCAGAAACAGGTAATGGTAATAAAATTGAAACATCGAATGATGAAATACACAACCCAGTTAGGAGAGCCCATAAGACAGAACATTTCTGTGCAATGAGATTCTAAAACATTTTAAGAATCAACAAGCAGCAATTGACAATTTTTTTTCTCTCACTGCAGATCACTAGATAAAACATACAAAAAAGTCACCTGATTTAAGATCTGAAAAATCTTCTTTGGAGTTGCAGGCACTTCCTCTCCAGCTACATCCCCATCCTGAACTTGCAATCGCCTAATTAACTGCAAACCACAAACAACTTTCTGAGAAACCTGGAAAAAACAGGGTTCATCTAAAACAGAAATAATAAAACGTTAAAATTCCCATGCTTAACAGAAAACTCAGAACGGTAAAATGCAAGAGATGACTGCTGTTGAGTTGTATGGAGATTGATCAAAACAAAATATACCATCCACAATCAGATTCATTATGTGCATTTCTATGAGGTCTAAGCAGCAATATTATCTATTCTTCTACCCTATAGTGTAGTTTCATTTGGCTCTTTCTTTATCTCCCCCCACCCCCCACACAAAGACCCCAAAAAATGGAGAGAAAAAAGGGGCATTTGAGTTTGACACAGCAACAGTAGTTAAAACAGGACTAGCATAACTAATGATGAAATGACACATAAACAGTGAATTTATATGTTCATCTAACACCTAAACCAAGTCTTTTACGGATAATTTAATGGGAGGATCCATGTAGAAGAAATAGATATATTTCCATATAATGGAAATGCTAATTTCCTGGGCCAGAATAATTCAAGCTATTGGAGAAATTAACATACCACATGTATCATCCAAAGAAAATGTATGTGTCAGATAATAAAGCTCTAAACAATAAAGCATTAGGATTAAGCCATAGATCTGGAGTTCAAGCCTTTAGCCTCAACAATCTAAAATCCAAACTACATGCCTTACTTATCCTCTACGAACATCAACCTGATGCAAAGCTCTAAACAATCCTCCTATACGGATGTAATCAGGTGACAAGAAGTAGACTCATGAAACATACACAGGGTAGACATATTCTTTTAAACTAGTTGATTCAAAGAAGTCTCAACCATCTTGGTCTTGGGCGAAAACACTAAAGGTAGATTCACTATATTGACTATCTTTATAGTGATCCTCTCTTCTCAGTACGCTGTCATGTTTACTTCAAAAAGGAAAAACTACTCATGTGATTCTTTCACTAATGTATATCGCAGTAGAACTTTGGATATATAGAAAAAGTGAAACAACAGTCTGGCATAGTCAGAAAGAAACACACCCTGAGTGCAGAAAATATCAGAGGAGGAACTGTGAAAGACAAGCGTTTTGGTCCTCCATTTAGTATATTCTTCTTCACCGTACATATGATCTGAAGCCCAGGCAACCAGAAAAGATTCCATAATTCAAAAACAGGAAGAATAATAATGAAAAATCACCATAACCAAACATTGTGGAATGAATAGTCACAAAAACAAGGTGTTCGGCACAGGTAAAAACAATTTCTGATACTAGGTTAGACAAGAGCCCCGCCCACCATCGAAAGAGTTGAACATCCCAAAATCACTTCTCAAAATAGGAAGAAAAAAGCCTCCTTTGAATCATAGACACAACTCAACCAAAGGAAATGTTGGACCAGGTGTTAATGTGTGGTGGATACTAGTCTCCAGCAAAAGATAAATCTAACCTGAGCATTATC
This sequence comes from Myrica gale, assembly GCA_963930655.1. Lineage (NCBI taxonomy): Eukaryota > Viridiplantae > Streptophyta > Magnoliopsida > Fagales > Myricaceae > Myrica > Myrica gale. Next base: position 7,927,241 of record OZ005609.1, on the reverse strand, counting down.
GAGCAAAAACATCCTTAAATCACTTGAAGGTTTGAATCTTAAGGCTTATGATTACAATATTCTAAAGATTGATTCACTTTAGCACCAACCAAGGAGGGCACAAACTCTGATCAACATTTCAAACCCTAGATTTCTCTTAGCTTCATCGATTGACTACCATCAGCTCAAAATTTACCCCATTCATGAACACTATGAAAAATCTGACCAGAAGTATTTTACTACTGTCAATAAATTTAAGAAGATTCAAGTAACATTAGCCACAAAAGAAACAGCGCTGATGCAAAAAATTTCAGGATCTGGATTACTTACCTTTAACATTTCCTCTGGGTCATCATTATAAAGCATGTGAATGAGACGGGCAACTGAATTTTGTTCCTCCTTAAAATCCTCCTCATCAAGCTATTGGTAGGATAAAGAAGGAAAGCAAGAAGAGAGAGAGAGAGAGAGAGAAACATTAGGAAAAGGTCATTGTATGTCTCTGACTAGAAAAATCAAAGAACCAACAATCAAAAAAGGAAAAAACAAACATGCGGATCAAGAGCAGTTGATAGCAGAATACCAACAGATTTCCCAATAGTCAAACATTTTACTTATGAAAATGCTGACTGGAAAAGAAAACTTTTCATATGCACCTCATCCCCAGCCGTTGCATCCAAGTCCTTCATGAGCCCTTTAATTAATTCGAACAACACCTCAACCTACAAAACGTGTATTAACCACAGCCTACGAATAGAAAAAGTTGAGATTGTAGCACAAATAGAGAAAACATCTACCTGATCGGATGTAGAGATGCATGTATTATTTTTCATGATGCTTTGAATAATAACCATTGCCATGACTTTGTTTGTTTCATTATCAAGGTGGTCCATCACACGGGGATAGTTAGAGAGTGTCAAGGCCATCACAATATCATTGTATTTCTCCAATGGAGCACTCAGAAGGGCGACAACTTGTTTCTTTGCTCTATTGTCTTCAAGCTTTGGTTTGCCAGAGAGCTTCTTAACACATGCTCCCTGTAAATGGAGAAAAAAGGACAATCAATGTCACTGTAACTTGAGTGATAAAAACCATTTGGAAATGGAAGCTTAAAAAATTTGCCACCCATATCATATTGCTATGCTGAACAAGAGGCCTTGTGATAGTTAGGTCAAACTTATCAATAGTCAAATGAGTGTTATAGATGAGCCTCGATATGAAACATACCAGAACTTGATCCACATAGTCAAGCCGATCAGGATGAACGCGAAGAGTAAACGTGAGAAGAGAGACGTATAAATTTATTGCTCCAACAATAGGCATGTCAACCTGTGCTTCTATCACCTGCCATTGCATTACAGTGGCTTCTCATATTATAGGGCACAATTCAATAATTAAATTATACATATAATGGTAAAAAGGAATGAATGACCCAAGATGCCACTTTCAAATTGAAATGGAATAATCAATGCATTTGCAAGCCCAACAGGTGATATCAGTTGAGTAACTAAGGCTCTCTTTTTCTCTTCCAATATGAATACAATAGCTGCAGTTTTACAAAATGGTCAAAGTCCCGTAATGGATATCTTCGCCTTTATTCTCCATCTTGTCATCTGCAGCTCCAACTTCTGCAATATATCTTTCAGGTTATATCCTTGAGCGGTTCAGATCATATCAGAAACCTCCTTAAATTGTTTCAGATCATTCGTGTCTGATTTTGAGCTAAATGCCACTTTTCTCTTCATGAATGCACATTTCTCATTGCTACTGAAGAAAAGTGCACAGAATTTAAATCTTAAGGCAGTAGAATGTAAATCTAAATTATGTTTTCCCCCATGCTACATTACCCCACACTTCAGTTCACTTTCCGCAGCAGCAGAGATAATGTCCAACCAAGATGAATTTGTTTAGTCTTTCATCAAAAAGTTGCTACATGAGATTTCTGCTCGGCTACATTTGATTATTAAATTTGCATTGAAACCTAAAGAAAGCAGAAACTAGGTATATCTAGTGTTTAGCAAAAGGAACTCGACTTTACCATCGTCATGGTAGAGCTCTTGCAAAATTGCATGACACTCAAACATAAATTAGTAACCTTAGGGCAATAGAAAGCTTACCCTACCAATTGCACCACTCAGTTTTGCAAAAGCTTCCACTTGCAGGAATTCAGGAAGTACCTGACACAAGAAAAAATTATCAACAAAATGGGAAAGCATGAATCACAAGGACAGCGTTAGATAACTCACATCAGTACTTGAAGCAGCATAATTAGATAACCTGTCCATTAATTGAGATAATACTGTCTTGATGTCAACCGTTGGCTGTGAATAAAAAGCATTGTCAGACAGTATTTAAGGGGAGAAACTACATTCAATAGTTGATAGTCCAGGATCCAAAGATACTTCACATATGCACAAATGGGCAGGCATGCGTAGGTTCTCTGTATTTAGAATTGTATGTTCATCCAACAAGGAGAGAATTTTTCCAGGTTCAATGTCCTCTAAAATCCATAGATCCAGATTAAGTACAATGCAATTCTTATGTTCCACAGTCACTGATAGCAACAGTATCAGTATCCAATCATGGACTCATTTTTTCAGAGAAGGGGATTGAGGTCCAGTTTGATTGGCTATTCTAAGGGTGTTTAAGATTTTAAAATGTTGTAGGTATTAACAGATGTCTGCCAACTCAGGGTGCTTCGGATTTTGCCAATATTGTAAGCGGCTAGGAATTTCAGGCAGCATTGGATCTGCTTCTCACCAAAGCTGAAGGTCCTGAAAAGCTCAAACCATCCTAAACTGGCCTTGGATATTCCTCCCATTCCTAAGGGGATGAACAGCATCGAGGAATTGCAACTAGCTAGCATGTTGGTTATAGGATGTGATTCCAGTTTGGAATTAGTGAATTCTTTTTTCCAGGACCCCACCCCCCAACGCAGGGAAAAATAATCTCCACACCCACAGTGAAAACAAACACAAAATACAGGCTAAGAAAAATTGGAAATAATATCAAACTATTCTGTAACCCACCTGAAGCTGGGGGAAAGCACCCAATAGTGTCTCAAGGGTCTGCAAATGATACTCATCAGGAAAGACCTGAATTATGCAATCCATCAGATAGTATTGAGCAAGCTCATCATTGCAGTTGACAATCTGCACAAGCCAATTTCGATGCAATTCGGAAGTAAATCAGATAAGGCTTCTCAAGAGGAAAATCAGACAAAAAAATAGAATCACAACTTATATTTTAAAATTTTCCAAGAAGAGAACGGCGTTACTAGACCTGTTCTAAGATTCTGGGAAGAACAGTATCTTTGTACAGTTCAAGGTCCACACCCTCAATCTGACTGAGAACATGGAGATTTTTCCCTACCTGTTTAAGTAAAATAAAATAACATAACAATAAAATAAAATAAATGAAAAATAATTTCGATACCACTTATAAAAATCCAGTACACAATCTGGTGGCCGTTTCAGAAATTACCAGGTCGCGGAGCTCACTCCTTTCCTTTTCCAGCTTCTCTTTTAACTGACCAGGTCCCTGCAGACCAGAAAGCCCAATTGAAGGCCTCAACTCAGGATCGCCAAAGAGTATGAATGATTCACAGGCACCATAACATCTGCATGGCCAAAAATCATGCCCTCATGACATATTCAACTCTGTGGCATGCAAGTACTTTGGTGCCATGCATGGATCAAGCACGAAAGTGAATAAGGGCTCGTAGATGTCCAAAATACCTGATGTTGCAGTCGTACCCAAAGCTTATTCATCTCGGTGAAATTCTGAAGAACAAATTCCACAGCGTCCATGACAGTGTCAGCATCACTGCAGAAGGATCATGGCACAGATGAATCTTAATAAAGGTATAAGTATATGTAAGTTAGTGGTCACATACATTTCTCATCTCCAAAGATAACATCAGCCTATGGCACGAAAGCATAAATTTGGGATTTACTTTAGCACGATAGAAGTGGTCCGCATGACTTGCAAGCATACAAAAAGTTTCAAAATTTGAATATATTGATGCAGCAAATTTACTTAAGATTGTTTATCTCGCTAATCATACACCAACTTTGATTCAAGGTTCCTTTTTAAATAGCAAATCTCTAAAACATTACTTGGTTCCAGCAAGAGGTAGGAAAGGTCTAATGGGTGAGAAATTGAAGTTCCTAGAAAATGCTTCTTATGCATCACCGTCAACATCAAATTGACAGGATGACGTGAGTCATTCAGAAGGGGAAAAAAAAGTTTGATGTGAAACAACTTATGACAGAATGAAGGGAAGCCATTTGCTACGTTCTTGCATTAAACACTTGGAAATAAAGACACAAAACTAAGTTATAACTCCTACGATGGGAATCTTCATTTTGGAAAGGGAAAGGTACACAATCAAACACCATCTTACCCTTCATATTCTGAACCAATATCAGGCAACTTATCTCTACTGACTTGAGCAAGATAACTTCTTAAAAAGAGACCACGTATTGGATGCTGAACACCAAGACACATTTCCACGAGATCTTTAAGGACATCCTTAGCCGGAGCCTCCTTAGATTTAATGTACACAGATCCTACCGTACATAGGAGATACCTGGAAAATCAAAAGAAGAGACTTCACATGGAATTATAGAATATTCTGATATCTGTAATTAAAAAAAGCAAATCAAATTTGAAAAATTTAGAATTTCATCTGAAAAGCGTGCATAAAGTTTATGCGCGCAAAGGAAAAGGAAAAAAATTCAAAAACTAGAAGAAGTCTATCCATTGCACAGCAAAAGGTAACATACATACTTGGGTTCAATGAATCAAGAATCTTACAGTCTCGGCAAAATGTTACCGGCATGCTGAACAAGTTCATAAAGGTCAACAACCGAGACCCCATGCCTGCTCTCATCTTTGAAGAACATCTCCAGCTTCTTTAATTCATTGAACGCTCGCATATCTCATGCACCCCAAGCACAACAAGAATCAAACTTCCAATCAGTACTCCGACTAAATGAGCGAAAACAATCAATTCGTGGAATAAAAGGAAAAATAGTTACAGAGTTCGTAGTATTTGTGCGGTGAAAGTTTCGAAGTTCGAAGCTCGGAGAGCATCTGTGCGGAGTACTTGAGGACTTCCCGGAGATTGTTCGCGTCCTGCGACAATACAAATTCTGTGAATTTATAATTATAAGGTTACGGTGGGGATCTGGGGGAAAGGTAAGGGTTACGATGGGAGAAATTGAAGTGTACCAGAGCGCGATGCATGTAAAAGGCGTTATGTTGAATGCTGGCGATCCCTTCGGCGAGCCATTTCTCTTCGTCCTCGATTCCGTCCGATTTCATCTTCTCTCTGTACTTCTCCAACTCCGTTGAACCGCAGGAGCCTTCGCGCTACTAAGCTTGAAGAAAGTTAATGGGTTGAACGTTTGGCAGCATAGTTCCTATATTTGGAAAGGTTAGTGTTACGGCTAGGTGATTGAACCGCGACATTGGCTTGCATTTAAGAATGGTTGGTAACGATAAGGAAAAAAAAACAAAGACTGGTTGGTAACGAACTAACAAATCAGTCTCTTTTGAGGACTTTGAGCTCTATTATTATTTTTTTAGGCATTCACTTTAGCCTCTTTTTATGTTGCAATTTGACTAGAACGTTGCCTCCGTCCAACTTCAAGCACCGGCCTAATCTCCGTCATCTATACCACACTCACTTAGCTGCACTATATGGACCGTACATGCATTATGATCGTTTATAACCAAAATAGGGGGTTGTGAAAAAAAGGGAAAGAGCTAGTAGACCACCTTGTCATATTGTCACCTACGCCTTCAAAGAGAGCTCATTTGAAGAAGAAGAAGAAGAAGAAGAAGAAGAAGAAGAAGAAAATGACATCCATACAAATATGTTCTAGACATGAACTTTATAGGGTTCCAATTCCATTACCAGGAAAAAGTGGCCAACTTTATCATTGCAACGTAAGACTTGGCAATCCTCGTCGCCGAACCGACCACCGCAAGATCATATTAAACCTTAAAATAAACCCTAGCAGTCAACAATGTAAAGCACCGTATATCATTAATCTCATAGAAGGCGTGCACAGTCAACTAAGTACCTCATTGGGTGATACTACACAAGCATATAAAACAGAAAATTGTAAGACCACACAGAAGTAGATTGGGAACAAACCATGATGATATGACCAACTAAATGCCAGACTGCAGTTTTTTCATATTTGGAACCTTCCTCGCATCTGGTTAATACAGAAGAAAAATTTTAAAACACCACTAGTGTGCATGGGTCAAGAAGGAATGCTAGTAATCAGTTACAGATCACGTAAACATTTAAAGCCAGAAACTAATCGGTGCTTTTACATAGATCCCTATCATGTCAGTCAAGAGTCAAGACTATACAAAACCAGCTTGCTGCTTCGTTACGAAGATATGGAATAGGAAAGGACATAGACAGACAGATAGACATATTGCAGTGAGGGGCTGGCGGGTCATTGTCTCCTATGTGAGAAAGAAAAATAAACTCTCCCGGATCACAATATGGAGCAGCCCTTTTGTGCCTTTCTCTTCTTCTTCTTTTGCTTTGGCGGCTCGAGAACAACCTTAATTGCAGCATCAAAGACTGCCTTAACATTCTGCATTTGCAAGATGACATTAGTCCAATCTTCAAAACAGGCATAACCATAAATTTTCCATCCATAACCATGAAGAAATGAGGAGAATATACCTGCTGCGTTTTGGAACTACACTCAACGTAGGCAGGAGCTCCAATCAGTTTCCTCAGCTCTTCTCCCTTCAGCAAAAAGTGAACATCAAACCTTCCATTGAGAATTTTGTAGTCTGACTAAAACAGACATCTAGGCAAATAGAATGGAAGTATGAAGGCTGCAATAAACTTTACTTGAGCCGTCGTAATGGGGACTGCACCAGGATGGTCTATAAAGAACTCCTTATCATCCCGAAGATCTGCAGACAAATGGAACCACGAAGATGAAAACACAAAAAACAAGTCTATCTTTTATGAAAAAGGTTTTTAAAAAATCAAATAGCATCGAGGAAGACCAAAACTCCAGTTTATAAATTGACAAATGAACTTAAATCTGAGAGTTCTTGCACATTCTTTGAACAACAGAAGCATATATTCGAGCAAGCACACTTGAAAGACATATTTATCGAACGAAAAAATGACTACCCAGGCAAATAAATATCCAAAGAAAAAGATGTAAACATTCAAGCTACTTATGATGATTTCAGATGTGAATCACATTAAGTTTACAGTTAGTGTAGTCCAACACTAGACTCGATGAATCAATGCCTAATAAATTTCCCCCTCATACAAGTATCTTCGCCTCAAACCCTCTAGAATCTACATCGTATAGACAACGCAACCTCATGATCACACCTCGATCAGGGTTTTTCAACTCCTTGCTTTCTTAGCTCCTTCACACCTACCCCAGTTCACTCAGCTTCCTTCTTCCTTCACCAGCATCCAAACCCACACCCTAATACATGGTCACTCTTTTTCAGTTAAGGAAAACAATTGTGTCACCAATCCCCCTTCATTTCCAGATCATCCAGAAGACTAGGTATCTGCCAGAGCAGGATGTTCCTAACAGTCAAAAGGACATTCACATTGATAGCAGATTGAGGTTTGTCCACATTCATAAGGGAAATAATTTCAACTTTCTGAGCAAATAAATTTCAAATTCAATAGTCGTAAGTTCGTAACCACCACATAGCGAAATGTGCCTTTTTGGCATCACTTGCCATCTAGGAGTCGATAAGAAACAGAAGCCAGCAAGAGTCCCTAGCTTCATGCATGACTCACTCACAAGAAAAGTGGCACCCAACCCATGCTGCAGAGAATCATACTAGGAAAAAAACAATATCTACATCCAGCAGCAAAGAAAACCAAGTAATACAAATAGCTGGGAAATATCTAAAGGAAAAATACACATCCAACTGCAAAGATAAACACATCCCTCTCTCTCCCCTCTCCCCCCCCCCCGGGGGATGAATGTTTGATACAACAAGCACAGAAATCAATGTAGAGCAGAGTAAAAGAGAAGCAGAACATAACCCAAATTCTGGCCAAGTCCAAGACTAAGGGAGGATACTACCCAATTATCTGATCAAGTGAAAACCAATTAAATTCCAGGATTCAATATTGAAAAACTGGACATTTAGTACAGGTTGCCGTTCCTAGTATGCAAATGGTCCTTAAACACCCGACCAAGTCACCGTCCACATTCCACAAACACAAACCTGACTACAGAAGAACACAAAAGTGCAAGTACCGAGAAGGGATGAGACTAAATCCTACCGAGCTTTGTTCCAACAAGAATTATTGGAACTCCAGGAGCGTAATGCCTCAATTCGGGAATCCACTGAAAAAGAAATAAAACATCAGCAAACTATCGGCCTAAAGATGCGTAGACCCCACATAGACAATAATGCCTTTTCTCAAACAAAGAGGGGGCGGGGTTTTTTTTTTTGATAAGAAAGAAAAGCTTTAGTGAAATAAAAAGGTGACAGAACAGTACAAGGAGCTATTCAGGAAGGAAGACAATGTTTATTCAGGAAGTCCAAACCTTTTTAGCAACATTTTCATAGCTAGCCTTGCTTATAAGAGAGAAAGCAAGTATAAAGACATCTGCGCCTCGGTAGCTCAAGGGTCTTAATCTATTGTAATCCTCCTGACCTGTAGAAACCCGATTACTTCATAACCTCTAAAATAAGGATTAAAAGAAATGATCCGTGAATCAAGAAATCTGTAACAGATGGTTGTATACTTACCAGCAGTATCCCACAACCCAAGGTTAACAGTACTTCCATCCACAACAACGTTAGCACTGAAATTGTCAAAAACGGTAGGCACGTAGTCCTATCATGACACCAAAGAACGAACAAGATGGTTAACGATCCAAAGCATAGTAACAGAAGGAAGAAAATAACAATTCGAAGATAAATAACCTTAGAGGAAAATGAGTTGCACCAGACAGAATATATTTTCCAACCAAAAAGGTGGCTCCGTTAATTTTTTTTTTTTTATGACGAGGAAATTCCCCAAAGCCGGACCCTTTTGGCCCAACCCTGAAGTACAAACCCCGGCCCACTGGACCGACCCCACAACCCAGGGAGCAGATAAGTCAAGGGCGATAATGGGGATGTTGGGGCTCGAACTTGGGACATGTTAGAACCCAAGCCGAAGCCTTACCACCACACCAAACCCTTGGGGGTCCGTTAATAAAAAATTCAAAACCCAAAAAAACCAAGAACAAAAACTAGAAATCTAGTTTAGCAACAAACGGCACACCGCCCTGAGTGTCTTCAAATATCAAGTCCAGATGCAACAACATACGGCCAAAATAAGGGATAAGCAGCTCTGACTGAATCGAACACGAGCTGCGCAACAACTCGAATGAATTTTCTGAAAAGATTCTTTGGCATATACAGACTGTGTTACACGTAGCATGTTTCTGTGATACTCAAGATCGTGAATCTCGATGTACTTTAGATAGGCAAACTTCCAACACCCAGAAAATAATTTATTGATTATTGTTAACTCCAGACTTTTAATCTTGGAATTCCGGAAATCATGGTTTAGCTATGAAAATGATCATCTTGTAATCAATATGTAAGGATGAAGCTGATCCAAACACCATGAACTGAAAAGGAACTGTTCTATAAAATTCCGAACCCAGAAATGCATTAAGCGTCTTCACATTCGCCATAAGGCGAAGCAAGATTTTCTCTCTAACATAAATTCCAAAAATGAGCGTCCAAAGGAGTCCAAAAAAGGCAAACAAAATGCTTTGAATTTAAAGGAAACAGGGTAAAGAGATGTTTCTTTTCCTCATTCTTTCGGAAAATCACTAAATGGAGGATCAGAAGGGAATTAATGTCTTCTACAAAGATACATTAAAGATCCTGAGCATACGAAGAAATCGAGCCAAAAACTTCCTCACAGTACAAAACGAAAAGGGGCCAAATTGAGTAAATCACGAAACAGGGACAGACCGTAGGGAAGGTGTTGCTGGTGTAGGATATCAGCATGCAGGTTTTACCAACGGCGCCGTCACCGACCGTGACGCACTTAATGAACCTCGACGCGCTCATTTCCACCAGCGAAGCCCCGGATCTCTACCTCTACCCTCCAACAATGCCCTTCCTCTCTTCAAGCCTCAGTCTTCTTGGTCCTCTTTTCTCCAGCGGAGAGATCACGGGAACTCCATCTTCTTGAGAAGCTTCAGAGTTCTTAAAATCGAATTTGATTCTCAGAGTGTAGCGTAGCCCTGAATCCTCTCACGGATAGGGGAGAGAGAGAGAGAGTGGGGAAGACGAATGGAAAGAGAGAAGACGCGAGTGGTACCTTAGCTCTGAGTCAGGGGAAAGAATTGCGGTTGAAGTGCTCGCTGACCTAGCCAACCTATTGCCAGCTTATCTCTCACTTACAGCTCCTCATCAGTCGTCACATCGCGCTACCGCTAATCAAAATTATAATGCTGGATAAATACAAAATTGGTGTTTGTTTTATATCTCATGTAATATAAAAATTATAAAATTTATTTCTGTGATTTTATTTTTATTTATAAAAATTAAATTTATATTTTTTATATTATGAAAATTAAATCAATTTTTATCTATAATACATAGACTGATTTTACATTTATTCTTAAAAATTATTTTTCTTCCCATTTTTTATTCGTATTTTGATTTCATCCCTGCCTTATGATTCTCTGGTAAAATGGAAATTATTTATTATCCAACTATTTCGTTTTTTCTTTTTTTGACTTGTCGTATAAATCTTATCTTTGAAAAAAGATACTCAAAACTCGGTTAGATCCTTGAACGGGGTTGTCTGTCTAGAAAAAAGATAGGATGCAAGATTATCCCGTTTCAGTGATAACGACGTCCGATAGGTCTATTTAAGTTGACTTTCTATCTAGATTTTCACTTAGATTAGACAGTAAGTACTCACCAAAAAAAATACAGTAAAAAGTAGACTTGTCCACTAATATAATTGTGATATATATATATATATATATGCTACTTAAAAATGTAAAAAAAAATTTACTTTTAGTCACTAATTTTTTTACCCGTTTTACGAATTGGTCATTAAGAATTGTTTTTTCCGTTTTCAATAGTTTATTGCCTTTTAAATTTTTAGCCATTCTGTGAGTTGACCGCCATTAACTAACGAGATTTCTCTCCACGTCAGCTATCATCCAAAATTTTAGGCTGAATGGGCATTGGATAACAGCTGACGTGGAGAGAAATTTTGTTAGTCAATAGACGGTCAACTCACGGAAAGACTAAAAATTTAAAAGACAGTAAACTCAGTGATTGAAAACGAACAAATAATTCTTAGTAACCAATTCGTAAAACAGGTGGAAACTTAGTGACCAAAAGTCAAATTTAAAAAAAAAAACAAATCTTCCAGCAGTTTTGCATAAATGGTATATCTGCAGTGGAGAAGAGAAGAAATAGATGGCAGTTTAATTATAGTTCCAAAACCTTCTCTAGTTCTGTGGGACTTGGAAATTCAATCATAGGACTCCTACATTCATCTTGTCCCTGACTAGAGCAACAGATCGATACTCCTTGTACAAAAATCTTCTGTACATGGTAATTTCTTCATGCAAAATTGGATCTTCAATAATTTAAATAAGTCAACAGTCACTTTCATACCTTTTTAAGGTATTTGATCGGAATAGTTAAATTAAAGTAGCTTCCTAATAAACTTTTTTTCTTACCACTTAAATAGTCAAACCTTTAACAAATCTAGCTATGCATTGTAGAACATGTACGAAATCAGGATGCCAACTATAAAAATTTGGTAATTTGGTAGCTACATAACAAAAGGGTATCACTTTAAAGAAGTTTAAATGTACTTTTCTTCAAATATTATCTCTACACGTATATATATGCTGCACATGACCAAAATCTTGATCTAATTATACCATTTGCACATGGTTGGCATGGACACATCTTGTCTTGGACACCTGATAAGGCCCACTAATTGACCTTATTGATAAAATATATTGCACAAAGTAAAAGAATATCATATTATATTAATTAACAATCTTGTATTAAAAAATACCTAGCGGTATGTGTCATGATGGTGTTCTATATCATCTATGCTTTGTCTGAATAATATCTTTAAAAGACAACATTCCCCTCATTTGTCAGCAGATACGGTAAGAGAATACATAATAAGGCGAGACATTAATACTTACATCTCAGACATTCATTTGTTCCGTGTTCGTCCATCGAGATGGTTTGAGACACGTTGCTTTATATTTTTCATTTGCCTAAAAGGAAAAGAGCTAAGATTCAAAATAATGAGAAAAAAGTAGTAACCTTGGATGTTTAATTTTGCATATATAGTTTAGGAGACATCATCGTCTAATAAAATAAAGAAACGGGGAACAAACAAAACGTCGAGAGCATGACCGGGTATATAGAGTATACGTGAACCGAATAAAGGAATATTTCTACATGGGACTTCAACCAACATGGCTAGCAGCATTGTTTAGTGTGTGGAATTAAATAGACGTGCCAAATTGTAGGTTCCCTGTACATCTGAGTCTCTCCCATGTAAATAGAAAAGAAAAAGGTATAAATTTTGCAAGATTAATAAAAAAACAATATTTTTATTCAGACTAAAAACGATGGAATAAGAATTAGGTTTCTTTTTTGTTATTTTGGTAATTTTAAATCCGCCAAATACGCAAGTATATATGCACGGCCCAGAAGATTGAGGATGGACATGGGGAAGAGCTTGGCAGCCTAGGACCAGATACCAGATGCATGTGCTTTCAGCCTATTTGGTACCAACCCCTGACAAGCTTTTAATATCCTCTTGGCAAGAAGTGGCTTCTTCAATCGACCCTACTTTTCGTTTGGTAAGATTCCTCGTTTCCCCGGGTATTGTCGTGAACAAACATCTATCGTGAATGAATACAAGAACCAGTACAGCTAGCTGCACCTTACCAAAACTCTGATACCATAACGAGTATTCGAGAGAGAACCAACTACTTTTTGGCCAAATTGTGGCTCGGGAATCCGTCACCAGTTGCCTGGTGATAAGGGTGACTTCGAGACTGCTTGAATTCGGCACACAGATTTAGAATCAGATCGAAGCTAACTTAAGTGGGTCATTAAAGTTTGTTTATACGGTAGGTGATCAGTCCATTTGGAGTGAACCAAATATCTAAGATTTCCCTCGTTACCCAAAATAAAAGTAAAGTAGTAGGTGGGTATAATTATAGGACCTGTTCAGAACAATTTATTCATCTCAGTCGCTTCTCGCACAGCTTTGAAGACAAGCTTATTTTCGTATAGAAAAATATGTAGTTCTGATCAACATTGTACACGGTTGAAGATTATGGAGAGTTTGTGATGTGGAAGAATTGTTGAAATGTGAAGAGTCACACATTGCTTAGCAATGTGGGGTCTTGGTAGGGCCGGCTCAAACCAAATGGGGGCCTAAGGCAAAATAAATTATTAGGCTTTTTTTAATATAAAACTTAATTTAAAATATTTAAAAATTATTAAATTTAATATAAAATATTTAAAGGCCCCATTAATTGTTTTTATGAGGCCCTCATACATGACATCAAAGCCCCATGACTAGAACAATTAAGAAATTTACAAGGCATTTTTTCTCTTGAGCAAAGTTTAGAAATATCTAAAAATGAATTTGAAGGCCTGAAAGAAATATATTAGTGCACTCATGATAAAAAAATATATGAAAATATTGCATCTTACCATTTTTTTCTTAGCTAAGTTGTTTTTTATTTTTAGGTCATCTACAACACAAAAAAAATAAAAAAATAAAAAATTATTTTTAGTCTTTATGGGGCCTTGCTCAGGGTGAGGCCTTAAGCCACCACCTAAGTTGCCTTACCCTTGAGCCGGCCCTGGGTCTTGGAAAGTATTGGCTTATAAATAAGCCCTCTTATGTAACATTTTAATTCATAAGTGAGTTAACACAATTAATTTAATGGGGTATTCCCCTAATAGATGTCTCATTTATCAAATATAAATTTTTTTATTTCTAACATTGTATCAGAGCATGGTTTTCGGCTTTAGTCCGGTTACCTCCTAGCGACCATCCCGGCTCAGTACCGGCTTTCTCCCGGCTCAGTATCGGCAATCTTTGTAATTATTTTTTTCTGTAATTTTTCCTTATAATTATGCCATAGCTGACCAGTAACCAATGAGATGATCCACTCAAAGTGTGGTCAGAAAATGGAAGAGACATGAACGATGAAGAGAAAAAGTAGTTGGCATAGCTAGGGAAGTTAGCGATACTACGCATTGTTTGGGATTGAGATTGAACTCACGTTTTAAGACTTAAAACCCGATTTAAGTCTCTGACGTTTGGATGTGTTTTGGATCCTTAGTTAGTTTCTGCAAACATCATAAATCTATCGATGTCTCTCTCTTTGTGTGTCTCAAAGTAAAAAATCAAATTAAAAAATTGAAAAACATTATTATTTTTTGTTTCTCCAATTGACACTACACTTTATCGTCTGATTAGCACAGCATGTGCGACCTTATACCTTTAAATGTTTTTCAATTAAAGTTATTTTTTATAACATGAGCTTTAGAATAGAGTCTAACTAGAGTTGATTTTTATCGCATGGGCTTAGAATGAGATCTACATTGTTATTGACACATTTCTTTTAAATACTTGAAATAAAAGAAAGTAATTATTAAGATATTAAATCACTCAATTTTAAAAATCGCAAACCCAATACAAAATTTCAAGATACCCTCCCTGAATTCCAATATACCCACTCTCTCTCTCTCAATTTCAATCTCAATAACAATCCGCTTAATTCTCCAATTTTATCTATTTTTTAATAAACATAGCATTAAAAAAAATTGATGTCAGCAAGATTTCAAAACCATAATTGACAGCAGCAGGTGGACTCCGCTAGTTTAATAATGCAGGAGGAAGTACACCAGATGGGAGTTGACAATATCTGAGGGCTTTTTTTTATTTCTTTCCTTTTCGTCCTTTTTTTCGGTAAGACAACCTACTCTATCTCTATCTCCGGGTCTGTTAAAAGTGTGTAAACATGGGAGAGACGAGCGAGAGAGAGAGAGAGGAGGGGGGGGGGCTAGAGAGGAGACAGACTACAATTTGAAAAGAAACCCTAGATTTTATAAAAAAAAATTACAATTATAGAGACCTGTTTGATTATTAGGTAGATTTTCCGCAGCATTCCGGAATGTTAAATGCTCAGAGATTTAAAGGAAAAGGGTGGTCACTAGAAAAAATGAAATTTGAACGACTAATTTCAGTTTCGATTCTGGTATTTATCGAAATCACAATTTTAATTCTAAAATAGACCGAAATTCACAAATTTTGGTTTCAAAAAATACTGTAAACACTGTTAAATAACTATAAATTAAAATTACAACTAAACGACTAAATTACAAAATAAAATTAACTCTAAATTAAAATTATAAAAAAATAAGTAAACAAACAATTAATCACACGAATAAGTAAATAACTAAACATTCGTCAAATAATCCAAATTGAAAGAAGCAAACTCTAAATTAAAATTACAATGTTCTTTGAAATTTAAAAAAACAAGTAAAATATAAAGATTAAAGGACATCTAAATTTAAAATTCCAAGCTTCTCCATATCTACAAAAGAAAGAAACAAAACAAAACATTTATAAGAGAAATATTAAGACAACCAAATAATCAATTAACAAAATAAAATATTTATGAGAGAAATACTAAGACAACCAACAAAATAAAAAAGTCCAATTATCCAAGTTTCATCATGTTTAGCATATCCTCGAGTTCTCCCTCTCTACAAAAGACAAACAAAACATTTATGCGAGAATTATTACGACAACCAAATAATCAATTAAAAATTAACATAATAAAACATATATCTAGTTTGTAATTCAATGGATCATCTCCACTATCCACCTCAACATCATCTTCCTCAAGTATAAGTGGAGCATGCGACCAATTATGTGCACATATAAGGCCCTTCATGGTACAAGGCGCCAAAGAAGAGCGAAAACAATCCAACACTTGACCGAAAGTGCTAAAAGCGGACTTAGATGACACAAAGTTATTGGGATAACCAACACATCTTTCGTAATACGAAAAAGAATATGAAAAATTTGAGAATTCACCTTCTACCACAATAAAATATCAAAACCCGACACCTTGGTTTCCACATATTCGATCAAGTATCCACCTCATACTTACTATCTAGTAAGTTTTGAGATTGTTTATAATTACTAAGACCTCCCCATAGTCTATGCTCAATGTTCATATCATCCAGACTTACAGAACTTTGACTTCCACTGGTATGCGCTGCTTGGCTTATGCTACCTCCACCAAGACCATCACTATACTGCTATGTTTCTAGAGTTTTACGCACCATGGCAATGAAGTCCATGCCCTTCTCCTTCCCAAAGTTATTGATAGTTCAATACTCCCAAGTGATGAGTTTAAAGCAAGGATTCAATACTGAAGTTATAAATAAAAGTCTATTCACCTTCCTCAAATCCCCCAATACTTATCGTACTTATTTTGCATCCGTTTAGCCATGTCACGAAGCAATATATTAGAACATGCGGTAAAGGTCTCTAAATGCAATTTAATTTTTGCTAACTCCTCAAAAAATTTATTTGAAGTTACATATTCTGACCCCAATATACATAGGGTGACCTCATACAGGGCCGGCTCAAGGGTAAGGCAAGTTAGGCGGTGGCCTAAGGCCTCACCCTGAGCAAGGCCCCGTAAAGACTAAAAATATTTTTTTTTAATATTTTTTTGTGTTGTAGATAACCCAAAAATAAAAATACAACTGAGTTAATAAAAAAAAAGACAAAATGCAATCTTTTCATATTTTTTTTTCATGAGTGGACATATATATTTCTTCCAGACTTCCTAATTTTTTTTAGATATTTCTGAACTTTGCTCAAAGAGAAAAAATGTCTTATAAATTTCTTAATTGTTCTAGTCATGGGGCCTTAATGTCATGTATGAGGGCCTCATAAAAAATAATTAATGTGACCTTTAATATTTTATATTAAATTTAATAATTTTCAGGTAATTTTAAATATTTTATATAATTAATGTGACCTTTTATATAAAAAGTCAATTAATTTATTTTACCTTAGGCCTCCATTTTGTTTGAGCCGGCCCTGACCTCATATAACACTTTCAAAAACCGAACAAACTAGCGAATGTGCTCTCAATCCTCAAATGTAGGTTTCCGCAATCCCTTCCTCCCATGACCTAAGTTTCGACTCAGGTCACTACTTTATTTATTTATTTATTTTTAAACAGGGCTCAAAAGATGCCCTAGATTTTTTTTGAAAAAAATTATACCGTAATCGAAAATTCCTATTTTCTCCTAAAATGAGATCCAATTCCAGTATAAAAAATTACCTCAATCGGTACCGAAACTGGATGTTACAGTTTGAACCGAAAGAAATGTCCACACTTATTTCAGGGTAAGTTCTATGACCTACTAATTTTCGTTGAGATGCGGTAAAAGTTGGATTCGGGGGAGGACGGGAGCTTTGAATTGTTTCTGAGATTTTGTGACGACGCTTACTAAATTTGGGTCAGTGGGTGTTAGGGCCGCGGGCGGGCGGGGAGAAGGAAATGAGTTTGTGTAATGGAGCATGGGACTCCAGGGCTGAGCCTAACAAAAGGGCTTTTTCCTAAAACTTATGAGGGCCAAATGCATTGTTTTTGGGCCATGAAAGTTATAAATGAAATTGGACCAGCCCAAACTTCAACCTTTTTCGGCCCTTTTTCTTTGGATTGGTATACCCTCCAATACCCTAAGAATTGCAGAGTATCTAATTAGGAGAGAGAGACTCATGACACTGTCCGAAAATACTGTTCGGGCAGGGACAGTGTGGATCCCACTGTGGGACCCACACTTTGTGTCCCTCTCACTCTTAATTGCTCCCCCTGCAATACCCTAAGAATTGCAGGGGAGCCGGATCCTTTTTCTTTAGTATTGTTTCTTTTGGGCTAGGCAAATTATCTGTTTGGGCAGGTGAGATTTTGACCTTCTTTAGGGTTTATGCTACCTTTTTTTTTCTGAAAAGGCTAGCTTGCAATTTCTAAAGAGAGGAGAAATGGTTCATTGATTGATTGTAACTCTCAGGCAGAGTCGCCGGTGGAAAATCAGGGACTTCTTCCGAAGCAGGTTGGACTTCAAAACGATATTTTGCTCTTCCTTGTTATTTTCTTGCTATACTATCTGGTTGTTTACGTAAATTGAATTAGCCATTAGGGTTTATGTATTGCTCTTCCTTGTTATACCGCGCTTCAACTCTAACGCTACACTATCTCCTCTTTCGTTCGGTTTGGCCGTCTCCGCCCCTTCTATCATCTCTCATACAAGACCCTCCCTCTCTCTCGGTGAATATCCGATTGACTGGAAAGCTATGGAAACAGCGTGTGGACGGAGACTTGAGCATCACTGCGATCGAAAAGGGGTAGATCTCTCAGTGTTTGTTATCCCGCGTCTTTCTCTATTCTATTTCCGTTTGTATTCGTGCAGGAGTAATTCAGCAAAAAAAAAGGTATTCGCGCAGGAGTATTTGATTGCTAGGGAAATTGGTTAAATGTGGTTATTTATTGATTTTTGAAGAAAATGCGAACATTAATTTTTCCCTCATTGTTTTCGCTGTTTTTTAAGCTGATCCAAAGTGGAGCTTGAACTCTGCTCGACTCGACTCGACTCGTTTGGATTGTCTAGAATCGATTCAAGCTTCAGCCAGTGTATTATGCAGTCAAGCAGAGTTTGAGCCGCCATTACTGGACTCCACTCGGCTCAATCACAGCCAAAGTTGAGGCTTAACATTTTCAGTGCTGTTCTCTCATGTTTAACCATCTTTAGAGTGAAAATTGTATCTTTCCAGAGGCAAATGTGTTTGAAATTGTCCATTGTCAATATAACTTGGAACATTATAGTTTCTCCTAACTTCATATAGGACTGCTTCAGAGACAGCTGACTGAAGGGGCATCTCATGGAGTATTCTCATGCGCGTGATTTTATGTTTTGTGAGTTCTGTGGGACCGTGCTATCTTTGAAATCAACCAAGTATGCTGAATGTCCTCTGTGCAAGTTTAAGCGTAGTGCAAAAGGTATAGCTGCTATATTAAATTGCGTGCTTATTGTGGTAGTTAGATGTTTTACTTAGTCAATCATTTTATTATGTACTCAACTTCATGTTAAAAACCAGTACCAAAAAAGTATCTATGGGATCTCCCCTCTATACTTCCTTTGTGGCATTCTTGTTCCCTCATTGGTGTCATTCTTTTCAATGCCTTAGTGCTTGGCATCAGTAGTCTATCTTTTTTATAGCATTGGTTTTATGTATTATGGGCCCATAAAATATTTCTGAATTTCCTGCTACTTTTTATTTGATTTTGGACGTTGCTAATCTGTTGCCATGGTCTTCAGAGATTTCTGAAAGAGAGATATCTTACATAATCACAGCTGAGGTAGGACTTAAACTAATCTTCAATAGCATTTCTTTTTTGTTGACGAGCAATTATCTCTTTCATAATGGCTGAAGCTTGATTATGTGTTAGGAAATGATGATTATGTAGTTAGGAAACATCTATCCAACATAGATAATTTTTCTCCGTGTGACAGATGTTGAATGTAAGCTTTCTATAGGATTGTGCGATGTTGTATTGGTGTTTGTTCTGGTTGGGGGTGGACGTGGGATGGGAAGAGATAGCTTCAGTGTATGGTTATTGCCAATCGTTTTGTAAATGAAGCTTTGTTATTTATGGATCTGAATAGTCTTTTATTTCCTTTTCCCTGCCCCATAGTCACATCTGAGGGAATGAAACACCATTGAGTTGGACAGTAACTCATAAAACAAAATAAAAGGCCACAGGGCCGGGGGGATGAGTGAGTTTGACAGTCTGTGAGGGGTGCCTGTGAGATGGATGTTTCATACCGATCAATCTGTTAGGTTGCCTTGTTGTTGGCTTTTGTAACATCAAGTTTCTATGGTATCCACATTTTCTATGTCTACTATCTGCATGCACTTTAGAAATCAGAGTATGTCATGTTCAACATTTAAGCAGTTGATGGATATACATGTATCGTATTGTATATCATAAATATCAAAACGTTGACCAAGGTGCAGGATATCCTTGTTCCAGTATTTGCTACCTACTTAGTCCGTACATCATAGTCATACACCAAACTCTGCTCCTTTCTCTGTTCGATTTTGTGAGTTATATTGGCTCTAAGTTTATTTCCACATGTATGCTCGTGTTGCAAATGCAGGATATTAGAAGGGACCTGGGTATCTCACACATTCATGACCAGGAAGTGCAGTTATCAAAGGTAAAGCTCTTTACATACATGGGGTTTTGCTAGAATCTGCTGTCAGTTTTCCTAACACTGCTATTCTCGACAGGTGAAAAAGAAATGTGAGAAATGTGATAATGATGAGGCTGAATATTGGACGATGCAGGTAGCCTACCAGATGCCTCTTCTTTTTTCTTTCTTTCCTCTTTTGCTAAGAACTCAATGCAGGATGCCCATATATTAATAACTTGCTCCTTTTCTATTCTATTTCAGCGGATGAAGGGCAGACTACATTTTACCGTTGCACCAAATGTGGCTTTAAGTTTTCAGAGAATTAAGTTTGTTCCAAATATGAGATGCAGACCAACAGCACTTACAAGGTCTTACGAAGCCCTTCCAGCCTATATTAACACTGCTTTTAGTGGCACAATTGACCTGGTTGGACTCTTTCTAGGCCGGGGGGATGTGGGGACCTTACCTTTTTTCCCTGTATAGAGAAATTCTGTATACATGCAATATTTACCAAAAACATAAACATTAGAAAACCACGCATTCTGGCATGCCCTCTCTATTAATGATTTTTTTTTTTGTTCTGTGAAGATCGGTTTCACTGCTGTTAAGACTTCTTGTGGACAGAACTCGGGCTGATTATTTGCCCCCCCCCCCCCCCACCACACACACACCAAAAAATAGAAAACCACGCAGTCTGGCATGCGCTCTCTCCTCTCAGATATTAATGATTTTTTTTTAATTCGTTCTGTGAAGATCGGATTCACTGCTGGACTCCGTGTGTGGACAGAACTCGGGCTGATTTGCCCCGCTGGATAATCTTTCTGACCTCTAATTTTCTTGGTCTCTCCCTCGACGTTTATAACAAGTAGGATGCCTCGCCTTTTTCACGAGATTAGTCTCTTTGGAATCGGCGCTTGTAGTAAGTGATCAGAAAAGTACATGATTTATTTCAGGCAAGAAAGAAGGAAAGTACACGAGAGACTCGACTGAAAAACAAACGGAAAAAACAAGAAAAGAAGCCCGTCCTGAGGCAATCTCCCGATACCAAGGACCGGATACGGCCGATACAAATATCCTTCTTGGATGCACCCCAATTCAAAAACACAGGAGGTGATCACAGATTCTGCAGAACAAAGGGAAGAAAAAACCACGATTACAACAAAAGCAAAGCTCCCCTCGCTTCAGCTTTAAGTTACATGAAAAAAGACCAAACGACAACTCATTCTGCTGTCACCAATCACACAGCAGTACCAAAGGACAACTATTTCACCGGAGGCGTAACAGCCTTCGGAGATTATCTGTCGCTCCGGCGTCAATCCCGGCGGCAGCTTCAGCGTTGCAACAGAGTTTCGGTCTCATAGAAAACTTTGGCAGCGGCAAGCTACTTGGAGGTGGAGCAAGACTAAACACAGTACCTGAAAACTCTTCTAACTTTTCAATATCAACCGCGCCAAGACTCTTACCTAAAACCCGAGAAACATCCTTGGGTAGATCATTGGGATCGGGCCCTAAACGCTTGGTTGAAGCGATGATCAAACACTCAGAAATAGCTTGCCTAGCTGTTGTCAGATCCTGCTTTGGATCCTCTCTCTTGGTGGGCTTCGGTTTCTTTGGCGTGAGGGACTGATCTCTGCGTTTATTGTTGGGCTTTCGGGTTGAAGGAGGGCAAGAGAGACCTCGGATCCTAGAAGGATGAGTTATGGGGGCAGGTAGAGGAAGGAGAGGTGGTTGTTGCTGCTGATGATGGTGGTGTTTAAGATGGTGTTGAGAAGCTGGGTGATTGAAGATTAAAGAGGCTGAAGGGGGATAGGAAGATGAGAGAAAAAGTGGAGGAGGAAGCTGGTGGTGCAAGAGACCGCCACCATATTGGTTGTTTGTGGGAACGTGATTTTCCGTGGCTTTTGAACTGAAAGCGCGAGCGCTTTTTCTTGGGGTTTTCATTTGCTTGTGGGGAGAGATTGATTGCTGATCTGGTGATGAACATGGCACCATAACTGCGTCCCTAGCTAATATTGCTTTTGAGTGTATGGAAAATGAAGAAGTTAAAACTCTAAACAAGAAAATAGATATGAAAGAGGCGACGATCTTATAATAACACAATCGATAGCCTGAAACTTGCAACAAGAAAGAAGAGAAAAGCTAAACCAGTTAAAACTGCAGGCCCGTAAGGATTTACTTGACAAAGTTAAAAAGAAAGATCAAGAAGTCTCAGAAAACTATACACAAAACCGGAAACTTGGATCGAAGAAGCAAGAAACTAAATCAGATAATTACTACACAGACTCCCCTCGAATGTGTTGCTGTGGTCGGAGTAATCAGCCTTCAGAAAAAAGCAGATCTATGCTATGTTATAAGGAACAAGAGGGACACAAACCAACGAAAAAAACTCTACTGTAAAAGATAGGTATCTGTCGGAAATTCCAACCCAGAAATGGATATGAGAGAAACCCTTTACAGCGGGAGGGTTAGGATTTGTTTTCTGTAATGCTACTTTCACGAATCTCTGTGCCAACTCAGGACCTCTTTTTATAGAAAAGAAGCTCCAACGGCTACTTTATTATTATCAGTATCATTTCGTATTTCCGTTTTTCTTTTTCTTTTAAATTTAAATAATTTATATGTCGCGATTTTTCCTAATTTACCGACAACCGTAGCGGCAGACTACCCCCTAAGTCCAAAACTTGGGATACTGTAGGGCGGCAACCGCCAATTCGATTCAGACCGTTGGATCCCGTTATAGGAAATAGCCGTTGCAGGGACTACGACCATTGATCTCGTCCTCCGGATCCTGGAAGTTGGTCTGGTCTGGTCAGTCGGATAGGGACGAGAGGAATCCTAGCCATTCACGTTTTATGCATGGTGGGTCCCTGAGCTTTTCATGCAATGTGTTTTTCCAGTCACTGTGACCTCACGTACAAGGAACGAGGGAGCGCAACACAAATTAGTATAAGAAAGATATTTGTGCAAGACCAAATGGAAATTGTCCACGTGGAGAGGTTTTAGCCATCTCCGACGTAGCGTATTGAATCATTTGCGGACCCAAGTCCCAACTGTGCCACAATAACGGCAGGCACGTATTGAATCATTGCGTAGGTGTGGTGGTTTATAATATAATATAATTAACATGAAAGCATGTGGGGGTGGTGGGTGGATGCTTGCGTCGAAACTTGTGCCTTCGTGACGGACCAATCAATCCATCAATATTCTTCTTTCTTAAATAACGAGATGCATGCATGGATATTGGTCAAAATGTGGGCAAGATCGGAATCTTACACGTATAGTTTGTTAGCTTTGGTCGGCCATGATTTGTTAATTTGATAGGGTTCATGGTTGCAGTACTGACGACGACATGAAATCTCCAAGCTGGGAAGACTCGGACCAGACCACACAAAAATGGATGACGTACAATAGAACTTCTATGGGGTTCTCTTAGTGATCTGACTTAAATTACCAATCTGGGTGCCTGGACCGCGTTGGTTGATAGGAATTGAAAATGACGGGGGATATTACTAATCTCAGAGGCCTCAACTACCAAAAGTTTGTGTTTCAAATTTGGGTGTAGCTAGGGAAACAACTTGGGTTGCTTCAACCTCCCGTTGTTCCATATTAGGGCTGTACAATGCCACCGGGAAATTCCGGTGGCACCGGCACCGGCACCGGGTTTCCGGTTTTTGGTCTAACCGGTGCCGGTGTAGGTTTGGTTTTTTGAAAAAACCGGCGGTTCCCGGTTTAAACCGGCACCGGGTTTCCCGGTGTAGGATAAACCGGGATTTTTTTTTTAGTTTTTTTATTTTAATTTCTACTCAATAATTTAAACTTTAGTTTTACCTCAAGACATAATATTCTAGAAGCATGTCAAGGTTTACTCAATAGTTTAGTTTCACTTGAATATTTGAGATTTGTTGTTGATTTTGTCTAATCAAATGCTTACATTCAAGTTACCAAGAAGCTTGCTAGGTGAATGAACTAGTTATTTATAATTTTGGTAGAAAAATTACAAATTTATTGTATTTAAAAGGGTATATATGAAGGCATTGAAATCATAATTAAAGAGTTTAATGTCAAACTTTGGTAAGTACATCGCATAATATAAATCAAGAGGTCGAGATTCTACCACAAAAAATTTTAAATCAATGTATTAGTTTAAGAGTTTTTATGAAATATTAACAAATTGTCTAAATTTTAAAATTGACAAATCACTATTAAATTTATATCATACTTGCAAAATCAGTCATTCAATTACATTTTAGTTCAAATTTCTAATACATTTTAGTTCAAAAATTCATATAGAGTCATCAAGTTTGACCAGCGTTTGACAAACGCTCGAGCGCCCTTTGAAAAAATTCAGACAGAGTCATCACGTTTGACTAACGTTAGACAAGCGCTCGAGTGCTCAGTGCAAATTTCAGACAGAAACATAAGCGCTCGACGAGCGTTTGACCTGCGCTCGAGCGCCTTAAAAATTGCCGAATTTTTTTATTTTCCTTGTGAAACCAAGGGAAACCCTATTAGGTTTTGAACATGTTTTAAAATTGTTATTGATTTGTTAATTAGAGGGAAAACACATAATCTCTCATCTAAGTGTTGTTAGGGTCTAAACTGAATTTTTCAAAAGATAATAGTTTCTATTTACAGTGACGTCTCTATTACTTTGGACTTTAAATTCTCGTCTTATCTTTTAAGATGATCTTTAATTTTATTGATTTTGGAATTTGGATTTCATTAGTTTAGATTTTATTGATATGTGATTAATGGACCAAAAGAAAAAAAGAAAAAAATACATTGGGCCAAGTACGTAAAATGCTAAAAAAATGGCTAAATATTAATGTAGGATAACCGAAAACCGCCACCGCTAAACCGCCACCGCTAAGGGCCGGTTTTTACCCTTAACGGTGTAGGTGTAGGTGGTAATTTTTTCAAAACCGGCCTATCTGGTGTAGGTGCCGGTTTTGACCAAAACCGGTACCTACACCGGGGTTGTACAGCCCTATTCCATATATAACTGCCATGCCTGCTTTGGAAATGACTTGGATGTTCCTACTTCGTCTGTAGTTGTGGATGACTTCTATAATTTGTTGCCTGCCTACTTTTTGTTCCTCGTTAATCAGATCATCATGTACTATAAAATAAGGGTTAAATGCATGTCATGCCCCTGTGGTATGCGGTAATAGCAAATATGCCCCTGAGGTAAACAAAGTCTTTTTCATATCCCTGAGGTAAACATTCAGGAGCAAATATGTCCTTTCATACCCCTGAGGTAAACATCACGGAAAGGCATATTTGCTCCTGAATGTTTAACTCAGGGGTATGAAAATGACTTTGTTTACCTCAGGGGGCATATTTGCTATTACCGCATACCACAGGGGCATGACATGCATTTAATCCATAAAATAATAAAATACGGTAAAACTTAAGTCACTAAAATATCATTTTTCAACTTTGAGTTGGAAATGACGTGGTAAAATGATGATATGATAAGGGTTAAAAAAAATAGACAGTCTTAACGAAATGGTTCATTTGTCAAAAACTGAACATGTAAGTAACAAATTTTGAAAAATTAAAAACTACTAACAAACAAATAATAAATGATAAAATCTAAAGACTAAAATTCTATTTTTCTAAAATTTTATTCTCTTCTGATATAATTTGAGTCCTCGCTGAAATTAGTCTACTGGTATCTCTCAAAATAAAGTCCTACGTACCTTTTAAGCCAAGAAAAAGAAAAAGCAAAAAAGTTTAATAACTTTAAAAGTTTCTACTGCATGCTGCCGAGGGCAAGAAATAACAACAATAATTATCATCTTTTGCAACTTTCCTTCGCCAAAGCATCGGTATCTTTTGGGAAAGAACGCCAGCACGGCAGGACCACGCTAATGGCGATCCCCATACATGATAACTTGTCCCTAAGCGTGTCCCGCGCATTCTTATTGGGGACTGACGCGAGTTGTTAATTGCTACCATTTATCTCGCACACCCACCATTTGATAAAAGTTCGCATTCTCACCAATACTGCAATCATGGATTTATTACGATCGCAAGTTAAGCAGTGTAAGCCAACAATGTATGATAATATTTCATGTCATAATATTATATAATATTCTGTGTACTTATTTCTTAATTTATAGGTGGACGGCCTTTTCTGATTGGGTTATGGTTAACTTATGGGTAATTTATCTATTTTTATAGCACTCAGTACACGTTAGTTTTAGCAAGGTCGTCACACGTTTTAATGCCTTAAGGTGTTGGTTGGATATATACCATCATCCAACTAAACAAAGCGGAGAGATGCCATTTAAAAAATAAAAAATAAAAAGAATAAAAAAATATTTGTGGCTTATGCATGAGAGAAAGGGTCATCGATAAAGACAGGTAAGGTCGGTTTCTCGGAAGTCTTCAAAACGACGAGAAAAGGGTAAGCAACTAATTAATAGATGTCTATTTTTTTTTTGTAATAAGAGAAATTCGGATATTTATTTACGAGTATTGAATTCAGACGACTCTTATTTAATATCTTCACGATTTGAATTTAACGTCACAACAAATTCTAGAAAAATTGATCGGATTACTTGTCAACTTCTTATTTAAATTGAGGTTTTTTTAAGCATGTATTGTTTTGAACCCATAAATGTGGACCTAACCCATATTCTCAGCGGCTCTTGCTGCCACTTGAGTTGCCTGAGTGGATTTGAACCTTTATTTCATCTTTGACGGTTGGGGGGGGGGATAAAACTTCGTTTGGGAGACGTAAAAGGGTTGAGCATGTTTCAGGATCCGATTCGCTATATAGGACTACGTTTGTACAATCTCTCCCTAAATACTATTGGAGCTTTTGCGGAACTACTACGCTAATTCTAACATGGGATATGGATGCAAAGGAAGTTGGGCCGTATAAAGTTTTATGGTACAGTAGGAGCTCGGTCTTTTTTGGAAAAACGGCCCAAGTTGCCTCTTCTTCGTGGAAGTGTATTTCTCTGTCTATGATTCTCTCTCTCTCTCTATATCAGTTGTTGAACTTGAACCAATTATCCAACTACTTTCCCATTGTTCTTCGTCGAGAATTATTGTGCACATTGACCTATAGATGCACTGATCTAGTGATCTTCTCTTTTCTATCTTTCTGTCTCGCTTTTTCCCTGCTGTTAACCCATTGCAATTTGCAGCAAACAATTGGTGCACCCATCAAAATCCCATTTTTGTTTAGGCAACATTAAATCCAGCCAAGTCATAACAGTTTTTGTATCGGGAAAAATATGGTGAAACCTGCTGTTAGGAAAACAAGGTCCAAATAGGTTTCAAGAAAAAAAAAGGTCCAAATAGGTTATGTCTCTTTTGGACCAACACGAAGACACAAAACACATTAATTAGACTATGATTCAAGAGTAGATACGTACAAAATTAGAAAACGTATCATTTTAGGGTTCTAATAGGACGGTCTGCGAAGGGGGGCCCTCATAACAAATAATACTAGAATTATCCCCAACTTTTATTAAAAAATACCGGCTAGGACCCTCGGCCCATGTTTAGCCGTGTCCCTCGGATTACGTGTTGACAACTATTGTCAAATGGGTTAGCTTGATTCCCTGAATTCGTCTGTTTCCAAATATGCGAATGTCACCGATCGAGGGAAAGTGATAAGGAACAGGAGGACAAAAGAAAGTTTGTGATTGCTGAATAGCAGCAATTTATAAAGGGAAACCAATAGCACACGGCACTGGCCGACACAGTCTAGCCTACAATTTTGTTGTCATCTCCCTTTAATTGGTTGGGGAATTATCGTTGTTGGCCTTAAAAGATTAGTTTTTTTTTTGCTTTTGTTTCTCATCAATCCAGGGGACCCCTTTTGTCTCTCAGAACGCAGCCGTGTCTTACCCCTGAAGGCTGAATGTGATGTCTCATCCGAATACCATCACAAGACTCTCATCCCTTTGTGGAGCTGAAATTACCGCCTGAAATAGAGCAAAATCATGTAATGGGAAGGATGGTTAAGGCAGTCCATGGTAGGCCTGCAACAGTGGTTGATGGAGCAATATAGGACCATGACAGATCATTTCCCTGGTGTCCCCTGTCCCACCATGTTGCAATTTAATCAATGTCTTCGTAGTGGAAGTTGGGATATTTGTTTGAGCATATCAAAAGAAATGGGTCACCATTAAAAGTAGCAGGTAAGCTTTTGGAGAAACATTTGAGACCACAAAATCAATGTCTAATCTCAGTCTATTTCACAGGCATCGTGAGACTTCAAGCTATGCACTACGATCGTCGACATCGCGACCACTGGTTCGGATACTGCAGATTGACAGGTCAAGGAGTTCTGTATAGTCATTAAGCGTATGGAATCTTCAACAACTTATTTCCTTCGAGTTATTAATTTAATGAGTTATCACAATACTATTTCAAGTATTTTGGGGTCCAGATAACAGCTGAATCTTGAACGCCATTAAATTATAATTAAGGGATAAATGTAAAATTGGTCCCTGTGCTATACGCAAAAATCGATTTAGTCCCTGTGATATGAAAATCATCAATTTAGTCCCTGTGATTTCAGAAAGTGATAAAATCAGTCCTTGATGGAGGACCAATAACAAACGAAAATAAAATCACAGGGACTAAATCGATGTTTTTCATATCACAGGGACTAAATCGATTTTTACGTATAGCACATGGACTAATTTTGCATTTATCCCTATAATTAATCCTTCTCGACTTACTTGAAACGACGACCGTTCAAAACACAGAGGAAGTGTCTCTAAGTTATCAACACCCATGTAATAGCAAGAGGCTTTTACTGCACTCTAGAATTGGATTAGGATCTTGTAATTTTTATCCAAATTGTATAGTGTAATTTAGAGAGATAAATAATAGTAAATTTTATTAGTTAATATTATTTAAATAAAAATTTAAATTAATATAAATCTTATAATAAAATCAATATCTTATTTAAAATGAGTATCATAGTCCGGCACTGTTTATATAAGGAATGATTTTCTTGAAGGTACTACGGCCAAACACGAAGGCAGAGGAAGCAGCAATAGCCTATCATAGAGTAGCTAAACCCTATGCCGGTAGCTAGGGCTGGGCAACCATACCGGCGGTTTGCGGTTTAACCGCTACCGCCACCGCCCCCTGGTACTACTGGGATGCCACCGCTATCCAGCGGTACAAATCCCCGGGAAATCCAGGGGATATAAGCGGTGGCGCTGTCCCCGCTTGACACGCGTAGGGACACCGCCAAAACTATTTTTTTAATACTTTTGTAAGCAAAACGACTGCGTGATGTTTAATAAGCAACGAAGTCTTTTTGATTATTTAGAGTTAAAAAAAATCAAAAACAAAATATTTGAAACCCTAAATCCCTTCCGACCTTCCCTATCCCGATTCCCAAATCCCAGCCCCCCTTCTACCTCCCTCTTTTCTCTCGACGGGCTGACGGCAACGCTGCACATCCCCCTCCCCTCCGGCCTCCTCCTCACCTCAGTTCTCTTCTCCCTCCCCTCTCCTTCGCAGTTCGCCTTAGCCCCCAGCCGCACCACCATCTCCCCTCTCCTTTGCTGCCATGTGTCTCTCTCTCCCTTGTCGTGTATCTCTCTTTCCCTTGCCGTGTGTGTATCTCTCTCATCTCTCAGGTAACTTCTTAGTTCTTTTGATCTCTCTCTCTCATTGATGTGCCATTGCTAATTAATTAGCATAAAGGTTTGGTTAGACTTAATTCTAATTTGTAAGCGTGCGAATTGCCGAATTAGTGCTCTGTGTATGTTTATATGATGTTAAATTTGAATGTTTATATGATGTTGGATTATGAATAGATGGTGGATTAGGATGGATGACAGTTTGGAAATATGACAGAGTTGTAGTTGATGAAATTCTAGGGGAAGCTTAAATGTTTATAGTATGTTTGTAGTATATTTGTAGTTGTTGTTGTGCAATTAGAGGTTGTTTATTCCTTCTTGTTTCACTAATATGTTGATTTATTATCTTGTTTATAATAACTACTGGTTTATTCATACTGTTGTGCAGATGGACACTACTCATAGTGTTGGCAGCTTTGCAACATCCACTAGTTCTAGTAATGATGTGGGTAGTGCTAGTGCTAGTGGGAGTAGTACTTCACCCACCATTGGAATTAAGCCAACTTCGTCTGGGCTACCACCCCTATATCCTCCGTCTAAAAAGAGGAAGAATTCTAGGGAGTCGCAAGTGTGGGAGCACTTCACCAAGATTCCACTAGCACCAGAGGAGGATCCACTTTTGGCTCAGGCCAAGTGCAACTACTATGGTAAGATATTTCCATGTCATCACAAACAAATGAAACTTCGGGGTTGTGGCAACATAATCATGCATGCTTGTTTTATAAAGAGGAAGGTTGGTCATGTGGATGTGGGTCAAATGTTGTTAAATCATGATGCTTCGAAAGACACTGCGAGTGAAGTAGGGGTGATGGGTGTGACCCGAAAGTTTGATGAGAAGTGTATGATGCATTTGATTGCAATGATGATAATTCTTGATGAGTTGCCTTTTACTACTGTTCAAAAGAAAGGGTTTATGAATTTGATCAATTACCTTGAGCCAAGATTTAAGATTCCTTCTAGGTATACTATAATGAAGGATTGTATGCAATTGTATTTAGATAAGAGGGTTAAGTTAAGAAATGGGTTTAAAGTCAATGGGTATAGGGTTTGTTTCACAACAGATACTTGGACTTCGATTCATGATTTTAATTACATGTGTGTGATGGATCATTTTATTGATACTGGTTGTACTTTGCATAAGAGTGTGTTATCTTTTCGAAAAGTATAAGACCATAAGGGTGCCACCATTGCTAAGGAGTTAGAGGATTGTATGTTTGATTGGGGGATTGAAAGGATCCTCGCAATTAAGGTGGACAATGTCTCTGCTAATGATGTTGTCATTAATCAAGTAAAAAGGGGGCAGTTGCGTGGAGATGGGGTTGTATGTGGCAACGATTTTATACATTTGAGATGTTCTGCTCATATTTTGAACTTGATAGTGACAGAGGGTTTAAAAGATGTTAATGATTCGATTTCAAAAGTTCGAAATATGATTAGATATGTGAAGTCCCCCCCTCCCGGTTGATAGCATTCAAAAGATGTGTTGAATGTAGAAATATCCAATGTGGTCAGTTTTTGACTCTTGATGTCAGTACTCGTTGGAACTCTACATACTTGATGTTGTCTGTGGCTAAAAAGGTCTAGAAAGGAAAGCCCTAAAAAATTCCCCAAAAAATTCAAATTTGGCTCAAAAGGCTCAAAAAATTACAGGCCCAAGTATTGGTGGTTCAACCGGAACCATTCATACTGTAACCGCAATTGCTAGCAGCGGTGACCGCTACTAATGGTTGTCACCCTTAGCGACACCGGTGGCCGTTGGGGGCACAACCGCCCTCGTTAGTACCGCTAATCACCCCTAACGGCAGCAGTAACCGAAATTTCTAAACCTAATTAAGATTCTAATTAAAAAGTCACGTAAATGAAAATAACTATTTTAGGAATTAAATATCAGGAAATTGCTAAATTGGGTAGTCTGACTACTGACAATCTGAAGCATGCCTAAAGTAGGCGGGTTTTTTTTCCCAATTCTGTACTGGTTCAATTATCAAGACTAATAAATTATATCTTATATTGTCTAAAAGTATATATCCAAATCTATTTAATTATCATAAACATGCAAATTCCGACGCGTCAAACACAAGGAGTTGAAACGTTACCGACACTACCCGACTGTCACGCTCCTATCTTCCCTTTTCAAGCCGTTGTGTGCGCCCAATAGACGTTGAACGTTAAAGATCGACGACAAGTATAAATGCTCTTTTATTGCACTTCCTGATATGCATTAGATGCACATCTTGTCCGGCAACCGAAGGGAAGTATTTCTCTTTTCCATATTTTCGCACTAAATACAAATGTGAGTTCCCAAAACTCACTGTTCAACTATCAAGGCGGAGATGTTATAGTGAAATCGTGATTTCTTTCCCTTCTGGGTTTTACGTTAAGTGTTGTGGCACGCATAGGAAGTGAAGAAGAAGGGAGGGTCTTCTCACTTGTTCTTCTCTTGTTTGGTTTTGCTACGGTGTGCTTGGAGATTTTGGGTGGTCTTGTTGGGTTGGAAGGTGCTCTCGGTGTACCGGCCTAGGAACCCGAACATTAGACCAATTGTGGCTGGCGAGATGGGTTTCTTGAGTACCATATTGGGTCTTTGGGGTTTTGGAGTGGGAACTTCAATTGGGCTTGTGATTGGGTACTACATCTTCATCTATTTCCAGCTAACAGATGTCAAGGTCAGTGTCTTTCTCTCTTTTGTTTCTCTCTGTTTACCACGTTCTGTGATTTTGGCTGCAAAGTTGGGTTTCTGTTGGTTTTCTGGGTTGAATTCTCTTCTCAAGACTTCCTTGTTTGTGCAACGTTTGCTAAGAAAACGTTTTACTGTTTTAGTTCCTGCCACTGTCATTTACTCTTATAGTGATTTACTGAGTCATAAACAGCAAGAGTATGCGGCGGAAATTTTGAGCGCATTGTAAGCTATTGTCGTGCTTGCCTGACATATTGCCATGTATGGACTCTTCCGGAAGTGAATTCCTTTGTACCCTAATCCGAATTTGGTTGGACAGACTGTGCGGTGTAGGTAAAAATCGTGTAGAATCGTAGATTACAAACAAAAAGCTTTAGATTCTCTCGCAGTGTTGGTAGCAAATTCAGCTAACCTCAATTAGGAGCTTGCTTTCTAATTTTTCAACCGCTGTGACAAAAATTCAGTGGAAACTATTGTCATGGTGGGATGTCTCTCTCTAAGCACAAGGGTTGTAAAGAAAAACAAAAGGAATGAAACTTTGCAACGTAGATTGCATTTTCACTTGTTGTGCATGTCCAGGATCCCGTGGTTCGTCCTTTGGTTGAGCAGGATACAAAGACTTTGCAACGTTTGCTTCCGGAGATACCTCCATGGGTTAAAAATCCAGACTATGATCGTGTATGTTTTGCTTCTGTTTTCTCCAGTCAATCATGTACTGTGGTTGCCAAGGGTGCAATGTGCAGCTTTAGTAACAAGCTTCTAATACCTTTGTTTTTGTGAAGATTGACTGGCTTAACAAATTTATAGAAGTTATGTGGCCTTATCTGGACAAGGTATGCATACCTCTGATGAAGTTTATCTTTTCTGTAGTGGAAAATATTCTTTTTGGGTGATTTTTCCCTTTAGGTATCGAGTTTTGACCATTTAATATTTCTAGGCAATATGCAAGACTGCAAGGAGTATAGCAAAGCCTATCATTGCGGAGCAAATTCCCAAATACAAAATTGAGTCTGTTGAGTTTGAAACACTGACCTTGGGCTCTCTACCACCAACTTTTCCAGGTGGAACTGATATATATATATATACATCTCTCTCTCTCTCTCTACCGCCAACTCACGCACTTGATTGAGAAAAACATGTGCCACTGTCTATGAGAACCTAATGTAAATTTTTCCCTAAGCTTAGGTATTGCCTGTTGGTGCTTTACCACCATTTTGTTTCTAGAGATCTGTGCTAAGTCATATACGATGTGTTGAGAAATGGCTTTTTATTCCAGATCTTGCACACTCATAGGTAGAATGCTCATCTTGGTCTTGTTCTATGCCAGGAATGAAAGTTTATGTCACTGACGAGAAGGAGTTGATAATGGAACCATCAGTGAAGTGGGCTGGAAATCCTAACATTACTATTGCAATTAAGGCATTCGGGTTGAGAGCTACTGTTCAGGTATTTTTGTCAACAACTTTTTCTGAAGAGAAAGACTTTGTTATTTGTTAAAGTTGGTTACATGATTAAAAGATCATGCACTGAATGTACACATCTGTTGAGAGTGTTGCAGGTTGTTGATCTACAAGTGTTTGCTAATCCACGTATCACCTTGAAGCCTTTGGTTCCAACCTTTCCTTGTTTTGCCAAGATCTTGGTGTCTCTCATGGAGAAGGTGGGCGTTGATGGTTGACCATGCAATTTATTGATTTCTTAATGATAGTAGTGCAGGAAAAATTCCTTCGTTGGTACGTATGCTTCAGTTGGGGCTGGTGCCTCCTCTTTGATGCTGATAATGTCCAGATCTTACTGAGAAGATATATGCTCAAGAATATTTCTCATCACCTTTATCGCAGCTGGGGCTGAGCTGAGCTAACTCTGCCTTTGTCCCTTTTTTTGTTTCAACTTTTGGTAATATTGTTCTAACTTTTGCAGCCACATGTTGACTTTGGACTTAAGCTGCTTGGAGCAGATGCTATGTCTATACCTGGCCTTTATAGGTTTGTCCAGGTGACAGCTCTAGTTTCTTTCCCTCGCCCTCATCTCATGGGCTAAGTTGTATGATACCTAGTTAGTAAAATGAAATGATTGCTTAAACTTACTTGTTTGATTAAATCCCTGGACATCTGATTGTCTGCTTCATTATACTTCTTTGTATTTGGTAAAATCCTGATTCACTCCTGAATAAACCTCTTCCCCCCTCCCCAAACTCCCCAGGAACTTATTAAAGATCAAGTCGCAAATATGTATCTATGGCCCAAGGCCCTAGAAATACCAATAATGGATCCAAAAAAGTAAGCGTCCTTACACGGTTACACCTTTTACGTTCTTATGGCAAGCCTTTTGTTAGGACTTGCTAATGTTGGTTAATTTTTGGCAGAGGCATGAAAAGACCTGTGGGGATTCTCACTGTGAAGGTTCTGAGGGCAATGAAGCTTGGAAAGAAAGATCTACTGGGGGCATCAGACCCTTACGTGAAACTCAAGCTGACTGAGGACAAGCTTCCTTCAAAGAAAACAATGGTCAAACACAGCAACTTGAATCCTGAATGGAATGAGGAATTTCACTTGGTTGTTAAGGACCCAGAATCTCAAGCTCTAGAGTTACTTTTGTATGATTGGGAGCAGGTTTGTTTTCTCAGTATTCTTTTTGTGGAATCCTTGTGTCTGAATTCATCAACGTTGATAGGAACTTTCTGGATGAACATGTGGCAAACTATGCACTCATTTCCCACTTTCACCATCACTTGAAAATAAGTAGGAAATTTATAGCTGTGATCGAGTTGAAAACCATTCCTCGGGTGCTATTTCCCCCATCATGACTTTAAATTGTATTTCCTTAAAATTTTCCTTGTTTCTTCCTCAAGCTGTGTTTCCTTTTACTTAGGTTGGCAAGCATGACAAGATGGGTATGAATGTTGTTCCATTGAAAGATCTCACTCCTGATGAGCCTAAAGTTTTGACTCTTGATCTACTGAAAAACATGGACCCAAATGATTTTCAAAATGAAAAGTCACGGGGCCAGCTTGTTGTCGAAGTCGTTTACAAACCTTTTAAGGAGGATGAAGCACCTGATGATATGCAAGATCAAAATGAGGTACAAAAGGCTCCAGAAGGGACTCCTGCTAGTGGCGGTTTGCTTGTGATTGTCATCCATGAAGCTGAAGATGTTGAAGGAAAGCACCACACGAATCCTTATGTCCGGTTGCTCTTCAAAGGGGAGGAGAGAAAAACCAAGGTATATTTTCGTTATTGGTTGATTGTTACCATCACATTTGCTGTTTCTGGCTATAGATGGTATTGTAAGAAATAATAGGATCTAACATACCTCTAGCCATATTTGTTCAAGCACGACACAAGAGATCTGAGGGATCTTCTAGCCTATTCCTAACCTTAAAGTCGTATTGATTGAATACACAGGCATGCTTATATATAGGTTAGGCTAGGGACCCTCAATTTGAATTTAACTTTTAAATATTTCTCCCATCGAGGAATGAATCTGCATTTAAATTTAAAACTCCATTTCTAGAATTCTTATTGGAATAAATCTCTAACCACCCAATCTAATTAAAACTTTAAAACATGTAATGTGTGAGCCACACTTTAGTGGATATTAAAATAATATCTTACAGGTATGTCCTAATTTTATTACAAGACCTTGTCTGAGCATAGTAGCAAAAGGAAATAGTATACATGACAACAAACCTAAGTTGATAAAATATTTAAAATTGAGTACTGCATTAGCTTACTTGAAGCTATAATTGATGGCTATCCTGTCCCAAGCAGCAAATTTCTCTCTTAGAAATTTGGCACCCAGTTCACATCGATTGTCCTTAGCTGTAACACTGTTTCCGGAAGTACTTAAATTCCTGTGCTTTTCCGTTAGGTCCTTGCCCAAGTCAATGTTTTCTTTTTTCCGCAATAGTGTATTGACAATAACATTCCGTTGATGCAGCATGTGAAGAAAAACAGAGATCCGAGATGGGACGAGGAGTTTACGTTTACGCTGGAGGAACCACCTATCAATGATAGGCTTCATGTGGAAGTTCTCAGTGCCTCCTCAAGGATGGGGTTGCTGCATCCCAAGGTACACGTCGCATCCGCTATAAAATCATCTTAGCACTGGTCTCACTGGTCTTAAGATGGTAAAGCACTCTCAACTCCCTTAAAGTGGTAGATTGGGTTACGCTACAGAAATTGAAATATTGTTCTATATGATAACGGTATGAACTTAGTTTGTGCATTCTTTCTGGCATGAAAAGGTAAATTCATTTAAGACTATAAATTTTGTGATTTTGGTTTTAAAACTATTGATCAGAGTATGACCATATAGTAATGGAATTTTGAGTAAGAATAAATGAAAAAAGAGAATTACTTGACTCATAATTGCATATGTTTTTATAGCGGTCGTTGTTATATTTCTTTGTGTTGTTTATTGCAATCAGGAAACTTTGGGTTATGTGGATTTAAGTCTAGCTGATGTTGTCACCAACAAGAGAATCAACGCAAAGTATCATCTCATAGACTCAAAGAATGGACGGATTCAAATTGAGCTGCAATGGAGAGCTTCCTCATGACAGTGATCGCTATTATGCTCACGTTTGGCAAAAATTCCACGGGAAGTCCGTGTCCAGGCTTTCTTGTTTCCTTACGCTAAACCAAAATGTTTAGCGTAATGAAACATTTTGCTTAGGCCTGCTTTGTTTCAACTGTTAGTATATATAATAGCTGATTCAATGTTGGGCCCAACTGTGGCTATTTCCATAGATGTCTCCCTCCGCGCTTTTGATTCTGCTCAATTTGGGAACAAATATATGAAAACAACGATGCTAATCCCCCCATTTGTCGTTCTGAAATCAGAAATGGTTCTGTCCTGATTCCTGAAGAAATATCTGTTAAGTAATAAACATATAGTTATTGAGAAACTCGTGTAGAAATGAAAATATTCGAGAGTTGGTAAAAAAAAAAGTGAGAAGAGAAGATTTTTAATAAATATTATAATAATAATAAATTTTATATAATAAATTTTTTATTATTAAAATTAAATTTTTTATCTCAAATTATTGGACTCAAACAAAACCCTACACCCCGCTGATAGCTATCGAGACCCCCAAGAAAAAGGCCCTGTGGACAGATGTGATCTTTCCTAACCGCGTACTCTCATTGCAACTTACATGCCGATACAAATTGGTCATTCGAAATTTCGAGGATGAAGGCGAACTCGGAATCGTTTCGGTCAATCAGCCATCAATGGTTCCCAACTCCCAAGACGGGGGGGGATTTACAAGGGCCTGAGCCCATCGGATTTAGGCTTTACTAAAAATATAGGCCATCATTGGGGTTTCTAAACGTAGCTTTCTCCGCGGCGTATCCTCAGTGCTTCATCGTAATAAATGGTCGTCGGCACCATAATTCTTTTAATTGAAGGTTTTTTTTTTTAATCAGAAGGGGAGAGGACAACCAGTCCCTGTGAGCGTGATCATGCAGGGTCAATCTCTCGATAGGTCGATTTATATTTTAGAAAATATTTTTTAAAATTTTAAAATATTTTAAATATTGAAATTTGTAAAAAATTTAAAATGCGTAAATATTAAAAATTTTGAAATGTATATACCATAGAAATTTCTTTTTTGTTAAATATATTCTCTTCAAACTTTGAGATATTTGATTGAAATAAGAGAATTTGAATTACGAGTCTTGTAAACATACTATAATTATCTATTTTGCACATACTCTTGTTTCGAAATCAAGGGTCAAGATCGGGAGTTTACGATATATTGTGCAAAAACTAATGCAAATAAACAAGCATAGGCAGGTTTTGACATTCTTTGAGCAGTATACGAGTCCCAAACAAAATGGTGGCTTTTTTGCAATGTGACTCTCGAGAGGCTCGTTTATCTTTTTGAGAAGGTTGAAATACTTTTTGCATGGGTTCATGATTTTGACCTAATGTGTAGTGGACTTTTTATTCCTTTCCATTATTGATTTAAATAACTATAATGGATGTTGGACATTCGGCCATGTCTATCATTTTCGTGGTAACATATCGAACATTGGGCTTGAATAAATTGGTAATTAACAAATTGATTGGAGTAGGCTCCGTGCACAATCATTTTCTTGGATAGAAAGGACTCAATAATGTTCAACCTCCAAGTACCATTCTAGGCTTCTAGCACCCCACCTATAAAGGGATTCTCCTCCTTTACCGGCAGATATGAATTGAAGAGCTTGAGAGCATCCACGGACCCCACTATCCAAATGGGGTTTAGAAGTTAAAAAAAGCAGCTATCTTTATTCTCCAAATCACTCACTTAGATTCTTCTAATTCCCCAATTCCCTCTAATCCTTTTTCCCTTCAGAATATGAATCTGTTCTCCGACCCAGTGGACTTTATAAATTTGGGAAAGGGAATAGATGCCCGTGCCTTTGGACCCCAAACTTATGCGGCTCTCAAATTGCCCCAGGTAATCTACTTAGGAACAATGTTAGCATTTCCACCACTCAGAACGCTTTCTCGTCTATAATAGCGAAAAGAGATCCATAAAAGCCTACTTTTAAAAAAAAAAAGATATAAAGGAATACAACTATCTTCAAAACTATATAGTCCACGAGTGGACTCAAACGAGTCTTGATTCTCAAGCCTTGCCCCCTAAATGTACAAAGTAATTCAGATGCTGCCCTCATCAAACGGTTCAGGATTGTATTTTGTTTTAATGGTCCGAAGCCTATGCTGCGAAAGTAATCAGAGTGGAAGGGCCGTATAAGTTGTTTGACTATGGTCCCGCCACTGGACGATCACGATCGGTCAGAGAGAGAGAGAGACAGGAACAGAAAGAGTGGACTTTTAGAACACAGCCAAATTGGAGTCAGAAGGAAAGTAGTGTCTGTTTGGGAAAAGACAGAGACAGGCTTTGCACTGGGCCCAGCTGCCCAGCAGCACTGCCCCGAAGCCCCATTCAGTTTTTCTCAACTCTGAAACCCAGAAGAGACAGCATCCACAACCACAATCCACATTGGTTTTGATAAATCCAAAAGGACCAAAAATAAAACGAAACCGTTTTACCGATCAAGACAACTGGCGGACCTGACCCGAGGGCAGAAGCGAGAGAGCAGGATTATCATGCTCCTGTCATTCAAACCTGACATATCACGCCGTCAGACGCACCCGATTCAGATGAGTACCATCAACCGCTAACTCCGTCAGGATATGCTTTTGCTATCTCTTAACCTCCGTCAAGTCTGTGTTGTACCGTAAAGACCCTGCCATGCCAAGCTGCAGATGCGAGCTACCGCCTTAGTCCTGAGGGAGTACTCCAAGCCCTTATTCCACCCGTATCGTCTCTCTCTCTTTTTGCAGTTACAAATTGTTTATTCATGTGCTCGATTCTCTCTTTACGAGGCACTACGCAGCTACTTTATAAGCTTCTTCACGGTCCCGTTTGGTTTACGCTGCATTTTGCAGTGACCTTACGATCAATCCCTTGCACTCACTGAAGAAGAAGGAACCCGTGAGACAACGCAGAGAGACATGAGGAACTCTTGTAGGTGTTCCCTACTTCACATGGCTATTGTTTTCCTTCTTTTGTCTTCGTTCACTTCTTCTTACAGTAGTGATCTTGAGGTACTGTTGAGGCTCAAGTCCGCCTTGGTTGGACCCAAAGGTTTGGGCCTCAAGGACTGGTTGGACTCTTCGTCGCCAACGGCTCATTGCTCCTTCTCCGGCGTTTCCTGTGACGAGGACTCGCGGATTGTTTCTCTCAACTTGTCTTATATTCCTCTCTATGGCTTCATTCCTCCGGATATTGGGCTGCTGAACACACTGGTCAACCTAACGGTCGCCGGCGCCAATATCACGGGAACACTACCGTTGCAGATGACGAACCTCACATCACTTAAGGTCCTTAATATCTCCAACAACCTGTTAGCAGGCGACTTTCCCGGAGGGATTATTCTCGGAATTACACAGCTCGAGATTCTGGACACTTACAACAACAACTTCTCGGGACCACTTCCGACAGAGGTCGTGAGATTGAAAAATCTCAAGCATCTTAGTCTGGGCGGGAACTACTTTACCGGTCCAATTCCGGAAAGTTACTCCGAGATTCAGAGCCTCGAGTACTTGGGCTTGAACGGCAACTCACTAACAGGGAAGTTTCCTGCTAGTCTGGGCCACTTAAAGAATCTTAAAGAAATGTACGTCGGGTATTACAACGGTTTCGAAGGAGGTATCCCGCCAGAGTTGGGATCGCTGAGCTCGCTCCAACTCCTCGACATGGCGAGCTGTAACCTCACCGGCGAGATTCCAAAGAGTCTGAGCCTTTTGAAGAATTTGCACACATTGTTTCTACAAATCAATCGCCTTACAGGTCATATACCTCCTGAATTCTCTGATTTATATAGCTTGAAGTCACTGGATCTTTCAATTAACGAACTCACGGGAGAAATACCGGAAAGCTTTGCACTGCTGCAGAACATCACACTAATCAATTTGTTCAAGAACAAGCTGTACGGTCCAATCCCGCCCTTCATTGGCGACCTTCCGAATCTTGAGGTGTTTCAAATATGGGGAAACAACTTCACGCTCGAACTTCCTGAAAACTTGGGGCTGAACGGAAAGCTCAAGGATCTCGACGTGGCTAACAATCATCTCACCGGCTTGATTCCTCCCCATTTGTGTAAAGGAGGGAGGTTGAAGACGCTGATCCTACTGGAGAATTTCTTCTTCGGACCAATACCTGATGAACTTGGCGGGTGCACGACGCTTACCAAGTTGCGTATCATGAAGAACCAACTCAACGGAACAATACCGGCGGGGATTTTCAATTTGCCTTTGCTAGGTATCATCGAGGCCAACGACAATCACTTCTCCGGAGACCTTCCTTCGAAACTCTCCGGGAACGAGCTCGGAATTCTCGTGCTCTCCGGAAATCAAATCACCGGCAAAATTCCCCCGCAAATTAGAAATCTCAAGAATTTGCAGTTATTATTCTTGGAAATGAACCGGCTTTCGGGGGAGATTCCGGAACAAATATTTCGTCTGCAAATGCTCTCGAAGATCAACGTAAGCACTAACAGCATCACAGGCAAAATTCCAGCTTCAATTTCGAACTGCACTTCTTTATTGTCCGTGGATTTTAGTCTAAACAATTTGATTGGAGAAATTCCTAAAGGAATTTCCAAACTGAAGGATCTCAGCGTCCTCAATTTCTCTGGAAACCAACTCACCGGTGAAATCCCTCCCGAAATCAGATTCATGACGAGCCTCACAACCCTAGATCTTTCTGATAACAATTTGGTGGGGAGAATTCCCACCGGCGGACAGTTTTTGGTTTTCAACGATAGCTCATTCTCCGGAAACCCCAATCTCTGTCTGCCACATCGTGTTTCTTGCCCCTCTGTGTTGGGTACGACTGGTCAGGATTCGAGTCGGAGTCACAGCAACTCCAGGTCCTGGAAAGTCATCATAATCGTGATTGCGGTGGTAACGGTGCTGTTGCTAGGGCTCGTCACGGCTTACATGATGCGGAAAAAGAAGCACCAGAAATCTCGGGCTTGGAAGCTCACCGCATTCCAACGGCTCGATTTCAAAGCCGAGGACGTGCTCGAGTGCTTGAAGGAGGAGAACATAATAGGGAAAGGTGGTGCCGGGATCGTGTATCGTGGTTCCATGCGAGACGGTGGTGACGTGGCCATTAAACGGTTGGTGGGTCGGGGTAGTGGACGGAACGACCACGGGTTCTCGGCCGAAATCAAAACTCTTGGCCGAATCAAACACCGAAACATCGTGAGGCTGCTGGGGTATGTGTCGAACAACGATACGAACCTGTTGCTATACGAGTACATGCCCAATGGGAGCTTGGGGGAGCTGTTGCATGGGTCAAAGGGAGGGCATTTGCAGTGGCACATGAGGTATAAGGTGGCCGTGGAGGCTGCCAAGGGTCTGTGTTATCTTCACCACGACTGTTCGCCGCTTATTATACACAGGGATGTGAAGTCCAACAATATACTGCTGGACTCAGACTATGAGGCTCATGTGGCTGATTTCGGGCTCGC
The DNA here is from genome assembly GCA_963930655.1 of Myrica gale. Classification (NCBI taxonomy): domain Eukaryota; kingdom Viridiplantae; phylum Streptophyta; class Magnoliopsida; order Fagales; family Myricaceae; genus Myrica; species Myrica gale. The sequence continues at coordinate 7,884,579 of OZ005609.1, read as the reverse complement.
CAAGTTCTTGCAGGACGCTGGAGCATCGGAGTGCATGTCCTCCATAGCTGGCTCCTATGGTTACATCGCCCCAGGTTTGCCCTCTCATCCTCGTACTTGTGGTGTTTGTAATAAATGGGTGGTTTGCTTAGATATATGTCATGCAATAAAGTTTTACATATTTGATTTAGCAAGGGAGGGTAGAAGTTTTGGCAACTCCTGAGCAGATTGGTCCAAGATAATTATATCAGGCAAATGAAACTGTGAAAGTGTAATGCTCTAACGTCTTAACAAGAATAAGTAGCAATAATAACATTTTTAAAAAAATATATAATATAATATGTTTCCTTTTGATCTTGTTTTGGTTTGGATTTGGATCGGCCATTAATTGCATCCCTATAGTGAAGGTTTTGAATTCAATTCGACCAATATCTGATTTGTTTTGTTACTTTCAACGTGACATAAGCGTCTGAAGTGATCTCATTAATCTTTGTCGTGCGATAGAGTATGCATACACGCTTAAAGTGGACGAGAAAAGCGACGTGTACAGTTTTGGTGTCGTGCTGCTGGAGCTGATTGCAGGAAGGAAACCTGTAGGGGAATTTGGTGATGGCGTGGATATAGTGAGATGGGTTCGGAAAACAACATCGGAACTCTCTCAGCCTTCCGATGCGGCTTCAGTCCTGGCGGTGGTAGATCCCAGGCTCAGTGGGTACCCTCTGACAGGTGTCGTTCACCTCTTCAAGATAGCCATGATGTGCGTTGAGGACGAGAGCTCTGCTAGACCCACCATGAGGGAAGTCGTTCACATGCTCACGAATCTTCCTCAGTCTGCCCCAAGTCTCATCAATCACTAGATAAGTCTTGGGGCTGATCAAATCAATATTTTTGAGTAAAGAATAGTTGAAGCCATTTGTAATAATCTTGCGACAGCAGTTGCACGCAACTAGAGGCATGCTTGGTGGGTGAAAGTGATCAAATTTTATTTTTGTCTTTTGTAAAATGCTTATTTCTGAGTTGTTAACTTGGTCTGCTGGGCTTAATGTATGGTGTTGGTTGTGAAACTGTCTATTGATCTATGCTATAAGTGAAAGGTTTGATGTTTATGAATTCTGTCCCAAAATTTGTATTAGGGGAGCGTCCAAGTTGCTCTCTAATTGTTCTTTTCAACGGCGTCGTTGATCATAGAGGGCCTGCTTAACACACTCAAGTGGATGTCCGTTTCTGTAAAGAATTTTAAAATTTTTAAGATTTTTTTTTAGAATTGTAAATATTTATTCAGTTTAAAGTTTTATAGATTTTTATATAAAAACTGAGAAATTTTTAAAGACATTTAATTTTTATTAAAGTTTGTAAAAAATTGTAGAGAAATAATTTGATATATTTTTTTAATAAAAAAATATTAGAATTATGTGAAAAAATAGGGAAAGAAAAGATTTGTTAGAATTTTTTTAAAAAAAAATATTTGAGTTTGTGTGAAAAGTTGTTGAAATTTGTGTAAAAGTGATTGGTGCTTGTGTATAATTTTTTTTAAAATTTATATTACTTTGTGAATTTTATTAAAGATATTATATCTCAAAATACTTTTTTTTTTGTAAACTAACGTATTCTCGAAGACTTGAAGTGTTAGACCCTCCTGTGTGGACAAAGACGAGCTGCTTCCAGAAGGCAGAATCTTAGGATATCCGTAACCGTGAGGCCCATTGTTGTTGAAGACATGTCAGGAGAAGTACCTCTAAGGTTGACTGATTCAGTCCCAACGGCCATGCTGCACCCGATGTCAAGGGCCGCGAACTGGACCCATGTTTCGATATTTGCCTTTTGGGTCATCAACGACAGCTCCACAGCCCAAAATTTGACCCAATGGCCTATAGGTTAGAGCATGATTCGAGAGCCACCACTTGCCTTTGTGCACGTTTCTCGCGGTTGCAGCAATTTTGTGAGATGCAAAGAGAGATAGGAAGAAGGAAAATTCAAGGAGACGAAAGCAAGTGATAGTAGATCAAATGCACGAATTTCTACTTGAACCTGTTCCCAGACACAACTATCATGGGAATATGAATTTGTCCTCACCCAGTGGGCTGATGTCCTGGAAAACGAATAGATGCTCGAGACCTGTTTCCAAACTCGGGCAACACTCGTTCTCGTACTACACTGGGACTTTGGAACAACTTTTACTCACTCCCTTATCCATCCACCTTGTTATTTCAGTAATTAAAAGGAAAGAAAGGAGATATCCATGCTTGAATATGATAAACGTTGAAGAATCTATTTCAAAGCAAAGTTCATTGATGAACACCAGATCATTGTAGAGTAATTAAGCTTTGACTATTCACCTCTAAAACCTGACGAGGATTGCTTTTCTTAAAGGAGCGTTCTTGCTTTTTTTTCACTTTTATCCTTTTGATGGCACCTTTTCTTTTGCGTACAAGAATATGATTCTAATCCAGCTTTCCATCTCAATCGGTTTATGAAAAAAAGGAAGAGAACATGAAATTAGTTTCAGCCCCACCAAATTATTTGCACATAAAGAAAAGCAAGGGCTTTGTTTTTAATCTGCGGCTCATTCCCCGTATAAGTTTGATCCTATCTGGGTCCCCCCAGTGGGGAGATAAACATACAAAGAGGGGTTGCCGCGGAGAGCTAAGCAGCATTGAGTCATCCCGACCAAAAGAGGAGATGACAACCTCTCTCACTTTTTTTATCCTTCACGTTTCTTCCGTTTTCTTGCTTTTCTCAGCATGCTCTTCTACGTATACTAGCGACCTGGAAGTACTGTTGAAGCTCAAGTCCGCCATGATAGGACCCAAAGGTTCGGGCCTTAAAGACTGGTTGGACTCTTCGTCGCCAACGGCTCATTGCTCCTTCTCCGGCGTTTCCTGTGACGAGGACTCGCGGGTTGTTTCTATCAATTTGTCTTACGTTCCTCTCTACGGCTTCATTCCTCCGGATATTGGGCTGCTGAACAAGCTGGTCAACCTAACGGTCGCCGGCGACAATATCACGGGAACACTACCGTTGCAGATGACGAACCTCACGTCAGTTAAGGTCCTTAATATTTCCAACAACCTGTTCACCGGCGACTTTCCCAGAAAGATTATTCTCGGAATGACACAGCTCGAGATTCTGGACACTTACAACAACAACTTCTCGGGATCACTTCCGACGGAGATCGCGAACTTGAAAAATCTCAAGCATCTTAGTCTGGGCGGGAATTACTTTACCGGTCCAATTCCGGATAGTTACTCCGAGATTCAGAGCCTCGAGTACTTGGGCTTGAACGGCAACTCACTAACAGGAAAGTTTCCTGCTAGTCTGGGCCGCTTAAAGAATCTTAAAGAAATGTACGTCGGGTATTACAACGGTTTCGAAGGAGGTATCCCGCCAGAGTTGGGATCGCTGAGCTCGCTCCGACTCCTCGACATGGCGAGCTGTAACCTCACCGGCGAGATTCCAAAGAGTCTGAGCCTTTTGAAGAACTTGCACAGCTTGTATCTGCAGATCAACCGTCTCACAGGTCATTTACCTCCTGAACTCTCAAGTTTGGTTAGCTTGAAATTTCTGGATCTTTCAATTAACGAGCTTACTGGGGAGATTCCAGAAAGTTTCTCAAGACTAACAAATATGAAGCTAATTAATCTGTTTAAGAATCAACTTGTTGGTCGAATTCCTGCATTTATCGGTGACCTCCCATCTCTTTCGACGCTTCAGTTATGGGAAAACAACTTCAGATTTGAACTGCCAAAGCTCTTGGGCCAGAATGGAAAACTCGAAAGCCTTGACGTCTCAAAAAACCAACTCACCGGCGCGATTCCTCGGCATTTGTGTACAGGGGGGAATTTGAAGTCGTTGATTTTGATGGAAAATTTTTTTTCTGGGCCAATTCCGGAGGATCTTGGCGACTGCAAGTCGTTAACAAAAATCCGAATCATGAAGAACTTGCTCAACGGGACGATCCCGGCCGGGATTCTTAACCTGCCCTTGGTGGAAATTCTCGAGTTCAACGACAACCGCTTTGCCGGTGAGCTTGTCGCCGAAATATCGGGGGATGCACTCGGAATTCTCATACTTGCCAACAATAGCATCAGCGGCAAAATCCCGCTGGCTATTCGAAATCTAAAAAACCTGCAAATATTATCACTGGAAATGAATAGACTCTCAGGTGAGATTCCTAGTGAAATCTTCAATTTATCTATGTTATCGAGAATCAACATAAGCGGCAACAACATTAGCGGCGAGATCCCAGCTGCGATATCTGGTTCTACTTCGCTCGCATCCATCGATTTTAGCAGAAATAATCTCTCTGGAGAAATACCACAAGAGTTAGCTAAGTTGAGGATTCTCAGCACTCTTAATCTTTCTCATAACCGGCTCTCTGGCATCGTACCAGATGCAATATGCGGCATGACAAGCCTCGTAGTCTTCGATGTATCATATAATGATCTCGTGGGAAGAGTTCCTAAGGTTGGGCAGTGTCTTTTCTTCCAAAACAGTTCATTCGCAGGAAACCCAAATCTCTGTCCAGAAGGCCAGGTCTCCTGCCCATCTTTACTGGGTCCGGTTAAGAATTCGGGTCAAAGCCGAGGAAGGTTGTGTTCTCCGTTGCTCCTTGTGGCTATCGTAGCGTTCATCACTGCTCTGTTGTTGGTACCACCTCGCAGCCCAAGCGACAGGTACAAATGCGAATGCGACGCCGACGCTGGAATTGTGAAGCGAGGGAATGCCACGTCAGAGCTCGTGGACGTCCGAAGTGGCCTCCTTGTTGGCAGTGGTGGACCCGGCGCTTAGATATGGCCCATATGGGTAACACTGTCAGATTTCGCGATGGAAGCAGTTATTCGCACTATCACCTCAGTTCTTAGCTTTATGTAATACTTGTTAACTGGTTAAATCAATCCTGTCTGCTTTTTCAAATTTAATATCTACTTTAATTTAAAAAATACATTTTCTCAATTTTAACTATCTAAATTTTTTAAAACAATCTCAAACAGCTTTTCTATTTTAATCATTTATTTTTATTATTATATTTAAATATTATTTTTCAAAAAATACAATTCTATTTTTTTATTGACCTTGCTCATCAAAAGTGTGCTCCTCGATTAATTACTCTAATAATGGTCATGACTACACGATGAGATATTACCTTGTTGATGGTATATATCCGCAATGATGATATTTATAAAAACAATCATAATTCTCCGTAACATGATTATGCATAATTCTTCATATGAGCTCAAAGACATTATGAAAACATGCATAATTCTCCATAACATGATCATTGAAGTTGAATGAGATGAACAATACACGTTGGACTTCGATTATGAACAGCGCAATGCAAATCCTCTCGAACCAGTGTCACATGATGAATCGGATACACTCGCAAAGTTTATTCGTAATCATCTACATATTAGAGACAAAGAAACTCATTCTCAACTTCAATTGGTCCTGGTCGAGCACTTGTGGCAACTACATGGCCAATCATGTGTATACTTTATGTTTATTGTTTTTCGAGAACTTATGGTTTGCAATAAAAATGACAATTTCACTAAAATGTTCAATAAAAACAAGTGCGCAAAAAAAATCTAATACCTAATCAAAATTGCAGAACTAAGGAGTAAACATTAAATCCAAAAAATTCCACAAGAGGCGTGAGATGAAAACAATGGCAAATGGAGTATTCATGCAGTGAGAGCATTCTCTTGTTCTCGGGTTACAGCCTATATTTAAGTCCAGATTGAAAAAAAAAACACAGGGTATGTTCGTTTTCACCATTTTTTCAGGATTCTAAGTATATTCACAATTCTACCACCGAACATATTCAGAATTCAAACACAAAAACCAATACATTTTACACAATCTCCAACAACTTTTTAATTTTTTATTCAACATAAATTTTCTCTCTCTATACTTTTTCACATAACTCCAATATTTTTTTATTAAATAATTACATCAAATCATTTCTCTCTCCACTTTACACAAACACCAATAAAATACTATTCAACATAAAAATTCACAACTTCTCTAAAATCCTACCTTTTTCTCAAAACGAACGTCACCACAGAGAAATTAACATTCGCTGGCGAGCCAGCTGGTGAAGTGCCAAAAGAGGACAGTTGACAGTCGCTTGCCCCCTAGGCGAGCGAGCCGCTTGCCCACTGTCCACTCGTTTTGCGGTTCTCTTTAAGTGGGAAGGAGAGAAAACGGGAAGAACCTTGTTTTGTTCCTTCCTTCGCTTGATTGTGCCCTGGTAGCCAATGAAAAAAAGCCAGAACGAAAGCAATCAATTTCTTGATATGGCCAAAAACTTGTACTCTTTTTGCTGTTCTTTTAAAAAACGTACTTGCTGCAAATTTTTTAACCGAATTAAGAGTCGCAATTGGCACTTCGCGACTTATCCTATAATTATAGTGGGCAAAATGGCTCGCTCCCGCGAGGAGGAAGCGACTGCCCATTGTCCACTTCTTGGACAGTGGCAAGGGGCTCGCACGGCAGCTCGCGCAGGAAGCAAACGACTGTCCACTATTCCCTTTTAGGACTGTGGGCAACAGGAGAGCAGAGAGGGTGCAACTATCGTGCAACTAGCATCCTGAATACGACAGTAATCTTTTGAATAGAAAAAAATCCAAGTATTCCAGCTGCATTTCTTTCTAAGGCGAAGTATGGCTGATGTGCTTCAACCTCAGATACAATACGTTGAAAAAGAGGACACCTCATCCGGAACCTCCTCCGAAATAGTCTGGGAGGATATACTCAGTCTTCAGCAAAATAGTCGAGCATAAGCCTTTCATGGCCTTCCAACCGATTACGCATGATGTAGTACAGATGTACCTACGTCGTTGGCTACCACCATAGTGCGATGATGATCATTCTTCCATAGCACTATTAATTACCTCTAAATCATCATCAGAGTCATCATGAAGTATTTTAGGAAGAAAAAACGAGTCAGAAGAGAAAAAATAGAGGTAGAATGAAAATAAATCTTGGTTGAGGTGAATGACTATTGGAGAGCAGATGGTCTTATTTATATTGAAAGCATAAAGGAATTTTTTTAAAAAATATGACCGTTGGAAAAATGTCAAATTTCAAATAATATTACCATTAGAATTACACAAAATTCTAAAAATATAACAGTTGGAATAAGACAAATTTTAAAAAATATGATCGTTAGAATAAGACAAAGACAAGTATATAAGAAAATGACCACTAGGATAAGATAAATTTTAAAAATTCCGACCGTTGGGAAAAGACAAAATTTAAAAATCCGACATTTTTAGGATAATACAAATATTCAAAAATATAAATGTTAGAGAAAGAATAAAGAAATCTCTGAAAATAATATTTAAATAGAATAGTAAACGTGTATGGTTAAAATAGAGAAGATGTTGTAGATGTTTTTAAAAAGTAGGTAGTTAAAATAGATAAGTGTGCTTTTTGGTTAAAGTAGATATCCAAATTTGAAGAAGTTGCTATAAATGCTCTTATCGGGAGAGAACATGTTTATATTGGGCTCGATTGCCAATTTCAATGTCAGATTCCGGTGTTCTAGGTGAACTTTGGTGCCACGCGTGGAGGGATGGTATCATCAACTACAGGCACATCTTCGACGCATTCCAGTTGTCGTTGGCCGGCGCGTGCACCCTCACGCACCTCCCCCGATGTGAATCTATTTGGGTGGTTCTGTTTCTTTTCTCAGGGTCCAGTTTCCTAGCCGCATTCCGGCCGACCAATGGCTTATATTTTGTGTGATTTGTTGTGTTTTTCTTGTGTATGTGAATTTTTTTATGAAAGATTTTGTGAGAGGGTGCATGCGGTGACTACCAAGTTTTGGCTGGCTTCCTTGCTTTAGCAGCTGCTGTTCCGGTAGTCTTTCGTCTGCTACTTACCATTTTTGTCATGAACCTTGTTGTCTATTTGTGTTGGTGTGGATAATCTTTCGGGACTGTCTTTCTTGGCAAAGTTATTTACTGTTATTTAGACCCGCTTAGAATTTACAGACTTTTGGGTTTTTCTAGTTAAGATATTTTTGGCCATTTGGAATCAAGCCTCTAAAACCATTCAATGTATAACCTTTAGGGCTTTAAATGATATTGTAATGAGCTTTTATGTCCATCTTCTTTGTATCCGGCCTCCTCGGAAGACAATCTGTATTCATCACACTTGTATGCTTTTTTATTGTTAAATGAAATTCAAGTTTATTTAAAAAAAAAGAAAGAAAGAAAGAATGAATGAAGCACATGACAAATGCATTTTCTATAGATGTTGGTGGGGACTCATAAAGAACATGTTTCTTACTATTTTGTCTTTTACATTAACAAAGATGCAAATATACAAACGGTAATCATTGAAATTTATTATTAATATAGTATTATTAGGTGAGTTTTAAATTATATTTTTTTAAAATTATATTAAAATTTGTGTGAAAAGTTATTAAAAATTGTATTGATGCTTGTGTATGCATTTTTGAGATTTGGATGTTAATTTTGTAAATTTGTTGAATAGATTTATATTCTATAATATTTTTACAAACCAACACGTCGTTAATTAATAATTTTAAATTTTTAAAAATAAGAATCAATATGATCGAAGCTGCTCCTTTACAACTTCACCCTGTCAGATTGAAACACGAGAAAAATAAGAAATAAAAAACGGGAGGGATTTGAAGAGGTTAAATTACTATGTTATCCTCCTCTAATTCAAAAATATGTTTTTCCGCCATTTGAGAGGCGCAGAGAGGGAGCGAAAGACATGGAGACAAAAAGCCCTCCGCCATGCCCGAACACGGTGGCTGTCCGGAGAAACCCTCAACGGAGGGCTAGGGCTACCCCTAGCACAAATGCTCCGCAAATCCTAGTCCATTCACCGTCCTCAACAACCGCGCGAGGAATTCCATCATTTCCTATGCAGGACATTCTTTCAATCGAAATCCCCCAAAAGGGCCAAAACCCTCCTCAACCAGTCCCCTCATCCTCATCATCCTCGTCCCCTCGAGTTGTAGTCTCCCAAAACCTCAAAGTATACCTCAGAATTCGGCCCCTTTTGCTGCCCAAGATTTCAGGGCGAAACGGCAGCTTGGGGGATCAGAATCCTAGGCTGAGAGCCAAGAATGCGTGGCCTCAAAATCCGGCGAAGAAGAGTGCTGCGAGGGACAGTAACTCAAAGAATAAAAACTTCATAGAAGTTTGTATCGAGGTCAACGATTCTCACTCGGTGAAACTATCGCCGCCCTCAGCCGTGAGGGAATCGAAGCGGATCAAATCCGAGGTTTACGAAGGGTTTTCCCACGTGTTTCCGTCCGAATCGTCTCAGTTTGTCGATTCTGTCCTTGTTTTTAACCGTTTGTTTGCAGGAGAAAATGCAAGACAATAAAAGGAGTTTTATTTCTCAGAAAAGAAAAGATAGTGTACACGCCTCCTAAACTCTCATCACAGATTTTGTGGAATGTTTTTGTTGATTGAAATCACAGGATGAAGTGTATCTCAGAGAATGGTGAAGCTTCTAGTAGACGATTTTCTGAAGGGTAAGAGTGGAATGATGGCCGCATTGGGCCCAACTGGCTCTGGCAAGACTCATACTGTTTTTGGGAGTCCTAGGGAACCTGGTATGGTACCACTTGCGCTTCAACAGATCTTTAAGCAGTCTGAGAGAAAGGATTCTGCGTCATCGAGGTAAGTGCTGATTGCGAAAAATGTGCTAAAAGCATTTCATTAATAAAAATATTAATTATTATTCTGAATTTAATCTGATTCATTGAACTGTGAATGTGAGATTTTTTCTTAATTTTGCCAGATGTAGTATCATTTTCTGTCCCTTTTCTGGTTAATATCATGGAGCTACTGAGGGTTGTAAAGATAGAAGTGATCTCATATGATGTTTTTTCAGGTCATTTTCCATATCAATTTTCGAAATATATTCGGAAGGAGGAAAAGGAGAGAAAGTATTCGATTTGTCACCGGATGGAACTGAATTGAGCATGCAGCAATGAAGTATAAAAGGCCTACAGGAGGTCTATACCTATTTATGTTGTACGGTCATGATGGATAATTCTGTGAGATGTGTGTCGACGGTGGGGATAAAACTGTTAATATGACTTGTCTGTCTATTCAATTGATGTAACAGGTGGTCTTTTCTGACGCTGGACAGGCAGAATCTTTAATAGCTCGTGCTATGTTAAAACGCGCCACGGCAATGACAAATGCAAATAGCCAGTCAAGGTGCATGGCCAACCAACAATATTTTTTATCACCATTTGCTACAGTTATTATTTTGTATTTCATAATCATATAGATATAGTTTCTTGTGGAGTACATTTGATTATTGTCTGGTGGGGTTCTATGTTCTGAGGTGGATTCAGTACCTAGCTAGATGAATGAGCTTCCCCCAACCCTTTCATATTGCGAAGTATTTTCTTCAGGACTGAGAGTGTTAGAAGCTTATTTCACACTGGAACTTATTCTTGAAAAGTTGAATTGATCAATAGTCATTATCTTGTTAACAAAATTATCTGATTGGCAGGTCAACTTTATCATCCATATTCAATCATGGTTAAAACAAAACTTTAAGAATCACTTGATTTGCTCTTCCCACTTTGGTTGATGGGCTTGTAAAAATCTATAATGCGTTGAAGTTTAATTTGTAGCAGTGAAAACATGGTCTTTGATTTGATATCAATGGCCGCTGTTTACTACCCCTTTTAAGATTTGACATGATAAAAATGGGCTGACAGAACATGGTCTATTCGTTTTGTGGTGACCATCAAGTTGTACTTAATTATCCCCAATCCCCTGTCCTACATTTACCTTATTGATGTTCCTTGAGATTTTATACTAGCACAAATAAACATATGTAAGTTATGTTGGATTTGTTATTGATCATCGTTGAATTCGAGTATAAATATGCTTCTCTTTCTTTTCTCCTTTGGACTTTTTTTTTCAGAACCTTTCCTGCAGACTTAAAGATGATTACATCCATTTCTGTCCCTAATATGAGGAGTGGCTTGTTAGTATTTTTGAAAATACTACTTTTATATTTATGTTGTTTCCCCCGTCTTTGCATGGTCGAAGCCGGTCGCAGTGCATCATTAACATTAGCAGTGTTGCTAACAAGGTCGATGAAGTTCAGAACAATGCCGTCTTGACTATTGTTGACCTTGCTGGAGCTGAAAGAGGAAAAAAGACTGGGAATCGGGTATTTTTTTTTTAGAATAAGCTTATTCGTTTTCATAAACTGGTAATTGGTAGGAGATCCAAATTGAGTGGACTTCGACTTCATGCATCCTTGGCCTAGGGGATGGGAGTATGTGGGTGTATCACTATGTACATCACTGCTCTTGTAGAACTTTGGTAGGTTGTGGTCTTTCACGGTCACTCTAGATACCATCTAAGATTTGAAGCTCAGAATTGGCTTTTTGTTTTTGATAGTAGAAGATTATAGTCTTTTAGAAGGAATGTTCATCTCCTCAACATTAGAAAATATCGAAGCATTAGAGCTCCAGGAAATTGCTGTAAGTACATTTTCCAGAATAAGATTTAAAGAATGCTGTTGGAATCTTGCTTTAGGGACTTATAATGTCACATGCGATGCGGTGAAAGGTGGATGTCAAACGTATGGTGTTGTGACCTTGGTCATGGATATCTGTATCTCAACTTACTCCATCAATTTGCAGGGGGCAAGATTGCTTGAAACTAATTTTATCAACAATACATCAATGGTTTTTGGACTGTGCCTAAGGGTATGTACCCTACATTTGGTTCATTAGATCTCATAGTTATCTATGCTTATGGTTCATTTTATCCTTGTCTTTGTTGGTATATTTGCTTAACATTTAACCAAGGAATGGTTAACCTTATTCATTTGATACCTTTCTCCTCCTATCCTTTATACATCTCTTGCTTCCTCCCTGTGCTGTAATATAGGTTTTTCCTTTTCTCTGTTTTCAGTCTTTGTTGGAGCACCAAAAGAACCCCAAGAAGCCATTGCAGAAGCACTTCCACAACTCGTTGGTAATGCTTCTTTTCAATTATTGCACATGTTAGTGTCCTTCATGCTTTTAGGTCACATTTCTTTCCTCCAATACCTTTCGTTTTCAAGGGTGTCAAATTTTGGTTTCTTCTTGGCTGAGAATAATTGGTAAACACTGTCTTGTAGTCTTTTGGTCTTTCACTCTTTGATGTCTTTTAACATGTTTAATCTGTATCAAAACATAAGCTACAGTTAAACTTTTTCTCTTAACAGTTGACCAAGTACCTTCGAGATTATTTGGAAGGCAAGAAGCGGATGGCATTGGTATGGGGATTCTGGTTAATGCTGTTTTTTTTTTCTGTTTGATTAGATCTTCCATGGCAAACTTAGTAGTGTTATGCTTGCAAACAACATTTCTCCTATGGGCTTCTGAAAAAATCTCATATATGGTTTGCAGATTTTAACAGTTAGAGCAGGAGAAAAAGACTATCTTGATACATCGTATCTGCTAAAACAAGCTTCACCTTTCATGAATATCAAGTAAAATAAATATCCGGATACACACATTCTGCAGAAATCTTATTCAAATTTAAGTTTTTTGTTCTTATGATTGCCTTTTAACGTTTGTAATTTTAGGTTCAATGGTGTTGAGGAGTCTTCCACTATGAACTACAACAAAAGGCATTTCCAAGCATTGTCTCGAGTTGAGCAGCCCAAAAGAATGAAAATTTTCAGCCATGAACCTTGCGTGGTATTTTATTCAGTCTTTTTTCTAAGGTTTAAATATCTGTCACGTGGAGTTCAAGGTCTGTGTGTAGCACCTACAAATAGTTAATTTTTTCCTCCGTACTTTTGGTGTTCTTAGTATAACTTCTCAAGTCCATTTCTTTTCATGAGATCTTAAAATGGAATTTAGGTTCAGTGGCCGTTGGATGGAATTTTGGCCTCCAAGTATTACGGGTACAATGTTACCGTATAGGATTCTCCTGCGATATTGATATCATTGTATAACTTTGAATTGCATGGAATATATTGATCCATGGATGTTGCAACTAGACCTAGTTCAGCAAGTAATACTGGTTGTTGTTGACATTGATTCCATTGCAATTGCAAAGTTTATGGTTAGCTTTCATTACCCATATCTGATATTTGTTTTGACACTGCTAAAAAGAACTCACTTTCATTACTTTCAAAATGTGCTGAATGATAAGGACTTATGCTTCGTAGGTATTATTTGTTATGATTTGTTCTACAATCTACAGCCTGCAGGCAAATAAACATCCAAATGCAATAGTTTATTAAGGTTACATTCAGTGTTGAGTCTTTAGTGTTTGTTGGGATACACTTGTGTCTCTGCTGAAACCTGAAATGAATATCCCGGTCCACATCATAGCTGCAAATGGATTTCTTAGGTCATAAAATGTGTTATTGGATGTTGTTCCTGGAATCATTATTTGATCAAGCTGTTGGGCATACATTTGGTACAGTTATCATCACTATTTCCCTAATATTAGTCTTACTCACTTTTTGAATGATACTCTGATTTCAGTTGGAGGAAGGAAAGAGTATTGGAGATGAACATGGGCTTCCTGAGGAAGGTTGTATTAAATCATTGCTTCCATGGTTTTTCGTTTGCCTGCCATTTACCTTGTTCTAGTCCCTCAACTTGCTTCATCAGGCTTATCCATAGAAGATCTGACAGAGTCAGTTAGTTCCTTTCAGAGGCTGCAAAAATTTACAGATCGGATGCTGGTGAAAATGCAACCACAAAGTCAGACTTTGTTGATGGGCCAGAGAAAGAGAGAAACCACCAGATTTTGCAAAATTTTACTAAAGCTATGTGGCATGTCTTGAAGCAATACAAACAAAAACTCGAGGTATTAATAAATTAGTAGTAACTTATGTTTAAACTTTGCAGTTCATGTCTCCATCTTAAGGGTGTTTTTTCTCCTATTCTATTGCCTTGTTTCCCTATCAATGCAATTTCAGTGGTAATCTCACCAGCATGTTCAATTTCAAATTGGTGGTTCTGATCAGATGGCAGAGAGTGAAATCCAAAGTCTTCGAGAAAACCTTAGCAATGAAAAGACTCGAAATCTTGCGCTTGGAAAAGACCTGGAGGATTTGAGGTCCTGCTGTACTTGTCCCAAAGTACTACGGGGGGATGCCTCCATGGTCAAAACCTGCTCTGCTTCCGAATCCACAGTGGAATTAAAGGGGCTTAGTTCCAGTAAGGTTCATAAGGTTTGAATGTAGCCTCTCTCTCTCTCCCCCATCCCTGTTCCTTCTGGTGCTATTTATATTTATAAATATTAATTTTTAAATGTTCAGGGAGATGCGGTTCATTCTTCAAGCCTCAAGGCATCTTATCTTAGTGGCGCTTTGGAAAACATTGACTTCTGTCCTAGACAGGATAAAGATGTGTTCTCTGAGGTAAGAAGGTCTCTGCAATAATTTATCTGTTTATTTTCACCAATTTCCAGCCTGGGTTTTTTACGACCGTTAACCGTCTCAAGTCATGAGTGCTTTTTGTCAATATAAAGTATTTGGATGGTATTCCAAGGTGAAAAATAATAGAGTTTTTACAGTTGACTTAAAAACTTTTTACTTTAACCTCATTTTCAAGTACTTGCTAAATACCGAAAAACAAGTCAAACAAATTACACATTTGTTATACAAGTTAACAAACAGACCCTTACATCCAGTTAGGACTCAAATTGTCCATCTTAGGTTTATTCGCTTCAGAACTGGTAGATGCAGAAGATCTTATTGTCAGTAATTGTTTTATATTTTTTTATTCGGCACATGAAATAGTTACAATAGCTTTATTTACAAGGTATCTTAGTATAGTTTTCAGCATGGTTTCCAACTGTAAGTGACAAGTTCCAGGATTTCAGATTCTATTATCAACTGTTCTCAGTCACATCCCATCCGTAGACATGACAGCTGTTCATCAGTGGAGCTGGACCAACTACTTACCGAGGAGGATGAGGTTAAATTTTGAACTAAAGTAGTGTTTTTCTCCTCATGTTTCTTTTCAATTGTTTGTTTTTGTTCTGCTTTGGTGCTTAGCTTTTATGGTTCTTCGTGTACGCTATCCACCTAAACATATGAAAACATACCATGCCATCATTGCATATGAATATCTGCTATATGCAAACTATTGGTTTATGCAGTACATATATTTCAAATGTCAGTAATGCTTCTCATTAGTCTTTTTCTTGAGATAACAACAAATATTGCGGCATGAGGGACCGGGTATGTGCATTAAAGAAAAAGAGCAATGCTAAGCAAATGGTGCCCTAGTGGTCCATGCCACTAGCCCTAAAATGAAGAGATTTGAGAGTGTAGAAACACAGACACATCTTAATATGTTGGTCATTGTAAGGTCAATCAACACGTAATCCACCAGAATTTAAGAATTTATCTACAAAGAGTTTTATGGTTAGAATACGGACACTGAGGTATAAATTGGTTAATATAATGTGGCACTTCTAGAATGAATAAGTTCTGAATACATAGCCTTTTTCATGATTGGGAAATCATTGTCAACTAGAGACCCACGTATATTAAGTATAAATTGTTTCATGGTTGTTTTTCTTCTTTTTTTCTCTTTGTTCTCTTGCATTTTTAGGATTCTTTGGATTTTCCGACATCACCTAAGGAAGATGTTGAATTTTCCCAAGGATGTAGCACTTTTGATATGCTGGATAGTCAACCAATATCTGACACTTCCTGTAAAGACTTGAATTTTGAGAAACCAAGCAGGTCAGTGGAGTGTTGTTTCATTCTAAAAAGTTTTTAGCTGCACACTGTGGGTTTGTAGGATCTCAATATGTATGAGTTTTTTCCTGAAGAGTTCGTTTCTAATTTGTTGCTATAATCAGGAGACCTTTGCCTGCATCGTCCACAATGCCGAGGGATTGCAGTGTATTGGATGCTGAGGATGGAATTATGGAATCAGTGGTAAGCTGTTTGTATTTTCTCTCATCTTCTAGCTTTTCTCCTATACATCACACAAATTTTTCAGCAAGTGTATTCTGAGAGGATCCAATGTCACTTGAGACTTGAGAGGGTGTGAGATCTCGCTGAAGTAATTATTTGATGCAGTAGTTATTAATCCCACTGAAACATTCAGTGGTAACCCAGCCCCAACAAATAAGCATGCATATAAAGTTAATTTTGGGGCTAAAGATGATGAAAGCTAACTACTGTAAAATTGAAGGACATCATAATCTGCCAAAGATAATTAAGCTCTAACTTTCCTTCTTTCTTTCTTTTCCTTCACAGGAATTTTTGGGTCCACCTCAATCTCGAGAGGAACATGTTACATTTAACGAAGAATGTGGCGCTGTTGATGTGCCAGATATTGAACCAAGAGTTGATTCTTCCAGCAAACAAGTGAAACCAAAAAGGTAAATTGGCGTTCCATGTTGAACATATCACTTTGTTGTCCTAGGTCCACAACATATGACTAAGGTTGTTGGCCACTTGTTGCTCGTCATTATCTTATCTTGCCTAGGAGGATTTTTTTTAACACGTGTTACTTCTCTTTGTAGTTTTAAGGTCGGTCTCTATATTTTGTTGATACAATAGCTTTGTATTTTGTCGTCGAAATTAGGAGACTTTTGCCTGCCTCATCTATATTGCTGAGGGATTTCGGTGCTTTGGATGTGGAGGATGATCTTGAGAAACCATAGGTAAACTGATAGCTCCTCTATTTTTCTAGTTTATTTGCTATACCTGCCTAAACTGAAAGTGGGTGAGAGTCACGAAGTAACAAGTCAAGTCCACAACTCACTAAGTTGGACTTTGGAACCAAAGCAATTTTTATGACACCGAAGCACTGAAGTAGGACGACCTCCTCATCAGGTGGAATCGGCTCCCCCATAAAAGAAAAACCAGAAAAAATTTAAGGAGAGAGATAAGAACAAGTATCCCTGGGAATTTGATTAGAGTTCTATATCGAATCATTTGCAGGGCAATAGAGCTGGAAGGAAATTGGCTGCAGATGAAAGGAAAACAACTGAGGGTAGTATCTCTCTCCTGCGTTTCCTTAGAAGCAATCTTCACCTCTAACAAAGCAATTCTTTCATCCAGTTAGAACGAAAAGGCTTTTTTTTTTCTTTGGGTTTAGGTATATAGGCGAGCGATTTTTTTTTGGGCCCTGTTGCTCTATATTTTGAGCAATCTGGTCTATGTAAAAGTACTGTCATTGTTTCAAATAGAAAGTCATCACGTAAGAACTCGAATCTTTCAGTTGTATAATTCTGACCAGTCATGCACTTTCATGCCTAAAATGCTTGTAATTCCATACCGTATGTATCAACGTGGAATATTCCTTTATTCTCTCAATTGTTTATAATATAAGGCACGAGGTTCAGTTGAAACTTTAGACCTAAAAACATTAAATCAAAATTAAAAAAAGACAAAAATCTCGGTGTTTTTTGACCAGACATTGACGGAGCATTCCGTGTGGAACACTGGTATTCCTTCCTCGCTTCTTAATGCTGTCGTACTTTGAGCATTAGGCACAACAAACAAATCCTACTGTCTCGTGCTATTTTCAGAAATATCTTGTTTTTTTTTGTTTTCTAAGTCAGAAATATCTTGTTTGATATTAACATTCTATGCAATTTGTGGTGCTTTGGAGCTTAAGGAGTATAATGGGCCGTGTGACGCGGCGTTCCCCTGTTTGAAGCTAGCCTGTGAGGAGGCCTCGTCTTGTAAGGGCTCCTCGACCTTGCTGGGCCCTGTGAGCCAGCCCCAAGTGGTGAAACCCTTGGGCAGAGTTGCACCCTTTTTAGTCATCGAAATTGAAAAAGGAAATGAGAGAGTTTGTGGAATCATAACTGAACGACATTGGACAAATCGGAGTAATCGGATAATATAAAGCCCATTGATACATATATATATGTGGAAGTGTTCTCGCGTTTGCTGGTACTGTGGTAGACCTAGTGTTCCGTCGGTCCACATGAGAATTTGGTGAGGTCGACATAAATGCCATTTTGATAAACTTTTTACAACATATTCCAAGCCAACCATAATACTTCGGACTTTGGACTAAGGAAATGGATTATGACTGCTTTCAACGTCTTAATCCCAACTTTGTTAGCTCAAACTTTTTGTTCTTATCTTTACTTTCCCCTCTCCTGAGTAACTTTATGAGATCTTGTCAAAACTTCGTGAGCTCACTTTTATAATCATTCTTAATTATGTTTTTGAATCCTTTAAAGTACTATCCATGTCTCGGAAGCTCGATAATTAGAGCTCACTTAAAATTGTGTGGGTAGGAGGCACAATTTCCGGTACTATTTTTTTTTTAAGATAAAACTGATGACTTATGAGAGACTACAGGTTGTGCACTGCGGCACTTGCCTCCTTAATACTTACTTGTGTAAGGTGGATTAATTTTAAGGGTGGACATTTGTTCCGGATTAAATTGGAACATTCGATTGTAGTACTGGTTTCGTTGTTCTAGTACAACTTACGGTCATTTTCGGTATTGGAATCAGATCGAAAATGTCAGAATTTTTTGTTTCAATAAATAAAAATATATATATATATATTAAAAAAAAATTCAGGACTCAAAACGATGCACTTTTTTAGCCCTGTTTAAAAAAAATAAAATAAAGTAGTGACACTGGTCAAATGACCCAGGTCACTTAACCTAACGAAAGATCTAAATCTTTCGAAACTATTCGAAAGTTCCAGCCCCCTGCCCTCACCCCACTCTCCCTGCCGTGAGCCCAAGCCGTCAGCGACTGATGAGCGAAGACTTCTGGAGTAAAGCAAATTATGTTCATCAGCAGTGCCGAAATCTATAAATGATGGTGGAAGCTGGAAAGAAATCATATACACTACTTCATGTGCGACTCATATCTGGGTTGTGACCAGGAGTATAGCTTCACTGTCGACATCAGAGAACGAGGAGACCCGATGAAGATAATGGCGAAGAATAAGCAGACGGAGGTCATCATTTTCATATGCTATCCTAGTCCTAGTTTTTAGCTTTATTCTAATTGTAACGTTACGAACTAAATCATCTCTTTTAGCTAGGGGTGCAAGTCCGGTTTATTTAGGATCGTAAATTAAATGAAATAGAAATGTGAACTAATGATAAATTTTCAATACAATGAAATGTGATTATTTATTTAGGATCGTAAATTAGTCCGCTTTCTCAGAATCTCAAACTAATTGGCTGTGTTTGGGTGTTGTTGTGATTAGGGTATTCTTTTTTTCTCAAAAAATATTCACGAAAACTTGATCTAGATAATATGGACGACGATATGATTTCTGATACACCCCTCACACACCTCTTTATCATTTTCGTTGAGATATTGAATCTAAAGGTGGGATATGCTATTTTTTTTCCCCCTTTTTAAGACCGAATATATCATTGCTTATGATAGTGTGCCAATCTTAAAGCAGATAGGCTTCTTTGTAATTTGTATTCTGACCCCCATAAAGAAAAATCTTCATATTATATCCCCTTATTTAATATGAATTAATATGGCTCTTTAAAGAGACTTCCCTTAAAAAATAAAAAATAAAAAATAAAAAGTCGCACGTGACTTACGTGGGGACCAAAATTGACAGCTTCAACGATAAGCCCCCTTTCCTTTTCAGCTTCTTCGACCTCCTCTTACGTTCTTTTTTTTATAAAAAAAAAAAAAAAGGCGTACGGAAAACTACCTCTCTATGTTCTTGACAGCCCATCTTTGCCCCGAAAACTATTATGAAAACGCCCCCAGAAAATGGCGTACCGGCATTGGCAGTTTTCTCTGGGTATTCTCCTGAATCTTTTTTCACATTCCCTAGAAACAGTCATTAACCGGTTCGTTCAGTTAAGCCGGTCGCCTCCCGAGCCACGGCTCTGGCGCACGCTTGTCACGTGTAATTAACCATTACAAAAACTAAAACGAACCGACCCTTCGCTAAAACAAACCGACCCGGAGAATTGAGGAAAAGAAAACTAAAGGTAAATTTTAAAACCACCATTTTCGACGAAAAAACTTCGACTTTTTGGTTCTCTCCCTCTGTTCGGAATTTCTCTTCCTGGCGGTGCTTTCTCTCTGGCGCTTGGATTTCTTTCTCGCTCTTCACAAAACCATCGCTTTGTTCTCCGATAAGCTATTCAAGTACGTGGGAGGTGGAGAGGGTGAAAGTGAGAAATCGAGAGAGTTGAGCTTCTCCGCGTGGAGGCCGAGTCAGACCTAGGGTTTCGAGTTCATTGAGGAAGGTAAAGAATCACATGCCGCGATTCTTAATATTTATTTTCTTAATTATATTTTTGTGTGTTTCGAACTGATTTCCAATTATTAGCTTCATTAATCACACAGCTTAGGACATCATGTACGAGGATTTTTGGTATACTTCCCAAATATATTTCTATCCATGACACCCCTCGCTGAAACAAGCCATATACCCAGCGTGGTGCTTTTTTGTAATGCTATCTATGAATTCTAGGGTTTGGTACTCTCTGCCTATGTTAATTTGCTCCCCCTTATTTTTGGTAGTATCCGTTATTGTGGAGAAGATGAAAGTGTCTCTGAACGAGCTTGAACTGGTTGGTTTGGAATTATGGGTTTGATTTGGTTAGTATTAGTTCGATTAAGCGTTACGTTCAACTATATTCTGTTTTGGGGTTCTGATTTGGAGCCTCTGTGGCCGTTTCAGGAATGAATTAGAGTTTTCTTAATGGGGGGTTTCGATTGTATCGAATTGTGGGGCATTGATGGTCCGGTAATTTGAATTCTGTTAGACGTATGGTGTTTTTTTTCTAAAACCTACATTGATTGTCTTCCCTAATTGGCAATGTTAGGAGCTTTGGCCAGTATTATTTGGCGCAGGGAGAACTATGCCTAGAAACGATAGCTTTGCATGAGGCTCGATCTTTTCTTCAATTGTTATTCATATATGAGCATTCTTTCTCCTATCATGTTTAGTAACTTTGTCCAACTTTCAGTTTGGGTTGTTTCGTTTTCCATGTATGGGAACTTTGGCCAAAAAAATTTTGTGGGTTGTTTGGACGAGCATGCCTTCATGCATTTCACATGTGAGCCTTGTTTTCAGATGCTTGTTTTTTTTATAACACAACTAACTAAAACTGTAAAAGCCCAAAAAGGTATCTAAATATAAATATCTAGAGATCCCATAAAAGTTTCATGCAAGAATAAAAACGGCCATTATGTCCTTCAAATTATGAGGAGCTCTATATCTTTTGATACCCTTGTACTTCTGTTCTTCCAATACCTCCAGGAAGATAACGGACAACTGTTCGGCATGCAACATTGTATTTTGAATTTTAGCTCTTATTTCTTGCACGTGATAAGCCAATATTGATCTATCAACCCTAAAGGAAGTTTCAAATTTGGGAATTGTGATAATGCAATGCCCAAATGCTGCAGTGTTTCAAGTGATAAGACACTTATCATACTTGGTGAAGAGGGTCGTGGTTATAGAGAGTTGAAATGATACAGTAGTTAAAAAGTGGAATTAAGCTGTTGCTGAAAACCAGAATTTCCTTTATTACTGCTTTTATCAGGATAATTAGAAGTCATGTTCTTGGTATAAAATGTAAACAACATTGGTTTTGTCATCCTTTTTTTGTAACCCTTTTGTGGTTATAGAAGGTTTTTCCAGAGGTTATTTCGTGAGTTTTGGGCTTGTTTTTGGTACGCTACTAATGGATTTGACTAGTTTGTTGTGCCGCAATGGATTTAGCATGGTTAATTGTTTGGCTTTACAAAACAACTCATTACTTTTTATATGCATTTATGCTGTCCCATTCTTACGTTTTTGTATAAGTGGGTTCATGATTTCCCTTACATAACTTCTAATCGATGTCTCTTCTTGTTAAGTTATGGGTGTTAAGATTATTTTACTTCGTCATTTTGTCACCCCCTATCAAAAAAAAATCTCTCCCTCTTTCCGTTGGTCCAATAAAGGAGTCTTTCCTTGGGCTAGCTATTGATTGCAACCAGATTTGCATATGTAGTTCTGTAAAGAGAAAGATAGTTTTAACCATATATGTGATTTCTGTAGATACAATATCACTACATTTATTGTATGTAATTTTATGTCTGTAGATCATTGTCCTACAATTGCTGATGAGCAGTTTCCAATGGGAGAACAAGCATCAGCATGCGACAAGGACTTCTTTGATATTTGGAAACTTGGTGTTTGAAGCAGTATGACTCTTGAGGATTTCTTTACCTTGACCGAGATGAAAGATGGGCTCACAGCCCCATCTCGTGTTGCAGAGCTACTCAATGTAATGCAGAAGGAGAAAGATTCTGTCACGAAGAATGTTGGGGATGCAACCAGGCAGTGGGCTGCTGTTGCAAGCACTATTGCTGCCACAGAAAATAAAGATTGTCTTGATCTTTTTATTCAGCTGGATGGACTTGGGCTTCTGAATGAGTGGTTGAAGGATGCTCAAAAATACGGCAATGATACAAGTGAGAGTTTTGTGGAAGAGTCGATCAATGCACTGCTACGAGCACTTGAAAAGTTGCAAATAGATAATGAGAGATCAATATCTTCAGGGATTTTAAGTACTGTCCAGGACCTTTTTGGCCACAATAGCTCTAAGGTCCAGGATAGCGCAAAAAAGTTATTTGATAGCTGGAAGCAGGCTAAGGCTTGTGATCCCATTCACGAGGATAATGATGATGGAAGTAGACGGTTTGCTGAAGAGGATGGTGGGCAATCTGCTGTAGACGGCCCTATCTCTAGAGGGATTGCAGATGAAGAAAATCATGTGTTACAACATCCGGGGGATGAATTGTCACCTTCAAGAAGCTCAGAGAAGCTTCCTACAGAAAAGGTTGAAGATGTGCAGATTCCAAATCATAATGATCAGCCTGGATCCCATGTTACATCAGACCACAACAACACTACGGATAGAACTCCCGACTCTTTGGCCTCCTCTTTGTCAAAGTCCTTGCTAGAAAATATTTCTACAAAAGAAGTATCCCCTATACGTGCTGCAGAAGGAGCGGATTCTGGGGCTTGTGGTGTTCCAGTTGCAAAGCAAGGCAGTGATGTGGTACTTTCTGATGTTCTCAAATTGAACGAGTCATCTAAAAACGAAAAGCAGGTCCACAAAGTTGACAATTCTTCAGAGAAGGTGGACATGTCAGAGATCTCTTCTGCCTCTGGTGCATTGGAATCTGGAGTCGCTTGTACTGTTGGTGATGTTGCAAGTCCGCAGATAGCAAACGAACCTGCAGTGCAGATTATTGCTGATTCCAATGAGAGGGATGTCTGCTGTAAAACCCCTGCTGTTGGTGATGCAAGGACATCTACTTCTGACTTTAGGAGTGGGTTAGATGATAAGAGAGTCATCAATCATTGCAGTGGGAAGGCAAGCAAGGTTGTTGGTCAAGAAGGTGAATGCTGTTCTAGTGCTTTTCTGGACTTGTCTGCCAATGGGAGTTTGTCAGGAAAATCTGAGGATTTAGATGCTACTCTTTCAAGGATGGAAGACACTGGTGAAGCTGATGAAGATAAGAAGCATAGTAGTGATGAAGGTGATGATTTGACTAATTCTTCTGATTTTCCTGAACCAGCAATGGATACCACAAATCCTGACGTGCTAGACAATAGAAGGTCCATTATTGAACTTGAGTATGGCATAGTTGATGCTCTAGAAGTTGCCCGACAGGTTGCTCAAGAAGTAGAGAGAGAAGTGGAGGATTATAGACAACCATTCTGCAGCTCATCCTCGGAGAGAATTTCAGAAGGTGGAATCAGGCAGCCCGGTAGCCCAGACTCTATTAATGGAAACCACAAACTACCTACAGAGGTCCCACAAGAGGTGGTGCCAGCTGGGCAAAGTCATTCTGCTGAGACAAATCCCGAGGGTGATGGAGGCTCAATCAATTCAGGTAATCTGGACAATGGACCCGAAAATTGTGCACTTGATATGGAGTCCTCGCAGGTGACTGAAGCGGCTCAAGAACCAGAGGTTAATGCAGAGAAAGGCCCGTGTGAGTTTGATCTGAATCAAGAAGTCTCCTCTGACGAAATGGATTTTCCAGCAAACCACTCCACAGCCATTTCTCTAGTTGCTGCCTCAAGGCCTGCAGCAGCTCCTGGATTGCCTCTAGCCCCTTTACAGTTTGAGGGGAGTCTTGGATGGAAAGGATGCGCTGCTACTAGTGCTTTCCGCCCTGCATCCCCTTGGAGAATTCCTGAAGGCGATAAGACTGTTTCCATTGGAGGAACCCATGATGGTTCAAAGCAAAGGCACAATTTCCTTGACATTGATCTGAACATAGCTGAAGGTGGAGATGAGTTGGGAAAACAAGTTCCCCTGTCATCTGGCCTTCCTTCTGGGGAATCTTCTATTGAAGTGATCCCAATTAGGTCAGGGAGGCTGAATTTGGATTTAAACTGTATTGGTGATGATGGTGAAGCTCAGTTGTTGGATTCAATTATGGGAGAACAGCTCTTTAACAACCGGAGTAGCCATCGCAGCCCATCTCCTGCCTCTTCATCATCATCAATGCAGCAGCCTTTTTTGAGGAACATCGATCTGAATGACAGACCTTATGTTCACAATGATGCTCTGGATCACGGTTCTATCAAGTCTGCCCAATTTGCTAATGCCCATGGAGTTCCTAAACTAGATGTTCCTGTTATTTCCATCATGGGTACAAGAGTGGAAGTCGATAGAAAAGATTTTCTTTCTCAAACTCTGTCTATGTCAAATGGCAAGTCTATGGAGCCTACAGTTGATGCTAGCATGACAAGGGCGGGGGGTGTTTTGGGGATGGTTCCCACAGTGTCTTATGCTCATTCTCCAGTTTTTGGGTTCAATGGACTGACAGCAGGGCCCACCATGTCTTTCTCTTCGGCCGTGTATGGACCTACTGGTTCAATTCCGTATATGGTGGATTCTAGAGGAGCACCTGTTGTGCCTCAACTTATGGGGTCTGCATCAACTGTTCCACCCGCCTACCCACAGTCTGCCTTCATTATGAGACAGCCAGGTATAAATAGTGCCGGGCCTTCTCGCCCGAATTTTGATCTGAATTCTGGCTTCATGATGGAGGGAGGGAATAGAGACTCGGGGGGTTTTAGGCAGCTTCTCATTCCCGGTCAAGGTAGGTCTATGGAGGAGCACTTGAGGACCACTTTACAATCCTCTTCAAGCTCTGGTATTGGTGCAAAAAGAAAGGAACCAGATGGTGGATGGGAACCATATCCGTTTAACTACAAACATCAGCAACCGCCGTGGAAATAGAAGTGTTTATTTATCTAAGCTCCTTCCTTTCGTTGGATCTGTTCAGAAATCCAACCAAGCAAAACTGATGCTTACGATGCCTAAAATGATTTAGAACAGTAGGTGAGCCCATTGGCTTTAGTGGGAGGGGAATTAGAGCTGAATAAAGCTGGGGGAATTGTGAATGTAAGATGATTCTTGCCATTAATTGCTGAAGGAAAAAATTAGGCTTATTATTTAACTTTGATTTGGTTGTCTCCTGTTCTTTGTTTCATAGATGGCTCTTACAGTCATAGAAAGGTTGGTACATTTAGCTGTAATTTCTCTTCCTTATATCACAGAAATTTATAGGAAGTGGCCCTTTTTACCTTGTTTTGTGGTTCTTATCCTATATATTACAGTATAAATTAGTCAATTTGTGTTTTTCTCCTGAAACTGCTGAACTATGGCCTCAATGAGCTCGAGCCTCAGTTTGGTACTCTTGAACTGTTGGCTTCTTTTTTGTGTGTAAATTTTGGACTATTAGCCAGAAGTGAGGGTTTGACTTCCCGCTTTCAGTCTCTATTCTGGTCAGATCTGTCGGCGTGGCGACCATTGTATTGCTGCATATATAAGTTGTTGTAGTTGGCAAGGGAACGACCAGCAAAGTGTCCTTGTCAGGTGGGTGACCATTGTATTGCTGTATTTACGGATTAATCTGTGTTCACAAGGTATGCTAATTGAGTGGTAACAATATCCAGTTTGGATCCGCGCCGAAAATCTTTTTCAGTCCTGGTGACATCAAACAGCGACGGCACAGCCGTGACGTTATTAATTGTGACGCAAGCCCCATCCCCACGTGACGCATTTGATTACAGGCCGTTTCTTTGGTAGCAGAAAAAATCAGATTTGTCCAACCAAATGGGTTTCTAACGTGGATCAAGCATAAAACTTCTCCAGATTAGAGGTAGAAGGAAATAAAATCGTTCATTTTGTCCATTTATGGGAGCCCAGCCTTTTACCTTTGATGCTCATGTTACACTTCGTAAACAACACTACATATTAATTAGTAAGTAAATTCAAACAATGTGAGTGTTGCCACAGAAACCATGTCCTCCTAAAGCAGCAACACCCCTTCCCCCATCCTCACCCCAAAATGTGCAAATTATATTCGATACAAACTACATCTAAATTTTCTCTTCCCTTTTAAAGTGTACAAAGACAAAAATATCCTCATCCCCACGAGGAAGAATTTTCAATAGTCACGTTTGATCCCACAAGGAAATGGTATAGGAAATCTTAGGCACCAACTTGATGGTGCTACTTGCGCTTGTACCTGGAGGAAAAAAGTTGAACAGTGAGAATTGTCTTCCAGCATTGTGGCGGGAAAAATCAATGAGTATTGCTAATGCAAGTCAGAACTAGAGAGAAACTGAGGAACTCGTTTCATGCATACATACAGAATTTCATGATTACCCAGAAATGGCAGACTAGATAGATGCATGAGATCCGATCAATGGCGGAAGATATCTTGCCATGACCAGACCATAATGAACTTAGTTCTCAATTAAATCGTATTTTGCAAAGCACCTCAGACCTGAAAAGGTGAAATGGATTGTAAGCTAAATCATACCTTGACTTGCTCTTAAATGAATTCTTGGACTTCTTGTGCGCAGCAGTGGTTCTTTTCTGTTTTCTCTCACTCATGTCTGTATGGAATAGCTCTCGCATCTCTTCTGTCCTTGATTGAGCTTTTTGGGTTGAAGGTTTAGATTTCTTGCCAGTCTTCTTCACAATCTTGCCAGCATCTAGTGCCTTCGTTTTTGCCTTCACTGCTTTTGCCCGTCGATAACCCACATCAACAAGGGACGTTCCAGTCTTTTCATTCTTGTTTTTCCCATTACCCTGCAGTTCTTACATATTAAACATTGTGCCACCTTAAAAAGTAAAATACCACAAGAAGAAGAAGAAGAAAGAGAGCGGTTGGAGTAACCTTGGACCATCACACCTGTAGCAGAGAGAGAGAGACTGCCAATGTAGGCATATTGAGGACGTTTGTATATGAAATCTAAGGGATTTACAAATTAATTTATGAAATTTAAAGAATTATTTAGATAATAGAGGTTGAATACTAGCACGAATGATAACACTGGTGTAGCAAGGCTGCACCAAAATGTGACTGGTAATGGCAACATCCTATTCAGGCTTGGTATAGCAAATAAAGGCGCATTCTTCAGATTAATACCGGACTTATGTTGAGTCAATCAATTCTCCCAGAATGCTTCTGATTCATTAAAGTCAATCCAGATCTTTTGTTTTCTGAGTTGCTAAAAGGTGCTTCCAGCTAAAAATATGAGACCTTTCCTATAGAAGGACGTTAATAGAACAAATAGAGAAGAAACATACTTCTAACTTTTTAATTTCATTCTCATCCTCCAGCATTTCTCTAGCTGCTTCCAGTTTTCGACGCTTCTTCCGCGGCAAATTTTTCTACACAAAAAAAAGAAAGCATGTGCCATGTTATACATAAACCAGAAGTTTTGGCTCAAAATTGTTAAATAATCAAATAATCACAGGATCAAGATGACAAGCACCTCGCGCTCTCGCTTCCTTTTCTCCTTCATTTTCAGGTCTTCAGCTTGTTGGGCACTGACTACCTCCTTCCCAGGATTCTTTTCTTTTCCCACAGATGCCTGTTGATAAGGTCGCAGGTGTCATGTTTTAATCACTTACACCACAATCGTAGAGCAGGTGTTCCCAATTGAGTCAATTGACCATGTCAATACAATCATCAGTACTCCAAAAACAGATTGCCCAACCATTTATCCACCAACTTGCGTACAAGATAAGATGTGAGATTCATTTCATGGAAAAATTAACAGAAACAAAACTAAGAAAAAAGTGATGAGAGTAGAAAGAACCTTTGCAGCATTTGCAACAAGCTTTTTCTCCTTTTCCGTGACAAACCAGGTTTTTTTGGGCCTTGAATAGATTTCATCCTTGTGTGCAATCATATTTTCTGCCTGCTCACATCATAGAAGAGCACAAATGTGTAATAAAACAAAAACCAAGCAAAAAGCTTAAGGAAGATCTCCTTAATAAGTTCATGATAACAACTAGCCTTATCTTGCTCAGGAGGACCAAAAATGACAACTAGCCAAAGACAAAATACATATATGGATGCTTTTGAATGACAATCCAGACCTTCAAACACTGACTTTGTCAAGTCATCAATTGTGATGTCAATTAAAAAGTACAGCATAGGTTGCGTACCTTTGTGACTTCCATTTCAGCTTTTCTTAGGGCTCTCTCTTCCCTGTATGCAATAAAAATCTATTATTAAATTGCAATGAAAAGTAAAATGAAAATTTCTACAATAACACACTAAGACCTCTCGTCTTCAAGAACCGCAGCCACTTGGTTTTCCATTTGATCAATTATCTCAGACCACTTAGTTATTGATTGCTCTGCAACGATTCTACTCTTCAGCTTTGAACCAGCCCTCTTAGCCTGCCAGAGATTTGTTGGAAGCATCAATCTTCTATTGCCTTCTTCTCTTTCTCCCTCCTTTCTCTTTTTGGATGGGAGAAAGAATAAAATAAAGAAGCCCAAAGAGGAAAACGCCAACAGTAAACTTCTAATGTGAAGTCAATTGTTAAGGTTCCATTATTAAAGTTCGAAGATTATCAGATAGTTGAGCAAAAATAAGATTTAAAGGTGAAACCAGTGTCAAAATTGAGAAATACAGAGCTGCAGTAGTTATTAAGGAGCAAGATCTAACATGTAAACAGAAAAGAAAAAAACTCAGATTTGCAGATTTCACATGAACTAGAAATATAAGTAAACATAAATGGATAATAAAAATCAAAAGAAAGATAGAAAAAAAGGAGAAAATAATTGAGAGAGAATTTTAAATTAACTAACTGGAAACAAAACGGGAATCCACCTCCTAAAAAGCTTTTCTAAATGATAAAACACCTTATCCTACTTACTTTGTTTGTTAGGTAGTGTTTACGCTATCAACCATATTTTTTCGGGAAGCAGTAGATTTATTGGCTAAGTTCGGAACGGCTGGTACCACAGGTACTTCAACTTAGGGGAGTTACTTCAAAAGCTACAAAGGATTTTACATGTGGATCGTCTTGGACTGCCTAGTTTAAGACAAATGTAATCAGTTTGCTTTTAGGTTTGGTGAGTTGTTTAGTCTTTGGTTTTGTATGTTTGATGTTAGTTTTGTTTTCGGTTGGGTTTTTTTCTGTTTGTGTCGGTTTTTTTGAAACCACGGTTTTCCTCCCCTATAAGTCAAAGTATCTAATGAAATTTAGAAGTATCGTCCTCTTTCTTAAAAAAAAAAGATCCAACATGATAGGAGGAAGAAAATGATGCTCACAATGTCTTTCAAAAGAGATCGGTCATTATCCATAACAAATGTGACGGCATATCCTTCCCTGCCAGCTCTTGCCGTACGACCAACACGATGAACATAGCTGCACAAAGAAACAAATGATTTAAATGGATTTTACCAGGATGCAGAAAGTGAGTTCTCATGCATATCACTGTACAGTAACTTTGAGAAGAGATCAGCATTTACCTTGTAACATCCCGGGGACATGCATAGTTTATAACTGTTTGAACACCAATGATATCAAGGCCCTACAAATGGTGAAAAGAATAGTGTCATAAAAAGAATACAGTTTATATGTATCCAAGTTAGTACCACTGGATGTCACTATGCCTGAAAGAAGCAAGAGAGAGAAAAGGGGAGGGAAAAGGCAAAGGACATACTATTCATCCATTAACTCAAAACGCACAAACACCCCCCCCCCCCAAATAAAAGAAGGAAAAAGCTCGAGCAGAGGCAGAAAGGTAGATAGAGTACAGGCTATTGGTTAAGGTGTCAAGGTTATGTAACAAAAATGGGAAGCATGTGAGGGCTTCAAGATAAGAGGATAAATAAGTTGGGAGGATCTGTTCTCACACGAGCAGCCACATCAGTCGCGATTAAAAAGTCAACTTGCTGCTTCCTGAAGAGTTCCAAAGCCTACACAAACAAACATGATTAAGATTCACAAAATCAAAAATAATATAAGCTCAAAATACATTGAGGAAAAGCATTCTCTAATGAGCTTCAAAATTTCATTTCCAAAAGAATACAATTATTTTCCAAAAGAGTAATGCAAGGAATCCAGAAAAAACAAAATTCGCCCAATAAAAGCAAGCTACACACATCAAGGCGCTGGACTTGCGTAAGATTTCCATGAAGCTCAGCAGCTTTTAGGCCAGCTAAGCCAAATAGAATCTTCAACCTATGCGCTGCCTGCTTTGTTCCACTGCCAATAGCAATGAAAAACACAAATTAAGTCATGAAAAAATGACCATTAGGAAAATACAACATAAATTCCAAGGTAGTCCGCATAATATATGAGGAACATCAGCTGACCCCATAACACTTAATATCTCTCCTTCGAATAATTATAAGACTAAGCTAGACCTTGTTTTTTCATTTGGTAAGTGCCTTAGCTAGAATTTTTGTTTCTCTCTCATACTTCAAAAAAATAATATACAAAGGCTCACAGGAAAGGCCTCTGTACATACTCGAGACAAGATTTTTGCCTATCAGTAATTAGGATATACGATTCAAGCCGCAAATGAAGATTATACAGATATATAACAGGCAACAACTAAAGTCAATGTTCATACATAAAATAACAACACTAACTGCACAAAGCAGTAATTAGAACCTGAAGATGATCACTTTCGAAGTAAAAGTCTTTGAGCATAATGCAAGAAGAACTGCTTCTTGATTTACTTCACGCATCCTGCGTATCCGAACCACCCTACACCGGGGAAAAAAAGCGAAAAAAAATCATAGAACCATTATGAGATACGCAGAAATTGTAGTGTAACGATACCAAAAAAAAACTACAGAGGGGGATTGAACTAATAAAAGTTTTTTCATCATAAACATCAGCTACAGATCTATCTTAGATAAAAGAAGAAGAATATATATAAGGTTTTGAGTAAATTAAACACCGAATTAACTGAAGCTAAGTTAAATGGAAATTAAATTTAGGAATTACTCCTCGGTCAATGTCGCAGGCCGTTTTGTGGATGGGTCAGCAGAGAGCCGCAAGGGTTTGGTCAGAGAAAGCTTGATAAGCCCATCAATTTCTTCAGTCATTGTAGCCGAAAATAGCATGGTTTGTCTTCTTTCTGGACATAGACGGACCTGATAATAAGCCATCGATGAGTAGAACTTACATTTAATCAAATCAGAACACAAAAAAAATATTATTATTTTTTTGGCCACACAACAAAGAAAATTGCATGTTCTGTTTTCAACTTTTTGCATTAGAAAGGACAAGAAGATACCAGCTCATATATTTCAGCACTAAATCCAAGCTCCAATAGGCGATCAGCCTCATCAAGGATTAGAACTGCAAGATCTTCCAAATCCACAGACATAGAATTGCGTAAATGGTCTATCATGCGTCCAGGTGTGGCCACAACAATATCAGGCATTGATCTCAAGGCTGCCTCTTGCACCTGAGATATTGAAATGCTATGACTACAATATCCCTAATGAAAACAGATAAGCTACATTGTGACGAATAAAACCACCTTTATTTTCCCTATCAGGCAGTTGTTCTAAATTATGAGATTGTGATTTTAATAACGTCCTCATGTTTGAGTCTTAATGCTTAAATTTTCTTTCTGGATAGATATGAGATGTTGATTTATTCAACTATAACAGGAAGAGCAACAAAGCTACTCTTTTACACCTTTACAGCTACCTATTGCAAACCACTGTATCATGAACTCCAAAAACAAGAATGATTGTACACACCATAATTTCTTTTTGTTGAAAAAAGCCTGAATTCCAATGTAAGTTAACTCTTTCTCATGCTTCTTGATTCAAGAATAAATAAATAAAAAGCAGAAAGAATCAAATAACATGGAATTTACAGAAAGGATCACAAACAGAAGCTGTTAGACACCTTGTTACAGGTTTTTGAAAATTAAGATAATGAAATTATTGATCAAACCTTTGTTGAAAGCCCACCAACAACCAGGCAACATCTGATGTCAGTAAACTGAGCAAGTTTCTCTACCATACTGTGAACCCTGCACAAATAAATCAACTAAGGTTAGGATCAAACCAGGTAAGATAACATTTTCGAGAGAATTATTGCTTTTCAGAGATAGTATTTTGCACTCCTCTGAGATTGCATCATGAGCCATCTCAGGGAAACTTGTGCCTGGCTTAGACTTTAAATGCCATGTAGTACCTTAAAATTCGTAATTGGAAGTTTCTTCGTAATCATCAACACAATTTAAGCAGAAAGACAAACCAGAATACTCAGCAGTGATTCTTAAACGAAAAAAAAGAAGAAGAAGAATTTAATGGACTTCATGAGTAATCACATCTCTTCACAAAAGCTTAGCACAAGTGATTTTCGTACTTCAGAACATTACCTAAATTGAAGCAATAATGCCAAAATTTCTCTCAATAAATTGTGCGAGTGAAAAAATAACAAGCAAGAGAAATAATACTTACTGAACCGCCAACTCTCTAGTTGGAGTAAGAATAAGAACCCTTATTGCTGGCACCCGTTTGGGACGGAACAATAACCTCTCCAAAGTAGGTAGCGTAAAGGCAGCAGTCTGCAGAGTGAGCCATTACGTCCAACTATATTCACACAAATCACAAGAATTCTAACATTTATGACTACTTACCTTCCCAGAACCAGTAATTGCACTCCCGCATATATCTCTCCCGGTTAATGCTAATGGTATGACCGCCGCCTACAATCAAAACCCTAAGATTCAGAAAAACCAAAATTGCAAAAAGAATGAAGCCATTTGGTCTTCCATGTGTTTTATTTTTGCTATTGGCATGGGAAACTGATTGCTTGATGCAAGAGAAACCTGAATTGGCGTGGGCTTGATGTACCCCAAGGCGTCGCAAGCCCGAAGCAAAGGACGCGATAGATTGAGCTCCATGAATGAGTTGGCATGGAATGAAGCTCCCTCTGATGGTGCAAAGAAAGATTTACGGTCAACTGCATTACTGGCTTCATCATCTTCATCCTCGGGGCTATAATCTTCCTAAAAAATTAGTAAACAAGAAAACAGGTTTTTGAAACTCCATAGAAAAACGAAAGCGGGGAATCAATTTTGAATTGAGGGATTAAATAGAAGAGGGAGGCGTATAGTTACTTGTTTGTCCGGTTCGGGTTCGGCGCTATCAGAGTCATCGTTGGTGATCGGAATGGAGCGGTTTTGAAGGACTTTTGAGATTTTAAAGTCGATGGAAGTTGTGCTTCGACGGGCGTGTTCTTCGGCCACTGTCTCGGAGTAGGAACCAAAGTCCCATGGAGACTGAGATTTGTGATCAGAAGGCCGTTTTTCGGCTTCCTCTTCTTCTTCGTCTTCTTCTTCTTCTTCTCGTGCTTGTTCTTGTTCTTCTAGTTCGTCATCTTCTTCTTCGGCTTGGACGTGGTCAAGCTCTTCGTCGCTTGGGGGTTCAAAAACAAAAGCTGGAGCCATAGAAGAGGACTGGAGAGCCGCGTTCTCCGTGTTTGATAGATGAGGGTGAGGGTTTAGAGTGTGGGGGGCGAAGGGTTTAATGAATTGGTTTTGCTCTGAAAATCCTACCTTTTTTTTTTCTACGTACTCTGAAAATCCTACCTGTTGAGACAAAAAACACTCAAAAACCTCCTGAATTCTTCGATTTTTAAACGGGCATGTGCCATGTGTACTAAAACAATCCAACCGCTCAAATTTTGCCACCTCACACTTCTTTCCCACTGAACTGCATTCGCATCCCTTGTGGCTACTGTTTTCTCTCTTAAATGGGGGGAACCTTGTTGTAATGGTGTACACAATACCCCAACACACCCTTCAAGCCAGTAAAGCTCCTTGATTCTTGAATCTTTGAAAATTTCCCAGGGACCAACCTTCTTAGCTCCAATTACAGTTTTCTGACTCTCAAATTACAAATCCAATAGTATACTGCCCCAAAAAAATTGGAAACTCATACTAAATCCCAAAATAAAAAATTATGTCAATCACACCCTCTGGCTTCAGCGCCTAAACCCCCAAATCAAAAGTCACATAACCCCACAAGTTCGTTATTTGTGTCAATCAGCCCCCCTTTTGCTTGCCTTTGGTCCCCAATCAACACCCACAAATTCCTTGCTGTAATCAATGTTTTTCTGAGGGCGTAGCAAACCGAGGCCGCTTAAAAGACTAAACTTTTGCTCTGATTCGTTGCTCAATATTGTGGATCTTCAATGGGGTTCTAAAAAAAGCTTGGGAATATTTATTTATGTGCTTATTGCTTCAAGTCGCAAACGCGTCGGCCATGGCTACTTCTTCAGTATTAGTAACAGAAAAGAACAACCAAAAGATTCAGGCTGAGTTCCGGATTGGAACACCGATTTATGAGACTCAGGACACCAATCACACACAAGTTCTCACTGGGGTCTGTTTTAACTTCAATCCCTCCTTTTAAGGGATCCGTGGGGGGAGAATATACGGGCTTAAGACAGGGCCTACCCGTTGACGTACATCCATGGTCCACCAAAAGTAAAATCCAGAGGCATATATTCCTTTAGGTCCATCCACCACGCATCCTGCATAGCGAGAAAAACAAAATTCCAAACACGCATTTGGGGGGAATGTGTGTAGCAACTTGACCGACATTCGTCAAATACGATAAATTGACCACTACTTTTTTCGCGTGTCGCACCCTATCTAGAATTCCACAAAGCTGATAAAATTAGAAGCTTAACACCGAGCACTTGTAGCAAAAACATTGGACTACGTTGAACTGTTCTACGACGCTCTTTCCAAAATCAAAAGTCCGAGATAACTTAACAAGTGACGAGGCGTCCAAAAGCAGCCTAGGCTATTGGCATACTCCAATGTGTGCACGCAACAACTTTCTCCTTCTGACAAATTCTGAGTTAAACATATAGAAGACCGCTGCTTTGAAAGGAATTCCATTTCAACTGATATACTACGGAACAAGTAACTAAACTCAAAGAAGTAATCAATCGTTGGTTCCCAAACTGCAGGAGGTCTTTTCTAATCAGTGTCCTTGACTTATCAGGGAGGATCACCTGCATTACAGACTGCAGGAACATTCCAAAAAACATATAGCTCAGAAGCAACTTCAGTCTTCAAGATACCCAATTTCAGATAACTTACGAAAAAATTCCATACCCTCTATCACTGACGTTGAGGTTGAGATATGTACTTCCAAAAAGAAATTAGCCAACACTCGGAACATAAAAGGAAGTGGAGAACTTCAGACACAGCAGGCAACCAAATGATTGACTTCTTCCCACATCTCAACAAAATAAGTAATCTAATAGACCTCCCCACCATCCTAAACATGCAATGATTGAATTCCCCTCACTGATTAGAATCATTAGATCATACAACAATTATTGTACCATCGTTACACATTTTTTAGAATAGTTACACCAAACTTGTCGTTCTTATGTCCACCGAGGAATTCCCTGGATAGAGACAGGCAATAGATAAGTATCCTATTGTCCATTACTGCTATAGCAAATTTAAGATTCCCGCAAAGTACATGATATTTCGGATGACATAACTGCTTTATAAAGGATGAATACCATGAAGGGAAAAACAGCTTTACAGACAAATGAATTAAATAATGCAACATACTTCCAACATAAATGCTCGACAAATCCTCACTCTTCTCTACATGGATAATCCTCATGTTCTGTTTCTTCACCATATGATCCAGAGGTTTCAAGTTTTACATAAACATCATAAGATGTAACTCCTTTGTCAGGAACAGCATCATGCGAGGGCTGGAATATCCAGTGCCAGGTTATAAAATGCACGCCTCAAACATAAGCATAATGAACAACGAAATCTTTCAGCAACCCCTATATAACGACCCAGGTGAACACTAGTACGCCTGGGTTTTGACTTCAAATGAGCTGGTCATGGAAACTTTTGAAGCCTCTTATAATTATTATAAGGCTCAATTAATCAATAAGGAACTATTGTTGGACTTGACCTTATACCATTATTTTTCATTACTTCTCATCTCTCACTCCAAGTTGGGCGTTACACCCTAATTTACAGCTTTTGAGCACAGGATATGCAAGGAAGACGTGGAAAATAGCAATGATAACTGAGAGCCAAAACCACAAGAAATCAAGAAGATGTTGATAGAGGCATATGGCCGGGTGGTCTTGGGTACCCAAGATAAAATCAAATAAAGAGGTGGAACCAAACCGACACTGGAAGATCATTCGGCTTGGTAAATACCTCCGGCCTCGAAACAATAAAAGCTAGAACACAATAGCATATTTAAAAATCTACCATTTTCTTTTGCCCTGACAAAGAGAAGCTTATGTATGCATGAAGAAATTCAGCGAACACCAGAATCATCTGTTTCGGCACTGAGGCACCGATTGCGAAAATGAAGTCACGAAGCTCAAGGGCTTTGAATTTAAAGCTTCCACTAGTGCCAAAATAAACAGAGCAAGGGCCCGATAATCGTAGAACTTTATTTATCAAGGTATGCGACTGAACATAAGCAAGGCCAACTTGACTTAAATACTATTTACATTCAGTTGAGAATGAAACATCTCTCAAACCTAATACACCGGTAAACAAGCAACAAATGTTCATAAACAACTTGAACTGCAAAAAAAAAAGGGTGCATACCGATTCCGATCAACGCGAATCGGAATTATCTCCACCTCAACAGGAAGCTCCGGATGCACTTGCCGAACCTCGTTTCTGTCTCTCCTCCTCGTAATCAGGATCCTCCGTCGGCAGCTCGAACCTACATACCGGGCAAGAGTTTCGGGAGCCCAACCACGGGACAATGCAATCGCCGTGGTACTCATGCCCACAGGGCAATTTCGTTGCCGTCTCGCCTACATTGACCATGTCCTTACATATAGCGCAGACCAAAGCCTGTTGTTCCGAGGCAATCTGCACAGTCGATAACGCCGAGACGGCCGCTTTGGCCGCTGGTGGGGCCCCTCTCCTTGCGGAAATATCGTTCTCCGCCAAGGCCTGCAGCAACGCCTCGTACCCCTCTGCGTCCACATAATCGTCGGGGTTGCCGACGTATTGGTCCGAATCGGGCACCTCGAGACGAAATTCGATGGAGGAGTCCTCCAGGCCCATCAGGATCTCGGCCCAGTCCAGGATTCGGTTCCGCCCGATCCTCGCCCGGGGCACGAAGTCCTGGATCCGAACCCGCAGCAGATCACGCCGCCTTCGCCGCAGATCTTCTTCATCCTCATCTCTATCTTGCTGACCTTGATTCTCGTGGTCGTCGTTGTCAGATCGATCTTCTTCCTCATCTTCTTCGTTCCCTTCCTCTTCTTCTTGATTGTGAAACTCAGTATCGTTGGGATCGTCATCCTCTTCATCGTTATCCCATCCATCGAGCTCAATCCTGAGAAAATCGTCATCGGGTGAATGATCACGGGGCGGTGGGGGAGGCGCGTCTTCGTCACGCGCGGCCTGCGCCATCAGGCGCAGAACCTGGAGGAACTGGGAGCCCAGGGACGGATCGTCGACCTGGTCGGAGGATCCAGAAGGCGGAGCTGATGGAGGGCGTGAAGTGGCAGGGATGGATTCGACGAAGCCGTTCTTGCACTCGTGGCAAATAACCTCTGAGAGATTGGCTAGGGTTTCGACGGAAACGCGTTTGTCGCAGTGGTAGCACCAGTACTGTAAGCTTTCCGTGTCGGAGACGGGTTCTGCAATCGGCGTCTGAGACGGCTCTTCGGCCATGCTGTTTCGAGTTAGGTAAAGTCCGATACGGCCCGGGTAAACCCGTTACGAAGAGAGGGCGGGGAAGGAGGAGCAAAGAAAGTGGGGATTTTTGAGGACTGGTACGCCGGGAGAGTCAATATGCAAGGAAAAGTACAGATGTAGTTAAGCATGTTGTTCGCCTTGGTGTTCGAGCCGTTTGATGGGAAGAACTGGAAAATGATGTGTTTTTGGTATACAATCAAACGGTGCTTGTTAAATTTTGTGAGTAGATGGTGGTTCCATCAGACCCCTCCCACCCGCCAATGGTTCCTTGCATTTGCCTGCTCATGTTTCCAGCCAATAGAAACACCCTCCAAAGTCCAATCTCCAACGTTTTTATTTTTTTTTTATTTTCTTTTCGGTCCAAAATTAAATTTTACTGATATATTATTATTATTATTTCTAATAGACTCAAATATTAATTATAATATCATATGATATTGATATTATATATAATATCCATTACACTTAAAATTATTTTAAAAAATTTATATTTATCTTTTTTTAAGAATAAATTTAGATATTGAAGACAAGTTTACGATTTCTTTTTTTTTTTTAACTTTTAGTTAAAGTCACGCGTCATGTTGTCAGTAAGGGTTCACAACCAGTTCATCTTAAAAATAGTCTCATCAATGGTCAAAAGTCTGACAGCCAAGCAATAATGCTAGAATTCGAAATAGGGTAAAAGTATTGCTAATTGGGTCCATAATAATGTTTATGGAGACTTTACGGGTCCTGGTCCAGCTCGATGGTGGGTTTGACGGCCTATACAATTCCCTCGGAAAAACGCTGGGTTTGAGATTCAATTGGTTTTCTCTTCCCTTAAAAAAAAAAAACAGTTAGCTTTCTTTTGTTTTTGACTTGGACCTATCTGTGCAGAACATAATTTTGTTTGGTTTGGTATTGAAAACGTTTTTTATATAATAATTAATAAATGTTTTTGAGTTATGTTGATTATGTTTTGTTTAGATCTCAAAATAATATAGTTTTCCCTTCAAATGCCTTATCATTATTTATTAAATATTTTAGTTAATACAATATAAATAATAAAATTTATTGTTTTTATAAATTTAAATTTTTTGAATAAATAATAATTTCATACGATATCCAATCTTGAATTTGAGACCTGATTAGCAGGAAGCTCTTATTAAATTTTTTACAATATGGATGGAACAGTTGTTAATTTCTTGATTTTTTTTAAATATTTTTGTATAGATTTTATCTGCTAAAAATACAGAGTAATTAACCATTTGAAATGTCACGTTGTAGGGTGTTGGAGGTAATTTATGCTTCACTAAACAAACCGAATTTAGAAAAAGCATGTTATCAAAATATATATAATGTGATATGTATATAATTTTTCTTGTCTAAATAGGATATTTGTATAATTAATGAAAATCGTTCTCTCGAGTCTTAGAATTATATGTATTTAATGTCTTAGGTAGCTTATTAGGTGTCCGTCTATCAACGGGTCTCGAAGCTGCAACATGTTTTTTTTTCCACTGTGAAATTGCTTCGTGCAATTCTCTTTATTTGGGTAATGAACTCAACTTTTATGTCTTATAAAAAATTCGCATTATATAGTATTGACGAACAAAAAAAATCAGGTATTGTTTGGATAGGGTGGTCAAAAACATGCTTTTTTCATATTAAAACGATTGATATTTTAGTCAAACGTGAAAATTAAGCTGAAAACAAGTTTTGAACTTAATTTGTGGTTTTGGTAGAAACCTCAACCATGGATCTAAAACCCAAAAGGAAGATTTTTTAGCCAAAAAAAAAAAAAGAACCCAAAAGGAAGATTAATATATTCCAACCCAAAACTTTTTTCTCAGAGTAAAAAACTACAAAAAAAGAACATTTTGTTAAATAGTTTTTATTCAAATAGTGTATTTATTTATAATTTTGTTTTTATTAATACACATTTTCACCCATTAATTACCAAAATTTTGACACATTGCATCATAAATTATCAGTTTTGACGCATTCAACCTTTTCAACTACCAATATTAAACAATTTGCACTCTAAACTACCAACTTTGACACGTTTCACATTTCAACCACTTATATTAGACACTTTGCACCCTTAGTCTAATAATACCGAACTTGATGATTGACAACAATATCTCAATATATGCAAAATGGGTCAAGGATATTATCGTCATTTTTATTCTAAAATTTTGATAGATGGTGCAAAATGTCTAAGATTGATAATTATAAGGTACACTGTGTCAAATTTGATAGTCTAGGCTACAATGTGTTGAAGCCACAATAGTTAATGGATAAAAAAATGTATTTACTTCTTTGTACTTGTATAAAGCTCGAATGAACATATTTCACGGATTAGAATCATTTGTGATTTTTTGTCAAGATTGCAGTGTAATTTAGAGAGAGATACAACAGGTGAACTTTATACCATTTAATATAGTCTATGTAAAGTTTCAGAAATCATAGACGTTACAATAGAATCCATCTATCGTGTCTATCTTTCTTCGAATTATATTGTTCAATCTAAACATAAAATTAGAGACTATAACCTTATAGTCACTACCTAAACAAGTCATGGTAGTCAACTACAAAGTAAGTTGTAGCGTCTATTTGCCAAGAAAAAAAAAAGTTGTAGTGTATATTGCTTGAAAGGTAGTAGTCAGACTGCAAAAGTACTACTAATGTAAGTTTTGGCTATGACCTCTTCGTGCAGGTTCAAGATTTGGCACAAATAGGAAGAAATAATAGAGGAACACTGATATACATCACGAGGTTCTCTCTTTCCTTTTTATGTCGTGTCCCATAAAAGATAAAGAGGATTCCAAGCAAACAAAAGCGTAGGAAAGTATCACGAGACTAGTTACTAGCCATATGAAAAGCTTGAACTTCCCAACAAATAAGTTCCTTTCCAACGAAAGCTGAAAGCTAACCTGCCTGCATGAGAAGAGAAGTACTACTAGAAATTGCGAGACATCCTAACTATTCTAATTTCTACGCCGCCTCACCCCCGACTGGAGGCAGGAGCTGCTCCTTTTCATATTATAATGGCCTGGCTCCCATGGGGAGATTACATTCCAAGCCTAGGAGTTGTTCGGTTGTATAGTATTTTGAAGATTTTTTTGTATTTTGAAAATTTTTATGTGATGTTAATTTTATTGGTATGCGTGTTGTAATTATTTTTATATAGTATTAAAAATGATGTTTGATTGTAAATATTTTATATTAAAAAAATCTTAAAAATTTTTTATAGCCGAACAATAGCCTTGTCGCTAGCAAATTTTAAACAGGACATGACTTGTTCCACCTCCATGCTCCCACGTTGTGCTGGTCACTGCCTCGAATGTTGCGAAGATAAGTCGTTTGTTTCGATCGCGTTAACCATGGTAACTGGAGCCCCCCCCGCAGCCAACACCCAAGCATTCATCTCTCTTCTCGTTATGCCAACTTCCGTCGAAACAGCGACGGAGCAAAGCTTGGACGAGTAAACAAAAACAATGGGGCCACTATTTTATGCACAAATGTGCTTCCATGGAACATCATTTATTACGATGTCTTCCTCTCAATCAAATAGCAAACACCTCGTACTTTTATATATTCAA
The DNA here is from genome assembly GCA_963930655.1 of Myrica gale. Classification (NCBI taxonomy): domain Eukaryota; kingdom Viridiplantae; phylum Streptophyta; class Magnoliopsida; order Fagales; family Myricaceae; genus Myrica; species Myrica gale. The sequence goes on along the minus strand of OZ005609.1, from coordinate 7,843,017 downwards.
TTATGCATCAATTGAATTTAATTTTTTAAATTTATTCTCTTAATATTATTCTTATATACGTATTAATACAATTCAACATTTATTTTATATATACATCACTACAATTTAATAACTTTTACACGAATATTAATAAAACTCAAACATTATCTAATAAAACTCAAACATTATCTAAATATTCACGTATTATTCAAATTTAACAAATTTTCTAAAAAACCAACTTGCCGATAAAAAAAACAACAAAATATTTTACTTTATTTGATTTTTTTTCTTCTCCTGTGAGCTTGTATTTACAAAGGGCCGTGAGGGGTTTGCTGTGGGAGCCTGAACCGGAACTGAGAAGCCGGGGACTTCACCACCACGCCGTGCCAACAAATACCGCCCCTGCACATCTCGTGGGCGTGCTCGCGCGAAACTGCATACGTGGCCTTGCGGGACACGTCCCACGTCAACGTCCCGATCAAGATCAGTCCCACCAAGGTCGTCGAGACGATCAACACAAACCCACCGCTGAAGCTCCGCCCGCAGGCCATCCCATAGACTTTGATCACGACGATCACTGCGATGTAGATCGTCATTAAGTTCCCCACCACTGCGTCAGACAACGTCATCTCTCTCCGTAACGTCGAGCTCTTGGCCGTAGCTTAAAGCTCGGGGGTTTATTCGAGGTAGAGTACAAAAATCGGAGACTTGGGAGGTTGAAGTAAAGCAGAAGAAGCACCGGATCTGGATTCTGGGGGGGGGGGGGGGGGGGGGGGGGGGCTAGAGAGGGGTTTTAATGAGTTGTCGGCTGTCCTGAGAATGTCTGGGGTCTGCTGAAATTAGGAAAGTAGGGTCAGATTGGGATTATGAATTAACTAACTTTATCATTCATTCTAGGTTGTTTAAGGGGAAAGTGGAAGCGTAGAAAAAAAAAAGAGGGGAAAGGGGAAAGTATCTTCTTTGTGGTCGTACACCCGCCGATACGTGGTCAATACAGTAATCCTTCGTACGTGGCTGTACTGTGATGCATCGTCGTCTATTTTCTTGTGTTTTTTGACCTTTTTATCCTCGATACTGTACCGACGTCGTTTCCACGCGCGAAGGCTAGTCTGCTCAAGTTGCCACATCGTCATCATTGCTCTTTGAATACTGAGCTACGACCCCAAAAAAGTGCAGGAGTTGCTGTGTTTTATTTTTTAGTAGTATTTTTTTTTAGCCAATTCAGGCCATAGCCTGGCAGAGGAGGGGTGGGGTATTCGAACCCAGATCAGGATATATCGAGGAGGTGCCACTTGAGTCATAGCGCATTGGCTATTTTTTAGGGTGCGTTTGTGCACCAAAATTTTATCCCCTCTAAAATTTTAACACAATTAAATATTACAATATAATCTCTCTCTCCTCATCAAATCATTACTATTTACTACAAAAAATATAAAAAATTACCTCTCTCTTCACTTTTTCACTAAACCCAATACCTAAAATTTTAACAACACTAAAATTTTACAACACAAACACAACCTTAGTAGTTCTGCAGGAGTTGCTGTTGCTTGAAGGTTCTTCTTCCGGAATTTAATTATGGAGTTGTATTAAGGATAATGAGATTAAACAGATAATTCGCCATTTTTTTCAGAGCTGTTTTAAAAAATAAAAAGATGGGGGAGTCACCAAACTCTATAAAAAAAATAGTCAGGTTTGTTTTTATTAAAGCCTCGGAACATATATATATATATATATTTCTAAGGGTCCATTTTATTTTATTGTAAAAATTTCTTCATTTAAACATTTTCAAGGAAAACAAAAAATCCATTCGTAATGTTTGGTTATTCTTTTAAAAATTATAATTTTTGACATGCTTAATGATTTATTTATTTGCATAAAAAATTTAATAATTCCCATGGATTAAATAATTAGACTTCACAATAAATAAAATATCACCCATCAAAACCTAATTATAAAAATATAAAACAATTATATGCACCCTTCAAATTCAAAAAAGTATTCAACCAAATACTCATATGAAATATGTAGTCGATATTTTCTTATTAAAATTTAATTAATTAAAAATAAATATATTAATAAAATAGAGTTTAAATTTTTTTAGTTAAAGTCGTATTCATATATTATTTATTTTTTAATAATTTTTTAGTAATTTTGTCTTTGAGTGGCCTTTAGATCATTTTACATGTGGCTTGATCTCGTTTTTAATGCTTGTCAAATACTTGAAAACAATCAAAATAAAATAATAGGATTTCATAATTTAAAGAAAATATAATTTTACGTAAATTGATTCTTTTTTTTTCTAATTATACATAAATTCATTCGGACGTTCAGTTATTTTAAAAAATTATTTTGTATTCCAAAATTTTCTACTATCACAAGTTTAATCTCTATTGTTCACTTCACCCTAGGGGTGTCCAACATCCGGTCCGGGCCGGATCGGTCCGGTTTGGCCGGCCAAACCGGAACTTTTTCAAAGCATATAGACCGGACCGGTTATATGACCGGACCGGTCCGGTTTCCGGTTTATCCGGTTCGGTCTGGGCCGGTTTGGGTTGGTTTGGGTCATGCCATTTTGGGCCGATTTTGGGTTGGGTCATGCCATTTTGGGCCGGTTTTAGGGTTGGGCCTTGCCATTTTGGGCCAATTTCCTGTTTGGGCCGGTTTGGAGAGGTATACTCCGGTCCGGTCCTGGGTTTTCATGAGGGTAACCCGGAACCGGACCGGAATACACCGGTTTACCGATCCGGTCAACCCGATTTCAAAAAAATCAACCGGTTTGGGTCAAAACTGGTCCGAGCCGGTCCGATTTGGCCGGTCCGGCCGGTTTTTTGGACAGGCCTACTTTACCCTACGTGTGCGTTGTTTTTTTTTTCCTTCAGCTTGTTGAAAGTATGAGTTCCACATTGCTTAGTAATGTGGAGCATGTGAGAATTTTAGCTTATAAATAAGTCATACTTGTAATGTTTTGAAATATAAGTGAGTTAACACAATTAATCCAATTGGGTATTCCCCTAATAGATGTCTCACTTATCAAAGTTAAAATTTTTATTTCTAACATGGTATCAGAGGAAGGTTTTCGGCTTTAGTCCGGTTACCTTCTGGCAACCATCCCGGCTTAGTACCGGCAACCAACCGGCGCAGTACCAGCAACTTTCCGGCTTAGTGCCAACTTTCTCCCGCCTTAGTACCGGTGACCATCCGGCTTAGTACCGACAATTTCCCGGCTCAGTACCGGCTTAGTACCGCCTTTCTCCCGGCTCAGTATCGACAATCTTTGTAATTATTTTGTAACTCCAAATTCAAGGTTTGTCGGTTTGTCCACCTTAAGTTTGCGGGGGAGTGTTGAAATGTGAAGAGTCCCACATTTCTTAGCAATGTGGGGAGTAGGAAAATTTTGGCTTATAAATATAAGCCTCTCTTGTATCTTTATTTTCATAAATGAGATGTGATAAATTTAATTGGGTTTTTCCATTGGGTGTCTCATTTATCTAAAGTATTTTTTTTTTATTTCTAACATGGTATCAGAGCAAGGCTTGCAGCTTTAGTCCGGTTACCTCCTGGTAACCATCCAGTTTAGTACCGACAACTTTTCCGGCTCAGTACCGGCAACCTCCCGGCTCAGTATCGGGGCAACCATCCGACTCAGTACCGGCTTAGTACAGACAATTTTTCCGGCTCAATACCGAAAACCTCCCGGCTCAGTATCGGGGCAACTTCCCAGCTCAGTACCGGCAACCTCTTGGTTTAGTACCAGCAGCCTTCCGGCTTAGTACCGGCAATCTTTGTAATTATTTTTCTGTAATCATTTTTTTCCCTGTAATTATTTTTGTAACTCCAAACTCAATGTTTGTCGGTTTGTCCACATTGAGTTTGCGGGAGAGTGTTGAAAGTAGGAGTCCCACATTGGGGCATGTGAGAATTTTGGCTTATAAATAAGCTCTACATGTAATGTTTTGAAATATAAGTGAGTTAACACAATTAATCCAATTGGGTATCCCCTTGATGAATGTCTCATTTATCAAAGTATGAATATTTTTATTTCTAACGCAGCTTTCTAAAAGATCCATGAGTTATGACTGACTAAGTGATTAAGAGATAAGGGCAATGCAGGTGAACCTATTAAGATCCTTTAGGGCTTGTTTGGGAAAGGGGTTGAGGTTTTGGTTTTGGTTCAACTTTCAACTTTCAAATTTTTTGATTTAAATATTATTTTGTTGTAAAGGTTTGTTTGGTTGTTTAAGATTTGATATGATTTATATTTTAATTAAATTAAATAACACTAATTTATAGTTATTATGATATTCAAAAAATAAAAATATAAAAATGATTATTATAAAATTCGAAAAATATATAATTCAAAAAATATGTAGAAAATAGTTTCATAAATATCAAAAATTATAAAAATAGATAAAATATGAAACTAATAAAAATTAAAAGACAAAGATAAAATCGTGCAAAATTTATATTTAAATCCAAAAAGTTGAACCAAAACTAAAACCTCAACCCCTTTAAAAGCTTGGTTTTTTATTGGTCAAGTTTTTTTTTAGATAGGGAAGGATATTCGTTGTATTCGACCTTTGTGTATCGGGTTCAAACGAGTCTAGTTCAGTTGAAAAACGGGCCCAAGACCAAAATATCATTTACATTAAAGACTTTTATAATAGCGAAATTTTAAAATTACTAAACGCGACTTGGATGTCAAATGACAATGCGTATACTTGCCCAACAAATAGACGAGTCCCGCTGGGGTTTGTGCAACAGATCCCACCGCCACGTGCAGTTTGTTTTGGGCCCAACTCTGTTGTCGTGGGCTTTAAAATCGAAACGCGAAATTAGAATTCCACCCATCGTATCCAAAGGTTTATTAGGCCGGGGAGACGATTGTGTTTGCATGGTTTTGAGTAGGCCTAGTTGATATTTTATGTATTGATTTATCTTGAGCAGTTTAATTGTGGAACTGCAAGGACGGATGGCCTACTCATGCATCGAAATGTTCATTACACGCATGATTAGTCAATTGTGTTTTGCATTGTACTAGCTATCAGGGGTGATCGGTTGAGTTGTGTTTTGAGAAATTTTTAGGTGATGTTAACTTTATTAGTATGCGTGTTGTAATTATTTTTATGTAATGTTAAAAATAATGTTTGGTTGTAGAATTTTTTGTGTTACGAGGATTCAAAAAAATCTTGAAAATACTGGTTAAACGAACAAACTCTTAGTGTTACCGTTTAGTGTCATTTAATTTTAAAGAAGTGTCTATATAGCTTTTTACGTATTTAGAAAAAAATCTATTTACTTTTTTAGAATATGAATGGACCAAATAATCATATTACATGAATTTTGATCACGATAGCACTTGATATCAAAATATCCTCTTCGAAAGGAATACAAGTGCAAAACCAGCTCAATAGTTTATAATATAGTTTTTTTTCTAAGCTAGTTTATAATATAGTTAAATGTTAAATAAACAGTAAATTGACAATGCCGTGTGCCTAAAAAAACCATGCCACGGCTAGATAGGCTATAGACGACTAAAGAATGTCAGGGGGAAAGGGGGAAGTCCGTGGGCAAGATGTAGCTTATGTGCGGGGCTTGATTTTTCCACGTCAAGAAGAGAACATAAGCCAATAAAACCATGCCACGTTTCCACCAAAAACAGAGGATACCCGGCCACGTTCTACGAGCAAATCGCAGTCGTTAGATGATCCACCGTGGCAGAGAGAAACCGATAAGATAGGTTAGTGGACTCACTTTGTAAAGTCCGCGCGTGGGGCCATCCACCCCACTTGATTTCTCCACGTCAAGAGAAGTCACAAAGTCGAATGGAACCGCGCCACGTTTCTCATAACGAAACCTCAGCCGCTTGATCACCCACGCTGGCAACGTCGAACCAATCCAAAACAACTTTCCCTCACAAACGCGTTGGAGAGTCAAGATAACGTGAAAATCACGGTCTCCGGTCCAATAATAGAGCTATATAATACTCTTTAGCAACTGATGTGCCAAGAAGCCGTGGCTAAACGTATCATTTTGCTAAGCGAAGCTACTAGAAGTCCCAGAGTACGATGAGGAAGTGGACGATCCCTTCCGCCCTGCTCCTTCTCTGCCTCCTTTCTGTGCTCCCAGATCAAGGTATGTTCGGTTACATTTCATTATTCTCGCCGTAAAAGCTTATGATCCGGAATTTATTCACAGTAAAAGCAAGTACATTTTCTTGGATCTCGGCGGATTCTGTTTCGCTCATAGTTTTAAATTTGGGGGATCTCAAATAGTTGCTCTTATTATATCCTTATAATTTCGCCTTTCTCTTGATTGGCTTTGGTTTTTTAGGTAGGAAGATACATGCAAATGCAGAGGCTTCGGAAGAACTTGTAGATCCGCCGAAGGTGGAGGAGAAGCTCGGTGCTGTACCAAATGGTCTATCCACTGATTCTGATGTCGCGAAGAGGTGTGTGAATTTCTTTTCAGTACTCTCTCTTCCACATCAAGGGCATACATAGGCTTTCGTATACTAAAGCATACAATTAACTGTGATGGCAGGGAGGCGGAGTCAATCTCCAATCGATCGTTGCGCAGCAATGCGGAGAAGTTCCAGTTTCAGGCCGAGGTTTCCCGGGTCATGGATATTATCATCAACTCTTTGTATAGTAACAAGGATATTTTCCTCAGGGAGTTGATCTCCAATGCCGCTGATGTAAGCTTCTGTTTTAAACGACATTTCATCTGTGAATTGTTAAAATTCAGTGCCAATGCAAACCCTTTTACTTTAATATTTCAGGCCCTGGACAAGATTAGGTTCCTTTCTCTTACGGACAAAGAGATTTTGGGTGAAGGGGATAACACGAAGCTTGAGATCCAGGTCAGTAGGGGTCATACGTTTTGCATTTTCATGCCTAAGAGAGTGGAACTTTGCTGTTTTGCGATAGAGAGAGACGAGAAAAAAGATTTTATACGCATTATGGACGTACAACCAAATATGGAAACTCTTTTTTTTTGGGGGTCTAAATTTTTTCAAACGATGCAATGCAGATTAAATTAGACAAAGAGAAAAAAATCCTCTCAATACGTGACAGAGGTATAGGTATGACAAAGGAGGATTTAATCAAGAACTTGGGTACCATAGCAAAGTCTGGAACTTCAGGTATTTATATCATACTAAATTATAATAATTTCACTTTGCAATGTAAGGTTTTTTCCTCCAGTAGAGTTAGGTGTTAATGACTATTGTAATTTTTATGCAGCATTTGTGGAGAAAATGAAGACTAGTGGGGATCTAAATCTCATTGGGCAGTTTGGAGTTGGTTTCTACTCTGTATATCTTGTTGCCGACTATGTAGAAGTCATTAGCAAACATAATGATGACAAACAGTAGGACTTTTTTCATTAACACTTTATTTAATTGGAGTTGTTTTTCCACATCCTGGAAGAGCATAATTCATCCTACAATTTTTGGGGTGTTCAGGTATGTGTGGGAATCAAAGGCTGATGGGGCATTTGCCATCTCTGAGGATACATGGAATGAACCACTAGGACGTGGAACTGAGATTAAACTGCACCTCCGAGAGGAAGCTGGAGAGTATCTGGAGGAGAGCAAACTTACGGTGCGTGAATTGAAAATGTTTCCTTACAAAAAATTTGGATGTCTTTTCAGTGGTTTGTGATGCTTGAGGCTTGTTTTTTGTTGCTTTTATTAGTGAGGATTTTTCTTCCTATCCATATACAATAAATATTTTGAGCAAAAGGAAAGAATCATGTCAGCACTCACATGTTTTTCAACTACCTGTGCTACACTGCTTTTGATATAGTTGGATATTCATTTTCCATCTATTTGATGTGCAATGCACTGGGTTAACTTTCTACCATGGTTCTGATTAGTGATTCAAGACACTGGTTATGTTTCTTCGACTAATTTATATTCTCTTTCCAAATTTCCTGTGGTTGTTGTGTCTAAAGAAAACAGTGGTTGGTTAGTACTTTCATAATCTTAATGGATATCATATCAGTGATCATCGTGGTTTGACTGCTGGTGCTACACTTTTTCTTCCAGACATTAACAATTTGAGTTTCCTTCATTGCTGTCCGGTTCACATAACTTCTTCACAGACACTCTGCTTTTGAGATCTTTCCTATATTGATTGTTACCAATTTCATTATAGTCGGAGTCACTTAACATTTGCAGAACCATCAGAGAATTTGAACCAAAAGGTATATGAGCTGCAAAATATATCCGCATTGATTCTCTCATTTGGTGCAAAGAAGTGTAGACTGTAGAATTACCAGTTCCTTGACATGGTCAAGAATTGTTATTGTATTGTGTCATTTAGCTCCTCCTCTTTTTGAGGGAACTTAATGGATACTACCTTGGGAATTGATTTGGACAGCCATAATTTGGTGTGTTTTTCCGTGTGTTGCGTTTTCACTATACATTTTGGTGCCTGATGATTATTGGTTTGTACAATTCTTTGGTTGCTTTGGAAAGGTTGGAGTACACGTCTCTTGAGTTATGTTAATTTCATCTCTCTTCTCATAAGTTAATTATAGGGATCCATTTATGTTTCCTTTGGTGGTCTGTTAATGTCATTGTTGTTCTCTCTTGCAGGAGTTGGTGAAGAAATATTCTGAATTTATTAACTTCCCTATTTATTTATGGTCTACCAAGGAGGTTGATGTAGAGGTTCCAGCTGATGAAGAGGAATCCAGTGACGAGGAAGAATCTGGTATGTATAATTTAAATGCGATGATAGTGTTAAAAAATCTAGTTATGTATGCATGTGTGTTGTGTATTTACGCAAGTATCAATTTATATGTGTGAGGGTAGCTGAAATTCTTCTTATGGATAAACGTCGTGTGTTTTGTTGTTACAATCTTTGATTCCTTCTCTTAATCAACTGCTCTGAGCAGCCGAAAGTAGTTCTTCCGAGGAGGAAGAAGCAGATGAGGATGCTGAGAAAGGTGAAGATGAAGATGCTGAGAAAAAACCAAAGACAAAGAAAGTGAAGGAAACAACCTCTGAGTGGGAGCTTCTGAATGATGTTAAAGCTATATGGTTGCGGAATCCAAAGGAGGTGACCGAAGATGAGTACACCAAATTCTACCACTCGCTTGCAAAGGTAAGTTGCTTGGAAGTAGTAGAATGCTTTAGTGACATCTCATACTTTTATTTCTCTTCATTACTTATATCTTTTGTGTCCAACAGGACTTTGGTGATGAGAAGCCTTTAGCATGGAGTCACTTCACGGCTGAAGGTGATGTTGAGTTCAAGACAGTTCTATTTGTGCCGCCTAAGGCTCCTCACGATCTCTACGAGAGTTACTATAACACCAACAAATCCAACTTGAAGTTGTATGTTAGACGGGTTTTCATCTCAGATGAAGTTGATGAGCTTTTACCAAAGTATCTGAACTTTTTAAAGGTAACCCTTGGTAGTATCGATTTTTGCAAGTAGGTTTATGTCAATGAAACTGTGAATAATTGTCCTCAAATAAGTTTTTGTTTTGAGCAGGGTCTTGTTGACTCTGACACTTTACCACTTAATGTATCACGAGAAATGCTTCAACAACACAGCAGTTTGAAAACAATCAAGAAAAAACTCATCAGGAAGGCCCTTGATATGATCCGTAGAATTGCTGAAGAGGATCCTGATGAATCCCATGGCGAAGACAAGAAAGGTGAATACTCTTGCTTCTAATAAGTTTCTGAAATCTGTTTCTTCTATTGTTCAGATAATTAACTTGAAGCTCCTTTTCATGCTAATCTATTGGATAAGTTTCCATTCTGTTCATCTCTTGTTTTTTGCGACTAAGTCACATACTACATTATTGCTATCTGGCTGCACACAAAAAATGTGCCGATTACTCTCCCCACATTCATTTGCATTTGGTGAGTACTTGTTAATTTGCAAATGATTTCTGGAAGTGTCGCTGATTTTCATTTCCTTTCTGTTTGGTTGGTGCTGAATCTTGGTGGCCACAGAGGTTGAGAAATCTGGTGATGATGATGAGAAGAAAGGTCAATACGCTAAATTCTGGAATGAATTTGGAAAGTCCATTAAACTGGGTATTATTGAAGATGCAACTAACAGGAACCGACTGGCAAAACTTCTAAGATTTGAGAGGTATCGCTTTGTGTTTTCGTATTTCTCATTCCAGTTTTCTGGCTGCCTTTTCTTCAAACTTTATTCAATGCTATGATGATCTAGGCCACTTATTTGATCTGTGAACTCTCTTGCAGCACCAAGTCAGATGGCAAACTGACTTCTCTGGACCAGTATATCTCAAGAATGAAACCAGGGCAAAAAGATATCTTCTACATAACAGGAACCAGCAAGGAACAATTGGAGAAGTCTCCATTCCTTGAGCGGCTTAAGAAGAAGAATTATGAGGTACAGTGATTAAAAGATTTGGATTTTTACCGTACATAACAAGTTATTTTCCCCTTTTTATCTGCACTTTTTATTTTGTGATCTTGATGTTGGAAGACAATTTTATGTCTTTCATGTTATTGCAGGTTATTTTCTTTACTGATCCAGTTGATGAGTACCTGATGCAATACCTTATGGATTATGAAGACAAAAAATTCCAGAATGTGTCTAAGGAGGGTCTGAAACTTGGAAAAGACTCCAAGGACAAGGAACTCAAGGAGTCATTCAAGGAACTCACGAAATGGTGGAAAGGTGCTCTTGCCAGTGACAATGTTGATGATGTGAAGATATCCAACCGTTTGGCTGACACGCCTTGTGTGGTTGTGACATCCAAGTATGGTTGGAGTGCAAACATGGAGAGGATCATGCAGTCTCAGACTTTATCCGATGCTAATAAGCAAGCATATATGCGTGGAAAAAGGGTGCTTGAGATCAACCCAAGGCACCCAATTATTAAGGCACTCCGGGAAAGAGTGGTGAATAACCCAGAGGTACAGTTTAGAACTTCCTTGGTTTCCTCCTGTATGTTTGGAAAGGTAAAGATATAAATTAGATAAAATGGAAATGTAAGTGTCTTCGGGTAGTGAAGATTTAGGCTTTCATCTCTTCCTTCCTGCATGGAGACCCTGACCTTTTGAAGGAACAAATACTTGCCCTCTTGGAGAACACGGCGGTGTTTGACCTAGAAACTGTTTCTTTGCCCTATAGATTTTATTCCTATCTGGTTGTTATTGTTGGGAGTATACTGATATCCGACCTTGGTCTGAGACAAGAAAGGAACATTAGCTATCTGGTGTAGATGGATAATTAGGGCACCACATGGAGCAATAACTGTATGGAGTGATTGGAGGAAAGTGAATGCCGTTGTGTAAAAAACAAAGAGAGTTGGATTGCGTGAACTGTGTTTTCCTTTCAGCAAAGCTGCACTTGGCTTGTCGTTGGTTTTTCCTTGAATAGCTACTGTATAAATAGGTTTTTTTTGGTCCGTTTATTAACTTGCTTCTTTTACTTCTCAGGATGAGAGTGTAAAGCAAACAGCACAGCTTATATACCAAACGGCACTCATGGAGAGCGGTTTCACGCCTAGTGACCCGAAGGATTTTGCATCTCGTATCTACACGTCAGTGAAGTCTAGCCTAAACGTTAGTCCTGATGCAGAAGTGGAGGAAGAGGTTGAAGAAGTCGAGACAGAAACAGATGCAAAAGAAGCTGAAGGCACTTCAAAGGCTGAAGCCGATGCTGATAAAGATAACGAGGATACTGAGCCTTCAGTTCTCAAGGATGAGTTGTAGATTGCCTAAAGCTTGGACAAACTGTTGTCCTTCTTACACCCGCCCCCCAACCCATCATTTTTAATTTTTTTGTTTTTGTTTTTCCCTGAGGTTCTCGCTATCTCCAGAGACTGAACCCAAAGACAGTAGACACTCCAACCATGTTGTTTCCGTTGGTGGTAGTTTTCTAAGAGGAAAACATTAGATCATAGAAGTGCTGTTATTGTCACCAAGAATTTTGCTCTTGCCACCTAGTTAATGAGTTTAAAGATTGTGATCTGAATCTTTATGCAGAACTGTTCATACATTTTATCTTCTGCTGCAATCTTGGATTTTCTCTGGCATCCACCATCTGCTACAAAGAAATTGTTTATACAAGTCTGAAGATGCTCAATTCTAGCATCCATCTCTCGCTAGTCGCTAATAAACTCTCGGACGGTTATTTCAACATTATAAAACCCTTTCAGCCAAAATCATTTGGAGTTGCAAGCCAGCCGATGACTTTTGTAGTCCCCGAGTTCCAATGCGCGAACCCATTGGTGCAGAGAGGCAGAGGCTGCAATCTCCTGATCGCTATGATTTGTTTCAAAAGAATTAGGTCCCTTCTAACCCACCCTATTTCTTGATTTGTTTTCAGATGCAAAATTATTTCATAGATGAAATAATATATTAGAGTCCGTTCAGCTTCGTTCGAATTTTAGTCAATTTTGGTCCATGAAGTTATTTCATTATTGTTCAAACTTTGTTATTTAAATGTCAGGTAAAATAAAGTGACTGGTTTAAGTCTATGGGAGAATATTTTTCTTTTTTATTCAAGGTGAAAAGGAATCATAAGATAATAGTTTTAGTCGCTCGTATTAATAACTCAAACCATATTATGCGATAATTTGCCTTAATCAACTGGGGGCGTTTGTTTTCCCAATAAATCGGGGTTCGAAATTTCCAACAAAACAAACACACTCCAAAATTTTTAACTTTTACACACACACTACTTTTCACAAACCCCAATAAATCTCAATAAAGTAAAGATTCCCAAAATTTCGGGAATATTCCCCGAAATTTCCACCAACAAACACCCCATATCACTTATTTTTAAAACAATTGTATGATATGATATTCAATCATTCGAGAAGTGTTTTTTGAGCAATCATGAATATGGTTCAAAGAAAACCATGTGACGTGAACATGGTGAAAGAAATTGAGCAAATCAAAGGATTTGGTTCGCGCATCTCTAGTACTTGGCTGGTCAGAGATACCTGTCTGCCAGTTTCTCTCACCAAATTTTAGAATCTCGGTGTGTGCCTTCGGCTTCAGTTCATCCGCACCTTGTTTCGTTCTATTTTGTTTTCTTTTTTTCTGGAGTTCAGTGGCGTCATATTTTGGCTATTGAATTTTCTTTTCAAAAGCTTCATCACTACTCCTGAGAAGACATGCAATGATCATAGTAAGAAATTAAGCAAAGGAAACAGTGACTCATCTCCATCTCCAAAAGACACCACCGTTGCTCCCGAAATCACTTACCGGTAAGCGTGCATTTCCAGTAAAGTTGACCTACTTTAGTTGTTGCCGGCCAATAAAAAACACACGTCACTGCGCTTTTTTCTAGCACATGGGAGTCCCGTTCTAACCTCTAAGAAGGGAATTGTATTCATAAAATCGTTAAATACACTTTGCTCGGAGTCATTTACACTTTATTTGGATGTATTATTTTTTAGATATTAGACTCTTTAATTTATATATATATATATATATTTTAATTTAGATTCCGTACTCAAATTGATCGTCAAGGATTCATCAAAATATAGTGGAATGTGTAAATTACAACTCCGCTAACTTAATCCGAAACAATTAAGGTATACGTTAAGTTCCAGATGTCTATCTATACACGTGGGCTGAAAATTTGGCATCTTAACCAGAGAGAGAAAGAGAGAGATACGGTGTCTAAGAATAAAGCAAAAAGAGGCAGAGAAAGGAAGTCAGAGAAGCCATTGCTACAGTGGAACAAGAGAGGGTCTTGGTCGATGAGTCTGATCCTCCGAAGAAGTTGGGCAACCATGACGGACTGTCGACCTCCTTCGGAACCTCTTGCGTCTCCATTCCGGAGCTATTTGTGTTAGTGGTTGTTGGAGATGTATCTCTCGCGGATTTTTGACTGTAGAGGAGAAGAATATAACAAAATTACTCAAATTTCATTGAAGAAAGAAGATGCTGCATAGCCTAAAGATAATAGTATTAGTGATGGAATTTGATAAACCATGCGTAATTGAAACATAATGGAGAGAGGAGAAAGAATAAGGAGATACAGATTTAAGTGGTTTGGTTTAGAAGACTTACATCCACGTTAAAGTCCTCTATGACTGTATTTGTATTATAAATTCATACATTACAAAGATTAAATCTCTATTTGTAAAGATAATATAAAATATAATAGGAGAATATTCTTATATTTTCTTGACATGATATTATCTCTAACACGTGGTTGGAAGCCGAGATGTAATCTATATCTATATATAATCATTCAATAGAAATCTCTTTAAATTGAATCATGTAGTTCGAGTATCAAATTGAAGAAGAAAACAATAAAGTAACTTATAAACACATTATGACTTGAGATTGAAGGGTGACATCAATCTAGCCAGGAATTAATTATGTGACAGCCAATATATTATACTTGAAGAAACTGAATGCTCCATTTTTGTTCACCTTTATGTATTCCACAAGTTAGTACTGGTGACCTTTTAGCTTGTGGTACACAAAAGCAAGGAAAAAGAGTGGTACGAAAGCCAAATAGGATAATCGTGCGGAAGACAACACTTGACAGATTCACCCTAAGAAGTTCATCATCATCTTCATAGTTGACACTAAAATAATGGGAGATAAAAGCGCAAATTTGAAGGAAAAAAGAAAAAAAGAAAAAAAAAGTACGGACTTAGTGGGATGCCATCCTTACCTTGTTGATGAAGGGCAGAATGTAATGGTATAATCTGCTCCTGTGCACGTAAATGTACTCGTAGCATCGTCGTAAGCGTAGCTATACGATCTGGGACACGCCGCTTTAAACATCTCCGAATAAATTGACGGCTTACAAGTGGCCGGTGAACCATACGCGCCACTGCAGCAGTACTCTGGGCTCCCAAAGGCCTCGCATGCACTCTTGCACGCAGTACCGTCTCCGACCCGTAACTCATTCGGGCACTGCCGGTTCAAGTCGGTAACGCACCCTGTCGACAGGCAATTGCCCGACCCGCCGCTCGCTTCAACAACCATGGGTACATTGTACCCGTCCACTAGGCTGACGTCGTAGAAGTCCAGCGCGCTGCCCGACCCTATCGTGAACTCCGCAAGAGTTGCTGGTGGGTTAGCTCCGGCGCCGTTGCACTCGACCTGGTTGGAGCCACAGTCGCCGGTGATGCAGCTTCCTTGACCGGTGTTTGGGTCAAACGTACAACCGGTTCTGCCCCAGAATCTTCCGGACCAGTTGGGCGGGGAGTCAAATGACCTGGAGCCGCCAGGCCCGAGTTCGAACCCGGTGCTTTCCAAACTGGCTCTGCCCGCATTGGCTAGTACTCCAGGCCATACTGTGTACTCACATCTGTTTATTATAGTAAAAGTAGTCCCTGATATGCCTGTAGCATGAAGATCATTGATCAGAACCTGCAGGGATGGTTTAATAGGAGGTTTATATACAATCCTACTTTGATTATCTCAATCGTTTAAGAATTAATTACCTTTACAAAATGCTAGCAAAATTGCGAGGCCGATGTACAGAGAAGAAGAGCAAGTCATACTCTGATCCATTTGGATAAAAATGTATATCTTTTTTTACAGCAAGCAACACAGAAACGATGACTATGAGGTTATTGGTGGGTTCTAGATCTTTCTCCAATGAAAGATCAGCTGCATTGCCTGGTAGAGAGAAGCTGATGATGGGAAATGCGGGGAAGGATTATATGACTGATGGATGCAAGTGAGGCTAAATGAAAGGAAGAATAGCCGGGATGTTTCACCCATAAAACTGAGGGAATGTTCTTCTAGTTGTATGAGAGAAGTGGACATGGGAGGAGAGGATTCTGATGGGGAAGAGTTTGGTGTACGCAGGCCCGCACCTCTATATATATTATATAATACTATAGGCAGCTAGCGTTGTATGGAGACGGAAAGCCATTGGCCACGTAAATGACGACGGTCAAATACTAAGCAGGGAGCTTGAGTAAAACTGATTACTACACAAGAGAAAATCAATTGAAAGTTCTGGAGATAATATGCTGGTGGAGGTCCATCTCGGCAGAGAGGAAATTTCTTGTCCTACTTCTTCTCCGCTTCCCATCGTACACCACCATTTGGATTTGTGGGGCCTGCTTGGAGACTAACCAGATGGGGAAAGTGAACCTACGTACTGTGTGGTTGTTTACCAGCACAAACCCATGAGCTTAAAACTGGGTCATGTATTTCCCTGGTGACTAGTACGAGGAAGCAAACAGATATTAATTTGAGGGAGAGGACATTTAAAAACGGTATTGCATTAATAATATCTAAGAGAGGAAAGAATAAATATCACAAAAAATTAACGTGATTCAACCATAAATAGTTACATGCAGAACGCACGTACAACACGTACACTCTTATACTTTTATTCACTTCATGAATTTTTATTTTGTAGGAAAAATAATTTAGAGGTTCAATAAGTAATTAATTAGTACCATGACCAGATGTGATATTGTACGAAAACATAACAAATGAAGGGCAAGTATATATATAATTAGTAGGCTTTAATTAGATTCAGTACTCTTTGAAACTGGTTGGGTACAGACAAACCAGTCCTGATCATTATTAGGCTCTTTTAGTCAGCTCAAGCATCTTTTGATTTACATATTCCGCCAAACAAATGTGTTGGGGAGCATTATTCGTGTAAGAATCATGGCTTTCGGCTCTTAAATTCAATGATTCAAATAAGTGGCAAATCTTCCTACATTTTCATGGGCTTTACGATATTTTTCAACTTGGAATTAGATTCCAAGTCCAACGAAAAAATGAAAACAATGTTTATATGCGTAGTAGGTTTGAGCTTTTTTTGTCATTAAAATTAGAATCACGTAATCGATCGACTTTATATATTCAGGTAATTAGTAAGAAGTTTTGGAAGCTGACAACTTGATCAGGGTCATCAAAGTTTTAATTAATTAGAAATAGCGTACATATTCCAGCATACCAAATCACACCCGATCAGCTTATTTGCTTTTTGGACATCCGGGGAGGCCGTCTCATATATACTCGAGGCTGATCCAATCGCTCGCTCACTTTATTGCATGTGCATATCCCGAGAGAAAACAAAGATTTCCGTTATACACTGTGCTTGTAATTAACTCACTACATTAAATTTACCAAGAAAAGATAAAAAAATTATGCCAGTGCTAAAATAATCATCCTGTTGGTCTCTAGATATATATTGGTCCCTCGACGTTACATAATCAATCTTCTCCATAAGTCATGAGATGGGTGTCACTATTTAAAAGAGATAATCCCCTAAACTTATCCTCAATATCTAGATGCATGCATGCTTCTCACCTACGGGTTGTGCATTAGTCTTTTCAGATTTATTCGTAATTTTGTTTATCTTAAAATATAAAGCAGTACTTTGTAAGTATTCCTAGTAATAAGAATTAATAAAAATGCAAACATTTTTGTAGGGACATGAATGAATAATATTTAAAATTAAGGATAGAGACAAATGTTCTGGAAAATTACAAATAAAATTAAAATGTCTAACTGTCTTTGTACAGGAAGAAAGGAGAGCAAAAAATGCATGCCTTTATGCTTCAGCTCGCCCAGATCCTCTAAACTCCTTTAGCTTTTTTTAAGTAAGAGAAAAATGAGATTTTGGAAGGCCGACGTTTCTTGTCATCGAGATGATCTGGTGCCTATGCATGGTGGAACCTTTTGTTAAAGGCAAAACAGCTAATGGGGACGGTCTTTGCTTTAAGAAATTACCAAAGAGATGCTGATCTTGCTTCACGTAACAGTACTGCTAATGGTGCCGTGGAATGCACTTGATCGTGGGACCCTATTTATTCCCTTCCTACTTCCTAGCTATTGATCACTTTGAGAGTCTCGATCCGTGTCACAAGCACTGCTATAGCTCTCCCCGAACCTTCAAAAGTCTGTATAAGAAATTCAACAACTGTCGGTGCTGGATACGCACTACTGGATTTCTAGATTATCATTCTCTCAGGTTACAGCAGTTATCTTTATAGAGATTGGGAAATTATAGATTGACCAAATATATATATATATATTGGGGGGACATGCAAAATAAACAAAGCATGTATACGTTTCATGAAGATCAAAAGTTTACGGCTTTCCATGTGATGGCTGACGTGGTTCAAAAGTTTAACGTGCATGGTTGCTGTGATTTTGTGGACATGTCTAAAAGATGAGATCGAAAAGCGAGCGACACCCAAAGAAACAAAGCACGAAGCAACAAGCTTTGGGAGAAGAGGGGTCACGCTAATTCATGCATCGTTTGTAAACAAAATCACATATATATATATAGATCAAATGCTGGTCTTATGATCTCTATATATAAAACCAAACGTTAGCGATGGCAATAAAATTATGTTTCATTAATTGCTCTTAAAGGTCTGAGAGAAATGCACGTGATCAAGTCTATTTATGAATATGCGAAAGTGAGAAAGAAACAAAAGAACTCAATATGCAGGTAATGATCTTATCTTAGTACACCACACTAACACTTGTCGTTGAACCTGCAAAGCTAGTCTTATCAGAATGTTAGCATTAACGCGGTCTACGTGGTGATGACATGCAAAAGTGGCATGCCGACGCTGCAGGCTCAAAAGTAATGAGGTTGGTGACGTGCCCATATCTAGAGATTCATGATCTAACCGCTGTATCTTTCAGACCATATATATCATGTGAATATATACCAGATCAAGAAAAACTCCAATAGTCCCGTCGTTGAGTATATGTCCGTGCCACACAAATGCTCTACGTACACATACTAGCGTTAATTTCGTAACTTTGGTAATGAATTGAATGATCTATCGACAAACCCGTCTAGCTTATAATTCGCAATAACGTAGATTATCGCGTCTACTTAAAGGCAACCCCAAAGTTGTGAAGGAAATTTTCTTTTCATCTTTGAGTTAAAACTAATTGACAAGTTGGAAAATCTTTGATTAAGAGCGTACGTGCCGAAAATTCTTGAAATAAGGAGGACTACATATCACAATTGGTCAGTCTTTACGGCCCGATAATGACAATATTCGTGCATCGATCATCCAAGAATGCAAATTGGACATGTGATCCGTCGTGTAAAGAACCATTCCGATAAGTGATAGCTACTACCACTATACGTTTTTGATTTGTTTTAACTCCATCCTCTTTCTTTCTGCCTTCCTTTTATTAAAGATTTGCGTCATACTAACAGCGCGCGGCAGGCTTTCGTTTTGAAACCTTTAAAGAAGGATTTTGTCCCCTTTTCCTTTTTCAACGTTGCATACTTTACTTCGTGGTCAATATTTCTTAGCCTGCATAATCCACATCTCAATTAAGTTGATAATAATCTACTTTGTATGGCACATGGGAACATGCATGCTGAGGTAATCGTGATTTTGATGGGAGATCAGGCGTAGCATGTTTGCAATGTTTAATGAGGGCAAAGGGGCACATAGACCATGCAGCTGGTCGGCAGTGGCGGATCCAGGATCAATTTTCATGGGGTCGAACTTTACATGCAAAATGACAAGAATTTTTTTCTCTTCGTAATGCAAACAATTTTGTTAAAGTTAGAAAATTAAAGACTACAACGTTACCTCTATATTCGTACAAGACCTAACCGAATTTCCATATTTCTCAGTAAATGTAGTTCTGAGGTCACGTAGTTCTGGCAAATCAGCAAATCTGGCTGCTGCATACATCAAAGAAGCTACAGCTTCCTTGCACTCCTCAGGGCAATCCCTACGTTAATGGAAAAACAAAAGGTACCGGGGAAAAATGTGTTAATCTCATAGTAAATAACATTAGATTCACTACAACTAGAGTTTTTTTGGGGTCTCATTTTAGTCTAAATTTATATGTAAATGCTTAGAAGAAAAAAATATGTAAATGAAATAAACACATTCATGATATCTAGCTCCATAGCTCTCATTTCAGTTTCTTTTTTCTACTTTTTTCCCCCTTTCAATAGGATTGGATACATTTCTCTTCCAGTAAATCAGTAAAAAAATCTCATCAGAAAGACAGAGATTGCATAAAGACATGAGGCAAGAATGCCATTTGATTGAGCATATCACATATCTATAGGTTGGTTAGTCGCATGTACCTCTGCTTCTGCATAACAGAAAGATGACTGTAGATACATCCACAGAACCATGAAGGATACAGAACCATCATCACTGAAAACCTGCAACAATAACAAAAATAACTCAAAGATAGTGATGTATGAGGCTATTTATTAGATGAAAAGTTTTTAGTAGCTTCAACATGATACACAAACACAGAAGTTATGCTCTCTTCTATAACTTCAGGACTAGCTCTACAGCTCCTTTCTAATAGGTCATATGATTAATTGCTTAAATTCAGACTATTCAGTCTCATGTTGTAAAACCGTTAAGCTACTGCACGTGCGAATGAAAAATAAACACCCCTATAGACTGCCAATTGGGCACATTTACAATTATGTATGAAGCAAACAAATATAGAATACAAGACCTCAACTACTCCTCACTACAGTCGTTAAGCAGCCATAACTAAAAGGGGAGTTTTTTCTCTGGGCAAATGTACTTTTGGGCTTTCCTTTCTCTGATTTTGGGGTTTTGACCCCACGATCAGTCCGGCAGTCCCTCTACAAAGGGACCAGGTGCCAAGGCTCAGTTGCAACAAAATTTACCTTTCAATTTACGTACTAGCCAAATGCAGCTCAAAAAGTAAAGAATTAGCCAAATGCAAAGTTGGGTAATAAAGTTGATACAGAACTAGCTCACCTATCTGCCCTGTGTTAGGCTTCCAAATAACTTCAATGCAAGTCTTCTCAGGGTTTTCGTTCTTCGTTCCAGCTTTAGGTCCATAAACCCCAGCAAGAACTTTGGTGTCACCTAAAAATCAAACATAACCAACCCACAAAAAGCTGTTACTTTGGATTGGGAGTCCTTTAACTATCCCCGAACAAAAAAAAAAACAACAACAAAGAATGTGCTTAAAAACCCAATTAGAAACATGATAAATATAGCCTTCAGAACAAACGCTTGAACTACTTGGATCTGGCCCCTAATCACACAACATCAGTTTACCTAATTTTCACAATTCAATTTCAAGCCCTAATGACTTTCACAATTCAATCATCAAACCCTAATCACATTCAAAAATAGTGAAATCACAATCAACAATTAGCTGTGAGAGAGAGGCTGAAGTGAGAGAGGGGTACCTGCTGCCTTGCAAGAGAACCGGAGCACAGCGGGCCGGCGGCAATGAGCAATTGAAGCTGGGCAGCTGAGAGAGAGAGCCCGAGAGGCGAGAGAGAGAGAGAGAGCCAAAAAGGGGGTGGGCAGTGGCCAGTGAACGGGACTCACGGGAGAGAGAAAGAGGGGGTGCGGTCGTGCGGTGGGCCGTGGGCAGGCAGGAAGGCAGCAGCAGGCCAGCAGTGTCCCGCAGTGGTGCGGGCGGAGGCCGTGCGGTGGTGTGGGCAGTGCGGTGGGCAGTGGCCAGTGAACGGGACACGAGAGAGAGAGAGAGCCAGAGAGGGCGGTGGCCGGTGGGCAACGGGGATGGCCAGCTGGGCACGGTGGTGCGGCGGACGTGACCCATGTGCCAGCGAAGAGAGAGAGAGAGAGAGAGGGCACTGAAACGAGAGAGAGAGGGTGTCGAGAGCAAAAGTTTTGATTTTTTTTTTCAGTTTACAGTTTAACGTTTTAAAATTTTTTTTTATAAAAAATAAAAGGCCTGGGCCCTTTAGGCCCAGGCCGTGCAGAATATGGGAGGTTGGTCTGGGCCAATGGGGGTCGGGCCCCATAGGCCCAGCCCAACTTATGAATTTAAAAAAAAAACAAAAAAAAAACAAATGAAAATTTTTTTTGTGGGGATGCAATGGGTGGCGGCCGCCCAGGGCCGCACCCCCCCTGCATCGGCCTCTGCTGGTCGGTACATGTGCATATTTTTTTTTGCTAAAAATTTTAGAATTTGAATTCAATTTTTTAAATTTATACTCCTAATATTACTCAAACACGCATATCAATACCACTCAATATTACTTTTTTTATACACATCAATACAACTTTTATAATTTTTACACGCATGTCAATAAAGCTCAAGTATCACTTAAATATTCACACTATTCTTAAAATTTAACAATTTTTCTCAAAACGAACATGTTCTAGTTACTACCATGTCTTGGTCTACGTACGTGGTGGCACTGGGAAATAAAGTTACTGGCCTACGTACGTGGTGGCACTTGGAAATAAAGTTAGGAGACTAGCTAGGGAGATGTTGTAAGCTTGCCTTATCTAACATTGGCTATTGGGTTCCACTTTCCAATTTATTTTTCACAAATAACGAAAGTTGGTCAAGTCTATTTCTATTTTCTAATGATCGTTCCTGAACAAAGTTTCCTGTACAGAGGGAGGCTCTACATGCGTAGATTACTTCTTACTTGCTGCACGAAACTGAGTTAATTTTTGTGTGTGTCAGTGTTTGTTTTTCTGACACACGAAAGAAGCTTCTTACTTGCCTGCACACTAGACCTAACAGAAGGTTCCCGTGCGGTGTGGGTCAGATTATGCGAGTGTAGCTATGAGCCCATGAGCAACCATGGGAGTAAACACCCACATGGAAATAGGACCCATCAAAGTTACTCTGGGCCCTATATGGATTCCATTACCGGGTTGCTCCTGGCAGTACTTTCTCAATGATGCAATTGGGCAAGAAAAAAAAAGGAAAATTGATAGTCTAGATTTATACTACTATGATGATTTAGTCACTAGATTTCATTTTTTGATAATATGGTCACTAAGAATACATAGTTATGACGATCTGATCTTTCCGTCAAACTTTCTTTAAATTTTTAGCCGGAATAGCGGTCGACCGGTTTGTTTACCGTTATGGCAAAGGTAACTTGTACCGATCGACTGCTACATGAAGCGGACGACCGCTACATGAATCGGTCGACCACATTCTATTTCGTTAAAAAGTAACGGAGATTTGACGGAAAGACTAGATCGTCAAAACTATGTATTTTCAGTGACCATATTTTCAAAAAATAAAATTTAGTGACTAAATTATCAGCGTGTTATAAACTTAATGACTAAATTTTTAATTTTCCAAAAAAAATGACGCCAGATGTCTGTAAGGCCCACATTACGAAAATAAGCTATTTTTGAGAACGTAACTTATGGCCCGTTGTACCACTCTAAGATACTCAAAGGCCTGTGTTTTTTCATTAAGGATTGAGCCCAACCAACTGGCGTTTGGTTGCAAGTCGGTGGCCTAGATAATACGGTTCGAGGCTTCAACGTTGGTTTCATATTAGCCTTTCGCTGAGGGCCAAATTCCAATATTGAAGTTTTTAGAGGGTCAATAAATAAAAAAGTAAGTAGGGGTAAATTAAAAAAATTATAATTTCTGAGGGGTTTTTTTTTTGGGGGGGGGGGGGGGGGGGGGCGCACGCCTTTGACAAATGGATTTAGAGTCACTTGAAGTTTTAATTCTCTTATTAAAACTATGAAACTCTGTCGCATCTTTTAAATTAGAGCTTACTTTATCATAGAGGGTGGTAGGTTGTTAGCCCATTGGTTAAGACGTGGATTGGTTCAAACCTTGCGTCATCCATGCATGTTGCAAGCCACCCAAGAGGAAATGAATGCATGTTTCTTGCTGGAGCGCCTGTTGTCCTTGTCCTGCGTCGACACATAATCAGTCTTAATTAAAGTCCTAGTTGAACGGCTCCCTGGCTACTAATATATATACACTAAACCGGCATCTATTTTCAATCATTTCAACACCAACTTCTCTCAAAACAGTCATGGAGATGGCCAGATGGGGATGTCAATTGATCTGGCGAATATAATCGAAAAAGCTTATAAAACTATTTATTGGAAGCGAATACAGTCGAAGGTTCATGCATGTAGGTTGACAAAAAGTGTGTTTTTCAACTAGGAATGCTTTCTACGGGTCAAAAGAGAATCCAAAAAGTAAAAGAAATTAAGCAAAGAAAAGCGAAAGTATTTTCTGGCGAAGAAGGGAGGGGGGTCAGGGTTCATAGACGTCGCAAGTTTCAGAAACAAATAAGTTACGAGGTTGTAAAAGCGGTCGAGCCGCCTTGTGTGGTCTTCTTTGCTCTGCGAGATATATTAACAAGACTTTTAGAACATATGAAGCATATCAATAATCAGAAGAAAACAAAAACACAGAAACGTATCAAGATAACTGGAGTCCCATTCGCCAAGTTAATTTGAAATGGAGGATCTTTCGTTTGCCATGGAATATTCTAGTTGCCATACTGTGCGGCGGCTAACATATGCATTCTCTATGTTTTGTCGGCTCTGCTAGGTTTGGTTTTCCTGGCTGTACCACCTATATATATATATGTTCAGTGGTCAGCCATTGTCACTGTAATGACCACGTAATCTTAGGTTATGCTTCGTGAAATTAAGGACAACGCCTAAATTTAACTTCAGAAACTCTAATAAAACTTAATATATAATTAAATATTCTTAGAAATTTTTCTCTTACTTTTTTTTGTACTTACAAAACATCAACTTAATCATAATAACGACAAATATGAAATATTTAAACAAGCGACTTCTACCCTTCTAAACTAAAAAGGGAGATGGCCATCCCCAGTCCCCCAACCACTTTTTAATCATGTCCAGGACATTTGGTGACTAACACTCTAGACCTAATTAAACTTGATGATACCGGTAAAATACACTCAATAAAGGCCAAGGACAGGCTAAGGCCCTGCGCGAAGGGCCCAAACCCGAAGAAAATCACCCGGTAGGACAGAGGTCGTGTAACAATTAAATAATTTAGGAAATCAAAGTCCACCCAAGTGGAGGAAGTCTTGTTGACCTTCACAGAGGGCAGTATTCCATAACAAGAGCCGAAAAGCATAAAATTAGAAATGCAAATGAGAGGAAAAATCGAAGGAACATAAGTTTACGGACTTTGAAGGCATGAGGATTTGTATCCCAAATATATCAAAATCTGTCCTAATAATCAGCAAGGTGACAAAAGGTTCATCCTCTAAAGATAATCATTTTTCGGGTCATCGGGTGGGTGAAGATCGAGCACTGTGTTAACAAACCTGCAATATTGTAGATGTTTACAGAAACTTGCGCCTGTTGACAAATATTGGGTAATTGGCTTTCCAAGATTGATGATTCTATCTAACAATTCATCGTTTTCAGGTTAGGCATTATCTATACCTAAGCGAATGTCTATAGCTGGTAGTATATCTACTTCAGCAGGTTCTTCCGCTAATTTCAAATCGATGATTGTGATAGTAAAAAGGAGTGCATTACAAGTAAAATCTGCTTATCTAAAGACAGGGTTTTGATCGCCATGCCTCATCGGTTCTCGTTTTCGCCTTGCTAAAAGGGGGCAGAAAGTAAGACAAAAAGGTGAGAGGGAGGTGGTGTCGTTTTTTTGTACCAAAACAAACACACACAAAGTGCCCGTGACGAAAGCTGCCATGCGTGACCAAGGATCGAGTAGCAACGTGCTTCTTGCTAACTTCTTGTAATCTTCAGCAATCAAACAAACGGCGAATCTCCGCTTACACACTGATTAGTCAGTGTTAGCTTAATTAGCCATTTGGAAGCAATCATTCATATTGAATTAGTTGAAATAGCGTTTATTTTATGCAAAACAACCTTAGAAGCATTATTCTGACTCTTAATCGTGGACGTATACATCTATCATTTATTAGCTTATAAGTGTACCTGTAACGCCACAAAATAATATTATGGTTTTGGAAGAATATGCTCAATCATGCGCATAATAAGAAGGTTGACTGAATATCTTCAAAAACAATGCTCGATGATTTGAAGTTTCGTTTTGAGTCGTGAATGAACTGTCGAGGCTATCCATTGATCTCACGTGGTCTCTCACCCAGTGGCGGAAGGAAGGGGCGGCTGCTACCCCTCACCCCACCAAAAAAAAAAATGCATTAATTTTTTTTTTAAAATAAGTTGGCCTGGGCCCAATACCCCTGAGGCTCAGGCCCAAGCCAATTATATACATATTTTATAACATAAAGCATGGGCCCGATACCCCTGGCCCATGCCCGTTTTATTTTTTTTAAACAGAGGAAATTCATAATCTAAACAGAGGAAATTCATGTTTCTGTGAACAATTTCAATTGAGGAAATTGTTACGCGTCCCCCCTCTCCCCTACCGTCTGCAAAAATAAAAAAAATATATAAATATATAAATAAATAAATATATAATATTATTATAAGAGAGAGAGAGAGAGAGAGAGGACAGAAACGCGTGGTCCGCGTCCCCCCTCCCCCTCTCATTTTTCCTTTTCTTTTCTGCAGCGGAACCTTACCGAGAGGCGAGAGCATTCTCTTTTTTCTCAAACCTCTCACTCAGCCACTGCCGCACTGACGCCGCCGCAAGTCTGGACACTTAGCCATGATTTAATTATCTTTACAAATTCAATTATTGTTGTGATTTTTTGATGAATTTTATGAATTAGGGATTTGATGAAATTTTTTGAATTAGGGATTTGTGAATTAGAGATTTGATGAATTTTGTGAATTAGAGATTTTATGAATTTTGTGAATAGAGATGTGTAAATTAGAGATATGTGTCATGGAGTTTGCACATTCCCTTGATTTCACGGAAAGCCCTCTTCATGTACCTCTGAAGCTCAAAGTTCACATTCTCTTCTTCCTAAGGGATAACACTCTAATGTAAGGAAGGCTTTTGGGTCGCATTGCCACCACTATCTCCCCTTGGGCTCCTTTGAGGAACTTCATAATCTAAACAGAGGAAATTCATGTTTCTGTGAACAATTTCAACTAAGGAAATGAGGGGGAAGGTGACACTGCCGCAATATCCAAAAGAGTCAGGGAGAGCCCCTCAGAAGGGGGGTGGGGGGGGGGGGGTAGTATAGCTATGGTGCATGCTGTTTGTATACTTGCATTGTTGCAAAGCTTGGACAACTGCTAAGTACCTTATATATTTGATATGGTCAGTTTGTTTCTTTCAGCACCTGTAGAACTTCTGCTAACTCCATTATCGATGCTATGACATAATAATGGGGCCTCGAGTTCACATTTAATTGTCTCTACAAACACTTAAATACGTGGGGGAATTATTCTGCCATGTTTCTCAATAAGAATTCTTAAATATGTGAACCCCACTTTGGAATTTGGCACATATTAGTCGTACCACCAACCATGTCTATGACCATTTTTGTTGTTGTTGTGAATCCGACCATGCGAATATTTTAAATTGGATCACCTTTACAGGCATTACTTGGTGATTCCTTTTGAGCATATTCCATCTGTAAAAGATCTGCAGAGGAGAACTGAAGACTACTCCTTAGGTACAGAAAATTTATACTATAGCATTTCATTGGACATTTGAATTAGCCTGAGACTTCATTCATCTTTTGCCTTAACATCAGCAACATTTTCCCTTTATGAGATATAAAAGCAAATCGTAGCATTTTCTCTTTTGCGTTTATCTGCAAAATATCTTGTGTGGCCTCCTATGATGATCTATATTTGCCTACATTGTCAGATTGTCTTATACGTGATTGATATTGTACTTGATGGATAGTATCTGAGGCTCCTTGGAAAAGTTTGCTCATGCATTGACTGTGATTACTCATACAACTTTCTGGTTAGCTTTGGAAAAGTGAAGAAGAATTATTTCTAAAACTTCTACTGCCAAGTACTCTTGTGACCAGGCCTGTGACAATCTGAATATTTCCGTCTAGACTATGGACAATGCAGGATAGTATTTGAGTCTAGGAAATTTTTTTATTCCCATAGAAGTCAAGAAGACTCTTTTGCCTTTATCTGCAAAATATCTTGTGAGGTGGCCAGTGATGATCTATATTTGCCTATATTGTCAGATTGTGTTATAAGTGATTGACATCATACTTGCTTGATAGTAACTGAGGCTCCTTGGTAAAACACTTGTACTGGATATTGAGAAGGAAGTCGTTTTGCAACATTTTCAAAAGATGCAAAATCGTAGGATGTAATTGTCACCTTTCAGTCGCAGCACATAGCACGCTACATGTATTGTAATATTTTTAATGCTTTTAGTCTTTATTTTTTTATATTGTAATTGTAAGACAATTTTTAACATTATAAAGAAAAAAAAATTGTCATTTCGTCTTTAGAATTCGACCCCCCTGAATTTTGGTCCTGGTTCCGCCACTGCTCTCAGCTCCACGTAATGATCATAGACTTTATAAATACAGGTTGAAAAACCAATGAGGAAATGCTTACAAAAATTTATTCCAAAATTGACTGACTACTTGCGAGGCCAGCGCATATACGTTGCATATATGTGTCTTCACTAGCCGGAGGAATACAATTAGGTAACTTGGTATAAAATGTACCAACACCGATTTGAATATCAATTAATGAAAGATGTTGAAATATGCACGCGTGAGAGAGTAAAAATGTTGAGTCTCACATTAAGAAGTTACAAGTATGAGTGATTAACATAACATAGTTAGGCCAAAACCTTATAGGGTTTAAACTTCTAGATTAATTGAATGGTGTCCCTACATGCTATATTATGAGCCCACTAGAAAATTCTCTAGTATTTGTTCATTTCCCAACGAAGGTTTTGTGTGTCTAGAGGTACTTCAAAGTGTCAATCACTCATATAAGCTTATGTGAGCTTTAGATCCATAAATAAATAAATAAATAAATAAGTATCTAGCCAATATAATAAAGCTGTGGTCAGGATTCTATCTTATAGGAAAAGATACTCTGTCACTGGTTGCCGTTGAGCTTCAACCCTATGGACAATCGAGCTGGTATGGCATGTGAAATGCGCTTGAATACAAAAAAGGAAATTTCATGCTGCCCATGAAGGTCTCAATCATGCCAGCGTGAGTACTGGATGACTCGACCAAATCGATAGAACTTCTGATGTCCGGCTCTATTTGGGTTGGGGTTAGACAGATGAGATTACAGCATTTAGATGTATATTCAGTTCTATGAATGACTTATTCCGTTCCAATACACTATCAAGCGTGGTTAATATGGGCATATATAAGGTATAGGAAATTATATAGGAAGATAAGTACTCAAAAAAAAAAAACGTCGTGATTCCAACGTGGGCTGCAGTTTCTAACTCACCTTGCTTCTAAGGGTGAAGCATGGTTACAAGGCCCACCGTAGGGCCGCTGGCGCTGAACATCACTACGTTCGTGGATCTGATTCACGTGGCTCAAAATCTTTTAAACTCGCTGCATTTTTCTGCACGATAACTTGAATGTAAAGAGATAAACCCACCCGACTAATTTGTTTTTTTTTTTAAATAATCTTTGGTCTTCAATATAAGAAATACAACCCTAATGCTCAACTATTTTCATGGTCGTCAGACGTCAATTATATAAGCGAAGCCAACTGCTACAAAGAATATGCCAGAAAAAAATGCAAATAAATTCATCCAAAAACTCAAATAAAATAAAAATGCCAGATAACTGACTGAAAGGTGCCTCGCCTGGATCAGTAATTAACTTCAGAAGCGAGGTTTATTAGACATATATAGGCAGGTGGGGGGAATGTTATTAATGACATACTATTATTGCTCAGTTTATAGTTCCAACCCTCAACGTCCACATCTCCCATACAAGGACATTGTTTATATTATCCATTCGTTATAGGTCTTCGAATTATTTTATGGATTATACGTGAACACAACATGTGCAGCAATATGACATCAAACACCAAGACAAAAAACAGAGGGAGAAAAAAAAATACAATTTCCTCATATTCTTCAGCACCAAGTGTGGCGGTGGGTACATATAATAGGTTGACACTTTACCCTAAACAAACGAATGAATCCCCCTATCCCCTCGCTACCTTTAACATAAAGAATCGAATTCAATGATTTCGAAGAATTTCTTCGCCTAACAAAGCCTATTTCGTGCACTTCTGCACTACAACAGAGACAGATGAATCCAATTTCCCCACACCCCTAGTACAAGTAGCAGCTTCCTTTTCACTCTCTATCCCGTTCGGTGTCCGTACCACATGCTGCTGAGAAAACCTTCAATGGGGACTGCTGAGCTTCTCTATCATGACTCGTATCCGCGTCGGCATGGCCAACCCACTGGGCCCGTAGGACAAATGGTCCATCCACTACGGGGTAGAGCTAGAACAAAACCGTAGGGCCCTCGACCCCTCTATTTGAGCTAAAGGCTGGATGCTTTTGGGCCTACACTCTAGAAAAAGAAAGGATAGCGAAGAAGTTAGAAGAGCTGCCAGAACCACCAAATTGCCACCGTGATGCTGACGATGCCAGCGATGCGGTGGGATCCGAACACGTGGGTGCAAGTGTATGGTGATGCAGAACTCTCGTCTAATGCGCCTTCGTAGATCATCGTGCTGTTGATGGACGGTGGGCTCGTAGTTGTCGGCGTGGCCGGCCCTTGAGTAGCTTTCTGGCTGCACACAAAACAAACTACCTTCAGCAAACCCAGAAATCAAACGTGTCGTTTCCTCATTGGGCAAACTTTTTAGCTTTTACCAATTAACTGACCGTTACTAATCTTGTACCAACGGCAGCCTCGGTATGTGCGCAAACCAAACACTAGTGTATAGGCTCTGGGGATTCGAGAATCGTGTCAGTCGCATATTAATTAAAAAATGATCCCATCTTAGAGGTGGGGAGACTATAATCTATAGAGATTCGGGAATGGTGTGGTATCTTTGCAGCTTTGTGCATCAACTTTAGAGCTAAACGTTGTCAAAGATTTGGAAACTTGTGGGGGGACATTTATGGGGGGTGACGAAGCCTTCGGTTGTTGGGCTGTTCATGAGTTGTGAAATATGACCAAACTTCCGTATTGAAAACGGATAGGTTTTGACAATTTTTGTTTTCCTCGGCGATAGGTTTTGACAATTGAACCGACTGTAGGTGCAGAGTTTAGCAACGAAGCAGGGGGGAATTTGGTTAACAAATTTCAAGAGAATGACGTGCGCACTAATTATGATCTATGACCCTTCTCCGCGCCCGCATCTGTCTGTCTTCACTTTGGACGCCGAATTGGCGAATTTATGGGCAAGATGAGGAAAACCAGGTCGGCACAGAGCCCGGCAGACTTAAAAGAGATAATAATGTGCCCCCAATTTCTTAAACTCACTATTAAATGCTGCAACCAACTTGGATCTAAGAGATTCTATAAATCTCTCTCTATCTCTATCGACGAGAAAGTGAGAAATTATAGGCCGGAACATGGGGGACATTAACGTTTATATCGACAGCCTTTCCAGTGATTTTGAAGGACAAAATTGCCCTTTACCGTTAAGGTGACGACTACGAAAAGTGCGGGTGGTATGAGGGAGTTTCGAGTAAATTTACCTGGTGTTAGGAGTGGGGCAGAAGGTAATAGTGTAATCAGGCGAAGAGGCACATGTGAAGGTACTGGTCTTATCGTCGTACGCGTAGCTGTAAGCGTGCGGGCACGCGCTCTTGAAGATCTGAGAGTAGGTTGATGGCTTGCAGATGTCGGGTGTCGCATACGCGCCGCTACAACAGTACTGGGGCTGGCCAAAGGCCTCGCACGCGCTCTTGCAGGCCACGCTCCCATCGGCGTCGGTGCTCGTGACCTGAAGCTCCGAAGGGCAGGAATCGTTGAGGTCGGCCACGCAGCCTGTGCTTGTACAGTTCTGACCAGTGCCACCTTGGGGTAGAACCTGCAAAGGGAGGTTGTAGCCGTCGACCAAGCTGACATCGTAAAAATCTAAGCCGCCAGAGCCGTCGAGCGTGAACTCGGCCAAGGAGGCAGGTGGCGCGGCGCCATTACCTGAGCATTCGATCTTCCCGGAGCCGCAATCACCTGTGACGCAGGAGAACGAGCCCGTGGAGTCCTGGGAGCAGATGGTACGGGCCCAGAGCCGACCCCCCCATGAAGTCGGCGCCGTGATGCTATTGGACTCCCCCTTTTGGAGAGCGAACCCAGTCGTGGACAGTGCTGGTACGCCGGCGTTGGACAGAATGCCAGGCCATATCGTGTAATCGCACTTGTTTATTATTGTGAAGGTCGTCGAAATTACTCCTGTAAATTGTAATAGGTTGTTTTAGCAATACATAAATATACAAAGAACTAATAAAATTTAGAGCACGAAAAATCGTACAAAAGATGATCACTTTGAAGCTTTTTTTATACTATGGCGCTATTGATTCGTATTACCTGATGTTGATAAAAGAAACGTTAATAATGACACTAATAATGCCGTTAGTTGAGCCATTCTAACTCAATGACCTGTGTAAGAAGAAGAAAATGAAGAGGAAGGAGGAGGAGGAAGAAGAAGAAAACGAGGAGGTGGAGACAGAGGAGGAGGAGAAGAAGGAGCGGGCGCTTGTGATGATCCCAAAATCTTCTTCTCCACCAAGGTTGATGAGGAATGAGAGTTTATGGTGAGGTTCTAAAAGAGTAGTCGGAACAGGGTATTTATAACCTAAACAAGACCATCCAAATGCTTACGTGGTTCGCAGTTAGTTATAGATAGAGACGGTGTGCAATATTGGAAAATAAATTTTAAAAGAAAAAGAGATGAACAACAAAGAAAGGTGGACAGCACACTTAATTGTACTAGCTATGATTTATTTGCAAGAGAGTGAGATATTTCATATATTTATTACCCCTACATCTTATCTTCTCGGTTTGCATAACTTTCCTATTCATTTTCACTAGGTCAACTTCCTTTTTTTTTTTGCAGCAGTGCCATGAGATCCGCGTGTGTATCGTGCAGTAACTGGGAAAATATAAATTGGTCTTAAGCAGAAAGAACTGGTGCCATGGAATCCACAGCACGTTTTAAATGTCCTTACTGTGAAGTATGCTTCAATGGTTCTTGACCACTATCGAATAACCAAAATTAGAAATTATGGATACTTATAGATATAATTCAGTTCACTGTCTTCTTCTTCATCTTCCCTTACCGGTTGAGTTTAAAGCGAAGACAAACGAGAGAGAACAGCTTTTTTGCAGAGTTTTTCTACCTAAATACGATTAGGATTGAAATATGCGTTTGTTTTCTTTAGCCCAATACCAAAAAGGGGTTTTGCTGTACTTATTCTTAATGTTTGGGGGGCCTTTACTTGCATATTACTTTCTGCTAATTTTCCGACCAAAACTGGTTTTGTTTGACTCTGCATTGGTCTCAAAACCCTGCGGTTGTTGTTTTGATTTACAAGCTGTGCGCATCAAAGTAAATTATGCCTTTTTACAGCACTATAAATGAGATGTTGGAAATAAAAGAAGTTTTAGTTTCTTCAAAAATTTCTTGTCTGGAACAATGTAAAGGACAGTGGAATGGCGATAATGTTTTGTTTGTACCTGAGAGGTCAGATTATTATCCACTGTCCGGTTTGGGAAAAGGAAATGCCCGTTGATTTTTCTCTTCATAACAGGTAAACTAGACAAGGGAAGAAAGCTACTCGCGATATTTTTCATATACCGAAGTTGACAAGTTTATGACACACGTCGAAACCAAACTGTGTCCCCCAATTATACGTGTCCCGCTCGTAAACCCTGAGAAGTATAAAACTCGAGGAAAGTTTTGGAACGAAATAGCCTTGGGAAACCTATGCGGAAATGGATCTTTGCGGACTCATATTCCTAATGGAACTGCCGCAGATATAGATGGATAAATTGTTTACTGTGTGACACGAAAAATTAAGGAACCAAGAGCATTACCCGAGCCGTAAATTAAGGAAGGTTTATGTCTGCATGAAATCGCGCGTCCTGGTTTGCTCTGCTCTGCCTTTCGAAAAGCCAACATAAAGTAGAGGGAAATGGGAACGGGCTTTAAATATCTCCTGGGATTCAGTTCAGTGCAGGGCTACAGGCGATTGCGGATGAGTGATTGAAAGCCACCCAACACGGGTTGAGTGCCTTGAGCTATTTGTGTTTTGTTTTATTTTATTTTACCTTGTTTTTTTCTTGATTCATCAGCTTGAATTGGATAATTTGTCTCGTGTCTAAATAGAGACTATGTTCCTTTCCTCTACACGATTGTATTCTATACTTAAAAAAATATTAAATAATTCATACGTTATGTTTATCTTTCATTAAAATATAATACGTAATTCAGACAAATAATTGTAATCCATATACATGTACCTTGATTGCGTAGATTACACTTCTTGTAGTTCAACTACTCATGAAGTTCTATAGTGTAGGGTAACAATGAAGGTTTTTAAATAGTTATAAACAATTGTAGGCCATCTATGAATAAAGGACCTAACCCAAAATCAAAAGTACAGATTAATAACAAGAGGTAAATACAAAATCAGTATCTATGAAAATTAAATTAAGTTCTTAAATTTTAAAAAATTATTAAATTAGTATTAGAGATTTAAAAAATTTTACATTTAAAGGAAGGATCGTAGAAGGATTAAAGTTTTGATGAAATTCCTTAAAACTAATTTGATTAATTTTAAAATTTAAGAATTTATTTAATTTTTATAAAAACTACAAATTATATGTCAGAACTTTATATTTATCTCCTATACAAAATCAAGTCAAGAACCCAACAAAAAAAAATTGTAAAAAAAAAGCGGCAAAACGGAGTCAAAGAACAAGCACGAAAGCAGTAGTTTTGGATAAGATAAGTGGGAATTCAAACGGAGTCGAGAGAGCCTGAGTTTTGTTGGACGAGTCACGAGTCCACTTAGGTTAGCTTTTCAATTAAGAGACGTTTTATTTTGCAAAATCTTTCTTAAGGTCAACCTTAAAAGTTCAGTTCTCCGGTTGCTTTTGACTTTCTGTCCCAGCGAGCACTAACGCGATGTAATTACTCCTGACGGCTGCCCCGGCATTGGATGCTCGGAGGGACAGTTCAAGTTAGCTTAAACTTCTGGAACTGTTCGGAAAACCACATGTGATGGTTGAGCTGCTTTCAGAGACCAGTTACTGTCATACTTTTCTTCGAAGTAGGTTTTGCCCGGAGTACATAGTCTAACCAGAAAGCAACTACTGGGGAATGGCCGTTCGGGAATTGAAGAAAAATGCAGTCCCTGAAAATCTAAGCCAGATTTGTTTTGGTGAAATAGCCCAATCAAGTATGCTGAATCTTCTACAAACGTGACAGAAAATGTTGCTGTTTCTAATACACGACATAGCCACCACCATAGACCAGACTGCAGGAGGAATGCAACTTTGACAAGCAGAGACGAAGTGAGGGGAGGCTAGTGGGAGTTCTTTAAATGGTTTTCTTGATAAATTTTTTCATTTGGCACCCCAAATATGATTTTATATATCTGGCTCCCTGTGTACAAGTTAGCTATCACAGCACGCTAACCGCATAAATATATATACAGATTCTCAGGTTAGCCACCAGAGGCTGCAATGGGTTTAGGTATTCAATTTATTTTGTTGTTTGCCCGGCTGTCGCGGTCACTTGTGTTGCTGTTATTAGGAAATTCCGTTTCAAATTTGAGTTGTAATATTTGAATTATTTAGATAAGAGTTTTTTTAACTGTTCAAGATATCTCTTAAGAAGATTAGGACTGAAAAACGTTTGAATTACGAAGATTAGAATTGAAAAACTTTTGAATCATGAAGATAAGGATGAAGGACGTTCGAATTTTGAAAGAGGAGTTCAAATTCGCAAAGTGTGATCCGATTATAAAATCTCTCAAGTGTATCGATCTTCGCCCAAGATTCGCTTGATCTTGGCTCTAGTGAAATTGATATTTTTCTTCACAGTGTGTTTCACCTTATTTTCGCCCTAGCTTGGCTTGAGCAAAATTGCCACTATTTCATAGAGTGGATTTCGCTCAAGCTTCGCTCTATCTTGGCTCAAGCGAAAATCTATGTTTTCAATTTTTTCTCTATTTAAACCGTGAAACATTCGTCCAAGATGATTACCCAAGTCATTTCCTTCATTCCTTGTCGTCTTATGCTTGAGAGAAATATTCTTTGAGACCTTTGCACCTAAAGTGTTTATATTTTCTCTCTCCTACATCGATCACCTCAATCACCATTGAAACCAGCCTACTGTGATAAGCCTTTAGAGAGCTTAAGGAGATTGGCAGCTAGAGTTACCGGTGTTGAAGAGATTTACAAGAAGAACCTCAGAAGGCTGAGAGTTAACCGTAAGGGAGCGAGTCTAGGTTTGATTACCTAGATTATTACTTTGGAGTTGTCAGAGTCAAGCAACTGGATGTTGCCCGTATCTGAGTCACCGGTATAAGGTTTCTCTTCTCGTGAATTTTGGTGGCTGCTAGCCCGGAGTGGTTTTTCCTTTGATAATGTTTTCCACTTCGTCATCAAATCTCTTGTCTTAGCGTGTGATTGATTTATTATTTCTGATTGATATTTTCTTTGATATTTGTTTTAATATTCCGCTGCATATTTGTTAGTTGTTAAATACTTTTCACATCTAGATGAGACTCTTTTAAAACTTGTTCTAATTTGTCTATTCATAGAAAAAGTACGCATCAAATCATATTCACCCCTTTCTAGGTGTTCTTTATAGTCTAAACAGATTTTTCAATTGGTATCAGAGTTAGATCTCGTTCCTTGAGCCTACGTCTAGATGTATCTAAGTCAATCTTTGTTTGCGCCTCCATATTTCGATGGAAGCAACTATGCCTATTGGAAAGTTCGTATGAGAGCTTTTCTAAAATCAATGAATGAACATTTTGGATTTCTTGTAGTAAAGGATGAAAAATTTCATCTACTGGTGATGTTCCTAAAGACGCTAGTACTTGGTCCAAAGAAGAGGTAAGTGAAAGTAATTTTAATAAAAAAATGACTACATGCTATATTTATGGCTATTTCTCCTGAAGAATTTAAGCGTATTTCTATGTGTGAAATAATTTATGATGCTTGAAATTCTTGGAGACAACACATATAGGTACAAATACAGTGAAGAGTTCAAAACTTCAAATGTTGATGATAAGATTCGAAGAAATCAGCATGCAGGATGATGAGACGTTTGATGAATTTTATGCAAATTTGAATGATATTGTAAATTCATCTTTTATATTAGGTGAAATAATCCTGGAAGTTTGAGTTGTGAGAAAATTCATGAGATCTCTTCCTGGGAGATTCAGAGCTAAAGTTACTGCAATAAAGGAAAAAAGGAAAGCAAAGATCTTACCACGATGAAGATTGAGAAGTTAGTTGGCTCCCTGCAGACCTATGAATTGACGTTACCTCAACCGAAAAAGAACAAGTCAATTGCTCTTAAATCTAGTAAAGAGGAAGCAGTCTCTGAGGATGATGATGAAACATTGGATGATGAGCAGTTTGATCTTTTTGCTAAACATTTCATAAAATTGTTCAAATCGAAGGGTATTAAAGGAAAATTCAACAAAGGTGCTGAAAAGCCTCAGAGGAGTTCCAACGGCTATAGAAAAGAGATAAGAGACAAGCTTCAGTGTTTTGAATGTCAAGGATTTGGACACATTCGGCCAGAATGTCCACATTATCTTAAGTCTAAGGGAAAAGTCATGAATGCAACGCTGAATGATGATTAATCAAGTTCAAATAGTGATAGAGAATCTTTCTCATCTAACGAAAAGATAAATTTTGTGTCTTTTGTATCTTCTATTGACAGTTGTGGTTTGCAGGAGAAATTAAAGGATTTTGAGGCTAAAGAAAGCTTATAAGAGGTTTATAACCAGCTATTTACAAAAAGTCTAAAACTGCACAAGGTAAACAAAGCAACTCTTGTGAAGTTTCACGAGGTTCAGCTTGAGAAGGACAATCTCATTGCCGAACTTGAGGAAGTCAAAAAGAAGAATGCAACACTTAAGGATGAGGTAAAGAATGTGAGAAATGAACTGGAAAAATCCAATGCACAATTACAACAATTCTCCAATGGAACAAAGAAACTTGACCACACAATGAATCTTAGAGTTCTTGCTGGAAATAGAAAAGGATTGGGCTTTGATGTGTCAAAAATCGTTTCATCATCAAAGACAATGTTCATTTCTGCATCGGTGCCAATTAAGAATTCAAAGTTTATTCCTCCTCAGAAACATGTAAGTAAAGATAAACAACCAATTATTTTCCAGTCTATAAGTACTCATTATCATAATATTCCACCAAGAGCACACTCTTCGCGTAGGTTTGTTCATACTTGTAATTTTTGTGGTATATTAGGGCATATTAGACCTAACTGTTTTAAATTGAGAACACAACAACACACACATGCTAACCCTCTTTGTAGCATTGAACATATGGATCTTGTGAATCAAGTCATAACTCTTACTAAGCATATAAAGCTGATTAATGAAAAACTAGAGTACCTGACTAAACGTACTTTCACCAAAAAGATTTGGGTGAAAAATGATGAAAATCAATTAGCCGACATGAAGGCTATTGGTATGCGTTCTACTACCTAACTATTTTTGCTCTTGTATGCATTAAAGTAGATTGCATTTATTTATTATTATTTATTTTTTTTTCATATTTTTATTTGTTTGATTTGTCATGATTTATGGGATATTTTTTTATATGTTATTATTTTTTAAAAAATTGATCAATGATTTTTTTTAAAAAATTGTACTTTTGTGCGTGTTTTGTTAGCATATTGGACTAATTGACATTGTTTTGATTCTCATGCATGTATTTCTTAATATTTGATCAATTTGTGTCTAGATTGATATAAGATCTGATAGTAATGCGTCTTATCTCTCCTTGGTGTTAGCTAAAATGATCTTTAATTATCTTTCGGTACAATCAATCATAGTGAACATAATTTATGATTGAGTGAGACTTAGCCGCATGTGTGAGATGTGGGGGTAATCACAAGTGTTTGGGTTCATTTACCTTAGTTTGAACTGACTCATAACTAGATGACCTTATTTTAAGTCCCCCAAGAAAAGAAGTTATCAAAAGAAAAATAGTACTCAAAAGAGTAAATCATTCTCAATAAAAAAACAAAGCAAAACCAAAAGAAAGAGAGAAGGAGCAAAAGAGCTTACGAGTTTAGGGGGAGTAACACTGTAATTTTCCAGGTCCTAATAGCATTGAGTTTGACTTTCACTTTTTGCTTTTTTTGCTCTCTCTCACAACTGGTTTCATTTGTTAGCCTTAATCCTGCTCACAAATTAAAGGCTTTAAGTATCTTGGATTATGTTTGGTTAGTCACAGAGATTTTCTATTTGATAAAATTTTTTTTTATCAAAGCTCTAAAATCAAATAGAGACGTGTGACATGAAATTAATGATTATGGATATCGGTGTATATAAAGTATTTTTATATTGTCTTACATGCTATTGAGAGTTTTCCTGTATGTCTCTAAGTCCATTGATTTTGACTGTCTTTCACTGTGATCATTTCTTTGATATTATCATAGTTCTTCGTTTGCCTATTATCTTTGATTGTTTTGAGATCATGATTTCTCTTTGACCATTCTTGACAAAAAGGGAAAGAATTGATTAAAGGGAAGAGTAAACACTCTCTGAGGGGGAGTAAATACTCTCTGATTAATACACTCTCTGAGTCTATTCTATTTCACTATTTCAATGAATTCTTGATCTGTTTTCCATATTTTTCACTTGGTTATTTGAGGATTATTGTTTTAGGAAACAACTATATTTTCAAGACTCTTGAACACTTGAGTCTAGGTTGAGTCAAAAATTATAAACAGGTTCTTGTCTTGGTGACTGACAAGGGTCTTTATCATTTTTTGTCTTCCTAGCTTGATGTATAGGTTTTGTCACGAAATTGTCAAAGGGGGAGTTTGTTAATGTTATTGACAAATTCCGTTTCAAATTTGAGTTGTAATATTTGAATTATTTAGATAAGAGTTTGTTTAAGTGTTCAAGATGTCTCCTAAAAAGAGTATGATTGAAAATCATTTGAATTACGAAAATTAGAATTGGAAAGCTTTTGAATCATGAAGATAAGGATGAAAGACGTTCGAATTTTGAAAGAGGAGTTCAAATTCGCGAAGTGTAATCCGATCCTAAAATCTCTCAAGTGTATCTCCGGAATAAGATCTTCACCCAAGATTTGCCTGATCTTGGCTCGAGCGAAATTGGTATTTTTTTCACAGTGTGTTTCAAGCGAAAATCTCTATTTTCAAATTTTCTTATTTTTTCTATTTAAACCGTGAGACATTCATCCAAGATGGTTATCTAAGGGGTTGTTCGTTTATGCAGTATTCTCAAGATTTTTTTGTTTTCTCACAACACAAAAATCCTACAACCAAACATCATTTCTAACCTCACATAAAAATAACACAACACGCATACCAATAAAGTTAACATCACCTAAAAATTCTCAAAACACAAAAAATCCTCACAATACACCTAACCGAACACACTCTAAGTTATTTCCTTCATTTCTTGGCTCTTATGCTTGAGATAAATATTCTTTAAGACCTTTGCACCTAAAGTGTTTATATTTTTCTCTCCTACATCAATCACCTCAATCACCATTGAAACCAACCTCCTTTGAGAAGCCTTAGGGAGCTTAAGGAAATTGGTTGCCGGAGTTACCAGTGTTGAAGAGATTTACAAGAAGAACCTCAGAAGGCTGAGAGTTAACCGCAAGGAAGCGGGTCTAGGTTGGATTACCTAGATTATTACTTTGGGGTTGTCAGAGTCAAGCAACTGGATGTTTCTCGTGTCTGAGTCACCAATGTAAGGTTTATCTTCTAGTGAATTTTTGGTGGCTGCTAGCCCGAAGTGATTTTTCCCCTTTGATAAGGTTTTCCACTTCGTCATTAGAGCTTTTTTCTTGACGTGTGATTGATTTATTATTTATGATTGATATTTTTTATATTTATTTTAATATTCTGCTACATATTTGTTGATTGTTAAATATTTTTCACTTCTAGATGAGACTCTTTTAGGACTTGTTCTAAATTTTTCTATTTATAGAAAAAGAAAGTACCAACATCTATTCACTCGCCTCTAGGTGTTCTTTTGGGCCTAAACAGATTTTTCAACTTGTGGCAACGAAAACCATAGATATATGAACGTTAATGGTGGAATTAGTCGATTTCGATTGAACCAGTGTTGTTTCCATTTTATTTGGTTAATAACATGCACCAACTTACTTATGGATATATTTAGCCCAAAAAGTTGGACTAGTTTAGTATCAATTCAAAGGGGGAAGAATCTATCACGCTCAATGTATCACATTATTTAATGTTTTGACTTGATACTCAAATTATCAATTAGGAACTCACATGGTCTAAGTTCTTTCTCTTTGATTCGGTATTTTCTTTGAAAATATGATTCTTCCTGACAGTTTGATTCATTGATCTAGTTTGATGTATCATTCTCAACATTTACATTACCCTAGATGGAGGAGATTTTTTAAAAAAGGACTGCTAGTAAGTTAAGTACCCTCTTAGAACTTCTAATGAGGCGGCTGTGTCATATTAATTGCAGAGTGCAAGAGGGTTGTCTTAAACTTAGAAAACAAAAAAAAGGCAAGAGGGTTGTCTTATTCCTTTGTCCCCCCACCACCCACACTCTCGTCTCTTGTGGGTCAGGATGATTTGGAGTTGGGTTAGTCGGCCAGCAGCCCCAGGTTCAAACGTGTGATTCTGCGAGACAGAAGACAAGGGTTTTGCCCCTGTAATTTGTGGGTTTGGTAAGTTAACCTTAATGGCTCTTCGTGTACACTCTATTCAGATGGCTCCACAAGCACTTGGATGTTGAAGGTGATCAAGGGAAGAAGTGGACAAATTGTCAAAAGAGACAAAAGAAACTTGTATATGTTACGATCTCATATCTATAAATCTCTCTCCCCCTCTCTCTTTTATCTTTAAACCTGCTACAATCAAATCAGGCAATATAAAAATTTCACCAAAAGAATAAGTCTTGACAGTCTTACGTAATGGGAGGCGGGGACTACCATTAGATAAAGAAGTTAACACTTGTCATAAAGCACTCGCCCTTTTATCAAATCACTTCCTAATCATAAAGGAAAATAAAGTGTTCGACAGCTGGCCTCCTTCGTAAGAAGAAAACGACATTAGAATATCATTTTCGAACTATCTTACCAACCGGCACGGCAGGTTATATCCATGCCAAACTGCAGTTTTTCTTTGCACAAGAAGAAAAAGGGCCCTAATACGACATTAAGTCTGTAACATCAGTCATGGACAATCGTAGCATTTTCTAGCTCATTCACGCACGAGCCAAACAAATTATTATCAACAATATGCGAATCGCAGAAAATGTTGAAATTATCAGGCGGAATTCAGAAAAAGGTACTTGAAAAAGGAAAGTTTTTAGACTTAAGAAGGTATCGCAAGGAAGGAATTTTGTAATCGCTGGATTCTGAGGGCGACGGTTTCGGCGATTTCAAGACGAAATTCCTCGTGAGGACCCGAACAAATGGCAGCCGTTGAAAGTGCATTCACAACTAATATATCGGAGGCTTAAATGCATTGTAGGTCTATGTGGTATCACATTTTTATAAATTGGTCCATGTGGTATGAGTTTGTACTAGCTAGTCCCTGGGTAAGCATCTTGTAACAAATTAGTCCTCCCGTTAGATTTCTGTCGACCCACTTAACGGCCGAAGCTGACGTGTCAAAAAATCTGACGTCATCAGCGAATAGGGTGATGCCGCATGTCGACAGGAGCGAACAGGCGCGAGTTGCTTGTGCTCGGGATGCCAGGGCTCGGTTTGTGCTCGGGATGCTCGATTTGTCCTCTGTTGGTGCTCTCATTGGTGCATATGATGCCGCATGTACCTGTATCCCAAGCAAGCCGGGCTGCTTGTGTTCGGGATGCTTGAGCTGATACTGCTCAGACTGCTCGGGATGCCCGGGTTCGGTTTGTGCTCGGGATGTTCGGTCTGTCCTTTGTTGGTGCTCTTTCATTGGTGCATACGCAGAAAATAATCCACGTCAGCTTCGGCCGTTAAGTGGGTCGACGAAAATCTAACGGGATGACCAATTTGTTACAAGATGATTACTTCAGGGACTAGCCAATACAAACTCATACCACATGGACCAATTTATAAAAAGGTGATACCACTACGTTGCATTTAAGCCTATATCAGATAGCCTGAAAGAGTAGTTTCACAGTGAACAAACATAAAAAAAGATCTGCAAGCTTTCGTCAGGAGCCGAAATCCTGAAAGATTAATCATTTCCATCAGCTGATTAAACCCACTTGAAATAATTGGTATATTTTTCTTTGTTATCTTCCAGTATACTAAACCGATAACAATGTTTAAGCAACCTCGATGCCTTTGGCTGAATTTAAGATCACATCAGCTGATGCAAAAAGGCGAGCCAAATTTCAATATCTAAGCTTCATTATTGAGATACAAGATTCCTTATTTGAGGGGCAACTGTTTTGTAGCTTTCTATACTGAAGCCCAATTTTATCTGAGAGCCATCCAGCGGCCGCCCAACGTTCTCTAATCTTCAGCAAGAGGCCTACTACAAGGTCGAAAGGCTTTATTAAATGGCAAATTTCCCACTTGTAGATGCATGAATTATAAGCCAATGCTCAGGTGCTCACGGAAAGAGAAATAGGCTAATGGCAGATTTTAGATTCTAACCAGGACACTTTTTTTCAAGAGGAAAACAGGAAGGGGTGGGAACTTTACGAACCAACTGAGCTGCATCTCAGAACAAACATTTTACGGTGCAAACTGCACTGCCGTGAAATTTCCCCTTTCTTCTCTGTTCACTACCTTATTTCTCTCTTGCTCTGTCTAACGAGGGCGTCTATTCTAGCTGGATGCCCATTTTGTTTTTGCATATAATTTTATAATGGCATTTTCGGAAATATGGTCTTCCACAGCTATGCGAATTGCGACCACAAGTCAACTTACCGATGTTATATCAAGGCAAGCCCAAACCGCAAAACGTAGAAGGTACCTGCCTGCAATCCTATACACCACGATCTTGTTACACAGAAAAAATCATTTTGATCATTACCATCATCGAAAGAGATCACAAAGCCCCTCCCCAAGACAACATCTTGTTCCCAAATAATCTCTATTCGGCAATTCAACTGCAAGTTTGAACAAGTTCACACGAGGTCGTGGACAGTGGCAACCATCCAGTTATAACCGGACAACCAAATTAACCCACACACGAAGTTTTAGCAAGCATATAATGTATCATGTGAAGTATGCTTCGGACGGAATTGCTCAGACGCCCAAAATAATGAGACAGGCATATAGTCAACATCTTAATCAGTAGGCATTTGCTTTGCGAGTGAAATAAGGAAACGGGTGAGGGACTTTCTGGCAGCCATTATTGCTGCATCTACTCCTCTATCGTTTTCTTCAGCAGTAGCCTGTTGTTCTTGAACTGAGTGAACTCTCCGTACGAGTTTACGCAACTCCTGTTAAGAGATGCTATCATAAGAAATGGAGAGCAAAAGCTATAGTCCCATGGCCCCACTATAATCAGCCATATGGCTTTTATAGAGAGTTTAACCTGGTAAAGTATAATTGATTTTGAGGTATTAAAAGAAAACCGATGGATTAAGAAAATATGCCACATGTTCAAGAACACATTGGTGGAGCACATTATAGTCCTCCAGCTCCCACATACCAATCTGTATCTAGCATGTTTCAACATAGTACAGACGACTGACTTCCGCTAAACTCCCAACCCAAATTTACTCAAGGAATTTGTATGACACTAAAAAGTGCATACCAACGCTATCCAACCGCTCTTTGATCAGAAACTTGTCATGTTCGAAAACTATTCACAATTCATGTTGTGGTTAGGGTTGCAAAGGCAGAATTCCACTTACCTGACGGTCAAATTCGACACTCTGAATGGAATAAACGTCATTGGTGACTTCAATGTCCTTATTGATCAGACCTTCAAACCATCTCGTTGCGATCAGAGTGCATTCATCAGACACCTGAAACAATTACTTGAGAAGTAACAGTGGAACATCGCTCCAGAGAGACTCCAATAGACCATGAAGCTTAACTAGTTTCTCAGTAAACGACAATCTACCTCCTCTTCCTCCTCCATTTCAGTTTCTTCAGCTTCTTTAGTTTCTTCATCATCCTCTCCAATAACCATTGAACCAGACAAAGCCTGAAGCCTACTTTGATCACCATCTTTTGTAGCCTGTATCAAGCTGTCCATCAAT
The DNA here is from genome assembly GCA_963930655.1 of Myrica gale. NCBI lineage: Eukaryota > Viridiplantae > Streptophyta > Magnoliopsida > Fagales > Myricaceae > Myrica > Myrica gale. The sequence continues at coordinate 7,798,071 of OZ005609.1, read as the reverse complement.
TCAGGTTGCACTTCCCTCAGCAGTTTACCTAACAGCAGTTATCTATATCTATCAAATTTGAGTACACATGAACCACAAAATATACAGAATACTATGCCAAACTTTCCACAAAATCCGCACCAAGTACATTTAAACAAATGTAGGAGAATGAAGAATCCAATTCAGTAGTTTTGGAGCATGTCAAGGCTGCGTTTGCCAACATAATTTTCCCCAAAATATTATCTCACTCCTAATAAAATAATCCAATATCATCTCTCTCTCCTATCAAAAAATATAAAAAATTACAAAAAATATATAAAAAAATTACCTCTCTCTTCACCTTTTCACTAAACCCAATACCAACACATATTCTCATACCAAAAATATTACAACACAAACACACCCCAAGATACGTAAACGAAATACTGCCTTCAGCTAAAACAAAGAATCTGAGAGCTTTCACTTGGTAAATTATGAAAAACAATTATAGGCAAAATACGGAAATGAGAAAGCATGAAGACACTAGAAACGCAAAAACGCATAAGATGGTCGTGTAGTGTGGTCTGGAAGCTTAGAACCTTGACAGTTGGGAGGAGCATTTAGAAATTACAGAATTAAGCACATGAGATTGAAAAAATATATATTATCAAGCTATAATATGCAAAGGTAATCATTCAATCATAACTAACTGGTAATCAATCAACTACAAAATCCTAGGTGTAGACATCGAGTACATGCATCTCCGTCACCATTCACCAAGCAAAAACAAGACTTTAAAAGTCATATAAATTCCCAGTTTCAACCTGTATAGTACAGGCATCGCTTGAGGGGTCAACTAATTTATCCAGTCTTGTGTGGGCTTCCGCTGATGAAGAAGTATACTATGACACCCCGAGTCTTACATTGGTGGGAGAAGTAATGATAAAGAATGGTATAAAGGCCAAGTCCCACATTAGCTCCTTAGTAGGTGAAACTGAGACTTGTAATGATTCTAAAGGGCTTCAAAAGTAAAGTTCTTCTGAAGTAAAAGCGCAGAAGTGACTAGTGCTCCTTTGGGTCATTATAAATGGTATCAGATCAGCTCAACGACTAATGTGAGCTTGGTGGGCCCTGATGAGGACGTCAAAGACTTAAGAGGAGAGATTGACACCCGAAGTCCCACGTAAACCGGTAAGAATAAGTAATGAAAAAAGAATGGTATAAAAGTCAAGTCTCACATTGGTTCCTTACTAAGTGAAACTGAGACTTATAAGGATTGCAAGGGGCTTCAAAAACAACATTGACTGGTACTTTTGAAGTCAAAGCCCAAATGTGGATAGCTTTCCCTTAAGTACATAAAAATGGGAAAGTTACAAATAACTCACTAAGTTTTAGTGTCTTTTTAAAAAACTTACTGGGTTTTAAAAAATTTCAAAACGCTCACTGGGTTTGTCATTTTGGTATCAAAACTCACTGGACCTAACGTCGTTAGACATGTTTAACGGAAAATTCATCTCGTCCAATCACAATGTGACACATGTCATTAATTAAAAAAAATTTTACAAATAACTCACTAAGTTTTAGCTTCTTTTTAAAGAACTCATTGAGTTTTAAACAATTTCAAAACACTCACTGGGTTTGTCATTTTAGCATCAAAACTCACTGGACCCAATGCTGTTAGAGGGGGGATATGACACATGTCATTAAATAAATCTAAAACTAATAAAAAACACAATTAAATTATTTTTTTATATAAAAAAAGAGCGGGGACCCCAGATCCGTTCCAGAACTGGGCGGCCAGAGGGAGGGCTCATCCACCCCGAGCGATGGTCTCTTTGAGTTGCGGGATAGGGGAGGTCCCCCAACACCCACCCAGACACGGATGGGTGGAGGGGGTCCACCCATGGCAACCTAGAACTAGGCAGCCAACGGAGGGTCACGTGTCATTAAATAATGTGACACATGTCACATCTCCACTCTAACAGCGTTGGGTCCAGTGAGTTTTGATACTAAAATGACAAACCCAGTGAGCGTTTTGAAATTATTTAAAACCCAGTGAGTTTTTTAAAAAGTAGCTAAAACTTAGTGATTTATTTGTAAATTTATTTCTTTTTTACAAATTAATTTTGATTTATTTTTTATCTTTTTTTTAAAAAAAAATATTTTTTATTTATTTAATGACACGTGTCACATTGTGATTGGACATGGTGGACTTTCTGTTAAACATGTCTAACGGCGTTGGGTCCAGTGAGTTTTGATGCCAAAATGACAAACCCAGTGAGCGTTTTGAAACTTTTTAAAACCCAGTGAATTTTTTAAAAAGACGCTAAAACTCAGTGAGTTATTTGTGAATTTCCCTAAAAATAAGTCTAGTTTTTACTCTTTTTTCTTTTTTCTCACTTTGTTATCTGGACACTTTTTTTTGGTGCATTCTATACCATCATTATAATACTACTCTGTTCTTTCAATGGTTTGGCGACATCAAAGAATAAAGAGTAAAGCCTAAAGCACCGGTTGAACACTATAACCTTCTTTTCTATTCTAGCGGATACTACAAAGGAGTGAATTGGGATACCAATATAATTGAACTGCCTTCGCTTTCCTTCTCGGACATCAGGACCCAGTTTCTGGGAGACCAAAAGACAAACACCTTATCTTTAGTATCAAAGACAGAACCAAAACTTACTACTGCAAGAAAGAATACAAAAAACTAACCACAAAAAGTCTACAACAACGGAAGCACCTTCGCTAGCATTAGAGCTTCAAACACTTCCTGGTCAAGCGAAGCCACCCTGCATTCTCAAAGCGTCAAAGTTATAACATAACTCCCCAACGTGAAGATGAACCAAGAAATTCATAACATATGAGGTAAATTCGTAATAACGACGTTTTCGCGGGGCACATGAGGATACGTTTGATTTGCGGGTTAGAGAAGGAGGCGAGCTCCATGCCCCAACGGACCGCGCGTCGAGCGTCGCGCTTTAGCTGGTTTGGGCTCTTCCTTACGTCGGAGTCCAAGTCGCTGCCATTGCGTTCTTCGAAAGAAGACGGTACTGGTACATTGGGCAATCTAAATCCGCCTGATCGTTGCTGGGCGCCACGACGAGTCAAAGGCACCGTGGTTAATGACAGATGACGAGAGACAGATTTTGTGACTGGTAGCAACTGTAAGAAGACTAGATGATGCTGATGCAACGTCGGCCATTGTTTTAGACGCCGTACCAGATTAGCCATTATTCGTGTGTTTCTCTTTACCCTCTAGGGATGATGGCCGCTCGACCTCCGTGAGTCCGTCTTCTCATAACGAGCCATTTTTCCTAATTTAAATTATTATTTATTAAAATAGATAAAAACACATGGACCAAATAGATATGTAACCGTCATTTAGCCCTTGTTGTTGGTTCATAGTAATGTTTAAAAGGTCTCGGTTTAATCTAAACAAGATTCAATCAATTATCAGATTGGGAAACGAAATAATTGTTTGGTGCTGCTTAGCTCCCTTTGATTTTCTGAAAAGGAAAAAGTGTCAGAATTCTAAGTTTTCATCGAAAAATCTCACATAGAAATTAAGGCAGCAAAGGAAAACGAGATCTCATCTAGTGTGTCTCATGCCATCCACTTATGACTAATCAACCGATCAACTTAAGATAATCGGTGTGACGTCGCCTAATCATCCTGGGAGGATTGTGGCAGCAGCCAGGATACCTACGAAAATGGCTAAAAATTGAACTTAGTTTTGCAAGTTACTTACCACCGTAGAAACCGGTGTTTCATTAACAGCTTATGTGTCTGTTTCTTAAATCAAGTTGACAGGGACATGCTTTAGAGCATATATATATATATATATATATATATATATATATGGACAGGTGGTTTAGAATATTGGGCGTTAATAAATAAAGAGGTCATGTTTTCTAACACATATACATGGAGTCATGGAAATGTAAGTTTTATGAACTTTTAGCTTTTTGTGCGTTAGGAATGATCATGCTTTTTAGCATGTACTAGACACGTTATTTGAATGATTCTAAGAATAAATAAATATATAAATATATTTCTATCTCTCTCACACTCTCTCTCTCTATATATATATATATGTGGGAACTCAAAAGAACACTCATGGTGTCATATATCTCCACCTATAGTTCTCACTTAAAATATTGGAAGGAATTAAATTAACAGAAGAAGCAGAAGCTCTTGGAAGTCTTGGTTTTATTATTATTATTATTAAGACTAAAATTCAGCCAGCACTTTCATACCACTATTGATTTTATAGGTAAAGATCCTCACTAATTTATTGTTCTAATTGGATGATCTAATTCGAAGATCGATACACATATCAAAGTCTCACAATGGAGTTTATACTATTAAATATTGTAGTACTTATATATTGTTGTTATCGTTCTTTGTATTAGATGATCCAATTCCGTTCTAATTCATATATTGATTAGCTTTTGATGCTACTTTACTGTAAGTTCCATCTGATTCTGAACTTCTCCTCAATGTATATGTCTGCTTGGAAATTAAAGAACGGTCGCGTAGTTGCGTTTGGCAGGGGCTAGTTGGGCGTCTGAGTAGGAGCCTGACCGCTCATGTAAGACTAATATCGTCTAATAAATATGAAATTGGCCAAGGCCGAAATAGTAAACTATGAAAGCCCAACAAAAACTAAGAAGGAAAGAATTTGCTTAAGTTGTAACGGCGAATTCATAGATTTGCTCAATTCCTTCATCTGCCTCTCCCCATCTCTGTGTCTGTAGAGATAGAAATTACATATACGTGAAGTGAAGTGGTACGATAGGGGTGAGTTAGGGGTTTGAGCGCGGTTTAGATTGCAATGGTGGAGAGGAGGAAGCCCCTGTTGCTTGCTTCGACCAAACTCCTTGTCAATACCGTGTTGAGTTCTTCGCGGCTCAGTGAAGGAGACAAAGACCGAGTCGTCGCCGCCGCCGGGGAGAAGGTACCTGATGATATCGTGTGCAGTGACTTGCAGCAACGAGCTGGGATTCTGCGATTCCCGAGAGATGGAGACGTCATTTCGGAGTGCATATTGGCTTCTCTCGACGATGCCGCTTTGGTCGGCCTCTCCACCTCTACTCTGAAACAACTGTCTATAACTTCGGGCTCACTGGTAAAGATGAATTTCTCCCAGAAGATTTGTTTGGTTTGAATAAAATAATCGGAAGAAAGGAAAAAAAAAACGAAAGGAGAATAAAGTTTGACCTGTTTGAAGCTGTTACTACTCAGTGCCAGAGAGAACTTATTTTCGCTCCTAGGCTTAATCAATCCTTGAACTAATTATTTAGAAAAAAAAAAAAAATCCTTGAACTAATTCATTCACTGTAAACTTCACTTTTCGCAAACAGTAAGAAACATAACTTTTTGTAGAAATTTGGACCGTTATGACAGAAAGAATTTGTTTTAATGATACTAACCTTCTTATAATTTGTTTAATGGGTCTTCTTATTTGAATAACTGCAAACTCTTATTAGTTCGCGATAGAAGCTAAATTGAACTGCAAAGAAACATGAATTATGATGTGTAGATTGCGGATGTTACCGTAGTCTTTTTTTTAAAAAAAAAAAGGTTAACTGAAGCTCGCCTTTATATAATTTACAGGATTTTGAGTTTTGTATTGTAGAAAATATTTATTGTGTTTGTAATAACTAGTTATAATATTGGAATTCTTAGCAGTACGATTTGTTAAAATTTTGGCTGGCCTTGGTTTTGAACACACAAGGTGCTTGTCAAGAACGTCGAGACAAATGTGCAGAGAGTTGCCCAGGCTGTTGTTTTAGACCCTCCAGGCACATACACTGGCTTCAAATTAACCAGCTACCACACAATGCTTGTTTTTCCTTCGGTTACTTTCTCTCAAAATGGTTGTCTGCAGCTGGGTGGGGAAGTTGCCTATCTCTCCCCTATTTTGGCATTCAACCTTGACTTGCATATATCATGCTTGAAATCTCTTGTCCAAGGAGGGCAAAAGAATCTAGCATCTTATTTCCAAGTTAAAGTGGACGACAAGACATGTGGGGAAGCAATTGAGGATGCTGTGATTAGTGTAGGGTTGGAACCGGTGGCTCAGTTGCCAAGATATGCTTCACATTTGAGGGCTTCTTTTGTGAAGATACCAGAATGTGGTACCCTAAAATCTCTCAAAGGAAGTTCGCCTATTGAAGCCGAAGATCGTCAAGATATGATTGATTTGGCATTGCAGAACTACTTTAAAGCAGATAGATATCTAGCAAGAGGTGATATTTTCAGGATTTGCATAAATTGGAAATGTAATTCAATTACTTGCATTCCTTGCAACCAAAAATCAGAACATAGAAGTGAGAACATTATCTACTTCAAGGTAAATTTCTCGTTATCTATGGATGATTGTATGTATGCTCGAGAATGTTATAACAGCTTAGGTTTTTATAATGATGTGATATCCATTCTCAGGTTGTGGCTATGGAACCATCAGATGAACAAGTTCTTCGAGTCAATAGCACTCAAACTGCCCTTGTGCTTGGGGGTAGTGTTCCGTCTGCTGTTCCTCCTGATTTGTTGATTCCTGGATCAACAGGTTTTGCACCTTTGCAACAGGACACTGTGAAAACTTTGGCCTCCATTCTTACACCACCTCTTTGCCCATCAGCTCTTTCTTCTAAATTCAGAGTTTCAGTACTATTATATGGATTGGCAGGTGTGTTTTATGGTTCCTGATCTGTTGTCTTCCTTTTACAAATACAAATTTTCTGTTGCTGCATTTTCCTTTGACTCATCCACTTTTCAAAAAATAGAGAGAGAGAGAGAGAGAGGATGCAGTCCTGCAAGATTGCTAAGCAGAATCAGAGATCCCTAAGAGCTAGCATTTATTGTAAAACCAATTGTTACTCAGAACAGACTGACAGTGGCAGTAGTTCTCTTTGCTTGCTTGTGCGTGTGTGTGATTCTAGTGGGTTCTGATACGACATCCGTTGCAGGATGTGGGAAGAGGACTGTGGTGAACTATGTTGCTCGTCGATTGGGCCTGCATGTAGTTGAATATAGCTGTTTTAATCTAATGGCCTCCTCTGAGAGAAAAGCATCTGCTGCTTTAGCTCAAGCTTTCAAAACAGCGCAAAGGTGATTCTGTCAAACACAATAAGTATGTTATATTCGTGGTTTTTCCAGTACTTACTTTTTATTGCTTTGCAACATTATGCCCTTGGATAATTTGGAAAGAGGGTGCACATCCTTTGATTCGAATAAACTGTTATTCTGTAGTTTCTTAACTAAATATTCCTAGATTAGCATGAGTAACATAGCATTCATAAATTCTTAAGCTAAATGCTGAGGTTAATGCAGGAAATAGTCCATAATTCTCTTCATAGATGACCCCCTTGGAAGCCTTCATGTTGCATCCCTTCTTTGTACCTTTTAGCAAGTGGCTGTCTATTTCATAAGAAATAGGTTTCTCTTTTTTAGCCAGCCATGGGTATGTTGCTCTACATGGTTTGGTCTTTGATACTGTTGTTCCATGTCCTAAAAGAAAAAAGGGCAAGATAAAAATCAGAGAAGAATATTGATGTTCCCACTTCTTGCTCCTCATGGATCGGCTTTTGTAACAGTTACTTGCCAACAATTCTTCTTCTCCGCCATTTTGATGTGTTCCGAGATTTGGGCACTCGTGAGGGTTCATCAAATGATCAAGTAGGCATTACTACAGAAGTTGCATCCGTTTTTAGAAAATTCACTGAGCCAGTTAGTGAGGATGAGGACATTGATTCTAAAGGAGAACCTAACAATGATTTTGTAAGATCCAGCTATTTTTCTTGTTCTTACTGAACCTTTTATTATGGTATTATCTGATTTAACATTGCAATGATTTACAATTGATTGCAAGCTTACAGATAAAAATATTCCACATTTCTTTCTGTCTTATTCTGTATTCCCATTGCTGCTACTCTCTCCGTCCTAAATACGATGGATGTTTTGCTGTTTGGGTTGCCCCAACTTATATATTTCAACCATCTCTCTATTTGACAGGACTTCTAAATGAAAGCATTTAGGTATTTAACTTCTGATACTGCTATAAATGTGAATCTTTTTTTTTTTGAAATCTGAACCCACGTTTCTTAGCTGTCCTAAGGAATTTCGGGAAGATCGTCTTATTTATTTTGTTTCATTAAAATTGGGCCATTTACAAACTTCTATCTGTTTTTGGATGGAAATCAAGTTTTTTTTTCTCCCTACTTAATAGTAACAGTAAGAAGAACCAACATAGGAGCACAAGAGATTGTGTATGTGGCTGCTTAGGGCAAAGGTGGACCAAAGGAAAAAACAAAGGAACACCCAGTAAAATTTTGTTATTTAGGAAGGTAGGAATCTCAAGCCCAAATGACAATAAGGGGTTGACCATCCCACTATTATAGTACCTGTATGCAAACTTAGCTCTGTGGAACCCAGTTAGCTTGGCAGACCAAACTTGGGAGATGAACCAGCCCAAACTCCTTGCTTACCCATTTGTTAAGATCAGATTCCTTTGGTTACTATGTTGGAGGAACTTGTATGGGAGTTCCTCTATATAAAGAGGGGGAATAAAACATCTCTCTCATTGCCAACAGCATTTCATCTTTGGGAAAAATGAGTGACTGCTTCAAGCGAATAGGGAGTGAATCAACCATATATTCCCCTTCATGAGGCATGGTCCCTGCTGAACATGCCACTCTTTTAGGATAGCAGTTTTATTATGCCCTTTTAGCCATTGATCAGTCTAAGAGCTCCAAAGATGAACATTACTGGAGATTGTTTGATAGGACTTTGGGGGCATCAAAATGTTCCTTTCCCCTTCTTGTGTGGAATCCTATTTCGGAAAGGGAATAACTATTTTATTGGGCGTTCTTTGCTAGTTGTTATCAAGAATAACACTTCCTGTGCATTATTGGTTTGCCAAGGGTGTTTATTCTTATACTGCACTGATGCAGCATGTAATGGATGCTGGAAAAATGAGTAGGCATCAGGTCTTGTTGGTTGCAGCTGCTGATAGTTCTGAAGGTCTACCACCAACTATAAGGCGTTGCTTCAGCCATGAAATAAGCATGGGTCCTTTGACTGAGGAACAACGGATTGAAATGTTGTCCCAGTCGCTGCAAAATTTTTCCAAGCTCCTGCCTAATGTAAGTGACAACAGTTATTCTTTAACTTTTTTGTAGTTAATAGGAGTACTGATGTATTTTTAATGTTTCATTTGGAGTTAAGGAATAGTTTTACACTGCTTCCTTGTATGTGGTAAATATGTCTCATGATTGGATCTGACATTTATGGTACAGTGGGATGACTTCATCACAACCTGTTTCTCATGGCTGCATTATCCATCTAACCATGTCTTTGGGGGTACTCGAAAGAACATTGTAATGGGATCAAACATAGATCCATACAGAGTTGATAACTCAACAGATTTATATAGTCACATGAGAATTGCATTTAGTCTTTTCCTCGATTGCAGCTGTTAAGGGCCACGTGGTGGTCATTGTTCATTTTCTTTTGATCATTACCATTAACTTTGATGTATCAGAGTATTTCCTGTTGCAGGTTGGTTCAGAGGACTTTATAAAGGAAATTTCTGGGCAGACATCTGGTTTCATGCCCAGGGATATTCGCGCATTGATTGCTGATGCCGGTGCAAACTTGATTCCGAGGGTCGATGTTCCCCTTCCAAACTCATGTGAAGCTGTGCCACAGGTTCTGGGGAAAGAGGACTTGACTAAAGCAATGGAGAGATCAAAGAAAAGGAATGCATCAGCACTAGGCACTCCAAAGGTAACTTAAGATAGCTAATTAACTTCATGTGCTGATTGTTCAAACTCAGAAGTTTGTATTCCAGGTACTTTTAGTGATTTTTCTTCGATTGTGTGGGATGTATTAATTATTAGGGCTGCTGATTGTGGAATACTTTTTTTTTGCCTCGTTGACTTCTTTTTGTCTTAGGTTCCCAATGTTAAATGGGAAGATGTTGGGGGGCTCGAGGATGTGAAGAAATCCATATTGGATACTGTCCAGGTGGGCTCTTTCATCTATACTACCTCCTTGTTTCATAGAACCCATAAAGACTGCTTGTTTTATTGGAAAAGATACTGAGCGTGCAAATATCAAATGTTTGTGAATGAAGAAGGTAGGAATTCTGGTCTTGGTTGCTATTCAGTGATTTAAGATCAGTGTCCCTATTCTTTTTGTGCGTTAACTGATAGAGCCAAAATTTTCACAGCATATTGGACACAGATATGGTGCACCTTCCAAATTTGTGGCAAGCTTTTACCAAATCTGAGTGTGGGAGTCCATATGTCTGTGCTTTTCTAAGTTGATTTTTTTTCTCCTCATTCTTCTGAAAGATATTTGTATCTTTGAGCTGGTAAATTGTTGGGTCAGTGTCCTTGCAGGAACTTATTGAACTTCATGTTTTTTCAACAATGTTGGAAACAGGAAGAGTTTATCACCAGAATGCATTTGCTCCATCTATTAGTTCACTTGAGTTTTTATAGGAAGTAAAAGAGGTTACACAGTGTTAGAGATTCTTCAATACTGATCCTTAAAGCTAATGGTATCTCTCCCTTTATCGAGGTGGAGGTCTTGGATCCAGCACAAGGGAGTGAGTCAGGAAGGGCAAAGGCTACATCCATTATGTACCCAACCATAGAATTTGATCAGTAGATGGATCAAATTTCATTGAATGGTTGATTTTAAGGGGGAGAAAATATCTGAGTTGGCTCAAATGGAACTTCTTGCACCCATAAGCATGTTGTATAGCATGAGGTCATCAGTTCAAGGCCTATTGGTGTGTGGTGCTGACTGAAAAAAGAACGAACAAACCAAGAAGAATTTGATCAAAACTTAGTATCACCTTTTATTGAATGTCACGTTGCTCAGAAACCTTCTTATTGACAAATTAATATGGAAGATTTTGAGGAATTAAGGAGGTTTGAGAGTCATATGCAGTGGTTCATGTGTCAGTATGGACTTTGCCGTCACATTCAATTCATTCTTATTGTCAATGCTACGTTTCATCAGAGAACTGACTAGATAATGTCTTGCAGAGCAATTCATTCACATTATGGAAGTTAAGAATAAGTGCAATAAGAGAGAAAAAAATATATGTTAGACATGTTAATTGAAGGGTATTTATTAAAAGGATGTTGGGACCTTGTGTGGTTTCTAGTGGTCTGTGCTTGTATTCTGTCCACATGATTATAGCATGCCCTTTTATTGGCTTTGAATTCTCATTTATGATATATGCAGTTACCTCTCCTGCATAAGGATTTGTTTTCGTCTGGGTTGCGTAAGCGCTCTGGTGTTCTTCTATATGGTCCTCCTGGAACAGGGAAAGTATGTTCTGGCTTAACTGTTACTGATGAATTTTCAACTTTCCATCTTTTCTTCTTTTCCAAAACCTGCTTCCTAACTTTTGTCTGTTATATTTGTTTCAAACCTCAGACTTTACTGGCAAAAGCTGTTGCAACTGAGTGTTCCCTCAACTTTCTTAGTGTAAAAGGGCCAGAGCTGATCAACATGTACATAGGAGAATCTGAGAAAAATGTTCGAGACATTTTCCAGAAGGTAAAATGTCTTTGTTTAGTGCAGTATTTCTCGTTTTTTTACGTGCACCAATAAGGTGGCACTTGAGAACTTTTCTTCTGCTCACATAATAATGATATTGGACATTGCTTTTCAGGCAAGATCAGCACGCCCGTGTGTTATCTTCTTTGATGAACTTGATTCTCTTGCTCCAGCTCGGGGAGCCTCCGGGGATTCTGGGGGCGTTATGGACAGAGTGGTTTCTCAGGTGAAGACTTTTTTGCGATAAAATTTGGCAGATTTTTTTTTTGGTATTCCATTAATGGATATTTAACCTGGAAAATTTTCCTCATCATTAGATGCTTGCGGAGATTGATGGCCTAAGTGATTCAACCCAGGTAATTTACATCTCATGACGAACAGTCAAATGTGTACAATTTTTTTTCCTATTTTCTTCAAGCCTAAATAACTGCCCATCTTTTCTCCTTTTTCAGGACCTGTTTATAATAGGGGCAAGCAACAGACCAGATCTAATTGACCCAGCACTTTTACGGCCTGGCAGATTTGACAAGCTGCTATATGTTGGAGTTAATTCTGATGCATCTTATAGAGAGAGGTTAGTTTCTTTTTTGTTTTTCCCTTTTTTGTTGTCCCTTGCAATGTTTTGCTTTAGATTTAATATAAACCTGTTGACGACTATGAGTTTTTACTGTAGATCCATGAGATGCACGTATAACTATCATGCAAAACAAAAACATTGTGTGCTATTATTAACTTGATGTGCTCCTTTTTGCCTCCTGATTTTCATTTTTTTCCCAGGGTCCTAAAAGCACTTACACGAAAGTTCAAATTGCATCCAGATATATCACTTTATTCAATAGCAAAGAAATGCCCTCCAAACTTCACGGGAGCAGACATGTATGCTTTATGTGCAGATGCTTGGTTTCATGCTGCAAAGCGGAAGGTGAGTCTAGTGAGCATTACATGCAGGTTTATCCTATTTGTCATGAGTCAGCACTAGACGTCTTAGAAGAGCATTGCTGATTGGATATTTTTCTTATTCGTGTCTACTCCGGAGTTTTACCTGTGGCTTGTATTAGTTGGTGCAGACATTTGCAGAATTCCACACCTATTTGTTACTGTGATGAGTCATGATATGCAAACTGATTAGATGATGCTTAGACTGGTTTACTTTCTTGTAGGTTTTGAATGTAGATTCAGATTCTTCTCCCGTTGATGATAAAGGAGACGCCGTTGTTGTTGAGTATGATGATTTTGTAAAGGTATGAAATACTTTTTCTCTTGACTCGGGGATTGTTAAGTAAAAATTATCCATGTAAAGTTTCTGTTCTTTTTGAATTGACTGTAATAGAAAGAATGGTACTCAAGTGATCAGCTAGGTAATGACAGTGTGTTACTTGATTGGAATGTGTTAGAGGTATTCTGGCTCTCGGTTACTTTGATAATGAATAATTCTGAACAAATCTCCAGCCAATTCCTTACGAAAACTTTTGGAAAGGCCTCTTTGCTTTTGTTTTATCGTCCTTGCACTCTATACAAATGATAGCTTCGAATCTCATCTCTTGAATTTGCGAAAATGTATTAATTGTTCCAAATATTAGACCCCTTGCATCATATTATAGTTAAACTACACTAAGGAAAACACGCCATGGCTTGCATGTAATAGATGACTTAATATTTTACATCCACAGGTTGCTCTGCAGAAGTTGTTAGCCTCTGTTGCTTTGTATTCAATCTCAACCATTAAATCTTGTTCAAGAACCAATTTCCGGAACTGACCATGTCTGAATGCCTTTACATAACATATCAGGTCTTAGAAGAGCTGTCTCCTTCCCTCTCCATGGCTGAGCTGAAGAGATACGAGTTGCTGCGAACTCAGTTCGAAGGAGCCGCCAAATAAATTTCTGGTCAAACGAAATAAGAAGTCCCTGTACAGCATATAAGATCACTGTGCAAGGGCTGTGTCGAGCTTCTCCTCTTCAGTAGTTCATGTATGCAATATTGAGCTCTCTTTTAATCTTATACTAAAAGAGTCGCTTGACCGTCGTTGATGTACTTGTATCTGTCGTTTTCCACAAACGGCTGTCGTTATTTCAGAAAACCAGTGCTCGCATTGAGTAAGCAACCTGGGGGTCTCCGAGAAAAGAACACGAGCAAATATTATATACGGGCGTTAGTATGTATCTGTGCCATGGAGATATTGTGCAAAAACAATGGTTATAAGTCTCAGTTCCACGTCCACCTATTAGAGATTGAGTGAGAAATCAGAACTGAACTTGAACGGTCTTCATGATGGGGAAATGGTCGGGGCGCATCATTCAATGCATTAAGAAGACTTGTTTTATTACCTGTTCTTCTCATTGTCACTTTCAATATTTATATTATGATATGTAATTTTCATTTTCAATTAGAAGATAGATCATGCTCAGCTGTTCATCATTGTGGCCCGTTTCTTGAGTGCGGTCTCATATATGTTCTTGGGCTTAGTCCTCCTTTAACCCATTTGGATAAGTGGTCCATTTCTTTACTTTGTTCTAATTGGTTTTGAGACGTCTTTGAGGATTTGTATTTTACTTTTTGATATGATTGATATTGATTGATTAGAGAAACATTAAAAAAAATATCCTTAACATCGGTTCCTTCCATACCTCAATTTCATATTGGTCCTACATGCCAATACCTACCTTATAACCTCAACATCTACCCATTACGAGACTTCTCCAATCCATGTATGAACAAGTGTTGCCCTTGGATGATCCGAGGTAAATAGGAACTTAATTAAACTTTCATATTTGGACACTTATCAAATGAAATTTATTTCTGTCCTTATCTCTTTTTCTTCTGCAAAATTTCAGTTGATTACCTAATTTTGGCTCCTTTTTCCTACAACATGCTGGGAAGGTTGGGATAGTAAAACACTTCCGATTTCGGGCCAGTTTAAATAATCAGCCTAGTTTGTCTGGCATTCGCAGTTCCATCACTGGGCTCATTTGCCAACCAATTTTGTAGCAACAGATAGGGTTGTTCAACTTCGATGTAGGTGTCAGTTTTGGCCAAAATCATTACCTACACCAGATAGGTCAGTTTTTAAATTTTGACCTCCTACACCTACACCGTTAAGGGCAAAAATAGTTTTTAGCGATGACTGTTCCCGGTTAACATGCAATCATATTGAGCCTTTTTTTTAGCATTTTACGGATTGACCCAATGTATTTTTTTTTTCTTTTGATCCATTGATCACATATCAATAAAATCTAAAATAATGAAATTCAAAATAAAAAATCATCTAAAAATTAACAATCAAAACACTAAAATATCAACATGTATTTGCTGAAAAGAAATAAGAAAAAGGATAACATGAGTGCCTGAGCAGTATGATTGAGGTTTGCCTTTGCCCAAGGAATCACGAACTGCAACAAACTAAGAACATGCTAAAAGCAGGTGGAGATGCTTTATGAGGCAAAATGTCTTAAGCTCATCTATACTCAACTGTCCACACCTAAACTCGTCTATATCTCATCCACCAGCACCTTAATTAGCAAGATACAGGAGATGTTTTATATTTACAACATCTATTGGTTATCAGTTATATAACTGTAGTAGGCTCCTACCAATATTGCCATAGTTCCTAAAATTTTTCTATGGCACTAAGAACTCCATTACATATACATGCACGTCACAGACAATCTCTGTCAAAAGGGACACTGATGTTCTTCATAGCTCAGTAATTTTTAGAGGTGGCCAGCATGAGATCAATACAACAATCAAGGATTTAAGATTCACAAACCGAATAAAAGCCAAGTCCGTCAGATTCTCCACATTTGTTTTCATGGGAAGCTTGACAAATTGCAGCTACTGGGCAACATTCCCATTTTTCTTCCCAGAACATAGAGCACAATTTTACTAAAAAAAATTAACTATAAGATCAGTAAAAATAAAAAATTAAAAATCCAGTTTCCCGGCACTCAAGAACCGGAAAACCCTCGAATTTTTAAAAAAATAGGTCACGTGCATCGGCACTGGTTAGGCCGGATACCGGAAACCTGGTGCCGGTGCTACAGGATTTTACAGGTGGCTTTGAACAACCCTAGCAACAGATATGCTTAGGAATGCATCTTGTAATATTCATAGGAACAAATACACCCCAGAAGAAAAATAGATAGATAGAATTACATGGATAACGGGAAAGACCCTTCAGCATTTGACGGGGCAGCTATGTTTTTTTCCTGATCAACCCTAAACGCAAGTTTATAAAAATTTAATTCGGATAGATTAGGCGGTACGGTACACGGATAGATATCTATCTTTTAAAAAATTGCACGAATTCAAAGTAAATAATTAGGAAAGATTTGAATCCAAAAATATAATAATGTGCGTTAATGAATAACGGGGTCATGTTTTCTAACACATACATGAACATGTAAGTTTTATGAATTTTTTTAGCATTTTGCGCCTTAGTAATGATCATGCTTTTTAGGGCACGTACTAGACACGTCATTGGAATGAATCTTGATTTTTTTCGTTAGAAAAAACACACACGCATTTGACATTTCTATCTGTATATATATATATATAGAAGCGGACAAGAATACTCATAGATCTCCGCTTTAATTAGTTCTCACTTAAATATTGGAAGAAATTAAATTAACAAAGAAGTAGAAGTTTTTGAAAGTCTTGGTTTTCCTCTTGAAAGTAATAAATTAACTAATTTCCAGAAGTAAATTTTCTTTTCCATTTCAAATTCATTTTATTTCTCACTCTTATTATAAGGAATAAAAATCAGCCAGCACTTTCATAACACTCGAATGACATGACGGAAGGATCTCTAATTCACCAACTCATCCCATAAACCTTCAAAATTGATAAATATATGAACTTAGCAATAACTGATCAATTTCTGCCACTTAAATATCCAAGGACCAGTCCATTGAACAAATCTTTCTTTCAAATAGATCGAGATCGATCTCTTTACGTTAGGGCTGTTTACTGTGCGCCCGACCCGAAACGCACCCGACCGAATAGTGTCGGGCTAGGAGTGGGCGCGGGCCTGGGCGGGCCCAAAACACTGGAGCCCGCCCAAAATTCGGTCGGGCCTCAACCGAACCGACCCACCCGCTTAATCTTTGCAAATCCCGACTCTCCTAGCCTCCTTCTCACTACTCAGAACCCTCCGGCTCTTCCTTATCCAGCCGTCGCCGTCGCCGTCGCCGTCTCCTCCCAGTCGGCAGCCCACTTCTCCGCCTTCTACAGTTTGGGAATCTTTCTCACTTAAATGTAAGGGGGATTCTAGGACAGCGCAAAAGAGGGAGAGGGAATGGCTCTTGTGATATCAGAGGGAGGCGAATCGTTGATCTAGGCAGCGCCTGGATTTCAAACCGTTACTTTTTCTCTTGTTGGGAGTGAAGGAAAATAAAAGAGGGAAGCGTTGTCGAGGTCTGTTCTGAGTCAGCTTGAACCTTTTTTTTTTCACGGTAAAGAAAGGAAGAAAATGGACATAGCTCTGTTCTCCCCGTCTTCGCTTTTTCCCGACGACGATGACACTTCTTCTCGTAACTCTATCGCTCCCTTTTCCTTTCTTTATCTTTTTTTCTCTCTCTAAGTTTTACTTCAGTGGAATAGATCTATGGCTTGCTTGTTTCGCATCAACTAGACCCAACAAAGCTACGTGGAGAGGAAGCATGAATTTCCTGGAGTGGTAAAGACTATTCCTTTATATGATCCACGATACTATTTATTTTGAAGGATTTGCCAAATTGGGTTTGGTTTGTTAGTAGAAATTTTGTCTTTTTCTTCTATGGGGTTGAAAGGTAGAATTCAAACCTGCACTTTATTTGTAGTTGTCTAGAGTAACGACAGCAAAAAGGAGTATATATTGTGACACCCAATTTTGGTAGTAAGAGTTGTTGGTAATCTTCTTCACTTAGGTGTTTCAAACTTATAAGTAAGACTAATTTTCATTTCACCAGCTCAATGCCAACTTACTCTGGCCAGGGACATTTGCTTTTGCAGAATTTTTGGTTCAGCACCACTCAATGTTAGAAGGCCGGCGATGCATTGAATTGGGCAGGAATTTAGTAATTATAATATTATTGGATAGTGGCTACTTTATTTAGCTTCTTTCTTTTCTGGTACTTGTAATTTTTTTTCCACGTAAACTACCCTACACTTATTTAACACATGGGAATTTAGTAAGTTCTGCTAAATTTGTTCTCTAAAGGGTTTAATGTATGTCTTGTGATTCTAAACATTCTGTTTGATGTCAGTGGCACTGGTGTATATATCTCCGGAAGTCGTATTGTCTTGACATTATGTGAATCTAGTTTTGTCCATTACTGGGAGATATTTTTAACGCAATCTGTGTTTTGAGTGACATCCAGATGCGTTTTTTCCAGATTGTTAACTGCACTTTCAATTGAAAGCTGCAGTCAGTGTCTGTCTCTGGTTATTTCCATTCGTTAGAATTAGATATTAGAATTTTAGTTCTTTTAATCTGGCTCAACTGGAAATAGTTGTATTGATTTTTTCGTTCACTGCTATTCAATTCTAGTGATTGATTTGTTCTTGTGAGTAAAATATCGTTAACTCAGTGCCATGCTTATGTGTTTTCAGATACATGGGGGGACAACTTTCCAATTGCTGACCCACACTAGGACCTGATTATTGCTAGTGACATCTTATTGTGTAACCTTCCAATCTACGAGGTTTTTCCTGTTTTCACTCAATAATTAGACTGTTTCTCTTCTTCTTCTTCTTCTTGTTTGGTGTTGGGGGGTGGTGATGGTTATTGCAGGTCCTGCTAACACCAACGCATTTAGCTATAGTAATGGAGTATGCTGCTGGAGGTGAACTCTTTGAGAGGATATGCAATGCTGGTAGATTTAGTGAGGATGAGGTATTCTATATTAATTTAATGAATTTGTGGATGTCCCATAAGAATCTAATCATTCGAAGTTCATATAAATTTGTAGCTTCTTTTACTGTCAGAATAAAATTTAGTTTGATTTCAGTCTTTGCATTTAACGATGATATAGCACATAAACGTTAAATGGGTACAGTATAGAAGTGTAAAAAATAAAGAAATTAAAAAATAAAAACGACCCGACCCGTACAGATTGGGTTCGGGCGGGTCAACACAGTCAGTTATTGCGGGTCAGGTAGGTAACAGAAACCTGACCCATACGAACCCGACCCGACCCGAACCGCACAGTGAACAGCCCTACTCTTTAGTTGTGAGAGTGTAGAGGACAATAATAGTTAACTCCTTCGAAATAGAATTCAGCAACCAAGAGATTACTATATTCTTGCATGGGACTCAAGCGCCAAACAGAAGATTAGTCAATCTTGATTTTTCGATCCATCAGTTGAAACCAATATTAGATGGATCAAAATCTATCTTCTAATTCAAAACTGCGCTGATATCGTGGCAAATATTGAAAGTGGAAGAGAAGTTGACAAAAGAAAAGAACAGAGACAGAAGAGTTGAGATAATTTGTAAACTTGTATTGTATATCTTTTCTACAAAAGGTAATAATGCTTCAGTTGCAGAAAAACAATATGCAGACATTGAATAATGAAACATTGGAGGAATATTATTGAAGTCAATTAATTGTAGACTTGAGTGTGTGATAGGCCGTTCATCATTGTGGCTCATTTCTTGAGTGTGACTTCCTATATGTTCTAGGGCATAGGCCTCCTTTAACCCATTTGGATAAGTGACCTATTTATTTACTTGTGTTCTAATTGGTTTTGAGTTTGAGGATTTGTATTTTAATTTTTGATATAATTGATATTTATTGATTAGAGAGAGAAAAAACATCTCCTTAACATTGGTTCCATCCATTTTCATTTATTTACTTAGAACCTCAATTTCATATTGGTCCTAAATGCCAATACTGTATAACCTCAACATCTACCCGAAGTAAATAGGAAATTAATTAAACTTTCATGTTTGGACACTTATCAAATGAAATTTATTGTATTTTTATTTCTTTTTTGTCCTCCTTTCATCTATTTTTCTTCGGTAAAATTTCAGTTGATTACCTCTCTAACTCATTTTGAAATTTCCGTTTTGTTTGCTGGATTTTGGATTGGTGATCAATTTGGGGTTGGATTGGTGATCGATTCTCTTTTTGAAATTTCTGTTGCTGCTGATTCCTCTGCTTTTCTACCTCTGGAAATGATTACGGCTGCTAAATCTATCAACCCTCTTAAGCTCTTCTCGAATCGTTTGCTTTTTGGGTATCATTGTTGTCGTCTAAGGATTTCAATCCGTGCTCAAAACTGTTGTCATTATTCTACTGCTACCTCTAACACTATCACCCCTGATAAAGAAAATGTCGAAAGCCCCTCTTAGTTTTTGAAATCTTTGAGATATCGCAGATATGAAACCGGAATTTTCGGATTCTGTTTCCATTTTGAAAATTTTCATTCCGGTGAGTACCGAAACCGTTATTCCGGTTCCATCCGTTCTAATACCAACGAATGCTGGGATAGTAGAATACTCTTCCGATTTCTGGCCCAGTGGCCCAGTCTAAATAATCAGCCCAGTTTGTCTGGCATTCGCAGTTCCATCACTGGGCTGTTTGCCAACTAATTTTGTAGCAACGGATATGCCTAGGAATTTCCTGTAATATTTGCAGGAACAAATAAACCCCAAACGTATTCAGTGGTCGAATTAATTACGTTACCTCGACTGTTATAGAATTACGTGGATTACGGGAAAGACCCTGCACATTTGACCGGGGCAGCCCTTTTTTTTCGATCAACTAAAAACAAGTTTATAAAATTACGGATAGATTAGGCGGTCCACGGAAGATGTATAGTATCTGTCTTTTTTTTCAAATTGCACGAATTTAAAGTAAAGAATTAAGAAAGATTTGAATCCATAAGAAAAATAAAATAACTAAATAGTAAAGTCATAAAATGCTAGAAAATAAAAAATAAGATCCTTACAGTATGTTTAGCTTGACCATAGGTATTTGTTGAACTTTGGTAGATAGTCTCGAGCCTCGACAATTAGAAAAGGAAAAAAAAAAACAAGCATACCATATACCAACCGACAAATAGTGATAGAACTTTTATAATTTTCGTAAGTCTTTTTTCTTAAAAGAAGACTAACGCAAAATCCAGATAATAATCTTAAATATTAAGGATAAATGTAAAATTGGTCATTGTGCTATAAGCAAAAATCGATTTAGTCTCTGTGATATGAAGAACATAAATTTAGTCTCTGTGATTCTATTTTCGTTTGTCGTTGGTCCTTCATCTGGGACTGATTTTATCACTTTCTGAAATCACAGGGATTAAGTTCATAATTTTCATATCATGAGGACTAAATCGATTTTTGCGTATAGATGGTCCCGCACATCATTTAGAGCATTGGGCGTTAATAAATTAATAACGTGGTCATGTTTTCTAACACATACGTGGACAATGGACATGTAAGTTTTATGTACTTTTAACATTTTGAGCGTTCGAAATTATCACGCTTTTAAGACACGTTATTGGATTAATGAATCTTGTCATTATTTTGTCTTTAAAAAACATTTTTATTTGTATATAAATATTAAAACTTGGAAGAACACTTCATACCTCTAGTCTTTAATTCTCACTTAAGATATTGGAAGCAATTAAATTAAGAAAAAAGTAGAAGCTTTTGAAAATCAAGTTCACCAAATTTGATTTTTTACTTTAAAATTCATCACAACCTTTAATTAAAATTTTCATGATTTCATTAAGTCTATCTTAAATGTGGTTTAGTTGAAATCTGATGGTTAATTTCTCTGTGGATGTTGTATAGTTAAATGATTAGATTTGAAAAAACTAGTGTAAGGCAGTTAATTGAAATAGACATGGCTTAGTGACTTTGGCTATGTTTGTTTTAGATCTCAAAACGTTTTTAAAAATTTTTCACTCATTTTTTCAGTAATTTCAATACATTTTCATCTATTCCAATAATTTTTTCATCAATTTTAATACATTTTCACCAATTCTAATCATTTTTCATAAATTTCAACAACTTTTAATACACTTTTACCAATCCTAAAAGAATCTACGTACACTACTTCAAAAAAAAACACAAAAACAAAAACGGTTTGGTTCTCAAGGCTAGAGATTGTTTTCTGGTTTATATTGTTTTCTGTTGAACTTCGGTCTGTATAGCACGTGGAGTTTAATATTGCTTAAAAAGTTATATATAGGTATTGTCGCGGGATGGCGGTTTAAAATTGTATGATGTGGTTATTCCGTTAGCTCTATGTCGGTTGAAAGGAATGATAGTTCTGTCTGTATTTTTTTTTTTAATCGAGATTTATGATGGCAATCGTGACTTGATTGGTTATAGGAAATATATATTTCAATTGGGTCCATTGTGTGCCTTGAGAAGTAATGGCGGCCCTACATTTGCACCATAGGTTAGTTTTCTAATATTATAGCTTGGGTGGCTCGGTTTGCTTTTCAGTTTCCTGAGATGTTCAGTCGTGACTCGTAAGTCCTTGAATTACAGAAAAGCATGCAGCGCTGTCTGGTCAGCATGCTGGGAAAGTTGGGATAGTACAACACTCGTTCGGATTTCTGGCCCAGTCTTATAATCAGCCCAGTTTGTCTGGCATTCGCAGTTCCATCACTGGGCTCATTTGCCAACCAATTTCGTAGCAAAAGATATACTTAGGAATGCATCTTGTAATATTTACAGGAACAAATAAACCCCAGAAGAAAAACAGATTGATCAACTTATTCAGTGCTCCAATTAATTACGTCAACTTGACTATTATAAATCAATTCAATATACCCAATTGAACTGTGTTCTCCCCCAGAGACTATGGATAGAATTACGTGGATAACGGCAAACGACCCTGCAGCATGTGACGGGGGCAGCCAATTTTTTTCTGATCAACCCTAAACAAGGGTCCCAGATCAAGATCGAATGACAAATAGTGATACAACTTTTATAGTTTTCGTATGTATTTGTTCTTAATGGAAAACTTAAGGCAAAATCTAGAATTTTAAATAGGAGAAACAAACTGATTTTATCTTATAAATACCGAACTCATTAAGGCTCAACATGAAAATTTCCATTAATTAGGCTGTTAAAAACGCGCATGTTCAAAGTCTAGAACGACAAAGAGAAGTGCTATCTATACACAGTAACGGTGGTACTCAAAACAAAAAACGGTGGTACTCAAAATCCACAGTCTGAACTCCTAGCTGGCACAAGAGCCCTAAAATATCTTGAATACCGCGCCTTAAGTTCCAATTGACACTGTAATCATAAGCTAAACTTTGGCTACCAGCATTGGTCGGTCTCCCATGTCCGCCGTGAATGTCCAGCAAATCGTGAGGCCATCGTAGCCGTATGCCTGGACGCTGCCATGGGATAACTCGCCGTCTGCCGTACACCGCAAAGCAAGCGATCATAATGCGCTCGTCTATCCGGATCTGACAGCGTGGCATACGCTTCATGGACCTTTATGAACTCGCCCGCTGAGGTCTGATTCCTTTGACCGTTAGCCACAACGTCTGGGTGCACCGCTCTTGCCAGCCTTCGGTAGGCAGATTTGATCTCCTGACACGTGGCGCCCATCGGAATCCCGAGGACCTCGTAAAGCGAAGCCGATGGTGAAATCAGCGAAATGTGGGACCCGGTTCTCTCGGCGGTGGAGGCGCACGAAGCTGAGATACGTGGCGTAGTCCGGAACTGGAGGGACCTTGGGGAGGAAGCACGGCCGTTGAGGATGACGACCTTTGGGCCAAAGAAATTGACTGAGGAGCTTAAAGATGAGGATGCGGAAATCATCGTCACGAATTGTAGTTGTCGCCGCAAATGCTGAGGAGTGTAGTGAATGGGATATCTAGGAAGGGAGAAGGATGAGTAGCTATTTGTAAGGAGGAGGGGAAGTGGATTGACCATGGTTAGTTCGGGTGGGTTAACGAATTAGAGGCTTATCCGTTTGATGATTCGATATTGTCCAATGCTGACTCGGCCATCCGTCGGTGTCTCCTGCTGCCCTGTGCGTAGTATACTTTATGGCTTATGCCAACGGTTTTTCCTTTACCTTTTCCTTTTTCGTTTTTCTTTTGGGGCGTTCCTAGGAAATGCGTCCTATAAAATTACTATTTTTTAATTGCCTTTAATATGAATTGTTTGAAAAGATGTATTAAAAGATGAAGGTTAAGGTCTAACAAGTGGACTATTAGTGCTTAATGTAGCGGGTCAGTGGCAAAGACTGACGCGACCAGCACCTTTTAAATTAAAAAGCTGCGGTAAAATGCTGAAAAAAGTCCTTGCCGAAAAGGATGGAATCTAAGAAAAGAGCAATAAGACAAACATTTCTTTGCTCCTTACGAACAACCACCGTTTTATCTTCATTTTTTTTAATATACTTTTCACCCACAAATTATTAGATTAGTGTAGTAACGCATTTCATTCTAAATTATCATCTTTAATACATCGCACTCTCAAACTATTAATGTTAAACACTTTATATCCTAAACTATCAACTTTGACACATTACACCCTCAAAATACTAATATTTAACACTTTACACCCTCTATTTGACAATAATACCCTAAATAAATTAATGAATTGACACTAATATCTTTAATATATGCAAAATGGGTCAAGAGTATTATCGTCATTTTAGTCTACAAATTTGACATAGGGTACAAAGTGTCAAAAATTGGTAGTTAAAGGATGCAATGTATCAAAATTGATAATTTATAGTGCAAAGTGTAAAATATATTGTAGTTTGTGGGTGAAAAATATATATATTTTTTTAAGGATTATCTTCTTATTTTTGTAGATGCCGCGTGGATCGTCTCCTTATATATTCCCCCTACATCTTACGACTAACTACCAGGCTAATTGGTACAGCTAAACGAAAAGAAAAAAAACAAACAAACAAGCTAGTCTGAATGGGAATCGAACTACGTTGGCTGGGACATTAATACGGACTTGTATAATAAAGTCGCATTGACGACACCTCGGTTGCACGAAATTTATATTAGATAAGCATTTCTCTAGATAAGGCGCATTTGTAGCTGTTCTCTCCGCTTTAGCAGGGGCCCAAACAAGTTATTCTACGCGACAGTTAATTATTGGATAGGAAAAAAAATAATGTATCCGATGACGTGGCTATTAGATCAAGCTCTTGGATCCTGCAAACCAGATGGTACCCACTAGTCGGAACGCGGTTCTTCCATTTTGAGTTTTTGAATTTTGACAACCGTTGTGAAGTACATGCACAATACTTCACTGTGCACACCCCCACACGTAAAACGCACCCACGTGAACATGTGTGGAGACAAACACTGTCGTTAGTCTTACAAGCTGGACACGCGTTGTGTTGTGAGAAAATGGACGGTGGAATACTGTAGTTAAAGCCGACAGCGTCTCACTCGCTTTGTCTCGTCTGGAGTCGGCTCGAACTTTCAGGAGAACCGACGTGCGCATTCAATGTGGTCCGCGGGTTTATTTTTGGGCTCGCTCTTTCTCAGACTATGCTTGTTCAAGCTTTCCATATTTTCATTATTCGATGCAAGAGAAAAAAAAAAAATCTCGGTGCAAAAGATATTATGGCGATATTTGGCTAATGATTTTAAAAACGTTTTTTTTTAAAAAATATATTTTATAATTCGAACATTGTGAGAACCGGGTAAAAAAAAATTGCTAGGCTAGGATTCGAACTCAGACGCTAGGATGGCAAAACACAGCTGGAACGTTATTTTATTTAAACATATGTTGCTTGAGATAGATTTTTAAGTGAAACGGTGCATTTTGATTTTCTTCTTCCTCAACTCTAATCTTTTTCGACTTAGTGGGTTGAAGTCCGCCGTTTTCGACCATTACTCTCTCTCGTCAATTTCTCTCTCTTCTATTTCTCATCCGTTTTAGCACCTTTTCATCGGGTTTTCGTGGCCTTTCAACTCCATTGTGTAGATCTCGACGTTTCTCAATAAATCAACCGATTTATGGTGGTTAATGGAGGATTTCGAAAGGGCATCGATTTTGGGACGTTACTCATTGATTATTGGCCAAAACTCGCCTATAAAAGGGACCTCTTACTCAAAGATTCTTCACACCTCTCAAACGTGATTTTTCATCAATTTTGAAATCTCTCTCTCTCTAGGTCAATTTCGGTCATTATTGAGTTTCTCGGTTTTCTTCGGTTCTTTTCGGTTGCTGCATTACGTGGATTTTAGAACGGTTCGATTATCGAAGCAAATCGGGTAAGCAGAGCTACTATATTGTTTTCTTCAAAAATTATGAACACATTTTCAAAAACGATTTTGTGGAAAATATTTTATTGCAAGCTTATGTTATTCTAAAAACAAATGTGAAATTTTAAAAGACCTACTGAGATTGTTTATATGACTGTTCTGAATTATTTCTCAAAGATTCTGTATTCTGCTGAACATCATTTCTGATTTTGAATCTGAGTTCTGATATTATATATTATACTGTTTTCAAACCCTGAGACGATGTTCTGTTACTGATTACTGCTGCTGTTGGTACCAACTCATTACTGATTACTGGTGCACCTATTCTTCGGATTGGTTTCTGTGTGGATTTTTCCCTAGTGCACACTTAGCGTACGTGGTTAAGTCTTAGTAGGACAAACTCCACTCACTGTTGGCTTAATTCGGTTTGGCCGCCGATTAAGTCGTTTGCACAACCCTGCCACAGGGGTCAATGTGGCCTACTGTTGATGCCAAAAGGGATTTTCTGAAAAGCTATTTTATTTTCTGTATTTCTGGTCACTGAATTGAGTATTATTTTCAAAGAAAATAATATTATAGTGTTTGTGTAAGTAAAATTTTAGGGTTTGTGAAAAAGTGAAGAAATATAATGAAAAAGTGAAAAAAGTTAGTAAAAAATGTAAAAAAGTTAGATAAAAAGTAACGAAAGAGAATAAAAAAGTAAGTGAAAAAGTTGGTAAAAAAGTTAGAGAAAAAGGAAGGAGAGAGAATGAGAATGTAATGATATTAAAATTTTAGGGTAAAATTTTAACTTCACAAACACTATGTATATGTTTTCATTCTCTGCTTACTGAGTTGTCGAACTCACTCAGTTTTATTTTTCTAAATTTCAGAGATTGCTCAGAGATTGAGCCTAGAGAGCATGTGGGAGGGATAGATGAGAGCATCATTATGGATTTTAAGTTATTCAAGTTTATGTTTTAAAACAATATCGTTATATTATATTTTGTTTCGAATAATTACGATAAATTTCTTTTATTTATTTATGCTATTTTTGAGGGGCGACAAACATGAATTTTTCAATGTTTTCTTCAGTTCCGAGACGTTTGGTTTTTTCCTTTTGCCCTTTTCGCCGAGGAAAAGTTTTTTGAGGTTTTGATCGAGAAGAGATTCCAGCTGAACTGTTCCACAGCCAAATCTTGTGATTTCTCGCAAAATTTGCTAAGATAATTTGATTTACTTTTCACTTTTTCTTTTATTCTAAATCAGTTAATTTATTTATGACTATTCTTAACAACTCTTCAGTCTTCAGGCGGATATTGATCCTTGCCTGACGGCTGACAACATGTATACGCACATAAATCAAACACAATTTCTTCGCGAAAGGAGTGAAACCTTTCTATACATGGTTTTCCTTGCGTGCTTCGTTTGATACACCTTCATTGGATTGGAACATTGAGCCTATTGGGTTTTGTCAGTAATGGGCCTTGAAAGTACGATGGGCCAAATATGGTTTATAATCAAAGCTAGATATGGATTTACATCCATACAAGCCCACATGGGCTTGGTTAATTGGAATTATTCGGATCGAGGACAATGACAACCGAAGCCCAAAAGGGAAAGTATGCAGTGAACACACGCCTAGCATCCCTGGCCCAAGGTTAATTTAGCTGTAATACCGAACAGCCTTTATTGCTTGAATACCAAGCTGGCCTGATTTTCTTGGACTTTGCGGATACATTTCCGGGGTTCCGTTGTTCACCAAAATGTGCAGTAACAAATGGGACTAACAGGACTTCCTGATCTTTATTAGCTCGACTTTCATCCTCTTCATCGCAGTATCAACGGGGTTGGTCCATGCCGTTGGAAAATTATAGCTATGTAGAATGCTTTCAGAGATTAAAACAGTAAAAACTGCGGTGCAGAAACGGGTAGAACAACGATGATGTCAAGGGTGTGTTTATTGTTGGGAAGGATTCATGCAACAAGCGTGACGTGACGGACATCACTCTCAGATAATAAGGTGGTGTTTGATTATAAAAAATTTAAGTGTTAGAGTTGGTGAAAAATGAAAAATGAAGACAGATGATTTAAATAATTTTTTTTATATTTATTTATAGTACAAATTAATAATTTAATAGAATAAAAAATAATTTTATTAAAATAAAAATTTTGTGAGTACGAAATTGTTTCTCTCAAATATTTCCTTTATCTATTAAAACATGGGAGGAAACTGTACCCTCACAAAAAAAAAACTGATTCCAGGAGTTGCTTAAAAAGATGTGACGTCTAATCCCACATCGACACGGAAGGACGGTGTTCGTTGAATTCTCTTGTATAAAAGAGGAAATTGAAGGTGAGCTAAGACCATGATCCTTCAAGCAGTTAACGGGATGTGATAAGTGGTTGACTCTCGCTAAATGTTGCGAGATGGGCGTCTGCCCCAAAGCCTGGTTACGACAATTGGGCGCTCTCATCTTAACCAATCTGATCCCTAGCTTGAAGTTTTCCTCACCCAGTTCAAGTACGATTTCTTTCCCACTTTTCTCAGTTAAATACAAGTGCTTACTGATGGGCCCAGCCCAAATCAAATGATAAGCGACATATTTTCTGTATGGGTCCCAAGGTTTATGCATTGGATGTTTAAAATATCTTAAATCAATGCTTAGAAAGGAAAAATCTTAAATCAATAAAAAAAATCCAACTTTTGGCCTACCCACAAACACTTCCTTTCTATTCGGCTTATGCAACTCAGTCGCCCTTCACCTCTCCACTGGTTTGTTATGCTTGTCAAGAAAAGTACAGTGCAATACTTTGTTTAGGTTTAAGGCTGGTTTAGCCATCACAACGAACGAGTATTGCTTGCAATGCCCCCTTGTTTGAATAAAAAAGGACCAGCTTGGGCCTATGAGATCCGAAGTGGGCCCGATCCGTTGGTCCGTGAATTATTCGCTGCGATCTACATATACTGGAGTTGTCCGAATGTCCGGAGAAAAACTTGCCTCGTCACTACGCTCCAGATTTGGCAAAATTTAAGTGAAACATACTTCTCTAATTGTTACCTTTGCCGTCAACAAATATATCAGCCAGTGGCATCACAGTGCTCCTCTACGGACTTATGTAAGAGCCAATGTTCTTTATCAGGGAATGCCAACCGAGATGGACTAGGTCAATGTCGTTCGTCTAGGCCAAAGCAAAGCTGAGCCCGGCTGGTATAAGGATCAGGAGAACAAATAACTAATAAGAAAGAAGAGCCACTTGACAGAATAAAAAATAATAATCCAGAAACCATGTTCGCAAATGGGCTTCTAATCGGTAGGAGCTTAATATGCTGCTCTTGGTAGCCCATAGCCTTAGTAGGCCAGAAAGCGGACTTCTACGAGAAACCCGATCCGGAAAAGAAAAGAACGAACAGGGAGAGAGAGAGGGAGAGTTAAGTAATCAAATCAAATCGTAGTTCCTTTTCTATTTTCGTGGCAAATAAAAATTAAGTTTCTTCTTCACAGTGACGCAGGTGGTGGTGTGACTCATGGCGTAAAGACGAACTTTCTTCACCAGAATGGATGCCGGTGACGTACGGTGAAGCTAATAGGGTGGAGTGCGGTGCTGAAGCCAACTGAACCGTATCTAATTAATAGTTATAGAATAACACATAAATAGTACCAACTTCTTGGGTTTGTTTAAGTTTGTAATTGTGATTTAAGTAAACTACTAATCTATGCCAGGATGCTGTCGTTTTTATTTGCTATTCATAAACTAAAGCACATTGCATCCCGCAACTTACGACGATGCTGTCACGAAAATATAATATATATATATATATATATATATATCCGGGACAAAAATGATACTTCGAAATCCTAATAAATTCGGGCTTTTCAAGGTTTATGGTCCGTATTTTTTTTTCTTAGAACATTCTTTTCTTTATCTACTCAAAGAAAGCCTACTACGTTTTCGTCCAAAGAAAAATCTGTACGAATTGTAATCACTCCTTTCTATTATCATTTTCCTTGAACATTTTTTTTTTCGAGAAAATTTGAGTTTATTCAAAACTTAACCATATACAAGTAAGTATGACTGCTTCACCAATAATTAAGAATTTTTTTTGAGTTACCAATAATTGAGATTAATAATTTTTTTTCAACCTTCTCAATACGATGTTTCACTGTAGTCTTATGGATTCTTCTATATCTGTTCGTCGGCATCAGCCCTTTCCTCAGTCGAGGGCTTCATACAAGAATTGCCTGAAAGACTATCAGACATCTTGAATAGTATAAAAGCATTTTTTTTTCTGCTAGATTAGTGTAAAAGTATCCATTCATTGATTAAAGGAGTCTTTGTGTTTAGGTCTAAATTATTTATTTTTGGGATAAATAAAAATTCAGTCTCTGTGATATACACAAAAATCGAATCAGTTCTCGTGATAAGAAAAACATAAAATTAATCATTGTGATTTCAGAAAATGATAAAATTAGTCCCTGATAGAGGACCAACGTCAAATGAAAATGAAATCACATAGACTAATTTTATATTTTTCTTATCATGAAGACTAATTCGATTTTCGCATATATCACATTGACTGATTTTGTATTTATCTTTTTATTTTTTTGTGAGTATAGCTCTAATATTATTAAAATATCTTTCCATAAAATTAAAAGTAAGTTCCGAGTAAATAAAAAGGTTCTGTTTTTCTTTGCGTAAGAAAATGCGAAATCACTGGTGCGTCAATTTTTTTAAAAAAAGAAAAATGAAATTACATTTTACTACTCTAAACTACCACATTCATTTATAATTTGCCCCAAACCATCTTGATAATTCAGCACCTCAAACTAATAGGTGTGGCGCAGTGGAGGGAGGGCAGAAGCCAGTACATACACGAGATGCCATGGACCCGCAGTTTTGATTAATTGGTAGATTTTGTTTTGTTTGGGTTGAATACTAATGGTGGATTATCACTTGCCTTCCACACAAGCTCATCATCTTTGTCCCTTATCTGTATATTCCCAGAATCAAGCAAATCCAACAACTTAGGCTTCCAGTTCCGTGTCCCACACAGACCGGCTCCCATCAAATATCTCAAGTTTCCCGCATCTGAAAATAGTAGGCTGCACATGTCAAAGTTGCTTATTGAAGCACATCTGGACTCCCAAATGCTCGGACTTGGATGCAACACAAGCCGCTTTCAAAAGCCTACAACACAACTAGAAGTCTCTCTGCGGAGACTGGCCGCATATTTTCCTGAACGTTGAGAGAGGAAAAGCTGGGATGAGCTGGACGTCGGTGTAGTTTGTTGGCTTGGTTAGAGGCTGGCCAGGACTCGCAAGTTTCTGATTCTGTCA
Source organism: Myrica gale (assembly GCA_963930655.1). Taxonomy (NCBI): domain Eukaryota; kingdom Viridiplantae; phylum Streptophyta; class Magnoliopsida; order Fagales; family Myricaceae; genus Myrica; species Myrica gale. Next base: position 7,767,016 of record OZ005609.1, on the reverse strand, counting down.
AATGTACCTCCAAGGGGTAGGTAGAGACTGAAGGAAAAAGAGAGGAGCAGAGGAAGATCAGAAGAGAGAGAAAAGAATACGAGTCGTGTGGGTCTTGAAGGTCTTCATTGACATGAATGCAGCGGTGAATGTAAACATATTAGGAGAACACATTACAGTGTCAATAATAAGATGAGGTAGCTAAAGAACTTCTATATCGATTCCTCTTCGAATCGAAAGCTTTGTTACACGGGAGAAAGCACAAGATTGACAACAATATTCTCGCCTTTTCCTCACAATTTTGATACTGAAACTGCCACAGTTTCAAACACATGACACTGAATTTTGGCGACAAACTGTGTGAATTCCCTCGACCTTTTATACCACTTGGCTACTCCTCTGGGTATCAAAATTTGAGAGAACGGGAGACAAAAAATTGCACTATTAGTATCGTATCATATACTTACACATCCACCATACATAGGGATATACAAAAAGAGGATTTAAACAAAAAAAGAAAGAAAGAAAAACATTGGATTGAAGAGAGGGAGAGAGAAATGAATAAACAATTTTGGGAGTGTGAAATGGGATATCGATCAAGAAGGCTCTCTAAACTATTAAATCCATCCCAGTCAAGATACCCGAAACATCCGTCTCCTTGTCATTTTTTGCACCCAACTCCCTAGCTGGGGAGCACCCAGTGCTGCTCAGAACTCTTGTCTCTCTGTTCTTGGCCGAATCAAGTTCCTGAGTTTTGTTGATTCCAGGGACCGTCAAGCTTCCAATCACCTCGTCTAACAAATTTCCATCTTCCTGAGAAAGTTGAGTCTCAAGGGTTTTAGAAGTACACTTAATGGCGACGAAATGCTGCATCTTGGAGTGAAAATCAACTGTCATACGAGTTGGAGATCGTAAAGGCTGAGGTTTGAAGCCATGATCTCTACGTCTTATTGAGCTGATCATATGGTTTAGCAAGGTCACCAATTTGAGGATGTATTGATCTGTTGTCTCCTTATCTGCATAATATAGAGTCTGGATGCGGATCAGGTTGCAGGGGGTGGTTGAATTCTTGCCGAACTCATTACTGCCAAATAAAAATAGACACAAGTAACTATCATTCTAGTGAATTACGCATCTCATTCAGTGAAAATGTTCCATATGCAAACACACAAAGAGAGAGAGAGAGAGAGAGAGAGAGAGGCCTCGACAGACCTAGCCTTTGCCCATTCTCCGACCCACCCAAAACCTTGATGTGCTCTGTGAGCAATAGGGAAAAAAATTGAAAAATCAGCATGTGTAAATGAAAGAAGGAAAATATTTGCGTATGGTTATACAAGAAACTAAAAATGTAGTATGTAAAGACGATGCGCATGTTAAAAAGAATAATCCCGGTGAACCCATTTGTATAACCTACGTAATTGTATTAGTCGCAACCGGAACAAGCCACTTAAGAGTCCTTTCCATTTCAGCTTTGACCTGCAAAATTGAGAGCTGTGCAGAAACAGAATGTGAAGCCATTAAGAACGGTAGTTACGTACATACACCAATGCGAAACACACGATCAATTGTACTAAATATCCATGAAGCAATATATCAATAATTAGAGAATACAAGCAAGGGTTCTACTCGTCTTCAGATGACATACCTGTTCCTTGGGATCCAGGATTTGGGAACGTAGACCTGTCTTAATACTGGTTGGCAATGCCCGATATAATTGGTCTCTCAGATTTGGGGGAAGAGAGGTCGGCCGAGATGCCTGTTAGCACTTAACTTTTTATTCAAGGACGTACTTGGGATGTCTATACCAATTATACGAAGATCTAATTACTGGAAAGGGGAGTCTCAAGCTTACAATGATATTTATCTGATTGATTATGTTGGCATAGTGCAATGCAAGACCAGTTTCACCAAGTCTTTGGGGACCCTTACTAGCGTCCTGTCTAACCACTGTCACACCTGCCATGAAGTGCCAACTCCATAAGAATCTAAGAGTAAATCATTTGAAGCACATACTTCCAAAGCCAACAACTACCGACTTACAAATGACTTGCAGTTAATCAGATGGAAAAGAATCGTGGATGGAAATAATGCCATGTTTTATTGACATGATAAAAGCACGCAGTCAGTTGACATATGCAAGGAATGACTGACTGGTGAAAGAGTTATTTCAACAATTAGTAGATTAGGATGCCAAATCAAAATTGAAAACAAGATTCAACCAAAACTTATACGTCCTACATGAAGATGTATACTTAGCAATAGGCAGAGACTGTAGCAGAACCAGGACATATCTAGTTGTAAAATATAGGGGAAGCAAAGAAGGTTCTATATTATATTTTCTGGTTACTAGATTCTGCGTGTGTAAGGGAGATCTTTCAAAAGATTAAATGATAGAAAAATTCTAGAAGTACGTGAATACTTTGTACACACAGAAATAGACAAAAGACATGCTTTAAAACTGGAGTAAGATGACAGCAACAGAATTTTTGTATTTCAGGTCTTGCACTTTTTTTTATTGAGACTTTCACGTAAATTCATAAATATCTCATCCATAAACGGTCCTCCTAAAACTCACCACCTCTGTAGACACACAAACACAAGTAAAATCCAAGTCTTACCTAGATTAGAAGTCATGTATTGAACTGGGTAGTCCAAGTCATGTATTTTATCACTGGCCTTACTTGATTACTTTTTAAGGGAAGCGTCAAACTAAAGATAGGAATGTTGGCTACTCTCATCATGAGATGTTGAGCTCATACCATTGTTTCCAAAAGCTTCCCAGATAGCTTTATGTATACAGGTAACAACATCTACAAGCTTCTTCACAATCTGCAATGAGCAAACAATGTGGAAAAGTGAGTGACTTTACATGGACATCAATAGCTCTGTTCTGTTGAAGTTGAGACTGAATAATGTAGTCATGTCCGTGACCTGTGACAAACTCTATCTAGTACTTATATTCGACTGGTATCTAGTTCACAGAATATCAATCTACTTAATACGAAATTCATAGCTCATAATGAATTAATGGAAACTTAGCTGTTCCAAATATAATTTGAAGCATAAAGTACCTCAAAGAACACTGAAGCAAATAATGGTGTGCTTAAAGATATATACCTCTTCCAAATTTCTAGACCAAAGAGATTTCTTTTTCAAAATCGTGACAAGCTTTCTTTGTTCTTTTAGCTCGCTGTGAAATATCGCCAGGCTGTCTCCTACAATTCCAAACAGAGTAACATGTTAATGCACAGACCTATTGCTTTGAATAAATTAGACAGAACCAAACTGGGAAATAATATGACAAACGCATAACCAAGAAATCTCCCACAAGTGAGATTTTTTGTGCTTAACCTCCTTTGGGTAGACTTAAGGACTCCATTTCCTCAATCTTCCGCCGATAATCTTGTTCAAATCTGTCAAAAGCATGCAACTCGTGGTATAATTCCTACAGAAGAAGAAGCAGCTTCTTAGAGTATGACATGTCAGTCATAATATAAGAGAATCAATTCCAAAGTCAAGTGTAGAGAGATAAATTGCAAATATATATAGTTTATATGTATGTACTACAAAAACATTGACACTTACACCAAACAATTAGGAATAGAATGCGTAAACTTGATAGGATATGGAGGGAGGAACAGTTAGTATGATGCGGCATTTTTAAAGGATGATCAGATGCTGTCTATGAAATTGCACAATCACTTCTCCACCCACTAGCAGTGGGTGGAGAAGTGACACTTACACCAAACAATTAGGAATAGAATGCGTAAACTTGATAGGATATGGAGGGAGGAACAGTTAGTATGATGCGGCATTTTTAAAGGATGATCAGATGCTGTCTATGAAATTGCACAATCACTTCTCCACCCACTAGCAGCACTTATAAATGCAAAGCTGTAAATTAACTTACTGAAGTCTGCTGAGCCAGAGTAACCAACTCCTGGATGGTCGTTTCTGTATCAACTTTAAATTGTTTGTGGCTTGGACCATCAGAATCTAATCTGAAATATTACAACCAGTTTGAGAATCATATTTTCTGTTTCCAGCAAACATCAGCAATATGTCTGAATATACTGTCTTTCATAGAGTAAACTTACTTGGAAAAGTATTGACCCAGTTTGTGTAACTGTGGGTCTTTACACAGATCTCCAAATCTAATTACTTCTTGCAAGAAAACTTCGAACTCCTGCCTAAAAATGCCCCAAGGTAAATGAGGGGGTAGAAAATGAAATTATGATGCATGAAAGGGAAAAAGGGAATTACAATTAAATCCTATCATTCTAGACATAAAAGGCAAGTAAAAATCATACAAAAGTATAATATTCCCTCTAACAAGAAACAACCTTTTGTCAGCAGCAGCAAAACTTAGCAACTCCTTCATATCTGTTGAAACTAATTGTTGTATTCCTGAATTTGCGAGCTCTTTTCTCAGGACCTGGATATTTTCTTCAGAAAGAGATTGCAATAAGTTTGCACCTTTAGCTATGGTATTGGCTACTTCAAATGCTAACATGGATATTTTACTCCCTCTTGAAGCCCTGCCATTGACAAATCCGCTGTTGCCATTCAATTTCGACATCCGGCTTCCAAGAGTGTCCAAAACATCTACTGCCTTCTCACCAGCTCTTCCTAGTCTCTTCTGGATTATCTGCAGAGCAGGAAACAAAATAATCCGAACCAAAGATAAGTTATGAAATGCCAATAGGACAACATTATTACCTAGAACAGAATTCAAAATCACGAAATCTGAAAACATAGTTGATAATCTAATACCACAAAGCCACATAGGCATTCCAAATCTAAAGTACAAGTAGAAACAGTATATTCCTGATCCAAGATGAGAAACACTGTTGTTGTCCATATTATATATCGTACCTAGAAAATATTTGGCTTGAAAGAAGACTAGGTCCTCTTATTTCTAAGATTTGATAACTGAAATAATCATATGCAGAGAAAATTGATATCTGGTATTGCGTTAGATAGAGATCATGATCCTTTATGTTTCCTGGTTTTGGCTGTCTCAGATCATTGAGCAAAAAGATAGACATCGTGTATCACCCTTAAGACTTAGAAGAATTCAGGATCAGGTTACTGCCTGGTTTGCCCTGGATCCCCCATAATTATTTACAAACTAAATACAAGCTTCACTCTATTTGTATGGCAAGTATATAAGCTTCAGTCTTGGCAAATCAAGTTGGCAGACTGATTCCCCATCTGTAGTCCCCAAATGAGTACAATTCTCCATTTATAGAATGTAAGAGGAAGTCGCGCATTCCAAAATCAAGCTAAGGGATAATGTGCTGAGTTCTCATAATCGTCCTTATTGAAAAATCAGTCCTGTTTCTATGAATTGATTCTCCATCCCTATTGAGTAAATATGAAGCTTTGAATAACAATAGCTCCTGTTATGAGAATCATACTTATTTCCGTGGGAGGGAAAAATAGAAAATGGTAGACACTGATAATCAAAAGGGTCCTTCAGTGTCGAGCATGGTCTAGTAGATTCATTAAGTATCATCTTTAATTTGTTCAGCCGGTGTCGAATTTCTCTTGAACGATCAAGCTTACTATAGTTTTTTCTACTAGTCATCTACCTTGCACTCCTTGGTTTGTGCACATATTGTGCTCTTTACCTTCTCTACTCATCAACCGCGTTGGCGTACCAATTGCTCGTGTGGGAATTATCAACAGCAAAGCACATGCCAATGAACCATGAGCTTTTCACCAGAATTTCATAGAAAATAAGCTCCTAATTGTTCATTTTATGCACATGTAATAGCTATTGAATTGGTTCCTTTGATAACTGGTTGTATTATTTCTGTTACTTATAGCATTGAATTTGACAATCATAACAAAATTAGCAATCGCAGAACTCACCTTGCTTGTTCTAGTTGGCGTCGATGGTTTAGACAAAGTCGGCGGCGGAGTCGATGCCTTTGACCTGTTCGGCGTCGACGGCTTCGAATCACTGGAGAACGACTTACGCCTTTCAGTCGACTCGCACTTCGTTTTTCCGAAATCATCTGCATCAGAATCTGGATAACAAGCCGCTTTCAGCTTGCTAAAGCTCTTTATCGTCTTTAGCTTCTCTCCGACTTTCGCATTACGCTTCACCATTCCGCCTGGGCACACCCCTCCCATTGTTCTCTCAAACGGTACAGACTCAACGAATTATCAAATTTGTATGTGTAGCATAGATTCAAACAAACTAATTCTTCTCCAAAAGAAGCCTAAAAAAATCAGAAAAATAAATCAATCAGCTGAGACCAATAAAACAGTTCGGCCAAGCTGTATTCTGAATTTTGCGAAAGAAGTCAGCAAAACCAAGAGACTCGGGGCATCGATATCTTTCATTTCTCTTCATTTCTGCTCAGCAGCCAAAAGAGAAACCCTGAGTAACAGAAATCACTTCCCATTTGACAATTAGGCAATCCCATATAAAAAACGTGTACTCCAAACAAAAGTAGTATCCTCGGCCGCCGACAGAATTGAAGAGCGCGAGAGATACAGAGACAGAGACAGACAGCGACCAGGCGATTCCAAAGAACAAGTCCAACGACGATCAGATAATTGGGGGAGGAGGAAGAAGGAGAAGATGAAGAGAAAGTTCCTGATGAGTTACATCCAATGAGAATGAGGTTAAGAAAAAGATATATAATTCATGGCTTTGACTGCGTAATATAGATTACGATTTTCCTCATCATTGCCAAACACCGCGTTGTCATATAGCAGTGTAAATCTCGTGGGAAAATGAATCCTGGACCGAATACCATTTCCCAAACGCAATAGTTAAATAACCGACCACAAAAAAAAAAAAAACGAAGGAAGTGCGAAAGCCAGGAGGGGATAATGAATGGAAGTCCCGCCCACCCTCTGAGTTTTGACGAGACTGTCACAGTCAGTCGTGGAATCGCCGTTTTACCATTTTGCCCCAGAGAAATGTTATCCACGTCCCAGACCTTCGATATACCTTACCGGGATTTGCCACCCCCTAGAACAAAATCTACCGGAGCCGCGGCCCGCGGGGGTCAAACCTCAAAACCTGCACTACACTTGCCACATCTATAAAGTAATGAGTATACGAGTACGACTCGTCTTTAAGCTTTGAAACGCAGCTAAGGCTCGCATGATATACGGTTCCCGATTTAAATATTGGATTTAAATTAGATTCAAATACATTAATAAATCAGGCTCCCAAGGATTTAAATATGGTTTTATTTTTTTAAAAAAAAGTCAAATGTGTGTTAATTAGTATGTAGCCGAACCGTTTTGTTCTTCTCAGGGAATATACCGAGTTTATAATTTCTATTTGTTTATTGGTACGATCGGGTTGTACTGGAACAAAGCATAAACATTGGTTTGGTCTACGGATCTGGAGTCAATAGTGCAATTGTTCATACGATGCGTATCGATTGGTCAGAAAGGCATCAAAGTCAAATCACGGTGATGTTATAATTTTCTAAGTGAAATTGTCATTTTAGTCCTTGAGTTTTCACCACTTTTACGTTTTAGTCATTGAGTTTCATTTTTTCAGATTTTAGTCCTTGGGTTTACATTTTTCTACAAAATGATCATTATGTCAGTCTGCCGTCCATATGCTTAACAGAGCTCTCTGACACGTCAGCAATTTGAAGCGGTCGACCGGTACATGAAGCGTGTAAATGTTTTACACATATACCCGGTCGACCGCTACATGATCCGTTAAGCATATGAACGGCAGACTGACGGAAGGACTATTTTGTAAAAAAATTTAAATCCAAGGACTAAAATCTGAAAAAATGAAACTCAATGACTAAAACGTAAAAGCATGTAAAAACTAAGGAGTAAAATGTCAATTTCCCTTTTTCAAAAGTATATGCCAACTAAAATGATTAATACAAAAAAAAAAGACAACCGGAAATATGGATTTTTTTACAACTTTCATGAATTGAATAAGAAACGTCGTATGTCATACATTACCTTAAAAAATTTCACATGATAAACTAAAAAATATCCTCTCGCTTTCTTCGTATTTCTTTTCTATAGGGTTGAAGTACGTATGCAGAATCAATTTTTCGTAATTGACTTTTAATTACTAACGAAAAATGAAAATAAAAAAATATGCATTCCTTCCAAATGGCAACATTATGTGTAATCATTCCACGATCATTAAGAACTCTCTTCCAATATTGTAGATTTTCTAATGGTTGACCAAACTCTTATAGGCCAAATCTATTACCTACGAATATATCTTACACAAAAAAAATACATATGAAACATAGTTGCAACAGATGGAGAGAGAGGAAAAAGGGGAAGACTTTTGAAGATTCTTGTCACATCTAAAGAAGGAAAAATATGGCTTTATGGTCAATAAATCTACTAATAAGGTATAATAGTAAGGTTAGATAGAGGAGTAAAGTGTCCACACTTTTAGCACCAAAAATAATTTCATATAACTCATAGCCCTATAGTGACCAAGTAGTGTACGTTGTAGGGCTTGATTGTGCTAATTTTTTCCCTTTTTTTCCGAAATCAACATTAGGAAGGAGAAAGCCGTGGCTATAGCAATCTATGTTTTGGAGTTTTAGAACACAATTCTCAAATAATCCTAAAGGTTTGGTCCTACAGTTTAAACTTGAAACATGAAAGTTTGCTAATAACTTAGTTTTGCTCCCTCTAATGTTTTAAGTTTAAAACTTCGTATTGTTACCGATCATTTGAAATCATTCCCAGGACTTCTGACCTTGTAATTACTCGATTTGTGTAGAGTGAGAGGATTGTATAATCTCCAGAGATTAGTGTGGGCAAAACTCAGGATACCCCAGTCATTAATCAGAAAATATATAATTCTTAAACAACTTTTAGTATTCCACATTTCGAATAGTTAATATTTTCTTAAATCATTAATACCTGTCGCAACTAATAAACAGGATAATATTTTAACATGAAAATAACCGTGAAATCTTTAAGAAGTGTGTCTAAGAATTAACTCCTAAATAAAAAATATTATAAATGGTCTAAAAAATGGATAATTACAATAGAATAAATAAGAAGATGATGTTGAGTAGTTTAACAAACTTCATATCTGTCTGGTTGTACAACATTCATGAAAATGAAAGAATCATGCAACTTATATTGTTTAGGTAGCGCTGATGCAAAGCACCAACGTAATAGTATATTGCATAACCAAAAGAGACAAATTAACAAAATAGACATTGACAAAAAAAACATAATATATATATCTTTCACTTGTCGTCTCGTGTAATATAATACAGTAGTTTTAGAGGGTGTTCGGTTAGGAGTGTTGTGAGGATTTTTTGTATTTTGAGAATTTTTAGGTGATGTTAACTTTATTGGTATACGTGTTGTAGTTATTTTTATGTGAGGTTAAAAATGATGTTTCATTATAGGATTTTTATATTGTGATAATACAAAAAAATCCTGAGAATTCTTTGTTAAACGAACATCCCCTTAAAATTCACCCGAGGGAGGAGTACTCACAATCTGATAACAAGTTGTCTCGTTGACAAATTTCATTTTTGTCTCCTCCTTGGATTGTAGCCTATGGATCTTAGGTTCGTGTCCTACTTATGTGGCATTGGTTATCTCGTTTCATTCTTCTTCTTTTTTTAATTAGAAGAGAAAATACATTTTAAACTCTCTAACTATATGACTTTTGTCATTTGCATTATAAATTAACAAATCCGACCCACTACACTTCAAATTATCAATAGATAATTGACACTTTACACCCAAGGATAAGATCTTACTATTAAAATCAATTCAAAACTGTTTCACATAATCCTAACTGTCTAATTGTAATATGAGTTGTAAAGTTTAGACCTACTGATATTTTAAGGTGTAATGTATCAAGTTCAATACTTTGATAAGCAAATTATAAAAAATACAATAGTCAGAGAGTGCAAAATGTAATTTTTCCTGCATACTTATACATTTTATGTCGACTAAATACACTTTAAACATCCCCACGTTTACCGACTGACACTTTGCACTCTTTTTTTTTTTTGTTTTTTTTGACACATTTCACATTGCAATCGATTGGAACTCATTGTCTAAGTTTGAGTGTCAAATTGGACGAAATCCTTGATCACTTCTAAACGAAAGCTCTTAATTCCTTTAGTGAGAGCAACTACCTAATTGCGCCTACAAGCTACGGTGTCATTTGGTTAAAATTTTAATTTCAAGGATATTATAAAAATAAAGCTAAAATTATCAAAAACCTATTTAAAATACGAGTCTTCTTGTTTGAAAAGATATTTTAAAGAAGAGTACCATGTGATCGAGGATTCCATCTAATTTGACGGACAGATTAGATGGAGGGTGCAAATGGAGGGAGATATGAGTGAAATATGTCAAAAAGAAAAAGAAAAAGAAAGTTTAAAAGTGTGAGAGATCCCACATATAGAAGTGCCAAGTGTATTTAAGAGTTATTTCCTTTCTATCTCATCAAGGTATTTAGGGTGGTTTTGTGTGGTAAAATTTTTGGTATTGGATTTAGTGAAAAAGTGAAGAGAGGTAATATTTTATAGTTTTTGTAATTTTTTATATTTTTTGATGGAAAAGAGAGAGAGATTAAATTGGAGTATTTTATTAGGAAAAAGATAAAATTTTGGATAAAATTTTAGTGACAAACGCAGCCTTAATGGAGGAGTTGAAAAAGCCTCAGCCAGGCGGGGCTCTTCTATTGGCTAAATGGGGCCAGGCTCCCATTCGTCCTCGCTCCTCACTCCTCAGACCCTTCTCGATTTTTTTGACTGTAATGTATAATATCCGTAGGCCAATAGGGATATTCTGTCCAGGCTCTAACCGAGAAGATGCCGCGCTGACCTAGATGTTTGACTTCGCTTATGCGACAATTAAAGGACGGAGAGCTTGCGCACAAAGCACTCCACCGGTTTTTCTCTTTCGGCCGGAATCTTAGCAATTAATGTTGAAGTCGAAGAGGACAATCGATTTCTTTAACGCCACCCGGCCTGTAAGTGTAAGACGTGGAAGAAATATTTTTGTTTTCCTCTCCCTCTCCGAGCCGGAGAAACGATGTTCTATAATGCTGAAAAGATGGAGAGCCGTGCAGATGGCTTTTGGCTAGGTCAACGGGTAGGGCGGTCGAAAGGAAGGGACAATATTAAAAGCAACTACGTTAATTTGGAATAACTTATACTAAATTTTTAAGATTTGTATCATATTTTTATATTTATAATTTAAATATTATAAAAATATATATTTTAATACAACATTTTATTATTTTTTATAAATATTAATCTATTTTAACGACTTATATATATATATATATATATATATATCAATACAATTTTATTAAAATTCTACCATTTAAAATCAAACGTTAAATTATAAAAGCTTAAAAGTCAATGTCGTACTAGATACCTTTATCCATGGACGATGCCAGACGCTTAATAATGCAAATGGCAATTGTAAAGGGTTGGAGCTTTTATTGAAAAAGTCGTATATTGTGTGTTGCACTTGCATCCATGAGAAATGAGAAAAAAGAAAAAAGAAAAAAGAAGAAGGTGATTCCGAGAAAGTTCGCAGAAAGTTTCACTTCTTTTCTAGTTTGTTTGAAATTGACTACATCCCCGGGGAGGACTTTAGAATGGGTTTTTCCACTATACTGTTTACTTATTGGGTGTCGTTGCTTTTAGAAAAAAAAAACATTTATTTTTATTCACAAACAACAATAGGATTTACACTATACACCTAAAACTATCTGATACATTGCATCATTGGTTTGTTTTTTATTATCAAATTAAAAGGAAATTGATATTTTAGAATTAGAATATCGATTATCATTTCAAATGTAACCGGTTATTTAATTTTTTTAAAGTCATAATTGACGTTTTGTATTTAAAAAAGTCAATTTTCGTCTAATTTAACGAAAAATAGACATAAGTGTAATATGTTAGAGATCGATAATTTGTGAATGCAATATCTTAAAAGTGTGTTAGTTTATTATATAAAATACAAAACATGTGATAGTTAATTAGTAAAAAATATATTTCCCCTTTTTGTTTTCTTGAAAATACAACTCCCAAATCCTAGATCTATGGGACAAAGTTGTTTCACAACCTGCTTAGAGTGCTTTTTAGTTTATGATGCAATAAATTGAGAGGCATATAAATGTAAATTTCTCTCCTATATAAATTGAGTAGAAGTGGGGATGGAGCTTGAGGTTTGGAGAGGAATCGCGATAGTAAGTGTAAGTGACGAAGCCGTGAATATAAACTTAATGGATCGCCAACCAAGCAACTACAATGGAATATTTTTTGGAGCCAGGAGGACCACAATTTATAAATATATGGGATAAATGCATTTTTCACCCATTAACTACCCTGTCTATGACATATTGCACTCTCGACTACCAGTTTTGACACATTTTACCTTCAAACTACTAATGTTAGACACTTTGTATCCTAAACTATCTACTTTGACACATTATACCCTCTAACTACTAATGTTAAACACTTTGCACCATTCACAATAATACCCTCCAAAAATTAATGAATTTACAACAATATCTGTCATATATGCAAAGTGGGTCAATGACATTATTGTCATTTTAATTTAAAAATTGGACAAATGATATAAAGTGTCTAAAATTGATAGTTAGAAGGTATAGTGTGTCAAAATTGATAATTTATGGTGCAAATTGTAAAACTTATGATAGTTCGTAGGTGAAAAATATATTTTTCCATAAAAATATAAACACAAAATTTAGGAGCTTAAAGAAAACATGGTTCCAGCTCGATTACATGACCCGATTTCAGCCCTAGCCCAAATCCCCATAATGAAATTGGCAGAGAAAGGTTGGCTGGCCCAACTGTATGGATTAGCCCAACCAAGATACAGGTCCAAGTGAATCAACTGGACCGTCTTTATATACGTACTCATGGGTCCAATGGTATTGTCTGGTGACGCCAATGGTATTGTCTGGTGACACCTACGGTTGGTGGCCGAGTTCCCAGGTATGCCCACCTTCCCGCCAAAAGAAAAAGTTGGAAAGCGAAGAGCATTTTCGTCATTTGCGTAAGATGATTATGAGGTTATCTGTTTTCTATTGGGTCTTGGACGGGTCCAATGAAGCCAAGAGGCGGTTCTCTCCGTTTGTTAATTTCAGTTTTGGTAAAGATGCTCCCTTTGCATTTCCCAAACGACTATTCAAATCGTATTTTTATTCGACGCCCCATTCAAATGACCCTTAATACACTTTTTTATATTAAATTTTGCGAAGAGTTTAATATTTAATATGATGCTAAGAACAGTGGGGCTAGTATTATATGAATGTTGAGTCCACTGATTGCGTTTGATCACCACCCAGCAACTGCCAAAGCCGGCACGACTTATACTATCTCCTGCAGATTACCAGTGTTCTTCTGCATTACAGTAAGTTTCCGTTTCCCTTTTCCATTTTTTTTCTTCGTTTTCCATTGTCTATGTGTCATGGGATTGAGCCTATTTGCATCTAATGATACACAGAACGATATTTGTTCACGTAAATGACAGGATTGATGCTGGCTTATGCTAGACAGTTTTATGTATGCACTTCTCTCTCGGTGTGTAGACGCTAGAGTTGCTGTAGGTAAATGATATGTTCCGACACCGTCTCCGGTGGTCCAAGGTTCATGACTCTTGGTATGCTAGAGTTCTTCCACTTCGTCAGTGAATCATTGACATTCTTTTCCTTCGTTTCTAAAGCTAGCTGAATGATTGGATGTGGAGCTCGTGCTCTTGTTATGGCGTTGGGTCACGCACGTAACTTCTTGAGGTGCCGTGCAAATAAATAGGTATGAGTACTATAGAAGTCGTTATGTTAACTTCTCTATATTTTCTTAACAATCAGAGATAAACCAGCTGAAAATACTTCATTAATCTCTTCGCTTCCGCGGCGACTGTTACACCCGGATTGTCCTAAAAAAAGAGAATAATGAGCGCGATGTATGGGTTCGAGACGGACCAAAAAGACATCGTCGGGTTGTTGGTAACTACTGTTGATTATTTCACCCGAGGTCGGTTGATTAATACGGAACAAAGAGGCCAACAGAAACTAAGCTTGCACGTTTGGAAACTAAGCTTGCACGTTTGGACTAGGCAGCTGAAGATGGAAGTTGTGACAAAGACACGGAATTTCGGTACTCGGATCAAGCAGTATTAGCGAATCTGGATTGGGGTATTGAAGCTCTTGAAGAAGCTATCAACACCTCCCACATGGAAACTAAGCTTGCATGTTTGGACTATGCAGAGAAGATGTTGCAAGTGTGTGCCATATTGAACTCCACCCAGAAAACTGCCGGGGTTCCCAACTTCTACCTCTCAGCTTGGGCTCACCTCAACCTTTCATACCTATGGAAGTTGAGGAGCAACGTTCACAACTCAGTTCTTCATGTTCATGAGATGTTTATCATAGATCCTTTCTTCTCGCGGATAGATTTTGCTCCTGAGCTATGGAAGGACCTGTTTCTTCCACACCTAAGCTCATTTGTTGGGTGGTATTCGGAGGAGAGGCATAGACTGGTGATGGAAGCAATTCCTGACTCCTCTGATTTGTCCTTCACAACTGATCTAGATCAATTCTTCAATGAGTCTGTGATCTTCTCAATGAGGCCAGATCAACTGGATAAACTGTAAAAGCTGGAGAAGCTTTACGGAGAATCACTTAATAAGAGCACACAAATTTTTGCAAAGTACTACAAGGATTGCATGAACTCAGATTCAAATTCCATCAAGAGGGTTCCCATGATGCCAATTGCGGAGCCACCAATGACTCATTTGCATGAGGTCAGCCGGTCGATTCCAGATTACGTGAAATTTGGTCCTATATTGCCAAAGAGTGTAGGGTTTTCACTGATTCTTAAATCTAATTATGGTCCAAGAGAAGCAAGCAGGTCAGTAAATTTGGACCCTGTACTTAGGGTGGGTTTGTGTGGTAAAATTTTTGGTATTGGGTTTAGTGTTGGTATTGGGTTTAGTGAAAAAGTGAAGAGAGGTAATATTTTATAGTTTTTGTAATATTTTATATTTTTTTATGGAAGAGATAGAGATTATATTGGAGTATTTTATTAGGAGAGAGATAAAATTTTGGGTAAAATTTTGGTGGCAAACGCAGCCTTACTTGTTTGATGTGAAAACTTACTAGTTATAATACATTTCTTGGTCTAAAGTGTATGGAGAGGAGTGGTGATCTTTCAACGTCTTCCTTATGTATATTATATATTATTTATATAGTTTGGATTCAAGCAGAATGAATGCAAGTTCCACCACCTCTGAGATTTTAGAGGAGCCTGCAAGATGGGATCCCCAGGTAATAAAGCTTAAAATTAGAGCAGTATCGTCATATTGTCAGGAAAAAGCTCGTTTTCGGATGACTATGTCTATCTGACTATCTTCCTCTCCTTCTTTCTTTTTAGGAACTAAGGGCTTTGCGACCTGTGAATAACGTAAGCTCTATTCTTGAATACGACATGCCAGGAAGGGTTACTTGATGAGAATGAAGTTGATTATGAAGATGAGCCTGATGATGATGATTATGTGGATTCTGATGATGCATCCACCGAAGGAATATCTCCTAGAGGCATGAAGATGGTTGATGACACGAAAACTTGGCCTAAAGTACTGCCATTTGAAATAAAGAATCAACTACATTCTCTTTCATTCTTCTCTCCTCTGGATTCCCCTAGAACTCATTCTCCAAAGATTCCATCACCAGAACCAGACGAGCTTTGTAGAAAAGAACCCATGTCCATGATACGCCTATGTTCCAACCGTATGACAGATTCCATTACTGCCACCTCCTTACCCGCATCTCCACGCTTGAGAAATGACTTCAGTATCAGCTCAGGAGAGTCTGATGGTGAAATGATTGTATGTTTCAGATTTAAGATCTACTTAAATCCAAAGTTCTAGCAATTTTCTTAACTCTTCCTCTTTGTCTGATTTATTTACTTGAGTTATCGGAAGTTGAATGGTGGATTCTAACTGAAATTTTGTTCACAACTCAGGAAATCCCTAGAATTTGCAGGAAGATGAATATCCGCAAAGGGAGAATGAGTTGTGACAATTTGGATAGCCTACTATTAGAAAATAGGTAATCAGCACTGCGTTTTAGTATGTATTCTTTTCTTGTTTTAGCCTTGCATATTGACTAGCATTTGTTTCATGAAGTCTGATTAAGACATTAAAATCCTTTCCCCTCACACTCCTCAAATTACTTTGGAGTCTGCAGGTCCATCCATGAAGGTGATGAGGGAAGCAAGAACTTTATTTCTCTCTGAAAGTCGGAGAAGCCAACTACTCGAACTAGATCGCCCAAGGATTTTGTTTGCCCCATCACAAACCATATCTTTTCTGACCCTGTTACCCTTGAAACGGGCCAGACGTATGAAAGACAAGCGATTCAAGAATGGCTTGAACGAGGAAATGTGACATGCCCTATTACACGCCAACCTCTCTCTGCCATTACACTACCCAAAACAAACAATGTTTTGAAGAGACTAATAACATCTTGGAAAGAACAGTATCCTTATCTCGCTCAGGAATTTTCGGATTCCGAAGCACCAAGAAACTCGCTTAGTTCACCCTATAGGAAAGAAATCCCCTTGGCCTCCAACCTAGGCAGAACAGGTGATTTCTCCTGTCATAAGAGCATAGATGAGCATATTCACAACAGAACCAAGAGATTTGCTCGAGCAGCGGTATCTGCATCACCAACCAGTGTGATATCTCAAGCAACAGAGGAAGCAATTATCAATAGTCTAAAGTCCTATGTTTCTTGTCTTTGTGATTCAGAAAACTTACAAGAATGCGAAGCAACTGTTTTGGCAATAAACAGATTATGGAAGGACTCAAAGGCTGAACCTGGGGTTCATTCTTATTTGTCCAATCCAAGGATAGTAAATGGGTTTTTGGAAGTACTGTTAGCTTCTATTAACAAACAAGTCCTCAGAACATCAATCTGCATTCTCTCAGAGCTGGTTTTTGCATATAAAAGTGTGGGGGAGGCTATTACCAGTGTAGACTCCGATTTTGCTTGCCTGGCTGCGCTGCTAAAGAATGGGCTAGCTGAGGCTTCTGTTCTTCTATACCAGCTGAGGCCAACATATACTCAGCTTTCAGCTCATGAACTTTTACCCCCGCTTGTCCAGATAATTCTGAACAAAACTGAAGACTTGGATGATCTTCGATTACTAATGGAGCCCCAGGATGCTGCTATTGCACTGCTTTAGCAGATTTTGATGGGAGGGGATGAATGCAGCAGGTCCCTCAATGCCTTGAGTGTCATTTCTACAAATGGAATATCTGCCTTAGTCAGGTGTTTGGATAGGCTAGAGGGAAGGAGATCAATTGTTTCCATACTTTTATGCTGTATGTAAGCTGAAAAAAGTTACCGGAACTTGATAGCAAATAGAATTGAATTGTCCCCCATCCTTGAATTATTTCATGTTGGAAACGATAGTGTGAGAGGCATTTGTGTAGATTTTATGTCGGAGCTAGTTCGTTTGAACAAGTATACTTTACATCTCAATTCACTTGTCTTTTTTTTCCTAAGTATCTCAATTCACTATCATTTGCAATAAATTTTGAACTGCATTACCTCTCTTAGTGAAGTTGCTCATAAATATAACGCAGTTACATTGATCAAAACAAATTTGCAACAGTACTTTCACCTCCAAGAGAATGGAGGTGGAGGGAAAGTTGTGGGTTTAACCCACTGGATGCAAAACTTACAGTTAAAACGATTGTGGCATTCAGTTTCCTGTGTTCGATATAATGTCTTTATATGGAACGCAAGTACCGTATGAACTAGTTTGATCTTCCCTTTCTCAATCTTCCCAACACCCACGCTGAAGAATTTTGTTGTTTCCTGTATTCTCACAGGAGGACATTTTGCAACCACATCTTGCAGATAATTAAATATGAAGGAGCAGTTAGTACCATGCATACCTTTCTTGTGTATCTTTAAATAGCTCTCGTGAAGCAGCAACCTGCCCTTGCTGCTCTTCTTCTCCAGCTTGATCTCCTGGTTTGCCTTGATTATTTGAATTTAGCCACAAAAGCTTTAATCGTAAATCACTACAATGCGTGACTAAACCATCTCACCATAGATTCTATGATTATCACTTTTCCAGGTTGAGCCACGAAAGATGAGCATATACAGGGAAGAAGCATTAGATGCATTAATTGAAACACTCAGGAGAAAGGACTTCTATGATTCTCAGATGATGGCTCTAAACACTTTATTATCTCTTTCTGGACGTCTAACTTCCTCAGGGGAGTCATATACTGAAGCATGTTTACTCAAGATTGCAGGGTATAATCAACCTTATGATGCATTGATGAAGGAAGAAAAGCTAAGAAAACATGACGACGAATTTGTGAAAACAATGGTTTACTTTTGTCTGGTTCTTGGTTTGTTATAGAGTTTCTTGCTCTTTATATTCAAGCTTGTAACAGTCATGGACCTTATGTACTCCATATAGGAAGAGGAAGAGAAAGCTGCAAGCTTTTGGGATAGAAAGGTAGCTTTTGAACTTTGCAACCATGAGAAAAGCTCTATTTTTAAAGCCTTGGAGGAATGCCTCAATAGTGATTCCTTAGAGATGGTAAAGTCTTGCCTTGTCCTTGCCACATGGCTCACATACATGCTTTCCACTCTTCCTCATACTGGTGTAAGAAATGTTGCTCGCAAAGCCTTGCTACACAAATTCATAAATGTCCTCCAATCGTCTAAGAACCTGGAGGACAAGATTTTGGTGACCCTTGCCTTGAAAACTTTTGTCAGTGATCCAAGTAAGTTTAGTGTACCAGAGCTTCTGCTTAGACAAAAATATTGTCTATATCTGTGCAACTGAAAGTACACTCCAATTTTGTTGATTGCAGCTGCACTTGAAATACTGAGAGTAAATGCTAAATGCATCTACAGAACCCTGAGAGAGCTTAAGAGGAATTCAGTGGAGGACACAAATATAATGAGAGCCTTGATGAATTTGTCATCTGTCTAAGCAGTAAGTGAAGTATTTAAAGTAATGTAAATACAGAGACAACGAAAATTGTTAATGTTCTGTATTTTAGAGAGAGTTGTGGAGTAGTTCTGAGAAGGCCGAAATAGATTCGTCAGCAAATGGTGAGGTTCTGTCTTTGCTTCATCTAAATGGTCGGCTTGTAAGCAGCCACTCTGATGGAACCATAAAGGTTAGCACCTAAACAGAACCGATATAATATATCGTTTCATACCTGCATCAAAACCTACCTACCTATATATCAACATGACATACATGCTTGCATATACGCATACCTATAGGCAGAGGATCGTATTTCCTGTCCCACAGCTAATGCTATCTTATTGTTTCAAGGTGTGGGATATTGGGAAGAGGTCGATAAGGTTGATTCAAGAAGTTCGTGAACATACAAAGGCTATCACATGCCTCTACGTTCCATCCTCAGGTCACAAACTGTATAGTGGTTCCTCTGACAAATCAATTCGAGTAAGCCATCTCATGCTTGCTACTTTATGTAGAATCAGAGTCCTCAGTTGCTCCTGCTCCTGTTTTTGGTTGACATGAGAATGTATTTATTAGATATTCTGGTGACAAATTATATAGTGGTTCCTCTAACAAACCCTCTGGTGGAATGGCAATCACCCATAGTAATACATAGGAAGTCACTAATTTGCTAGTTCCAAGGTCAAAAGTTCGAGTGGACATAAGTTGAAATTGTTTGCCAAAGTAAAGTCTAATCTTGGGCTTAGTGGATGGGCTGAGACTGGCTGGTGATCTTGCTGGTACTGTGGTGAAGGCTTGCCCAATGGGCAGTAGTAGTTATGGCTTAAACCAAACATTCTGCAACGAGAGGGTACTCCTATGGCCACTTCCAGGGAGGGTTACTATGCTAGTTTCCCCCTCCCCCTTTTGCCTAGGAAAAAAAGGAAGTCAGTAAGAAAAATCAACGCTGCAATAATATAGGAAGTCCTTCAAAACATTCTTTGTTTCTGATGATTAAGTTTTGAATGCTGCAATTCTTCCCCAATAAAACACACAGTATTAGTATGGATGACTAGATGACTCTACAACAGTACCAAAGTGTTGTTTGTGTTTCTTGACCACAGGTCTGGGCTATCAAACCTGAACAAATTAAATGCATTCAGGTTCATGACCTGAAAGAGCCAGTTAATGACTTGGTCGTCAATGCTAAAGGGGCATGCTATATTTCTCAAGGAACTGGAGTGAAGGCAAGTGCTGAAGAGTTTTGTCCTAGCAGATAGAACAAATATACAGCCTATAACAAAAAGAGATTTGCTGAAATCTGTGTTTTTCACAGATGTATAACTGGTCCGGGGCTCCAAAGCATATAAACTTCAACAAATACGTGAAATGCCTTGCCATGTCTGGGAGTGGGGACAAACTGTACTGCGGTTGTTCTGGCTACAGTATCCAGGTAAACAATCTTTTGCATTATTTCTAATGCTTAGTGAGCTGAAGCATCCTATTTGGAGCAGACTTATCTAGCAACTATAGAAAGCTTAATCTGAAGAAACAATGGCAGGAAGTTGATCTGTGCAATTACACATCAAAAACATTCTACTCTGGTGCAAGAAGATTGTTGGGAAAACAAAGCATATATTCCCTGCATGTTCGTGATGACATCCTCTTTGCTTGTGGTTCTTCAGTGGATGCTATTGCTGGAAAGGTAAATACAACTCTGGATGTTGTTAATGGTTGCAACTTGCAAGCCAAAATTAACGAGAGTTAGGTAGCTGAGTATGATTTTTGTTTGTTTCACTTATTTTGCATACTAGAAGGTATTCTCCCTCTCCAACATGACTGTAATCAGATCATTCTCTACCGGACTTGATATCCTCGCATGGCCGTCAACAATGGCTTTGTGTTTACAGCCACGAAATGTGGATTCATTGAGGTTTGGCTAAAAGAAAATGTCAGAAAAATTGCTTCTATCAAAATGGCTGGCGGGGGACATGCAAAGATTACATCATTGGCCTCAGATACGGATGACTCGATGCTTTTCGCCGGTTCCTCTGAAGGCAAAATCCAGGTTAGTGATAAATTACCATCTCTTAAAGCTCATGAATCCTCGGATGTTTTGCCATCACATTCATTTTTTCACTCTTCGAATTTTTGTTCAGGTCTGGACTCTAGACTAAACGTGGCTTATGTTCCTATTGTAAATCCAAATATTCTGGACTTCTCCCTTTTACGACCCCCCTCCGGTTTGAAAAGTCATTCCGCTGGATGGAAGCTAAAAGTTCACTGTATTAAGACAGCTACGAGCCTCTGGTGACAGCATTGCGCACACAAATGTAATATGATCGCTCCAACAAAACAAAAAGCAAATGGGACATGAATTACTCTCTACTTTCTTCTGTCTTTCGAAGCGTTTCACATGGAACCAATGAACTTGATCAGTTTGACCATCATGTGAATGGATGTCCCAAACTTGTGAGGATGTTATATTAAATATTTATTGTTCATTTTATAATTTGCAGCTTAAATTACATACTTCAGCATACCATTTGGTTTAAAACCTTGCACCCTAGTTAAGAAATTGATAAGCCAGTACAAATTGCTCACATTGGGGGTAGGTTTTACTTCGTAAGTAACTACTAGGATACATACAAGTTTCAGTTCATTATAATTTCAATTTTAACATGACATTTTCAGTTCAATAGAGTTTGGTCATATAATTTTAAGGTGAAAATTTCAGTTCGTCAATTTGATCCTTTCACCCAGGTCGATACCGGTCCTTCCCAACCCCAACGACATCGCATTCTCTTCCCATGGCCCCGAAAACTCTCTAAGATCAGATGCGGCTTTTCTTCCTAAGCAAAAGTTTCTGCCGCCGTTTTCTTTGAAAGCGACATACTCGCAAGGCACTCAGGATGAAAAGGATGATCTTTAATAGTAATCAAAGATCCTTCAACCTGATGCCGCAGCAGTTCAAAACATATCCTCACACTGCCTAACCAACATAACAAAAAGAAAACTGTTTTTTAAAATGAAAAACAAAATAATGGAAAGGGATATGGATCGGAATTCATTCTGGAAAGACTCCTAATTCATCATCCGCATTGCCTGCTCAATCACCGCCGCTATAAATCAAGAAAATAAGACGAAAAACAGTTGTCCGTTAACAAGGAAAATCTTCTATGTAAGAGGAATAACAGAGTACAGATGAAACCATCAGAATCATTGGATCATTGCATCAACTACGACACTTGGAGTGTCTCAGACGACCGTCGTGAGAATCTTGAATCCAAATTCATCACATGATTTCACCAAAAGTGATGTATATTAAGGAAAGAGAGATACGGAGGCGGAGGCGGGGTGGGGAAAGAAGCCTGTTTATCGGCGTTAAGAAATGAGCAACAGAAACTTTACCGAAGGAATCGACTCTGAGCAGCTATCGAAGTGGCAGGGAGCACACAGGCGATGGTTATTTTAAAGGGCATGGGCATCGTCATTAGGGTTTCCACCGTCTTCAATTTGACGATTCTGCCCCTCGTGGGTTGGGTTTTGACACTAAAGGCAAATCAGCAGCCCTTAACTCTCGCTAAGAGGACAGAGCCTCTGTATTCAGTCCACTGCAATAATAAACCCGGCCCATAGATCACTCTTCAAATTGCTCCGATCGCACGTGACCATGAGCAATTACTGAGTGGAACGATGCCGTTTCAATCTACCTGGTGTCCTGGCCGTATGCGATTTGACGGCTAAACGCCGACTCGTCGAACTGGTGGCTTTTTCGTTTTCTCGGTAAGATCTGGCTTCATTTTGCTTCGATCATCAGACAGTGGAAAAGACAGCAGACCGGCTTTAAACCTCACGCCGATAATTAAAAAAAAAAGGTTCTCCTTTAACGACGATGGCTTCCGAAGGTGTTCCTCCTTTAGTGTCCGCTCAGCTTAATTACCTCCTCAGTCATTTTCCCCTCACCGTTAAGGTACCTTTCGCTAAAACTTGGCTTGGTTTCTCCAAGAAATTTTAAGAATCGAAACATAAATTAGAAGCATCTTTAGTAATTCAATCTACAGTATTGTTTTCTTTATCTATCTCTACCATTTCTCGGTAACCAAATAAAGAGATAAAAAACCTAACTCGAAACTGTTTGTACATTTACTTTGCAGATTGAGCAGATGTGGTCGGGCAGTAAGTACTACCCTGGGCACCTTGACCGCTTCACGATAGTGATCCCTTACTGCCTGGACGTCATTAAATGTCTGTGAGATCTGATTTTAGTAACCATTTTGTTCGTCTTGGATTATATTTGCCAGCTAATTTTTTTGGTGGGTTTGGTTTGTTATAGGGGATGTAATATATAACGCGGAGTCGCCAATGTCCGCACCAGACTTTATATTTGGCCCGGACGATGAAAAATTTCATCCGTTTAGCGCGAAGTCAAACAAGAATACTAGTTTACTCGATGATTGGAACAGCAGAGACCCTACGCGGCTAATGGCCCTAATTCAAGAACTCAGGTCGGCTTTCTAGTGTAACCTTTTAAATCTTCGGGAGAGTTGGTTTAGTTTAAAATAGTTAGAAGGAAAATGCAAATGCTATTACTTTGCTTTACAGGGATCAATACGTGGACTACCAGAAAAAGCGCGTTGGGGAGGTTGAGGATGATCGGTTGAAATTCGAAATTAGCACTATTGTATTTAGGGAGGTAATAGCTCAGCTTGATTCTAAAGTTTTTAATTTTGTACGTTAGCATGTTTCATAATCTGAATATGAAGAAGCAGGATGTATCGAAACATCATTAGTCATGAGGGTTTGGCATGTAATCTGTAAGGGGCTCATTAGTTCTTGCTTGCAAAAGAGAGTATATCTCCTGTTTCTATCTGAAAATAAATGAAACAAAATAGAACCAGAGGAGGATTGTCTGGTATGAGATGGTTTTATGCATATGCAAAGCAGAAAGAGTGGGCCCCTAGAGACTGAAAACTAGAAATGAGAAAAGAAACAGAAAGAGTGAGTTATGTCTTCTTTGTGTTAGCAAACCACGGACACAGTGCTTCTTTATTTATAAAAGCTAATATGGACGTTTGGTTTGGAACTTATCAGTTATCTATTGGTGCTTATTGTCAGGGAAGATTATTTAACTGCAGAGGCTGTTTTGTTTGTTCCCGATCTTTCTTTCTTATGAGATTATTGGGGGTAATCTCTTGGATATTTATTTTAAAGTACTCTGTATGGTTGAATGTCATTAATACCATTTTCAGCAAAGGTCTCTCCCTAAAATTTCTTTTTCTTTTGTTTGACTTTTTGTTCCCTTAGCATGCTATGTGAGTGAGTTTTAATTCCATATCATTGACTACAGTGGCACAATATTTTGAGGCTTCCTTTACTTCATCTCAAGTGCTTTCTTCATTTAGTCCCCCATCTTTCTTGTTTAAACTTGGTAGCAAATTCAGCAGTCAGATCTTTAAGACTCCCATCTCCATGATGCAGGGAATTGAAATGCTTCTGAGTTCAGGTGCTGAAAAGGTATCGCTTTGAAAGAACAAGTTGATATTGCTCTCATTGATTTTATGAGCTGTCCCATAGGGATTGTGACTTCTTTGTGTAGCTTTCTTTTATATTTGTGGTTTGTCTGCCTTTGAATTTTAGCGTAGCCAGAGGAGGTCAAATTTGCAGTGCCTCTAACGGACATGAACATTGATAAGATGGTGCTTGGCTGCCCTTGGAAACATCCACCAAAGATATACTTGCAGGTTTTATTTCCCTTCTTTTCTGTTTTCTTTCTTTCCGTCATTTTCTTCTTCTTTATTTTTACGTTCCGCATCTTGAATATTTGTCTTTGGGCTTCTTGACTCATGAAGGTTATGTACCCTGTCGGGAGGAAATTCGGAACTGCTCCTTCAGCACCTCGGCTGAAATTAGTATCTAACACTGAGTTGAAGGCTATCTTTTCCATTGAAGATGCCAAACTTCCTCCATGGTCGGATAGAATGTATGTCACTGGATCCCTCTGGCTTCATATGATGACATATGTCGACATATCATATTGATGGTTCTTTTTCTCCTTCATAGGTGCATGGCCGAATATATTCCGCATCTGGAAGAATCTTTTGAGAAACAGGTCGGCTGACTTTCCTTTATCTGGTGATGTCTAAGTTGAAAGGGGGCATTTTCTGTTTGAGTTGTCTCTAACATCATATAGTTGTTTTCTTGTTGAAGATCTCGGAGGCAGTTTTGCTAATTGATGTTAGAAGGCGATTTATTGAGTCATTAACCCCTCTGCTTGGAAGACCGTTGGAGGCTGATCCCGTGTGCATCACTAACTTTATATTTCATTGCATTATTGCTTGAACTATTGCAACTTACTTTTGTTCTCATTACTTTGTCGCCAGGTTTTTTGCCGAAAAGCAACATTTCTAGCTAGCACTGGGGTGTTTACATTCCTGGTATTATTTGATTTTCTCCTCATGCAATACTTGTCTTATCCCATTCAGGCCATACTGTGTTCGACAAGTAGTTGAGAGATGAATTATTCAAATGCTTTTTTACCATAACAATTTCAAGCTTCATCACCAGTTGCAATAGGCCATATGGATTTTGATTCACAGTTCATGTTTTAATTAAACTAAGGTATCAAGTTCTGACGTACAAGTTCCCATTCTTTTGGTTAAAGGGGAATGGTAGGAAGATAAGTTAGTGATGCTCGTGAGGTAACTTAAAATGTAATTTGCTCGCACTAATGACATATATCTACTATCCAGGCTTTCTGAGGGAGAGAGAGAGAGAGAGAAGTAACCTGCCAAAATGCCTTATTTCAGTCTCGATTCTCTTACGAATGTCTCTTTCCCAAGAACGTGGATCACCTATGGTCTTATTTATATGATTAATAAGTTACAACTCCTACTACAAAAAATATGACGAGATTGAATAATAACTCGTAAAAGTGACGTTTTCAGTGGAGTATGGAATTGTCTAAGGAAATCTACTTTTTGAGTCTTTTGTGAATGTAGGAAGGGAATCACACAGAGGTTTAGTCACCTTTTTAATGTTTATATAACAGAATATTATATCTTGTATTTCTGGGGTGCTATATATAATTGATATGAGTTAAGAGGGGAAGCTTTTACTTGGTTATTATATGCGGTTTTTTCTCCTTTCATGTGTGGGGTTGGGGGCCGAGGGTGGGGGGTGGGGGGTGATGTCTGTGTAAAGAGGTGGGAGCCTTTGAGTTATAAAGTTCATGTGGATACAAGCTATGCACAGGTCTCCTCCAACAGCCATGGACTAGCTCTTATCCTACCGTTCGTAATTACATTGTTGCCATTTTGTGTTAGTTAGCTCCTATCATATCATTTAGTTTAAAGCATAAAACCTGTTTTGTGTTCTGCACTGTTCAATTCTGTAGATGGAGTTTCTTGATTGTGAGTGAACAAACCAGTAATACTCCTGTTACTCTAGGTGCACTTTATGATTCCAACTCAGTTCCCTAAGCAGCAACCAGTTTTGATGCTTCAGAGTTCTCAGGTACGAGTTTCCTCAGTTGCTATGATTTATGGTATAGATATACAAATTACGTTGATGTATGGTGTAGCTATAAAATGTATGTCACCATTCATGTTATTCAATTACGTTGCCTTGAATGAAATTGTAAAGCTGCACGTGTGAAATAACTTCATTTTTATGTTTTAGAGAACTATTTACTGGTCCTCGTATGGTTTGGTTTAGTAGTATTTTCATGGATCCTTGTCATGGGAATTGGTGGGATCAACTCGCACCATTTTCTTTTTTGCTTTGCATTACATGGTAATTCATATCTATTAGAGACATCAGCTTTTCACCTGTGCTTTGGACTAGAGAAGAGTAACTCATGAATGATGTTTTTCAAAAGATTATTTAGCTCTTATGCTGTTGTGCGCAATGTGGATGTTATTTGGTATGTCTGAAGTATTTAGTTTTTTCTGTTAGTTCTGTTATTCTTGGATTCAGTTTGTCAATACTTATATTTTTTCTGTCCTGTTGCCTTGAAATGGTAGCGGAGTTGTCATAATATAGTTCATCATCAAGTAGCGGAAATGAGGGAGTTGTCTTTACGAAGAATTATTTCCTTTTCCAATTGCCTTTATGATGCATTTTTACCCTTGTCCCCATCATGTGGTGACGTTCAAACCAATACACATATCAGTTTGCCGATCCCTTTGATACAATCGTATTAGCGTCCTCATGTTTTGAAAGCTTATGGTCATAGCCAGTCTTCTCTCAAATAAATCAAATGACACTATCTTGCATAGGGCAAAAAAAAACCAAGTCAAATGATAATGGTGGATCTTGTGAATGTCTCTGAGGTGTCACCTTTTTCATATCAAATGCACCGAGAATTATAAGCTTTCAGAATTCAGATCTTGCATGATCACATTTTAATCTGCTCGTCTTTCCAGAAAGTCATTCATTGTCATCTGCTGTTATTAGATCTGTGTACATAATAATATTCGGTCAGTGTAAAAACGAACAACAGCCCTCGAAGGCTGGAAGAAAACATTTAGGCTGCCATCGATATGTTAGAAAGCACAATTTTTTGGTCATTGACCAGTCAAATGGCATATTGATCATCTTACTGATCAGCTAATGTTAATATACTTTGTAGCATTTGAGCTCCCAAGGTGTTCCGATCAAATTATCGGTTATGAGTGAGTACCCATGGAGCCCAAGATGGGAAACGTCATTAATGGCGGAGCGGATCTTGTGAGTTATTTGCATTAATTTTTGGCTCTTGGATTGTTTTGTGATACATAATTTTGCTAACATAAGATAGTTTTTCAGTGAGTTTTTGGTGGATGAGGCTTTGAACTTCAAGAGGTACTGCAACGAGTCTCAACTTCAACACTAGCATTTTTTTAGGGCCCCTTCAGCATGTTTGGTACGACTTTAATTATGTAAAGCTTCTCCATGGAAATTCTCGTTTCACTTCTTCAAAGTGATGGTAAATTAAATTGAGTGATGCTTATGTAAGAATTGCTTCCCGCACATGAGATCCTCTTCTGATCTTTTCTTCTGCTTGTCAAAAGTGAATGTCTGCTATAGAATCAACACATCTAAATTGCATAATTTTCTTGCGAGTACTCTAATCTGTCTCGTAGAAGTATATCCCGTTATTCGTGGCTGGATCTGAATAATTTGCCCCCTTCTGGTAATAGAACTCGCTTATTCTCGGAATCTGGAATTCCCCCCGTTCTGAGTTTTTTGTTCAAAAAACCCCTCCTTTGAGGAGGAAATGCTCGCGGTGCTATCGAACTTCTGGATTTTCATCTCTGGATAGAACGTTGTATAACCAAAATGATGTTGATACGTAAATCAGTTGGGTGGTATCAGTAAAACATGTCGTTCCCGCTGATGTATTAGATGATCAGGAAAAAAGGAAAAGGTGAAGAATAAAGATTAACCGACAGCGTTTCTGCAACGGATCTACAAATTTCCCCCCCTAGACTATTCCTCTGGGAGACAAGGTAATGCCCCAACGTCGTGATCCACGTGCAATTGGCAAAAACATAAAAATATCACCGGCATGGATAATGGGACAAAGGCTCAGCTGGAATACCACCAGATGCCAGTCACCATGCTACCCAGTTAAAATGGATGATCTGGCTCGGACAAACAGACTTATCGTGTGTTCGAATTGCACAGTTTAGAAAGAAATAGATAGTGACCTTATTATGCGATTCAAAATTTTACATAAATAACATTAAATAATATATTGGCCATTTATTGTTTATATGGCTCTCTAAATTGTATATAGCAGCATCTGATCGGGGGAGGGCCGAGGGAGGTGCAATTCACAATTCATATAAAGCGTACGGTGTTTTAATGTCCTAACCGCAAGTTCCGATACGGGTCGGTTCCGGAGAACTTACGCATCCGAATTCAATGCACGAAAGGTTAAGAACGGTAGGGCTCACTGTCTTAACCTACGCACCCCCCCAACCACAATCGAAGAGACGGTTAGTTAGGTGTACGTGCGCTACTGGCTGTCATACACAAACAACGATTTTGGCATACTTCAAAAATATCCCATCCCGCCCTCTATTATTACCGTCATATCCCCCGAATCTCCCTCTCTCCCTCCCCCTTCATATACCCCCTTGGCTCCCTCTCTCTCTCGGTTAAGTCTCAACCTCTCAAATTCACCTACGCTCGTATCCACCAAAACCGTGAAACTGAAATTCCAGTTCCCATTTCGCTGAAACACAATGAGGGAGATCCTGCACATTCAAGGAGGCCAATGCGGGAACCAAATCGGGTCTAAGTTCTGGGAGGTGATCTGCGACGAGCACGGGGTCGACCCCACGGGGAGGTACAAGGGCGATGGGGGAGAGTCGGATCTTCAACTGGAGCGAATCAATGTATACTATAACGAGGCTTCTGGCGGGAGGTACGTGCCCAGGGCGGTGCTCATGGATCTTGAGCCAGGCACCATGGACAGCATCAGATCGGGCCCGTTCGGGCAGATCTTTCGCCCCGATAACTTCGTGTTCGGGCAGTCCGGTGCCGGCAACAACTGGGCCAAAGGTCATTACACTGAAGGAGCGGAGTTGATCGATGCGGTTCTTGACGTCGTTCGTAAGGAGGCTGAGAATTGTGATTGCCTGCAAGGTATTGTCGCTTTGAATTTCGATCTTTTTATTTATAATTCTCTTTGTTTGCGTTCTAGGTTTGAATCCTTGCGTACATTCAGTCATCCGATATGCGTGCGGCGCGTGTTCTTGAGTTTTATAAGATTTTGAGCTCTCAGACTTCTGTGGTAATTTCAACTCGCTAAAGAGCGGTGCATTTTAATCGTCGTGTCCAAAATGGAAGTAGGAAGAACGCAGACCACTGAATCTGATACCATAAAAAGATAATTTAATAAAATCCCGGCTGATAGTGATATCACTTTGTCTTTTCGGTTTTCGTGGATCTCATCAACTTTTTGTTCCCTAAATGATGCATACAGCCCCTTGATAGGTATAAATCTTTGGTGTTTTCTAACGAGCGTGATTATATTTATTTTATTTCCCTTTTTCACGATGGATATTAAAAATTTGCCCCACGGTGGGTTTCATAGTTAAAGAGTAGTGCTTATAGTCTACATGCTGGATCTCATCAACTTTTTGACCGTCCAGTCGGACGGGGAGGACTCCATCCGAACTCCTTAATATAATATTACGGTGTCGATTAGGCTTAGTTGGCTGCAGGCCCCTTCTTTGTCTGGCGTGGAGACATGATCTTATTATATCTTTTGTGATAATATAATTGAATCGGGAAATCTATAAATATCTATACTTGATTATATCATGATTGCGATGGCCTAACATGAGATCACATGCTGCCGACATTGCTTCTTTAGCACAACTACAGAAGCATTAAGTTGTATGTCACGCATCCATTTCACCTGCTCGTGGGCCCTTGTCGAGACAACAATGGATGGGAATCATAGATCTAAAAACTACGTGATACCACTAGCGGTAATAGTAAAATGAATTAATCATTATCTCAACTTTATTTACTGGGATCCCCACCTTCATCGACAGAAATGAATTGACGTGTTTGATTTAACTGTCTCTGGCACCTGGATCTACATCTGAGTTAGACAAACGGATTTTGAGTCTGGAAAAGTGATTATTGTGCCAGTGTTGCCATAGTGCAAATCAGCGATCATTAACCTGTGATTACTGGACTGTGAAAGCATGACTTCTATGCTCGTCGTTTATTAGAAACTTGTTAGTAGATGGCAATGTATGCATTATGTGCTTAAATAAGTTTCTGCTAATGGAAGTATGATTTTTCTCTCCTATGAGTTGTGACCGGGTAAAAGTGCCTTTTTCCCTAACTGCGAAGCATGGGAACTTCGAGCTTTAGACCAGAAATGTTTAACAAGAATTTTGACTTGTAACGTTGGATCCATGAGTTATTCAAAAAATCAAAATCCCACTGGCTGGTAATTGGGATGGACATTTCCAAATTTTCATATTGTTGCTTACCTGTCAGTCTTTTTATGGCCAGGTTTCCAGGTATGTCACTCGCTTGGAGGAGGCACAGGGTCTGGCATGGGAACCCTTCTGATATCGAAGATTAGAGAGGAGTATCCAGACAGAATGATGCTAACATTCTCTGTTTTCCCCTCACCAAAGGTCTCTGACACAGTTGTGGAACCATATAATGCTACCCTCTCAGTTCACCAGTTGGTGGAGAATGCTGATGAATGCATGGTTCTTGATAATGAAGCACTTTATGACATTTGCTTCAGGACCCTAAAGCTCAGCACTCCAAGCTGTGAGTTTCAAAATATTTTTGTTTCTTATTTTATCCTTTTTGGTTTTCTGGATTCAGCCTCAAAATGAAGCATGACATAAGTATCTAAAACTTGCATTATTTACCCTCGTTTTGCAGTTGGTGACCTTAACCATCTGATCTCTGCAACTATGAGTGGGGTAACATGTTGCCTGAGGTTCCCTGGGCAGCTGAACTCCGACCTCCGGAAGTTGGCTGTCAATCTAATTCCCTTCCCACGTCTTCATTTCTTCATGGTGGGGTTCGCACCACTCACCTCTCGTGGGTCCCAGCAGTACATCTCCCTCACTGTCCCAGAGCTGACTCAACAAATGTGGGATGCCAAGAACATGATGTGTGCTGCTGACCCCCGTCATGGCCGCTACCTGACAGCCTCAGCAATGTTCAGGGGAAAGATGAGCACCAAAGAGGTGGACGAACAGATGATAAACGTGCAGAACAAGAATTCATCATATTTTGTGGAGTGGATTCCAAACAACGTAAAGTCAAGCGTGTGTGACATTGCACCGAGGGGTTTGAAGATGGCATCCACTTTTATCGGGAACTCAACATCAATCCAGGAAATGTTCAGGAGAGTGAGCGAGCAGTTCACAGCCATGTTCCGCCGCAAAGCCTTCTTGCACTGGTATACTGGGGAAGGTATGGATGAGATGGAGTTCACAGAGGCGGAGAGTAACATGAATGATTTGGTGGCGGAGTACCAGCAATACCAGGATGCAACCGCTGATGATGAGGGCGAATATGAGGAAGGGGAAGAAGAGACTTATGAAGGCTAAGAACTGAAACGAGTTTGGTGACTACTTTCTAAGCCGAATGTTACTAGCTCCCTCTTATCTACTAGTGTGGCTCTCGGTGTTTCTTCTGTTTGTTCATGGGTTTGTTATTGTGTTTCCATATTCAGTTCACATCCCATTACTCATTGTTTGACATTTTGTAGTCTATGAGGACACTGTTGGTTGTTCTATTCAAAACTATCAGCATATATGTCAATTTGCCTATGAACCCCAATTTAAAGGGGCTTTCTGTTCATAGCTAGTCTTTCATGCTCTACACTCCTGCAAAGAAGCATATTGTATTGTTCTTCCAAGGGTAGTTGGAACTAAACGGATCTAAATAGGTGTTGGACTGTTGCAGCTCGAGCCCAACTACTGCCCTGGGTCGAGAATGGCTCCATGAAAATACTCTTCCAATTATACGTCCGACGACACCAACCATTCTTCCAGCCCACTCTTTGTGACTGAAAACAGCAGTGCCTATAATTCTTGTTTATCTAACTGCTAAAGGACAGTTTTCAGAATGACTGAAAACGACGACATCGATTATCTTCATACATTTGATTTGGTGGCCAGAAAAATCCGTTTATTCCCGACCAACCCTATCACTCCCGATTAAAGACTGGAATTCTTACTTATATAAAAAAAAGACTGGAATTCTTGAACAAAACTGAGAAGGGGAATAAAAAAATCAGGGACACTGCATCAGAGTCATGGAAGTATGATGTGGAACACCGCTCACAGTGAAAAAATGTGAGCTTCTCATAACACAGAAAAATTCCTCATCCTTTGCACGGCCCCTTGGTTTTTCCCACTGCTAATAAACAAATCGCAGACACACCCACGCAAACACGCGCACGCAGACAGAGGAATAGAAAAGCATTTGACTCTGGAATACGGCGGAGGTTTGAGGAGAACGAAGCAGCGTGCTTGCGTTGGTTTATACGAGCTGAAAAGTTCAGAACTCTACTAGGGACCTAGGGTTAGGGAGATTGGGACTTTGGATCGGCCTCAAACATTAACGGGTTGGGTTAATGTCCTAAATGATTATCTTTTCCAGACTGTCTCTCACTAGGTCATGTAGCCCAGCCCAATGATACCCTTTAATGAATGGTTTTTTTTCCTTTTTCTTTAATGAATGGGGTTGCCCAATCACATTGTTAGTAATCGAAGATGGAGGTTGAAGGCCCATTCATATTGTTTACCTATTACTAATTGATAAAGCCAAGATCATGGGAAATTTTCACATTTTTTCTTCCACATAAAGGGTACAGTTCTGATCTGAAAAGGAGTCAGCCCTAGCCCAGTAGAGAATCGAGCCACATGTTGGATCGTTGACCATCTCAGAAACTGCAGCCAACAGTAGAAAGGAAGTAGTATAGCAGGACACTACAATTAATTAGGTGTTATGAACTACTCCGACAATTTTGCAGATAGTATTAGAATGGAGCAGTGAACTTTAAAGTGACACGGTAGAAGCTGCCCTTAACCTTCACAAATAAACCCCGAAAATCATGTACTAGTGGATTCAAATATTCCACGTGGCAATTACCCAATCCTTCCCACCAGATATTCTACCAAGTGGGCCGTGGCCATGGGCACAAAAACTACAAAACCCACATGTGATTAGTTTTGTTCCACAAAATGTCAGACTCCAACATCACCCATAAAGGTACCAAATATCAAGTGCACACATAAATGGTACTTCCCAAATTTAGGAAATTTCTATACAATCTTGGGCGTGTCATTTGGGGGCGTGAAAAAACCCGAGAAATTTTCATATAATAGAAACATTTCCTCAATAGACCCAAAAATTATGGAGCTCTTCCAATTTACAGTTAGATCCCCCCCCCCCCCCACAGTTAACAAACATTTCGACGAGAATTGTGGAGCTCTCTTCCAATGTACACACCTACATACCAGATAACCATGTAATAGCCTACTATAGTAACTAAACCATCCCATAAAAATAAAAATTGAAAAAGAAATAAAAAAAATCCCTCATCGTTTCGTGTAAGGCGTAACACTCTTGATTAGCATTGGTGGAGCTTCTTGGCCCTGTAGATCTGCATCCTTCTCTGTCTAGCTTGAGCGGCCATGACTTTAAGTAAATTCTTGTTGGGCACGTTGAGATCAAAGGGTCCGTGCGAGTCAATCCCAACCATCTCCTCCGCAGGGACGTTTAGATCAAAAAGACACGATGGGCCAATACCATTGTTGACCGGCGGGACACATCTGTCAGTAGATGGCAAGGACGAATGCATTTGAACCTTCGGATCCGCGTCTTGATCTAATTCCCCACTGAGAGAAAAGACGGTCTTCAACCTTTTGCCATTTTCATTCTCCAAACAGTGTCGAAGTCTTAACTGTACAAAAGCAAAACAAATTAAAATTTAAACAAATGGACCCGACCAGAAAGGTCGTTTTTTTTTTCCCCAGGAAAAAAAAAACAACTACCTTTGCTTCCATATCTAAATAGCAAGCTTTCACGTCATCGCAATTACGCCTCATATTTTCTATCTCCTGTTTGGTTTTCACAAGTGTTAGGGAGAAATTATCGCTGCAAATTGTTCTTGAAAATGAAAACGGGAAATAGGAAGATAAAGTAGCAGACATATTTTGAGGGTGAGAAGGTAAAATTCCAAGAAACTGACAAATCCAGAAAGAAGAAGAAACAAAAAAAACACTCACCAATTTTAGCGACTCCCTGCGCTTAGTTAACCCATCTATGATCTCCAACCACTCCTCTCTCTTCTTCGAAACAACCCAAACAGAAAAATCAGTAAACAGGAAAAAAAAACCATGAAAGCCTCAAAGACCAGGCATTGAAAGAAAAAGAAGAAGAATTTCAAGAAAAACCAAGAGGGAGACTCTTTGCAGAGAGTTAGTTAACGATAGATGGATAAAACCCAGGAGTCAAAACGTCTAGAAACTTGACCTCATCAAGAAAATTACAAGAGACTGCAAGAGAAAGAGAGAGATACCTTTTCAAGAGGGAGTTTTCTTTTCAAGGACCGCTTGGGCTTCTCGTCCGATTCGCTGCTGGGCGCGAACGAAAGAGGGGTCGCAGGGCTTGAAGCCTCGGCCTTGACCGCCGGTGGATCTTCCTTCTCACATTTAGGACCCACAGAACCAACACCAGTCCCACGAAGAAGATACTCTGACGAGGACGAACACCCGAAACCAACACAAACGAAAGATCGCAACGGACACCCCCGAGATCTCCTCCCTTTGACGGCCCAAGACGGAAATCTCCTGCGACTCTCGGATTCAAAGAATAGTTTAGGCAAATGGAGCAAGATATCGGCCGTCTCAAATTCGCAAGCAGTGAAGTTACTCGACGGAGCGTCTCCGCTCCGTTGCGTCATTGTTTCTCAATGTCTTCTCTCTCTCTCTCGCTCTCAAGCTTTCTTTCTCATTCAACACAAAGAACAACTTCTTTCTTTTGCTTAGAAAAAAAAACACAAAGAACAACTTCCAGATAAAAAGCGAGAAAGAGAGAGGGAACGGCGGCAGGGGATTGGATTAGGGAGAGAGAGCACAAGAGCGGAAGAGACAGAGCTAAACCAAAAAAAAGAGAGCACAATATTTTGTTGCTTGGGGACGGGGCTAATGCATATAAAGCAAATTGAAGGCCATAGCGAAGCGAAGGTTGTGGCTGAGGACACGTGTCATATAGATGGGAGATTGGTCTGTCTCGGAGAAGTAGGGTTCATGGTCACTGTTCACTGCAACCAGTGAAGAAGCGCGTGCGTGCAGTGCAGTGCACGTGCGCACCTCTAGGTCGCAGTCCCTGAAGACAGTAGTGTAATTTCTCCATTTGTTTCCGTGTGTCTCTCGCTCTAAATCACCCTCAAAACCCAACCGAAGTATCCGCGAACAAAATCTCTTGATAAAAAGCAGCCCGAAAACATGATTGGGGACAGACTTCCGAGTCATTTGATTTCGTTTTATGGGGTATTATTTTTACTTCAAAATTTACCAATCATGTCCCAGACCAAAAACCCTCTCCTTTCACTAAACAATTTTACCAATAGCATGATATCTTTTGATAAATTACGAAGGACTAAAACTTAGGCAAGGGCATAACTGGCCATCTAGCAGGAGGGGCAGCTGCTTTTTCAAAACGGGCACTTTAATTTTTTTTTTAAACAGGGAGTGAAACAAAATCATTTGTATTAAAAAAATAAAAAAGGTCAGGATCCGGGCATAATGGGATCGGGCCCAAGCTGCCCAAGATAAAACTCTAGTTGACTGGGCCTAATGGGTATCAGGCTCAAAACTCTAGTTCGTTACCCTCTCCTTTTGCCACCGGTAATGGCTTACACCAACCGAACCATCGTAACAAAAAGTGCACACCTGCAGATCCTGTGAGCTTAAACCACGACTGAGTAATTGTGGGAATTAGCTAATATATTAGAGCGCGAGAGTAATCAACATTTTGGATGATCCTTGATGACTGAACTCATCATTGATCTGTGATCTGAGGTCACTTATTTTAATGTTGACGACTATTACTTAGGGGTGGACGATGAACATTATTTGCTAATGGAAAGATGTAACCGCGTCGCGCAATGGCGGAATCAAAAATAAATTTGAAGGGGGCAAACTCCTAAGGAAAAATGATAAAAAAATACTACGTAATGCAAAAAAAATATCATAGAGTTAAAATATCAAAAATTAAGGACTAAATATATTGA
This sequence comes from Myrica gale, assembly GCA_963930655.1. Taxonomy (NCBI): domain Eukaryota; kingdom Viridiplantae; phylum Streptophyta; class Magnoliopsida; order Fagales; family Myricaceae; genus Myrica; species Myrica gale. Next base: position 7,730,263 of record OZ005609.1, on the reverse strand, counting down.
AATACACGTACAATACCATTTGCTGAGACTAAATAAAAGACAAGATCTTTTCGAACTAGTATTTGTTTCAAAAGTAGCAATCACGTTAGGAGTATTAGACGACTCCACGCTGACTGACTTCTTTATCAAAAACTTATCTATTATCTAAACAAAACAAAATAAAATTCGTTAATATAATTTCATAACCTAATCACAATTTCACAACTTAGTCCTAATCGCAATTTCACAATTTTAACCTAATCACATTCACAACTTCACAATATCAAATAATTTCATGACATAATCACAATTTTATGACCCAATCACAATCATTTCATGACCTATTGGAAAGCAATTTGGACTTTTCGTAACCAAATTAATCACACAACGAAAGAATCAAAACCAAAAAGTTACAGCCTTCGCAAGGTTAACATATATTAAGGTAATCCCTACAACTAAACCTGCGAGAAGAAGTAAAACAACATAGAAAAAGGACTTGAAAAAATCATGTACAAACAAGAACGATATGTACACTCGAATTGTGAAACAAAAACATACCCTAAATATATCGCAGCAGAATTGAGAATTTGGAACCGAAATCAAAACGGGAAGAGAATCATAGAACAATGATTCAAATATCAACTAAAACATTACAAAAATACAAATGAAAAATATAACAATGATTTTGAAGAGGGGCGAGCTTGTGCTAAATGGGCCGAAAATACATTTTGAAAAAAAAAAATTGAACCATTTGCAGAGGCGAAAGCACCGGTTGGCCCCTCGTTGGTTCCGCCAATTGGACCGCGCATATGTGCGTGGCAGCGTGGGTGTATCTCAAGTTTCTTGTAGTGCTTTCTAGGAGTTTGCAAATATATAATAATAATGTTTTTTTTGGTATTTCCGAAACCAGAATTTCGGGTTCCAGTCAAAAAAAAAACTTAGGGCTTAAATGGTGGTGCCGTGGTGATTAGGTTCTCAATAATATCGCTGACTAAACACAACAGTATTACGCCCATTCTACAGTTTGGAGCCTGGGCTTCTAACCAAGATGGTGCTCCCCATAGGCCATAACTGATGGATGGGGGCCCATAGGCTATAGGGGGCTGGCATCCCATAATCGATGTTCTCGTTATTTGTTTTTTTGTTCAAAGAGCTTTGGGGGAAAGGGATCAGGGGCTTAAGGAGCTTCCCGTAGCTTGACCCGTAGGTGTTGATCAGCCATAATTCTCTTGTTTGTCTCTTTTGCGTTATCTTTCCTGATTTTCTCTATAATATTGTATACAACCTTTCTGATGAATCAGTTGGTTTATGATCAACACGTCCGAGTAAATGCGTTTCGATTTTCACGTATCTTTCCTGCAAAATCACAAGAATAACCACGAACACCGAGGTTACTAATCTCTGATGCTTAAGTCAGCCTCTTTTATATATGTGTTATGTAATTTGGTTACTCAATTTTTTTTACCTTTTCCATCGTTCACTCTTCACTTCCTTTTATAGCTTTTCTCCCACGTTCCTCTCTTTCCTTTTGGTGGGAATGCTTACGGGAATTTATTCCCGTATGATCATGCGCTCTTTGACGATTCACTCACGTCTTCGCAGAGGTCGTTTTCTACCACCATGGGAATCGAGGGATTGTGGAGTTGGCGGTTTATAGCGGTTTGTTTGGACAACCGCTCATGGCACGTATAACGATCTACCCTTCTGGATCTGCATGCAACATGAGCTTGATTGTATTGGATCTCAGAGAGATGTAATCATGTTTGTCTGCCCAAATTGATTTGTACCGGACGTGATTCAGTATTGATATCATCACTTTTCTGCTTCAACAACTATTTCCTTGCAGATTTTAGGTTATTCCTACGGTTTTGAACTCTAGCTTTAGCCTCTACCAGTAGTCATTCACCTTTTTCCTTGTTGATATTTTTTTTCCTTGGCAAATATCATTAATAATAGAAAAAAGCAAATACAAGTATGGTTCAAAATAAGCATGTTGCCGGGAGAACAAATACTGGTAAAGCTAAGACATCCAGAAAACCAAAAAGCTGCTGATTGGTAATCCAACCTACAACCAGGTGATCCATGGTGTTTCTGACTCCGCTGAACCCATAAAAGTCTCCTGTCTCCACTCCTGATGACTTTTTAAAATATCCTTTGTCTTCTGGAAAATCCAACCAAAGGCCCTTCATCAATGAAGTACCTTTTTCTTCTTGAACGCCATCCTCTCTGAGACTTGCTGCCTTTACCTTCAATTTTCAGGACCGCAGAAGAGTTATCCGGTATAGTAGTTTATAGGTTTAGTGCTGATAAGAGGCTCATCCTCGACTGTTATAGGTCTTGCTGCCTTTACCTTCAATTTTCAGGACCGCATAAGAGTTATCCGGTATAGTAGTTTATAGGTTTAGTGCTGATAAGAGGCTCATCCTCGACTGTTATAGGTCTCTTAGAACTACCGGGAAGAGCTTTCGAAGATCTCATCTTTATATATTTACACTGAGTGATAGAAATAAAAAATTTAAAACTTTGACAAGTGAGACATCCAATTATGGGAATAACCAATTGGATTTATTATGTTAACTCACTTATATAAAAAATGTTATCATTTCTCAACACTCCCCCGCAAACTCAAGGTGGACATACCGACAAACCTCTTGAGTTTGGAGTTACAAAAAAAAATTAATAATAACAAAGATTATCGGTACTGAGCCAGGAGGTCACCGATATTGAGCTGGGAAATTGCCGGTACTGAGCCGGGAAATCGCCGGTACTGAACCGGATAATCACCAAAAAGAAACCGGACTAAAGTCGAAAACCTTGCTCCGATACCATGTTAGAAATAAAAAAATTTTACACTTTAATAAATGAGACATCCAATTATGAGAATACTCAATTGAATTTATTATATTAACTCACTTATATTAAAAATGTTACATAAATAGGCTTATTTATAAGTCAAAAAACTAACTTGCCCACATTACTTAGGCAATGTGGGACTACGCATTTCTCAACACGGAGGAAAAAGACTTACATTGCATTCAATTCTCCGTCTCTTCTTGACACTCCTTAATGGAATAGAACCGGTATTATTTTGCCCGGATTGTTTAAGTAGAAGAAGAGTAACGACAGCCTCGCTTGCCTGGTCGTCAGAAGAGTCACCAAGAGGACCTGACTTGATACCGCCGTTATCCTCCGTTAATGCTTCTGCTTCTAGCTCGGAATTTAAGGAAAAACTACCCTTGAAACGAAAGAAGAGATTGAACAAAAATAGGAGATCTTGTCCGGTTTAGTAAGATGGTGGAAATCTTTTTGAAATTTGAAATGTGATTTTAACCATTACTAAAATAAAGGAATGAGAATTTGAGATGGATTCAAATACATAACTGTTAACGAGCTTAAAAATGGAACTTTTTTCTCCCAGACCAAACCTGATTACAGCCCGCTGACACAAAAAAAAAAATATTCAGAATCTCTTTTTTTACCAACTTCAACAATTTTTACAAATATAATCAACATTAGTCTTAGTCCCAAGGTAACAGTAAAATTGAGTTTGACTCGGGCATGTTCATTTGTAAAAGTATTATAGAATACAAATGTATTCAACAAAATTTACAAAACTAACATCTAAAATCTCAAAAATTCATATATAAACATCAATACATTTTACACAATCTTCAACAATTTTTTCACACAAACTCCAATACATTTTTTTTAAAAAAATTATAACAAATATTCTTTCTCCATATTTTTTCACCTAACTCAAATATTTTTTTATTAAACAATTATATCAAATCATCTCTCTCTACATTTTTTTACAAACTCCAACAAAAATTAAATATCTTTAAAACTTTTCATAAATTTTACACAAAAACCTATAAAACTCATATATACTTAAATAATCACAATTCTATCAAAATCTTACATTTTTTTACAAAACGAACATCCTCTGGGCTCTATATTATTTGCTACATGTCTTAGGAGAACCAAAAGCTAGTTGAAGGAGAAATCGGGCCCAAAACATATACCCTTCATTTTAGGATCTCATATTAACAATGTGGGCAGGGCGGACTCCAATTATAAATAAGTTGTTGCCTAAGGCACCCAAATTTAGGAGGCCCCCAAATTCAAAAAAAATTAATGGTATATTTAAATAAAATTTACTATTAAGACCTAAAAAACTTAACCTTAAATATATATTGATTGAAAAAACCTATTAAATCTACTTGATTAAATAACTTTTCCCCTTTAAGAGGCCCTCAATTTTAAATTTTCTTTAATGATATATTTAATGAGAATTTAATATGAAGGCCTCAAAAACTTAAATTAAAGAGCATATTGATTGAAGATGCCTATTGAATCTCCTTGATGGAAGAAATATGAACTTTTCACTTTTTCATATTTATAAAGTATTTGTTCAGCCTATAAAATCTTCTTATTTATTTAAAGATATTAATTGTAATTAATTCAAATAAACCCTCTCCACCAATTGATTCAATCTCTTTAATAAAAATTCTTATAAAAACACTTTGAGATTAATTTTAAATATATAGATTAACATTTTTGTGGTAATTTATTTAATTTTGTACAGTTAAATATTGCTAGTTGTTTAAGCGTTAACTAATAACTAAAAATCTATCTTTAAAAGAACTTATATTTTTTTTGGTGCTTTTAAGCTCTTATCTTTAGTCACGAAAGTGCTATTATTCTAATATTTTTTTATTTTAAGTTGCATTTATTTTATTTATCATTAAAACTAATAAAATCTTAACGCAAAAAAAATTAAATTAATTAGTAATATTATCAATTGAAAATAATATATTAACAAATCTAAAATATAAAAACTTTAATAAATAATTTTTCATTTCAAAAAATTAAATACTTTTTAAGTAATCTTTATTAATATTTTATTTTTTAAATATATTATTATAAAATGCTTCATTTTAGAGTTTGGCCTATTCCCAATTAACTTAGAACCGCCCGGGACAGATATCATACACTCCAAATAGTCTACAATACCTAACAAAAACTGCTTTGAAGAAACCATCAAGGCTGTCATCTTCTTTTTATTAGAAGCAAGGGAGGCGCTGATTTTTTCTTGTTAGCCAAAACATGTCATCCTATGAGCTTCCATCTTCGATATTCTGCTTCTTGGGCCGGTATGATGCAGTTTTGGTTGTGCAGTCCTCTTTTTTATTGAAGCAACCGAGGAAGGTAATTTCTTCCTCAACACTGACAGACTGAGTGTTCCGCTTGTACAACTTTGGCCGCCCTAAAGGCCCTCGTTGATCGCACACCAAAAAAAAAAAACCTACAACTTTGGCCGGGGAACTGAGCTTTGCTGATGGCTCTTCTTCTGCTTTTTGTCATACACTTTCTTTGCCTCACCTCTCGAAAGCAAACCAGATTCCATCATCCTGCAATTAAAGAAAATCCATATATACTGTTAATATGCAACCATCTTCGCACTGAAAAAAAATGCACTCCTGGAACGTCATTAGTCAACATTAGAGCTAAAATCATTGAACAATAAGTAGGTCATTTCAACGTACTTAAAGCCCTGTATAGATGTCAAATATACAAAAACTAAAACCAATACCGGCCCTTTTAATGTATGCAGATAACAAAATGCCTTCCATCTGCAACTAAAATCCAGAAAGCCCAAAATTGTTTTGGCATCAAATGGACGTCCTGGCAAAAAAGCATTAGTTTATCAACTTCCCCGAACAGTACTATCAGAATCAGATGCAAAAGGAATATACAGAAAAGAAAATAGAAACCAGGAAGATTGGATAAAATGCAAAAGGTTCAAAACCATTATATACACGTGATATTAGGGGTATCTAGTCTAAGGGTATGCCTCGACATGCAAAGTGCTGCATAAACGGCCACCGGAGTTGAAAGTACTTACTTATTTTAAGGCTTAATATTCTTGTTGGTTACTGGAATTTAACCTTTTTTTTCAATTTGGTCTCCACAATTGGTTCCACACTAGTCCCCATACTCTTTCACATTTTGCATCTAGTCAATCCGTCAAGTCAAGCCCAGAACTTTAACGGAAAATTCGAACGTGGCAGGCGTAAGCTACCTCAAGTGCGATGAAATGGCGACACGTGTCTCTTGACCATGTCAGCTCGTCGAGTGGAACACGGAGATACACTTGTGTTGCAAACAACATCGTTTTATCTTCTCATTTTAAAGAGATCGTATCTTCTTCATCGAGCACAAAGAACACGAACACAGATAGCCTTAATCTTCAAAATTAATTTCAGCTTTCTCCCATCGTGGAAAGATGAGAATGTTCCAAGAGAAGGGTATTTCAAATAAGCATAAAAGGTTTTTGATTTAATGGTTGTTAGAGATGTTTATCTGAGCACTATTGGGTTTGGTGTATTTATATGGAGGTTAAGTAGGAATGGCTAGGTGGATAGATTAGGGCTATCTATGTTGGTGTTCTTTGTGTTCAACAAAGGAGATAGGATCTCGTTAAAATGAGAAGATAAAACGATGTCGTTTGCAACATAAGTATACCTCTGTGTTCCACTCGGCAAGCTGACATGGTCAAGAGACACGTGTCGCTATTTAATCGCACTTGAGGTGACTTCCATCTGCCACGTTTGAATTTTTCATTAAAATTATAGGCCTGACTTAACGAATGGACTGGATGCAAAACATAAAAGGGTTCAAACGAATTAAATCCTGGGACCAAATTAAAAAAAGATTAAACCTCATACATCAACAAGAATATTAAGCCTTATTTTAACTCTTATTTAACTCCCTTAAAAATCTGAAGGGAAGTTACCTCTTATCCCTTTCCTTGTCAATCCAAAATCCAATTCTAAATGCCAATAGATAACTCATGACACCTGCAGAAGCAAACAAACAATCATAAATGCACAAAGTGAACGAGAGTGATGTATTAATCTTCGGACAAAAACAGTAAGATTTGCAGGTCCTATAAATATATTTTTTTAGTCCCGGGCTTGTGATAGAGCTCTGCAGACTGCAGCTCATGATTTGCCACACCAGGGATCACGAGCTCTCCTCTGTCTTTGAGCACACACGTGCACCTTGAAGAAACTGGCTTTGCCAAACCTTTCAACACTTCTAAGGAATAACGATTTCTTTTATTTGTTTATGATTTCGGTGCTTGACTAATCAACAGTCCACTATAGTAAATGCTAAGCAAAGCATTCCATTACATAAACACTTATTTTCTGCAATATCTTATTTTAGACTGTATCTTGAAGTAACGGCTTGAATTTTTTTTAAATAAAAATAAAACATTTCGATCACGTAGATTAACTTATTAATTGTTGGAGGAAATATCTGTCTTTGTAATCTCTTGAAAAGAAAAAGAAAAAGAAAAAGAAAATGTAACCCTTACCCTGCCCACCTTTGGACCTTTGTGATAGTTGCGCCACAATGAAGAAAGAGTTGGGTGGGCCCTCCCACCTCCTGCCATGGCCCACGAGCTGGGTACTGGGTAAGGCAGCGCAGCGGAAAGATAGGTGGTCCTTCCCGGCTCTTAACATTTTATTTTTTCTCGAAAAAAAAATAAGGAAAAAATAATAATAATAAAGCCAGACATGAAACATCCTTCATTTTTCGCCTATGAACACTAAAGACTTCATCGGAGTAGACATTAAAAATAGCCACGTGTCATCCGCAGGTCAAGTAGACCGTGGAAGTACCTTGCAAATGGTACCATACTGAACCAAACAAGGCGTCCCGTAACTCGCGTTTGTAAATTCGTGGGGGAATATCCAAACCATCATCGGATTTCCCAAGGTGTCCGCTTTACCGGTTTAGTCAGTAAGGTTGCACCTTCTAACCGGCCATATTGGGTCGTGCCGCAGCTAACCTCACCTACCTTTCTCCCTATCATCCCAATGAAAAGGCCACACCTGCAAGAAACGTGACTCTTCAGTCTCTTCCTATTCATTTTTGTTGACGCGCACGAAGCTGGTGTGCGCCTGTCCTCTCTGCTCTTCCGCGGTACTTGCAAAGTCTCTCTCCACCGACTAGGGTTTCTTCAGTGGCATTTTAAGGCTCGTATAATTGTCTGGTTCCGGTTATGTTTTCGATTATCTTCTGTCATGCTAATACCGTGTGCAAGAATTTTACGCTCACCGCAAAAACTAGCTGGAAAGTTTCTGCTTTCTCATTTCAAATGGGTCTCAGTTGTTTATATTTGTATCACGCTGCTTGTGTCTGAATTCTGAATTGGTGAATTAAAATCTGCTTATAATATGCTTTAACAATCGTTCAGTGCTCCTTCCCGGTTGACTCTGGAAGTATATTGCTTATGACGATGATTGTAAATCAGTTTCTTTCTCGATCGGCGTCTAAATGCAGATTTTCAACATTTGAACTGCTACTGGATTTGCTATAGTGGGTATTCGAGAATTCAAGAATTGAGATTTCGAGAATGTCACCGAATGTAACGGACGCGTCCCAAAATGGAAGCAATAAGAATCTTGAGACGTCAAGCAGTATATTTGAATTTGAAGACTTAGATATTTTGAAGTCGTTGGACAGACCAAGGCCGGTTCAAATAGAGAGGCAGAGATCCTTTGATGAAAGGTCATTCAGTGAATTATCGAGTTGTCTATCGCCTCGGGCATTTGGCAGAAATGCTGACAATTCTGGACACGTCATAGACCATCACGAGTATGTATCTTCTCCGTGTAGAAGGTCTGGTTTTAATACACCTAGATCAGATAGCTACTTCGAGTCACATCCCATGGTAGCTGAAGCATGGGAAGCCTTGAGGCGTTCCTTGGTTTACTTCCGCGGGCAACCTGTTGGGACGATTGCTGCAATTGACAATGCTGTTGAAGAACTCAACTATGATCAGGTGAATCCCGATTGCCCATGTTTGCTCTATCAAAATAATGAAAACTTCATCCTGAAGTTGGATCGTTATATTCTATATTTCTTTTCCACTGGGCTCTAGAGAAGTATATTTGACCAAGGGGAAGCAGAATATATCAATGGTATCCTCGTTAATTACAAGGCACAGTTGAGTTTTAAATGCACAGGGAAAAAAAGAGCGATTCTTCATTAGTCGATTCCAGTCTCCATGTATTGTTGCATTTGTAATTCAAGATGCTATTAGAGAGTCTATATGCGATGTATCAATACGTGTCCCGATACTGGTCTCCAAGTTTCTTTTTCCAGATGCTATTATTCTGACGCGGCTAAGTGGGCATAATAAGCAGTGCCACAAGTTATCCCGCAATACTTGTTAGCAACTAAGATGTTTGGTCCATTGAAAACTTGTTGTAGTCCCTAATTTTTGTTCCTTTTCTGTTTGTTTACCATGTTGTCCATTGTCAACAATGGACAAATAAATTGCTTTTCATTTCTTTCCTTTTGCGCAGGACAAATAATAGTGACTTCCTCAACTTTGCAGGTCTTTGTTAGAGACTTTTTCCCAAGCGCGCTGGCTTTTTTGATGAACGGGGAGGAGGAAATAGTCAAAAATTTTCTTTTGAAAACTCTTCGCCTTCAATCGTGGGAGAAAAGGATTGACCAATTCAAACTAGGAGAAGGAGTAATGCCTGCAAGTTTCAAAGTGCTTCATGACCCTGTAAGGAACACTGAAACTGTGATTGCAGACTTTGGTGAGAGTGCAATAGGAAGAGTAGCTCCTGTTGACTCTGGATTTTGGTGGATTATATTACTCCGTGCATATACAAAACATACAGGTGATTCTTCCTTGGCAGAATTGCCTGAATGCCAAAAGGGTATGCGCCTCATCTTGAGTCTGTGTCTCTCGGAAGGCTTTGATACATTCCCAACTCTGCTGTGCGCTGATGGATGCTGTATGATTGACCGCAGAATGGTAAGTTCTCCTCCATGATTTATGATAACTTTAACAGTTGATGTTCAAAACAGCACTTATCATGTACTCAATTGGACTAAAAGTTGAGATGACTTACCTGCCCAAATAATAGATTGAACTCTTCAGATTTGTGTATCTGTTGCATTGGAAGTTTCCCTGCCTGCTCAAAAGCTTAATTCCCAATGCTAGTTTGTTAAGTTCTTGCATCTGGTATCCAGCGCATGATTGAGAAACATTTGCTGATCAGTTATAATGTTGGGACTAACTCTCTGTGTGAACTATGTGTTGTCTTGCATACCAGCACAGATGGAGCACCCACTTTAACTTTGATTCGTCTCTGTTATGGTTTTTTGACAAACATATGTGATCTCTATTACAGGTCTTTAATTCTTTTGTGTTGCGTAGCTCTAGTGGTGGCACTAGAAATTTTACGCTCAAATGTGTAGTTGTCATTATGTCTTTGTTTTTGTAAAATCTCTGTACAATTTTGTGTACTATAATTGTCGAATTCTTTATCATGCAGGGAGTATATGGCTATCCTATTGAAATTCAAGCACTCTTTTTCATGGCTTTAAGATGTGCTTTGCTCTTGCTTAAGCACGATGTTGCAGGAAAGGAATTTGTGGACAAAATAGCGAACCGTCTTCATGCTCTTAGTTTTCACATGCGGAGCTATTTTTGGCTGGACTTAAAGCAGCTTAATGACATTTATCGGTATAAAACGGAGGAGTACTCTCATACTGCAGTAAACAAGTTTAATGTTATGCCTGATTCCCTTCCAGATTGGGTGTTCGATTTCATGCCAACTCGTGGTGGTTACTTCATCGGCAATGTCAGTCCTGCGAAAATGGATTTCCGTTGGTTCTGCTTGGGCAACTGTGTGGCAATTTTATCATCTTTGGCAACACCCGAGCAATCTTCAGCTATAATGGATCTCATTGAATCGCGCTGGGAAGAGTTGGTTGGAGAAATGCCATTGAAAATTTGTTATCCAGCAATAGAAAATCACGAATGGCGAATTGTAACTGGATGTGACCCAAAAAACACTCGGTGGAGTTACCATAATGGGGGCTCTTGGCCAGGTGAGCTTTTGCTGAGATTTTCTGATACAATGAATCGTCAGTTCTTACTTTTGCTGAAGTTGTGAGTAATGTTGATTCTAAGATATATTGACTTCATGGAAATTTCAATCATACCCAAGACAAGCAATTAGAGCTTAACGCATAATTTCTCACACCATAGTCTGCTGCATAGCATAAGCTAATTTGAATCACACCACTGCTATTCTACAGATAGACTTTATGATAGCACGATTTTTTTTCTTCTGAAACCATGTTGCTAGAAATACGATTTATGTAGATGTTTTCCCTGTGCAGTCCTTTTATGGCTGCTCACAGCTGCATGTATCAAGACTGGACGTCCCCAGATTGCGAGACGAGCCATTGAACTTGCGGAGAGCCGGTTGTCCAAAGACCACTGGCCGGAATATTATGACGGAAAACTTGGAAGGTACATTGGAAAGCAGGCTCGTAAATACCAAACCTGGTCTGTTTCCGGGTACTTGGTAGCAAAGATGATGCTTGAAGATCCTTCCCATTTGGGTATGATATCTCTGGAGGAAGACAAGCAGATGAAGCCCGCTTTAAAAAGATGTGCGTCGTGGACTTGTTGATAGTTGTCGCGTTTCAACTTCAACGTCCTTTCTCCAATCTCTGTCTTCGTCTTTCCTTTCCCACTTTTGAACACTTGATACTAGATGTGTTGTGCTTTACGAGACCATGAAATTCAAGCAATTTACAGGTTGATTGGTTCTCTCAGTAGGATGTTACTTGCGCTTCTTTCTTTTTTTCCATAGTTCTGTTCTCGAAGCACTTGGCATGGTAGATTTGCATCTTCTTCATTTCCTTAGCCCTTCAGCTGAACACATATCTAGATTGTGATTCAGCAGCATCGATTTCGTCTGTTTATGTTCTCCATATACGACACGTGCATACTCTTCATGTTCAGATTCTTGACTTGATTTTTCTTCTAACATATTCTTCAATGCCACCATTGTTAGTGTTGGTTCTCTGACTTCGAATTCATGGTAATGGTGCAGAGTTTGTTGAAACGGCAGATTTGTTGGTTGCTGATCCAATAAATTTATGAGGTAGCTACAAGAGCAAATTTATGGGCCTTTTACAAGTGTGGGTTTTAAGTTTGTCAAAACGAGTTTTAGCTGCCTTAGCAAACAATTAAAATTAACTGCAGTGATTTTGGACAAAAGGACGATTTTGCCCCTTTTTGGAACATAGGAAGCAAAGGAATGGAGTTCCGGTACGAATTATAAGTGGTTTTGTTAATACTAGAGGTCACCGCAACACATGCAATTGGTTCCTATGTGAAAGGGTATGAGTTAACAAATCAAGATACATAGAGTTTATGCAGAACTTTATTTTGAATTTTATCAAAGCTACGATTATGCAAATTCCAAGTGCGAACTGTTTCAAATATTTCCCCTCGGGAGTGGTGTAATCTTGGGATGCCTCAAAGTTTTGGTATAGATCTAGTTCAGGAGTATCAGTTACCCCCAAAACACTAGGATTAGAAGGGAGAATTTAATAAAGGACTTCTATATTTTTGATAAAGCTCTCTAGATAGACTTTTATAAACTCCATCTCTCTAACCCTTTTGGGTGTCATCTTAGGTTCATCTTCGGCCGGCCCTTCGATGAGATTTTCTTTTTCTCTCGTTACCCTTCCCTATTAGAGTACTGACAGAGACAGATAAAAACGTGATATCGAATAGATAGGGAGTTCCAATCAGTCAAAGGATAATCACAACTAAGCTGCTCGCTGTTTCTTTGTCAGTCTTTTCCCTTTGTCTAAATATAATTCGAAGTCATCATCCGATTCGTCTTCGGAGCTTTCGTCTTCACTCTTTTTCCGCTTCTTCGACTGCTTTGGCGTCTTCTTTTTATTAGAAGCAAGGGAGGATGATTTTTTCTTGTTAGCCAAAACAATGTCGTCCTCTGAGCTTCCATCTTCAATGTTCTGCTTCTTGGGCAGGGATGATGCAGCCTTTGGTTGTGTAGTCCTCCTCTTGATTGAAGAAACCTTCTCAACACTGACAGACTGAGTGTTCCGCTTCACAGTAGCTACAACTTTGGCCGGGGAACTGAGCTTTTGCTGATGACTCTTCTTCTGCTTTTTGTCATACACTTTCTTTGCCTCATCTCTTGAAAGCAAACCAGATTCCATCATCCTGCAATTATAGAAAATACATATATACTGTTAATATGCAACCATCTTCGCACTGGCAATACAATAAAATACAGGGACTCCAATAGCAAACAGGGGTACTTCAACAGAAGCTAATAAATGATAAATTGATCCAGCCGCATTTTGAAGGGGATTAAATTATATTATCACTGATGAAAGAAGATCAACAATCATCACCATGTTAATACAAGATATGTGTTTCATCTATTTAAGCTGATGCTATTGACATTTTGAAATTACAAATAACCAAATTTCCTCCGCAGATCAGAATAGCTGCACAATCATCTATGTGGGAGAAGCAGATTGCAAAATCCAACCAGTAAGGCGTGACAAACAGTAAGGATTACTAAAATCACTATATGAATACCAAGAATATACAATGCACTCCTAGAACTTGATTAGTCAAGACTCAAGATTAGGGCTAAAATCACTGTACAATAAGTAGGTCATATGAACAACTTCAAACCCCATATAGATGTCAAATATACAAAAACTAAAAACAAAGCCCTTTTAATGAATGCAGATAACAAAATGCCTTCCATCTGTGACTAAAATCCAGAAAACCCAAAATTGTCTTGGCATCGAATGGACGACCTGGCAAATAGGCATTAGCTTTTCGACTTCCCGAACGGTACACTATCAGAATCAGTACTGGACATCCCCCTGTAACTGTACATGCTCCCATAGCAATAACATATTTTGGTTCAGGCATTTGTTCATATAATCTCACTAGAGACGGAGCCATTTCATTTGTTAACAAACAAAAACACATCTTATTCCAAGTCATACAAAATCACCAACAAACAAATGAAACATAATGGCTGGCAAAAAAAATACAAACAAACAAACTTAAAAGGAAGATACAGAAAATAAAAAATAAACCAGGAAGATTGGATAAAATGCAAAAGGTCCAAAACCATTATTTACGCGTGATATTAGGGTAAGATCTAGTCTAAGGGAATGCCCCGACATGCAAACTGCTGCATTTAATGCAATTGGTGGTATTTCAAAAATATAAAACCAAGCACAGAAACACATACTATACTCATGTATCAAATCTGAATTACTAAATACCAGCTGAAAGGCCAGTCAGGACATTTTGTATCAAAGTGTCAAATAATACCATGATTTTGGAGATTTCAGCAGTTACCTATTACAAAAAAAAAAGAGCACTATGCTTGTTCAGCCCATAGATCGGGCATTCCAAAACACCAGAGGAAGGCTGCTAACTTGCAGTATCAGGTCTTCAAGAAATGTAACATTTTGTTTTCCATTTCCGGTTTCAAGGATTCGATTTAGGTTTATCATAATTTATACCCACACCCTCACAGTTTATAAGATAAGAATATGAGTGGTTGGACTCTATCTTCACACTTCAATGATCAGATTCTTTCTCTGAGCCCCAGCTTCCACCAACTCCTGCTCTTTGTGTAACTCCATCACACTCAATGCTATCCATCCTCTTCATAAGTAGTGAGCAGGGAAATAACAGAAAAGCCCTAATGCTCTGAAGGAAAGGAAACCATCATAAACATTTTCCTTTCTTCCAGTTATGCAATTTCTATTCCTTTTTGACACACTAAGAGAAACCGAGCAAAGTAGGAGAACCAACAAAAAATAAATCCGACATTGGGACAGCGTGTCACATTGACAAAAGTATTACACAATTGAGCAAAATGACTCACCAGAACTGTGCCATTTCGCTAGCTGGATTGCACTTATAAAGCGTCTCGTAAAAAATCCTGAGTGGATCTCTCTGAAATTCAATAATGCAGTAATACCGCAATTCAGAAACACTCAAAACAGATCATCTTAAACAAAATAAAGCCAAGGCAGGTATAAACAACAGAATACCTCCTCAGGAGGCTCCCGCTTCTGACCAGGCAAATCGTAAACCTTTTTCTCCCTCTTCTTCTTCTCTGCTGCCTTATCTACCTTCTTCTCCTCCTCCTCCTCCTCCTTTGTCTTTTTTCCCTTCTTCGGTTCCTTCCACAAAAGAAAACAAAATAGGCACCCAATAATCAACTATAGTCACCTCTTCGTACTAAACAGGAAAAGATGAAGAACGTTAAACCATGCTATTCCATTCAACTCCGTCCAGTGCATTGATCGTTTACTTTATAAACACCTTAATTAGGCCAAAACTTCCAACAAAATAGAGAGCAAGAGTACTTCTATTGCCTTTTATACTATATCCCGCTTGGATAGAACCAGTAAGCCTGGGCCTTTTAAATTCAACTTAAAGAATAAGCAAAACGGTATTAAAGAAACCTTGCCGGGCTTAGAGTTAGAGTTCCGTTTGGCAAGTGGCTTGTCATCATCAACGTTGTAATCGTCTTCTTCATTCTCTTCCTTCTTAACTTTGGAGCGAGACCCTGACGACAGAGAAGCCTTGATGGGTTTTCCAATATCATCTTCATCGTCTGGAAGCTCTTCCTTCTTCACCTTGGCTTCCTTAGGCCGAGATTTGGCCGAAACAGCACTAGCATTTGCGGATTTCTTTTTGTGGGCCTCAAGAATAGAACCTAGGCTCTGCTTCTCATCCGCCTCCTCTTCGTCCTCCATCTCCGCTCTCCTCAGGGGCTTCGAATCCTCCGACGGGATCTTTCTCTTGAACGTTAAAAAGAGTCGCAGAAAATCGTGGATTCTTGTGAGAAAAAGTGAAGGACAGAGAGATTAGGGCTTCTGAGAATCTGCAACCCTGCCCCCAATGGTTTGGTGTGGTGGTAAGGCTTCGCCTTGGGTTCTAACATGTCCCAAGTTCGCCCTTGACTTACCTGCTCCCTGGGTTGTGGGGTCGGTCCAGTGGACCGGGGTTTGTAATTCAGGGGTTGGGCCAAAAGGGTCCGGCTTTGAGAAATTTCCTCGTCATAAAAAAAAAATAATCTGCAACCCTGGTTCGTTTTGTTTTCAGCATCCTGAATGGTAAAAGCCGCTTTCCGAATTTGAAACGTTTCAACATTGAAGCGACCTAACGAAACTTGCTTTTGATCAATTTTTTAAGCCCTATGCTTGGAAGTCTTCAGTCTTTTACAGAAAAATTACTGCTTTAATGGAACCTTGCCCTCGAAAGAGACCGCGGATGAAATGATTTCTTGTGCCCACAAAAAAAAAAAAGGAATGGAATATCTTTTTTGTATCTGCCGAAAAACAATTAAAAAATTAATTAAATATATTTTCCTGATTAGATTTCGCATTTATTTCAGTTTTCTAAACAGAAGAAAATATAACCATTAGTAAACATCTAGATCTTATAAGACATGTTTGTTTGGCCAAAATTTTGGGTTCAAAATTTTCAACAAAATAAATATATTTTAAAATTTTCAACTTTTACACATACATTTTAAATTTTTCACAAACTCTAATAAATTTCAACATTCAAAAGATTTCTAAAATTTTAAGAATATTCTCTAAAATTTCAGTAAACAAACATACCTATAAACACTACTCGCTCTTTTCTAGAGATCCATATTAACAAATTCCATTAGGACTTGGCCCAATTCTGGCTCAATTTTGGGTAGAATCCAAGCCCAATTACTGTAAGAACTATAATTCGAGGCCTCGAGCAACATTTTAGCTACCCAAATCATTTCTGGAATTACTATGGATGTGTTTGTGGATTAAAATTTTAATACAATAAAAAATTATAATATAATCTCTCTCTTCTCATCACATCATTACTTTTCATTATAATAAATATTAAAAATAACCTCTCTTTATTTTTCACCAAATCTAATACCTTAAAATTTTAACACTCAAACACAACCTAAATCCTCGAGCCAAGACTTTGGACCCAAGTCGGCCATCACGAGGGATTAGGCCAGCCTGCCTCGTGGATTTGGTATAGTCTCTGTAGATCAGGTCATAATCACGTTGAAAGAAAATTGAAAAAGAAATTAGTTATTTCACCAATCGAAATCGTTTTTTTTTTAAAAAAATTGAAATTATTTTTTTAGGCACAGATATTATGAAGGGGATATAAACATAACATTTTATTGCTTTAGATCCGAGAGTAGTATCTTATAATATCGACAAATAAAAAACTTTTTAGATTAAGGTTCCTAATGAATTCGTGCAATGCACAACAAAATTAAATGCTCGGAAACTCCTACAAACATTTTTTACCCTTATTTGGGATTGAAATCCACATGGTGTTCGGTGGATAAGCTATGATGCTCTCCTTGGTTATATAGACAAGCCTATATAGTCAATAAATAGAAAGATTATAATCTACCATACCTCCTCGCTCCTATATGTCAGGTCATGTGTCAAAAAGACCCACAAACCAAAAAAGCACATAAAAAGATATTTATCTGAACTTCAAGTGTAAAGTAAAAATAATAATAGTTGGCCAAATTTGATTGTTGCTATTCTTCTATCATAAGTGAAGATATTCTTATAAAATTGATATAGTAATACAGCCATGTTTTTTAAAGGGATAAATACAAAATCAGTCCCAATAAAAGAAAAAAGTTAAACCCAATCAATCACATCAAAATTGAGTACTTAATATATTATATAGTTGCTCGAGATATATACATTGAAACTGTGATCATCAAGCCTCAGTTAAAGATTCCTGGACACTTATTATATGATAATTCTTTAACTAAATGTGGCAACAATCCAAAAGAATGGCCGGTTGAGATAGAATATAAAACCCCGGAATTTATTCCAAAGCAAATGTTGTCGCTCAACTCTTGTACAAACTACAGGTCGCAGATGCTGCAAATTATGATCACCTTCAGGTTGTTATTTTTCTTGCTGCCCGTGCTGCTGATCTTTGTCATGCACTCGATCACCAGATACAGTAGGCTTGTAATTGCTCCCCCGATTACAAAGAATGCCGTAGTTCATCGAGCGGAGAGCGTGCCTTGGGGCTTTGGGTTGCTGGTGGTTGTGCTCGCGCTTATGGTCTCTTACCAGCCCTATTTTCAGTCCAAGTGGTGGCCACCAATTTGGAGGCCATAATACTAGTTCACAATATGCCAGCTCATAAGCTTAGAGTTTTGTTCATGGTCAAGGCAGTTAAAAAGTCTTTCACTTCAATCCATAATCATTTAATGGTGATTAAAGTTATTCATTGCTGCTGAGAAATGGCATACTTTTTTTTCTTATTCTTTTTTTTTTAAGCAAAAATACTGTATATATTAAAATCCGACCAGTACAAACAGAATCACGTCTAAGGTCAACAGAAAAATGTAAACGGATCAAAAGTCCTACTATAAAGGGATCCAAAGATTAACAACCACAAATGCCGGGAGCATCAACAACCGCATAGAAAAGACCACAAGGGTCGGGACAAGTTCACTTTTGTAAACTAAAATCAAGGCCCTGGACCCTGTCACCCTTCCATTCGCCATGTGACGTGAAGATTGCAGCTCTGCCGTCATCTTAGCCTATTTCACAAGCAACTAACTCAGAATTGCCGCTACTAACATCAGGATTAGGTGTATAAGAAGAAGAAGTCATGACTACAGTAAAGGGATCAGAAAGAAAGCGCAGAGACAACCAAAAAATATGAAATTATATTACGCTCGTTAAAAGCTATGGGCAGAAGAAGAACTTGGTCCAGACTACACTAAAAAACAGTTACAGAGCAAGCGAAAGAATGCACAAACTAGGACGATACCCACAAGCACAACCCAATAAACAATGTATGACTCCCACTCTCCAAAGTACAACTCATCTTCTTATTTCTGTCTTCAGCTTTGGAACCTTGAAGTTAGAGATGAGAACAATTTTGGAGTCTCAGAATCCGAAATTGGAAGAACATCAACAACCTCTCTCTTTGAACCTCTGCTTCCCTGGTCATCAAAGAAGGAAAAGGTTCCACATATTAGACTTTTGTACCATCCACTATATATGAGTTTCTGAGTGTCATCCTACGAACAAATCCACAACTTTAACTATGGGAAGTTCAATTTCAATTATGTAGAATAAATTCAAAATAATACCTATTCACTGTCCTTTCTACAAGAGAAATAGTTTGTACAGTGAGTTAGCATCCAAAGTTTATACTGCAGACAACAGAAAGACGACCTTGTTATTGCTTCTTTCTTTTCTTGGTGAATACTATCTTGAATAATAAAACTCTTTCCTCATAAGTGCTATGTCAGCTATGCTAACTTGTATCACAAAATGCAATTTTTATGTAAGACATTTCAGCCTCGTCAAAATAGTTAAAAAGTAAATTTACCAAGTAAGATTCAATATCATGCACCAAAACCTGTTATTGCTCGTTAGAGCCATTTGACTCGAACATTTCCCAAAGGCCTCCAAGAGGATAGGAAGCATTAAAAGTTTATTTTAGGACACCTAGAGTGAAATATAAATATCATCTACTAGACGTATCCGGATATTGTAACTATAGGTACATTACGGAAAAGAGAGCTGATTCACCAGTACCTTTTCGTTGTCCTTCACGGAATCAGGGACTTGTGCAGCAGATGATTCTGTTTTGAAGTTGATATGACTTCTATTCCTGCCACTGTTCTTGGCTCCCACATTTGAAGGTTTAGCTCCTGCCGTACAACGATTTAAAACAGGTGTGACTACAGCACTTCTAGAACTTTTTAAGATATCCAACTCCTGGGAAAGTCTGGAATATTTCTCATTCAATTTATTTGTTTCAGCTTCCATTTTTGCCACTTTGTTTCTCAAGTCTAGAATTGTTTCATCTTTCTCATTGGTTCGCAACTGCAGTTGCTCCATCCTGCCAAGAAGTTCCTTCACCTTCCTCATTTGCTCGGGCAACTTCAGTACGATTACACCTGAATTTACTAATGTAATCATTTTCCATTATTTTATACTGGTTCCATACGAACTTCTTCTCTGCCAATAGCGCAGATACCTCAGAACTCTTTTCTGAGGCAAGTTTCTCATATTCATCCTTTAACTTCTTTATTTCACCCTCCAATCTCTTAGAACGCCGCTCTTCTCCCTGCATATCACCGACATTGTCAGAGAAAGATCCTGTGAAACTTGAAACTTCTCAACAACATTAAACAGAAAATAGAAAACCTATTCCAACCAACTTTCTGTGGAACTTACTTCTGGGTCAGAGGATTTAAGGGAAATGTTGTCAAACCACAATTTGAAATCTCCCAACTCACTCTCTGCATGTTCTGCAATGATCAACAATGGAAAAGGGAATCACCATGGAGCATGCGTTAAAATGGTAAGTATAATAAATCCATAAAATAGAAATAGCATTCTCTCCAAGAACTGAAATTAGGCAAACATGAATACCTACACCTACAAATGCAAAGAAGGAAGGTAAACTCCTAATGAAAAATGACTGCCAATAATCATAAAATATGGAATAAAAAAAAGTTAGTTTATAAATTACGACATGAGACTGGTACAGAAGACATTGTGACTGATAATAATATACCAGCCTTGGAACCACAATTTTGGACTTTTCTTTTATGCTTCCTTATAAGAATATATATAACAAGCCGTTCTTTCAAGGGTAAATTGTTCCGTACGTCTCTGGGGTATAGCGCTTTCCCCAATTTCATCCTCAGGGTATGTTTTTCCCTACAGAAGACCCTGAGGTTTGCCCTATTTCCCGAAGAGTCATGCCGTCAACTAAATGGACGGAAATACACACGTGAAAATTGACTTTTTTATTTAAAAAAATCCGGTCAATCAATGTGTGACATGTGTCCGTAAAATAAAATAAAAACAAAATTTAAAAAAATAATAATAATTTTAAAAAAAAAAACAAAGGAGAGAGAGGATCGGATCCTTCCCCGGTGGAGGGAATTTGGGGTGGCTGGGACCTCCCCCTGCCACGGGCGGTCCCCAGCTGCCCCAGCCACTGCCCGGTGGAGGGCTCCCTCCGCTGGCCGCCCATGCCTCCTCCTCCACCGGACGACATGACCCTTCCTCTTTTTTTTCTTTTTTTTTTAATAATAACAAATATTTTATTTTTTATTTACTGACACGTGTCACATTGCGATTTGTTGGTAATCGAGCTGTCAGTTTCCACGTGTGCGCCGTCAGCCACGTGTGCATTTCCGTCCATTTAGTTGATGGCACGACTCTTCGGGGAATAGGGTCAAACCCCAAGGCCTTCCTTGTGTAGGGAAAAACATACCTGATGATGAAATTGGGAAAACGCTATGCCCCAACTACGTACGGAGCAATTTACCTTCTTTCAAACACTAAACCAGTAGCTGAAGGCACTTAATTCCGCACGAAATTATCGAGAAATAAAACAAAGTCTCTGTATTTGTGTTCGGTGAGGGTAAGGTAGAGAAATCTGGAAAAGCCCTTTACATATATGAAGAAATACCAACCTAATTTCAATTTCTCGAGAAAAGCCTCTCTCTTCTCCAAACCCATCACAAAATCATACTTCGTCGCCTCGAGCGAATGTGTCATTTGTTGCACCACCAAATCCCCCTTCATCTACGCAAGAAATTACAAGAAAAGGCTCAGGAAATATTTTTCTTAAACAAAATAAAAACTAGACCCCAAAATTCTCGAAACCCTAATGTGAAACTCCAACGGAAAGATTTTAAAAATACTTAAAATTACGGAACTACCTGAGAAAGCCGGTCTTCGTAGAGGTGAACATCTGAGATCCATCGCTCGTGTTGCACTCTAATACGATCTTCCAGAAGTTTCCTCTCTTTGGCGAGGGTCTCGATCTGTGCCTGTTGGGTCTGCAACATATGCACCAGGCCAATGAAAATCTTATCCCATTTTTTGCGATCGGAGGAGATTTCGGAGCATTTATTCGCGCCCATAGCCAATCACATAGGAAGAAGAAGAAGAAGAAGAGGAGGAGTTCAGATCTTTCAGTAGCAGGGCAAAATATGACCGTTGGAGTGGTAGACGGACTTCCAACCTCCAACTAACCGCGGGAGAAGGAGAAGAGGGACCAAATTTCAGATCTTTCAGTAAAAGAGGCAAAATAAGACCGTTGTAGCCAGAGAAGGACTTGCAAAGATTATGCTCCATTTCCCTACTGCACTTCATTGGCCACGTCGGCTTAACTTAGCTTTTGTGGACGCTTTATAACGGGTTGTATGGTTATGCTGCCCAAACGAAAATGTATTTGGATTAACGTCTATCGGAAGTTAAGCTTTACTGTTAGGCGGTTCTAAAAAATTATTTATACTTAAAAAGATTTAAACTTAAGACATTAGAGGAGCACAATCTTAAACTCCAGGTCTGGATCACCAAAAGCCAACTCTTTGAAGTTTTTATGTCGTATTTCCTTGTCTTACAATAATGGAAATTGTCATTTTTTAAAACCATTATCACTGTCAAACTTCAAATCCTAACCGGTGAACTTTATATTATTTAAAGTGTCAAATTTTCATGCAGTGTGAACTCGTAGTCATATATTGTGATATGTCTTTTCAAATTTTAACTTACAATTTAAAAAGAAAATTATATATATATAAAAAAGGTCGATCCTCAAAATTGAAAGGAATTAAGACGTATTTTTCTCCAAAGGTGGGACCAACGAAGTGGACTTTGAACTGGATAGAGCTCCTGGTCTCTTCAAGAGTCCATCCAAAAGAAACGACCAAGGGTTGGCTTCTAATATCCCATCATCCAAAAACCATATAGACGGCCACCTGAATTGAAAAGTAATTATTTTAACTATTTTTAATTCCCATAAAAATCTGAATGGAAGTTATCTCTTATCCCTTTCCTTGTCCATCTAAATCCAATTGGACGGATCCTTCTGACCAAATTGTAGACCGATAGATGAGAGCGAGTGAGATAAAGAGGTGGGTCCCATTCAGAATACACACTTACTCGAACAGGGCTCTTTTTTCTGGACAGATGTGGATCACGTACGGCACTCAGTCCTCTCTCTCACCCTCAATTGCTCTGCCATTCGGATCCGATCCAATCCAATTCTTAATGTTAATGTATAACTCCTGACACCTGCAGAAACAAACAACAATAAACGGACAGAGGGAATGGAAGTGATGTATTAATCTTCGGACAAAAGACAGGAAGGGGTTGTTCAGCACCTTTGTATTCTCAGGATTTTTTTGAATTCTGAGAATACACAAATCGAACATGTTTTTTAATATCACCTAAAAATAACTACCGCACGTATACCAATAAAGTTAACATCACCTAAAAATTTTCAAAACACAAAAAATTCTCAAAAAACTACCCCCACCGAACATCCTCTAAGATTCTCAGGTCCTCTCTCTCTCTATATATATTTAGTCTCGGGCTTGTAATAGAGCTCTACAGCTCATGTTTTTAGGGGTGTAAGTCTGGTCCGGTCTCCGGCGGATCTCAGGCTCCGGTTTCGTTACCGGTACCGGAAAGATGAGGTCCATCTCTTCCAGGAACTGAAACCGGTGGTCAATTTAGAGTTTTCCCGGAATCGGAATCGGAAGTGAAATTTTCCGCAGGTTTAGCAAAAAAATCGGTTCCAGTTTTTTTTAATATGTAATTAACTTAATAGTAAAACGACGTCGTTCTATTTTAGTAGTTTTTAAAAAAGTATATATATAATATCACGGATCAAAACGTGCCGTTTTGATCCGCGATAAGAGAAAACCCTAAGTCCTCTCCTTCGCGACCCCCCTTCGCCCCTAAGTCCTCTCTATACTCCAACTCTCCTCCTCACAGTCACTCCCTCAGCTCTCTCTCTCTCTCTCTCTCTATCTCTGTTCATCGTGTTCATCTGCCATTAGTCTCTCTCTCTCTATTCTCCGGCGGGCGGCTAATGCAACGGTCAACCTCTTCGGGCTGGTTCACTCTCTCGCTCTGCTTTGTATGTCTCTCTATCTCTTTCAATGGAACGGAGGGACAAGAAGCTCATCGAGAAGGCTTCCACTGTTGCTCATAATTAGAAGGGAATGAGAAAGGTTTTCGAGCTTTCTTTATTTAATTTTGTTTTGCTTCTGCTGTTTTGAATCTATTTTCACCCCCCGTAATTTCTGTCGTTTGATCTTCTTAGGGTTTCGTTTCAATTTGCGATCGATACTTGGGTTAATTAGACATTCCCAAATTAATGCGAAGCTTGTAGTGGATTGTATCCCTGCACGATTCGTTCAAGACTTGAAATTACGGCGATGATATTTAGGCTGTAGTTGATGTTCGAATAAATAAATAAGTTAAGGGTGTCGTCTTATTTCAGATATCTGGGACTTTTACCTCTAACTTCCCAGTTGCTAGCTTGCTGACGTGCACCTTTTAATGTTGTTAAGATTGCTTGGCCTTCGGGCTTGCATCATTCCAGTGTATGTGTGTGACTAATATTCCATTTGAGGATTGTTTGTTGGGATTATCACCGTTGGATCAAATAAATTGTTTCAGTGTGTATCTGCATGGGTGAATGATATGATTGTCAATTGCGTGAAACGAGGAGAATGTATTGAATATGTGCACTTGTGCCCAACAAAAAAAGGTGATTGGATAAACTTAGAAGGTTCTACGGACCACCAATTAATTCAAACCTGAATGATAATGCAACCTAAAGAAGGGTACAAAATACAGAATTTGCCAAATGGCATAAACAAAAATTTTGCTATAGATTTTTGATATTATGAGTGAACGCAGTAAACTATTCATTTCGGGTTAGACTAATCTGAGGTTAGTTTGAAATTGTACGACTGAATTCAAGTAGGTTTCAAAATTTCAAAAAATTATCACAGTGAAAACTTCAAATGGTTGTGATTAGTGTTGCTGGATGAGTAATTTATACTTCTTCATGGAGGATTAACAAATTTTATGATGCATTTCCTATATTATAGGTTAAAGCAAATGTAGACTTGTAGCTCTTTCTTTCCCGCGCTTTAGTTCCATAAATGGGTCTTCTTTCTCATAATCTGCAAATGTTGCTTTTGCCTCTACTGATGTTATGCTATGTGAATTTTAGAAGTTTGAATAGGTGGATATTTCTTGTCTCTCTATTTCAAATTGTTAGCAGATCTTTGTGATTGTTGTGAATCTGTTGTGAATTGTGATGAATGAGTAATATTTTTTTTATTGAAAAAAATGCTTAAATTGGTCGAAAAATATGGACAAAAAAATTGTCGGAATTCCACTATCCGCTTCCGCTAAGTCCGCTTCCGACTATTAGCAGAACTTCCGCTTCCGCTAAGTTTGTTAATAGTCGAAAGCGGAAGCAGACTCTATTTTGGTCATCCGCTAGTTAGCGGACCAGATGTTGAAATGTCAAATTCTGCTTCCGACTAGTCCGCTATTCACCGCTACATGTTTTGCCACACCATAGATCACGGGCTCTGAGCACTTAAGGGCCAAATTTGCTCACAAGAATTCTCTAAGAATTTTGTCCAAATATAATCCAAGTTCAGTTTAAAATTTCGAGAAAAATGCGAGTCAAAGCCACATATGCACCTCGAAGGGATTGGTTTTGCCAAACCTTTCAACACTTCTAAGGAATAACGATTTCTTTAATTTGTTTATCACTTCGCTTTGCTTGACTTGTGAGCAATCCACTATAGTCTAGGCTAGCCAAATCATTTCAATATACGAACAATTATTTTCTGCACTATCTTATTTTAGAGTAGGATCTAAAAAATGAAATATTTAATTGACATAACACTGTAGCTTGAAGTAACGGCTTGAACTTTATATATATATATATATATATATTGGAGAAAATATCTGTCTTTGTAATCTTTCCAAAAGAAAAAAAAGGGATAAATACATTTTGCCCTCTGATTTTTGGGATCATTTACACTTTGCACCCCAATATTTATTTTTGATATATTGGACCTTTTAACTTACACATTTTTTCAATTTGGACCCCGCACCCAAATTACCCGTCAATTTAAACGGTTACACACTGCTCCCTTATCTTTGAGGATATGTACACATTGCCCCACTTATCTTTGGGGTCATTTACACATCGCACCTCATATTTTAACGGAATTTGTTTAAATTGACAAGCAATTTGGGTACAGGGTCTAAATTGAAAAAAATATGAAAGATAATGAATTTAATGCATAAAAAATAAAATATCTGGATGCAAAATGTAAATGACAGCAGGATAAGGGCATACCGTATTTATCCTAAAAATAATTGTAACAAGACTTTTCACCATTGTGATAGGTGGCCCGCAGGTGGGCCCCCCCCACCTCCTGCCATGACCCACGAGCTGGGTATTGCGTAAGGCAGCGGAGTGGAAAGAAAGTTAATGGCCGTCTTTTCCGGCACAACATATTTGACAAAATAATAATCAGATATTTGTCTTCGTAACCGAAGCCAGACATGAAACATCCTTCATTTTAGCGAGGTAAAAGATATCTTCGCCGGTAGACATTAAAATGGTGACGTGTCATCCTTAGATCAAGTAGACAGTGCAAGGTACCATAACTCTCGCATTCGTAAAAGGTGTCCGCTTTACCGGTTTAGTCGGTAAGGTTTCCTCTTCTAACCGGCAGTTTCAGGTCGTGCCACAGCTAACCCCACCTACATTGTTCCCCAATATCCCATATAAAAAGGAAAACCTGCATGAAACGTGACTCTTCCTATTCATTGTTGTTGATGCGCCCGAAGCTGGTGTGAGCCTGTCCCTCTGCTCTTCCACGGTACTTGCAAGGTCTCTCTCCACCGACCTAGGGTTTCTTCAGTGGCATTTTAAGGCTCGTGTTTCTGTCTGGTTCCAGTTATGTTTTCGATTATCTTCTGTCATGCCAATACCGTGTGCAATAATTTTAAGCTCACCTAAAAAAACTAGCTGGAAATTTTCAGCTTTGTCATTTCAAATGGGTCTCAGTTGTTTATATGTGTATCATGCTGCTTGTTTCTGAATTCTGAATTGGTGAATTAAAATCTGCTTTAACAATCGTTCACTACTCATTCTCGGTTGACTCTAGAAGTATATTGCTTATGACGTTGATTGTAAATCAGTTTCTTTCTCGATCGGCGTCTAAATGCAAATTTTCAACATTTAAACTGTTACCGGATTTTCTATAGTGGGTATTCGAGAATTCAAGAATTGAGGTTTCGAGAATGTCACTGAATGTAACGGATGTGTCCCAAAATGGAAGCAATAAGAGTCTTGAGACGTCAGGCAGTATATTTGAATTTGAAGACATAGATATTTTGAAGTCGTTGGACAGACCAAGGCCGGTTCAGATAGAGAGGCAGAGATCCTTTGATGAAAGGTCATTCAGTGAATTATCGAGTTGTCTATCGCCTCTGGGATTTGGCAGAAATGCTGACAATTCTGGACACGTCAGGGACCATCTCGAGTATGTATCTTCTCCGTATAGAAGGTCTGGTTTTAATACACCTAGATCAGATGGCTACTTTGAGTCATTTCCCATGGTAGCTGAAGCATGGGAAGC
The DNA here is from genome assembly GCA_963930655.1 of Myrica gale. Classification (NCBI taxonomy): domain Eukaryota; kingdom Viridiplantae; phylum Streptophyta; class Magnoliopsida; order Fagales; family Myricaceae; genus Myrica; species Myrica gale. Next base: position 7,702,871 of record OZ005609.1, on the reverse strand, counting down.
CTTGAGGCGTTCCTTGGTTTACTTCCGCGGGCAACCTGTTGGGACGATTGCTGCAATTGACAATGCTGTTGAAGAACTCAACTATGATCAGGTGAATCCCGATTGCCAATGTCCGCTCTATCTAAATAATGATAACTTCATCCTGAAGTTGGATCATTATCTATCTCTATATTTATTTTCCACTGGGCTGTAGAGAATCATATTTGACCACAGGGAAGCACTATAGGTCAATGGTATCCTCGTTAATGACTAGGCACAGTTGAGTTTTAATGGACAGGGAAAAAAGAGCGGCTCTTCGTTAGTTGATTCCAGTTTCCATGTTTTGTTTTATATGTAATTCAAGTTGCTATTAGAGAGTCTACATGCGATATTTCAATATGTGTCCTGATACCGGTCTCCAAGTTTCTTTTTCCAGATGCTATTAGGATGTACAAAGTTTGTAGCAGTTATGTGATAGAAGTCACCATTGTTTCAGCTAATAGGATATTTAGTTTGTAATTCTGACATGGCTAAGTGGGCATAATAAGCAGTGCCACACTATCCCATAATACTTGTTTGCAACTAAGATGTTTGGTCCATTGAAAACTTGTTGTAGTCCCTAATTTTTGTTCCTCTGCTGTTTGTTTACCATGTTGTCCATTGTCAACAATGGACAAATAAAGTGCTTTGCATTTCCTTCCTTTTGCGCAGGACAAATAATTGTGACTTCCTCTACTTGGCAGGTCTTTGTTAGAGACTTTGTCCCAAGTGCGCTGGCTTTTTTGATGAACGGGGAGGAGGAAATAGTCAAAAATTTTCTTTTGAAAACCCTTCGCCTTCAATCTTGGGAGAAAAGGATTGACCAGTTCAAACTAGGAGAAGGAGTTATGCCCGCAAGTTTCAAAGTGCTCCATGACCCTGTAAGAAACACTGAAACTATGATTGCAGACTTTGGTGAGAGTGCAATAGGAAGAGTAGCTCCTGTTGACTCTGGATTTTGGTGGATTATATTACTCCGTGCGTATACAAAACATACAGGTGACTCTTCCTTGGCAGAATTGCCTGAATGCCAAAAGGGTATGCGCCTCATCTTGAGTCTGTGTCTTTCGGAAGGCTTTGATACATTCCCAACTCTGCTCTGCACCGATGGATGCTCTATGATTGACCGTAGAATGGTAATTTCACCTCCCTGATTTATGATTAACAGTTGATGTTCAAAACAGCGCTTATCATGTACTCAATTGGACTAAGAGTTGAGATGACTTACCATCCCAAATAATAGATTGAACTCTTCAGATTTGTGTATCTGTTGCATTGGAACTTTCCTTGCCTGCTCAGAAGCTGAATTTCCCAATGCTAGTTTGTTAAGTTCTTGCATCTGGTATCCAGCGCATGATTGAGAAACATTTGCTGATCAGTTATAATGTTGGGACTAACTCTCTGTGTGAACTATGTGTTGTCTTGCATACCAGCACAGATGGAGCACCCCCTTTAACTTTGATTTGTCTCTGTTATGGCTTTTTGACAAACATCTCGGTACAATTTTGTGTAGTATAATGTCGAACTCTTTATCGTGCAGGGAGTATATGGCTATCCTATTGAAATTCAAGCACTCTTTTTCATGGCTTTAAGATGTGCTTTGCTCTTGCTTAAGCACGATGTTGCAGGAAAGGAATTTGTGGACAAAATAGCGAACCGACTTCATGCTCTTAGTTTTCACATGCGGAGCTATTTTTGGCTGGACTTAAAGCAGCTTAATGACATTTATCGGTATAAAACGGAGGAGTACTCTCATACTGCAGTAAACAAGTTTAATGTTATGCCTGATTCCCTTCCAGATTGGGTGTTCGATTTCATGCCAACTCGTGGTGGTTACTTCATCGGCAATGTCAGTCCTGCGAAAATGGATTTCCGTTGGTTCTGCTTGGGCAACTGTGTGGCAATTTTATCATCTTTGGCAACACCCGAGCAATCTGCAGCTATAATGGATCTCATTGAATCGCGCTGGGAAGAGTTGGTTGGAGAAATGCCATTGAAAATTTGTTATCCAGCAATGGAAAATCACGAATGGCGAATTGTAACTGGATGTGACCCAAAAAACACTCGGTGGAGTTACCATAATGGGGGCTCTTGGCCAGGTGAGCTTTTGCTGATATTTTCTGATACGATGAATCGTCAGTTATTACTTTTACTAAAGTTATGAGTAATGTTGATTCTAAGATATATTGACTTCATGGAAATTTCAATCACACCCGAGACAAACAATTAGAGCTTATCGCATAATTTCTCACGCCATAGTCTGCTGCATAGCATAAGCTAATTTGAATCACACCACTGCTATTTTACAGATAGACTTTATGATGGCACGATTTTTTTTCTTCTGAAACCATGTTACTTTTTTTTTTTTTCTAACCATGAAACCATGTTACTTGAAATGCAATTTATGTAGATGTTTTCCCTGTGCAGTCCTTATATGGCTGCTCACAGCTGCATGTATCAAGACTGGACGTCCCCAGATTGCGAGACGAGCCATTGAACTTGCGGAAAGCCGGTTGTCCAAAGACCACTGGCCGGAATATTATGACGGAAAACTTGGAAGGTACATTGGAAAGCAGGCTCGTAAATACCAAACCTGGTCTGTTGCCGGGTACTTGGTAGCAAAGATGATGCTTGAAGATCCTTCCTATTTGGGTATGATATCTATGGAGGAAGACAGGCAGATGAAGCCCGCTTTAAAGAGATGTGCGTCGTGGACTTGTTGATAGGTTTCGCGTTTCAACTGCAACGTTCTTTCTTCAATCTCTCTCTTCATCTTTCCCTTCCCACTTTTGAACACTTATTCTAGATGTGTTGTGATTTACGAGACAATGGAATTCAAGCAATTTACAGGTTGATTGGTTCTCTCAGAAGGATGTTACTTGCGCTTTCTTTTTCCATACTTCTGTTCTTGAAGCACTTAGCATGGTAACTGTGCAGAGTTTGTTGAAACGGCAGTCATAGGTTGCTGCTCCAGTAAATTTAGTAGGTGGCTACAATGAGCATATTTATATGGTACATCCTGTAATTAATTTCATAATAAATTATTCTCATCCTATCTTCTGTATGGCTTTGTCTTTTTCATTTATTTTCTTCTATTTATTTTTACGTATTTGCTTGTCTTTTTATAATTTTCCTTTGCACACGTATTTCTCAGTTTTGTTACTCCAAATGCTCCTACAAAAGATAAAAATATCCGACATTTTCAACCTTCAAAATTTATACCTCAATAAAATAACTTCCTAAAACTCTCTCACCCCACCAAATTATTATTTTTTATTTTAAATAAATATAAATAATCACTCTTCATTTCTTAACCGACTCTAATAATTTTTACCATCCCAATATTTTTAGAATAAAACATCACCATCTCACCTCACCCATTTATCCGCTTCTATGAGTTCTATCCACCAAATCAGTGTCGCCCATTATCCATGAACGGCTTCTGTCCACCAAATCAGTGTTGGACGCGTTGATAGTGGGCAGGCATCACCAATTGCTTAGTGGTTGAACGGCCCAATACCCAACTCTAACTGAAATAACTCACACGCTTCCAGACGGCAATGACTCAAAAGTCTTCGAGACTCGAGAGTCGAGACCGTTCAAGTGCACGGTTCACACACACGCATCAAAGCCAACCAACAGACAGGGAGAGTCGCTGAGAGAGATAAATACATCCTTAAATTTCGCAGGATTATACAACTTCCGTTTACTAATACCATTCTCAGCTAGAAAGAGAGCAGAAGAACAGGAGACAATGAAGGGACCGAAGAGGCCGATCCACGCGGTGGCGACATGGGTTCGCAGACAACCGCCTAAGATCAAGGTGTTTCTGGCAGTGATGTCGGCCATGGCCGCCTTGGTGTTCCTGCAATTGGTCGTTCACGATCACGACAACCTTTTCGTCGCGGCCGAGGCCGTTCACGCCCTCGGAATCTCTGTCCTTATTTACAAGCTTACCAATGAAAAGACCTGTGCTGGTAAGAAAAACCAAAAACCAAAAAAAAAAAAACTCGCATTCAAATCTCTTCAGATGATTCTTATTTATGTTATTTACACAAAAAAAGAAGAAGATGATTCTTTATTTTACCGAATCTGGACTTTTTTGTTCGTATTCTGTTGAGTTTTTGTTGACTTTAATGGCTTGATTCGGAATATGGTCCTTGTGGTGATTCTAGAAGGGGAAAGTAGATTATAACGTCACTGCAAAGGCAGAACTCCTAGTGATTTAAGAATAATTCTGTATCGACTATAGAGGGAAGTCAGGCTTTTTTATTACGTTTTGGTTGGGGAACTTGTATGTACTGTTGGAATAATCAATCGAAGGCGCTAATGTGTGCCCCGGGTTCATCCATTGGAGAAGAAGCTGTGATTCTAAATTCCTTATGGTTTGGAGCGACACCCTGGACTAATGTAAAGAGTAATATAAACAAATAAGTGTTTGTGCTTCCTGCATGACCGAGCGTCTTATTTCTGGTCACCTGTTATATGATTTAGCTGCATTCACTACTTATTAGGGCGTCCTTAATTGTTTGTCCTGTATTCTATTATAGCCTATAGGCACGATTTTCATGACTTTTCTAATATACCTTTTGCTTTATTGTGGAAAATGTCAGCACCCTTTTTCCCTTGATTTGTTAGTGAAGAGTAACAAGCTGATCCTGACCGTAAGAGTGTTTAAAGGTTATCTTCTTGCTTTTGGTATGTTGCCTCGACATGGGTTTGTACCTAGGGAATTACCATAGATCTTGCAAAAATTATAACTTCCATTGGTTTTGATATAATCCTGGCTCCCTGTTAACTATTTGCAGGGCTTTCGCTCAAATCACAGGAACTGACTGCTATGTTTTTGGCGGTTAGACTCTATTGCAGTTTTGTCATGGAATATGATATACACACTATACTTGATTCAGCAACGTTGGTGACAACCCTTTGGGTTATCTATATGATTCGTTTTAAATTGAAGTCTAGTTACATGGAGGATAAGGACAACTTCAAAATTTACTTTGTGGTGAGTCCGTAATCATTCTGCAGGACATAGTTAACGTTCTTTTTCGTACCTTCACATTTACAGCATCCATTTGTTTGTAAAAATCCGTGGATGTTTACTCAATTTTGCCCACCACTGATAATCATATAATTTCTGAACAAAATAAACTTTTAAATCTCCACTTTGATCAATTTTTCTTCCCTAACATTGGACTTCCCATGTGGATTTTATTTCTCTGTGTACATATTTGTCTTTTGTTTAATGCAACAAAGTGAGTAACTGAAATAATGAATTATCATTTTTCAACCTCAATTTGGAACCTAATCCATGCTGTTGCTTTCCCTCCATACAGTTGATACCTTGTGCTGTTCTATCTTTGGTAATTCATCCCACTACTCAGCACCATATTTTGAATAGGATTTCCTGGGCCTTCTGTGTTTATCTCGAAGCTGTATCAGTCCTACCTCAGCTGCGGGTAATGCAGAACACAAAGGTATTTTTCAAAGCCACAAATGTATCCCCGTATCACCTTTTCCCCTCCGAAGGTAGTTTGAGCAATTGTTTAATGACTCAACCTTAAACAGCTTTGTTTCTCATATTCCTTGCTCCAAATTCTCAGATTGTTGAACCTTTCACGGCACATTATGTATTTGCGCTGGGAGTTGCAAGGTTCTTGAGTTGTGCGCATTGGGTTCTCCAGGTTCGGTTAAAGTGCTTAAACTGCTATCTGCCATATATCAGATATGATTTGCCTCTTTATATCAGACATACTAAGAGTTACTGTGTGACACTTGGCACTTGCCCTAGTGGCACATATGTCAATTAGTGGAGGGACACTTGCAAACAAGTTACTAATTTTGCTCCACATAGCCATCATAATGTTTGTATCTTAGCGAGTATTTTATGTAAAATATCTTGTACGGTATTTGCATGGCTGCTTGTTGGTGCATCAACAAATCATGAGTCATTGGCATGGGTCTTGACTTTTGACTGACCTAATATGGTATTTGCTTCACTGATGGTTAGCCTTAGTGGTAACTACTACCAATATATTTATAATATCACCAAGGTATTTTGCCATCGGTTTACACAGGTATTGGAAACTCGTGGGCGCTTACTGACGGCTTTGGGTTTTGGTTTGTGGCCTTCTATGGTACTCCTCTCCGAAATTGTCCAGACTTTCATTCTTGCAGATTTTTGCTACTACTATGTCAAGAGGTAGATAACATGCTTTGATTATGCAAATTCCTTTGATGTTCTAATTTCCAAGTCGAAACTGTTTAAAATATTTCCTTCGGATGCAGCCTTGTTGGTGGACAACTTGTTCTGCGACTCCCCTCAGGAGTGGTGTAATCTTGGGATGCTTCAAAATTTTGTTACCCCAGACAGTTAACTGCGTGATGGTGGTGGTTGTATTTAGCAGTTGTTAGGTTCTTTAGTTTCTTCTTGCCGTGTATGTATTCAGGAGTTATCCTCACTGTTTTAAGTACAGATGTTAGTTGAGAGGATGAACTCAGCTTTAATGAATCAAGTTGGTTTGTTTGCTTGAAAAATTATTATTTTAACTATAAAATTTTTCTCAAGAATTTGTTTTTCTTTTCAATGTTTGGTTATTTTTAAAGAATTTTTTTAATGTTTGACATTATTTAAGTATTTACATAAAAATACTTAATTATTATATAAGTTTATGTGGTTTACACTTACATTTTAACCCTTTAAGGTATCGATTTTAACCGTCGTGTCTCATGGGTAAGTTTTTGAGACAAATCGATCCCTTGTCCAATTGTGTTGCCAACGAACGAAATGGTGTTCTTGTAAATTTTTAATGTCATCTCAGCGCTGTTACGTGGCATGTAATTTTTTTATTAAAATTTAAATATTTTGGTCCTTAAAAGTACTCATTCCAATGTATATAAAATTATCATATACCACCTTCAAATTTTCCTAATATTTTTCATAAAAAATAATTTTGGTTTACAAAAATTTGACTTGATTTTTTTTTAAATAATATATTTTTTTTAATTAATTTGAAAACTTTTTACTTGAACTCATTTTCAAGTTCTTACTAAATATTTGAAAATAAGTAAAATAAATTATGTTCTTTGGTTCTATTCCTTTTTATAATTTATCTAGTTTTTTTGTTAAAGCATAACTTGTCCTTTGAACTTCTTTGAGGCGATTATTTGGCTCTTTGTTGCTGAATGAAAGTTCTTTGCATAGAAAAAAAAAGTAAAATAAATTATAGTCAAACAATCTGAGTAGTGATGTTTGTTTGATTGTAAAAATTTTTGAGTAGAAAAAATTTTGAGATTATGGAGTAGGTGAAAAAAAGTGAATAGATAGATAATTTAAATAAATTTTTTATATTTATTTTGAATGAAAATAAACAAATTAATAAAAGATATATAATTTTGTGTAATTATTTAACGAGAAAATTATTATTGCGCGCTTTTGTTTCCTCTTTTGCCCAGTCACTCTCACCCCTGAGTCAGTTGACGGCCCGTTGTCATATGATACGAGGGACTAGAAAACTACTTACCATCATGTTACTCTTTGTCCACAGCCATAAGTTACAATTGAAGGAGAGTCAAAGAATTAAGAGTACGGTTCCTATTCATTGTACAACTGTAATGCACCCAAACTCGTGACTAGACCGGCTAATTGATTTCTCTATGTGACAGCGTGCTCTTCTTATCTTTATCACCCTCCCTTGAGCTTATCTTCAACACCTTACATCCGATGCAATAAAATAAATCCCTAAAAAGTCCCATTAAAGTATCATCCCCACAGTTCTAAACGGGTCCTTAATAATTAAGAGTAAAAGAATAAAACATGATATTTACTTGAGTCAAGCTTAGGTTTCAAATAATATTTTATGAATTTCATTCAAGCTGCCCCTAAGGATTATAGTACACTCCTACACTATGTGAGTTCAAATATTATCTCTTACGAACCAACAAGTCTTTCATTAAATTAATACTTCTTGATTTATTATTACGCTCCCAATTTAACAGTATATTTACTAATTAAATTAGGTATATCATAATTCTACACACCAAAGATCGGATGCAACGAATTTTATTGAAAATGACTCATACGAGGGAATATATAATCATAGTAATTACTTATTATAAGGAGTTTGCCCGACCTACTCCTTCACCGAGTTGACTCTTTACTTATTTAATTAATTACTTATTAAGGGATTATTAAATGTTGAAAAATTTGTAAGTCTGCATGATGACCAGTCATGCCTGCCTGGAGTGATCTTGTCACGTATACTAACCCGGTCCCGTCCCTATGACACCGGACCTTACTATGGGGGTATTATGGTCAAATTAAAGTTACTTTTTATTGGGCTGCTCAAACATCCTTCATAAATCATAACAGCTTTTCCATTTCTTGGGCTGTTCGGTTTATTTATATTCTCAGGATTTTTTGAAACCTCAAAACACAAAAAATTCTCAAAAAACTAACAAACCGAACATCCTCTTGGTCCGGTTCCTACGAGTTTGTCGAATTGTCTTATAATGTACACAAATCTATTTGGTCCCAAATTTTATACTAACATTATTAATATGCAATTTGACTAAAAATTGGTGAGAGGATATTAATCCTCAAATTCCAATATAAATAATACAAGAAAATAATTTGAATTTTTTAAAAATATTTGATAAATAAAAATTATATCTTACACAATTGATTAAAATATTTTTAAAAATTTACCTTTCCAGCTAACATAGATACACTATGCTAAAATTACTAACCAAGAAAGATGCAGATTTCTCCTCACTCTCAGTTAAGCCCTGAAAGGCTTCTCTAACTCATCAGGACAAAAAAAGGAAAATGCTAATTAGAGTGGTCCATAAGGGTAATACAAATTTATTTATTTTATTATTATTATTATTATCGACGAACGATGATTGACGTGCTTTTCTAATTTTTAGTGAGGTGGCTTCGACGTGGAGAAGCTCGATTGATGTGAACGGGTTGGCAGCAGCTTGAAGAGAGATTTGAGTACAGCTGTGGAGTGGCTTTTTACAGCTGTCAAGTGGCTTTGTACGAAGCTTCTTTCCACACGTCTTCGTAATCTTTTTTTTTTTTTTTTTTATACGCACGTCTCACAATCACATCGCCATCTTTCTCTCAAAGCTTTCATAAAGCCCCGTGCGTCCCCACTCGTGACCCAAACCAAACATTAAAGCAACGTATTACTTTTCTCTAAGCGCATGTGTGGACAATGCAGTTGTCACCTACCATAGGGCTTAAAGTTCCCTCCGAAGTAGGCTGCCTCATCTGATCACGTCCTCAGAACGCAACTGTATAATGCATGTGTGGACAATGCAGTTGTCTATGTGCTGACGGCTTCTAAATGCTTTCCGAGATACGCCCCCTGACTCGCAACTGTATAATTGTTTACCAATTTTTGTCCTTTTTATTTCGATTTCCGTTCGGCGTACACATCATTATCAGAACGCAGAAGAATGTCCCGTCCTTACATGCACCCTATCCCCTCTTTACACACACACTCTTTCTCTCTCGCCGCCCCCACAGAATCTGGCTATAAATAGAAGCACCCTTATCTCACCTCTGTGCACTAAATATTGAGGTTTCAACTAGGCGTTGAACAAAAAGGCGCTCCAGTTTCAAGCTTGCTAGTCTTTAGCTATGGCCATCTCCAAGGCTTTAATCGCTTCTATTCTCATTTCTCTTCTCGTTATCCATCTCGCTGAAGCTGATCAGATGGTAAACTTTTTGTTAATTCGTTACAGTACCTCTCATGCATGCGCTCTTTCATGTTCTTCTTTCCCTTGGTTAAATAAGATATAACTATAAGTGAAGCTTTATCGCTTTCGAGCTCATATAGTATGCCTTTTGAGGAATGCAGGGGAACGAAAATGCAGCACAGGATTCTCTACACCAAAAAATGGGTAATTTTCATCTTCTAATCCCCCCCCCCCTCTCTTCAGTAATAGTCTTGGAAGCAATCATAGTTGACTAACTTTGACAACAATACGATGTGCTATCTACTTTTCAGATTGCGGAGCCGCATGTGCTGCGAGGTGTCGTTTGGCGTCCAGGCAGCACCTCTGCAAGAGGGCATGTGGAACTTGCTGTGCCCGTTGCAACTGTGTTCCTCCTGGCACTTCTGGTAACCAAGAGGTCTGCCCCTGCTACGCCACCATGACTACCCATGGCAACAGACGCAAGTGCCCTTAGAACATAACGATCATGCCTTTGGTTATGTTGCTGTTTGCCAGGTCTTGAGAAAACATTATTAAGGAGGGTGGTCGTATGTCGAAGTAAATAAGTGTACGAAGCACATAGCTTTGGACAAAGGCTATGGCAATAATTAATGTTTCGGGTTTTTGCGTTTTGGGTTTTATATGTAATTAATTTCCCCTTTATGTTAAATAAAAACTAGTGAAGTTATAATCATCAATTCCCCTTTATGTTGAATAAAAATTAGTGAAACTTCCGTTTTTTTTAAAATCAAAACACCTGGTAAGTGGTATGTCATTCATAATATCAAAAAATTACACTATGGAGGTTTCAGTCCCTGCAAACAATCACGTAAATCAGGATGATGCTGAAAAATAGTGAAACTTCTTACTTACCCCTAATAAAAATAGTGATATATATATACATCTCTCTGTAATTTGTGTTGGGCTAGAAGCCTTAAAGGCTTGGCCTGGTCCAGGACAAAAACCAAACAATGGGCCGGGTTGTCCTGTCGGCTTAGTCCTTTTCCCCGGCTTTGAGGGGGGTATGGTTTGGCACTACTTTGCCTGATCGGAAGGAAACGGAAAGATTTGCTCCTTCGAGGCATGCACTTCATTTATGGTCGCCTGAGAAAAGATTGGCGGCCGGTAAGGCGAATGTATAGTTGGTCCACTTTAATGAATCGATCGGTTCGTTCTTTTTCTCTCATCTCCCTTTTGTTGCCTCCATTATCTGTGAGAACTGATGAGCAGATGAAGTAATTATAGGCCCGGAGACAAATGAGATCCCTGCATGTCTCTTTCGTTTCCCTCCGTCCCTCACAACACTCAACAGAATTAAGGAATTCTTTACCATCTATTTGCGCGAGGAACAAGTTGTTTGAGTGTTAAAATTTTGGGAAAGATAATTCATCTGAGTTGATGAAAAAAATAAAGAAATATAAAATTTGAATGAATATTATAATGAAAAAAAGAATAATTTGATGGGCAAATAGATTATTTTGTAATTTTTTAATTAGGAACTAAAATTTTGATACTTAAACACCGCCCTCAAATTATATTATGCAATTCAGGTAGGGAATTAGTATAATTTAAAGAAAAATATACATAATAGGTAAACTTTACATTATTTAATATTGTCCATATAAAATTTCGGGTAATATAAATCTTACAATTAGGTTCTCTTATTGTATTTATTTTTGTCTAAATTATAACAGAAAATTACCTTTAATCTTGATCTATCAATCAACGAGACAAATACAGTTAAGAGAACAAATGAAGCAGATGTACTTGCTGCTCGTGTGGTCAATGCATTTCTTGGCTAGTAAGTTTTTATTTTATAAGATGGTGGTATGCTGTTTTTGTTTTATCTGTACATGTTTATTTATAACTTCTATACATTCCAACTCCAACACCTAATGATCAAACTCTAGGGTTACCCTACCATATAACCAGCGGCCAAATAAGATTGGGGGCTTCTTTTGATTGACAAAGTATTGGTCTGTAATCCATTTGGATTTTATTAGACAACCAAAGCTGGAACCCATGATTCAGAATCTTGTTTAAAAGAAGAGACTCGTCTTCCATTAGGTGGATACAGGTGAGTTCCCTGTAATTTTATATTTTCAAGCAACTCCCAAATTCCGACAATTAATTTAGACTGTTATATGCTTATTTGTCTCTAGTTAAAGTGCGTATACTTATGTTTGGATGTACTTTCATTCATAGATGCAGTGGTATATGAGAAATACTTTGTAAAATAACTTTGAATAATGAGTGGTATTTTTCGTTAGTAACAATCAGTTACTTGAAATTGACCCTTAATTTATTCAATGTTTATTATGCTATGGTGTTGGACATTCATGCCATGCCTTCAATGCCTGCCAAACCCAGAACCAACACTCTTGGCAAGGTGCTTTTATCGAATTTACTTCTTTGTTTCCAGACATATTATTTTCTCGCGTTGTTCAAAATTATTTCATTGATCTCAATTTCCCTTCACTGTAGAAATTGGAATAAGAACCCATTGTGTTGCTTGGGCACTTGTCAGTTGCAGCAGAATCTAACATTAATCCAGTGTGGTTTGAGCCTGTATCAGTTGCAAAATCTAGAAGAATTGCTTCAGTTGCCAAGTACGTGAGTGCTGTGCTTTTGGGATGTATGTCTATTTTCAAATCAATTCTTCTGAAGTTAAAGACAAAGCTCGGGGATTTTTGAGAAAGGGGGTCACTTCTGTGGTTCTGAGTTATGCTCTGCCACCTCATTCTCTATGGCTCTTGTTTAGGACTAGATTTAGTAAGACTATTAGCAGCCTGCATTAATTTCTGTAGTACATTCTATCCTTGATTGTGCTTTAGTCTCTTATTTTGCTGGTCTCCTACTTATATGGATGTTTTCTGCAGGTAAGTGTTGCTTCGCCGAATGAAGATGAACTTATTGCCATGGCAAATGCTGTCTGGTGCAAATGTGTTCCAAAAGCTAAAACCAGCAATATGGCTTTTGCTGGAAAAGGGTATCAGAATAGTTGCTATAACCCTTAGGTCACATGGAGTGTTCTTATGCTCTAAAGGAGGGCCAATTTTTCTGAGAGCTAATTTGGAGAAAACCAGGCAATTTGGTTCTTGTGGACAGTTCTATAAGATTGTGATGTCAAGCTATCCTCCACATTCGTATAGTGCTACAAATTCAGAAAGAGATTCTCATCTTTTCCCTGTGTGCATTTTCCCGCATCAGTTATGAGGCTCACAGGGGCTGGTTACTGCTTGGTTGGTGGGGCGCTTGCTTCTATTTGTCAGAGGTTTAGATGTTAAATGTCATTATTTGTTACGTTTTAGACTGTTAAAAAAATTTTAGAATTATTTTGTGTTTGTTGTAAAACTTATAAAGGCGTGATTATTTAGTCAATAAGAAATATACTTTGGTTTATTTCATATATTTTTATGTTTTTACATCAATCAATTAACATTTGTATTACAGAAAAATTAAGAAAAATGTAGGTTTTTACTCAAATGTGTATATTGCAGTGTTTTCAAAAATGATTCAGTGGTGTTTTAAAAATGCTGACACATGAAAAAAAAAGGTGGCACGTCGTTGCTAAAATCTTAACAACGATTTTTTGGCCTTTAACAGTATTTTCCAACCGTCACTAAAGATTTTTTTTAGTGATGGTTACGTGTGGCTGCCAAAATAGACAACTTAAATGAAACTAACCTAAATGACAACTTGCGTTGGCAAATTAACAATTATACCAAAATTTTAATTTACAAACCCAACTAGCTCAAAATTTTTATCAAATAAAATAACTTTAAAATAATCCATATTTCCACATCAAATCATCTTTTTATTATTATAATAAACATAATAAATTCACTCAAATTATATTTTTCTTCTTTTTTTCACCGATTTCCATAACTTTTAACTTCTCTCTTTTCACTTTTTCATTAACTCATAAAATTATACTATATTAATTATTCTCTCACAAAATTCAATAAAACTCTAATCTCCTCAATTTTTATAATATAATTTCCTAAATATTTAGAGTGATTAAGGTTTGCAAATTAATAGAAGACATGGTATATCGGGACTACTGGAGTTTGAAGGGTACTAATGTTTCATAAACAACTGTAACGCACTGCGGCTCCTCTGAAATATTTTAATATGTATTATATTATATGTCTAGCTACTTGCCTACGGTGCGTGTGATATTGGAGTTGATAAATCGTGGTCCAACTACTCAATGAACGCTTGACTCACTCAGTTAACTATTTAATTACTAAATAAATATTGGTAATGGGTCAGTCCACGAAGTTGACTAGCTTTGAATAATGTGCATACCACTGTTGCCTGCCTGCCATCATCTGCGTGGGAAGTATCATATTACGAGTGCAGTAGGTGGTCGAATGTTCAATCTTTGGCTGGTGTAGGGAAATTATTAACGTCCTCCCTCAGTCAAGACAGCCTAGTTGTCTTCTTCTCTTGTAATATAGATAAATATATTAAAATCTATAAGGAAATCCGATGATGAAGACAGGGATACGAGAGTTTGTAGAAGAAGGCCACGAGTGATGGAAGCTAGGGGTGAACAGAACCGGACCGCAGACCGGACCGGACCGGAAAACCGGACCGGATTTCCGATCCGGTCCGGTCCTTTTTCTTAAAATGCGGTCCGGTCCGGACCGGACCGGATAAATCCGGTTATCCGGTCCGGTCCGGTCCTCTTTAATAATAAATGCGGTCCGGACCGGACCGGACCGCATTTATTAAAAAAATAAAAAAATATATTTTTAATACAAATTATAAACATAAAACGTTTAATTTTTATCTAAACTAAAACTTAACATTTTTATATACACTTCCCATTTGAAATTAACCTAAAAAAAATTTTGAAAAAATTTTAAAAAATTAAAAAAATTGAAAAAAATTTTAAAAAAATTAAAACCGGTCCGGACCACTTAAGTGGTCCGGACCGGACCGCATTTAGTGAAACCGGACCGGACCGGACCACTTATAAGTGGTCCGGTCCGGTCCTATATTATTTAAGGACCGCAATGCGGTCCGGACCGGAATGCGGTCCGAAAAACCGGACCGCATTCCGGTTGTGCAGCCCTAATGGAAGCTATGACGTACGTTATATTTATCGTATTTTCATGGTGACGTGGCTGAGACGGGTACCAAGCGTGTCGGTATTGGGCTTCAAGAAAAACGAAGATAGCTGTGTTTTCGAATTTGTACAGCTAGCTGTCACCGATCGCGCACACATCATCGTTTTCTCGGTCTGAAGTTTTCGTATCCTTGTTGCCCCTATTTTGTTTTTGGAGTGTCTTTAATTGCTGCTATTGACCGAAAGCTCAATAGCTCTTTAATTGCCTGCCTGCCTGCCTAGTTCATCTAAGCTCATCGATCTGCTAGTGATTTGATACCTTTAGATACTGTATATGTTGTCGGCAGCAAAAATTTAAAAAGAAAAATAAAACCAAAAATGGATAAGGGAGAAAAAAAGTCTTGAGCAAGAACAAATAACTATGATAGTTCACTTCATCGACTAGTTAATTGAAACCAGCACCGAGCAGTTCTTTTTCTCTCACTTTTTGCTTCTGTTTTATAGATTCGGTGCAAACTGGAGTTGTACAACTAGCCGCGGTTTTGGATGCTGAACGTGGTAATGATCGGGTATTTTGATACACAGAAGTGGTCCCGGCGAAATGGGCATCGGAGTTCCATACTTGAACATAATTCGCTTGTTTCTTGGGAAAAGTACAAGGTCAAATTTCTTACGACCGTGCATGTTATGTCATTTGGGTTTGTTTGCCTTTATTTTTTTAAACCCAACACAAAATTTTGTTCGATTTTGGAAAGCTGTCACGTGAATTTAAATAATAAAATTTTTATTTTTTTATCAACTTAAAC
Organism: Myrica gale; assembly: GCA_963930655.1. Classification (NCBI taxonomy): domain Eukaryota; kingdom Viridiplantae; phylum Streptophyta; class Magnoliopsida; order Fagales; family Myricaceae; genus Myrica; species Myrica gale. Next base: position 7,687,241 of record OZ005609.1, on the reverse strand, counting down.
TTTTGAGATGAGTGATAGATTCACATGGTATCAGAGCTAAGGTTCTGAGTTAAAGACTTAACTCCACACTCTATCCTAATTTTAATTAAATATTACACGTGTTGAATCTCTCAATTAAAGGAGAGTTCGGTCCACACATGAGGAGAAGCCAAGTGATCCTGCAAGAATCACCGAGGGGGGTGGTCTCGGGTCTAGAGACTCTGACGGCCAAGTTAGATCTCAAGAAGATTTTGAGTGCTTAGAGAATGAAGTTAAGCGTCTCTAAGGAGGAGAATACCTGGGTTTTATACATGCACCGACATCATAGTCCTATTAGGAGACTACCTCTTAAAGTAATATAGTTGTATTAGGAGAGTGTCCCCGACCATTCGAATTGCCATGAGCAGTTCTCTGGTGGCTAGACTTTTATGTGAGATCATATGCTAGACTCTATGTGAGGTCAGATAATCGGGACTGATCAACTGTTAATGGGCCCGAGCCAAGTGGTCTGGTCTGAGGAGGGCCAAGTATTTCATGGCCCATCAGTAGTCTCCCATTTTTCAACTTAAAAGATGATGCAGGTCGGACTGAAGATCGAGCCCCCTGATCGGGTCAGTTGTCCTGCTGCCCTGTCCTAGTTCTCTTAGTGGCGTGGTCGGCCTTCCAGGAAGTGTGGTTGAAGAGGGCGAATGCTCGACAACCCCTTATCGTGAGGAGAACCCCTGAAGACCTGCTTTCTTTTTGTCTTTTCATAGTGGCGAGCAATACCTCGACCACTGCTGAGATCTAGTTCCGAGCAGAGTACTCTGAAGAGGTTCGACCGCTGCTGAGATATCGTCCCGAGCAGGGTACTTTGGAGAAGTTCGACTGCTGTTGATCTCGTCCCGAGCAGGGTACTTTGGAGAAGTTAGACCGCTGCTGAGATCTCGTCCCGAGCAGGGTACTCTGGAGAGGTTTGACTGTTGCTGAGATCTTGTCCCAATCAGGATTTTCAGTGGAGTTCGACCATATCTGAAAGTAAGAAGAAGAGAGGGCGTCCTCGAATATGGAGACTCTAATGCCTCAGTTAGATCTCAATAAGATTTTAGAATTAGAAGACTAATCCAGCTTGAGAAAATATAAAGGGGGACTTGCGATCAAGTTGACTACTGCATGGGTACTAGCCGACGCAGGGTACTCGGGAGACTTGCGATAGAGTACACCACTGTCCGTGTACAAGTCGACGCAGGATACGTGAGAGACTTGCGATTGAGTTGACCACTGTCCGAGTACGAGCCGACGTAGGATACTCGGGAGACTTGCGATCGAGTTGATCAGACCTGAAATTTATAAGAAAAGGGCAGCATGGGCTGAACTACATCTGAACTTGTGGAAGATCTTTGAGCTTCCACTTATAATTTGGCTTTTGAATATGCATTATCACATTTCCCTGGCTTGTCAGACAGCTTTGAGAGATGATATATTTTTTGTGCGCCAGGATCAACTGTTATGGTCTGCTTTTTTTCGACAAGTTGTGTTATCATATAACCCTTTTGGAATGAAAAATTGTTACTGACATACTCCTGAATAACGTATATGTCTTCATTATTCGCCCAATTCATCTCAATCATGTTGTTCGGGGGGAGTATGATCTCTGCTTAAATCATGTCTCGGGCTGGATATGACATTGAACCATACCTCTTTAAGGAACCTGCCCCTGGCAGGGCGTGTGATCGAGTCAAACCTGCGGGAATATTGTCCTGAGCAGTGTGCTCGGCGGAGTTGACCCTATGCAGGGATCTTATCCTAGGTAGGGTGCTCGACGCTATCGGGCCTCTACGAGATCTTATCCCAGGCAGGGCATGTGATCGAGTTAAGCCTACAGGGATCTTGTCCCGAGCAAGGTGCTCGACGGAGTTGACCCTCTGTAGGGATCTTGTCCCGGGCAGGACATGTGATCGAATCAAGTCTGAGGGATCTTGTCCCAGGCATGGTGCTCGGCGGAGTTGACCCTCTGCAGGGATCTTGTCCCACGCAGGATGCTCAACGTTATCGTGATATTCAAACAAACTGACCGATGCTAGCTCTGCAAAATTGGAAATAAGATTATCACAAGGAGTTAATAAAATAATATGTGTATCGACTACCATGCATTGCCTATTGGTAATACTTCTTCAAATGAGCAACAAACATATCTTCACAATCTATGTGGTCTTGGGCCTCCCTCATGTCTTCACCAAAGTTGGTGAGATTCTTTCGGAGGAGATACTTCAGAAAATCACAAGGCTAAAGGCCAATGGTCAAGCCAATGAGCTTAGTTTCTTCGGTAATGCGAGAAATAACTATTGTCTCCTAATTTAACCTAGTAAGGTATGTCCGAAGGCTTTCTCGAGGTGCATGCTTAAAGCTGAACAAGTAAGAAAACGACCTGTTAAACATCATGTTGGAGATACAGTGGCTCATGAAAATCGCACTGAGGGTGTCAAAGTCGACAACGGACCCCGGCGGCAAATTAGAGAACCACCTCTGGGCTGGCCCCTTTAGGGTGAGGGAAAAGGCACGACAGATGATTGGATCTGCATATGATTGGACGTGCATATGGAGGCGGAAGATCTCGACATGATCGCAGGGGTCTCCCGAGTCATTGAAGAGGTCAATAGTCGACATGCGGAATCGTTGGAGCAGTGGGCAAGAGAGCATCTTATCAGTGAACGGGGAACTACTGAGCTGAGATGTCGCAGTAGGAACCCTGACCTTGGTAGACTCCATGTCAGCGAGCTTCTACTCGAGCAACTAAATTTGCTCGGTCTGGGCCACCATTTGTGTCTGAAGAATGTCATATCGAGCCCTCAGGAACAGTGGCTGAGGCACGAGACTTGGGCTGAGACGGTGACGGGGGAGGAGATGGAGGAGGGGGTGATGTAAACCCTCCAACCTGTGAACCAGGTTTTCCACGTTTTAGCCACAACGGCTAACAAGGCGTCTGCCACAGGAGGCGTGCTGGCAACTACACCGAACTTAACAACACTGTTTTGATTATCTGGAGTGGAGGCCATTTGAGTGAAATTACGCCATATAACAATGGTAACGAGGGGTGCAAGAGATATGGTCGCAAGAAGCTGTGATGAACGTGTATTGTTTATAAGTGGTTCTTTTCGAGAATTCTCACAGATGACGCCAAATGATGATGTCAAGAATCACCACAATGCTCGGAATTCAAGTAATACTACAAGAATCACCGAGGGGGTGGCCTCGTCCGGAGACTTCAACAGCCAAGTTAGATTTCAAGAAGATGTTGAGTGCTTAGAGAATGAAGTTAAGCGTCTTTAATGAGGAGAATACCTGAGTTTTATACCTGTATCGGCGTCGTAGTCCTATTAGGAGACTACCTCTTAAGGTAATATAGTTGTATTAGGAGAGTGCCCCGACCATTCGTATTGCCATGAGGAGTTCTCGGGTGGCTAGACTTCTATATGAGATCGGATGCTAGACTCTTATGCGAGGTCGGAAAGTCAGGACTTACCAACTGATTAATAGGTCCGAGCCCCAGTGGTTTGGTCTGAGGAGGGCCGAGTATTTCATGGCCCATCAAGTACTACGGTCAAATTTCTTAGGACCGTGCATGTCATTTTATTTGGATGCGTTTGGCTTTCGTTTCTTAAACCCAACACAAAATTTTGTGCGACTTTGGAAAGTTGTCACGTCGCTTCTCGGTATCATCTGTAACATGAGCACTGTTAGAGAATATAATTCAAATAAAAAATATTTCTCTTTTTATCGACTTAAGTTTTTGGGATGAGTGACAAATTCACATTGTATCAGAGCTAAGGTCTTGAGTTCAATACCTAACTCTACACTCTATTCTAATTGAAGGAGAGTTCGATCAACACTTAAGGAGAAGTGTTAGATAATATCATTCAAATAAAAAAAATCTTCATCTTTTTATCGGATTAAATTTTGTAGACGAGTGACAGATTCACGTATACTTATCCGATATGTCCAATCTAGTAAAAGGAGTGGGTACTTTTTCCGTGCATGCCTTGTCTGAATAGAATAGAGGATGAAATAGGAAATTTTGTTGCGTTCTTACGCTTCTCACCCAATCCAAGCACGTGTGGATAATGCATTCGTCGGCTAGATTACCATTTTTTTTCTCTTATGTCGGCTAGTTACAAAAGAGTGTTCTGGGATGCTGGAGTCGGCAGTCTCTCGTCCATGCATAAAAATGTACTATTATGCGAAGATATTATTAATATGTGGCAATATAGGGTCTAAGATATAAATATTAGCAACTAATTAATCTCTCTTTTTGCCTAGAGAACAATTAAACCCTTTTTCAGAAATCGGAAGATAACCAAATCAGAATTTTTTAATTTATGCGTTATTTTTTGCATATATATGATTTCTTGGTAAATTGTCTGCACGTCAAACGAATTCTTTTTTTTTCTAGGTAACAGAGGTGAGGGAACAGACCAAGCTTGCATCTAGAGAGGGTCGACCTCGGGACCGATCCCTCCCTAAGGGGAGGGGTGCTAGTAAGAGTAGCTTAACGAAGTTAAAAAGAATATACCGTAGAGTATGGAGAGGAAATGGATTAATTTGCCTTTTCTAAATAACCCAGGTAGCTTTAAGTACGTTTAAGGAATTTAAAGATAACTTGTCTTTTTTAGTGTTAGGATCGTGAGGTAAAAGGATCTAGTCGGTGGCTCGCTAGACGTCGATGTTTCCTTCTATGTGGATGACATTTCCATTGTTAGATATGTCAGTGGCATTGACTCCATGTTTCTCGTTCTAAGAGCCGGGGCTGTTCCTGGAAGATGCACAGGTCGTGAAAGCAGTGAAATGGACCATCACAACAAAGGTTAAACGAGAAGGGGTTCGATTACTATTAGAGTTAGTCCCACATTGTTAAAGCAATGTGGGCTATTGTAATCAAAGACTTATAAATGAAGCCTCTATGTAATCTCATCCTTACATCAGTGAGTACACACATCTGTCCATTTGGGCCTTCCCACAGTGGATGTAGGTCTATGGACCGAACCACTTAAATCTTGTGTCTCACTTCTCCTCTCTCTCTCTTAGTCTAAATTTTTATTCTCTTTTATTTTAGTCTTAACATGGTATCAGAGCCATTTCGATCCTGTGGCCCATTTTGGCTCAGGCTGGTCAGCACTCTTGTTGGCTTAGCTTGGCCTAGTTTAGGCCTAGTCCAGTCTGGCCTATTTTAGTTCTTCTCTCGGGCCTTCCGGCGCCCCGTCCGGCATTCCTCCGGCGACCTTCCGGCGTCTTCTCTCGGGCCTTCCGGCGCCCCGTCCGGCATTCCTCTGACGACCTTCCGACGTCTTCCCCATTCCGGCGACCCTCTCCGGCCATCTTCAGGCGATTGTCGGCCTCTCTCCGGTCAGATTCCGGCCAACTTCCGGCGACTGTCTACCCTTCTCCGGCCATCCTCCGGCGCCATTTTTTTCTTATGGGGAATTTCTTTTTCTAGTCCAAACTCAACGTGTATCCACCTTGCGTTTGCGGGGGAGTATTAGAGTTAGTCCCACATTGCTAAAGCAATGTGGGCTATTGTAATCAAAGGCTTATAAATGAAGCATCTATGTAATCTCATCCTTACACCAGTGAGTACACACATCTGCCCATTTGGGCCTTCCCACAGTGGATGTAGGTCTATGGACCGAACCACTTAAATCTTGTGTCTCACTTCTCCTCTCTCTCTCTCTTAGTCTAAATTTTTATTCTCTTTTATTTTAGTCTTAACAATTACTGTGTTGATCCTTAAGGTGCTGATAGCTGCTGATGGGCATCTACGATCAAATTTTTAAGACTTAAAGAGCAACTTTCTTGTAGTGGAACCAGCTTGTTCACTCAATTTTTTTGATAAGATTAAAGAATATCTTATACATATAAATCTTCTTTTTTTTCTACGACATATAAAAAAAAATTGTTTAAAAGTTGTGACTGCTTTTATGGAGTTGATGGTCGGCCAATTATTTAAAAGTTTGACTCACCTACTACTCCCTACAAAGTTCTCCTTTAGTTATTTAACAATTATTTATTTCTTTTTTTTGCAATTGCTAAGCCCATATGTTTAATATTGATCACTTTGTGGATAATGGGTCGCAATGCATTCCTGGCATGCCTATTGTATTACAAATACGTACGGTATGAGAGTCAAGTGCAGTTTCATTAATTTGGCTGGTGGAATGTCCTCCACCGATCAAAACATCGGCTCCACCTCCACTGCTTGGTTGTCTGATTCCTCTGAGCAGCTCACTATATTATTGTCTCTCAATCAATAGAAAGAAGCATGTATCCGCCTAACCCAATGATTTAGAAGTCGGTGGTATGGGCTAACCAAGTCGATCAACATTACGTTCCCAATTAAAAAAGAAAAGAAAAGAAAAGGATTTTGAAATATGATGGCGATCGAATGCTAAATCTCTTCAACTGTGATTTAGCCGAGGACAATTTGGCCGATCCATGTTTTTGAAAAGTATTTCTCCATGGTGACGGCCGACGGGAATTAATGTGGGCTTGAGTGTGTTGGCATTTGCTTGGAGAGATGAGCTGAATAGAGCTGGGTTCCAGCTTTTACAGCTGTGTTGTGTCTTTGTTTCAGGCACTCAGCTCCCCCCAAGTCCCACAATCACATCATCTTTGTTTTCTGCGAGGCTTTAGCCATATCGTGTACGTCCCCAAGCACATCATGTAGGCAAAAGTTATGAGAGTGAAAACTATCTGTCAGTGAATGGGAGTGGGAGAGATTAGAAGATTAAAAATGTGATAATTGAAAAAATATTACATCATTTAATAATCATTAAATGACGTACAATAACCGTGGCCAATCAGGTATATAGTATCATTCCTATATTTTGGGCGCAGGAAAAGTGGGGGAAAAAATTGAGTAAAAAAGGTAATAGATTCACGTTGATTTTGCTGGAAAACAGAAAAAACAAGCACCAATCATCTCCCCGAATAAGAAATTTTAAAAACCGTTTATCATAAGAAAAGAAACAAAGAAAAAAGTGGTCAAAAACCATGGCTAGCTATAGCTAAGCCACTCGAGAACACCGACATTCCATCCACCATGTAATATAGAAGTGTGCCTGCTCTAGATGATTCCCAAATGAATTTCTTTACCAGATACTTCCTGACTAGTCACTATGATACAGCTCTCTCTCTTTTTCTTTTTCTTTTCCTTTTTAATTTTCCCTTACGCGTAAACATTAATTATTCTCATATGAACGTCCTTTCCCTGCATGCACCTATCTGTTCCTGCCTCCGTGCGGTTGCTATAAATAGCAGCACCCTTATCTCGCTTCTTCACACAATTAGATACTGAGATTTCAACTAGGCGTTGAACAAAAAAAGCTCCAGTTCGATCCCAAGTCTTTATACTCATGGCTATCTCCAAGGCTTTAATTGCTTCTATTCTCATTTCCCTTCTAGTTCTTCAACTAGCTGAAGCTGATCAGCTGGTAAAGTATTCTCATTCTTCTGATCATGATGATTGCTCTGTTTTCTCTTCCTGTTTCTTTTCTGTATATTACGTGAACGTGGCGAAGCTCTGTCTCTTTCTAACAAAAATAGCACGCTGTTGACGGATGCAGGTGAACAACAACGGGGCTCAGGGTACTCTCTCGGCAAAAATAGGTGACTTTTTCATCCTCTTCTTCCATCCTTTTGTTATCTTTTGATTGAATCATATATAATTGATCACTTGACTAACGTTGTAACTAAATATGCTTCGTCCTTACAGATTGTGGAGGAGCATGTGCTTTTAGATGCAGTCTATCGTCTAGGCCGAACCTCTGCAAGAGGGCATGCGGAAGTTGCTGCTCCCGCTGCAGCTGCGTTCCTCCAGGCACTTCCGGTAATCATAAGGCCTGCCCCTGCTACGCCAACATAATCACCCGTGGCAACAAACACAAGTGCCCTTAAATAGAAGTCGCGAAAAGACTCTGCTGGACTGCTGGTGTCATCTAAGACAGAAAAAAATAAGAATTAGGGACGTCGGAAATGAAACTGTGTGACATTAATTTGTCATTGGTTTGGGATTTTAGTTGCGTATCGGAGTTGTTCTTTCGTTGTAAAGTCTTTTCGGCTTATGTTAAATAAAATAATGAAGTTAAAATCTTTACTTCTGACCTCTTCGCTAGTTTTTCAAGGAAAGAAGCCTTGCACGACTCCTTAATTTGACTCGTTTTCTCAACAGAGATCCAACTTGAACAGTTTACCATGTCACAACTGCGGTTTATTTCTTTTTAAAATAAAAAAATTCTGGGCACTATCCCGAGGGATACTGATTCTCTCGAGGAGAGATTTTTAAAGATGTCATTAGAGATAGGATTACAATTTTTTAATGAGTTGAGATTAATTTAAATATATTTATATAAATAATATTATTTATTAAATAACATAAATTAATTAAAATCATTACATTTTTTAAATAAAATGCAGTGTATTCATATACCTTCGAAAATTTCTCCTTAGAAGGGAACCGTTAACCAATCCTTCGTGCTTCTTTTAGGACTCGAAACTGTATAGCCGAAGAAATGATACAGGACAGTAGACAAACAAATTTTGTGCGAATGAGCACTTGCCCAATCCAGTAGAAGGACGGCGTCGTCTTTTTCATTGCATGCCTTGTCTGAATAGAAATTAAAAGTGGCGGTAAGGAATGAATTCGAACGGCAAAAGTCTTAAAAGAAAATTGATAAAAAAATATATTTTAAAGACCTTAACATATTAAAAATTATAGATTAAAAATATTATTTTCTCGTAGAAAATCAATGCCCGATTAAGTATTCGTTACGAATTTGATCCTTAATCCCAACATCACATTCTTAAATAAATTTATGTAATTTTGGGTCAGCATCCGAGACTAAACAAAAGACGAAATCTTTTCGAATTAGTATTTCGTTTAAGAAGTAATAACTACGTTCAAAAGACGAAATCTTTTCGAATTAGTATTCGTTTAAGAAGTAATAACTACGTTAGGAAGTAAGTATTAGACCACTGACATACTATTTTATCAAAAATTTATCAATTTTCTAAACAAAAAAATAAAATAAAATTCATCAATCAATAAGTGGTGTGATAGCATTAAAGATGAAATTCTTGTTGTTTAAGAGACCAATTGGAGCATCAACGCCCATATTAATCAAAGCAAGTACCACACCCAGCGTATCAAACTTTAGAGCTTGAAAGCTTAAAATTTGGTAAGATGTAATTTCATAGTGAACAAAAATCATAGATATTGCATTAAGGTGTCCTTTTTGGAAAACGTAATAATAGGTGGATGGGTTAATGATCGTGCGGAAATATCTTGAAAACATGGGACAACCAGTTTGTAGCACCAGGAGATCACATTGTTCAACAAATGACTCAACTGGGATATAAAATGGCAAGGAAAACACTCGAATGATTGGGCTCTAGCAAGCACAGCATCAGCCTTTCATGTAGAGTCTTTAGCTAGTTTCATTGTCCAGAGTTTTCTATTAAACTAACAACATCGTGAACGAGTTTATTCTGCAAATTTTTGGGGATCATTGGAGGCAAAATGCCAGCCTTAGAAAGGGATTCACTGCAGAACACCATTCTCCATACACAGCTCAAATGAAAATGAACAATGTCAGAACAAGGGGGCTGGCTGAGACTTTTGGGCGGGCAAGGGGGCGGGCCAGGGGTAAATACATATAAAACTAACAGCATGATGGTTATCTTCTCAACTGCCCACGTAGAATTCATAGGCTAAAAAATGCATAATTAAAATCTTCTACGTTTGACTGATGTTTCTTTTCTCTCCAGGGAACATTATCGAATGTGATGTGTTTGATCCCCCCTTTTAACAGTTTTTTTTCGAAGTCTTGAACAGTACTTTAATGTGATGTGTTTGATCCCCTTAACAGTTAACAGTCTACTTTCCTTATTTCCTTTCTTTGCCAAGAAAAGAGAAGGAATTAGTTCAATGTGACAAGAGGTGATTTTACTGAATCTTTTATATTTATAAGTCACATTCATATACAAAAAGAGGAAAATAATTTTAATTCTTCCTGAATTTTAAGAATGTGAACTTTTTGTACTAATTGTATTAAAATTATTAAGAGTCCCAGATTATAAGTAAAAAATAGATCTATAGACCGAACTATTCACTTCTCTCATCATCTCCCTTCCTTCCTCTTTATAAGTGGCAGAGATTAGAAGATATACTATTGTCGCACATAAATAGTGTCAATTTTCTTTGGAATACGGGGGAATGAAAATAGTTACTTGAAACAACATACTGATATGACTCGTACAGTCAACTGCTTTGGCATGAAATCCATCAGGATCTCAGTGCTATTTAGTATCATTGGAATGGTAGATACCATAAGCTTATAAACTTCTAAACGATGACATAAACTCTCGGCTTAGACCTCTAGGGGGTAAAAGAACAGATGCAAAGAAAAAAAAAGAGAAAAGATCGAATAGCTCATACTGCTACACTCAACAAGCCATAGCAACATTCCGATCACCGAGACTCAAAAACAGGAATATGCAAAAGATCACGAATTACATGCCTACAGAAACTCCTATCCAGCCACGTCTAGAATCGGGTAGCAGCTGAAGTTCTTTTCTGTTCTTTTCTCTTTAGTTGTCCTGGTGGGGACAAGTTCAGAGTTCCGCGTCGCGGTCTCGACCAGCTATATGATGTTTAATCTCCTGCGCCTTCTCCTTGGCAGCGTCAGAGTTGGGAGCAGTGGTTTCCTTGGTCGACTCTAAGGTCTCTGCTGCTTTCTTTTTTGCTGCATCATAAGCCTCCTCAGCTTTTTCCTTGGTCCAACTTAGCTGTTCCTCTGTTTCCGACTCCTTTGTCTTAGCTTCCTCTGCCTTTTGAGATGCCTTGCCTTTTCCCTCCCCTGCTTTTTGGGATGCTCTCTCTTTTGCTTCGGAAGCTTTATCTGCGGCTTCCTTTGCCGTCTCAGATGCCTTCTCCTTTGCCTCTTCTGCCTTCAGAGACGCTCTTTCATTTGCTTCGGATGCTTTCTCCGCAGCTTCCCTGGCCGTCTGAGACGCCTTTTCCTTCGCCTCTTCTACCTTCTGGGATGCTCTCTCCTTTGCTTCATTGGCCGTCTCCTTTACCTGATTTTCTGTTTCACGGGCTTTCTCCGTCGCCACATTCTTTATTTTACTAGCCTTTTCCTTCGCTGCCTCCGCCGCCTCCCTGGCCTGCTCCTTCCCTGCATTTGTTATGTTACCAGCTTTCTCTGTAGCACCGGCTTTAGCGTCTCTAACCTTGTCTGCACCATATTGGCCGGCTCCTGCCAATTATTCCAACACAGTTGTGTTACCAAATTCAACTCCCCCTAATGCAAAGGAAGCAATAATCCTCCTAGAATTGTTCACCATTGTCCTTATATCTAAACACATGTTTATGGCAAAAATTTTAATAGCGACTCTCGTGTTCGTATTCTTCATCGTACTTAAAATAGACACACAGCGCTGGGGTATTTCTCTACTGAACTTGGACAAAAAAAAAATCAAACGTTGTGGGCATAAATAAAGATACAAACCAGAAGCAGCCTCCTGGACCTTGTCCTTGGTCTTCTTTGCAGCGTCAGACGCCTTGTCCGAAGCCTTGCTAGCAGATTCTTTGGACTCATCTTGAGTCAACCCAATTTTCTCCTTAGCCCACTCGGCCCACGACTCCGAAGCTGCTTTGGTCTCTCGCGCCGCCTCTGCCTCCTTATCCTGAGCATGTTTTGTCTTGCCCTTCGCTTCGTCACAGTCATGACAACCTTCCTCTTTTGTTGAGAGTATATTGCCGACGGTGGAGAGTGCTAGCACCACCAGCATCAGAAGCACCATAACAAGGAGCCGAGAAGGTTGTTTGGAAGCCATTAAGATGAAAATCAAACGAACTCACTGTCTTATACGTTGCAATATATCTGTATGAGAAAACGAAATAGATTGAAATACACGTTGTAGTAGTGTCAAAAGGATGAGAGCAAGTAGGAAAAAGGAGGCTGGGGGAGGGATTTAAAAGAAGAGGACGATGAGCATGGGCAAAGACACTTAAGACATGTGTCAGGCAACGTGTCAAGCTTCGAATGTGGCAAGTTTTGTGAGCTCCCCGTGTGTCGCATTATAGAATAGAGGATCAAATAGGAAATTTTGTTGCGTTCTTACGTGTGGATAATGCATTCGTCGGCAGTCGGCTAGTTTCAAAATCGACTAATCGAGTGTTCTGGGACGCTGGAGTCGGCAATATAGGCTCTAAGATGCAAATATCAGCAACTAATTAAGCTCTCTCTCTTTTGTTTTTTCCTTTTTTCTTTTTTACCAGCTTAACGAAGTTACAAGAAGATTCGGTAGAGTACGGAGAGGATGTGGGTTTGCTTTTCCTCAATGTACAGCTGTAAGGCACCAAATTTGGGTTATGTTTGTCAGGTAAGAGTTTTAGTACAGAGTATTGTTAGTATTGAGTTTAGTAAAAAAAATGAACAGAAGTAATTTTTTTATACGAGAGATTATATTTTAGTATTTTATTGAGAGTCAGTCAAATATTTTGTGATTTTTACTACAAACGCACATATTTGAAATAGGAATTATACTAGAGGAGAGGGGTGAACTGGTCACTTTTCAGCCCACCGTCAACCGAACTGGGTTCGGGTGATGTATTTTATAAAGCGACGGCCGAACTGCTGGATTCGATGGTCGGTTTGGCTTAAAGAAAAAAACAACACTAATTTTTTAGATTCGGCACCGTTCGAAAAGTTGGAATCCCAACTTCTCTTGAGCTAACTGAGTTCGAATAACAGTACGAAATGAGAATAGACAAATTAACATAAAAACTGAGGTTTAAAAAAACTAAAAAAATGTAAATAGGGAGCAAGAAACTGATGAGAGAAAATAGTTGCAGATCGCATTCTCTAAGACAGCGTGTCATGTGTTACGATTTCTTTTTGGTTGGCAAGAAACTGATGAGAGAAAATGGAGAAGGATCCTAGGAGGAACCACCAGTTGAGTGCCGCCGCCTCCTTCGTGCAATCGTGAGAAAGAGAGCTAGGGCGCGCTGTGTGGCTGCCTGAGAGAGATAGAGAGGGGGCGTGTGAGAGAGACGCCGGCGGGGTGGGGGCGGCTGCTGGCTAAGGTTTCAGAAAGGTGTTGGGGAAAACACCAGTGTTGAAAACTGAAGAGTGAAGCAGGGGAGGGGGAAAAAGCATACAGAGGGGGAGAGACGACGTCGTCCCACATCTGAAAAAAAAAAGTAGAATTATATTACTAACCTCAGTTGGCCCATTGGATCTGACCCAGTCGGTTTTGGGAGAACCAGAGCCGACAGCTAAACCGGACTGACCCAGAACCAGCCGACCCAGACGATTTTTCGGGCAAGTTTGGGTGGCCCGGTCGATTTTGACCCAAAATTGTACAGGCCTAGTTCAAACTCAGGTCATGGAATTGAGCTGAAACACGAGGTCTTAATATTCCTTTCTAAATAAGTTATCTTTAAGTAGGTTTAAGGAAACAGCTTGTAATTCACTCAATTTATTTGATAAAATTAAAGAATATCTTATACATATCTTCTTAAAGCTAGCATGGGTTCCAAAATTATTACTACTTGTATGGAGTTGATCGTCGGCCAATTATTTAAAAGTTTTGACTCACCCACTTCCCTACAAAGTTGTCTCCTTAAATTATTTAACTATTCTTTCTTTCCTTTTTATTTTTTTGCAGTTGCTAAGCCCATGTGTTTATTGATCAGTACTATGTGGGTAATGGGTCGCAATGCATTCCTGGCATGCTTTTGTTTACAATATATCCTGCGACTTGGCCTATTGTATTACAAATATTGTATGAGAGACTGAGAGTCAACAGTTTCATTACTTTGGCTGATGGGATGTCCTCACCCATAAGGGCCATAACAACATCGGCTCCACTGCTTGGTTGTCTGATTCCTCTTTTGAGCAGCTCGCCATAATATTGTCCGTCCCTCAATAGAGAGCAGCACGTATCCTCCTAACCCAATGATTTAGAAGTCGATGGTACGGGCCAATCGAGTCGATCAACATTGCGTTCCCAAAAGAAGATATCTTTTCAACTGTGATTCAGCCGCGGACAAACCACAAAAAAGAAAAAGAAAAAAAGATTTAGCCGAGGACAATTTGGTCGATCCATTTTTTTGAAAACTATTTCTCCATATTAATGGGAATCTATGTGGGCTTGCGTGCATGTGTTGGCATTTGCCTCGAGAGATCAGCTGAATACAGCTGGGTTCCACCTTTTACAGCTGTGTTGTGTCTTTGTTCGAGTCAACCAGCTTCCACAAGTCCCACAATTACGACATAGCCTCTGTTTTCTGCGAAGCTTTCGCCATCTCATGTACGTCCCGAGTCCATGTTACAGCTGAATGGAATTATCGTTCCTATGAAAAGTGGGGAAAAATTGAGGCTGTTTTGCCAAAGGAAATATATGATTGTGCTGGAAAATAGAAAAAACAAGCACAAATCATCTCCCCGAATAAGAAATTTTTAAACCCGTTTATCTTAAAAAAGAAAAAGAAAAAGAGACCAACTGCTATAGCGAAGCCACTCGCACGAGAACACCAAAATACCATCCACCAAGTAATATAGAAGTGCCTGCTCTAGATGATTCCCAAATGAGTTTCTTTACCAGATACTGCCTGACCAGTCACTATGATACAGCTTTCTCTTTTTTCTTTTCCTTTTTCATTTTCCCTTACGCGTTAACATTAATTATTATCATATGAACGTCCTTTCCCTGCATGCACCTATCTCTGTCCCTGCCTCCGTGCGGTTGCTATAAATAGCAGCACCCTTATCTCGCTTCCTCACACAATTAGATACCGAGATTTCAACTAGGCGTTGAACAAAAAAAGCTCCAGTTCGATCCCAAGTCTCTATACTATACTCATGGCTATCTCCAAGGCTTTAATTGCTTCTATCCTCATTTCCCTTCTAGTTCTTCAACTCTCTGAAGCTGATCAGCTGGTAAAGTTTTCTCATTCTTCTAATCACGATGATTGCTCTGTTTTCTCTTCGTGTTTCTTTTATGTATATACGTGAACGTCGCAAAGCTTTGTCACTTTCTAACCAAAATAACACGCTGTTGACGGATGCAGGTGAACAACAACGGGACTCAGGTGAACAACAACGGGACTCAGGGTACTCTCTCGCCAAAAATAGGTGACCTCAATTATCTTCTTCCATCCTTTTGTTATTTGATACCTTTTGATTGGATCATATATATATAATTGATGACTTACACTAACGGTGTAACTACATATGCTTTGTCCTTACAGATTGTGGAGGAGCATGTGCTGTTAGATGCAGTCTATCGTCTAGGTTCAACCTCTGCAAGAGGGCATGCGGGAGTTGCTGCTCCCTCTGCAGCTGCGTTCCTCCAGGCACTTCCGGTAATCTTGAGGTCTGCCCCTGCTACGCCAACATAACCACCCGTGACAACAAAAGCAAGTGCCCTTAAATAGAAATCGCGAAAAGACTGTGCTGGTGTCATCTAAGACAGAAAAAATGAGAATTAGGGACGTCGGAAATGAAATTGTGTGACATTAATTAATTTGTCATTGGTTTGGGATTTGAGTTGTGTATCGGAGTTGTTCTTTCGTTGTAAAGTCTTTTCGGCGTACCGGAGTTGTTCTTTCGTTGAAGTCAAAATCTTTCCTTCTGACCTCTTCGCTAGTTTTTCAAGGAAAGAAGCCTTGCACGACTCCTTAATTTGACTCGTTTTCTCGACAGAGATCCAACTTGACCATGTGACAACTGCATGCGGTTTATTTCCTTTTAAAATAAAAAAGTTCTGGTCACTATCCTTTGTGCTTCTTTTAGGACTCGAACTCCAAAGTATAATGCCACATAGGACAGTAGACAAACACAGAAAATAATTGGAAATTTCAGCCTTATGAAAACCGTTGACTGTTTCTGAGTTCATCCTCTTACTTCACCAGCATGCAGATTGACGATTCTGGTTGAGTCAATACATTGGGGTATATTGCTCATTGAAGCCCATAACATTTCGGCCCAATTCATTCTTCCGAGAGCTAAAGGTCCAGAAAGCCCATAACAAGGAAAAGCATAATACAAACTAAAGGGGCTCCATGAATCTAACCTGCCAGTCAACAAAATTCAAACTACTTTTTGTGTCCCGGAACCGGAACCGGAACGGGAACAATTGGGGGGGAATTCGTGACACAACGGTTTTCGCACAGTTTTCTAGTAATGTAATCCTCATTGCTTTTACCAGTTTTGAAGCAACCGTCCAATTAGGTGCGTTAAGTAGCCGTAAAAAGAAACCAAAAATGATGGACCCTGTGATTACTTTTTGAGCCGCTGATCAATAAAGATATGAGCTACCAGACCTGTTCACCGCACTGAATTGAACGAGGCCATTTTGATTCTCCGCTGTCACGTTTCGGGAGGGCTAAAAGTAATGGTAGTAAAGGCCAAAGCCAACGAATACTTGGATTCTGAACGGTTAATACGCTTTCAAATGCTTTAGATAATAAATTTAAGCAAGTTTTCTTATCGTTTAATGAAAGCCAGAAGAAAGTTGTTTTTCATGTGCTCTCAGTGTTACTTCTCTTCGTCGTAACTTCAACCTTGTAAAGAAACAGTTCTGGTTTCTGTCTCTTGGTTGTCACGGCCATTAACATTAATGCAAGGCACGCTTTATCGTACACGACAACCATTGAAAATGTTCCATTCCAGTACCTACCCTATTTGTAGTTGTGAAAACTTATACCTACTCCTATTTATTACCAACCCATATAATTCTATAAATAAAGCCCCACTTTCACCTTCATGAATTCACGGATTTCGAGGTTAAGATCAGAACATAAAAGCCCTAGCTAGTTCCAAGCCTTAAAATCATGGCCGTCTCCAAAACTCTAATTGCTCAACTTCTCATTTTTCTGCTCATTCTCAACCTTGCTGAATCTTATCAACAGGTAAAAATTTTCCAGTACTCCCCCTTTCTTTGATTTTCTGTTTCCTCCCACCTGTTGAAAAGCCTCTTCATGAACACCAATAATTCTTTATCTGACATGTTTTAGGTGATCACAACCATGGTCGAGATCCCTTCCCCAGAAAAGATAGGTATATGATCTTTCACTCTTTGTATTCATTGAACATATGTGCTTTATTATAATACAGAGTTGAATAAATAACAGATTTATTAATCAAGCAAAAGAGTTTAATTGAGATGCAATATTCTTGTACTCTCCGCATGCCAGATTGTGACGCTGCTTGTGAAGCGAGGTGCCAATTGTCATCGAGGCCGCGCCTATGCAACAGGGCTTGTGGGACGTGTTGTGCCCGCTGCGACTGTGTTCCTCCTGGCACTTACGGCAACTATGATGCGTGCCCCTGCTATGCCAATATGACTACACATGGCGGCAGACACAAATGCCCTTAAGAATACCTTTCCTCAATTCTTGGTGTTCTTTGTGACATATATATCCTATAACCTTCTTAGATGAAGGGTAAGCATCGTGTAAAGGGATTATTAATGATAATAATATATTACTCAGATTCAGCCAAAGATATTGTACGTTGCTCTTAGCCCAAAAAACTAAAAATCATATGGTTGTAAACTGGTAATAAAGGGAACTCATTCATTTGGGTAGGGGCTTCATATCGGCGGTAATTCAACATTCAATTAGGAGCACCTCTGAAAAAAAAATTAGGAGCACCTCATCGGGCTTTGCGAAGATCAATCATTCTAAAATTGGGCCCCTTTGTTTATAAATGGCCCAAAAGGCATGTTGCTTCTGCACCTTGGCACAGAAAGGTGAGTTTGGCTCCTTTTTGGGTGCCCAATGGGATAGCTGAAGAATCAGAACAAACAACACCGCCACCCCGGAAAAAACAAAGGGAAAAAGAAAAGAAAAAAAAGAAAAGAGTGAGATGCCTCAAAAAGAGTGAAAATCATGGAATAGAATAGAGCAAGGAGACAACTCAAGAAAATAAATGGAACGTGGTGGAGTGAGTTTACTGATTTCTTATCCAAGGGAAGCTCTCTACAGTTAAGTTGACACTTTTGAAACGTAGCAAATAAAATAAACATGCCCGTAATCCATTCATTATATCGTAAGTCAGTACAAAGATGTAGTTCTGGGTAATTCAAAGCACAAAACATATTCCATTCCCACTAAACAAACGAGGAATCCCAAGAGGAGAACTCCTGCAGCTACGTACTCTCATTGCAGTCGTCGTCAGGCATCCTTGATCCTTCCCTCCTACATAGCTGTCGTGCCGCTCATGATTTCAAGTACGTAGTTTGTCTGGTTCAGTAATCGTCTTCTCTGTGGTCCTTCTATTTAAGAATCTTCGGGTTCCTTTTCTTGCTTTCTTCTTTTTCAGCATTGTACGCAACAGATGTATGAGGGTGTTTGTTAGGTTCCTCTACTCTTACCTTACCTTATGTATTCTTTCGTTAATCTAACATCAAAAGAACGCTTACTTTGAAACAAAAATCATAAAACAGCCCATGGATGTCTAAATAGCCTTTTCACCCTTTGTAGCAGTTTAAAGCGATTTCTGATTAGACAGATGCAGATGTTAAGAGATACAGATGAGCCGGAAGAAAAAAAGAATGAGAGTTAGCGGTGAAAGAGCAGGGGACAGGAAAAGCAGCAGCGTTTTCTTGGTCCGGCAAAATTGTTGACCCAAATCACGGCTAGTGAATCTACATGAAACTCGAACCATGAAATTAGGATTCAAATGGCCTAGAGCCTCGTGTTTCCACCTTCGTACCCACAAATTCAGAGTGTCCAGAAATTGAAAAAAGGAAAGTACATACGAACAGCATCTATAGTGGCGGACATGGTAAACATAATACCAGATAAGGACAATCGACAAGAGAAGGAAATATTCCACTCAATGATGCAGTGGAAAGCCAAGCCCTTCGTTGATTTGACAAGGAAGATAATTGTTGGGGTGAGAATGAAAGGGGTTGCAAATTTGTTCTCCTAATAAAAAAAATACTCTTTGGGTGTCTCCGCTGTATAGGAAGACCAGATTGGTATCTATGTTACAATGACTGAACGCACAAATCCAGCTGCCCACTAGACCCATTTGGCTATCTCATCTATCCGACTACAGAAGAATGCGCGATGTGATATTTGACCAATGCATCCATGGTGGGAAGTGTTAGTAGTTAGTTTTTAAGTACGAGCGAACGCCTCATCATCTCTTGAATTATTTTTTGGGTTGAGAAGACTCAAAACTGCCCAACTCTGGTATCAGAACTCAGATTTATCAGTAAGTCTCAAACTCAACAGTTTATGAGAGTTTCGAACTGGGGCGCTTAGGAGAGGAGAGAGACGCGCAACATGACCACTGAGGCACCTGACGCTTTTGTTATATTTAATGAAGTTTTAAATTACTTAAGCTTGTTTTCGCTTGGTTTGATTTTTAGTAAAACTTTACGTTTCGACTCTTCTTCTTCCTCAGCCCTAAATTTTTGAATTTTGCAGCGGTTACATGGCTTTTCGCCGACCAGTCGCCTCTCTCTCTTCATTTCCTCACCCGTTACATCCATTTTTGGCTAATTTGCGTAGTCTTTTCAACTCCATTGTAAAGATCTCGAAGTTTCTAGGTAAATCATGCGTTTTATCGTGTTTAATAGGAGATTTCGAAATGACATAAGTTTCAAACGTTATTCAATGAGTTTTTGGTTCAAATTTGAGTTGCCTCACCTATAAAAATAGGAGCTTGTTCAAAGGTCGAACACACCTCTCAAATCTGACCTCACAATCATTTTTTTAGCTTTTTCTCCCTTTCTATCTCACTGTTGGTTCTTGAAGAATTTCAGCTCTTAAGCGGTGTAGAATTCCGGCTCTTAAGCAGTGTGAGTATGCTCTAATGTTTCTCTACTCCAATCACATGTTTAATTCGTTTCAAATGTTTGAACGAATTATGCAACGTGAGATTCAAGTTTCAAATATCGTTTTGATCTCTAATTATTTTCCGGATTACTGTTAGGTTGTGCTAATAGCGGGGATATTGATTTTTCAAGCGAGTCAGGTAAGCGGGGTAACAATAAATTTTCCTCGATAATATGAAATGACGGGTTTTGAAAATTATACCGAAGTCTGTTTTGAATTCTTGGATTCAATGTTATTCAATTATTGTATATACTGAAATATGATTACTGTTTTATATTCTAAAATCTCAGTGGCAATGTGTATTACTGATTACTGTTATTACTGTCTTTGTTGGTACCAACTCATTGATTACTGATTACTGGTGCATCTATTTTTCGGAGTGATAGCACAACCCTGTCATATGGTAAATATGGCTTACTGATATTGCCTAAGGGAAATTTCTGAACTACTGAAAAATCTTTTGGAAATTTATTTTAAAAGATTATTATTAATATTTTTATTATCCGCTTACTGAGTTGTCGAACTCACTCCGTTAATATGTTTTTATCTTCAGAAAATTTAGAGAAACATGCTGAAGATCAAGCTTAGATGGCATGAGGGTTGAGATAGATGAGAATAGTTTTATTTTACATTGCAGTTTGTTTTATTGAGAGACTTTTACTTATGATTTTGAAAGTGAGGACTGTATTGAAGTTTATTATGAATAAATGAATTCTATATTTTGAGTTATTTGAAATAATGTTCAAAGAAAAAATTCACTGTTGGACCCTGCTGGGACTGGGGTGTGAGTGTGACAAAGATTATTGAGGTTAGTCTCACATCAGTTGTAGAAGGAGTTCGTGATTAGTTTATAAATGCGAGGGAAAAACTTATCTTTTGAACTAACTCTTGAGGTTAAGAAGGTCCAAGACCACCCAATATAGGAGTCATTGCTCTAAAAAAATTTCTTCTTCCCAAAAAAAATAGTGAGTATTGTCTC
Source organism: Myrica gale (assembly GCA_963930655.1). Taxonomy (NCBI): domain Eukaryota; kingdom Viridiplantae; phylum Streptophyta; class Magnoliopsida; order Fagales; family Myricaceae; genus Myrica; species Myrica gale. The sequence continues at coordinate 7,666,392 of OZ005609.1, read as the reverse complement.
ATTGTCTCATCTAGATAGATGTAAATCATAGGATTTTTTATTTACTCATTTGATCAGATTGTGAGCAATTACTGAAAGATTTAATCGAAGTCGTATGTGATTGAGCCACAAAAACCTTTACCAAATTGTATCCGGTGCAAAAGATTGCGTGCTTCAAAAGGGATTCGAAGATAAAAGGGCAGCCAAATTCTGCAGGACAAGCTAGAATTAAATGTAAAACGAAGATAGGCACCCTGAAATTGGTACAATTGGTGCTAAATCAAGCAAAGCCTATTCTTGCGTAGAAAAAAAAAACAAAAAAGCAAAGCCTATTCAGTGCTTTGGGCCCGCGGCCTATTATATAGGGGCCTCTTCCATTATTGCGTCCATTGGCTCGTTGCTCTTAATAATATTTTTGATACTCAGTAATTTCACTCTCTAATATTTTTATTTCAATAAAATAACTCTTCAAAATTTTCTTTACTCATTAAATCATCATTTTTCAATTTAAATAAATATAAAAATTAATTTAAATAATCTTTTTTTTTTACTAAATTCAACCTCCCAATATTTTTAAGGCTTAAATGCACCCACAGTCCCTGTGGTATGACAATGTTGTAAAAATGTCCCTGAGGTAATAAAAGTTGTAAATATGTCCCTGTGGTATATTTTTTGTTAAATTCATGTCCTTCCTTCAGTTCCCGTTAAAAACACTAACCGGATATTGCTGACGTGACCTTTTTCTTTGGCTTAAATGCACCCACAGTCCCTGTGGTATGACAATGTTGTAAATATGTCCCTAAGGTAATAAAAGTTGCAAATATGTCCCTGTGGTATGTTTTTTGTTAAATCCATGTCATTCCGTCAATTCCCGTTAAAAACACTAACTGGACATTGTTGACGTGGCTAGTTATTTTAATAAAGATTAGTCAACATACGAGCTGAAGCAATTTTCACTTGTTTGTTTTTTTGGTTTTCTTCAATCGTAGCCAATTTTTTTTTATGACGAGGAAATCCTCCAAAGCCGGACCATTTTGGCCCAACCCTAAAGTACAAATCCCGGCCCCCTGGACCGACCCCACAACCCAGAGAGCAAGTAAGTCAAGGGCGATAATGGGGTGTTGGAGCTCGAACTTTGGACATGTTAGAACCCAAGTCGAAACCGTAGCCAAAATTGGCCGTATTAAACAAATATATCGTTTATGTCTTTCATTACCGGGCATCTTGCTGAAGTTTTTATTTCTCTTTTCTTCTGTTATATGACAGTCTGTTATTGCTACAACCCACCTCCAGATAATCTCTCATTCTCTCTTTAGCAATAACAGACTGCCATATAACAGAAGAAAAGAGAAATAAAAACTTCAGCGGGTGGGTTGTAGTGAAATCTACAGTGATGTTCAGCCAATTTTGACGGGATGAAGAAAACCATATATTTGTTTGATCCGGCCAATTTTGGCTACGATTGAAGAAAACCAGAAAAACAAACAAGTGAAAATTGGTTCAGCTCGTACCAGCACGTACTTCACCCGTGCTGGTGGTGACCCCTTTCCCGAGACCGCTAACAACTCCACCCGTCATCAGCACGTGCTGGTGCCGTTTAATATTGAGTAGAAGGAAGTTTTTTTTTCGGTGACTGTGTTGACTAATCTTTATTAAAATAACTAGCCACGTCAGCAATGTCCTGTTAGTGTTTTTAACGGGAACTGACGGAATGACATGAATTTAACAAAAAACATACCACAGGGACATATTTGCAACTTTTATTACCTCAGGGACATATTTACAATATTGTCATACCACAGGGACTGTGGGTGCATTTAAGCCAAAGAAAAAGGCCACGTCAGCAATATCCGGTTAGTGTTTTTAACGGGAACTGACAGAAGGACATGAATTTAACAAAAAACATACCACATGGACATATTTGCAACTTTTATTACCTCAGGAACATTTTTACAACATTGTCATAACACAGGGACTCTGAGTGCATTTAAGCCTATTTTTAACACCAACATTTTTACAGCCAAACACATGTCAGGTCGAGATGTTGTTGCGGCTGGCAATCCAGACCATCAACGGTTCATGGACATGGTGGGGGTGAGAACGAAGGTTGGTTTGGTAATTGCAGCGTTAGCTACAGGAAAAATCTACAGGTCACGCAGCAATCGTGAATCCATCTGCCACGCCGAGGTGCAGAGAGCCAGAGAATCAAATGATCACCTTCCCCGTCAAATAACAGCCTACGAAGGAAAAAAACATTGCCTTACAGTGACCAATCAACCGCCGAGTCCTATGCCTTCCCTGTCCTCGTGACTGAGAACTTTTTCTAGAAGTCACGTCGCAGATTTCAGTGTGTCTCCAGTGAGAGAGATATTGAAATCCTTAACACGCTCGAGCTCACACTCCAGCAGGCGCGTCGAGGACTCGCACAGTGTCACAGTCTTCTGTTAATGGTACGTGTTTCTCACAGCATTAATCTCCTGACCTTTTCCACATAACCGGAAAATAAACCTTTTTTTTTAAAAAAAAAAATCTGAGGAAACTTGTATCAATTTCCACACAAAAAAAAAGTACAGAATATTTTTATCGTTGAGAAGAGAGAGAAGGCTTGGCCGCAGGAGCAAGCATGTTGTTCAGTACGGGGAGACGGTAAGCTATGCCACATGGCGAACATCCATGTGATTTGCGACTGTAGCCGTCGGTAAATGGAATTTGTTTCAGTTACTGCTTGTCAACCGTCTCAATCGCGGAGAAGGAAAGTACGTCGTCTCCAATGAGGAAACCATCGACGGCGAAATTGGGCCGAGGTTTCCAAGTAACGTATCAGCGCCGTGGGGTCTCAGCCTCTGCATGGTATGTAACTTGGACAGCTTACACGTTGGCATATTGTGAGTGCGGAAAGGATTGGGCTTTGTCCTATGTGGATGACACGTGGGAATTATTCTGTTTGATGCTTCGGTGATTATCCAACGGCTGCGAGGGACCACCGAGTGTGCACCGTCGATCGTGGAATGACGTGAGAATGGAGCTTGTGTATAAATGTCTGGAAAGAGAGAGAAAGAAAGGAGAAAAAGCGAGAGAAAGGGAAGGTGGTGGCAGTTTCGGGACGCATTTAAGCTCGACTTTACGGTGCGAAATCATCGGTTTTTTATTTTCCCCGTTTTCTTGTGGAACTAGTGAGCTGCGGGCGAGCATTCTGTGAGCGAAATGAGTTTGAGAGCTCTGATATGTGGATCAGTGGATCTGAATTGAGTTTTGGGAGTTGAAGTGGGTTTTCCTGAATTTTCTTTTTTGCCTTGAAGTTCCACTCTCTGACTTGATTTTCATCTCGTTCGATTACGCGGAGGAGTTTGTTGGATGTAATATCCGGAAAGGAAGACTTACTGGTTTTTGTTTCTGGGAGATTCGTTCATTAGTTGGTTCTTTTTCCTCCAACGAGAGAACTAATGTGATTATGTGATTCATCCAGTATTTTGACTGAAGGAGTTTCACGGGTATTTCAGAACTTTTCTGTGTCTGCCAGTTTGACCTCTCTGTAGCTCTCTGTGTGGCCCTTTATTGGGTCTGTTACTCCGCTTTATTTTACGAAGAACCTGATTCTCTGAACACGAGGAACGAATTACTTTTCTTACTTTCTTTTCTACCATCTCTTTGCTTGCTTTTTGTCTCTGCCTCCCCTGTCTCTTTTCTATTTCACCGACGAGATCCTCGCGAGCACTGCTACTCTAAGTTCAGAGAGATTTACATACGTGGCAACCAAATTGGCTTTTCTCTTTCTTTGGAAAACCCAAACGCCACTTTTTTCGGTTTTCTTTCCGGCGAGCTTTTCGGTAAAAAACTAATTTAACACCCAAAAATAATTCTCTCTCGCATTTAAGCTCGACTTTTTTCGGTTTTCTCTCCCTCTCTGTCTCTACGTTGTTGTCGTTCACTTCTTTACATTTGTCGTTCACTTCTTTACATTTTCCTTTCGTGTTCATAGCAAAACCGGAAACGATTTTCATTTTCTACAATTTCTCTGACCCGTTTTCTTTCCTTTGATTGAAGTAACTCAAATTCCGGAAACTCGAGTGGAAGTAAACAAATCGCTAAAAGGAAAAGATCCTGGCGGCCAGCGTTTCTCGTGGTTGGTCGGGTCGAATCGAATCTTAGCCGTCGAAGCTGTTTTTGAAATTCAGATGCTGGAAGCCTAGAAATGGACAAAGCTCGAGACGCGAGGCGTGGAGCTAGTCGGTTCTCTCCTGGCAAGCCCCACAAGCTATTCTTTGGTAAATTTCACTCGCACATAAAAGAAACAAACATAAAATAAATCCCCGACCTATTTGTACTTGTCGTTATCTGGGTGATCCTTGTTTCGCTTGGTGATAAGGTTCGCCGATTATGCGTGTCCCGTGTCCTTTGTTATCTCCTTTCCAGTGCGTTCTTGTTTTTTTATGTGTTTCTATTGTGTGTGATTTTGAAGGGTCGGATTGTGTTGGTGGGGACTTTGTACATTCGGAAGGATCGAAGAAAGAGAGGCTAACAAGATTGAGTGTTGTTGGCAGAACAAGCTCGAGCTACGAAGACTCCGAAATGGGTTGCGATGTCTCCGACAGAGAAGACGAGCTCCGGTTACAAGCACCGTCAATGAGTATCGATTCTAGCAAGAGATTTAAGGTTCCCAAAAAGGTTGACAATTTTTGATGAGTCGAAGCTTTTTATTGTTCACGTTTCATGATTGGGTAGTTTAAAACACCCCCCTTCTTTAAATTTTTTGTACAGTTTTTTGATGACTGCAATGGCGTTGATCATGCCTCTGTTCCGAGAAAACTACGTTCAGGTACGTTGTTCATGAATCAAACTCTGTAAGTTTTTGTTTTTTGCTTTTTATTTTTGTTTAACTTTCTTCAACTGGAGTGTGCAATTTTATTTTTGTACTGTATTCTTTGATTTTATTTTTGAACTCGGAGACTAATGTTTAATTTTCAAAGTCCTTTTTGTTTGGTGGGTCTTCTGGGAATTCTCAGTTTGGATTAGGACTGAAGCAAAACTGAAGCTGTTTGCTTTTTCTTTATATTTCTGGACGAAGATTCTGTGTGTTTTCACTTCACTCTATTTAATACGTTGATGCTGCGACTTTTATGGTGCATTTGTTCTTTTAAATTAAATTAGTATAATGGTATTTGAGATTTTGGTTCATTCTGTTCTTAGGTTCACTTTTCCAATTGAGATACTTTCGCTTTTAGCGAATCAGAAAGCTTTTCTGTATTCAATTTTAAAAAGTAATGCGTCTTATTTTTTATGGGACTGATGTTTTGGAATTTTCTCTTTCACACTTACAGCCATGAAGAAGCGCAGTCGCGAATCTATTTCTCCACCTTTACCAGATTCAAAGAAGCTGAACCATACAATCAGTGGAGTAGAAGAATCACCCCTAAAGAATGGAATAAAGAAATCCAAACTGAACATAGTTAGTCCTCTCTAGGTCTCCACTATCAAAATATCCGTCTTTTGCTTTTTTCGTTTAGCAATTCAAGTACCAGTCTTGGAATTGTTTTTGTAGAAACATGGAGGCTCAAACTGGTCCCTAGAACAGACCGTCTCTGGGCCAATAACAAAGGATGAGGAAGAAGTAGTGGAGACCTTATATGCATTGGCTGGGATGTTCCCGAATAGTGATGCGAATGAGAAGAGTGAGAAGAGTAAACTAGACAGTGAATCTAAGGAAGGAAAACCTTTGGCTTTGCCAGTGTCAAGGGAGAGTCCAAAGCCTGTGCAAGGTTTCTTTGTTTAGCTCTTTCTCTAAAATTTCTCCATCTCTCTCTCTTTCTTGTGGTATGTTAAATTGGGTACTTCATCAGATTCTGCTGTTACAAAAGACAACTCGACTTCAATGCCAGTGGTAACTACCGTGGTTGCCAAGTCCTCATCTAATGCGGGAAGATCGCCCAAAGAAACTGCAAAAGTAGATTCTTTGAATGAACCCAGTATTCAAGAACAACTAGATTTACCTGACGGAGAGAAATTTCGTATGGACTCGGATTGCTCTGTTCCTCCATTGCATCTACTTAACATGCCATTCTTGGCTAAGGGTGATGGTAACAGTGTAAGGCCATTGCGTGATTCTGAGATAAGCTCGGAGGCTGGGTGGGTAGTTTTTCAACACAATTAAGTGCTTTATTAGCTTTTCCTTTTTTTTCCTGCTTTCTTTTCGTATTATATTTTTCAATATATTTGGTGATCCAGTGGATTAAAGCTACATACAGAACCAGAGTCCCCACTTACTGCAAGGAAACCAGAGATTGCACTGGGACCGGTAAGTGTGATTTCCTGGTCTAAGCAAAGTATTCTTTTAGTAATCTAGATCTGTATTTAACTATGGATTTGGAATGCTTTATAGGCCATAGCCATTGCATGTGAACTGGAACAACAGAATATGATCAAGGAGCCCAATAACGGTACTTTTCTAGCTTGCTCAGAAGGTCTATTTGTCATATATTTGGGCTTGTGCTTTGTCACAGAAGTGGCATTCTTTTACAGTATATTGTTCAGCCATATTGTGACATTATTCAACTCTTCTTTGATCAAAAGGTCCAGCATTGTGGCCAGCGTCTTCAGTGGTGTCGAATGGTGTTGGGAGTGATGGTCGTTCTTTGCAATTGCTGTAATTGTCTTACATTCCTGTATTTTTTAATCATTCTTCTGTTTGTTGTTTGCATTCATGTCCTCATACATTTAGCTGTCTCAGGTCCTCTGCTGCTAAAATTCCATCTTGGCTTGATACTGCTATTAATAGCTCCAGACCCAAGTCGTTTGAAAATGATTCTTCAAGTGGAAAGGTGAAGTTGACTTGTAATTTAATCACTTTTCTTATTTATTCTTCTTATCTGTTGTCACAACTTTTAAATCTAAGCAATTTGTTTCATCGCAAACCTGGGGTTCCTATTTCCAGCATCTGAATGGTACATGGTTAACTATGTAGGTTTCAAAAGTTGCCTTTGAAAATAGTTTGTGGAAGAGGTGTGATGCCCATGTTCGTATAAGCCGTTTCATTCAGATTTTACAAACGCCAGAGAACCAGGAGAGGCTTCCGCCGCAACCAAATCAGTTGGGACCAAAAGAAGGATCTAAGTTAGGAGTTCTTATGGCAAGTAACGACTTCCATGAGGTGAGCAAGAGTTTATAAGGTCTCATTTCTTCAAGCAATCTATGCAATTTTATTGCCGACACAAATTCAAATGAAGCTAAAACTTGTATTCTTCAGCTCGAGGGACTTGATCAAGATCGGCCCCAGGCTGCTCTAGCAGCATCTCAGATGCACATTCAACAGAAACAGGTAAGCTTATATTTCAATTGCTAATGGTTTCTTCCATTCCAACTTTTTGATTACTCTGTCATGGGCAGAGTTTCGATTTCTTGTCCTTGTCGGGTGGAGGTGGTGGGGTGGAAGCTAAGAATCATATTAATAGAGCTGCAAATGGGTTCATACCTCCATCACAACTCCAATCTCCCTATCTTCAATCTCTGGTGCAACAGCAGATGCTCATGCCTTACTCTGTTCCCCAAGCTCACTTTACCTCCTGTGCTTACACGGATCAGATTTCAGTAGCACCAGCAGCAGCACAACAGGTTTTATTTTTTGGCTTAGCCTTTTTTTTATAAGAATATTCTTCCTCTTACCTTACATGTTTAAATTTGTGATATACATAAGAGCCAAGCAAAAAAATTTGTTACTTGCCATTTATTCGGTACACTACTTCATTTTTTGGGGTTTTGGAAGAAGAAGAAGAAGAAGAAGAGGGGAGAGGGGGGGGGGGGGGGGGGAGGGGAGGGGAGGCATAATAGGATGATCAATATAGGATTGTCCAATGATGTAATATGAACCAAGCTAAAGTCTCCAGCTTGTCCATCACCTCACCGTTAATAAACATCCAATAAGCCACAATTTTGGCTATATAATATGATTTAGTTGTGACCCGTTACAGTTCTTCTTCCCTGATATTTTAGCTATAGAAGTTCTAAACTAGGTTATAATTCTTCATTGTATGTCCAGCTGCAGGTAGCTCCATATCATAGCAATCCATTTGGGGGTCCTCATGCAAGTTCCACAGCCTTGACAAAACAACAGCAGCAGCAGCAGCAGCTTTGGGCTGCCCAGCTTGCTGCTCATTTCAGGCCCTCAGGACCTTCAACATCCATGATCCAAGTCCCGAGCTGGCAACAGGGAAGGCAAGACCCTCCTATGCTGATCCCACGTGGCCAAGCCGTTATGCCACCGCCCCCTTCATCCCTAGATGGTCTTGGTCCCAAGTATTCTACGGTCTCGCAACAACAGCAGCACCTCATGGCCATTTCTTCATCATTTCCCCATGCCCGGGTAAAAAAACAAGAGCATCTTCCCCCCTCTGTCTATGAAGGAGCCAGAGGCGGGTTCCATGCCCATGGTGCACTGCCATTACAATTACTCTGCAAAGAGCGCCTTTAATCTAAGTTACAGTGGCAGTGGTTTGATGAGACCGAGAATTGACATTATTGCATTTGATCTTTCCGGTCATACACTGGACTTGATGTGGCGTGCTAAGAAAAGTTGAAGACATTCAGAATGTGCAATTGATGACATGCATTTCATAATATCAAAATGATCAGAAAAGAAGAGCAGGCAACCCGAAATGGCTGAGACGAATATGATGAGGGAGAGCCTGAGGCATATCAGCTGCCGAAGATGGTAATTAAATTTTGTTGTATGATCCTTTGATGAACATATATCATCACATTGATGCCCCTTAAGAGGAAGGTATTAAATAGATGGTTAAGTTTCTTCCTGTCTGCCTGTACAATCTAAATGGTCTTTCGAACTTCGTTTTTTGTTCCTTCCATTACTGTCTTTACGTAGTCTGCTTTAGGCCTCTTGGTCATTGCCATCCGCTCAAAAGAATAAGAGACAGGCCAAGAAGTAGAAATGGTAAAGTGGTGAAGAACTAGACAAAAAAATGGGTCTCAAGCAACTACAGTGGTCTTCTGGGATTATCTGGGTAACACGATCACAACAAGGGTTCTGAAAAGAAGTGGTGATTTCACTGGGAAAATGACTTTTGGATACCAAATTCCTCCCTTCATAACATGGTAGAATCTTGTGATCATAATGAAGTAGGCACCGTTAAAATACAATCTAATTTTATTTTCGTTGCAGAATAATGCTGGTAAGGACTGAGAATTCAAGCTCTTTGATTTCAACTTGTAATTGTAATGTTATGCCCTTCAAATTTCACTTGCTCCCACCTGCTTTTTATTTTTATTTTCTTTATAACTTAGATTGGACGTCACTGGATGAGGATATTATACTTATACCATTAATCTTCGTTCCTTCCTGAAAGAGTCTCAACACAGATGAGGAGAGGTCCCGAGTTTACAAGCCACCTTCGCCTAACTGCATTAAATTTCGAGCATCTTTGCATATCGTGCGGCCGTGGCGTATTTGTATGGCATGCAATTCTTGCAGATATTGCCGAAGTCGTACTGATCTTATACTCTAATGGGTTGGACCTCAGACTTTTGGGGCGTAGTGGGCGAGGATTTCCTGAATTCAAACAAAAAATTCATTAGATTAGAACTTCATCTGAAGCACCAATTTCATACGATTGGCAACGGTAACGGTTGGTACCACCAAACATTTAAAATGTAGTTTCTCAATATGATAACTGTGGTCAGCATCCACGCAGCTCTTCATCGCTACGGATAGATCCGGTTTGCCCTTTTCATTCTACATGCGTTATGGCTGTCCAATTACGTGCTAACATTTTTATCCATACGAGGATCACATCGTACTGTCCATAGATCCGGTTTGCTGTATTCTGAAAGCACCCCTATTTGGTTTGAATATCTTTGTGAAATAGGTATCATGTAAAGTAAATAAATAAAGAAAAAAGAAAAAGAAAATGAGCATTCTTCTTTGGTTTGAATATCCTGTTTTGTCCATTTTCAAGTTGTAGATGATTATTTTCTTAGAAAAATCATTTTAGGTCTTGTACGTACAAGAAGAAATTACTTTGAGAGATTCACAATTGTTGGATGTTTGAGCGGGCCAATTATTTTGAATTAATATTAAAAAAATTCGTCATATAATTTTTTATATTATAATATTTATTAAAAATTATTTCTCTTTCACTTTTTAATCAACTCCTATAAAATATCTTTTCTTTATAATATTTCACAAACCCTAATACCCAAAATTCCCATCCCCTGGGATAGGCAATCTGCTTAGAGTATTATCTCTATAACTCCTTAAATTTCTTTCCAACTTCGCAAAATAGGGTACCGTCCTTTTTGCTTATTCTTTTATCTATTATTTTATTTCCACCAAATTCTGATAGGAAAAGTTTCTTAAACTTGATTTCATTTGCTTTTAGATACACCCTTTAGTCTTTCGACGTATGATCGTCCACCTAATCGATAAACAACAGACCGGCTTCCTATTGATTATTTGACAATAAATGGAGAAATTAGATCTTTTGGCCAACAAGAAAAGAAGTTCCCACTTACCGGCACCAACTTCAGCAAAAGGGTTGCTTCGAGCCAAGAGCTTATATTTAAACATACCAATCTAGAAAGTGATCGTAGACAGCCAGGATTATGTACATTGGCCTGTATTAATCGAATATGAATACAACCACACACACTCACAAAGGAGGGAGGGAGGGAGGGAGGGAGGGGGGGGAGAGAAGCATGTTAGAGAAATGAAAAAACACACCTCGTTCTGTTCTCTGATATTACAAGAGGGCATTGGCAGTAACAATTTCGCAAGCAAAGTACTGTAAAACCAACAACCGTTTAAAAAACAAAACCCCAAAAAAAAGAGCACTCCTGAAACACTTGGACCGGTTTGTCACTCTAATTTTTCGAGTTCGCCCATTCTCTCAATAATCGCCTGCATGTGAAAGCAAAGATCAGCAATATGGCCAAAGTCTTCAGTCATATCTCAAATAGAAAACAAATACGATTTGCTTCTAAGTTGAAAAAAAAGAGAGATGATAAATAAGATTCGGACTGAATCTAGGTGACTAAGCTTGGTGCTATAGTGGTCCTTTCAAAAACTAAAAATATTGGAGAAAAAACAAGATGAGCGGCTACAAAGATGGCACCATAAATCATATATCATTATTAATATGTGGGAGGACAGGCAAATCGCATACTACAATCAATCTATGGGAGAAGGAATGGCAAACAAGCTTTGGTCTTGCATACCTTTTTGCTTGTTTCTTGGAGCTCTCCAGCAAGAATGAATTCATCGAGTATCAGATAAACCTTAGTGAAAAAGGACAACAAAAAAAGGGATCAGGACAAGAAGTCAGCATCATTATAATGATCAAATACAGAAGGAAAGGAGTTGAACATGCACTAATACCCCACAGATTCAGAAATACCCTCTATGATCTCATGTATTTAATTCTTCACACAGGAGTCGGATGATAGTCTATGCACACTCAGCCCATAGAAAAAGGGAGGGAAAGGAAGGGGGAGCAGGATGCAACCTGCTGATTGATCACATTTAGTGGAAAGGAATGGAAGAGTACATCAATGAATAAGACAACCATGAGCGTGAAGCAGGCAACAATACTGGAAAACTGAACAAGAAAACTCAAAAGTGACAATCTTGTGAATTACATGGAATCCCTCTTGTCAAGAATTCTCCACTTCTAGAATCACTTCAAACGAGGCTTTCATCACAATTTGAAAAGCATTTTTTCTTGATAGAAGCATTGTAATCCATATAAGCGCTTATATCCCAAAACCCTATTCAAGTAGCACTTTTATTATAACACCAAAGACTACTCTTGAAATAGCATATCCTTCTGGTATTTCTTTGTTCCAAGACCCCACTTCAAATAATTCACTCATATAGCACCATATGTGTAATACCTAACAACAACTTCAGAACAAATCAAAGGCCCTACTTGAAAACTTCAAAAAGCATTATTTCAAGATGTGTTTTGTTATACTAGGTGAATCTTTGTCTAAAACCACCTTGTTAAGACCTTTATCACAGAGGTAACAACAGCACTATCAACAATTCTAGATGTATTAAACTCTTTTTCTTTCTTTGATACACACATTATTCAGAAAATACTTTTACAACAGTGTTAAATACTTTAGGCTAGCATTGACAGAAATATACCAGAAGCAGGCAATCCTGGAGTAGGCATGCTTTGGATATAAGTGGGCAAAAAAAAAAGCTCATCATAAGGGACAAACCTTGTGAAAGTTAAAGACCAAATCTAGCTCGCACACATTACTGAAGAAATGATCCAAAATCTCCACAAATAAATGGATGCACTCCAAATACGCCAATTCATTGTCAGTAATGTCAACACAAAGCGAGAAAAATAACCCCGCATATCGCCTGTAGATGACTTTGTGTGTGCGGAACTGCAAGTAACATTAGAATTAGGTGTCAGTGCATAATAACCTCAGGGACAATTCGATGTACAAATGATGTCATAACAAATTAACAAACCCAGGCTATACAAAGAGTTAAAATTCGAAACACCTCCAAACTTACAACAATATTAGCCCACCTAATGCATTGATGATAATCATGAAAGACATTCAAAATCCAATGTGAAATAATGTGGATCAACCCAAGCCAGACTGTTAATAACATTCGGTCAGAAGATTTAACCTAGCTTGGAGATTAGATTTAGTTGCCAGTTGAATAGAGGGACGTGTTTTCATTTCTTGGGTTACAAACAGAAGAAATGTTATAATCAAAGCTCTAATTCCCATATATTTTCCAACAATTTATCTGTTCCCAATATCGGAGAAAAAAAACAAGAATTTCTGGAAGTACAAAAGAAATGACTAACTAAATCAAACTAAAGAAATTTCACCTCGACGAAATTTGTGAACTTTGGATCTCTGTTTACCACCAATCGGTGAACCTACAAACCACGATTATCAAAATCCTAAACAATATGTCCACAGATAATACCACGACAAAATGAAAAGCAAGAGACCAAGATCACACCTCGTATTCGACCTTGTGCTTCTCGGAATCCTCGAGAGGAACGTAGTACTTGGCTAGACGTGTCTTTCCTTGCCTGTTCTGTAACAGTATGAACCGGATCTGCCAAGTCAAAGTGTTAACCATAGGCTCAAGAGATTAACTGATTAAAATTGAGCCCAAGCTGGAAATGGATTGATAGCTGAAGTACCATTCTTGCAGATATACAAGGGAAATCAAGCCAATAGCAGCTAGGAATTGAAATAATCCCGGGTGAGGGAAAATCTTCGGCACAATTTCGTTTTCCAATTCGGTCGTAGGTTCAATTTTTGCTGTAAACGCTTAAAAACAAAACCAAAAAAGAAAAAGAAAAACAGTTTTGCGGAGACGATGAGAGTGAAAACTAGTGTGTGTCAAAAGCAGACAAGAGAATCTGTGTTCCAACTTTGAAAAATATGGTAGGCGTGCGCTGAGTTTTTTTTATTAGTAGGGATTAATGCAAAATCAGTTTCTGTGTTATAGACAAAAATCATTTTAGTCCCTGTGATATGAAATGTATCGATTTAGTCTCTGTGATTCTATTTTCGTTTGTTATTGGTCCTCCATCAGGAACTGATTTTATCACTTTCTGAAATCACATAGATTAAATTGATACTTTTCATATCACAGGGACTAAATCGATTTTTGCGTATAGCAAATGGACCAATTTTGTATTTATCCATTATTATTATTATTTCAATTTTCATTAATTTGTGATTAATCAACGGCCTATTTTAAACTCAGAACCCAATGATCTTACGGCGTTGTGCGGCGCAAATTTGTTGGCGTAGAATTGTCGCCAGGGCTTGAAAAACGCAAGGAGAATCTGCGTTTCGTATTCTTTTCAAGGTAATCGATTTTGCATAGTATTTTCCTCGTCTGTGTTATGTATGACATATACTTGACTAACCACGGTCGTTTCTGGAACTTTTTTTTTTATTAAAAAAAAAAAAGAATTGTTCAAGAGAGGTTGATTACAGTAGCTAACTAGAATTGTTTAACAGATAATCTTTGTTTCATAAAACGTACAAAAAAATCGCACCATATAACGATGGTACACATAAGTTCTATAGAACACAGCTAAATTAAAATCTTGAACTGAGTTTTTTAAAAAAAACTCCCTTTGTGTTCTTAGCTCTTATTCTAAACCCAATGAGAAATCAAACCAAAAAAAAAACTAAGTCCTATAATCCTCTGACTTCAAGATACATTACATGGGCGTATACTATTACTACCAGCTCTGTGATCAGGAATTCAGGATCTCGTCGAGCCCTAGAAGCTGTGCTCATATTTGGAGTTTGCAGCAGCCAAGAGTGCGGCTCCTATGCCAGACCCATCTTTTGAGTGTTCTATAACCACATTCTTTGACATTTCCAGGCCTAACAGCTCTGTAACTGCATCTTTCAAGTATCTTCTGTACTGCGGGTACCGCTCATACAAGCCTCCATCCATTGCCACAACTGTCCTCTTCCCAAAGATGAGACCTTTTGAATCCTCCTCCATCTTTTGCAGAATCCCAACAATTCCCGCACCGGCTAAGCGGCCACCACGCTTCGCGATTGTGTCACAAACCTCTACAACAATCTTCCTTGCACTTAAGTTGCTCTCAACCTATTGCAAGATTTGAAAAGCAACCAAACGAGTGAAATTGGTTAGTGGGTAAAAAGGAACCATGGAAATATTCAATGCGATACATTTTTGCAGCGGATGCTTAACCTTGTTTTGTCCATAGTTCTACATTCTACAATACATATTCTGGATGGACATCTTGCTATTGAATTTGTTGTTATGCTCATTATGATTGCCCTTAGGAAGTGAGACAAATGGTATGCTTTCTCTATTCGATAAAACAAAAGTGCCCTTCCTGCTTTTGTTCATTGGACTTTCTCAAAGCGTCCCCCTCCCACCACTCCCCAAAAAAAAAAGATGCTTCTGTTCCATCACATGATACACATAGGTCAACCTAAGTCACTTTGAAAAGCCTTATGAAGTAGCAAACTAACTCCAACACCAGTCTCGTCACCTAGTCCCTGGATTTTGGTAGATGCCATTAATGTATGTAGTGTCCATGGGGAGACAAGGGCTTCTGATGTCTATTGCATTGTGTATTCCCGCACTCAGTCAGACCACAAACTTTAGGAATCATCAAATGACTCAGGAAACTATTTTCACATACCCCGGTCATTCACAGTGCATGGCTTCCAAACTTGGATTCATTAACATAACACAGAGGGTGAATTTCTAAAGGCCGGGACAATGTGAGGAGTTTACCCCTATTTATCAAAAAAAAAATGTGAGGAGTTTACCCCAGCTATATCATAGAGGATTGTTCCAACAGCTTGAAGATCATCGGAGTTGTCCTGCTGCATGGCAGAAAGATCTGGGGTCCTGTAAAAAGTAGTTCACAACACACCAGCATTATCAGATTTCTAATTTATTCAAGAGGATTAGCTGCCGAGAAATAGAGATAACCCCGACGTGAGGTCAGCTCACTGCACAGCTCAATTGAATAAGTAAAAGCCAAGTCTTCATACATTTCTAAAACTGAGGTTCTACACAAGGGTAATTACACTGCAACTCTGACTCGTAATGAAGATGCAATCAATTTACATTTCTGAAACTAATCAATCCTTATGTTCCACATGATCCACAGGAGAGTCTATAATGGTCTTTCCATGATAACCTTAAGATCTACCTTACAGTATCATTGTACAACTGAGCAATATGAAAAAGATAAAGAGGGAGGGAGGGAGGGAGGGGGAGAGAGAAGGCAAATAGTGGTTAGGGAAAGGTTATTTTCCTATTACTGATGCAGGGGATTTTTATTAAGCATCAGAATAATTTTTGTAATCGATATGAGACCAAAGCAGTGAAATCAGGTTGGAAAAGCCCCATAGTGTGATACAGATAGCAACAGCGCAAATAGCATGCTTAATTCAACTGTAGTTGAACCAAATAGAAACATAATTGATTTAGATTTACAAATATGACTCAAGGGGAACTGGAGTTTGTCACCAGATTATGCTGATGAAGAGAGAAATTATAGGTACCGGAGTACAAATGGCATGGATAGTTGTTCTGGAATAGAACTGCCAAACAAAGCTCCATCTTCAGCCATCTTAAGCAGCACTCTTCGTACAATTTCACCAAGATACATTCCAGATATTGTCTTTTCAAAGATCTGTCCATGAAATGCAAATAACAATTGAAAAAAATCAGAGTGTATACTTCACTAACAACAAATTTAGGTGGTGTTCGGCTGTGGAAATTTTGGGGTTGGTGAAAAAGTAAAGAGAGAGATGAGTGTAATTAATTTTTATATTTATTTAGAGTGAAAAGTGATGATTTGATGGGGAGAGAGAGAATTTTGGGAAGTTATTTTATTGGGGTGGAAATTTTGGATGGTTAACGCCACCTTAAGTTCACACTCAGGACAGAAAGTAGAGCATACCTGCTCACCAGGATTAATGCTAGCAGCATCCATCTCTCTATCAAAAACAGTTAAAGGAAGACCATTTGAGAATGCTCCCCACTCAGTATTGATAATCTGAATCAATGGATATGCTTATACAATTATCTATTGAATAATCGGTATTGGAAAAGTTAAAGAGAAGAGAAAAAAAAGTTGGGAGCACTCATATACACCGTTCTTCCAGAAGCAGACACATGGCCCTGAAGTTTGGGAATAGAATCCTTCCGTTCAATGTAGCAAGCATTGGTTCCAGTACCCAGAATGACAGCAACCATCACATCATCATCCCAGTATCTTGCTCCAGCTAATGTTCCAACAGTATCGTTAACCTACATTTCATTGATGTATTAACTCCTGATCACTTTATAATACAACAAATTTCTTCAAGGATGCCAGCACGAGAAACAACATACCAGGGCAGACACTCGCATATCCAGTCCTTGCTTTTCCATAGCATCATTCAAACAAGCCACTACGTCTCTTCCTGCCTGTAAGGAGTTCAAAGTTTTCCGTTATGCTTGTATCAATTTATCAAGTTTATGCCACCGTTCTTAAAATACACATGGCTGAAAAATACCAAAAGAAACTATTCAGGTTAGTAGACATTGACTCTAGAGAGCAAAACAAAAGTTTGTCTGAGTCAGATCAGGCCCAAAACATTATAGTAAGAGTTTTCCCAAACTTTTCAGGAAATGGACAGACAACCAATGATCTGTAAAACCAATATTTGACCTAGATTCCAATATCGTTTTGCTTTGCTATGCCTGTATAATTAGTCTTACAACATTGTTAACTGGGCTCTCTTTCAGAAATCCTGTCAAACAAACGCATGTATAATTTAGATCAAAGCATTGAGATATTTTGAAGGGCTCCTGTGGTATTAGGGACAACCAACAAACTACAAACAAGGAATTTCACAAGAAACTTTCTTCCCAACCAGACATCCACAAACCAAAATTTCTTCAGAGATAAAATGATAGAAAATTCTTGGGATTATGTTGTCAAGAAGATTTATGTTTATAGTTTTTGACATTTTTAAGACAAACATGTTGGAAATGCCCCCCCCCCCCCGGACTTTTAACATAACTTCTCTTCAAGTCTCGTATCATCCAATATAGAACTTATATGATCAGGCGTTTACATATACTATGGATACTAATCCTGTCATTTTTCCGGATTACAGCTAATCAGTTAGAGAGGAAAAACAGATACAAAACAGCAATATTAACGATTTACTTCGATACTTAATACTGTTTATAATATAACCCATAGAAACGAGAGAAAACCCATCAAGAGCATCTCCTACTTTTGCAATTAAGAAAGGTGTGAAAAAGCAAACCGTTCCAGAGACTGCAAAACCCTTTGTCCACTTGATTAGTATGCCAGAGTCTATGGACGTCTGCCTAACAGGGAAAGAAAACGTGAAGCCAATTTCTTTTTTCCTTCCAGGTGGCAGGTGAAACTTCCCACCCTCCTGTTGGGCGAATTTTGCCAAACTAGAAGCAATAAAATCAAAAAGCTCCTGCAATTTTGGAGCTCAAGAGAATTAAAAGTAGTAGCTCATAAGTGAATTGCCTCAAGAGACTAACAGTTGACCATATGGATACCTCAGATGTACCAAACATGAGATCTTGAGGAATAGATACTTGCTCAAACTCAGTGTCGATCACCCGCTCTTCTTTCCCACCTAGCTGGACCCTCAGGACCCGGAAGTTTGTGCCGCCAAGATCCAAGGCATAAAACAACCCTTTCTCGTTCCTTTCAAAATATAGCACATTTAATTAGATACAATTAAATTGGTGGAGGGGAATAATAATAGATCAGTTGCATAAAGTGCATAAGTCATACTAAGTTCAACCACGATTCCGTTTAAATTCACAACAATCTTTCAGCATAGGTGTTTTGGACAAGCACTTATCGAAATAATGTCCAAATTACAGGTAGCATCTTTTGAGCCGGCAGTGAACGAGAATTGGAGAAAAATAGAGGTTCAGAGAAAGAAACATGATGCATTTTGTTATATTTGCCTGCATAAAGTTACTTCTATTCGCACAGTTAGAAGAGACAACTACTCTGGCACCAAAAAAAAAAAAAACCTTAAAAAGGAGAAGCAAAGGTAGAGTGTTTTCAGACTGTGAAAGATCAAACACCAAATTGCACTAAGAGTCCAAGCTAACTGAACTAAAAACCCAGACAAGAAACGTATAATTTCTCACTTAACATGATATACATACCCAGTCGGCAGGCTATCAACATAGCTGAGTATCATCTTGAGATCACTGCCACCATCAACCACAAGCCCGGCGCGCATATCTGCGGCCATTGCGTCGGCTACGTGGCGAAGAACAGGCACTGGAGTTGCACACTCGTGCTTTAACTTGGTCAATATTGAGTCCACGGGAACCGCGCTAGATCGGACGGCCATCCTGAACCGAGGCTTGCGCCTCGGCGATCGTGGCGGACTGAATGATCCGACGGCCGGGGAGGTCGCGGCAACTGACATTGCTGGTAGACGGTAGGATCTATGAAAAAGAAGAAGAATAAAAAGAAAGAGAACGACAGAATTGAGGTTGATGGAAATGATTCAACAGTAAGGTTTCAAGTTTATTATTGTAAATAAATAAATAAAAAACAGAAAAAAATAGAAAGTTTTCTGGTACGACTATAATTTAGAAAAAAAAAAAACTATACGAGGTTGGCTTTTAGCTCGCCAACGACCCAAACCTACCAGTTTTATCTTGTGTGCTCTTTTTTCTTTATTTTTTTCTGCCCACTTTGTTTTCCAGGTAACAAAGCTCCCGTCTGGGCGGACAAGACGATGTGTACGCAGCATCTCTACTTTTGTTCTTGTTCGGTCAAATCTTACATCATTCACAACCATTTTGCTCAGTTTGGGATCCTCACATATGCCCCTGCGTGCACAATACGCGCACTATGACATAAACTTTTTTTTTTCTATTTTCTTATTTGTTACATTTTTAAATACGTTAGAGCTTGTAATTAATAATGTTAATGATGATGTTAAATATCACCCGATAGATAGTAGAAATATCAGTGAGTTTGAATTATAAAATAATGATAAAAGAACTTATAATCAGAGTATGATAATTGGAGGTGTATATCTTACCATTTTTATAGAGCTGGAGAGGTTCAATCATGATACAATTAAAGGATCGTTATACTTTCAGGGATTTTTGCAATCTCACTGAATATTAGTACTGGTGACAAAATGGTCACTGAACTTATTTTTTATACCTTTTGGTCACTAAGAATGCGTAGTGGTGACTTTTCACTCCATCCGTCAAACTTCCGTTAATTTTTAACAGAATATGAAGCGGTCGACCGCTTCATACTCCATTAAAAATTAACGGAGATTTGACCGATGGAGTGAAAAGTCACCACTACGTATTCTCAGTAATCAAAAAGAAAAAAAAATTCAGTGACCATTTTGTCACCGGTACTAAAACTCAGTGACTAAATTTTTAATTTTCCTAACTTGTATTCCTATTAAGAGTTTGAGAGCATATGCCTCTTATCAATTAGAAAAGATGCATCTACTTTTAAAAAAATGCATCTAAGAAATTGGGCACCGATTAGCAATGTTTGTAGTGCACTGATTCGATTGAATGGTATTTGCGTGGATGCATACATACAGGAAAAGTGTACCAGCGCTTCCCAGCCCGTACTGGCCCACGGGCCGGGCGTTCATATGGCTCGTCCGTTAGTGGGTCATGGGCTGCAACCTACCTCTCTCTTTCTCACGCACGCGCATGCACGTGCTAGCAGCTTTGGTGGCCTTTTATCAAACAATGAGGGAGCTAGTGCAAAGCAGATGTAGAAAGGTGGGTGAATTAAAAATACATAATTAATAAGGATGACCCAGAAGGATATTTTTTCCACCAACGACAACTCTTTTTATGAAAGTTGATTCTTATCTTATCTGCCTATCCTTAACAATTACCGTGTCCAAATTTTATACATTTTTATGGACTGGTGATATTTGGGCAGCCGTGCCTTAAAACATATATATATATATATACACACACACGTTTATCTCATAACTACGTCATACCTTTATCAATTAAGTAATGAAAAAATAAATCTATTTTAGTATACATAAGATAGTGTGAATGAGAAGGCTATTTGAAAGGGTAGAATGTACAAGCTACGACACGTAGTTCAGTAACGAAGAGTGTTGACTATTGAAAAATCGCAGAGTGTCTATGGGGTTACATCCGCTTTTGTAATGTAATGGACCAGGCTGACATGATGGAACGCCCAACTTTAACAATTTTTATAGCCGGAGGCATTCTTCTGCCGCACTCCAAACTAAAGGGTAAGGAACCATAAACCTTAGACTCGTCACTCGATTGAGGTCCTTTTTAAGCATCAATTCAGTACTCGTTGAGGACAAAGCAAAGCACAATTACCGACTTTAGCGTTGATGTATTGGATATCATTGAACTTTTCAAAGAGCGGAAAGGCAAAATCTCCTGCAGGTGGAACTCAACCATTCTGATCTGTACGTCTCTCTGATGAGGCTTCCACAAGGTAATTGTGAGGAAGGAAAGCTAGTGGGGCTTTTTCGGTTGACTCTAGGTGAAGAGTCCCTCTCATTTGCTGAATAAATACAGACCCGCCAGATCCATATGACCTAGAGCATCCACCCACCGGCTTCACATTCAAATATATATAGAGCGCAGTAACAGAATTCCAGTGAAGTGGACGCGAAGAAAGGAAGCTCCCCATGATATTTCTCCTTACCCCTCAAGCCAAATCACTCTTAAGAAGTACCCCTCTCCCTCTCCACACAAAGCCAAAATATAAAGGGTATATATACTTGTTTCCATCTTTCATTCGGTATTCTATGCCTCTCTCTCTCTCTCAATCTCTCTCTCTCGGGGAATGAACATGGACAACGAACATGGACATATGGTATTCAAACGGGCGGAGATTGATACGAGGGCTCCCTTCCGGTCGGTCAAAGAGGCTGTGAAATTGTTTGGCGAGAGAGTTTTAGCTGGGGAGGTCTATGCCAGCAAGCTCAAAGAGGTGACGCCGATAGTTATTCACCATGCATTTAATTGACAATTTTGATAGTACTTTACCACATCGGACTGCAAATTTCTGTTTCAAGCATACATATTTTCTTAGCTTCAGAGCGATTATGCTTGTCGTCTTACTAGTGACATGGCTTGGTTGACAGTAACTTATTCAATGTACGTTGAAAATCTGTTCCATATTCCTTACTTCCTCGCCAATTGCCATAGCATGATCTTTGTGCACGAAGTTGTATTCACAGTGTATAATATATTGTGGTTAATTAGTATGACTACTAGGTGCTTGGATTCTCTTAATTAGGTAAGTAATTAACGAGGGATTATATTTCTTATAACCTATCAATTTGTTAATTAATGATTTTAGAGCATATGATCTTTATGTAGACTTTTCTTGTGTTATATAAAGATTTGACAAAATAATATTGTTCCCTAACACCAGTATATATCCATATCGAGACATGCATGCACTACTACTTAGTTTTCTTATATATATTCTTGAGATGTGAGAACATCGGTAGCTATCTAGATTTCTTGGCTTTTCATGTGAGGGAATAAAGGTGACGAAATATAATATTGTTTCGACATTTATATACTAGTTTAAGAGTACTCGCATAAACTTTATTGGAGAATCAGTCTCTTACTTTGCAACGAATAGATACCAAATCACTTAACTCTCCCTCTCTTCACGTAATTAATTAGCTTTAGAATGGGGTCACAAGCAAGCAAGCATCTGCCAGTACTACACATCTACATAGCCCACTGTTTTATCCTAGTACTAAACTACCTTAACCAGAAAAGGAAAAGAATAATTCTGAATAGACCCGTATTGTCCTCTTACGTTTAATTGAATTATTCAAAAGAACAAAACAAAAACATGTTCTGTGTTTCATTTTCATTCTAAGTTGTTTTATTTCATAGATGCACAGCGAAGCTTGGGAAAGTGGACTGCATGGCCTTTCGAGGCTTGGAAATGTTACAACTGAGCTAGAGGAGACAAAACAAAGCCTCGAGAAAGCAAGAGAAGAAAGCATTGTTATGGCAACTTGCCTCTCTTCTCTGCAAGATGAGCTTGAACGCACCAAGCGAGAGCTCCAAAAAATGAAGCAACGCGAGTCGGAAAAACAACTCATGGACACGGAGATTGAAGACGTCAAGTTCGTCGAAGACTCGACGAAATTTGAGGTCAAAACACAAAGTTCTGATGGAGAAGGAGGAGGAATCGAGTTTCAGAAGAAAAGATATGTGACTTTTGCAAATCCTCCCTCCGTGGCACAAGTTTTGATCCCACAGGGTGTTGAAAAACTCGAGAGGCACCCTTCTCTCAAGAAGAAGAAGAAAAAGCCGCTGCTCCCCCTTATAGGAGGGATTTTTTCGAGGAAAAAAGCCAGCCCAGATGTTGCAATATTGCCACGAATTCCCTGAGAGCATTTCAAAATTTTCAACATGCAGAGTATGTTTCGGTTTCGAGAATAATAAGGATGACAGTCTTCTAGTTCGTTTTGTCTGCCTCTTAAAATTTCCTCCAGCAATTCCAGCAGTGGAGGTTGGTCGAAAATGAAACGAAATTGTAGGAGCGTACGATTTGCTCAATAACAGAGCCATTTAATAATGTATCTTACTAAAGCACTACACAATTTCCCTATCGCTATTTTTTTCCGTCTTCTTTTTGTCATTCTCTTGAATCTGTAAATTAAAAAATTGATAAAACTAGTCTATCCATCTCTTTTAGACTTCTTATTTATAAAAATAAACAAAATATTGGATACAAAAGAAAGGGAAAATAATATGACGTTTTAAAAATATCGAGATTTTTCTAGAATATTAAAGTTGTTTCTTCACATCCTTCCCCATGAATAGTTTCTTTTTTTATTCAAATCTTTTTTTTTTAAAAAAAATGGTATTAGTCATATCTCTTTGTTCCCCGGCCTTTTGGAAATTACAATGCCAGGAAAAGGAAAGGGAAAAAACAAGCAGGCTAAAGGGGCCGTCCCGATACCTTGGCAGGCTTCGTCCATGCTCAAGGACCATTCAAATTTGGGCCTAAAAAATGCAGTAGGGCGCTAGATATTACAAATTTTCTCTTAAACATCTTATTTTGCTAATGATTATATTATCTATTAATGGTAATATATATAGTTATGGCAGGGAATATTTTCATGCTCGGGGCCTGGTTTTCTGTTCCCGAAGCAACAGTATCAGTGACGACCTGATCTTGGTCCCGCTCCCCTTAGACTGTCCATATAACAAGACCACCGCTTCAGCAGGAGCCCACATGATCAACCTTATAAACCAGGTTAACAACTAGAAGTCAAAGAAGTCACGATGCAAATTAAACATATTTATCTTCAAGGTTTACTCTTATTAGTCATGGCCGTGTACAGCGTAACTTAGCAAATATTTGTGTTTGTGTTGTAATATTTTTGGTATAGGAATATGTGTTGGTATTGGGTTTAATGAAAAAGTGAAGAGAGAGGTAATATTTTATATTTTTTGTAATTTTTTATGGGAGAGAGAGAGAAATTATATTAGAGTATTTTATTAGGAGAGAGATAAAATTTTGGGTAAAATTTTGGTTGCAAACCCAGCCGAAATCTCTGTCAACAGCAGTAGGTCATGGTCGGAGGAAGGAGGAAAAAGGTAACGTATTAAAACAACACAACAATGAACTCGTATTTCCATTTTTCGAATGATAATATTATGCGCTTCGAACCAAAGCAAGAACGAAAAGATATTGAAAAATTATTCTATTAACACTTTTAGGGATAGAATAGGTATTTTTCCTTTATTTAAAAATTCAATAACAGATTAGACCCTATGTTGAGTGTAGATCTGAATAATCAATCTATAATATCCAGTTGTTTGACTCTGACTACCCCGATGTAATAATCTAAGTAATCCAACATAGCTTGCTTCATGCAGATAACCCTCAGCTATCTGAGGTTCTTCTTATGAACTCTTCAAGAACGTCATTGTTCTTCAACACCGAGAACTCCGGCCGTCAAACTCCCACAAGAAAGTTCATTTGAATGGTTGCTCTGTATGTATTTATAGAGTTGATTAAGTTATATTTCAAAAAGAATTCTAAAAGGTAGGAAATATCTCAAAATCCAAATTTTAAAATAGGTTCAAAGACTTTGCATCACCAACTCAGCTCTTGATCTTTACTATGTCCTTATCCTTTTAAACCTTGAAAGACTCTCTTGAATACTTTGATCAAATTTAAAAAACAACTCAATTTTAATTTAAAATTTGACATGAAATTACGCCAACATTAAAATACTAGCATATATGAAAAAGAAACTGAAAGATGGTAATTCGGAAGCAATGAAATAATTTAAAACAAAGCATATCAAACCAGAACATCGGATTTACGGCCGTCGTCCAAGATCTCGTCGTGCGATGACTTGTTGAAGAACTCAATGCAGTCAGCGATGGCTTCGTTGTAATGCGAGTGGGGCGAGTAATATGAGCTGCATGAAGTCTTTGGCGGCTCAAATCTGTCGCAATTCTTTTGCCTCGAAGCAGCCTGCATTCCGGATGCAGCTGAAGATCCACGAGAAGGGAGTGAAAATAATAGACGCATGAGAATCTTACGGAAACGATTAAAGAGCTTCATTGCTGAGAAGTTAAACTCGGAAGAGTCGATATTGGTTTGATGTGGGGCTTGGTGATGATCAACAGCTTCACAACCTCTTGTATGACAAAACTCTCAGCTGCTCTTCGATGCTTGTGCATTGTATTCTCCCTTTGACGACTCCGGGAAGTGTAACGCTATGATGGGTGTCGTTTGGCTGAGAGGATATAAAAAGGGGTGAGGTTTTCCAAGCATGAGTTTATTCTACCAGTGAAGGACGCGAAATAAAGAGTACATTTCTGTAGGGAAAAGATGTTGGCCGAGTCCATGTGCCCAAATCATTCGTATGGGCTTCGCTTTTCCTGACAATGTACTTTGTTTATTTCGTTTCAATGTTCATCTTCAACTCGTATCAGCTAATTAAGAAACGTACCTACAAAGCTTAACAGCATTTGGGCTAGCTAGCTTTTGCTAAATTCCTGAATCAAAGTTTTTAAACAAGAGTTTTTGAGGAAAGTGAAATGTGAATCATGAGTGACCCCCTTTTGTCCCCATAATAAATCCTCGGCTGCCCAATTCTTGGTGGCTGATCGCGGTACATGCATTAAAGGAGTGATTTAATGTAATGGTCTTGCACACCAAAAAAAGATATGTAAAGGCCTAAAGTCTATTCTACCAATAGACCGATACATTACTGTTGAAGTTTGAAGTCCCACATTGCTACTCAGATGGTTGTCCCGATACTGAGCCCGGAGATTGTCGGTATTGAGCGGGAAAATTTGCCAGTACTGAGCTGAAAAGTTGCCGGTACTAAGCTGGATGGTCGCCGGTACTGAGCCGGGAAAGTTGCTGGTACTGAGCCAGGAGAAAGCCGGATAGTCGCCAGGAGGTAACCGGACTAAAGCCGAAAACCTTGCTCTGATATCATGTTAAAAATAAAATTATTTATACTTGATAAGTGAGACATCCATTAGGGGAATAACCAATTGGATTAATTGTGTTAACTCACTTATATTTAAAATGTTACATAACGGAGTTATTTATAACAAAAAAGAACAAACTTGCCCACATTGCTTGTAACTTCCCGGCTCAGTATCGGGGCAACTTTCCGGCTCAGTACCGGTAATCTTTGTTATTATTTATTTTTTTGTAACTTCAAACTCAAGGTTTGTCAGTTTGTCCACCTTAAGTTTGCGGGGGAGTGTTGAAGTTTGAAGTCCCACAACTTAGCAATGTGGGGTGTTGTAAAATATTGGCTTATAAATATAAGCCTCTATGTAATATTTTTAATATAAGTGAGTTAACACAATTAATCCAATTGAGTATTCTCCTAATGGATGTCTCACTTATCAAGTATAAATATTTTTATTTTTGACAAGTACAGTTTTCTAGATAAGAATATACGATCTTCTATCAATTTAAGTGATTAGAAGCTGGAAAAAAAAGTGATTAGAAGCTGAAGCTGCGACTATCTTTTGATTTTTCGACCAGTTTAACGCAGAGGATGAAACTCAACTACTCAAGGGTTGGATATCACAGCGCAGGTGGTCCTATCCAAAAAATACTGTAAGACTGCAAGGTGCCAGCACTCTGCAGGTTTGTCCAGGCGAGGTACCTTAAAACGTGATAGGGACAAAACCGTAGAACGGAGAAGAAGATGCGAAACAAGATAAAGTTATTCGACAACAAACAAAAGACTGGAATTAAGTTGTTCCACATTATGGGATGGTGAAGGATTCAGTCATGATCAGAGAGGGTATTATCAAGATAATGGACGGTTTGAGATGATAATGATTTGTCAGACATCCATAATTGTGTCTCGTACTTTCTTCCTTAAACTAGTTTGGACAATGATGAAGTCACCAGCTGCTTGGTTCAGGAACTTTTTATTCATCTGTCATGATGTTTAACAAGATAATTTGGCTGGTGTTAATGAGCCAATAACTTCACTATGATTTGAACTTAACCTGAAGTTTAACTATAACGAGCAGGACTAGTAGCCAATCGAATGGAGATGATTTGTGGGTTAAAATTTAATTAACTGAACGAACAAACAAAGAAAAACAGTGGAATATTGACTAGTCAAGCTAAGACGTGATTACTTCTCTCCGTTCCTCTTTTTAGGCACTCCTTTTGTTCGATGAAATGATGTCCATATTGACTAGTCTGCCATATGGTCAATTGCAAAAGAGGAAGAAAAAAAAAGGGCGACCTATCTTTGACCTGGCTTTGCTGGTAAACGACCGGCTGGAATTTTAGAGGTCGCGAGGTCGTGGGCTCTAACACTTCTGTAAGTAGCGTCAACTTATATGGAGAAGGGACTCCCTAGCCCCGGCCCAGTATAACAGCCTTTTATTGTCTACCGTCTAGACCAAGCCCGAGGACTCTAAGCCCAGCTTGAGTAAGTCTTCTCAGCTTGGTCCAGTGCGACTGCACAGTAACGCATTGGACCATCTTAGGAATTTGCCATTGGTTTATGTACGCTGGCTATAACGGTATCAATTAAGCTCTTTAACAAGCAAAGACGGAAAACCATATTCCAAAATAAAAATAAAAACTAACTACCAAGAGCAAAAAAAGGATAGAGAGATTGTCTCAAATTTACAATCTAAATTTAAATTTCGAGACTGACACAATATGCATTTAAATGTGTAGGATTTATATTACTCGGCAATTAATACGAATTTTTCTTTTTCTTTTTCTTTTTCTCTTTTAATCAGAGTACATCTCTTTCAGATCCAATAATGTCGTGTGTAAAACGGTTTAACGGGGAGACCAAAGGAAAACTAGCATTAGATGGTATAAAACGTGTGGCAGCTTTCCTGCTGAAAGCACAGCTAATGATGAGAACCCGCCTTTTAGTATAAAAAATAAAATAAAATACGACCCCAAACGAGTGCGTTTGTGTACCAAAATTTTATCCCCTCTAAAATTTTAACACAATTAAATATTACAATATAATCTCTCTCTCCCTATCAAATCATTACTATTTACTACAAAAATATAAAAAATTACCTCTCTCTTCACTTTTTCACTAAACCCAATACCTCAAATTTTAACAACACTAAAATTTTACAACACAAACACAACCGAAGTTGTAGTAGAAAAAGAAAAGAAAATTTGCATTTACATAGCAGCTTACCTCTGCATCAAGCCAAGAATAATACTCATAATTATATCTTACTTTTGCATGCTATTTTAATTCTCCCTCGGAGAGCATCAATGTCTATGTTGAAAGTGAGAGTCCCACATTGAGCAATGTGGGGAGTAGGAAAATATTGAGTTATAAATATAATCCTCATTGTAATTTTATTTTCATAAATGAGATGTAAACAAATCCAATTGGGTTTTTCCATTGGGTGTCTCATTTATCTAAAGTTAAAATTTTTTTTATTTCTAACATGGTATCAGAGTAAGGTTTTCGGCTTAGTCCGATTACCTCCTCACGATCATCCGGCTTAGTACAGGCAACTTTTCCGGCTCAGTACTGGCTTTTTCCAGGGCTTAGTACCGGCGACCATCCGGCTTTCTCCCGGCTTAGTACCTGCTTTCTCCCGACTCAGAACCGGCTTCCTCCCGGCATAGTACCGGC
Organism: Myrica gale; assembly: GCA_963930655.1. Lineage (NCBI taxonomy): Eukaryota > Viridiplantae > Streptophyta > Magnoliopsida > Fagales > Myricaceae > Myrica > Myrica gale. The sequence goes on along the minus strand of OZ005609.1, from coordinate 7,637,703 downwards.
GACTTCCCGGCTCAGTATCAGCTTCTTCCCGACTTAGTACTGGCAACTTTTCCGGCTCAGTACCGGCAACCTCCCGACTTAGTATCGGGGCAACCTTTGTAATTATTTTTTTGTAATTATTTTTTTCTGTAATTATTTTTGTAACTCCAAACTCAAGGTTTGTCGGTTTGTCCACCTTGAGTTTGCGGGGGAATGTTGAAAGTGAGAGTCCCACATTGCTTAGCAATGTGGGGAGTAGGAAAATATTGGCTTATAAATATAAGTTCTTTGTAACCTTTTATTTTCATAAATGAGATGTAAACAAATCCAATTAGATTTTTTCATTGGGTGTCTCATTTATCTAAAGTAAATTTTTTTTATTTCTAACAGTCTATGTTAGCAAATCTGAATTGGATATGGTTCTAGGCAAAAAAAAAAAAAAGAAGAAGTTAAATGTCTGTTCCAATTTTTGGGGTCCCTGTAGCTCACCATTAGCTTTTGCGCGCGCCTTAGATTCTTAAAAGAAACCTTCAACTAGATCACGAGATTTTACGAGTCCGAGGTTCTTAAATCATCTGCGAGACTGGCATTAGCCCTTATATAGAGACTCGTGGCCACTTGAACTATTAACATGAGCTTACCAGTTCCCGATCGAACGCGATTTGTCTCTTTCTGTGAATTAATAACCGAGCGGTCCGAGACCCATCAAAAGAGAGCTGTCAAGAACGTGCAAATTTGCAAGGCCACCTCGAAAACTTGGTCTCTATAAAATAGAAGAAAGATTAGCTGAGCGAAGCAGGAAGCTTCTCATTAGTCCACAGAATCCCAGATCTTGTATGATGTATCTATATAGTTCTACGTGCAAAGATTTCCCGTAATCTCGATGGGCATTTCGTATTTTATAAAAGATACAAAAAAGACTCATAATTTATAATGAATGATTCGGGGGGTCCGAATAGACTAATCATTTGGCCCCATGCTCCAAATACTCCAATCAATGACCAACATTAATGCCTTCTGCCTCGCCATGATGATGCAGGTGCTGTTTGGTCAAAGTCAAACAAACTCTTTCTCCTTCCCTCCCTCCAAAATTCTCCTTTTCAATTTTCCCTCGCCTTCGTCTTTCCGAGATTTTATAATTTTGTTTTTTTATTAGTCACGCGGCCCTCCATGCAGTAGGGCATTTAATTCCATTGTACTGCTTCATTTTGTACAAGGGAGACCCATCACTCATAAATTAAAGTTCATAAAAACCTTTAATTTATGACATATCAGGGATTTGGTAGGGAGAGTTAAATATGCTCGTCACAAAATTTGAATTCTTATTTTGAATTCTAAGGAAAGATGGGACGGAAAGGAGCTAGACGATCGATCCAAGGAAAGAAGAGAAAAGACCGGCCCAATCCCACGCAGGATTAAAAAGAAGTTATAAGAAAGAATATAAAGGGGGGAATTTGGGGTAAGAGGACTAGCAGAAAAAACACTTTCTTCTTCCAAAAAAAATCTCATACAATAATTTGACTCGAGCTTCAGAAGTTGACTCTATGAGATAACCCAGCTCACCATTATTACTCATTTTTGCAGGTTCTCCACTATTCTCATTATTAAATTTTTAGCTCAGTTTTCTCATGTACTCTTTCTAGTAGATCCTGTGATGGTCGGTTATTTTTTACTTCATTGACAGATATAGGCGAAAACTAGTAGGTATATAGTTTCGGCTGTGTTTGCATGGTAAAATTTTACCCCTCCTAAAATTTTAACACAATAAAATACTACAATATAATCTCTCTCTCCCCCATCAAATCATAACTTTTCACTACAAAAATATAAAAAATTACCTCTCTCTTCACTTTTTCACTAAACCCAATACCTAAAATTTTAACAACACTAAAATTTTACAAAACAAACCCACCTCGTGAAATGGTTAGGTAATTAACTTAATAATAAAAGAAATACAACAGAAAATCGTTTTTGCATTTGGTAAGGATCAATGGGCTGTCAGAGTCTGACCTCGTAGGATTGATTAAAGAACAGGCGACCAGCAGCAAATAAAGACTAAAGAGGTTAGTGTGTCCATTGAAGTCGACGGGTCAATTACCACCTCATGCAATGCTCACGTCAAAAAGTATCAGTTGCAGTGTCCGTTGCGCTTTTTCTTGCTGTTATCACTTTTTCTAGCCTATTCTCTTCCATTGAAACAAAATTAAATAAAATATCTATCAATTATCCTTTTAAATTATTTCCATTTTAGCTCATAAGCGGGTAGAAATTTATGGGCTTTTTAAACAAATAAATATTGTTATCAAACAGGGTATAAAATAATCAAATAGACACATACATTAAAAAAAACAAAAATATATTAAATTCGAGTGCTTAGAGAATATGTTTGATAGGCTTTCATCCAGTTGAGCAGTTGACCTAAGACCATTACACCAAAAAAAGACTGCTAACCACACGAGGAAGAGAACAACTGATTCTATATACACAAAACAACGATAAGGTCAGCAAGTTCGCTGACCGTGTATTCGTTAAGAGTCACTCATCAGTCATCGTAAACAGTACTGACACTCTTCGGGAAGACTAACGTTAATCAGGCCTCTCCAGTTTTGTAGATCACCACGAAACAAGGTAGGATAGCCCTGGGATTAAAAACGACCAGCTCCTCGAGATTCGAGTAAATCCCGGCGCAGCCGGCTACGGAGTCGTATGAGCCAGCCGACACGCCGTCCTCTTCCGCTGGCGCATCATCCACCGTGCGCCTCACCCTCCCTGCAATCACGCGACACACCAGCATGGCCCTGCGCCCGTCGGTACAGCGAAGGTCGTGGGCCCTACCGCTACTGGCAGTGGTTCGCACTCCCTTGCACTCACCGCCCTTGCCTTGGAATCCGTGCCTGATGATGGTACAGACTCCGCAGGCCGGTACGGCGCCGCACAGGCTGGACGAGCCAGGTGCGCCAAGGGCGCATGTTAAGGTGGTGCAGTGGAACCGCAAGAGCTCGTTGCCGTCGGCTGCGCACCTGGGGTTTTTTCGGGTGCTGTTGAGCGCACGGGTCTTCACTGCATCTCTGCAGTCCTCGAACCGCTGGATCGTGCGCTGGGTGTTTTGGACCTTCAGTATCCGCTCGATCTTGCAGATGGGACTCTCCTTTTTGAGCCAACTTGATTTGAATATGATCTCCACGATGTTTCGGCCCGAATCTTCCGGTCCCAGCTCCGATACTGTACAAAAATAGGGTACTATTATAGACGCCTCAAGCTAACCAAAAAAAGCCAAGAACCTCACTTTACAAATGTAGCGTTAAAGCTACTGGCAGGAGTCAATTAATAGTCAATTGTCACCAAGAGAGTTGCGCCAGCCGACTGCAACAGGCTATTGAATTCGGTTTAGAGGGACAACTGGTATGTTGTACGAATGGGTCCCTACAACCTTGAGGTGACCTTGAGGTGGCATAAAATGCCCTAGAGAAGAGGGAGTGGGTGATGTTGCCCATGCAACTATGCAAGATTTGCGGGAAACCAGTGGAGTAGCTTTTTGGCCTTTATGCTAAAGTTCCGGTGATTAAATTAGTATGGCTGTAAGGCGAAAAAGTACCTCGCCGTTTACCAAATGGAGTTCTTAAGTTCCAGTTAATTTCTTCTAATTCCTTCGCGTTTTTAAAGCTGGGCTGGGCTATTGTCTCTTGGCTTTCATTGTTCGAAGTGAAAGACTCTCAAATTAGTTTTTAACCCATCAGTGAAAACTGAGAAGAGGAATAAAGTAATTCGTTCTTTTAAAGCAATAAACACAATCTAATATAACCGATAATATATAATTGCTAATTGGTAAATCACGATTGCACCCATCTTCGTTCTTAATCTTACCCCTACCGAAAACAAAAGGTGCTAGTTAGATATTTTTGTCAACCATAACTAAAAGTTAGCAAGAACTCGCAGATATTTCAATGGTGATATTTATATCTGACAAGAAACTATATGTCGAAAGAACTAAATAACTAGTATTACCAGCATGGCGAACTGCTTGGTGAAGCTCCAAGCTTTCTATCTTTGGAAAGACCTCCCCACATTGAGAGCAAGCACAGATGGTGGTCCTAGGAGCTGGGTACCTGAGTTTTTAACTACAATTTAATTCGCCACCATATTTTTCGTAACCATCAATGCAAAATTAATTCGGACAAGAGAAGTGCAGAATTCCAACAAAAAGGAATATTTGGAGAAGAAATCCAACAATACCGGCTAGGGTCAATGATCGCGTGACACTCATAACATCCTGAAAGCTTTCGCAATTGGATTCCTCTTGAAGAAGACGAGTACGTTGATCCCCCATGGGATCTCGCTGACCCTGATACGGACCGAGTTGATGACCTGGTGGCAGCTTTTCGACTCAGCAGCCCAGTTTCCTGACCGACTGTGCTGCTCTCGGGCGAGTTATCAGCTCTGTGAACTACCCTTGTGTTCCCGTGGACCACGTCCCGGAAGCTACATATGGAGCTGCAACTGCAAGAGGACCCTAGCTTAGACTGGCCAGCCGCGGCGTTCTTCGATGGGTCGTGAACTCGTGACCCCTCGATCTGTTTGCAGGTGAGGAGGTTCTTGATTTGGTCCCATGAAGATGGTGGTTTCTGCTGCTTCCGCTTGCGTTTGGATTGTAGTTTTTTGGACTCTGATGGCTCCGGTAAGAAAGTTGACAGAGCCATAAAGAGCAAACCGAGAAAATAGAAGAGAAGTAAAGCTGAAGGAGCTCTCTCTTTCATACAATGGAAAGAGAGAGAGGTTCTTTCGAAAGTTGAGCGTGGTGTATGGAGAGGGATCCGAGACAGATAATAAGGAGGGCTAAGCGGGTGGAGTGGTGGGTCTGCCTTTGTTTATTATTGCATGTAGTCCTCTCTCCTTTTGGATTAACTTCTGTGTTTGTCTTTCACTAGCAAGTGCATCTTTGCCACGTAATATATAATATCAATTGCTGCTTGATGGCTGAAAGCCTGAACTTCGAAGGGGCAGATTTAGAGGAAGTTCGTCGCGTGGTTCAGGATCATCGATCTGGGTGCTAACTGGCCCACTGCTTTCGCTGCATATAATAGGGCAGGAATAATATGAATCTGTGCTTGGTCGATGGCCAAGTAAAACTCCTGCATAAACAAATCTGAAATTAACAAACTAACAAACTAACAAAACAAGCAGCAGCACTACTGGTTAAAAAAAAAACAACACTCTGAAGTTTTATAAGCTGATGATCAGCAACTTCGCTGAAGTTTCTAACTGGTAATAAATTTGTGTATTTGGGGTCACAGTTCCTATATGATTTTATAATCTTTTTTTTCTGAGAGTGGGAATTGGGGTTATTGATGGATCGAAATCACGTGTGTGATGGGGCCAGATTCCAAAATCAAGCAAAATGGAAAAAGTGAATGAGCCAAAGAGGCTTCGTATAAAACAAGAAGAAAGACTTGGGTACTCATATATGCGAATTAGCTTCTTCTACTGTCCCCCACTATCCCTTTTGGACCTGGTGGACAAAATTGGTAGTCTATATAATCCGCTCTTCTTTTTTCTTCCGTGCTCAAGATATGTCCTGCCATCTGACTCTTTAGCACCAGCCAAATAAAGCTGTGAGTCCTATCTATCTGACAAGCTGATCGAGTAGAGAATCTAACCTAAATTTCCACAATAACACAAGCAGACGCAGTGAAAGAGTAAAGAGTGAGAGAAAGAGTTGTTGAGACCGACGGAGGTATGACAACATTGACAAGCTAGCTAGCTGATTATACGAGTTAATTAGATAGTTTGGTTGCTGAGACTGTCTCCCCGGTTTGCGTGCCTACATGCTAAACTGTCTTTGTGAGAGTGGTTAGAACCCTATATGTCAGATGTGGATTTGGCCAACCATTCGCTTAAAAAAATAACGCAGAAATCGGTGCCTGTCCCCGACTCCGGACCCAGATCACTCTTTCTCCCATTATTCTGATCCCATAAAGGAGAACTATCACTTCACAGGCATTAATAAAGAAATCCCCATATGAAGAGTTAAGAAAGGATGATTGTATATTCCTGCATATACGATTAAGACTTGTTGCATTATTTTTAGATGCCAAACCAAATAATAATTGATCATTCAGTGTCTATAGCTGCAAACTTCTTCGGCAATAATTTCAGGGAACCGTATTAATCCTTCCCAGTCAACTTATATACATACGTAACTCGTACGTACACAGGTACCAGAAGAAAACTATGGAGTTGGATCTGTTCCTTTCAGCTCAACCACTTTTTGCCATGAGATCTCTACTGTCTACCATGCAAGTGACTTAAGAACCCGGGCCTTTCCCATGAAGTTTGTGTCATCACGTTAATTGATGTAGCCATATCTTTCACCACTAATACAAGAACCCAAAAATAAAAAATCAGGTGACTTGGGAACCCGGGCCTTTCCCACCTTTTGTTTGCTTGGTCTACTTGACAGCGATTCCCGGCCTAAATGTATTATAGATGTCCTGTCTTTGTTAACTTGTATAGCCATGGGAACAATGTATTGCCTACACCCACCAGTTAACTAGTCCCGACGATTCCCTTCTACTTGTTTCTTGTTGTTTAGCTTTTTTGTTTGGGTTTCCCCGAGTTAATTAATTATAAATGACCACAATTCGAAGTAGGCAAATCCGTAACAATATAGTTTTGACAGCTCATTTTGTCGAATGAATTGAAGATATAATCACCTAAGTCACATTTTGTCGCTTGTTACAAGATCCTATAAATTAGGTTTGTTTTTTCTTTTTTAAAAATCGAGGTCGTCTAAACCCATTCTCGAAGATCAAGGAAGCCCGTAAATTAAAGGACGTATTTATGTGACAAGAATGTTAATCCCAGTTTGTGTCAAGACTAGTGGGCTAGGCCTCACAGACTTATAAACATAGGGCCCTATTACTATCATGATGAGCCCAGAGTTTTGGGCCCACATCTTAACAACGTAAATGTACGATTACGACTACTAAGGTCGTCTTGCCCGACCAGTGATCCGTTTCGAGCCCAATGATAAACCTGCCACCGGCTAAACCCTAGAATCAGGGTTTTGAATTCTTGATACTACCAATGTCGCTTCTTTGAGAAGTTCTGTTTATGTACCATGCTCCTTCAATCCCTTTTATTCGAACGGTAACTATTCATCGAAGAGAGAATAAAGCCCTAAGTTTGCAGTCACTACTACCTTAATTCTCGACTCAGTAATAAGTGCGGGTTTTGTTCAATAGATATTTAAGATGCCCCAAAATAATTCTCAACCCGGTTCAATTCAAAACCCCAGAGTTACCTGGGATGGTTGCAGTGTCTTGCTCGACATCAATGACGGGGATCGTCTGGTTTTTGCTCGTCTCTCTGCTGGCTCGTTAGTCTTTTTCTCGTGCAAAAAGTTGTTCCTTTTTTTTCACATAAACTAATTTTCCATTGATAAGCACTTTGTGGTCTTGCAGGACTCTGAAAATTGGGAATAAGACGTGCTCGCTGCAGCCCCTGGTTGGCTGTCCTTTCGGCTCTTTGTTTCAAATCGAAGATGGCGACAAAGGGCCTTGCTTGGCTCGCTTTATCCCCTCCATAGAAGGTTTGATTACCAAGACAATGCTTTTGATTATGTTCATCTTATCGTTTCTAAACTGAGTAGAGAAGGTACTGTATTTTTCACTTTTGGGGCAGCTATGCTAACAGTCATTTTCTTTCAAACTGAGTACTAACAGTTGAAAGGCTAACTTATAGTTGCCTCTGCAATCTGCATTTGCTTTCTTACAACCCCATAACATGAACTAGGGTCCTTTTTACTTTCTTCAACCTAAGCTCTTCACTTGCCATCTTGATGTTGAGATGCGATGCATTGAGGGGACCCCATGTTTAGTTGGATAATATCCCATACCAATGACAAATAATTGCTCCAGTTGGGTCAGAGCTGGATAGTTTAAGTTGAAGGTGTATTTTTTCTCACTTTACCCTAGTAGTCTATTTCAGGTTTTTGTAGATGTTTCCTTGAGAATTGTGCCACTTACTCCTTAACTTTCAAACTTCGTCAAATTTTTATTTGAAGGTCCTTGTTCGTTCTTTTAGTCTCTTATTCTACTTGTTTTATTGTTCTTTTGTTGTTGTTGAATTCTTCTTGCTAGGCAATAATGGTGAGGAGAAAGGAGACTTTCAATCACAAGAGATATCCAAAGATAACCGAGCCTTAGTTGACAATAATAAGGCTCAAAGCTTAACTGGTGAAGATATTGATGCAATGCGAAGGTGAGTACATCATGTTCTGGTTAGCTGGAAGTTTTATGCCAACATTACTTCTTGTATATTAGTATATTACTTCTTTTATATTACTGCTTACATAGGTGGTTTATATTAAGGATATCTAGGGCTGTGGTGTTGTTGCTTGTTGATATGTATTTGATGGCACAAAATGTTTCAGCCACTATGTTGTTTGATTTCTCGCAGTTTGAGCTGTCAGATCAATGTTCTGGGTCAAGCTAGTCATAAGTTTGTTGCCTCATACAGATTTATCCTAGGAAATTTTGACTAAAGCTTGCTATTTTCACGCAGACAGGGTGCAACAAGTGATGAAATAGTTGATGCTCTTATTGCTAATAGTGCTACATTCGAAAACAAAACGTTGTTCTCGCAGGTAACTTGAAGAATGAAGTTGTCAAATACATTTTATGTTTAAGATTAGCTGATTTTAGAATGCTTGCAGGAGAAATATAGGCTTAAGAAGCAGAAGAAGTATGCACCAAAAGTCCTTTTGAGGCGCCCTTTTGCTCGATGGTAATTAGCTTCGTTTGACTGGCTTTATTTGCTGACACAGCTCAGGGATTATATTCTTTAGTATCAGCTAAATCAGTTTGTAATTTTGGATTTACTTGCTGCCATCCCCCACCAAACCTCCCTGTAATTTTCTTGTTAACTCTCTGCATTTACTGAAGGCAAAAACTGAGCATTCAGCATCAATTAATTCCTTCCAATTGTTGCATCATATCAACAAACTTAGAACTAGGCTCTATAGATAATTTAAATCTTATTTTCTTCCGAGCATGAGAACACTGTTGCTATTGAGAGAAGCAGATGCGCCCTTTGGTTGTTCTCACTCCACTTGATAAACTATTGTAGTGTTCAAGCTTGGTTTGTGCTTGAGTCGAGCTTAGCCTTTTTTCTATTTACTAACTGGACACTGTTACTTTGTTCAGAACATTGTAGTGTCATTTAAAAGATGATATCTGATTTCTTCCGATATGTTTTTCCCCAGTATATGTGAGGCATACTTCAAGAAATACCCAGTGAGGATTGGGTAAGGATACAATGTCTTATGAACTTATGATGATTTTGCGCCTGCATGTATGTTTATGTATGTTCATTTTCTCTAGAACTTGTGCTATTACTCTGAGAAGTACCAGTAGCATCGTCTATCTTGTTATGTACACGGGTGTATATGATTTTGCACCTGCATGTATGTCGAAGGGAGGTAGGATCACTTTGATTAAGTCCACTTTATCTAGTCTTCTGACTTTCTTTTTATCTCTTGTCCCCATTCCTAGTGCTGTGGCAATGCGACTTGAAAAGTTACGGAGGGACTTCTTGTGCGGTAGTGAAGATGGTGTTCATAAGTTTCATTTACTTAGTTGGGCGAAGGTGTGTTCTCCTATTCGTTCTGGTGGGCTGGGGCTTAGGACGATCTCTGTGTTCAATAAAGTTTTGTTGGGCAAGTGGTTGTGGCGGTTTGGCATTGAGCGGGATAAATTGTGGAGATGTGTTATTGCCGCAAAATATGGTACTTCGGGTGGTGGGTGGTTCTCCTTGTCTTCAAGCGGTTCCTATGGGGTCAGCCTTTGGAAACATCTTAGTAATGGTTGGGATTCGTTTTTTTAGCATACTCGGTTTGTTTTGGGAGATGGTCAGCGTCTCAGTTTTTGGCATGACAGGTGGTGTGGTGGGCGAGTTCTGAGCCGTTCCTTCCCTTTAGTCTTCTCATTGTCCTCCTGTAAGGAAGCTATGGTGGTGGAGTGTATGGAGTTTGGTTCTGCTTCCTTAGTTTGGAATTTGCAGTTCTTTAGATCTGTCAATGATTGGGAATTGGAGGAGTTTACTGCCTTTTATTCTCTCCTCTATGAGCAGAGGGTGCGTAGAGATAGTGCTGATGCGATGTTGTGGTTGGGTTCGAAGCGTGGTGTTTTTTCTGTTAAATCTTTCTACGATCATCTTTCTGGCTATGATAGTTCTGTTTCTTTCCCTTGGCGTGGAGTTTGGAAGGCCAAGGTCCCTCTGCGTGTGTCGTTCTTTGTTTGGGAGGCTACCCATGGACGAATTTTGACTATTGATAATCTTAGAAGAAGGGGTGTTTATGTCATAGAGTGGTGTTGTATGTGTAAGGGAGATGGAGAATCAGTGAATCATCTGTTATTGCATTGCACGGTTGCTAGAGATCTTTGGATGTCGGTCCTTGGTATTTTTAATGTTCATTGGATTATGCCTGAAAATGTGGAGGATGTCCTATCTTCTTGGGGTAGGAATTTCAATGATCCTTCAGCCAAGGTTATTTGGGGGATGATTCCAGCGTGTGTTTGGTGGTGCCTTTGGAGGGAGCGGAATAGAAGGTGTTTCGAAGATTTGGATAGATCGCTAAGAAGATTGCAGGGCGATGTGCTTCTTTCTCTTTTCCTTTGGGCTAATGCTTTGTTGGGGGGTTATTTTTTGGACTATTTTGATTTTCTTAGTTTCTTTATTTGTATGCTTTGAGTGAATTCAGTACAATCTTTGTACTGATTTCGTCTCTTTTCTTTGTCTCTTTAATAATATTCATCTTACTTATAAAAAAAAAATGTATGTTCATTTTCTCTAGAACTTGTGCTATTACTCTGAGAAGTACCAGTAGCATCGTCTATCTGGTTATGTACATGGGTGTATATGGCATTCTGCATAGTAATTGGGCTACAGTCTGTATCTTAATTCTTAAAAATTTGTATTGTTGGACGTATAGTTGCAAGAAGAACTAAGATATACTCCATCATCCTAACAAAACACAATGGACATGAATATCTTTCCCAGATAGTTTTAAGGTAGGCCATGGGTTTGGTATTACCTTGTGCTTGTCTCCGTCTCTGAATCTTGAATATTTTCCTGATCATTATTATGTTTATTAGTGTCCTAAATACATGCTACTTATATATATGTGACTATTATGAGACAAAGAAAGTATGACGCTCTATAAAATTTTGCTTTTCAAGTGAGATAATCAACTATTGAAAGGTGGCTGTTAAAGAAATTGGAGGTGGACTAGGGAGGTTGAGACACGTAATAAATCTTGATGATAGATGTGAGGGCAACTATGCTTTTTGGTATAAAATGCTCTTGCATGTTTGAAATGGGTACCATCGAAGTGCTGATTTAACATCATTCTCTAAATGACTTTTTCCCTACATATCTCGTTCCTTTATGCTTTTTACTCATTGAGTTAATGAAATAAATGCATGGAAGTCAAACCTTTCTAAGCCTCTAATTAGAAACTATAATTAGCCTGACTGCTGGAAATATAGGGTATTAGCCTATTATATTGCCATGCTATGTCCTTCTGCGTGCTATATTAGTTCCTTTCACCTTGCGGTACTTTTGCTTTAGGTGTGACTGTGTAGTAGTTGATTGATGCAGCTTCAATATTTTTGCTCAGTCTGAGAGGGAATGATCTATTTTGTATTGTTTATGAGTTGAAGTAGTCCTGCATCGAGAATCTCAAGTGAAAGTCATAACAACTGCATGTCTGAAGAAACTAGGGTTCAAGAATAACCAGTTAAAACTTTTCTTGCCAGTGGTTTACCCCCTTTTTTTCCTTTTGTCTTCGGATAGCGATTATGATCATAACGGGTTTTACTAATCCAATGGTTCATATTTTGACATGGATGTCCTCCAGATTAAACTTACCGATGTACTCAGAAATTATTTAATCTTTTTTGCCCTCAATCAGATTCTTGCGAGTGGATACATTATCTCTTCTGCTTTCCATGGCTAATGTTTCCTCAAATTCTGACGTTCTCGTAATGGATATGGTTGGTGGCCTTTTAACTGGTGCTGTGGCTGAACGTTTAGGAGGTTTGTTCTAAGCCTGATGCCCTTCAAATTGTGCTTCACTATACTGATTTTGAATTGTGGGGTAAAGGGGCAAACAAAATTGAGAACAATGGCAATAAATCCGAGCAAGAGAAAAAAGAAAGGAAAGAAAAACAATACAAAGTTGCGGAAACAATCATTGTAGGCAACTCGTATTAGATGAGGAGGAATTTCGTGAAGCCAACTCCCAATTGATTTGGTTATAGTTTTTTTTTTCAGTTGAATTGAGTGTTCCTTACAGTTCCAGTTGTGTCTTTCATCAAGCCAATCCTCAATTTATTAGGTGCCAACCTTGTTGTGTTGATTTGAGTACTCCTTGGTGGAGTTCCGTTTGATCCATTCATTACATACGTTGACATTGTCTTACCTTCTCCTTGTGCTAAACTTCAACTATTTTCAATAGCACTGACAAGGAGAAAACACTCTTTTTGGACTCCATTGACGAGTTGTTTCTGTACAGTCTTTGCTGTTGGTAGGAAATTTCTTAAATATGATTGACCTGTGTTATTGAGAGCGATTTTTGCTTGTAATGTTTTGCTTGTTGATGTTTTTATTTGTGTGACAGGTACTGGTTACGTTTGCAATACATATCCTGGAGTTACACCATATCCTATGGATATAGTGAGAATATTCAACTTCAGTGAAGAAGTTTGTAAGAGGTAAATTTGGCTGTGTTCTCCCTGATTTAGAAGATTTTGCTATTGCTGGGGTTATTTTTTAATAATCCCTTTTTTGGAGCAAGTCAGCTTTATGTTGCTGATTACTATAAGTTTTTTTCTTTCACTTTTCTCTCTTTGTTAAATTTATTCAGTGGTCCAGGATTGTGCGGTCCCCTCTCACTGAGCTTTCTTTGCCCCAAAGTGGAACTTCTGAAGTAATTCACCAGCGGGAAGGTGGCCTCAACATGGAAAGTCTGTCAAATGTAAGTGACCCCTCCTTTCCGCATTTATTTCATTTAAAGTCGCCTGATTGTGTTATGGGATTGATTTGTGCAGCATCAAATGTCTTCAACAGTCAGCGTGGAAGAAATTTCTTCTCCATCTGAAAAAGAGTTGTCAGATCTCATTCCAGACACTTCTGATTCTCTTGTAAACAAATCGGGCAAATCTAGAAAGGCTGGAAATAAGGCTTCACAACAAGCCATTGACTTGTGGAAGGAAAATGGTTTCTCTAGGTAGCTACGGTCGTTTATATTTGGTTTACGAACCAAAAGAAGCATTCAGTTGATAGTTCTTTTCCTACGCTTTATGCAGCCTAATAATTGCTGCGCCGGAGGTGGATATTTGGAGCCTGCTTAAAGATCTTTTGCCGCTTCTATCTCATTCAGCTCCGTTTGTAATTTATCACCAGTACCTTCAGGTTATTCCTCTAAATTCTTGATATTGAGAAATTGTGTACTTTATTGGGTACATTCTTTCTGTCTCCCATTTGTAGATGGGGTTATTCAAATCTAATATCAGTATGGAGGCACGCATTTGCTCCATTATAAAATCTGCTAACTGACTCTGGCCATTTTCTTTAGAATTTTGTTTCTGGAGTAGTTCAAAAGTTAAAAGGATTTCCATGACTAACCTAAGAACTCTGTGGATTAATTTTACATTGATAAATATTGCCTGCAGTCTGCCAATCTTCTTAGATTGTTTGTTCCAGAAGATTTGAGCTAATCTACCAACAGTTCATATGCAACTTTTATGAGTTATCAAATTGACATGGTTGTGCTTATAAAAGTTGACGTGGTTGCACTTTGTGTTCCTAGGAGTTTGCAACTTCGCTCATAGGCCTCTAAATCTTGAAATGGTTTATACTGATTTAAGGCAAAATATGTTATAGATACTGCTTTCTCTTAATGATGTTTTTTGGGTACCTGTATAGTTGCAGTTTGATTTCCAAATTCTTTGATGAACCTTTCTATACATCTTTTGAAGAATGGGACATTCCAGGACATACAATGCATTACAGACATATGATCATCTCATATTCTTTGAAACAAAATTTGACATTATTCATGAAGATCAAATTTGAGTCATTGGGAATTCACATATTGATAGGATATGAACCTATGATACTTTCTCTGTGTGAATGCAGCCTCTTGCAACTTGCATGCATAATCTGCAGCTTGAGAAAATGGGGATTGCCTTGCAAATTTCAGAGCCCTGGTTGCGGGAATATCAGGTTTTTTGTTTGGCTTTTATGTACTTTATGATCTGTAAGGTTTTCTTTATTAGCTCTTTTTTGCTGATCTTATCCGTTGAACTTCATTATTAAAACTCTCTTGACAGAGAGAGTTTGTGGAAAGGTTTCTGTGTCAAGCATCCAATTCAGTGCTTCATTTTGCTTCTTAATCCTTTGTGTGCATGCATGTGTGTGTGTCTCTTGGTGCTTTTCTTTTGGGATTTTCCTTTTGGTTTGGAAGGAGAGAGAGAAGGAAAAGGTGAAAAGGGGGGTGGGTTTGACAGGTTAGGCCTTAGGATGAGGCCATGGCCTGAATGAGCCAACAATACAGGATATTGAGAAAAGCTGTACAACTCTTGGTCGCCTTTTCTATGGATGGGGATGTTACTGCTTGTGAGAATGTTATTTGCAATGTGTTATTGGCTGTACCGCTTACACTTGTCTAACGAACTTGTACAGCTTACTTCTTAAATCTTCCATCATGCTGAATCTAGTGAAGGGATTTTCCTTATTCGATCTTTGCAGTAGCTTTTGGAAAAAATAAACAATCTTGTTTATTTATTGGAAATGCTGATCACTGATTCCATTCTGGTGTATGATACGACACTACATCTGACACTTTGGCAGCTTCCTCTTTCTATTGCGTTGATCTGGTATCTTATATATGGTTGATCTGGTATCTTATATATGGCGATAGATGTTTATGCCAGTGTCTACATGGAATATAGTTCTTCAAATGAGATTTGCAAATAGGTTTTTGAATTGTCTCCGTATTTGGTAATTTTGCAGGTGCTTCCTTCACGAACCCATCCATTCATGCAAATGAATGCATTTGGTGGGTATATTCTTAGTGGGACTAAAATATGTAGCAGCTAATCCAAGCTCCGAAGCAACAAGAGTGCTCAGTTCATGACCACTTTCTCCTGTTGCTTGTTTGTTGGCAAGGAAAACAAATGTCTCGAGGATGTATACTAGCTTTCGTTTGTATGTCATCTGTATAACTCAACTGCTGCAGCTTTTTCTTGCATGGTTGCAATCTGGTGTACATTTTTTATTTTGCTATTTATGGCACTTTTTTCAGTTTCCCAGTATGAATTTGATCCTCCAGTAGCTCTCTCTCTAGGGTGGTTAACGGTAATGTAGGTGCCGGTTTGGTAAAAACCGTCAACGCAATTGACGGAGTCACATATTGACACCGCCACCGCACCGCTAAGACACAATAACCGCTCTTGCCGGTAACGGTTATACAATAACCGCTAAAATCGTAAAACCGTTGTGCAAAAAAAATGGCTTTTTCCTTGGGTTTTTTCATTTTTTTTTACTGTTTTGAGCTGTTTAAATTTATTAACATAATATCATAATCAATAATCATATCAAATGGACAAATATCATAACATATTCAAACATAATATCATAATTATTATAATCATAACAAATATAATAAGTTGTTCAAAAGTTCAATATAATATCATATTCAAACATTACGACTAAAGTCTAATAAAAGTGTCCAACAATGTGATATAAACCAACTAACATATTCAAACAAAAGCTCAACAAAAGTATATCACATAATCAATAATTATCTTAAGTCTCAACTATGAATGATTAACGATAGTGTAGGTGACGGTTTGGAGAAAATCGTCACCGCTATTAACGGAATCATATATTTGACACCGCCACCGCACCGCTAAGGCATAATAACCGCCTTTACCGGTTACGGTACCGGTAGCGGTGACTGTTTTAATGATTAAAGCGGTCACTGCCGGTGCAAATGAACACCCCTATTATCGATTGATGTATTTTGTTTCTGGTGACGCACCGGCAATTCGAGATGCAGTTCGCAATTTCTGCTGCCACATCATCCTTAGGCCGAAATATCTGGGGTTTCCAGTTTGCAGTGATTTTTTAATCAACTGTAAACCAATTAGGAGTTGGCAGTATGATTTTCGGGTTCGTTTACAACTAATCTGTTAATCTTGTTCTTTATTTTTATCGTCTTGATAAATACCCATTTCCCGGCCCATTTCTCACTCCTAAGGTCGTGGCGTTGATATAATCAAATTATTGTTTTGACCATGGGCACCTTTGTTATCTTTTGGGATATCGTGGTCGGGATGACAATTCAAAAGTTCATACAAATTGGGCTTTAACGTTCGGCCCGAAGAATAATAAAAAATAGCAAAGCAGAGGATCAATGGACTTGAAGCCCAACTGGAAGCCCACATGTTTTCTGCTAAAGGACTTGAAGCCCAAATGGAATGTACTCGAAACAGTTCCGGTAAAAAAAAAACTCAGGGGCTAGTAGGCGGAAGACCCTAGAAATTCGACCGAGACATCCGAAAGGCGGACCTTGCACATTCGAACTCTACACATGCTACCTTTCCCGCTGTTTCCTCACCCTCTCTATCCGCTTTTGCCTTTCCTTTTCGAATTTGATCACTTGTACTGTTCTTCTCTTCTCGAATTTGAGCTCTCTCCTTGTTCGTCTACAAAGTGCAATCCTATACTCTCTCACCTTATTCCCTCCAACACTCAAAAATCTCTCTCTCCAATACTCTTCCCTCTTCGCCATGTCAAACTGCGGCGGCGATCCAAGCCTTCGAAATCAACCGTCTGAATTTCACTTTCAGCTGCTGCGTTCTCACTCCCAGGCTCAGAATAGTTGCTCTTTCCGGAGAGCTCAATCTTTCCACTGCCCCGCTCCTCCCAACGACTGCAAAAACTACTTCCACGTTGTTCTGGGCGACTCTAGCTCCTACGCGAACTCCGCCGCGTCTGCAAAACTCGGGGTGAGCACTCACTGACTGAAATATTACCGTCTCTAATGGTGAGAACATAGTTTGTAAAGATTTCTACGGATTCCTTTTTATTTGCTTGGTCTTATCCCTTAGGTGAAGCTATCTGCAGCTGTTTGGCCTACTGTTGATAAAGAGTTGATTCAATCGTTTCTTGTTATTAGATCTTGTGCCTTGTTAAGCATGTTGCTGGCCGATTTAGTTCAGATTCGTTACGTGTTTGCCAGTTTGTGCAACATGGGCAATGCGCCTTTAAAAGCTGAGCACGCCATTACACTAGATGTTACGTGAGATTTCGTCTACAGTTCTTCCCACGGGGACGCCAGCTTGTTGGATTTTAAAGGATGACTCATCAAACTATTGCGATCAATCTTGGATGCTCTCGTTAGGGTAAGAAATCTAGGAGGTAAATTGACAAAATGTTGTCAAGGAATAGAGAAGATTGGATTAAATGAAATAAATCATTCATTACTTATTTACAATTTCTTTTGCAACACTTCACGAATCATTGTGACCTTACGATAAGTCACCTCACTTCGAACTGACGCTTTACTTAGTCGACTCCTCCATGGAAGTACATCACCATCCAAGGGGTATTTTCAAATATGGGCACCAATGTTATGGTTTGATTATCTCAAATTCTAACACTTCTACTTGATCATACTATAACATTTAGGTGTTAAACTCCGTTGACCATATTTACCTTGGTATTAGTAACACGTCCTGGTCAACTAACATCTGCTAAACCACAGATCGTCGTTAGAACTGTGACTTGGCCCACATGCGCACACTTTAGTCACTTTCTTATCTTACTGCATACTTTACCATATGTCTCCCACTGAGACGATATTAGGGATGACTTCGTTTCACTCTATTTCAAGTGAACGGTGTCAATTCTTCGTTCTTTGGGAACCTAGTCCATACCCATTCCACAATTGACTACTTCAGCCAAACATGTAACCTGTGATGACTTGGGTTGAAATTTTGGTCTTGTACTTCTTCTAAGGCCAACTTTCTGAAGTTTTCCTAGATACACCTTATTAGTGACTTACCCCACTATACAAGTGTAGATATTACAAATTATAGTATGAAGCATATCAATGGACTTTACTTCCATATGAACTGTAATACTCATACCTTGTTAGTGTCTCTTGCCTTTAACCGACCAATTATATCCCCAGGCAAGATCGTATAATCTCGTTCTTTTACCATGTATCTATTCACCTTGGTGTTTAACAAATCGTATACTAGTTACATGCTCTTTGGATTTATCCAAAGACAATCCATTGGTCTTAGGATTGGACACCATCTTGGTCGAGGGAGTCGACTTTGATTTTACCCCTCCCACTATATCCTTGATATATTCTTTATAATTTACATCAATGTATTTTCTTTAGAGCTATATGTCCAACTCTTCTTTAAAACGAGATAGCAGACTTTTTGTCTTCAAACACATTGATGAGTTAGATGAATATATTCTATTTGAAACTGTCATCTTATCTAAGACTGTTTTACTCACCATCGTATGCATGTTATGTGCACAATTTTTATTGTGTACTTTGCAACACATTCAATTTCTTATTTAACCAAAAAACCATCATTACACCCAATAGGAACACACACTCATTACTATTAACTATAGAATGTGTACCTGTGTATCCTCCTATCTCTAGATCACTTGACCCACTAACATTAGGTTCTTGGTACTTTCACAAATACTTAATATTTGTTTCCCTGTCTGCCTGTCGTCCATAAGGCTACACCTATCATTTGGGCATAAAGGATAATTTATAATTTCTACCTTATATCTAGAGATCACACATCTCCTTTCAAAATACTTTGACATCTGCAGAATAGCGTGTTTCATCACTTGATCTAGTATACAATTACCCATGTTAAGTCTCTTAAGAACCTACAAATATACACCTTGATCAAGTATACTTATCTCGAACTTATTTTTCGAATAACCCAGTGGAATTTTAAATATAATTTTCATAGGCTTTTTCATTTGGAATGCATCTTATTTTGATTTCCTATCCAAATTAAAATGTCGTCGTAACATTTAACTATTACAATTCCAAATCCATCCATGTCACATCTGACATGATTAATCTAAGCAAGATAAATTTTACCTTAAGAAAATTTAAATCAATAAGCCCTACCTTAAGTTGCTTAGAAACTCATTCTACCACCAACCTTACTTTGTGTTTCTCCAGGCTCCTGTCCACTTCAAATTTCATTTCAAGCACTTATTAGCAATCTATAGCATTGGTGAGTATTTGTGCTTCCTTTGAAATTCATTTGATCATTATCAAGTTAAGTAACATCCATACTTAGTGCTTTAATGATCTTAGACTAGTCCTAGTCCTATTGATGATTGACTTTATCTCCTAGTCTCACTTTTCTCTGAATCCAAGATTAGATTATTTTTTCCAATAGACTCATCCTTACTCCCACTGAACATTTCTCTATGTTTTACATTTAGTAGATTAATTGCCTATTCCTGAGGATCATCATCTCTAATAGTCTGATCTATTTCATAAGAGTAGCTAGGTTAGTTTTATTGAGAAATATAGAATCTCTGCTATTTTCTCAATCTCCATTGAGAATAACATACACTATAACTCAAAATAATCAATAAACTTACATTCCTAGATTTATTTCTTAACTTATTCCTAGTCTTATACTTATTTTACTGAGGCTTTTAAGACATTCTATATGCTTTTTTCATTTTCCTTGAACCAAAATTTAAAGTTTTATTCATACCAACTTACTATATTCAAACCTTATATGCACTTTCCTATTAGATTTTCTATCTAATAAATACTAAGCACATACATTAAATTAATGTAAAACAATGACTTACTTGTTTATTTAGAACTTACCGTTTCTTTTTCCAAAAGCACTATTCTAAATATTATTTCTCCTGTAGACTCTGTTTTCCAACATCTTGCAACGTGTCGTTTTGTACCACAACCGTCACTTCTCGGAACGACGTGTCGTTTTGAGTTGTCCCCTCCACCGACGAAACGACACGTCGTTTAGCGCTTTCGATTCGCTAAACGACGTGTCGTTTAGTACTCACAAAAACCATTTCCACCGTTTTCTCTGAATCCAAGATTAGATTATTTTTTCCAATAGACTCATCCTTACTCCCACTGAACATTTCTCTATGTTTTACATTTAGTAGATTAATTGCCTATTCCTGAGGATCATCATCTCTAATAGTCTGATCTATTTCATAAGAGTAGCTAGGTTAGTTTTATTGAGAAATATAGAATCTCTGCTATTTTCTCAATCTCCATTGAGAATAACATACACTATAACTCAAAATAATCAATAAACTTACATTCCTAGATTTATTTCTTAACTTATTCCTAGTCTTGTACTTATTTTACTGAGGCTTTTAAGACATTCTATATGCCTTTTTCATTTTCCTTGAACCAAAATTTAAAGTTTTATTCATACCAACTTACTATATTCAAACCTTATATGCACTTTCCTATTAGATTTTCTATCTAATAAATACTAAGCACATACATTAAATTAATGTAAAACAATGACTTACTTGTTTATTTAGAACTTACCGTTTCTTTTTCCAAAAGCACTATTCTAAATATTATTTCTCCTGTAGACTCTGTTTTCCAACATCTTGCAACGTGTCGTTTTGTACCACAACCGTCACTTCTCGGAACGACGTGTCGTTTTGAGTTGTCCCCTCCATCGACGAAACGACATGTCGTTTAGCGCTTTCGATTCGCTAAACGACGTGTCGTTTAGTACTCACAAAAACCATTTCCACCGTTTTCCTTCGTTTTCTTTGCGTAGAAACCTGAATTTCATGAACTTGGACACTTTTCTAAAGTATTTGACCATGCACTATTGCGATTAACAATGGAGATTAGTGAGAATTATCCATGTTTCTCTCCAATCTCTCATTGTCACTTCAAACCATGGTAATTCCTCACAAATTGAGAATCTCCCACTATTGTTTGCAATAGTTTCTCACCGAAACTGAAATCAAATAGTGAAAAACAAATAATAACAATTGAACATAATGACATCCATTGACAAACCTAGAACTTGAACGATGTATTCTTCATCATGCTTTCATACGCCATGAAGTGTTTCTCTTCTATCTTCAACTCCTCTTCTAATTACAGATTTGATTTCCTCCAACCTGGCTTTGATACCACTGTTGGATTTTAAAGGATCGTTCATCAAACTATTGCATAGAATGATCAATCTTGGATGCTCTTGTTAGGGTAAGAAATCCAGGAGGTAAATCAACAAAATGTTGTCAAGGAATGGAGAAGATTGGATTAAATGAAATAAATCATTCAACGCCTATTTATAGTTTCCCTTGCAACACTTCACGAAGCATTGTGACCATACGAAAAGTCATCTCACTTCGAACTAACGCATCACTTAGTCAACCCCTCCATGGAAGTACATCACCATCCAAGAGGTATGTTTGAATATGGGCACCAATGTTATGGTGTGATCATCCCAAATTCCAACACAGCTAAAGTCTATAATATTTCGCTTCGTGTGAACAGTACTAGTAAAATATGTAGGTGGATTGGCTTGACTAACAATTCATTAGTGTCACAGATGCTTAGTTGACTCGTAGTATGATGAATATGGAAAATTTTCGGGGACATAAGATGATTTTGAACTGTAGAGTTTGAAAATAAAGATGAGCGACAATGCATAGTAAAGAAAGAGTGTGCTGCTAATTTAACATGCTCAAGGTCCAGGGATTTTGTATCCTGCGAGAACAAGAATATGCAAGTTCTGTAAGGTGATTGGCCAGCTTGATTGGAATTTGGTTGTGATTCGTGAAAATGTGAATGACTTGAAGAGCATTTCATAATGCTCTAGATCTTAAGTTTTCGAACTTTGTTGTCTTAGATATTTGCTGTGAAGCTGATTGGGACATCTAACATGCTGAGTCTTCCTTTGACGTGGCCAAGTGACATTCCCTTTAGGTAGAAAAGTAAAATACTGGCACTTTGGAGACTTTCCCCTTGAGTACCATGGAGGTGGCTTTCGGAGCTTATGATATGGTCTTAACATTTTGTGGATTTTCTTTCAGACATCAATTCATTCAAATGCTGCTAGAATTGAAATTATTAAAAATTATTGGGGAGTGGCCAGGAAGGTTGTGGATAGTGGGCCTGACTGCCTTGCCTTAAGAGTTTTCATTTAAAGATTCATACATCTTGTTATCCAGTTAACATAAAACCTTACGCCAACAGAAACTGAATTCTATGTCTCCACTATTTTACAACATAAAGTGAATTTTCATCATAAAATTACCATAACGTACTACCCTCATTGCAGTTGAGGCAAACAAATGAACCAAATGACTGTGAGGCCCGGACAAGTTGGCAGGCAGCCATTCCTGGACAGAGCAAACTTGCTAGTGATCTTTCACTGAAACTAGAGTCTCATCCTGCAGGAGAGCTTCCGAAAAAGTCCAAGGTTCCGAGACATGCAAAATCTGGGATTAAGAAAATCGACACTGGTATCATCGTTTTATGACACTGAGTAATGAATTTTTACAGAATTCATGCCTTGTGCCCTTTTATTGACAAAGTGATTCATATGTTGTTTTTTTGGTCACAGAGCCTCTTGATGGTCTGAATACAGCTAGTAGTGGTCGTTATGACAGTTCTTTAGGTAAGTTTAAATTAGAAGCTTCTATTCAGTTACTTCTCCCCTCTACGTTCCAAAACACCACGAAAACATGGTTTTGTATTCATCTTGGCATATATTGTGGAATGATAGGCTTTCTCTTTGATGTGGCAACCAAGGTTTGAGCAAGGAGTTTAATGTGCTTCTTGCGGGCTTGTTAACCAAAAAATTTATCAGTTTGATCCAGGAGGCCAAGGATGTCACGCTACTGCAGATGTATTGCAGGTAAAATAGTCTTAGATTTATGTTTTACATGAAATTTAAATTCGACCACTTGAAATTGCAAAAGGCTCTCTTTCGAATGTTGTGATTTTTTACTTTTTCATGGACAAGATTTTATATGATAACAAATTTTTAGATCTTTTCTTCCATGACTGTCTTGTGGCATAAAGTTTATTCCTGCTCTGTTTAGTACTGACTCCTTTTCATTCTTTGTCTCTCTATTTGAAAATATTGTTATGACAGGTTCAAAACGGAGGATATATGATATTACAAATGTTCTTGAGGGGATAGGATTGATCGAGAAGACTTCAAAGAACCATGTACGTTGGAGGTAATGATTGGGGTCTTTCCATGATAGGGGTCTTTCGATTTATCCAAGAAAAGAAAAGGATGCTCTATTCACAATAGATGGAAGTGGGGCTGTCCATTGGCCGGTTCGGTCCTGTCCGGCCAGCCAAACCGGCCATTTTGTAAAGTGTGTATATCGGACTGGACCGGTCCGGTCCGGTCTCCGGTTTCACCGGTCCGGTCCATGCCATTTTGGGCCGGTTTTGAGTTGGGTCATGCCATTTTGGGCCGGTTTTGGGTTTGGGTCATGCCATTTTGGGCCGGTTTGGAGTGGTATACACTGGTCCAGTTCCGGTTTTCCACGTGGGTAACCCAGAACCGGACCGGAGTATACCGGTCTCGGTCCGGTTTCGGTCCGGGTTGGCCGGTCCGGCCGGTTTGGTGGACAACCCTAGATGGAAGTATGTAGATTATGCATGGTTTAACAAAACAAACACTCTTCTTAAATTGCCCTTAGATGGGGGCTTCAAAATTAAATGATAGTTATTGGTGCTAAATGGATAAATATTTTGAATCTTTCATCTATAGACTATTCTGATGCAGCTCAAGAAAAAAAGTGCATCACCGATAGTAGGTTGGAGGGCATATTATTTTTTCTCTTTAAATACTTATCTTTGGCATTATAATTACAGATAATGATCAGTTTGCACTAAGCAGGGGATATGATGGGATGGGCGCACAGGAGCTGGATGATCAAGTTGCTGCTCTAAAGGTGCAGATAAAATTTGTCATTTCGATGTCTTTCACGTGCTTTTTATTGGTCTCAGAAACTCATTAAATGGTAGATGCTCACTAGTCCAGATGGATAAGACAACTTGTATTAAACTTCAACGTAGATTGTCTCGTGGGAAGTAATGCTGCTTCGTAAATTGAATGAATATTAAATGATATCGAAGTTTTCTAACCTTCTGTATTGACTTCTTGCAATAATTTACACGAATACCCTGTATGTTCTCCTTGCAGGCTGAAAGTGAAAGCTTATATCTTCAAGAATGCATTCTTGATGAAACTATAAGGTCGGTTCAGTAGGAGTTGAGAGAGATTGTTTTTAAGATTGACCTCTTTAGTCTTTTATGTTATGAGCCCTCATCATGTTGTTCCTTCAGGCAAAAACAAGAGCTTCTGAGGAACCTGAAGGATGATGAAAATTATCGAAAGTATACTCTTCATTTCTATCTTTTTTTAACTATCAGGGAGGTGTTTTGGTTCTTTCACTTGATATGCTTGCTTCTTTGGAGTCTAGGTACCTATTTTTGACAGTGGAAGATATTGTCACTCTTCCATGCTTCCAGGTCTCTCTCTTTCTTCCCCAAGGGAAATTCCTTGATATGTTGTACTATATCTGTTTATTGCTCAAACTCACTTTCTATTTGTTACTATTATTTGTCTCAGAATCAAACACTTGTTGTAATAAAAGCTCCTCGAGCTTGTAATATTGAGGTTCCTGATCGTGATGAGGTGGTTAGTGTTGATGGATTGTGGTTTGAATATTTATACAATGCATTAGTTTATGATTGATTAGTTATTAATAGGATATCAGTTTCCCTCAAACGCACTACAAAATGACAGTTAGAAGCGTCCTTGGACCGATTGATTTGTACCTTTTGAGTACTTCTGCTATTTACGTGCACATGCAGCTGTATTCCTCCCCCCTCCCTCCCTTTTCTCTCTTCCCATGGAGATTTTCTTGCAAATCAATGAATTCTTTTTCTAACATCATGTTGTGGATGGTTGTAGCAAATACACCAGCCAACGTCAGTATATGAATGTCGAGCATGATAAATCACTAGATTTATCAGCTTGGAACAGTGAATATTCCGCAGTGGACAATGAAAGGAAGTCTTCAGCAGACCAGGGTAATCAAAGGACCTCTCCTGACGCTATCAGGCTAAATCAAGGGAAGTGTTGGATACAGAAGATTATTCCTCCACACTGTGATGTAAGCGTGTCTATAAGGCATTTTTCCCCCGCCTACTTTGATGCTTCAAGGTGGATCCTTAAGTGCGTCTGTTCTCCCTCTTCTCGATCCTTCCGAAACCGACCAACTTTTTTGCAGATTGGCAATGAGTACTGGTTCCAATCAGATCCTGAAGTCAGCTTGACAGATTTGTGGGATGAGCAATATACTTTAACTTGTCAATATACACGATTCAATTCATAAGATTACTAGATTGGATCATGCAATGGGAGAAATTCATAGGCCTATCACTTGGGAAATCTGGATAGCGTATCACTTACTTTTAGGACCGAGTAGATGACTTTCTTGAAGATGGTTTTTCTCAGAGTAATGCAGCATTGGGTGAACCACAAGCTTCACATGGGGAGGTTGTCCGTAATGTACATGAAAAGCAGCAGGTAGTTGGTTGTTGCTGATGACGTGGAGGGTGTTTGCTTATTTCCCTCCATATATTGTAGCTAGATTTTTTGTTTTCCCAGCTCACAATACTTATAGCTAATCCCAAGATTAGGAAATGTCTGGAAAGTTCAGTTCTAGGAAATCGTCAATGTATATAGGGGCATGTGCTGCAGTAAAGGTGTCAAGAGAGGGTTTGATGCATGTACGTGGATCCAGATTTTTTCGTAAATGTTGCTTTTGGTCCAAGCAAGTAAATTTCACCAACGAGGCCTGTCTACTTATGATATTTGATGTTCCTACCCGGCTAAGTGCACGCAGTTTGCCTACACGGCTACCAAAGTCAGGATATGTTGCTTGTCGCGAAAGCTGTTTTAGACGAACGCCGGAATGCATCTCTGGAGAAAAGGTGCAAAAAGAAGCAGGGATACTGCCATCTACTAAAAGTTCTACTGACAATCTACCCAACTCTCCTCTCATCTCCTATCTCCTCCTCAGTCGAGATCTTTGTAGTGCAAACGCACGAATTTGCAAGACGGGCAACTTGAACTTACTGTATTGGTCAAGTTTCACTCCCTGGCATTTTTAAATTCCGTCTTCTTTTTGAGAATAGGAATGATCTTCTCTGCAATGGGTTAGTTTTTTTTTTCTTGAAAGAAGTCACGATCAAATTAGTTTCAAAATTCAATAGACGAAAATCATGACTTGTTTAATATGCAAGAGCAATACAATAATTTTACAAAGATTGAGATCAAGTGAGAGGTATGTATAAATAATTATTGCCAAATTTGACCTTAAATTTCACTCTGGGGGTGCAAATCGTTGGAGGAGATAACATAGGTCAATGTTTCAAAAATAAAATATTGGAGTGTAATTTATCAACATCTTCAAAACATAAGGGGTGCAAAGTGTGTTTAACGTTTTTTTAGAGATATGTTTAAATGATTATCGCCTAATTTGTTGTTAAATTTCTCTCTGGGATGCAAATTGTTGGAGGGGTTAACTTAATATACTTGATGTCTAAAAAATAAAACATTAAGATTTAATGTGTCAATACCTCCTAACATAAAGGATACAAAGTATATTTAATTTTTTTTTTCTTTTTCTTTTTCTGGATTCCCAAAGCAGACATTTACTTGGCAAAAGTATAAATCAAATCCACCGAACTTCCCCTCCTACTTCGAATACAAAAAGAGAAATTAGACGAAGAGTCATAAACCTACCTTAAGTTTTGGGTTGTAATTATCGAACTAAAATCATACTTAAATACAAGATATTCGGGATTAATTGGGAGAGGTCTGCCGTCTGCCAATCATAGAATTGGAGGGTAGAGAGCTGTTGCTTGGGAATAAAAAGTACCCCTGGTCGTGGGCTATCTCTTAATAGATTAAGGTTGTCCAATCAGGATCTAAGTGATGAGATGTATTGTTTTTTTTTTAAATCCACGTGATGGGATCCTATTTAAAGGAAGGAACGGAAAAACATCCGTCTCCAAAATTATTGGAGAGTTTTTAAATCGGGAAATGCTTGGGATCCCGAGCATTTCCCGTTTCCAGCCTCTATCAATCAAATGCCAAAAAATGATAGAGGCTGGAAATTTCCAGCCTCTATCGGGATGGCATCGGGATCCCATCGGGATCTCAAGCCTTTCCCTTTTAAATCCTTCCAGTGCGTGAGCAATTTGTCTTGTTGCACTGACTGAAAAGAAAGTTTTCGCAACGGAAGACAAGTCCTTCGATGGCCTTTGAGTTTGAGATCATCGGTGGTGGATAAGGGAAAATTTATCTCTCAGATTTTGAACATGCTGCTATCACTGTAAGACAGGTCCTGGGCAAAACATAGCATGTCTCAGTTACTGCAAGTAACACAACCTGCGAGGCGACCATGCTTCAGATATGAGAATTTTAATCAAATTTTGTATTTAAAAAATATCGATCTCAAAAGAAAAAATTATCTTTCTTTTGTCATAATAAATATAAAAATTTATTTAAATCATCTTTCTTTTTATTTTTTTACCGACTCAATTCCAAAAATTTTCATCATCTCCTATTAAAAAATTCAAAAGCGAACGCAGTAGTCTTAGCAGTTTGGTATTGGAATCTGCTGTTAAGGCAATTTAAATCAGCACATTGGGCTATCTGATTCTTTTTATGCTAAAAGTCAACATAATGCACTTAGTCGGAAATTTACTATGATAGTGAATCGTGAGTCGTGACGCACTAACATAACAACTATAGGATCAATGGGCAAAATACTAGTCTTAAGTCTTTCTAGATCAGTTTTAAAATAGCCTAAATTACTTCCTACTTTTCTGGAGTTTGACATTTTCTTAGTTTGTTCCTCATAGTTCGATTTTCCTAAACCTATCTCTAGGGTTTAGACCCATTCACAAATAGATATTGTCGTCAACTTAGTAGACGGAAATGCACACGATTTTCCTAAACCTATCTCTAGGGTTTAGACTCATTTACAAATAGATATTGCCGTCAACTTAGTAGACAGAAATGCACACGTGGCAAAAGACTTACACGTGGAAATGGACACGTCGATTTTTTTAAAAAAAAAATCTCCCACAATCACAATGTCACATGTGTCAGTAAAAAAATAAAAATATTTTTAAAGTAAAAAAAATAAATTTAAATTTAATAAAAAACATAATTAATTTTTTTATTTTTTTATTTTAAAAAAGGTGAAAGGATCGGCACGGTGAATCAGATCGGATTCGATCATTTCCCTGTAAAAAAATAAAAAAATAAAAAAATTTATTTTTATTTATTTTACTGACATGTGTCACATTATGATTGGACGAAGTTTTTTTAAAAAAAAATTGAACTATCCATTTCTCGTGTAAGTCGTTTGTCACGTGTGCATTTTCGTCCACTAAGTTGACGGCATAATCTATTTGGGAATGAGTCCAAACTCTAGGGATAGGTTTAGGAAAAATCGAACCCTATGAATCAAACTGAGAAAAGGTCAAACTCCAAAGACGTACGGAGCAATTTAACCTTTAAAATAATTACATGACTACCTTTCTTGGTAGCTTGAACTCGGAAGTCGTACGAATGAACCATCGTTCTCTTATCCCCTCGCAACTGTATCCACCCGCTCCCAAGTTACAGATTTTTGTTTTCCCCTTTCTTGTCTCACTTTCTGAATCAAATAAGAGATCCTATGAATAAACTTAAATCACAGTCATAGAAGGCTTTTATAGTGGATGTAAATTTTTTAGACCGAACCACGTAAACCTCTATCTCTCTTTACTGTTTCTCCTCTCTCTATTACGTTTCAATTATACAAGATTTATCAAATTCTATCAGTTTATAGTGTCTAATTTTAAGATGTGGAAAACCTCAAGCTGGTCTGTCAAACTATAAGGACAGCGCTATCGGAGTCCGAGTCATAGAGATTTTATGTTGTTTTAGGAGAGAACATACGTCAATGTTGTGTCTTCCAACCAAAAAGCACATACAAATGAAATCGTTGAAATCCTTGTATTTCAAACCTCCCTTTTCTCGACCAATTTTACATATATCATAAAGTAATCCACCTCTCCGAACCAACTAACATCAACAATTTCACTTTTTATCTTCATCCCTAATCATTCCAGAGTTGGATCTGCCATATTTGAAAAACAATGAAACAACAACAAATGGAATAGAAGCTAGAGAACATCAGATTTACATCAATGATCACATGGCGATTCAATAACACTATTGTCCACCTAGAGGGAATCTGGTTTTGCAAGATAAAGATTTGAAAATACCCAACTCCTTTCTTTAACGATTTCCTGCAGAACGGGCTTTCCTCAATCGGCCACGTGTAGCAACCCAATTGGATTCTTCCATTGCTGTTTCTTTTAGGGGAGGATTCATGTCCTTCAGCTGATGCATGTCCTCATCAACTGAAGAAGAAGGTACTGCTTCGATCTGTATTGGTTGAGCTTCAGTTGGTGTGGTTTGGATGATTGTATCAGATGGAGCCGTTACTTTCTGAGCATTCACAACTGCTGAAGAATGAGCTGCTTTGGGCTCTTGAGAAGCACCAACCTCTTCAGCTACCTCCTTTTGGTGTTTACTGGAAGATGTACTTGATGTGGGAGATGGTGGTTCTTCAGTCTGTGGTGGTGCTGTAGTAGCTGGTTGATGATTAGGAGTAGCAGAGGGTTGGCGAACCCTGACACTAGGTTGTCGTGGCTGTGATTTGGAAGTAATAAATTGGTTAAAATGTGAACGAAATAAAAATACTAAACAAAACAAAGAATTCTAACCTAATGGATTCTGCAGTTAGGAGGGATATACCAGTGTATCAACATTGGAAAAAAAAATCCCATTTATAGGACAGAATTGGTTCAAACCTGCCCTAAAAAACCATTTATTCCTTATGTCCAGAACAATTCCTTTATTCATTCCCTTAACTACTTATTTTCCACGATGAAAGCTGACTGACAGAAACTCCCTGATTCATGGATTGATCTGCAACTCTGAGTCCAGAAAGCTCCATCTACGATTAGGACACAGGCCCACAATATCTCCACAAAACCCAAGCTAGTATTATGAGCAAAAGTGACTCATTTCAAGCTATAAACCAAATGCATTTAAAAAAAATGAAGAGGAAGCAATAGCGACCTATTGAATACTGTTAACAAAACATCACAGCCCCTTAAGCCAAATTCAAAGTAGGAACCAACGG
Source organism: Myrica gale (assembly GCA_963930655.1). Taxonomy (NCBI): domain Eukaryota; kingdom Viridiplantae; phylum Streptophyta; class Magnoliopsida; order Fagales; family Myricaceae; genus Myrica; species Myrica gale. The sequence continues at coordinate 7,607,331 of OZ005609.1, read as the reverse complement.
TAAAAAAAGAAAAGTACACTTGGTATAATCTACCTGAGAAGGGCGAGGCTGTGGCGTTGATTGTGCAGCAACATATTGCAATATATCATATATTCTTGTTTGTCCATAGCTTGCAGCTCTTTGCCAATACAAAATTGCAATATCTCCAGCCCTAGTCCTCAGTTCCAACAAGTTCCGATCAATATCTGTCTCATGCTTTGAGACGTATGGTCTAAAGAATGAATCATACACATATGTTGTTCCCTGACACAGTTACACAATAGAAAGTAAAGAGAGGAGGAGAAGCACGTTAAAGCAAACATAAATGTCAGATAATCATTTATATTCATTCCCCATGCCCAAAAGAGATCCCATACCTTTGTTTTAGGGTACCACAAATATATAAAGAAGGCCAACTTAGCTTCGCTGTACATGGGAACCCTTCAAGAAGGTCACGAAAATTCCATTCAAATACAGAACAATTTATCGAAGCATGAAAATTGCCTACTTGTTCACATATGAAAATCTTACCATGAGATAAAAGCATCTCCAATTCTTTCACAAACAGTCAAAACAGCCACCAAAATCCTGCAATGCAGAAGGGAAGAAAATAATTTTTACCACTGGATATCTTCTTTACAACTATTGTTGGCACAAATAGCAATCTATAGCATACCAATACTGGCACCAAAAGCGAAGTTGCTCGATCTCCGGCTTATTCAATTCGACCGTTTTGTAGCACTCATAAGCGGGATAAGCATAGCCAAAAACCATTCTGCCAACACATTACAGATTGTTGAAATTTGAGACCAACAAATAACAAACCACAAAGGCAACAAGAAAATGCTTGCAGTGTAACTTACACAAGTCCTCTGGTGAGAAAGGATCCTATCATTTTTTAGACCTAACACAAACAAAGAAACCAACCACTTGAGACAAATACGATAGGGTAAAAACACATCCAACAACAACACAAGAGGAACAGAATACTGGATCGTGGTAAGGTTTGTGCAATATACAAAACAACTGGCAAAAAATCAAGTTGTTATATATTTCCCAAACTTTCACAGCAATACACGCAGACTTAACATGGATCCATAAGTCGACCAAGGTCAATCAAGATCATAATAGAAAGAAAAAATAACTTAGTATAGCTCAGCAGCCGCATTTTAAAGGACAAAGCACGTGAAATTCCTGGAAATCCCCATTTCCTTCCCCTTCCTCAGTTCTCTCAGCAGCAGAAGAAAGAGTTTGTGCATCATTCAAATGCAAAACTACAGTCTTCCATAAAAGAAAACAAATAACCGCCCCTCAAACACTTAGGGTAAAAAACAATGCGCCAAAAATTGGCACAGAACAACCAACTAACAACCTATAAAACCGTACCAACAAAAAACGAAGCAAATTTTCTCTATAAATTTTTTTAGAGAAAATAAAAAGATTTCAACTAGAAAAAGAAGACTATTTACAGAACAACCTATCAAATACATTAAAGAAAAACTGAAATCTACGATTACCGACAAAATTTTGAATTTGAAAAATATCTCTGCGTGTACCTATTCGAAGATAGTTTCCAAACGCTCAAATATTCAAAACAAATAAAAGTTCAATATTTAATCTCAGAGAAAGAGAAGCAAGAGGGAGCCAGAGAGACAGAAGAGAGTCGATCAGTACCTTTAGATTATTTTCACCGAATAGAAATGAAGAAATCCAAAAACAGAAAACAAGGTAAATCGAAATGAGGAAGCTAATCCGAAGCAGTTTAGGCACAAAGCAGCGGTCAAGTTTTAGGCGGTTGCCGACGTGTATACACAAATCGGCGCTGCCGAAATGCCACTGCGAACCGTTACGATGTCGGCGTTGAGAGTTTTTTTCACAAAGAAAGGGAGAAAGAGTGAGAGAGGCAGCCTTGTGTGCCGTTTAAATTTCCTCTCTCTCCCATTCTTTTTTATTTTAAAAAATATGTTCTCGTTCTCTCTGACTCTCTCTGTTCTGTGCAACGGATTTGTCCTTGGGTTGGATCGTAAATCTCGTCTTCGGTTCCGTAATCCGTAGTTGATGGGGAAGCTGATGCGTGTATGAAGGAGCATGAGTCTATCGTGAATATTCGGGTCTGATCACCGTTAAAATAGTAACGGACGGCTCACGTGTACGGGAAAAATGGTTGATTCGTCTCTATTTTTCAAATAAAATATTTTTCGTCATTTTCTTACTTGCAAAAAAGGTTAATGATGGGCCCATGTTTTTGAGGATAATGGTCACATCCCCTACCAATTTACCGTTTTATCTTCTTCAGAAGACGCAATGTCTTATGTCCTCTTTCTTGGCCACGGGGAGTTGAACTTCGGGCGGGTGGTATCTATGCGAGCAAGGTCACCGCAGAGCAAGCGACAACAAGGCGCCGATTAGCGAGTAAAGAATCTGATCGTTATGTATAACAAGCAACCTGAATAATGCTAAGAAAATTATAATATAAACCAAAACGACATGGGCCGGAGTAAGCTTAAACTTGGGCCCCTACCATATCTAATATTTGTCAACTTTTTATATATTTTTAACGGGCCTTCAGCCTTGACGTCTAATTCAATTTATGTGCCTGCTTTTCCCTTCCTTTTTGGTCGGAGCCACACTGCTCCATTGTTTTGTTTAGGGTGGGCAATAACACAGTACTAGAAAATTCTTTCTATGTACTTTTCTGTTACTCTCAATTTTATTTTTACTTTCTTTTAGAGATAAATATAAAATAAATTTATGTAATAAACGCGAAAATCGAATTAGTCACTGTGATAAAAAAAAAATAATATAAAATTAGTTCCTAATGAAAGAATGATTAACGGAAAATAAAAGTAAAATTATAGGGACTAATTTTATGTTGTTATCACATGAACTAATTCGAATTTCACAGACTGATTTTGCATTTATCTTTTTTTAGGAGTTTTTGTTCTTCTGTGACCCTTTTACTTTTACTCACACATGGAAAATGCATGATTGACGTCTTCTAAAAGAATCTTTACTATTTTTATTACATATGCTGCTGCATCTTCTTTGTTATTTCTATGGCCTCAAAGGACAGTGATCTTTATTCTTTGTTTGCAGGTTAAAGTAGACATAAGTATATGGGACATTGGGTTGCTTTAGCCCACAATATACCAGTAAAGGCCGCGTGGCATTATCCTTAAGCAAGGATGATCCCTTCCCACAACCAAAAATTAATAAATAAATAATTATAAAATTCTTTCTCTATCCCGTACATCTAAGGCTTGGATTTTGGCCACGTAAGGAGGAAGAGCACAATCAGCTTAAAGACACTCTCTCGTCTTAATTAAATAATAAATCTTATGGATAAAATCACTATTCTTGAATTGTGATATCAATGTCACTTTTGAAGTTCGAATTACTATATTCACCGCTCGAGTAGGACAAACTGCCAAAATTTATTAATGTGTTTTGTCTAATAAGATTTTGAACAATTTAAAGACCACATCAATAATTTAGGGCAGTTTGAGAGTTCAATAATCCACACCTCAAGGTGAAGTTGATTCCATAGTTAGTGGTGTAAAATGCAGCCTCTCCGAATTTATTTAATTTTAACTATACAGTTATCAGTTACATTTTTTTTCTTAGCTATCGGTTACATCTCCTTTTTTCCGTCATTGATGTGTACTGTATCTGTATTGAAGTAGCAGAACTCGGGGTACCCCTATCTCAGCCATGTGGACCAATCAAACGCTTTAACATTTCAGGAATGCAACCAGCTATGGTCAACCCTACCCTCGCCCCCTACTTTCTTAGCCGCTAGGATAAGTGGACTCTAGACTCTAGAGGCAGGTCAAACGAGCGTTAGGGTGTGCAAATGTTTCGGTTCCAACCGGAATTTTCGGTTTCGGTACCGGTTCTGGCATTCCGGTACCGGAACCAGTACCATTTTAGGAAAATTTTGGAACCGAACCGGAATTGGAAATTCCGGCGGAAATACCGGAAAATTCTGGTTCCGGTATATTTTATAAAAAATTAAAAAAAATATTATAATTTTAATTTAGAGTTTGTCTCTTTCAATTTGAATTTCTGATAAATTTTTAGTTGTTTACTTATTGTATGATTAATTGTTTGTTTAATAGTTTTTTTGTAAATTTAATTTAGAGTTTATTTTCATAATATTTATTTTGTTTTGAAATTTAGTTGTAATTTTAATTTATATTTATTTTGGCATCTTGAAATAGTGAAATATTGTTTTGAAATTTAGTTGTAATTTTAATTTAGAGTTATTTGGTCCACAAAACGCAACTTAAAAATCCATTTTTGTGTCAATGGGCCTAAACTAAATATATTTTTTTAGGCCCATATAGGGAACCGGAATTTCCGGTTCCGGTTCCAATTCTGGTTCCGTTCCGGTTTATTCCGAAACGGAACCGGAACAAAAAATGTTGTTCCGGTGGGTATCGGAACCGGAACCGGAATGACCAATTCCGGTTCCGTCCGTTCCGGTGCCCACCCTTAAACGAGCGAGTCGAAATTAAGCCCCTCCATTGACGGACTATATATTTCAGGAGCCCATGGCCTCACAAAAGAGTAGATAAAGATTAAAGAGAGTGTGCCCACTGCCCAGCCCTCAGGCTCAGGACGTGACCCTTTAATGTACGTGATTGTGCCAGGTATAAGAAAGCCAAAAGCACAAATGGACAGAAAGAAATAAACGAAGAATAAAAAGCAGCTAGTTGAGCAGTGGAGCTAGCTCGGTCTATCCAAAGCGGGGAGGAAGGTTCCCCAGGGATCGAATAGGGATGATCTAGAAAAGGGAAACGCCAGGAAAAAGGGGCAGCATGTGGAATCAGGGGAGCTTTCAGAGCCTTGGATTCTACGTTTCTCAAGTGGTGGTACTGTGAACTCCCCCCCGCTAGCTCCATTTTATGGGACATGCGCCCTGTGGCGTGATGCCTCTTGTTCACCATTATCTTCATTCTCACATGTGCTTCTAATTATATCAGTTTGGTGGCCTGTCGCTCTCTTGTCTCCTTTCCCCTTCTACTCTCTTTAACCTAATCACTCCAGCGCAACTCTCTCTCTCAACCCAACACACGCTCCCATTGACTAGCTGTTCCCTACGCTAGTTAAAGGTAATTTTGTGTCCAAAAGAAAAAACATTTTGGGATAGGTTAATGGCCAATAACTTGCCTAGAAGAAAATTAAAGTAAACTTATGACCAATGAGTAGTCCTATAAAGTGAGAAAATTATTGAAGTCGCTTAAAATAGGGGGAATTGAAGATTCCCCCATTTTCCTTTTCTTGGTCGGGTCATAGATAAGTACAATATTCTAATATTCCATCCTTGTAGGATTATCCGAGATGAGCCGGTGGCTTGGGTTTAACACTATGGTACGAGGAGAGAGCGCAAAACTGCGGGATAAGAGTTTCGAGGAGAGAAGTAGAAGGCTGGCATTAGTTGGTGATATTGGGCTAAGTAAGGCAACCTTGGGCCCCCTTTTATTGACAGGCGCGCTTCCCTCGGTCGTGCTGGAAGGATAGTAACTTCTATTAAAATTTCATCCCACTCACACTTGGGCTTAGTCATTGTATTGAGGCCCAAAAACCCAAAACGTACCCAAAGTCCAGTGTTAGGAGGGGCACTTGCAAATCACGAGGGAATTAGCACGTAAGCGATCCTGACAAATTTGAAAGTGGCCCTTTGCGTGCTTTGTTGTTATAGAGATATATAATTTATTAGATTTGATATGATATTATTAAGATATCAGAAAATTCAGTTTTAATGTAAGATATTGTCAAGATATTATAAATTCGAGTTTAAAAGGTATATACTCATAATGTAAAACACAGCCATTAAATACTACTTTTATAATAAAGTAAGTCTTAATCACGTAAATCTCTGTCCGATCTCCACATCATATTTCAATTATGTATTTCATTATCTTTTCTCGATCCTTTTCCCCGTCAATAATAATTAGTTTACGAGCCATATGCTTGTGGGATCCTTAAGTAGTTATGTTAGCATTATTGGTTAGTGCGGCAACGCTATTCTTTGGTGTGGACGAGGAGCAGGAGTTAGGTGGTGGAGCACAATTAAGGTTATGTAATGTTGAATTGTAAGCTCGCATGACGTGTTGTTTTGTAGTTGGACAATGATGCTTCGTGGATAAAACATGGTTTAAGATTCTTCAGTCAGAAAAGATCAGATAATGGCCATAAAGATAGAGATCGATCGATACAAAACGAGGAAGGTGGATTGACAGCTAGGTTGTGAAGCACTATGGAGCCGAAATCATCATGATCATCATATAGAAGCTTAGATGATGCATTATTCTGGAAACTAAAAACTTTTGGGTTGACGCTCTTAAATCAATGCCCAGTGAAGAAGGTGCGATCTTTAAGTTAATTCTTGTTTCAATTGTGTGGGTAGCTAGGATTAAAAGATGTCATGAACCGATCAGTTAGATCGATCATGAAAATGCACCACGACTAGCTTTTGAAACTTCAAGTGGCCGACAAATAAATCTGATCGATCACCAACATCTAAAAGTCTACGTATTGATCACGTATTCGATCTGTGGGAATACGCAGACTAAAGAAAAATATTGTTTCTGTGGATCCTACGCAAGAAGATCTTATAATCTTCGACGGGTGCTTTGGCCTTTGGGCAAGTTGCCTAACCTTAATCCTCTCATGTATGGTTCAAATAGCACTGAGCAGAACAATCACGATTGAGTAGTGAAAAAGACAAATGGTCTTTTCAGATGTTCGATCGATCGCTAGTTGCAAGTAATCATTGCGTGTCCGTGCCTTCTTGTCATTCGGTTATAAACATTTGACCAATATATCACATATTGTCCCAAAACCATGGGCTAATCCGCCTAAAATCTGTCATCTAGGAACCCCAGCCATCTATCACTGTTTTCCTCACAGTAATTTTTTTTTTCCCATGAACTCATCAGGCAGCATGCAGTTGGTAATTTAATTAGCAGAAAAAGTTATGCTCCCCCTCATGGTTTTGGCAAAGTTGTGTGAACTTCCACCTCACGATAAGGGAAAATCACATTATATATCTAATTCTTAAGGTTTAATTTTGCTCCTGTGATTAGGTGACAAATATGGGAAATGTTATATATATATATATAATTTACTAATTAACAATTTGTCACGGGATGAGTAATTAATCTAGTATTAACTTTTGAATTAATTCAGTTGAAAATCTAATCACGAACAATGTTTTTGGTCCTTCAATCCCTTCAAGCCCATGATCCCATAATTAATCCCCATAGTACTTCTTTCCTCTTTATAAATTAATTCAGATGCTGTGATCTCCTTCCATACCACTTTGATCATTTGCTCGTCCTTGAGCGCCACGCTCATCGTCCAAATATACCTCAACCCACACATAAAGTCACTCATGATGGACCGAACTTGTTTCCTCGTACTTTATTTCGTGACGCTTCTTTTGATACCAAGTTACATGTCCAGCTTATGTTATGCAGCAATTCCAACGATTGACACGGACAGATCTGCTCTTCTTGCTTTAAAGTCTAAAATTTCTTCGGACCCTCACAACTTTTTGACAAGCAACTGGTCCACAAGTACCTCAGTTTGCAGTTGGGTGGGAGTCATCTGTGGTTCCAAGCACCACCGTGTCAGAGCCTTGGACCTCTCTTACATGGGCATTGCGGGTACTATTCCTCCGCACTTGGGAAATATTTCGTTTCTTATTAGCCTAAGCATCACCAACAACAGTTTTCATGGCTCTATACCCAATGAGTTGGGTCGTCTTCGCCGACTAAGACGCTTGAACGTCGGATTCAACAACTTTGGTGGAGAAATCTCACCGTGGATAGGCTTGTTATCCAAGCTTCAATATTTGTTTCTGTATGGTAATAGTTTCACAGGTACTATTCCATCATCTATATCGAACGTATCTTCGTTGCGAATAATTACTCTGAGCTTTAACCTGCTGTCGGGCTCTATCCCTTCTTCTATTTTCAACATATCCACCCTCCAAGAAATAAATCTTGAGGAGAACAGGCTTTCAGGTCCGTTGCCCTCCAGTATCCTGAACATGTCCTCACTGAAAGTTCTTGATCTAAAATCTAATAACTTATCCGGTGAACTTCCCTTGGGTATGTTTGATCATCTTCCCAGCTTGCAGCGACTTCAACTGTCCTATAATCGGTTTTATGGCAAACTCCCAGCCACCTTGTTCAAGTGCAACCAGCTTCAATCTCTATTGTTATGGGATAATGAGTTCATGGGAAGATTACCACCGGAAATCGGGAACTTAACCATGCTTACAATGTTACATCTTACCTACAACAATTTTGCAGGTATGTTAATTATTATTATTTTTTAAATCTATTATATGGAAGGACGTTATTGATTAGCACTATATGTTATTGGTTTGAGTAGTGATATATAATTGCCGACAATTCATATGCGGCAGGGGCAATACCAAGTGAAATTGGCAATCTACAAAGCCTGGAGGAATTCAATATTGGTGGTAACAGCTTCTCTGGCTCAATCCCATTTGAGATTTTCAATATTTCATCAATACAGGTCATTGGAATGGCTTTGAATAGCCTCTCAGGCCATCTTCCATCCAATGTTGGCATTTTCCTTCCAAATCTTCGGTGGCTTCTTCTCGGGGGAAATGAGCTCAGTGGAACAATTCCTAGTTCAATCTCCAATGCTTCACAGCTTGCTAAGCTAGACTTAGCCAACAACTCACTCTCGGGCTTTATTCCTGAAATAATTGGTAATTTAAGACTCCTCCAATTACTAAACTTAGAATTCAATAACTTGACCTTGGAAACTCCAGACATGAGGAGACTCTTCTCTTCTATGTCGAATTGCCCCTCTCTTGAAATATTATCCTTGTCGAATAATCCCCTAAATGGTGTCCTTCCCAGTTCCTTCGGAAATCTTTCTACTTCTTTTCAGAAAATTTTTTTAGGGGACTGCAACATCAAGGGCAACCTTCTCAAAGATTTTGGCAATTTAAGCAACTTGATACTTCTGGACTTGGGGGCGAATGAATTGACTGGACGTATTCCAACCACAGTGGAAAGATTACGAAAGCTCGTAGGCTTGTACCTCGATAATAATAGATTAGAGGGTCCTATCCCATCTAGTCTTTGTCATTTGAAGAGCTTGTATGAGGTGTATTTAGGTGGGAATGAGCTTGTGGGATATATTCCTGAATGTATGGGTAATCTAAGTTCTCTAAGAGGTCTCTACTTGGAAGGCAACCAACTAACTTCTATGATTCCCTCGAGTTTATGGAGCCTCGCGGATCTCCTGGAGGTCAGCATGTCATCAAATTCTCTAAATGGCTCTCTCTCATTAAAGATTGGCAATTTGAAAGTCTTGAGAATGTTGGATTTATCCGGAAATCAACTATTCCATGATATCCCAAAAGAAATTGGTGGGCTGAAAGATCTTGTTCATCTTTCCTTGGCAGGAAATCAATTAGAAGGTTCGATTCCTGGATCATTTGGTGAATTGATAAGCTTGGAGTTCTTGGATCTTTCGAGCAACTATCTATCAGGAGAGATTCCTAAGTCCATGGAAAAACTCTTATACCTCAAATATCTAAATGTATCTTTCAATAGACTACAAGGAAGAATCCCTACAGAAGGACCATTTGCAAACTTCTCTGTTGCATCATTTATTTCAAACGATGACCTTTGCGGCGCTCCCCAACTGCAGGTTCCCCCATGCAAAGAAGGTGTTCACCGATCAAAAAAGGCCACAGCAGTACATGTACTGAAATATTTATTGCCAGCAATTGGGTTAACGACACTTATTGTGTCCGTTTTACTGGTTCTGAAAAAATGGCAAAAGAAGGAAGCCAAAATTGAAGGTGCGGTAGACTTGTTTCCTTTAGCATCATGGAGAAGAATTTCTTACCAAGAACTATTACGAGCAACAGAAGGGTTCAGTGTAAACAACTTGCTCGGAGAAGGGAGTTTTGGATCAGTTTACAAAGGAACATTGTTGGATGGCATGAATGTTGCAATAAAAGTTTTGAATTTACAAGTAGAAGGGGCGTTCAGTGGTTTTGAGGTAGAATGTGAGGTGCTGCGCAACATTCGTCATCGAAATCTCGTCAAAATCATCAGCACTTGTAGCAACAACATTGACTTCAAAGCTTTTGTAATGGAATATATGCCTAATGGAGACCTAGAGAAATGGTTGTACGCGGACAACTATTTTCTCGATATGTTACAGAGGGCAAACATAATGATTGATGTGGCGAACGCCTTAGAATACCTTCATTTTGGTTATTCGACACCTATTGTTCATTGTGATTTGAAGCCGAGCAATATCTTAATAGACGAAGATATGGTTGCACATGTTGCTGATTTTGGCATTGCTAAATTCATGGGCGACGGAGATTCTCTTATGCGGACTGTAACTCTGGCTACTATTGGATATATGGCTCCAGGTAATAATTTCTATCATTTAGTCTTATATAGTCACATGCTGTTATTTTTGGTATACTATTGATATTTGTACTTTATTTTCTAGATTTTTTTGTTTATTAATTCAATGTGAAGCTTTCTAAAGATTTAAAAAAATGCAATGTTATGTAGAGTATGGATCGGAAGGAATCGTTTCTATCAGAGGCGACGTATATAGTTTTGGTATTCTATTGATGGAAACTTTTACAAGAAAGAAGCCTACAGATGGTATGTTTGCTGGAGAAATGAGTTTGAAGCATTGGGTAGAGGAATCGCTATCCCTTTCACTAATAAGGGACGTTGTTGATTTCAACTTGTTGAGAAATGGAGACGATTTCGCTGCAATAGAAGACTGCTTATCATCTATTATGAGATTGGCTTTGAGCTGTTGTGAAGATTCACCTGAAAGGAGGAGCAATATGAAAGATGCTGCAGCCATACTTGAAAAGATCAAATTAAGACTCGCGCGGGATACAAGAAGATGACTAATCTGAGAATGCATGTCTGATTTGATCACATGTTTGTGGCTTTCTAGGTGATGTGAGAATCTTAGGATTCTTCGAAAAACACTTGTAATTTACAGGCATTGTTCTGCTGTGGAACTTAACAGTGGAGGAGTTACACTTGTGGGAATTATGTCACTTTACTTTTGGCGCCTTACGGGCGCCTTACGGCCTTATACAGCGTATTTTGTGTCCTTTGGTTCATCATTGCTTGCAGTATTTCTTACAAGTTGAGTCGACTTGTTCATCTAGCTGCCGATGATCTTAAGTTGTTAAGTTTTTCAATCAGTTCGCAATCAACTCATAGATAAGAGAGTCAATTTTTATGAAGAGCACTTTGGAATGCTCGTACTTTCACTATTCAATGTGGGTGTTGAAAAATCTAGTTTAGACCTTAACAACACTTAGATGTGGAAAATATGTGTTTTTCCTCTAATTAACAAATCAATAACAATTTTAAAACATGTTCTAAAATTGTTCAGCCTAGATATGCATAATAATTAACTCAGTCAACAAATAGGCAGCAGGAAATTAAATCAAACTTCAATCACACAAAGAGACAAGAATTTGGTGAAGAAGTGGAAAACCTTTGAAATAGCATTCAAAGGAAAAAGCACTACGGTCTAGCAACCACCTAGAATCCACTAAGAAGAAAACCTTACAAACAGTGATTCAGACGGGCAACCCCTGTTGCTTGACTCTGACAACCCTGATATAATAATCTAAGTCTTCATGCTTAGACCCGCTCCGTGCGGCATTCCCCTTAAACCTTTGAGGATCTTCTTATGGATTCTTCACCGAACAATCTTGTTCTTCAGCACGCCTTCAACACCATGAAGGTTACAAAGATATTTGATCGAAAAATAGATAAAAACTTGTCAATCTTGAAGCACAAATCTTCTGGGATTTTTCTCTAAAGGAAGGAGGCACTAGTTTGCTCAATGAAATCCTCAATACACATTAGGACGACCTCCCACGAAACCTAGTAGGGTTTCCTAACATTTCAAAAGGAAATTCCAAAAATTCAGAGATTTTTGAAATTCGCTGGAAGTCGCTCGAGCGCTCGTCAAACGCGCGTCGAACACTTATGTTTCTGTCTGAAATTTTAACTGAGCGCTCGAGCGCTTGTCAAACGTTAGTTGAACGTGATGAAAACGTTGAACAAACCATCAACTCTAACTCTTAAACAAATGTGGAAACCAAAAGTACAACTCGATCAAGACTTATTTTGACACGAAATTTTGCCAACACAAAAATGCACTAACAGGTGTAAATCTGGACCTGTAATTATTACCTGAAAAGGAGTAGCAAGCATAATGCTCAAATAGCAACTCCGCTATGATATAAACAATTGGCTTTGTTCCACCGTGAGGATCAAGTTTGAAAATTTCCCAACTACAACCCAAGACATTACCAGCAAAGGATTGAAAGCATCAAGACATAAAACATGAATATTAACAAAGTAAACAGTATTATTTACTACTTGGGCAGCAAGAGGAATTTTTTTTCTTGGCCTTTTTTTGTTTCCATTTTGATGGGCCTTCTGGGCCCTCTAATGCGTGCATGTAAGAAGGAAATTAGACCCAGCCCATTAAATTTTCAGCCCACATTTACAGGTGCTCTTCTGCAGTCATACCACGTGGACGGGACATTTTGCCGCCGTGTCCAACTGTGTCTGGTGGTTAACGTCTCTGTGGATAAACCCCACATATCCAAAATCCAGTATCGCTGTGGACTTCCAATACTTCTGGGTGCTTCACTACCATACCGCCTCTGGTGGTCAGCAAGAGTCTTTCTCAACCCTTTGCGTGTTTGTTGGAGATCTCGAGAAAAGATTGGTTGGGACGCTAAGAAATGTCAGTAGCGCCTTCACTCCCTCGCTTGCACTCTCCTTTTCTTTGTCGCCCTGTCAAGCTCTATTCTACCGCGTCTTTTCTCCCCCACAGACCCGTCAGAAATCAACGGTCGCCAGCGTCTTATCCATGCATTCGAGCTGTTGATCTTGATCAAAACACGGTTCTTTCTGCACCCACTTGTCTTGTATTCATTAATTTAATTCCCGTATGCGAGAGGAGTAACTTGGAAATAGTTGCTTCAGGCAGTGGCAATATCAGTTGGGCTCGTGAGCGTCGCAATTGGGATAGGCATTCCTGTCTTCTATGAAACCCAAATTGATAGTGCTGTAAGTGATTTTTACCCTTCCTTTTGGTTTCCCCTATCATGACGGTAAATTGGTATGTCTATTTTGTTTGTACCTAATCAAATGTAAGACTGAGGCTTGTCCATGTTGCTGCAGGCAAAGCGAGACAACACTCAGCCATGCTTCCCGTGCGATGGCTCCGGCGCACGTATGTAATGCTTACTTCGTGTGAAGTTTAAATTTTGCGAATTTGTCCTTTTTCATCTAATCTCTAGTAAAGCCAAATCGAGCACTTAATTAAGCAGCTATGGTGTATTTCCTTTTCCTCGACCACAGGTTGGGCCATTTTGTTACTCAAGGGACATTATAGAAAGTTTAAGTCTTAGAAAGAAACTCTTGGAGCAATTTCTAGTGCCTTAACAGCAAGAGCAATGAAAAGCAAGGTCCAACCCATTTCACATTGTAAATCATAAGACCAAATAACCAACCTGACATAATAAGAGATGGAGTTATGGGAAATGGCTAGTTTTGTGTCAACTCGTGTGTCATTTAAGAATTTGATGTTTTGTTTCATATTTTTCCAACAACACAAGACGCTGGATTTATTTTGTCAGGGGACTCTAAGATTTGGTCCATAATCTGCATAGATTTTACTGGCAGAAACTATCGTTTTACTGTACTTTGAAGTTGGACTATATCATATTTGATTCGGTGTCCATTATTAGTTCTTGGCATAGTACATAGTTTTATGGGCTTCCTTCATTTCTCTATGGATGATTACGCATTTACGTGCAGAATAGATATTGTAAATGTCTATCTGCTTATGACTTCAATGTTACACATTGACATTGCATGTCTGTTTCATGAAACAAACATATGATCAGAAACTGATTCACTTTGATTAAAGAACCTAGCTTTTGGTAGGCTTAGATCGTAAATTGGAACTTGACAACTGGATTTTTCAGTGTGCGATCGGATAATTGTAAACGGGCTTGTTAGCCTTTGATGAAATTAGTGGTTTCACTGGTTTAAGTCTGTTGTACTTGTAATTTTTCAGTCTGTTTGTGTTAGAGAATATAATTCAAATAATAAAATCTTCCTCTTCCTATAAGCTTAAGCTTTTGGGATGAGTGGTAGATTCACATGGTATTAGAGCCAAGGTCCCAAGTTCAAGACCCGACTCCGCACTTTACCCCAATTTCAATTAAATATTGCACGTGTTGGGCCTCCCAATTAAATGACAGTCTGGCCCACACATGAGAGAGAGTGTTAGAAAATATAATTCAAATAATAAAATCTTCCTCCTCCTATAAGCTTAAGCTTTTGGGATGAGTGGTAGATTCACAGTTTGATCCTAGATTCCCACTTGAAAATATATTACCGACCAGGCTCATTTGTGGAAACTAGCAATCTGGTTACCATATACTTATATAAGGAGGGGCAGTTTCAATTACCATTATATATATGGGAGTAGTCCTGGAGTTTCATAATACAATAATCGAGGAAACTTGCCACTTTGAACTTGTGATTGCTGTTTCAAATCTTTACTCTTATGGAAGTGTATACTTTTCTCCAGAGAGATGCAGATTTTGCATGGGAACTGGCACTGTGTCAGTAGAGCTTGGTGGCGATGAGAAGGAAGTCTCTCGATGCATCAATTGCGATGGTGCCGGCTCATTGACATGCACCACATGTCAAGGCAGTGGGATACAACCTCGATATCTTGATAGGAGGTATGCATTTACTTAATATATCTTTTTTTTTATTGCCTGCAACCAAATAATGTAACTTAGGGACATTTGATACATGGTAAGATATTGCCAATTACTACTCTCAGTTATAAAAGAAAGACCGCTCCTATGATAATGAATCAACATAATATGACTACCACAATATTCTAAACTAGATCAGTATCCAACCTTTGTTTAGCTTAATAGTGTGTTATAACAACCGAGCTTAGATGTTTCTTAGCAAACAAACAAAATAGCTTAGAAGTTTGGATTTCCAATAGGGATTATACGGAGAGAGGCATTACTCACAGGTCTTTGTGGTAGGCTATCTACAAAAATGGCAATTATGTACATCCTACAAATGAGTTAAAGAACAGACCACCTAGTTAGAGAGGGAGGCAGAGAGATGAAAGCCTTATTTTTTGGCCAATGGTATTTGGACTGAATTATAGCACCTCGGTAACAATGGGAGTCAATCCTGTTCTGGTACTTGAGTTAGTTAACTATTTTGGAGAAGAAAAAAATTCACGAAGTTCTCATTGACAGAGTGAGTATTTGTTTTGAACAGAGAATTCAAAGACGATGATTGAAACCCAAGAAGAAGTAGCAGTGATTTTGATTCGAATCGACTGGCTAATCAACTCATTACCCAAGAGGAATTGGAAGGAATCAGCATTTCCTGGCTTTTGTTTGTATCCAGTACTTCTACATCCTGCCAAATTGTTTTTCATGCTTTCACCTAATGTTTTTTATTACTGATACAGCCATCCATCTTATTCTTTTATATATATTTGCGTGTAGTGGGTCAGTGTTGTGTTTCAGCAGTTGTGAAATTTAATACCCAATTTTTGAAGGTTGCAATGTTGAAATGCCTTTGAGTTTCAAGACCTCTCTAAAATTTGATACATGCGACTCCAGTTTTGTTGACATAACCTTTGGCGGGGTGGCTCTCCAGCTCGTCCTCTGTGATTCCCTTTATTCCTTTCTGATTGTTTGTGTTTGTGTTCGTGTTTTTTTTTGTACTTCTTCATATATCTTTTGTTCCTTACCTCTGTCTTAATTTTTTATCTTCCAATTCTTATATTAAAAGGTTACGCAAAAGTTGTAGTAAAAATGCTCAGATGATCTGTGTTGTGATCTTTGACAAATCTAATATTGTATGTGTGCTTGGAAAAAAAAAATTCTGTGTGTGTCACTGTTTCTTAGAGAAGGAAGAAAAGAAGAAGACCATATGCCTTGTTAATAACTCAAAATAATTATTTTTATAAAATGAAAAAGCTATCACACAAGACTGATCATATATCAGAATTGCCCCTTTGAGAGCTGATGTGTTGACTTGCGAAGGTGAACCTATGCATGCCGGCAATGAGAATGTTTCGTAACAATACACAAAAAGAGGGATTTTGTGTTAGCAACAATATACAAGTGATCAGTTCATCTGGGTAAGTGCGTTTTCACATTTTTTTCAGAATTCTAAGTATATTCACAAATTTACCATCGAACATATTCAGAATTCAAACACAAACATCAATATATTTTACACAATCTCCAACAATTTTTTAATTTTTTATTCAACATAAATTTTCTCTCTCTATACTTTTTCACGTAACTCCAATATTTTTTTATTAAACAATTACATCAAATCATTTCTCTCTTCACTTTACACAAACACCAATAAAATACTATTCAACATAAAAATTCACAACTTCTCTAAAATTCTACATTTTTACTCAAAACGAACATAACTAAGGTTTATCAGTCGGTTAGGTAGGTTTATAATTAAGGTAAAAGTTGAGACCTAATTCTGCTTGAACCTTCTAGTGACGATAAGTTTGATGTTCATAAATTTCTAAAAAAAAATAAAAGTTAAAACTTTTACAACCAACCAATAAAATCTCAAAAAATTTATATAAATTCAAATATTTTTCACAAATACTCAAACAACCTTTCAATAAAAAAATTTAATAAAATTATGTTTGTATATTTTTCACTAATATCAATCAAATATACTAAATATTTTTCATTAACTTTTCACAAACCTCTGGAGATAGATCTTATCAACTTTTCACTAAACCCTCGTAGAAGTCGAAAGTAATAGATCCAATCGTGGAGGTGAGGCCACCTAGAGCTGCCATTGCGACTCCGCAAGTGGGCTGGCAATGAAACTGCCTATCTACCACTTTTGTATTTTTAAATTATTTTAGAAAATTGGCATTTTAATTTCTAATTTTTGTCTCTTTGATCCTTAGTAATTAAATCTTAATAAAATAATCTTCAAATTATCATCTTTTGATAAATACATATTTCCGTTAGTTTTTGTGCACTTGTTTAACGGTAAAATAAAATTTTCACTTGGCACTGCACAAGCCAAGTCAGCTGTCATTTCTATTGGAAAATTGAAACGGGGTCGTGCCTTTAATATTCATTGACCAGCGAAACTAAAATGCAACCAGAGTTAAATGATGTGGTTGCACTTCTCAGAGCTTCATTTTAATTAAATGGTGTCGTGCACGATAAAGGTTATAGAGAAATTGAGTAGACATTGTCTACCCTCTGTCTTCTTCCTCTCCATCTCCTTTCCAAAAATTGAAACCGGCAGTGTATTAGTCCCACCGATCACTGGACCCGAATCCATCGAGGGCTTCAACTTCAAATTGCTCTTATATTTCGATAATGACAGCGGGTCCCCACTCCTTTCATTCTGCAGCGCCCCGGTTGATGGCCTTAGATGTTGTAAACTCTCACGAATGGTGTCAAAGGATAACTTTTTTTCCGGGGCCTCACTCAGTATTGGTACCTTTCTCGTCCACCTTACCATTAACATTTCGTTTGTAAAGCTCTTGAAACGAAATGTGTTGTGATGATGAGGGGGAGGCAGGAGAAGTTGAGGGTGCAGAGGCACACCGATAACCACTTCACCAAACATTACATTTCATTAGGGCTTTTCTATAATATCTATTAAACGATAATTTACAGTTCGGTGAGTTTCCACAATAAAAAGCAATGAAGTCCTCACCGATCATAAAGTTTCAAAATTGCTTTTTGCTATGGCTCGCAATCCTCCTTCGATTCAAGCTCCTGAAAATACTTCAATGCACCAAAGACTCCCTTTATAATTCCTCACTTGAGCAACCAAGTCTTTGAAATGTCTCAAACAATACCTGATATCATTGTCTACAACTTTCAGCTTTTCAGCTGTTATAGCAATAGTTTGTTTCAGTGTCAGGATCAAATTTTTGGATGGTTTCAATCTTGGCTAGGAACTTCGTGACTTGGTCGTAACTTATGACCCCAGTTGGGTACGAAAGAAGGAGGCCCCTTTGCAGGTGCAAACATACCGTTGTTCTTTGCATTTGCTAGTTACCATGCGTTCCCAAACAATGGAAGGCTGAGCACTATTTTTTTTTGTTCGCTCCTTTCTCTATCTAGGCGTGGATGTTGCACTCCCCGCTTGGATTACGTGGCTTACTGCGCCATGCAACATGTGCTTTAGTAGAACGCGAGTTAAGTGGGGAATGAAAGTCATAGGCCACTAGATTCATCCAATCCAAGAAACGAGGAATATTACGAGGTGGACATAGGAAAAACTCAACGTCGTACTCGAACTGTGCTGTTAGAAGTAAGGGCTTATTGCCGCTTTCCTCAACTTCGACAGTGATGTCATCACATCATTCTTTGAGGAGAAAGAAAAAGCCATTTTTGAGGTGGGAAGGAGGTGGGCAGCCAGCAGAGGTCAAGACCATGGAAGTTGTTACTTCTGGCAAAATCTACTGAGGAACTTATGAATAATTTACGGTTGGCTTTATTGCTAGCAATGGAGTATAAGATTGGATTATTTGAGGGCTCTGCTTCACCAATTGATAAAAGGGTCTTAATTTTGGGATTTTTCATTGCATGGTTTCAGGGAAGGTTGAAAAAACATGAATGGTTTGGGTAGGAAAAGAAACTTTATAAGTCTCGGGGTCGAGCTCGGTAAATGCACAGAAAAGATGGGTGAAGTGCTTGGAATCTATGCTACCCACTGGGAAGGCATGATTGGTCCAAAACCAGTATCCCGCTATAATCATGTCAGTCGCCATTGCGGTGTAATTACAAAACTGTTGCTCTCTCTGTTGAGTTCTTGGGCAGGCGTTGGGACAACAAGGGTCTTGGGGTCAAACCAGACCCTCGATAATAGCAATGATGTCGTGGCTGTAGAAGCTATGGTGGGTAAGGTGATGAGGAAGGACTTGATGGTTTGGTAGAGTGCAGGTTCGGGGTTTTTAATGGTTTCGAGAGGTAGTTCCGGCAAGACGATAGTGATTATGAGGAGGCTCTGTAGGGTTTTTGGAAAGGAGATGGAGAGGAAGAAGACGGAGGGGAGACAATGGCCATTCGATTTCTCTATACCATTTATCTTGCACGAAGCCGTTTGATTAAAATGAAGCTCCAAGAAGAGCAACGACAACTCATAACTCTGACTGCATTTTAGTTTTGCTGGATGAATATAAAAGGTACATCACTATTTCAATTTTTCAATGGACAGAATGATAGAAAATAATAGTTTGAAGATTATTTTGTTAGAGTTTAATTCGTAAATACTAAAGGTTAGAAGAGTCAAAACTTAGAGATTAAAATGTAATTTTTCAATATTTTTTAATTTGTGTGATAATATTGGTTTTTGAATTTTTTTATTATAATTTTTTCTCGAATTACGTGTCAAAAAAACAGTTTCTAAACTTGTCTGGTACATTAGGGTTTAAGAGCTAGAGTTTAGAGAGCGGCTGAGAGAGCGCGAGAGAGATGCTGTTCATAGTCGGTCTGGGACTGGGGGATGAGAAGGACATCACTCTCAGAGGTCTAGAAGCAGTGAAGAAATGCAAATCGGTCTACATAGAGGCCTACACTTCTCTGCTTTCTTTCGGACTCTCTTCGGATGGCCTCTCCACACTGGTACTCCTGCTTCCCACTCCTTTCTAACCTATCTTATTCCCGTGCGCACAAGATCTTCGTTTTCTTTATCTTCTGTTTCTCATCAGATTTTTGTTTTTTTTCCTTGTTTTTGGTAGGAGAAATTATATGGGAAATCAATTACGCTTGCAGATAGGGAGATGGTAGAGGAAAAAGCTGATGATATACTATCAGAGGCTCGTGGGTCTGATGTGGCTTTCCTTGTTGTTGGGGATCCTTTTGGGTATGACTCATGCCTACCTTTTTCTTTGATTTAGCGTTTGTGGAATTGCTCTAGTTGCATAACATTCTTGATTTTTGTGAACTCGGGGATTATTGGATACTTGAGTGGTTAATGAAGACCGGTCTTTCAACGAGTTTGTATCAAAGTTATGTTGGAAAGGACCTTCATTACGACAATGTGGGCAAGAAAGAAAAATATTGCAGAGTGCTGAGAAGTTGGGCTCCTTGTTTAGCCAAGTTGCACAGAAGACCATTCTTTCAGCGAGTTTGTACCTTCAAGTTGAGTTGCAAATGAGGTCTAGCTCAAATGTCGCCTCCTCCTCCTGTCACAACAGGGATTGAGGCGACACACATACAGATACTGTGCAGAGCTTAAACTTCAATAATAATAAAAGTAAGATGAGAAAAAAGATTAATGTCCAGTGGCTTTTCAGCATTTTGAGTAAAATGGTGCTTGGAGCTTAAACTCCGCGAATTTCTATTACCATAGAGAGCCCCCAAGCTCGGTTTATGTGCTTTTTTCTTGTACAATTGCAATAGAACGGTACTTTCTTGGGTTACTCTAATTGATAATTTGTCCTTACACTCGTTATTTTGAACGCAGAGCAACAACACACACTGATCTCGTAGTTCGAGCAAATAAAATAGGGGTTGATGTCAAGGTGGTACACAACGCATCAGTGATGAATGCAGTTGGTGTGTGTGGGTTGCAACTCTACCACTACGGAGAGACAGTTTCAATACCATTCTTTACTGAAACGTGGAGGCCTGATAGCTTTTATGAGAAGATTCAAAGAAATCGCACGCTCGGATTGCACACTCTCTGCTTGCTAGGTTAGCCTATCATCTTTTCTGGTTAAGTTGACGGTGGTTTTGAGTTCCAATATGGAAGACATAGCTTGACCTCTGTTGTAATGTCTTGGGACTACACAAATATTTACTGAAATGGTATGCAATAGAGACTTTTAAAGACCTTTAAGCAAAGGTGCTTTGGCATTCACAGAAATTTCTAACCATCTTTCAGGAACAGGAACACCGTGGCCTGATTCTCCAGTCATGCATGATAGCATCACAATCCTTTTCTTTTATCAAAAAATGGGATAGTCTTCGTGTCCTTGTTCAGAAACATAGAGCTCAGAGCTTTTTAGTATCTTAAGGAGCAACTTACCGTCAAGAACAAACGACTTTTTTTTCTGAGCAGAATTACTCTCTTTCTACTGTTGTGTGCATTAGGATTGCTAATAATTGTTTCCTTTCTTTGTGGACCAAAAAAGTCCCGTTCACTCATCGTACAGATAAAAGAAGTCCTCTGGATTCTGGCTAGTTGTTAACTTGTAGGCTTGTAGCCCCTTCTTGAGCTCTATCACTCAGAAAAGTCATTGTAAATTCTTTGCCCGTGCAGATATACGTGTGAAGGAACCCTCGCTGGAATCCTTGTGCAGGTCTGTTCTTAAACTAAATGTCTTATAAATTTTGTTTTGGCAGTATTTTACCATGGCTTTCGTGTTAAATACTGTTCGAAAAATCTAACAATGCAGAGACTGATTACTATCTCTGCCCTGTCAATCCTTTCAGGGGAAGAAAGCAGTATGAACCACCTAGATATATGACAATAAACACTTGCATTGAACAGCTCTTGGAGGTTGAGCAAACGCGTGGAGAATCTGGTACGGTTCATGGCTTCATACTATCCTCAAGCAGTCATTTCAAGTGTAGGTTTGGGGGTGGGGGGTGTATGCACACTTAGTATGTGTCCTGTGTTTGTTTCCGTAGGTTTACTACTTTCTTGAGTTTGATTTATCTGTTGAGTTGCTTGTATATAACTGGTCACAACTATAGTTCCCTTCCTTCCTTCCTTCCTTCTACCATGCCCTTCTAGTCCATGTTCTGCAGCAGTAGTTCTCCATTTCTCTGGCTTTGCAGTTTGAAGTTGTGCAAAAATAATTTCCATTGTTTGACTATTGGTGATCCTCGAATTTTCCTGAAGCATACAGTGAAGATACTGATTGTGTTGGGTTTGCTCGGCTGGGAAGTGAGGATCAGAGGATAGTAGCGGGTACACTAAGGGAACTGCAGATGATTGATTTTGGAACACCTCTGCATTGCCTTGTCATAGTAGGCAAGACTCATCCAGTGGAAGAAGAAATGCTGGACTTCTATAAACTCAAAGGGGGAATTCTGGAACAGATAGAAAACCGGAGTGCATAATTTTTCTCAGAAAGGGGTAGGTAGATTTTTCTCAGAAAGGTGAGTCCTCCTTTCTGGTTTTATGCTGATAAATCTTGTGCTTTTAATTGCAAATGCGTTCATTTAAGAATGAAATGTTCTCATGCTTTATCTTCTTTTTCAAAAGGGAGTCAGGGCACTTCTCAAATTAACTTCAGCGAGAGAGCAGAGCCTCTTCTGCAGAATTTGGTCAGCTTCTTTCATGACGTGGTTGGGCCTGTTTGTAGTGGCTAGAGGAATCCATTTCCAAAAGTGCACCTTCTCCTACTGCCTGACTAGATCTTTTGTCAGATCCATGATAACGACGTGGTTGTAAACTTCCCTACTTGTTATTCAATATCAGCGCGAATGGACATACTGTACAATTGAGTTTAGTTTATTTATTTAAGCCACTGTATCACAGCAATGGCTGTATGCGCTTTCACCCTCATTTTTTTGGGGGGGGGGGGGGGGTGGGTTTCTCTATGTGACCCGACCCGACAACATTTATGGGTTTTGAATTCGTACAAGCTCTTGTGGATTAAGTCATTTACATTTTCGGGCTGGTGAAATGTCTTTTTTCATGATGATGGTTTCACTGCTGGCTCTCGGTAAAGGATTGGTAATCGTAAGGACTTAAGCTGGTTCATGAAATTGCTTACATAGGTTACTCCAAATGTGGTAGAAGTTGTCTGAACTTTGATATATATACTTAAATTGTACGAGTATAAAGATACTTACATTCAATTTAGATCTTGAATACAAGCAAGATCTCTGTAGTTTTCCTTAATTTTGTGGCTTCTTGTGATCGAATGTCGTTTCTCCAAGCCCTTTTGCGTTTTTAAGAACTCATTCTCACGTCTCATTTGCCAATTGTGTTTTTGGTTTATCATTTTGTTTTACCAACACAACATTTTCGAATGCCTCGATTGTACAAGCCTAATGTGAAAGGCCTAGATTTTTTGGGGGGCAAGTGTGAAAGGCCTAGTTTGCAGAGGTGTTGAACCAAGAAGAATGGTTACTGCATTGTGACCGCTGCTCTGCAAACCTTAATCGTCTCAAAATTCAAGACATGATAGTCATGGGAGAGTGCAAACGGTAACTGCTTTTATGGTGCAGCATGTTTTTCTATGTTGCAGTTGCGTAGGCAACAATTTCTCTGCTAAGCAATTACTAGTAGATGGAGCGGTGGGGGATGCAACTTCTAATCTTCGCAGCATAAACCTGCCCCTGATCCTGCATGTTTTTCTATGTTGCAGTTGCGTAGGCAACAATTTCTCTGCTAAGCAATTACTAGTAGATGGAGCGGTGGGGGATGCAACTTCTAATCTTCGCAGCATAAACCTGCCCCTGATCCTGCGTTCACACATTTCAACATAGAAAACTAATATTGGTAGCTTTGCTGCTAGCTAAGCAAATTGATGATAAAGGGCCAAGTGTACAACAATTAAGAACAGAATCTACAGGCCTGGCGTGGCTTATCATGGCTTCAAGTTCAAAATCTACAGCCCTAAGGTTTCTCCGGGGCAAACACAATCACTTGACTACACCAGCAGCAATATGTATGCATAAACTACCATACATACATGATACATTGGGTGCATGATGGCAAACACAAACTCCCATCGCTGAATCACCTCAGTCCATGAATCATCAGACCAATTATGGACAAGACCATGGCAGTCAGAATGAGATGCGGCAGTTACAAGCAACCTATTTCCACCTAAACAAGGAAGACTGTTTATCAGCAATCTATTTTGCTATTGCCGGAGTGCAGAAGATATTTACATTACTGCATTAGCCAAAAAGTCATGCAGGGCACAAATTAACTGTAGGTCGTTTTACCACACTTCCCTTGCAACCACGTAAGCCGGATCTCGTCGCCTTTTAGAGAAAGGAATGTTTCCCTTAAATTGGGGTCCTCAAAGAGATCCAATGCTGCAAAATAAAGCCGTTCATCAATGCCCTGTATCTCATCCAGTGCTCTAATGCAATCAGTGATTGTAAACCTATCGTCACTTGGCCTTGTTGCAACAGCCTTCGATTTCAAAGCAGCAACCATTTCTAACACTGCTTCCGCCATTATTTCATATTGTTCTTGATCCCTTTCACTTCGATCCACTGAAGAGTGCGTCTCGGATGGACCTTTCCTTTTTCTCCTTGCAATATTCTTTGCTAACTTTTCTACTGATGGCATGTTTCCTTGCACAGGTCTTGATGATGATGGGTTCACAGAACGTGGGACTCCACCATCCTGATATGAAATAAATCCTGCCGTATCCATCACAACAGACTTGTCCAGCTCTTCATAGTGACTGGATTGTGCATATTTCCCTTCAGCCGCCGAATCGGTGAAGATTGCACATAGCTGCTCATATATGGGGCAGTCCTTGACTCTGATTGTATCTGGCTTAGTCTGTGCCTAAATATTTAGTCGATCAGAAACTCAAAGCAAGACATTAGAAAATGGAAGTAAACTTCCAGAAGTAAAGAATGTACCCCAATATCTTCCCACAAGTCAAACCCAATGCAACAAGAACCGTCCAGAGAGAAGTCATTATTTTGATCCAAAGATGACTTCAGATTATAGAAGCGTGTCCGCAGAACATCCAGGTGCTTCCTCAATTGATTGTTATTGAAGTTAAGATCTGTCAGCTTATTAAATTCCTCGCGGATGAGATTCCATGTTTTCTTGTCAAATATATTGTTTGGTCTGTTCCCCAATTGAATCTGCTTAAGAACTACATCAGCAAATATCTTATCAAGGGATGCTGTCCACCTTGTCCTCGAACGTTCCTGCTTTAGTTGATAGCCAGCTTCACCATCCATCTGCAGTAGAAATGAACCGGGCAAATTACATAATAAGTCAGAAGCTAGCTGCTAAGAAGCCAAGAATTTTAACTCAAAAATGAACTGGATAAACAACGTTGTGGCTGCACCACCATATCTTTTGAACCTCACAATTATGTGTTTAAAAAAATACCATTCGGTACTTGCACCTCAAGGAGGTAAATCATGCACTACAAACTGCTTAAACTAGTAAACAGAGACTAGTATTTCAGTAATTTTAGATTTCATGTGTACTTGCTGAGTACGTACACAAAAAAAAAAAGTGTAGTTGTGGAGTTCTGATTCTTTGTTTATGGACTTGCACCGCTTAGAAAACCATTTCTAAAGATTTTTTTTTTTATAAGTAATCAGACTAATCAGACTCAAGATATTATTGAAACTAATCAGACGATGTTCCTTTGCTTTTTGCTTATTCCCTCTTTATTCCTTGAATCTCCCTTGGTTAGGTATTCTCACAGAGATATACAACAATGGGGGGGAAAAAGTCAAAGATTAAATGCAGCAGGCTATTTCGCCACACATACGGAACTGTGAAATTGCTACCCTTTCGGAGAATTGCTGACCAACTTCTCTCAATAAACATTTTCGGTTACGGACTAAACATGGCCCTCTAAATTGCATTCTAATCACAGTTCACAGAGACCCCGTTTGGTTCTCAGGAAATATGACAAAGGAAACACCTTTTCGTCAAAAGGGATTTCCTTTTCAGTATTTTCCTCTGCTTTTCACTCTCCCCCCCCCCCCCGGGACTTCTCTCAATAAACATTTTCGGTTACGGACTAAACATGGCCCTCTAAATTGCATTCTAATCACTGTTCACAGAGACCCCGTTTGGTTCTCAGGAAATATGACATAAAGGAAACACCTTTTCGTCAAAAGGGATTTCCTTTTCAGTATTTTCCTCTGCTTTTCACTCTCTCTCTCTCGCCCCCCCCCCTATTCAATAGCGGAACAGAGCCTCCAATTGGGTATTACTTCAAACCCTAATCACAGTTCACAAAGACCCCGTTTGGTTCTCAGGAAATATGACATAAAGGAAACACCTTTTCGTCAAAAGGGATTTCCTTTTCAGTATTTTCCTCTGCTTTTCTCTCTCTCTCTCTCTCTCTCCCCCTTATTCAATAGCGGAACAGAGCCTCCAATTGGGTATTACTTCAAACCCTAAGAACGGCGCTATCACAATAACTCTCGAAGTATTAACAGCTCATACATAAAAAATGAAAGCATTTTCAGATGCAGCCATTTGATTTCAAGACAGGATGAATGTATTCAAACTGTTCGAGAGACAAATAAAGAAAACAAAAGAATCAATGTATTTCCACACAAATATAGATTTTTCTACTCTCCTACACAACCCAGGACTGAGAGAGAATCATAACAAATGCATAAAATCGCAGCATGTACAAAATCCAATTGAAAAAGGACAAACGTAGTAACGACATGACGAAGAGTACCTGATCGGAACTAAGACCGGAAAGTTGCGACGGCGAGAGAGCCCCGATTAGACTCTCCAAACAGAAAGAGAAAATAAAAATGCGAAGAAGATTACAATGTCCAATATATATATTTTCAGGATTGGCGGGTGATATACATAGACTCACCGGTGTGCTCAAATCGAAAGTAGAACGATAACATGTCAGTTGGACATTGGTGAAGTTCCAGTTTCCAGAGTGGCAGGTGTTTGGACTCGGAGAGCACTCGTCCTCCCTGCCCCCGTTTTTTTTTAAAGTTCAAACTTCTTCCCTTGTTTCTATTGGGTTTGGGCGTTAGCGACTTAGCGGCGAACTTTCTATCAACAATTTCTACCATCGGCCCATCAGTCAGTTTGTTACGAATTGATGGGCGAGATGGAATACGATTATATATTGGGCTTAACGTCTAGCTTGAGGCTAGTCGGGCCTAAGTGAGCGCCGATGATATGAATGATGAATAAGCAAGTTGTGTATAAGCCTGAGCAACACTAGGCGTCAAATTGCTACGTAGACATCAAATAATTCAAGCTTGTATTTATTTACTGGATCCTTAAGAATACAGAACTCTGGCAGATGTTTGACATTTGTTTTGATCGTCCAAATATTTTAAAGATGGCAAAATAATAATTAAAAAACATGATACAATAATTAGCTTGGACCACCAACCAATCATGCAACATTGTTTTATTGGCCGTTACGAGACAGGATTGCTTTCCAGATCAACTAAATTGGATCACATTGGACAGTCACAAAATTGGAGAGTAAGATTTTTAATTTATTTTAGATAATTTTTATTTTTAACTCCTTGAACATTCAATTGTAATCACATTTGATCTTCAAACTATCAAAATACATCAAAGCATACACTCTAATTAAATCGTACGGTTGAAAATGTATGGCAAATAGATTATCTAAGTTAATATCAAAACTTGGATTCTAATGACAGTGAACAAAAATATTGATTAATTTTGACAATTTAAACGGTCAAAGTGACAAATTTTATAATTCTGAGTACTTAAAATTACATTTCATCTATAATTCAATTACTCCTATTTATCTCTAAGAGTTTCACTTATAAATAAAAAAAATTTACTAGTGGAAAATATGTTTAGAAGAATAATATTTAAGTGGAAATATATAGTAATATGTAGAAATGTGTAAAGAGTTTAGAGGGAACAAAAACTAATTTAAAAATTTATGTAAAAAAGATCACCAAAATCATATTTACTGGAAGGAAAAAAATCATGGTTTGAACATTAGTGTCTATGTCCATATTTCTTTGTTTTTTTTGTTGGATGTATGTCCAAGATCATATGACCCCAAGATGTCTCTCCCTCTCTCTATTTCTTTAGAGTAATATCCATTTCGTTTGAATTTTAAGATTCTTGTGAATTTTAAAATTGAATATATTTTTTAATATCATTTAAAAATAACTTCTACGTACATTTCAATAAAGTTTAACATCGCATAAAATTATCAAAACACTTTAAAATCTAAAAAATTTACCCAAACGAGCATTCCTATATTTTCCCTCGTTGTTTCACATCAACTCACTCAAATCCACGGCCCTGATGTTGCCACGTCATATAGTCATACGGAGTTTATTAAACAATATTTGATGTGAAGAAAATGATCAGGAAGCTAAACAATAGTGTGTTTGTGTTGTAAAATTTTAGTGTTATTAAAATTTTAGGTATTGAGTTTAGTGAAAAAGTGAAGAGAGAAGTAATTTTTTTTTGTAGTGAATAGTAGTGATTTGACGGGGGAGAGAGAGATTATATTGTAATTTTTTATTGTGTTAAAATTTTAGAGTGTGTAAAATTTTAGGACGCAAACGCAGCCTTAAAGGGTTACATGATATATTTTTCAAGGCTGACAACTCATTTTGGCCTTTTCACGTCATCATGTGTTTTTTCTTGATGAAGAGAGAAAAGTTCGGACCAGGATATTCTGCACCGAATTATAGGTACAATTCTGGTGAAAGAAGGACACAGAGAGGTGGGTCCCGCACGGAACCCACACCTGCTCGGACAATGTAGGTCCCGAGCGGGACACACTTTCTTCTGTCTCTCTCCTGCCGAATTGATCGGGTGATACTCATCCGAAAAGTTCACCGTGATAAGATGAACAGTCCAAATCATTCGCCTACCTGTCGGTGGCCAGTTCAACGGTCCAAATCAAATGTCCTCTATCCAAGAAAGTGCAGACATTGAGTTCTCACTTCTCTCAGTATGTTGTATCGTAAACTTGTCGTTGGTGCGCTCATCTCGCCCCTGCCTGCGACCACTCATCTCATCGCATTCGCTCTTCCACACAAACTACGTCGTTTAATACCTCAAAAAAAGCCTGAAAATAACAAAACACCGATTTTAGCCCGCGTGAATAGCCTGTGTCGGTGGTGTTGGGCTGTCCTCAGAACAACATTCTCCCAAAAGAAGAAAAGAAGAAAAGAAGAAAAGCAAAAAGCCAAATAAACAAATAGAAAAACAAAATATCTTGCCAGGCGAGGGGCGGTCTTCTACTAAGGCTGTTTTTAACCATATCATCCTTTTTTTATTTAATAAAAAAATCTCGTTGCAGTCCCTGAACCCCAAATTTAGCGGATAAGCCGGTCACCATTGCTATGCTGAGAATGCTCTGTTCTACCCCCCACATTTTCTTTTAATTAGCCTTCCCTGGTTCCGGTCTTCTACTCTTAACCATATCATCCTTTTTTTTAATAAAAAAAGCTCGTTGCAGTCCCTGAACCCCAAATTTAGCGGAAAAAGTGTCACTCATTTTCCGTATCAAGTGTTTTGTTTGATTGAGATCTAGCCCTTCAGATTGGTATTTCGTAGTGATAGTATATTTTTATAGAGCAAGCATTGTGTGCAAATGGGAGAGAAATCGAGGTCCGGAGGGTGTTGCGGTTGGCTTTTGGTTGCGGTAATCTTGGCTGTCATTGCCGGTGCGATAGTGCTCACCATAAAGAAGAAAACGAGTCACTCCGACAAGCCGGCTCCGGTGCCAGGGCCTCCGGGCGCCCCTGTCAAGAAGTACGCCGATTCTCTGAAGATCGCTATGCAATTTTTCGATGTCCAAAAAGGTCAGGACTATTTTCTCATTTCCCCGTCTCATCTTTCTACTTTTTCCTTCGATGTTCTTTAACGCATTTCAATGC
The DNA here is from genome assembly GCA_963930655.1 of Myrica gale. Taxonomy (NCBI): domain Eukaryota; kingdom Viridiplantae; phylum Streptophyta; class Magnoliopsida; order Fagales; family Myricaceae; genus Myrica; species Myrica gale. The sequence continues at coordinate 7,577,660 of OZ005609.1, read as the reverse complement.
ATTATGGTTCCATGACCATTATGCAGTGCATTCAGTAAGTTTTGCACACTCACATGTAATTACTAACTAACGAGGATCTGAAGAGTGACACGAGCTTTAGATTCGGTTGTTGTCGTTTATGTTTATGTTGTGTGAAATACAAAGCCAAGCTGGTAAATTTCTTAACCTACTGTTAACTTCTTGGTGTCTTTTGTCTTCTTCTTTTTTCGTGTGCGTGGGCCCTTGAAAACATAAGTTTTGGCTTTGAATAGAGAGTGACAATTTCTGCATTTCGAGTTTTATTAATTCTTGAGGTAATTTGTGTTGGGTGTGTTGCTTTGTTTTTGTAGCCGGTAAGTTGGTAGATAACAAGATATCTTGGAGAGGGAATTCGGCTCTGAAAGACGGAAGCCAAGCAAACTTGGATCTGTCAAAAGGACTGTACGATGCCGGGGATCACATGAAGTTTGGTTTTCCAATGGCCTTCACTGCTACGGTGTTGTCATGGGCTATTCTTGAGTATGGAGATCAGATGGACACTGTAAATCAGTTGGAACCCGCTAAAGATTCACTAAAATGGATCACTGACTACCTTATCAACGCTCATCATTCGCCGAATGTTCTTTACATTCAGGTTTTGTAGCCTTTGACTAAAATTCATCCCATTTTTGTTTAGCAGTATGCGTGTGGTTTGTGTATGTGGGCAATATGTGTGTCTCTTTCGTGTTGTCAATTTAATTCCCAATAGTTGAAAGACTTTCGTGATTATCGGGGGGAAAAAAAAAGATAACGGTTCAAAGTTTTAATTCAGGCAGCTATATAGCTGTTGTAACTTTTTGGTTAACTTTCCTGAATTTGGCAAGTATCTGAAACGTGTTTCTCTTTTCATTTCTAATTTTTGGGGTAGGTCGGTGATCCTGTAGCAGATCATAAATGTTGGGACAGGCCTGAAGTCATGACTGAGAAGAGGCCACTCACGCAGGTCAATACATCTACTCCAGGAACAGAGGTTGCAGCTGAGACTGCAGCTGCTATGGCTTCAGCATCTCTGGTGTTCAAGAAAATTGACCCCACATATTCAAGCACACTTCTTAAGCATGCCCAACAGTTGTTTACCTTTGCCGACAAATATAGAGGTTCCTATAGTCTCAACATCCCTGAAGTCCAGACTTACTACAATTCAACAGGATACGGAGATGAGCTCTTATGGGCAGCTAGCTGGCTCTATCATGCTACAGGGGACCAATCCTACATACAATATGTGACCGAACAAAATGGAAAAGCTTTTGCCAAATGGGGAAGTCCAACCTGGTTTAGCTGGGACAACAAGCTTGCAGGAACCCAGGTACATAAAAATTTGCCCAGGAGATGAAGTTTTGTAGCCAGTCTGCTCCAGTTTCTTATTTAATGTGTATACCATGATTTTAGGACATCATAGCTTAATGCCTACAATAAACCATTGCTCAACTTTGTTAAATGTCTGCAATTTTGGTGCAGGTTCTGTTGTCCAGATTAAGTTTATTTGGTTCCAAAGGCATCTCAGACTCCGAGAAACCAGGTCTTCAGATGTACAGAAAGACAGCTGAGTCTGTTATGTGTGGCCTCCTACCAGATTCTCCGTCAGCCACAAGCAGCAGAACTGCGAGTAATCTTCTCCATATGCTACAATCTTGGATAATCCTTCACACATTTTCTCCAATCTTCTTCTGTGTCATGAAATGTTAGAATGTCTGCCGCTGCATAAATTTATAAGAAACTCCATTAGAAACAAAATGAGAAAAGCAATTGAAAGTTCATATGCCCTAACGGTATATGACACGAATGCATGGACCCAGGGAAGCAATGATTTTATACCCTATGACATTCCATCTTGTCCCTGTTGATGGAAATATCTGACTTTGTTGCCTATTACATGCTAGAATCCATAGCACCAGCAAAAAAGAAAGGGAAGAATACTTCTTCTAGTATCCATAAGAGGGAAGATTACTAGAAGAATCAATAGAAGATTGAATTATAATATACTTGCATACATGAATGAGTAGTTGGTGGCATTAGTTATAGAGACTAGGAAAATGAGTAAATGGCACCATGGTTGAAAAACATGTTAATTGTGTAGTTTTTTATGTTCCTTGTACGTATATGAAGGGATTGCTGAGTCATCAAACTTAATCTGTACGTGATGCACATCTTATGACATGGAAAATTAGAAATACAGGAGAGATTTGGACAGCAGAGATACCAAACATTTTCAAGCTATACACTTGTCCAGAGTGGAAGAGAAAACTTTTCTAGCCACCGTCTATTTTGTAGTTGCAGCATGCTCTTATAGATCTACGTGTGATTGAACCATCTAAATTGCGTTCTTAGGATCCTATACTTAATATCATGTTCTCTGTGACACAGACGGTCTTATATGGGTCAGTGAATGGAACTCTCTGCAACATCCTGTTGCTTCTGCGTTCTTAGCAGCTCTTTACAGTGATTACATGCTTACATCCCGGACTGCCGCAATATCATGTAGTGGACATTCCTTTTCCCCAGCAGATCTTCGGAAATTTGCGGAATCTCAGGTATGATGTCAATCTTTTAAGCATTTGAGGTCTGCTAGGGGCAATCGATCTTAGCACTAGATGACCACGACACTTCAGGAAGTTCTTACATCCCTGGTTTGCTGTCCACTATTATCAGGCTGATTATGTACTCGGTGACAATCCTATGAAATTGAGTTTCCTCGTGGGGTACGGTGATAAATACCCACAGTATGTGCACCATAGGGGAGCTTCAATTCCAGTTGATGCTACGACTGGCTGCACTGATGGGTTCCAGTGGCTTGACTCCACCGAACCCAATCCAAATGTAGCCATTGGTGGACTTGTTGGTGGGCCCTTCCTAAACGAAACTTACATTGACTCCCGGAACAACTCCATGCAAGGGGAACCAAGCACATATAACAGTGCCATCATCGTTGGCCTCCTATCGAGTTTGGTCACCACCTCTTCAGCAGTTCAATCTTTCACCTAAACCTGCTTTAGTATATATCTACACGAAGTTTGTAACTTTGTATGATATCTAGCTGTTTGTATGACCTGTTTCTGTTGAAAATTTAGCATCTTGATAGATTGCTTCACACCGGTGAGATGTGATATTTTGGCTCAGTCGTTCAAGAGCTTTCCCGGTCCCTTGTGTTAGTAGATTTCAGATGTAGTTCTTTTTCCCAGCACTTGTGGAACATTTTGGATTTCATCTTGTTTTGTATTATTTCATTATATTCTTTTCTAATTATCTAAGAAAATAAGAACATTAGCTCGTTTTGGCCCTTAATTAAGGACACAATTTGAATCAGTTCCAAAAATATAAAGGATAGAAGCTGAAATAAGAATATTCTGGTCACAACACTCATTACACTTTGTAACGAGCCAAAGCTATCTCATCTCCTGTTCTTTGGGACATTGAATTTCCATTCTTGCAGTGTGTATAGTCCTTCAATGTCGACAATGTAAAATTACCCCCCAAAAAAGGTGGAGTGGGTACATCAGATAAAATAAAGGAATTCTTAAACTGATTTCAACGATCCTCTGCTGTTGACGAATTTAGCTGCAGTTGTGGTTGATGTTTGAAGTTCAATGTGTGAACTGTGAGCTGTTGCCGTGCTGTGATTGATCTCTGTAGCCATAATTTTATGTAATTGATATTTTGAATCCAAATGCTGTAAGATGCCTGTTCTGCTACTGCCGAGAATCTCTGGGAACTGTTTTGTTGTGCCGTGTTGGTTTATTAGACTGTCCAATACCCTCTCTCCATTTATTCTAATAATTTCCTTCTTACGCTTTAGAAAACGAACCAGAAAGATAAGTCATTTTTCTGGTAGGCCAGAAGCTGAAGACCGGAAGTACCACAACTACATAACATTACCCAAGCTCGTGCTTATCCTCAGATAGAATTAACACGACCCAAGAGGCTAAGCAAAAAAGGTGGTTCGTTCCCTTTGGATGGATCCAAATTGAGTCAAAGTTGTTAGCAAACGCCATATATGCCCACGTGAACCTAACTGGTACAATTGTCCCAGACCCCTTGTCCGCAACTCCTCTTTGCTAGAAACCAATACCTAAAAGGAGGGCCACTTGCTCTCTACGATTGCTTTTCCTCGCCTTCGTGCATGCACACGAGACACTTTCTCCATGGTCCTTGTGGTACGGTCAAGGAAAGTTATCCTTGTGACCTCCCAAGTCCCATCTCTAGCCCCATCTGCAGCCCCCCGCCCCAAATGAACCTCCCAATAATTCTTTCTCTGCTTGTTCTTCTCCTTCCATCTAAAAGTTTCTTCATCAAATTTGAACAACTCAAATCTCTTCTCAAGATAACTACTACATCTTAGTGCTTTTATAATCTCTGTTTTTGTCTTAATCCAGTGGAAGTACAAGAACTACAAATGAAATCAATCAACTTCTGAACTTTTGAAGAATTGAATGTCAAAATTTCTTCAACGTTATATTTCATTCTTCTTCTCTGTTTCTGTGGAGGGTTTTTGTCTTTCCATCCCCACCAGTCCCTTTTCCGTGAAAGCTACTTGAAACAACCCATCAAATCACGAAGAAGAATTTAGAGAAAAAACTATATACACCGACATTGCAAAGGTACTATTAAAATCACTGGGCTTTGACATCCAGGTCAGATTCTAATGGACAAGTTACAAATTAAAAAAAAAAGTAAAACCCACAAAAAATATATATATATCAAAGCATGATCCACAGCTAATTAAAAGAACTGTGGTGGCACTTTTTCCGGTGGAGCTCACATCTACATGGTCATGTGTATATTTTGCGGAGAAATTCACTAACTTCTACGGCCATTAATCATCCATGACATGTGTACGTATATGATCTAGTCAACGATACATTTCTGAGTTTGCTGTGTAGCCCAGTTGTTGCTCCATCTCCCAACTTAGCTTGGGGGCCACCCCTCAGGGAACGTAATCCTGACGCAAAATAGACAAGTGGACGGGTCAGATCATCTGCCTTCATTGACTATTAGACCAGACACTTACGTGGTGTTGCACGCGAGCCACGTGTACGGATATTTAAGAAACATACCTCGAGCTTGCACATGAGTTCTTGGGCAGTTTGGGCAGAGACGATAATGTTACGGGCAGCGGGAGTTACGAAACCTTCGTCAACTGCCTTGTCTATGAATGATAGGAGTGAGTTGTAATACCCATCCACGTTTAACAAGCCCACCTGCAAGGAAAAAAAAAATCAGAATAAATAAAATAATATGAATTTAAAATCCAAGATCTAATAAATAATAAAAAATAACATTAATTTTAAGTGTAAGTTAGATTACAATTAAGATTTGAGCTTAGAATCAGCTAGAAATATGAAATTTTATCCATTTTTTTTCTCCGCCTAATCATTTGGACTTAAGAATGTCAAGAGTAGTAAAAGAAAACATAAACAGAAGCTCCCAAGAAGTAGGAGGAGCCGAAGGCCATGATTGCTATAAAAACTACCAGTCGTTTCAAAAATTAATGGGTTTAAAGAAGATTTAATTTATTTCAATTAAGGTGATGTTTAATTAAGAGCTAAGAGATAGAACACAAAGTTGAGAACATGGAGTAAATTCAAAAGGGAAAGCCAAGAGGAAATAGAAATGTTACCGGTTTGTCGTGGATTCCCAACTGAGCCCAAGTGATAACTTCCAAAAGTTCTTCCAAGGTGCCATAGCCACCTGCAAAATTAAATTATTTTGGTTAGATTTTAATTATAAATAATAAGGTAGATCATGTGGTTGACCGTTATAATCTTGAAGGATTGTCGTTCATGTAAAGCAAAATAAAGAAAGAAATGATGATCGTCCACCAGACAAGATCACTGTACGTGCATTTTGCAACAACAAATGGGCGAGGTTCAACTTTACAAGTTAATATAACACAAATAAATTAACTGTGCAAAACGGTGCACCTGGCAAGGCAATGAACGCATCGGCTTGACGAGCCATTTCGGCCTTGCGTTGGTGCATGCCCGAGACAGCTCTTACTTCTCCGACCGTCTCTCCAGTGATCTGAAAATTGTACACGACGAGCTTTCGTTTTAAATATTCGGACTAACCAAATAAAATACTTGCATAATTCATTGAGATTCAGTACGTGGTTTTTCCAGACACCAAATAATTTATTATATCAGTTGCGTGAAAATGCTTATGTTTCTGTTATTTTCAAAAGCAGGAAGGAAATTATAGTACCTCTCTTGGCATGAGAGTCGTAGGAATTACGCTGCAAGAGAACGAAAGCAACATCAGCAAAGAGTGAGAGAGAGAGAGAGAGAGAGAGAGAGAGAGAGAGAGAGAGAGAGAGAGAGTGATGGCGCCTACCCTAAGACGTGGCGACCTCCATCATAAACAGCTTGGGAGACCAGACCCATCAACCCAATGCTTCCTCCTCCATAAACCAAGTCAATGTTCCTTTCCACCTACAATACTTTCATATTGTTAAAACCTGACGTGCTTGATTCAAACGAAACCTTTCCCTTTCGCCTTAAAATAACACTGCAACTACAGTAATGGAGTTGTATTATCTTAAAGAATATTTAAATATTTATCCTCTTTTTATCTTTTTGCATTGGCATTCCTCGCCTATTGATCCAACCCAAGCAAAAGCAAACAAAGCAGAGGATACCAAAAACAGAGGTCTCTGCATCGGATCTCTGATTTTTACTCAGATAATAGTCATACAGAGGTCTCTTTGTCGATCCCCCACTCTTAATTTCTTTACCAAGCCGGCACTACTTGAATTTGTAATGTATTGTAGTGAAAAGACAAGAAAGTAGGATAATAATTGTTTCAACTCCTTAAACACATGAAATTTAGGTACTAAAGCCTCTGGGTATCTGAAATCTCTGATTTTCTTCAAGACCTAGACCATCTAATTATCAAAAGAAGGGAATAAGGCTTTGCGTCCTTCTTCTGTACAAACATGACACCAACAAACTATGCCATATGTTCTGAGGCACGAGGCCTAAGGAGCAACACGGATCCAAAAGAAGCTCATCCTTCCATTTAAATCAAGGAGTAAACAGGTTTCACAGAAAAGGAAAACGAGAGGACGTAGGCAGTACCAGTTGTTTGCCGAGTTGAATAGCAGCAAGCTGGTAGCTGGGGTTCTTCCCAGGGCTGCTCCCACAGAAAACACAGACACGTCTGAATCTTGATTTCATGACATTCTGCTGGCGCAGTTGCTGTTCATTTTCCATAAGTGGAAAGGCTAGGGAACCCAAGTGTCTTTGCTTCAATTGAATTGTTCTTTTGGCGTGAGAGAGAGAACGCGAACGTGCCTGTTGTGTTTGAACGGTCAGCAGAGCACTTCAAAGTTGAAAGAAGGGAGAAAGCCGACGCCAAAAGTAAGTGAATGACAAATGGTATCATTGGTCCCTTCCCTTTAAATAGACCAAATCAGTGCCTCCAATACACCACGCACTCTTATTTTCTCGTCTCGTGAGGTGATATTCTACACGAGGCAGTTCGCGTTTAAATCGACAACAGGGTTTTAAATCTTTTTTGGCCTTCATTTTTCAGATCAAAAGAATGTCCAGGGGTTTGTAATCATATCCTATATATGCTCCTTAACTCGTGGTTCAGCCCGCCCTCCATTTCTTTTTCACTGAGTTTCTTTCATTCTTTTCCATTCCATTTCCACATCACCAGGAGAGAAAATTAGCTTTTTCCCCCGCAAAACAAAAAACACACACACACACAAAATCAGATTCGAACTTAATCACATGATACTGTCTGTATTATTCTGAAAGGTACGTGTTTATGGCCATTTTCAATTCACAGAAAAGAAAATAAATGAAAATCTTTATTTTTCTTTCCAAAGTTGGGTTATTTAAGATTGCCTTTTCTTTCCTTTGTTTTTGTTAAGGTATTCTTCATCACACTTATACGGCCATGGCCCATGGGTTACAAACAGCAATCCATTTACCCTCCTCCACTTGCCGAGCAAATAAGCAATTTCCACCATATATATTTCCCTTTTCATCTCTAATTAAAAACAAAAAAACAAAAAACCCGGCTTTTTGTCGAGAGAACAACGATTGTAATAATTAATGCAGTTCTCTTTGCTTACATTTTACCCTACCTTCCAGAATGATTCATTCTATGTAAGCAGAGGTTCAAGGGTGGGGAATGGAAAAAAAAAAATTTTGAAGTCGCGCGAGGCGCGTAGCTTAGACGGACCAGGTTCATACAACTTGCATGCAAGACCTCGTGCCCGTGGTTGGCACGTGAAATTAGGAATCTTCTTAGTCCGGGCACTTGCCAGTGAAAGAAAAAAAAAACGAAGCTTCCTGGAGCATATGTATGCTGATATTAAATAAAATGATGGACCTACTTGATGAATTAGGCGTATTACAGTACAGCTGTAATGGTGGTTGCAGGCCGTACCTATAGACTATAGTCTCCAAAGGGGCATGGATAAAGATCAGTAGATGGCCCCTAATTTCGTCCGTTTCTTTAAACCTGAACTTCATTCCTTAATTTGATCTTGTCACAACCAATACATATGTACTCCAAAGTCCAAATCCCTCCCGTGGCCACATATATATCCAGATGCTTCATAGCCCAGCTGGACCATTTCTTAACCCTTTTAACACAATTAAAAATCTCAGTACTTTGCAGTTAAATTAAGTTATACATATATGATTGATTAAGAGGACAATTGGGGTCGGGCTAATGGTAAACGAACCCACTATATTTTAACGTTGTGAGAAATTGATGATATCAAAAAAATAAAATAAAATAGTTCAAATTGTACTTGTATATATATATATATATAAGTAAATGTAGCTTATAAGAATTGTTTAGTAGAGTAAAAGATCTCAGCTGAATTCTGGGCAGATCGAGATCGATCGCTATTGGCTCATTCATTCGACTACGTCTATTCGTAGTATAATTTGTGGTCACGGGGACCATCACTAGATGATTCGCTTAATAACAATATTTTCGGACCAACTTACATATTATTAGAAAGAACTAAACTTATTTAATAATGGATCGGGACCTTAATATTATAAGATAATAATAATAATGCCATAAGAGCTCGGTAGACGGTTCAGCACGCAATTTGCATATTAATGCAGCATGTTTCCGTCTTGTACTTTGCAGAATTGGGGGTGAGCCCATGTGGCAAACTTTATCCAATATATATATATATATATATATATATATATATATATATATATATATATATATATATATTCTCTCTTTCTGTGTATAATGTTAAACGACAGGTCGATCCTCTTCAAGAAAGATCAAACATATTATATATATTATGTGTCCCAAGTTCCACTCGCTAGCTAGCTTTGCTCCCTATCACGGCGGGGATCCTTCTAAGGTTCATATATTTTTGTAGTGCTTTGATCTGCAGAAGTACTTTTACCAGATTAATGTAATGAGATTCTTCACAACTTGTATAATCCTTCACGTTTGTCCGGTGTAGGGAGATTTTACGATACCGTTTATGTACGAGGTTGGCCGGGGTTCATTGTCTTTGATAAGCTTTTGTGTACTGCAACCGATACCTAGCTAGTGTCGAATATGTTTGTTTCCTATGATTATATCAGTTACCAAGATGCAAGTCCATATGAAGCTACCGAGAAAAAAAAAGTCCATATGAAGCCAATGAACTTCGGACCGCACGTACAATTGGTTGGGGTGTTATTTATCTCTTCTTCCTATCTGTTTGACTACGTAGCTGTGCGGTAATTACTTCCTTTGATTAGTCAAAGGTGGTTGAAATTGCATGAAAACGTTAAGGAAATGAAACCTACTTTGCACCGAACCTTATTGCCGGCAGGTTTCCATGATATGTATAAAGAATAAACTAATTATATTATATGTACGTACCGTGTCTCCGTGAACCATTGAGCTAGCGTGCGTGCGTATGCATTCTCCAGAGTCCAGAGATAAGGGGTACGTAACGTACGTTCTCCAAGAATATTCCAAGGACAAAATGTTTTCTAGATGGGATTCCAACTAATTGAATATATTGCTGATTTTGATGTCCCCAAGCTCCTCCACAAGATAATACGACAAAATTATCATGATATATTCCTGAGGGCTATTTATAGCAGTGCCAGCTTAATTTCCCTTGATTATGGGGGTTTTGGCTCTCAGCTTTGTACTTAATTTAATGGTTTTCTCTTGTCTTGTGACTATTCTTTTTCTGCATACAAAGAATTGAAATATTAATTATCACCACCCAGAAAATAAGATTAACTTTCTTGTCAGCAGCATTCCTCATCTTTTTATATATATGCACTACTTAGAGGTTTGGGTTTGACCCTTTCTAGACACCGTACGTATTTGATGGGATTAAAGATTTGTTTATCATCTAAAAAAAGTATTAAAATATTATCTCGTTATTCCCTTTAAAATAAATTATCACAGGCCATTTAATGGGAATTAGTAATACTATCTTAAAACAATATATTTTTCTTCTGGTATTAGATTCTTTGATCTATATATAATTGATTACTTCCTTGCAACTGGGTCCCAAAAACTCATTAGTACTTTTGATATTGCTGGGGTTCATTTATTTTGGTGTTGGTATCAAAATATAATTAATTACTACATCTATAAGGGTCTCATTCCCAAACCCTAGAGATTTGCAAGCCGAGTCTAATTGAATGAGAATACCACCAAATTTTTATACAAAAGAGATCCGGATGCGTCTTTGCTACAATTCGGTTGACCGAACTGCAGCAAAGACACTGCAGTCTGTAAGGAAAGCGTTTGAGTCCCGCCCAGGACTCATTCCTGGCCGAGCAGCATTGTATAATATAGGTAGTCTTTTCAACGTTCTTAGGGCATACTGCCATGTGGCTCATGATTACTGGAACAGTCAAACCTTTCCCCACATGAAATCCCACTCAAATTAGCTTGGTGTGCGTGTTCAAGTATCTAACCTCTTCTTTTTTGAGATATATAAAAAAATGTTCTCATCATTTCCTCATAAATTACATGCCACTCGAATTCGAAGAGGCTTATCCAATCAGCAGCTTTCCACAAACTTATCTATTCCAGCCCTCAGCTGATACATATATACCAAATAGTAATTCGTTCTTTTTATGTCTGAATTCCGGTCCAAAATTCCACGAGAAACTTTGGTATATGTCCTCAAAATACTCTTTTATTGTTACATAAACAAATACAAATTGGGAGAAAAAAGAAAGTAAAAAGTATACAATAAAAAATGTAAAATAATTTAGAACTATTTGTCATAATTAAAATTGTGCTAATTTATTAGCTAGGGACTGTTTCCTTGATACATAGGGACAACTTGGTTAGGTATTGTTACGCGTTTTGTTGAAGGTCATACTAATGTTTTGTTACAATATTAGTATAGTCTAAGATGCAGCCTCTATATTTTTTCTTCTTTTTCATGACTGACCGTCTCCAAGTTTCACTAGTAGAAAATAGGTCATCGCCGACGGAGGCTTCCGTAAGAAAAATGACATAAGTCGTCAGAAGAGCTCTTCAGTCACGACAATGGGTCGTCGAAGCTTCGTCGAGGTTGCAGCGTCAAGGCAGCTCGTCTTCGACGACTCAACACCTCTGTCGGGGCAGGGAGGCAATGGTGACCATGAAAGTTCGTTGGGAGAAGCTATTTTTGCCGACGATCTCCATGGGTCAAGAATGCCAGTGCCCATCCTTGACGACCTGTGCTCCCGTTACCGATGCTGCCTATCTCGACCAGAAAAATCGTGGGGAGAGGAAATCCATCTTCTTTGTTGATGATGGTGTCTAGTGCGAATGGGTGGTCGCGGTTGCTACTGTGTGCCGTCGACATTGTCCTTCACAACGACTTTTGAGCATCGGCATTGGTTTCAAATAGGGATTGTAGAACGATCAACCAATTTCAAATGTCGTGGGCATTGGTTTCCCTAGATTTCCAGATAGCAATTTTCCAAAGTTTTACATAGAGCATTACAAAGAGATTACATAGAATATTCATGAGTTTTTTATGTAAGAAATGGGGATAAAAACAATGGAATAGTAGCAGAGCAAGAGGAGAAAGGAAGAGGAAATTGGTTGCATAGAGCATTACAAGCATCCATAATCTTTGTTTCAAGACTACCATCCTCACTTGTAAGCCATGCCATGTTGCCATTTTGCTTCACTCAAGTACTCAGCAAGTGTAGAATTTGCTTCACTCAACTCAACAAGAGTCCTGTAAGTCAGCTAAAGCTCAAGCTCAAGCATCCTCCAAGTCAGCTGCAGCTCCTTCGGGCATCACTTAGTACTAGGATGTTATGTATTTTGTGTGCTGTTGTAGTTTTATGGACTCTCTGTAATCGAATTTCAATGTATTCCTTCCAAACTTGTGGTGCACATCAAGTGCTTGAGAATATTACTGTAAATATAAAAAATCTGTTAGCATACAGCGAATATAACCGTATGGAAATAATTAGCAGCCATTCTAGTATGGACAATAACAGAGAACCTGGAAGATTCTTTATTTGAGTGGGCATGCTCTGCAAAGTTGTCTTCAACCGGAGAACAATGTTCCTATCAAACCATGGAAGTACAAATGATAAGCCCTTCGAGATTTCATAACATTTCTTGCATGTACAAACCCAGTAGTACAAATAATTAAAGTGTACACAAACAATGTTTGGGCGCCTATGTGTTAACAGAATGCCAATCTAATATTAACTCATAACAATTAGCAATAATGCAATCTGTTATACAGTGCATTTAACACGCAACAATATACCTACCATATCCACAAGTTCAACAAATTTATTCCTTCACCACAAGCCTGCATAATGGTAAATGAAAAATCCATCCAACAAGGCCTGCCAAAATCTCCAAATCACCTATTGGCTGTATTCATGAAATAGGTAACCTTATAACTAAACTTTCTTAAGCTGTAAATAAAATATGTTGTCTTCACTTGTGGCAACCATATGGTGGATGTCCTGTTAAAAAGTGACAGGTACTTGTGAAAAAGGATAAATGCAAGTTACTAACAAGTAGTTGTTAGCTCTTACCTGACAACATTTGTAAGAAAACTGTTCTGATAAAAGTTCTAGGTTTGCTGCAAACAAAGAAACTTCCCCATGTCACAAATTGCTGCACAAAAAGAATTTCAAATTACCAGACACATGAGCTTCATCTATGTATTTTAGGATCCTGGAGCTGTTAGAGCTTGTCAATACTTGCAATAATGTAGTGTAAAAATCACGTAGGAATGTAATCATGTGCATTGCACTCTGTACGATGAAAAGTTTCAAGAGCACCATAATAGAAGAAGCTATGAATTCATAAGAGAGAAAACAGAGGCAAATTGATAGCATGAGGTGAAGATGAACTTGAAATCTGTCGATGAAAATGTAGCATACCATAGAGCTCTCAAAGCTTCCTACGCTAGTAAAACCTTTTTAGTGAGTAAGAACCGAAATAATTTCATCTATAAGTGTTAAAAAAAAATTGTCTTTGTTTGTGCAGAAGTGGCCATGTAAGGAGACCATCCCATTCTATAAGGGAGACTGCGAAAGCTAAAGGTGGCACTCCAAGTATTTGAAATCTGTAGGTATATGACCTATGGGTACACTGCATAGGGAATTTTGAAAGTGGAAACCAATAATTATCTCAAACCTCCATATGTTTTATGATTTGCTCTCATATGTCCTGTCTTTTTATGAACAAGCATGTTACACTATATACACAAACTTAATGATAATTTGAAGTCGGTTCTATGACACAGCTGCAACATATTAGAGATTAACACAACGAATATGCACAAAATTGCATCATCAATATTATCAAAATTAACATTGTTATGAGAAAGATTTTCCAAAAGATAGGCTCACCTCTGTTGCTCCAGACAACAATATCCCCTGTACTTTGCTCTCCTTAATCTGTATATTGTCCTTGGATAAATCAAAAAGGTCCATGAGTAAAAATGCCAGAAATTGCATAAGGGACAATTGCATCCAAAAATTTGCTGGATTCCGTTTATACCGTATTTGACTTGCTCTATGGTTCTCCTAGGTTTCACTACTAGTAAAAAAGGGGTAAGAATAGCCTGTACCTTATTTGAATTGAAGAGTTTATTCCTCGTGTAAAAATACAAAACAATTTTTCAGCACCTGCTTTTCAGAAACCGTGTCATAGTTTTTGACAACACCAGTCCAAGATGACAAGATGCAAAAGAGAGAAATTCAGAGTCACTTTCAAAGAGTTCACATACGCAGGACCAATGACATGGCATACATCCTCTGGAAGCTCAAAAGTAAGATCCACAATTAAAGTAGAAGGGTCCGTTAAACCCGAAAGAATTGGCTATTACCTTTCTTTGTGCGGAAGAAGAACAATAGTTGAAGATGTATTCTCGACAGGAAACCCTAGAACGACAATTGCACAATGTAAATACCTGAAATGGGCAAGGATTTTGGCAGTGATTGCTTCGGAGTTGATACCAAGGAAAATCTTCGCTCTGTTCCAATCACAGATAGGTCACAAAATCACACCGGCAATGTCAATGAACTGGAAAGAAAGAGGAAAGAGAGAAATAAAAAGGGGAGAAGAGAAGAGAGTAGTGAGTGGCTGGCAAGGAGAAGAATTGGACAAGGATTGGCAGAGGGAAGCACGAAGCCTTAGAGTTAAATGAAAACCGCGAAAATGAATTTGATTTTTGAGTTTTAGTAACAATACTTTTTAATTTTTACCTTTTAGTAACGAAAATAAGAAAGTTACTCTCACTTTAGACCTTTAGTGACCAATAAAGCGACTCTCTACCTTTAGTGACCAATAAAACGATTTGGTCACCGAAGCCTTATTTTTTAGTGACGAAACCGAAGGAGTTGGTGGCTATTGCCTGATTTTCTACTAGTGTTTATGACTTTCCGTGGCTAAAGCCTAAAGCTGATTATGCCCATAACCATATCTTTACCATCTGCATGTCTTTGAAAACATTGTTTTTAGGTCAAAGAATGATTGAAGGAGTTGCTTTTGAAGTCATTACTTTTAGTATTCTTAAAAAGGAAGAGTTTTGAATCTTTGAATTAACTATTTCAGAGATCGAAGCTGCAGCCTGTGATATGATTTATGCTTAATATGTCTGATGACTGATAATGTGGTTAATTAACTTACAGAAATGAACACGTCCGTCTCCCAAGTGGGTTCGATTTTTTGATTTGGAAGGTGCAAGAAGAAACAACGTAACCTGGCCTGATCCTTAAAAAGACATGCCCGATTCATTTAGGTCCACCTGGACGAGAGGTATTAATGCTGGTGACAGTTCTAAAGGTAGCAATGACATTTGCCTGGCCTTTTTTTAGTGCAAATCCGTTTCCTGGGACTGGCAGTACTATTTTGGCCGGCAAGTCAGAAGTCTCCCAAATCGTATGACTGGGTGACTCGACTGCGTGGACGCTTTGCCTTTGGAATTGTTTTAGGGTGTCGGAAAGCTTAAGCAGGGAATATTGGAGAAGGCTTAGGATGAGATATACAACGCAAAAATTCAACAACTCCCTCAATTTGTAGTTTTTCTAAGAATTATGACTTATAACAGTCAAAAGTATTCCTTAATTTAATTAATAATAGAAGACACGGCCCTATCTATGATAATTTTTGCGTTGTATATCTCATCCTAAGCCTTCTCCAATATTCCCTGCTTAAGCTTTCCGACACCCTAAAACAATTCCAAAGGCAAAGCGTCCACGCAGTCGAGTCACCCAGTCATACGATTCGGCGGAGGAATGTACAATTATGCATGACCTTGCTAGCTAGCTAGGCTCTATTTTCAGAAACCTATTGGATGTCGATAAATGGAAACAAACTTGGTGAATGAAAGGCTCGCCATGCCACTAAGGACAGTTTGTAATCAGTCACGTCTTTGTTTGTTTTTATGGGGGAAACTATGAGATTGCTTCCTATGAACTCAGTTTAGGAGTTCGAAACCTGATGCATTTAACTTGAGAGAACTTCCCGTACGTGCTGCAGAATTAGTTGTCTGCAAAGACAGACAAATCATCAAGAAACTACAAGTTGCGTCTCCATCCTACTAATTTTAAACTGAAGCTTATGATAACTTTGTGATCATTGGGTATATTATACTACTATTTACATTTTGCGTTGTGGATCTTGATGCATGAATTCATAGACTATACCTCTGCGAGAGGAAAAGAACCCATGGGCCACACATCGCTCGAAGATGATTGATGCTTCACCGCTATAACACTACAGAAACTATATTCAATTCACAGGGGATAATTACTTGGGCCTTGCAATCATAATGCCGTAAACAGTATCTCAACAAACGTTCTAATTGTCTATATAATATCATCATAAAGCATCCTGCTTACTTTCTAGTTAGTTAGTGAGTGTGTGTGTGTGTTTGTGTGGTGGAAATCGGTGCACATCGCGCGGCATTCACTAGCTTGCGGCATTTCCTAATTGCACTTTAATTCCTTCAAATCCTCCTTAAGATTTCTTGCCGACTCTAAATTCTCTTGGTTTTGGCACTTGTATAGAGATTCCAAATAATTAAGAGCTTTGGCCCCATTAACCCAATCTTTGATATCGTAACGCAAAGGTGACAGATGAATATTCTAGTGGACACCGGACCGGTCGAAATATGATCAACTTTTTGTATCTCGAAGCTTGAGCTCAAAGATATTTATAAAATGCTCAATAAGATCTTTATAATTGGATTTGGGAATCTCACTCTAACTTGATCACAGTACGGGTCGTTTCCAAATTGCAAGCTGCTGTGAACTCGAAGACAGTGAGAGGAAAATTCCAAGAAATAAAAGCCAGCCAAAGTAGGTCGACGGTTCTTTAAACAATCCAAGAAAATCCCGAGTCTTAGGAGATGTTCGGTTAGATGATATTGCGAGAATTTTGTGTGTTTTGATAAATTTTAGGTGATATTAATTTTATTAGTATACATATAAAAATTATTTTTAAGTGATGTTAAAAAATATGTTAAATTTTAAAATTCTAGAATTCAAAAGAATCATAGAAAAAAAAAATCAACATCTCCTTACTTACTTGGTTAAATTAGGTTAGAAGAGAGCTTTTCCTGTTCTCGAGGATTCAGATAAATGGGTCCCCAAATTTCCCACCACCCGACCACTGCAAGCTGTGATTGTGCTGCATTCGTGCGGTCGATTGGAACCTAACCCTCCTTCTGTCACCCTCTACACTCTCCCGAGTCTAAAGCCTTTTTGCTTCCAACCACCTAAAGAAAGTAAAACAACAATCTGCTTTGCCACCCAACAGCAAGAGCCTAGATAAGTCTTCCCTATAGTCAATTCAAATAAGATTAAGACAGTGATGTTTGTTTATCGAAATTTTGAGGAATGTTATTAAAATTTTAGGAATCTTTTTAAATGTTGAAGTTTATTAAAAATTTAAAATATATACTTAAAAGTTAAAAATTTTGAAGTATATTTGTTTTGTTTAAAATTTTAAGTCCCTAAAATTTTGAACGAACGAACATGTTACTTCTCGTACCAATCTATTTTGGCTTTTTGCCTTTTTCACTTGCCAAGAGGACAACTCATTGCCTACAGTACAGTAATATCACCCCACCTTTTGTAAAAACCCAGTTGAAACTCAATAGTTATCCTCCCAAAAACGTGGACCACTGGATCGGAGTATATTATGGAACGTATACCAAAATTTCAACCCTACGACGCACAAAAGAAAAGATACACCAATTTTTTTCCCTTCCAAAATGACAAAAAGAGGAAAAAGAAAGCGCAGGAATAAAATCGATGAGGCCACTACTTGCATTACTTTTTCGTCGGCCATATACAACTTGCACTTCTTGTTTATATTTAAGTATTGGAAGTTGTAACAGCTTTTTTATTTTTGTCAGAAGTTGGCATCTTCTAGACTGACTATGCTCACGTATATAGGCTTATTGTTAGTTTCCATGGGAGTTCGAGTAAGGAGTTATAAAGTACGTTGTTCTTGCAAATCAATAGCAACTCTTTTCCCTTCGGGGAAAAAGGATATCTGAATTTATAACATCCGTCGATCTTGCTCTTTCTATGGGTGTGAACAATGACGCCCATTTGGGGCCAATAGGTTACGTAACAAGAGATGGTCCTCTCGTTTTTTTGAAGTCCTATTTTTACCTATCGCTCCCGCAGGTAAATTTTTTTTACCCTTTTTCTCCATTTAGTTGGAATTGAGACAAGCTGATGGATAGGTCATAGGAGGCACTGGCAGCCTCTGCACACCGACGTGGCGTACAGTCAAGGTTAACTGGCTGACTAGTGGCTTCTTAGGCTACTGGCATGGGCACTCCAGTTATACAATACTTGCGGGGCTGGCCCTGAGCTTTTGTTTCCAACTGTCCCTAATCTTAGTAACCCCAATCTACAGGTGCAGAATACTAGGTGATGTTCGTTTTGAGAAAAAATGTAGGATTTTAGAGAAGTTGTGAATTTTTATGTTGAATAGTGTTTTATTGGTGTTTGTGTAAAGTGGAGAGAGAAATGATTTGATGTAATTGTTTAATAAAAAGTATTGAAGTTATGTGAAAAAGTATAGAGAGAGAAAATTTATGTTGAATAAAAAATTAAAAAGTTGTTGGAGATTGTGTAAAATGTATTGGTTTTTGTGTTTGAATTCTGAATATGTTCGGTGGTAGAATTGTGAATATACTTAGAATCCTGAAAAAACGGTGAAAACGAACATACCCCTATTGTTGGTCCGGATACAGAATCCGCTACTTGAGGCTTTGAGAGCCCCTAACTCTGCTGTCCTTCACGAGGAGAGCCCGAGAGAGTCGAGCGGATAGGAATATCTGAACTCTTCTGGGTCTCAAAAGCTGTATGTCCCTGGACTCCATCCGAACCCACGTCATGCCGTTTGATTCAGAAAGACAAACACTGCCCTACTTCCTCATCGGCATCAAATAATTCCAACTACTGATTTTGGCTATATTATTGGACAGCGACATTTTCTACGATCAGAGACTCAATTTGCGTTGTAGATACTGGGATGCATGTGGAAATAACGTTGGCTCTACGTGCAGGGTTTGTATAACAATTTATTGTCCCAAGAAGGCCTCAACTGCATTATGGTCTTTTATCTTATATGCTTTTGTTATTCTCACTGTTTAGGCCAGGGCCTGGACCCCATTGCGACCAAGATTCAAATACCTAATTACTCGAGTTTTTGAGGCGCAAAATACAATATAGATACAAGTATGCATATATTCTCTGCCTAGAAAAATGAATACATATATATATATATATATGCTCGCGGCAATTCCAGAGATTTTATGTTTTTCCTATTTCCACTAAAATCAGAATACAACGAATAAAGAACCACAGAGAAGCAGCCTAAATAGCCTATGCCTCCTAAACAAAGGAAAAAGGATCTAATGTTACAACTATCAGCAAACGAGAAACTGACTATTGTACATCATTTTTTCAAGTTAGGGTTACAAGTAGAAAAATATTTCTACTTGTGCCCATATCCAGGTGGGGGTGTGGGTGCGGGTGGCCGCTTACTACCTCGTCTTTCTAATACAGCATATTGGTTGCCTAGTTGTTGCGGGCGACCATACCCCCTGGGAGCGCTCTGGTTGGTCGTTGGAGCCCAATTACCCCACTGCTGATGGCTAGAACCTCTGGGTGCCTGATAGTTCTGGTAACTGTTGTAACCGCCTTGGTAAGGATGAGCTCGGACCCCATTTGGAGAGGGTTCCATTTGTCCCCTTGCGTACATGGGTCCTCCATGGTTATGAAGTCCTGATGAATAGCTTACATCCCTGGAATACTCTCCTTTACCGTGAGTCAGGTTATTTCTTTCATAATTTTGAGGATGAGGTCTACTGTTGGGGTGGCGTACTGCTGAGGAAACATATGGTGGATTATAACCAACCTCGTGGTAACCTGAACTAGAAGTGGAATCCAAAGATTGATGGTATCCTCGAGGAGGGTGAAATGTTCTTGGCGGAGGCATGCTATTGTACGCTTGATCGTGATACCTATCATTTTGGTACGAAGCCCTCTGCGAGGGATATGGAGGCATGGGGTAAGAGGGTGGAGGGGCATGCATTTGATCGCCATACCCTCTAGGATCTACCTTCACTTGTAAGCTATTAGCAACAAGACGATGAGCTGCCTGCCCAAGCTGTCGCCCAGAAATAGTTCCAGAGGGGTTTTGCCTGAAAACAAAGTCAAACCAACAAATGGTTTTAAGAAAATATTCATTGCTAACCCCAATCGCATGCATCAGAAATTTTGACCATTATACTCTAGGAGATCTCTACAGTCACTGGCGCATTCACTCTTTTGAGGATGACTCTGTGAACTGTACTATATGTCTACTTGGGAAAAAATAGTAGCATCCGAGAAGGACAAAAGGTATAAAATCATGAAATACCTTCCATTCTCCCATGGCTTCCTGCCAGAATCTTCATGCCACAAAACAGGTGCAGGTTTTAAATCCCCCAAACTCACTGCCTGCAGACAAGAACTTTCATGTTAATGGACAAAATGCACAATGGACCTTAAAAAGCTACACCATAGCTAGCCATCAGCTTCTATGTAAAAGTAGCATTAATATCTAAGGTTTGCAAAAATAAAGACTGAATTGATGAATGGGAGATGTCTCAGACACGATACAAGTGTAATGCCTTCCATTAATAAATGCGAAGCAATATGAGAAGAAGAGAGATATTGCGTGAAACATTAAATCCCAACTCTGAAAGGAGAGGATCAAGGCTTGCATAGTAGCACAAGCTCACATGCTAACATGGGTCCACACTACCCTGAAAGCGCCAAGAAGCTCCATGGGATAAGATACCTTTGACTAAAATGTTTAGGCTTCACCTCCACAACCCTTTCAAGGGAAGGTAGCTGATCCGTTTCAATACGAATAAAAGGAAAAAAAAAACATCCCGAAGCAAAATCACTACCTCCCATTTACTAGCAAATACGTAGTACAGCAAGAATTACGTATAATGTGTTATTAAGCCCATAGTGAAAGAACATGGCTATTTAGTGCTTAGCTCGTAAAATTATTCTTCTGGACTTCCTTAAACTCAAATGATCCCACGTAAATTTGAAACATACAACAAAAATCCTCTCTTATACACTTAAACATACAACTCAACTCAAATAAGCTGTAATCCTCATTTAATTGGGGTCATATATCATATATGGATCCTCATCAGCAAGTAAAATAGACCATATTTACACCATTCTGTCATTCACCTCCCTAACTAACATATTATTTGTTATGACTTATATCCATATTAGATCTCCCTCCATCTTTGTCACCCCCCAACATGAATTAAATTACTTTCTCACCATTGAATCACCTGAGCTCTGTGAAATTCTCCTCATGTTGTCCTCAGACTACTACATTCGCCATCTTATCTCTCGGGACGAGCGATCTCAACATCTTATTTTGGAGATGGTCATTTATGAACATGTTGCTTCTTAACACACCAACATTTTGTATCAGAGATCATAGCTACCTTCATAGCAATCCTACATAACCTTCCCCGTAACTTATCCAATCGTTGCACAACAATCTTGATGCCCTTCTCCACTTCTTCCATTCTTCTTAACCCATGAGAAACATCCCCCTCAATATACTCCTTAAAAATTATTGATCATACATACCAAAAGCAGTCACTCTTTGGTATATCTTGAACATCAACTTTTCCTCTCTAGAGCCTTGCTATAACTTGAATTGTGCACCATATACTTGGATCTAATCCTCCTTGACCTAAACCTCTAGATTTAATCCTCCCTGATGTCAACTATTGCGATCAGGAACTTGCCCATTATACTTCCACTAGTTTTCTCTCACTCTCCAATTAATTATCCTGTATCAAAGTTGAGGCAAAAGAGGAAAGATATGACGGAAAAGCCCTCTTAAAGAACGTGCAACAAAGCCACAATAGTAACCACGTACCTTATTTGGGAATCTAACCCCTGTGGGCGGTCGAGTGATGTGTTCATGAGCATCCGGGAGTCTGTATATAGCACATCTGAACAGCCAGGAACGAAAAGAAAAAAAAACATGAGGAGAAAAGAAGAGATATGAGACACATGGTCCATTCAATTGAATATCCTCAAAGTCTTACATGACTTGATTCTCAATAATATCTTCCATCCCTGCTACAGGAGACCTGAAGATAGGTGGGCAAGGTTCACCGGCACATGGGGATAAATAACCATTCATTCCCCCGCTGCATTTACCCCTAAATGAATCAGAAGATAGTCCAACCAAAACTTAAATTTATTGATTGAACAATCCGCATGAACAACAAAATGCAAGCGCGCAGCAGACATGACATCTTTCAACTATTTGCGACATAAACCAAGAATAAGCAGTGAGATAACTGCGCAAAGATACACTTAGACTTGCAACTAGACCACAGAAGTTCAACCGCAAGATATGGCCTAAAAGCAACAAACACACAACAATAGATTGCATTGAAATAATTACAAATATGAAACCATCTGAAGAGTAGGCTATCGCAAACAATCAAAACACAAAACTTGGGCATGGCAAAATTATTTGTGCGTTCAGTACAAGGTACAAGATTAAGCTGGAATCATAAGATTCTATGGAACTCAAAAGAGAAGGTCACAACCAATCAGACACCAAATTAACAATTTAAATTTTAAGGACCTAAAAGGGAAGGAGGAAGTCTAGATCCTTTCTTCCCACTTCCTCCTAAGTAGAGCAACTCTTCATGATCTTAAAACTCCTACAAACTGAGGAAACTTGAATGGAAGTTCCATAAAAATGTGCTATACAATAAAGGACAGTAATATTCTACATCCAGGCCTCAATGTAGTGATTGATTTATGCTTTAATTTTGAAGAAAATGAAAAATTCACTGAATAAAATTTAGACACTACTACAAACCTTTTTACAGGATCAATCCTTTCCTTGACCTCGGCTCGTTCTCTATCTGTTAACCGTTTATACTTCTCGTCAAGAATACTTATGCATACAGACAGAGGATGACATAATTTCACGAAAAGCATGTCGACCATCACACTATTCCTCCGTACCTCGTCCTCCTTTAATGAAATTGCAGAAGTCAATCAACAGGTAAAGGCATATACAAAAATGCAAAGCCAAAAAAAAAAACTCTAAAACCAAGGCACTTAAGTGCAGTATAGCAAAATGGCTTATGCCAAACACCATACCGTCAATGTATGTTCAATTTTCTGGACTTCGGAAAGAAGACGGGCTTCATCAATAAAAGGCAATTTTGCAACACCCTTGAGAAAAGCAAGTAGGGGTGTTAAACAACATCATAAACAAGGCATCTCTTAAAGGTAATTAAGCTGTCTACAAGTCCAGCTTAAACCAGAAACCAACCTGCCATGCGTACCGTTTGCCATTCATATCCACTTCAAAATCTGGAAAACAGAATGAAGGTTTTGAGGGGGACAAATCCAAAGATATAATTTTAAATCTTCATTATAGGCAAAATGCATACCAGTGGGGTAAAAGTCAATAATAGGTGAATTTGGATCAGTCATCAATTTCCTGTAATGCTCAGGAAGTGCGTGGGAACTGCAAGTGGATTTTAATTTGCTCTTAAGTAGATGGAAACTTTATAAGAACATAAAAAATGGAATTAAGAAAAATAATGGCTTCCACACCTTGCAGCGGGGAATACTCCCAACAGCTGATTGAATGGTTTAAAAGGTGAGCCAAGCTCAAAGCTTATATCCAGCTGACCAAGATCCTTAAGATCAGAAGCAAAAGGCGCATAATGATAAGGATAAAACCTACAATAAAGATTCTTCAGTCAATAAGGATTGAAAAATCTAAAAGCATGCAAGACAAAGGAAACAAAGTAACCAGAAATATAATCCACAACATAAGAAAGAACTCCACAGCTCAAAAAGAATTGGCCAAGGCTCACAGCTTGAATAGAGGACATTCTATACCACTGAGAGTTACAAAAAACAAAAAGGTGGTAAATGACACAAATTCTTCCGAGGAATTCCGATCATGCAAAAAATCAGTTCATTTCCTTCCCATGTATCACTATCACTACAGAAACTGTAGGAGCAGAAGGGCATATCAGTTGTTCCTCTATTTGTAGTAATTGGTTTCAATTATTAATAATATATACATTTCAGATGGGTGCAGGTGATGCCACCCTCTATCTGCATCCCAGGGAAGGCAACCTTGTAAACCCCACCGATCCTACTAAGCTAGGTACCACCCTTGGCAACATTAATTTAGCAGGACTCTATCAACATCATAGATCAAGGTTTCAATCTAAAGGACCTTCGCCAAATCTTTACATGGTTATCCAAATAGAAAATCAAAAACTTGACAACACAAAAAAAAAACACAAGTCAAAAAGGAAAAAAATGTCTGACAGTTATTCAAACTTAACTAACCACACCTTGTCAAAAGAAAATAAGCCATCATTAGTTAATCCCCCCAAAGCAGAAAATAGGAAAGGAAAAAGAACCCCCGGGGGGGGGGAAGAAGAAGAAGAAGAAGAGAGGAAAAGAGAAAATGCAAGGTTATTCACCAAATCCCCAAACTTGTGGTCAATGGGATACTGGTATTAAATGTTTTGCACAAGCAAGAACATGAAATCAAGAAGGGAACAAGGGGGACTGCACCACAAGAAACTAGAAAACAAAGGTATTATCACCACCACGAGGAAAACCTTAAGATTAACATTCTATTTGAAGAAGAAAAAGAGAAAACAATCTCACCACTGCCAAGAACAAACCCCTTCGTAATAATAGTGCATCACCCAACAAAGGCCTTCTGTGTACCTCAAGACCTGATAGAAGTGCCAATATATGAGATAACCTATCGGTATCTACAGGATACAGGTGCTGCATATCAGAAAACACTTGAGCTCATTTTACTCACAACATCTCTTCGTACTTCTTCGAGCTCCTCAGGAGTTTTTGCAGAAAACTTGTCCTCATAATATCTTTCTTTCCACCCTGGTTCTCCCAATCTAACCTAATAAAACAGCATAACACATATAAACAGTCAAAGACCACAGGAAGCAAAAGTTAATTGAACTTTGTACAATGCCAAGATTTTGCAACTAATCAATATGAGAAGGTAAACTTATAGTTAGTCAAACCTTGTCCTCCTCCGGTTTTTTAGAGTTATAAACATCGGATTTCTCACGAAGTACCTCCTTAAGCTTTGCTTTTAATTCCTCTTTGTTTTCATTTACCTGAAAACCAAAAGAGAAAAATTGATGATGACTCGATGTGCATGACTTCAACATCTTTTACTATTAAAAAAGATAACTAACAAATGATGATACAAAAAATGATGCACCGTCACTCCTTGCTAGCAAGGCTCACACCCAAGCCCATAAAGTTAGACCTAAGACATGGCTGACGGAGTGAGAATTACAATAAAGTGCCTCTCCTGAAGCATGAAAACATACATCTAGTTCAAGGCTATTTTCAGTCTCAACAATGGCAGCACCAATAGTAGCCCCTGATGATAAACGTGCAACTTTTTGCAGCCGTCCAGATGTCCCTCGACCATCTGATGCCCAAGACTGTTTGCTTTTATGTTCAAGCCCTGACAAACCTACGGTCGCTTGTCCAAGTTGAACATCTTTTCTAACAGGCATTGAGCTCTCTGAACTGTAACCAGGTCCTGATTGTTGATATGGTGCAGGTGAAGGACCAGAAGCAAGACGAGAACCATGATATCGAGAAACTGGCACCAGAGACTCTGGTTGAACTTGAGGCTCTGCATCATCTCCTCTCCTGGATTGTGCCTTTTCACGCTTTATTCTTTCAGCCTGCCGCTGAAAAAGGAACGCAGTAGACAAATGTTACTAGAGATCTCAGTTAACAGGAATAACACAGCAAAAACCAATATACAAATGATTCAGCGATGGATCCAACAATATCTTTAGAAATCATTTATTCCAAGGCAAGCATTGGAACAATATCACAGATCCTGCGATAGTCCTGATTCCCCACCCCCACAAAAAAGAAAACAATACACAAGGTCTAACCATGAATCCGGGAGGGAGGGAACATCAGGAACTTGGATTTCTATGAAGTTACACCTAACCCCCCCCTTCTCTCTCTCTCTCTCTCCCCCTCTCCCCTCCACTCAACTGAATGTTAGCTGCAAATGAATTGAGTTTGATCCCATGGATCTCTCTTTAACAAATGAGGCCAGCCACATGCAATTTTTTTGCCTTTCTGTCTTGAAAAGAGTTATACCCGGCATCAGCCCCAGTTTACCCTATTCTTCTCCAACACTCTACACAAGAAGTGTTAGGCCTCTGTCTAGGCCTTCAACTTGAATAACCCACAAATCTAATTGGAGATGGCATGAAAATTAACATGCTTCCAATGATCAAAATCCTCTGCTCTTGTAATTGAATAAACTGTTTCTCCCTTTTCCTCATAACTACCCTGCACTACCATCCAGATATTCTAGAGCTTCCTCCTATCTGCGAGCAGAACAGCAACAACATTCCTGCATTGGACTACTATCTGTCTGCAACCTTTCATCAAAGGTTTGACAGCTCATCGCCTTCCACAGCTGTGACAACATACTTATAATTTAAATGTCCCCATTATAATGCTTCCAGCCAGGCCTACTTCACAAGTTCAAAAATCACTTAACAGCTTAGTTCTAGTCCATTTTATTATTTCAGCCACAAATGCATGTCGAACTGCAAAGAAGACCACGGCCCAAGATTAGCAAGCCCCACACATAAAAATTTAATTTTTTCAAGGGGCTGTCAAAAGAGTTGGGATATCTTGAGCAAGCTGCAGATGATATAGAGAACCATCTCTATACCAACACAACCCCCAAACATTAAGAGCCGATTGTGAGGTTGAAGATGACCAAGTGAATCAAACGACAGAGTGCACCTGATGCAATCGAGATCTTTTCTGGAATATCTTATCTTCGAAAGATCCAACAGCCTGAATAAAATGCTCCACCCTGCTCAGATTTGGCTGTGAAATACAACAAATCAAGAATGAGATGCAAACCCTAAAGCAAAGTAAGAACGTTAGGGTGAAAGTAATATTGCAACTAAACAAACTTCTAGAAGCTACTATTAATTAAACACCTTGCTTCCATTAGTCAAATATCCACCCAATGCCTTAAATTCCTTCTTGTATATGGAAATCAGCAAGTTAATCGCCCCCTACAAAAGCGAACAGGGTAGTGCATATTTAGTTAGTGTAGATCCAAAGAGAAGTCAAAAAGAAAATTCAAACCCAGCTACCTTGGAGGCTGCAATACACGTAATTTTCCATTCTCAAGCAATACTGACAGACTATTACTGGCTTAGAGGAAAAAAAAAGATATACTATTACTGAGAATAAAAATGCCTAATGACTCAAAAGTATCCAAAGTAGGAAGGTATATGAGGAATATTCCACTAAGGCATCATAACAATAAATTTTACAAAATATTTATCAAAGCGTTACAAGACATTAGGTAAAATGTTGGAAGATTATCAATCAAAATATATTTTTCTTGCTACCTGCTGACTAACCAAGGAACTCATATCTATTGATTTTAACAATGGAAAGAATAACAAATTTCTATGTCAAACACCTATATTTTCAAAGTCACAAAACCACTTAATTTTAGACGATAAATGCACTCTTATATTCTTGCTCTTCTTATTCCCATTGGCACGTCCGCCACAACTTAACGCAACATTATCAAATTCAACATGTCAATCAATGTTTGAATGATAGGATGCCTCTGATAAATTTCAATTGTAAGCTTCATATATCTAGAAAGCATTAACATCTCAAATTTGTTGGTATTCACGATGGAAGGTATTGATGTACTTTTAATAAATTGTTCAGAATAACTGTTGATGGACCACCATGAATTAATTTCCTCTCATACATTTTGTTAAATGTCATCATTATCTCATCCCATACTAGTAGACATTAAACAACAAGGTGGTTTTGTACCTCTAAACAAATAAGTATAACCACCTAAATATCACAATCAATAAAATATTAGCTACCCTTTAATTGATACACATGTGCATGTCAAACCAAAAGTTAACTCAAGTCCTATACCAGCCCATCTCGTCTTTTTTTTTTTATGCCAATACAACGTCAACACAACACACGTATCTAGATTATACTCTATCATATCTTCTTTTAGTACTGACCGTCTACTTTTAAGCTTTCCTTCTCACAGGAGGGTGT
Source organism: Myrica gale (assembly GCA_963930655.1). NCBI lineage: Eukaryota > Viridiplantae > Streptophyta > Magnoliopsida > Fagales > Myricaceae > Myrica > Myrica gale. The sequence continues at coordinate 7,549,470 of OZ005609.1, read as the reverse complement.
TTAAAACCTTAAAGCATTGAATGGACAGAAGCGCGCAAACAAAGCCAGATGTGATGGTTCTGGGGTTTTAAAATGTAGTTTATGCCAAGGCCATCATAATTCATAACTAATATTTACTCTGAGAGAAACCACATATTTAACAAACCTCACGGATCTCCAAGGTGGGCATATGTGGCAAGAAATCATTGCCAACAAAGAAACACATGAAGATGAAATCATCCACAATGCATTCGAGATCAATCTTGAATGGAGGGTTAGGAATTGTCATCTCATGCTCCAAATACTCTCTAAGAGTCCAGATGTTGAGAAACTGCAAGGAAAGTGAAGGAGTTGTTGCTATGTTAGTTATTAGGCTAACCATAAAAAGTATGGTTATTACACACACGATATTAACCACGAAGATGACCCATAGAAGAATATCAAACCTGGTATGGTTTTTTATCCACAACAGCACCATCACCTTTCTCATCAAACTCTCCAGCCTTTCTTTTTGCCTTTCCTTCACAATTTGCTGCTAAATGACCCATCTGACCACATAGGAAGCATTTGTCTTGTTGCCCAGGAGTAAATACAACCTGAAACCGGCAATTCATCAAAAGAATCGACATGGAGAGAAAATCCAGACTGTATCACAGGTTTTGGAGAAATAAATACAAATTTCCAATTATTCTAAATAAGCAACTGCATGGTTATACAAACAACCATAAAGCGAGCGAAGAAGACAAAGACGACTTAATAAATATAGGTCAAATGATTCCCTTCACTCTCTTCTTCGAGTAACTGACCCAATAAATCTTAACAATGCATGTTAACAAGGGAAATAAAAATAAAGCAGAAGCAAGGTCTATACATAGTGGGATTACTAACCTCTCGAAGAATTGAAAAATGAATTTCATGGGTAGCCAAACCTAACATTATCAAATCTGCATCCTGTCATGTGGCAGAATAAAGCAGCTCAAGTTATTCCCGAAAAGCTGGGGCACAGGTGTATTGATCAAATGCCAACAACTTTAAAGAAAGCCACCCTAACTCAAGCGTATGATGAAGGAAGATATATACCAAACCATACAGGCAATGACGTGTATTAGGGTCATAACCAGGAAGGTTTCTTTGGAGCCGAATGTAGGACATAATCTTGTGTTCCCCTTCACCAGGAACATTGGCATCAGAAAGAATGACCTAGCCATAAAGGGAAGAGTAAAGTGACATTAGCACCCTACTTGACCGTCACAAAACGCACAAATGACTACAACATGCTAACCATGAAGACAACAATACACAATTAGAAATTGACAAGGGATCTTGGCAAGGAAGATACCTTAGTTTTTTCCCAACCAGGGTCATTGTTCAATCTGAGATGAACATAGTACTGCAGTGCAACCGATAGAACAGCCATGAATTCAGTTCCGGGTGTAATAACATTAGAATCACAAGTTTGTGACTCCTGTTTAGGAGGAAGCTTTCTGCCCTCTCTCTCAAACTCTTCCCTCAGCTGTTCTTCTTCAGCTGCCTACAGAAGAAAGGCATCACTATTAACAGTTGGAATGTTTTAGCTTCCAATTTCTTCCCTGTTTTTCCTTTTGGTTCTTTTTCCTCTTCTTGAGAAAGAGTGAAAGCATGCAATTGCACGTAGTATAGAAATGGAGGGTAAGGGCTCTACAGAAACCTAAAAAAGGAATGAGAGGCCAAGGAATGGCAACTCCAAATGCCGACAAATATATTGGGCCATTGCCCCAATTGTTCTTTGGCAGAAATGCAGATTACAGTTCCAGATCTTAGAAACCCTGAATGATGGATGATACAAGATTCCCCCTTTACCAAGAGAGTACACAACAAGCATGCTAAAAAATGAAAGAATTCAGCGGACAGATTGAGCTGGTTTGAATGCAAGCCTCACTCTTGTCAATAACTGATACAAATACCACCCTTACACCAAAACAATAGAATAATACTGCAATTGTACACATCAAATGCAAAAACACCATCTCAGATAGTAACATGAGCTCCTCTCAGCAGCTGTTGACTGTTCTTAATTCATAAATCAATAATGTCTTTGTCTATGGTTAGCAAACAACTGACGGGCATGCAATATGACATCATAAAATAAAATCCTAAAATTGAGTCCAGGATTGTAAGAAAACACATCCCTATGAAACATCGGAAACTCTAGAAGTAAATTAGATAATTTGTGTTTCAATACTCGTGTCTGTTGATTAAATTTTTTTTCATGTACCAGGAAGCAGTAAGTTAGTCGGACAGGTAAAAAGCCCTTCAAATTCAGACACAGCAAGGACACACCCAGTATAGACAGAAGCACATACTGCATCTGCTGCATCTTTAGCCGCTCTGAAACGCCTAGATCGCTGTTGGTTCATCTTAGCCCTTGGGGCAACACCATCTAACAGTTGTTTTGAGATAAATAGTGTTACAAACAGCACAATGATTTTACATGAGCTATACTGTGCAGTTCAAACCACATTTCACCCTTATACTCACCAATAGCCATGTATAGCAGTTTTCGAGGCCGTACCATCACAAAAAGCCTATCAATGTAGTCAAACATACATTGGAATACCTCAGCATAAGTTGTGGGAGAAGGCTGCACAAATAAAATAGCGCAATAAAATTGTACTTGATCAAAATGGATATCAAAGACAAGGACGAAATAGACTCCTGAGACTACAGTATACAACTATGCATTGTATAAAAGCCTTAAGCCCTTTAAGCCCTCAATTTTTCTGGCTACGGAATCCACACATGCAAAATCAAGAAAGCATTAACAGTGGTGACACAGACCAACTCTCAAAAATTAATATAGGTTTCTTTCACGTGTCAGAAAATAGTTGGACTATAAGGAATATCCAGCGCACAAGAACCTGGGTTTATCCAAAATGTCTTTACATGGATCCATCACTTGATCTGATTAGGAAGGCGTTTTAAAGTGGCTTTAAATTACTCAATTGAATGATAAATGCCATCATTCTTCTGCAAAGCCCCAAAAGTGAGCAGAAACTAACCTCCCAAAATAATATTCAGAATCCACCAAATCATAGAAAAAATATTTACTGGAGCTAATTAAATATCAGAGGATGTCATTAGAGAATATGAGCATAGTTATGGTCCTTGATGCATTTGCACCAGAAGCATGCAACCAGCTACAATTATTACTTGTAAAACAAACAACTGCAGTGATAGAGTAATCACGACACCAGTTTATAAACAAAAAACGTCAAATGGTCATTTGACGATACTACACTAAAACAAGGATCTCATGTCATCTGCTACGCAATTGGTAAACATTGAGCGCACGTTGCACATAGAAACATTAGTAACCACATCGACTAAATGCAACAGCAACTAAAAATTCACCAAATTCGACATTTGCCCGCCAAAAAAACGAACAAATACATGTAGAATCCATTGCGAATCCGTAATCACGTTGGGGAGCATCTAAACTCCGAACAAGACAATTGACATTACACATTGAATCGTACCCTATCTTCGGGGTGAAAGCAAGGGTGAATAATCCCGTTCATGTCGAGGTAGAGGTTGTCGAATTCCATGTTGTTTGGGTTTGGCTTACTGGTATCGACCGGAATTTTAACCCCATCGATTACAACCGGCTCTTCTTCGATTACATCAACCACCACCATTGGATACTTCTCCGCAAGCCATCTGTAGAAAGCTGGTACTCCCATTGCAAATCACTCGGAGCTCGCAGCCTCGGAGATCTCCAGCAGCTCAAGCAGGAAAATGAGAAAGAGCGAGAGAAGCTGTAAGGAAATCGCAACCGTAGCCCTTACCCTAACCGAATGTTTCGGACAGAGGGATGGAGAGAATATGCGACGGAAGAAACCGCGCTTCAACTTGGGTGCGCGAGTTCGAACACGGAACCTACTAAACAATTGCACAGGACCGTGGTAGCCCCGCCTGAGGGGATGATCTGGGCAAACACGTGTAGAATTTTGGCAAAAATACGGGGGTATTTATGTCTTTTGATAGATTAGGAGCCTAGCTGGTGGTTTAAATTTTTTTTTCTTTGAGCAAAATTGAGTAATTACATTTGCTGGCTGTACCAAAACGACTAGGGAATATTCATTCAGGTTGTTTGTTGACCGAATAATTAGGGTTATTATTAAAAAAATATTAAATAATTTTTTATTATTATAATTTTTATTTAAATCTTTTTTCTTCACTTTTTTTTATCAATTCTAATTAAATATCTTTACTTTTTCACAAACTCCAATACCTAATATTTTTACTATCCAAAATTTCAGTGAGATCAAACCGGAGGAGATATTACGCTTGGGCATTCTATTTTTCTTTTCTTTTAGAAGCTATTAGAACATTCCTAGTAGTAGGTCTGTCCAAAAAACCGGCCGGACCGGACCGGACCGGTTTTGACCCAAACCGGTTGACTTTTAGTCAATCGGGTTGACCGGACCGGTAAACCGGTGTATTCCGGTCCGGTTCCGGGTTACCCTCATGAAAACCCGGGACCGGACCGGAGTATACCTCTCCAAACCGGCCCAAACCGGAAATTGGCCCAAAATGGCAAGGCCCAACCCAAAAACCGGCCCAAAATGGCATGGCTCAACCCAAAACCGGCCCAAAATGGTATGGCCCAAACCGGCCCAAACCGACCCAGACCGGACCGGTTAAACCGGAAACCGGACCGGTCCGGTCATATAACCGGTCCGGTCCGGTCCGGTCTATATACTTTGAAAAAGTTCCGGTTTGGCCGGCCGAACCGGACCGGACCGGCTGTTGGACACCCCTACCTAGTAGGTTCTCTATTCTAACATTTTAGTTAGAATAGAGAACCAATTTAACAAAAAAGTCAAAAAACAGTCTTTAACAGCTTATCTATTTTAACAATTTTTAGCTAAAAATTTTAACATGTGAACAGTGGTTCTCTATATTTAGATAACCACTGTTCACTTCTCTATAATAAAATATTAATATTTTTTTATTCTTTCTCTTTTCTTAATACATTTTAGAATAAATAAAGACAAACTTAATACATTTTAAACTAAATAAATACTAACTTAATACATTTTTAAAAATATGATGTTAAAATAAGACAAGTATTTATAAATATGATCGTTAAGATAAAAAAAATTTAAAAAAATCTAATAGTTGAGATAAGACAAATTTAAAAAATGTCGAGCATTAGGAAAAGACAAATTAAAAAATTCTCCCTTTTTAGGATAATACAAATATTTAAAAATATAACCGTTACAATAAAACGAATATTCGAAAAAATAAATGTGAAGAGAAATAATAAAGAAATCTTTTAATAATAATATTTAAATAAAATAGTAAAAGTAGATGGTTAAAATATAGAAACTGTTGTGGGTGTTTTTAAAAAGTTGATAGTTAAAATAGATAAGTGTACTTTTTGGTTAAAATAGAGAGTCAAATTTGAATAAGCTACTAGGAATGCTCTTATGCTGTGGGGCTTAGCGTGATTTCCACTGCAATATCAATATATATTTATAATCGGATTACAAAATGTAAAATATTCAGAAATAAATGGTAAATAATGATATACAATTCATGCAATATTTCTCCTCCCTCTTTCATGTGCAACCAACTTCTCCTTATAAATATAGGAGCAGATGAGGGAGATGAGCTCCCCCCCCCCATTGGGTTTTATTTTCTGTTTTTATCTTTTGGTCTCTTCTTTTTCTCATCCAAACAGTTTATGAGAATTTAATTTTGAAAGTTGCCTATGGTAGCATCTTAATAGCCTCTATTAAATCAACATGGTCATGCCAAAATAAATTACATAGTTTAATTAAACTTGATTGCGTAGTACTAACAGTATCGATTGAATGACTCTACACACAATGCATGCACCATCTTTTGTTATGGAGTATATAGTTACATAGCCTCTTAAATTAATAACAAGTCTCGTAATCTTGCAAGTTTTTTGTCTTTTTTTTTTCAAATCTAACTTTATTTGCTTTTTTGAGTAAAAGTTATTGTCGATTTGGAAGTAGATTGACAAGTTGTTATGAAATGGACGAAGTGATTATGATGATACCGAAAATCACATAGATGTGGTGACCGATCAAGGAATCTGATTGAGGTTAGTTTGTTTATTAATACTTACTAAAATTTTAATACAATAAAAAATTACACAATTATCTCTTTCTTCCTCGCATAATTATTTTTCACTATAATAAATATTAAAAATCATCTATCTCTTCACTTTTTCACCAAATTCAATACCCTAAAATTTTAACACTCAAACACAACCTCAATACCTGAATCTGTAAAGGAGCAGAAGGGTGATAACACCGAAAGAAAGCCTCCTATGCATAAGTTAGAACAGTAACTGTTCAAGAATACGAGGAAATAATTTATAGATTGCAGGATAGGGATACTTGTCTTATGTAGGCTTTGGGAAGGTGTGTGTTCCTGCTTGAAATGCAGCTCCCGAGTAGTTAGGACTCTGGGGTTGTTTGTTTACCAAAATTTTTTCAAAATTTTGGAAATCTTTTGAATGTTGAACTTTATTTGGATTTGTGAAAAATTTGAAATGTATGGATAAAAGTTAGAAATTTTGAAGTATGTTTGTTTGGTTAGAATTTTTGGACAAATAAACCTGCTTTTTCCTGCTTAGAGTTTGGTAGATGGTCGATGCCTTCAAATTTAGGGATAAGTAACGGAGAACCAACACTACATCTACGTTAATTTTCAATGAGGATAACTTAGCACGGCCCCGGTTGATTATAAAATCGGTCTTTGTCGGTGACGGTTACCTATTAACCAGTCCACCGTGTAACTTTCAAAATGTTCAACAAAAATAACTAAATAATCCGATCAAAATACTCTCAATTACTCCATATACCATCACATAGATTCACATTCAAATTTCAAAATGAGAGAATAAGAGAATGGAGAGCATTTACCGATGCCAGGCGTTTATCGGTGTCGAAGCCAGTGTCGGTGACGGTAAAACCGGCACAAGACATCATTGAACAGCCCTATTCAAATTAGTCGGGACTGATTTGAAGGCTTGATCTTCTCCAGAAAAAGGTAGGACATGGGAGTCTGTTGCAGAGTTGAGAGAGACATGGTTCGTTATTATATATATATAAAGAATTGGGTTGTTATTAGAGGGCCGCCATAGAGAGAGGAACTTCGAAGGAGGAGTTAAGGTGGAAGACGGAGAAAGATCAGGACATGAACGGTAGCGAGGGTGTGAAGAGTCGGGGTGGAAGCTTATCAAATATAAAATTTTGAAAGATAACTTACCAAAGAAAAAAGGGCACCGGCCACCGGGGAAGATTGTGGGTGGAGAGGGTTCCGAAGAATGAAGGAAAAAGTCAAAGATCAGGCGTTGGGGATGAGGATGTTACTGTCTCTGGTAAACGGATAGAGGAAAAAGATGGGAGAATGAGTTTTGGGCCTTTGGCCAAGTAGAGCTGCGGTCATGACGTGGGCGAGCTACTTTGGAGGGGCCTGATGTTGGTTGGTGGAATTAAGGGTTGGACTAATTTCATGGGAGTTGGAGCGTCTCTTTACCCCCTGCTATGGTGATTGGTGAGAGTCAGCACTAAGATCAGTCATTGCAGCCGAAGGGAGTTGTTGAATTAAGGTCGTGAAGAATAGTCCTACTACGGAATATACCTTCAAGTTTCGTTTTCTTCCCAATCCCTTTCCAGTTGTCGGATCATGTTGGATTAGAGCATGTCTAGAGTTGTTTCTATCGGTGTTTGCTAGTGTTTGTTGTCTTGTTCGAACTGGATCTTACTGGGTGGAATTGGTGTATGTACAGAGTATTGTCTGGTTATCAACGAAACAAGTTTTAAAGGCTGGACTAACCCGAAAAAAACAAAAAAGAAGAAAAAAGAGGTTCATGGACATTGGGAGAGGAAGACGAGGAGAAAAAAAACGGAGAGACGAGGAAGACGAGGAGAAAGCACGAGCCTATTCTTTTGGTAATCTGCCAAGTGCTAACCGAGTTTATGCACGAGAATGCAAAGACCACTTGGGGAAATTAACAAATCAAAAGCAATTGTTCGCTTACCAACAAGTGATATAGATACCCCACAATCCACAACTCACTCCTATTTTGTGTTTCGCAACTCCAACGACATGGCCAAATAACTTTATTCCGAAGGCCCACCACCCAATTACGAAGCCCCGATATGCTTTGAACCTTTTGACAACCTTAGACCTTGGAAGGCAACGTCTGAATCTGTACAGTAATAGCGGCCACATTCTTATTGCATTATCACTCCCTCCTTTCCTTTCAAGATAATAAAGTGTTTGGGAAGAGTGAACCAATGCTCCGAATTATTGCCATTAATATGGTACCTTGGGTGGAGCGTGACCAATTTCCACTGAAACTGTCCTGTGCCATTGATGCCCTTAATGCTCAAATTTCAACCTCTGATATCATGTTATCTAATTGTTCCCGGAGCCTCTTGAACTAGTAATGCTAGATCGTCAGCTCCTCGGGGTCTTCATATGTTGCATATATGTACGTAAGATTGTCACATTGCAGTACATGTCGGTTGCTTTCAACTTTAGTCCCCAAAGACGTAAAAAAAAAAACTTAAGTCCCCAAAGTGCTACATATGGACTACAGGACTAGTTCATATGTTGCCAACCTCTATCCATAGTCGGGAAAAAGCAAGTGTACAAAGAAACGCGTGGATTCTCACTGCTCATCTTTGATTTCCCACAAGATGTTCGCTAAATTTAGAGCCGCAGGAACAGGTCCCCAAAGCAGTCGTGTCTCTCTCTCTCTCTCTCACTTCCGATTATCTATTCTCAGAACCAAACCCACAAAAGGCTCCCATATAAATGTCTGTAAGCACGAAATTACACATCACCACCACCCACCTTAATCTCAAGCTCTACCCACAAACCATCAAGAAAAGTAACTGCACAAACTATAACATTAAGATCCGACCGCAACCCATTTACCATTTCAATCCATTGATCTCCACCGCCGACAAAACCACAATGCATGTATCTTCTTCTTCTTTTTCGGCCAAGAGCTCTCTGATCGAGCCAGACGGTGGGGTTCTGGTGAATCTTGTGGTGCCGGAGAGCGAACGGGCGAAGAAGACGTCTGAGGCGGAGGCTTTGCCCAAGGTGAGTCTGACCAAGATCGATATCGAATGGGTACACGTGATCAGTGAGGGGTGGGCGAGTCCGCTGAGAGGATTCATGAGGGAGCACGAGTATTTGCAGAGCTTGCATTTCAATTCCTTGAGAACGAAAGATGGGTCGGTGGTGAACATGTCACTTCCCATTGTGCTGGCTATTGACGACGAGACTAAGGAGCAAATTGGGTCGTCCCCCAACGTGGGGTTGGTCGGACCAAATGGAGATTTGGTCGGTATTCTCCGGAGGTTAGTCGTTTTCAATGAGAGAATGTAATTGAATAATCGTTTGGTGGTTGATTCACATATTAACTGAATAGTTTTTGCTATTTGATAAAATATTCGAATCAATGAGAGTATGTAGGAAACAAAGAGAAGTTTGACAATGAAAGTCAAACGGAGTCTTTTCTGATTATAAAACTCGAACAGTTTGTTTCGTTCCTGTCTTCATTTTTAACTGTATTTTACTGCAACGACGTATCAGTGTGAGATATTTTATTGTCCAGTGGAAATTGCTATGCGTCTGTAGGTAGTTTTTAACTCGAGTTTGACCATTTGAATTGGCTGTACACACTGGATGTGAACTGCATTTAAATCATCAATGGACTAGTACGGTGAGAAAATACCCAAAATTTATATTACACTGTAGATTATTTATTATCCTCAAGTGAACATTTGTTCTTCCCTAACTATGTAGGTAATCTGAACTGCTCATACGTTGGTTTTGAGTGGCCAAATCGTTGGTTTTTGTTGGTACTTAAAAAGTTCTCGAGTTTGGGAAGTCAACCATTCTGTTTTTTGTTTTCATCATTTATTTTAGGTATTGGTTCTTTATTTATCAAAAAAAATTTAGGTATAGGTTCTTTGTGATTTTAATGTAGTATTGTTATATTGTAATATGCTATAGTAATGTAACTGCTAATGTATACCCAGCTCCATCAATTAACTTCATCCTAAGCTTTTCTAATATTGAGCCTTTTGCAGCATTGAAATATTTAAGCATAATAAAGAAGAAAGAATAGCTAGAACTTGGGGTACAACTGCTCCAGGATTGCCCTATGTTGAGGAGGTTATTACTCCAGCGGGGAATTGGCTGGTTGGTGGAGATTTGGAAGTGTTGAATCCTATAAAGTATAATGATGGCCTTGATCACTACAGGCTCTCACCCCAACAACTCCGAAAGGAATTTGATAGGCGTCAAGCAGATGCAGTTTTTGCTTTTCAATTAAGGAACCCTGTGCATAATGGGCATGCTTTGTTAATGAATGATACACACAAGCGACTCTTGGAAATGGGTTTCCAGAATCCAATTCTATTGCTGCATCCTTTGGGAGGCTTCACAAAGGCAGATGATGTCCCCTTGGATGTTCGGATGGAGCAACATAGCAAGGTTATTCACGTGGCTCTTCTTGTATAGCATTGAATCATGATGAGTTTGGCAGTTACACTGGCATTTTAGTGATGATACCTTGTGTTTCTTTTCACATATCTGCAACGAGTCTAAGAGCCAATGTATTTGCAATTTTATAGTAATCAATTTTCATTAGAACTATATGAAATCATTTGATAATTTAGTGGCCCCTTTTCAAAATGTCATCTTGATTTTGGTGAGGGCTCCATGTTTTGGTCTCTAATTGATCCACATATTAATTGGCTTCAGATGTTATTTTGCCTATTTAGTGTATCCACGTGATCCATCATCGAAATTTAATCAACTTATTTGCAACTGTCAAAGATGTCAGTTTCGCTTATGGTACTTATTTATTCTCAGGTTCTAGAGGATGGAGTTCTTGACCCCGAAACTACCATTGTAGCCATATTCCCATCACCTATGCATTATGCTGGGCCAACTGAAGTACAGTGGCACGCCAAAGCACGGGTAAATGCAGGTGCCAATTTTTACATTGTTGGTCGTGATCCTGCAGGTATGGGTCACCCAACTGAGAAGAGAGATTTATATAACCCTGATCATGGGAAAAAGGTGTTAGGCATGGCTCCTGGCCTGGAGAAGCTAAATATTTTGCCATTCAAGGTAGGTAACATTATACTCTGCTTTCAGACCAGACTGTTGACGCTCTGTTGCATTTTTATATCTCATCACCTCCTACATTACCCTTTATTTGCAATTCTCTGCCTTTTAGCATCAAAGCTCTTACTAGATGTTCATGGTGATCATGATGTAAAGTTAACTTGATGATCTTCATTAACTTTTCTCCCAAGGCAGTTACTCATTAGTTATGAAAGTGAAGTATTTGTCTGTGTTCCTTGAATGATGAAAGTGATTGTCTTTTACTACTTATGAACTCATATATGCAGGAAATTAATATATCTGTTCAAACTAATGCCGGTAGGAACTTATGAAAATGGTTCATGATTGTTTATACCACACAATTTTGGACGTTGTGGAGCTTCCTATTAGCAAGCTCAAACTGGTGTTCCCAAAGATGGTCTTTGCATGACTTTCAATTGTTGGCTTTTGTGCACAATCGAGATTTTGATGATTACAATAAATGGATGAGTTTACAAATTGGACATCTTCAAAGACAAAGACAACTTGACATAAAGAGTCAAACCTTGAAGAAAGAAGAACAAGAAGATGCAAGGAGGAAGTTTCAAGACCTTAGGGTATAATCCTTGTAACTCTTTATTCCACATTTGACAAGGATTTGAATCACGCACTTGCATATCTTTCAAAACGTTCATAAACCGTTTTACCTCTTGTTTGAAAGATTAAAATGTTTTTAAAGGTTTCAAAACACCCCAAATATATTCCTAAACCCTTCATATACTTATAGGAATTAAGTCTTTAAAATTGGGTGTTTAAAAGTGGTCAAAAACATGTTTTTAAATGAAGTGGTTGATGAACTTTTTGTAGCGGTCGACCTCTACATGAAGCGGTCGATCATTGACAACATTCAAATTTATGACCGTTGGGCAACGGCTACTTGAACCGGTCGACCGGTACATGAAGCGGTCGACCGGTACAACGGTAAAATTGTCAAATCGACCCCCAACGGCTATAAACGGCTAGTTTTCATATGTGGCCTATAAATACACATCCAAAACGTCTAAAATGTAGAACCAACGACCACATATCATTTGTATAGCTTGAGAAATATTCTAAACCTTCTTATTTCATATTTCTCATATCATTCACACAAATTGCACTTTCACATCATTGTCTTTGTGTGAATCAAGAGATAGAGCTTTCCACTTTTATATTCACTCTTTGAGAGAGTCTTGTTCCTAAATCTTCCTATCTAGAGAGTTGTTTCCTTTAGTGAGGTTATTCACTAAAGAAGAAGCTTAGAGAGGATATATCTCAAGCTTGGTTAGGTTGGGAGTGGTGAGCCCGAAAAACCACTTGGGTGGGTTTGAGTGTTGAGCCCGGGAGAAAACACTTGTACGGTTCACTAGCACCCGGAAGCTAGTGTGTAAAGCTATTGGTTGAAGATAGTGGAAAACCTCAAGGCTCGGTGAAGGAGCTTGAGGGGTGGATGTAGGCGGGTTTGTCGAACCACCTAAAAATCAAGTGTTTGCTTCATACTTACTCTTATTATATATTATACTTGTGCTAAAGTAGTATCTACTAGCAAACACGTCTTTGGGGGTCAATACCGAAAAGTTTTAGAAAACCAATTCACCCCCATCTTGGGTTGCCTTAATCCTGAAACTAGGACTCACATCAATGTCTACCAATTCCATATGTTCCTTTTTTGGGTGTTCTGTTGATTGGGAAATCCATCCAGATGACGAGATAACAAGATATTGAAATTAATAGTTTGATGTCTGCCTGAAAGATACAAGTATAGTGCATACCACAGCAAGTTTACAAATATCTAATGCTGACTAATGTAAAGATACTTGCAGCTGCTGCTGCTGATAAATGTAGGCAAAATGGAATTTAAAGTACCTAAGGTTCTGAGGCCCGTGCTTGTGATTTAGTCCGTTATAATACAGACCACGTCTAGATCATTTCACTCGGCTGATAAAAAAGCTGATATGTCCGATCACATCTGAAACCTGTATTCCATGACTTTAGTGCTTCCAGCTTTAGCACAGGACTTGATTGATGTTGCTAGGTTTGTTCTATATATGAGAGGTCAAGAAGCCTGTGTGCCCCCTCTTACTTTTCTTTCTTCCTTATGAACTGCAGGTAGCAGCATATGACAATGTGGAAAAAAAGATGGCCTTTTTTGAGCCTTCACGTGCTAAAGATTTCCTCTTCATATCCGGAACCAAGGTAGGAATTATATTTCATTTCCTGGTTGCCTGTTGAATATCTGAAGCTCCGTGGAGCTTAAAGGAGTTTCTAGGATACAGTGTGGTTTACATCATATTCGAATTTTTAATGGCAATTTAGATAGTGGCTCTTGCTGGGACCTACACCTCCTTCGCTTAGTAAATCTCCAATTTCTCATATGTTCTAACTGTGTGTGGAGGCTGCAGAACAGCTACGGATCGAGTTTGTGGAAACTTGTGATAACTGATTTGAGAAAAAATCTACTATGATCAACATTGAGACTACAAATCAATTTGAAAGCCTATCTCACTTCCAAAAAAAAATTAGAAGACAAAACCTTCAAATAGTGTTTCTGCGATGAACTTCTTTAGAATGTTACCTTATAATTTTCCTAGGACGTGTTTTCATGAAGGTTGATTAAGATATGTTGTATTGGCTACTAGGAGAACTCATGCCATTTTACATACTCCGTCGCTTATTTGGTGGACCTACTGTGTTTTTTCAGATGCGGACTTATGCAAGGAACGGTGAGAATCCTCCCGATGGCTTTATGTGCCCTGGGGGATGGAAGGTTCTAGTCAAACATTATGAGAGCTTGCAAGCCGAAGAGGCGTCACATCAAGAAGCTGTGTTATCTACTTAGATCTACACCAATGGGCCAGAGGCTTTGTAAAGCTAACTCATTTTTTTGGAAATAAACGGTCAGTTTATTGATGTAGGCACCAAGCAGCAGAACTGGTCCAAAATTATATTTACTGTAAAATAGTAATTGAACTTCATTCTTGGTGCAGGTCATCTTTGGCATGCATGCATCATGCATGTAACGTATTCCATTTATTAATCGAATTTCTGTACCCTAAAAAATTGATATTTGTCCTGCTCGAATTTCTATTATCCTTTCAGATTGATTACCTATGTTCCTGAATTTTGGATTCCCATATAAAAAACATACTCAAGCCATAATGTATATGGTATACCGAGGAGGCCTATTTGGACTGCCGACTTATTCAGGAATGAATTTCAATTGCCTGGCACCACATTAGATCAACTATCATAAAAGAAAACCTTGAGAGAGAAAAAAAGGATCCAGAGAGATAGGAAATAAATTTACGTAAATAAGAAAGATTTTAATCATGGACGTTTCTTTCCTCTCTTTTTATTTCTCCCTTTCCCTCCCTCTTTTTCCACTGTTCTTTTGGATCATAAAAGTCACCTAAACTTAATGCAGGACTCAGTTTTATGGGCTCCAAAATGAGGTTTGCAGCCAGAGCCCATTGACCATACCATGGTCTGAAATGGGCTTCAGTTAGGCTTTCACTCTCGCACACGCTCGTCAAACTATAATCCGTTTGGAGAAACATAAAATTCTTTAAAAGGAAACAGTGACCTCGTTCCAGTGCTAACAAATAAAAATCTCAAATTTAAACGAACACTTTTAAAATATAAGATGTCATTCATTCTCACCCATATGGGGGGATGGGCCTCTTCTGCTTCTGCTTCTGTTTTGTTTTGTTTTTTTATCTTTTCTTTTCCTGATCGGCTTCTTTTTGTTTGTGGGTTTCGCTTTGGTTGAACAAGAGGCCACCACTAACATTTGTTATAGATTTATAACCCTCATCAATCTAACACATGGCGCCGCTGAAGATGTCCCTCGATGAGGGGTTTGGACCTCCGGACATACTTTTTCCCTTTTCCTTTTTTCTGGTCTAAACATAATAGTATCTATAGTGAATCAGTGACCTGCGCTTATTTGTCCCCAAATGTTCCCTGGCCTAGAGGCCTTGCCTTGCCTACTTGAGCCTAGACTCAGCCTTATGGAGCCTAGGCCTTGTTTTCTACTTCCTATTAGGCCAGTTGTGGTCGTTCTTCGTCTTCCCACTGATTCTGCACAGGCATGCAGTCCCACCACTCACGTTGCTTTTTGTTGTTGCCTTTGTTTTGATTCTTTTATTCGACCCTTTAATTACAAGAGTGTAGTTGGAACATCAACTCGCTGGAAGTCAACTAACGTTAGTTGTTATACTTTAAAATAGTAATTGAAGGACGGTACGCTTTCAGCTGGGGAAATTATATCGGCATGTTTGAGACCCCAAATATTTGGGGTCTCAATAAATTGGACAAATTAAATAAACTTTAAAATTTTTCACTTTTATATCTACACACTTCACTTTTTACAAACCCCAATAAATTTTAATAAAGTAAATATTCTCAAAATATCGGGGATATTCCCCAAAAATTTGGCAAACAAACATCCCCACACGGCATCTCACGCTTTCTTGCTTCATTTATGCCTCCAAACGCGTAGGACTGAGTTCCTCTGTTACATGCAGCAATCATACAACCTGGCCGGGACCCTCTGTTTCGAATGTTGTTCCCTAGAGTGGATCTGTTATGTCGCGCACCTATTTGAATTTAACACCCGAGGTTTCTCCTCGATTTCATACAGTACATGTGCACACAACCATGGTTGAGGTACATCCGTAAGTTCCTTTGATGCTCATAACTCCCAAGGTGAGCTGTAATGGGGGCTATTCCGGTTCAATATCTTCAAGATT
Organism: Myrica gale; assembly: GCA_963930655.1. Taxonomy (NCBI): domain Eukaryota; kingdom Viridiplantae; phylum Streptophyta; class Magnoliopsida; order Fagales; family Myricaceae; genus Myrica; species Myrica gale. Next base: position 7,533,544 of record OZ005609.1, on the reverse strand, counting down.
TAAAACAGAGCAACACTTTAGGTTGGGGAAAGATGCTGTCCACAGTCCATCCCTTTATAGTGCGTTAGTCGTCAAAATTTTAGTAAAATTTTATGTAGGTCTTAAAAATGAAGTGTATTAGAATTGGTGAATGAATGATAAAAGTAAAAGTAAAATTTTAAAATATGTTCCATAAAAGTAAAATTTTGTTATAATTTTAGTAACACAAACGCAATATTAGTATATATATGCTGCTTAAAACATATGTAACGTTAAAAGTCCATGAAGTCTGGTCATTCCATAGTATCCCACCATTTTTGACTCCACAACACAGTAGCTCTAGGCTATTGGTGGTGAAGGATGTGTTCCCAATCTTTTTGCTCCCAGGAAGTGCGAATCATGCATGCCCTTGTTTTTTCATATAATTTTTTTAGGCAAATGGTGGAGCAGGACATAGCCTCCGGAAGAGGGGGGATTCGACCCCCGGACCTAATCCTCCCGAAAGGGAGGACGTGTCAGCTGAGCTAAAGCTCATTCGCTATGCATGCCCTTGTTTGTTTGTTTGTTTGTCTGAACCTTTTACGATCACTCTCCCTTGGATCCACGTCCACATGATGATTTCCCTCGCAATGATGGAGTCTATTTAACATATATAAGAAAGTGGGTCTATATAGGAGCAATAAAATTGGCCTTAGACAGTGCTCTAGCACCCATTATGTATGCTCATTGCTTTACCATAAGATAACCTGATCAAGAACCTGAGCAGAAAGTGTAAATGGGAGGTGCCAATTAAAGATCACAATTAGTGGTCTTCCTTTGGCGTAGCAATAGTAGTTAGAAGTATTGGAAAGAGCAAAGCAATGGCATTCTTGAATCATGCTTTGCTGACATTTCGAGTCCTTACTATGTTGTCTTTACCGTAGCCCGTAGGTTTGGGGGGGGGGGGGGGGGGGGGGGTTGGAAGGTAACATGGCCTTCACGTGCTAACAGAGGAGGGGATCATTTTCTCGCGCCCCTCTGTAAATTGACTTGGGTGATGTTCGTTTTGAAGGTTTTTGTAGGATTTGGAGAATTTTGTGAATTTTTAGGTGATATTAAAGTTGTGTTGGTGTTTGTGTAGAAGTTGGTGAGGTGTAAAAAAATGAATGATGATGTTTATAGTTTTTTTGTTTGTTTTTTCGAATTTATTATTATTTTTATTAAAATAATAATATTTTTAATAAAAATTTAAAGAAAAAACGAAATAATACAGGAGGGCGACAATAAAGGTGGGCGACATTTTTTTCTTCAAACTGACAAAAGCATGGCAGAGGCTTCAAATCGACATGTCAGGCGAAAAAAAAGGTGGACGAAAAGTAAAAAAGGTAGGCGACATGTCAGGCGAAAGACAGTCCGGCTGCAGGTGATTTTTTAAAATTCCAAATTTGCCCTTCGTAGTTTTTAATTTTTAGGTTGTAATGGAGGGTGTTTTAGACATTCAATATTAATTTTTTCAGGGCAAAAAAGTAAACTACCGTCCTAATCCTCTCTTTTTACTGTGTTTCGCCGAACATGAAAAACGCAGGATTCAAATCCTACGTTTTTCTTCAAACCGAACATCGCCTTGGTTTCTAAGCTTGTTATGTTGGACGTCAGTTCCTTTCGGTGACACCAGTAGTGGGTCCACCTAATTCCTTTTTCCTCTGTTCTGTTGTTATCCTTCTTTCGCCAAACCTGCAATATCATTCGCAGAACATGATGCTCTGGCTTCTTATGAAGAACGTATCAATACAATAGACATTGTATATTTGAAATATATTTTCAATTTTCTGGTCTGAAGTACTTCATGGTTTCTCAAAGTTCAAGTATTGTACATCCGTACATATTTTCAAACTCCAGTGTATCTTTTGATATCTTCTTTTTGCTTATGTTTCCTCGTTTCTTAGTGGAAAGGGAGAGGCGGCGTTGGGTCGCGGGGGATTATTTAAATGGTAGGTATTATGCAAACCCTAGGGCGTACTATCGACGTCCTGGTTTTGGAGTAAGAAAAGAGGAAGGACAGGGGCCGGACTGGCCGTATTTTAGCGTCCAGCATTTATTACTGTCTGGGCCTAAATAGCATTGAGGGGCTAACTACTAGCTATTCTGCATGGTAGCCAGGCTTTATAAAAGACGATAGTGGTTCTCGTTCAATTTCGAAAATCTTGTCAGATTGCGAACGTGCTTTATTTGTTGCTAGCTGCCCCTGCCAATAGTAGCCTTATTATGAGGAGGACCGCATTCATTTACTCTAAGGCACGAAATATATATATAAATGGTTGGAATGGTAACGATGGATGGAGTGGTTAACCGTATTGTAGGGCATATTAATGTTGCAATGGACAGAATTACATACTTAATATTGTTACTGTACAGTTAAGTCATCATAACCGATTTTGTCAGTAACTGTATTATCAATTAAATGGTTACCGCTTAAACTGTTGGATTAAAAAAAATAAACTTTTTTTTGGCTTTTTATTTTTTTTCACTATTTTAAGTTTTTTTAGGCTATTAAGACCATTTGGTACCTATATATAAGTAATAAATGTAATCATTCAAATATTATAATCTATTTAAATTTTCTTCATAATATCATAATCAATAATCATATCAAATGTACAAATAGCATAACATATTCAAATATAATATTATAATCATTAATACTCATAAAAAATATAATAAATTGTCCAAAATTTCAACACAATATCCTTGTCGGTACTAGTGACGGTTAAATTGCTACCGCCGATGTAAATGATCACCACTAATAAAAGATCTTTCAAGTAATGTATACAATATCTTCACTCAAAGTCTTGTTTTAGCTTCCCATTAATTCTGCCTACAAAAAAAGATTTTAAGGAATTTTAGTTGTGCAATTTGAAAAATATATAGACATAATATATTAATCTTATAGTATTTAATGATGTTCATATAAAACTTAAAGACAATATGAGTTATATATAATTTGATTTTTTTGATGTTAAAAATTTGTAAAAAAATGAGAAGAGATTATTTAAGTAAATTTTTACATATCTATTTTAATAATAATAATAATAATAAAAGATGGTTTGATGGATAAAGAAAATTGACTAAAATTTTGGAAGCCAAACACTATCATTGAGTGGGAAAGTGGCCCATTTAACTAAATGGTAAGCATTAAAGTTTAAGTATATATTCATAAAGCAGAGTTGATTAATTTTGATTTTGAGCCTCAATGTGTTAGACTTTAACGACTATGAATTAAAAGAAAACAGCAATAAAATCCGCCTGAGATACGGGCTATTTATACCTAGATCTGGTTAGATTATAAAAGTTGAAAGAGGTAGTAAGGACCTCAACCTACCCGAAAACCACGTAGCACATGTGGTCAAACTGAACCTAATTGCCACCTTCTAGCTCAAGGCCAATCGGCGTCGGAACTAGCAGCTTGTATCTAAAGGAATTATCTGAATTCCCTTGGCCTATGGACTTGCAAATCTTCCACCAAACCCACCCTAGCTACCCTCTTTATGGGCCCAGAAGGTGCTACAAAATAAGCTCTCTATTTATTAGGAGTAAGAAGACCACTCGATTGTTGTCGAGGAGCGTTGGATCATGGATGTGTGTGCATGTAATTTGGTATCTAAACGATGTTAGATTTGATGAAAAAGGGTAAAAAAATATTTTGTATGAAATTTTTATATTTATTTAAAATAATAAAAATAATAATTTAATAAAAATAACATTTTATATAATTATTTTATTAAAGTCAAATTTTGTTTACTTCCAAACATTTAGGATGTGTTCGGTTTGTTTGAATCCTCAAGATTCTTTAGAATTTTCAAAATACAAATTTTTTTACAATCAAACATCATTTTTAACACCACATACAAATAATTACAACACGCATACTAATAAAGTTAACCTCACCTAAAAATTTTCAAAACATAAAAAATTCTCAAAATTCACTCTAACCGAACATACTCTTACTTTAGGTTTCACTGCCCAAAGATCGAAACGACCAATTAACAGCAGCAAGTGGTCGTGCGTACGTCTTAGGTTATAGTTGTGTTGTAAAATTTTTGGTATTGAGTTTAGTGAAAAAATGAATAGAGAAGTAATTTTTTATATTTTTTATATTTTTTTATTTTTTGATGAGAGAAAGATTATATTGTAGTATTTTATTGAGAATTGGTGAAATATTTTGTAAAATATTTAGTGCAAACGCAACCTTAGTACCATACAGTGCAGTTGTTGCCCATTATTGAATAGAAAGAAGCCAAGACAGAGCGGTGGGTAAGCAAAAATTACTCCTAGCTATGTTGGTTTGTATTTTTAAATATTTTTTGAAAAAAGACCGGTAAAAAAATTATGAAGTGAACATTTTTAAAATTTAATTTAGAAAAATATATGGGTAAAATGGTATGTTTGAAAATAAATTTTTTATGATACAAGTTTTTATGAATTTTTGTAAAGTAACTTTTAGTTTTGTGTGGTTGTTTTTTTTACGGAAATTGAGGTTAATAAATATATTTAAAAAATATTGAAGATTGAAAATTTTTTTAATGTGAGAAAATCATGTTTGAATTAAAAAATAATTTTAAATCGTCTTGGAACTTGCTAGATATTTGGTGCGTTAGGGCTATATTATATTACTTTCGCCTGAAATTTTTGTTATAATCCTACATTATATTTATTTCATGCGAGGTAGAGTCGATATTTTAGTTGAAATTTCGATGTATTATTAGCTCTTGCTTCTTCTTTTTTTACCTAACGAGAGAAATTCATTGGATTCGACGTACCTAAATTTAATCTTTAATTTCGATGTACCCTTTTTTTTCTTTTTTGGGAAAAAATTGTGGGTTAAATACCCATTTAATCTTTAATTTTTGTTTATTTTTAAAAAATTATCTTTAACTTTTTAAATTGATCATCAACGTACCTAAATTTAAAATTTTTATCAAATAAGTCTTTATGTTAAACTTCTTCCTAAATTTGAGGATTCACATATTAGCTTCAATTATAAGTCCAAAACTAAAATTATATCAACTGATTTAAAAAAAAAAATCTAAAAATCTAAAATTTTAAAATAATTATTTTATTTTATTTTTTATTCGGCTGATGTAAGATATATTGGTATGTGACTTAAAAGTAACAAGTTTATTTAATTTTAAATGACACGTGTCTACTTGTCATTGAAATTGAAACTTAAGGACGACGTATTAAAATGATCAAGATTCAGAAATTAGATAAGTAATTAATCTTAAATATTTACTACTAAATTCGGAAAAATGATCTAATTTGAACCTCAAAGGACTAGCTAGTGTGAGACTCATTGCTCTTGTGATTGACTTTTAATCATCTACCTAATTCCATATTCATTCTAACCACTAAGAAAACTCAGCGAGTGTCGGGTGGTACAAGTAGTGAGTGGATCAGTACTTTTTTTTTTTTTTTAATTTCCACCGACTACCACTAAAAGGTTTCCCCACGGAGGGAATTAAAGTAAGGAAAAAATTTATAAATTACACAATAGGTTTTAACATATTTTTTTTAAATACTGGATTTTAAAAAATTTAAAAACGTTCAATAAGTTTGTCATTTTGATATCAAAACTCACTCAACCTAACGCAGTTAAACTTGTTTAATGAAAAATTCATCCCGCTCAATCACAATGTGACACGTATCATTAAAAATGTATATAAATATAAATATTTTTTAAATAAAAAAACATAATTAAATTAATATTTTTTTAAAAAAGATTGGGACCCGATCACGAGCCTTTCATGGTTTCCCCTCCTCTGGTTGTCGGGGAAGTTCCTCCGATGGCCAGCAGAGGGAGGAGGAATCTCTCCTCCACCTCAACTTTGAGGCGATTGGGTGGATCCCCTTCCCTATGGCCACCGAGAGGTAGAGGGGGAATCTCCCTCCACCGTGAAAGAATCGTGGGTCTACGATCATTTTTAAAAAATATTTTTAATTAAATATTTTTTATTTTTTAAAAAAAGATTTTTATTTATTTTAATGACACGTGTCACATTGCGATTGAACGAGATGAATTTTTCATTAAACAAGTCTAACGATTTTAGGTCGAGTGAGTTTTAATATTAAAATGATAAATCTAGCGAGCGTTTTTAAATTTTTTTAAATCTAAATTTTTTAAAAAAAATATGTAAAAAACTAATGTGTGATTTATAAATTTTTCTAAAATAAATAAGTATAAGGAAACATAAGAAAGCGAGTGGAGACTTCTCAGCTCGAACGACAGTAAAGACAAAGTAGTCCATTATTACTTGTAGCCAAGTGTAGAGAAGGAGAAAGGACATAGAGCCATAGAGGGACCAAGTTGTCCATTGGAAGGGCAGCATTGGGAGTAAACCCGATGGGGTTGGCTCCCAACATGTCCTTGAGCACTCGCGGACCAAAGACACTCAAGTCATGTCCATTGCCCCAAATTCCACGTGACTCTGTTTCTCTCACTTCTCACCCAAGTCTAGCCATAAATACCCCCACAGGCCCTTCAACCTTCTCCACACCACCTTAACCTCTCCCACTTTTTCTCACATCCTAAACTTCCTTTCTGCACTCTAGTCTCTCCCCCTATTTGCAGCACAAGCCCATTCGTTACCCGCAAAATGGCCATCAGAAAATCAAACAGGCTGCCTCAGACAGCCGTACTCAAGCAAATTCTCAAGAGGTGCTCTAGCTTAGGAAAGAAGCAAAACGAGTATGATGAACAAGGCCTTCCTTTGGACGTCCCAAAGGGACATTTTGTTGTATATGTTGGAGAAAACAGAAGCAGATACATTGTCCCTATCTCTTACTTGACTCGTCCCGAGTTCCAAAGCCTGCTGCACCAAGCCGAAGAAGAATTTGGCTTCAACCACGAGATGGGTCTCACAATCCCTTGCGAAGAAGATGTGTTTCAATCTCTAACTTCCATGCTCAGATGAAGACTCGCCAGGCGCGTCTTTGTTTGTTTGTTTTTGGAGAAAATGGCTAAAGATGAAGCTGCTTCATTGCTTCTCTGTCCTAATTTTCTCTTCTTGTTCCTTAAAATCTTAAGGGTTGTTATTTTAGACTCAGACCCGGAAACCCACGAATATTGTCTATCTTTGTTTAGATTTGTAAATCTTGAAGAGTTTGAAATTTTGCTCGCAGAGGTGTGAAGTTGTACCATTGTACCCTGCGGGAGAACTAATATTAATGATATTTGGGTTTGTTGCCCTATTTCTTTACTCTCTCTCTCGTCTAAGCTACCTTTTTTTTTTTCTAGGTCTCATCTAAGCTACCCACTTGCGCTTGTTTTCAGGGTCTTGTCCAGTTCACATTTTTCTATGCCGAGGCTGTCTCTAGTTAACTCAACAGTTAGCCGTTAAAACTGTTAGAAGGCGCTTCTTCTTTTTTTCTACGCTTAAAAGGCGCTTCTTAAAAGGTACAAAAAACAGGAAAGGGAAATGTTCCTTTCCAGTTCACATTTTTATGCGCAATGTTCCTGGCTCTGTACATGCTCTAATATATGGGTTGCTTCCACCCGACGAGAGATTCACCGTAGAAACTCCCTAGCAGGAAAGGGAAAGAAGAAAAGACCTAAGAAAAAGAGAACTCAAAAGGATAAAAATATACCGTTCAAACTTCAACGGTGATACGGCATCTTCTGATTCACAGATGAGCCTCTGACCGTCCAACGGTTCATTGAATTCAGAGCCAGCACTACCAGGACAGATCGTTTGCAAAATTAAGTGGTGGTCCACCACGTAGATGGTTGGAATTCAAAAGCCAAAACTCTACCTATCTGCAATGAAGTTCTGATTATGTAACTGTTGGGACTTGGCAGATGCACAGCTACTGAAAGAATGGCTATCATATTTCACCATCTTCCCCATGATCCGGTTCTTAGCCCTGTCTATACCCAGCTTCCAGCGACTGTGGTCCAGAGACTCACGCCACATAGATTTTATAGCCCCTAAGTTAGATGACCTCAAAAGGGTACATGCAGGATATTCTTGATCGATCGATGCATGGACTTTTGTGGGCGCTGTTGAGCTCAATGACCATGCATGAAAGACTAAAAAGCATGGTGCGTGCTGCTTGGAAAGTAAATATTTTAGGTACTTTTAATTAAATAGCCTGTCCACTGATTTTTTTTTGGCATAAATAGGAACCTCATGAGGCTCTAAAAGGCGTATCAGACACTTTGAAGAGTTGGCGGGCCAACGAGCAAGCGGACCAGAAGGTCCTACAAAGTCCCACAAGGGGCAGAAAAGCCACAGACGACAGAAAAACCACAAATGACAACAAACTATTATGCCTAAAAACTTAAAACAACCAACAGGAAAACAACAACCAGCCTTATACATAGAGGCAAGATAGAAGCATAACATAGAGAAATCTGGCTAGTACATGGCCGGAGACGGTGGAGGGAGTGGCGGTGAAGGCGGCGCATGGCGAAGAGAAGACGAGATCCACGTCCTGGAGGAAAGGGAAATAGCCACAGAGGCCAGATTTGGAGCGGCGGAAGGGGCTCCACAGGCGGCCACAAGCGACGGCGTGTTAGATCCACCCGTGACGCGTGTGGCGTGTGTAGGTACACGCAACAGCGATTCAGAGCAGGAGAAGCAGCGCTGCGTAGATCTCGATGTACTGAGTTCAATCAGCAGGCTCGTGTACGTTGAAAGTGGGTGGAAACCACCATGCATCGTTCGGAAGCTACCTGCAAAGAAAAGTAAAAAAAAAAAAACCCAACAAACCAACCACCATAATCTGTCAAGTAAACCAGAGAGTGAGAGAGGGGAAAGTGGAGAGAGAGAGGAGGAAAAAAAGAAAAAGAGGAGGGAATGAGGGAGCCGAAGCTCCCCTATGCCGTAAGGATTCGGTGGGTTTTGAGAAAGCTGAGAGCGTTTTGGAGTGGATGGCTGTTCTGCCTCTCTCCCCACCTGTCTATGCCCGTCCACTGATTGATTATGTGGATAGGCCAGTGCAAAGAAACGCATGTGACAGCAGACGGTGGAGATTAGCAGGGGCTAAAAGGAGCAGTAAAAAATTGAAAAACAGATACGAAATGTCAAATATAGATCCAAGATAAATCGGGCCGACTCTAAGAGAAAGAGGGTCAGTACTGAAGCAGAGGAATAACGAAGTGTGTGTACATTCCAATAGAATAACTAGGGAAAGAAGTAAAAAGATGGCAATTATTCTCAACCTTTCAAATTCCTCATATGACATGAACAAAATATATTCTTAGGAGCCAAATCGTACCTCAGGTATATTATTTTATCAATATTATGGGATAATGGTCAAAAAGTGAAATCTAGACTTTCTCACCCTCTGCCCAAGGGAATCCATAATCTAATACTCATACGAAAACTTTTGATCTCCTAAATTACAGCATTTCATGCTTAAGCCTTAAACCTCGGGTCAACATCTTTTTTTCTCCTTCAATATTTGACAATCAACTCTCTCTCTCTTCATTATTAAATTACTTTTCTGTAATTAGGATTTAGGAGAGGGGAGCGGATTCGGTCCGACGGAAATTTCCTCCGAAGTACCGGATGGACAGTACAGATTTAAAGTTAATCTCAGCTCTCCATCCAAGGGTGCTAAATGGTCCAGGTCATTTAATGAGATTTTTTGGCTTTTGCTCGGCTCATGGCTTGGCTACTGATCCCTCTAGACTATTCTATGGATTTCTTTATCTTCTTCCCCTCCTTTCTCGCTCAAGGATTTCTTCATTGGAGCTCTCTCTCTCCTCTGTTCGCCGGAATCTTGCCTGACTTAAGAGGAAAGGTTACTGCAACAATTTTTTGCCCTCCAATACAGTTAACTGCAATTAAGTTAGGCGGTGGGATGTTTCCGTAAATTTCAGATTCTCGCGAAGACTTTAGATGTGGAGACACTTCTTGCTGTTGGGGAGAGGGCAGTGAAAACGAATAGGAGACCTCACAGGAGGGAGGATTTTAAGTTTCGTGAAACACTTATCAAGGCTGATTTCTGGTTTCTTTGGTTTTCATACTTTGACCTTATTTACTTTGTGAAAAAGCAATTGGAATCTGGGCCTTCCATTTTTCCTGTCGGTCATGCATTTTAAGACTCCAGAGGGCCTTCCATTCTTCCTGCCGCATATTGCATCTTCCTCTGTTTTTTCCTTTTGATTTTTTCTGTCAAGTAATTACAAATCAGTTTTTTTTTCTTTTCTGGGTTTTCTGGGAATTCTGTAGAGCTATTAATTTGTTTGGTAATTTGAAGTGCATTGAATGCCGCATGATGGCTGCTTTATGAACGACTATCACGAGTTATTTTAGTTCACTTTTCAACTTGTAGTTATTGGATTATTACAGGTTTGTGATGAATGCTTTGAAGGCTAAAGAGTTCTATGGGCGAAATGTCCAGTACATTGTTAGAGGTGGGAAGGCTCATAATCAATGAGGTATTGAATCTACTGGTTTTGGGATTGAATCTACATGGATCAAGGGATTGAATCTACCGATCTTGAAGAGAATAATACCAATTGCGGACAATTGAACAAAAATGGTTTTCTGATTCCATCTCATTTATAACTTAAGAAAAAATTCTCACAGTTCTTGAAGTTATTGGCACAAGTTTTGGTTCTCAGGACCAATAAATGAATCATGGGTATGATGGAACACAGGGTGAACTCTAACAGCTAGTTCCAACTTTTTAGCATCTTCCTGGACTTGCTTCGCGTCCTCACCATTTCCATTGCTTGGAACACAGGGTGACTCTTTAGAGCTCATTACTTCTCTTTGTGATATTATCTTTGGAAAATCATCAAAAATCAGCAGACCTGCATAACGTTCAAAGATTTAAGTCAAGTACTAATAAGAAAACACATAATTGCAGCTTGAATGCCATTATTATTGGGACTTGAATCCAAAACACATTCGTAGATCTACACTGTCCTCAAAATGAATCCAAAATACATGCCAGTACAAAGACTTTTCTTTTTTGCATCAGTGCATATAAACTCAACTTTGCCTAAAAGAAAAATTAAAGCACAAAAAAACAGAGCTTTTTTGTGCGTAAATTGATAAACTGTCTCACTACTCACAAGTACAGTGAGAAACACAAAGGAAACAACCAATATTCTGATGCCATGCTTATGTGCAACCTCCAATAAGATACCTTGTATCTTTTCAGATCGTGCAAGCTTATACAGTCCCTTTGGGTCCCTTGCCTCACACAGTTCCAGTGGCAATCCAGAAACACCTATAAAGTGTCGTCATTTTCAGTTCATTGCTGGCGACAAAGAATGTTCTGTTTGGTTCAGAACTTGTGTGAAAAAAGTCCAACCTACGCCCTCATAATCCAAATTTCCCCAAGAGAACCACATACCTCCAATGAAGAAATCCTTGGAGAGAGAAAGGAGGGGAAGAAGATAAAGAATGGAGGCTAGCGTGACAAAGAAGGGAAATCCTTGAGCGAGAAAGAAGGGGAAGAAGATAAAGAAATCCATAGAATAGTCTAGAGGGATCGGTAGCCAAGCCATGAGCCGAGCAAAAGCCAAAAAATCTCATTAAATGACCTGGACCATTTAGCACCCTTGGATGGAGAGGTCGGACCGAATCCGCTCCCTTTAGGAGAGTGTGCGATAGAAGTCACGAGTGAAGAACATGGCTAGCAGCGTCTTGTAGCAAGCATGAAGAAGATAACGTATAAAAGAAAGCACACGATCCTGTTCAATGAACCAGGTGAACGGATAATTTTCTCTGTATCCAACCATATTGGAAAGACACGAAACCTTCATAGTGAATTGTATTGCGTTTAGAAGTTACCCCTTACATGAATCACTTGGATATTTAATAGATTTTCCAGTAGCATATAAATATAATTTATGATATTCATCTACCATACATCACTGTATTAACTGATACCTGCCCAGGCAAAAGAACAAGGAAAGAAAAAAGAAGTAATAACTTGAGAAAATTACATACACTTAGTGTTCTCAAGCCCAAAGAAATTTTTGGCCTTTTTTGTATTCCTTATCATTGCCGTCTGTAAGTTTTGAATCGCGATCCTTGGGATCCACGTTCTACTTTTGTTTAAACCACAAGAAATCGGCTTCAAGAAGACACCCACCTGAAGAGGGAGGGACCACACTCAGTTGAAATGAAGACAAAGTTCACATGTGCAGTGCAATAGTAATCCGCAGTTGGCGATATAAATTGTCGTTACTTTCCAATCTTAATCCCCAGTCAAGTCTAGATCAGGGAATTAGCTTATTAAAAGTCAGATAATTTTGGTCCCTCCACGAGTCTTTGTTCTTCCATGTCTCTCTGGTAGTTCATGCTTTTTTGGTGTCATTTCCCTTATTCTTTTTTCTAGAATTTTTCTAGAAATCTCCCTTATTCGAAATTTGGTTACATTTGTCACTATAATTCATCCTAATTTATACAAACGTGAGTAGGCGAATGCGGTCTCATATGCTTCCTCAAATTCATTTGAACCCCCATATGGTGGTTGTCATCATTATTATTGCTACCGCCCCACATCACTAAAAACAAGATTTAATCTATATCATACAAGAACCAATTACATGCATTGACCAACGAATAATATCAGGCATAATTAAGATGATGGGCAGAAACACCCATGTGAGTGCATCAAATCAGCCTGTTCCAATGTCACTCTATGTCTAATTTGACTAAAATGGCATACTTTGCAACGAAAGAGACTTTGAACTAAAAGAAACATAATTAATTATTCCTTCTCTCCACACTCTATAATAAACTTGAAAATACTTTTGTTGAACGTCTCTGATCTCTTTTGTTTATGGAGAGGCATTTTCAAAGACATTGTGCAGGAAGCACAGTTTCCTTTTTCTGTTTCCGCCTTATGTCTATAGCACAGTAGAGATAATCCTTTTCGAATTCTCAGTAAATGGAAGGCAACTTCTCGCTAGAAGACAAATTTTTAGGGTTCTGAAAAGACAAGGGACAATATCACAGAGAACACCTTCCCCTTTGATTTCCATCGTAAAAAGTAGTTTTTTTGTTTCCAGTTGTGTAGAACATATATCTAGGTACGGTTACTTTATAAACCCTTTAGGTCGAGCAAGAACTGGATAGATCTCCTTTCGTCAACCCGAACATGGGAAACTTTGAAACCAATTATATATTAGACAACAGGAAAAGTCCCTGGTGCCTGCAGGGAAGCAGACAAACAAATCTGATATTTGAATTCTGCATGCATGATATTATTCATGAATATCTCTACCACTTGCTATGACAAGGGGCTTCTCAACTTTTTTGATTTTTGCATACAGTTGTTATACTGCAACGTAACTTTCTTCTATTTCTTTTTCTCTTTCAGCCCTCAGGGGTTGGGTTTTGGACAAGGTGTGCCACATATGTCGGGAGGTGGGCTGTATTGTAGGGAAGACAAGGTGGGTTTCAATTATTTTCGACTAGAATTTTCACAACAGACCTATTATTAGAGGTTTGCATATAAGCCTCACGATAATAGGCGTCCAATTTACTTTGAAGGAACTAAACCCCTGATCAAGGGCGATGTTGCATTTGGGTTGTAATTTCGGGATTTATCACATTAATACACCCAATGAAATATAGTAGAAACATAATAATATTCTATTTGAGCAAAGATTAATGTTATGTTCTGTTAAAATTAAAATAAAAGAGAAAATAATTTAGACTAAGAGAGACATGAGATTTAAGTGATTCGATTTATAGATCTATATCCACAATAGAAAAGACTCAATTCATGGGGCACACTTGTATGCTCAGTAGTATAAGAATGTGATTACATGTGGTTTTATTTATTTATAAGCCCTTAGATTACAAGAGCTCTAAGATCTAAATCTAATGCCTCTTTGAGTACTAAACCACAAATCTAGATTAAAGCAATTAAAAAGAAGATAACTAAAACAAAGGGCATTCTCTTGATGTATAGAATCATTAATACTAACATCAAACACTCTTGAGTATTGCATGGAGACGTTTTGTGTCATGAGCATAATAAATCACCTTGGTATTTATGGTGATTGTCGTGTAGGTAGACGATGGTGTAGTGGAGGCGCTGAGAAGGAACACGAAGAATAGAGATGTTTCATGAGACATGACACGGGTAAAGGGGAAAGTAGCTGCTGTCGCTTGACTATTGAAGATACGGGTTGAAGTTCTTGTGTATCGACTACAAGTGAGTATTCTCTTGGGCTCAGTGGGCTGCGATGAATTGAGTGGGCTGCCTTGTTAGTTAAATGATTGTTTTCTTATATTACTTAAATTGTGGACATCTGTTAGTTATGGGTTGTAGGCTTGTTAGTCAGCCCAGCCCATCATTTTGTTAAGGCTGTTAGAAGCTAGCTGACGTCAGCTGAGCGGTTAGTTTGTTTTGGCTTTGAATAGAACGTAGCGAGTGGAGGAAGGGGTATTGACGAAAAATGGAGGCTAAGTACTGCTTGGAGATTGACCATCTCGAATGGGTCTGTTATCCCTTGTTCTTGTTCGCATTTGAATACAAATTTCAGTTTATATCCATTTCCAAATCTACCTTCGTCTTCTTTTCATACACAAATTCGCCAGAAAAATCCAATTCAAAAAAAGAGCTGTGACATTTTGTTATATATTTAATTGGCCAATGAACTTTCTTTCATGTTCACTTACCAAATCTCCCAAACAGGTAGAACCAAAGGATAAAGCCTAATCGAATCTTCATCGACACTCAAACTGAGAGCCGATGACATTGGAATGAACGTAATTTTTAGTCCAGAAATATCTCATCCCTTGAGGTTATATAAGTACTTTTCCAAGACATCTTAGTTCCTGTTAGAACCGGAACACAGAGAAAATATACAGAGATACAAGAAAAAGGAAAAACATTGCTGATTATTTTGTTGGAAGAAGAGGTGGCAAAGGGGTCACAATGGACCAAGTTTTAACACTGATGGCGAGGATCATCACTTGATAGGAACCTCACACCAAGTCTACTTTTCTGACCGATCTGTAAAGCCCGTGGCCCATACTCACATGGCCTCCCAAACCAATAAGTCTGCTCTTGAGCCCAAAATTACCTCACGCGGTGGAAAATGCAACAGATATAGGCCGTATAGATCGCCAGGAGAATGGGTCAAATAAGAACCCATATAAAGTATAAACTGCTGACAGGCAACAAGATCTTGGCTGAACCCAGCCCAATACAACCATTGGATTTCCAAGATACCGTTGGATGTCGGTGCAAGTCAAGTGGAGGGAGTTCACGCCTCTTGGGCTCCTTTTCTTTTAGGTGATGGGTATTTGCATCTTTTCCTTAGTCAACGCATTCCCACGCAAACACTGAAGAAAAGAAAGAAGAGAGGAAAGGAAGTGAAAGAAGAACATTTATAGAAACATACAACATATTCAAAATATTCTGTAACTGTTCACAAAATGTCAATGTTCAATTAACCAAATTGCAGAAGGCAATTAGATACGAGGAAAGCAAATTGACATACATATACGGATATCATGTACAGCCATTAGTTACAAAAATTAAGCCATGATTGGAAAGCATCTTCTCATAAAAGAGCTCCACAAAGCCTCCAAAGTCTTCTGATTCTAATATCATAGATGGTAGAGCTGCGTCTTTGGTGCTTCTAGATATTATCACCGGATGGCCTCTTCAACCGACAATCCCATTATTCCGCCTGCGAGCTGCAAGCCTACTGCCCGTTCTTTGGTTTCGAGGAAAAGAATCTGGTCAATCCTCGTGAATGTTTCTCTGGGGTTGGGGTAGAAGAAGCTGACGATGAGGTTGACTTAGTGGACCTGTGTTTTGGATGCTTTGAGCTCACTGGTGACCTCTGGGTATATTTTGCTTCAGTGTCAGATGGGCTACATGGGGAACTACGCAGTTCGATCGGAGACTCAGAACCTAGTTTGTGCACCTTGGCAGAAGCAGCTGTGTCCGTTTCAGCTTGATCAACACCTTGCAAGTTCATGTCACTAGTAGTAGGTTCGGTGTCTGTATGACCTTCATCCTTTTGACTCCTCTCACTGTAAGGAGATCCCATGAGCTCTGTTTGGGGCCCCAAAGCTTTCAAGTGCTTGCCAAGAAGGAAAATGGTTTCTTGACACTCTGCGAGCTTCTCTGCTGCAGATGTCAACTCCATCTCCTGTTATGAAAAATAAAAAAGCTTGAAGCTTAAGTATTCAATAAGCAAAATAGGAACTCAAACAAGGAAAACTTTGATTCTTATGCACAGGATAATCTTTCCAAAAGAAGAAAGAAACAAAGAAACAAACAAGAACCTTAATACGGAACTCTGCAGGGCATGTCTGAAGTCCCTATATTTATTCAGTACACATGCATTTAACAAGCGGAGAAAGTATTCTTACTCATGGATGGAAAGCACCGAACAAAACACCCGCGTTTTCATTTACTTTGTTTGCAACAAAAGCAGACTAAAAAAGTACAATATGCAAGGTGTGCTTGTGTTGTAAAATTTTAGTGTTGTTAAAATTTTAGGTATTGGGTTTAGTGAAAAAGTGAAGAGAGGTAATTTTTTATATTTTTTGTAGTGAATAGTAGTGATTTGATGGGGGAGAGAGAGATTATATTATAATTTTTTATTGTGTTAAAATTTTAGAGTGTAAATTTTAGGACGCAAACGCAGCCTCATCTACACAAACATATCAATGGAATTATTTTTGCTGATAAATCTTGTTCTCACCTGCTTAGTCTTGAGGTTAATATCAGCTGCTGAAGCACAAGTAGAGCAGCCCTCATTCCTAAAAATAATTGGTACTCAAGTTAGAAAGAAAAATGAATCTAGGCATCAGGGGACGTCGCCACAATTCCCAAACAAATATGAACACTTAGGTGTGAGTTAACGGTGCCATGCAAACCTGCGGGCCTAAACTGATAGTTTAATTACCCAAAAACAACTGAATTGGAAATCAACAAAAAAAATAAATGTCATAAATATATAGTGGCCCGGCAGAACAAAATAATGTACTTGGCCTCACAAAGTGCAACCCAGAATTTTTAAGTCCCTTATTGCTGATCTTTAGATGAGGAAGATGTATCAATTTGGAAAAGACAGGTGACTGCTGCCAATCAACTACGAGAAAAAGTTTGATGCTAACCTTTTCAATTGCTCTTGCAGTTCCTCACATCTGACCAGAGCATTTTGATGACTTTTCTTTTCTTCTAGAAGCTCATAGTCCAATGTTTCTGATTTAGCTCGAAGGAAGTTCAGCTCAGTTTCTAATTCCACTACATGTGCTTCAAGTGATCTGTATGACTCTGCCATGCATTTCAGCTGTGTCTCAGCCAAGCTGTTTGAGTTTTGAGCAGATGCTAATTGTGATTCAACTTCTGCTAGAAGGTGTTCCGTTTCCTTTAACTGCGACTTCGTCATCTCTAGGTTCTCAGTACATCTTGCTAGATCCAATGCTAATGTATCTTTCTCTGATTTCAATTCTTGAAACTCCTCCACTGAGAACTTGGATGAGGTGGAATTTGACCCATAACCTGGGACTAAATTTCCATCATCAGGAACCTCAAGGTCAGAAGTGGGATTAGAGATGTGCGCACAACCATTTGAATACAGTTCTCCAGATAAATCCTTTTGGACTCCTTTATTCTCAGGCAAAGCAACTTTGTCTATGCAGTCAGGACTACTAATTTCTGCATCACTATCCTTGTATCCCAGAACATTGAATCTGAGTTCAC
The DNA here is from genome assembly GCA_963930655.1 of Myrica gale. NCBI lineage: Eukaryota > Viridiplantae > Streptophyta > Magnoliopsida > Fagales > Myricaceae > Myrica > Myrica gale. The sequence continues at coordinate 7,515,883 of OZ005609.1, read as the reverse complement.
TGGCTTTAGCTAAAACATGAGAAAGGTCAAGAACAAAATCAACCAAATTAGTATTACTGTACATAACTCCGTTAAAGGTAGCCGAGAACTCCTCAATCTTTTGACTCAATCCACTGCCATGGACACCCATCGCTTCTTTGCCCAAAAATAATACAAAGCCATGAATCTGTGAAATGGCAGCAACCAAATCTTGGCTCTTTTTATTCACAGATTCTGAATCCAGGAAGAAAGAAACTTCCGAATCTGCAGTTGGCACAGCATCTTCCAGATCAGCTTTCTTATCGGATGTGGCATCAGAAAACTGAACTTTCTTGGAAACACAAGTTACAGGGTGCTGACAAAGAGCATCATGTGCCTCCAACAAAACTTTTCTAATATCCTCCAAAATTTTCCCCATATTGGCATCCTTGGGCACAGACTCAAACACCATAGAAATTTTTGATCGGAGCCTTATCAGTGGCAGCTGCTCTGCATGTGAGCCAAGATTCGATTCTGACGACTCCATGCCAGAAGATACCTGATTTTGCAATGGAACCAAACAATCGAGCTTTTCAGACAGGAGATCTTTTGCTGCAGTGACTTCCCCTGACACGTCACAGCTTACAGTTTCAGCTATCCCATTATTTGAAGAATCCAAGATGGAGATGACTCCATTTGAGTCATTTGGTAGACAAGCGAACTTCTCCATCTCTAGAAAGTCATCCATAAGCTCCAAGTGACTTGCATTTTCAACCTTGTTTGATTTCTCATTGTTCTTTTCTTTCTTGAGTTGGGAGAGCTCAGAAATCACTACTGTAGACCAAGACTCGGCGCAACTTCTCTCATCTTCATTTCCATCTTCAGACACAGAGGTCAAGCTTGGTGGATTGCTTGCATTTTGACTTGAATCTTCACCAGTGATATGAATGATAGATTTTGGGGAACTTTTCTGTTGATTGCAGCCGTGAATCTGTGCTTCCAAACTTTGGAGCTTGCTAGCTGTCTTAGCACACAAACTCCTTGAAGCTTGCAATTCACTATTACGCTTCGCTAAAGCTTCTTTTAGCATCTTTGTTTCTTCTTCCATGGCCCATAAACGTTCATTGAGAAATTCATTCTCTTTATGAAACTTTTCGACATTATCGCGGGAAAACTCGGGCATTGGAGAGAGGTGTGGACTAGAAGGCTTAACAGGAGACCTCCTCTGCCAAGTTTCTCCATAATCTCGTCCTAAATTCTCAACCTCTAGTTTCATTTGAGCCAGTGCAGCAGGACCAGGCAACTTCTTCCGTACAAGACCACGTAATCTTTGGCACTCTGCTTCTAGCTTAGTTATTTTTTTTACACCCTCCATATGCTGCTTGTTTGCTACCTCTGCAGACCTCATACTCATGTTCTTTTCTTCATTACGAATCTCCAGCTCTTTGGAAACTACATGCAGTTCATATTTAAGAGAATTTATTTCCCTTTGACATGATTCCACATTGCTCTTCAAAAGCTCAATGTCAGCCTCAGCTTGTGACTTTTCTTCATTAATCTTGAGTAGCATGTTTGAACGTTCCTGCAAAGATCTCGAAAGAGCAGCATTTTCAGCAGCAGATCTGAGGAGTTCTTGGTCTAAGTTCACTATCTTTGCTTCAAACTCAAGCTTAATTTTGTCCCATTGCTTGGTTCTGGTAAGAACAACCTCTTGCAATTTCTGTTCATGTTCTTCCTTCAGATTTCTTATCTGTCGCATGCATTCTTTAAGAGCACCATCAAGATGTGATGCCCGATCTTCAGCAGTGTGTTTCGCTAGTGTGACAGACTCTAGATGATTTTTCAATGCTAAAGCTTCTGCTTCAGCTTTTTCCCAACCTGCAGAAATGTATGTACCCATATAATTGTTCAAGCCAAGACATATTAAATAACCTCCAATATTAAACCAGCAGTTATGCATTTATTAAGCAAGATTAGCTTCATGTTGATACCTGAGACAGCTTCTTCTGCAACTTTGGCATGCTGCTTTACCAGGTTGTCCTTGGTGGTCATTTCCGAATGTGACGCCACAAGTTTTTCATTCAATTCCTTAATTTGATCATCCAGTGTTTGGACTTGTTCCTCATATGTGTTTACTTGATCCTCCAAACCGGTCAGATGTGCATATGACTCCACAGAAATTTGCACATAATTTGGTTTTTTGTAGTTGTCCTGTTTCAGAAAAGAGAAGCATGAATAGTATGCATGACATTATGCAATCAAAACGCTAAAGAAACAAACTGATAACAATTAGCCTCATCTTTTGCTACCATGTCAATAACCAGTCCTCACACATGCACAAAGGCATGAGTGGATAGTCCATTCCACCTCTAGGAGATAACTATAAGGAAAAAGCAAAAAAACAATTACAAATAAAGCAAAAAAGGTAAACAGCTCAAATTGGTCAGTTTGGGGACAATAAGAAAATTGTAAACAAATGTACCCTGATGAGGCTTCATTCCAAGTTTCAAACAAGCTGAACAAGAAGAAGAAGAAGAAGAAGAAGAAGAAGATGAAAAGCAAGGAATCGGGAAGAGGAGGAAAACGGGTGTTGGGATTTGGTAGGGGGGGAGGGGAAGACCTCGATGGGAACATATACTTTGTAGGCTTCACCCTAATCGAGACCTTATGTACTCATGAATATGGGCGGAAGAAGTAAGAGATATGAAATACTACAGAAGCGATACAAGAAACATAAATTCTGGCACAGAACATAAAAGCTAGCATGTATTAAATGTTCAACTCGCAGAACAAAAATTAGGAAGATGTTCGACTTTTTGAAAAGTAGTGCGGAAACAATAGAAAGTATGAATATCTGCGGATTGAGGAATAGTTGTCACAGCAAAGGAAGCACTCAACAACTGGCTACCAACCAAACGAACAATAAAAGGCAAAAAGAACAGGAAACCCTCCAGATGACTAAATATTCAGAATACAACAGTTTTTATTAGTAGCAATACTGTTCTCAATGAATTCACCTGATCACACTGAGTAGCAGCACCAGCAGCAGCTTTTTCAGCAGTTGCCTTGTCAGAGGACTTTTTCTTCCATGGCCAACTCCGTCGGTCCATCTCATACTGTGAAATTTACACAAGAGTGAGTGGCAAGGACAAAGGATCAGGACAGAAAAATTTTTGTAGGTATCAATAAGGGGAGAAACACAGAAGAATCTTACATGACACAGGCTCAAGTCTATAACTGGAGAAAACAATGACGAGAGAGAGAAAGAGAGAGAGGAGAAGGAAAAGATGCGAATGATGCTTGATTTTATCTGAGGTCCTGGAAGCACATCTCACCATACATGTTCGCTTATAGATATAAAGTACGACTGTCTGAGGGTCTTGTCGGTGCCTTTCTAGGTGACTCCGATGACATTCTGTAATTTATAGGCACAAGCCAGGATAGCATCGAATAACTCGACGCAGTATACAGAACTGGTAATTCGGCTTCTTATTACAGGAAAAACTCCCAAGCCTTCAAAGGAGGAAGCAATTTAACTTCTCAGATATATTTGTAATGCCATTAAGGTTTCTCTAAAAAAGAAAAATACACGCTAACAAAGACAAAATGTTAGAAGTTCCGCTACGATGGAGAAACCGATGATTTTCCCAGGTCTGAAGGAAAACTACAGGTCAGAACTGGAATTCATTTACATTTTTCACTATAAAAAACAGAGCCCTGTATGATAAAGGCAGTACTGATTTCTTCTCCTTTTCATATAATATTTTTGTTGAAAGTACATCCAATCAAAAACGAAAAATCACAGACCACAAGCACGTGAATATCCACTCCAAAAATTTGTTTGTTCGCATAAGAGTCAGGTTAAGAAATTCGATATAAAACCACGTATCTCCTTTGTCTGATAAAAATCTGAGGCTATTCAACATCGAACACACAGCATTCCAATAGGCCCGCATTGTAACAAATTGGCATGCACGCCAATTCACAGAAGTAATCATCAAGATCTGATTACCGAGCTATTTATTCCGGAAGATTCCATTAGCTCAGAAGCAATTTCACAATAAATTTCGGCAGTGATTTATACAAGATTATGTTAGGACTTACAGATTGAACACATTGAAAATATAAAAATATGTAGTATTAGTTTGCCTGTGAAGCACGCTACAGAAGAGAAGAATTAGCATCCTATTCAGGCAATTTAGATCCAAATTGATCAGAGGTATTATGAGCCACTCCTAAGTCCGATCAAACACGAGAACAAAGAAAAAATAACCACAGTCAATATCTCATTTAAAAAAGGTAAAGGTAGTGCATAATTTTTTTAATCGCCGTTGAACAAATCAAAGAAGAACAGAGCGAAGGCACAGCAAAAGCAAAAAAATCGGAGATTTGACGAAGTAAAAGCGACAGGGAGAGTGTGAGTACATGTTTCCAGAGAACAGAAGGGGAAAACTAAAAAGAACAAAGCAGACTCTTCTACTTCCACTTCTTAAAAGCTCGCTTCAGAGACTTCACTGCTTCACACCCACACAAACACACAATGCGTGAGAAGTAAGATTACCAAAACAAATGCAGCTCTAAGAAATGCTCCCGGATATTACGGCAGAGCTGAATGATGTTAGAAAGGGCGTAGTTTTCGAGATTCGGCGATGGAGATCCAAAAAATAGGGTTTCTTACTCTGTTTTCAGTTCCAGATGAAAAGAAAGAGTGAGAGAGAGAGACGGAGAAGATGGGAAGTTTGAGGTGAAGCCAGAGGTGGTGGTAGTGATGGTGGGTGAAATATTCGGACTTATGTGTCACTTGAAAGGCAAGACGTTGGAAAAGCTCCAAAACCATCACCTTTTAAAATTGCTTCTATTTTTGTTTTTGTGGGAATTACGAAAAGAATATTAGGAAAGTTTTGCCGAAATAGCTATTTTATAGCGTTTTACGTTTATCTATAATCTTCGAGTTATTCTAATCAACCGTATTAAGTTGTTTTAATTTTACGCATTTACCCCCATGAAGTTAGCGAATAGCGAGAGGGTCCCCCAAGGGCCACGCTTGTGGCAGAAGCAACAGCTGAGCTGTACCCGATATTTGGAAAGTTCTGTTTTTTTTATAATATGGTTTACGACTTTGGACCACTGTCACTTACTCGCTCAACTCACTCCAGCTCATACGTTCGGGTGTTTTGCTGTGTGCTGAGGCTACGCCGTATCAGGGCCGTTCATCTAACAACCTTACTTCTTTCCACCTTCCTTCCTTTTTCGACAAGAAAGAAAATGGTAACGAGTCAATTAACTTACTTCGAATTAAATAAGAGTGGCCAAATATGATTAATTAGGATAAACAATTTCATGTATGATACAACTTCTAGAACATTTCTTCAATGTATATGGTATTTATTATATTTTACCGTGTTATAAAATTGACTTTAATGTTCTAAGAAAAAACAATATATTTTAATTTTTAAGAATCCAACTGTCTCAATCGAATAATTCAACCTGATCTATTTTCGATATTAGGGTACAATTTCCTGGTTTTGCTGACAATGGCATTTATGGTATTGGTAGGTACTGCACACAGTAATACAACCAAAAAGCTTAGGTTATGTTTAGTTTAGTTATCAAAATAATTTTTATTTTTGTGTTTTTTTAAAAATAGTGTAGATTCTCTTGGGATTGATGAAAAGTTATTAAAATTTGTAAAAAGTTATTGAGATTGGTAAAAATATATAAAAATTGATAATAAAATTATCGAGATTGGTGAAAATGTATTAGAATTGATGAAAAAATGAGTAAGAAGTTTTTAAAAACTTTTTGAGAATTTAAACAAACATATCCTTAGATTTTGATTTACTTATGTGGTGGGCTCAAAGGCGAAATAAATTCAATCTTCAACCGTAACGACATGTGTGGGGTCTTGACACTTGTGCATGTTTCTGTTGTAAAAACCCAGGCGTTGCAATTATGCTACCGACATTGAAGCAGAGATCGGAGAAGAGTGTCGTTGAAAAGATATATTAGGAATGCACCGATCGATTTGAATGGCTAGAATTACAGCTCGAAGTGGAAGGTTCAAATTGCTAAAAGCTAATCCAATGAAGATCAAATCGTAATTTAAGACAAAAGACCAAGTAACCATCAAACAGGTGTTTGAAATAATTGGGACGAGTTGCCTACTTTATTTTATTTTTTCTCTACTTAGTAATAAATTATTGCCGTGAAATTTAGTTACATTTAAATAGGAGAGTTTTAGAAAAACAAAACAAATTCCTAAGAAGATTTGCAAAAATTTCAACCGAAATTTTTAAATTTCGACTCATAGATTGGGTAAATACATGCGTTGGAATTTAAAAAAAAAAAACATTCCATACTTATATTTATTTTTGACCTTTTTATTTTCACGCGTTGTTATTATTATTATTATTATTATTTTAATGTTCTTTTAGGAAGTAGGTTGAGTTGTGTTTTGAATTTTTTTTGTGTTTTAAGAATTTTTAGGTGATGTTAACTTTATTGGTATGCGTGTTGTAGTTACTTTTATGTAGTGTTAAAAATGATGTTTGATTGTAAAAAAAATTTGTGTTGCGAGGATTCTAAAAAATCCTGAGAATACTGGTTAAACGAACATACCCTAAGATTTGGGTGTCCAAGGAGAGCAGTTATTTTCTACTTGTTAAGGATCTGTTTTTCGTGCACCTACAAAAGTTGGTTGTTCTTTAAATGAGCTAATGTTTTTTTTTTGGGAAAAGTCATTGTTTGTCTCATAAATTTACGTCAATTGCATTTCACTCCTAATTTTAAAAACTGCGATTTATATCCTATAATTATTAAACATTTGTAATGTTCGTCCAGACTAAAAATTTCTTTTATAATTGATGGAATTCGACATTAAAATGACTAAAATATCTATCTAAAACAAAATTATTAAAAATATTTAAAAAATTAATTGAAAATAAAAATGATATTAAAAAATTGTAATATTTTTAAAATAATACTATTGACACTCTATTTCAATAATCTATATAATCTTTATATATATATATATATAAATTAATTATTTCTTTAATATCTATTTATTTTAAAAAAATTATCTTCAGGTCATTTCGGTCAATTTTTATAGATTCTTCACGTATGTGAAAACTACTCGAGAAAGCGGCAAGGAACAATCAACGGTCATTTTCGTCGTAAAAAGAAAAAGTGCTCCGCTTTCTTATTTCTCTTTAGCTGTGACAAACAAAGCTTTACTAATTACATGTCGATTCTAACTGTTCCCCTAATGGTGTGTCCTCAAACTTGGCAATTTTCTTAAACTTTCTTACCATTTTTGTTTCAGGCATAATTATGTATTAATTTGTGACAAATAAGTCACTAATATACATAAATCGATAAATAAATTCAAAGATCATGTTTTTTTTAAAAAAACTGAGTCCCTCTATTTACCTAGCATCACTAAAATAACGAGAAAAAAAATGCTTATTTGGTTTCGACGAGTCACATGATAGCCAGATCAGGACACATGTTACAGATACACATCAAATCAAGCCACATAGGATATATATCACACGTCAACATACAAATTATAAAATATAGAAACAACAGTTAATTTGTATTAATAAATAACGAGTTAAATAATAATCAATTAGATCACGATACATGTAACATGTGCACATACAATCAAGCCACATACGATATTTATGTCACTTTAGCAAATTAAAAAAATCATAATCATATAGAAAAGAGCATTACAAAATATAAATATAAATTTAGAAAACAAACACTCCATTAAAATGTTAAAAATATATATAAAAATATAAGGCACCAAAACTCGTCAGTGTCACCACTACCATCCAACCCTTCTATGTCAGCACTATTTTTTAGATCTGCAGAACGGGGATCGATGATGAAATTGGCCACCCACTTTAGGACTGTCCAAGTTTCGGTCCGGGCCGGTTCAGTTCGGTTTGGCCGATCAAACCGGTCATTTTGTAGAATAAATAGATCGGACCGGTTCGGTCCCTGGTTTCACCGGTCTGGTCTGAGACGGTTTGAGTCATGCTATTTTATGTCGATTTTGGGTTGGGTCATGTCATTTTGGGCCGATTTTGGAGTTGGACCGTGCTATTTTGGGCCAATTTTCGATTTGGGCCGGTTTGGAGAGGTATACTCCTGTCCGGTCCCGGATTTTCATGAGAGTAACCCGGAACCGGACCGGAATACACCAATTTACCGGTCCGATCAATCCGATTTTAAAAAAGTCCACCGATTTTGTCTAATTCTTTAAACTTTTATGATGTTTGAATCTGTTATCCTTTCTGCGAAGAAAAAAAAATCTGTATTATAATTAACCGAGAAAACACATTCCGGAAAAGGAGATCTCGAGTGCACGGTCAACTAGAACAGAGTATTATAGCAATTATCGCCTCAGCCGAAGCTTATTGACTTTTTATTGGCATATTTTATTTTTAAATCAGATACCATAAATACATCTTATCTTATCCAACAATATAGTCCTGATTGATTAACAGCTGTTAATCAAATAGAAGTATGAGGGGACGACGCAATGCTAATTAGCCGCAGAAATCGAACTTATTTGCGGAAAAGAAAAAGTCCTCGACGTAATATCCCAAAGGAGTCCGTATGAACGCGGAACGACGGAATCTACCCTTTTCACAAGGGGAGGAATTCATATAATTGAGTTAAATATTGAAAGAAAAGAAAAGGAAAATCATATATATTTCGTGGCACTGACGTAGCAGATAGCGATAATAAAACCCTGAACAGTGACAAAGCCGTTTGATGGGATAGCTAACTGGCTTCTGGCGCGTATCCAGCACCTTGAGAAGACAACCCTGTTTGTTTTTATCTGAAGTATCCAACCGTTGAATCTATCAAGAACAGCTGCCAGAACACCTCGTGTCCTCGTTACCTCTGTCCAGCATTTAGCAGATTTTAAAGACGGCCGTAAATTTTGTCAGATTAACTCCTTTTGACGGATCACCGCTATTTTCTGATAAAAATAACTAGCGACATTCACGTATGAGCCGCATTTGAAAAAGATACCAGAGCTCCAATCACGAAATGCCACGTGAAATTATCCACCAATCAGAATATAAACGCTTATTTCCGAAGTCCAACTTGAGCCTCAAGTCTTGAGGAATCTTTAACAAACGGTAGCGCGTATCAAACACCGCTAAAAGTGGCCAAAAGACACTTTTAAGATTTACCTTGCTTTTTGTCCAGAAGCGTTTTTTTTTCCCCCAAAGAACCTTCCCTGATAATACTGAAAGAATTACACGAGGTTATCTTCGGCTATTAGAGAAAATATGCGATTATGTACATTTATAAAGAGAAGACATCTTCATACACTTGTCTAGCGGTTTGCTCTATAATTTTATGCCTAATGAAGTTTGCACTATAAATTTAGACAAATTCTATTTATAATGTAAAAACGCAATGTCAAAATATATATTTTTTATTTTTAATTAATCCCTAAATTTATTACCTGTTAAAACCAAGACCAGAAAAAAGAAAAGGGTAAAAGTAATTCATGGAGCCTTCTGATACTGGGCAAGTCTGGTAAAAGATCTTGGAAATTGACATCCCCCAATGTCTTGATTCCATTTAATGATGGCATTCATAGACTAGGAAGTCACAATTGATTATCGGTGCCCACATATACTGGCAATTTTGTAAATTTCTTAATTCACGCCAATAAAAAGATATAGAAAGATTAAGAGCGAGGAGTTAACCGTATTAATGTCATGTATCTGTGATTTAATTTAGAAAAAAGGGTCAAAATTAATGGAGCGAGTGGGCCACCACACACGTTGAAGCGCGTCCAAGATAAGGGGTATGAAAGAACGGAACCTCCGACTGCATAGTCCTATAGTGCCCAGTGGAGCCGTAGGGGGGAGCGGAAACGGCATCCAATGATGTCGAAATGAGGACGCATGGTCCCCACGCACCACACGTATAAGTGTTAACTAGGCTTTCCATGAAATGGGGACCAGCAGTACCCACGCCCTGAGAGCTTCAACGACACGTGTTGGCAGAAAGCAACCACGTTTTGTAAAACCCGGGTTTGGCCTTAATTTTCGATACCGACAGCGTCGGCAGACAGAAGAAAGAACCTATGGCTATAAATGACGACACATTACAATCGAGACAAGTTATTTTAACCCCCACCACACGAGACAGAACAAAAAAACATCATATATTAATTACCTAAGTAAACACGCTGATATTTTTCACATAGACAAGTGTGAACTTGACAATGCTTCGAATGCCGGATAAGTCCTAGACATGATGCGAGACAGCGGGAGAACCTTCTGTAATTTGTCACGAGAATACAAGCAAATGCATTATATAGTGCAGTTCTTTAAAAAAAAAATGGGCCCGAAAAAATAATTTTTATTACACCTTGTATGAGCCATCTTCCAAGTCTCTTTCCAATAAGAATACGAGTAGTTTTTTAGAGGATTAGGGTCTATTAACATTACCCAAAACATATGTTTTTTTTTAAATAATTATCAAATACAATCATTGAAGTCTCGGTCACAATTTTTTTAACCCAACAAACTAAGGCCCGTCCTTTTCAACACTCATCTTGGTGAGATATATATGCAGACCATATATTGATTAATAGTTAGAGATACTAATCTTTATCCAATGTACCTAACCTTTGGACCAATCATGATACAGTTAGTGGGTTTGATCTATTTTTTTCGAATATTATGCCAACAAAATGTTTTTTAGTAAAGAAAGAGAGAGAGAAAAATATGATACTTTATTATACACACTGTGTGATACCCGAATTCCACATGGAGTGATAGAAGAGAATGAATGAGTGATTGATTCTATAAGGGTTAAGTCTTACATTGAAATTTTACTAGGTTAAACTGAGATTTATAATGATTCAATGAGCTTCAAAAACAATATTGACTAGTTATTTTGAAGTCAAAATACAGATGTAGCTAATGCTTGTTCTTGGGTCGTTACAAATGATATCAGAGCGGTCATAGTAAACACCAATGTGGACTTGGTGGGCCTCGACAAGGACGTCAATGATTTTTAGGGGGAGATTGTGATACCACGAATCCCACATGGAGTGGAAGAAGAGAATGAATGAGTGATTGATTTTATAAGGGTCAAGTCCCACATTGAGACATTACTAGGTTGAACTGAGCTTTATAATAATCCAAGGAGCTTCAAGAGCAATCTTGACTAGTCATTTTGAAGTCAAAGTACAGATATGACTAGTACTTACTATTGGGTCGCACAGATGTGAATAATACTTATCATTGGGTCGTTACACACTCTATAATGGGTCCAACATTGCAAAGGTTCTTTCCCCCATCGAGCTCATGAAACTTACTATTTCATATAAGTCAAACTCTTTCCTTCAACATTAGCAAGATTACCTTGATCTAAATTACCATAAATTGGTGTATGAACTGGCACCTAACTCCTAAGTTAAATAGTGTTGAATCATAGATAAGGTAATTTAAATCCGGCAGACGTACTTATATTCACTTCTAAGCTTCAAAGTTTCACGTCTATATATAATTTTTGTTAATTGCGGAAAAAAATATTATTATAACCGGACGTACTTACTATTATTACTATTAGACTATTATTGAGTTGAGATTTCTCTCTGGCATAAATTAAATATATCGGGTCCAGAGTTATACGTACCTGGGCAGATCATTAATCAAATAGGCCTTTTTTTTTTCCTTTTTCTTTCATGACTCGGGACATTATTTAACTTATTCCACAGATGTTACTGGGAAAATGTGATTCCCTTATATTATTCATGTATTTTTTTTCGTTTTTAAAAAATGTCATGATAACAGGATAAGAGGGATATTCTATGTATCGATCCTCTTTACTATAATTATATTACATTGACGTCAACTTTGTATCGTATTGAAGTTAACTTTACAATTAATTAAACCTTGTTCAGGCTTGAATTGGCTGCCTGTACGTAGCAAGACATGATAGCTCCCTCCGCTCCGGAGAAGAAAACATGCAAAGGTAGCTTAGACAGCTTCAAAGGTACTAGTTCTGAAAAAAACCAGCCAACAACTACGATTTCTTTAGTGTTTTGCTGACACTTGTGGAGCTGCGTCCTCATGCTGGCCTCCATTAATTCCTATCCTTGCTTTCTTCCATAACTTGCCAATGTATATTGTTTTGAAGAACGAACCCACTGACCCAAAGTTTGTCCTTTGCTGATAATTATAATTAATTTACATATCAAATTAATATATATCAAGAGTGGGATTGGAGCACATCAACGTCAAGCACTTCTCACTAATCACTTAAAATACTAAATTTTCAGATATTTAAACACGGGGATTATATAGATTGCGACACTTCAATTAATAATTTGTCTTGAATTATAAATGCTTAATTTAAGTTCCTCTCAACAATTAATAAAGATTGTTCACGTAATTGACTTCCCATTTCCCTGTTTTCCTTTTCGTTCCTTTTTTTCCCTTGGATTTTGGCCAGAAAAGAGGCGGACTGCCGACTGCGGTTTGGTTTCGTGTCATTGGTTTTATTGAAATGAGTGGTTTAGATGTCATTTTCGACCAAAGGTTCTTATGCTGCTGTATTCAATGGCTTAATTGTAAAGGGCAAAGAATAAGAGGAAATTACGAGTTGGAGCTACCTCGGTGGCGACGGGTGCAAAAGGAAACGATCCAATTTGCCAGCTAGAATTATGATAGCATCCTCTAATGGGAATTGGGGCTTTAGAGTAGACAACTACTACCAGTCTACCATGACCTGTATAGATCGTATCTTTAGGTAGGGGTTTATTAATTTGAGCATGTTGGACTTTTTTTTTTTACTTTATCCAGTGCGGCTGTTTCTGCGGGTGGGTGGGGGGTAGAATTATACGGGCTTACGTATATATTAATAATTCAGTACATAATTCGTGACTTAATATTAGTCGACCAAGTTTTGCCCGATTGATATTCTATATACTAATCTCGCAAAAGTAACTTCAAAAACAGGGAATGACAGCAATATTCGTTATTCTAGTCCACATTGCAAGGCCCAGATGTATTCTTTACAGGATGACGCATATATAACTCATATATAAGTATGCAAGATCTCGCAGGATATTAAATGTTAGAAGGCGCGTTGCAGAGCCAAACATCGTCGATATGGGGGGACATCAATATAGTTGTATTAATTGTAATATCTTCTCAGTTGCACCCACATGCATGTAGGTAGACACCTTTTTGTAGAAATGTGCATGTCATGTGATGTGAAAAGCCGCGTCAACACTACTCATATTCAATTTCCTACGAGTTTATATAAGAGCTTATTTAAATGAGAATAACAAACATTATTGATTTATGCTAGCTCTCCTAAATACGTCTAAAATTCAATCGATGTATGTCAATCGAGTCAAGTCTGTTCGAAGCTTACCAAAAAAGAAGAATTAAGTTATTTTTTATATAAAGAGGAGGTAGTGGGGGTACGGGGTACCGACATGGGATGAGATGAGGAGAGGAGAATGATTGCTGGTATGTAGCCTCGTTAAGTTATGGGTATCTGCCATATGGTTCTCTTTTTGTGGGAATTTTCAACCTTTGGTTTGGTGGTAGGAAAGAATTTTCATTTATTTATGGGTGGGAGGCCGGGGGTAATCTTGTGGAGCCAAAATTATACCATCTCGATCGGGACCCACCATTTGCACAAGACAGCTTTTCTATTCCAAAGGGAAGCAGTTTTCACTCCTTGTTCACTTTGGATTCTATTTACCTTTGGTTCTTCTTCCAAGTCATGTCCTCTTTTCTTTTGGCTTTTTCCGCTTTCTCTTTACTGATTACGATCATATTGCTTCTAGTGTTATCCTTTCCGAAGTTGCTTAAAAACTTAATTAGCATTAATTAATCTTGGATATCAGGTAACTATCCTTTCTAGAGTAGGCTTTTGGCAATCCAAATATCATATTCTGTCGTCGCGAAAGGTGTGGGAGAGTTGAGTTTTTCTAAACTTGGTATGATCTAAGGCTTTGATTTGACACACCGAACGCGATGCGAGCTAGCTGGGCCATGGATTGGAATTGCTGGGGCTAACCAACCATGGGCCCATTGTGTCGTTGAAGTTGTACAATGGTTTATTTTATAGCATGTCTTCCCCTTACGTGACCAAAAACAAAAAAATGTTATTTCAATTACGTGTCAACAAAGATTTATCTTTTGGGATTTTTTTCTACTTTCTAATTGCTCGGAGCTTTTATTATTCCCCCCACTTTTTCTTTTTAATTTTTAATCCATAGAGAGAGTAATGAAGAAGAAACTGTATCACTGGGGGCCGTGGCAGGCCCCTTATATATGCTGGCAGTAGTGCACGGTACAAAAGTATGAATATTATTGAGTGACAACCGTATAGGGTGGGACTATTAACTTCCCTCTCAAGTTCAAGGCTGTCGGTCGGCGAACGCAGAAACAACAGAGGATGCTTTTAGTGAATAATATATCTATTTGTTTACTTACCCCTTAATTAATTATCCAAAAAATAATAATATCTATTAGTTCACCAAATTAATATGATTTGCACAAAGTGAATGCAGTCCTATTAATTTATGTTTCAAAACACACTGACAACTGTATCAATTTATACTGTATACTTTCTTCTTATTAATTGCATAAACTTTAATTAGTCTTTATAACACCATAACTAATTATGAATTAGACAATATTGAACAGGGCAGGACCATATAGGGCATGTTTGAGCCCCAATTAATTGAGCTCAAAATTTTAAGTTTACTACTAAAAAATTCACCACATAATTTTTTATTATTATAATATTTATTAAAAATATTCTATCTCTTCACTTTTTCACTAACTCTCATAACATTTCTTTACTTTATAATATTTCTCAAACCCCGATACCCAAAATTTTCACGCTCAAATATAATTATATAGCTTTTGAACTGCTGATTGCGGGGCATGGGAAGAAATTGATTATTTACTAATTATGAATTAGAAGAATGTCAATCTACCTGTTGGCAAATGTCAAAAAGAAAAAGGAGAAAAAAAGAAAAGCAAAAGTAGATGCATAAAAAGAACAACATGACAACGAGCATCACTGCAAGTGTCTATTCCAGCCCTTAAACATCATGATTTCCTCAGCTAAAAGTGTTCAGGGGCAAATTTTATCGTTTTAATTTGTAGATCTCACTCATGATGCCAAATGATGATCTAATTGGAGCAAATCTTTCTTTCTTTCGGTAATTCATTGAAACTAATCCTAATTATTTAGAGTAATGACAAACCAAAAGGGAAAGCGATATCATGATTTGGAGTGAGAAAGAAATTATATTACTTTATCCTCAATTTTGTAGTTGAAGCGAGAGTCTTTCTTCTTTTGAGCGATATGATGGACAATCATCACTTCATCCATGGTGGACTTGCAGAGGTGTTGAACATGCTAGCACAACTCCTGAATGGCAGATCAGAGGCTAGTCTGCCATATATTTTACAAACTTTTGGGAAAATATCACACTGAATTGGAGAAAGGTTCAAGGCTCTGTGGCTTGTGACTCGTGACTTGTGGTACCATAAGAGATAGACATGGACAATGTCACGTGGTTGGTGGGGTTCGAATAACATCCCGATTGCCTCTGCCACAAAAAAGAAAGAGAAAAAGGACAACCCTAATCTTGGGATTGGAATGACTTGGAGTATAAGCTTAAAAGAGATTGTGTATATCTCCTCCTCATCAGTGCTGCACTCGATGTGTAGTGGTTTTGGTGAACACTGAACAAGGTCACAGTTATTATTTTCCGGGTAAATTTGGAGAAGAAGAAAAAGGCTCGAGTAAGATGATCCTTTTACAAACAGAGACGTAACATACGAGACTACCTCCAAGCTCCAGAGCCTCTGTGTCTGTAAAACGAACTCATACTCTCATGTATACCACTAAATTCTTAATATCCAGGGGGTTTAAGCAAACTGGGCAAGATTCAACTACCAAAAAAACCCTTCAAAGAGAAGGTTGCTATTTCGGCTGACTGTGATGCTCTCTCTTGTGTTATTTCCCACCTAATTTTCTTCAGCAATAATTTTGTGCCATAACTGCCACGAGGGGACTTTCTCTTCTCGTCTATATTCTCAGACGGAAACAAGAGTACAAAAAACTCGGGGGAACCTGAACCGTCATAAAGATGCCCATTAACAGGAAGACTGCATGGCCACAAAGTGGTCCAATTCTATTTTGCTCGACTTGGGTCTGTGTGGAAGCCAAAATCATTCCACTTCTCATTGTCATAAGAAGCATGCGTCATAATTATAAGCCTCTGCCCTCTGGCTTTCTTGTGTTCTTCGTGGAGGGTCACAGTTCATCCACTGACCTGCAATTTGGACAACATAACACAACGAGTGGTTCACATGGCTTCCAGTACAGACAACCCCTCACGAGCCCAGCTTTTAATATGTGACGGTTTATTTTATTTTTATTTTTTTAGTCTAATATGTGACGGTTTAGCTACAAGTGATTGTGGTCTTTTGGCCTCTCCTATCCGCTAGTCTTGATGAGGCATTTAGGTTAGGCCGACCTAAAACCTTCCACTTGTAGATAATCCTGCCAATGACCACTAGCTGGAAGATGAGTGTCGGACTCCCTGCTTAGCAGTGAGCATTGCTGGTAGCTGTTGTACTAGCAATCATAAAGAGCAATTTGGGATTTGCTGACTCTGTAACAACCAGTAATGTGATTAATACTGTCTTCCGTATCTGTACGTCTTTTTCTCCGACAGCGTTTAAAAAGTGGCTAAAATTTTAAATATGAAAATTATTAAAAGAAAGTTAGTTAAAAAAGTAAAAATTGAAAAAGTTTATAGAAATTAATAAAAAAAATTTGTAATGACAATAAATTTTAATTTGTCAAGGTTTCAATCAGAAACATTTTTTGGCCCAAAAAAACCTCGTACCTTTAATAAGGTTCTGACACGTTTAAATGAATCGAAAATTTTGGGAGATGTTAGAGCATTATTAGTAGCTTCTCTATTCTAGCTTTTTGGTTAGAATAGAGAAGTAATTTAACCAGATAGTCTAAAATAAGGATTTTGCAGCTTAATGAATAGTGGTTCTCTATTTTTAGAGAAATACTGTTCACTTATCTATATTAAAATAATAATATTTTTTACTCTTTTTTTCTCTTTTCTTCTATATTTAAATAATAATATTTATCATTATAATGATAAGACAAATTAAAAAAATCCGATCATTAGAAAAAGACAAAAATTAAAAAATTCAATTTTTTAGGATAAGATACTATAAAATGAATATTTAAAAATATAAATGCTAAAAAATATTAGAGAAATTTTTAAAAAATAATATTTTAATAGAATAGTAAAAATTAGATGGTTAGAATAGAGAAGCTACTGGGAATGTTTTTAAAAAGTTGATAGTTAAAATAGAGAAGTGTACTTTTTGGTTAAAGTAAATAACCAAATACGAATAAGCTGCTAATAATGCTCTTAGAATAGTTAAAATGAATTTTGGGAGATGTTAGTTTGGTAAATATTTTTAAGGTTTTGATATAATTATGAATATTTAAGTAGATTGAAATTTTTTATAGATTTTTGTGTAAAATTTGGTGAAATTTTTTAAAGATATTTAATTTTTGTTAGAGTTTGTAAAAAGTTGTAGAGAGATGAATTGATGTAATTGTTTAATAAAAAATTATTGGAGTTATGTGAAAAAGTATATAGAGAGAATATTTGTTATAATTTTTTTAAAAAAGTTATTAGAATTTGTGTGAAAATTTGATAGAGATTGTGTAAAAAATATTGGTGTTTGTATATAATTTTTTAAAATTTTAAATGTTCCTTTTATACATTTATTGAATTCTATTATATTCTATAATATTTTTACAAACAAAATGCCCTTAATTTTTTTTTTAATTCGGCAGATTGAGACCAACACTGACAGCAATATGAAAAGACTGAAACAAAAGAGAAGTCATTTCTAAAGTGAAGTCCTAAATGGGCCAGATATATCTAGCATTACTTGCCCGTATCCCCGGGTATCTCGCGGTATCGTCGCAGCTTCCATTGCTCTGGATTGGGCTCCTCAACTGACACATATCAAGATTACAGAGCACGGCCGACGGCGTGGAGTGAACCTTCTAAATTGAGTAAAGCTTCTTACGGCCCAGATTGACAAGCCCTTGGCCCTTTTTCTTATTCCTTTTTGGGTCTAATACCAACCTAGACCTTCTGGAACTACTAGTATGGTTCTATGATTGATATTTCATGGAGTTTCGTGTAGATAAGGTCCGAATAGAAGCCAAATATAGACAGGTTGATTCACTGAAGGAACCGACCAAAACATTCTTGTTGACTGCTCTGGCTTGCTGGAATGAACAACAGAGTACGTTACATCACAGGTAGATTCAAAGAATTCGTCGAAAAAGCTTTGCAAAAATAAGTGAAGCGTAAGACTGGTAGATCACTGCCTAATCTAATCTGATCCAATTCTGATTAGACCCATCACCAAAGAGGAAATCTTCTGCAAACTTTTGACTTCAACTGGATATACATCCAAACAGAGTAACAGTTCCCCACTACGGCTGGCTCTCCTACTTTCGGTATAGTTATTTGAGCACTCCCTTTCCAAGTCTTTGATCGCTCGACTCAAAATCCAAGAACACATCATTGATTTTGACACCCATATGATAGCGGCATGGCATCAGGAGCCAATATTCACATGGGTTTCGTATTTTGTTGAGATTACTTGTCCTTTCCAACAAAGATCGTCTTTAGCATGCGGTGGATTCGCACAGCATCAATGCAATTCAACGGGAACAAAAGAACTGGTGTAGTGGTGCACAAATACATGATCGCTTCTGCCGCCTCATCGTAACGTTCTTGTCAACCATCCACTCCAATGAGCAATTTGACTAGACATTGAAGTGCTCTTGACTAAGTAGGGAAAAATAATCTACCTATCTATATTGTAAGACTGTTAGACCCTTATCTCGTTGGTTAGTCACCTCTACAAAAGGTCTAATGTATTTCGGCGGCGAATGAGGGAGGCATGATTAGCAGTTAGAGGAAAGGAGTTGCCCAAGGGACAACATGGGCAGGTTGTGTGCCCCTCGGCCGGCGGACCACTGGCGGAGGTTAAACGAGTCGACAGGAGGCCAAACACCTGGCTGAGTGTCCACCAAAAAAGCCCACCTGAAGTCTGCCGAAACAAAATTTCAAAAAAAAAAAGGCTGTAAGTAAGAGTTTATTGAAAGTTTCAGGCACAGAATACCAAATCAAAGGAAAGTCCTCCCGCTGCCGGAGGGTGAGGCGTGGGAAAGGGAATAGTCGGCAATGGGGGGATTCGATAGCCTTCTCTCTCTAGACTAGGTGGTGATTAGGGCTGCACCACTGAAAATTCGGTCCAGTTTTTGGACCAAAAATTCGGTCCGGTTGTGCTTATATGGAGGACCGGACCGAACCACTTACAAGTGGTTCGGTCCAAAGCGGTCGTGGTTCAGACCGGTTTTATTTTTTTTATTTTTTTCAGGTTAGTTTTCGAATGGAGAAGGATATGACAAAACACATAGTTTTAGTTTAGGTTAAAAATATAAAAAAATATTTTTTATTTATATTAATAAATCTGGTTTTGTCCAGATCGGTTTTCAAAAGGTCTGGACCGAATCGGACCACAAATCTGATTCGGTTTTGTGGTCAGGTCCGGTCTGCGGTCCAATTTTGTTTGGCCCTAGTGGTGATATAGTATTCTGTTTAATCTATTTTTCTTCGTGCTTTCTTGATCACCAAAATTTACACGGGAGTGCAGGCGCACCCATATTGGTTTAGCCAATGAAAACCGGAGGCCAAGGTCAACTCAAAATAGGCAATCATCTTGCTTTGATCCATAGTTGGGCATGCCTTTTTTTTCCCCTTAATTTCTTTACCAGCCTAAGCCAGTTCTATTATAGGGTATATATTATAGAGTTAATTTCTCTACCAAGTCAAATGTCCATAATTTGGGTACAACAATGGGTGGCCAAAAGTGTTTACTACCGGCTCAATTATGATGGTCTTGGAAGAGCACTGCTTTTAATTAAGCACGTAATATATCATTTAAGTCACAGATCAATCTCTTTCTTTGCCGAGGAAGCAACTGGGGTTTGAGAATGGCTCTTGTATTTGCTCTGCTACACAAGTTATGACCTGTTTGGTTGCACAAGGACAACAATTTTTTTCTTTTTTAAGATGCTTTCGTGGTCCATAGAATACGTTGACAGAGAACGATACATAAATCTCTAGTTTTGAAGTCCAAGAACCAAGATACATGAACGTAACATTTTGAAACTCTTTCAGATCGAAATTATACTCACAAAGGCATTGCCGGGCCCGGGTACTATGTCTTAGGTGGTTTTTCCCACTGGGAATGTGCTGATATTTTAATGTTTTAAGAAAATGATCAGAAAAACTGTTGTTAAGAGGACAAAAATGAACCAGATGAAACAGAGCAGATGGGAGACCTGCTGCTTTGCTTTCGCGTGGGTTGGTGCCATTATAACTCCCACAACGGCTAACATGATTGAAAGTGTTAGCTGTTCTCTGTTTTAAGAACAAATAATCAAATGAAAACAGAACCGCAAGCTACTCATAAAATAATTCTACTAGCTGTCGAAGAAAAGTACGACGGAGATAATGCATAATCATGGTGGAATCTTTCTACAGTTTTCCCATTAACCAATCAAATAAATCACGGAATTTACAAAAGTGACCCAAAACATCAATCATAGTAAACTTCCTTGTCTTTGCTTGAATGTAAATCAAGTGCCTGGAATTTTCAACATTCATTTCTGGCCCCACTCCGATTCGAACCCGGGACGACTCGGTGGATAACTCAGCCCATCCACATGCCATCTCCTTGAGCATTCTCCGAAGCATTGCAAGGTACTCGGCTCGGTAATTACTTAAAACCTCCCGACTTGCCCTCGACGTCGGTAAGTAGAAAAGTACAAAACCCAATAATTTAGTAACTCCCAGCTCGATTAACTCGGCCGAGTCAACTGTAGCACATCCTCGGCGGCAACTTTCTTTACCAGTTTAGTTGTATTTTTTTTTGGTGTGGAGGGCTTCCCTCGAGGAGAACCAACTCGGACTGAGTCAAACCCAGGTCAGAATCATAAGGGCATCCTTTATTGTTTCGTGTAGCACCAACTGAATCAGTTGGCACCGTTTCTTACGAGAAGGTTTTCTCGGCGAGGCCATGAAGTAACGGTCGAGATTCGGGCCATAAATCAAGGTTACTCCGGACGTCTACGTGGCAGTACCTCTGGAAATCCTCCAAGTTCACGAACCTGGCAGAGCTATTCGACTCGGACCGGGAGATGAACCCAAGCACCTCCTCGAACATTGACTCGTCGCACGGGATCGCCAGCGGGCCTTCGTGCGTGAACCCGAACTCTTCTTCGGCTTGTACCAGGAGCTTCTTGAAGATGGGGTGGTTCAGGTACGTGGCGAGCACCACGAACCTCCTGCAACTGGTGCCCACGCAGACCGCAACGTGTCCGGCTGGCACGTCGGACGGTATTCGGCTCGCTGACATGCGGGCCTTGTTGCGCCACCGTCGCAGCATTTGGCGGAGCCTCACAATGTGGCGGATTTTGCTGCTTTTCCCGAGTCCAGCTGACATTTTCCCTGGAAAGTGAAAGATTATTTTGGGTCTGGGTCTTGTGAGCTTCAACTCTTTGTTATTTTTTTCGTGGTTTTTGCTATCGTATTTCAAAAACGTTAAGACTGGAGGGGGGGGGGGGGGGGGATTGGCACAATGGGAAGGAGGGGAGTTATAAACTGATGGGGGTTCGAAATAACCCTTGGTTTTGGAGATAATTACGAGGTTATGTCTGCTGTTTCCGCATAAGTTATTCAAGGGCAATGATTGAAATATTTATTTTGGATATATATTTTCTGTTTTTTCATTTTTATGACCATATTTTGTCAAGTTATCAGTAGAGTAATAATTTATATGCGATATTATCTTTAAGTAATGGTTGTATATGGATTTTAAAAGCGGACTTTTTTTTAATATACAAGTATTTACCATCACACTTGGGTTAGCTTAAGCCTAAAGGAGAGGTTAGGTTCGCTAATAAGACTGGGATTTTTTTTTGGTCATTTTTACCCGACTCTCTCGGTTAAACGTCAACTCCACAGCCTCCTCTCCCGGGGGAAAAAAAACTATATGATACCATGTAGGGAATATGTATTTCAATCATTGACTTGCACCAAAAAAATTTATATTTCTTAATCATTTCAGACTACATATGTTTGTTTTCAATATTTTTCTTGGATTTGTATCCTACTTTTTAACATTAAAATCTTAATATCATAAAAACACGCATTATAATACTATGATTGAACAAAATAGGACCGAATTTGCGGTCCGGTCCTGTCCTGTATTTTTTAAATGCGGACCGGACCTCATTTATTAATATAAATAAAAAAATTTATATTTTTTAATACAAACTATAAACTTAAAAATTTTAATTTTAATCTAAATTAACTCTATATTTTTATATGTCATTATCCCTTCTAAATTAACTTAATTTTTTTTTAAAAAAATAAAACTGGTCCGGACCACTTAAGTTGTCCGGATCGGACCGCATTTGTCTAGACCGGACCGGACCACTTATAATTGGTCCTGTCCGATCCTCTATTTTTGTAGGATCGAAAATCCAGTTTGCAGCCCTATCTAATACAACTCATTATTACCTTTTTTACACACATAAATGCAAGTCAACACCTTCTACACGCATGTCAATAAAGCTCAAACATCACCTAAAAATTCTCAAAACACTTAAGGGTGGGTTTGTGTGGTAAAATTTTTGATATTGGGTTTAGTGTTGATATTGGGTTTAGTGAAAAAGTGAAGAGAGAGGTAATAGTTTATAGTTTTTGTAATTTTTTATATTTTTTTTATAGGAGAGAGAGAGATTATATTGGAGTATTTTATTAGGAGAGAGATAAAATTTTGGGAAAAATTTTACATGCAAACGCAGCCTTAGAATCTTAAAAATTTCACCAAAACAAACATGCCGAGTATTCTAGTAAGTTATATATTTTGTGTTTTTATATACAAAAAAAAAATTATTAGCTTAGTTCTTTCTCAACGAAAACAATAAAAAGATAGCAAAAATAAAATTGGTGTCCTTGAAGAATTCTTCTCGTTTTAAATTTTGAAATACTAGTTGACGCCTAAATATTATTTTTTAATTCCACATTTTGAGAAATCAAGATAACAAAAGTGTTAACAGAACCCAATATAGATATTGGAATTGGAGAACGGTTTTGCTTAACTCTTGGCTGAGATGTTGGAGGTTTAAAGATGTATAAAGGAATACATTGATATCATCGACACTGCTGTGAGAACAAAACATGTTCCTCGAGTGAATGAAGGGAAGGAAAACTAGGACAACTTGTTTAGAAGTAATCCTTTTTTTTCTGATTGGGGCTTATAAATTTCTGTAATTATATTTTAAGGTGAGAATCTTTTCTAAAAATTTAAATTGTTAGGAAGAGATAAACTTTAATATGTTAATTATATTCTCTAATACAATTCATGAGTGTAGAATAGTAAAAATAAATATCAACCACACCACTATGTATCAAAAGTCATCAACTTGAGAAAAAGAAAAGCCTATAAGAAACCAGCTAAAAAAATTGTATAAATGCACCCACAAAAATTTTCAATTAGTCTATGTAGTGAGATTTTTTGTTTTGTTAAAAACACACCCCTCTTTCTATTCATGTTATTTTACTAACAACATATACTAGGCAGCACCAACCACATCTCGCCGCGTGTTCAAGAAAACTCCGTAGTCCATTAGTATACGTGGTTAGTGAAAGAGACATGATTAACAGATAGATGTATTTTTAACGAAAATCTTACCCATTTATCTAATTTGTAATTCTCTTGACTTCATAGACTAATTTGTTACTTTTTTTATATCACGTAAATTTTAATGGGTGCATTTTGGCTGAGAAAAATTCATTGAGCAATCTTAGATGGTTTACAATCGAACCATGGGGCATATGAACTGTCCGTGCGGTATGCTTTTGGCGCATCAAGTCGGAAAATTGAAATTGCAAAACCCACCACATGAACATGCACAGCTGGGGACAAAAGGTTCTCCAACCCTCTCTTTCTCTATTAGTAGTTGAGCCCATTGAAGATGCTCTTTTCTGTTCACTACAAACTACACATTATAAAAAAAATAGGACTCCGAAAGGCAACGATTCTGTATTCTCCCCAACTTGACCATGTCCCATGTGCGAGGCTGCCGCATCTCTCCATTTCTTTATTGTTCCTCAAAGAAACAGCCAAATTGTTCCCTCCTAATCACTCTTTTCAACCCATATTAGCATCTCTCTCCCAATCAAATTCCAGCTTACTTGCTAACCGCATGCCTGAAGTTCTTCGATGTGGGACATCAAACTCAATCATCTTCGTTATTCTCACCCCCAAAGAGATTTTCTGATGTTAGATTTGGGGGCAAGGTGATGGGCCAATTGGGATCCATGGGTCCGCGTTCATGTTATTCGAGTTACGATACATCCCCCCATAACGTCCAATCAGTAAAGGGTACCCCACTTGTCAGGATTTAAGGATCATACCATTTTGCCAAATGGGAAAACAATTTTTTTTTTAAATATCATTTGTGCAACACAGACAGATAACATCCATGAGATATACTTGAATCGTGATAGATACATTATTAATTTATTTTCTTTGTTTGTTTGTTCTTTGAATTTTCATGTTACTTGTTCTCTATAGGGACAAAAATTGCAGGCAGATTTGGGGAATATTTGCGGGATTTATGGGTGAAGGGTAGTTTCGAAATTTTGCGACTCTAACGAGGAAATTTTCAGGTGACGGGTATTTCAGCTTGGGTTTATTATCCACCGCGACTTGAACATGGGAAAAGCTCGAGTTCCTAGGGACACGGATCCCACTTCTGAATGACGTGGCAGCCATCCCATAGTCGGCTTCGATAATGCACGGTTCTCTGGGAAAATCGTTATCCCACGTCAGTGCCAGCGGCTGACATGGCACCGTCTCTCTCGTCTTCGGAGGCATGGCTATTGGCTAAGGGGTCCTTGAGTGGGACCCGTTTCTGAAAGAGCCCTTCCGATTGGGCCAACCGGGCTGTATTTTTCAGAGCGGACAGGAGAAAAGACCACAGTAGTGGAGGGAAGAGACTGCAGTGGTACTTTTGGTAAAGGCCGTCTAGGTTCGGAGCCGCTTAGTTGTACTTAACAGCGCCATGGGCCTCACGGACCCACGGCCCGTCGTCTACTTCGCGTACGGGCAGTTTCCACTTCAAAATATTATAAAGTCCAAAAGTAAATCTTCTAGCGTGTATTGACTCACACCGAAATTCAAGTAATCTCACAGCTAAATAATCGTGGACCATCGGATCTCAGACCATTGAGCAAAACATATCTTACTGACCATTGAATCATGGATCTACCTAAATTACTAGCGAGCTAAATAATCGTGGAGCATCGGATCTCAGACCATTGAGCAAAACATATCTTACTGACCATTGAATCATGGATCTACCTAAATTACTAGCGAGTCATTACCCATGACATGATCAGAGGTTTATAGCCATGTTCTATGTCATCAAGTCGAGCCCACAAATATAGGGTCTCTGTTTTCTATAAATTCTTCCTTAACTTTACACTTAGGACTTAGTCACTTAGGAGGGATATATATACCTTAAGAATCGGTCTGTAATTTTTTTTAGTGCTGGATTTATCATGCTAGATAGTGAGCGATAGACTACACAAAAGGGAGAAAGAAGAAAGACTACGTTGGGGAAACATCAAAGGCTGTTTATCGATTCAGAATGTGGAAGGAGTACGTGTGAGCCCCACGGCCGCAATGTTGCTGCTAAATGATTAAAGCACAATTACTCCCTACCTGGCACATGCTAACCTAGTCTATAGCCATAATATAAGAACTATTCTTTTTTTTTGCGTTTGTGTTGAAAAGAGATGTCTAATCAGCTTTACGCTTTGGATTTTTATCTGGCCCACTTTCGGTGCGATGCTGCCACGTCGTGAGTTCGTGCTTCTTTTAGATTGATGCCACTGTAATTTGTCTGCCACATTTCTTGCTACAGCGAAAGCAGCGAGGATTAATTAAGATCGATTAATCCAAACTTTAAGCGTCTTTTAGCGGAGCCTCGATCATAAGCAAGTACGTACCCATATGGTTATGGTTCTGACTTCCTGCAGATCATCACAAGATGAAATATAATCTGAGGGGATCGAAGGATATCTTCTGATTTAAAATCACATGAGTCGCGTGCTCGATTAACTTTGTGTACTGTTTACGAGGAGAAGCTTATTTAGCTATATATAAATATATATCAATATATATGCCGTGCAGTGCAGTTTGAAAGCGATGACTGAGAGTGCACGTGTAGCACAGTATGCAGCAAATGAGGCCCTAGCAGTCCGCCATTTTATTTGCTGAGGATAACAAAGATAAGCGTTTACTGAAGATTTGATTCACGATTTGTGGCAGAACATATTGCACATGACATGCATGAGCTAGATCAACTTGACTGCATTCAAATCAAGGAAATTATAACACGTGCTAACGATATTAATTAGAGGATACTTAAGATGTGGAGAGCTTTTAAAAATTAAGGGCTGTTGTTCCTTCAGAGTTGAATGCAAGTTTGACCGTATAGGGTTCCGTTGTTTTCTTTTGACCAGTCATCGTGTTCAATTTAACGCCAGTACGTAATATATGAGTTTGTCCGAAGAAAATAGCTACGTATTTTTTTCCAGAGATTGCTCATTGCTCTAGTTTAAAATTCTAGGGTCACATGGGGTGAGTATAGAATGTTGATCAGACAAAAATCCTGAAACTGAAAATACGTACAATACTTTTAGTGATCTTCTTGACTGAGAGCTGAAGCAAACACAGTTCAGTTTGTGTTTGATTGCTCGGACAATATCTTCGATTTCGTGATTTGTGTCGGTGGAGACCGGAGTTGGAACCCCATTGATTGTTGATGGATTGAGGCTAAGTTTCAGATCCTAAATCTTGAATTCATGTTTAAATGAGCTGAATCTTATTTTTAAGTCTTTAAACCCAATAACAGAACATAATACTAACGGAGATCAGAAAAAAAAAAACAAGAAAGAAGAAGATAAGAGAAACTAACGTAGTTTTTCACCCCTCCTCCTCGTCTCTTTCTCCATCTCTCTCCCCAGAACTCGAGGGCCCTTCTCTGAATCACCCAAATTCCTCTTCCTACATGGTGCATTTGCTTCGTTGTGAAATTACGACTCGTTCTACGTTGATCCTTAGGTCCCTTGTTATTGTGCTCTTTGTGCCCTCTCTCTGTCTCTCTAGATAGGGATATTTAGAAGAGAAATTGAAGACGAAACTCGGTTCTGAGTTCTTAAGCGAAATGTAAGCATCTATGTGGCAAAGAGGGACAAAATCAGTCTAGCACCTTAGGATCAAATGAGCTATGAATGCGTTGATAATGGTGGGTGGGGTAGTTGAGGGGAAGATGAATAATAATAATAATAATAATAATAATAGAGTTGCAATTGCAAATTTACAAATGTATACTAAAATAGTATTTTTTACTGTAAAATCGTGCATACGATTCAAAAAGTTAACTTGGTATGTAAACAAAGTGTATCTACGGATGGTTGGGGCAAGTAATAGAGCATTAGAAAATCATGTTTTTTTTAAAAAAAAATTATTTACATATTTCGCTCGGGCATGTTAGGGAACAAGAGGGAGGCATGTTTTAAAGTTAACTTGTTTACATATTTTGCTGGGACACATTAGGGAGCATCAAGTAAGCTTTTAAAAAAAACTTATTTACATATTTCGCTCGGGACACGTTACGGAGCAAGATGAAGGCATATATTAAAATAAATCTTATTTGCCTATTATATTTGGCTCGGGCAAGTTAGGGAGCACGTAGGAGACATGTTTTAAAGTTAATTTGTTTACATATTTTGCTGGGGTACGTTAGGGAGCATCAAAGAAGCCTGTTTTAAACAAAAAACTTATTTACATATTTCACTTGGGGCATGTTAGGAAGTAAGAGGGAGTCATGTTTTAAAATAAAACTTATTTACCTATTATATTTCGTTGGGGCACGTTAGGTAAAATCAAAGAAGCATATTTTAAAAAAATATTCAAAAATAATAATAACAATCTTGCACGAGCGAGCACTCGCGCACAACGAAAGCCAGGCCCTAACAGATGATAGTGGAATTTGACCGCCAACATTAACATTTTGTTTTACGTCAGGACCCAGGTACTAAGCTCGAGCTGCATTTTGACTTGTATCCAAACAGTAAACTATAATAGTGCCATGCATCTTGTACTTGAAACCTACAATAGAAGGGCAATTAATTCTTCACTTCAAATTTGAACGCTTGTACTCTCTTAGAATATGATTAAATTTGTGATAAATCAGTAACAAATACAAGTCTTGGTAGAGCTGAAAGGGCTCTTGGCAAATGGAGGCAGCCTCCATATTTTATTAATTAATTATTGTATCTCAACTACTCATCGACGACTCCATTTGATTGTTATATGTATCAGCGTGACGAGATTTACAACTTAAGCGACCAGATAATTAGGGAGCTAAAACCCATATTTGTTGTAGTGAAAACCACATAGGCATGATAACTACAAATTTTTTTTGAAGAGAAAATAAATAGTAGTATTTTTTTTTTTGAGAAAAAGGTAGAGGGGGCGCCTAACATAGTCTACGCCCCTTAAACCTAACCAAAATATAGTGTCAAGTATTGAGAATTTGAGTTATACTCGCATTGCATCGGTTGAGGATTCTGTCAATAAAAGTGCCCTAAAAAGAATTACTTTATGCAATCTATCTTTGGCAGTTGGCGGGGATATTGGCGGAACAAAGAGTCCAATTGAGCCGATTGCCGAAGATATGCTTAAATATTTAGAGGTGCACTTCTATACTTCCTCCATTACAGCTCTCACCTCTCAGAATGCTTCGCATAATGTCATAATCTATAGTCTGCAACCAATTGTTATTCTATTTGAGCCACTGCATAAAGGGGAAAGCACCTCTGTGAAACTAAAGGAGAATGAAGACAATACAGATAGAGGTGCAATAGCACGTACAATTTGGAACAACCTACGTCAGTCTGTTTCTAGCAAACCCTACTGTGAACATGTCCGGTAATGGAATTCAGCCTCAGGCCGACTGTTTACTTAAAAAAAAAAATCAGCCTCGGGTGAATTTAACGACATGAAACATATACAGCAAGCTGTTGCAGCACCTTAGGTTTTCAGACTTCCTTACATACTCTCTCTCTCTAAATAATGAATTCAAGCATGCTAATCAGACGTCAGGCATTAAGAATAATAAGTAGCATCTAAGCAATCTCATTGACATAATGATATTGGTAGCATATATAAGTACTGCTTGGTCGACCCCTCTCCTCTAGCCACGACATCTACCACTCTTCTGCTGTTCGGTTTCCTTTTTTTGCCGATTTCTACTTGTCATCCGTCATGGGTCATCTCAAATCTCCGCTCGCTTGGGTATGTATTGCCGTTAAACCTTCTAATTTGTTGACTCGTCGCCTATTTGGAGAGTCTGACACGCCTTTAGAGTATGTAACTGAAGTCTTCGAATTTCATTGAATTAATAAAATTCTAGAGTTGTTATGAAAAAAAAAGATAAAAATTTTGGTGGGTGGCATGTGTGGGGTGTGATTACTACTCCATCTCCTAATCATTTCTTAACCATTTAATAGTTTAATTAAAAGCAATGATTGAAAATGATTGGCATAAGTTCGGAATTAGATTTCGATCATTTGAAGGGTATTTTAGCATCAGTACTTTTGCCTCAATGATCATCGGCAAATTCTTCACCGAGTAATATATAGTTAGGGACCACTAGATATTTGTGTTGTGGACTCCCTTCAAATGTCTTTCAAATCCTGCCGTTAACCTCTTCAAGCTCCCATGTATTAATATGGCCGTCACTCTAATAGTATCAATACTATATAAACAGTATCCCTAATCACTTAATCACGATCTTCTGCTATCTTGCAATATTCTCAGGGAAATATATAAATACCAAACTGAGTTTTAACGTTTTTTGTGAAAACTCACCAGGTTTTAAAAATTTTCAAATTGCTCACTAGGTTTATCATTTTTGTATAAAAACTCACTGAACTCAATGTCGTTAGCCCTGTTTAACGAAAAATTCATTTCGTCCAATCACAATATGACATGTGTCACTAAATAATTTAATGGACCCCCATCACGCAACCCATGCCGACGGGTGGAGTAGGTCCACCCATGGCCGCCTAGTTCTGGATGGCCAGAGGTGGAGGGGGAGACCCTCCTCCCCCGAAGGCGCCAAGTGTGGAGGGGGGATTCCCCCTCCATAGTGAACTTGTTTTTTTTAAAAAAATTAAGAATGTTTTTTGTTAATTTTAGATTTATTTTTATTTTTTATTTAATTAGTGACACGTGTCATGTTATAATTGGGCGTGATGGATTTTCCGTTAAACGGGGCTAACGGCATTGAGTTCAGTGAGTTTTTATACAACAAAGATAAACCTAGTGATTAATTTGAAACTTTTTAAAACCCGGTGAGTTTTCACAAAAGACGTTAAAACCTACTGTGTTATATGTATATTTCACATCTTCTCATCTTCTGAAACACAAGCACATGTGGAAGTACTGCTGCCTTTCAAACTCATATAATCTCATATTCGGATCCAGAAGAGATTTTTAGAATCCATGTCTGAATACATTTTCAAAGAAAGAGAGAGGTTGCGATGTGAAAGATAAACCAGAAAAAGATTCTGGGTTTACTAGTCTTTTCTCGTCCACATGCTCTCCAACTGTCATAAAAGAAGGGAGGGTAACAAGCGGCCATTCAGAGAGGAAGAACAAAATAAGGCAGAGAGCTTCTGATATTTCAATGAAGACAATAGTATGGAGCAGGGCATGTTCCAATGCCGGATTATACGGGAAAGTCAGTCGCGGCATCTCCTCTTTTTTCTGATTAAAATAGCAGTCGCTCACATGGGAGGCGGATGGAAGTGAGAATCATTCACCAACCTGAAAGGCCTGCAATATTTTCCCATTCGTCTCTTTCTCCAAAAACTAGCAAGGGTTAGCATTCAAACAGGCTTTTTAAATTCCTCTATCCTCTTTTTAATTCATTTCTGAGAGAACCCATAACTGGTGTGCGGTGGTTTCGATAGAAGCCCGATACCTGTTGATGATTTAGGAAAATATTATTCCACCTACACGGATATCTGTCTTGAAATTTCTTAATAGATTAGCTAAGCATATACGACGGCTACGATATGCAAGTACGTACGTAATTAGTGGTTTAAATGGAATGTACTTTGTCCCTCTACCCCCAAATCCCCCTCAACAATGATTGACAAACAACCAATTAGGTGTCCCAAGATTTTTATGTCTTACGATTGACGAAATCAAGCCCGAGTTTAGGGTTAGTGGCATCTGTTCGACCTAGCTGCTGCAGCTGTAGCATGCATACAAAGAATTGCTATCCAACGCTAAGAATCCCATTTAAAGTTTCATCCTGGACAGTGAGAACACCATCCTAGTTGGTCGATAAAGACCATCTAGCAATAAGTTTGGTGTGTACTGAGTAGCCCATGTGCGGCCACCCGAAGTTTGACCCAAAAAAATATGACCATGTTAAGATTTATGATCGTCTTTTTTTGCTTACTGTTTTAATCTAGACGTTATATAAACACAATAGATTCCAGAATATTCCGAGGAAAAATATCTTGTGGGCTATTTTTTAATTCTTGGGTATTTTCGACGTTCGTGTTGCTCGGATTAAACGGAACATGCCAAGACCTGCTGGCTGTAACTTACTGCAGATTGGTCAGTAATGGACTGGGGTAGCTCGCTTGGGCCGTCAGTTTGTTGCCTTCACTTGGAAAGTGAACCTACTCTAAAGCTTTGAGACAGAACTTTGGGCTTCGGAGATGGGTTAGCGTTGTAGTGCAATTGCTCCTATACCTTAGCATTTAAAGACCAATCAAAACGTACACAATTGGTTTTGGGTTGGTTGGTGGCGGGATATGTCGGGGACAGTTAGTTGTCTTACTTTACAGTATCAAATTTGCATTTTCCACCATTTATACGCTTCCAAAAAAAAAATGGAGAAAGAAACTCATTGAGTGCTAAAAAATTTCGAAAGAACTAGGAATCATGGGGAGAATTATCTATACGTTGATGACAATGGTGGAACTTTACGTGAATTTTGTTCCTGGAAGCTTTTTTCTGATGAAGTGGTACTCCGAGACTCGTCTAGATACTTGCTGTATATCACAAACATTTGGCGTGTTGACATCCTCCTTACTCGCCAAATGAAAACAAAACAATCGTTGGAATTCAGGATAGCAATAGCCAATCATGTGTCTCTTCCCTGCCTTTGTTAAACATATAGCTTCTAGCTGCAAATAGCAAAGTGGTGTGTGTGTGTGTCTAGATAACTCTCTGCTGACAACAATCAGATGTATTTGCATAGTGAGGATCAACAGAGCAATTACATCAGGGCAAGGCACCACCTTTCGTAATGAAAGATCCTACTTTGATTTTACGACTCTTCTTTGATTTTACGTTTCTTTGACCTCTTGATTTGGTCATTGTGCAAGAAAATTAAGAAATACAGATCCCTGGCATGCTCTTCAATTATCGATTCCCCTTCACTTTCTCTTCCCCTCTTTTGACCCCTATAGAATGTCAAAAAGTTAGTATCATGTACACCAGAACTTCTACAAAATACAAATGTGCTTTAAAAAACTTTCAAGTTCTGGAACTCAAAAGGCAAGCTAAAAAACCTGTCAACTAGTGGAACATCTTTAATATGTTTAGCCAACCAGCGAATGCTTCCAGTATTTGCTGGAACTAGAGACCCAGAAATGTGCAGTATTTCCTCGTCAAAACTGCAAGGATTAGCCGTTGATGTGAGTCATGTGATCCATATATTCGAGTGAGGTTTTTTTCTTATGCAATCAGGATACAAGTCCAACATGATACGTATTGCAGTTAGAAAATTGTGAATTTCCCCAAACTTACAACATCTTGAGCAGAAAGTCCTAAAATTCACAGAATATTTGCACTAAATTCAATAAATTCGAACTACTAATAAAGCAACTATGAAATTGATGAACATGGTGCAATCAGTGTGTTGTTGGAGACTCTACGTAATGTATAGCAAGAGTTAGACAAGGGATGATTTGTTAACTAAAACAGATATATCAGTCTGAATAGTAATCTGATCTTTCAAGGAGACACCAATTGATCAACCAACAATTCATCAAAGATCCATAGTTTCAATGAAACTTTCGTAAAATGAAAATAGTAAATGGTTCCCTTAAATCATTTTCATAGTCAACTAGGCAGAAAAGAAGAAACAGACAAATAAGACCTCCTCTATTTTCTTTTTGGGATCTTGAGATTCAAAAACTATAGTCACATTTCCTGTATCTAATTCAGATCTCTGATTTCAAGGAATATAAAATACGATTGAGAACCTCCACAAATTCTTTGGGAATATTGACCCTCAGATCTCTGACAACATACATGAGAGAGAGAGAGAGGGGGGGGCAGAGAGTTCTGGAACGAAGGTCGCAAGGAAGAGTAAGAGGATGAGAAGTATGTGTACAAAAATATGTATTTATGAAACACACATGCATACATGTGTGTATATCTGACACTAAGCAACTACCGTATGTACAAAAGTATGTCACCTCTTTACTAAAAAGCGTATCATGGTTCCAACCTTTATCACATGTCGCTTGTGAGATCCGATAGCATTAGGTCCTCCCCGTGGTTCTAGGGCATAGTATACTATATAACGAAATCAATATCCCAAGTCAGAGATGTAATGCAATACAGAACTGCATCAGCGAAGATCTACTTACGTGTGCATATTCAAATTCTTCACGGATGTCTTCCTCCGTAATGACAGCAAATGAAAAACCAAGAACAACGACATTAATGGATGTTTGCGTCAGTTTCACCACCTTGCCCTCTGGAAGTGACAACAAGAGAAAACCATGAGTGCAGACAACATAAAAGCATATAACTAGAACATGAGGCACGTAGTCGTGGAATCCTAAATGACCTGTGCATCTGGTCCCTCCTAACAAATTCCTGTACAAATAGGGGCGGAAAAAAGAAAGGAAAGCAAACACTTTCCACTTGATAATGAGAAGGGGCATAGCAAAACTACCTAAAAGCATATTTTGCTTCGGTGAAAAAGTTAACAACTTTGCTTTTAATCTCACGCCGAAATAAGGGTGAAGTGCTGGAAGAATCTTTGCAACTTTATCCTGAATTTGGACATCATAAGCCAATACCACTCCATCAAAAGTTTCATTGAACCTGAAATAGACAACGAAGTGGTCACAGAAGCACATTAGCAGAGGCAAAGTTGCTCCGTGTTGATGAGTTCGGAGGATTAAAATCCAAATTCAAATTAGAAACAAATATATCGCACTCAACCATCACAGTAATAGGTCCTGGATTCTTAAGGCAACAAATTTCTAAAGTGCAGAGCTTGTGCTTTTAATAAAGAGAAAGAGCACCATAAATTTTGCAACAAGGATTTGCAGGGTTATGCCTCTTTGAAGCAGGAAAGCAACAAAGCAACATCAACAGAAGAATACTTTAGAAGTCGTAAGGGGCTGCTAAAAATGCAAAGCAATTCGATTGCATAAATGGTGTTTGAGTACCCAAACTATCGCCTGTGAGGACACACTCATAAACCATAATTACTCACTGTAAACCACCGACGGCAAAGTTATTGCCTTAGTATTTGCCACACCAGATCATATTCTCCAGAACAGTCAAATTGCCAAACAAGAGTACATCGACGCGACTCCAATAAAACTTAACTCGGCGAGAATCAATTTACCACGGGGTTTAAGGTCATAAAAGCTAAAAAATAATTAATGACAAAAAAAGAGATAAGGAACAATACTTGAAAAGTAGAGAGCTGAGCTCTCGGAGGACAGCTTGGGGAACTTTGGTGCTCTTCGATGGGTGCACGTAGACTACCAAATCGGCATCCGACACTTTCAATCCCTCCATTGCTGAGCTCCAGATGCTATTAGAACTTGGAACTTATTTTGCAGATATATCATAAACCCCTTTTGCAAAACCCTATTTGGAAATTGAAGGGCTTTACTTCTTCTTTTTAATTGAATGGGCTTTACTTTTGCCTTTCCCGCTCGACGGATGCACGAGAGAAGGCTTTTCTTCTCGTATCTTATGTGGCATGTGCTGTTCAGAACGACAAATGTAACCGGGCTTGAAGTTCTAATGGGCTTTACCCTCTATCGTCAACTCGGTCAAAAAAAGAAACAGAGTATTGTGTCCCTTGGATTTATTAGGCAGAGACTGGGTTGGCCTAAATGGCCCGGATAAAGGGTCGTGAGCTAAGAAAATGTAATATCTATTCTTCTTTTTTTCCCAGGAGGCTTTTCTTCCCGTATATCTTTTTTTTTTTTTTTTCAATTGTCCCTCCCCAAAATTACGATAGGAGTGGTTAACGGTAATGTAGGTGACGGTTTGATAAAAATTATCACTGTCACTACAATTGATGAAATCACATATTTGACATTGTCTTCGCACCGCTAAGACACAATAACCACCATTGTCGGTGACGATACTAACAGTAACAGTTAGACGGTAACCGCTTAAACCGTATAACCATTGAACAAACAAAAATAAGCTTCTTTTGGTCTTTTCATTTTTTCACCGCTTTTGGTTATTTTTCTTGGGCTTTTTGTATCATTAAGACCATTTGATGCTCATATATAAGCAACAAATATTATCATTCAAATATTATAACATGTTTAAATTTCCAACATAATATCATAATCAATAATCATTTCAAATGAAAAAATATCATAACATATTCAAATATAATATCATAATCATTAATACTCATAACAAATATATTAAGTTGCCCAAAAGTCCAATATAATATCATATTCAAACATAAAGACTAAAGTATTTTTTTTAATCATAATAGCAGCACCTTCCATTAATAAAATCAAGGAGGTTGAAAAACCTCAAGAACATGTTCTAAAGGGCGAACCAGACACTCCGAAGAGTCGGCGGGCCAACGAGCAGAGTGACCAAAAGGCCATACAAAGACCCACAAGGGGCAGAAAAACCTTATCAGACAGCAAACTAATATGATTAGCAGAAAAGGAAAGGCAATGGCGAAATATGGTGGCACGAACAGCAGTTGGAGGCGTTCGTCAGTTGGCCGATGTAGAAAGCCTCTCCAGTCGATGTAGATGGCGTCCCCGCCGGTTGTGTTCTTCAAAAACCTCCAGAATAGCGTAGATCTAGCTACCAAATTCGCCGGAAAAAACCTCTAAAAGTGGCCGGAAATGAGGATTTATTGAGAGATCCGGGCACATAGGACAAGAGTAGAGGGGGACGGGAGGAGCTGAATCTCCTCTCTCCGCCGGAGAAGGAAGCAAAATGAGAGAGTCAGGCAGTCACGAAGGTGAAAATTCTAGAGAGAATGCAGAGCCTCTCTCTCTAGAATCCTAGAGAGAACTTTGATCCATAAAGACTAAAGTCTAATAAAAGTATCCAACAATGTACATAAACTAACTAACATATTCCAACAAAACCCAACAAAAATATGTTACATAATCAATAATCATTTCAAGTCTCAACTAAGGGTGATTAACGATAGTATAGGTGACAGTTTGACAAAAATTGTCGTCGTCACCGCAATTGATGAAATCACATATTCGATACCGACACTGCACCGCTAAGGCACAAACTGCACTTTTCGGTTACGGTACCAGTAGAGATGACAGTTAAACCATCACCGTTGGTGCAAATGAGCACCCCTAAATTACGATATCTTAATTCATAGTTTGGCTCTCCAAAATTTATATTTTGACTTCGGTCTTGAAGACAACATTAATCCTTTCGATGGCTCCCTATGAATGGAAACGTCAAAATAGAACTTAAAAAAGGTGATTGGATGGTGTTCATGTACTAATGAGACACAGTTGATGGATTCTACACTATTTAATGTTGTCTATATTTGCTCATACAAAATTTTAGACTGCCTAAATTTTTTAATGAAATTCATATGTTATGTCCATCTTTCTTCCAATTTTAATATATATAAGTAAGAAAATTTCTGAAAATTTCAATCTGTTTGAGCTAACAAATACTATCAGACGAAAAGTACCCTGCCTGCTCACTGTTTGGGCCGGTTTTTTTTTTTTAATGTATTGTTTTTATCTTGGACTTGGAGAGGAGTGGTAACAGTGGTTCCTCTTAGAAGGTAGGTCCAGTCTTTAAGTCGTATACGACCCTTTGCGACATGGAAAGGGCCGGAGGCCCGGAGAGAAGGTCCTCTCTCTTGGGGGCCGGCCTTTTTAAACTAAGCTGTTCCATCATTAGATAAGACTATTGTCCCTCAGAAAAAAGGGATAAATGTAAAATTGATTCATGTGTTATTCATAAAAATCGATTTAGTCCCTATGATATGAAAAACATCGATTTAGTCCTTGTGAATTCAGAAAGTGATAAGATCAATCTTTGATGGAGGACCAATAACAAACGAAAATAGAATCACAGAGACTAAATCGATATTTTTCATATCACAAGAACTAAATCAATTTTTAGAGGAACTGATTTTCCATTTATCCCTCCAAAAAAAACATAAGACTATTGTCCAAACTTTCCTTCTCCCCGTTTTCTAAACTTTCCTTTTCAAATATTTTACGAGGCATATCTTTATCTTTCTCCAGTCAAATCACATCTACCAACTTATAGTCTACTTTTCTAGAGTAGGGTTTATTGCGAGTGGATTATGTTACGAGAGCAGAAATGCATTGCTTTTTCAAGCTGAATACCTTAAATGAGATAACAAGGGGAAAAAGGAAAAACCCTGTAAACGTAAGTACCAACGCTAACGGGTCCAAGTCAGGCTATTGAAACTCTCGTCTGCGTAAGTGGCATCTGGGTTAGAACTAAGGCCGACTGAGATTTGGGAAAGCAGATGGTTTCTGCCATTGTTGCTCTTCGATGGAGGGCACAAGAAGAAGACTAATCAGCCATAGAAAAAATGACCTTTTAATGGGATGGGACTGGAAAATCCAATTTGGCGAGGGTTTGAAAATGTCCCTCTCGAGGCATTAGCTACTTTTGATGACTTGATAGGTTTGGTTTGTTCGTATAGACTTTGCTCATCAAATCCGAGTTCATCTCTAATGTCAACAAAGAATGCTCATCCTTTCTAATGGCCAGTGCTGTAGGGGAATCTCAATTACTAGAGTGAGAAACTTTGCAATAAAAATTGCCCTTTCCTCCCCACTCTTCTTTTCATCGAAAAGCCCTCAAAAGGAGCCTCGAATCTCGGCCCACACCCACAGAGTCCAAAGACATGAGAATGACTGCATGAATAATATCAATCGCGATACGACAGAACCAAAAATTAAGAAAGAAAAAAAATAATATCAGATAAAAATGTGGGTTGGTGGAGAGACTAGAAGACAAAATGGAGTTCTTTCACATCAGAAGGTTCAGAGGCAAATGTCCCCTTAAATCCCTACAGGCCACTCTGCTTCCATGTTCCCCTCATACCACGCCTGTTCTTGCGTTCTTTCTTTCTCTTTTTCCTGAACTGTTCTTAGGTTCTTTCACTCTCAATATTATCACGTGTGGACCCTCACCCCTCCAGTATGCATATTTTTTGTACCCTTTCGGAAATGTTCAAAATTTTCTCGATTAATGCTTTTGTTTTCATCTTAATAAAAATGTTATAAGGATCTCCATAATAATGTCAATCATTAGTTTGTTCTGGAAAGTTTCACCATTACCTGGTCCATCTTCCTCGCAGAAAAATTTCATTCAATGGCCATGATGGGGGCACTAACTTTGTTGGCTGACGAGCTTTCTCTTCTTGCCAATACCCATTTCCAAAATTTCGAGGTGTATAGTTATAAACGGTGTCGCTTCGTTTGTGTTTTGCATTTCCTTTTCCTCCCCCCTTAAAACTGTCTGCTGCTGTCTGTTTCCATTTTCGTTGGGGGCTCTCTGGAGAGGGGAGAAGCTGTAGGATTGGATCACGAGGGATCGTTGGGAAGAACGAGTGCATGTTCGAAACGTGGCAAAGATCGACGGTGCTTAGAAAACTTGAACAATCATGGAAAGTAACGAAGTTAAGCTAGGAATTAACTCCTGGATAAGCAGAGAATTCGGGAACAGTGCGCGCCGTAGAAAGTTGAATTCTGACCCCGCGTGCCGCTGGAGTTCGATGTCAGATTGGGACCGCCAGATCACTTTCCTCGTCCAGATGAAGGCACGCGCAAGACTGCGAGAGGCATTATTCTTTCCTGTAAACGGCTAGGGCTGCGTTTGCGTCCAAAAATTTTACACACTTTAAAATTTTAACACAATAAAAAATTACAATATAATCTCTCTCTCCCATTAAATCACTATTATTCACTACAAAAAATATAAAAAATGACCTCTCTCTTCACTTTTTCACTAAACCTAATACCTAAAATTTTAACAACACTAAAATTTTGCAACACACCAGTAACCATAATACCATTGTACTTATTCACACGTCACTTGTTCCATTAATAGAAAGTATATCAACAAAAATAAAGTTTTGGAAACTATGTTCCTATTTAACCCAAGATAATAAGACATGTTGCTATCATAATTATTAGAATACAAAAAGAACACGACTACGTTTTTTTATGATGTCAATATTGATATAATATAATAATTATAAAATAATCTATCTCTTCTCATTAAATTATATATTTTATTAAAATAAATAAAAAATATTTACTCAAATAAATTTTCTACTCACTTTTTACGAACTCACCTTTTTTACAGCTATAGTAAAACCACTTTCAAAATTTTAACAAGCAAGCAACAACTTTGTAAGCTTATCTTACAAAATATATGTATCGAGAACACAAAGACAATACAATTTGAAGAAAAAAGGCAACACAAATAGTGGAAAATATGACTGACTTTTTGTACACACTTGTTGATATTGTGTCCACCCATTTATCAATTCATTTTAGCATTTCTGTATTATTTCCATAGTTACTAAAACGAATACGACTCACTTTTTCATCAACGTAACTCACTTTATCTTAATTTTTTTGGATTAATTATAATTTTTATCTTCAAAATATCACTCGATTCTTAAATACCTTCACAAATCTCAATTTGTTACAACTCATCTCCGCAAATTATATTTCTCATTGCGATTTCATCTCCAACAACTTGTTATATTAAACAGTTTTCGTCCCATGTAAACAATACATTACTTTCTCCTTGCTTGAAATGATAAATTTGATAATATCCATTCTAAATAAGTCAACTTTTTTTTAAATAACTAATTACATATTATTTTTTGATTCTACAAATTACTAGAAATACCGTAGAATATTATAGAGCACTCAAATGAAGGTAAAATTATCTTTTTTAACTTAAGGAGA
This sequence comes from Myrica gale, assembly GCA_963930655.1. Lineage (NCBI taxonomy): Eukaryota > Viridiplantae > Streptophyta > Magnoliopsida > Fagales > Myricaceae > Myrica > Myrica gale. The sequence goes on along the minus strand of OZ005609.1, from coordinate 7,475,355 downwards.
ATGTCATATGTTTGTTACGCGTGATAAAAATCGTTCCATATAATGACTCCAGTTGATTGAGAGATGAAACTGTAATAAAAATTATAGATTATGAAGGTGAATTGTAATGCATTGAAATTTGTAAGGTATTTAATAATCGAATAATAATTTGAGAAAGAAAATTGTAATTATTATTTTTTTCTTCAATAATTAGAATCATTAAACTGTTAAAAGATTGTCTATGGTCTTTTGTTTTAATTTAGCTCCAATTCAGCCGGCGCAATAGTCAGTTAGATTATTTAGCTTTCTTTTTAGTTTTTTTTCGATTTATTTTTGTCATTTTCCCCATTTTGGGCAGATACGTGTGGCCGGAGGGAAGGACGTGGACCCTGAATCCCGATACCGCAGACTATTTGGCCTTTCTAATTTCTTCAAGGGACAAAAAGGGCAAGGTAACGGTTTAAAACGGCGTCGGCTTGGCTTACCAGTACGTGCTTGTCAGTTGTCTGTAAAAACGGTCCATTCCGACCAATCCATCCTAGGCTTGGCTGATGTATCACGAAGACAAAGCGAGTAAAAAAATCTTTCTGATGTCGGATCTCAGATACGTAGTCCCACGTGGCACCGCTTGCCGCGGTCAGACTAAAGTTTTGGAAAAAGATGGGGGCCACAGTGCAGTAGCTTATTTTTGTCCTTATGTGGATCATATAGTAACGCAGATGGAGCCTATGGTGGGGATGCGTGACGGTCTTGCGTTCCCGACCATGCAACAGTGCGCACATGCCCATGAAATAGTGGCCAATACATCATATTCCTTATCGTGTACTCTGGCCTGATCCATTGAAATTATGGAAAGCTCACAATGTTCACGATTCGCAGATACTTTCCAGACGAGCCCTTTCGAGGTACCTACTATTTTTACGGTAAAGTTCTCTTTTGAGGGAAGAAGTGCAGGGTCATCTCACTGTCTATTGCCTATACAAATAGAAGAAAAACAAACCTTTACATTGAATGCAAAGATGTTGGGTAAGTTAATGGAATAGTCTTTTTTTTAAGTGATTAGAGATATTCATTGTACCCGATTTTTGTGACCTGAGATTCATACGAACTTAGTCTAATTACAAAAAAAAAAACTCGAGAACAGCAAAATACATACACTTAAATCGGTACCACATTCTGTTTTATTGAAATTAAAAAAATTGCTCATAGACATAATGATTCAAACTTAGGCCCATGCCACTAGATATGGTTTGTGAGGAGTACAATGAATTATTCAAATTATTGAACTATAGTGTTTGGGCGCAGTCTAATGGGATAATTTACAAAACGAAAGGCTCGTAGAAGGACTTGAGCCTTGAGGAGGATGGAGGGTGTCCAATTGCCTCAAAGCACTGCATAAGTATGAGTGGATTGTGTTAAGTCTTAAAAAAGCAAATTCTTCTTCTTCTTATATTTGTATTGGGAGAATATAAAAACTTTAAATTGCATATGGATAAAACGTGTGTATCTATATATATATATATTTGATTTGATTTGATGCCTCTAAATTGCTATAGGAGTAAGCCACAGGCGGAGGCAAGGAGGGCAAACCGGGGCCACTGACCCGGTTGGCTCCCCCCAAATTTTTTTTTTTACATGTAAATTTTTTTTATTTTTTAAAACTTGTCCCCCTTAATACCCATTGAATTTCAATCTGTCCCCTTTAGCTCAAGCAGTCCAAATTAATTCCTTTGACTTTTCTTAGAAATTTGCCCTCCATTGATTATATCGCTGGCTTCGTCACCGGAGTAAGCAGTATGCTCTCCTCTTTCTAAAAGCCAAGATCATATCCGTATGCCCTAATCGGACAATACTTTAGTCCACCCCAATTATGCATAGGAAGAATCTAACCATAGGGCTCAGAAAAAAGGGGAAGAATCTAACAGTTGACTAAGTCTGCTTCTGGCTACGAGTGCACTCCTTCCTGGTTGAACTTAATTGATTAGAATAAGAGATTACTATAAGCATTTCTTGAACCGCAAAGTAACTTTTGAGATTGTGTAAGGGCAGAAGTACTGTTCTGATCTTAGGGCAATGCGACTGCGATTCCTCTTTGCAGACAAGGAGTTGGCTATATTTAGAAAAAAAAAAGAGTTGGCTATGGAAGCGTGCGAAGAGATGCGAGGGAAAAACTCCGACGAAGTGGAAGACGGAAACGGCGCCCTGACTGCCCAGTCAGCACTGCGACACGTGTCAGATGAGTTAGCGTATGCTTCCTGGCTTATTTGTCGTGAACCACGCGCGTGCCGAACGGGTCAAATACCAGACGCAAAGAACCCAAGAAACCCCTCATTTTTTTCCCTTTTTATATTTAACCAATAAAAATAAAAGGAAAATTTCATTTTGGTCACTAGATTTTTAGCCTCTTTACGATTTGGTCATTGAGAATTGTTTTTTCAGTTTTTAGTCACTGAATTTAACTTCACTTTAATAAAAAGTATTTTTGTTAGATGATCGTCTAATGACTAACGGAGATTTTGTCCACGTCAACCTCCTTCCAACATCAGCAACTTAAAAATATACAGTGTACGTGAATTTTGTCCCTACCTTCAGACATTGTTGTCCACAAAACAATGTCACTCCAAGCACCGAAATGTTGTTGTCCAATCCCCCACAATCAACCTGCAATGAAAATGACCACCAACGCCTCTTCAAAACGGTGTCGTTCTGCTGCATTCACCACCGAAGCACAATCTCCCACGTTTTTCACACCGAAGGTAAGCACACTTAGGGCAAAATTTTACTGAGCTCTCGAGGGTTCGATGAAGCAAGCTGCCTTTGTCTACAATTCAAAAACGTGCTCATATGTTTGATTGCGTCTTCAAAATGATGCGGTCTTTAAAATTTCTTCTTTTTTTTAAGTATTGGGAGGTCTCCGGGGATATCGTAAGTGTGTTGGGTCTGCACGTTAGGAAACACTGCGTTTTGTTTGGCAAAAGCGTGCTTTTCATGCTCCATTAACGGTGAGTCGTTTATGGTCACGTCTATTTATATCTGGCAGAGAGACTGACGTGGACAAAATTCCCGTTAATCATTAGACGATCATCTAACAGAAGGATTTTTTATTAAAGTGGGGTTAAGTTCAGTGACTAAAAATTGAAAAAACAATTCATTACGACCAAATCGTAAAAAGGTTAAAAACCTAGTGATCAAAACGAAATTTTCCAAAATAAAACTCGTATTTGGAAATTTGACCGAGCAGGTGAAAATAGGGAGCTAAGCTCTTCTGAAAAAGCGCACAATGTAGGGAGAAAAGAAGAAGAGTAGGAGGACTGCAAATCATCGTAATCCACGTGCTAAAATGCGCCACCTTGACATTCTTTCCTATCCTAAAAAGAAATCTCCAACTCCCTCCCTCTTTGAAAACTCTCGTCTCTTTCTCTCTCTGCCTGCTTGAGCTTTTGTTGTACTGTTTTCGTGTTATCATAGTATTGCTCTGCCTTTTCCATTTCCTTTTTTAATATTTCTTCACTCTTTTTAAATCTTCCAGTCTGCGACGGAATCGCCCGGATACAGAAGTGTGTGCGCAGGTTAAGAGCTAGCACACTCTTTCCCGTTTCAACCAAAAAGAGAGAGAGAGAGTCAGAGGCCTTTTCTTTTTGGAGTTGTTGATTGAGGGAGGGAGGCAAAGCGGTGAATCAGTGAGATGATTGGGTGGCGGGTTCATCGAAAGGTCGGTTTCTTTTGGAAGATAAAAACAAGCTCTCAATTACAGTACAGAGTGAGGGCCACTGATGCTTTGGTCCGCGTGCTTTGATGCAAACTGATGGGTTTTTTTCCTCTCTTTTCTTTACCCTTTTTCGCATGTGCATCAAGGCCCACCTCTTAGACTTGCAGTGCCTTTTTACAGTTTTTGTTCCTTGATTTTGGATTCTTGGTGGGGTGTGGTTGGGGGCTCAGCTCTGCTTTCGTGCCCGGTTGGATTGTTTGCTCTTCTCGGTGTATCTCTAATATGGCGAAGGTGGTCGATCTTAATTTCACATCTTTCTGAAGGAAAAGTAATGAGGGGGAGGTAACATGAGGAGGGGTCTGAAAAATTCTTGGACTTCGATGAAAAATGAAAATTTGCTCCTTGGAACCACGGGGTTTTGGAAGTTGAGATTGTGAGTGTTGCGTTGAAGACGTAAATGTGGCACACGTGATGGGCTGTGTTGAAGAGAAAGTCATGGTTGGGAAGTTAACTAGTGGGGCAAATACAAGCCTATTCGAGGAGATGAAGTTCTTAAAGGAAATGCAGGATCAGCCTGGTTTGTTCCCTTTCACAAAACTCTACCGTCTATTATGATTTTTAGAACTTAGAAGTTTGCCTTTGCTTCTGGCCTGGAAATTTGGTTAGTGAAAGTTGGAGCTGCGGAAAAGGTGGAATATTTTTTACATGTGCTCCAAGTTCAGCCCATTTAACACATTTCATGACACATCAACAACGCATTTTCTTTTTCATTTGGTGAATGACTCATAAATGGTTGCATTTGTATTTTCCATAAAATCGTTCAAGATTGTGTCTTATTTAGGATACGTACTGGTTGATTTCAGGGGCCAGGAAAACCATAAACTCCGAGGTATGGCACGCCTGCGCCGGGCCCCTTGTTTCATTGCCTCAGGTGGGGAGTCTGGTGTACTACTTCCCTCAAGGTCATAGCGAGCAGGTTTGCATTTATTTCCCTCACTTCTGAGTACCGACCTCTGAAGAACTAACTACTCTTTTCCTGCCACGTCCTTCTTTTAATCTTTCCACTTTCTCAGTTCTGTTAATGCCTCGTGATGCGCTGGTAGGCCGTAGGCTCTTTAACCTGCTAGTATAGAATACTTGGTGACATTCGAGTGTGGAAGTCAAAATATATCAAAATGGTCGTAGAGGAAGGGGAAAGTTCTTGTATAATGAATTTCCTTCAGGTGTTTTTTAAATAACTCTGGGCTGCCGTTGAGTCCCTGCTGGATAAAACCTTGTTTCAGGGCTTCCAAGGTGGCCCTGTTGACTTCAACAGTTAGCAGAAGATATCGGTTTGAAGAAAAATTTTGCAGTAGTTTTTCTTCACCTCAAATTTATCTTTCTCGAAAGAAAGGCCCATTTGCAGGCGTTGGTCACTTTTTCACCACTAAGTGGTATGAAAGCTGCAAGGATGATATCATTTTTAAAAAAAAAATGTTATGTGGTTAATAGACGCCACATTCTCAGTATACAGGAAGGAGAAAGGGAAGAATTTGGAGACTATCAGCGACATATTCTAGTAAAGGTTATATTTATACCAAAGGATCAGGTTGCTTCCTAAGGAAGTACTCCTGTATTTCAGTAAAAGAGCAGCTATGACAGCTCACAAGGTAGTAGGAAATGTAAAGTACAAAATCTCACAGTTAGAGGCAGCCAACAACATGGCAGGCGAATCCATATTTTATATGTATCCAAGATTATGATTTACAAATCTGATTTGTTTACACTTGGACTTGTCCACTTGAAATGCTGCTATTTGCCAAATCATCATCTTATGCTGTCATATATGCCAGCTTTCTTCGTTTCATTTGAAAGTTCAGCTTTGCGTGGCTTAATGGAAAATGTAAGTGTTAATGGATGATTTGTGTCTTATCTGGGCTTCCTTCATTCGATCAAATTAGGCATGCATAATTTTTTTCGGGAGGCATTAGGATTGAACTACTGAACTTTCAAATGGGCGAAGCGTATAATTTAGGCTTGTTTCCATAAAAGTAATATCTCAAAAATGCATTTGAAGCATGACAGGAGCCTTTTGGAATTGATTTTCCAGATATGTGGGCGACAGCTTCTGTGTTGAATTTTGCTGCTTATCCCTATTAACTGATAAAATTATCGTATGTTTTGTTTGTTGAAACAGGTAGCTGCTTCCACTAAAAGGACGGTAACCTCACAAATTCCCAACTATCCGAATCTCCCTTCTCAGTTGATGTGCCAAGTTCAAAATGTCACATTGCATGTATGTATTTCATGGGTGATTATTTGCTTCTTAATTCTGTCCAAATGGATGCCATTGCCAAAATAACATTAGAACATCTATGATTTTATCTTTTCTTTACATTTCCTGATAGGCAGACAAAGATACAGATGAAATTTATGCTCAAATGAGTCTTCAACCTGTTAACTCTGTAAGTTGCTAATAAATTTTGCCCAGAACTTTTCACGTTTATTAGTGGAGCTGAGTGTAAAGAAAAAGACAAACAAAAGAAGAGTCATTGACATTGTATAATGAGTCCAATCAAGAATTAATGTCTGCCTCAGGAAAAAGATGTCTTCCCTGTACCAGACTTTGGAGTAAAGCCCAGCAAACATCCAAGTGAGTTTTTCTGCAAAACTTTAACTGCAAGTGATACAAGCACACATGGTGGCTTTTCGGTCCCACGCAGGGCAGCAGAGAAGCTCTTTCCTCCATTGGTGAGGATTTAGAACTCTTTTAGCTTTGAATACCTTTTTCAGTTATTATATAGTCAATGTATATTTTATACACATTCACATTTGAAGCACTACATGTTCCAGGACTATACAATGCAACCACCAACCCAAGAACTTGTTGTCCGGGACTTGCATGATAACACCTGGACATTTCGCCACATATACCGTGGTAAGGATGCTGATATTTGTCTCTAGTTGGTAGTATTACTCTAGTCAGTATTACTCTGGTGGAAAAGGTTCAAGTTCTTAGTTCTTTCTTATCTTTTAACTATTACCATTTATGCGTCTTCATTTCCATTCTGAATAGTTTTGATTAATATTTATTTCTTGACAATGGATTCGATTTGTTTTATTGAGAATTACCCATTACGTTCTTTTGTATAGGGCAGCCAAAGCGACATCTTCTCACAACTGGATGGAGTTTGTTTGTTGGTGCAAAAAGGCTTAAAGCAGGCGATGCTATCCTTTTTATCAGGTATATGGTTCTCACATACCATGCTGTCTTGTGGTGAAATAACATGGGGCTTTTTTCTTGCCTCTTCGCATCCTGTAGAAATTATGGAAAGCCCATAGCTAAAACCTGGATGCTATCTCCTGTTGGTACATGTGCTTTGCATTTGGCATGATATGATTCCTGAATTATTTTCTTGCCTGTTATTTGATCAGGTTATTGCAACTGTTTTGGGAAATAACTGAGCTAAATATAGCCTTAAGTATCTCCATTCCTAAATCCTAGCATACGTTTGGTAATGCTAACTAGACAAGTAGACACTTTGGTCCGCAGTCCATAAAAACGTTAATGTCCCAACTTTGCTCACCTATCTCATATTTTCATGGCGTGTTGAGATTTCTATGATTTTTCAGAGCTCCAAATCCACGAAATAAGGGTAGCCATCCTAAAACTCAGCTAAAATATCTTGCCAATTCACTGTAGTTAAAGTTTTACATAAGCTTTACCATTTTCTTTTTTATTCAACTCCACTAACTCTGACCTTATTATTGATTGCTATCTGATTGTGCCCTTTTGATATTGTTACAAGGGATGAAAAGTCTCAGTTATTGGTTGGTGTGAGGCGTGCCAACCGTCAGCAAACAACATTACCATCATCAGTTCTATCCGCTGATAGCATGCACATTGGTGTCCTTGCCGCCGCAGCTCATGCTGCAGCTGACCGAATCCCATTCACAATATTCTATAACCCAAGGTTCTCTTAATATGCATTTTTTTCACCTTATTGTTCTTCCTTTGTTCGTTTTGCAGATTTCTGGATCTTTTATCCACTTCTTAACCTTGCCTTGCTTTCTTCTTATTTGTAGGGCATGTCCTTCAGAATTTGTCATTAATTTGGCTAGATACCGTAAGTCTGTCTATGGGACGCAGTTTTCAGTTGGAATGAGGTTTGGGATGATGTTCGAAACAGAGGAGTCGGGCAAGAGGAGGTAGTTCTCTGACTGAATCCTCTTACATAATTAATCACCATAGGACACGGGCCAACTATTATCCATTTAGAATCTACTAGATAGTGGAATACATGACATTTTCTGCTTGACAAAAATACAATGATATTGCAGTGTTCTTGATATACGTTAACTTAATGGTCTGTAAAAGCAGACGGTAGTTGATGTGTTTATTTCTTTCCTACAGGTATATGGGTACCATAGTCGGTATCAGCAACTTCGATCCACTGAGGTGGCCTGGTTCCAAGTGGAGAAATCTTCAGGTGGATCATATACTTCACTTGTATAACCAAACTATTCTTCCAATTTCATTCTAGTTGTTTATACCTATTAGAAAATGGGAGTTAGTTGTCTTTTGATAGTTTACCTATTGAACTTTGAATGTCCATCTTATAAACAGGTGGAGTGGGACGAGCCAGGATGTTGTGATAAACAGAATCGTGTTAGTCCTTGGGAAGTAGAGACTCCTGAAAGTCTCTTCATTTTTCCTTCTTTGACTTCAGGTCTTAAAAGACCATTACACACTGGACTTTTGGGTTAGTTTGCCTTCAGTGTTTTTGGGTGTCCAAGTTTGTTAGATATCTATCTTATTCTCATTTGCTATGCTACCAGGAGCAGGAGCTGAATGGGGACAGCTGGTTAAAAGACCCCTTCTCCAGGTTCCTGAAAATGGAAATGGTGATTTATCGTACTCGATATCTAATCTGTGCTCAGAAAAGCTGATCAAGATGCTACTGCAACCGCAAATTATTTACCATCCTGGAAAAGTTTTCTCTACTCTGCAAGAAGAATCTGCTACTAAGGTAGAGCCATTACAAGATATGAAGGCCATGCTGGGCATGACTGACCAAAAATCTCAGCATATCTTGACAGAAGGTATATCCCTAATTCAGCCTCAGTCATTCCTTGAGCAACCCGATATCATAAACTCAAACTCATCACTTAAAGCAATTTCACCTGGAAAATTGCACCCGCTACCCGAATTCGAAAACCAAACACTGGCCAGAAGTAATACTGAAAAGCCAGATTTAGAACCTGACATTTCAGCAGATGAGTTAAGCCAAATGACCCCAACAGGAGGGTGCAATGAGAAAAAACTGACTGCTGGCCCTGTAAGTCTTCAGAACCTTGTAAACCAGCCAGCATTCATTAACCAGAACCGGGAGCCATTACAATCACAAACTAGTTTGTGGCCTGTGCAGCTGCAATTGGAATCATTGATCTACCATCCCCAACAACTTGATGTCCCCCAATCTGATTGTTCTAATCTAAATGGCTTACTTCCACCCCTGGACCCTGATGAATGGAAATATTACCACTCTTGCCAACCTCTTGGAGGAATGTTTAGATCACCTGGACCTCTATCTGCATTTGGATTGCAAGACCCTTCAACATTATTTTCTGAAGCAGTTAATCCCATTTTACATTCAATGGGTCAGGAAATTTGGGATCATCAACTTGGCATTCTATCCCAAGCTGATCAGCTCACTACATTTTCTCACCAAGACCCATGCAACATTAATGATATCTCTAATTCTAGTGGTTTAAGAGATTTGTCAGATGAGAGCTACAACCAAAGTGGGATTTACACCTGTCATAACATTAATGCTAATAATGGTGGAAGTGCTATGGTAGATCCTTCTGTTTCAAGCACCATTCTGGATGACATATGTACTATGAAGGATGCGGATTTCCAGAATCCTTCGGATTATTTAGTAGGCAACTTCAGTTCTAGTCAGGATGTTCAATCCCAGATTACCTCAGCAAGCCTAGGAGACTCTCAGACTTTCTCTCGGCAAGATTTCCCAGACAACTCGGGAGGTACATCCTCAAGCTTTGTGGACTTTGATGAGGGCTGTCTTTTGCAGAGCTCATGGCAGCAAGTAGTTCCACCTGTGCGTACCTATACAAAGGTACGAACTCCATTTAAGTTATGAAATATTTACTCCATTTATAGCGTGAACTGGACATTTATTTGTGACATGTAGAGTTCTGAAAATGCACATGTTTCTGGATCACCACAGCTTCATGGCATATCTGATGCCCTGACTCAGATTTCCAAATCTTTGAGACTGGTGCACTGACTGAATCAGATTTGAATCTCATTCTTCCAAGTTATTATCTCCTGAATTACAACTCTCTGCGCTTTTTCCTTGTGCCTATTCTGGAGGTGCTAGATTTATACAAATCTGACCGAGGGCGATGAATTTGGTTGTGGCAGGTTCAGAAGAAAGGATCTGTTGGCAGGTCAATCGATGTCACTGTTTTTAAAAACTATGATGAACTATGTTCTGGAATTGAGTGCATGTTTGGTCTGGAGGGGCTGCTTAATGACCCAAGAGGTTCAGAATGGAAATTAGTATACGTGGACTATGAAAATGATGTTCTACTCGTTGGGGATGATCCTTGGGAGTGAGTTCTGTTTCTTCTATTTGATGGTTCATCTGTCGCACATGCATTCTCCGCTTAAATTTTCATTTTAGGAGCAACTCACCGCAATTACACATGCACTCTGTGCAGGCAATTTGTTCGATGTGTACGCTGCATCAAAATTTTATCGCCTTCAGAAGTTCAGAAGATGAGTGAAGAGGGAATGAAGCTTCTGAACAGTGCTGCAATGCAAGGTGTCTAGCAGGCATGTTTGACACTAACTTAACTGCAAATCATCTACAGATTACAAGAACCCGATTAGCTGCAGTGTCGGGGACTCTCAGCTTCTTTGGGCGTAAGTATTCTTGTCCTAAAAGGAACATAACCTCGACCATGGCCTCTTGATGTGGGTATATCTTTTACTTGCTCTTGCCTTTGTAAAGGTGCAATGTGCTGTTTGAGTTGAGTCAGTCACATTTGCAAGAACATGAAATTAGACGTGGAACCTGTCTAGGATGATCGACATTATGGTTGACGGTGAACATGAAAGATTAGTAGATGGTTGCAAGCCATTGCAAAATCTGCAGGTGGGTCAACCAACCCCCTGGCCAGACCCGCTTCACCACATGCGACAGCTCTGCTATGTGTCTCATAAGGGGTTTTGACTAGATTTCCCCCTGATAAGCAGTTTCCCTGTGCTGAGCTGGGCCAATATAGAACCCGACCCTAGTCGAAAGGCCTAACAAATGTTCAGGGCCAACTCCATACTGTAGTTGCTACCAAGCGATGCTCTAGCGCCACCTTCCGAAAATTCGGAACGACCCATTTTTCCGGAGTACATATGTAGGGACGGCAATAACGACATCGTTTGACAGCTCTGTAAATTCAACGTCCGAAGAAAATCAGCTCCAGGCGACGATGCCACAAATATCGAGTTTTTAAGGCTCAGAAGCTAAATAATTACTATTTTTTTAAAGAATATCTTCAAGAAAAATTGAGTACTTTTAAAAGTGAGAAATGAAATTTGAAGTCTTCAATTATTCATATCTTAGTCCAAGCTATGGCGAGAGTTGGCAAGAAGAAAACAATGCAACAAATGTAGGTACTCCCAAATAATTAATCATGTCTTGGTCCAAGCAGGAAGGAAAGCCATAGAAATATAGAATAGACACCACTTGCTTCCTCATGGAAGAGGGAAGAAAAGTGCGGTTCCTCTTTTCTACCTCATTCTCGGATCCTTCGTTGACGCAATGGAGAAAAGATCCCAATACAGATGAAGAAAGTGGTACGAAAAAGACAGTAGATAAGTAAGCAAAAGCTAAAAGAAATCTGAATTTTTGAGGTGGACCAATAGTTTAACTCATACGCCTCCACCATGTGGGTTGGTTGAAGTGCCCCAATTTCCTTTCATGGTGGCGCGAGTAACAGGCCAGTCGCCCTCTCTCAGTCTACTGCCTCGCTATAAAAAGAGGTAATGTAGAAGATAGATGTTTATGTGTCTACGTTGGGGTTCGAACTTCGAAGTGTATTTGTGGCTTTTGTTATCAACATTGCCTACTGTAACGAAGCTTTTTCAGAGGTTGATTAGTTTTCGAAGGAGGAACTCCTTGCTCTGATCAGGTACTCCGGATTACAAGGCACTGCAAGTAATTTTCTGATTGACTTCACGGTTTACACTGATTAACAGGTCGGGGACAGGAGTCAAATAGATGTTGTGGGCGCTGATTTTTGAATTAGCCAAATTCTGTACACAATAGTCCAAGTTAATGATCATGGATATCGCGTTTGGATTGAGGAGACACAGCTGGTAAGGTGGCCTGTGCACGATACTAGAAAAACTATATATTGCTAGCTGCATATGGCGAGGGGCTCTGAATAAAACAGACTATGATTTATGCACTCTTAACTTCAGGTAGTGCAAAAAGAAAGCAATGTTTCGTTCCTACAGAGATGATTGCTGGTGCAAGGTCAAACATCCCACGAACACAAGCACTCTGCTCATCTTGAAGAGCAAATAACCCCTCTTGAGTGGTTTAACCTTTTGAATATAGTCACCGCAAATATTATTGGCAAGTAATTCTCTGACATCTTATTGAATAATCATGTTTACGCTAATCTTTAGGATATCATATAAGGCGCCTCTTGATCCAACTAGAAACATTACTCAGGGAGAACATATTTGAATGCTAAAAACGAAAATAATCGAAAATGAAATACACAAGACCAAAAATACACTATGATTCTTTCATCTCCTAACAATTAATAGGCCAAATAAACAAGGTAAATACTATCCCTAATGTCTTGAATAAGAGATATAAAAGCCTTAAAACTACATGACATATTATCCTTCACTGCCGATTTGCAGTTGGGAAATAATTCCTCAAACTTATTCTGCAATTGAGGGAATACCATAAGCAATGAACTCACACGAATTCTGTCTGGACAAAGATAGTGATGGCAACAAATAGCTTAGATGTTGCAGTTTCCAATTGTTCCCACAGAAGCTTTTTACTGTCATACCCTTACAGGCTTCTGTAAAACAGCAGACAGATAAACCTCCGGTTTCCCTGAACCAGCTGTATCTGACTTTTCCCCCACAACCCATTTCAGCTTTTTATATCCAAACCTTTCAATCAACCTTGTCAACTCTCTTTTCTTCTCATCATTTGCACAGTAAAAATTATCCAACCAAAACAAGCCGCCAGCCCTCAAAATGCGATCGATATCAAACATAAGAAACTCCAATTTCTCAGGTTTTCCCCCAATATCCAATCCACTCGCAGTGTGAACCAAATCAAACACGTGATCATAGAAAGGGAACCGATGATCTAAACTCAAGAATAGAGGGAAAAGTCCTCTTGCAGCGATAAACTCGCTATATGGGGCATCAACATTTAAAGTGTTGGTAATCACGGTGACATTCCTCTCTGCCATTCTAGCGGCAAAGGTCCCAGACCCACCGCCAACATCGAAACCAATTCTGATCCCTCCATTTCCCAAAGCTAAAACATCATCAATAAGAAAATCAATTTTGCTTCTAGCCTTAACAAACCTCTGATTTTCAAACCCATTAACCAAATCAAAACAACCAACACAATCTCTAGTCAATTTCTTCTTGTTTAAACACTCGAAGTCCTTACAGCCAAGACCACTCCAAGTAACCATCTTATCACTAGCAGGATTCCAAAGCGAAATGGGAAAAGGGTAGAGGCCCACCTTAAGAACAGGCTTGGCGAAGCACCTCCTTCTCGGCAGCGGCTCACAGCCCCGCAAAATTAGCTTCTGGGCAACGCTCCAATCGTCAGGGCAAGGTCCAGAGACCTTGTAAGTCATATACTGAGACAACAAATCCACAGATTTCTCGCAGGAATGGCCCACGGAAGCTACCATTTCAGTGATCCCAGTTCTTGAATCCTTGCCCAAGGGGAGCTGGTGGTGCTGGAGAAAAAGCTTGAGCTCGGTTGCAAGGTTTGGCCTTGAAAGATCGAGACTTTCATAACCAAGAAGCTCTTTTTCCATCTTCACGAGCTTCTTCTGTGAGACATCGATCTCCCTCAGGATCAGCGATACCTGCTCCGAGATAAGAGAGATATTCTTGTGAGAGTGGTGAAGTAGGAGGTTTTGGTGGTCCTTTGGGGAGGATGTGAAAGCGTAGAGCGCAAATAGATTGGTGGTCAGCACCGACAAGAGCATGAGAATATTTACTGCTGAAGAGCACATAGTTGCTCTTCTGAATCTGGCTGTTCCATCCCCTATCTTGAGAGATACAGAACCCATCTTGGTTCTGCTTCTACCACTTCAGCCCGGAGAGAAGAGAGTGAGGGTTCGGAGAGTGTGAGATTTGTGAAGTAGAGCAAGTGGAAGACAAAAGAACTGTGGAATGAATTTGTTGTTTTTTTTTTGTGGTGAGCTGAAGAATGAATTTGTTATTAAGTATTAACGATTACATTAGTGTAAGTGCACAGTGTACAGTGCACGTCAATTAAGACAGTAACTTTGCGAAGGGGTTGGCTGTTGTCGGTTGTGCTTTGCGAGGTCTGTTGGATGAGAAAAGAGGTGTACATCTGTCTTGCAGCAAGTACATTAATGTCCAAGACTCCAACATGACTCGTAGATTGCTTGTCTAATAATAATTCCTGCAGAATTTGACTACTTTTCCTCTGTTACTTACCAAAAAGAAGAAATGAAACTCTCAACATTGACCTCCTTATTCATTGTTTTCTGGGAGACGTCAAAATATCCAACCAAGGAATCATTAACAGTTTTATATAAGATTTGTTGAAATGAATAGATTTGCTTAACCAAATGATAAATTTATGTAGCAGATGAACAAAAGATATTCATGAAGGTCTTATCTGATAGGGTAGAGGTAGCTTAATCAAAAGCTTACCAAAATTGGGTTAGTAAGCACCTGTTTAGAATAAAATTTGCTTTGATATCGATATATGTTTACTAGCCTTCATGTACTCGCATTAGCAGTTAGCTCCATGCCTGTGAGAGGGGGTTAAAAGAAGACGTGTTCTTTCTCTGGTTGAGAGATGTAGAGGTATGAGAGTCCCCTGTCCACGTGGAAGCATCGAGGATATGGTGGGCCTAATGTATCTAAAAGCATACAATTTTTCCTCGGAAAAGAACTTGAGGATCTGTTGTCAAGGATCAAGAATGATGGGACCATTCAGAGATCCATCTCATGCTTCCCTGTGTTCCATCACCAAGAAGCCGATATAGCTTTCCTGATGGGCATGTCATGACGCAGATTTTACGTTTTTGGTACTTTTTTTTTTGCTAAGTTTACGTTTTTGGTACCCAAACGACATCTTTGCATAGTTTTTGACAACATGGGTGATGTTAGTTTTGAAGGTTTTTTGTAGAATTTTGAGAATTTTGTGAATTTTTAGGTAATGATAAAGTTGTATAGGTGTTTGTGTAGAAGTTGGTGAGGTGTAAAAAAAATGAATAATGATGTTTATAGTTTTTTTATTTTTTTTCCCCGAATTTATTATTATTTTTATTAAAATAATAATATTTTTTAATATAATAATAATATTTTAAAGAAAAATTTAAAGAAAATTCAAAAGATAAAAACAAAAGCATGTCAGGCGAACAAAAAAGCATGCAAAAGCATGACTTTTTCTTCAAACCGATGTCAGGCGAACGAAAAAGGAGGGCGAAAAGTTGAAAAAGGGGGCGACTGCAGGCGACATGTCAGGTGAAGAGGCAGGCCGGCTGCAGGTTGTTTTGAAAAATTCCAAGTTTACCCTTATGTGTTTTTAGTTATTAGGTTGTGGTGGAGGGTGTTTTATTAATTCAATATGAATTTTTAAGGGCAAAAAAGGAAAACAAAATGCGGAATCCTTGATTTTTTCTCAACTCTGCCGAACAAGGGTGTTTTAGGATTCGATTCCTGCGTTTTTTAACAAAACGAACACTACCCTGGTTCGAGCAGAGTACCTATGGATTCGAACTTTATTATAATTTATTGAGAAATTTGTTTTTTAATCACTGAGTTTTATTTTATTTTTATTTTTAGTTCTTAAATTTAATGAATCAAATTTTTAGTCCTTTAATTTTCACTCCGTTTAAATTTTAGTCCTTCCGTTACCCTCCGTCACCCTAATTAACGGAATAATTTTACACGTCAGCTTCCATCTAACACGCCACCCATCATTTTCACGTTAGCCTTAACCAATTGAACGTGATTTCTTAAACGATCTGTAACTTCTATTTAATTGAAACTCTACATAAAACTTAAAGCCTCAGCCTCAACCAATTTGAAGGGCCTCAACCTCGTCGTTCTCATGTCAACCGCAAGAGGCCCTTCAAATTTCAACTTCACCACTTCATCGAACTTCCACTTCTCGTGTATAGAATCCACCAAAGCCTGTGTAATACCTGCAACTCCCACCTTTGTCCTTTCCAGCATCCTCAAAGATGGAAGCTGACGTGTAAAATTATTTCATTAATTAGGGTGATGGAGTGTAACGGAAGGACTAAAATTTAAACGGAGTAAAAATTAAAGGCCTGAAAATTTGACTCATTAAGTTTAAGAACTAAAATTTAAACGGAGTAAAAATTAAAGGCCTGAAAATTTGACTCATTAAGTTTAAGGACTAAAATTTAAACGGAGTGAAAATTAAAGGACTAAAAATTTGACTCGTTAAGTTTAATGACTAAAAATAAAAAGAGGACAAAATTCGGTGACTAAAAAGTAAATTTCTCTCCTTTATTATTATAAACAGCCGAAAGCCGACGAAAGGCATAGAACCATAAAAGACTGGGAGAGAGAGAGACGGGAAGTCTGTTTTCTGTTGAGAATTTAACTCATAAGTTAAATATGAACGGCCACATTCGTGAAGGGTAATTACAAACGCAATTAATTGGAAGAAAAAAAAAAGAAAAATAGAGAAGGGAGTCTTGCATATGAGTTTGGAAATAGAAGGATTAAACTATAGCTTTTTCACCCTTCACCTTTACGAAGTTTTATAGCATACAATGGAAGAAACTTGTCAAAAGGCCAAAAAAAAGCATAAAGAAGAATAATTAAAGTTTTTTTTTGCTAAAAAACCAAAAGAAAAAACCCAAGATGACGAATGAATGAGATCGAAGTTAAGCTTATGATTACGGTAAAAAAAATTGCAAAACAGAAGAGAAGAGAAGAAAAGAAAGAAAACTAACATAATATTATACAGACATGAAAGAAATTAATATACCTTATTTCTCAATTGGCTTACACAAACAATAATGTTTTTTCCTTCCCCTAATTCCCCCCACTAAAATTATAATTTAATTTTTTAAAGCAAATTCTTATGCTATTTGATTGCAATGGTAGACATTTTTCTCATACGCAATAGCTACCAAGTGACGTATTATGTAATCCTCAGTTTTGGGTAGCATGTAAAGATTCGCCATCATCACGACAAAATTGAAGTCATATTTCACCTTCTTCCTCTTTCTCGGCTTTCCCCCCTTGAGGATCAACTGGTTTACTCTCCAACGCGAGGAAACAGTAATTCACCAATTAAAATACCCGAAAATATAAAGCTCAAGAACCACCACATAAAGCTTATTATCGAGATATTTATTGAGAGAGATGCATCTGCTTGAAAAATCAGGCCATTAGCCTCAACAAGCTAACCGTCTGCTATTCATGAAAGGACATCGTACAGGCTAGGAAGCAAACAAATAACCAAAGACCATAAAAACAATCTTCCTCTAACAAAACAAACACAAGCTCTTCGTCCCACCAGCAGCGTAAAAAATTTAGAGACCACCAGTGCCTATCAATGGTGAGCCTTAGCTTCGGCTTTCTTGTGTGACTTTGCCTTCGCCTGGTAACAAAGAGGGGACACAATAATTTACAACATCAAAAATTCATAACATTGTCGATTAAGAACATCCGTTTATGGAAAAATTATCAAAGCCAATTACCCACAAAAAAAACAAAGAAATTCTTTTAAGAATCAGAACTGCTGTAACAAAGTAAAGACATATTTCGGGGAAACTGAATAGGTCCCCTTCATAAAGTAAGCATTTTTAAATATAGTCCACTAGACTAACAGGGCACATCATATGAGCTCCCAACTTCAACCATTCAGTTTAATAGAGAATTAGAAAAGCACCATATACGGATCTGGACAATCTGAAAAGGTTATAAAAAGGCAAAGCTTTTGCAACCTCCAAATCCAGCCATAACATCAGGGCAGAGACCACTTCATATCGATGCTCCAAGTATATGGACCTCCTCTTTATGAGTCATATATTCCCATTACCTTTAATTTGTCTGCTCAATAATTGTTTTACCTTTGAGAAGAGAGGTATGCCAACGCTCATGCTCCACTAAAATGCTGGTAATGTAGGCATCTTTGATTTCAATTAATTAACCAAAGACCTTACATTCTCCAATAAGTACCAAAAATAAAATTTTAGGAAACGCTTTAGCGGGGTGCATGGTGATATGTTGGTTGGTGGTCAAAAAAGTTTTGGCTGATACAGAATTCTCACTTCTCACTTGGGTTTATCCAAACATCAAAATCTGAAAAGGAGAGGACTAAGCTAGCCTGCATCTTATTCCCTCCTTTTTAAAGTTCTCTGAAATTCACAAATTCCTTACCTGAACAAAGGCTATCACCATTTTATCGAAGACTAAGCTAGCCTGTATCTTATTCCCTCCTTGTTCTATACTGACACCTCATAGGCTATCACCATTTCATTAAAGAATTTGATCAAGTACAACAAAGCGAGCTCTGATAAATCTGAATGCTTCACCATTGTGCCCCCCCCCCCAACCCGAAAAAAAATGATTTACCCTCACTTCCAAACTTTGGAATATATTACCATTTACCGCGGAAATTTGTTCAACAGATGTCTAACTTTACAAGAGTATCGGTCACACCTTATCCACCAAATATTGGCCTGCATTCACATTACATAGTTATTAAGATAGCTTACTCGGCCACTGAATTGATTGTCCCAAAATGACTCTCTTTTCTTCGACGTTATTTTGCTTTCTCTAATATGAAACTACAAGCACATCAAACTGGTACAAGCTACTTTCAGGCATCAAGTATAATTGCATCCAATGTACATCACCTAAGACCCTCCCAATCTATAGATAAAATTATAAACGCAAGGCAAATTGAGTTCAAAGAGAAACACCTGATGGATCCCCAAAGTCTATAGGAATTATTATATCTTGTAGTCTGGGCTAAAGAAATGAGACTTTAGGTGTTAAAAATATCTACAGCTTTTAAGTTCATTTGATGCTCATATTTTATAGTAATGTTGTGGGTGTGTTTCCCCTACAAAGGCGGGCCAGGAACTAAAAATAATTATACTATTATTTGACCAACCAGGAAGACAACAACATCAGAACAGCCACAACACGACTATCTGATATGTATATATGTCAAATGACCTGTATACATATCAGCTATGTTTCAACAATAAGGAAATTAAGTTTTTCTTGTCTGGCTTTCAAGTCTCTGGGGAGGGTAATTTCCCTTTTAAGAGCTATAAAATGCTACCATCTTCATACTTCAGAGCATCCTCTATCCGAGATCTGAATACTGACAACCATAAATTTGATAAAAGTTATTTAGTGAAGGGAAAATAGCCTTAAGCAAGAATCCTTCCTAACTGAATTATTCACTCGATTTCAAGTCATGACTATATTATACCGCAAATGATCGTCGCATTTATCTGTCCGTCATATATTATGGACTCAATGATAGCATGAATGTTGAAATCCAGAATACAATACGGCGTGGACACACAAATCATATGAAGACATCAATCAAAATAGCGATTTGTTTTTCACCACATTCCATGCTATTACTGGGTTAGCAAACATCAAAAGCCACAACATATATTGAAAATGAAGAAACTATTCAGAAGCTATATATTACCAAAGATATAAGCTCCTTGATCCATGTTTGATATTCATAGAAATTTATATTCCGAATATTCCTAACTTTGCCTGTTATATCCAGCTATATCCATGAATCCGTGAATAATAGATCAGGTAATAAAGTCCACCTTGTTCTTTACTTAATTTTTTCCTTCTTTTGTGTGTGTGGTGGGGGGGGGGGGGGGTAGCTCACGGCACATAACATGCTTGCTTCCTAGCTTCTTCAGTTTCCCAAAACTCAAAAAAAAAATCTTATGTTCAAATAAGTTCCGAATAAAAGTGGATCTTTTAGACATGGTGCAAACTTAACTCCGGTAATG
The DNA here is from genome assembly GCA_963930655.1 of Myrica gale. Taxonomy (NCBI): domain Eukaryota; kingdom Viridiplantae; phylum Streptophyta; class Magnoliopsida; order Fagales; family Myricaceae; genus Myrica; species Myrica gale. Next base: position 7,455,365 of record OZ005609.1, on the reverse strand, counting down.
CTAGTCCTGGCTGTCAAAATATCTAATTGAATCCAATTCACCATTCTTTCTCATCCCCATCTCTATCTTATCCCAGACCATAACACATCGCTCAGAACTTAAGAAACATGGTCTAATCTTTCGAAGACTAACAGCAATTTCACTCCTTCATACAGTTTACTTCAGACAAAGAAATATGTCCTAAGCTTTTGGAACATCTGAATCCGCACATTTCCAACGATTAGCAATTTCCCAAGCACGGGCCAACAGCAGACCCAATTCTACTAAAAATAAAAAACAGACAATCCTGAACTAGATCCGACCAAGTAGGAGACCACATATCGAAATTTAACTTCAGAAAGTATTGAACAGCATTCTATTTCAAAAGTACCTGGAGAATCTTAAGCTTCACGCTTCCATAGACCACACCAAAAGTGAAGGCTGATGCACGAGCAACCTGTAATGGACACAAAATTACGTTTCCGACCTTAGTTTTCCATTCCTTCCTTCTGAATCCAAACAGAGATTTGATAAGGGACTGAAAGTTGAATAAGTACCAGGGCGAGAGTGCTGGTGCCAGAATAAGGGCCTAAAGGCGGCGCCATTGGGTATCAGACCAAAAATGGCTGAACTTTACGAAGAGGCTGCTGCAAAACCCTAATCGGATCAAAACGTCCTAATTGGCGGATAGCACGTTTTTGTTCGTTTCTGCAGGGCTTCGTTGGAGAATTAAATCCGCCGTCGTTTTAGCCGTTGTTCCGTACCATTTGGCCCAACCCAGGAAACCAATCAGGAGTTAGCCCAGCCGCACCGTTTGCCAAGACTGGGGTGTAATTAGGCTGAAGTATAATGCGCGAACAGCCATACACGTGGGAGCTTATTGCAACGACATCGTTTAGATGAATTATTTCCCTTCTTGCGGACCAAACAGCAAGTCGGTACCTACGCAAAAAAAAAAAAACAGAAGAAAAAGCAAGTCGGCGGCGATCAGAAAAGAAACCTCCGACGTGAATACTCGGCTCTGCGGAGAAGATTCAGTCGTAATGGGAGCCTCAAGTTCAACGGAGCAGAAGGTTTCTGCCGAACAAAGAGAGGTCGAGGCCCTAGCGGCTTCTACGGGTGCTCTTCCTATGCTACAGAAAGCTTTCTCCAGACTTGCTGATCCCCAAACAAATGCAGTTCCTCGCAAAACCCTCCTGGTACTCCATAAGCCCGTAGCATCCGAATTTCAATTTCCTTTTGTCAGAAACCCCAATTTATGAATTCAATTCCCTAGTGAAATTCCAATTCTTTCCTTATGAGATGATTCCTCCAAGAAATCATATTTTGGAGTGTTATGCTCTCTTTCTAGCTGCCGCGGGACCCGATGAAAAGTAAAGGAAAGTAAAGCTTTGGATTTTTACTCTCTCTTTTCCGTGTTTACGAAATGATAAATTTCCATAAAATTAGCCAAATAATTGTTCCAGGGCGGCCTTGGCCAGCAAATGGGTGTGCTGAGTTTCTTATATGCTATTTGACCCGGTGCTTAGGATGTAGAATAGCTATACTGCCAAAATTTAGAAATGCAATAGCGTACGTAACGTAAACGGTTAGCCAAATATACAGCTCTTCTCCAGTTCTCCTTACCCAATGAATAAATATGACATGATTTCTAAGGTGTACGGTGAAAGTTTCAAATGCTTAGTCTGTTTCTTTTTTTCTCGACATTCTATTCAGTAACAAGTGCATATGCTTTTTTTTTTCTTCTGGATGTATCCGGGTATTCAGGTCTGTCGTTTTCTTCGGCAATGCTATGGTTTGGTCTGTCAAACTTGTTCTAATAAATAAACACAATGGTTACAGCTATGCTTCTGCTTAACTTATGAGAACCTGAGCTCTGAAGCATCCAAGATGCCCGATTGTTTCCCCCTGTTACTTGATAATCTGGGATCAGCGATTGTTGACCTATTTTTCATGACCCAGAGAGAGGCAGTAAGTTGGGTTGAGTTTGTACAAGGTTATAATAGGTGCTGTGGAAGAACATCAGCATCAATATCACTGAATACATTATTGAAACTTTATGCTGCGACACGGACAAAAGCGGGTCTTCCTTTGAAACTGGAGTTTGAATCTGATGATGCTGATTGTAAGATTAGTGGGTTGCTTTTGGCTAACGATGTACTTATGCTTCTTTGGATGTGCTGGACTATGTCGTGGGATGTTAGAACATCAACTATTTCCAAGGCAAAAGCAAATCTCTTTCTGCCGGACATCAATCATTTGGTATTATCAGCTGTCACATCATGCGCTGAGGTTGACAGTGGCTTGAATGTATGGCATTGTGAAGTCTTAGGTTTGGAAGTTCAGCTTCCTGTGGGAAAGTTTCTGACATGGGCTTTTAAAACAGTGCCAAACCTCCCAGATTGCTTAACACAATTTGTCCATGCGAGACTCCAAAACTTTCATGTTGCAGAGGTATCACATTTCTTACCTGAGTTTGAAATCACTGACTTTCGTGAGTTAATCTCACTATTCATCATGACATTCTCTTGCATCTATCTGCAGTATCATTGGGCATATGGAGATTTGCTTAGTAACCACATGCATCAATGATATGATCTTATGTGATATATGTGCATTAGTATTATGTCTATCTGGTTGCTCCATGTTAAGCCAACTGAAAGTATTTGCAGTTTCTTAAACTGCAAATACTGTCAGTTGTTTTTTTAATGCATTTTGGCACTTGCTAATTGCAATATGATTTCGCATACCGTAAATACCAATACTATCACTTTCATTCTTTCTAATAACTCCATAGTTTAATGTTCCTCGTCAATATTGTAAATATTATGCAGATTTCAATTGGCAGTGAGATATCAATAGTCTTTTAGTTTATGATGACTGACAGTTGGGGGAGATTTGAACTAGTGGTCCTGGCTAAAGATCCTAGCCCTTGGGTTGTAAAAAATCAATAAAATCAAGCAGTTTATGCCACTATCATACTTTTAAGTGAAATTAGGGTCTCTTGAACTTTGTGTACAAGGGGAAAGTTCATTTAGTTGGAAGGAATCCTTGGACTAAAGGTTTTACATAATTTATTTCAGGATCAATGTGCTTCTTCAAGTTCATCAGTAGGTGATAGTTCCTCGACTAAGACATGCAATTCTACTCTTTTAACCTGTGGAAGGGCATGGGCAATTTCCCTCACACTCAGAGGTGCTATAAGTGAAGAGATTTCACAAGTTTGCTTTCCAAGGAATGGTGACAGAACAGAAGGAAACCTTCTTTATCAGTTTGTCATCTTACCCATTAGTCTTGTAATGACTGAACTGTTGCATTTCACATATTATGCTCGTTGACATTGTTGATGGTCTATAGAGAGTCTCAAATGTGCTCATATGTCCAGTATGAGCAATCACATTCCCATTTCCATGTAAATTTTATGTTGACTGTTACTTGTGTGTGACTTATCCTGTTTTCTTGTCTGGATTCTGTCAAATAACCAAATTCTGTTCAACTGAAATTGGAATGGATAGCTACATGATTTTTTCTCCAGTTTTATCCTTATGGGACTTGAGGTTTTGATTCTCTATTTATTTCGAGAACCAAGTTTAACTTTAGAACCGGAAGTTTTAGCTCCTGTTTTAAATTTTGTCTTTATTGTTCACTTGCATATCGTTATTGCCATATTATGTTTACCACTGCTCCATTTGTGGCTATAGGTTTCAAGGTAGATCATCTGTGCTATTTATCACCCCTTAATCTTATTGTTTTGTTCCTAGACTTATTCTTACTGTTGTCTTCCCAAAAGAAAGAGTCATTTGTAGAATTGCTTCTTTGGCATTTACGTGCTGCTTTATGTAGGTCATCTCGTCACGGGAGAGGGTTGAACAGATTCTGGTCTAATATTGAAGGATACAAAGGTCCGTTGCTAATATTGGTTTCTGCAAGTTCAGGAGATGAGCATGAAGGCAGTACCAATGTTAGAAAATGGATCGTAGGTGCACTTATACAGAATGGTTTCGAAAATAGGGATCTGTTCTATGGAAGCTCAGGAAGCCTATATGCTATCAGTCCAGTCTTCCTCGTGTTCTCATCTGCTGGTATATAATATTTGCGGGCGGAAATAATTTTCTCCCTCATTTTTTGCCTGCAAGATTGCTTGCAACAAATTACATATGTTTCCATTGACAGGGAAGGAAAAGAACTTTGTATATAGCCACTTGCACGCTACTGGTAAAGTATACGAGCCACATCGGAAGCCTGTTGGAATTGCCTTTGGAGGAAGCATGGGAAATGAGAGAGTCTCTTTAGATGAAGATTTTGCTAGAATTACCATTCGTCATCATTCAACAGACAAAACTTACCAACCGGGTTCCCTCTTCCCTGATCAGGTACAGATGAAACGTAGCAATTTCTTGCTGCCTTGGTTTCAGAGTTTTGTTAGCAAAGTTGCGTTGGATTGAAGTGTTCATTTTCATATGCTATTTTACCTTATTTTACCACTGTCTGATTTATCCATGAGTTTGTTCGTAAAATTTGATTTGTATTTTATGCATTCACAACAACTTTGACTGCTCAACCATGCTGTTTCAATTAGTTTCAATCACTCATATGATAGCTCCCTGTGTGGAAGCATATGATAAACATGTCCTACAGGCACGGTATAGAGATTAGATAGGAATTCACCAAAGAAATGTGGTCTCTGAAGTGATGAAACTTATTTGTTGTCAGAAGCCACTTATACTACTTGCAAAGCGAACTTCAACTTCTTCGAAGTTGAAATGTTATTTTTTGTATGTCAGGGGTTCCTACCTGTTGAAGCTTTTATTGCAGAAGTGGAAGTTTGGGGATTTGGCGGTAGAGGAGCTAAGGAATTGCAACATTCTTATAAGAAGAGGGAAGAGCTTTTCACTGCACAAAGACGAAAGGTGATCTATGTAGATTAGATAAGATCATTTTGAAATGCCATTAGTTGAATACAAAATGGCGTCAATATTATCTTATTTGCTCCTCTTGCAGGTTGACTTGAAAACATTTGCTAGCTGGGATGATTCACCTGAGAAGATGATGATGGACATGGTATCTGATCCCAATGCAGTTCGACGAGAAGATCGCTAAATGAATGCCATATTTTACTTTTGGCTGCTTAATCTTGTACCAATTCCAATAAGTGAATTGAGAAAGTGATTGTCTCAAGTATCCTAATGCAGCTAGAAACGGCCGTAAAGAGAGAATTTGAAGGGCAAATCTGACCAGAGTTTTGTAGGCTTTATACATTTAAGTAAGCTTTGTTCTGTAAATATGTTGTCTAGTGTTGGAATTGCACTCAATGCCTTCTAGGGCTAAATTGTCTGTTTTTCTACTTAATGGTAATTGAACAGGAAACTTTCCGTTCTGTACACGGTAGACGAGCCTTGTGCGGTTCCTACGTTCTATGTTGGTTAGATTCTTTTAGTCTGTCTGGGGCTGGTGTGACTAGAGAATTGCTCCTTGTTTTGTTTTGTTTTCAATCTTTTGGTGGGGGCGTATTGACTAACGACAGGATAATCTTTCTTGCGGATGGACAATCTTGTTGTTATCAGCCGAGAAAGCACTTGATTCGTAGATGACTACCTGATATGGTTCACGCTTTATGTGGCATGGATGCCATTGAAGTTGAATGCTGTTTAACAAACTATCCTCTTTTTCTTCAGGACTCTTGACGATTAAAAGCAGACTGACTTCTAGATTCTCATCCAATAAATCCATCTAACGGTATCAGTTTTACTGCAAGTTTCTCGTATTTGAGTAGCAAAGGAGACATCCGTAGAGACCAATTTCAAAGCCCTTTCTTCTTGGCACGACAGACTTCAGCGTAAAGTACGCTGTTGGGAGTTAAAAAAATAGAACTCGTAAACCTATTATAACTGAAACAGAGGTGGCTGCTGATTGGCCCGAACAACATAATGCGCAAGCTACCACTCTCCGCGCAAGTATGTACCTTCTTCCTATTGTGTCATTTTGCATGCGAAAACAGTTCATTTAATGACCATAGATAATGAATGAAAGAAGTTTAATTCCAATTTTATAAACATCCACAGACTCACAATCCAGGATTCGGTCAAATCAATTCGCTACACCCGATGCCTCCATGGTGAAGCAGAAGCAGCATGCTAACAGTACAAAAACAAAGCATAGTTCAGAATCATGTCTCACATGTGGCAATTTTTCTTGTAAAAATGAAAAGTTCAATCAGTAAATACCAACTCTGACAACCATTCCAAACAGATCCCCAGTAGCATAAAGACCAGACAAGATACAGTTAGTGCTTCTTCTCTTCTGCTTTCCTGGGCTGAAAGAAAAGGCCCATTTGGTAGCCTCAGTATTTATTGCATTATCCATAATTACAATCATTGTAAGCTATAAGCAGAAAATAAAGAAGTCAGTTTCATTGATCATGGAAAGTGAATTCTCTCTTATCCCCAAACACACACAAAGGTGCACCAAGCAAGAAACAGAAACAAAGGACTATCCTCTGTTGCGAAAGCTACACTCATGCTGCAGACACAAGAGGATACAGAACTGCCAACCATAAACCACACAGACACAACAAAGAAGAAACTAAAGTATGTGCTGTCTGCTTAGGCAAAGGGCAATGGTTCTGCAATTCAGTAAGCATGTACAGACGAAGGGCCTTCAGTTGTGGATGATTGTAACCTACATCCAAAAGCATTAATGTGGAGACTTGTGGAGAATTAAATGATTTCTATAATTGGCCGATGATTATAGCTATAATGTGGTTATATTCAAACCCCACATCCTTTCTCTTTCCTTCAACTCTTTCCTTCATCGTTAATCCATAAGAAAGTATATCTAGGATGCAAGGAAAAGTCCTGCAATTTACATCCTATACTACCAGATTTGAACAAACAATAAAACCAATTATTTCTAGGACTATTGGTTTGAATTTACATGTGATTTGGACACTTTCAGAAGTATTCATGTGCAGCACTATGGGTGCGATTTGCATTATTGACAAAACAACCAATAGATGGTCACTTTGACGACCTCATGTTTTCTAGCACATACTACCACGTGTAAGAAAATAACCCAGTCCATCTGCATTTCAGGAGTTGGCTATGTCCAACAGCCTGGGCCCCTCCCTATACATTATTGTACAACAACTTTTTACACTGTTCTACCAAAAGTACGGTCCAATTCCTATATACAGAGTGGTACAATTGACTACCTAAACCATCAGGATTAAGGCATAGCTCAAGAGCCACAACTTACTTTGCTGCTTGGAGGTGGGGGGATCGGGGGGTAGGGTGTTACGTAGAGCATTAGGAGGATCGAATGCAGAACAAACCCCACTCCACATGCAAGAGTACTAATTCAGAGATGAAACGCTTTCCCATGGATTCAGATTTTCAACCTTCATAAGAAAGCTATAACATCGAAGGAAAGCTTGAGGTTAGAGAATGAGGTTTAATTGTTAGGAGACATAAAACTTACCCACTATAACCCTAAATATAATGCCAGAGTTTTAAATGAAAAATCAACTAGGTGTTAGGAAGCATGTATATTAATAGTATAAAGGAAGCTTTAAAAACACAACAAAGAAAAAACAATTAGCAAGCTAATTCCGTAGCCTGTAACAAGAAAATATGAGATAGTGACATGAGATATAATAGGAATGCAAAGACTTCCTCCCGCCACAGATTACCAGATATTTGTGCCTGCAGTGAACCACCTTAGGAATCAATTAACACTGATTTAATGAAATAATATGCGATTTTAACAGCTTCAACACCCAAGGTAATACTGCGTGGGGTGTGTATTCATCTCCATTATTCGATTTAAGTGACACACAGCATTAAGCATGCAAACGATTCTGTAGTCTTCTTTCTGTCTCACTTTTTGGTAGGAAACAATTATCTGTAGGGCAGTTTACCTTCTTCCACAAAACCTCTAAACTATTCAGTGCCTCTCCAGCTTAAAATACCACCCTCTTCCCCCACACGCAACAAATATTAGATTCGAATCTCTAATCATTGACGCCACAAGATCAATACAACAAAGAGAGCGACGTTACAGCCACGTATCAGATTCCACATATGCCAATTGTCGAACTTGGGGAGAAACTAATAGGAGCTACCAACTGTGCCACAAATAGGATCGACAGAAAAGCAAGAAAATGATGCATCAAAGAGAAATAGCCGATATTATTAAAACAATCACACAACTGCAAGCAGCAAAAGGATTAAAACCACTAAATAATGAGAAATACCGGTTAATATGTGCCACAAAACTACCAATTCACCACCCATCGATTCCTAATTCGAGAAATAAAACTCGATATCAACTGTTCAACCAAATTCCTCAACCAATACTCGGAATACATAACCCAAATAAATGACAACCCACAAACCTACGCAGAGAAAGAGAACAAGTTCGTACCTTGGTACCGGGCGCGTGCTGGTGGAGCTCCTCCTCAGGGATGATAACGGGCCAGGCCTCTCCAGCTTCCCGAAACATTTGCTCGGTTTCAAGGAGCTGACCCTTTTCAAGAATCATAGTCCGTATAGTCTGGGCCGGAGTGGCCGTAGCGTCGAAGACTTCCTCGACCCCATTGACGAAAGTAACGGTGATCTGGGGCGGATGGTCATCGGTTCGACGCTTCACCTGAATCTGACAAGCGGGGTTGGACTCCTTGGCATTGCGCGCATTGCACTGCGCCAAGAATTCCATGCACGAGGCCACTCGTGGGTCCAAGGCGTTGAACTCGATCCGAACCCTTGAGAGGAACTTCAACATTCTCCAGTCTTTTTTCTTCTCACTCTCTCCCTTGCTTACTGATGAAAGGAAAGACTCCTTGGCGGGGCTATTAGAAATTTATATGTGAGAGTTTATAGTCTAGTCAGGGCTTATTGTTGCCGGGTTAAATTGAAAACAGAGTACTAAAGCCAAACTTTTGGGATGACTCAGTTGGGGGAGCATGGGCAGGGCTTGTTTGGATTCGGATCCAGATTCCGGTTCTGGGGTTCACATAGGCGATATTCGAATGGATCCAGGATATGTTCGTTTTCACACTTTTTTCAGGATTCTAACTATATTCACAAATCTATCACCGAACATATTTAAAATTCAAACACAAACACCAATACATTTTACACAATCTCCAACAATTTTTTAATTTTTTATTCAACATAAATTTTCTCTCTCTATACTTTTTCACATAACTCTAATACTTTTTTATTAAACAATTACATCAAATAATTTCTCTCTCCACTTCACACAAACACCAATAAAACACTATTCAACATAAAAATTCACAACTTCTCTAAAATCCTACATTTTTACTCACGAACATAACTCCAATGTTCATCGATCCATTGCACAAAAGTCTAGGGAAGCTCGCGGTATGACATCTGCAGTAGCGATGCAGCCTTCTAGGCAAGGCAATTGCGAGCATGGGACATTGCGGGGGCTCCTCTACCGTTGGGCGGACATATGCTAAAATCTATGATTTTCCACTCTTGACGTGGCTGATGGCATATATATATGTATATCAAAATCTATGGGGGCTTACTCACTCAATGGTCCGATTCTTTTTTACTTCCTATCAGTGTTAAGATTGAGCCAACATTATTTTTGAACAATTAGTAGTATGAAAAGAAAAAAAAAATTACTACTATAAAAAGATCATGTAATGATGACTTTGAATTTTGATACAAAACTAATAGTTACTTTGAGAAAGTATATCCAAGCGGGGATAGCTCAGTTGGGAGAGCGTCAGACTGAAGATCTGAAGGTCGCGTGTTCGATCCACGCTCACCGCAATTTGTTTTAGTTTTGCAAGCGGCTGGTTCTGAGTTCTGACTGTTCGAAATCAGTGCAAAAAGCCTCGTCCATGGCACATTCCAACTAGATCTTTTCCGCAAAATTTATTAACGAATTTCGCAATTGGCATGTCAATGAGAACCTGGACAAATCGTTTAGTAAAGTAACAATGAACGAAGAACCAATCGGAGGCATGAAACTTAACCATCCAGTTTTTCATTCTGTGGAGTGGGCTTCCCAGTTCATCTACATACCCCTTTTATTCAAACTTCTCGCATCGACTTTACCCGAATTGATCATCACATCAAAGCTCTCATCATAATTTTCAATCATAATATTTCACAAACGAAAAGGGAACGCTAAAATTAACCAATCTTCTGAGAAAACCGAGGCAAAAAAAGATAAGTATAACAAAGAGAGCTGCAATTAGCCATTCCATCTGGAAAATGTACATTCAGGAGTGAGACTAACTGCTGATTTCCCTATCCATTTTCATTCTCTTCACACTCTGCACCTCAGACACATTACCACCCCGCTGCTGGAACGACGAATCATGCTGATACGAACAGTTGGCTCCATGCCGACATCCCCTTGAACTATTGAAGTATATGCAAGGCTTCATTATTTTGGGCCTCACATCTCTTGGTTTGTGGTTATTTACTAATTCCTGGTTTGCTCCTGCCTGGTGACTCTGTCGGTTACCATATTGTGGACGGGCCTCTTGTCTTTCTCCTCCATGTTGTTGTATCAAGCTCTTGTAATAGTTGATATCCTTTGCTGGAGGAGCTCCAACAGAGGGTGCAGACGGAACCGGGATGACTGTGGGTGGAGGAAGTCGTGGATTAGGATGTCCGAATCCAACCCCATTTTGCTGAGGGTAGAAAGCTCCACCTAATAGAGTAGCTGATGACGGTGCATTAGTTACCGTTCGACCAATGGCAACAGGATGTTGCTCTATCGGAACCACTGGAGGTGAACTTGGCTTGGGTATGTCCTGTGTGTTAGTGACCATTCCATAATCTGTAACCAATTTCTCGATCATTTTTGGGTTGCTAAGAATTTTAAATAGCAATTCAGGGTCAACCATATTCCCATGCTCATTGCTCTTCGCAACTGCATTAAAGGCAGCAGACGCAGATGCTACAACATCAGGTTCTACACCAACAACCATTCCGGCAGGTGGCTTCTGGACTGGAGAATTCTCATTGGCAGGTAAACTACACTGGGACAGAGATGGAATACGAGCCAACAGTGGTGGCTGTTGGCTTATGGAACCATTAAATGGTGCTATCGAATCAGCTGATATATCTACTGCAACTTCTTCATCTTCAATTGGAGTAAGGGGTATCAAAAGAGTTTGCTCGTCATTGTGAACTGAGTCTTCTGCATCCGCTGAAACAGAGGGGCTGTATGAAGACATGAAAAATCTATTTCAGTACAAGGAAGACTATAAGCCAAGAGAAAAAGCTTTACAAGGAAAGACGAGTATCACACTTTGGAGGAATGGCAGAGGGACGTGGATATACAGCTTCCAGTATTCTCATCTCCCTCTGACTTTGAACCTCGCTCTCTTTGCTTTCTTCCCCAGCAACCACTTGCCAAGTGAAATCCAGCACAAACTGTAGAACTCAATATAACAAAGAAACAAAGCAATGAGCTGAAATGAAACTTTATAATTGATTTCACTGGCAATATTCATATTAAAAATACAAGGAAAAGATTTGGGATAGAAACTCCTAAAAGTCTAATATACCCGAGGAGGAGATCTCCATTTGATCAGAGGAATCTGGGACAGCTGAACCTGCAACTGGTTAGCAAGATGAGCTCCTTCAAAGCCAGGGGGCAGATTATCCTCAGACCCTGGTCCAGTTGAAGGCAATACCAACGATGTCTTTGCTTGAAGGTGATCTTGAGCTCCCAACCCAACTTGTTCAGGTGATTCCTCCGATAGGAACAACCTAACCTGATTGAGAAAGTGTCATTATAGTAGAAAAAAGGATAACATCATAAATAGGAATATCATAAGATGCTTGGTCCTCGTAAAAACACACACAAGCAACTAAAGATCTGGTAGAAAGGGAAACAGTAGTTAAATATACTTAAGCAAAGAAAATTCAGGAGCGCTTTGTCACAAATGTTGTTCCAAATTTATATCCGACTTGAAATTATGAAGTCATTCGCATACACACAAGCAAACTAAAGTATCAAGGAATACACAAAGGAAGGAAGAAGATTTCAGAGCAAGTCCACCAAAACCAAATATGCATAGAACGACTTGCTCATTTCATTACGTCCATCTTGACCCTCCTATCTCATAAGATAGAGATCATTCCAAAGATTATCGCATATCTCAATCCCAGTACATTGTACCTGAGATCCATTAATGTCTGGGGTTTTGCTCTGAAAATGAATCTAGCACCCAATTCTACCATTGGCCAGTGATGACCTTCGATCCAATGTAGACATGACCTTCGTCCTTTAGGAGATGAAAACAGAACCATAGCTCCTCGCAAACAAAGAAAAAGCTTAAGATAGGAACTATATCTTGCATGGCCACGTTTTCAAGGGAAATAAAAGGCAGAACTTAAAGTCTCCCACACAGAGTAGACTTTACAAATCAGCTTGACCCCAAGACTGGGAACTGAAGACAATCTTTTCTACTGGTCCTCTAGATAATTGCTTGATACACATCTATTCAATCTTGCATAGTTTCTGGAAGAGCCAGTGCAAAAGGTTTTTCATCAAGAAATTATTCAGTCCTTTGGCGTGGGGAAAACAAACAGCCAAATATCCATATGTCCTCCACCATGGTTTAGATTTCCCATTGGGTACGTATAGAGCCATACCAAACTAACTTCAAATCCTCTCCTCAAAGAAAGAGAGAAAGAACATGTAGATGACTATGTGGTCAATTCTGCTGGGCAAACAAGGATGCAAAATTCTGGCTACTTCCACCAGGTAAAGAAGGATAGTTGTTCCAACAAATTTTTTTTTTGATAAGTACGAAAAATTTATTAGAAGAATGTGAGAACAATACAAAGGTTGTACCAGAACCACTTAAGACATACAAGCAAAGAAGCTAAGGAAATCCTGAAAATCTAAAAAGGGACAACTTAACACATCATTCGACCAAAAGAAAAGAGACTGCAGCAGGTCGCCCAGTAAACGCTCCATCATCATGGGGACATCGTTAAAACACCGGGAATTACGCTCCCTCCATAAACATCACCAAATACATGATGGAATAATCCTCCATATTGTTTTAGCCAATGGATCCACAAACTTCCTTTTCCAGCACACCAACACGTCAACCACCTTCTCAGCCATAACCCAATTCAAATTCAAAATAAAATATAGAATACGTGTTCGTAATCCTCGTGCGACCGAACAATGAAGTAACAAATGATGAACCGATTCTGCATCCCTCCTACAAAGAAAGCACTAATCTAACACACAAATACCCCTCCTCCTGAGATTATCAATAGTTAAAATTCTCTCATATGAAGCCTCCCACACAAAAAATGAAACTCGTGACAAAACCTTCATCTTCCAAACAGCCCGCCACGGAAAAGTAGAAACACATACATGCATGAGATAGTCATACATAGACTTAACGGAGAAGACACCATCCTTATTTCCCAACCATTGCAACTTATCTTACACTCCTCTTCTTATAACCCTCATGTAAAGTAAGGTGTCAAAATCCGAAAATACCTCCAATTCCCAATCGTTAGCAGATATTGTAAACTGAATATTCCAAACCGGACTGCTTGAGTCATCCTCCAAACAATCTACCACCAGAGCATCCTTATCTCTAGCCAACAAAAACAATAATGGAAAAGCAATCTGCAATGAACTATTACCGCACCAACAGTCATGCCAAAAGCATACTCTAAAACCACAACCCACCACAAACCAAATATGCTCGCGGAAAGAATGACATCCCTTACTAATATGCTTTCACATACTCACGCCATAAGTACCATGGCTCACCATAGTATTCCAACCTCCCACCGTACTATCATATTTTGCGTGGATAACAATCCGCCATAATTTGTCACTCTACGTAGCATACCTCCATAACCACTTATAAAGGAGTCACGTAAACCGTATGTGAGAATTCAATTTTACACTTTTATGTAACATTGGCACACCAAGGCAAAAACTTTCTCATCAACAAGGGTTCATCCTCCGTTAGCAACCACAGAATCTTTCAAATTACTGAACATGATGCCAGAGCTGCTTCAAAACCTCTCATCTGACCCTCCATCTTTTGGATCCCTAGCATTGCAGACAACTATCAACAGGGGCGAAGCTGGGATTTAGTTTTTAAGGGGCCCAGAATATAATATTCTATTTTTTTGGGGGGAAGGGGGGTTGGGGGCAATGTAAAAAAATTTGAAAAATAAAGGGTTAAATAAATAAATAAAATCTCCATTTTGGGGGGGATTTGGAGGAGCCACAACCCCTTGGCTTCGTCCCTGACTATCAATACTCATCAAAACAAGAGATGCTTTGCACTTCAGACAGTCTAGAAAGGCAACATTGATCCAAATGGCCCGCTAACAAAGGACTTATAGTCAACTTTCAATCTGGTTCTTTTGTTTGCCCTAGTTGTGAAGCACTATGTAGTTGCACCACTTCAGACCAATCCATCGGCATCAGAAAGCACTTTGGAGAAGTAAATCTCAACAGGAGCCAATTAAATTAACCATCCTTGATAGTGCCCCGCTACTTTATGCATGTCCAATGTGATAAGAACTTGCAAAAGGATGTGACTATATACAATAAACAAAAGAAGACCACTCACATAGAAACTTTAGCTTAGGTACTTCCTTAGAGTTTTAGGACTTGTAAAAGGGCAAATGACACCAACAACCAAAGAAAAAGAACATTTATAACATCAGTTCAATATGGTTCTAAGTGCAAAGCAACATCTATGACTAGGTACCTCAACAATTTAAAACAATAAGTTTTGTTCAAATTCCTCACTCTGTTGAGCATATATAGATTGAAATCTAAATAGCAGTACAACAACAATTCCACACAAACATAGGGCACCCAGCTTATATCTCTGTGCTGAGTCTCATAACTTTAATATAAACAGGCAACAAGCACGTACACATGCACATAAGATACAAATTGTATAATGAAACTAGGGGTAACTAATACCTTAAGGAAAGAATGCAGAAATACAGCCCATTAGGCCACTTATAAATTAATACACCATTAATGATAGAGGTAAGCTTTGTAAATGAAATTGAGTTCCACAAATAAGCAGGCTAGAAGATGCTATTTGCTGCTATTCCATCTATTTGAGGGGGATGGCTTCTAGTTCAAAAGGTATGTCAAACCTTTTTTTTTTATAAGTAAGGAAAGCTTTATTGAAAACACTGAAATAGGTAACAGTACAAAAAACTATACTGAGAACCTACTCCATACAAGCTACAAAACTCAATAAATCAGAAAAATCAGAAAAAGAGAGCCCAAAACAGCATTTGCCCAAAGAAAAAAAGAACTCAACAACGACCCCCTCAACCCAACTAAAGATAGAACAGAGTTCTCAAAACAACTCGCATTCCGCTCCCTCCAAATAATCCACCAAATACACAAAGGAATCATCCTTCACACCCTCAAAGCAAGAGGGTTGTTGAACTTCCTCTTCCAACAAAACAACACCTCGATCACCCTAGAAGGCCTTACCCAACAATATTTCGTTACTTGAAGCACATGAGCCCATAAATCCCTCGCAACATCACAATGTAACAATAAGTGATCCACGGATTCCCCTTTACACCTACAAGATAGCACCAATCAAGAAGACAAAGACCCTTCTCCTCAAATTGTCAATGGTCAAGATTCTCTCATGAATCGAGAAGACAAACCTATAAAACATTGTGAAAATATTGTGAAGATACTTAATAAAAGACCACCAGAGAATAACGAGAAAAAGAACCACAGCAACCAGCAACTGTTGCAATATCATTTCTTTTCTCGCAGCCCCTCCTCGTTAAAACCCCAGGATAATTGATAGAGATCCACTTTCGATGTGCCACCGAACTCTAGACATGCACAACTTATAAATGAATTCATATGAATGTAAGCTAAGTACCTTTCCATGACAGTCTTTTCTAAAAGTCCTAGCACTCTCATCATGGAAGGAATCATAAAGTTTAGTCTCATACATTTCAATTCATCCAACAAGGCGTTTCTTGGGGGTGACTTTCATGAGATGTCTTCTGCCATTAAGTTGGTAAAAACTTATATTCACCCAGAAAACAAGCTACATATAATGATTTTGACCACCTCCTCCCACATCTTTTTTGGATTTGTCTAGCATAGCACATTCAACAAACAGAACTCCACATCATCCCTCACGCATTACTGTACTGTGGCATAAACTGAACTCCTCCAGTTCTCACTTCGTCCTGAAGGACCTTTAACTTATATTTACTAATAGTTAATTTTAAGCTCACAGTATAAGGTCACTCATTCATTCAGCATGCTTATTGCAGCTTCAATATGGTGGCAATCTCTACTCAATCTTCTTAGTTGCATATCATATTGACTGGAATGCATTCATATACAATTATTCTCCTTTCACGTGCTCTCCCTTGAGAGAATATTGAGTAGAGATTGCCACCATATTGAAAATGTATCCTGCAATAGTTTCACAGCATAACTGTGCACAATTTAAGGCACTTTTTATCCTGGTTTGATTTGAGGCATTCATTCCAAAAAAAAAACAGTTCCTTGTTATGTTATTGCAGCAACCTGCTTCTCCATCTCCTTCCAGGTATGATTCATGTCAGCAATAAAATTAAGAGTGAGTCGGTGTTGATGTAATCAATATCAGCTAGGTTTCAAATGAACCACTTTTATCACTACTCTCCCAGGTTCCAAATTGCAGTATCAAGGGTAGACAAAAAGCGGGATTCAAAGAAGGAGCTGGCCTGGGACCATGGCATCCTATGTTGCGACAAGGATTTTAGCAATACTTGTCGTGGGTCTAGAATCTAGGTAACATGTCAAAGCAAGGACTTTATGCCCTAGATAGCTATCTCTTGGACAAGTATTCCGCTTGTGACTTAATCCTTAGTGGCAAAATTCCTGGTGATCTCTTCAGCTCTACTCTTCATAGTGATGTATATTTTCAAGTAGCCAACTCAGAACATCATAATATGGAAATTGGAAAGGCATGCAATTTATTTTCAGCATTTAGCTTGAAACTATACGTTTGCATTTCCATTTGGGGAAAAAAAAGAGCATGTCCTGCCAGCTGCTCCATGGTTCCACAACATTTCGTTCCATGTTGTCATTTTTGACATTTAAGAGTGCTTCTGCACTCAAATGCAATACAGCTGATGACAGTGTTATGTATTACACGCATTTAGCTAAAAATGAAGTGGTCGGATATTTTTTGTTCCAATGCCAATTAAATCTTATCGACAACTCTGAAAAAAGTTTATCCGTCACAATAGCAATGACATTGAACTAGATATAGTAAAGAATGACAAGTTCCTTTATCAGAAACATTAAGAGGATTAGATCAATAAATTCCACCAATAACTGCATAAATTATAGCTCAAACAAGGTAATGTTGGATTGCAGCAACTTTTATTAATTTAACAAACATTAGGTTATCTGATTAGAACTTGGTTATCTAAAATGCAATTTTTACCTGACAAAGATTTACATCTGCAGCCCAAGAAACCCTTTTCGATTTGAGCAATCCCCGCATAATTAACAGAATAAAAAATTTCCCCCAACTTCTTTTCCCGCTCCGATTTCCAATAATATGTTTACGGTAGGTTCCAATTTGGGTTCGATCACAGAGCTTAGAGTTAAAAAAACCCCACTCTCAGATTCGAAACCCTAGTCTACTGTGTCGAAGACCTCTATACGACTTACCCCCTTCGGAGAACCCTATTTGTACGAAATTTACAGGATCGAATAGCAGACGCGCAGAGACCGATTGAAATCTTCTTCTACTATATTATAGAGCGTAACAGGGAAGTCCACGGGAACCCAAGGTCCTTTGGTTTTGCTTTCGCCCGCTGAATACATACCGTTCTTTACTTTAGTTTTAGGCTAAATTACTTCAACTGTCCTTGGGGTTTAGCCGTTTCCCCGATTGATCCCTGAGATATTTTTTGCCCTACCGGTATTCCTGGGGTTTGTAACTTTTTCCAAATTGATCTTGTCGTCAAATAGCCAACGAAATTTGCCTACGTGGCTGACGACAACCACGTCATGTCGAATAAACAGCTAACACGTGTTAAAACATGCCACATCATTTGAAGAAAAGAAAAAAGTAGATCCCGCATCCAACATGGCATTCCCACGTTCGAAGCATCCCCTCCCTCCAACTTCATCCCGACCAAAATAGCCCTAAAAATAAAATCCTCAATTCGAAGCTCACCCAAATCTGCAATGATTTGATCTCAAAAATCCAAAACCCATGTGAATATAAATGTAAACCAGAACCCAACTTTGTTTTGTAGAATTTATCATGTCACTTTCCTTGTTCGCAAACAGCTAAAGGGAAATGTGAACAGAGTCCACACAACCTCACCCACCATCCACCATAACAACCTGCAATTCCTCTACTTCACACAGCTCAACTCTGATTTAGCTATGGCAGAAAGAATAATACTTTTCTGGGTTCTGTTTGTTCTCTCAAACCGTTCTGGGTTCAAAGGTGCAGCCAACAACATGAGCTTGGACGGCGCTGCAGAGATCGAAGGCAATGGTATACTCCGGCTCACGAACGATACACAGCGAGTAATGGGCCACGCGTTTTACCCACGTCCAATCCAATTCAAGAATTCCTCGAATGGAAAAGTTTTGTCCTTCTCCACCGTTTTTGCGTTCATCATCTTCCCACAGTATGCTACTCTTGGCGGCCATGGCCTCGCTTTCACAATTTCTCCCACTAAAGAGCTTCCAGGGGTTCTTCCAAGCCAGTATCTTGGCCTACTCAATGCTAGTGATATTGGCAACTTCTCTAACCATATTTTTGCGGTGGAATTTGACACCATCCAGGACTTTGAATTTGCGGACATCAATGACAACCATGTTGGCATCGACATCAACAGCCTAGTATCCACTCACATGCTCTATTTGTGCAGATTTGGGTGAGCTTCGAATTGGGGATTTTATTTTTAGGGATGTGTTGGTCGGGATGAAGTTGGAGGGAAGGGGATGCTTAACATGGTCCTGTCGTCAGCCATGTAGGTAAATTCCGTTGACTATTTGACAGCAGGACCGATTTGAGAAAAATTATAAACCCCAAAGATACCGGTAGGACAAAAAATACCTCAGAGATCAATCGGGGAAACGACTAAACACTAAGGACTGTTGGAGTAATTTATCCTTAGTTTTATAT
The DNA here is from genome assembly GCA_963930655.1 of Myrica gale. NCBI lineage: Eukaryota > Viridiplantae > Streptophyta > Magnoliopsida > Fagales > Myricaceae > Myrica > Myrica gale. The sequence continues at coordinate 7,436,194 of OZ005609.1, read as the reverse complement.
CTGTTAGTCTTCTATCCATGTTACGTGGTGTTACGTGCTGGCGCTCGCTGTGTTGTAGCGCGTGAGTCTGAGACGTCTTCAAGGACCAAGGTAACACTTCTTCTCACGCGCTGAAAATGCAAGTGGGATTCAATTTTCGCTTTTTCAGTTTTGCTCTTTTGGCCATATTCTAACCATAGTTTTTCAGTAAAAGGACTATGGGAACCGTAACTGACGAGCTTAGGTTGTGTTTGTGTTGTAAAATGTTGGGTATGGGAATATGTGTTGGTATTGGGTTTAGTGAAAAGGTGAAGAGAGAGGTAATTTTTTTATAATTTTTGTAATTTTTTATATTTTTTTATGGGAGAAAGAGAGATTATATTGGAGTATTTTATTAGGAGAGAGATAAAATGTTGAAAATTTTTGGGTTTGCAAACACAGCCTTAGGTCTATACTCAGGACCGGGCTCCTCTGCATTACCTAGGGTATTGCACGAGAAGCAATTCGTCCATTACCAACCATTCGATTCAATTCGTCCATTACCAACCATTCGATCCATTACCAGTATGCTACTCTTGGCGGCCATGGCGCTCGCTGGGTTGGCCTTGATTCTTCACAGCGTTCAGCACCCCTTCATCCTTCCTAGTTTCACCAATTTTTTCCTTAGGCAGAGGGACCAGGTCCAGAGAGACGGTTCTTAAGCGATTCTGAAGCCAAAAGAGAAAGCTCGAAGAACAAGTGTAGGACACTGAGGAACTAACAAAGAGAAAATACAAATAAATAAATAAAAGTTGAAAACAAAACTAAAAGTGGCGTTAGCGTTAGAGCTTCGTTTCCTACTTTACAGCAAAATTCACTTGTTTTTTAAATTTTCACCTAAAGAGACGACGTGTCATATTTCTGGCCCTCCATTTGAAACCAAGGGCTAGGAATGGACGAATTGCTCCTCATGCAATACCCTAGGTATTGCAGAGGAGCCCGGTCCACATAGTCAATAGCCACACAGACAGGGCCGTGTGTGGCAGCCTATCTTTGCCACGTGTCTCGGATGTTTTCTCCTCTTTCCTTTTTCTTCTGTTTTTTGCCACATTCTGGGTCAAACGTCTCAAGCCATGTTTACCCGTGTTATGTACTAATTTGTCGTCTTGCTTTTTCACAGTTACTTAGGGGAAAACAAAAAACAAATAAATTGTCTTGCTTTTTGTAATAAAATAATCCAAACCTACATTGTTAAGTAGTAATTCACCTCTAATTGGCTCAGAAAACCCAAAAAAAAAAATGCACAGTTGAGAAAAAGAAACAAAAATACACCTAATTGACCAGGAAAATTGTTAAAACAATACTAATCGCCTCGATAAGTTTCAAAGATACTTTGACAATAGATTGAAACATCCTCAAAAACAACCAAAAAAAAAATCATAAGGATGCTGTATTTGGGTCGGGTCGGTTCAAAAATCATCAAGCACGAGCCCGGTTGTTAAATCTTCTCAGGACCGGTTAAAAAAACACAGAGCCTGGTCTAGGAAGCTTCTAGGATAGCTGGAGGTAAAAAAGACAGCTAAATTATTTTGGGCTCGGGTTGGTCAGATGGCTTCCACTGCTTAACATATTGCAAAGATGCTACATTTTACCTACAAATCTAATTCTTCATATTTTGTGGATCGGGTAAACCCAAGCCCATACCATCTATATTATAACAATCAGATTGCGATTAATAGGTACCACAAGTGATTAGAAAAAAAAAGGGTAATAGGTGCCACTACGTGAACGCAAGAGAAATTTCGTGCGGAATGATAGTACAGAGGGCAGATCAGAGAACGACACCCGATCCGACAGGAAATGAATCCAAGCTTACACAGTGGCAGTCTTCTACCTTGATTTTAAGTCTCGTACCAGTCTCGTACCATCCGAACCGCAATTTAAGAATGTTTGTGCGTTTCTGTCACTGTTGTACGGTCAATGGCAAGGAAACCAGAATACATGATTCAGGACAAAAGGCCCAAACAGAAAGGCCTCCTCGCAACAAAATATTACCGTCACTTGTTTTCCAACCCGATGGGGCATTTTCTGCACCATAACTCTCCTCTCTGGGTGGAAAACAACGTTTAACATGTTCCTTTTAGACCATATAGATGTAGCAACTGGAAAGAACCAAAAATAGGGGGCACCAGAAAGGAAATGGGGGACGGTTACAGACGACTAGAATGAATGCGGTGTCGTATGGCAAACTCGGAGATACATAACGTCCATTTTATTACAATAATATCTGGTAAAAGCCTTCAAAAGCTCTTGAATATTGTTACTTCATCTAAATAATATCACACAAACACCGTAAAAGTAACAATAACCCGAGGATAAAGAATTACAGAAAATAATAAAAAATGATTGTACTGGTAGCAGTAATGTACACGAAAACGTCACTCAGCTGTGTAGAATATATATAAACTTGCCCAAACCAAACTCCGAAATCCATCATGCACAAACTAAGAGCCAATCAAAGTGGGAAAATCCGGATGTAAAACTATGAAGCTATCTGTCGAGCGGATCCACAATGTACTCTAAATTGCCCATCTACAAGCAGGTGATCTACTGTCACTTCTCTGAGGCATATGATCACTTCGAGGTGTGTGTCCCTTCACCTCTGCCATTTTCTTTCTGGAAAAGCAGGATCAAGCAGTAAGTAAATAAATAAGTTTCAGGGCATAAAAGCTCTTTTTCTCTTCTTATAGTTTGGCAAGAGTTGAAAATAATTGTATAAAGTGGTTTAATGAATACCATGATGGTAAGTACCATTTCCTTTTGCACTCTGCTGGGCTTGAGACATCGACCGCTCAATACGTGGGGACCCCTGCCTCCCATTTGCACCAGGTAAGGATTGTCGCTTTTTAATGTAAATGTCTCCGTCTTGCACATCTGGACTTGATCTTGGAGAGCTATTGGCCAGGGCCTTGGCTCTGGCCGATTCTGTTGCTTGCATGAAACGAGGAATATAATTGTTACTGCCACTATCTCCCGGTTCTTGTTCAATGTGGTCAGGCCTTGGTGAACCAAAGGAATTCCACCTCTTCCCATTTCTCTGATCTTTAGGCAATTGTTCCATACTACTTCTTGAACCAGAATCATGATTTGGAATGGAAGGTGATTTCTTACCTCCAGAAAGGGATCTACGCTTATGGTCAGATCCACTCTTTTCAGTTCTGTTCTTTTTACCGTTTACAGACACCTGACTAGAAGGTGTCCCGTGAGATTCTGGAATGGTGATATGACTTCTGGGGGAAGCTTCTGGGGATGACCGGTTAGGCTGATGACCTGTTTTAGAGTCCAGCTGTCTCTGCATATCAGCTGCATTGTTCTCCACCTTATGCTCAGTCTGTGGGGAGTCCATGGCCACCATTAAACTAACAGAATCGTCATTTATATCACCACATTTCTCAGCCTCATCCAACACAAAGGGTGATAAGTTAGATGAAGAGATGGTAGATACATCCTTGGATTCTAATTTGTCATTTTCCATGCTGTTAGGATTGCAAATTCCATCGGCAAAAACTTTGGCTTCATGCTCACATTCCACAGCACCATCTTCAGGTCTATCAGGTGAATCCAGGGTAGAGGTAATAGAAAGCTCAGTGCCACACTCAGAGCCACCAACTTGAGTCCTAGAACTATCAGGGGCTGAAGTTTCTACCATAGTGGGCTCCTTTGTATTAATTACAGTCTCCACTCCGGAAAAAATTGTGTCTGAAATTGATTCAACTCCAGAATTATGTAGGGATGAAACTGAAAGTGATTCAATTCCAGCATCTTGATCGGATGAACTGATTGATCCACCTGAATTTGCAGTTGTACTCAGCTCTTCAAATTTCGACTGAGCAGCCACAAATGCAGGATTGCTCACCTTTCTTGAGCCAAATACAGATTTCTTTCCTTCAGTCTCCAGCTCTTCCGAGGCAAGCCTTTTCATAGATCGTTTGGGTTCTTCAGTTTCAGTTTCAGGCTTCATAGAAGGAGCATTGAACTCCACATGCGAATCTGAATCTGCTGTAGTACTTTGATTTGAAGGAGAAATTACCTCCAACAAGGTTTGATTTGCATCAGGACAACATTGCTCCAACTCATCTTTTAGCGGAGAGGAGATAGGATGGCATGCCTGAAAACTGAAGGAGTCAGGATTATAGGTAATGAGATTGTCCTCGCTTTCAGGTGGCCCTTCTGATTCCTTATTGCTGGAATTCACATTTTGCGACTCGGGAAACACTTCAGATGGACTTTTAGTTTCCACTGGAGACATGAAGTTCTTGTCCTTTTCTCTTTCCTCTTGACCTGTTATCAACTCTATTTTGTCTGACTCTGCTGGACTTGGCGAAGAGGCTTTGTCCAACTCTGCAGTACTTTTAGTCTCCACTGGAGACACGAAGTTCTCGTCCTTTCCTCTTTCCTCTTGACCTGTTATCAACTCTACTTTGTCTGACTCTGCTGGACTTGGGGAAGAGGCTTTGTCCAATTCTGCAGTACTTGGAGAAGAAACAGACATCCACCTTTCCAACCACTTCCAAGCAGAATCAGGCTTAGAAGGATCACACTTCACATGGATAGGTTTGGACTTTGGTGTTGATTCCAACAGCTTTAATAGGAAAAAGAATCAATTTAGCCAATCTTATGTGTGCAATAAAAAGTAAATGGCAAAACAGTTCTAAAACAATGGAACTAAACGACAATTTATCATGCCTAGAAAAAAAAAGACGACAATTTATCATACCTGGCGAGCAAACCCATTGCTTAGAAGCTTATCAATGGAAATGTATGCTGTAGTAGATTTGTTTACAGGACTTTCCTTCTGTAAAATGAAAAAACCAGGCAAGGTTATCAGAATTGTGACAACAGAAACTGCCTAAATGAAACACCAAACTTCAACATACCAGCAATGGATTAGTCGTAGATGCCTTAACCTACCTCTTGTGATTTTCACCATTAAATATCGTTTATCATATAACAGAATCCCTCCCAACAAATTTTAGACTCGAGAGAGAGAATACAGGTTTAAACAACCCAACGTGATTAATGAACCTTCAAATTCAAACATCTTTAAAATATTGAGTGAAGTTGACATTTACAAGCAACTCTTTAATAGATTGGATATTTTTTCAATGTCTTTTCATTCAAGCGTTAAAAAAAATGAAGAATAGTGGAGTCATCGTCCTGCAATTATGCAAAGGTTGCCCCAGAATAATCATGATTTGAGAGCGTCTAGGAAATCTTCATTAATCTGCACACTTTTTTCTAACCTTCAAATGGGTATTCTACTGGGGACAGGGAGGGGAAATCAGACCTTCAAACATTGGATTTATGCTACAAATGCCTTAAGAGGTCATAAGCTCTTACCTTAACCATTGTTCTGATGAAAACAACTAACATCCAAGGACCTATAAGCATGGTGATAGGACTTGAACAAGCCAGCAAGGCACAGGAGGTTGACAATTGTTACACCGAAAAAGAGTAGTTTAGCATGAAACATTATGAGGTATTGCCATCATTAATATATTAACATTTCTACACGGGGGATTGCTTGATGTAGGTAGCCACAGAGCAGAATAAAACCTACTGTCCAACCAACAAGAAGAATAATACTAAAGGAGAATTGAAACTTGTCCCATCAAGCAAATATGTTTCCGCCACATGCTGACTGAGAGTTCAGCAGCCTCACCCTGGTTTTTGACTTGTTCTCCTCCCTGTGGTTCTCGTCTAATTTCTTTTCTAGACAGGACCCTTCAACAGATATACGGGCACGGCGGGCACGGACAAGTGCTTGCATTTTGACAATGGCTTGAACACAACGTAGCGTGCCCACAGCATGACACCGAACCAAGTGCCCACGAACGACAGCTTGCAATTTAATAACATTCTTAATCTTCAACAGCATTTGTTGACCCTGGCAAATAGTGTTTAAACCGAAGTTAGAATTGGCAGTAATCAGTGAGTTTTGGATACATAGAGTCGAGAGAAAGAGAATACCAGAAACCCTCTAATAGCAGCCTGGATGACAATAACAACAGACTCTTCCGTGTTCAAGTCAAGCTTACTGTCATTTTCACAAACAACTATGCTCTCCATTACTTTTGGTTTTGGTGAAGTTGATAACTGGGGTTTCTCATCCAGGGATAGCATCGCCGAGAATTTCTCCTGAACATTAGAGTTGGCAGGTGGTGGATAGCTAAAACTAGCCGATTCTGGGCTCTCTTTGTTTCCAGAAGGGGTTTCCAAGGTAACAGTATCGCTAAGCACTCGTTGCTGAGCAGACTTCTTCCGGAAACTCCACCCACGTTTGTCATTTGAGCCCTTTCTCTGCAATGATGCACGAATGTCATTATTTAACACAATACATATAGAGAAAGAGAAAGTTGTTGAGTGTCCTCCTCTGGTAACTCTGCACGAGTGTGCATCAAGTTTCCAACCTTTGGAAATTATGAGCTTTCCAAACTCCAACTTCTAATACCAGCTAGTTCAAAAATGCTTCAAGCAAACTTCACAAGAGCAGAACTTAACAGAATTTATAGGAAGACGCTACCACTACACCAACTCCGTATTGCAATTCACACCTGCCAATATTATTTTCCTTTTTGGGTGGGAAATTGCAAGTAGATGTCATTGACTGCAGGTGGCATCAAGATCAACATGATGTGCTTCATTGTTCATCAATCGTAATAAATATGGATATGGATATGGATACTTCTATAGTCATGTCGAGCTACAGATATCGCGGATGGCACACGACAAATCTAATAAGCCACAAAAACTGATCCTAAGAACTCGACAGAGTTACAACGCATGTACCAAACCGCCTATGCCCAAAAACGGCGAGAAGTTGTACCGACCTGCACATGTGCACTTCGTCTATACGAATAGACATCGTGCATTACAATAATTATCTTGACTTCTCAATAAATTTTTTCATAAGCTAAAATGCGTGATTACAGAAGAAATCAACTCACACCCCACAAAATCCTCAGATCTTTATCGTGGAAGAGAGACATCAAAAGATTAGCCCGACTTGATTACAAAAGTGGAATAACTCAGTTTAATGTCAATCCGGATTTCTCAGATCTTACTAAAGAGAGCTTCTTTCAGTAGCATTTTCTAAGTTTCCAAACTCAGAACCAGCGGCTTCCTAGTAACTCTATAAGCATCTAAGAACTCCAGAAACTAAGAACAGCTCCGATGCATCAAATGAAAATCTAGCAACACCGTCAAACCCTAACCAACCAAGTCAAAGGAAAAGTGTAAAAGTCAACGAGAATCAGAGCGAAGAAGAGAATAACTCTGAACCAAACGGGTACCTCAGGGACCTCGAGATCATCTTTGTCTGCTGAATCGCTACCGCATGTGATTATTTTGAAGCATGAGGTAGATTTCACCATTTTCCTCCTTTCAACAGTCTCCCTCGCACACTCGAAAACCACTAGGACCCCTCACTCTCCCTCACTCTCTCTCACTCAGAGACAACACCGCTGTATTGGCTAGGTGCGGTTTTGGAAACTGCAACAAATGTAGCTTAAGAACACGGACCTGAAAACACTCCTTAAAACTAGATAAGTCTAATGGTGGAGTCCGCCTTATATCGGATTCCGTTGCCCACGAGGCACAGTGAGTCCGTTGAGAAGGGAGAGAGAAAGCTGTCAGATCTCTGCACTCCTTTTTTATTTTGCTCTCTAATTATTGGAAATGATATCTAGAAAAAAAAAATATTGGAAATGACAAAAATACCTTTATTATTCAGCCGTTGAATTCACTAGACTTGCGCGAATTTCGTTTACCTTGTAAAATTTTCTACTCCGGTGCATAAGTTCTTTAATAGAGTCGCATTTGAAAAATATATTCTAAAAGTACTCTTTGGTTTTATTTTTAAATTAAATATTCACAACCCCTACAGATGCTCATAATTTTGCAAATATCCTCCATAGTCCACTTTGTTTTCTCATGGACACCCAAAAAATTATTAGATTATTGTTGATGTACTTTTCTTGTATTCTGGAAACAGCACGTGATTCATTCTTAGCATCTAAAATAATAATAAGAAAACTCTATATTTAAGAATAAAACAAAATAAACTTTTATTAGAGCTTTGGATTAGTTTTCGCATTTTCTCTTATTAGAGCTTTTGATTTTAATGCGTTGTAAATTTGCATAGTGTAAACAGACCCTTTTTACCTTCCTGAAATAATAATTTCGGTTTTGGGAATCCAAGGTTATGTTCGTTTTGAAAAATTTTATAGGATTTGGAGTGTTTTGTGAAATTTTAGGTGGTGTTAGAGGTGTATTGGTATTTGTGTAGAGATTGATGATGTGTAAAAAAATTAATGATGATGTTTACATTTCTTTCTTCCTAATTTATTATTTTTTATTAAAATAATAATACTTTTAAAATTATTTATAAAAAAAACGAAAAACACAAAAGGAGGAGAATTAGTCAAGAATGGCAGGCTGAATGAATCATTCGAGCACGTCCTTCGACAAAGATTATCAAGAATTCAACGTCTTCAGACATTGCCGCAAGAGACATGTCAGGCCGGATGCAAGGACATGGCAGGCCGGATGCAGGGGTGAAAAAAAAATCTCAAATTTACCCTTTTTTTTTGTTTTTATGTTGTGCTTGAAGGGTTTTTAGTCATTTAACAGCAACTTTTTCAGGGTACAAAAGGAAAAGTTTATGTCGATTTCTAACTTAAAGCTGAGAGTCGTCGAACATGATAAAACTTGGATTCAAATCATACAAAAAATTACAAAACGAACATGCCCCAAGTAGGAGCATTTTTATTTTAGTAATATTACAAAAACAACAATATTTGGGGGAGGGGTTGAAAGGAAGTAAATGGTATGTAAAATAATTGAGGTGTTTCTTACATATTTTTTTAGTCACGCCATGATTTTTTACTCAGTAATTACTCTAAGACAAAAAGTATGCATAAATCTTGAGATTAAGCAAGAGTATATATAAATTGACCCAATCACTCTATTAGGAATAAAAATATATAAAACAGTTATTTGTTTATTACATTTGTGTTTGTGAAAATTAAGTGTTAATGTTAGGCAGTCATGAATAGAATTATTACCATTCTTCTGTTTCTACTTTCTAGACAAGTCTGAAAACATTAAGGAGATAACATAATACCTCTACCCAAAAACAAGCTCTCTCCTGATCTCGCATACGTTTATTAATCTAAGAGGGTAAAATTTTTAAATTGACATAAAATAAGATCCCACTTTACCTCCAATGATTCTCCCAACGCCTACACCTGACGTAGGCCTCAAAGCGCACTCAGAGAGTCACAAATGGCAATTTGGATTCGATATATTAGGATAAATTCGTATAATATTATGCTTTTCCACAATAATTAATAGGAAGCAAAACTCTGAGGGTAAAAAATAAAACCACCCTTTCTCACCCATTAGAATATTAATTCCTATGTCATGAGAAAACACTTTAAGGCGAACGGTCCTAAAGATTATGTACGACAAGTATACAATGGATTAAATACGATGTACTAAAATAACTTTAGAATAAAAATAAAAGGACAGCGTGCCCACGACCCACTACGTGTAAGTGCTCTGTCAGTTTGTTTGGTTTTGTATTCCCACTTTAATAGGGACTTGATTTCTCTCGTGAAAGGAAACGAAAACAGAAACTTATCGCGAGTTTAACAAAATTAGATGATAAATTGATAAAGAACTAGATAAGAGTAGGTTGGGATCCAACTGGATCTTTCATGTGATGTCGAGGTTGAGGAATAAATTGATTAGAATAGGCAGGAAAAAGAGAGAGAGAGAGAGGTCGAGGAATAAATGAAAACGGTGTTCTCAGGCGGGGAAGCAAAACTATTGTCCTAACAACTAAAGATATGCCTATTTGAACCTAAAGAAGAATTATAATATTATATGTTTATTATATTGTTAGCCCATTGGTATCTGTCCAACCACAAACCAACCTCCATTTGACGCCTCTTTTGTCCGCACTAGCCACGTGGGAGCGAGGGAGTCCTTTGCTACGCTGTATGCGCGAAAAAATTATCGGCTCTCTCTTCTCTCTCTACCATCGCGCATGCCGCCCCCCGTTGTTTATTTTCGGTAGGCTTTTGCTGCGCTGCGGCAACTGCAAGTGGGATGCCATGAATCTGTCAGGTGGGGTTCCACTCAAAATTATGCTCTGGCCTCTGAGGATGATGGGTTGGACAGGGGTTCAGCCTGCTCAAAGCTCCGCGGACTTGTTGGTACGAATGAATATTGATCCCTTGGCATATGCAGAGAGCAGACTCGGCGTAGGTATCCTGATGGCCGATGGGGACGCTATGTCGACCCTTTCATGTTATGTTTATTTATAATACTTCATAACTTGTTTCTCTCACATGGGAGTGCTGTTCATGTGGGAAAACGGATCCTAAGTACTAATCCAAACCCGTACAGATCATGTTTTTATTGAATATTGCTTGTAAATTATTTGAATCTCCCTTCATCGTCTACCTTTAGTTTACACAATTAAATCAAGGCTACCATTTGACTGGATCTAACCGAATTTGTATTTAATATCAGGGAATCGTAAGACGTGTCATTAATTGCAAAGGTATCAAGTATCAACTATTGACAAAATGCTAAAGGTCACATCATTTTTATTTTTTATTTTCGAAGTCTCCATCTTTTTTCTCTTGAAAGGGTCTTATTGATACATCAATGAAGAAAACCTACCTCTTATCAACTTTGTTTTTTATTCAACAAACAAGGTTCGCTCATTGCGCACACGTTATGCATCGAGAAGCCCAGTTATAGAGGAGTCGCGTTCATTAACAAGAGGGCACGTGAAATAGCCGTGCCTTTTTGACCTCTAGGTGGAGCATTATTATTTTAGCAAGCTAACTGGCATTTAGGTACGACGGCATATGACTGTCCACCGTTTTGGGGCCTCATTATAGTGAAGTCTGGTGGAGCCCCTGTCACATGTGGAGAGCACCGTGACTGTGGACCGATAAAATGTTCCTTTCAGAATTTTTTCAGTAGATATCAACACCAAATAGAAGCAACCAAATCATCAAAGCCGGTGACTCCATGGACAGTCACATGGGAGGCCAGAAGCAATCAGTAGGGCTTGAAAAATGGGTATTGTGCTCGAATTTGCCTCTCCGGATGGTGTAAAGCATGGGAACCAATAACTAAAGTGATAAGAAAAGGGAGCGTGAGGTGAGGGTCCCTAGCACTCCCTCCGCTTTTTTATTCCAACCCAACGTACGCTTTTCCTCTGTTTCTCAAATCGATCCTCGTTTGCTCGCAAATATGTAGTGCTTACTTGAACGAGACATTCCTCCTGCGATAAAAACTTTCAACCTCATCAATTAGTCCATTCGGTCAGTGAGAGTGGGAGACGTAAATTAGCATCCTTTACCATTTTATGCACCAAACAAACTATGGAAACTATTACGGTAGAATTCAAAAAGTAGTATCTGTTTAATTAGGATCTGCCGGCTCCTGGAAGGAGCTTAGCTATTTAGTGTCTTGCATTTATCTATCTCTTTACAACTTTGTTCTCTTCTATTTGGTGTCTTGCATTTATGGAGAGCTATGTTATCAACTATCTTAAATGCAACGAATAGCTAGATTATCCAATATTGTTGTGCGAAAATTGTATGAAATATACCTTTAAGTTTTTCACTTTTCACTTATGCCTTAAAACTTCGCTGTAACAATTTGGTATCTCGATTCCCTACCTCTGGTGGGGGTGGGGGTGGGTTGTGGGGTTTTTTTTGGGGGGGGGGGGGGAAACTTCCTAAATACGGGCCCGCCTCCGGCCTGTTAGTGAGTAAAATCGGAGAATGTTCGGCGATTCTGAAGCCCAGTAAGAAATGACGAGTTTAAGCGGCCCTGGATGATTCTTACCATAGATAGGCTTATGTGAGCCCAGTAGAGGATATCCATGTTCCTAACTTCCCTGATCCAAATGATCTGACAAGTATGCTTTAATGTTAGGAGAACAACTGTCACACGGGAAGCACAGTAGTTCAGTTTAGGTTATACATCTATGATGGGCCCTTTTTGGGCCCATCGACAATGAACCAGCATCAGTCTCCTTCAATGTCAAGAGAGTTTCGCTGTCCCACAAGCGGGGTACTTGACAGTTGACACGGAGCTCGCAATCGCAATTAGAAAAAAGAAGAAGAAGTCAAATTTAGGATAAGCCCTTTTTGAGTGGTCACTCGATAGACAAAGCTCACCACTTGCAGCGCAATAGTATTGCTTCATTCCACCTAAGGCTTGGTGCCCTTGTCATCATTTCTTGCATTAACAAGAAAAATCCCTTTCGTAATGTAATCCGGCGAGGGGTATTCCTATTAGATTTTCCTGAGTGTCAAATCCAAATCTGACCCCACTTCTTCTAATAGCGGAGTCAAAGGATACATACTGATACGGGTATCCGCAAAGAGTTTGGGGAGGACAAGACCGGCGGAAAAAAGAAGAAAAATCTGAAGACAAGGACTAGAAAAGAAAAGGAAAAGTGAAAAAGTTGCAAATATACTAAAACAATGCCTAACGACATCTATCCTCACCCTCTCTCTTCCTTTCCACAATTTATTTTTCCATTATTAATTAAGACCCGTATTCTCGGAAAACCCCAAACGATCTCCCCTTCCGTATTCCTGTTTGTGCTTTCATTTCGATTAGGGTTTTCTTCTCCATCCTCTTCCACTTTGAGCGTCCAACCCTAATCCCCCCACCCCCCGATCTCTTCTACTAGCCGTTACCAACCGTTTCCCGCCAAAACCAACTTCATCCTAGCCGTTGGGTCCTCGTATATTTACATTTTTTTTAAAAAAATTAACCGTTCGATCGGCCATTTCGGGAAACCGCCTGGTTGGATTCGTTTTTTTTTCCCCGCAAAAATCTTTTTCACCATTGGAAATGTCTGCGGTGGAAGCCGAGAGGAAGGTTGACGAGGTGGAGGGGGAGAAAGAGAAGGGAGGAGAGCTATTGTTCTGCGGTGCCACGAATTGGGATTCGGTTGGTCGGCGCAAAGGTCTGGAAGGCAACTTGGTCTCCCCGACTCGGCTTCGCCCACTCGTCGGTGTTAACATTCGGTTCGTCGCCTCGGGTTGCAGTATGTTCCACTGGCCCTTAGTTTGGTTTAAGCTTACGTTGAAGTAGAATGCCTTTATTTTGACCGCACCTCGCTATAACGACGCGCATTCTGATTTTTTTATGTTATCGTACTGATTTGTAGCGTCGTGTCATTGTGTGGCGTTGGATGTTGAAGGGCGCTGCTATACATGGGGGCGCAATGAGGCATGAAGAAACTTAAGTTGAAATTTATAGATGTGTGTGTTTCGTATTTGTGGCTCTGCTTATGTTGTTAACTATTGAAGCATTGATATGCAGAAAGGCCAACTTGGCCACGGAGATACAATCCAGCGGGACAGGCCGACTGTAGTTTCTGAACTTCTCAAGTAAGTTGCCGGAGTCAATTTTGCTTGCTCAGTTTTTACTTCAAATCTTAAAGGTGGCTTTTGTCCCAACAGGCTGTTGTACCTGGCGTATTCCATATGTTGGGAGTTTGGAGAGTTCCTCTTGGTTTTACCTTGAGTGAATGGGTGTTTTGAATAGAGAGCAATTTTGAGTTTGAATTCTAGTGATTAAAATGTCTGACGATGTATTGGATGACCAAAGTTACACATTTAAGCTTTCTAATATAAATGGAGCTTGCAGAAGTAGAATTCGAAGCAAAAGTTATCAACCTATGTTTATCAAAGCTTCGCCTTGTCAAGATGGTCAAGAAATTTGATATTGTGACAAAAAGTTGAATTAGATGGGGTTGCTCTTACCTTTTTTATAGGGCCAAGACGATTAAATGGCTTGTGATGCTTTGACGTAGCTTCTGTTATGTAATTAAATTTCTCTTATTTAAAGCTGTGTGCCTTTTATGGTGCTTTTTTTGACCTAGTGAAAATTATGGAGGTAAATGTCTTCAAATCAGGACTTCTGTGTTTGTTAATTTTGTTATTTGAGTTGTTATGCTATGCCTTGAAGGTACAAAATTGTTAGAGCTGGAGCAGGGAGGAGTCATACAGTCGTGATGACTGAGGATGGAATTTCCCTCTCCTTTGGCTGGAACAAACATGGGCAGCTGGGTTCTGGCTCAGTACGAAATGGTTGGTTCATTTTATATTAATTCAGTTTAATGAATTCCTAGAAGCCTGTGTTGAAACTCTCATGGGAATCTTGTTTGATATGCTGGTCAGTTTGAAGTCTGCATTGCCATTTGTAGATTCAATAGTTATGAAGCTTACTTTATATGAGGCAGGGTACAGCAATATTTTTTGGGTTATTTTCATATCCGGATCTAATTTCTTCACACATTTTCCAACTCATTGTGAATAGATACCTTTTGATCTCACTTATACTACCTATAGCCATTTGCTGTTTTGCTGTTTTGGTTTTTGCTCTGTATTCCTGTTAATGTTCTTGACTATGTTTCCATAGCTCCATGAAGACATCATTGGTAACTGACCACAACTGGCTTCATTTTATGTTTGTAGAAATCGAGTCGTCTCCTGTTCGCTGTCTTGTTTCTGAAGTTAAAAATATTGCTTGTGGGGCTGACTTCACTGTGTGGTTAACCTCTGCTGAAGGAGCTTCTATACTGTATGGTTTGTGGATACATTTGGACTTTAGTTATCTTGGTTGTTCGACCAATTTTTCTTCGGGCTTTGTGATTTGAATTTATGTAGAATACTTGCTGATGTGTAAACTGTTTCTTGGTTTTTAGGACTGCTGGTCTTCCTCAGTACGGACAACTTGGCCATGGAACAGACAATGAGGTATGCTATTACATTTTAATACGTGTTCTCAATTTCTCCCCACGATCATTATTGTCACCATGTATCATGGTCAGGGGATACAAATATGATATTGGTTACCTGTCTTTACGTGGGTGTTTTGTCAGCTTTATAGATAGAGGTAAAATGTTTAGGTTATACTTTTATCACGGGTGTGCGTGGAATCATTACGTGCCTCCAAAGGAAATGGTAGTAAATGAATGTGGAAACATGCATGGTGGGCCATAATGCTATTTGGATTTACGAAATAGGCTTTCAGAGGGGGACTAATAGGATAGTTTCCCAATTCGTTTTACCTCACTTAAAAACAAGAAGCATTTCACCTCTTGATCAAAGGTACTTTTGACATCTTAGCAGCCTACAAGTACTTAATGGTTGAGATATTTTTCTTCTGAATCCCTCAATTTCTAGTTCAAGATGACTAAAAATAGGTCCTACATGGCGTAAATTGAAGATGGTTACTTTTAGATCAAGTACTTAAGGATTTAGTGATGATGAGCAAGCTTTTGATTAGCAGGTAGCCGTAATGGAACTCCATTGTACAATTTCATATCACATATTTGACGAAGTATGAAAATATTTCAAATCCTCATAGTGCCAAGTAAAGAGTAATTAAGGCACTTCAAGCTGCTGTAATAACCTAGGATTTAGAAGTAACTGTCCAGAGGGTAATAGCTGATCAGTGTCTAGCAGCCGTAGAATTAAGTTGGCTGCTAAGATGTAGAAGCCTCCAATTTTGCATTACCTAGTCTCTATAGTCGGCACCCTTGGTAATAAAGAGACATGCGGTTTTATTTACAGACAAAAGAGACAGAGGTATTCGTGATTCACACAGATCTACTTACCCATGCACTAACACAAACACCTCTGAAAAGAGACTTTTTTTATTATGAAGCTTCACATAATTTTGGATGTGGCTGCAGTACAATACCAAAGACAGCTCAGTGAGGCTTGCTTATGAAGCTCAACCACGACCAAAAGCAATAGCTTCTCTTTCTGGGGAAACCATAGTTAAAGTTGCATGCGGAACGAACCATACTGGTTGTTACTAGCATCTGCTATCTGCCTCCCTCTAACTGTCTCCTCTTTTTAACCTACTTGCCATAATTAATGTTCATTTCTTTGTTTGCTATTTTGGTTTTGGGCATACAGTGGCAGTAGACTCAAATGGCTATGTTTACACGTAAGTGCTCTGTCAATAAGCTTTCCTTTGAGATAGCATTACACTTTCTTTCTGCCTATCGGCTTGGTATAATATCTAAGCTTGTTGACTATCTACTCTTGGTATATGATTAGGTGGGGCTTTGGCGGTTATGGAAGGTTAGTAGTAGCAATCCATAGAGTGGATGGATTTTTTATTTGGTGCCTATCTTTTCCTTTTACATGTAACTCCTGGATTGCCGATTTATAGGCTCGGACATAGGGAGCAGAAGGATGAGTGGGTCCCTCGTCGAGTTGATGTTTTTCAGAGGCACAACGTGTTACCTCCAGATGCAGTGATTTCTGCTGGTTCTGTTAATTCGGCTTGCACTGCTGGTATTTTGGAGTTTGCTTAGAGTTGAGATATTGTTGTACACACACCATACCCTGTTCTAAATGGTTGCACTGTGATGCTTAATACCAACAGGGAATAATACAGAGAGTGGTTTGAATAACATGACAATATCTTGTGTTAGTGTAGAACTGATTGAATACAAGTTGCTCTATTACCTTGCACTAGATCTTACCATACAATTGGATGAATAAGCAAACACATCATTAATACAATCATACTGCATGCATTTTCACTTGCAAAATCATGTAAGGCCTCCATGTATAGGAGTATCACATAGAACTAGGATGTGGAAGAGCTGTGGGAAGATCCAATTTATGCTTAAGCTGTGGTGGTTACCCACTTAACCTACACTTTCTCTGATTTTTTTTTGTTGGACAGAGAGCTAAGCATTGTGTTTGGTCTCTTAAAGGAAAGATATAGAAGAGAAACTTTGTATGGTGACAAGAATGAATTTCGAATCAAGTATAAGTTATGGTAATGGAGGAGTGCAATACGTCCATCATAAGGCGATGTAATTGGCTTTACTGTGGCTTGCTGCATCATAACACTGAACTGCCATATTTTAATATATTTGTCCATGTTTTTTTCCTCGTGGGCCAAAAAGACGGGACCAAATAATCAGTTCAGCTCTAGTATTAACCACTGGGCTTACTTATCTTAGTTGACGGTAGTGTAAAATGCGAAAAAGATATGACTAAAATTCAATTTGTGCTTGTTGCTTAGTTTTTAGGACTGAGTTGCTAGTTTATTGAAAGCAATTGAACATCCATATTACAATGTTATTTAGCTAATAACTGTCTTGTCATTGGCAGTTACCCCAGGTCATTAATGTTAGGATCCAACCTTAGAATCAGTGAGAGGCTCCAAGCTCGGATATTCAATTTGTAAGGCTCTGCTTACAATGCGAAATGAAGAGAAAAGGGAAAAAAAAAGAAGAAGATAAATAGCATCTACGTGAAGTAATATAAAAAGAACATTAGTTTGTGACCATTTTCTTGTACGAAACTTAATAGTCCCTAGTTGATCATTTTTGTGCTTTAGTTTTTCTGTCCCTTTGATGAATTAAACTTTTTTTTTCTAGGTGGAGGGCAGCTGTACATGTGGGGCAAAATAAAGAACACCGGTGATGACTGGATGTATCCTAAACCCCTCATGGATTTAAGGTTCGGCTCTGCACGATGATTGTGTTGCTTGCTGATGCTTTTTCTCTTTCCTTCAGCTTCTATGGTTGCTGTCGGTTGGCAGTTACTTGCTTCTTTTCGGTTTTGGGGAATGTATTTTTTCTTCAGTTTCTAATACATGTTACAGGTAGTTGGCTTTTCTCATGTTTTGGTGGTAGATTGTGTTTTAGCTTACCGAGTCTTTAATTGGGCTTAATGATTACCAGTTTCTGTTGTGGCCCTCATGGATCTTATTCTTCCATCCTTTCTTAATGCTCTTCTTTCCATATTCGTTTTGCTATACTTGATTGAGTCTTGCTGGTTTATTGATCTTGATTCCACCGTCAGTCTACAAATGTGCATCATACTTTGATTATCAACCTGTGCTGTTGAATGGCTAGGGCCTGCTATAATTTTTGTTTCCCTCACCTCATTAGATGGAAGACAATAAGTTTGTCGAATCTCTCCCTTTGCATAAAATGCTTCCTTGTCACTTCAACGAAAGTTAGCAATAAATCGCTGATTTATTTCAACCCCTCCCTTTATATAACCATGAATCCAAGGTGGCATTGCTGAACCAAGAGTTCTTTTTTAAGAGAGTGAATTTATGGCATCACTATTTTCACTTGAAAACACCTTTGTATCATTTCTAAAAAATTGATAAAGAAGAAAAGAAGATTTGAGTTTATTTAGTAAATCATCTTGCCTTTATGAGGCTTCCTGATGCTTAAACTGACTGCCATCAAAGCATATCGGATACCTGTTCCTGGTATCAATGGATTCTCTTCACTTTTCTTTTTAAAAATGAAAAATGAATTAACTGTCTCTTGCCAGAAGCATATAAGTAGCCTCCAACCTGTTTGTCCGCTTCCCCCCCTTCTTGGATATGTGTTCTATTCTACTTTATGGTTATCCCTGGCTCCTGGCCTTCATCCCAGGTGTACAGCCAATGATTTGTTCAGGAATATAATTTTCTGCTTGTTTTCCTGATAGTGTTAGTATTCCAAGTTAGTAAGAAAAAAGTTTCAGAGGTTGGGTGAGATTATATGTATGTGCTTTTGTGCTAGCATAATTGCTTAGATAACTTTTGTTCTCTGTTTTTTCCCAGTGGTTGGAACATACGTTGCATGAATTCAGGTAATATGCACCATTTTGTTGGTGCTGATAGCTCCTGCATAAGTTGGGGCCATGCACAACACGGAGAACTGGGATTTGGCCCTAATGGGCAGAAGTATGTGTTTGTCTCTTTTAATTATACATTTCCCTTCATATAAATGCTTATGTTTTCTTCTCTTTAAGCATTATTATCATGGTTTTGTTTCTGCCTCTTAGATCTTCTGCAATACCCAAAAAGGTCGATATTCTTGAGGGCATGCATGTTATCAGGTGGGTGTTTATTTCTCCTTAGTGTTATATTTGGTTTCGAAAATTGTATTGAGGATGTAGTGATGGGTGATGGTATTCTTTCCTGTAGTGTTGCATGTGGTATGGGGCATTCCATGGTGGTGGTTGATAAAACAAATGTTGGTGACCGACTTGATCAGGTGATCATTCAAAGACAATATCAATATCCTGTATTAGAATTCTGTGTGCTCTTTTATTTATGGTGTTGCATCTTTTTTTTAACTGTTTAGATAGTGGTGCCTGTTCGCTCTTATATTTTGGGAGTATTATACCTTGAAATGATGACATCATTGTTGAAAAAATGAGCTCGATAAAATATGAATTCTGCTAGTCTTGTCATTGTGATTGTGCCTTTTGAGGATTCTATATGTAGTGACAGCTATCTGCTCCCTAGTTCCTTCACTTTCAAATGCTATTCAGAGTTTAAAACCCATATGCTCCCTACTATATTTGATTCAGAGTTCAAACCCCAGCAGCATTTTTATTTTCTTTGGAAATGCTTTGTTCTACTTCTACGTCCTTGTTCATATTTGTTGAACTGCTTGGTCCAGTTTCTTTCTTTCAATAATGTAGGTAAATCAATTGTTAACTTTTTTGTCTTTTTTTCCACAGCTCGATATATATGATGGCAAAGCTTCCGATGAAGGTATGCTAATGTCAGAAGTTGAAAAACGTAAATACTTGGTCTGATTTATCATTGAAAGAATTTTTGGTATTTACATGTTATGCGAAGACATAGTATTAATTAAGGCGAGGACAGAACATTTCACCGAGTGGCTGATGTTATTTTTGTGGATTTTCAAGGGGCAGATGTCTGTCTACCTGAGCTTTCCATGGCCTGATATAGTTGAACTAAACTTGGCTGTCAAAATACCACGGATCATGTAGTAGATTATATTTCACCAGTGTTGGAAGTCTGGGAAACTAAGCTTGTAACTGAATGAATAGGACTATTTGTGCAGGGGTTGAGGAACCTGAGATTCAAATTGCAGCTGGCAAGCAAAATGCTAAGAAGGGTACTGCTAGATCTTCTAACAACTCCAAGAAGAGGAAGAATTTAAAAGATTCATCTGACTCAGAAGGTGATGAAGATGATGATGACAGTGAAAATAGTGACGAACAGGTTAATGGACAGACAGAACAGAAAGGGCGAGGCAGCAACCCTGCTGGTAGAGGTCGAGGTAAGGGTACTAACAAATCTACCCGTGGACGGGGCTGCCCTCCTTCAGCCAATAAAAGCTCACAGCCTTCTCAAGGGAGAACCAGTAAAAGAGGAAGGCCCAGGAAGTCGTAAGCTGCATATTTACTATTCAAATTGGAAATTTTGTTCTCTCTGTAGAGAGGTGTATGTCAATCAATTGGCTACTGCATTTGCCTTCTAATTGTTTTATTTTTTTTCTTTTTAATTCTGAGTCCCGCAAAAATTTGGCTTGCTTAATTGATAGAAAACATTACTGTTCTAACATTTCATTTTTTTAAGTTACTGAAAAAATGAGAAAATGTTGCAGCTCCCAACTCCAAGGGCAAATAGCTGTATCTTGATTCTCTTGAATATAAATTCATGTCTGGATGCCACATCAAACCATGTAACTGGAAAGGATACCATTACGCCAAAGATGGCAGTCTTGCCTTTATTCGGTCGTTTGCTGAAATTTGATGTTTGGGACGGGGAGTTTCTCTAATAGGTACATTTATTAAGGGCATATTCGGTTCTCACTTATTTTAAGGATTTGCATCTTACATTTTATATTTCAAAAATATGCATTTCAATACAATTAAACATTTTCTTTTTTACACGCATCAATACAATTTAACAACTGTTGCACGCGTATCAATATCACTCTAAAATCATCTAAATATTCATAACTCTATTAGAATCTTATAATTTTACTCTAAAAGAACATGCTAAATTAGTCTCCGTCAGGAATATGTTGAAAA
Organism: Myrica gale; assembly: GCA_963930655.1. Classification (NCBI taxonomy): domain Eukaryota; kingdom Viridiplantae; phylum Streptophyta; class Magnoliopsida; order Fagales; family Myricaceae; genus Myrica; species Myrica gale. The sequence goes on along the minus strand of OZ005609.1, from coordinate 7,415,294 downwards.
GGTTGACTATATGTTTCCAAAGTTTGCGCGAAAATTAAATAAATTTCTAAACTTTTAAATTTATTAAATTAAACCGAGATTAAAAATTCTTCAAAATTTTAATCCCTGGAGCTAATTTAATGGGTTTTGGTACCGCAAATGATTCCAATACAGGGAATGGCACGAGTCACGTACACCAAACTAGCGGTACGGGAATGAATAATGGAGTCAAGTTGTAGCGGATGTCCGTCCTTTTTTAAAAATAATAAAAATTTGTCTGAATGATATCATTTATGGTCGACAAAACAAACATATAGGTTTACAGCCATATCATGCTCAGCAAAATGAACTTTTTTTTTTTTTTGATAAATAAACTCAACAAAATGAACTTGTGCGGATTACTGCGGTAGCCAAAACTTTTGAGATATTTCATGCCAGAAATGAGCTTCTCTTGGCTGTCAAAAAGAATTGTTTAGCTTGAGGTCTAATTACATCTGAAAATAACCAACCCAATTAAAAAAATGACTAAGCTTAATGAGGTAAACTGACTATATGTTGATGTAATTAAAGATGCTTATGTATACAATCACACGCATACTACTTTTATTTTCAAAATAAGTTACCACATCATGCATTTGGTATAGGCGCTAGCTAGCAGATGAATTTGTGACCTATGGCTGCGCCTCTTGCTTAGCAGCATCATCATTCTGATGCTGAGCCTGAAGTTGTGCCTGCTGTTGCTGTAGATGTTGTTGTTGTTGCTGCATCATATGGTAAATCTGCGTTTGCCGAGGATGCTGCAACTGGAACATCTGATGATTAATAGAAAGCTGTTGAGACATGCATTCTGCTAGGTAGCCCTCACCACCGTACTCTGCCGCAGCAAGCCTTAAATGCTGCACTTCAGCGGACAAGGCCTCATTTAAAGCTGCGAATCAAAAGATAAGACAGAAAAATCTTAGACCAAATGCAGCCCATAACAATATTAAGAACTTAATACCACTACAATCAAATATGAAAAGGTAATGTCAAGCCACACAGCTAAAGTCCCCAGGATGAGAAATGGCACTTCACAGAACAAATATCAGTAAATCCAATACTAGCAATAAACCAGTACATCTTTAATGACTCGTATGCCAAAATTATGAGAAAGATCGACAGAAACAAGTACATCAGCAAAGTTAAGAAGTTTCCACATTCGTTAGTGGTAATTGGAAGAACTGGGAAAGTGAAATAAAAAGCTAAAGTCAAGCAGGTGCATCTACGATACAGGAGCATGGGATGGCTTTTCACCTAAATGAAACTATGAAGTTCTTTTTTTCTTTGTGGGTGGGTTGTTCTTTTATTATTATTATTTATTTTTTTGGAGTTGGGAGTGGGTGGAGTTTCAAGTTGAAGTATCAGCAATTTAAATTAGGATCTCGTTTGCTAACTGTCTGACATTCTTAAATGAATCTGTGGACCTTCTGAAACAGCCGGGCCTCCCCCTTCCCCCGGGCTGGGACTTACTCTGATATATTTCATAGTATGGCTTGTACTTTGATGTGGTTTACCTCCCAGGGCCAGATTAGTTGACAGGGAGCAGAATAAAAACATAACTTACCATTTTTGAGTTTCGATTCTTGCTCCATGGCCTGAAGGCGGAATTTCAACTCATTGTTCTCATTCTTAAGTGCAATAGACTCTCTCTGTTAAGAAAATAGAAAACAAAACCAATAACTTTCACTTATTATCAATTAAAAAGAGTAGAGGAAAAATGGAGAGCCAAATAAAGTTGATAACAAGTTAATGTCAAAATCTCATCACCCTAGATACCCACCTGTAACTTTGCAACCTCATTAGACAATGTAATGTTCTCTGTCTGTAGAGTTTGTGCCTTATGTTCTAAGTCTGCAGTGTATCGCATCTTCCGCTCCTTGGAACGAGCAGCTGATTGACGATTAGCCAAAATCCTGGATCAGCAGATCACAGAGGAGCAATGCATTCAAGCACATCAATTGCCTATAATACATTGGCAACAGCTTACAAAAAAAAGGAAAAAAAAAAAACTGCACCTCTTGGCACGTTTAGGGTCTGATAGTGCAATTTCAGCCAGTTTCACATTTTCCTTGATCTTTTCCAGCTCAGCCTCATTGAACTGAGCATTGCCCAACTCCACACAGAACTTAGTGGAGTTGCCATCTACCTCACTGCTAGGTGAGTTTTGGCTTGCTTGAGTTCCAATAGGAGGGAGCTTTGGCGATTCATCGTCAAACAGTAAATTTCCTATATAACTATCCACCGAGAGACTTCTATAGTGTCGGACAGTAGGCTTTATGTCGCCACAGGCAATTCTCTTTCCTTCCCTCCTCTCATTAGCGAGACTAGAACTTGGCCCCTGCACACTGTTTGGGCAACCATCTATGCGACTTTCCACTTCATTATCACTGCTATCACATCCATTCGTCTTTGAACCACTGGCTCTGCTGTCCAAATCCTTTTCCTCCGTACAAGATGAGTTCATTTTATCAATGTTGTCCAAATTCATTAGTTCATTAAACAAGTCATCCATAACTTCCCCCTCAGATCTCCCCTCACCCGTCCCATCAGTCATGTTATTGCCATCCCTATCCCTTTTCAATTCCCCTTTCATCACCAATTGGATTGGCTTCTCCACACCTACATTCTCTCTTCCTAAAAATGACCTGTCAAAAATTCCCCGACTGCCAATGGGAATCAATTGGGGTGAAGGTTGAATCATCGCTGAGAACCCTAATGGAAGACCATCACTATTCGAGCGCCGGTGTCCTCTACGAGGAGGAAGTCCCTCACCAACCCGAAATGCATTGCCTCCATTTACAGGAGAAGGATGCGATTGGGCATGAGAATTAACAGCACTTTCTTCCATATACACATCCTTTGAAATCGGGTCAGAGAGAGAGCTCGGTGAGGGCTCCCAATAAGGCGAAGGGCTCAAAGGGGGCAGCAAGCTATCAAGCGCAAAGAAGGTGGGTTGAGATAAAGACCTGGAGTGGGAAGGCCCCGGGCTCAAATTCTGAGTACCAGGTTGCCGGGAAGCCGGCCGGGTCCCCATCAACTGCGAGTACTGTATCGAGTTATTAGGGTGCGAGGGTGGTATGCCGGGTCTCTTGTGATTGTTCTCACTCCCTCCAGGACTCAAATTTTGCGGTAATTGACGGAGGGGCAACCCAGTTTGAGACGCATTGAAATTTGGCGAATCCAATTGGTTCTGTGGTTTTGCACCAAATGTAGAGCGAATCCCCCCTTGCATAGCACTTCCACTTTCATCGGTGCCACCCATCTACCTCTACTATTCTAACCCCTTCAGCAAAGATACAAAACCCTAATACTAATTTATATGGCAATTAATCAAAGCCTCAAAACCCCACACCTAACAGCAAACTCTACTAATTTACTGAAACCCAATGATCTGAAAGCGAGAAAAACGGACATGGATACACGATCAGATACATGGTCGTATTCAGGGACAGACCTCACCTCTTTCAGTGAAATTGACTTGCACACTTCAGTGGTCGTGTTGAGCAAAAGAACCCGAAAGCGTCAACAACAGGTATCAAAGACTGCAACCAAATTTATCAGCCAAGTGGGGCGGTGATATCCACAGGGGAATAGGCTTTTGGGATCAACACTTGAAAGGACTTAAGAATTTGCCGCTATGGACCCGAGCATGATGTCCTCTATTTCTCCTTCCGACAATATTTTACATGTATGTCCTTGGTCGTGACGGCCATTGTTTTCGGTCAATGATATAGGAGAAACGCCGTGAGCGACACGTGACATCCTGGTGGACATAACGATATTTTGATTTTTTTTTTCTCTTTTCTTGCTTTTAAGCATTCGGAATCGTGCCGACGACGCCTTTATCTCCGCCTCTAATCGAGGGTAAGAATATTTGAATTCAAATGGAAAAAAAGTTGAAGATTCCGAATTACCATCTCGGCCTCACTCGGTCAACCGGTGCCTAACGAGTTCAGAAGGCCAAGCTTATATGGGTAGGGTTAAAGTTTTTTGTTATTATTTGTGTCTAGCAAATTCAAAGATTCTCTCTTTTCCCCAACACCTATTCCAAACATTCACTTAGGGCATGTTCGTTTAGGTAGAATTCTCAAGATTTTTTGAATCCTCAGGATTCTACAACCAAACATAATTTTTCACACTACATAAATATAACTACAACACGCATACCAATAAAGTTAACATCACATAAAAATTCTCAAAACACAAAAAATCCTCACAATACACCTTAACCGAACACACTCTTAGACCCTATTCGTCTCATGAATTGCTCCTCTAATGGAACAAAAAAAATAAAATCAAAATATTACCTTACTTTTTTTTCTAGGTAACAAGAAAATATTACCTTACTTAGATAAGATAGGTTATTATTTTATATATATCTATATATTTGGTACGTGACAGAAGAAAAGCATTAAATTTTGTACATTGTACATCTTATCGCGAAACATAAGTTTTATCTTATATAGGTTACTTGTACTGAAAGTAATTCATTATATATGTATGTATGTATGTATGTATGGTGATGGATGAGAACTAATTGACCTCTTTAGAGAGCCCAAAATGGAAAGTTCAATCGGATTAGGTAAGCCCCGAGACAATTATGGTAAACACTTCAACCCTCTAACCTAGGAAAGGAATGATTTTATATCTAGGTGATGTTTGTTTTCCCAATATTTCGGGGCATGAAAATTTTCAGCAAAACAAACTCACTCCAACATTTTCAACTTTTACACATAAGCACTTTGTTTTTTATAAATTCCAATAAATCTCAATAAAATAAAAATTCCCAAAATTTTGATAATATTCCCCAATATTTTGACAAACAAACATACCATAGAATGTCTCCACATACTCATGGGTATCTTGTTAAAGAAGCATCCAAATGACATCATTTAAAAATTTTATTATCATTACAATTATTTCTCTTCATATTTTCATCTTGTAAACTTTTTTATTTTTTACCGACTATTATAATGTTTTTTAAATTTTCCACGAACTCTTTAAAACTATCTAACTTTTTCATCAAATCTCATTTCCAAAAATTTAACACACAAACATAACCATCCAGGTAAGCTTTAATCATTTAACCTTTTGTCTACGGCATCAACATTGAGATAAGATGAGGCGACAGAGGAAAAAAAGGTGGTTCTTTAGAGAAGAGGGCCTGACATGCCTCTTGAAGGAAAGGAAGGATGAGACAAAAAAAAAAAAAAAAAAGGAAAGGGGGAAGGAAGAAGAGAAGGTGTTCCTTAGTGAAGAAAAAAGAAAGATTTTGATGAATGAATAATGGCGACTAACAAGGACATCTCGGAGAAATCTCAAGGAGAGGCTCTCTATGTTTTTATTCATCTTTCCTGCTTGTAGGACAGGAGGCAACAACTATCATTCAGCACAATTCGTTCTGAATTTTTAGCTCAGTTCTCTGGGGCTACCTGCCCAATAGATCTTGTGATAAGCCGGTTATTCTTGGCTTCATCAGAGGACATCTTTCATTAAGTGCAAGTATTAAGGGAATATCTCGTTTCAAAAGGTGTAACAATTTCCCTTCTATGTTTTTTTCTGGAATCTGGGATATGTTAGTTTTCACAGTTTTTTCAGGATTATGAGTATATTCATTCTACTACCACCGAACATATTCAAAATTCAAACACAAATACCAATACATTTTACACAATCTCCAACAACTTTTTAATTTTTTATTCAACATAAATTTTCTTTTTCTATACTTTTTCATATAACTCCAATATTTTTTTATTAAACAATTACATCAAATCATTTCTCTCTCCAATTTACACAAACACCAATCAAACACTATTCAACATAAATATTCACAATTTCTCTAAAATCCTACATTTTTACTCAAAACGAACATAACCCTGGTCAAACACTAAAACATGGGGCCGGGTTGCCTCGACTAAGGCTTTTCTTTCCATATTTTTGGGCTACATGTTTGGATTTGAATCCCTAAGGCCCATCAAGTATCTGTCATATTGTTTTTAAGTTTGCTTTCCTCCAATATTCCTTCTTGGGCCCAAAAGTGAAACCCAATAGGTTCCGTTTTAACTAATCGGCCCTGATCTATGAGCCCAAAGAGCGAATATCTCATTCAGGAGGCAGACCACTATATGCTTCACTGACTGGTCATAGCCCACACAAATGGCATTCGTCAAGCAACTTTATAAGCCATTTCAGCGATCCCGTAAAACCCTAGGTCATATATCGCCGTTTCCTGTGGCCTTTATAAGAATGCCTCGCCTCCATCTCTTTATCTTCAGCTTACACTGGTCGAGCTCTGATAATCTCCCGTAGGGTTTTAGGTTTTCTTCTCTGCCCTGCCGTTAGACGGCTGACTGTTATCCTATATTCTGTTATTTGTTTATGGAGAGGGCAAATGACGAAGCTTTTTCAACTGTCAGAATGCTCGAACTTCGATTTTGGGTATAATGATTTAGCAATTTTGAATAGGAAGATCCGATGCCTCTCTTTCTATATATATATATCCATCTTTCGTTCTTCTTTTTTTATTTTTATATTTCTATTCGTTTATTTGGAAAAAAAGTTGGGATCTGATTGATTGGTGCTGATATTATCAATTCAACCACCGATCAACTTTTTGTTTGAGTTTTTAGAGAGAAAAAAAAAACAATTTGTTTGAGTTGTCTTGAATGGCCAGTGATGAAGATCTTGAGTTTGACTGAAATGCAAGTTAATGGTAAACTTGCAGAGGTGTCGAAACTAATGAACTAGGACGGTCTGAGGCTTTTGGCTGCATTTCTATGCACATTTGTTCGGTGAAGTAGTTTTTTTGTGTGCTTTTACTGGATCAAATCTATTTGCTGTGCAGTATACTTTCTTACCTTTTTTTGGTTTTCTTTTCTTTCTAAAAAACAAAGGATCCTATTTGGTTCATACTATATTAACTAAATTGGATCTGCAGTGTTGTGAATGATGAGAAAACTAATTATACAGTTATCCCTGTCTGATGCATTAGTGCTGAGAAGATGTAATCTGACACACACTGTCGAATCCATATTCGTGTCATTTCTTCTTTCTGGGCAAATCCCTGTTTAATCTCTTTTTATAATATCTTGCGTCTTCAGGATTCTCTACGAGGGCAAGATAGCTTTGGATCCATAATCTTCAACAAGATGCAACTGCTGAATCTTCTTTTTTTTAAAAAAAAACATATGTAGGTAGAGAAAATAGAAGATTAGTAAAACTACTTCGATCTTTATTTTTTTCAATTAAAGTTTTTAAGGTGGCCACTGAATTTTGTCGCTGTCATTATAATTGGTTGAGAGATTAAAGTCTCGCTCTGGGTGCGGTCTAACTGGACCTGGTGGGGAATGGTTCGCCATTAGGAGTCCAGCCTAGTGAGCAGGGTGCGAGGCCTTCTTTAGAGGAGTGGGGGGTCAAACCTACGCTCCGGCGTTCCCGTAACTCGTGCACCTAAGCTCAGTTTTTTTTTCTTTGGTAAGTTGGGGAAACTGAGCTGCGCGCATACAATCTTGTGCCATTTGTTTCTATCCTCCTCAACTTTACCAGAGTTACGTCCGTTTGAAAGATTTTTTTTTGTATGATTTGGAAAGATCTTTTTTTTTTTTTTTTGTATGATTTGTAGTGTTTGGAGAATTTTTAGGTGATGTTGAAGTTGTATTGGTGTTTGTGCAGAAGTTGTTGAGTTGTAAAAAATTAATGATGATGTTTAAAGTTATTTTTTTTTTGTATATTTTGAATTTATTTATTTATTATTAAAAGTTAAATATTTAAAAGGTATTAAAAAAAAGTAGAAAACGACAAAAGATTAAACTTGAAAAATCGCATGAACAAGTGAAATCAAAAGCAGAAAATGACTTTTGTAAGGGACAAGGTTGCTCATGCGTCAGACGATGGGGGCCACATGATGCTGGTGAGGATTCTGCTTTTGCCGAACATGAGGTTTGTGAGGATTCGAATCCTACAAAAAGATTGAAATCCTCACAAATCTCATGTTCGGCAAAAGCAGAATCCTCACCAACATCTTGTGGCTCTCATCGTCTGACGCACAAACAGTCTTGTCCCCTACAAAAGTCGTTTTTTGCTTTTGATTTCGTGTTCAGACAGTTTTTCACGCTTAATCTTTTGTCTTTTTCTGCTTTTTTTAAATGTCTTTTAAATATTCAACTTTTAATAAATAAATTTGAAATATACAAAAAAACAACAATTTTAAATATCATCATTAATTTTTTACACCTCAACAACTTCTACACAAACATCAATACAACTTTAATATTACCTAAAAATTCTCAAAAGCCTACAAAAAAATCTTCAAAACGAAACATAACTATAGTTCACTGGGTCCTTTTTCTTTTTAATATGAAAAGTCTTATCAAAATAAAGGTTTTTGTAATTGATAGTGGTCCAGTGAGGACTACGAAGATGTAAGAGAATAATGTTTAGCGGAAGAAAATACGTGTTTGAAAGCAAAAATGATATTCCAACTTTCAACTTATGTGGATGTCTCTCTCCCATTTCTTCCTCATGCTTGCTAGGTTCATTTTCCTATGGCTACACTATACGATTAGAATTGAAAGTACCGGCTAAATTATATTTTTTTATGGCCCTAAAAAGTACATTTTCAAGAAATAAATTCCCTTAGTGCAAGAAAATCACCAAACTAAACGGAAAAAGTTATGCTGCGTTCTTCATTTAAGTGCACTGGATAACAATTAAACTACTTCGAAACCAAGGCAAGCTACTGCCTTTCGTACTTTATTATTTGGAGAACAGTGTTACATGGATGACCAATAGTTCGAGCTGCAAATTATCTGTGCAGGAAGAGAGTAACTTGTAAGCATTATAACAGGCTCGGTCTGTTCCGGCGATTAACGAAAACCTCTCTTTACCCACGGCAAAAAGGAAAGATATTCGTAAGATAGCGGTCGTTCCCCTAGCTTCACATTCATCCATCCAATGGAGATTTACTAGTCTACTTGATCGTGATGTAGCGGTTTGTCCCATGCTTGGCCCAGTGGTCTTTCAGATCAACGGGATTTGACAGATCGTGGCCTTCTGCTGCAAGGCGGCTGAGCAGCTTGTTAAAGGCACTTCCACTCATCTTTCGCCCCCCTACTCGGGCATGCCGCTTGTTGGGCAGAGCTGGTAGAGGATGCATCGACAAGGTGGTCGTGCAGCATGATGATTGCCAACCCCCATTTCCCCATTTGTAACACTGCCTTTGAATTCCAGTGCAGGAGCATACTGGCGCAGGCATCGTTGACTCATCAAAAGCAACCTGATTCAACCCCAGGTCCTGCCCCTTCCAATCAGACTTTGAAACCCCAGACTGTCTGTTCAGATCATCACCTCCACCCATATCCTGCCCACCCTTCCACTCGTGTGTTTTGCCAAACATGATCTTATTCAAGTCATCACTCTCCCTCTTAATCTTCCTTGGAGGTTTTGAAGCCTTCTTATCAGATGGCATTCCCTTGGTCTCTTTAGTTCGTTTAGCCCGTCGTGACTTGGCAACCTCAGAAGCAACTTGTGATATTCCAAGGGCTTCATTTGTGTGCACTTCCCTTGCACTGTAAGAAGCCTCACCCATGTGGGATAAATTATGCATGTGCTGCTGTGGGTCGTGCATGTGCTTCACCCCACGTGAGATTTGGCATCCAGGTGGGCATGAGGACATAGTACCACTTGTCAAGGAGTTTTCGCGGTATTGAAGAGTGGCAATGGCATTGTCTCGTTGCAATAAGGCATGATTTCGTTCCTCAATTGCTGTATCTCGTTGCAGAAATGCCATGTCTCGCTCTGCAATAGCTGCCTTCTTTTCAGAAAGGGCCAAATTTCTCTCTTGAATAGCTGCATCTCTTTCAGCCATAATGCCCATTATCTGTTTCATCGATGGCTGATATTGCATCAACCACTGCAACAACAATTTGTTTTATCATCACATCCGGCACTCACAAAGAAATATGTACTCATCTATGCTCATTCACATTGTTCTGTGTTATTGTAGCAAATTGCTTCTCGTACCTGACCCTGAGCAGTTTTATATTGTTCTGCTTTGTGTCTTCCATTCTCACGATGTCCTCCATCATCCATTGATCCTCAACTGGCTATACTTGCAGATAACAGTTTCAAACCTCCACTGCAACTGCAACTCTCAGTCAATCAAGCACCCAGAATACAGATCCTGAATCTTAAAGTAAAGACACAAAACTGTTCACTTTCTGTTTATGAGCAATAATAGCTTGCAGATTTGGAGAGACAGAGAGAGATGTCGTAACCATAGGAAGATGAGAAACCCATACTAGCATAGAGATAAGAAACAAATTATAATAAATATTATACCAACATGCATCCATCAAACTGCCCCACAACACGGAAGAGAGCCAATAAAAAAGTATAGACGAGCCAAGATGATCACCTATATACAACTGATACTCAAGGCTGCATATGATAGAACCTGATGCACAAATTGCATTTGTCAGTAATTAATACATAGGAAGAAAAGTATGAGAGAGCCCATATAAACGAAAATGCTGCTGAAATGCCTCTTAGCTAAAAATGGATGCATGCACAGATGTTGAGCTGAAGAAAAAATAGTTACACGAGCCCTTAAGTGCATAGACACAAGATAGATGACTGGATGATATGACCTTGACTAAAAGCACATGCAAATATCTTAGCAATGATCAGACTCAAAAATAACTACAATAAATTCAGTGAGTATAAACACTGAGACTGCATAAGCATAGCCTCGCATGACGCTGAAATACTTGCACGACACATCCTTTATTTCTTTTTGCCCAAATTAGCGTTAGTAGGTAGGACTTGTGCAAAAAATATTAGGTACTCCTATATCACGATGGTGGTAATGACCAACTAAGGGGACAATTACAGCAAAAACATTCATTCATTTCACAGCCCTAAATTCAACCATGCTTCATATCAATACACATGTTGCGGCTCCGATGACATAGCACGGATTGCAAATCATTTTGCTTGTATTTATACTACTTGGCCTTCGGTGTTTTATGCCAACCTTTTTCAAAACCCATCAGATTGATCACATCATGTAAAAATCTTCCTTATTTGGAATAAAAAATATGATGGTGGAAAGGGCATTAAGTGAAACAATAAAAGTATCATCATGTAGCTACAGATGCCTAATCAAATAACAGAATCTCCAGATCTATGGATTACACATTAAAGGTCAGTCAAGCCCAGTTAATCCTCTAATTGGATCCTCTAGATTAACTATGCAGTAAGGACTTTCAGAAGTAATTAAAGATGCCCAAGATAAACCGTCTGTAAACCATAATAAAGTGCAAGCACAATTGCACAGACACAGTTCTTTGCTACAAAATACGTGATAAAATCCAAGCCAAGCACAATAGAGCAAAATCACAATACTCCTAAAACAAATCCCCGATGGTTTAAAACATCACTAAAACCTTCACGTGGTTTGGACTACAATGCACACAGTTCTCCTGCAAAAGAAAAAATAAAAAATAGACATGATTCATACAAGATTTATGCTGTCGATCACATAAGTGCACATTATTAACTCGTGTGCAAGCTTGATTTCAATTTAGGCAAAAAAGAAAAGGGCATTGGCATCTTAGTCCAATCCACAAGGAATTTCTCATTGGTTGCTAAAAGTCGAAACAAAGAAAAAAGGGCCCAAGCCACAAGAAGGTTATTTGTAATTTCACTTGTTAGGAGGGATGAATGCCATATGTAATCAAATAACATTAAAAAGAACATGGGAAGCATTTTCTTCTCCAGTGACTGAGTAAGAGGCTCATAGTCAGTTTCACAAAGGTCAAAAGATTATATCCCACTAGAGGACTCAGTGTAGCTTACTGAGAACCTTACCTACTCCCTCCCCCCCCCCCCCCCCCCCACCCACCCCCCGAGTGGAGTCTCTCCGGCGGCCCAGGAATAAAATGGAATCAACTGCCAGACAATAAAGTCTAGTAATCAATATTTTCTAATTCCATCAATATTCTCTAATTCCTTCCGTAGTATTCTTTTTAACCACCCAATATCTAGAAGTTATATTTGCATAATAATTGTCATCAAACATTCATCACGCAATTTAGCAAGTCTCGTAAAGCTCTGATAATGATAGGCTTTATGCAACACAGCATTTGGCCAGTTATTCCATTTCGAAAGCACGCATCTCTTATCCGCAATCGCAATTTATGATTTTCTAAACAAAAACCCCTGTAAAAAAAGGCTCAAGTCAACCCAACCCTAACAAAGAATAATTCACACAGCGCCACTCCAATTACAACACGCACGGAGAACAAAGAGCACAAAAGTTAGCTTCTTCTGCTCTAAAGGAGTTACAGAGACCCAAGTTCAAACAACAATATGCACAAATCTGGTACATGATTGTGGTTGGTAGTGAGTAGCAGCAGTAGCAGCAGTAATAGCTCTGAGAATCAGATAAAAGTAAACTCAAAGCATAAGAAAGAGCCGAGAAGAGAAATCGAAGCTTACCTATCTCTTTTTCTTTTTTGAGTTCGTCCAGTGGAAAGTTGAATTAACCTAGGTTTGCAAAACTTATGTTGCAGGTGAGTCACCACTTAAACAGGAGATCGAACAAAGTTTCTTTCGGCTGCTGAGGATCGCTTTGTGCCCGACTCCACTCACTACCTTTTAGCGTGAAAGGATAAAGAAAGGCCATCAAAGAGCTCGGTACCAAACAGGCACAGCTAAGGAATCGTGCGCTCAAAGGAACACGTCATCGAAGAGTTTCCAACATTCATTCTCGAGCGGGGAGCGAGTTCAAGACCAAAGAAAGCCAGCGCATCTCTTCCTTTTCGCCTCGTCTGCGGAAGGTCATCTTTGTCTGATGGAGCAACCGATCTTTGCTTTGCTTTTGCAGAAACTCTTCTTGCTTGTATGAGGTGTGTTTAGAGTAGCGAAACTGAGAGCAAGCAGGAGAATCGGAAGAGGAACGCAGACTTTGGGGGAAACCTAAATCGAGAGAGTAGACTAGAAAAATCGTGGAAGACAACGCTGGGACCGAGAGAGAGGCAAAAATCCTCCTCTTTTCCTCTTGGAGTGGTTTTACTTCTACCCGTCCTTGTTTACAATTTTTTTCTTCTACTGTTTCTTTTTCTTTTTCTTTTTTTAATTATTCCACTCTCATTTTCAGGCATAAAGAAACGAACTATTATCTGGGAAACAGCTATTTGCACTGTGATACCGAACCGTGAGGTCACTCTCTTTTCTCGTAATAACATGAACTCAATTTTGACAGCTTGTCCATCACTCGCCACGCGCCACAAACGTGAGTAGAATATGTATGAGAATTCTTAATTTTTATTATTCTCCAAGTCTTTTTAAATTGATTAAATAATTAAAAATTATTTTGAACACTTCAACAATCTCGAGTTTAACTTAAGTTAGATTTAATGAACTGTCAACCTGTCAGTATAGACTTTGTTTCAATTGTTGGTGATCAAAATGTATTAAATGCGCATAAATATGTCTCGAGAGAGACACAATAACAGACCTTATTATAAGTTTTATGTGGTTTAAAATTAACATTTAATGATTTAAAATTTACCGATTGTATCTATCTCTGTTAATAATACAATTCAAGTACAAAATTATATAAAATCCTAATATTAATCGGTCCAAATGTCCTAAACTTTGATAATAGGATCAGATCATCTATTATTTATTGGAACAAGTGTAATTTAATAAAAGATAAAAATAATATATAAATTTACTACTATTTAATGTCATTCACCTGAAATTTCAAATAATATAAATATATAAATATTTAATTTGTATTGTATCTATATTTCTCTTGGAGTAAAAAATTATAAAATATCCTGCTGGGAGTCATTGTAGCTGGAAATTAAAATGGACCTTTTAAATAAATGTAGGGAAAAATTACGGAATAACACACTAAATTTTAGTGCATTTTTAAAAACCTCACTGATTTTGTCATTTTATTACTAAAACTCACTTCGACTTAATGTCGTTATACTTATTTAACGAAAAATTCATCACGCTCAATTGAAATGTGACACGTGACATAATATTTTAAAAAATTAAAAATTAAAAATATTAGTAATTAAATTTAAAACTAATAATATAATATAATAAATTTTGTTTAAAAAAAAAATCAGAGACCATAGAAGGGGAGAATCCCCCCTCTACCACTGGCCGCCGAAGGAGGGACCTCCAACCCGGCTCTGGCCGGCCTAGGGTGGACCCCCTCCACCCGTCAGCGTCCGAGTGGTGGTTGGGGGAACCCCCCTTGGCCCCAATAAATTGGGCGGCCAGAGGTGGAGGATGATCTCGTAATATGTAACTTGTTGAGATGACAAACTTCGAGGATGTTTGAGGGTGGAAATTTTGGATATTGAAATTTAGAAAATATTATAAAATAAAGATATGTTATGAGAATTGGTAAAAGAGTGAAAGATAGAAATTTTTTAATAAATATTATAATAATAATAAATTATATATTAAATTTTTTATTATTAAATCTAAATTATTTGGCCCAAATGAGTGGGGAACAAGACGTCCATCTGGTCAAACTGAATTCGTACACTTCGGTCTCAACGAAACTTCTTAAGACAGTAAGAGCATTATTAGTAGCTTCTCTATTCTAGCTAAAAAGCTAGAATAGAGAACCAAAATAGTCAAATCACTAAAAATATGTGTTTTGCAGCTTCTCTATTTTAAAAAAATTTAACAAATGAATAGTGGTTATCTATTTGTAGATAATCACTGTTCACTTATTCATATTAAAATACTACTATAATTTCTTTTTCATTTCTCTCTCTCCCACTCTCTCTCTCATAAATTTATATTTTGCCCCCATTTCTTTTTGCATGTCACAAACTATTTTAAAGTTTTAGTCTAATAAATAATTATAAAATAAATTTTCCTTTCTTAATAAATAAATTTTTATCATAATAAATATAAAAAATTCATTATTCACTAATTTTAAAAATGCGACAGTTGGAATAAAACAAAATTTTAAAAATATGACCGTTAGAAAAAGATAATTTAAAAAATTTGAATTTTTAAGATAAGAAAAAAATATTCAAAAATATGATCGTTACGAATATTTAAAAATATAAAATGTTAAAGAAAGTAGAGAAATCTTTGAAAAATAATATTTTAATAGAATAGTAAAAGTAGATGGTTAAAATAGAGAAACTGCTGGAGACATTTTTAAAAAGTCAGTAGTTAAAATAGACCGCTGATAATGCTCTGCACGTGCTGCCATCCGGCGTCGTCCATATTATGACCACTCGGTGAGTTGTCTGATATTCGACTCACTGTGCATTTCACTCACATACAAAACACAACTCGTCCACGCTGCTAGTCCTCATCTCATATCTCTCACCAATCACAGACGAGCTCGTACACAGGCAACCAATCAGATAGCATCACACGGATCGATGACTTTTCAGCGCCGTTGGAGACTTTAAGCCCACGTTACCCCTCGTACTTTACATAAAAGCCCGCACTACCACCGCGTCTTTCACCCACAACCTAATCTGAAATTCTCTCTCGCCAAGAAAAAAAAAAAATCTGAAATTCTCTCTCAGCGATCAAATCCCTAATAGCTGTTGTAGTGCTTCGTTCTTGTTGCGCTTCAGACAGGTTCGCTCCTTTATGCTCTCATATTCTTCTTGTTTGATGGTCCGGTCTATCCTATTTGTTGGATCTGATTACAGATTTTTGGTTTGCGATTTGCAGAATCCTGTTGTGTTACGCTTACTCGATCTGAAGAGTCATGGCTCGTACGAAACAGACTGCTCGCAAGTCAACCGGTGGAAAGGCACCGAGGAAGCAGCTTGCTACGAAGGTGCGTTCCATTTGAGCTTCGGTTTAGGCTGATTCTTTAGTTGAAAACCGATCAATTTACCCGAGGTTCTCTACGGAAGATCTTTCTGAAGCGAACAAAATGTCGTTTAAGCCGGAAATGTTTCCGTGGTTGAATTTCCTCTAGAAACAAACCGGGCTTAAGTTTTATTTGAAGTTTAGAATGTTCCTTGCTTACGAGATAGATTAGGAAACGTGATTCTGAACTTTTCGCATGTGTAGGCTGCAAGGAAATCGGCTCCCACAACTGGTGGTGTCAAGAAGCCTCATCGTTATCGCCCTGGAACTGTCGCTCTTCGGTAAATCCTTAAATGAATTTATGCACGCCTTTCTTTTACATTGCATTCATTCTCTTGGGTAATCCCTAATTTGCTAACAATCTTTTTCGATCAAAACAGTGAAATTCGCAAGTACCAGAAAAGTACGGAGCTTTTGATCCGCAAGTTGCCTTTCCAGCGCCTTGTTCGTGAAATTGCTCAAGACTTCAAGGTGCGTACCTATTCCCAACCATGTGACTTGCTACGAAACTCCTGCAAAATCAATTTTAGGTATTTTTTCTGCTGCTAATTTGTGGGATTTGTGTTTCTCACTTCATTGTTCTTCAGACGGATTTGAGGTTCCAGAGTCATGCGGTTCTCGCTCTTCAGGAGGCTGCCGAGGCATATCTTGTGGGTCTATTCGAGGACACCAACCTGTGCGCTATCCATGCTAAAAGGGTGACCATTATGCCCAAGGACATCCAGCTGGCAAGGAGGATCCGTGGCGAGCGTGCTTAAGTTGGGGCTTTATGTTTTCGATTCTTAGTTAGCTTATGCTCTGTTTTTTTTTGTGTATAGCAGTTAAAAGATTAGAGCATTTTCAATTGACTGAAATGTTATTGATGTATGAATTTGGCCTCTTACCATTTCATTGGTTTTCCAAGGCTGTGAATAAATGTATCTTGAGTAGCGAATCGTTGCCTTCTGACTTCTGGTTTACCGTCTGTAGTAATCGTTTGTGCATACCTTTGTTACTTGTTTTCCCGGGTAATTTGTTAGTTATTACCAATCTTCAAGTTGGTCTTGTGGAGGAACGCGTTCATTCAGAGGATCTGTTTGTATTCCGCTGTGTTTGAGATTGGAATCCCTTTCTCGGTGTCATTTTGATTATAGGTTTTATTTGTGTAGGCCTGAAAATAGATTAGTCGAGTGTCCTCTTTTGTCGGATGGTTAAAGAGTGTTTTTGCCGTGTGAACTGCCACATCTTGCGGTGGTCGTGGGCTTTTGCGACGAGTTGGCCAGGAGACCTTGGGCTTCAAACGGAGCTATCATGCTCTAGCGTGTTGCTCCAAAGTCCCAAGGGGACATAAGAGAAGGGAAAAAAAAGGTAGTGGGCTTAAGGTAGTCCAAAACTAAGTGCCTCATGGGGCGGAACGGATTTGGCGGTAACCCATAACGGCCTCTTGGGGTGGTGCCAATTTTGGCGGTAGCCCATTGGCGAATGAACATTATCTGGTTAACGAAGGCATTAGGAACTGGCCTAGTGCATCACATCCCATATGAAATATATGCGCTAACGACGAAAGGTCTGAATTTGCACTGTTATCGCGTAGGCACATCAGCTGGATAATCCCAGAATACAATAATATAGTGGTATTTAATCCAGGCACCATCATTTGCCTTTTATTCTCAGGACATTCCGATGTCAATTTGGTAGGATTTAAGTGAAAGTGCATCCCATTTCTTGCCTATCCATATCCCCAATTCAGTTCCGTTCCGTTCTCCGCATTTGCCCGCCCTTCCTGCATATATCGGCGGCACTTTATCTAAACAAGGCTCTAAACGTGTGTATATGTTTCCACAATGTCATCCTTAATGGGAGAATTGTTCCCATAGCGTAATCCCTGATGTCATACAATCTTCACATCCATTAGTCCCCACAGAACATAGTGGAAAAGCAATTAATTTTGTGCTTGTTGTGATGGGTAGACGTTTGGAAGTAGAATTAAGACAAAATGACATGAAGGAGGTATACAACTGGCGTCTGGAGAGATAGATAATGACAAAGGGCTAAACGTGGGGTGGGGGACAGTTGATAAGTCACTTTTGAGGTGGTGATATACGACGACAAAAAGGCTTTAAAAGGAGTAGTTGATTAGTACTCGCTCTGTAATGGGTATGTGTTTACAAGTGTGATTGGGAAGACGATGTAGCCTTTGACTGCAACTCCTAATATTCCATGTTTATCCACAAGACAGATAGACACCCGTGAACCCAATTTCAAAGGCTCCGTGACATGCAGACTGCCATCCGTTCGGCGCACAATATTTGCGAAGATAAGTTTCGACTCGTTTGAGGACAAAAAAATTGTATAAGTTTTTCTATTTTTCTTGAAAATGAAGAACATGTCCGATACGGCACTACCCATTTTTTAAATCACACATGCATAACAGCGATTGAGCATATGAATGTCGTAGATTACAACATTGAATTATATAGGAACTTCTTTTAGAAATATTTATAGATCTTAACAGCAAGTTGTCGTTTGTACTGTTGTCTTCACCTTTTCGATCACATGGAATGCCAATTCTTGCTAGTTACCCATCTGGTGGATTTGAACCTCACGTCATCTGCATGGGGAAGCGATGGTCTCGTCTGAAAGAGAAGCCCTTGTCAAAGTAGACGAGACCATCGCTTCAAAGGATTTGTTTCTATAACTGAAAACATTATAAGCAAAGTCCCAGTGTAAAATTTGGTTTTATAGATAATTTTTTTTAAATATCAGTTTTCATCTAAATTAAGCAAAATATATTGACATGTGATAGACGAAATGGATAATTTGAGAGGTAAAATAACATAATTAATCTGAACGGTTGCTGATCTAAAAGTATATTTAATTATATTTATCTGGTTTGCATTAATCCAAACTAATCATGCATTAATTCAATAATCGGTATATATATATATATATTTATTTAATTTAGAAAACACTGTGGAACCAAAACTCGTGACTGACTGGAGTTCTGTAACATGCAACCAACAGTCCACCTTTTGGATTTTTGAGTCGTGAACAGTACTGATCTTTACATTTTATTTTTCAACCAAAACTGAAAAAGCTGTATAAATTTTACGTAATTTTGATCTTGTTATTGTAGTTGGACCCAAATGCCCTCGCTGGGAATTTCTTGATGAATTACAAAGAGAAGATAATATCCCGATGGTGCAAGATAGGTCGAACCAGGTGCTGTAACCTGAACTTCGTACGTAGATATTCCTAGACTTGTCAACTTTTCTGCACCAAGTACCAACAACCTTTGATTCATGGAGAATGAGTGTGTAGTAAAAGAGGGTGCCGCCATTGTTACTGAGACCAAATTTTCTGCCAGTGTTCCGGTGACTGAAAATTGAACTACTAATTTTTGGCCATGTTGGAGCTTAGCTTGGGAAGCGGGTGATGTAATTTCCGGACGCAAATGGGAAAACTCTCCATCCAAATAAGGAGGATTAAATTCCTCTAAACTCAATTCTGTAGGGAAAAGCACGTTGGTGAATTCGTAACCTAAGTGAGGGTTGCTTCCACCGACAAGTACACGACCATCCCGAAGTAAAATTGCCGTGGAATGGTACATGCGGGGTATAGTGGTCGGGTTTTGTAGCTCGAACCGCGAACCGAGCTCGTTGTCAGGCCGGTAGATGACCGGATTCAAGACCGGGTTTCTACCGTATTCCCACCCTGCTGTTCCTGCGGCTGCTCCGTTTATTATTAATACGTTTCCGTTTGGAAGCAAAGTCATGTCACCCATGACTCTGGCCCGAGGCATCGTCTCCATGACCCACTGGGGACTCGGGTCGGTGATCTTGATCCTTGCGCAGGTGTTCAAAGCCCCGAGAAAATTACCCCGCGTGGCCTGTGTATAAGACCCTTTTGGAGCTTCCCCGCAAACCAACACTTCAGCTTCAACAAGTTGTGCTTGCAGATTCTTCATTGGAAGCAAGACTGCGGAGCCAGTGCTCGGATAACACCTCGGATCTCCGCCGGGTATTTCCGGGTATGTCTTCAAGATCTTGTTGTTCACATAGTCGAGCAAAACCGCTCTATTGTTCGCGAAGATGAATAAATTCCCATCAACGTGAAGAAAAACAAATGGGTAGAGATTGTTCTCTATATTTCCGTCGCGTGTTTGCACTAGAAATGACAGACTATACGTATTAGCTGCGCCGCCACTTTTGGGATAAAACTCGTAGTTAAACTGTCGTCTTCCGCCGATTACAATCTGGCGTCCGTTTGGAAGTATATGATTGGTGGCGTACCATCGGCGAACTGCTAGTCCGTTCTCTATCTCCTCCCAATCACAACCAGGACAGGGCCTGAATATCCTGACCCTACGTTCACCGTCATTGAATCCACCGGTTTGGATCAGACCGCCGTCGGGCATGACTGATCCAGAGGAGCACCAAACGTCTGTTTGGACAAAAAGCGCTCGAAACGAATTGGTGGCGACGTCGTACTCAACTGAGTGCGCAGTGCAGTCGATTTTCAGCGCCTTCTCGTTTGGGTCATTGCGGCATTGACCATTGGGTAACGACAGGTTGGACTTGCCGAAGTCGGTGCGATCGAAAATGACGACGCGGTCATTGTTGAGGAGTTGCATGTGCATCGCCGTAATGCCAATGCTCTTTTGCAAGAGTTGCCACCGGCCACTGGCGGCATCTGTTAGAAAAGGATTGACAGAGAGGAGTATCAGCTCCCAGAAGAGGAAGGAAAGCATAACAATATAGCGTCTCATTATCGTTGTTCCCTTTTTTGCAGTGGTCGAGTGGGTGTCTTCGGACATGTCTTGCCTTTAAATCCTGTTGGGGGGTTCGTGACCGACAGAGGGAAGGAGGGAGCTAGGGAGATAGAGGTTGTTCCTGTACACATAAATACCCGTGGGGCAAGATTCCGGGAAGTGAAAATGAATATTTGAGTTATATTCTGTGGGACGGGTAGAGGCATCAAGGGGCAAGATTCGGCAGGTAAATGACAAATTCAGTCGTATTTTGGTGGGACGACTAATCATTATTCCTCCAATATCTGTTCAAGATGTTAATAGCATTCTAATCATAAATTTGCAGATTAGAGAAAAGTTGAATGATAAATGTTCTCCCGAAAATGTTTGCCTTTTAAGGGGCACCATCACCCTGAATAAAAAAACTGCGCAAAAACCATATATAAAGCTTTCAAGCATTCTAGAAATGCCAGTCAATGCAACCAAAACTGGAGTCAAGGATGAAGAATGGCAGAGAGTGCCCATTCTCGATGTCTTGAATGCTGGACAAAAAATAAGATAGCCTTCTCGCGGGTTCTAAACGTTTCGTCGCGCAAACACTCATTTTTAGCGAAAGTAATATTAAGCATTCATAATAAGAAGCGCTTGTCTTTCTTTGCTTTTCCTTTGAAGATTGGCGCTTAAGCATTGGCCCCCTGGAGGACGGTAGCTAGCAAATGATCATTTGGTGGTTACAAACCTAGCGTTTAGAAGCCTCAGATGTCTAGTCTGCCAACCCTCTGTATCTTGATTGAACTCTGTTCAGCATAATTTGAAACAGAGGACTGCAAGTTGACTCAACTGGTTATAGAATTTCGGATTTCCTAACGTCAGAGTGCCCTTCAACTGGTTAGCCAGATGACTCTTATGACAAGTGATCCCACAATTCAGAAACCTATAAGTATTTACCAATGCTGCAAAAGCCAAAAATATAGCTGAATTTTGATTTGCTTGATTGAATTTCTTCACCCATAAGATTGTACAAAAGTACGAGTGTGCAGCAGTTTGACAATCTCCTAGGTCGTTATTTTTTGCGGCTTTGCAGAGGCAACTTAAATTTTCTGCCAGTAAGAGATGTAGAAGAAAGTGATTGAAAACGAACTATCCAATAAGAGGCCGCACGTTTAAATTTTGGTTGAGATCTTCGCGTCAGAAGATGAAAAATGTGTTCCCAGTGCCCACAGAAATTAAAGCGACAGCGAATACCAGAGAGAACATATTCCAGTGCACATGGGAGTGACCACATTTTACGTTGGATTGAAAGGCGATAGGCCCAAAGGGTGGTAACTAATAATTTGCATCTTAACTTTCAACAACGCTCTCAACTCTGGTAGCCGCCTATACACAGTGCCCTTACGGTGGAGGGGGGAGCTCCGGCTCCTTCACCCCCTCCTCCTTTTTTCTTCTCTTTTTCCTCTCCTCCTCTTCCCTCTTCCCTTTCCTTCTCTCCGGTCCGGTCGGTGGTGGCTCTGTTGGGTTGGTTTTTGGTTTTTTCTTGCAGGTGGCTTCCACTCGGTTTCCGGCGTTTTCCGTCTCCTTTGGACACGCACGCACCGGCCGGTTGGTTTCCTCCCGCCGAGAGCTTCCAGATCCATCTTCCCCGGCGCCGAAGCGGTGGCCGCTCTTTATCCACGCGCCGCACGCGCGGCGTGTGGATCTGACGCGCGGCGGATCTTTGCCGCGCGTGGCTGCCTCTCCGTCCCCCGAACCCAGCCATTCTCCCCCGGTGTGGATCGTGTGGCTCCTGCGCTCCATTTTCCACCACGGTTCCGCCCTGTCGTCCCCCACGCGCCGCCACGTCCGCCGCACGCGCCGCCGCCGGTTTCTGTCCGTTTTGTAATAAACCCGTTTGGGTCGGCCCCTGTGTTTTGGGCTTGTTTGTTGGTCTGTGGTCGCCTGTTTGGGTCTGCCCCTCTATTTCGGGCTCGTGTTGTGTCGTGTTTTCACCCGTTTGGGTTTGCCCCTCTGTTTCGGGCTTGTTGTTTGTTTTGTCTCGTCGTTGTCTGTCCGCCCCTTCTGTGGGCTTATCCGAGCCCTTGTGGCTTTTATCCGACCCTTTGTTGGGTCTCGCTCCGCGTCGTTTGTGGTGCTTTACCGGCTTGTCTAGGTCCTAGTAGCTCTGCCTACTATGTCCGGCCATCACTCCCTCTGCCCTGCATGGAGTATATAATGGTTCCTCTGATCCGTCCGAGGGTCTTGCTGGTTTTCTCTGTCTTGTCTGTCCCGTCTGTCCTGTTGTCTTGTTGTCTTTCCGTTTTATTTTCTTATTTTTAATATATAGGTTCTTTTCTCAAGAAAAAAGAAAGGCGATAGCCCAATAAGATTATCTTATTAAGGTTGACGTTAAGTCTCGGGCTGGGCTCATGAACCTTTTGACCCAAATAAATGAACCCAATGCAGAATGAATTTACTTGTTTAATTGTCTAATCCAATGCAAATTAATCCACAGTACAGAGCTGAGTTATAACGTCTCATCATCCATTAAAAGAGAACTAATTTTCCAATGGGCTGGTCCCACGCCTAGCAAAACCATATAAGAGATAGCATTTACCGCCACGTGTAAAAAATAAACATAACTATGTCCACGTAGCACATGCATCACCAGTGACCTCATCCTCCGTCATCTTTTTCTCAATTTATGCATGCCTTGCAATAAGCAAGTCAATCATGCAAAACTTCGAAAAAAAAAAGATTAGAAAAAAAGAAGGTTAAATGCATCTCATGCTTATGTGGTATGCGTGAATTGCAAATGTATTTCTGAGATAAAGAAAGTCATTTTCATACCCCTGAGGTAAACATCGAGGTCACTATATGTCCCTCCGTTGATGTACCGTTTGAAAGACTAACGGTAAATGCTGACGTGACAAAATTAGACACGTCATCATCAATCATATCGCGACACTTGTAAAATTTTGAAAAAAAAAAAAATCTAAAGCGTCCATGGCATTTTCGTAAAAAAAAATGTACAGGGTCAGGGAAGACCCCCGAGCGACGAAGGGAGCCCAGATCTGAGCTCCCTTCGTCGCGCGAAGTGGCCCCTGCGACAGGGAGCCCAGATCTGGCCTCCCTGTCGCCGGGGTGCGTGGCTGCCGGCCACCCCTGAGCAGGGCGCCACGGGGGTGGCTCGCGGCCACCCCTCGCGGCGCCAACCGCCCCAGCGACGGGCCCCTGACCCCTGTACATTTTTTTTGAATATGCCATGGACGCTTTAGTTTTTTTTTGTTTTTTTTTAAAATTTTACAAGTGTCGCGATATGATTGGTGCTGACGTGTCTAATTTTGTCACGTCAGCATTTATCGTTAGTCTTTCAAACGGCACATCAATGGAGGGCCATATAGTGACTTCGATGTTTACCTCAGGGGTATGAAAATAACTTACTTTCTTTACCTAAGGGGTATATTTGCAATTCACGCATACCACAGGGGCATGAGATGCATTTAACCCAAAAAAAAGGTTAATGACCAAAATAGTCTCGGGTTTTATGTCATATATCGATTTGGTTTTTGAGTTTTCATTTTGGTCACATAAGTCCTTAGATTATCCTCATTTATCGATTTGGTCCTTTCGTCTCCTCCGTGAACAATCAGCTAACGGTGGGTCACGTCACCACCAATAACATCGCGACACGTGTACGATTTTTTAAAAAACAAAAAGCTCAGGTCCATGTGGCATATTCGTAAATAATAATAATAATAATAATAATAAATCGAACAGGGGAGACCCCCCATTCGCGCGACAAAGGGAGCTCAGATCTGGGCTCCCCCGCGAGGGGTGGACGGGGTAGGAGCAGGGGGTGGTGACGTGAATTTTTTGTTTTTTTATTAAATTGTACACATGTCGCGATGTTATTGGTAGTGACGTGGCCCATCGTTAGCTGATTGTGCACGGAAGAGACGGAATTGGATGGAAGGACCAAATCGATAAATGAGGATAACTTAAGGACTTATGTTACCAAAATAAAAACTCAGAGACCAAATCGATATAGGACATAAAATTCAGGGACTATTTTGTTTATTAACCTAAAAAAATAAAGCAAGCCTCCACTGAATTTTATGCATGGCACGGAATGTATGGCTTACATTAATTGGACCACATTTGCAAGTTGGGTTTTCAAACAGACAAAACTGACCATCACGGCGAAAAGGAGCAGCAATTTTTTTTTTTAAAAAAAAATATTACGTACACAGTTATTAAGCCAGAAATAGTTTTAAAAAACTCCTAGAAGCACGTAATTGACTCAAAACTCATTGGGCGTGGGAGCAACTAGCTAGCTTAACAAGTTAAGAAACGAATACGTCCTGCAGCATGCTAACATTGCTTTATAGTCGACATGACGACATGCATGCAGAGAAATATAGACAGCTTCCAAACTAACCCCTCGCATGCAGTTAGCCACGGACAGCATGAGATGAGCGCTATGTGATTACCATTTTGGAACTTAATTTTGATTTTTTTTTTTACAAATTTTCATTTAATTTTTAAATTGATTTTCTCTAGATTTTCTAATTTTGGCCGACCAAATTCTTTCATTAATCTATAAAGTTAATAAATAGTTCACATATCAACTTCAATAGTAATTAGTTGATACATATCACCCAAAATTAAAATTATGTGACAATTTTTTAATATTTTTTAATATTTTAAAATATTTTTTTTATTTTTTTTATTTGGCTGATGTAATTGTATTGTTATATATGTGCTTGAAATTTTTCAATGATGTGACAAGTTTATTTGGTTTTGAGTAACAAGATGAAAAGGTCAGCCCGGCTCATCATGATCAATGGTGGAAATATACTCGATTGTAAAATCTTTGCATGTGCAACTCATGGCCTTTATGTCAAACAAAATAATGGTCCAGCACTTCGTTATGATTAGTATTAGGCATTAAAGACCTGATAATTAGATAGAGGAAAAGGGAGGGACGAATATATTTTACCAAAATTGCTTCGAAGGAAATATATATTAATTAATGTGGATATCGCAAAGCAAAGCAAAGGCTATCTTAATTATTGACTAAGATATATCACGTGCATATTACGAAGGGGGGCAGATTACAACAACGACTATTCTGATCATGCGCGCGGGGCATTATAAAACGAGGACAATAACAATTAATACTCGTGACTTTATTCATGATTGGTACATTTTACAAGTTGTTTAATGTCTTCATTGAGTTATTCTATATATATTTCAACAGTGCCCCTGGCCAGTTCATATCTTTATTTTAGATCTTGAACTGGGAATGATATTTTGCTAACTCTTTATTTTCAACCAGTACAAAGAATACTGTTTTTTTAACAATATAAATCTTCGTACTTCTTGTCACTGTATTTGGACCCAAATACCCTCGCTGGGAATATCCTGTTGAACCACGAAGAGAAGGTAGTATCCAGATAGTGCAATATATCCAGAACCGGGTATGGTAACCTGAACTTGATACGTAGATTTCCCAAGATACGTCACCTTCTGGGCAGCGAGAACCAGCAACCTTTGATTCATGGAGAAGGAGTGTGTCGTAAAAGATGGGGCCACCACTGTTACTGAGACCTGATTTTGTGCTACTCTACCTGTCACTGAGAATCGAACTGCTAAGCTTTGGCCATGTTTAAGCTTGGCTTGGGAAGCAGGTAACACAATTTTTGGACGCAAATTGGAAAATTGTGGGTCCAAATAAGAAGGATAAAATGCCTCTAATCTCAATTCTGTAGGGAAAAGCACGTTAGACTTGAATTCATAACCCATGTGAGGGTTGCTACCACCGACAAGTACCCGACCGTCCCGAAGTAAAATTGCTGTTGAATGGTACATCCGGGGTATAGTGGTTGGGTTTTGCGGCTCGAACCTCGAACCGATGGCATTATCCGGTCGGTAGACAACCGGACTTAAGACCGGGTTTCGTCCGAATTCCCATCCAGCCGTCCCGGATGCTGCGCCGTTGATTATCAAGACGTTGCCGTTTGGAAGCAAAATCATGTCACCCATGACTCTGGCAGTAGGCATCGTCTCCATGGTCCACGTGGGATTCTGATCAGTGATCTTGATACGTGCGCAGGTATTCAGAGCCCCCACGAACTTACCCGTTTTAGCCTTGGTGAAAGACCCTTTGGGAGCTCCACCACACACCAAAACTTCAGCTTCAACAAATCGTGCTTGCAGATTCTTCATTGGAAGCAACACTGCCGAGCCAGTGCTCGGATAACACCGGGGATCGCCACCGGGTATTTCCGGGTACGTCTTCACTACCTTGTTTCTTGCATAGTCGAGCAAAATAGCTCGATTATTCGAGAAGATAAATAAATTCCCATCAACATTGAGAAACACAAATGGATACAGATTGTTCTCTATGTTTTTGTCGTTAGTTTGCGCTAGAAATGGCAAACTATACGTCTGCGCTGCGCCATCGCTCTTGGGATAGAACTCATAGTTGAACTGTCCTCTCCCACCAATGACAATCTGGCGTCCATCTGGCAGAATATGATTCGTGGCGTACCAGCGCCGAGCTGCGAGTCCGTTGTCTATCTCTTGCCAGTCACAGCCAGTGCAGGGCTTAAATATCCTCACCCTACGTTCACCGTCATTGAATCCACCGGTTTGGATCAGACGGCCATCCGGAACGACAGCGCCAGAGGAGCACCAAACATCTGTTTCGACGAAAAGCGCTCGAAAGGAATTGGTTGCGACGTCGTACTCAGCCGAGTGCGCAGTGCAGTCGACTTTTAGCGCCAGATCTTTTGGGTCATTACGGCATCTGCCGTTGGGTAAGGGCAGTTTGGATTTGCCAAAGTCGGTGCGATCGAAAATGACGACACGGTCGTTGTTGAGGAGTTGCATGTGCATGGCTGTAATACCAAGGTTTTTTTGCAAGAGCTGCCACCGGCCACCCGCGGCTTGGGTAAGATTTGGTTTGGCAGCGAGGAGAATCAGCTGCCATAAGAGAAAGGAAAGCAGCACAGTTCGTGCCATCACCGTACGTCGTCTCTTTTTGTTGTGTTTGTCTTTGTTGGAAGAGTGGTATACTGGTGTTGGTGGATCGGGAAATGTCTTGCTATATATTCTAGTGTAGGTGTCTGCGTGCGTGCGTGCGTGTGTGGAGGGGGGGGGGGGGGGGAAGGAGGAGAAACAGAGAGGTTACTTCCTATACGCATACGCGTGGGGCAAGATTCAGCCCAAGTACTGAAAACGACTGTTTGATCTGTTTGTTTCCTCTATGTTTGTGGTTTCAATTATCTGATCATCACGTCACCTCAATTTCAATTAACAGTAACGTGTGAAAGTATTAGACATACAAATTAAAGGAGAGTTCGGCCCATATGAGAGTTAGGTTCAAGAATAAATTCGTACAGACAAGTTTTCGTTGATGAAAATCATTTTTTAAATGCACAACTGCGTGAATATGATCAAAATCATCAGGTTAGGTAGTAGTTTTTAATAATGATATGACTTGAAATGGATAATTGGTTAAGTAATTCATCTTAATTTTCTCTTGTTCTCATTGTAGTCAATAAGAAATCTGGCCAGGAGAATAGACTTGAGGATTAATTAGCTGGCCTCATACTAATTAAGTCGTAGCATACAGATCGACTTCTCTTGACTCTGTTTCTCTGGTTATGTTAAGATATATACATATTCAATCAACCAAATCGCAAAGACAAAAGTATCTGCCCATGACTGAATGCGTATTCATAGGTAGGCCGTTTTGAGTCATATTTGGTGGGATGACCAAGGCAATGCTCTTTCCACATTATTCAAGGGGGAATGCTGGGCACCCCGCCCCCACGTCCCGCCAGTGTCCCGCTGTCTGACGTGGAGGTGGGGCCGATGCCCAGCATTTCCCTTATTCAAGAGGATAGAGAGATTCTGACAATAAATATTAAACGTTTCTTATGGAACATGTCCCTTTGAAGGGGCAACATTAATTTGTGTAACTAATCTGCAAGTGTTTCGGAGTAGTCAAAGGACAAACGTATTTAGGTTGTGTTTGTGTTGTAAAATTTTAGTGTTGTTAAAATTTTAGGTATTGGGTTTAGTGAAAAAGTGAAGAGAGAGATAATTTTTTATATTTTTTTGTAGTAAATAGTAATGATTTGATGAGGAGAGAGAGATTATATTGTAATATTTAATTGTGTTAAAATTTTAGAGGGGGTAAAATTTTGGTACACAAACGCACCCTTAATTGAAGGGAAAAAAAAAAAAACAAAGACATTCGAAGGTGTGTTGGGGTGGAACCAACGTACGTACACTGTACACAACCCAACCCATCAAATAACACGAGACGTCATGAGAAGGTGTGTTGGTTGTGATCTTTTCCTTTCATTTAAGAACAGTTTCCTTAACTGGAATGGAAACCGAAGACTGGTACGAATTAAACGATTCCGAACCCCAGCCCACGGAAGCCATTGATCTTGTCGCGCGGCTTATAATCCGAGAGTACGTAGCTCCATATACTTGCTTAAACTACATACTATGATTTCTGAGGCTCTAAAGCATGAAATTAAGAGAGCACGTGCAAAAAAGAGGCTTAATTTTGAGCATGCGCAGAGACAGCCAGTACTACTCCCAATTAGTAAAAATCTATCTAGATTGCCTTTTCATCACTGTTTCTGTTCATGTCCGTGAACTTTCTTCTTTTGCCCCATAGTCCATATGATCCTTAAAATGTTATAACTTATGACATTGTTATCTTCTTTTCACATGTTATGGGGTTTTCATTATTCTTCATTAATATATAGGATCTCTATGGTTAAAACTGTTTTCCGTTTGGATCATAAAATCCTTTCTCAGATTTGTCACGTTGTATATGATCAGCTAACACATGAGTCCCATTCCCAGAGTGGGACCCAAGTAGTTATTTCTATATTAGACGTACGTACATCGCGAGCCAACCTTGACCCAGTCACTGGGGTATGCATCCAACAACATTTTTAATTACCTGATCAAGTATCAACCATGCATGTCAATTGCGTTTCAATGTGAAGAACTGACCAAAAGAAAGGGGACGAAATTTTACTTTGTTTTTTACCTCAGTTTCTGCTTGCAGGAGATGACTATGAAGAGCGTACTCTATAAGTTGACACCCCCATGATCACTTCCAATGACAACTGGACAACTTAATTTCTATTTCTAATTCTTATGATAAATCAAATACATGCACCAATGTCATTATCTCGTATATAAATGTTGAACTAATTGTCCTGATTGAAGAATATTATGAGTACTGAACAAGAGTTACTACGATCGATGGAAAGCAACTTGTGATAGTCAGTGCTCCTTGTATTGGTCTTACGCACCCCGCTAGATTTTTCTCATTGCCAGCTTCAAGTAAAAACTAAATAATTAGTATCTTTTCTCTTTGAAAATAATAACTGAAAAATAAGGTAAAGATCATCGTTGATCTCCATATGTTCTCTAGATTATATATAGAGCAATACCATGTCTTGGATTGACGACTTTATATATATAGTTTACTTGTATTAATTAAAGTTTGAACACAATTGGGGCAGAAGGGTATCTCCTATATATCAACTTACCACCAGGAGATCGAGATGCACTGGTCAGAATCTTCTACGGGATTGGAGGCTAACTTAAGCTAAATTAGTACTATCGGTGCCAACTACCAAGAATCTTAAGACCAAATTTGTTATTTGTATGAAATTGTACACCAAGTCATGTATATATAACAATAACAATATCAATCTTTATTCCATATTTTCTCTATTCGGCAGCAAAGCTTGCCCATGAAAAAAATGAGATTGGGTTGTCGTGGGAATTATTCCTTCTAGACTTAATAGACTTGTAGTCGTAGTCATGTATGCTACAAAGTCTGCCTTCTCTTATCTCCTATGCCGACTTCCAATGACGAACTGATCAAAATAAACAGACAAGTTGACAACCACACAAATTCTCGAGTTTTTTTAGACAAAGCACCTCTCTAATTTTGAATTCACGTATCTGGAAGACAAAGCAGGGGCTGCTTCATATGAACTGTAGAAAACAGGCGAGGGAAGAAAAAACAAGATCAACGGGGTGCACTAGTACTTCTCTATCTGGGTCGACAAAATGGTCAAATTCTTTATCAAGTTGTTAGTTTACGTCTAAGGTTGGAGTAGTTATGGCTATCTGATATATATATATATATATATATATATATATATATATATATATATAATATGGTAGGTGGAGCATATTCTTATACTTTCCTTAGCTCATCTTATTCTCTCAATGATTGGTCTGGCTAGCAAGCAGCTGCTTGATCGCTTGAAGCTTATCAACCATACTTCCGAATGTAACGTGCAAGTACCGAAGGCACGTCAGATTATCCAAATAATTTTTTTGCCCAAGTCATTGAAGCTAAAGAGATTGAAACACGTATGAACATTGTATTAATCTGTGACTTGCAAAAGATCCTACAGTAGTTGCTAGTTAGATCTAGCTGTTTACTCGAACATAAGTTTCTTCTTTCTTTCTAATTTGATATTCCACGGAGTCTAATGTACCAACCAAACAGTTTGAATTGAATACAATATTGCAGCTTAATCCCTTCCTCATGAACTACATAAGTTATAAGAATAACAATCAAGATAATCTGGAACAGCTGGCTCTCCAAAAGTTATTATATTACATTTAATTGGCCCCCCCAAATATTACAACCTGGCTTCGCCCCTGATCAGGAATATGGTGACGACAAACAATGATTAATTAGGATTATTATCGTTTTCCAAATAATAGAAGTCCAACCAAGTGATTTACCAACTCCTGATTAATGATCAAACAAAAGATAACAACCTGCCTTAATGTGATTGGATGAAAGAGAGCAAAAGTTTTTGAAGGCCGCAAATGCAAGTTATAAGGTGAGTGGATGGTCATACATGCACTTTTACATCAAAATGACTATTTAAGATTACTTTGGAAGCTTTTTAGAATTATTATTAAACTCAGTTCAGTCTCGCTATAGGAAGTTGGTATCATCGTGAAACTTAATCATTATAGAACTCATATATATTTCATTCATTAATTCTTTTTCTCATTGCATGTGAGAAGAGAAGTATAAAAATTATTATAACGCCCCGGGCCCAAACTCCATATGGATATATTTTCGTATAAAATAAGGTTTTTTCATCATGAATAATCATTTATCTAGGCCCCAATATTTCAAAACTAATATTGTACAACCTCAGCAAAATATTCATAAACTGTAAAAATACCCAAAAATATCAATACGAGCCATAAAATTTACATTAGCATATCCGATATTTCCAATATCGATGAAGATCTCCCAAAAGAATATAATATCGAATTTCCCAATATTAACCTCCAAAAGTACTATTGCAAAACACGCATTCGAAACACAAATCTATCTGAAGCTCATCGAACTTCTCTAATTTTGCCAACTCTGAAAAGTATTAGAATAAGGGGTGAGCTAGGACTAGCTCAGTAAGTAATAAGTCAATGGAGGTTTGGGAAAAGACAATTTTATCATAATAACCGAAATCTAAAATAAAACACTGTGAGTCATACCGAATCTAAAATACAAGTTTGTAACAAAAATATCCAAAGTCGCGCAATATAGGGAAATCACCAAAGGTCACACAGATCTCCAGGCCACAAAGACCTCCAAATTGGCCACGCAGACCACAAAAATATATCACCAGCGCAAGGACAATTTTCACAGTATGCTCAAGTTATAAATATTTCAATTGAGTTTCACGAAAATCACGACAATCTCATTTTACCCAAAATTTGTTCAGTTCCCCAAATAATACATCAAAACCATATAAAATACGGTACACGTTCAAAATCCCATTGAATAATCACTTACCTCGAATGTTTAACCAATCCTTAAAACTTTTCCAATAATTGCCGAACAATCTCTCGGAACTTTGTAACACCACCTCAATCCAAATTTCCATCTTCAATATACATTCTCTGCGACCATTTATTAACCTCAATCTCTTCAACTTTTAAAATTCAAACATATCTCTATCCATCACTTTTAAATTCAAACATAAGATCTTTATCATATCTTTCAAATTCAAATATAAGAATAATCTCTATTCATATCTTAATCTTTAAATTCAAATCCAATATCAAATATCTATTCAAACCTTTAAATTCAAATATAGATCACATCTTCATATCATCACCTTTAAATTCAAAAATATGATTTAACATCTATCCAAAAATAAAACATAAGATTAAGCCTTATCTTTTCGTTTAAAATTCGAATTACTCACTTACACCTTTTTCGGGACTGAGTATTACAAATATTCTTCCAAAAAATACATGGACGTTAACAGTAAGACTTGTGATAATTAAGAAAGAGTCATCGTTCTTTGCTTTTCCTTTGAATATTAGTAAACTCAACTCTTAAGGGTTGGCCAGTCGTGGAGGCTATCTAGAAAATCGATCATTTGGTGGTTACAACTTCTCTCTCAAAGGCATCGAGTTTCAGCGCTGGGGAAAAAGAATGCATCAAAATTTCAACTTCAGCAGATGTCTTAATTCGTATATATATTTTCTGTTGCCATGCCGTATCACATTTGATCTCTATCCATTCTAGCTACGTTATGAGAGTGGCCACTAATTTTATTTGCCTAATTTTGAAAAGGCAACTTGATATATATAAAGATTAAAATTGGCATTTATTAATTTTACTCGTGCCTCTCTCTCGGAGACTAAATAAAGGGTTTTCTTATTGAAAAAAAAGGAGGCAGAAAATATTTAATTTTAAGGCGACGGCAAATAATATTTATAATAGCGACACATATTCAAGATCAACACATGGCTGTGACAGACCACCAACCAATGTTAATTATAGATATACAAGTAAGTACCGAAGCTCAATGTCAATGTGGGTACTACTTTGGAAAACCATCGAAGCAAGTTGGCCAAAGCAAACCGTGCAAGCTAGCTAGAAAGAGCTAGGTTCCAGTGGGACCGGCCGATAATTATAATATTATTCTAAAACTTTAGATTCAGAAAGATTAATCCCCTGGATATTATTGACTAATTGTACCATGAAAGTCCAACCTTAATTGTACGATTGTGTTTAATATTGTCTAAACAAATGCTTTTGATAAATCTAATTCACAGGTTCACTAAAAGTGTTGGCTAGTCAAAAAGTAGACATCATTAAACTTACACGCATCCGCCCGACATTGGGAGTCTCATAGAGGTAACTGAAAAATTAACAACATCTATCCTCCCAAACTCTTCTACCTTAAAGGAGAATTGAATACATAGGCTTCGTGTAAAACCACCATTTGTAAATGTCTCCCAAGACTTTGTCCTAATTGATTATCAACCCTTCAAGATAGGCTATGTTTTTATCTCATCTCCACATCATATTGTAGCAACTTCGGCAACGGACCAGCCTGAGATAAAAGTCGTTCAAATCAAATAATGGAATGCTCATTCCGTCGCCAAATCTGGTCTACGGACGGCTGTGAGATTGGGCTTTCTGATTTTTTTGGGACCACAACTCTTGGGCCACCGCGCCGTCAGAAAGCCTATCATTCACCTTGAACCTAATAACTCTGGAGCCTGGGGTTGCGCTTGGGCTTGGCTCATTAATTAACTCTGTTAATGTTCTTTTTTTGTTAGCCTTACTTATATGAAAAAAAAAATAGATATTGAATTTTTAACTTATAAACTTATGTCAAAATGTTAAAAAGAGAGTCCAAACTGCTAAAATCGTCATATTTAGTTTTAAAGCTATCAAAGTTTATCAACGTTCACCTTGTTATAGAATCTAACTGCTAATACTGTGTCACATAGCTTATTTTCTGTATATTTCAACTGTTGGATCCTATAAAAAAGAACGTTGATATATTTTGATAGTTTGAGCTAAATATAACGACTTTAGTAGTTTGAACATCTTTTTTATAACATTTTGATGTAAGTTTATGGACCAAAAATGTTGTTTCCGTATAAAAAAAACTTTAAAGTTGCTAACTTAATTAGAATAAAATATCATTAGATTATACTAATTTTTCATTAATTTAGTTTAATGAAAAAAAATACTAAGAAAACGACCTCTTGCCTCTTTCTCAACAAAATCGGAATCTTGAAATAGAATCGGGTACCTGTACTTTCGGTCAACTAGGGCCCTAGGGGACAGTATATCGGTGTACTGAATTTGTCAAAACTTGAGAGCCGAAGCTAGCACCCATTTGGGTTTGGGTATGGGTTTTTGAAGTTCATGAGACAGCTTTTTAACAGCTCACGTTTATGCAAAATAATCACATACGTGGGTAACTAGACGTTACAGTACTAATACTTCTATTTTTAAAACGAAAACAAGATCCACGGATATCTAGGTATTGCTAATTGGTTGAAATTGGAATAAATCTTGGAAGCTGCTTGCTGTGACTAGCATCTACGTGGGAGCAACTTAGCAAGTTCTTTCATTATTAGAAAGAATCGATCCTATGAATTTGAAGCCTTATTAGGTCATGCCTTCCACCTTACTACTATACAAGGAGCGAGGGCGTAATATAAGCTGAAGCTCATTAATGGCAGAGAAGCCTGCGTTTGATTGTATTTAGCAGACACTTTGGAAATAATTTTTGATGTCTAGTTAGAATGGAATAATAAATAGTTTTATCTACCACTTGTGAGTTCGCAAGTTATTGATTTAAATGATACATAAGTTATGGGCCGGGTCAAGTGTCCGATCGAGTTTGTTGTTGTATTCCCAACTTAGTTAGTGTATTTTTCAATTGGGTTAGGTTCGTCATAATTAGGTGCACAAAGATTTAGTGTAACAAATTTCTCTTTAAAAAAAATTATAAATAATTTTATATGTCTAACTTCATATGATAATTGATCATCCGTGGTTTAAATGAGTCCGAGCTGAAAAAAACATATATTTGTAACATATGGGATATTTTCAGCCCTACCAAACACAATTTTAATTCTCCCTGAAGAAAATTTCAGTTGTAAGAATCGCTCAAACTTCATTAAAATTCCATCCAAGCATCTAGTTGATTTGCGGACTTCGAACTCACCATAAGACAAAATGTAACTGAGACTTTTATGCTTACAAAACAAAAGAATCGTTGACTTTATTGAGTTCCACATTGCAACCTCCAGTTCACATTTTACCTTTTGGAACTGGCCGGGAATACCTTATTTTCAACAAATAGTGCTAAAAAAGAAAATTCTTAATTGGTACTAGTGTTCGTCACTGTATTTGGACCCAAATGCCGTTGCTAGGAACACCTCGGTGAACCACAAAGAGCATATAATATCCAGATGGTGCAAGATTGCCTGATATGGGAGTTGTAATCTGAACTTGATACTCATGATAGTTCCTTAAATATGTTACTTTCCCAGCATCAAGTACCAACAACCTTTGATTCATCGAGAACGAGTGTGTAGTAAAAGACGGCGCCACCATTGCTACCGAGACCAAATTGGGTGCAAGTATTCCCGTGACAGAAAATTGAACGATGAGCTTTTGGCCATGCGTAAGCTTAGTTTGGGAAAGAGGTGTCACAATTGCTGGACGCAGATTGGAGTATTGGGCGCCCAAATATGGAGGATAAAATGCCTCCAGACGAAATTCTGTCGGGAAAAGCACATTAGTGAACTCGTCTCCACCGTGAGGGTTGCTGCCCCCAACAAGGACCCGACCATCCCGAAGTAAAATTGCCGTGGAATGGTACATCCGGGGTACAGTGGTGGCGTTTAGTAACTGGAACCGTGAACCGAGCGCCTTATCGGGTCGATAAAGAACAGGATTCAAGACCGGGTTGCGCCCGTATTCCCATCCAGCTGTGCCCGCTGATGCGCCGTTGATAATCAAGACGTTGCCGTCTGGAAGCAAAGTCATATCACCCATGACTCTAGGCGTAGCCGCGTAGGCATCGTCTCCATGACCCACTGGGGTTTCCAGTCTGTGATCTTGATCCGTGCGCAGGTATTTAAGGCTCGAACAAAGTTATCATTTGTGGCCTGGGTGTAAGACCCTTTGGGAGCACCCCCACACACCAATACTTCAGCAACAACATATCGGGCTTGTAGATTCCTCAGTGGAAGCAACACTGCCGAGCCAGTGCTCGGATAACTCCGGGGATCCCCACCGGGTATTTCCGGGTACGTCTTCACTATCTTGCTTTTCGCATAGTCGAACAATATAGCTCGATTGTTCGCGAAGATAAATAAATTCCCATCAACGTTTAGAAAAACAAATGGATACAGATTGTTCTCTATGTATTCGTCGTTAGTTTGGGCCAGAAATGGCAAACTATACAGTTGGTCCGAGCCACCGCTCTTGGGATAGAACTCATAGTTGAACTGCCCTCTCCCGCCAATGACAATCTGGCGTCCATCTGGCAGAATATGATCCGTGGCGTACCATCTCTGAGCTGCTAGTCCGTTGTCTATCTCTTGCCAGTCACAGTCAGTGCAGGGCTTAAATACCCTGACCTTCCGTTCACCGTCATTGAATCCACCCGTTTGGATCAGACTGCCATCCGGATGAACAGCACCGGAGGAGCACCAAACATCTGTTTGGACAAAAAGTGCTCGGAAGGAATTATTGGCGACGTTGTACTCGACTGAGTGCGCCGTGCAGTCGATTTTCAGGGCCTCTTCTGTTGGGTCATAACGGCATCTACCGTTGGGTAATGA
The DNA here is from genome assembly GCA_963930655.1 of Myrica gale. Lineage (NCBI taxonomy): Eukaryota > Viridiplantae > Streptophyta > Magnoliopsida > Fagales > Myricaceae > Myrica > Myrica gale. The sequence continues at coordinate 7,378,000 of OZ005609.1, read as the reverse complement.
AAGGTTGGATCTGCCAAAGTCGGTCCGGTCGAAAATAATGACGCGGTCATTATTTAGGAGTTGCATGTGCATGGCCGTAATGCCAATACTTTTTTGCAGGAGCCGCCACTGGTCACCGACGGCGTTGGTCAGATATGGTTTGGAACTGAGAAGAATCAGCTGCCAAAGGAAGAAAGAAAGCACTACAGTTCGTGTCATGACTCTGGATTCTCTGTCTCGTATATAGTGTACAGTACTGGAAGTCTGGGTGAGCCAGGAACTGAAGAGGCTGACTTGCTTTTATATACCTGCGAAGGTGCGAGAGAGTGAGAGAGAGGGGGTCCTATAGGCATGTGTACGCGTGGGGAGGACTTTTTCTTGTTTTTCATAAAAAAACGTTCTCAATATTTGAAGAATTTTTGGGCAAAGTGAAATTAATATGACTAATTCATAGGGAAAAATTTCAAACCATTTAGTTTGACAATTGCTCATTCATCATGAGCAGAGCAGGTTTCTCTACCTTTCACGCATCTCCCTAAAAAAAACCTCATAGATATTGCGATGATATATAATGTAATTCAACAAGTGCATACATTTAAACAAAAAATCCAGAACAGATGAATCTTTATAGTGTAATAATAAATTATTGAAGCTTGGGACAGTGACCCATTAACATATTTCTCTTGACCAATTGTATCTAAAACAGGGAAGAGAAAATGAAATAGTGATAATTATATATATATGAAAAGAATCAAGAATAATGTATATATATATAGGAGAATATATATAAAGTAATTTGGGAAGAACGTGAACAGACTTGTTTAAGACTCAACTTAACCTAGAGGGGGGGTGAATAGGTTATCCAATTTTTTATAGACTTCCTATTACAATTTTTCAACTCAAAGATAATACACAATACACACACAGAGATATAAACACACACCAACAACAATCTTAAAACTATTTTAATCAACACGAAAAGATCCTGCACAAACTTCACAAATCAATATTAGTAAGTTCACTGTAAACACATTTCACAGCAATATAAATAACATACTAACAGTAAATCAATTTAATAGAGAATCTATAATCAAGATTCTTTCACTCAGCACAATCACCGAAGAATTCAATATGCAGTTCAAGATGATTAATTCTTGATTCAAGAACAGTAAATAAAAGATCAATCACAACACAATGACACAAGTCTTTTGGTTACGAAGAGAAACTCTCTTGGAAACAAATTCCAAAAGAGAAAAACTCTCCGGGCCCGTAAGCCAGGTAACAGTTTCACTAGTTTTTCAAATTCGAATTACAAGGTGATCAATAGACTCCCGAATACCCAATATCCTAGTCTAACACACTTGCAACCTTACCCGAACTAAACCATTCGGATCTGCACCTATGCAGGGACAGAGAACCTCTCTTCCATTTGAAAAACCAACCCCACTTACCTAGCTATTCTTACCTTTGCCGACTTCACTTGCGAACTCGCACCAGCAGCAAACACACGAGCCTGACACTCAAATCTTCAAGATCTCAGCAACCTCTGAAGTCTTGAAATTCTTTGTGTGGAAACCAAATACAGTGATCAAACTTTCGAACTAAGAATCCTAAAGAGAGGGGTTTTTCTTTGAGGCTTCATTCTCAGTTCATCAAGAGCTCAGAAAACCTAAAGGGTGGCAGAACTAATTGCAAAAGAAATCTCTCGAAGAAGGCACAGTAGTTCTCGATTTTCTGAGTGCTTTTGTGATGGATATTGAGAGGCTTTTAAGCTATGGGTCACTCTCAATTTCCACGTAGAAAGGTCTGGGCATTTTGGTCTTTCTGGGTGTCTTTAATATAATTAAAACTGAAATAACCAATTTCTGTTACTTTATTCTTTGAATCGCATTGCTGTCTGACTTGTAGCTGACTTCAAACTAACTTGTCTTGTCTGAAGTAATCCCAAGTTCTTTGTACTGCAAATTTCAGCTCTTCCCAGAATCCTTACAAACCTAACATCTCAGGAGTTTCAACAAACATACACACGAAGTAATGCCAACTAAATATATTCCTAACAAAACGATAAACAAATATTAAGAACAGAGATTGATAAAACAGGAGGCTACGTACGTGTCTTTAAAGAATGGAATTAAACGAAAACATAAAATAAAAATAAAAAGAGGAAGAGTTCTTAGCGTTGTAACTGCTTATGAATTAGAAAGATCGGAACTTGCTTCTATATATATATAATTGTTATGTTAAATAGGTGGAGCTTTTCTTATTAACAAAATAATCGCAATGTTCAAGTACTTATTCTTAATTAAATTACCTTTTCCATATAACACTAAACCAGTATCTAAATAAATCTATAATTTATTTCCAGGAGATCCTACGTCTAATACTATCTTTTAGAATAAAGAGAAAAAAAAATAACACTAATATATATCCTGTGTTCTAGGAGGTATTTTCCTTAATTAAGTAAGGAGCTTTATAAGGAAACCCACGGGCCTTTAGCCAACCACGTTACCAGTTGGTGCAGGCAATATTGTACTGGGTTTGCATCGATCCATCCCTAGATTTGACTAACCCAAAGGCACAAGCTGGGTAGGGGTAAGTAATTAATTAGTGACTAAACTCTTAATTAGTTAATGTTCAAGGTTGAATCATATCATATAGCGCTGATCATCTCCAGGAGAGCACATTCTTTAAATATTATAAGCTTTTGGTCATACAAATTGATATATAGAATATGGTTTGAACCTTAATTAATGATTACATATTAAATTAAATGTCATAGCTTGTTCAAATACAAGTTAATTAATTGTTGCTGCAACAAATTAATTTTATAATCTTATTGATGAGTTAAACTGGATCATGACAAAATAAATATAATATTATTATTTTTCCATCGATTCATGATGCTTGAGAATTGGCACATTCTTATGATTTGTTGACTTTCTTTACCATTAACGCTACAGTATTGTATATGAGTGTCCTGTGTCTACTGATCAGGAACCTTTCATTATATATAATATAAGAAGTTTTCCAGCATTTTAATAATGAATTTCATGTATTTCTCCGAAAAATTCAAATGTTTTCCTATATATAATCAAGAAAATACAAAAAGACCATTAGGCTAGCTATTGGAATATTAAATTGTCAATGCTATGTCGATGCAGGCATTATTTGGGAAACCATCGAAGCAAGCTGGCTGCAGTCGATTTGAGAAAATAAATGGATTAAAAAAAGAAAAGAAAAGAAGGGGCCAGGTTGGCCGAGCCTCGATGAATTGTACAGTATCATTTAAAGAAAGATATACATAACAAAAACTTAAGGTGGTGTTTGATTGTTAAAATTTTAGAGTGTTAGAGTTAGTGAAAAATTTGAAAAGAGAGATGATTTAAATGAATTTGTGTTAATTATAAAAAAATCCCTTCGAACTATACCATTGATCTCAAAATCCCCCTAAACTTCAACTCATGTGAACTCGTCCCTCAAACTTTCGTATCGGTTTCGTTTTTTACTCGGATTTAACGAAACTTACAACCCACACATGAGTAACACGTGAGTTCTTCATATTTAAAACACCAAAATACCCTCACTTATGCGTTCAACCTTTCGTCAACACTAGAGCTCTCGTCACCTGCACTCTCTCTCTCTCTATAGTATAACACTCGCATCTCCCCCTCGTCCAAGTTCCCATCAGAGCTCAGTTCGACTCCAGCTAGAGCTTCTTCTTCTTCTTCTTCTTCTTCTTCTTCTTATCTTCTCTCTCAAGAATACCCCGAGGGATTGACCCTCTCTCGCCCCCTCACCTCCTAGAAAATGGCTTCCATTTTTTCAGTCCCTCTGTCTTGTAGTCTTCTTTTCACGGCCACATTCCTTGTCTTGTGCACCCTCATCAAAGCTACGCAGCCCCCAGGTTTCATTTTAATCTTGGTTAACAACTGCCCCTTCACGGTCTGGCCAGCCATCCAGTCGAACGCAGGTCACCTCGTCCTCGAGCGCGGCGGCTTCGCGCTCAACAGCCTCACCCATCGCTCCTTCCCAGCCCCCGACGCCGTGTAGGGCCTCGACCTTCTCTGAGTTCTTCAAACACGCATGTCCTGCCACGTTTACGTACGCCCATGATAGTCCCTCTCTCATGCACGAGTGCTCGTCCCCACGTGAACTGAAGATCATCTTCTGCCACTAGAAAACAAGATAGGCCAGCCATACATATGGAAGCTGAACAAAAATAAACAGCCGCTCCCCTCCCTTTATACGAGCTCTAAAGGTTGCCGCAACAAGTTCAATGGAAACACCACTCATCCACTTTCTGCTTTGAAAGTCACACAGGCCCCACCTCCATGCGAGTTGCCCGAACTTCCATTTTCCAGGTTTTCCATATGCTGCTCACAAAGTCACACACAAGTTGGGCAATTTCAGGTTTTTGTTCATGATGTCTATGGTAGTAACACTACTCTGGCAGTTGAGCTTTAACCCAGGATAGCCACAACCGGGGGTTCGGTTCTCTCCCCAGAAAGGAAACTATGTACCAAGGCATCAGCTAAGAGAGGTAGAAGGGTCTTTGTCTGCCAAGAAAAGTATCATAGTGGCTTTGTTCTTGGGCACTTCTGATGTGAACCTCTCAAAGAAAGGCAATTATAAAGCATCAACGGTGATAAATTTTGGAAGAACCGATGAGAGAATACAAGAAAGGCAATTACAAAATGTTCATTTCCCGCTTGCTTTCGGTCTCCAGGTCCCCGATAATGAAAACTATTCGAAATCAAAGCAGATAATTCTCTTGAAGAAGACTTATCTACCTTCTTCTACTTTCTTCTTCACATGATTCTCACGTGCTTCTTGTACGAATCCCATGGAAGAAGAAAGCTTTCGAAGTCTTCAAGATTTGTAATGCCAGTGGCCTAGCGTAGCTTTGACTTTGCAAAGCAGAGAGATTTTGATTGAGTCACCATGTCAAGGCTTCAAGCTGCTGGGTCTCGGAGCACTCTATACCTGCGTCTGTAAACTCGATCTAGCCCCAAAGACGAACATAGTTTTAAGAAACAAATGCGAGAAGCCTTGTCCTTTTTGGGGGCAGCTTGGTCTTTTAATTCTGAGGGAGCTCACGTGTGTCGTACGGTTTCGTTAAATCCGAATAAAAAACGAAACCGAGACGATTACGTAAGCTTGAGGGGCGCGTTGACACGAGTTGAAGTTTAAGGGGTTTTGAGATCAGTAGTATAGTTCGAGGGGGTTTTTTGTAATTAACCCATGAATTTTTTATATTTATTATAGTAATAAATGATGATTCGATGAGAAGAGATAATATTTTATAGTTATTATATTATACCTAAATTGTGGGGTCTACCTTGCTTAAAATTCACATTGTTGCGATTATTTTTATTCGAATTACACCATATAATTCTAATATGAAATTTACGGAACATCTTAATCCCATGAACTAACTAAACTATAAAATTATGAAAATGTACCATAGGAAAATTTTCAAAAAAAAAATTGGGAGATTCATTTTGTAAGCTGGTTTTTAACGCATATGAGGTAATCCATTGCGTTATAAGTTGCAAATGGAAGCTTCAATTAATAATTAATTATCGATAAAGGATAACGTCTGCAACGAGAGTAGAAGATGATAGCACGTACGTTAGAACGTTTTCTCAATCTAAAGATTAATTTTTTAAGTCCACAAATTTGAGTCAAATTTAACAGTACTTCACTTTGCGACTCTCGCTGGCACCGCGTACTAGCTGGCTACTTCCACTTGTACTCATTAAACAACGCTTAAATCCCTGTACATCTGCATAGTTTCCTCTCCTGGTTGAAATATCGGAAGTTTGCTACTCAGTAGCAAGCACATATATAGCTGTTGCGCCTCGATGGACGATGGAACTCTCTCTCTTTAGTTTTATGTTCTAGCTAAAGGCACGTGTTATATATTAATTATAAATTTATCGTCAACATTTAATTAATGAAAATCAACGATGAGATAGTGAGATGAAAGAGGCGACTTTATAAAAATTGAGGTTTAAGACGAAATTATAAAATAAATCGTTTAATTAGGCTTTATAATATACTAATTTATAATATTTGAATATGAGCATATCATATATAAGTTTTTTAATTTCTAACTTTCTCAATTACTTACAGAATTTTTGTAATTAATAATTTTATGATGACTTTGAAAGATTAAATGTTTTTTGGTACTATGGCCCATGGCTAATGAGATGGACGTGCCGTCCAATGCACCGTCGACTCTGGCAAAAGCGTCATTATTAATTGGGCCTTTGAGCCCTAACTTGGTGTTTGGGCCTATAGGCCCAAATTCGGTTTCAGATTCATCATTTTATTCGTACCCAAATGCCCTCCCTAGGAATATCTTGATGAACCACAAACTTCGTAGGTAGAGTTCCCAAGACTTGTCACGGCCTTCTGGATAGTGAGAACCAACAACCTTTGATTTTATTGAGAACGAGTGCGTGGCAAAAGAAGGTGCCACCATTGTCACCGAGACCAAATTTTTCGCTAATGTTCCCGTGACTGAAAATCTAACAGCCCGGGATCCACACCCCACCCTCACACACTGCAACGTCTATGTTGTAGTTCGGTCACCCGAACTGCAGCAGAGACGCCGCCGCAATCCTCCGCTTCTTCATCCACATTTCAAGTCTCGATCAACCATTAAAAGACAACCCTATTTCTTGTTTTGCTCTTTTAGCCGTCTCCTCTCCCCTCTTTCACCTTCTCTCTTAGTGAAGGTGAAAGAACTAGTAAAACATTTCGTGTCGTCTTCATCTAATTTCACTCTGTTTACTTTTGGACCAACTAGTACTCTCCAAGTAGCTCAAAAAATAAAAGAAAATGTGTCTGAATAGATAATTGACAGAGCCCATTTCGTGATTGGCCAGGTTAATTAGTGTGATCTTTGTGTGCATAATTGACTCGTTGCTGTCGTTGTATCAGTTAGGGTGCGTTTGCACCAAAAATATCACAATATTTTTTACCAACTTACAATAAAATATTACAATATAATCTCTCTATCCTATAAAAAATATAAAAAATTACAAAAAATATAAAAAAATTATCTCTCTCTTCACTTTTTTACTAAACCTAATACCAACACAAAATTCAATACCAAAAATTTTTCAACACAAATACAACCTTAGTACTATTCGATGGGAAAGTGTCATTTTAATTTGTTTTCTTCGTGCGTGCTGTTGCCACGAATATCTTTCAAATTTTTTTGGATGGCTCACCTTGATCCTTCCACCAAGCTGATCAATTGTTTGATCATGGTGTACTGGCCGACAAGATTTGCTCACCGACAAGCATATCTCGAGAAATGGAACTGAAGTACTCCCAAGTAAGAGGCATTTATTAATTTAATTTCCTAATGATTTCCGTCTCTCTCTCGTAAAGGTATCCAAATTGAAATGAAGCTGCCAAAACGAATCAGTTGACCAGAAACAAATTCAAGACAACAGGCTGGGGAGGGACGCGTTGTGCCAACCAATATAATTAACTTGTTCAAAAATCTATAAAAAAAATATTAACTTGTTCAAATGTTCCGCGTGTGTACGTTCCTGATATTTTGGAAAACCATCCAAGCAAGTTATAAGCTGTCATAAAGCAAACCGTGCAAGCTGCTGATGAGTAACAGGAGCTTCTAATGGGCCAGAGAAAACCTTTGACTCGGATTAGGGAGAAATGTGTAAAACAAAACGAGAAAGAGTCTGGGAGGTTCAAGAACAGTACTCCTATTAGAATTTACACAATATATGAAAGGTGGGTCTAACTCAACTCCAAAAGACGCCTTGAGGAGTGAAAGATGTCACAACCTTATAAGGAGCACATTGACTAGTTTCTCTAGCAATGTGAGACTTCCAACACGCCCCCTCACGTGTGGCGGGAGGACATCCAAGCCAACACGTGGAAACGGGTGACGGTGGGACCACAAACTAGGAACCTTGCTCTGATACCATATTAGAATTTACACAATATGTGAAAGGTGGGCCTAACTCAACTCCAAAAGATGCCTTGAGGAGTGAGGGATGTCACAACCTTATAAGGAGCACATTGACTAGTTTATCTAGCAATGTGGGACTTCCAACAACTCCCACGCTCAACTTCAAAAATTTTGTGATATCAAAATAAATGAAAATGACTTCTTCTTTTTTACGCATTTTGACCTCCTCTATTTAAACTATTTTTTCGGGAGTTTTCTGTTTACACTTAAGCACCACAATTAGCTGCCAAATTAACATAAAGACAGTATGTTTAGGGGCCATCCAGGAGAGGGTACCTGTGCCCGGCCCATCCTTAATTACCATTATGGTTGATGAATTTATTAATTCCTTATAATACAAATTAGGAATTTAGAAAGACAATAACTAAATAAAACGGAGGAACATAGATAGACAGATAATCTAGATATTTAAGGTATGTTTTTCGCAAGTCAAACTATAAAACACTCATGCAATATTTAAAGGTAGCCGGTGGATTTTGTTTTAGACAAACACACCTTGCGGTATATCATTGGCTTAGATGACTTAAGGTTCATTGAAGCTGGATCAATCATTGAGAGAACTAGATCACGATCACAGACATTTGAGAATATTAAGGTTGACTTAGCCTATCAGATAACTATTACTTATCCAAGCTTAAACCCAAATTAGGAATTTGGTGATGAATTTGATGATCCCTAGTAGCTGCTTATGTGAACTGCCGATGATTTTGGGCCTTGTTGTTTTGCTAATCAAACCGCGCACATTTGATAGTAGGATTGCTCAGTGCCACCGGTAATCGGTGCCAGTGTAGGTTTCATTTTTTTAAAAAAATTGGGGTTTTTCCTGGTTCCCGGTTTACCTGGGTACCGGGAAACCATGATTTTTTTTTTTACTTTTTTAGTTTAGTTTCTACTTGATAATTAAAGGTCCTCTATTATATGAATCAAAATAAACATACAACGTTTTGCCTTGCCTCAAGTCATGAAGGACTTGGATTTGATTGGAATAGGCTCAAGTTAAAATGTTACTGAAGTTGAAAATGAGTTAAAGTAGAACACTCCCACAATCTGTAGGGATTAGACGTGCATAAGTTATTATGGAGAGATCCCGTTTGAGAAGCTGTGTCAAACAACTTGAATCATAAACCTCCCTCGCTTTTAGACTATTGTGAAGAATAGAAACAGAAAAGGGTTAATGACTAAAATAGTCCCTGGGTTTTATGTCCTTTATCGATTTGGTCCCTGAGTTTCTAATTTGGTCACATAAGTTCTTAGGTTATCCTCATTTATCAATTTGGTCCCTGAGTTTCCAATTTGGTCACATAAGTCCTTAGGTTATTTTCATTTATCGATGTGGTCCCTGAGTTTCCAATTTGGTCACATAAGTCCTTAGGTTATCCTCATTTATCGATTTGATCCTTCCGTCCAATTTCTACTTTGACGTCTCATCAAAATGAGCAACTACCCCCAAATCAATCTGCAAACAGAGAGCAACAGATAGAAAATCCACGACACGATTCAAATCTCAAAGATCACCAACGGCTTCAGATTGGATATCTCTTCGCTCCGTGAAAAATAGACGACCAACATGATTGATTTTTGGTAAAACATGGATTTGGGCTCCCTTCGTCGATCGAATGGGGGGTCTCACCCGTTCGATTTTTTTTTTCTTTTTTACGAATATGTCAGGTGGACATGAGTTTTTTTAAATAATAAAAAAGCATACACGTGTCGCGATGTTATTGGTGGTGACGTGACCCACCGTTAGCTGACTGTGCACGGAGGAGACGAAATTGGATGGAAGGATCAAAGCGAAAATTGAGGATAACCTAAGGACTTATGTGACCAAATTGAAATCTAGGGACTAAATTGATAAATGAGTATAACTTAAGGACTTATGTGACCAAATTGGAAACCTAATGACCAAATTGATAAATGAGGATAACCTAAGGACTTATGTGACCAAATTGAAAACCCAAGGACCAAATCGATAAAGGGCATAAAACCCATGGACTATTTTGGTCATTAACCCAACAGAAAAGCATAGAGTATTAGCATTTCAAACAAGTATTGATGTCCCATTTAGGCTTGCCTATGCAATAGCTGAAATTTACCTTCAATGTGTAGAGATGAAGACTGCAACGACAAAAGAGCTCCTTAAAGTTTTTTAGTTTCTTCTCATATTCTCCCTCTTAATACTGGCTTTAGTTAATTTGTACCTTGATTTAATTAACCTATAGTGATAACATAAAATATTTATATTATTACTTCTGATATGACAAAAGATCCATAAACTTATATAATTGACTCGGGTAATTTTATTTATACTTTTGTTAGTTTATTTGTTTCAGTAATATTTTTATTTTTATAAATTATAACTTGGTGTATTTAAATATATTGTGTAGAGTTGCCCACCTTGGCGATGAAGATCGAGGAGTAGGGGTTTTGAAGTAGTTACTCATCTTTATGATATTTTTATAGTTACATCTCTATTACTTTTGACTTTAAATTCTCATTTTATCTTTTAAAATGATCTTTAATTTTATTGATTTTGGAATTTAGATTTCATTACTTTAGATTTTATTGATATGTGATTAATGAACCAAAAGAAAAAAGGAAAAAAATATATATTGGGCCAAGTGCATAAAATGCTAAAAAAATAGCTCAATATGAATGTAAGATAACTGGAAACCGCCACCGCTAAGGGCCGGTTTTTGCCCTTAACGGTGTAGGTGTCAATTATTTAAAAACCGGCCTACCCGGTGTAGGTGCCGGTTTTGGTGTGTAAAATGCTAAAAAAATAGCTCAATATGAATGTAAGATAACCGGAAACCGCCACCGCTAAGGGCCGATTTTTGCCCTTAACGGTGTAGGTGTAGGTAACAATTATTTAAAAACTGGCCTACCCGGTATAGGTCCCGGTTTTGGCCAAAATAGGCACCTACACCAGGGTTGTGCAGCCCTATTTGATAGGGTTGAACAAAATTAGACCGCAGAACGAATCAGACTACAAAATCGGACCGGACCAAACTGAATTTGTGGTCTTAGTGATACAAATCCGGTTCCATTGGATTGGATTTGGAAAACCGGATATATCCGGTCCGGTCCAAGCCTTTTGGGAAATGGTGTGGACTGGACCAGACCGAATTTATTAATATAAATAATAAATATATTTTTTAATTTTTTTATAAAAACTTAAAATTTTTACCCTAAAACTATGCGTTTTGAGTTCTTTGACCAGACCCTAATTCAAATGATTTATTCCCAAATCCCTTCCCCTTCGAATTATAAGTCCCGAATTTCTAGCATGTTAGAAATATTATTCAAACTATATTAAGAAAAAAAACCAATTTGGAGCATTTATAAACGGTCCAACCGGACTATTTTAGACCAGATTGGACCGAACTGATCCCTCAATTTAGGCGCAAATCGAATTTCTGGTTATACCGTCCTAGCATTTAATGCGAGGCCAACAATATGTACCAAGGCAAGTGGTTAAGGCTCCTAGCTCGACCCCTAAAGCCCTTTTTAGGTTACTTAAAGCCCATTAAGAAATACACCCTCCCAAAAACAGTATTAAAAAAAAAAAGGAATCATGCAAAGCAAGTCCCATTGAGCTGGACTCTTACTCCACGGCCCGAGAACAAAATGCCACTCATGGACCTTGGTGTTTACCTTGGGCTTTCCTCATTAATTTATGACCCATAGAATGTAACCCACGGTTAAAAAAAGCTAATAATATGCATAAGCCCTTTACGTACGGATGATCCATTAACTAACTCGGGTTCAGCAGACCACTTGTTGTGCCGTGGCCTCAAGCGACATGGAAAAAAGAAAGTTGGGCATATTACTGCAGATCGGATAGTATAATCTCTCTTCTAGAAAAGAAAAAAAGGGGACAGTATAATCTCTCATTAGATTTTGGAGTTAGCCACGTAATGCTAAGGAGAATCCACTTTTATAATTGTATGCCTATACCAAAAGGTATGGGAAAACAATTATATGGGTTCCAAACAGAGCATTATGTCCGTCCTAATCCGAAACATTTTATTTGTCAAAATATTAAAAAATATTTTTAAAATTTTAGAAATTTTTATTTTTATTGAGATTTGTAAAAAATAAAATGTATATATATAAAAATTAAAAAAATTTTATTTAGTTGAAAATTTTTATATCTCTACATATTAGAGTAACAAACGTAACCTCGTGGGGGCGAAACAGCCCTCGTCAGTCGTCACTACGGGCCCTATTTCGTTATTGGCATTTCTTATTTCTTATTTATAATTTTTCATTTGTATTGTCTTTTCCTACTCGTCGTCGCGGCGCAGTTTATAAAACCGACGTCTCCAACCCCGCAAACGCGACGCTAACGTGCGCAGCTCACTCCCTTTCGACGAGTCCCATTAACGCCACCGCAGCTAGAGCTTCGAGACGCCCGGGTCTGACATGCCCAATCTCTCTCTGTGTCCTCTCTCGCGCGGGCTTTTAGGGCTTAGTTAACCATGTTAGACAAAACTAGGGCTTTTCTTTTTCTTTTCCCGTTTACATTGAATTTCTCGATTGAATTCGAGTGAAGCTATTGACAATACTTGCTGGGTAAACCATTGGTTGACAGGAAGTTAACCAAAGAGTTGTAGTATGTCCTTATGTTGGTGGATATTGTGCCTTTGATAGGTGCTGGGGATTTATTTGTTAGTTTCGGATTTTTATTGATTACATAGCTTTAGATGGTTGGAGGACAAATCTGTACGGAACATGAGTTTTCAATTTTTTATGCATACTGATTTGGGCACTGAAGGTGGGGTAAGGGTCTACGAGACGGCATAGAGGACTTAGTTGAAGTTTGGGGCTGAGAAGATGGACGGGGAAGATAAGAAGTCTTGGTCCAAGAAACGATCGCATCCTATCGAGATATGTTTCGACTCAGACGACGAGGAGCCAATTGGGTATTTGCTCAAGTTGAAGAGACCCCGGAACGTTAAGAAGGTTAAGTCAGAGTTAGAGAGTGGTGGCGAAGGGGACAGGAAGGTTGAGGTTAAAGAAGTGAAATTGGAGGTTGAGGGTGAGGAGTTGGGGGGAATGGATGATACATTAGCGAGTTTCAGGAAGAAGTTGAGGGGTCCAAAGAAAGACAGTGGATCTGGAATTATTAGGGGAAGGAGCTCTGCCTTGAATGTGGTGGATTCTTATGATAAATCATCGAATGGACCTGTGGAGGATGGTGGACAGGATGAAAATGTGATATCGAAGGTTTTGGAGAAATGCCGTGTAATGGGTGAGCATGTGTCCAATAAGGCTATGGATCCGAGGGTAGAAGACAAGTGTAAAGAGAGAATGAAGAGACCCAAGATAAATTCAAAAGAAAAAACTGCAGATGATCATGCCTTGGTTAATACGGATTTAGAGTCTCAGGGATCTCCTTGTAATTCATTGAGGGAGCCAGAGTGTGATCTGTGTACGGGAGAAGGTCTTATGCAGTCTGTGGATGAACCTCTCGAAGACTCGTTATCAGCATTAGTTCACAAGGCACAATCTGGTTTAGTTAGGAAATCGCGTGCATCTTCAAGTTTAAAGCAGAAAAGAGACTCTGAGACTTTGGAGGGGGGATTCACCCCTTCCTCTGAAAATGTTTCAGGGGTTTCTCAGCCATTGACCGAAAGGAGACTTAGATCTGAGTCTGCTTCAACAATGGACTGCAATAGTTTCAAATCCAAAAATAGAATATCAGATGACAGCTTTTGTCAAGTTGCTGACTGCATAGAAGAGAATCATGATTCAACTAGAAGACTTCCTTCTGATTCAGCAATTAAACTGGAGAGTATGAAACCCAGCAACAATGGGCATGATAGATCTTCTAAAGCTATTGTAGAGGATCCACTTCTAGGTTCACCGTGTTCTATATCTTCTTCCAAAAGGATTCAAGATGAGGCTACAGAGGACCCTTGTGGTTCAAATCCTCAAGAGGGATCTAAGGTGGATAATGATAGCTTGAATGAAGTTTCTGATGGAGATCATACTCATGTTCAACTCAAGGAGAATTCCTCTGCTCCTGGCCAAAAGGCTGCAATGGGAACTCGAGTGCTTAAGGATAGATTGAAGCCTTGTTCAACAGTTAACATGAGTACTATGGTGCACAATGTCGTAAAAATCCCAAATTCCATCTCTGGTCCAGAAAAGATGGAAGAATTCAATGAGTTTGACCACAGAAAGTCCAGCAAAGGTCTTATAGCTTCATTGACCCAACACTCAGAGGTTTTTCCAATAACGCAGATATCAAATGCAGATCTTGAAATTTCAGTAACTTACTGTGATGAAGAACTGTTGGAAAAATCAAGTAGATATGCTTCCAATGGAATTTGCAATACTGCCTCTAGAAAAGTTTTGGAGGTGTTGTCAAAATGTGTCTCTCAGAACTCCTCTCCATCCATGAAGAGTGGAGAAACTTGCAGTGCTGATGTTGGTCTTAATACTTGCACTGAGGAGCCATTGCTTGTTTCAGATTCTCTGCAAAAGAAACACGTTATCGAATGTGATGGTCATTTATCTCCGCATCCTAACACCTCTAATGGATCCCACAAATCAGGACTTGCTTCCCAGATGAATGAGCGGGAAAAGTTTTCAGACACTTGTCTTGAACCGAAAAACCCCTCCAAATTAAAGTGCACCTCCACTTTACATCAAAATCAACTTTCTGATGATGCGTTGAATGGTATTTGTGTTCCTAGCCACGATCATCTTTCTGTCAATGAAGAGGGTTATGAAACTTCACCTCCATCTACTTCTCAAGATGGAAATGAAAATTACACTGAAGATGCAACATCTGTGCCTGATTATGAAAGTAAAGACAGAACACTATCAGCTGTCCAGCGTGCTGTGCGCAAGGCTAAGAAACATAGACATGGGGACATGGCTTATGAGGGGGATGCTGATTGGGAGATATTATTAAATGGGCGAGGTTCTCTGGAAAGTCAGAGTGTTGCAGACAGTGAGCGTTCTCTTAGAACAAGAACAAAGTGTGGTACATCTGCAAATATTGCTGCAGAGGCTGAAAATGGTGGTGCAGCTGCAGTGTCCGCTGGGTTGAAAGCTCATGCCGCTGGTCCAGTCGAGAAGATAAAATTTAAGGAGGTCTTGAAGCGGAAAGGTGGGCTTCAGGAGTATTTGGAGTGCAGGTTAGTTAATATTTTTGAAACCTGGATTTATGCTTGCCGTGTGGTTTTTTTGGATGTCACCATGTAGAAATTACATTTTCCTGCAATTTGGGAGAGCTAAAACTTTGTGATTAGCTTTGGTAATTGCATATTCGTAATACCTGGTCTGTAGTAGGTAACGAGATAAAAGATAATGAAAAACTTTGGAGTATTTGAAGTTAGCATTGCCTTGTATGTGGTCGCTATGGTAGAAGCACACATATTGTGAACTCTTGTTAATTGATGTGAATGTACTGGACTCAAGACAAAAGGTTTTTTTTTTTCTTTTGTTTTTGGGTACAGTATGAGTAGGTCGAGTCCACTTAATTTTTTTTTGGGGTAAGAGATCCACTTAATTATGGATTCCATGATACTCGTTTTATGTTATTTGGCATCTACTGGAAAAGAAAAAAAAGGAAAAAGGGAGAACCCTTGGAAATGTTTAAGCTAGTTTCTAGACTGGAACTGGAAACATGTTGTATGCTTTGGAGTTTCAACTTTGCTTGTCCTTCCATATATATAACAGTGTTGATGTGTGCATGAAACTTGTACATACCATGGAAACCGAGTCTTGTTGTTAGAAAGCAAATAGTCTGTTTGATGGGATGCTGTCATTACGTACTGGCTTAATAGTCTCCTATTTATGACCATGTACAGTGGCTTGTTGATGAGGCAAAAAGGTTAGCACAAACAGGTCTTGCAAAAAGATATTGGGATATTTCTTTTACCTGTATAGGTTAGAGAAATGCAATTTCACAACAATTTTGGTAGGCTGTTCTCACTTAGAACATAGCTTTGATGATTTTGTGATTTTATTGCAAATAGCAACTGTTAGTACTTTTGGCTATCTTGGGCATCTTCTGGGTTTCTAATTGGTCACAGCAAGATTGCTGTCTCTCTTTTCTTCTTATAACTATAAGAACTTTTTTCTTTGTAAACGGTCTGCAATGGTGATTCTGACGAACTTGTGCTGGATTTGATGAGATATAGTCAATGATTAGTCCCCTTGTTATGCTGTTTAGTTTTAAACTTAGCCTGCTGCTTGTTTGTCATAATCGACCAAGATAACTTTGTTTCTGCATTGTTAATATTGTTTTTAGGTTGATGTCTTCTTTTAGTGGAAATTCAATATTGTGGCTTCTGCTGTTCCGCCACTTTTTTGGAAATTCTAAAAACATACTATCCAGCCCCTTTGTGCAACTGATAGCAGCTTCATAAAAGATTTAAAAATAATAGGTGAAGAGTCAGTCTTGCAAAGTTCTTGTTGTTTCAGCCAGGAATATAGCAGATACTATTTTGGCTGTTAGGATTGTGTTTGTTTTAGCCAGAGCTGATGTTTGCTTACAAGTTTTTGCTGGGTGAATTGCAGGAATCAGATTTTAAGTCTTTGGAGCAAGGATGTTAGCCGTATTTTACCACTTGCAGACTGTGGAGTCTCTGATAGTCCCTTTGAGGATGAGCCACTGCGTGCTCCTCTTATTAGGGAGATCTATGCATTTCTAGATCAGAGTGTAAGCTCATTTGTAAAACTTACCGAGCGTTATTCATGCTTTGCTCGTGTTTCTTATCAATATTAATAATGGGTCTGTTTGTCTTTTTTTTTTCTTGGAAATTTTGTCAGGGTTATATAAATTTTGGAATTGCTTCTGAGAAGGAGAAAGCAGAAACTAATGTTGAGCATAATTATCAACTTCTAAAAGGAAAGAATATTGAGCAAAACCCTGGGGCTTCATTTGCAGATTTAGAGGATGGGGTTTCTTTTATTGTTGGTCAGGTTAAGAGTACTGAAACTTCTATGAATGCAAAGATTGATGTTATGTTTGAGAATGAAAATCAGACTCGTGAAGCTACTAAAAGTGGGGGGTTTGGTACACCTGCTGTGCTAGAATTTTCTGATGCCGCAGAACGTGAGGAATGCATAGCCGACGATTATTCAGAAAATTGTAGCATTGACACAAAACTATCTAGCAGATTGTCCAATATGCGTGTTCCAAGTACTAGTCGATCGTGTGAAATACTGGATGGTAGAACAGTCCCCATCATCAATCCTGAGTTGATAAATGACTCACATACCTTGCACTCTTCCTCAGATGATCACATTGGGGAGAATCACTCTCCGCAATGTGATTCAGAGGTCAGAACGAAAGTCATTGTCATTGGAGCTGGTCCTGCTGGCTTGACTGCTGCACGCCACTTGCAACGTCAGGGTTTTTCTGTAATTGTTCTTGAAGCTAGGAACAGAATAGGCGGTCGTGTCTTTACAGACCACTCATCTCTGTCTGTTCCAGTGGATCTTGGGGCTAGCATTATTACTGGTGTTGAGGCAGATGTGGCCACGGAAAGAAGACCAGATCCTTCCTCATTGGTTTGTGCTCAGTTGGGGCTGGAGTTGACTGTATTAAATAGTGACTGCCCTCTCTATGATGTTGTTACAGGTCAAAAAGTTCCTGCAGATCTGGATGAAGCCTTGGAAGCAGAATACAACAGCCTTCTTGATGATATGGTATTGCTTGTTGCCCAAAAGGGTGAACATGCTATGAAAATGTCTCTTGAGGATGGCTTAGAATATGCCCTTATGAGACGTCGTTTGGCACGATTAGGAAAAAGTGGAGCAACTGAACTGCACGGTTGTATAAGTTCTTCCTTTGATTCTGAAAAAGGTGGTGTTGATGGCAGTTCTCCTGAGAGAAATTGTTCTAAAGAAGAGATTTTGAGTCCTCTGGAGAGGAGGGTTATGGATTGGCATTTTGCCCACTTAGAGTATGGTTGTGCTGCTCGGCTCAAGCAAGTCTCTCTTCCATACTGGAACCAAGATGATGTGTATGGAGGGTTTGGAGGAGCTCATTGTATGATTAAAGGTGGTTACAGTACTGTCATTGAGTCTCTTGGAGAAGGACTTCCCATTCGCTTGAACCATGCAGTCACTGATGTTTCTTACGGAACCGAGGACCCTGGAAGTAATTCTCGTCAGGGTTATAGAGTCAAAGTCTCTACATCAAATGGAAGTGAATTTTTGGGAGATTCTGTCCTGATTACAGTGCCACTTGGGTGCTTGAAAGCAGGAACCATAAATTTTTCCCCACCTTTACCTCAATGGAAACATTTTTCCGTCCAGCGGCTTGGTTTTGGAGTTCTTAATAAAGTGGTTTTGGAGTTTCCTGAAGTGTTCTGGGATGATTCTGTGGATTACTTTGGAGCAACTGCCGAGGAAACAGACCGGAGGGGCCAGTGCTTTATGTTCTGGAATGTCAGAAAAACAATTCGGGCTCCTGTTCTTATAGCTTTAGTGGTGGGCAAGGCAGCTATAGATGGCCAAAACATGAGCTCATCTGATCATGTATACCATGCATTATTGGTTCTCCGTAAACTTTTTGGAGAGGGTTCAGTTCCTGATCCGGTTGCATCAGTAGTGACAGACTGGGGCAGGGATCCTTATAGCTATGGTGCTTACTCCTATGTTGCTGTTGGAGCTTCTGGTGAGGATTATGATTTATTGGGCAGGCCTGTAGATAACTGTTTGTTTTTTGCTGGTGAAGCCACCTGCAAGGAGCATCCTGACACAGTTGGTGGTGCAATGATGAGTGGACTACGGGAAGCAGTGCGTATAATTGACGTATTCAGTACTGGAAATGATTACACTGCAGAAGTAGAGGCCATGGAGGCTATACATAGACACAGTGACTTTGAGAGAGATGAAGTTAGGGACATAACAAAGAGACTTGATGCAGTTGAGATTTCGAATGTCCTTTACAAGAACTCTTTGGATGGAGCCGAGATTTTGACAAGGGAAGCTTTACTACAGGAGATGTTCTTTAAGGCAAAAACAACCGCTGGACGGTTGCATCTGGCCAAAGAGTTGTTGGATCTTCCTGTTGAAACCTTGAAATCTTTTGCTGGGACCAAAGAAGGGCTTGCTACACTCAACTCATGGATACTGGTATTATTTCCCTTCTATGGTGTCTTATATTGTTTTTCCACGAAGATTGATATGCATTTTTACTAGCAATATATATGTTCTTTGATTATTGACAGCATCTGATGTTCACAATGTTGAGACACAGATTCTGGTGCTGTATACTTAATTATAATTATGATAATTATGACAGGACTCTATGGGGAAAGATGGGACCCAACTCTTGCGGCATTGTGTTCGTGTACTTGTGCTTGTGTCAACGGATTTACTTGCCGTGCGTTTGTCAGGTATTGAGTAGTTCTGGTTTTGTATGCAGCACTCTCACATGCACACATTTACGGGGGTGTATTTGTGGTGATGAAGAAGAAGAAAATTGATTTAGGTTTATGCTGATTTATATTTTGAGATTCTGTCTGCGTAGCTGTTTCTGGAAGCAAGAGAGGTGATAACTATAGTTATTTGAGACAAAACTATTCACATTTTCTGCAGAATATCTCTTGAATATTAAAGCATTACTTGAATTCTTAGGGGCATGCTAAAGTAATTTGTATACTATTTCAGCATACTGTCATCGATAGAAGTTGTCCGTTCTCAAAATTATGTGCGAGTAGTACCATATGTCTATGTTTGTATTGATTTTGTCTCGATAGGAATTCCATTTGGAAGTTATTTCACACCTACAGTGGTGATGAGTGAAATGTTGTTGATGTTGATGTAGGCATTGGGAAAACCGTTAAAGAAAAAGTTTGCATACATACTAGCCGTGATATACGTGCAATAGCAAGTCAATTGGTCAATGTGTGGCTTGAAGTCTTCCGCAAGGAAAAAGCTTGTAATGGTGGATTAAAGTTCTCAAGGCAAGGTAGTGCTGTAGATCCAGCAAAGAGAAAATCTCTTAAAGATGTCACGTTTGGAAAGCCACCTCTGCACACACATCATTGTGCTTTGGAGAATAAAGGAAGCTTGCAGGTTTCTGCATCTCCTGGAAGTCATTTGCCTTCAAATGTGAATGTGAAGAAAGTGAATTACAAAGTACTCAAACTTGAAACTGCAAAGGACTCAAAATTGGAGTTTACATCAAAGTCCCAAGGTCCAACAGTCTCACTGGGTGACATCAACACTGCTATGTCTGAAGAAGAACGGGCTGCCTTTGCGGCTGCAGAAGCAGCCCGTGCTGCAGCAGTAGCAGCTGCTAAGGTCTGTTTCCCTTGTTTTGCTACAACGCATTTGACCAATTTTTGCAAACTCCATAGGCCATGACGTTGAGTTACTTTGTGACAGCTAATTTGCAAATAATTCTTTTTGCTTCTTGTAATTTTTTTTAGTGTTAAATTATAAGTCCAAAATTCTCCTTATAAAAAAAAAATATTTTTTAGTGTGCCTGGAAAATGCAATTTTCATGGTACAAATTATTCCACTTCACCTTGTTTAAAACATTAAGATGGTTATCCTCTTCTTGCTGTTATAGAAGCTTTCCAGTACTTTCATGAGGTGTTGAGACTTTCAGCATCAATTTAGAGTAAAATTGCTGAAGAACCTACATATGAAGGTTACCTTTGATTGACAGTGGGATTATAACTTAGAAAAAAAAGACAGTGGGATTATAACATCTAAGCTATTTTTTCAGGACTGCTGATGTCATATTTTCTTTACTTCATGAAAGAAATAAATATAATGCTCTGTACTTTTCTTGTGTTGACATAATCAACTTGGTAGATTGCAAGTTAGGATAACAAGCGATCATCTTATGTTTACCTGGAAACAGATGGTTTGGGTGCCATACCACTGCATTTGTATGGTCCTATTGAAGTACATTGTAGGCTATAATTATTATTGGCAATTTTTAATTGGTGAATATTTCCCTCTTTTCCTCTTGTTTTATGATGCAGGCATATGCATCATCAGAAGCCAAGTGTAACACATCGTTGCAGCTTCCTAAGATACCTTCATTTCACAAGTTTGCTAGACGGGAGCAATATGCCCAAATGGATGAGTATGATGCTAAAAGGAAGTGGTCTGGTGGTGTTCTGGGAAGACAAGATTGTATATCAGAAACAGACTCTAGGAACTGCAAAGTTAGGAACTGGTCTGTTGATTTCTCTGCTGCATGCGTTAATCTTGACAGTTCAAAAGTTTCAGGGGATAATCTCTCGCAACGGAGCCATTCAAATGAGATTGCCAGCCATTTGAATTTCAGAGAGCACTCTGGAGAAAGTGTGGCTATGGACAGCAGTATTTACACGAAAGCTTGGGTTGATGCAGCTGGTAGTGTAGGAATAAAGGACTATCATGCCATTGATAGATGGCAATCTCAAGCAGCTGCAGCTGATTCTGAGTTTTTTCATTCGTCTCTGCAAATAAAGGATGAGGAGGATTCAAACACAAGTTGGAGACTACCCACCCAGAATCATGATAGAGTGGCAAATGATAGTTCTGTTTCACAAGTTACTGTGAACAAGGAGTCTGTAAAAAATCATTCTCGAGGGGCAGACCGAATTAAGCAGGCTGTTGTGGATTACGTTGCATCATTGCTCATGCCCCTTTATAAAGCAAGGAAAATTGATAAGGAGGGATATAAGACAATTATGAAGAAGACTGCAACTAAGGTTATTAGTTTGCCGTCTTCGCCCTTTTTTATTATATCATGAGTAAAATTAAAAATTTTCATCTTCTCCCTTCATTTTTATATTATGTTTATAATTTAATGCTGTTGGGTTGTATGACATCGTTAACGAGGAGGTTGTGAGTATTCCCCTTTTTTCTATCCTCCCCCGTCTTACCTTTTTTGGTTCAATTTTCAGGTCATGGAGCAGGCCACTGATGCAGAGAAAGCCATGGTTGTTGCAGACTTTCTTGATTTCAAGCGCAGGAACAAGGTGTGCATCCCATTTGTATGTTATTAATGTTAGACTAATTTATCTGGTCAACTTCTTTCTTTGGCATAGATAATATTAGCTTTTGCTGCTGAGTGACCTTATTGCTATCGCTTAGCCATGGATCTGTCATTGAGATATATGAAGCCTTAGTTTGTATCTTTTGGTTCCTATTTTTCTTCTAATCTATCCTATGATTTTCATACTTGCAGATTCGTTCTTTTGTGGATAAACTAATTGAGAGGCACATGGCAATAAAGCCAGATTTGAGATCTTGATGGTTCCAAGATTGAGTGACCAGTTTTTTGGAGTTCATATATACAAGATTTGATGGGCTCAGGATCCCTGTGTCTGCAGGAGTTCTCGGCATATTTTGGCAGTTGTGGGGCACAGGTTCTTTGATTGAAGCTTCATCCAGAATGGTGGTGTGCTGTCAATGATCCAGAAGCTGCTACGGGGAAAACAGGATGGTTCTTGGTAGCCGTTTTATGTCATAGTTGGCATCGTTCCAAATGCAAACTGCTCAAGATCCCCTGCCTTCATGCAATGTGATCAGAATTGGTCATGGAGTAAGTCACGAAAAGGACATATTTTGGTATGGCATGACCACCTGCATAGAGATGGGATCAGTACTTAACGTGGATAATTTGGATTGCAGGAGCAAGGGTGGGATGATAAGATGAGTTTACCTTTCAGCAATTGGTTGGATCATCTGCCGAGGTTGTACCTCCTAGGGTGAAAAGTTCAGCCCTATTTTTTTTGTTCGGGGAACCCCCTAGAAGAGATACTTTTTCTTGACTCTTTTTTGTTCCCAGAATGTACAGATTAGAATGTTTTAGGGTTTATAAGCATACAGATCCTTTTTCTTTCATTTTATCGGAATTGCTTCAATATTGTTCCAATTTTTTAGTTCAACATCAGTTCTGACTTCGCGTTTGTTCTCAACAATTTGAGCGTAAGCAAATGCCTTTTGCCTTTAATGCATCCTCTTTGAGGGCCTTGAATTTGCGCTTGGATTTTCGTTTTGTTATTTCGTGTGCACATGCAGAGGTGCTTGTATGTATGTGTTTGGCATACTCATCAGTCATCATTGCTAACAACCATTTTCAGTAAGGGCAATCTGTATTTTGATGTGTGAGTTCTGAGTCTACATGGATGAGGTGAGGTCCCCGTTTGACGGTCGGTCATGTGAAGTAACTTTCAGAATTTTTGCGGATAAGGTCTTCACTGTTGCACTATTTATGCTGTGTTTCCATTGGACATTGTCAAATAAGTTGGTCACTGTCTTTTCTGCCTTCTACTCACTCATTCATTTGCTTGTTGCCAGGTTGGGGAAAATATTGTGGCTGTCTTGCTTAAGAGAGGTATGCCCTCTTTTGCCTTGTTTCTGCATGTAAGTTGTGGTCCTGGATGCAATTTCTATCGTCAGTGACAAATAGTTAAGCTGCTACTTTTCCTTTTCCCCCTTGTTAATGACAGTTGGATTGTATTTGCGGTTGAGGCTTTGTACATTTATATGCAGGCATAGCTTTTTCTCGTTATCATAGCCTGTGTTAAAGGGAATTCTGTGTTAGATGTTCCTATCAATTGACTTTCAAGAGTATGAAAACCTTTCTAGAGGAAATTCTCATACAATAGAGAGAAAAACGTGTGAAATTTTACTCTAGAAGGTTTTACTAAATGGTTGTGGGTTTAATGGCATCCGTTGGGTCTCTCCAGGTGCGAGTTCAACATCATTTGCAGGCAATGAGATGTACTTTTGCTGGCGGTTTAACGTCCAGTACCCGATGTTGAATCTAATATCCAGCTCTGCAAGAAAATATAAATTGATGATGGCCTCTCTCTGAGCGGCGTAGATTATGTAACCCCGATTCTTCATCGATGTGGCACGAATTCCTACCTTCTTTTCTTAGCATTTGAAACATGTCACTCTATGTAACTTTCTTATATAATGTTTCAAGTAAGTCGGATTTTGCACTCGTCATTTTTTCTAGTGTGGATGAAGTGGGTGGGTTCATACCGGCAATTACTTTTCCCACTAGCTTCTGCCATTGCGGCAAATGCTGTGGATGGCCGTCTCGTTTGTGCGTTGGTTTCGGTATTTACAAGCTGTAGGGATGATTCAGCTTGAAATGTGCGACTTGGCTCGGAGCAGGTGGGCGAGCTCTGTGTTTATGCTGTACATCATTGCATGGGCTTGTATGACATTATAATGCCATCTCTCTAGAGTTGTAACGTGGGCCGAAATAGCCCCCCGAAGTGGACCAAAAAGGGTACAAAAAAAAGCCCAAAGAGTCCCGTCTCTGTTTCCACTAGTCCTCTACAGGCGAGTGTATTTATGTTATTACGTCCACTTTTTTCTCGATAAGGCTGAGAGAATCTGTGAGATCGGACACGAGTCGCGTTCGCATATGAAGAGGGTGTGATCTGCAGACAGCATTAACAGGCCATTTCTTTGCAGCTTTGCTTATAGAGGAGAACCAATCCATAATTTAAAAAAATATATATCTTCTCAGATCGGATCGTGTTTTCTCAGGTGAAATCTAATTAGCAGAAGCGCAATGTCTTCGGGGTTCAGCGGCGATGAAACCGCCCCCTTCTTTGGCTTCCTCGGCGCGGCTGCGGCCCTCGTCTTCTCCTGTAATCAAATTCCATTTCTGTGCAATTTTAGTACGCTTATGTCTATGATCGAATTTGCGTGGTGGATCTAGTATTTGGTTGTTGTGGATCTAGGATTTTGATCGGGTACTTGCTACTTTTATCAGGTATGGGAGCTGCGTACGGAACGGCAAAGAGCGGGGTAGGTGTGGCGTCGATGGGTGTGATGAGGCCGGAGCTGGTGATGAAGTCGATTGTGCCGGTGGTCATGGCTGGTGTGTTGGGCATATACGGTCTTATCATCGCCGTCATCATTAGCACCGGGATCAACCCTAAGGCCAAATCCTATTACCTGTTCGATGGCTACGCCCATCTCTCCTCTGGTCTCGCGTGTGGCCTCGCTGGCCTCTCTGCCGGAATGGCTATTGGAATCGTCGGTGACGCTGGTGTTAGGTATATCTCTCCCTCCTGAGACCTATTGTGTGTGCAGACAAACTGATAAGTGTGTGTGCATGCGTTATCAGTGTGCCCATTAATCTGGGTTTGGTTGAATTGGTCGATTGGGTAAATGGAGCTACTTTGTAATTCCTGGAGGAAAAAAAGATTTTTATTTTCATTGATAATGCCTTATAACGCTCATAGGTGCTTTTGTCTTGTGGCCTTTAGGAATCTCTGGTATAGTTTCTTTGGAAGTATTTATCAAAAAAAAAAAGTTCCTTTGGAAGCATTGTACTTAGAAATCTTTTGTACCTTATGTCCTGCCCTCACCCTTGCCTTCTACTCCACCTAGCAAAAACTAAGAAAACAGTGTCTTAGCATTTCAAAACGCGAATGTGCCAACACCTAAGTTGCCAATACATTGGGATTTCTGATAACTCCGATTTTCATTTGTGCTAAAATGTGGATGTGGGCGATGATGATATGTTTTTTTATGTTTAACCTATAGCTGAATGGCATGAGTGATGTAGCTGGCCTCTATACAAAAGAAGACTCTTCTTCCTCGGTTATTTGAGCCATTCTGTTTAAAAATAGATCGCTAGCATTCCACAGATTAGCTATTACTGGTTCTTTCAGGTGGAGTATTTGTGTGTGGGATCATGACAGTCATTTCTTTTGAAGAAATATTTTTTTATTTTATTTGACTGGGGAGTAATGGGCAATTTATCATTGTATTTTGCAGAGCAAACGCACAACAGCCAAAGCTTTTTGTTGGGATGATTCTCATTCTTATTTTTGCTGAAGCACTGGCTCTCTATGGCCTCATTGTCGGCATCATACTCTCTTCCCGAGCTGGTCAATCGAGAGCTGATTGAACATGCACATTCTGCAGGGTGGTTTGTGTGCTTTGTTTTCTATTAAGCAGAAGTGGTGATTCTTCTTGGTGAGGGTGATTGTTTTGCTTCGTGTATCAGTGACTGCCATTAAGGTGCTAAGATAGAGTTAGGAGTTACCTTGTCCTCTTGATTTTTTCTAGTTTTTCATCTATGGGATTCTGCATGTACTGATTTACATACAGTTGCTCGGAAATATTGTCTTGCTTCATCTAGAAATCTCCTCATCCAGTCACTTATCTTCAATTGTTTCATGCTCTGAGATGTGGGGAAATTCGGCCAAAACGTTCTTGCATTTGAGTAACTTGATTTAAGCTCTTCAAATGGGAGTATAAAGGCACCGCCTAAAGAAATGAAGAATAAAATTGGCTTTGATGAGGGAAACAGTCGCAAAATACGGGAGCATCAAAAAAAATTTATTGGCAATTTTAAACTGTTCTGCCTATTTACGGACTCTTTTTCGGTTATGTTTAAAGGCGAGTACCGAGACGGATGGAACCGGAATCATTCCGGTTTCGGTGAATGGAAACGGAATCCGGAAATTCCGGTTCGATTAAGAGCGGAAGAATTTGAACTGTCCAGAAGCACCAAAAACAAAAACATGCTTTCAATAAACAAAAAATCAATGGGGAGTAAAAAGTCTGCATAAAACTAGGGATGTCCATTGGCCAGTTCGGTCCGGTCCGGCTGGCCAAACCGGTCATTTTGTGAAGTGTGTAAACCGGACCGAACCGGTCATTCTAACAGAACCAGTCCTGTCCGGTCTTCGGTTTCATCGGTTTGGAGTGGTATACTCCGGTCCAGTTCCGGTTTGCCGCATGGGTAACCTGAAACCGGACCGGAGTATACCGGTCCGGCCGATTTGGTGGACAGCCCTAATAACAGTCATCATCCCTACACGACCACACTATTGCTAACGGTAAGAGATATCTAAGTCAATGAGATTATGGGGTATGATCAACATACATATAAAACAGTTTCACAAAACATGAACTTGCAGAAAGAACCACTGAGAGCAAGATACATTATATATGTTGGTTTGATTTTGAAAATATTTTTTTGTCTGGTTTTTTTGGAAGTAGTGTAAATTTTGTTGGGATTGGTGAAAAGTCTGTTAAAAGTTGTTGGAGTTTGTAAAAAAATTGTTAAAAATTGTTGGAATTTGTAAAAAGTTATTGAGATTGGTAAAATGTATTGGAATTGATAAAAAATGGATGTGAAATTTTTTTGAAAATGTGCTGCAAAATAAGAGATTTCGGATGGATGTCCTTTTGCAGAATCGAAGTTGCAAAATAAGCAAAATCAGTAAAAGAAGGGGACTATTGCTCTGTTCAACTTCTTTCTTGAGAGATCCTCCTTGTTGTTGGCACCCCAAATGAACCTCTTTTCAGAACTCATCCGAGCAAAGACTAGCTGGCTCAACTTGGGCCACTTTTTTTTCTCTAGGTAATGGGGCTGGGGAAAGCAGTCTAGCTGCGTATACCAGAATTCAAACTCGGGATCAAGTCCTTCCCGAAGGGGGAGGAGGTGCCAATCGAGCTAGAAGCTCGCTGGCGGCTCAACTTTGGGCCACTTAGTGAAGAAGCTATGATCAGAGATAGAGCTGATAGAGAGAGAGACGAAGAAGAGTCATCGGACCTGGGTCATTATGATGAAGAAGAGTCTCAGAAGAATCTAGAAGAGAAACTGAAGTCTCGACTCTCCCGTGAATGACCCAGGAAACTTTTTTTTTTTTAACACCAAGGCTCAAACGGACAAACGATGCATTTTTTCAGTCCAAAGTTTTCCAAAAATATAATCCGATTCCGGTATCCAAAAAAATGCTCACCCTTAGTTCTGTTGAGCAATCGATCTTGACAGATGGACAATAAAGACTCGCAACAATATACTGCATTTATTATGCTCCTTCGCATCTCCCCCAACCCCCTCTTTCACGGGCGCGGATTGCAAATTTTGCTGCAGTGTGTGAGGGTGGGGTGTGGGTCCCGGGCGGGACCCACGTCCCTCCCTCACAAGGTTTACTCGCCCCTCTTTCACTACCCAAAATGTACTGTTCCATCTTTTCTTTTTCGAAGAATAAAAAATTGTTGTGTTAGGGCCTATACGCTTGTCGGCCTTTGTATGATTTTTTTTTTCAGTTTCAGTTAATTGCTTAGAAAAAAAAAAGGTTGCACCCCGGTGAGATTTCAACACGGGCTCCACGGTTGGCTCTTGGGACCTACTGGAGCTCCTTGGCTATGATCAACCCGGGTTTAGATGCTTTCCCCCACCCACCCCCGAAAAGAGATGTTGACGGGGTTTTCCAATGATAGTCTTCCATTTCATTTAACAATAAAATTCAAAAGGAGGCTTCTTTATTGTTCACACAATGAAATGGACTATATTTTATAAACTCTATAATTGATTTGGTGGTGCTGAAGAAAATTTTACCATTTTAAAGGAATATTTCAAAAACCAAAAAAATTTACAATTGTCCAAAATTTTAAAAAATTCAACATAAAGTAACTATTTTTCATACAAACTAATATATTTTTAAAACATTAAACATTCAGCCTTGGCAAGCCCCTGTGGAAGGTACGGTGAAGATAAATGTGGATGTGGCTATTAGGCGGGATTTCTCTGTAGTGGCTGCGATTGCCAGGGATCATAATGGACTACTTTGTGGGTTCAAAATTGCTAAGCTGGGTGTGGTGAAGCCAGTAATAGGGGAAGCGGAGGCGGCAAAATTGGGAGCTCTTCTTGCCCAGCAATTCGGCTTTACACATGTTATTTTGGAAGGAGACTCTTCCATTATTATTGATGCTTTGAATATATTCCCTCAATCTAAGAATTGAGAAATTCATCCCCTTGTGATGGATATTCATTTCATTTTGAGAACAATGAAGGAATGTATTTTCAGTCATGTTCGTCGTGGTGCCAATGAGGCGGTGCACCTTTTAGCTCGTTGGGGCGCCACTGAGATTCTCTCAGGTGGCAATCCCTGTAATGTTGAGTTTTTTTCTGATATTTCTTGGCTTTATGCGGGTACTGATCCCCCTTAATTTTGTAATGTTCGTTTAGTTTATTTGAATAAAGGATGCTTGTTTTGATTAAAAAAAAGTATATATATATTAAAACAAATTCAATTAAATATTCCCTTATACACTTTATCACCAAAATCTAATTTTTTTTTATTATTAAAAATAATTTTTTTTACAAATTATAATAAAAATTAATTTATACTTAAATATCTTTAAAAAAATGTCAACCAAACACCCGGATCTGAACTTGAAGTTCAAGTTACGTGCACCTGGATGTACGTCACGGCGAACGTAAGTAATATTCTCTCTCTATGGTCAGCTATTGTGTGCCGCGCGAATATTCATTGTGAGAGTGCCCCTTAGACTAGCAAAGATGAAAGCCTCAAAGCCAATCAGCTTCCTGATGCGCGGACAACAACTGTTGGCGCCACCGCCACCTCCCATGCGATTGGCCCCTGATTTACACATCCTAATGGGCGCATACACCGCGCGTCATTACAAATAAATTTAAGACATAGACTATTTATTCAGAAAATCTAGCGAATGTCGCTTCTGAGATCCTCCGCTTATTAAAAAGCTAAGAGATTTCTGAATTCTTTTAAGGGAAATATATAAATACAACTAGATTTTAACGCATTTTGTGAAAATTCACCGAATTTTTAAAAGTTTTAGATTGTTTATTAAATTTATCATTTTTGTATAAAAACTTACTGAACTCAATGCCGTTAGTCTCATTTAACGGAAAATCCATCACGTCTAATCATAATATGACACGTGTCACTAAATAAATATAAAATTAACAAAAAACATTATTAATTTTAAAAAAAAAACAAAAGGATCGGGCAACCCCGATCCTTTCACTGTGGAGGGGGACACCTGGCGCCTCCGGGGGAGGAGGGTCTCCCCCCTCCACCTCTGGCCGCACAGTTCTGGGCGGCCATGGGTGGACCTCCTCCACCCGTCGACATGGGTTGCGTGATGGGGGAGGTCCATTAAATTATTTAGTGACACGTATCTTATTGTGATTGAACGTAATGAATTTTTCGTTAAACGGGATAACGACATTGAGTTCAGTGAGTTTTTATACAAAAATGATAAACCTAATGAACAATTTAAAACTTTTTAAAACCTGATAATTTTTCACAAAAAAGCGTTAAAACACAGTGTGATATTTGTATATTTTCCTTGGGCGGCCATGGGTGGACCTCCTCCATCCGTCGGCATGAGTTGCGTGATGGGGGAGGTCGATTAAATTATTTAGTGACACGTGTCTTGTTGTGATTGGACGTAATAAATTTTTCGTTAAACGGGGTAACGATATTGAGTTCAGTGAGTTTTTATACAAAAATGATAAACCTAATGAGCAATTTAAAACTTTTTAAAACCTGATAATTTTTCAAAAGGCGTTCAAAGTGGTATTTGTATATTTCCCTTCCTTTAAAACCGGTAAATAAAAATATGTATTCCACGCGGACATGTTCGCCTTCTACTGCTTGCGATCATATTCGCATTAGCGTCGCGTGGCGCGTGCCCTAGTCGACGAATATATATATATATATATATACACGGACGATTATGAAAAATTTAGAATGCGTGGGTTATTGCAACAGTGGAGAATCGCATGAGCCTATCTCGCATTCGGTGGTCGAAAATGGCGGAGGAGGTCAGGAACGCTGAGACAAGATCTTCTGCTGCTGCTGCCACGTTGAATTCAAAGAAATCGAGGTCGTTGTGGCCCTCTGTCCTCCGTTGGATTCCCACATCGACCGACCACATAAACGCCGCCGAGAAGCGTCTTCTTTCTCTCGTCAAGTAATTCTCTGTCGAAACCCTAAGGCCTCGGTCCGTTTGCTTAGAATTTACTGGAAAGGAAATAACGTTAAGAAAGTGTTTTCCTCTTGAACCCTAATTATCCTTGGCTGGATTCTCAGTTTCCTTCGTACACTATGCTTTTATCCTTTGAGTCCATGATTTTGCATATGAACTCAATAGCTCAGTTGCATTCGATGAAAAACACTAATCTAGTTTTGTTTGTCGATTATGATCTCGAGTGGTTGTTGAGAAGAGCCGATATTTTTTTCGTTTCTTACATAATATTTGTAATGGATAAAATGTGCGCGACGAACTTTCATCGAGGTTCAACTTTGAACTATAAGGTTTAATACAATTACTGTTGACGTCAATCTCATTTGGGAAGGTGGGTGTGAATTTCAGGACTTCTTATGTTCAAGAAAAGGTTAATATTGGTTCTGGACCACCCGGGTCCAAAGTCAGGTGGTTTCGTTCTAAAAGCGATGAGCCAAGGTTTATCAACACGGTCACATTTGATGCCAAGGATGATTCTCCCACTCTTGTGATGGTTCACGGTTATGGTGCTTCTCAAGGTTTCTTCTTCAGGAACTTTGATGCTCTTACCAGTCGATTTAGGGTCATTGCTATCGATCAGCTTGGGTGAGCCTCCTTGTCTTGAACCTACATAGTTTATGAAAGTGTGGAATTGCAGTTTTCTTTCACTTTCTTACCGTACACTACATTGGTCCCCCAAACTTTAAAATGACTGACAGTGTATTCTGTCCCAATGCCTTCTGCTTCTAAATTTTTGTAAATACGTATTAGTATAGACTAATCAGTTAATTCTGTGAGTCCATCGCATAGCTTCAACTGCCTCTGTTAATTGCAACAATAAGTTGGAAGTTTTGGTGGTCATTGCAAAAATTTGTAGTTTGGGTTAGACATTTCCAATGACTTACATTTTTTAATGCATTACCCTTAATTTTTGTTTCCACATGCTTCTCACGTGGTAATTAGAAAGAGGAAAAATAAAAGAAGATTGGTTGGTGTATGTGATAGTGTGATAAGCATGCTAATTTTAAGCATGACTTGAATTTGAGAATTTTCGGTATGGAGACATTGCAAGGGTTGATTGCTTAGATTTTAGTGGAGAGGGACATTACAATGGACCTAGCGTTAGATGGGAAAATGAGTTATGACCAAGATATTTTCGAGGTGAAACTTAATGTAGTGGTGTTCCCATTCTTGTGTTTGGCTATCAGGTTGAATATCTATGTCAAGACCCTCTATTATTATTATTTCATTTGTTCTCCTGCTGAAGTCCACTTTATTCCTTATCTATGTTATTCAAAAGTGCAGCCAGAATCTCAATTTTATTTTCTGCTTCACCCTTTATTGTACTTTTTGGTCGTTTATCTTGCCCTAACGAGAGGCAGATTGTCCATATTTTACCCTGATTTTCTCTGCCAATTCTGAATCTTTGGTGAAGGTCAAAAGGATAGTGTATGCTATGACACGTGTCTTAAACTCTTATTTGTTTTATGCATTTGCAGATTTTTTTTTGCTAGGTAATTAGCTCTTGAATCAGTAAAATTCATACTCGTGGTCTCCCCCTCCCCTCCCCCCAACTCTCAGTAGGGTAAAGGTGCCATTAAACCCAAAGGCCAGTGGTGGTTGTTGTAGAAATTGTTTGAATCAAGGTTTTGCTCTTAGGAAGCTTCTTTCATTGAGAAACTTTGCACATGGTGACTGAAAGAGTTCTCACCTCACTGAAAGAAGAGAGAGGTACAATCCTGAGGGCTTTTTACAAGGTGCTGTTGGAGCCTTGATGTTAAGATCTGTGGTATGTAAAATGCCACAGACACTAGTCCTAGTTTGTAACAAGGATTTTCCTTGAAATAACTCTTTTACATATTACAATGGCTGGTTTCTTAAGCTTAAAAGGCATGCATATAAGCTGCTTTTTGGTTAACCAGAATGTGTTTGATGCATATCCTTGCAGAAATGAAAACAGACGCCCATGAGCAATAATATGGAGATAGGGTACCATTGATATTGTTTAAGAGATCAATTGGTATGAATCCTCCCTATCAAGCAAATCCAAAATGGTTTGGCAAACTATCCCGAGGATGACGAACCCATATTGAGCCAGCAACAATTAGTTCTGCACATGCAATATATGTATCTTATGTTGAATATGTTTGTGCCATTTTTTTTATTCAGCCCTTTAGCCATCAAATCCGTTTCCAGAAAGTGCTCTATAAAAACATTCATTGTGTGTTTTGCTTGTTACTCTATATATTATCTAAGGAAAATTAAGTTGCTTTTATCTTTTTATCTGCAGCTGGGGTGGATCAAGTAGGCCTGACTTTACATGCAGAAGCACTGAAGGTAGTAACACATTTATTTGCATTAAACGTCGAAGTCACCATGTGCTGCTTATTGATAAAGATGAGATAAGATGCTGCAGCAACAATTTATATATATCAAGTTTGTTCTAAACTTGCAATTGGTAACACAGAAACAGAGGCATGGTTCATTGATTCGTTTGAAGAATGGCGAAAAGCCAAAAACCTTAGCAACTTTATATTACTTGGACATTCATTTGGAGGATATGTCGCAGCAAAATATGCACTTAAGGTGATTGCTTTCCCACATCACCATTTGCGTTCTAGGACTAGTATAATGGTACCATTTCTGATGTCAATTTCGTCAATCTATAGCATCCGGATCATATCCAACACCTGATTTTAGTTGGATCTGCTGGATTTTCATCCGAGTCGGATGCCTCTGAGTCGCTTCTCCGGTTCAGAGCAACGTGGAAAGGAGCAATCCTGAACCATTTGTGGGAGTCTAATTTTACTCCACAGAAAGTCGTCAGGTAGATCTGTTCTATCCTTCTTTTTTATTACCTTCCTTGAACCCATACCAAAAGTAATAGCCTCACCCATTTTTCCATCTAAATTGTTTTTCTTGCATTTCTGCATTGTGCGTTAGGTGCTTAGCTGCTTAGCACCCTGTCATGGGTTTGCCTTTCTGAAACACTAGATGCAGCTTGCAGCATTAATCTAGTCTAACTGCTGGAAAGCTTGCAATAGATGAGCTGATTAATTGTATTGCCACTTTATAATATGGTTGAAAATTTTTAACAGTCCTAATGAAGAATCGCTTCAAAAATCATTATAAAGGAGGATTTATCTTTTGTTAAAGCTGGACTTCATTCTTATCCATCTGGGAATGCTATGTTAATATCGCTTATTAACTCTGATATTTCTCTTTAAGGCATCAGCGAATAGATTCCAAGTGTCCACTGTTGGTTATTGAGCTCATTTTTCCTATTAATATTGTTAAACTGCTCATATATTCTAAATAGAATCCTCAACCTGCATTGATTTGGATAGCCAATATGAGCCAGCTTGAGCCTATATTTAATTTTACCTTTTGAATAGATTTACTATTTCTCTGAGGTAGCTATTCGTGGATTTCAATTTCCGTTCTTTGTCCGCAAAGGAGTGATCCTTTTTGCTCTGAATTTAAATCACTTTAGTGATGTTTCTTAATGTCAAAACTAAACCTACTCAATTTGCGCACTTCAACTAAATTCCATCTCTATTTATCTGTTCAAAACAAATGTATTCAACTGCAGAATGAAGTCAATGAATTTTGTTGTTGATTTTTATGTGAATATTCAAATGCAATTTACCCATGAATTTGTTCGAAAAGGAGAGAGAACCCTTTTACTTTTGTTGACTCAGAAGCTTCTCTCAATCTGGTTTGTTGTTATCTTTCTTTTTGTAAATATTTTTTGCAGAGGTTTAGGCCCTTGGGGTCGAGATCTTGTTCATAGGTACACGATTGCTAGATTTGGAACATATGCAACTGGGGACAGACTGACAGACAAGGAGGCCGGATTGCTGACAGGTAGTGTAAGATAAAAATTGTCCGTATATTGGATGTATTACCCACTATATAGCTAATGGTTGCTTTTTCGATTGAAGATTATGTGTACCATACTTTAGCAGCAAAAGCTAGTGGAGAACTGTGCTTAAAATATATTTTTTCCTTTGGAGCATTTGCTCGGATGCCCCTTCTACACAGGTCTGTTGATGTCTCATTGTCATTGCAATGTTGTTTCTTTGTTTTTTTAGGCAAAAAGAATAAGTTTGAAGAAGTTTGTCCTTTAGTTCGAGGGATCTTTACGCCTTGTCACTCTTCAACACGGAAGAGTAGCAAGGCATTGAAACCTTTACATAACCCTATTTTTTCTTCTGTGCAGTGCATCGGAGTGGAAAGTACCAACCACTTTTATATATGGCCACGAAGATTGGATGAGTTATCAAGGGGCTCAAGAAGCTCGCAAGCGTATGAATGTCCCTTGTGAAATAATTAGGGTTCCTCAGGTCCTGCAGTCCCCCCATCTTTACCTGTATTTGCGCATGCGTGTGTGCGCATTCATACACTTGCTTGTGATCTAAAACTTCGGATCAGAATACTCATAGAATCTCCTTGATTTGTAAATGCAGGCAGGGCACTTTGTGTTCATCGACAACCCAAATGGCTTCCTTTCATCTGTTCTTTATGCTTGTCGCAGATTTCTCTCACCTGACCCTGATACCGAGATATTGCCAGAAGGTTTGATATTTGCCTGAAGAAGTGAATGTTGTAACGTTACGTTGTGTGTTTGTGTATATATATATATATAGCCACATGCTGTTTTATGCACATAGGGGACATTCATCCTTGATTCATCAAACGATTTAATTCTTTTAAGTGTATCATCTTTATAATTCTGTGGAAGTATTCCTATACATAGCTTTTGATGTTGTACATAAACGAGAACAAATTGATGGGAAAGATTTACTTTTGCCCCCGTTACTTAAGTTTCCAGTAGTAGTTCGATTCAGAGCATGTTTAGAGCATGTTCGTTTTGAGAAAATTGTAAGAATTGTAAGAATAGTGTGAATATTTAGGTGATGTTTGAACTTTATTGACATACCTGTTAAAGTTGTTGAGTTGTGTTGATGTGTGTAAAAAATGTAATATTGAGTTGTATTGATATGCGTGTAGAAGTAATGTCATGAGTATAAATTTAAGAAGTTAGATTTTAAATTCTATAATTTTTAGCCAAACGAATCTGCCTAACTAATGTATCATTAAGCAGAGGAGAATTTGTACTGATGTACATATCCGGGCACAAGATTTACCGAAAATCAATAAAATAAGAATAGAGGGTAGACGTTGTATTCGGTGAGAGTTGGGGAAATCTATGCTTATTTATGCATATGCAAGTTTGGGGGAACTGATTAGACGTCCCTTTTATCCTGCGGCCCACTTTGGCCCATCTGAGAACGGTAGGAATGGAGGAATACAGTAAATTGCATTTACCTAAAGTTGGGGGAGTTAGCCATAAGTGAGATTAGTTGAGATTAGTACGGTGTACCGAAAGGGAATAGTCCGCTTGTGCACGCCACCCTGATGGGCTAAGCTAGTAGCTCATGTCGGCTATATGTTGGAGTTCCACAGATTTCACTGAAGAAATATGTATGTTTTCTTATGGTGAATGCAAGCATCTGTCTCCATTATTGATCTCTGAGGACTTCGGTTGGTGACACATGCATTATCCATAAGCGATGACCGGAGTAAATGTGGTGGGGGGGGGTCCTGTCGACTCTCAATTCACAAGACCACACTGCGCCATTAACACACACACACACACTTCACGCCATGCTACAGTGACACTGATTCAGTGGGACCCATAACCATTCGGCTGGTCTGACAGCCGATCCCCCAGCCTCTACGACATGGAGAATCCAACTCCTCTGCTTTTTTCCTTTTCAAAAAGAAATGATAACAGAAGAGAAATTCCAAACTCCAACACATTCACGGATCCTGGCACGCCCTCTGTCCAGGTCAAATTAACGGCTACTTTCCCCTGCCTTCAAAACCTGCCACGTGGCCTCTCCCTATTATATAGCTTCTGTATGTATCTGGCGGGAAGAACCCTGGTGGGGTCCTTAATCCAGGTAAAACATTGCAATTCTAGTTGGACTAGCGAGGGTGGACACTGCCAGTGCCTCATCGGTGGCGCCGTGGGTCCTCAAAATTAGCCAATGTGAAACGAAGGCAATTAGAGATTAAGAAATGGCCCATAAAAAGAAAAATAGAGATTACCAAATCGCCAAGGGATTAGGACGCGTTACATAAACAGTAAATTCTTTGAAAGAATGACTTGGGAAAAAGAAAATTTAGACTGATGAGGGTAGCGAAGTGGGACCAACTGTGGAAGGGATTTCGGGTCCGACCCGGCAGCCTTCAAGCATGAATACAACGCCGGGCATTGATGGTCTATCAAGTGGATCAGGTGCTGTGCAAAGCAGTGCTACTTTTACTCCCAATAGGAATTCTTCCCACTCAGATGACTCCGGGTCAAGCTCAAGCAAACCGAGTTCCAGTAGCTCTGAAACTTGGCCTCTCTGCATTTGCCTCTTCACCCACTTC
Organism: Myrica gale; assembly: GCA_963930655.1. NCBI lineage: Eukaryota > Viridiplantae > Streptophyta > Magnoliopsida > Fagales > Myricaceae > Myrica > Myrica gale. The sequence continues at coordinate 7,340,817 of OZ005609.1, read as the reverse complement.
ACGATGTCTTCGTCTTGTGTGAACATCACTGGCTTCCTTCCCGTTAGTATCTCTAATAAAACGATTCCAAAACTGTACACGTCCGACTCCCTTGTGGCTTGCCCAGATAATGCTACCTCTGGTGATATATAGCCAAAGGAACCAATTGGGGTGGATGATGAGGATGCTTCGGCTTCGGCCGGAGTTGCTGTGGTTAGTCGGTCTAGCCCGAACTCCGATAAATGAGCTTCAAAATCAGCATCAAAGAGTACATTTTGTGGATTGAGATCACCATGGACCATAGAGACGGAATGCAAGAAAGCTAACCCGCGAGCAATATTAAGCGCAATGAGATGACGCATTGGCCAGTTGAGCACGTGCCCTTCTTGGTGAGACGCCTCTTGGAGGAGAGTAGAAAGGTTTCCATTTGGCATGTAGTCATATATAAGGAGCCTTAGATCTGGTGGACCTGCATAATAGCCACGCAAAACTGTTAGGTTTCGGTGCTTCACTTTTCCGAGCGATTCTGCTTCTTTGCGGAAAGTGTTTTGGTCGATGGACCCATCAGGAAGGCGACGGATTGCAAGTACCATTCCATCTTGAAATTCTGCCTTGAATACAAGCCCATATCTTCCCCTCCTCAGGACGTTTTCCTCGTCGAATTGCCTTGTTGCTTCCAATGTCTCTCCGACTGTGATCTTATTATTGAACATGACCAGTTTTGGCCCTCCATTTTCCCCACTGCCGCGACCCCTTTCACCTCCTGAGCTTGCTCGAGCTGGGCTTCGCTTTTTCTCCCCACTAGCTGCCCCTTCTCTGAGATTCTTGCGCCAACGTAAGAGGCTGTAGATATAGCCAGAACAACATAATGTCAAAAGGCATACTCCAGCTACGAGCACACTGATAAATAGAATCAGCCTCTTCCTCTTTCTCTTTCTTAAATTTTCGCAATCTCTATCCAAGGGCTTTCCACATAATTTTCTATTCGTTGCAAACACGGCAGGATCATTGAACCGAGAACCCAACGTTTCTGGAATTTCACCTTCGAGGTTGTTACTAGACAAATTTAAGTACATCAAACGAGAAATACGTGAGAGATTTGCGGGAATGGCTCCACTCAATCTGTTGGAGGAAAGATTTAAAATTGCAAGGTTTGATATTTTTGACAATGAATCCGGTATGTGACCTGAAAGGTGATTTGAGTCCAATAACAGAGAAGTCAAAGAGGAGCATTTGGAGAGCTCATGTGGGATTTCACCTGTTAATCTATTTTGACCCAAATCAAGCAACTTCAAACGAGGTTGGTAACAAATATCCCCTGGGATCTGTCCCCCCAAACGATTAGAGCGAAGCTCAAGTACTTCAAGATCGGAACAATTACCAAGTTCTGCAGGGATCATACCCGAAATACGATTGTGTGATGCCGAGAGAACGACTAGCGATTTAAGAAATCCATAGGTTTTGGGAATCTCTCCGGTGAAGGCATTGGAAGTGAGGTTCAGATATTGGATACTAACCAAGCTGCTGAAACCTTCAGGAACATTCCCAGATAAGTTGTTATCCTCTAGAGCAACAACCTGCAGGCTTGGTAACCCGAATAGCTCAACAGGCAACTCCCCAGATAGGTTTTGCTTACTCAAATCAAGAACTGCCAGCTTCATCAAAGTCCCAATACTTGAAGGAACCCTCCCTGAAAACCCACAATGACTCAAGTTCAGAACCTGCAAGTAGCTTAAGTCCCCGATATTCGACGAAACTTCACCAGAGAGCCTATTATTACTAAGATTCAATGCACTCAAATTGCTCAGACGCATTATCTCCTCCGGTACATTCCCTGTGAGATTGTTGTTGCTCAAGTTCAACATTTCTAGCTCGGAGAGCCTTCCAAATTCAATTGGCATCGAACCAGAAAACAGATTTCTTCCTAAAGATAACAGCTTCAAGGTTTTTAGTCCACCCAAAAACGCAGGAATCGAACCCGAAAGTTGGTTACCTTCAAGATCAAGTATCCGTAATAGACTACATTGCACAATATCACGAGGAATCCCACCAATGAAGGAATTATTTGCAGCTCTAAGCTCCTCTAAACTCAAAAGATTGCCAATCTCAACAGGTAAGATAGCCGAAAAGAAGTTCCCAGAAAGATCAATAACCCTTAGCGTAGTCACACTGGTCAACCACATCGGAAACACACCGTGTACGTGATTCTCCTTGAGGTCGAAGACCTCCAACACGCTCACACATTTTCCATTTGGCGGCATAACCATGCCCGTGAAGGCATTAAAACCCAGCTGAACAATCCTAAGGGAGAAGGAGTAGTTCGCGGAGACGACGTGGCAGAGCAAGGATGTGGGGACCGAACCCGAGAAGACGTTGCGCGACAATGACAGAACCTGAAGATTTGGAATCGCTCCGATGGTCACCGGGATCAGACCTGTGAGTGCATTGTCCTGGGCGCTGAGATGTATGAGAGAAGAACAGTTTGCGATAGCTGAAGGTAGAGTTCCGTACAGCTTGTTTGAGTCCAGCCAGAGATATTCGAGCTCCTGAAGCTCTCCGATTTCCGCCGGCACTTGCCCAGAAAACCGGTTGTAAGATAAGTTCATCAGTTGGAGTTGAGATTTCTCAGAGAAGTTCGATGGTATCTCGCCGGAGAAAGCGTTAGACGATAAATCGAGGTACCTGAGGCTCTGCGACACATCGCCGGGGATTCTTCCAGAAAGGAGGTTGTGAGAGACGTTAAGGACTTGGAGATTTGTGAGCTTAAAAATGAACGTTGGGACCTTGCCTGAGAGCAAGTTGTAGTGAAGGTAAACGGCACGCAAGAGAGCGCATTGCGAGAGAGAGGAAGGTATGGTGCCGTTGAGCTCATTGGAGTGGAGGCTCAGCCTACGCAGCTCGCGTAAGTCGCCGAGTCGATCACTGAGTCTGCCGCCAAGTCGGAGACGAGGCAAGCGGAGCTCGCGAACTCGGTTTCCGTAACACACAACGCCGCGCCAGTCACAGGGCGCCGACGGCGTGGACGAATCCCAACCTTCTAACGCACCCATCGGGTCTTGGAGGACGGTCTTGAAGGCCGTCAGAGCTTCAATCTCTAACAAAGTTTCGGTGCTTCGTTGGGCACAGGACAAGATGGCGGTGAAGTATGGCACAGTGAAGAAGAGGAAGAAGAATATAGTAGCCGTTGCCATAGAGAAGCGTAGGTTGGTGATGTTCAAAACAACTGTGGGATTTGGTAAAATATGGGCTGGTGGCTGAGTGGGAGTACTTGGGGAGCGTGTGTTACTGCTAATAGTAGCAGCGAGGGACTGGAAAGAGCGTTGGACAGAAACGACGGCAATATGAGTATGTGTTTCTGCGCGCTTGTTTCTGTACCCTTTTCTCCGTCACTTTGGTCGCTTCAGTTTCCATCTCTCCCCGAAAAGGCCCGACGACTTTTTCTCGAAAGAAAAACAGAAAAAAAAAATATGAATAAGAGTCTTTTCGTTCCTTCTGCACTTTTGTCATGGGCAGAGAGAATCATTACTGCATTTGGGAATTCCTGGCATATCACGAGGGGATTAATAGCGTCGTCCTGCTGCTCCGATGGTGATTCGATTCGGATGGATCAATATCTTATTTACTGTAGTTCTAAATTAATAGATATAAAAAATTATTTTTATGTAAAATTTATGCTGTCCAAAACGTTATTTAGATAACATACAAATAGTAAAATATTTATTCATTATCTTTATCTTTCTTTAAATTATATTCTGACAGAAATTTATAAAATATCTGAACTTCAACTGTTTCTACAACAAAGATGTTTGAATTACTACGAATGAATCGTGCATGAGTTTCTGGCAGATTATAGTATGGAACCCTCCTTACATGTTCCCAAGTGTTTTGCTAGTCAATTGACTAAAGCAATTAGAATTACAGTAAGGTTTAATATTCCTGTCAATTCTTGGGGTTTGAACTTTTTTTCAAACGAGTCCATGGGCTTTCATTCGTTCTACAGAGATCCTTGGGTCTGTCTTATTTTTTTGAAGGTCTTGTATCAACTGAGGCCTAACTCCGTGATAGAAGACGTAGACGTGACTTATTAATCCACATCATCATCTCTTCAATTCCCGTGTCAAAATGACACATCAGCACACCACAAGGGATAAAAAGCCTGCCACGTCTGTTGCATATTTTCCCCTGCCCCTTCGCATAAAAAAAGAACAGAAAATTCCTTCTCGTGACTTACGATGGAGCTGGAGTTAAACGGAAACGATTTATGTTTTGTTGAAGACTAACATGGACGTTGGACGACAAATCTTGGAACTAGCTAAATGAAATGAGCTACACGAGCAATCTGGATGCTGCTACACGAACAGATCTGGACAGAATCTTGGAACTTGGTGGATAAAAGGGTGAAGATAGGGAGGTTAGGGTTCGAGTAAAGATGTCTCTTCTGTTGACAACTAAGACAACAGTTAATTTGGGGGGGGGGGGGAATTGGACCACTTGACAATCCTCCATCCCCTGTGGCGTGTTTGATGTGTCATTTTGACACGTGCCGCGAACTGAATGGATGGTGACATGAATTAACAAGCCACCTTTGCATTTTCTGTCACGGTGCTAAGCCTGAGTTGATGGAAGGCGAACCTAAAGACCTCTATGAAACAAATAAAAACCCAAAGATCAATTTGGGAAAAGTTCAATGGACTGGCAGGAATATTTTCCCTTACAATAAAGACGAAATTGAACTCATTCCATTTTTTTAACCTTACAAGCTCAGCCCCTTGTAGTAGATACAATTAAAAAGTAAAGGAAAAAAACGCAAAATTCCGTTGCCGGGACTCGAACCCGGGTCTTTCGGGTGAGAGCCGAATATCCTGACCAACTAGACTACAACGGATTTCTTACCGGCATTGCGCTATTGACTTATTACTTCGCACTTTTCAATTTACGACAAAAATATCACTTCGCTGTGAAGTCTGCTGCACCTTAAGATTCAGAAAAAGGAGGAGAGTTTAAGCAGACTCCCTCGCGCTTCAATGGAAGCCTTGAGACCCCTTGGCATTGGCCTCTGTACTACTCCAAGACTCCTAGTCTCACCTCCGCTCCTTCGTAAACCCTACAGATTCGTCCCCTACTCCGGCGGCGGCGGCGGTAGCCTCTCCACCACATGCTCCGCCAGCAAATGGGCCGACCGCCTAATTGCCGACTTTCAATTCCTCGCTGATCCCTCCGACCATTCTCCCTCCTCAATCACCGCCACTTTATCCCCCTCCGTCCCTCCCCCTACTCTCGCTCCACCCGAACGCCACGTGTCCATTCCCATCGACTTCTACAGGGTCCTCGGAGCCGAGACGCATTTTCTGGGCGATGGTATTAGGAGAGCCTATGAGGCCATGGTTTCCAAACCGCCGCCGTATGGTTTCAGCGAAGACGCATTGATCAGCCGGAGGCAAATTCTTCAAGCCGCTTGTCAAACCCTATTGAACCCCGCGTCGCGAAGAGATTACAATCAAGGCCTCGTGGACGACGAACACGGAACCATTCTGACCCAAGTCCCCTGGGACAAGGTAATTTTGTTTACAATGCTCTTGAACTACCCTATTCTCTTACTCTGGCTGGTTGGTAAGGAAGTGTGCAGGGTAAATATTCTGTATTTTATTCGAGCTTGAGCCTATTATGAGAGGGTTGGATTGATTGACCTGCAGGTCCCTGGCGCTTTGTGCGTGCTGCAAGAGGCCGGAGAGACCGAGCTGGTTATTCGCATTGGGGAGAGTTTGCTCAGAGAGAGGCTGCACAAATCATTCAAGCAAGATGTTGTCTTGGTATTGGCACTCGCTTATGTGGACATGTCAAGGGACGCAATGGCATTGGCTCCACCGGATTTCATTAGGGGTGGTGAGGTACTCGGGAGGGCTTTGAAGCTCTTACAGGTACATTATCTCTGGATGGCTTGTTTTATTGGCTTACATTGGTAGTTTTTTGCTCTTCCTTTTTCGTTAAAACTTTATTTTGTGCCATAGATTATTTTCCAAAACTTCCTTACCTGCAGTTAAATAGTGGCTTGAATAGCCATGACTGCTTTCGTTATATTTCTGGCATCCAGAGAAACAAGTCCTGGTTTCCAGCCAACCATACTTTACAGCTAAGTATGTATAAGGGAATTTCTCCTGATATGTTTCAGTAAAAAACTATGTACGAGCGCACTGCACAGGTTTCGAATCAAAACAGGTACAGTTTGGAGGATGCCATTTGCAGTCATTGTCGCACCTGAGGGATAAAACAACATGGAAATCAAAAGAAAAAAGGGAGGTGGAGTGGAAAAAAGATGGATCACAGAAAGATGCCACAAAGAATCAGAGATTCAGACTTTTCAATCTTCACTAACTGCTCTGAGTTAATTCTTTGATGAAGAAGTGATTTATTAATATTGACTGTACAGGAGGAAGGGGCCAGTAATCTTGCACCAGATTTACAAGCACAGATTGATGAGACATTGGAAGAGATCACCCCACGTTGTGTTCTGGAACTGCTAGCCTTACCCCTTGGTGATGAATACCGATCAAGAAGGGAAGAGGGTCTTCATGGTGTGCGTAACATTTTGTGGGCTGTTGGAGGAGGGGGAGCAGCTGTTATTGCTGGGGGCGGATATACTCGTGAGGATTTCCTGAATGAGGTATTCTTGCGCATGACAACAGCTGAGCAGGTAGCATAATAGATTATATTTTAACTTCCTGCCAGTGGAATTTTGTGCTTGCCCCACAATTGTCTTAAATATCAATTACAATGGGTTCTTTTCTGTTCTTATCCTTTCCTCTGAAGGTCGATCTATATGCAGCCACACCACCTACTGTCCCTGCAGAATGCTTTGAGGTTTATAGAGTGGCGCTTGCACTTGTTGCACAAGCCTTTGTTGGTAAAAAACCTCATCTCATAAAAGATGCTGATAACCTGTTTGAAAAACTTCAGCAGGCTCAGGTAACAGCTCTTGATGATACTATGCTTGACTATTCGTCTAAAGGAAACCCTGAGGTAGACTTTGCATTGGAGAGGAGCCTTTGTTCACTACTTGTCGGGGAGCTTGATGAGTGTCGCTTATGGTTGGGCTTAGACTCTGATAATTCACCTTACAGAAATCCATCTCTTGTATATTTTGTATTGGAGAATTCTAGTGAGGATTATGACAAGGATCTTCCGGGTCTTTGTAAACTGTTGGAGGCATGGTTGATGGAGGTGGTTTTTCCCAGATTTAGAGACACTAAAGGTCTAAGGTTCAAGCTTGGGGATTATTATGATGATCCTAAAGTCCTGAGATATTTAGAAGGGCTGGAGGGTGTTGGTGGTTCACCCTTGGCTGCCGCAGCAGCCATCGTGAGGATTGGTGCTGAGGCTACCGCCGTTCTTGATCATGTTAAGGCTAGTGCAATTCAGGCATTGCAGAAGGTATTCCCTCTAGATCGTGGGAACCAGAGTACTGGACATCGAGAGGATGGTGATATGAATTACTTTATTTCTGATGTCAAAAGTGAAGTGCCTTTTGGAGAATCTGATCGAGGTGATTCTGCTAGAAAAGCTGAGATTTCTGGAAGCAATAGCTCTGGTGAAATACGTGATGGAGAATTGATTACTGAACAAATTAAAGATGCAAGTGTGAAGATCATGTCCGCTGGTGTGGTCATTGGACTAATGACTATGGTTGGCTTGAGGTACTTACCAGCTAGGAATGGCTTGTCCATCCAACGCAAAGAAGTTGGTTCAGCAATGGCATCCAATGTCATCAATCTAGGTATGAAATAAGGAGTCGTGGACATGGTAGCTCAACCTAGCAAAGTCTTTAGTTTAACTGCTTATGATTACCTACATGAGTTATTTTGGCCTTCTGGCTCTGCCTATAGCATTACCTCTGAGGACATATGCCATCTTACTTGGAAGTGAGGGGAGGTAATTGTTGTGGGACTCACTTGGTAATCTGTATGAATTTTTTTTCCTGATAATTGTCTTTCAGATGGAGCCTTTTTCATCTTCAAATAAATACTGCATTTGTTGGTGTGGATTCTTAACAAGTCTTTGTGGTTCTTCCAATAGAGCAAATTTTATCCAAGGTTTAAAACTTCATTTCACATTACTTCTGTGGGGTATAAGTGGAGAGAGTACTTGGTTTCAACTTTGTCAAAGTTTAGGCATTAAAAGCTGAAAATTGAAATATCCAGTGTGAAAGCAAAGGGGCGTAAATCATGTGTCTCTATTATTTTCCCTCTAATTAATTCCCAAAGTACTCGACAATCATTGGTTTCATCTTCAAATTCAATTGTCAAAATATTGGAAATCTCAAGATGCACAGATGTGAAAAAGCTGGCGAAGCAATGATTGAGTTATGCTTCATGCTTTAAACTTAATGCAAGATTCAACTTTGCAGGGTTATCAGGAGATGAAAAAGCTGGCGAGGAATCTCCCAAAATGGATGCAAGAGTTGCAGAAAGTCTAGTTCGCAAATGGCAGAACATAAAATCTCTGGCATTTGGATCTGACCATTGCTTAGGAAGATTGCCAGAGGTATCCGATCTTTTCTTTCTGTCGTATTTAGTAGGTATTATTACGCTGAAATAACCACTAGATGTGGCAAATATATAGACCAAATTCTTGGCAAGAAATGAAAATTCCTAAAACAAAAGAAAATAAGTCCATCCATCCAGTTGATCAGAAATTGGGAGCCAGTGTGTAACGACCCAAACTTTTCTTGGCAAGATATTATCCGTTTGAGTAGGAGCCCGCACAATTTTGTTTCTCTAGGCTCAAAGTCCAGAAAGGCCACTTGCAAAGTAAGTCTAAAGTCTCATCTTATGAATATCAGAAACTTCTCCCTCCTAAGCAATGTGGGATCCCATTCACCATTTGTAACGACCAAGGATAGCGCTAGCCACATCTATGTTTTGACTCCAAAATGACTAATCAAGGTTACTTTTAAAAGCGCCTTGAAATGTATATAAGTTTCAGTTCTACTCAGTAAGCATCTCATGTGGGACTTGGTCTCATACTATTCACTTATCGCTCATTCTCTTCTTCTACTCCACATGGGACTGGGGGTGTCCATTTGTACCGGCCCAGACTTTTCTTGGCAAGATATTTTCCGCTTTGAGCCGAAGCCAAGGAGTGAGCCGTGCCACCTCATGACCCGTAGGCGCTTGACGAGGACGTTTCGCGTGCATGAGAGGGTGGTGAATGAGATCCGACATTGCCTGGGAGGGAGAGTTCCTGGTGTTCATATAGTGAGACCTTGGACTTATTTTGCAAGAGGCCTTTTTTGGGCTTTAAGTTTAAAAAACCTAAACTGTGTGGGTTTTGACTCAAAGTGGACAATATCTTACCAAGAAAGGTCTGGGTCGTTATAGAGGGTATTTGTAATGGGGCAACCCCCTTATTTAAAAAACCTTGTGTGAGACACGTGCACTCTAAGACTACTGCTTTTGCTGTCTTGATTCATTTTTGAATAGGATATATATTGTCTTTTGATATATCTGAATATTGGCGTTTGAATGCCCAGTGTATATAGCATCAAGGTAAACATAGTGTTTTGGCTGTGCTGAAAAGGAGTTCATTGTTATATTGCTTCTGTTACAGTGTTAGCCCGTCAGGGGCCTTGGTTTTTGCACATTCTTTTTGATAATTAGTACTAGTAGTGATCTTAACCTGCTGTTGATACGGTGGACTACCAGGTATTGGATGGTGAGATGTTGAAAATCTGGAAAGATCGTGCAGCTGAAATTGCCCAACTTGGTTGGTTCTATGACTATGCTTTGTTGAACCTCAATATTGACAGCGTCACTGTCTCAGTAGATGGCCGGCGTGCTGTAGTTGAAGCAACACTTAAGGAGTCGGCCCATCTAACTGTCGTGGACCATCCGGAGCAGAAGGCCTCCAACACAAGAACCTACACAACGAGATATGAAATGTCTCTTTCCGGCTCCGGATGGAAAATTACCGAAGGAGCTGTCCTCGAATCATGATCAGATTATGCAAACCACAACGGGTTATGTATATAGAATCTTTGTTTTTGTTGATCTCAATCTTAAAAGTTTTATCACCTGACATTCTACTATATATCACTAGCGGTTTTTGGCCAATTGCATGATAGTAATTTTTTTTTATAATTAATTATTGAATGTTGTGCAACTGTTCAGACTGAAGGGGTAACACAATGCATGCGCAAAGGGCCAGCACTGACGAGTGGGTTACCTTTTGTCCTACACTGAGAAATTTCCAGTCAGTTTTATTATTTTTGTAACGAATAATTTTGGGCTCCACTCTTCGGGGAGGCAAAATATCCATTTTCAAGTTTAAGTTGGATGCATATTACTCTCTTTGGGTATGCCTTAAAAATAGTATTTTACTTTGTTATACTTTTAACAATTCAATAGATATCATTTTGGTTGTAACTTTTTTATTTATTTTTGTTTGAAAAGACAATTGTTCCGTTTTCTTATTTTGATTTAAACTAAAGAGTGATGTTGAGAGGACGAAATATTCTAAGGCAATGCAGAAAATTGATTTCGTTGCATAGACGTTTATGAAAAGTTTTCCCTCTGATTCCTTCTATGTGATTATAAACTAATGGGTACATGTCATTAATAGTCTAAAGATATATCTTGTTTTTTGTAATCTTGTTCGAGTCAATTTATTGTGACATTGCCTTGTCTAGAAATGCTTACAAGCACGTTAAATTACAATCAGAAGCTGAACTAGGGGGGCAAACAAACACAACTACAAACTGTATAATCTAACTTGAACTAGACTGCGTAGCAGTGTCAGGGCCAGATAGTTCAAGGGGTAGCTCCCTAAGTCCAGCAACCTTACGAGAGAGTAGATAAACTGTGCTTCCACATGAACGATCTCTGGGATACCGCTTGGGATAGGAAGGTGAGTCCAAATATTTCCTTGGGGACTTGACTTGGCCTCAGAAAACCCACCAAGCACGCTACAAGTGCAGCACTCTTCTTTATATGGTCCATATCTTTTGTGTCCGTCCATAAGCGGCCTGCCAATTGTTGGCTCCTTCGTTTCGAGTTCAGCCTAACGCCCCACTTCAGGTAAATGCGTTCTCGTTCTTGTTTTGAAAACTTCCTTGGCACTTCCTTGCTCAACTTTTTCCTCTCCTGGTAGAGAGCCTTTGCGCTGTCCCCAAAACAAGAAATGATATTAGACTTCGGCTGTGTTTGCGTCAAAAATGTTACAAAATTTTCACCCTCTCACAATAAAATATTACAATATAATCACTCTCTTCCATCAAAACATAACTTTTCACTACAAAAAATATAAAAAATAACATTTCTTCACTTTTTCACTGAACCCAATACTAAAATTTTTACAACACAAACCCACCCTTCTCTTGTAGGCATTTGAAGAGGAATAACTTAAGGATCGCAGTACTTGGATTTTGCAGCACGAGGCACCTCTTAATATACATCTATGTATGTGTAAACAAAAAGATATACATATATAGGTAATAGGTATGTATGTAGGTTTGTAAGATATGTTTCCAAATCAATTAATCCTATCCGAAGCTGAGCACATAATACTAGAGTATAAGACTAATTGTAATAATCAAATCTGTGACTTTGAGGTGCTTCAAGCTTGGGCCAAAAACAATGGAGGTTGGTTCTCCTATTGCACGTTTGTTACGTGAATCAGTATATGTTTGTGCTTGTGTCTTAGACGAAACATTGAATCCCACAGGGGGAATAGAGTGGCTTATACCTGGACTCTGGTGTGATAGTCTCACACACATTCACTCTGCTAGTTCCATGTGCATAAGTGTCCTTGAGAAAGGACAAACGTCTGAGCTCTACTTCGATGTACACGGAGTCTGAAGGGTCACCTTTGAAGAGGAGGAAGAAATAGGTTCTGTGGACCAATGGTGTATTGCACACGTCCCAGAGTTGAATTATTTCTTTCCGCTGCTTCTCAAATTGGACGGGCCAGTCAGAAGCAGGCTGCAAAGAGGCGTGTATTTCAGCCACGCCAGCATCCTTTCTATTGTCACTGAGCTCATAAGTGTAGGGTGTGGCCTTTCGTACCTGTCACACGTAACAATCTCGTAATAAGCCTGGAGTGGAATCTGTGTTTAATGCTGAAAGTGGATACTGGATCCCATAACCGACACTTCCTTTGTTACGTGCTAAAGTAGAATATGAAGCAACTCCCAACCTAAGAGAACAAGAGACGTAAATGTCGTGTGTGTGTGTGTGACAGACAAAGAAAGAGCTGTATGCATTCTCACCAAATCATCAAATTCTTTTTGGGACTGAGTTTTGGCCTCTTCATCCACCCCTACGGAAAAATCTACAACACTTTGATCATCCTCTGAATCAGACTTGTCGCTGTTATGCTGCGATTCTGATAAAAAACCAAGAGAATGTGGAGAAGTTTTTCTAGAAAGATTCCCAAAGCTGGCAACAAACTTCAATGAAGAAAGCATTTTCTGAGGGCGCTCTGATCTTCTAGGGAGGTTCTTCTCGAACTCAGCAGGTGGCATGGTTACGAGAACTGCCCTGCAACTTCTGCTTCTAGCCATTGTCAAGCTTCTAGCAGTTGACGTGTATGCTTTAGAGTAACTTGGAGATTGCTCTGACGGACAGAAACTGATAAGACAGTTGATAGCCTTTTGCATGCTCTGAATTTTTTCCTTCAGATCATCATAAGTATAATCTATATTGACACGACTCAAATCCTGAGTTCCATTTTCCGGGGTCCATACTGTATCTTCATTCATGACCTTCTTAAATAGTATTTGTGGAGATGTTATTGCATCTTCATTCATAGCCTCCTTAGCTCCCTTCTTTGGGGACGTTACAATATCTTCATTCGTTGCCTCCACATCTCTCTTTTGGGATGTTGTAACATCTTCATTCATAGCCTCCCTAGCTCCCTTCTTTGGGAACGTTACAACATCTTCATTCTTTGCCTCCACATCTCTCTTTTGGGGGGATGTTGTAACATCTCCATTCATAGATCTCTTCTGGGGGCGTGTTACAGCATCTTCATTCATGAACCCCAAGGCTAATTGCCCAATTTTTTCTTCAGGACCAGATAAGGACAGAGGGGATTCTATTTCTTGATCCGTTTGTGACTCTTCCACTTCAACGCATCGAACTTCCTTGCAGCTGTCCTCAGATTCTGCATCAGCTGTACGACCAATCTTCTCCCAAACCTGATATGGATCGGGGCCAACAGACTTATGAGCACTGACCTCCAGCGGGAAGTTGTCTTCAGGATTCTCAGCAATTGGTTGGCAACGCTCGTTGGCATAGCTAACACATTCCCCAAAATCTTCAGTGGTACAAAAAGCTCTGGGAGCTAGATCAAGACAAAGAGGATTGGCTGGTTCTGATGATTCTGAGAAATGATTTTCATCACCTCTTGAACCTTGATCTTGTCCAACAGAATGCTGCCTATCCTCAATCTGACAGTGAGCAAGTTGACATTGCCGAGTCAATTCTTTAATCTGTTGATCCATCTGCATTGAAAGTCAGCATGAGCAACTCTTGAGCTAGTGGGCAAATGACGTAAAACATGGAAACGTTAATTTTCTTTTGTCCACCCACATTCTAACTTAAACCTCTAACCAACCCCAACCCCCATTTTCAAACTCTAAGCTCCCCTTTGCCTTAAAAAACTGTGGGAGCACGCTACTTTCTAATTCCAAATCAAGTAAAAGATTAATGACGACATCAACATCAAGGACCATCCGAGTTAAGGTCCGAATGGCCCTCCACCCCAAAGATTCGGGGAAGTGAACAAATTTGAAGCTCATTTATATCAATTCCCATGATTTCATATTTCTACTGATGAAGGATTCCTGCATTATGACACAACTTTTGTAATTTCTACAAACTCTATCTCACAGAAAAAATCAGCAGTTCCTTTTATAGATTTCCTTTATGGATACTTCATGCGTAGAGCCAACGAGTGTGAACCTCAATGTATGTTGACATAACTCATTGAAATTCACATTCCCTTTTAAATTTGTGGAAATTTATGCCTTGGTCACCAATTTTGATACATTCTTTCATTCTTTGATGCAGTAGTGAGGAGGAAGGTGGATTAATATGATTTGGAGGTTGAAAGCAAATTATACTAGTATACAGTTTTACAAGAGGGGGAGTATTGCTTTGGAAAACAAAAACTGTGTCAAAAAGGTGACTTCTTAGAATTCTTCAAGAAACCTTTGTTTTATCAATAAGTCGTTCCTGAAAAAGCCAAGGGGCCATAGCATGCATGGACATAGGATATATATGAAATATTAACAGAAGAAGAATAAAAGGACAACAGCAAATAAATAACAGAGTGGAAAGGTTTAAGGTAACAGAACATGTCATTGATTAGTGTTAATTCTGGCAGCATGCAGATAAGCAGCGTTATTTATAGAGACTCAAGGTGTAATCACCTCATCCTACCTTTTCAATCATGCGATCTTTCTCCTTCAGTAGGGCAGCAAAATCATACGCGATTGAGTTTGACACTATGGTTTTCAATTCACTCTCCAGTCTAGCCAATTCTCGTTGTAGTCGCTTTACCATTGCTTTATCTGACATCACCAAATTCACCTTTGCATTAGTAGCCACCTCTTTAGCACAGCTCGCAAACAAGAGGGTGTTTCTTGATTGCTCAACGTGACTATGTGCAGGGCTCATGGTACAAATGATGGCTGTTCTTGCATTGCCTCCTAGGGAATTCTGTAGAATCCGTGTTAGCTTGGAATCCCTATAAGGAATATGTCCTTTTATTCCCTTGCTGCACCCAACATGGACAGATCGGCGAGGAACAAATTATTAAGCTATGCTTAAAATAAGGAAGTCAACAATGTAAAATGAACATGAGAAGGAAGAAGGGAAAATAAAGAATTTTAACTTTTCCAGCCCCAAGGTCCCGAATGAGAGACAAGGTACTGAGTCAGATTTAACATAAAAGGCTGCAAATCCTAAGAAATAAAAACTGCCGCAAAACAGTCCAATTAATTGAGCTGTATTACAGCAATCTTCAAGCTGCTAGTGGATAAAATGACCTAGTCTGCTTCTCAAGGCTCAAGTAGGGTCAAAGAAAGATACTACTGGGACATCAATAAAAACCAGAGAAGATAAGTCAGCAAAGGCACAGTCTTCACAGTTACAACAAGGGAACTCGTGAACACAGCCAGGCTTTCGCCATTAAGATAACTCCGTGATGCATGGAAAGACTTGCATTGTCCAACCCTTGCTCAGTCACCTCAGACTTTTTTCTCCAAATGGGTTTTCTTAAGAAGTAGCAACTTCTGGAGGATAAGTGGGAAAAATAAAAACGTGATATACATACACTGGCCAACTACCTACCATTTATCCTTAAGTGTAGTTGAGATGTGTGAGTTTCTAGGAGCAAAGTTCCAGAGATAGTGATTGATGGAAGGATTTATCAGAAATAATGACTGATAGAAGAGTTTCAATCACGAGCATAGAAACTGAGAAGAAACGTCTTACATTTCGGTTACAATCTGCATTGATGTTTTCAATGAAGGCTATGGGAAGAAAACGCGGTTTGGCAAGCCATTAATGAATATTGGTCTACCCGGAATACAGATTGCAAAATGATTAACCTTATTTCTCATCAAATATGGTCTCTTGATGCAGCAGAGCAAAAATAGAATTAGCTAGTGAATGAGATATATAGTACTGGCCTGTAAGGCATTTTATTGGTCTCTTTTTATAGTTCTTCCGAGGAAAGAAGGCAATAATGTTTGATGCAATTTTAATTTCATGTTAAAGGAAGAAAAAAACCTATTCTAGAATATTTGCAAACCAAAATTTCTCTTTCATTTCAACATTTTGATTTGCAAACATAACTAACTCAAAATTTTGGTAAAAAAAATCAAAATCATCTATTTCCATTACAATAAAAAAAAAAAAAAATTAACTTAAATCATTTCTTTCTTCACTTTTTCACTAACTCCCATAAAATTCTATTTTTTTTCTTAAATCCAATACAGCTGTAATCCACCTTAATTTTTACAACATGCCTAAAATTTTGGTTTACAAACATAGCCAATAAAATCAGTATAGCCATATATGATATCATGCAATCATACTCATTTTAAATATTCTAGTTGCTCCGTCACAGACAAATAGACAATCTTAATTGTTGTAAAAGAATCAGTATGACCTTAATTTTCGAATTACAGTTCCTAGGGTCAGTAGACTGCGATTTATGTGGCAACCTTCTTTCAATCTTGCACCCGCTGATGATGTCTGAGAAGCACGCTCACTCCCAGCAAGATCAACAAAATTCTGTTCAAAGAAGCCAACTTAAGAACTCATTTCCCATTTGCAAGAAGATCATCCTATAGAACCTTGTGAGGGAACTTATCAGTAACTCTTTCATACCACTTGAGCGGCAAGAGTGCTCGAATGTCCTGGATGTACATATCCACGAGGCGAACTTTCAATTGTCTGTGGAAGATATATAGTACTCTTCAATTTCTAGGAGACAAAAAATATTTTAGAAAATAATTTGTAAAGAATGCGCACCAGTCGTAAAATTTGATGAGATCTTGAGCTAGTTTCATTCAGAGAGGTCTCTCCTATCTTCCTTTGAGCTGCACGCATGCGACTCCCAAATAAGAATATGAGTATTCATAGTAAGTTTAGAGAATATAGTTGCAGTAATTGAGTTTATCCATTCATTTCAGCTTAAGTTTTTGAAATAAGCAGTGATTTAACATTAAGGAGAAAAATGGGCGAGAGACAGAACGTCAATTTTGCAAATTGTTTACCTTCACATATGGAAAGAAGCTCCTGCAGATTGTTCCAGTCCCTCAAAGTCACCTCTGTAAGTCTCTCAACAACAGTACCTTTCTGTTGAAGTTAAATAGTATCATTAAAGTTGTCCGTGCATATTGAATGAGAGCTATCTTTAAGCAACATTGTAAACTACTTACCTCTGGATCATCCAGAAGTCTAAGTGGAGAACTATCTGAGCTCAGGAGGTCTCTAACGGCTTCATTATAGATCTCCATGGCAGAGAACTTCAGCACAAATTCTCTTTCTTTATGCTAAAAGATGAGAAAACATGTCCAAGTTATCCTACTTTTGTAAGGAACATAGACAGTTTGTACGATATGTTTCTATATTTACCACATATATGTAGTTGAATATATCTGCCATTGCATATTCAGTAATTCCACTCATGGTGTATGTCTTTCCACTGCTGGTTTGGCCATACGCGAAAAGGCTTGCTGCATATATATTTCACCCTCAGTCGCCTGCAATCCTACTCGAACATCAGGAAACAAAAAATTTGGGTCTTGAAAAATACTCACAGTTAATGCCACTGACTGCTGAAAGCGCGATGTCCCTAGCTCCTTCTTCATATACCTCCCTCGTGCGGCTGTGGCTCCCGAATACTCTATCTATCACCCAATTGCATTGATTTAACAGACAAAAAAAGGAGCAAAAGGTAAAATAAAGGAGGACGTGAAAGCTACTCGGAAAGATTCTTTAATCTGAAATAAAAAAAGCTTAATGTTATCAGGAACCCTGATCTGGAACAACCCTTTTAAGCTATCGAATTGGCAAATTTCAGAATGAAAAAAGAGTGATGGAGAGAAAGTTTCAGCATAAGGAACCGTCATTAGGTTCTCTATCGAGATTGACGCATATTCCAGATATGAATCCTCGAACACAGTCCGGTTTTCCAATTTAACAAGTTATGTATGGTAAATCTAAAACTTCACAGGATCATATTATAACGTCTGACCGAATGACTCACATTCACGCGTGAAAGAATCATACGAGAAAGGAAATGGCAATCAAATGAAAGATAAAATGAAGAAAAATTGCTCAATTACCATAGGTATAGGATGTGGGATACATGGCCCGGTCCGGCACCGTGTGCTTGAACATGACTGTGTTCTCATTGACGCATTCCCAATCGGACATATCGTTCGCCGCAATTTCTTTCTCATTCAAAGGCCTCACCCTGACCGAAACAAGAATTCTCTCTGGTTGGACGTCCAACCACGGTGACATCCCCTGCATTATGAGGTCCTTCCCACCCATTTTCAATGGGGCATTCACCTTTGAATTTCTTCTTCAAGTTCAGCGTCAATTTCTCATTTCAAGAGGAAAAGAATCTGAAAACAGAAATGGAAACATAGATACAGCCTACAGGACGGATTGTACTAGCAAAAACGAATCAAAAGAAAGGAAAAGGCAAAAAGAAACAAAAGCCGTAAAAATTTAGTGGAGGATGTGCTCAAAACCGTTTTTGTTACTAGCAAAAACGAATCAAGAGAAAGGAAAAGGCCAAAAGAAACGAAACCAGTAAAAATTTAGTGGAGGTATGTGCTCAAAACCGTTTTTGTCGTTCCGGGGACAGCAAATTGCAACAGAACTTTGAAATAAAACCGGCAGCTGAGAGACTTTACCATTTTAACCTCTATTGTTCTCTGGATTATCGCGATGACCACCCTTTTTTTCTTTCTTTTGGCTAAATTACTCCAAAAGTCCTTTGGTATAACTAATTCTCAGTTTAGTCCATAGGGTAACGTTTGTCCTACGGGGGTTCATGCGATTTTAACATGTTCCCAATTAAATCCTGTCGTCAGAGAGGGCAACGGTAGTTGCTGACGTGTCTAACGGAAACCACGTCAGACTCATTCATCTATCGACAGTGTAACCGGTGGACACCTCATTTGACACGACGTGAAACTGTGGGTCCTACATCCAACATGGCTTCCACGTAGGATTAAAAGACTCATATCATTCGATTAGCCATTTTAAACCCCTCCACGTCGAAAACAATCCATCAGTGTTAACAAAGAAAAATCCCAAATTTCTTCGAAACCTCCCGCAAGAATCCTATCTCCTCCCCCCAACGCCATTTTGATTTTGAATTACTCCCCCCCCCCCAACTGGTGCCACATTGCTATCTCCATGTCTAGAGGGCAAGAGCAACATCGTCTTCCTCTGCCAGCGATGGTAGCAATAGTGGAGTTGCACGAAGACTCACGATTGTGCTTCTGTGGGTTGAAGGCACAGATGAGGACGAGCACGATAGAGGGTAACTCAGGCAAGAGATTCTTTGGTTGCCCTTGATATTCAAGTAGTGAGGTAGTTTGTTTAGCATTTAGAATTAAAAGTACATTGCTTTCGGATTTAGTCATCTAGATGTTTGGTTAGTTTGCTTTTGAAATTTGAAACAAATCTATTGTCGTTTGGCTAATGTTTTTTTAAGGTCTAAAAGAGAGAGATTTATAGGACTGATATCATGGTGGCACCTATTTAGTATTTGAGAGTTGTGATATTGATGGCAAGGAAGCAATGTTTAACAGGTGATCTTAGTGTATTGGGAGTTTACTTATCAATCCAAAAAAAAGGGGAATTTCTTCCTTGATGATGGTTAGAAGAATTTTACTATGAAACATGGAAGGTGCTCATAATTTTTCTGGACTTAGCTGTTATCAAAGCTCTACTAGAAAGGAGTAAGACTCCAGACTCACCTGATTTTCAAGTGGGCTGTGGATTCGAAATCTTTTGGACTTATATGTATGTACGTACTTTCGTAGTATATTTTAGACTCATATGTATTTTGAACCTCTTTGATAGCTAGTATGCAATCACTGCTTAGAAAAAGCATCATCATTGTTTCATCACCGACATAGCAGGGAACATAACAGTTAACATGAAGACACATTTCATGTAATACCCCTCCCTCCTCCCTCGATCCACATATTTACTATGTTTTATGTATGGATGTATTTTTGTTCGATAAGAAGTTGAACCGCTATGATAATATATCTTATATCCTGTTTTAACATAGTTTTTATGTTCAAAAGTTTGCGTGAATACACTCTGGAGAAAACACTTGGTGACACTAGGTCAAAAGCGATATTTTGTGAAGGTCGGAAGGTCGGTAAGTCGGGAGGTCGGCGTGATCGGGAATTTTCTGGCCTAGCCTTGGACCCCGAGTGCGGGATTTCTTAGTTCGCTGAATGCGCATTTAATGCCCCTTATCTTAACCGCCTACGTGAAGTTCTTTTATTGGCTTGCACCTTGACTTAGTGCTTACAATAGAGACGTGTTATATGGGAAGTGTGGTGGCAATTTGTGTATGGCTCTGAACTGATTATTATCTTTCGAATGATTGCCTACCTAGCTAAGGGTGTATAGGCTGGTTAGGGGGGATGCACCCATTGGTTCGTTGTTCTCTCCTGCGTATTTGATGTCTCAAACAAAGATTAGTGAACCTACCTAGTACGCGAGTCATAAAGAAACGAAAGAGAAAGGGAGGAAAAAGACGTGAGTGGGGAAGAACATTGGCTGACTGAAGGAAAAAGACTGAGGTGTTATTATTCATTTTATCCACAAAACCAGAAGACTTCGTATAAGGTAAGGGTTTAGCGAATTAACAAAATATTCGGGAAAGTTACATGCTTAGAGAGAACTAGATGTAAGGGATCTAGTTTAACGTTACAAGGGAAGGGTAGAGCTTGAGAGTTTGTTGCATATCAAGATACATGAGAGATATTCACAGGCACGTAAAAGAGTTCTAGTTGTATGTTTTATTATTGATGAGATCATTTTGAGAATGGTTAAATGCTTGATTTATGAAGCTGAAACATGTGAAGGGTGATTTGGGTATCTTTTAGTCTCTGTGAGTAGAAAAAAATAGTGAATATGAGATTGTATGACCACGGGTTGGCCTTGGGTGAAGAATCTGTGCGTGCATGATGATTTTTTTTAAAGACCTCTGTTGAGTTGGGTACTGGTATGTTTGAATGGTGTATAAAAAGGAAAAGACTTTTGTTTTAGTACAGAGGATAAGAAAAGTGTCCAAGGAGCCTTTTGATAACGTGTTCGGAATTTTTTTATAAAACGTGTTCGGGAATTTTATGAAACGTGTTCTGGATATTTTAAAAAAGTGCACTCGGGATATGTTAAAAAGTTCACTCGGGATATTTTTTAACAAGTGCACTCGGGATATTTTTAAAAAGTGCACTCGGGATATTTTAAAAAGCTCACTCGGGATATTTTTTAACAAGTGCACTCGGGATATTTTTTTAACAAATGCACTCGGGATATTTTTAACAAGTGCACTGGGATATTTTTTTTAAAGTGTGCTCGGGATATTTTTATAACTTGCTCGGAAGATTTTTAAAATATGCTCAGAGGTTTTTAATTGAAAATGCCCGGGAGGATTTTCTTTTGAAATTAGTGAAGAACCCTAAAATCCTTTCGTTTACACACAACGGTCCTTATTGGGTTCAATAATAGATAAAAAGAAAAAAAAACTGTATAAGTTGTTGGACTTGCCTATGTAAGGATGTAGTATTTGGATCGTTATAAATTGTAGCATCTTTATACTAAAAGATCGCATGTTAAGTATATATCGTTATGAATTGAATATCTGTAGTATGAAATGTCATGTTGCATCATATGAGATGTTATATTGCATCAACATCTCATGGGTGTGGAAAACCGTTGACCGAAATGACCGAAATAAAACTCATACCCAGAGTTGGTCCTATGAACGGGTGACGGTACCGATCACAGTAGGATAGTGCAAGCCACCACTGAAAGGAGTGGGTGGTATCCCTGGCGTGAAACAATATACGTTTGACCGGGTCCTGGTGCAAAGAGCACAGGACAGTCCCATAGAAAGGGAGGGGACGCACAACCCTGCTCTGGGGGATAGAACAGAGTAACGAAAGGACACCTCTATCGAAACGGAAAAGAAAAGAAAAGAAAGAAAGTGATAGTGACCGAAAGGAAAGAAAAGAAAGAAAGAGAAAGAATCGGGAAACATATGCATCAACCATGCAATTGCATCGATCATGTTATTCTGTTTCTTATGATCCATGTTTAATTATGTATAACATGTCCCTTTCCCCCCTTTACTGAGTCATTAGGACTCACTTTATCTGTTTAATTGTCTTGTATGTACTATGGTTGCGGACCCTGGATCTAGCAAATGTTGACCTTTATGAGTGAGGAGTATCTGGATGTTGACCCATACATTCTAGTGATTACAATGTGGACGTATGTTACAGATTCATATGAAGTTTTTGTGGAATGTGAGTCTTAGTGGTTCTCTAAGGTACCTCCAACAATTCCAGTTGTGGAGTTAGTTGAGGATGTTCCTCTCTCACCATCATCGCCGCTAGAAGATATCGGGGAAAATGTAATAATTGACCTGACCTCTGACACTGAATCTAGGGTTGACTAGAGATTCAGTCGTCATTATTTTGGGTTCCTGTGGTAGTTATAGAGTTGTTGGGGTTTGTGGTCGTAGTATGGAAGACAGTATACAGTTTCCACTTTTGTTGTACTTATTTTCTTTTACTTCTGTTTTCCTTTAGACGGATATTTTGTGAACTGTAACTCCTACCTCCTGTTTATTTTGTACATTCTTTTATTTAGTGTTTAACCGCTATGTATGTTATGTAATATTATTCAAGCTATAATTTCTACCTTCTAAAACGGATATATATATATATATATATATATATATATATATATATATATTGCATTACCAATAAAAATTTAAAAGTTTCCGCTAAGCTTTTTCAACGTCAAATAATAGGATCATTCGTGTCGTAATCCCCGTTTGTGTGCATACCATCGCTATAGGTGAGCCTAGGGGGTAAGTATGGGCACGGGGTGTGACATTTCATCATTTACTTTCTTTCCATTATGCAATAACATCATCCTTGTTGTACCACCCATTTAAATGCCATGAAATGTACTGAAAGCAAATTACTGGTGCATTTGTTTTCCTAATTGTTGTTTTGACATAAGGTAAAAAATGTAAATGGAAAAATTAGTAATTAACAAGAATGCATACTTGATCGAGTTATGCCATACTGAAATCAATATAATTTTAATACCTTGTTGCTTGTGCAAAAGCATTTGACCTGTAACTATTTTGAGTAGATTGACCCTCTTCATTTTACACGTGGGGAAGATGTCATTGCCAGTATGCTGAGGAAGATCAAGATCATGGAAGAGAAGATGAAGATCACGGAGGAGGAGCAACGTAAATTGAAGGCAAAGGAGAGGCAACTTAGAATCATGTTGTTTGGAACCTGGATATTTGTTAGTTGTGTTTGGATACTTTGTAGTAAACCAATTGCAAGGACCTTTGTAATCATTCATTTCTAGAAGTTATGAAATATGTATGTTTAGGTGGGTTCCTGGAGACAATTTGTCATGTAATCATTTTTTAAATTATCAATGAGACAATTTGTAATGACCCATTTTGCAGAGATATAGGCAGGTGGTGTGTTGTATGTATGTTTACTATACGTGAAATATATTCATGTTTACAACAAGTCTGTAATATAGGCAGTTGTGCAAATCAGGTTCTTTAAAACAAGTGATGCAAACCACCAAGTTAATATGGACAATGCAAGTGCTGTAAAACAGACTCCAATTCCCAAGAAGCCAATTTACTATATTATGCAAAACACCATACAAATTCAAAGTTACCATACATTAATTCCTGCCCATCAAAATACACGAACCATGAAACCATGTTTAATGCCCACCATAGTAAATCCACCATTACAACTACTCAAAAAACAATTTAAGACATTAATCTTAATGCCAACAGATTAATTACAACCATGTTCCCAAAAAACCAACAATGACATCCATGTTCCCCAAAACCAAAATGATATCCATCCTTCACTGTGTTTCCTTTCCACCAGCAGCTTCACCCATCTTCTGCGGTGATCTCCTCAAGACAAATGGCTGGGACCCTCATTCATAGTTTCCCTTCTTATTAGTGCTAGCCCGTTTTGTTTTTTACTGTGTCTGAGATGGCTGAGACCCTCCTTCACCCTGTTGCCATGTAGAATGACTCCATCAGCATTCATAAACACAATTGATATTTCTATATTATTAGGCAAAGAATTACCGGAGTGACACTTCGCTTTCAAGGTGATCTCCTTAGTTGTGATCGTGTCCGACCCTCACTGGGTGTAACTGCAGACTTCCTCTTTCTCTTAGGTTGCACTGTGTCCAACCACCAAGCACTTCCCGCAACGAATAAAGACCCCTCCTTGTCACATGGTATGGGTCTTGTGGCTCATCTGGTGCTCTAATCAAACATATTATAAAGACAGTAATCAAACATCGACAAAGGACACACCCAACCACCAAGTTGACTTCGAGAAATTCGAATGACCACTCATCCACTATAAAAAGATAACATATCTCATTCAAGAGAAACCAAATGAGAAAGATAAATGCATTCGTCATGTAATCACTCTGTACCTTCCAAAAGGGGCAGACTGTAATGGCTCCGAAACTATATGAAAAATGTTGTCGGTGGCATTTGGGTTCACGAATAGGTGTTAGGTTTTCAGAGGTTTGAAAGGATTTGGGTTCGCAGTGTTTTCGGGAGGAAATCCTTTCGTGGGTTAGGGCTTTTAGGTTTGGGGATTTTGGAAGAATGAGAATTTGGGGATTTAGTTCGTGCGATAATGTTCGAAGTCCATCTGTTTTCCTCTTTTACATGTACGCATATAAATAATTCTGAAATCAATTGATCATTACCACGTGACAGGTATTAAATTGAGTTGACCTTGCGACCATTAGCCACGTAGCAACTACCGTTACCCTCTCTGACGGCAGAACTTAATTGGGAACTTGTCAAAATCACATGGACTCCCGTAGGACAAACGTTACCCTATGGACCAAACTGAGAATTCGTTATACCCCAGAGACTTTTAAAGTAATAGCCTTCTCTTTTTATCGTGATGACCACACTTATTCTTCACTACCTATCTATCAGTCTGTCGACAAAAAACACAATTGTTGGGTATATGTAATATCAGTATACCTCAAACGTTGAGTTTCTTTTTTCAAAACCCAATAATTTTTTTATTCTTTTTTATTTAAATATCTGATTATCCCGGGCAAGACGGGGTTTTAATTTTTGACAACGACAACTTGGGTTCCATTATCATTTGACTTAACCTATTAATATCATAATTAATAATTTATCCAGATATCTATATCTATATATATATATATATATTCAATTGTTCTTCTTCTGGATACGTAGGTCAACCATGGACCTGTTATTTTTCTCTCTCATCTGGATATAGTATTTGCATAGCTTTTACAAGTTATATCCAAGATTATAAAACTCCAATAATTCTGGTGATTGGTCGAATTTGATTTGGGCCGGCTTGTGCAGAGAGATTAATAATTTATATTGTGAAAGGGAAACCCCCAAAATATAAGTTTCGCAGGATTTTTTTTAAAGGAGATTTTGCGGTGTCTCCTTCCAAGTGCCTATACATGCATCTTCTACAAAAAAAAAATCTAATTCAGACCAAAAATACAAAAAAACAAGACAATAATTCAAGAAAATTGCAAGATAGAATCAATAGACATGGCAGGTTGTCATTTCTGTGATGTTTGTAGTCACCGACCAGTGTGGAGGCAAAAACTTTTGATTAAGTTGTAACATGGCCGGCTCACAGTGAATGCTTCTGTTGTCTTGATGAGGAAGTACTTGCAGAGGAAAACAGAATGCAGTCCCTGAGCAACAATATAGGAGTCAAAAGGAAAATGCCTAAAATAGAATTAAAGAATAAAAAGTAAATACTTGTAACTCAAGACATGGTAGAAGAGACAAAATATGCCTAGGATAGGCATGTCCTATGTGGGCGTCAAACTCCACCAATACATCCTGTGAGAGAGAAACTAGAAATAAGATAAAGCTATACTAAAATAAGGCTGCTAATAATTCTACAGAAGAGTACCTTATTAAGGTTAAAAAGACGGGTGCCATCAGGGCAATACCAACAAATTTGATATTCAAAATTAGTGGCTATCAGCTCTCACTATTTGTATCTAACCCCAAAAAATAGTCAATAGCAAACGATTCTCTTGTCCAAAGCACTTGGGTATCTGCAACATTCGAGATTGTAAAGCATGCTTTTTGTTAGACCTTCAATATCATATGTAAAGTAAATCTAGCCAGAAGTCAGGAACTCATGCATGCTTCTTTTGCTAGACTTCTGGAAGTTGTTCGGGTGTATTTACATGTTCCAGTAGTTTTGCTCCATAATTAGCATGGCTCTTCACTTAAAAAAAATTCCTCACTTTGGGATGAACAATAGGAAAGAGAGGTTCGAAAATGAAAAAGAAGGACCGAACTACTTGTTTTTGGGGGGGATCGGATATTCAGACCTCCACTGTAACCAATAGATTATTGGCCGATAAAATTCTGCCTACCAGTAATTGCCACAAGAGCATTCACCATTTCTGAAATGATGAAACCTCTTCCCATCTCTCACAACTATATCTCTCCCCACCACTTTCGACATGAACTTGAATGCATTATGGCAATCCCCACATGTCCTAAGGTTCTTGAAAACCCTAATTGTGGCTCCTAGAGGAAGTTTCATAATCCCAAAAACAACTGCCAGCTTCTCACTATGAGTAGACAAGACCGACTCCTTATGCTCATAGTCCATATCGTGCAGCACAAATTTTGTGTCCGGGACATATCCAAGTTTTCTCATTTCAAGTACCAATTTCTCCAGGTAATTGTATACTGCTTGCACCTCAGGGTGCACAGTGTCATCAACCAAGAACACATGAACCTTGTTTTCAACCTCAACCCAACTACAACCAGGCTCTTTCTTAATGCCACAGTCCCGCATTGATTTCCGCACCTTAGCCACATCATTCCACCTGCCTGCAGTTGCATACATGTTTGACAAAAGTACATAGGTCCCATCATGTTGTGGCGTTAGTTCAAACAGTTTTTCGGCAGCATGGATCCCTAACTCCATGTTCCCATGGATACGGCTACCAGCAAGAAGGGCCTCCCAAATTGATGCACCTGGTTCAAAAGGCATTGATTTGATCACCTCCTTCGCTTCTGAAAGCTTCCCAGCTCGGCATAACAAATCAATCAATCGAGCATAGTGATCTTCACCTGGGGTTATACCATAGAAGTCACACATAGAATCGAAATACTGGCGCCCTTTTTTTACTAAACCAGCATGGCTACAAGCAGATAGAACTGTGAGAAAAGTAATCCTATCAGGTATTATATCTTCCTTCAACATCTGCTCAAAAAGTTCTGCTGCTTGGATACCATGTCCATGTTGCCCTAGAGCTGCAATCATCGCATTCCAAGATACGGAATCCACATAAGGCATTGTAAGGAATACACAATTTGCACCCTCGACAACGCCGCATCTTGCATACATTGTAATAAGTGCATTTCCAGCTGAAAGGCTTGAATCATGGCCCAACTGAACTAGTTGAGCATGGAGCTGGCGTCCATGCTCCAATGCTCCTAGCACCGCACAAGATATAATAGCTCCAGCAAATGCATAATCACAAGGCTCAAAACCCTCCATCCTCATCTGGTTGAACAGCTTCAAACCTTCTTCTCCGAACCCATTTTGTGATAATCCAGAGATCATCAAGGTCCATGTTAGAAGGTTCCTCTCAGGAATTTCTTTAAAGAAGGACTTAGCTTCCTCAATACGACATGCATTCACATACGCAGAGAGGATTGCATTCCACGATACAATATCTCTTATAGACATCTTATTAAAAATTTCCCGAGCCTCATCAACTTTGCCACATTTCCAATATAATGTAACCAATGCGTTATTCACAGATAACATAAATTCCGGTACAGGTCTCCCTTCTTTTCTCAAAATGTAAGCATGCACTTGCTTTCCATGTTTGAACAATCCAGCGTCAGCACAAGCACTGAGGACACTTGTAAATGTGAACTCATCTAGCTGAATCCCCATCAATTGCATCTTCCTGAACATTTCCAATGCCTCTTGAATAAAACCACGGTGCACATAACCTGAAATCATCGCATTCCACGCAACCCCCAACTTTTCAGTCATCCCATCGAGAAATTCACGGGCCGCAGCAAGATCATCATTCCTCACATACCCTGTAATCATTGTCGTCCAAGTGAACTCATCCCTCTTGGGCATCTCCTCAAACAACTTTTTAGCGGCACCCATTAACAACGATGACGACGTTAATGGTGAAGATGCGCACTTAACATAAGCAGATATAAGAGCATTCAACACTGAAGTAACAAATCCTGTTCCTGACTTTAGCACATAACCATGTATCTGCTGGCACTGCTTTTCCTCATCAGCAACGAGCGCCAAAGCACCAAGTACACTTGTAAACGTGAAATTATCGGGCCTAAAATCTTCTCGCCTCATGTCGCGGAAGAGTTTAATAGCAGCGTGACCATCATTGTTATGTGAATAGCCCGTGATCATCGCGTTGTAGAAAACAGTGTCTCTCAGACTCAATGGGGTTCCAGCAAATACTTCCCGAGCCAGTCTTAGGTTGCCTGCAGCAGAGTATGCAGCAATCAGGGTTGTTCTTGCAACTATATCTGGCTCGGCAATTTTTTCGAACAGGTGACGAGCGTAGG
This sequence comes from Myrica gale, assembly GCA_963930655.1. Classification (NCBI taxonomy): domain Eukaryota; kingdom Viridiplantae; phylum Streptophyta; class Magnoliopsida; order Fagales; family Myricaceae; genus Myrica; species Myrica gale. The sequence goes on along the minus strand of OZ005609.1, from coordinate 7,312,383 downwards.
TAATATTGGACGATTTGCAGTATATATCGATCAGACGGTTGAGGATGTGGCCACGCGCCCTGAACCCATAAGCTATCATATGAGCATGGATGGTTCGAGCTAGGGAATACGAGGGGATTCTTCTGGAGCAGCATATCTGCAATAGCGAGGCGTAACGGTTGGCCACTGCACCGAAGTCCAACGTATTCTTCATGTGTGACGTGCTCGAAAGTCATGGTTTTTAAAAGACGAGAGAAACAGTCCGAATGGAATTGTCATGCCCATCGTGCGAGGGCCTTAGGAGAAATGAGACCGTTTTCTGTTGTCCAACTTTTTCGTTTCCTTTTTCGTATCTCTGGCTCCTCGTCGCCTTGGACTTTTTTTTTTCATAGTTCTTTTCGAAGGATGAAGAAAAAAGAATCAAGGGAAGAAAAATAAGCTTAAGAATTGTTTTTTAGCAGCATAGCTCCTTTCGGGTATTGACAACCCACACGCACGTGTCGCGCAGGGCTGTCCAAGATTCGGTCCGGGCCGATTCAGTCCGGTTTGACCGGCCAAATCGAAAATTTTGTAGAGCATATGACCGGTCCGGTCCGGTCCGGTCCAGTCCCCGGTTTAGCCGGTCCGGTCTGGGTTGGTTTGGACCGGTTTGAGCCATGCCATTTTGGGCCGATTTTGGGGTTGGACCTTGTCATTTTGGGCCAATTTCCGGTTTGGGCCGGTTTGGAGAGGTATACCCGGTCTGGTCCCGGGTTTTCATGAGGGTAACCCGGAACCGGACCGGAATACACCGGTTTACCGGTCCGGTCAACCCGGTTTCAAAAAAGCCGACCGGTTTTGGTCAAAATCGGTCCGACCGGTTTTTTGGACAGCCCTACCAACAGGTAAGTAGTGGTGTTATTTGAGAGTGAAAATTTTAGGTATTGAGGTTTATAAAATATTATTATTCGTGAAAAAGTTACGAGAGTCGGTGAAAAGTGAAGAGATGAAAGATTTTTAATAAATTTTTTAATATTAACCTCAATTATTTGGGCTTCAAACAAGTCCACTGACTGCTGCAGGCTCGCAGTCCCTAGAGCCATAAAATAGTGCAATAAGCTTAAGAATTGTTTTTTAGCAACATAGCTCCGTTCGGGTATTGACAACCCACACGCACGCGTCACGCACCAGCAGGTACGTAGTGGTGTTATTTGAGAATGAAAATTTTGGGGTATTTAGGTTTATAAAATATTATTATTTGTGAAAAAGTTACGAGAGTCAGTGAAAAGTGAAGAGATGGAAGATTTTTATTAAATATTATAATAATAAATTATTATTTAATAAATTTTTTAATATTAACCTCAATTATTTGGGCTTCAAACAAGTCCACTGACTGCTGCAGGCCCGCAGGCCCTAGAGCCATAAAATAGTGCAATAAGCTTAAGAATTGTTTTTAAGCAGCATAGCTCCGTTCGGGTATTGACAACCCACACGCACGCGTCACGCACCAGTAGGTACGTAGTGGTGTTATTTGAGAGTGAAAATTTTGAGTATTGAAGTTTATAAAATATTATTATTCGTGAAAAAGTTACGAATCGGTGAAAAGTGAAGAGATAGAAAGTTTTTTAATAAAAAAATATTATTTAATAAATTTTTTAATATTAACCTCAATTATTTGGGCTTCAAACCATTCCACTAACTGCTGCAGACCCGCAGTCCCTAGAGCCATAAAATAGTGCACTAGGGGCTTTAACACTGCCACCCGAGGCCCACGAGTCTTTCAGCTTTGATAACTCTCCCTCCTCTCTCTCTCTCTCCCTTCTGTCGTACAAACGTTGGTGGCACTTGGCAGGGCCGCTAGGCAAATAAATAAATGTACCGCTGGTGGAAGACCGGAAAAAGGCCAATTGACACCGTCCACTGGAGGCAAAAGCTAGTGATGAGGCTTAGAAAGAAAAAAAAAGGTTAATGACCAAAATAGTCCCTGAGTTTTATGCCTTTTATCGATTTGGTCCCTGAGTTTCCAATTTGGTTACATAAGTCCTTAGGTTATTCTCATTTATCGATTTGGTCCCTGGGTTTCCAATTTGGTCACATAAGTCCTTAGGTTATCATCATTTATCGATTTGGTCCTTCCGTCCAATTTCTACTTTGACGTCTCATCAAAATGAGCCACTACCCCCAAATCAATATGCAAACAGAGAGCAACAAATAGAAAATCCACGACACGATTCAAATCTCAAAGATCACCAACGGCTTCAGATTGGATATCTCTTCGCTCCGTGAAAAATAGATGACCAACATGATTGATTTTTGGTAAAACATGGATCTGGGCTCCCTTCGTCGATCAAATGGGGGGTCTCCCCTGTTCGATTTTTTTTCTTTTTTACGAATATGTCAGGTGGACGTGAGTTCTTTTTTAAATAATAAAAAAAGCATACACGTGTCGCGATGTTATTGGTGGTGACGTGGCCCACCGTTAGCTGACTGTGTACGGAGGAGACGGAATTGGATGGAAGGATCAAATCGATAGATGAGGATAACCTAAAGACTTATGTGACCAAATTGGAAACCCAGGGACCAAATTGATAAATGAGGATAACCTAAGGACTTATGTGACCAAATTGGAAATCCAGGGACCAAATCGATAAAGGGCATAAAACCCAGGAATTATTTTGGTCATTAATAAAAAAAAAAAAAAAAAAGGCTAATGACGAGACCCAGTGAGAATCCCGACATATACAGCAGAATACTGTTCGTTGCTCTTCTTTTTCACTCTGTAACAGACCAACAAATTACAAAACGAAGCGAGGGCTGAGGGAGACCAAAAACTAACGTATAACCTATGTCAACCCTTGGTTCTACTGAATTGTGGTCTAAATATGACTTTTCAATTAAGGAACCAAAGTAGACTGTTTGAGGCAAAACCGCAAATAACTTAGTAATGCGCAACTTCGGTAATTAGTGGATTCTACTTTTATGAGGCCATTACCCAGCAATGGAAGAAGATCTGCAACCTATAGTTCACATTCCCACAGGCCACACCATCTACTACAGAGCATGCTCTTCCATCTAAAGATCTAAAGACAAACTATTCCTGTGTTCTCATCTAAAGTTAAAAGCTTTGCATCATTCTTTACGACTGATGATATTAGGGTTACTCAATTATAAAACTGCACTTCTACAAATTCAAGGATAAAAACTTGCTCCAATCATGTCGAGCCATTTTCAGATCCAGGACAGATACATTAGATTTATTTTTTGTTTGTAAGTAGATTCATTAGATTTCATTAGAATGAAATTCCAATACCTCGTAAAAGCCAAGATACAGACGTATATTTCTTCATTTAAAACCCCAAGTTGAATTTAAACTCATAAATGTACTCCAAATAGAAAGCTGCCGGCCTTCCAAATCTAGACTGAATCAATTCCCAAAGATCTCAACACAGAATCAGAAACCAGAAGGTAATATACAAACTCGGAGTCGGGTTGGAAAAGAAAGAAGGGAAGGGAGAGGTTCTACAGTTACTAATAGAAAACAACAGTATCAGAGCAACCATTGGAAACATTTCATTATACAAGGGCATGATGCTTGCTGAAAACATTGATGATTTAATATCTCACACTTAGCAATTAGAACAACATGATGGGATACTACAGAAAAACTACTAAGTCTTCTGGCTACTGATCATTACGGGATTGCATATTAAAGCACGTGCACTTATCTTTCATAGCTTCAGCCTCATTTCCATACTCTTTGAATCTGTACTCTTCCTGCTTGTAGGTGGAAGGCACTTTTCCCTCACTGTAACATTGATCACACAGACTAAAATGAGACTTCATCTCCTTGAAGCGGGACCCAATAATTGGGTAGCGGCAAACTGAGCAAACATGGTGGCCATGCCGGTTCCTGTCCCCATTTTCAAGCTTCAACAGAGTGGGCATGATACCAAACCCCCAATCAGGATCATCAAACATGACAAGAAATTCTGTGTAAGACACCATTGAAGAATCCATTTCTCCATGGACTTCCAGCATCTCACTAGCCCCGTGGGAAGGAACATAAATAGCCCTTAACAATTTGATGTATCTAACAGCATCAACCTTTCTAATCTGGGAAATGCCTTCATTAACAGGACGCCACAAAAGCGCATCAAAAGCTGCACGTTTTCGTTTCTCTGGAGGACCGCTGCAAATAGGGGCAAGGGCAGCAAAAAACAAGCCCAAATCCACCCTGCCCGAGCCTGATTCATCCAGAACAGATAGTATCCTCTCGTTTATGGCTTTGACAGCTCCTTGGAAGGTCTCAGGCTTTAGAAAATTGAGTAGACGGCGGATAATTTGTTCCAAGTTAGGCTTGCGTATGGATTTTTCAGGAACGCCAGCACCAGAGTAGGAGACCGGCACATCACCGTCAACCATTTCCTTCTTTACAAGGTCTACATCGCAACGACCTAACCTTGTAATCCTCTGAAAAGCCCTAATTTGGAGAGCACTGGCCAAGTCTGGTCTCAATGTAGTCTTCTCCCCGACAGTCTTAAATTTGGAGGGTTCCACAGTGATAAATGCCCCCTCCCCATTGGCACCCCCATTAGACTTCACCTTCTTTTTCTGCAGCTGCTTCAAATGGGATATTGCATCGTGCAATTCAACCCTGTTAGTCATTTTCAAGGCTTCCTTCAAAGCTTTCTTAGCATCCTCAGTTTCCCCGGCCCCCAACAAGGAGACAGCCTTGTTGAGCTGTGCCCGCCAATGATTTGGCCAGACAGCCAAAACCCTTGTATACATCTCCGAAGCTCTCTGAAACCTACCCAAGTCCATATAAAGCCCACCCAAATTGTACAAAGCATCCACATGATCAGGTTTCAAATCAATAGCCTTCTGAAACACCTCAATGGCCCTCTCATCCTCACTCGTGGCATGCAAAGCTGACGCCAAATCACAATGCGCGTCAGCATAATCCGGTTTCATAAATATAGCCTCTTCTAAGGCCTTCACGGCCGCCCTATACTCCCCTACACCAAACAAAGCACTACCCAGAAGTTTCAAAGCTCTAAAATGCGTCGGGCAAAGAATTGCAGCTTCCCTATAATACTCGCAAGCACTTAGAACCATACCTTCACCTTCCAGCGCAATCCCAAGGTTCACATAAATCTGCGGAAGCAAATAACCCCACTGGTTCCCACCCGACTCGGCCGCTTCCAACGCCAACAAGAACTCCTCCTTGGCCTCCTTATACTTGCCAAGTACGTAATAGCAGTTCCCAGTTCTGAAATGCGGCTTCACGTCCACAGGTTCCAACTCGCAAGCCCTCTTGAAACTCACTAAAGCCTCCTTAAACAACTGGTGCTCATATAAAACCCGACCGATCGCCATATGCCCGTCAAACGCCTCCTCTCTCGATCTTGCCCCGTCGGCTCGGCTTCTCAAAACCCCCAATTCCTTCACGAAAGCCGCGTAGTCATGCCCATATTCTTCCCACGACACCCTTTTGTCTGATATCTCTGTCGACGGCCCCAACTCCCTCGACCATCCTGCGTCCGAGTACGCATCGAAATTGTCTCCTTTCAATTTCCCATCTTTCGCTTGCTTCGCCTTCAATCTCTTGATCAGAATCTCCAAATCGTCCACGATATTCCAAGTGTCGTCGAAGACGATGCCGTGGTTGGGCGAGACAGCCCACGCTGCCGTTCTCTGCTTCTTCCGGGATTCTACTAAGCGCTCATCCGCTATCGAAGAAGACGACGCTTCAGAAATTCCCTTAATATTCTCATCCAAATTGAGCACGAGCTCCAGCGCATCGAAGTCGCGGTCCACGTCCCCGGCGCCGTCGTCGTAAGTCCGCAACAGCCCCTCGTATGTCAAACCCTTCTCGCCGTCGATGAACTCGCCGTAGGTCCGGAACACCTCGTCGAGAATGGCGTTGATTTGCTCGTCGCTGAACTTGACCCTAGGGTTCACGGCAACGACTAGAGCCGCCATTTCATCTCTGTTGAGCCCTCCGTCCCGGTTCACATCGAATTGCTGGAAAATCCTCTTCACCTTCTCTGATCTGCTACCTCTCGTCGCCATTTCTCTCCTCCTCTAGGGTTTCACTTGACTTTGAGAAAGATCCTCCGCCAGATACGAGAAGATAATGACTTAATTTACACAATGCACTTTCAGTTGAAAGGTAGATATTAAAGTAACGATTTTTGGAGGCTAATTAATACACGAAGCGCTTAATTCCTCTATTGAAAGCTCATTCTGGGTTCGCGGGGGAGTGTTTTGTCCGTTCTTCTCGTTGGATCTGGAAAGATAAAAATGCTCTCTGTTTCGGTGTTTCCTTACTCTCTCCCCCCCCTCTCTCTCTTTCTCTGTCTGGCTGTGATGGTGGGTGGGTGTGGTGCCAGCCTCACCATACTCGATAAAGCAATGTCGTTTTACTTTTTGATGTTCCTATTGTTTAATCTGGTTTGGAGAGGAAGGTAGGCCCTGACGCCCTGGTGACTTGGACACATGTTGTTGGATGGCAGCTGGCTAATGGCTTGTATTTCGAAAACAGACGTGGTTAGTATTGTTACAGGTTGTTCCTAAGTTGCGTCAGAAAGAATATAACGGTTCAAATTTCATTTTAGAAGTTAGATGCAATACATCTAAAAAACGAATTTGTAACATTTTTTTTTCAAAAATGTCAAACACTTTATGTTGTGCCAGCTGGCTTAGTAGGGTACCTTTGGGCTTTTGTCTAAAAAAAACCCTACCAGAAGTCTCTTTATCAAAAACGAATCATATGTTTCAACCGTCAAATAATATTGGACCGTTAGTTTGCTTATGATGAAAGTATTTTGACACTTTAGGCTCCGTGATTCAGGACTGAATTGGTTTGGAGTTACATGTTAAATAGGTCCATTTCAAAAGATGTGTCGGATTTATTTTTTTCTCATTATTTGAAAAAATAATTTTGATGAGTAACCATTTTACATATTCTATATACTATTATACTTTACATTTTAACTTATCAAATTTAATGCATTACATCTCAATGCAGTACAAGAATCACACTTAGCATTTAATGTTACAATTCAATCACTGAATTTTACATTTTGTGTCTCAAATTATAATTTAATCGTTAAGATTTTGACTAGTGTCCTGATTTATATTTATTTGAATATCAATACATGGTACAAATGGTAAAGCAAATGATAGCTTTGTGTATTACATATCAAACTTAATTTGAAGTGTAAATTATAAAAAGGTCTATGTGGTATGACTTTCAATAAAACAGTCCCTGTGGTATAGTTTTGAAACAAATTAATCCCTGTGTTCGATTATGCTCGCGCTTTTTATGATTATATTTGAAAAAGCTCCCCCAAGCACCAACATCCGTTGTAGTCTAGTTGGTTAGGATACTCGGCTCTCACCCGAGAGACCCGGGTTCAAGTCCCGGCAACGGAAAATAAATTTTTTGCACCCCTTTTTTGGATAGAGGGCCCACCGGCCCAGCTGCTTTAATTTGGGTCAGGTCCCACTTATACATTGGAGATTGTTTTTAATGCCTATAGGCTAAGGGGATTGTAAAGAAGGCCCAAATGCGCCACAAATGCATTTGCTTGCAATTTTATTCCCAATCCCACACTAGTAAACCACCGCCGCCTCCTACTTACATACATGCAAGAAGCATGAGTGTCATCCACCGGGCATGTAAAGGAGTTTAATTTAAACACGCGTCTTAGTTTATACATTAAAATTGGAAACTCCGATTATCGTTAACAATATAAATATACTAATCAGGAAAAGTAGTTGAATTAGTTGCTAAACGCTTTCTAAGAGGTTTATTTTTCTTAAAAAAAAAAAGCTGAATGAAGAGGACAAGGGTAGATATGCAGCCGCCAACCCAAACTCTGAGGTTGGTTGTGCGCGTGTTATGCATGGTGATGGCTATTATGATGCCCATGGTAGCAATGTCATCGTTCCCATTGTCGCCGTCATCACCAGCACCATCAGCCGAGTCTGTTCTTTTTCATCCTCTACAAGAGCAGGTGCAGAGAGGCGAGGACCAATACCATGCTCAACCGGGGATTCTGCAGGAAGACTATGGCATTTGGAATCCTACGCCTTACGACGGTGGAGGTGGTGCCGCTCCCATTCCACATTGAGAGGAAGAAGTTTACCTAAGAACTTTATCAGATTACGTTTCGCAGCCCAAGAAGACTAAATGTTATTATTTGCTCTCTAGTAGTAATGCAGAACTCGTAATACTTTTTTCACCATGTATTCTCTGTGAGTTGCTTATTGCTGATATCTACTCTCTTTAGTTTAACAGCTATGATTGGGCAGCTACAAGTCTTTCTCCAGTCTGGTATGTTCGTATCATTCGACCACCTAATAACCCCTTCCACCTGTACTCTTTCTTCTTCTTCTTCTTCTTCTTTCTTGGTAACTGTGGATATCATTTCACCAATGAGGTGAGGACATGGGTGCTGAAGACACAAGCCACTAGGGCCACCCGTACTCTCTCAACAATGTCGTTAAACTCGCTTCATCACCAATCTAGGGACAGGTAAACAGCACCAGGAGTAAAGCCCCTCCTCATCCTTCCTAAATTTACCCAAGGGAGTTCCACAATCAAGGACATTTTGACAGGGCAGGACCCCATGGGATAGGAAGGGAAAAAAGACCACGCTCCGTAGCCTGCAGAACGGGGCAAGGCAGGCAACAATGCGTCCCAATATCGACCAAAGATTGCCATATTCCCTTTTTTAAAGCAAAGATAAATAACTGATATAGATAAGCTAAATTTCACTGTATAAGCAAATTATGAATGCTTCAACCAGAAATAGGCATTGTACTAGGAAAATCCATTCACCCTCAATCACAAGGAAAAAAAAACACAACAAAACATACTGAACTTATAAACGACCTATGTGACAATTTCGTGACAACCAACCGACTAGCTGGATCATACAACCACTTCTCCTGTTGAACATGTCTTGCAGATAACAACTTCTCCTGTTGAACTTGTCTGCAGATAACAGCAACTACTTCGGCTATCATTGCAATGCAGAACAAAGTCCCAAAAGGAACACCAGAGTGCCTTAGGCAACAATCTTGAATGATTTTCCCTATTTGACAAAACAGAGTTGTTAGACCACAGGCTTGAGAACAACTGAAAAAAAGGATGCCTGAATGTCCCAGGGCAATTGCAGGACTTCGTTAAAATTTTAGGAATATTTGAGATGGGGCTATTATCCAGTTCATGGCCCTGAAAGAGGAAATAAATGAAAGCGCGAGAAAACTATCTCCAAATTATCTATTCGAAGTCACAAAAATTCTCTATATAATGGGAAAGATATAGAGTCAATTTGGCATAAGAAGAATATGCATCACAAATTTCTTTCAAGTTCTTTCCACTTTCAGTGCTTAACTAAACAAGTATGAGCATATTGTCTACTACCAAATCCTCAACTTCAGAAATAATGCTTATGCCATTTACATTGGTGAAGTTGGTGTGCAGTCTAATGTGTCTGTTTCTTTAAGGAGGGATTACAGGTTGAGTAGAGAACTAAGAATCTCCATTTGCTACACTAAATCGTTGAATGAAGGCTACACCAGTATAGGTGGCTTTTCTAGGCCCATCTAGTTGTTCTTTTCGTCTTCTGTCATTATATTTTTCTATTCTCCCTCTTCGAGAGATCTCTTCCCCAACTTCTACATCTCTTTTCTTTGTATTTAGATAATATATGAAAGCTCAAAGAATCTAAACTAACATGCATCTAGATTCCTAGGGAATAAATAGATTCCAACCAAGCAAAAATATGATACAAAGCTTACCGCATTTACATAAGGTGAATAGAAGATGGGCCGGCAATGGCAGCAACTTTCTGAGCACGCTGTGCTTCACCCCTATACAGTTCCTTCATTTCTTTTTTCGCACGCCGGGCTTCACGCCTTTCCTCCTTTACAGCAGCCTGCAATCAGAAAAACCTAAAGTTGTTATCAAAAACAAAAGTAGAGTAGACCAAAGAAACAACGAAATCCAACACAATCTCTTAAAGGATCAAATCCTTAAGCTAGTAACTCCTCTGATGACTAACGCCAAAGTTATTTCCTTCGGAATCATCCTTACTAATGGCAGTCAACAAACAGGCTACAGGACTATATCCTGGTCTTCTCCGGTTCTCCCAGTTGATAATGACAGGAAAATTCCAAGGTCGAAGGCACTGACTATCCAAGAAATGGAATAAGCAGAGAAAAGAAGCAAGGAAATACCTTCCGTTCTTTCCTCTCCTCCTTTGATTCCTGACCATGCTGTTTCCTCTTCTGATGCTCAGCTTTATTACTGCCCACATCTTTCACCTTTTCTGCAACAGGTTTTCTACTATGGGGTAGAAATTCCACAGGAAGCTTCTCTTTCCCTCGAAGCGATATTAACGGACTTGTGGCATTAAAGGCTCCGGATACCTTCTTTTTCCAAGCTATTTCAGGAGCCCCAATCTTACCAGGGTGGTTATCAAGATTTGAATATGTGGATACTATGGTCTCACAATCCCACACTTCTGATTCATCACTGCTTTCTTCGACAAAAACCACATGTTTTTCCGCACTTTCATCTTCATTTTCATACAACTCAGCATATTCCACACAGCGGCGAATCACATCAGTAGCAGAGTCTAATAGCTCCTTGCTCTTTGGTCCCTCATTATCATGCAATAAATCTGCAGGAACCTTATACTTGTCATCAAGTTCCAAGTCATCGACCACATGGTCACCTAGGGCATGTTTGAGCTTCTCTGCAAGGAATTCATCTTCTTCAGCTGCGTAACCAAAATCATCATTATCATCATCCTCAGTGCCATATTCTTGACATTCAAGCTGGAAAAGGTAAACAAGGGTGAGAAAGAAGAAATTTGATGTGGCAAGAAAAGGCCATGAAATGAAGCCAGATTGCGATCGGCCCAATGATAGAATTTAAAGGATAAAAAATTCCTTGAAGTTTGTAACCAAAAGTGGTAGCAACCAACTTAATAAGACAATAAAGAGGCTGCATAAGCAAGCACAACAAAAACTGCGGTAGACCAGACGAAAGCTGTCTTGAGGGCTCCTAAAATTCCCTTATACTAGTAGTATGAGACCAGGTAGAAAAAGGAAACCAATGACCCACTGATAGCAAATGGTTTTGCAGCCAACACGGTATAAGATGGGAAATCAAGAGCATGCCAGGAAGAAGGGGAATGATTTCTGCAATCAACAACTATGCACAAGAAGTAGTACTCAAAACAATGCGCTATAGTAGAGCACCTTAAAAAAGGTCGTATTGATGCGGTTGTCCTACTAAGGAACAGAGCTTCCATTTCCAGAAACAATCCTTTATTTCCTAGGTGCTTTAGCAGTACAACATTTTTGCCACTAATATTACTCAACAGAATCAAGCATGCACGATCACTTTTACAATTTAACTACTTCACCAAAAACACTTAAAAAGAAAACTTGAACTTTAGAGTAGTTCATGAGGGAAGTTATCTATCTAGACATGCCCAAAGGAGCTAACCAAATACAGATTTGTAACAATATGATTAGAGGCACTTCCAACGCATACACAATTTTAAAACGATAGGAAAAAAAAGGGATTAGACAACAGAGCAGAATTGAATTTAAACAGCTGCTTAATTGGGAAACTTAGATGGACTATTTTTTCTAGAGCTACACTGAACAGCTTCTCACTCGGAGGTTAAGCTCTAACCACACAATGATACCATTCAACCAAAGAACATAATGGAACATATGAGACATTCAACATTTCATCATTATCAGATTACGCACGCATACTCTTGAAAAACAAACGAAGCGAGGAAAATTAAAGACTGCAGTAGGGCAAGGAGGCTAAAAAGAAAACGAAACTTACTAAATCAAATTGCTCATCCAGAAGGCGACGAACTCGTGGCTTCTCATCAACGCTGTCATCTCCTCTTTCCACCAGATGATTTTCGATTCCATTCTGCAAGACAAGGCCATCCACAGTTTGTTGTCGGTCACAATAAACTTCTTTGTCCACCTCTTTTCTAATTACGCCAAACTCCTCAACCATATTCAACCTCTTATCCACCTCTTCATCCTTATCCTCTTCGTCAGGAAGGTTTGCCCGAACAACGAAATCCTCTTCCAAGTCCTCAACATCGGAACCAAACCAAGACAAATCGCTGTCATCAAGAAGCGCCGCGACATCAGGATCAACCACTTTCTGAACCCTCACACCAACAGTCTTCGATGCTACACTAAAAATGGAACTTCCATTGGCATCTCTGTCCTCTTCAGAAATCCGTACCCTCGAAGCATCATATGCCTAAGGGAAAAACCACAATGCAACTGTTTTTCAATCCCAATAAACAATCAAATCCCAGTTTCAAACAAACTGACACCAGGCGAAATTACTAATCTATATTCCAAGATATTTTTTCAAAAACCCAACAGGGAAGAAAGAAATCAAAAGCAAAAGCAAAACCAACCTTTACGTCACGCGGAAGCTGATCAAACCTCGCCTTCGGATTCTGATAGAAGGCAGAACCGGCGCCAGCGTTCTTAATCTCCCTCAAATGAAGCAGATAATTGTAACCATCGTCCGGATACCCCAGCTCCAAAATCTCTTTCCTCACATTTTCAGGCAACGCCTTCCCCGAATGAGCCGAGTTTCTAAAAAACCTATCGCCCTCTCCCACGTCATCATCGATTTCTTCGGGAGCATCGGCGAATATCGAATCGGGATCGTCGTCGGAGGGGCCGGAACGGGAGACGCCGGCAGAGTTTCCGTTGGCAAAGAAGGGGACTTGGTTGTTGTCTACACGTACAAAGACTCGATCACCACCTGGGGTGTCGTTGTAATCGGGATCCGACGAGTCACGGGCGAGTAATTGGAAAGTTGCAGAGTTCTTCTTGTCGATGAATTTCTTCTTTTTCCCCATTGCAGTAATTAGAAAGCGCTTTGAAGATGTAGGAGTTGCAGAGTCAGTGCTAGTGAAGCAGAACAGAGATTTTCAAAAACCGTAAACCAGTTCTTTTCAAGGAGTATAAACCCTAGGATGGTCGAGACTCTGGATTTTGTGAACACGGACCACGGTGCACCCAGTGGCGGAACCAGAACTCAAGTGAAGGGGGTCCAAATTCTTAAGGCAAAATGACATCTTAAAAAAATTTCATACTTAATACAGAAAATGTCTTATAGATAGAATATAAAAAAATTAAAGATAAAAATATTAAAAATATTGAAATACATGTATTGTACTATGTACTGTCACTATGAGGTTACCTTCCAATATCAACCAACAATCTAGTGGAGCATTTTGTAAATTTCTAATAGGATTTAGGATATAAATTACCTGAATGAGCCAGCAACCAAGCAAAATTATAGCTTCAAAATTAACCTGAAAAAACAATTCAGCAAATTTGAGTTGTTCACCTGTTACTTATTTACAAATTTTTGAGAGTTTGTAGAAAAGTAAGGAGCTATAAGATAAAAAAAATCGAATGAATTTTAAATATAAAAGTAATAGAGTTTCTTATTAAAGAGAGATAAAATTAGATGGAATTTTGTAATAAAAAAGTAAAGAAATAAAATATTTATATATTTTTTTAAAAAAAATGTATTAAAATTGGTATCCAAAGATGTTGGAATTTATATGAAAAATGCATATATATATATATATATATATATATATATATATATATATATATATATATAATATTTTTATAAAACTAAGGGGTGGCAGCTGCCCATGCTTGCCACCCCCTCGCTCCGCCTCTGGGTGCACCTGGGTGTTCTGACTCTTCTCATCCCCCTTGTCCTTAGTGCATTAACAACAATTTTCCAATGTACAAGTGGGGGTAAGACCCAAATTAAAGCAGTTGGGCTGATGGGCCCCTGTATCGGAAAAAATCGTGCAAAACTCAGATTTCCGTTGCCGGGACTCGAACCCTAGGATGGTCGAGACTCTGGATTTTGTGATGTTTGACTTGACTCCAAATGGGTGCTGGGTGACACGGACCACGGTGCACCTGGGTCTTCTGACTCTTCTCATCCCCATAGTCCTTAGTGCATTAACAACAATTTCCAATGTACAGGTGGGGTGAGACCCAAATTAAAGCAGTTGGGCTGATGGGCCTCCTATATCGGAAAAAATCGTGCAAAACTCAGATTTCCGTTGCCGGGACTCGAACCCGGGTCTCTCGGGTGAGAGCCGAGTATCCTGACCAACTAGACTACAACGGATTTTGTTGATAGGGTGGAACTTTTTTAATTAAATTATATATATATAAATAATAATTTAAATTCCCATCTAACTAAGCTCACGGCCACATTTGTTTGCTCTGCCCAAAATAAAAAACAAACAAATGAGTTAACTTCTCTGTATTATGATGCTATGGACTGTAGATGAATTTTTCATCCAAGAGGGTAGTTTCTAGCAAAGCTAGTGATATTAATTACACCTGACCTTGTAACACAGTGAACAAAGTCATCCAGAAGTTGCCAAATGCTCTCAGTCATGCTGGGATGATAAGATGTGCTTGCCATGAGAGAAAGCACAGTGTAATGGCAGTTTTTCCCAATTACTTTTCAAACACATCAGTAAACTCTCTGATTTTAGGCTAACTTGCAGTGTGAAATATTAGTTTTTAGCGATAATTGATGAGTCTTCCTCTCAGTTCAAGCCAAGTTAACTCATTCCTATTCAATCAAAGCTGGGAAGCTGCTTGCTGAAGTGTTGTTGATAGGATTGCATGCAAGAGAATGGATCTTGTGTAAATTAATCGACATGTAAATTGATTATTGTGATTTTTAAAGAAATAAATACAGTATTTTAAGACTGACTACGACACTTAATGAAGTGATGTATTACCGTGGGATGAGAGGTGATTAATTAATTTCGCCCAAAAAAAAATTACCAACCTCGCAGTTTGGTGGCAGAACTAGATGAATTCCCCCACTTTTGTAAAAGTGATTTACAAGAGATGCCCTCAGTTAATGCAGCATTTGCTTCACTGCTAATGTTCTCCCCTACGGCCTTTCACGTGAACAGTTTACTTTCAAGGATTAGCTGGTATTCAGCCTGTTGATGTACCCGGGATTGAAAATGTAAATTCCCGGCTCCCTAACCTGTTCATCTGGAATTGGAACTCGTGCTTCTATTGTTTTTTCAATACCTACGATTCTTGCACTGGCTTTGCAGGTTGATAGAACAGAAATCCTAGATTAAGGACACTCTTCGTATATCTGGAAGACAAAACAAATATTGGAGCAGCTTGAACTATAATATTATTACTATCCCACTTTCAGCAGCACACATACCCAATCCCAGGAGGAGACGGCTTTTAATCTAGTTCTGACTTGTTTGTTTTGTTTTTACGTTTCTGAGTTTTATCTCCCTTTCGTTTCTCTGTTTTCCTTCCTCGATATGTAACTTTTTGTCTCTCTCCTATAAACAAGTTTCTAGGCCAAATCTCACAAAAACATTACATGTTGCCTGTTACTTCGCAGTTATCTATCAACCTGCTTTTAGTACTCGTTACATGTGGAACTAGACGTACGCAGGAATAATTCAAGGAAACGGCGCGGCCTTGGATGCCAAGGTCGATTACTCGAACCTAGGTGATGTTCGTTTTGAAGGTTTTTGTAGGATTTGGAGAATTTTGTGAATTTTTAAGTGATGATAAAATTGTATTGGTGTTTGTGTAAAAGTTGTTGAGGTGTAAAAAAGTAATGATGATGTTTAAAGTTGTTTGTTTTATATTTTAAATTTATTTATTTTTTATTAAAAATAGAATATTTAAAAGATATTTTTAAAAAATAAAATAAAATAAAATAAACACTAAAAGACAAAAAAACAATTAATGACGCCGGAGACAAGCGGGGGACATGGGGCAGGGGACTGCAGGGGAGAGGGAGGAGAATTCTCCTTTTCGTTTGCTTTTTAGCCTAACATAGTGTTTAGAGTATTCAAATCCTCATTTTTTTTTTATGAAACCGAACATTGCCCTCATTTTTTTTTATGAAACCGAACATTGCCCTAAACTACGTACAAAAGGCTATAATATAGAGCTTCACGTCATGACATCGTCTTTTTTAATTGCCTAGAATTACTTTTGGTGATCTCTCTCTTGCCTTGATATAAAGAGACAAACTGACATGAAAAAATTGCTGTAGAGCCGGAACGAGCTTTCTGAATCCTTAATGCATACCACTTTGCCAAGGGAGCTTACTTTTCTTGGGTTGTATTTGAGTATTAAAATTTTTGAGAGGTTAAAATTTTAGGGTATTAGATTTGGGAAAAAATGAAAAATAGATAATTTTTAATATTTATTATAGTAAAAAGTAATGATGTAATGTAGATAGAGAGATTAAATTGTAATTTTTTATTGTGTTAAAATTTTAAGAATGATAAAATTTTAAGTAACAAACGTAGCATCGTCAGTTTGTACAAATGTTCCTGCGCAGTCCTCCACTTGTTCATATTCGTTGGCTCTTTCGTTTCATTCTGGCATTTTTCTTTTTTGACAAGATTGATCCTAAGACGTACCTAAACCTTCACCTTCTATATATATGCGCGCGCGTGTTTGGATATATGGCGCGAAATACCGACTGTACATATTGCTTACAGCATACTCGCCGCAATTAGAAATGTCCATCCACTAGGAAGAGTTGGGTGCATGATAGCAAAAATGGCCCCAGCATTTGTTTATGCTTGCTTGCTGTAACATTCCTTCCTCTATTCGCAGACTTCAGGGCCAAGCAAGAGACATCCGGCCGACGTAGTAGTACTAACAAACACAGAGCGGGGCACACCTAGTTATAGTGTGGCACTGATCATGATACAGTGGCTGTCCTGCACTGCAGTTGCTTCCTTACGTGGCCAATTGAAGTACCTACGTTAAAAGCAACGCTTAATGGTCGCAAACTTATTGTTGTATTGCCTATTAGTGATATATACGAGCAAGCTTTTCTTTAGATCAGATGGTCGTTGTTACTGTGGGGCATGCATACGGTGATCTCAAAATTTATGATATCACCACCAAATGGGTTTAGCATGATAGAGAAGTCTTAACAATTTTGGACACTGCATATATGCGCTTTACGCTTCCCGTTATAATTGATTAGAGATTTTCTTTCAAAAGACTGGCCAATGCCCAATTATTGGTCTTGGGTTACTTTAGAGTTCACTGTTTAAGGACCATGTTTTAAGTTCGAGGCTTGAGGAAGGCATTCTAGTAACTATATATTGTCATTTGTCAGGTCATATTAATGTTTATCAATGTAAGTAAAAAAAGGTATTGATAATTTTTAAAATTGTTGTTTGTAAATTACTTTTATTAGAATGCTTATAGAAAATAAAAACATGTTCCGTTTGTAAATTTGTTGAATTTAAGTGTATCGTATAATACTTATCGAAACCAACGTACTCTGAAACTTATAAAATTATCACGTCGCTCAAGAACCGATCGGTTTCCCGCACATCTTCAACCAAAAACAAAACAAAACAAAAGAGAAACTTCGACCTAGGCAAACCCAGGATGAACAACACTAGGTGGTCCCTTGGACCATCCCCGGGAAGAAACTTGTCGAGTATAGCTGAGACAAAGCCAGAGAGGATGCGTGCGCGTGCCATATTAGTGGGCGAGGATTGTTGCGCGGCTTGCGCCCACGGAGTTCACAGTTCAGAATGAACTAAACTAGCTTGAGGCTTCCTTCGGCGTGCGTCAATCACTGCAATTGCAGGTGGGGCCAGAGTGAAAAGCAAGGCATATCATTCTTCTGTTCTCTTAAAAGAGCACGTACGATTGTTTTGGTCTTCTTGCAGATCTGATCAACCGGGCAAAATGTCTAGCTGGCCTAAGAACTTATATATAGTGAAGCACGTACGCACTTGTACGTGTCATATTTGAACGTACGCGATTTCTATGGACGCAATAAGATTTTCATGGCTTGTCATGTTTGTTGTCATTGGTATTGGTGGGTTGAAAGGTGATGAAATAGGAAACGGGACAGCACATTCTCAGAGCAATACTTCTGAGAGAACGGATTCCCTCCGAAGGGAATCCGTCCGGATGCCCGAATGGAGGCAATCCAGCCCTCCATTCGGGCATCCAAGGGCCACCAACCAGGTGGAGTGTGGGTCCCGCCCGGGACCCACACCCTGCCCGAACAGGGCTGCCCTGGTTGGTGGCCCTTGGATGCCCGAATGGAGGGCTGGATTGCCTCCATTCGGGCATCCGGAGGGATTCCCCTTCGGAGGGAATCCCTCCTCATACTTCTGATTCTCTGATTCCTCCTAAGCTTCTCAAAGTAAATGAAGATGGAGGACGAAGAAATAAAACGTACACCGAAGTCGTGATTGACAACATGAATAGGCATACTGGCCAAGATTATAGAGGTGCAGGAGGTGGTGGAGGAGGAGGAGGTGGAGGCTACGGATGGGGATGGGGCGGAGGCGGAGGCGGAGGTGGAGGAGGTGGTGGTGGAGGGGGTGGTTGGTACAAATGGGGATGTGGAGGACAGCCGAAAAAAGGTAGAGGAAAGGGAAAAGGACCAGGTAGTGTTGGAGGTATCAACAACAAACACGCATACAGGAAAAGAGTTTTCAGCAAGGATGATTATAAGCTGGGAGAGTTTGCTCAATGCATGGCTAAAGGCCGGTGTAGAGGCATGAGACTGGATTGCCCTCTTCACTGTGGTGGACCTTGCTTTTACGACTGCCAGCATATGTGCAAGGCTCACTGTCGACGTTCCTGATGCGCTATTTCTCGCAGTGGTTTTCTTCAAAGTATTGCTAGAAGTAGGCAATGGAATTGTTTTCCATTCCAAGATCGACGTTACTTCAGATTATTTTGGATTTTAGATTCCAGTTGCGTGTTGAAACTTGGACGGTACGTTTGTTTGTATGGTGTCAACTTTGGGTTTGCCCTGCTCACAAAAAAGAAAAAAAAATGCTCTCTGGGTTTGCTTTGTATTGGTTATATCTTTAGGGAAGTGTTGTTAATTTTCATATTTGTAGCATCTTTGCTTCTGAAGTGAGAGATTGTTGAACTCGAAAGTAATTAAGCGAATCGGCGGGAAGATTAGAACTTAATTTAGTAGTTGCGTGGTCGTCATGGTATGTGAAAATTTATGATGAATTTCTTCACGCTTCAACCTACTTTTGCTGAAGAGCTTTACTCATGTTCCCTTTCTTTATTCAGCATAGGACATGTTTGTTTGCCCAAAATTTTCAACAAAACAAATATACTTCAAAATTTTCAACTTTTACACATACACTTCAAACTTTTAACAAATCTCAATAAACTTTAACATTCAAAAGATTCCCAAAATTTTAGAAATATTCTCCAAAATTTCGGTAAACAAACATATTCATATTCTCAACGAAAATTGGGTTCCCGATCATATATAAGAAAACAAAATAAGTAAAATTCCAAAAAAATATGTAGAATTAACAAAAATAAGAAAGAAAATGGGCAGTGAAATTAGACTTATTCCACCATTAGTCTTTTGGTTCAAATTGGTGTTTCTTTACCCAAAAATACTACATACATGGTCTATAACATTCTACTACACTCCAAAGTCCTGACGCTCACACGCAAGCTGTGCATTAGGGTTTTCCAAGTCCTGTCACCTGTGTTAACACTGTAATATCGGCATCACTTCCCGACAAGGGGGATAGGGGGGTCATGCCTCCATCCTCTAAAAATGATTACGTACCTTAGGAGAACTCACCTCTAAAAAGTTAGCTCAATGAGAAAGGAAGCTCAAGACATATAAATATCACATTAACATATATGAGATCGGATCTATACTTTCCAAATAATCTATAACACAGGATCAGGTTGTTGCGGCCCCCAGATTCCAAAACTACTATAAGGGTACGAAGTATCCGTGTTGCTCTCAACACGACCAGCATCCTGCAGAAACAGCAATACATCGTCATCACTCTACTATCCACAAAGATGATGAGGAATGTTATATTTTAGATTCAAGAAATAACTAAATCTGCCAACAGATGACACAAATTTTTAGCAAAGTGGGCAATGCGACCTTAAAGAAGCCGAAGGGATCGAGCGGCAGTTGAATCAAGAAAGTACTCAATATGCCTGACAGAAAAATTCTCTATTGAGTTCTCATGATATTCTCACCGTCTCACGCATACGGTAAGTTGGCTTTTGCTCTGCTACATTACATTTCTCCGAAGGGTTATAATGTCAAAACCGAAAACTTTCTCATTTGCTCGTGGATCTGAAAGAAAACTTTGAAACAATCCACTTTGAAAATTTTGGTTTAGATCCGAAAACAAAAATTTTGTGGACAAAATGGAAAACTTTGAACTAACATCTTTTCAAAAGAAAAATCATTACGAGCTAGTAGCCACCAGAAATTTACTACATAATAATCTAAGTTGTAATCCAACTAAGACCAGTTTCCTATGGTTAACCCTAAAGGTTTTGAGCTTCTTCTTCTTATGACATGTGAACTCTTATTAATATTTCAAAATTTTCTCAAGACTTTGTGTGGGGCCAACTCATTGTTTTTAGCTCTTCATCATGTCCTTATTCTTTCAAACTTTGAAAGACTCTTTAATATGTTGAGCACTTTGACTAAATTTAAAATACAACTCAATTTGAATTTAAAATTTGACGAAATCTTGTCAACATTCAAACCACTCACACACTTGATAATGTAATTTGTGGGTAGATATTTTTACCGTTGGGATCGGGTCCATATGCATGCTTCGATTTTGGGTCGGGTTATAAAATAAAACACCAAAAAGGGAGTAAAACTGTGTCATTTCGTTGAGAACATAAAGAAAGAAAATTAAAAAAAAAAATCATGTTCGAGACGCAAACTCGATATTCTTGCATGAACATGTTTCAAAACTCAACCTCAAACCAATGTAACTTTCCGTTTGGGTTGAGCTAGGTCGGTTCTAGTCGGTGAATTTTTGCTCATCTCTAAAATTGATAGTTGAGGCAAGTCAGGAAAGAATATTCACTAATTTTAAAAAGCAAGTCACTTTTAGTAAACTAAAAGGCCTTGTTTAGAATGCGGGTTGGACTTAAGTTTGTGGTCTTAAAACTTGACTTGGGAATCGATTACGAAAACTATGTTTGGGAAGGTCTCAGAATTGAAACTCATACTGAGGACCTGGACTCAACATTCCACGTGTTGCCTTCCAACTCATTGCTATTGTTGAAAGTTCAGTTGGGCCCCAACAAAAACAGCACGTTACTTGTCAATGCCTGACTTATTGGCAGCTTTGTCTTCCACATAGTCAAATTTGCTTCTTTCATTTATCGATTTCTGAAGTGAAAAAAAAATGAAATTGGACACACTTGCATCCCACCCTCCTTCTCCACTACGACGACTTGGGCACCAGGCAGAGATGCAAGAAGCTTCTTCCACTTTCCATTTTCGCGCCCAAATCGCAACTGTCAAATTAGTATCCAATTTCTAGCTTCACTATGTTCATCCTATTTAATTCTAACTGCCATTCTCCAATCTTCATACCTCTCATTGTCGCCATGGTTTCATCTCTAGGAAGCATTGAATCTATGAGCGTTAGTTGCAATCTTACAAAAAATCGTTACATTTTTTTAGCTAAGAAATCAGCTGAATATGCTTAGTCTGAATCTGCCTTCCAAACAACCTCAACTGTGTTTTACGTTTGATCGAATTAAATTTCGATTTGTTGTATTTTATAAGGCACTCCAAATAGTCGAAAATATAAAAAATATCTTATATCAAATAAAATGTGGCAAATCAAAAGCCTCAGACGAAATGGATTTACGTATCTTTGTTAATTACAATATTCTGAGACTGCCACTTGCCTCACTTGTTAGAAATAAAAAATTTTATACTTGATAAGTGAGACATCCATTAGGGGCATACCCAAATGGATTAATTGTGTTAACTCACTTATCAAGTATAAAATTTTTATTTCTAACATGGTATCGGAGCAAGGTTTTTTGCTTTAGTACGGTTACCTCCTGACAACCATTCGGCTTAGTACCGGCTTTCTCCCGGCTTAGTACCAGCGACCACCCGGCTCAGTACCGGCAACTTTCCTGGCTCAGTACCGGCAACCTCCCGGCTCAGTACCGGCAATCTTTGTAATTATTTTTTTTGTAATTTTTTTCCTGTAATTATTTTTGTAACTTAAAACTCAAGGTTTGTCGGTTTGTTCACCTTGAGTTTGCGGGGGAGTGTTAAAATGTGGTGTAGTCCTACATTGCTTAGCAATGTGGGGTGTTGGAAGTTTTTTGGCTTATAAATAAGCCACCCTTGTGATCTTTTAATTTCATAAATGAGATATAATAAATTTAATTGGGTTTCCTCCATTGGATATTTCATTTATCTAAAGTAAAATTTTTTTTATTTCTAACCTCGCTTGATCAAAGAGTTCCCACTTGCGTCTTTGAGTCCTCAAGTAATTAACAAAAACAGATCAAAATCAAATCTAATTAAGGGGGGCCGGGAAAACAGCAAGTCCATGCGACTTACATAGATCTTTCTTGTTCTGTTGTTCATAAACTAAAAGAAGCTGAATGAGATCACAAGTCGATTAAGAAATAATGCCAAATTTATAATATAAATACTATGATTAGTTCTAGATCAATTTCAAATCACCTGTTTGGTGTTAAACTGTCACTGAGAGCGATATTAGTTTGGTCTGAATTTCTAATAAATCCTTCAGTTCGTTAGAATGGTTGTTATGACGTGCAGCCCTTAGCATGCAAGCTGAACACTGAAAAGATCACAGATCAATATTCATTTGCACAAACAAGATGGTAGTTGAAATGCTTAGAAAAAAGAAAGAGAGATGGTAGTTGAAAAAGTTTGCGTGTGGATTGTCGATGAAGAAGTAATGAACTTTCAGGGTTCGGTGAACACATGCGCGCGCGGCCTCTGTTCTTATATTGGACCCTACCAGAAGTTCCATCGATCACCAGACTTTTTTCTTGAGTTGGGCATCACTCTCTCTCAACCACGTTTTCCCGTTTCCGTGATGTTTACTGCTCAGGACACATAATTGCGAAAATCTGACATCGAAACTTTCCTATTTCGGGACTCTACCAGTCAAATTGCCGCTTTTTGTTAAATGTGCTTCCGACCTCGAGCTCCATAAAGGTCTACTCAACTGTTTCCTGGCATCTCATAATTACGGTGAACTATTTCTAAGCTCTTTGGAACACTCTGATTAATGCCTGGACCTGTGCAGCTTGTCTATCATATACGGACGATGTTATTATTAGTGTTCATTATCTGCGCAACCACTATATTAATTATCATAAGCCAATTACTGACAACAAAGTGATCATGTTATGTCTAAATACCATTCTTATAATTTCAAGAGGTTAGTCTAAATGACCAGAACCTAGAATTTAAAGGTGTGCTCTCTCAGGGTTTTAAGTTTGAATTTTTCTAATGTAAAAAATTCTTTGAGACTAATGTGACTTGAGAGGAACACCGATCTAGAGTTTACCAACCCAATAGATAAATTCTACTTCGGTGGACTTACTGGACTAGACTAAAATACCAAAAATTACCTATCTATACTTTGATACGAGTTAGTGTTTATTTATAAGCTAATTCATAAACGAAACTAATTAAACTACAATGAACCTTGTTGGATCAGCATGGCCATCTCTAAGGGTGAGCATTTATTCCGGTTCCGACCATTTTCGATATTGGAATTGGATCTCATATTAGGAAAAAATTAGAACTGGAATAAAAAATTCCGATAGAAACATCGAAATTTCGGATATATATATTTTTTTAAAAAAAATAAGGGCTCAAAACGGTGTAGTTTTGAACCTTGTTTAAAAATAATAGGGTTAATGACCAAAATAGTCACTGGGTTTTATGAACTTTATCGATTTGGTCCTCGGGTTTTCAGTTCGGTCACAAAAGTCCTTAGTTTATCCTCATTTATCGATTTAGTCCTTCCGTCCAATTCTGTCTCCTCCATGCACAATCAGCTAACGGTGGGCTATGTCACCACCAATAACATCGCGACACGTGTCCAATTTAAAAACAAAAAACTAAGGTCCATGTGTAAAAAAAAAAATCGAACAGGGGAGAACCCCCCACCCCCCATTCGCCCGACGAAGGGAGCCCAGATCTGGGCTCCCCATCGCCGGCGCGGCTCCCCCGCTCAAGGATGGTCGGGAGCCACCCACCCCGGCGACAGGGAGCCCATATTTGGGCTCCCTCGCGCGGTGGGGCCCCTGCTAGAGGAAGCCCAGATCTGGGCTCCCTGTCGCCGGGGTGGGTGGCTCCCGGCCACCCATGAGCGGGGGAGCCCAGATCTAGGCTCCTTTCGTTGGGCGAAAGGGGGGTTCTCCCCTATTCGATTTTTTTTTATATACGAATATTCCACATGGACCTTAGTTTTTTGTTTTTTATAATCGAACACGTGTCGCGATGTTATTGGTGGTGACGTGACCCACCGTTAGTTGACTGTGCATGGAGGAGATGAAATTGGACGGAAGGACTAAATCGATAAATGAGGATAACCTAAGAACTTATGTGACCAAATTGAAAACCCCAAGGATCAAATCGATAAGGGCATAAAACTCAGAGACTATTTTGGTCATTAACCCAGAATAATAATAATAATAATATAGTGACCTGGGTCGACCCAGGTCACTTAAACCTAAGGTCCTAACGAAAAAGACCTAATTAATTCCCAACTTCTAGTCCTCACCTCGCCCCCTCTCCTAGTCTCCTGCCTCGACTCACCCGAGCCATCAGTCGTGCCCCACCCTCCCTGCCGCGCCTCCTATCTCCCTCAGTCGTGCTCAACTCCTCTCTCTCTGACGCGACTTCTCTCTCATATGCTCCCCCTCAGCAAGGTGATAAGGTCTATTTAGTATATCACCGAATCTTCCCATCAAAAATTTCATATCCTCAAATCAAATTAACAAAACCTAAAGAAGTTTAACACTAAAGAATTTAACAAAACAACATTTAAATTTGGGTACCAATGTATGATTATTTTGTCTAACCTAGGCTGCTATTTGGAAATTCGATGATAAAACGTGGGAATAAAATATTATCGTGCTTAGTTAGCTTGGTACTATGTGATTTGAAAAACCAATGCAATATGCTGGTGATTGATTTTAGTATTTTGATTGGTGATTGGTGATGCTTAGATGATTATTTTGACAAACCTAACCAACAGTTACATAGATGCATAGTTAGCTTGGTATAATAAATCATGTATTGATGTTATTGTTATTGTAATGTAGTTTATCTTGTTAATGATTATTGTGAATTGTTGATTTTCAGCATCTAAGTAACTGTTGGTTGATGCAGATTTGATATTTGAAGTGAAATATTGTGATTTTATTGTTGATTCATGATGCATGATGTTGTTTATGCTTTAGGTTGTAAACATAGCTATTTAGACTTTAGATTTACTTTTATTTTTTTGTTTATACTTAGATGATTTAGGTTGTGATCATACCTGTTAGAGTTATATAGATCGAGTCATTTTGCAATTAATTTTTGTTACTCTGTTACTCAAATGAAGTTAATGAACTGAAAATCAAATGTGTTTTAAGTCAGATGGATTCTTTTAGTTCTACACCTATTGCAAATATATGGTCTTGCCCCGGTACTGACAGTTCATCTGACCCAATTGATGAGTGTGTTAATGCTCCTCATTCTCCTAGAGATGAGGGTCCTACTAATCAGCTAGAAGAAGATCAACCTAGTAAAAAAAAGAAAAATACTCGCAAAAGTTTTGTGTGTGATCGTTTCACTAAGATTCTACCAGTTGTTAGACCTAAACACCCTGAGGCTAAGTGTCATCATTGTAAGGCCAAGATTGTGTGTCATCCTGATCACTATGGGACTTTGGGTATGCGAATTCATTTTAAACTTTGCTTGTCATATTTGAAGCAACAAAACCTATTAGACAAGTCTCAATCTAGGTTGACAATGGAAGCTTCAAAAGCAAAAGGGAATGAGTTGGAGGTTTTGAAGTTGGATAATTATATTGAAAAGTAGGTTAGGAGATGAATTGCTACATTTTTTTTATTATGGATGAGATGTCTTTTAGAACTGTGCAGAGGATGGGGTTTAGGAAAATGATTACTAGACTTGTGCCCCGCTTTAAGATGCCCTCTAGATATATGATCATGAGAGATTGTATGGAGTTGTATATAGAGGAGAAGGATACATTGAAAGATGCAATTGTGAGGGAAAGTCATAGTGTGTTTTACCAGTGATACGTGGACGTCAGTTCAAAATGTGAATTATATATGCGTGACAACCCACTTTACTGATAAGAGGAGGTATTTACAGAAGATGATTATTTACTTTCGCAATGTAACTGATCATGAAGGGGCCACTATTGGGAAAGAGATAGAAACATGTATGAATGGTTTGAGAATTGAGAAAATTCTCACAATCATGGTTGATAATATAACCTCCAACAATACTGCAATCAAAAATTGAGAAGAAGGCATACAGGACTAGTGGCACAAGTTGTTTGCAATCATGATTTTATTCATATGCGGTGTTCTACACATATTTTGAATCTTATTGTTTATGAGGGATTGAAGGAGTTGGATGATTTTGTTACAAAGATTTGAAATATTATTACAGATGTCAAATCTAGTCCTCAAAGGCTTGCTGGGTTCAACAATGTTGTGGCTGACAGAATATTGTCTGAAAACAATTTCTTGCAAATGAATGTTCTCACTCTTTGGAACTCAACCTATATTATGTTAGAAAGCGCTGAAAAATTTCAGGGGGTTTTGAGGATATGTTGGATGGAGATGAGAACTTAGTGTTGTTTTTTAATGAAAATGGTCATGGGAGAAAGGATTGGAAAAACCTACATTTGAGGATTGAGAGCACATTTGCTAGTTTGTTTAGTTTTTAGGTGTTAGCAAAAATTAAATTGCGTTTGGACACATTTACCACAGGTTCTGATATTTTGCTTCGTGACATGGCTAAACAAATGCAAAGCAAGTATGATAAGTGTTTGAGAGATTTAAGGAAGGTGAATAAACTTTTATTTATAGTTTCAGTAGTGGATCCTCTTTTTAAACTCATTGTTTTATAGTATTAGACTATCAATAACTTTGGGAGGGAGAAGGACATGAATTTTACTGCCATGGTGCGGGAAAGTCTATAAATATTATTTGAGCAGTATAGTGGTGGTCCTGGTAGAGGTAGCATAACCCAAGCAGCGCATACCAGTGGAAGTCAAAGTTCTGTGAGTGTGGATGACATGAATATTGAGCAAAACTATGAGAAGATCTTACTAATTATTGACAGTCTCAAAATTTGCTAGATAGTAAGTTTGAGGTGGATAGATACTTCATTGAAGATTTGGAACCCATGGTGTCGGGTTTTGAAATTTTAAGGGATAAACTCATAGTTAGCCCTATAAGTTTGGCCAAAAATCAAATATCTCCCTTAAGATTCAATTCGGCGATTTAAGCACCATAACTTTTGAAAATCATCAATTCTAGCCCCCGTCTAAATTAGGCGTTAAATTCGAAGGAGAATCATGCATAATGACCAAAATGCCCCTTCAAGACTAAATTTTAAAAAATAAATAAAAATATAAGAAATAAATTTAAAATAAATATATTATTGAAATAAAGTTTCAATAGTTTTATTTTAAAAATATTATTTTTTAAAAAAAAAATTATTTGTCATGAATTTTTTTTTGTAATTTTCTCTTGGAGGGACATTTTGGTCATTTTACATGATTTTTCGTCAGATATAACGCCTAATTTAGACGGGAGGCTAGAATTGATGATGTTAAAAAGTTATAGGGCTTAAATCGCCGAATTGAAACTTAAGGGGGCTATTTCATTTTTGGCCAAACTTATTGGGCTAACTATGAATATTCCCCAAATTTTATTGTGATGTAAGGTGAATTCTCAGAAATTTCAGATTCTTTCTTGTATTGTGAAAGATGTGTTGGCTATCTTAATCACTACCGTGCCATCTGAGTCTGCTTTTAGCACTTCCGGTCGAGTTTTGGATTGTTTTCGCTCTTCTTTGGCGTCTTGTACCGTGGAAGGCCTCATATGTGCTCGAATTGGTTGCATGTTTCACCTATACTTTAAAAAAATGATGTCGAGGTGGATGGTGGAAATTATCCCTTGAGTTACAGACTAGATAGAGGTACATTAGATATATATTTTATTTTGTTAATTGTTAATTGATTATTTAGTTGTCATAATAATTCTCTTATAAATATTTTGTTTTGTTTTGTTTTTGTCTTTTGTAAAGATAGAGAAGCTTGGAATGGTTGATGAACTATGAAGCTTGGAATTTTAAATTTGAATGTCCTTGTAATCTTTATCTTTTACTTGTTTTTTAAAATTTCAAAGAACATTGTAATTTTAATTTAGACTTTGCCTCTTTCATTTGGATTATTTGATAAATGTTTAGTTGTTTACTTAATTTTATTTTGTTTTGAAATTTAGTTTAGTTGTAATTTTAATTTAGAATTATTTGGTAGTGTTTATTTTATTTTGGACGACAATGTTTTATTTTGGCAGTGTTTTGAACTTTTAGAATTTGGAGTTGGACGTCTGTGCACTGTTTTATTTTGACAATTGTGTCTTCAAATTGATGTTTTATACCAGTGCTATTTGGGCCTTTTGGGTGTAATTTTGCCTCTCACACTACCTTAATTTCGGCTCACAAAACATAGAACTTAAAAGCTGCATTTTTGGGGTCCAAACCAAATCTGGGCCTTTTAGACCCAGATAAAGAATCAGAATTTTCTAATTCTGGTTCCATTCGGAATAAAAATCATGATTTTGGTGAGTACCGGAATCAGAGCTGCTCATTCCTGTTCCATCTGTTCCGGTGCCCACACTTAGTCATCTCTTATAGAGCTTTACTCACCGAAACTGGAATCACTCATTCCTGTTCCATCCGTTTCGGTGCCCACATTTAGCCATCTCTTATAGATCTTTATTAAGGGAATGTTCATTTGTAAAGATTTTGTGAATATTTATGTAGATTTGAGTTTTAAAGTTTTTGTGTAGAAATTATTGAAAAGTTTTAAAGATATTTAATTTTTTTTAAAGTTTGTAAACAATGGTAGAGAGAGATAAATTGATATAATTGTTTAGTAAAAAAATATTGAAATTAAGTAAAAAATTATAAAGAGAGAATATTTGTTATATTTTTAAAAAAAAAGTTATTAAATTTTGTGTGAAAAATTTCTAAAGATTGTGTAAAAATTATTGATGCTTGTATATAAATTTTTTAAGATTTTAGATATTCATTTTATGTATTTATTGAATCTTATTATATTCTATAATATTTTTACAAATTACCACGCCCTAAGTCAGACTGCTAAAAAAACAAAAAATTGATGCGAAAACTGGGGCCGAGATCTGGGCAGGTAAATGTTTTTGGTTTTACACATAGGAAAGGACGAAGGTGACGATTTGAGTTCCGACCTACCTACCCAAGAAAGAAGCCCCAACCTAAAGTATACTTGGAGGAGAATGGACCGAGTACTGCGATAATGAAACCCAACAAAATTTCTATTTTGCAATAAAGAATGAAAACGATGCTGCACTAGTCCCCACGACAAAATAAGGTTCTGCGCATTGGGACAAGACGAGGGCATATCCCTTATGGCTCCCGGACTTTTCTGGATCTCTTCATTCCCTAGCTATCAGATAAGTTTTCACCGCCACCGTCGTCGTGATCCTCATCAAAATGTCCACCATATACGTTTCAGTCTCTCAAATCTCAAACACAGTGAGTGGTGTACTTAGCCCGACCAAAAGTGTTAACAAGTTGGGCTCCAGTACTCACTTCCTTGCATAATTCTCTTGTAATTATCAGAAGTACAAAAGTTCTTTCTCCGGAATGGAATGAACGCACTTTGCGCAAGAATAATTCACAGACATGTAAAAAGCTCCTTAGATGGCATTGATATTTACAATCATGCGTTCATTCCCAAGTTTAAGTTGAAGAGAGACCAAAACTATGAAAACTGAACCTGCTTGGGAATACAGCACACAGAGTGCGAAAAAGATAAAAGTAAGAAACTGGACTTGAAAAGTAAACAAAGGAAACAAAACAGCGAAGAAAATAAGAGGAAACAACAGTACACAAGCCAGATCAGGGGAGAATGAACATGAGCTTTGTTCTTGCAAAGATTAAATTTGCAGGTTTGGACTCTACCAAAAAGGTCTAGATCTCTTGGCTCCAGTGGATGGAGGGCTAATTTGTGGAACAGTGAAACCATCGTCCATGCACCTTCTGTTGAATCTTATGTTTGAGGATTCATTCGTGGCTTTCAACCCGCCCTGAGCAGCCATTTGCGGGGGAGGAGCAGGCTGTTGAGGGACCCAGATTCCAGTAATCTCAGGCGCTGAAGTATCTAGACAGTTCTCAAGATCAGCATCCAGAAACGGCAATAAACTGTCATCGCCCTGCTTTTTAACGAAGTGAACGAGCAGGAAAATTTGAGATCCAAAAACTAATGAGTTCGGAAGTGGGTAAGGCATATTCTTCTATATAGAAAGGGAAAATAAACGTGTTTGGATTTAGCAATGCAAACCTTACAGAAACCAAAGGGAGCAGAAGTTAAATCAAGAAAATCCTCAACGTGCCAGCCGGGAAGAGTCTCTATCAAGTACTCCGATATGCTACTTGTTTGGTCCGTTGACAAGTTTTCACCACCTTTGTCGGAGACTAATGGGGTAGTAGTAGAACCTATGTTTTTGGCGACCAAAGGAGGTTGTGAAATTGCAGGAGAAGCAGCAACGGACTTCTTGATCACGGGATGAGACTTGCGATCCGGAACAGAATCACTAGAGTTGGTTGAAGCAGCAGTGGAGGAGGAGGACGTATAGAGAGTAGATGTAGCAGAGAGCTTAACCCCAGTAAGAAGGAACCTATTATGCTTCTGGGCGTGCTCGTTGGCTGTGTGAATCGGAAAGTCACACTCCCTGCATAGTATCGCTCTGTCCTGCTGACAGAACAGGAAAGCTCGTCTCTCCTGCGGCACGCCCAAACCAGGTAACCAAAACGCAACGACTAATCAAGAACGTACAGGTTTGAAAACAAAGAAGGGTTATGCCATTTGTGGGTGATACCTGGCAAACGTCGCAGAGAGGGACTTGTTTGGCAGATGGGTGAAGGAGCGAGAAACGTTGGTGCTTGGAAGCGAGCTTATTGGCGTGATGGACACGGTGGTCGCAGGCGTCGCAGAGGGCTGCTTCGTCGGCGGTGCAGAACACGGAGGCCTTGTCTTTGTCACAGACATCACACAGGATCTTCATCTTTAGTTTGACTTATATTGGTACAGGGAGATCGACGTTGCAGAAGAGAAAGGAAAGGCAAAGAAATGGCGGCCAGAAAGAACCGAGGTGCCAGTGGATTGACACTTGAATAGAAAGGGAACACAGAGGGTTGAAACGAGATAAATACGCTGGGGGTAATAACAGTATTAGGCTTAGGGAAAAGATCTCTGCTAAATTAGGGCTGAAATTTGAGAAAAATAAATGCAGGGCAGAGAGAGTTATTATTAATATATTTTTTTCTAAGCAACATGGGCAGAGAGAGTTATTTGCCCAAGAAAAGAAGATGAAAATAATGCAAAGGGAGAGAGAGAGAGACACGCCCTTTCTAGCGCCGAATGTTGGCCACGCTTTCCTTCTATATTGAGGTTGCTTTTCTTTAGACAAAAACCAAAAACTATCATACTTTTAGCAACATAAAGGAATTGCGTAAGAGATAGACTATTCTTAATTGTTTTAAAAAGAGAATCAACACAGAAATATAGAGAGAGAGTGTGTGGATGTGAACGTGTCACGTGTGTTTTTATATATTTGTTTAGGTAAATATTTATGTATGTGTCACCTGGCTGAGTAGTCTCGTAAACAGTAGGTTTTACAGGTAAGTTTACGTTTTTATCTCCAAATACTGGGGCTCAACGAGGCTTTGCCTAACTTCCATTAAGGTTGGGGAGTACTGTGCAGTGAATGACAGTCACTGAAAACCAACCGCGAAAGTGTCCCAGGTGAGGTGACCATAGTGACTCTCGCTGTTAGAAAGACGATAAAAAAACAAAAACAAAACAAAATGACTATCACTGAGAATAAAATAGACAAAGATTAACGACTATTCTCGTACGGATAAATCACCTCTGGAGATTCTCTCAAATCTTTTCTGTTTAAAATATTGGAAATCAGAAAGAAAAAAAGAACAGAAAAGAAAAAGGGGTAAATAAAGGTAGGAGAATGGCCCATTCAATTGACCGTGCCTGAGTGAATCCCACTTGCTTGCCGGGTTTGCCAATTGCAGGCTCAATTTTCTTTAAATTGTTGGAAATTTTTAATAGCTTCCTTCCAAGCGTCGTTGGGATCTGATGGGACGTCTCCTTATGAGGGAATGGCATGGGATGCTTTTAGAAGCCCACATTTATGAGTCACAGCAATAATTTGCCATGGAATAAGGAATAGCAGCAGTTAGGGCGAAGACTCTGGGCTGGCAGCGCTGGGTTGTATCTAATGGAGAGGCGTGACAGGTAATGGGGGCAATGTTACTCTCTCTTCCCTTCCGAGGAATATTGTCAATTTTTTGCACTCTATTCTATATGGGGTCGTACAATCTAGCCTATTTTTGAACTATATCTCCGTAGATTGCATATCCATATTCTTGTCCCTTACCTTCCTACGTACCAAAACAACGAACAAAAAATACAATAGGCCGGCTTTGCAGGTGGAATATATAATATAGTATTGGACCTACAAATATCTCCAATAGTAGCGCAATTATTTCTTACTCTGTTCATCGTTTAATGGAGGAAAATGAAGTACGTACCTGTCCAGTAGTTAAGCTGTTAACAAACGCAGCTGTGCTCACGATGTAGCAAACTTCGGGACATGGTCTGCTGCAGTTCGGTCAACAAACCCTGCTGCGATTTGTGAGGAATAGGTGTGGGTTTCGCTTGCCCGAACAGTGCAAGGCTGCTAGGACAAGTGTGGGTCCCGAGTGGGACTCACACCTCTCCCTCACAAACCGCAGTAAATCTGGTGCAGTTCGATCAACCGAACTGCAGCAGACCCGCGCCCGCAAACTTCTCCGTGTCATATCTTGTCTTGAACGAAAGTATGTACAGGTTCAGATGGGCTCATGAAGTACTCAACCCAAAGCCAAATTGATTAGCTTGAGTAATTTGGCAGCGATACAAGTACCATTACGTAAAACTTGATCTTCATTCGTCAATCTTAATGGGCTCTGTCTTTAATTCAGTACTGTTGTGATGGAGCCGTGACCACCCATAATATCTGTTGAGGAAGCCTCAAGTGTTATGTACCTCAAAATTAATGGCCGAGTCCCACGAAACACCTTGAACCCTGAGGTCTGTGCTCTCGTCAAAACTGAAGAAGCAATTCAACGCTTATATTATAAACTTTTGTTGTACACACTAGACGCCTATACAAGGAGAGCCAGATCGCCAAATATAACAGGCTGGCGCAACCGTACGTGCAGTTATCTTCCGTTTGGTTTTTAAAACTTTTTTTTTAAAAAAATTGATAATGATGAAGAAAACAAGTTTAGATATATTTTTTTTATGTGCTTGTGAAAATGTGGATTCATATAAACGAATATTTGAAAAGTGAAATTTTTAAGTTTATGTGCTTGTGAAAATGTTGGACTCATGTAAACGAATATTTGAAAAGTGAATTTTTTAAAAATTTATTTTCTTTAACAATATAAGAGTAAAAAATATGTTTGGAAATAAAATTCATATTTTTGTGTTATTTTTTGTTACAGAGATTGAAACCAATGATTACACAAATTTATGGAGAAAATTCACTTTGCACCCTCGAATTTTGGGATCATTTCAAAGTTGCACCTACTTTTATTCACTTCGTTAGATTTAAACATCAAACTATCTGTTTCCGTTAAAAAGCATCCTCCACCTCAAATGGTCGTTACATCTGACTGCAAACGCATCACGTGCCGTCCACATGACCACTAATAATGCGAACTTTTTGGTTTTGCCTTTCTGTAATGAATATAGACGTAAAGCTTATTCTAAAAATGGAAGACAATGGATTACATTATGGTTAACACAGCTAAAAAACCTTCTAGCAAAGTTCTCTTCCATGTAGGCAGTCTTCAAGCATGAATCCCGCACCAACAAAGAGGGTTGTTCTTGGAATCTCCAATCCAACTAGTAGCCGAACCTCCACTACTTGGTGAGGATTGTGCATCACTGAGTAAATAATACAATTAATTACGTGTATTAAAGGAAGAAATTTATTTGGGCAAAATGGGAAGGATGCAGTTTAATTAAAATGATGAGGCAGAATAATGAAAAAAGGGGAAAACTAGCAAAAATAAGAAATGGGTCACTAGTGTCACATAGAACGCTGGAGTCGAAGAAAATATGCAACATGAGCCTAAGAAAAAATGCAACAGGAGCCTAAGAAAATATGCAACTAGATGCAAATCATAAAATTAAGTAAATTCAGAACACAACACGATGGAGGAAACGAAAGAGCCTAAGAAAATATGCAGGTAGAAGAAAAATAAGCCACCAGAAGTTCGGTATTTACTACTATGACGCCATCCTGCTTGTCCTTGGAGCACGAAGGTTGCTTGTCCTTGGAGCTCGCTAGCACGATGGGGTACGAAGATTACTTGTCGTTGGAGCTCGCTAGGGCTCAAAAGCTTCAAACGAAAATAGTTGCTATCGGGTGGGGGGTTAAGCTTTACGTCTATATTCATTACAGAAGGGCAAAATGGGAAGTTCGCATTATTAGTGGTCATGTGGACGACACGTGATGCGTTTGCCGTCATATGTAACGGTCATTTGAGGTGGAGGGTGCTTTTTAACGGAAACGGGTAGTTTGATGTTTAAATCTAATGAAGTGAATAAAAGTGAGTGCACCTTCGAAATGACCCCAAAGTTCGGGGATGCAAAGTGAAATTTTTTCCTAAATTTATTTATTAAAAATTAAAATATTTTATATGTAAAAAAAATTCATGTTTAAATTATAAAACGTTTATATATATATATATAAACGTTTCGAATAATTTTTTCCCAGTTGCAGTATTCTCCATGTAATGTACATGCTACGTGTATTTGGAAAATGGTTTCGGTTCTAATTATAAAATCATAATAAGGCTTCCACAGAGTTAACTCATGTGATCGTAACACACCAACGAATTTCATCAATGATCCTGATTGAATTAACATAAAAAAATATTAAACGAAAAAAGAGTAACTATATTAATAATCTATTATCTAATTTGGATGGTTCATTGATTGGACTCATTGGACTGAGTAGACTATTATTAAAATCTTACGTTTAGAATCTAGAAAAAAAAAATCTTACGTTTAGAAGATACAAATTTAATTTAATTTGAGTTAATATGATAGTATACCCTTTAATTTAGATCAAAATCAATCTAGTCTCCTTAAATTTTAAAACTACTACCTTTATGTTTGGAATATAATCAATCATTATTAAATTACTTGCAAAATAATTCAAATATCACTACAAGACAATATTATTAAAAATATTAAAATAATAATAATAATGATTAAAAAAAAGTAATATTTTTTTAAAATAAAAATAAAATTTTAAAAGGGCATTTCGATTATTGTGCATATTTTTTTCTGTGAGGATCGAACATAATAAATACAAATTACTGTTTTGAAATTTAGAGGATACAATTATTTTTGACTTAAAATTAAGAGCCTATTATGACATTACTCCATTTTATTTTGTCTGAATAAAGTTGACCTCAACGTAACTCGGGCATATCGTTAAGGTTTAACTGGCTTCACACGTGTCACGTACGTGGAATTACAGGTCACCGATCAATTAGAAAAGGTTTCTCCTCTATGGGATTTAAAGAAAATATCAGAAAAGAAGAAAATTCAAAGAAAGCCCTAACAATAGGGCGTTGAGATGAGAACCCTGGATGCGAGTGACCGATGAGCTGTATGGAGGAGAGGGAAGTGGCCAGTGGGGCTCACAAAATAACAAGATTCTGGGGCATGACTGCAAAGGGGGAAGTGGAAGTAGCCGTGGATGCCAGAGAAGGTTCTTCGTTATCTTTAATAATAATAATAAAAATAAAACAGAGTGGATCCACTGTATCAGGTTTACTGATAGGACAGAATTGCATAATGGTGGCTGTCTTACTCTTCGCCTCTCCCAAAGGGCGTTTGACGTGGATCCGTGGACATTTAACGTTGTCGTTTGTCTATTTGTGTCCGGCCAAATAAGCTATTTGCTCACGGTCGTTCCCATTCATCCGTTGGATAGTACGCTCGAGTGTTCACTTTCACAAGTGAAAACAGCCATGCGAGTGCAGGCTGCAGCCATTTCAATGCAGAAGAAGTTTGATTATCCTCTGTTCTGGAAGCACATCCAACCCAAAATGGTCTGTTACCAAGCCAGCTGGTTTTCGTTTTCTTGATGTTTCCATGGGAGCTAGGCCCATCATTGAGAGGTAAATTGGACATGTCAAAGAAAGTGTACGTAGAAGCCTATCAAATCAGTCAACTCAACGCTGTTGATACAAGAATTACCGACCCTTATAGTTATGGGTACAATACATTCTAATGACCCTCGGAAGCCGGAAGAGGATTCTCAAAACATCAAACTTAAGTCCACTCTCCTAATTGAAAAGAAAGCGAGCTGGCGTTAGGAATACTGGTCGGATCACAGTGTATGAATTAATAATATGATAATATAGTCAGCTTCTGTTTGAGCATGTGACCACCGGCAAAAAGGTAGCATCGATATCACAAAGACCATTTAGATAACTCAACATGGCACTCGATACCTAAAAGAAATATACATCGTGCTTAGAAAAAGGTAAAAGATGATAGTAAAGAAGTCTTAACCCGTAATCCACGCCGGTTGAGTCTTTTTGCGCTTGCAAACCGGATTAACGTGGGAACAACGATTAATGTGGGGACGGCGATATATCTGGATCTGATATCTACTAAATTCTTAGACCACAATTTTTAATTTAAAGTAAAACTAAAGAAAGATCATTCATTTTTTTTCAAAGATAATGAAAAAAGATCAGCACACACCGCGCAAGGACTTGAGAAATTAAGATAGTACCTGAGTTATGGTGGTAGCATTTGGGAGGGAATGAAAGGCAGCTAATTGGCTGCTTGAACATAGAATTCCACTAGTCTTAGCGTTTGTCACTAAAATTTTACCCAAAATTTTATCTCTCTCCTAATAAAATACTCCAATATAATCTCTCTCTCTTCCATAAAAAAATATAAAATATTACAAAAACTATAAAATATTACCTCTCTCTTCACTTTTTCACTAAACCCAATACCAACACTAAACCCAATACCTACACGATGCCACTAGGCACTTCTGGAAAAGACAACCAAAAGTAGTTTTACGGTACGTTCAGTGTAAATTATCATATTATAAATAACTCAAAAACTATTTATTGTAT
Organism: Myrica gale; assembly: GCA_963930655.1. Taxonomy (NCBI): domain Eukaryota; kingdom Viridiplantae; phylum Streptophyta; class Magnoliopsida; order Fagales; family Myricaceae; genus Myrica; species Myrica gale. The sequence continues at coordinate 7,274,951 of OZ005609.1, read as the reverse complement.
TAGAATTTACAGAATATGTGAAGGTGAGTCTAACTCATCAACTCCAAAAGACGTCTTGAAGAGTGAGGGATGCCACAACCTTATAAGGATCACATTGATTAGTTTTTCTAGCAATGTGAGACTTCCCGCCAACACGTGGAAACGGGTGACGGTGAGACCACAAACTAAGAATATTTCTCTGATACAATATTAGAATTTACACAATATATGAAAGGTGAGTTTAACTCAACTCCAAAAGACGCCTTGATGAGTGAGGGATGACACAACCTTATAAGGAGCACATTGACTAGTTTCTCTAGCAATGTGTGAATTCCAACATGAACTACTTCATTCCAGTACCTTTTATCATTTTTCTCGTGTATTTATACTGCTTTCGGAAGTTTTTGAATTCAGTACTGATCCCTTCGGAACGAGGTCTCTGCTCTCATCGCCAAATTATTACAAATTTCTAATATCTAATTTTCCCTAAATGCGCCAACTTGTTGAATGGGCCCTATCTTCCATTGGGACCTATTTGGAGCTTCTGGGCTTTTATTGTCAACCCTTTTTATCAATTGATATCCCCTCGTCTCGTCTCGTCTCGTCTCATTGGTGTCTTAATAACAGGGATGAAAACCGGATTTTCGATCCGGTTTTCGGACCTGATATACGGTTCTCTATTTTTAGAGGACCGGATCGGACCACTTATAAGTGGTCCGGTCTGGTCCGGTTTTAGTCAATGCGGTCCGGTCCGGACCACTTAAGTGGTCCGGACCGGTTTTAATTTTTTTAAATTTTTTAAATTTTTTTTATTTAATTTTTTTTAAAAAAAGGTTAATTTCAAAGGTAGAAGTGCATATAAAAATATTGAGTCTTAGTTTAGATTAAAATTAAACGTTTTAAGTTTATAATTTGTATTAAAAATTATTTTTATTTTTTTTAAATAAATGCGGTCCGGTCCGGTCCGGACCGCATTTATTTAAAGAGGAAACCGGACCGCATTTTACAAATTAGGACCGGACCGGACTGAAAAATCGGTCCGGTTTTCCGGTCCGATCTGCAGTCCGGTTGTTTACAGCCCTACTCAATAATGTGGCTCAAAAGGACTCGGCTTAGGCTTGAAAATACATCAAAGTTTTAAAGCCCAATTCATTAACTAAGGCAATACGGCCAGAGCCTTTTCCTTTGGGCTTGAGAGATTTTCAACCGAACCTGAGCTGCAGCCCAGTCATAAGAATTATGGGAGAGAAAGGGCCGAAACAGGATGCAGAAGGTAAGCCGAGCCGAACCTCAATTTTTTTTTACATCAAAGTCAAAAGGGACTTTTGATTCTCATAAGCCACCACCATTTGGAAGGTAATGGAACAGTAAATCTGAAACTAAAAATATTAAAGACAATCCATAATCTTAAAGAATATTGTGAAATCAGGCCCCGTTAATTAATAGTTTCCAGGGTACAGAAAAATGCGATAAATATTGTACTGTTAGACAAATCGGAATTGGTGCTCTCAGGGAATCATAGGCCCAAAACTCTTACAGTCCACCAACGACTTCTGATCCCCACCTTGACAGAAGAAGAACGTGTCTGGGCACCGGTACAAACAGTTGTCGATCAGGCTCACGTTGACCGAGCCCGGTTTCAAGCCCATCAAAGCATCCGGTATCGGCCCGAACAAGTAGTTCCCATCCAGCAGCAGCCTATGGAACGACGACGGTCTGGCCGCCGGAACAGCTGCTCTCAGAGCATACTGCGTTGGTATCATTCCCGTGAACTTGTTATGTTCCAAAGACAGAGCTGAGAGATTCGGCATCCACCCAAGGAACCCTGGCAACAATCCACTGAGCTCGTTATTGCTCAGATCAAGAGCTACTAATCTGCTATTAACCCCATTGTTACGGGGCACTTCCAAGGACGTGAAATTGTTGTGAGAGAGCGTGAGTTGTTCCAGAGAAGGATGGTCGAAAAGAACCGAAATCACTGGACCACCGAGTCTATTATGGCTCAGATCCATCACTTCCAAAAACGTTAACTTGCCTAAACTGACTGGGAGATTCCCTTTCAAGTCATTGTTACTGATTGAGACCCCGATGAGGGAGGATGGCAACGTCGCCGGGACTTCACCCGAAAGCTCATTATCACTGGCTTCGAAGAAATACAGGTTTCTGAGAGAGCCCAGATCAGGAATCTCGCCTTTGAGGTGGTTTCTTTGGATTTCGAGTCTCTTCAAACTTACCAACCCGTTGAAGCTTGAAGGTATGGACCCATTCAGTTGGTTATTGTCGAGGTAGAGCTCTTCAAGCTCAGAAAGTGAGGCGAGCGAGTCGGGAATCTGACCGGAGAGAGAGTTCCTGGAGAGACTGAGTCGGCGAAGGCGAGTTAAGTTGGAGGCTGAGTCGGGGATTGAACCCGATAAATAGTTATCGGAAACGTCAAGGGTCTGCAGGTAAGGAAGGGACCAGGTGACGGAAGAGAGTGAACCGGAGTAACCCGCCGGATCGAGGGTGATCTCGGTGACTCGGTATAAGCCGGAAACGACTCCGTCGCATCTGAAGCCGCAGGTGAAGTGGTCGCCGAAGATGTGGTCGCATGGGTCCAAAGAGAAGTCCCACGAGCTCAGGCAGGAACCGGGAGCTACGGACCTCACGTTAAGCCCATTTTTCAGCTCCTTAAGAACCTCAATATCCCCTGGGTAGGTTCTTGAATCTACAAGGCACAAGCGCAGAAGGAACCGTTCTGAAAATGCAGATACAAGAATCAGCAGTAACCCAGTTGGGGAGAGATAAAGAGCACCAAAAATACACCTCGGCATAGTTTTCAGTTGACTGGTTTCTTGACCTCAGGGGTCAGCGGATCTGAGTCAGAAGCAGCTGGAGAGAGGGAGAGGGAGCGGTACAAGGAAGGTCCGAAGATAGATTGATTGTACGGTACGATCGGGGGGCGCCTTTTGGTGACGTTGATTGATACAAAAACTGACCGGATAGAAGTCATGAATGAGGTGTCCTGCCAGGGACCCACGTTGATAAAAGGATTCATGGTCTATCTGAGACGATATTCAGATGCGTTACACTAATGATGCAAGTCACGAACGAAAATGGTAGGGGGCTGGTATAAGTAGAGGCGATTAACGGTAGTGTACGTGACAATTTAATAAAAATCGTCACCGTAATTCTAATCGACGAAATCACATAATTGACACTGTCACCGCACCGCTAAGGCACAATAACCGTCATTGTCGGTGACGGTATTAACGGTAACGGTTATACGATAACCACTTAAACCGTATAACCGTTATGCAAAAAAAATAAGTTTTTTCCTCGAACTTTTTCATTTTTTTTACTGTTTTAGGCTGTTTAAATTTTCAATAATAATATCATAATCAATAATCATATCAAATGGACAAATATCATAACATATTCAAATATAATATCATAATCATTGACAATCATAACAAATATAAAGTTTTCCAAAAGTATAACATAATACCATATTCAAATATAAAGACTAAAGTATAATAAAAGTGTTCAACAATGTGACATAAACCAACTAACATATTTCAACAAAAACCCAACAAAAGTATGTCACATAATCAATAATCATCTCAAGTCTCAATTAGGGGTGGTTAACGGTAGTGTAGGTGACAGTTTGGCGAAAACCGTCACCGCAATTGATGGAATCACATATTTGACACCGTCACCGCACCGCAAAGGCACAATAACCGCCCTTACCGGTAACGGTAGCTTTAGCGGTTTTAGCGATTAAAACGGTAACCGCCTGTGCAAATGAACACCCTTAGGTATAAGAGAACTACAAAAACTTCTTTCTACGTGGATCCTCTAAAGTTCCTTCTTTTTGTTCTTTTGTTTTTTCTATAAACCAGTGGAGAAAAATGAAGCAAGAACTACGATCGTAACAGGTTTTTGTACTTGATTGACATGGGCGCCGCTGAAAGGCTGGACTGGAACTACTAGGAAAAGATGGATGCTAGGGAAGCTGATATTAAGTCTTTCATGCCGAGTTTTGAACCATATTTGATGGGCTAATATTCGGCCTTAATTTTGGCTTCGCCAGCTCTTGATAGAAATGGAAATGCAGAGATGCGACGATCTTGTAACTCAATTTCTATTTAACAATAACAGCTCTGAACATGTCAGATTCCGACCGTACAAAAATAATCCCAGGCAATGTCCCCAATACAAATCTTTGTATTTACGCTTGTTCGAACCATTTGAGTTTAGAGAATGGCCCCCCAATGCAACAACGTACCAGAAAGAAAGGGCAGGGAGGGAGGGCGGAGGTAGTACTGGACCGCTGGTATATCAGCCTGAACTCTATGGATAAGAAAACGATTTCACATAAATCCAAACATGTACATGGGTTTCAACACTTCAAAACAAAACAACAACAAATGAATAAATAAAAAAGATTCAGAATTCCTCTATATCCAAAGCTCTTTCTTAAATACAACTGACTAAATATAGCTTACCTAATGAATCCAGAAAGCGCAGGAAAAATGAGCACCTTCTGATGATCTTACCAGTCACGGAACTTGAGCTACAATTCACGGCAGGTGGTCCTGGCTTTGGTTATGGTTGGTGATGCTATCCAGATACTGCCTCACACGTGTTTGGTTTGTCTCAAATACGAATGGCATTCCTCTTATCTGCGAAATTCCCCCTTGTCATAAATCACCTCATATTGAATCATATCAGCCCAAAGCTATTAGTCGATTGGAGTCAATTTGAATAATAAGGCATGATATACATGTCATTTACACGCCTTCAGCACCATAATAGAAGGGCCTATAGCCTACTAGAAAACATTGTCTCAACAGTCCAAAAGATCTGACTGTGAAGCAAGGAAAGTACTTTTTAAATCATTTGGCTATTGCAAAACTTTCTTCACAATTACAATGTATAACCTGCACCTGATGGATCAGAGAACTCAAATAAAATTGAGGAGAAATAAGCACAAAAAGGGTTTCTGGTTCCGAATTCTGAATCACCAAAAACTTTTATGAATATAAGAAACAAACTAGAGAAATCATGATGAGTTGAGAAGAAGTTTCATGAGAGTGTTTTCCTCGGAAAAGATAAAGAATGTACCAATACCCCATAACTCATATTGTTATGCACACGGTTCGAAATCAAAAACAGGAGTTCCATAAAACCAGATATAATTTTGAAGCAGCCATCGGTAACCGATTAGACTTTCTTTTATGACAAGTAAATGTATCAGACTCCATAACAACTTGATAAACAAAGGGCCAATGTAACTTCCAAACCTGGGGGTTTCTAAACATGAAAGTATGTTGTAAAGGATGATGCTGAGAAAAACAACTAACGCAGGCATTGTGCAATAGAAGTTCTGATAGCTTACAATTGTATTCATGTTTGAGGAACCAAGGGAACCTACCTCAATTAAAGAACTGGAAATGAGACTTAGACTCTGACCAGGGCCTACTTCCTTGTTGTTCACTGAAATTGAGCACTTGCCAAGATTTTTCAGATAAAATGATCCACCTTTGTCTATCTTTATGATAGCCTGGCACAAGAAAAGAAGGATATTAATCCACGTCCAGATATCTCATCCTTGTAGGGTTAGCAAAGAAGGGCATCAAGAAGAGTTTCTCAGAATAAAAGATGTATATCCACAGTTTTGTTTATCTTGCTTTTTCTAAAATTCTGGCTCTGTCACTAATAGGGTGTAACTTTGACTATGGTTTGTCATTGCATTTTGTCTATGGATTTTTAAATATTCTAATCTTTAAAAAGCTGATATCAGAGTATTTTGTCACTAATAGGAGTAAAGCTTCTTCCTCCTTTTTGGTTTTATTTTTTTTCTGCCCACATGGACCACAAGAAAAAAGGGGCGTAGAATATGCGCAGACCCTCCACCCTCCTCTATACTTCCCTCAACCTCCCGACCTCCCAATCCCAGTGCTGCCTGCACTAAGAATATTAATCCTGTGACCACAATATGTAAACTCCGGAGAAGCATATAATAGTCTTGACCTCCTCCAAGTCGGGGGCTATTATTTCATTTCTTGCTTCCACTCCCATCCTCTTTTGACCTACTTTTCTTTTTGCAGCATCAACTTAAAAGTGAAATACAAAATTGCAGCAGCAAATTCGTGAGTCAGACTAGTAATATCTACCATGACATGAAAGCATCTCGAAATTAGCAACAAATCAGCTGTAAGGGCTGATTGGTGTTTTATGTACCAAACATCCAGGGTAAACCTGATTTAGCAATGTCGAATCAGTTACCAAATCTCAAGCATAAAACAAGCACAAAACTGGTTTTCCTCTCTTATCTTAGGCACTTGGTGTGACCAAATGCATCATTGTAACTGTCATAACGGCCTGGGTCTTGATTTCTTGGAAGCATCCATTGTATAACCAATTCTTCATTTAGGAAAGTGAGATTACAAAGTTTTTTCCCAAACAATGACAGCATTATGCAATCAACTATATGTGGCATTTTCCTAATGGATCCACGTTTTAAGATCTATAACTATCACAAAATAAAATGCCAGATAATCTATTGAATTAGAAGGTGCAAAAATAAAGGTCGAAGAAAAGTTCTGACAGCAGCATGCTGTCTGTCATCCACATTATGATTTAAAGGCATTTCCATATCAAATGTTGATCCCTTCAACCAGAAATCAATATTAGATGAGAAATTCCACTTAAAACCTTGGTGATAACACAAATTTGCCGTGACCTCCAAAGTACTAACTTTCCTCAGTTGAATCTTTTGCATTTGCAGCCTTTGAGGCCTGGAATGAAAGTACCCTTAACCTTTTTTTAACAAAAAAAAAAGTTGACTTTTTTTTACCTAAAAAAAAAAGACGCAGGTAAAGGTACTGAACATGTCAGTTTTTAGTTTAAGTATAGTTTGGATGTTATATAGATTGGAGACTATACACATTGCAACTGAAGTCACGAACCAAGATGCAAAGTCCCAAAGTTAATAGTTTGGTAGTCACATTGCAATAAGGTTGTCCGAGGAATTAAATATAATTTTCCTATTAGATAGTATATAGTTACTACAAATCGTAGGTGTCCCTTAACCTTTTTTTCCGATTTCAGATTTCTATCCCTTCAATAAGTCTATGCAATTCTATGAATAATGATAAATATTACCGGTATGAAAGAGATCTCCGAGAGCAAGACAGATACAAATAAATTCTGTATTTTGACAGTGTAGCGGAGAAATCACCTGCCGTCGAGAAATCTTGTTGGCGTGCCCTTCCCTTCCCAAATCAATGTCGACAACAACATCTTCCGTTGCTCTACCAAGTAACACCTGCAGAAAGAGAGGACGTTTTGTTGACAAAATCTTTGAATGTTTGCTGACCTTGCAACATCCATTTTCTCAGGGACTTACTGGTCTAGAATAAATCAAACTTATATCTATTCAGAATCAAGCCCAATAAGCACCTTCTTTTTTATTAGGTACTGAAAGTTTCTTCTTCAATGCAAACAATGAAAATTTATGTCTTGTTTTTTCAATCAAATTTCATGCTTGTAATCACAAAATACAAGATAGATTACTTTGGAAATTTAGGTGAGTGTTAAATCCAAACTCAGCTCTAGCCATGTAATCATCCCCCCATATTTTAAATAATCATAGTTTTAGATTTCGAGGATGCAAAATTAGCTCCACAATATATACCAAATTATTCCACTGAAATATGGAACATTCATCAGATATAGTTTTTGAAAGGTGAACCCCAATACAGAGATTTGCTAAAATGAATCATGTAGCCAACCCGGAGTAGGTTGAGGGAAACGTATTCTTGATGTACCTCAGGCTTTTTAATATAATGCTTTGAATATCGGCCATACAAAATGGCAAATGCTCCATGAGATGCAATGGTTCTTTGCATATAAGAATGAGCACCCTGCTCTAGCCTTATAATTTCCCTCTTTGTGTCCTCATGCTGGTATCTTGAAACTGCACATAGAGAACACAAAAGAATTATATGCCATATGTAGGAAACGGTACACACATGGAATAAGCACAAAAGATCAAGATGTTCACTCTCTCAGCATTCATTTGACAGTTACCAAACACTGAAATAGACAGACATGGAGAGCTGGAACCACTGCTCTTTCTTTTTTTTTTGGGGGGGGGGGTTGTTGTTGCAGGAAAGCATGTGTGTTGCGAATGGCTCAAGTTAACAACGGTTGGTCTCAACCATATAGGATACTCAGTTGTGCATGAAACATTCCATTGAAGCAAACAAACATACCTGGACAGGCACACTCAAACACAGAGAGCAGAGATAGGGACTGTAAACAATATACGTTGTAATAAGCACCCAAACATGCTGTATATGTACAAAAAGTACGCAAGATGTGCTCGCATGGCCTGCTGTACGGCAAAGTACTAGTAATAACATATGTATAAGTTCCTCCCTCATTAATAATAAACTGATTAGCACAAGATATTCATTGCCCAAGTATGGAGCTTATTTACAAAAACAGAAAAAGAATGGGAGGATTACTTCATCTCCGTATAAGAAAAGATTAAAGAATGTTTAAAGCAGAACCGTGGAGTTCCTCCCTCACTGATAATAAACTGATTAGCACAAGATATTCATTGCCCAACTATGGATTTTAAACTGAAACATTCCATTGAAGCAAACAAACATACCTGGACAGGCACACTCATAAACACAGAGAGAGCAGAGATAGGGACTGTAAACATAGACGTTGTAATAAGCACCCAAACATGCTGTATAAAGTACGCAAGATGTGCTCGCATGGCCAGCTGTACAGCAAAGTACTAGTAATAACATATGTATAAGTTCCTCCCTCACTAATAATAAACTGATTAGCACAAGATATTCATTGCCCAAGTATGGAGTTTATTTACAAAAACAGAAAAAGAATGGGAGATTACTTCATCTCCATATAAGAAAAGATTAAAGCATGTTTAAAGCAGAACTGTGGAGTTCCTCCCTCACTAATAATAAACTGATTAGCACAAGATATTCATTGCCCAACTATGGAGCTTATTTACAAAAAACAGAAAAGAATGGGAGGATTACTTCATTGCTGAAAATTGACAAACTAAAATTGCTGACCATCCTGGTGAACAGGCAAAAAAATAATTAAAACGGATTGTTATGTGCATTCTGTTGATTGAAAAATACCTTCCTCACTAGAATAAAGATCCTGGTCCTCTGGATCTAAGTCCATGTCAAGTATCTGCGAGGGAATAATTTCAACAAAAACTGTGAGAAATAAATCAAAGCGCAGATGTGTTCCACCAAGCCACTCTAACGCAACTAATTTAGCATTTACCATTGCCTCAATATCTGAATAATGAGGCACATCATCATCACTCTCAATAGGTAGCTCCTCCTGATCTGAAATTGGCAGGTTTTCTACAGGTTCAGCCCCAGGGATATCCACAAGCCCCACCTCTGCATATGTTGGTTGACAATCTTGAATTGTAGCCTGTACATCTACTTCCTGTTTGATGCTACTAGCATTTGTCTGGGAATAGCCTTTAAAGCTCTCAGAACCAAGAGATGGCCTCTTTGTGAATGAATCTGTTTGGTTATCACAGAGATGCTTTGTGGGTGAAAGTTCTTTGCTCTCTTCCTTCGGCATTGCAGGTCGAAGAACATTATTGCTCAGGCTTACTGATTTGACTTTATTCGAAGAACAACAAGAAACACCTGCACCCTTAGATGCCACGTGTGGGTAGTCACTATTGGGTAACTCAAACTTAACCCCACTACCAATTGGATGCTTTAGACCAATTTCAGTGAACGCGTGTGAGCCTATCATCTTAGAAGATGAGTGAGATTCTGCTATGTTTTTTCCTCCTCTATGCATAAGAACCAGACCTCTGTCATGAGTTCTTTGGCCACCCAAGATATCATTAACAGTTGAAGAAGTTGGATTATCAACTTCTTGCAAATTTTGCCGGGTTACAAATGAAGCTGATGATGAGGACAACTGATTTGGTGGGTCAAAATCATCATTGCATGGAATTTCTGGATCCTCAGTGTTCAATGTACAGCAAATAACTCCATCGCTCAGACCAAGAAACTGAGAATCTGAAGGTGACGAAGATGACAGCATTTGGGCCCCCAAGTCTTCAGCTATATGGACATCACCACACTGAGATCCCTTCTTATCCTCCAACTCTCCAGGACATGCAATAGACGGATTTGTAACATATGCCTCTGAAGCTGCTGATGTCTCAAGTTCAGTTTTCCTGGGTATGTGATCTTCACTTGCATCATTCGGCGAATTCAACAAAAGTGAGCTCAGACCATCATAGTAAGATTTATCAATCACGACTTTTCCATCGACATCCATGCAAAGGAGTTCTTCCTCATTTGTAAAATTCAAAAGAGAATTGGACAGTTCTGCCAAATAACCTTCTGCACTAGGAATCGGACTCTTCAAAACATCACAGGGTATTTCAATTTTCAACTTGGAGTCAGTGTGACCATAGTATCCCAGTTGTGTTGCATTCCTAGCATCATTGGGATCAGGAAGTTCAAACCTATCTCCAGTGTGGAGATCTTTTTCTCTAAGGCCAACATCAACTGGCATAGATGTTTCCGAAATGCCTTCCACTGTTCTCCATATAGGGGATCCATGAAGTGGAGATGAAAACCCCAGGTTGTGAAATGATGCACCACACTCTGAGAGAGGTGAATTGAACACCTGATTACCTTCAAAATCAGAGCAGATATTTACCGGATCATGATCAATTTGATCAAATGTAGACGAGTGCTCAATAACTAAATCATCAGATTTGAACAGGCAGTGTCCCGGCAAGTCTTTTGTTTCAACCAATTCCTTAACCTCAGAGCTATTCCCAGTGAAAGGTAGATTTTCACCAAAAGGATGTGGAGTTTCTTTGTGAATATAATCTTGCCCGAGATGAAAATGTTCTTCATCTGGGTGCTGGAGTCCTGGATGAAAGGCATGGCCAGTGGCAGCAGTAATACCATTCATTGGATTTTTAGGAAAAATATGATGCAGAACATCCAAATTTGATCCTTGGAGTCCAAAATGATCAGAGATAGGATCTGCAGACATGCAATCTTGGGATAAAGGCTCATCTTCATGGCCCATGTAATTGCCATTGCCAGGTGCAACAAGAAAACTCAGATCCATGGAGTCAAATGGCTCATTGCATATTCTTTTGCGCAGTGCATAGTAATAACTGCAAACGCTTCCAGCCTTCCTCTTACCGTAAACAGTTTTGCTTTCTTTTGAGTTGCCAAATCTATTAAATTTCGATGGAAGATTTGAAGCAGATCGCTCAAATGCAATCATGTGAGCAGAAGCTTCAGCAGAAATAACTGGATCATAAAGGAGACAGTGCCACCGATCTTGCAACTCTCGAACAGTAAATCTTTGTGAAAATTGCACTGCACCTTTAGCAAGTGATTCCAAAGAGGCACCAGCCTGCAATCAGAAAATCAAATAAATTTCAAACAGGATTTCTGAAGCCAATACCATTTTTGGAGCCATAGCTTCAGCTAGGAAATAGTTTAAAGGCAGCATATAAACGAGTATCTGGAAGAATTAAAACCCTAAATTTCTTTACCACCAGGAAGATAAATATCACATTCCCACACAGGAAGCATGTAGAAGATTCCCCCAAATTAGGAATGAACCCGTCAACCAATATCTGGAGCAATACCCGTCTTTGTTTTGACAAGCATAACAGATAACATAATGAGTGGAAAAGAATTGAAACCCATCTCTGCAGAGTGTAACCAAGTTCCAAGTTCATCATATCACCCGTCAAAGCAGCCTAACAGGGAATAAGCATCAACAACAGAACAACCAAGTGAAAGATATCAAAATTTTGAGTTGTCAAATATCTCGAGATGCAACAAAACGAAGTTATCTACCAAGCTAATTAGCCATGTTTGGATGGAAAAAAATGAAAATTTTTTCACCAATTCCAACAAGTTTTCCCAAACTCCATATTTTTTTACAAACTCCAACAAATTTTTTATAAATCCCAATACAATCTACACTACCTAAAAAAAAATTCAACAAAAAAATGTTGTGCCCATCCAAACGTAAGGACAGCTGTTTGTCTATAATGTGTTCATGATTTTGAAAGGGAAAACCGCACATGAACTTTTAGCAAGATAATTCAAAAGCACATGAACTAAAACTGAAGGCAACCGCTGGTTCAGTTTTTTTGGTTCATGGGAGAAAGTCTAAGGTATCTTGTTAGCCCAAAACTGATACTGGATATGTTTCTTGGGTTTCCCAAAAATCACCAGCATACATTAGCACAAAAATACATTTATGGACGTATTCAATATTGACCCTTTGAAACCTAATGTATTTCTGAAAATGATACCCACTAAAACCAACAGAAACCCACTTTAATTTCCAAAGATAGCACCTTAACAATTTGATTCCAACCACAGGCTCGTAATACAGGACTAAGAGATATGGGATAGCAAAGGTGGAAAATAGGACAGCTAGTAGTCAGAGTCTGGATCTAAAGTAACTACTTCAACAGTACTCAATAACAGTAATCGCTATCCTATCCAACACGGTCAAAATCCTTTATCTTTGAACCATAGGGGACTGAAATATTCTAATTATAAGTTAAGTACCGTAAGTGGATATGCAATCAATACCATTATTCTTCGTTTCCAAATAATTCTTGCTTCAACGTAATAAAGCCAAGATTTTAAAACTCAAACAGACAGAATGTCTATATATATATAATAAAAAGAGAACAAAAATCATGACTAATAGACTTCTTCACTGCATTGAACAACTCCAAGAATGAAAAGCCCCTTCATTTTTAAGAGCACAAAGACAAAGTAATCCGACCACAACTACACAGTTCTGGGCACAACAAATAATCAAAGAAAGATAAATAGGATCACAATCGGGTTGAAACCAAAACCGTAGTTTACAACTGGGGACATGAAACAAAGCCAATGTTCATACAGCAGTAAAGAGAGAACATCAATGGTGAGTTATAGGCTTTTACCTCAACAGCGTTCTTCAGCAAAAGGTCATCTTCGGGATTCCAAGAAGACACTGGAGCAAGAGCTCCCATGTCTGTACCTGTGGTTTCTCTCTCTCTCTCTAATATTTTTATAAAATCCCCCCCGGGTGGAAATAAGCTTGAAGAAAGAGAGAGCAAAACGAACACGCAAAAAAAGAAGCAAAAACTCAAAATAGTGGAGGGTTTTAGAGAAAATAAAACCTAATGGAAAGGTCCAAGCCTCCAAGGTTTTGAAACGTAGACAATACGGTCATTCGGCGGCCTCAGGCGACTGTGACTTCAAGGAATTTCCATCAAATCGATCTCACGTGGACATCGCGTGCGACTGTGATAACCCCTCTTTCCCTCTCATAAAAGATTCTTCAGGTGACTGCATACTTTGGGTTGACGGTTTGACTGGATGGTCCCACTAACACCCCGCTTAGTCCATGACTATTGACTCCTTAGCATTGGTTCCTTCCCACCTGAGTACGTAACAATTTTTCTTAATCCTTCAACCCCCACGCCAGATTGATTCAATGGTTAGGGAGAAATCAGGACTGCGGCGGTAAAGACTCACTCTCTCGAATTCGATTTTTCATAAGAAATAAGAGTTCTCGATCATACGTGATTTTCTAGAATTTGCCTGACTCGTTAAACCCTCACGCCAGATTGATTCAATGGTTAGGGAGAAATCAGGGGTATGTTCGTTTTCACCATTTTTTCAGGATTCTAAGTATATTCACAATTCTACCACCGAACATATTCAGAATTCAAACACAAAAACCAATACATTTTACACAATCTCCAACAACTTTTTAATTTTTTATTCAACATAAATTTTCTCTCTATACTTTTTCACATAACTCCAATACTTTTTTATTAAACAATTACATCAAATCATTTCTCTCTCCACTTTACACAAACACCAATAAAACACTATTCAACATAAAAATTCACAACTTCTCTAAAATCCTACATTTTTCTTAAAACGAACATCACCCAGAACTGCGGCGGTAAAGACTCACTCTCTCGAATTCGATTTTTCATAAGAAATAGAGTTCTCGATCATACGTGATTTTCTAGAATTTGCCTGACTCGTTAAAATGTTATATAAAGTTCGTCTTATGAAAAAAGTGACCGGTGTCTTTTTTTTAAATCTTAAATTGGCTTTCGGTGCGTAAGCAATGACTTCAGAATTATATAATCAAAGTAATTAATTACTGAAAAAAGGGAAATCGACCCTTGACAAAAAAAAATTGCAAACGCTTGGAAAATTTTTCTTTCGCTTTTGAGTCGTGAGTAGTGATTAGATCGAAGTGAGCAGACCCAGTTCATCCAATCCCTTTTGGGAATATAAATTGGATATACCCATAACACTATTGGACTAAACTACAATATATGTTTGGCTTGGGTTGTCGATGTAGACATGTGGTGAATCGAGCAGACAAGGTGCGGTGGTTGTCATGTATATTATGCGCGCGAGAGCATGGAAGCATGTCTCTGACCCCCGGCTGTTTAGCCCAATCTCAGATTCTTGTAGTTCCGGGGTACCCCATCTGCGATCACATGTGTCCCATCAAGGCCCCTACACAGTTCTGCACGTAAACTGACTGTTAATAATTTCATGCAAATTCAATGCTATTGAAAGGTATTAGAGATTGAGGATGTAAAAATCACTTACCCTGAACCAAGGGTCGTACTTGGAATTTCCAGAAATGTGCGGGTCCACCACACCTATAATGTGTCGAGGTCGTATAATTAGATGGCTCACGTTCAACATTGCGTCCGGGATTCCATGGACACACTTGTTCACTGTTTGAAGCGAACGACAAAATCGATCCAAAATGTCCCGATGGGTGGTCCCAAATCTGATTACCTTCATACACATGGCCAAAGCCTCATCTACAGTCACGCCTCGAGTAGGCTTGTATTGCCATTCTTTTACGAGTGTATCGGCTAGTTGCTGAAATACACTCGGACCCATGCGAAACTGCCACCTGCAATTAGTTGGATTCCGGTTGTTAAGAACCTGCTCAACATACTCAGCATCCGATAATCCCACAGGCCACATACGTAACCTCCGTGTACGCCTTCTCCTGCGTTATGTTTGGAGATAAAAGTCTGCAATAATCAATCGTTCTGCTAGATCGTCGTCCGAATCATCATCCTTCGGTTTGATCTAGTTGAGTTTGAGCTACCAGCATTGAAGGGGTCCATGGCTTTCGACTTTGAAAGAAAAGAATAGACCTCATAAGCGAAGGCCTTGCATCCATAGATTTTAAGTAAGAAGAGATATAAAGGACAAATTGCCAAAGGAAGACATGGTAAGGCCACGACAATGATATTTAAATAAATACCTCAGCTGAAATTGTTGAGAGTGATTGATTTTTGACACGCAAATACCTTACCAAAAGTCCTTATTCTTAATTCTGATTCCTCGCTACGAACATATTAAGCATTAAAACGGAGCAAACATTATAAGAGAATCTTAAAAATCAACATTAATTACCATATAAAGACCAACAAAGGAACGTAGATTAACAAATCCGCAAATCATAAATTACTCATCCCATTAACATGAAGGTCCAACATTTCACATCATGGTCTAATGATACCGGTTTAAACATAACAACCACATACATAACAAGCAAGTCTAACACATCAAAGAGCAATAGGCCCAACTACAAAGAAATAATAGCACATAAACAACTCATCCTAATAACTCGTGATCCAAACCACAACGGTGACATCATTTGACAAAGTGTGCCCAGTCACCCTTTAAATCGTCATCCATCGCTAGGAAGGCTTCCTGGCAGTCACGATTCACATTTAGATACTTTATAACCACTACGAACTGTTCTATAGGCAATCTTGGATTCAAATTCTGAAGAGGGGCAATGCACTCCTTCATACCCCCAGAATGGCTGCTACTGCCCGCATTGTCTCTGTCCCGCCGACCCTTGATGAAATCCCTCATCTCATCATAGTATAGTTCCTCAGAAGTGGGCTTCGCTTTACGACGTGGTCGAGCCCTCGTAGCTGAAGCGACTCCCCGCTTCCTGGAACCAGAGCCCGTGTCTATAGACTGCACTTCGCCACAACTAAGGTTGACACCACCACCAGAAGCGATATGCTCTGCATCCACGTACCCAGCCCCCCGTCCCTATAATGGACTGCGTGCTCCCGCCGCGCACATTCCTCAGGTGTAGGTGCCCTCTGGACAGAGGATTGGCGTAAAGCCCCAGAGGCAGTACTGGTACCGAAAAGTAGATGTAGCTTGGGATAGTTCTGAAAGCCTTATTTTTGAACTTGGATATGTTTGGTTGTGCCTGAAATCACAAGGTGACAATCAAGTAAGGTATTGAAATAAATATGCATTAACATTACTGAACATACAAGGAAATGTAGCTATATGCTACTCGCACGTCGTGAATGTATACCTCGGACTTCAGCAACCACCAAGCGTCATCAGCATCAACAGTGTCCTTTTCTTCATCCCACCCGACACTGGTTTACTCTTTCAGGAATTGGAATGCCTTATAATCTTGTTTTAATGAATTACGTTTCCCATCACTTGAGTTGTCGATACCCCTGGGTAGTTCGGGATGTCAAGTTTTTGTGCTATTTCATGCCACAGTCTCGAGTCCTTTTTGTTTTCCATCCACAAACGTCTTCGCATTATACTCATTTATCAACACGTAGATCAAATTTTGGACATCTTCGGGCTGCCAGGTGATTCGTGGATTCTTTAGAGATACGGACAATCAAATATAAAAAATTGCAACAACTCAACGAAATCCAACATACGAACATGCCAAAGGACATTATTTACAGAAACAACAACCAATCACATACAAACATGACATTAAAAAAACAAGGATCCAAGTAAATACACGTCGAGGAGAAACAAATGTCTTACCTGGGACATTCGTACTGAAGAAGTGTTAGATGGATCGGAGAAGGACTTCCATGATCTTAGAAAGCACCGCTGCACATGGTTGATGGATGAGTCACTTAGAAGTCTCGAGTTAGAAAATTTCGTCAAGTTTTGGGGAAAGGCCCCAACTTTAAGATTAGAGCATTATAGGATAAATACAAGTTTACTTCTCGAGGACAACAAAGAATATTAGAATCCAGAAAACAAAGAAATTATACTACAATCTTCTAATGTTAATTAAACACGTATTAGTATTGGAAAAATCACACCTTCAAATTGTAATCTTGTAATGTTAATTAAACATTATAATCCAGAAAACAAAGAAATCCAACATACAAACATGCCAAAGAACCAAACCTCCACTGCTAAGCTTGATTTAGCAGATTTGAAAAGGAAAATCACAAGGGAAAAGAAGAGATCATAGCTGCAATCTGATTTCCAAATCAACAACTCAAGAGCTAAAGCATGATTTTCCCACCTCAACAGCCTTAGTAAGCAGAAATGTCGTATTCTACATAAATAACAGCATAGATAAACACATTTCAAGATAGAAAGTGGCTTGCTGAAGAGGCAACGTGTATTTTTTCCCCTTTTTTCACATTTGAGCTATCATAAAACATATCAATTTAAAATTATAGGTGCTCAAACTAAGAGAGTCTCTTTGACACCAACAATATCCACCCAAGATATCAAGATCAACTGCTAAATTACCACCTCTTTCACTATGCACCCACGGTATCAAGATTTGCCCACTAAAGATTGTTGAGCCTAATTGTCACCTATTTGAACAATCAGTTTTATCTGAAGTGCAGATTGCAAAGTAGTAGTGTAGGATACCTATGAGTAGAAAATGTGTAACAAAACATAATGTAGAAAGAACCTTAAAAAGAAAATTTTTAGTAATCTTCTCAATTTACCAATAGCTTCATTTGTGTATGACAGTTGTCAATAGCTATATTTAGCTTGATGTACGTTGTCTCGTTCGCCTATGTTCTTCTGAGCTAAGATGACACTTGATATCTACTGCTCCAACACTTCACACGAGTTTCTCAAACCTTATAGAAACGTGCTTGTGTAAATTCCGGAATCTAGTCAAGTAGCGAATGATGCTTTGCTTTCTTAATCAATGATGTGCCGATTAAAAAACTCAAGATCAAAAGAAAATATGTTTATTCATGAAATTGATAAGATGAAAATTGTTATCAATTTTTATATTTAGAGACAGATTAGTGGTGATGTTGGTTCGTAATAAACCACTTTGAGGTAATTGACAAATCTGTGCTTAGTTAAAGAAGAGTAAGATTTTTGTTACATAAATTATTGATGATCAATAAGCAAGCAATCAACTTCAAAGCACCAAATGTTTACTGGATATTGAAGAGAGGAAATGATGCATAAAGCAGTGCTAAAGCCTAGTTCTAATTTGAAGATAGTGAATCATAGACAGTAGGTCGTTAGCTGAAATACAATTGTGAGGGATATCCCTAAGAAATAGAAATGAGTATCAAGCTCAAAATTCGGTATCTATTTAAGGAAGGGTAAGTGTAGCTTTTCCAAAAAGAAAAACATACCACAACCAAATTTTGTGTAGATTTCCCAAAAAAGGAAACCAAACATAAGTTCTAACAATGCTTTCCTAAGAGCTAAGGGTATCTTTAGGCAGTGATTTTCATCCTAATTTTCAGGCTCAAATCAAATTTTCCTCGAAACACATTTCAAACAATCAACGCATTTGCAATCTCTTAAAATACTTGTGAAAACAACACAAAACAAAACTTCTTTCACCATTTTCCAGAAACATCTCCTCTCACAGATGTTTTTCCCAACATATTTTCAATAGACTCTTACCACTTTCATCCACATTGAAAAATACATTCCAAGAAATAACACAAAAAACCACATCTCAAAATACGTACTGAGATCTCTCGCTACTGGCATTGGTTGGGCAGTATATCACCATATAAAAAACAACCTCACCCCAATTCCCCCGCTACTGCCCCACATCTCAAGAGCTAAAGCATGATTTTCCCACCAAAAAAATCGCAACCTCACCCAAATTCCCCCGCTACTGGCCCACATACACCGGAATCTCTCGCTATTGTAAGGCCAAAGGTTGGGCAATATTTGCTCAGCCGGCCCCCCTGACCACATTCTCCCCCCAATTCCCCCGCTACTGCCCCAAGCACAACCAAATTATTGATACTGCCTCAGGTTGGGCAATATTTGCTCGCCCCGCCCTCACGGCCCCATCTCCCCCCAAATCATGTGCATCTGCCCCACATTCACAGTTGAAAATGGAGATTCACCTGGACGCGAGCACAGGAGCGGGTGACTGGTGCCGTGGATGCCTTCCGACTGGTGTCTGGCCTCCGCTTTCTAGGTGGACGCTGCGTTCGACTTTGGGTATGGATATTCTTCACCTCTCTCGTGACCAACAAATGAAGAGGTCTCTTTGAACGAAAAAGTTGTCCAAATTTCATCTCATGACAGGGGTACGGACCTGGCGGAAGAGACCTCTCTGTAGGCAGAGGAATCCGATTCTCCTTTGGTCGGCTGTGCATCGAAATTTGGCCAAAATGTTTTCTGTGCGAGTTGAAACTATGTTCATCATCCCTTCGATTTTTTCGGCCTAACTTATCAGATGTTAGATGTTACCGTTGTGAAAGTTAATTCTAACAGCTTCACATTTATTGCAGGTGATTTGTGAAAGAGAAAATCTGGGCGTCCCGCCAGCGTCCCGCTGGGGACGTGGCAGTGGGGCCCAGCGGGACGCCCAGCAAGTCCCTTTGTGAAACGGATGGAAAAGCAAACGAGGCGTGCCTGCCTCGCCTGAGGTTGTCTGTCGTATGTCAGGAAGAGAAAATAATTTACCTCAAATACCCTTATAGCATTACAGGTGGTAAATGATAACCCCGTGCACTTGTGTAATTTTATAGTAACAACGTAATAATGAGCGTCAGAATTGGACCCAACCAATTTAAAAAAATCCGTTCTTGTCGTCCGTGTTAGAAAAGGTTGCGGTTGAGTGGGGTCTAATTGGTAATTTATCACAACACTTGTAGGGGCTGAAACAGAAAAAAAAAAATAAGTATTGTCGGAAATATTTTACACAGAAAAACGCATTTGACCTGAAATTTTTCAAGGGTAAAATTTTGTTTCTCAAACGATCCTTAGCTTTCTAGCTGACATTAGTACTGTCTTTATTTTATTCACAGGCTAAAAACACCAAGACATTATTTTTCAGGTTGAGTAACGTTGGACCTGTATTACATTTGTTTCTATTCACGCACAGATACATCGTGATTTGAGATAATTGAGAAGGGTTACTACTTACTGCCATGCTCGCAGTTCTCCGCCGTAATATCCCCTGGATTCGTCGTTGATCCCATAGGCTAAAGGCATGGCCGGGGCCTAAGTACTTCGGCTAGACTACTAGAGCCTAGAACACCCCTATGTGTATTTTGAGGACATTAACTTTGTTGAGCCTCGAAGTAACGTCATTTCAAACGTCTATTCACAACTTTGAAGCGCGAATCGAGAATAGATCATAGAACTACCCCTGAAAATCGGGGTGGAGCGTAGAACATGAACTTTTTTTTTAATACTACGTTTAGAATGATGTTTGAGAATTTTTTTTTTTTGAGAATTTTGTGTGTTTTGAGAATTTTTAGTTAATACTAATTTTATTAATATGCGTATTTTGGTTATTTTTATGCGGCGTTAAAATTATGTTTAATTATAAAAATTTTTATATTATAAAAATTTAAAAAAATACTAAAGATTTTGTTTAACCGAAGGTAGGTGCTCGTTTTCGATTAAAACTCCCCGTGAGCTCATCGGGGTGGACCGTGGAGCACTGTCCCCCAAAATCGGCGTAGGTTCTCGGACAGAAATCTTTGGGGATCTCGTCTTTGACATGTTGATCTGGAAGTATGCGGCGGGTCAAAATTTGCATGTCGTTGGCGTTTTCTTCACAAACGACAGGAAGAGTGGCAGTTTTTTTGCTGTAACAAGCTAACCCCAATATTGGGCTCTCATATTGGGGTCCGGCTCTGCATGACTCGTGAACCCAAAATGAAAGTACGCTCTGTATTTGATAAGGCAGTGTGAGATAGGCTAGGCCCATTGACAGGCTTCATTTTCAAACAGCCCAAGTGAACCACGCAGACAAACAGAAAAAAAAAATTATATTTTTTAAAAAAAGTCAACCAAAATGCAAATCAAACACAGTTCAGCCCTTTCAGGTCGATATCAAATGAGAGATTCCTTTCTTTATATAAGCGTCTAGCCATACGACTGTGAGAGATCTGTGGATTGCGGATTTGCGGTTTATATCTATATCTGTTTTCTATTCGATAGATTACAACATCAGTGGAATTTAAGGAGAGGGAAGGGTAACTTGCTCAGCTGATGTTGCACCGTAGCTTATCAATTTGGAACTTCTCTACAAAATTGAAAGTATTTCAAACATCTATCTAAAAGCCAACTTTCTTGGCTCCTTTTTCCATCCAAGCAACCAAAACGCGATCTTGACATATATCGTCCAATGGAGGTGGGAAAGATTTATAAAAGCTAGAGTTTTTCTTTATTCAAATAAAAAATCAGAAGAAGAGTACTACCTAATCTCATTGAATGCGACAGGTTCAAATTGATTAAAGATTTCTTGCGATAGAGTTCACTCCGTTTCAGTTAACTCAACGGTGGTTCGTGTCCTGCCTGTCATTTCTTGGAGTGATGAGCTAGGTTGTGCTACATTTGTTCTTTTCTGAATTCAACCTGCACGCATTATCATATATTAATTTGCTCATTTTCTCACAGCAACTATGACGTAGGTCTGCTGCTCTGTTGATTTCTTCATACTATCTTTATAAGCTTCTAGCTAGCTACCTGCTAGCATATTCAGACTTTGGTTGCTTGCCAGGGTGGGGGAGATCAGGGCCAGGGAGATCGTTTTCTTAACTAGAAGAATCCATTCAAATAATAAAAAAACAGCATCCTCGGGTTCAAGAGAAAAATATGTTCTTGTACTCAGAGATATCAATAGATTAGGTAAAATTTTATCAAGGTAGAGAAAATATATATATTAGAAGAAGTACAGAGAAACTAATTCCCAGGCCGGAAGATTCCCCAATATATTTCCTTGTCCTCTTCTTACCCTCATGAGATCATGTCGTCGTTTGGATTCCGCATACAAATTTGATTTTGGTTTGGAGGAAACCTCTATTTTATCAAGGTCTAAACTCTTCTGAAATAACCGTTCAAGATTACTTAAATTGCTTAAAATGCACCGTGTTGTGGGCAGAATGGCGAATGAAGTAAAGTTGAAATTAACTTTTGGATCGGCCTTTCGTTAATTTCTTATCGTGTTATTAAACTCCAATGAAAACCTTATCTTGCACTGTAAGGCATCATCGGTGAGCCTCCTATATATCTCTGACGTGTTAAAATATAGATATTTTATTTGCATATTCTTTTCTGTACACCTTCCGTGTCAACCTATATATATGCAGTTCCCAAAATCTATTATCTTTAGTTCGGAATTAATTATACATTGCAATATGTTTACCAATTATATCTCGCTTAATTTGGATCAACAGGGTTCTCCCTTGATGGATACCTATGTACATATTGGCTTATCCTCCTAGGATCATATATAGATCTTGCAGCAGTTGTGGCTATGATCCGTTCATTTGAAAGACTTTGCAGTTCTCCTTTTCCATCGGGAACAAGCTGTAATTTCCTCAATCTATTAACTGGTGAGAGCTTGAAGATTCATGGACTGGATAATTAATATATATGATCCACTCCTTTCTTCATTGTTGTTTAGTTTATATAGAGTTCGATGTTGAGCACAGAACAAAAATAACAAACACAAGGAGACCAAAATTTAACGTAGTTCAGCAATATGCCTACGTCCACAGAGGAGAGAAACTTTGATTTTAACAAACCAAATTTTACAACTCTCAACTCTCACGGCAGCAATTTTCTCCACTCTCTCAACTCCCTCACTGCAATTCGCACCTCTCACACTTCACTCTCAATCACGTATGATATATATATAGGGGAGAGGAGACAGTGTGAACAAAATCACACTTTTTGTCAAGATTTGCAGCACCGTGCAAATCCTTGGCTTGCAGTTCATTAAATGGAGATCACGCTTGCTTGGTTTGGGCTGCTGCATTTATTAAACTACACGCCTGCCTCACCATTAAATGGCCATGTTTGCTGCGCTGAGTTGCAGCCAACAAATGCTGACTTTGGCATGGGTATGGAACCACAGAGTCAACATTCGATGAGAACTAATGTAAACTATTTTTGCTTTCACGAGGACCATAACTTCGCTAATTTTAACAAACAAGAATGGATCACTGCCAATCTAAAAATTGACTTGTCTTCATGAATCATTAGATAAAAATCTTTTAAGGAATTGGATCTCTTTGTTTCGAAGGCTCTATATATATGACATGCTCTTTTCCGAATACATTCTGATTATCACAGCTTTTACGATTCTCACATAGTTATGTATTACACATAAATATGAGAAGTAAGGAATTTAATGAACTAGTGCAAAAAAATAAAGAGATCATTATACAAGGAGGAGTTGTATCTGCAATTGCCAGTGCCCTTGAAATGTGAATTCTAATCTACAACTCTCCTATCGCACTGGTGATCTTGGTGGATGATTTAGAAGACCTGCAGTTGGATCGTTGTCAGGTAAAAGCATCTTAGTGTTGATAACAGTGAATGCCGTCAGACCGAGAGAAACTAAGACAGATCCGGCCAGTAGCAGAAGCATCAAGATGTCTGCAATGCTTCCTTTCACCTCTTGTGCGTATTCCGAGGAAGCTAGGGCAAGCAGAGTCAGCGGGAAAGAGTAAGCCCACCATGCGACATTGAACCTTCTCATTGATCTCTTGAAAAGAGTTGGCCTGCAGACCTGTTCTAAATCCCCAACCAGGCCACCCCCACCCAAAGAAAAAAAGAAAAAATGTAAATAAAACGTATCTAAAACTTCCTCTTTTTTTACTTCTAATTATGAAATCCACCAGAAACGTGAAATATATAATACCTCTTATTTCGCAATTCTCATTCTTTTATCGTTCTTTTGATAATTAGTGGTAGAACCATTTTTTTAACCAATGAATTTACACACGTATTTAATTTCATGGCTCACAGCTTGTTACACTGCGAAACAATCCATTGATCCTCAATATTGCACAACCTACTGTCCATTCATATACAGAGAGAAAATGCTTCTTAAGTACTAATTAAACCTATCTAATTGACATGATAATACTCGGTCGCTTCTCGTTACACTTGAAAAGAATGCGTCCGATAAATTAAAGATCATGGCCCTAATAGTACTGGTCAATACGGTATTGTCTACCCGACTCTACCTTACCAAAAATGAATAAAAAGAGGAAGAAATTAGGAGTGTGGTTTAAAAAAGCTTCATTTAAGAGTGAAGGTAAGCCGCGTTTATGTGTTGAGGCGACTTTCAAGAACATATAATTAATTTATGTACGAATTTTTGAGGTTTTATATATATACACACGCTAATGTTTGTAAAGCAACTGTCCATTTCATAATTAGACTTAATAATTTGAAGCTGGCATGTCCTGAAATCAAGTGGCATATTATTAGTGGCGTTGCCAGTACTTGTCAACAAAGGTACTATAGCTAGCCAACCCCAAGGTGAAGTGAACTGTATGTCTTCAAGGTATCTATTTACGAGCATTATTTTTTCTTGTGTATCCTCGACCAACATAGTCAAGCAATCTCATGCATTTATGTTTTCGCATTAATTTCGGTTTCCTAGGAAGGTTGACGAAGGATAAATCTACATGTCACCACAAAAAAAAAATCGTTTTTGTAACACGCATGTAATGTATCAATATTTTGTTTTATGGGTGACTCATAAATGTATTTTCTAGCTAGTACGATGCATATTATAATAACCACCTCTCTTTTTTTTTTTTTTTGATCTCCAAAGCTCCCAGGCAAATACAACTCATCTGTAATGGATGCACCATGTTCGATAACTAATTAGTTAATTTGAATTTTGACCAAACTAGAGGATAGCTAGATTTGTCCGTACATGCATGTCAAAGCCAGACCTAACGCTCCCCCAGCTAGCACCGCTGTTGTCTTGTATGAAATCAACACACACACATATATATATATATATAGGTGAAAAAATTAAACGAAAGCAGGAGTAATATATAATACTTTCAAACTACGTCACTGTCTTGGCAATAATTTTTAATGCAAAAATACATACCAGAGACGTGAAGATGAAGAGCGAGAGGAAGAATAGCATCTTTGAAGCAGTATCAAAAGCCCCGGCAATGGACTCCCAAGCCAAGCTCGCCATACTCGGTGCTGCAAAGAACAAAAAGAAGACCGGCCTTAACATGGCTGGGAGACGATCCCCACCCGATAAACGCTGATAAAGCGTGACAAAGAGCACAAGATAATGAACTATGCCCAAGGAAAACAAGAAAACCGCGGTCTCTGTCCACCCCATTTGCGCAGCAGCTTGGGCCCCGACCAAGTTCCCGATGACTGATAACTGGCTGGTTGGATTTGCCACTGTTGACAAGAACCTCTTTCCTTTGGTGAACCACTGGCCATATAGTTTCACATCGAGCACCAGCACAGGAATTGCAAAAACCCACCAAAGGGCTAAATAGGGGGAGGTTTTGGGAGCTATGAATGGAGAAGATTGAAGCAAAAGAAGCCACGAAATCCATGGAGCGAATAGGTAGTTAACCCCTACGTTGTCCAAGAACTCCGCTTTCACAGTCTTGAAGCAAAACAAGCATTTTAAGAGGTAAAGCAGAGAGAGTAAAGCCAGTATAAAGAGAGCAAGGGACCATAGGACTTGAAAAACTTTTGGATGGAGCATGATGTGGAGCAAGTGACGAATAGTATTCGTGTCCTTGGTTGGTTCAATAAGTGTTTTCCATAACAAAGCTTGGCCACCTAGAGAAAGGCTTATTCTGAAATAACCTGCGTGAAATTTGATTAATATGGACTTCAGGGAATTCAGAAATCGGTTCACGATGATAATAATAAACAATTGTTGCCGATGATTACAGTTGATATTGGAGGTGGTGACAGCGGTGGATGCGTCAATAACTACTTCAACCTGATGATCAGATTGAGATCCTTCGGTTGCCATCCGAAGGACAATAGAATCTAGGATCGGCGTGAAAGGTTATATAAACTTATGGATGCGTTGGAGCTTCTGCAAGAGCTTGGGATTTATAGATCCATGGCAAGTGAGGATGAGGCCGGAGCACGGATTCACGGAAACAATAGTCCAATAAGAAATCTTTTCCAGTTGGAGTCGGACGTGGAATTGGCTGTATATTTTACGGCAAATTTATTTTTTATATTTTAGTTCTGACTGCTGATGTAACTTCACTTGATATATTTCAAACAACACGTACCTATTTTATTGCCATGACGTTTATTTATTTGTCTTAAAAACAATTTTATTATCGTTTTGATCATGTTTTAGACAACGAGAGAGACACATGCCGCGGGAAGGCCATGTTTAATTCTATTAGATTTATTAGAGTTTCACATTGCTAAAGGAGTCACTATAATCAAAGATTTATAAATAAAGTCTCTATGTAATTTCATCCTTACACCAGAGTACACACAACAGTAGATGTAGGTCTATGGACCGAACCACTTAAATCTCGTGTCTCTTATCTCTCTTCTCTCTTAGTCTAAATAATTTTTCTCTATTTTATTTTATTTTATTTTAACATTGTATCAAAATCATTTCGATCTTGTGACTCAGTTTGGCTCAGGCTGGTCAACACTCTTGTTGGTTTAGCTTGGCCTATTTTAGGCCTAGTCCAATTCGGCCTAACTTAGTTCTTCTTATTGGGCCTTTCAGGGCCTGTCCGACATCATTCCGGCGACCTTCCGGTATCTTCTCTCGGGCTTTCCGGCATTCCTCCGACGACCCTCTCCGGCCATCTTTAGGAGATTGTATGCCCCTCTCTAGTCAAATTTTGACCACATTCAGGCAACTGTCCGCCTTTCTCCGACCATCCTTGGATGACAATTTTTTTCTTATGGGAAATTTCTTTTTGTAAGTCCAAACTCAACGTGTATTCACCTTGAGTTTATCGGGGAGTATTAGAGTTATTAGAGTCCTACATTGTTAAAGCAATGTGAGCCATTATAATCAAAGGCTTATAAATAAAGCATCTCTGTAATCTTATTCTTACACCATTGAGTACACACATCTGTCCATTTGGGCCTTTCTACAGTGGATATAGGTCTATTGAATTAAGAAATTTTCATTTGTCAAAAATATTTGAGTGGAAAGCTAAATGAAGGTGCCCATATTAGTCATGGAATTTTATTTTATTTTATAAAATCTACTCTTGAATTTTATACTTTTTTATTTTGAAAGTTAAAGAATAATTTTTTCAAAATCAAGACCTTTTATTTTATTTTTTTAAAGGGGGCCTTGTCATATCTTTTGGGCCCAGCAATGCCATAAACCGGCTCTATTGGGTCATGAGTCATGACCATGCTAAAAAATGCTTGGTTTATGTGTGCGGAAGTGTCTAATTTTGGGTTTAAAAATTTTAGACTATGAAAATTAGTTAAAAAGTAAATAGAAAAATGATTTTGAATGAATTTTATATATTTATTTTAATAAAAAATGATTTAATAGAAAGTGATTATTTTATATTACTTTATTAGGCTAACATCTTGAAATTGTTGATTGACATTAAGGAGAGGTTTTAGCTCTGTGCAATGATTCACAAAGTCGATATTTTTTTTTTGTAACAGCAAATTTTCCTGGATAAATCTATAGTGGATGAAAATAAGCATTTATTAAAAGACTGGAATATAATTAAAAATATTAATGGAAATCTTATACTTCTTCTTTTTTCGAAGCAGACATGGAAAGCTTAATTTTACAATTATGCATATGAGGCAGCCACGTAATTGTTTCTATTACGGCGGTTATTTAGTGTAGAAGTTTCTAAGCAGGGAACGTGGAGTTTTGCACCGTTCGATGTTAAACAACCAAAGAAAAAAAAAACTGAAGATAAGACTAAAATATGGCAGGCCAGCCTACGCTTCCGACAGTCGCCCGCGGGAGCCGCGTCAATTCGCGGAAATCCCAAATTTTCTTTTCGTGGTATCCATGGCATTTGAGAAAAAAAGTGACGAAGACTTTTGCGTGCCACGTAAATATCTTCTATGGAGAATCGGAAGGGTAGGGTAAGGTGAATAATGGAATTGGAAAATTTCACTACTCATCAGAATCTTTATTTTTATTTAAATTTTATTCCGAAATTTTTGAAATGAAATCGAAATTTTCAGATACGAAATTCAAAAATTTAGGCTAGAAAAAAAGCAAGAAATATAAAAAAATACAACGCTCATGAATTTGTAAACACTTAAAAAAATACAACATCAACCACGATTAAAATTTCATTGAATCTCTGGAACAACAACAACAAGTGAATAAAAATAGAGCACTATGTTTTGCAGACAGAAGGCAAGGATTCATAAGCATATTATACAGAAATCCAGATCCACGTATACCCCTCAATCCCAACACGGAAGCTTTCTTTCTTAAGAGCCCGAGCTCCAAATTATCACCGGACTCGTCATCGTTGGATGAATTCTCAAGGGATGAGCTCCTTTTCCAACATAATCAACTTCTTTCCAACCTCATAAATGACTCGGCTGACGTAATATACCTTCGGATATCCTTGCAGATGGAGTTCAACAATTAAAGCCCTAAATCCTGAATCCGTCAATCAAATCTCTAAAGTATATGTCACACCCCATGCTGGTACTTACCCCATCAGCTCGCGTATAGTAATCGCATGCACAAAGTTCATGGATTACCGCACGATAAAAACTCTTAAAATTGCTTAAATGCCCTCAAATTTTCTTAGCGGAATATTTAATTAAAAAGATTACTGACAAAAGAAAGGTCGTAAAATGGTTTAGAAACTTTGAAAAGAATAAATAACGATTTAAAAATGGGAATGATAAAAGTCTTCAAACTATCGTATCATAATCATATACACTTATTTTGAGAAAATCTCATAACGAATTATGTTAAAAAAACTGATTTGTATCAGAGAGCGATTAAAAAGTAGAAAATCTTGTAATAAGAAATCAATATAAAACTTCCTTTAAACAAACACGGTTTGATACAAAAGGTTCATTGCAAAAGAATAGGTCTAGGTGATACAAAAACTTATAGTCCTCCTAGCCTATTCAACTGAGCTATAGAAAAACGAAAACAATTTTGAAACACTTCACATTAATCAAAGAAACAACAGACCCTGCATCTAAAATTCTCTTCAATCCTGAAATATTCCTATGTCCATATCGTCATCACTAGTATGTACGAGTTAACATCAAAATCTCCTTGCTCATTCAAGTCAATATCTCTGATATGCCCGATGCCCACAGTCACATCAGTACATACAAAAGGAATTAAACAAGCAAAGAGGTGAGTCCTACTAACTCATTAAAGGGGGAAAAGGAACATGTTATAAACAATAAGACTAACATGTCCATCATAAGATTTAAGCCATTTAAGCATTGATAATCATAATTAAGATAATATGGTATGCTCGATGCAATACAGAGATGATGCATATGTTTCTCGATCATTTTACTTTCTTCCTGTTTGTTCTTTCCGTTCTTTCTTTTCTATCACTGTCACATGGTTCACAGTATGCATTAAGTATACATGTCTTATGTCAATGCTCATACATATCATTCATGATATGCAACACCTTAATCATACTTGAACTTTCAGGTCATCAGAGGTGCTCTTAGTCTCTCTGTTTTATCCCCTAGAGTCGGGTTGTGCGTCCTCTCCCCTTCTATGGGACTGTCCTGTGCTCCTTGCACCAGGACCCTGTCAAGCGTATATTGTTTCACGCCAGGGATACCACCCACTCCTTTCAGTGGTGGCTTGCAATATCTCATTGTGATCGGTACTGTCACCCTTTCATCGGACCACCTCTGGGAATGAGTTTCATTTCTTTCATTCATTATTAGATTCCTCATTCCCCGTTCCTATGACATGAAGATGCAATATGTCTCATATGCTTTCATGGAAAATCATGTAATCAAAGAATTCCATGGATAATGCAACATAATCAAAACATACTCAAGTAATCTACGATTTGCATGGATCTCATATATCAATTGTCATATCTTTCATTGAAAGTCATGTAATCATAAACGAGTCATGGATTTCATATGCCAACTGTCATATATAACAAAATAAGGCTACCTAAGTTCGTAGTAACTTTTCTTCATCCATACTGGCTGAGCTTAGTCTTTACTAAAACCACATGCTGTAAAAGACAAGTCCAACAACTTATAACATTTAAGTTATTTTATTTTATCACAAACCAGGCTGACTGTATTCAAAAGAAAATCCTCCCGGACCTTTAACAAAAGTTTCCCGGCCATAAAACACAAAGGAATTAACCCTCGGGCTTTTTGAGAAAGCTTCTCGGGAATTAAACAAAAGAAATAACTCCAGGGTCTTTTAAAATAAAACTCCCCGGGCATTTATTTAGTTAAAAATCTCCCCTGGCTTTAAAATAAAAAGAAGAGAAATTATCAATTCGATCACTAGGTTTATACCACGTTGACGATTTAGTCACTATGTTTCATTTTTTTACTTTATGGTCACTGAGTTCATACACGTGTGACGATCTGATCCTATCATCCATGTTCTGTCAATCCATTTAACGGAAAGCTACAGCCTGTGTCCTCCTCCATTCTCCATTTCTCCAAGCGCAGCACCCTGTCTAACTTGATTTCACAAAAACCTCACTCAACTCAACTAAATCGATCCAAAATTTCTCTAGCACGAGATAAAACTGCCATTTGTCCAAAGTTAAAAAAAACAAAAAAACAAAACGGCAACGAAGAAGTGGAAAAATGAGTTTCTGGAACCGAGCTTCAAGAACCATTACTTGTTGAGCTCAAGCGCTACCGTGACTCCACTGGGTTCTCGCTGCCCGTTGCGCTGTCAACACAAAGTAATAGCACTAGTATTACTCCTCTGGGTCAGCTTACTTTGACCCAGCTGCCAGACATGGCTTCCTTTCAGTTCCCAATGACTTTTAGCCACAGTTCGCCGCAGCTTATGAGGACCCAGTTGGAACTAGAACAAATGGTGTTCCCGGTCTCGGCGTATTCTGTGAAACATGAGCTCCCTTCAAACCAATTACCAATGCATCCTTCTCTGGCTGAGATGTCGGAGATTACCATCAATAACAAAGTTAATGCGGCTGCCAGTCAGGGCAGTGGTAATGAGTTGTTAGAGGACTTATTGGAGGAGACACAGGCATTGCAGCGTCCAGCAACGGTTTGAGGACGCAAAGTTTTTTGGAAGAAAAGCGTGTGTTCGATGGGTTCAAGCATTGGGAGGGTTCGAGTTCCATTCACTCCACTTCGGGTGAGATTTCGATATGATATGCTTAAGCCAGTCCTCATGATATAATACTATATTTCACTTAGTTAGTGCGTTGAAATGTTGAATGTTTGCTAAGAGAAAAAACAGAATACGTTGAATGTTTCTTGGTCAAGTGGTGACAGTTTTAGAGTATCATTGTTACTGCTGTACGAATTTTGAAGCATTGCTTCTGTTTTTTCTGTGCTCTGTCTCCGTGAAGTTCCATTACAGATTCATTGTCATGTCTGTTTATCAATTCTCTCCTTTCTACGTTCAAGCTCTCAATCATATGGTAGCAGATTCCACTCAATAGTCTATATACAATGGTCGTAGTATCTCGTAGAACTAGATATTTGAGTTGTTGAAGCTCGGTTCCAGAAACTCATTTTTCCACGAAGAGCTACGTTCGTTGCAGTTTTGTTTTTTAACTTTGGACAAATGGCAGTTTTATCTCGAGCTGGAGAAATTTTGGATCGATTTAGTTTAGTTGAGTGAGGTTTTTGTGAAATCAGGTTAAGCAGGGTGCTGGGCTTGGAGAATGGAGGAGGACGAAGGCTGAAGCTTTGCGTTTTGATTTTTAAGGTGACCTGGCTGATGAATCACATTAGTGAGTGCTGATTGGACAAAACAATGGCGTGGCATGACATTCCGTTAAATGGATTGACGGAACATGGATGGTAGGACCAGATCGTCACACGGGTATGAACTCAGTGACCATAAAGTAAGAAAATGAAACTTAGTGACTAAATTGTCAGCGTGGTATAAACCTAGTGACTAAATTGTCAATTTCCCTAAAAAGAAACTTATTCCCGATGATTTTAAGAAAAACTACCTGTGCCTTTTTTAAAACAAAACTCCCTGGCATTTTTAAAAGAGCCAACCGGGTCCTTTTATAAAATAAATACCCGGACCATGTTCTTAGACCCCGGGAATTTTGTAAAAGAACCACCCGAGCCTTTTTATAAGGGCTTACCCGGGTTATTTTAAAATAAAACTTCCTGAGTCTATTTAAGATAAAGCTTCCCGGGTATATTTAAAATAAAATCTTCTCGGCACATTCCAAAACTCTTCAATATAAAATAAGTCTTTCCCAGGCACACTTGTTAAAAACTTTTCAACTCAAAAAGGCTCCCTAAGGCCATTTAAAAGTGACGAGCTCAAAGGTCCATTTATGAACATCAACGAGCCGTGTGATTTGGGCCCTCTATACATGTCAGTTTGGGCTCAAATTTGGAATTCCACATCTATTTTTAATGCTCTACACAACCATAAATTCAGTTTTCAGTTCAGACCTTTTTACAATAATGATTAGTGTGAAATGTCGAAACTGCCCTTGAAAATTTCAGTGGCATTTTTTACCTTTCCTGACCTCTAATTGCCCTGCAATTTTTACTGGGACCTACTGAAATCATATATTATATGTCCACCAATATCCAGGTGGGTGGGTTTGTGTTGTATTTTTGTGTTGTTAAAATTTTGGGTTAATGGCAAAATTAGTCTCTGGGTTTTATACCATTTATCGATTTGGTCCCTGTGTTTTAATTTTGTCATATAAGTCCTTAGATTATCCTAAGTTATCGATTTGGTCCTTCCGTCTAATTCCGTCTCCTCCTGACACAGTCAGCTAACGGTGGGCCACGTCACCACCAATTAAATCGCGACACGTGTATTTTTTAAATAAAAAAATACACTGTCCACCTGGATTATTCGTAAAAAAAAAAACACGAACGGGGCATACCCCCATTCGCGCGATAGAGGGAGCCCATCTCGCCGGCGTGGCCTGGAGCCACCCACCCCGGCGACCGGGAGCCCAGATTTGGGCTCTCTCGTGCGGCGGGGACCCCGGCGAGAGGGAGCCCAGATTTGGGCTCCCCTCGCTAGGGCGGCTCGCGCCGCGCCGGGTGGCCGTGGGGCTCGCGAGGGGTGGACGAGGGAGCAGCAGGGGTGGCTTGCGACCACACCTCGCGGAGCGCGAGCCGCCTCGGCGAGGGGAGCCCAGATCTGGGCTCCCTCTAGCCGGGGTCCCCACCGCAAGGGAGCCCAGATCTGGGCTCCCTCTGTCGCACGAATGAGGGTCTCCCCCGTTCGCTTTTTTTACGAATAATCCAGGTGGACATTGTATTTTTTTTTTAAATACACGTGTCGCGATTTTATTGGTGGTGACGTGGCCCACCGTTAGCTGACTGTGCACGGAGGAGACGAAATTGGACGGAAAGACCAAATCGATAAATTAGGATAACCTAAGGAGTTATATGACCAAAATGAAAACCAGGGACCAAATCGATAAAGGGTATAAAACACAGGGACTATTTTTGCCATTAACCCTAAAATTTTTGGTATTGGGTTTAGTAAAAAAATGAAGAGAGAGGTAATTTTTTATATTTTTTGTAGTGAAAAGTTATGATTTGATGGGAGAGAAAGAGATTGTACTGTAGTATTTTATTGTGAGAGGGTGAAAATTTTTGTAAAATTTTTCATGCAAACGCACCCAAAGTTCCAAAGATTCAGTGGGGTTGTTTTAAGAAATGCCGAACTGCCCTTGCAACCTCCAGGAGCATTTTCGACCTTTCCATACCTCAGATAGCCCTGAAATTTTCACTGAGACATACTATGATCATATACGACCTGCCCACAAATTTCCAGATCAAAATGCTAAGGATCTTGTGGGGTAGTTTTAAACAGCAAGGAGTTTTCACTAAAAGCCTTCATTATTCCTCCTAAATGCATGTGACTATTCCTAAGATAAAGAATAAAATTCCCCGGGTTCATACTTGTCTCGTTAATATCAACCCCTTGTAATCTAGTTCATCCTTACCTGATCGATGCACTGCTTTTCCTTTAAAGATACCTGAACAACAAGAAATAAGTTAGAAAATGAAGATACCACTGATGGGAAAGAAGAAAAATGCAGGCCAGAACTACCTCGGTCTCTCTCCTAATCCTCTGTTTATCCTTTGTTCAACTTGTCTCTCTTTTCCTTATGTCACTCTCATTTCCTTCCTCTAATAGTTATATGTACTTCTCTTGGTCTCTTTATGTCTCGGGTCCACTTCACATCTCTCTCTCTCTCTCTCTCTGGTTAGATGAAATGTCTCTCCTTATTAGTTTTATCCGAATAAACCTTTGTTGACAATATAAACCGAGCATAATCCTTGGTGCATTCTCCCTAGCCGGTCTATGGTCCCTACCCTAGTCTAGGTCAATCATGAGTAAATCACTTGAGAACCAATCAAAACATGGCACCAAGATTACCCATAGATCACGTATTTTCCACAAGATGAAGTTGAAGTGGACGAACCAATCATCATATACCACTTAGACATCCAGCTAGCTAAGGATAAAAGGCATTAAATGTTCTTCACAAGATTAAAACACGTGGAAAGTATATAAGGCTAATATTTTTCTGCAAAATTCCAGGACATACAGGGCTCAGGCATGCATCACTCGGCCGCCATGTCATCACCACTCGACCAGTCCTGTCACTCTCACCACTCGGC
This sequence comes from Myrica gale, assembly GCA_963930655.1. Classification (NCBI taxonomy): domain Eukaryota; kingdom Viridiplantae; phylum Streptophyta; class Magnoliopsida; order Fagales; family Myricaceae; genus Myrica; species Myrica gale. The sequence goes on along the minus strand of OZ005609.1, from coordinate 7,240,041 downwards.
CAGCCCTGCACTTATCATCACTCGGACAGGCCAGACATTCTCCTCACTCGGCCAGGCCAGGAATTCTCATCATTCAGCCAGGCTAGGCATTTCAACGTACTTACCCCGGACATTTCTCTAAACACACGACTCAGCTACACCGGGACCTTGTCTCTGTCAGATCGGGATTTTCACTCGAACAACCCGGTCTTTCCATCAAACAGCCCGAGGTTTCTTCTCTTTTGCTCTGGGGTGAAATCAGACAACCACCTGGCCTATAACACCCAAAACACCCCGGGCACTCAGATTACCAGCTACCCCTGTAATTACGGTTTTGCCCCTGGTCACCCGAATTACCCTATCAGTCCTTGCAACTTGTCTGACTCTATACCCTAATGAACGTAAATGTAAAACACAAAGAAAATATGTACATAAACTTCACAATAATAAAAAGGAAGAAAATTTAAATATCATAAACAAGAAAACTCACATTAGAAATGTATATGAGAAAACAAAAAACGATGATGGAAGAATATTCAAAAGTATAATCTCGTATTTTGTATTTGACATTAAGCTGAAAATAATTGAAGGTTAAGCAAACATAATACACATGCCAGATCCTTTAATAACAAATATAAAAAATAAATAATATGTAAATAGATTAAATAACTCGGGGTGTCACAGTATCAAACCCTAAAACTCTAGTTCAAAGAGAGATAAGCTATAATGCTTAGGTTTAGACAAAAATAACTACACCTTGATGAGAGAGAGAGATTCAGCGCCCAAAGAGAGATTCCGACAAAGAGACAGAGAGAGTTGAGAGGACCACCCATGGTTGGCAATGGCTGCTGGACGGTGAGAGAGAGAGAGAGAGAGATAGAGAAAGAGTTGTGTGTGAGGCGTCTGTGAGACAATGAGAGAGAGAACGAGGGAGATATGGTCGAGGAAGGAGAGAGAGAAAGAGAGAAGTGTGGAGGAGGGGTTCTTCGAGTGACGGTCAAAATATACAATTTTTTAAAATCATGGTTCAAAACGCTGAGTTTTTACTCATAAAAAAATTTGGAATCTAATTGGAAAAAAAAAAGAAAATGATCTCCACTTCTGATCTTAAAAAAAGGGTCGGAAACGGTATCAAAATACCGGTACCGAACTGAAACCAAAATTTCCTGCAAAATACAGATAAAATCAAATGATAAATCAATCATGTCATTCCAAATTTAAAGTTTTCAACACTGCCTGCATTGACAACTTAAAAATTACATGAGTGACCTTTCTTTCTCTTATTTGATGTAACTAGTCAGATGAAAGGAAACTTTCGCATCCGATTTTGAAGGGGATATCCTATGGGATCCTACCCAAATTTTTCTTTTGTCAGGCTCATGGCTAAAATACCTATTTTTATTGCTATTACGAGGTTCATTCAAATATGAAATCAAATCCTGAAAATATAATATCTCACTTTTCTTTACTACACAGGGCTTCGGTACATTTAGAAATCGAGAATTTTCTACCGGAGCAGTGCTATCCGAGAACAATTAGCCGACCTTGATTTGCGAATTATTATAGAGAATTCATTGGTAGAATGGAAAGAATTAGGGGATAAAGGGCCCATAGATCATGAATGGGAAGATAGAAAAGTTGGAAGAAGAGACGATTTTTTTATTAGACGCATGAAATTAGCTAAGCATTTTATTCCAACAAATATAGAACCAGAATGGATGGTTTTATGTCTATTACCATAAAACCATCCATTTAGATAGATGGGGTAAACAACTAGCTCCATAAGTAAAAAAATAGTTAATCCCAACATAATAGCAAGCTATTTTACAAGAATATGCACTTAAAATTATATAATCGACATTCATTATAATTATAACCAGAATAAATAATTAAATAATAATACCAATTGTGAGGAGGAAAATAATTTTACAATAATTCATAAAACTCACTCTTAAACTTTTCTAAGTCAACACATTTGCACTGATTTGAGTTTCTTCTACAGAGAACACTCGTAAGTTTTGGTATATATTGAATTCGAGTAACTCTCGTATAGAACTCACATCAACTACGATAATACCAAACCACAAAGTCCACTTAACACCGCACCGGCAATAATATAGGTACACATAATGGTATATTAAATCACCTTAGGCATCACAATTAATACAAAAGTCTAGATGTTGACTCATAATGTTCCTCCCATAAAAAATGCATTTCTGCATATATATAATTAAATTCAATATATATATCTTGTATTTTAGATAATTTGACAACAACCAGATTATAATCAAATCTACTTACTCAGATATTCTCCGATTAATTTTCTCATTCCCCCTTTGTTTTTTTTTCCTCCTCTCTTTCTCCGCTTTTTGTTTATTTTTCTCCTTTCCCTCTCGGTCTACCTCACTGATTTATCTTTCCTTTCTTCTTCTCTTTTCTCTTTTTTTTTTTTTTTTTTTTTTTTTTTTTTTTATAAACAAAGGTAGGCCAAGCCACGTGGGTTTCCTTTAAGTGAGCTTGGATTGATATTTGGAATTCTTTCGGGGCATATACATATTGGGCTTTTCTGACAAGATATACGTAAATATATCGAGCTTGCAAGAGTTAAAGAAGTTAGGCTTCGAGGACCTGCCCCTCTGTTACCATCTAGCAGCGGCCCAAGTCCTAACCGCGTCATCAAAAGGGCCTTTACGATGCTTAAAATACTACTTGAATTCTTGTTAGGTGGAATTTCAATCGACACTGCCAATTTACGTGAACTTTCCACGCTGAAAATGGCTTACCTCTCTTGAGAAATGAGAAGTGTGACCAAGTAAATTGAAGTAGGAGTGGGTTAGGGTGAAATCAGCGACGGTTTTCGCCAAAACCGTATTTGCTATAGTTGGGGACGGTGGAGGAATTTCACCACCGCAATGGCCTAGAAACCGCTGGCTGGCAGTTGCGTTATTGACGATGATGATGGCGGTTAATGTTGGTTCCAGTAGCTAAGGGTGGGAATTACTTTTGTTTTGTGTTTACCTTTTTGGGAAAAAAAATAGTCTGTGTTGGTAATCCTACTGGATTGGTGCTAGGAACCGCCCTCAATAGCAGTTGAATGCAACAACCAGTAGTAGAACCACCACGTATCAATTAGTAATTTGAATGTGGTGTTGGTGAAGGTAAAATTGATACGATATATTGACGATGAATTTATTTTGGGTGACGAAAATGAATTTTGGGCTCCATTGTATTTAACTCGGAGGGACTTGATTTAATTTTAGCTCACTAAAATTAAACCATTCGGGCAAACTCCAAACACGTGGAGGAACCTCTCACAATATGTATTAAGTAAGTCGCAAGGAGAATATTGCCATAAAAATTTGAACCGACGATGATTTGTGGAAGCTTAAGGAGAGAAAAAAAGTAGACAATTGCAAAATCAATAGCTGCCCCCCAAAAAAAAACCGGAAAAAAGCTTGGACATAGATATGTTCTTGAACTCATCACCGAGTTTTTTTAATTGCGTTTGTTTGTCCGAAATTTTGGAGCCCAAAATTTCTAACAAAACAAACGCATTTCAAAATTTTTAACTTTTACATATACACTTCAAACTTTTCACGAACCCCAATAAACTTCAACGTTCAAAAGATTCTCAGAATTTTGAGAATATTTCACAAAATTTCGTTTAACAAACGGCACCTTAATAATTATCTAGTACGATGCTCTTATTCAGAATTCTTCTTTTACTTGAAAAATTCATTCCATTTGAAGAGAAAAAATTCTCACGAATGAAAATAATAATAAATCTCTATTTATTTTAATTTCCTAAGGATTTCACTAGATGTATGGATTTTACTACATAATGTAACAACCATCGCAAGCGTTTACATTTTCATTAAGAAACAATAATAATAAATCATATTTAATTTTAATTTCCAATGATTTCGCTAGATGTATGCGAGCGTTTTCATTTACATTAGAAACTTCTTACTCCAAGGAAAGCAGATCTGCTGAGCGAGGTGAACCTCGCTATCTACTCTTGTTTCTTTGCCTTCCTTTAAAGTCCTGATCTACGCGCCTTCAGCTCCTCAAACTTTACCCACCGCAAGCTTCTCCTACTTCCGCTGCCCCCGCCGATCTCTCATCTCATCTCCGCTCCTCCCGTCGACGGCGAGTTTTCGTTCTCCTTGATCCGACTTTCCACTAGCGCAGATCTGAGGTACCGTCCTATCTTTCTCTCTTCACCTTAATTTTGATGATCCTGCACTTCGTAAATAACTTAGGCTTCCGGATCCGAAATTTATCTCTTATTGGTTGCTGGAGATGGAAGAAATGACAAAGAATATGCTGTAATTCAGACAAATTGAGTTCGACTGAGTAATTGTCTAAATCTTCAGTGGTCGAGAATTGCGAAATGCGACATTTAAACGTTTCTTATAACTCTTTTGTACCATATTTTCTGCATCCCAACGGAGATTAGATCGACTTGGTTGATATGTGATGTTAAATGCTTTGGTGTGGTAGGGATTCAAAGTTGGGGGGAAAGGATGCTGACGAAGTTTGAGACGAAGAGCAATAGAGTGAAGGGACTGAGCTTCCATAGTAAGAGGCCATGGATCTTGGCGAGTCTTCACAGCGGTGTGATCCAGCTCTGGGATTACAGGATGGGGACTCTCATTGATCGGTTTGATGAGCACGATGGACCAGTCCGCGGCGTCCATTTCCACAAGTCTCAACCATTGTTCGTCTCCGGGGGTATATCAGCCTGCCACTCTTCAAATTGTGTTTGCCCCTTGATTCATTCGTAACATCTAGGTTTTCACGCATTTAGAACTGTGCTGATTATAACTGCATCGTCATTGCTATATCTGTTATGATTTTAAAATTTCGGGCAGCTTATATTTTGCGTTTCCAATTTGTGGAATCGTGTTGTCTGGATCTGTTAGGTATATATGATTCTGTGTTTGGAAAGATGGAGCTGCAATTATATTCTGGGGGGGGGGGGGGAATACTGGGAAATTGACTAAGAACATGCCGTATGCTCTAGAAAAAAAGTTCTAGGAGAAAAGATTGAATGCATTAACAACTAAACATAAACTTAGTTTCTTAGTAAAAATACAAGTAAGATCAAACAATCCTATTTTTATTTAAATTTTTAATGCCATTAAAATGTTTGTTCTGTAGAGTAATTTCATTAATAGTTTGATTGAACATTTGGTAGAACCCACAATTTTGCTTGATATTTATCATCATTTCTACTACTTATGCCTGCATATATGTATGTTAGAAAATTGGATGAACAAACAAAATGTCGTTATCATTTGATACTTCTAAGTTGGTTAGTAGCATTATCATTATACAATCAACCGGTAATCTGCAGACACAAATTGCAAATATAATAATATAAGACTTTTGTTCCAACATATGAAATGAAGTTCACACAGTTGATGATGACAATTTTGAGTTTTGAGCAAATAAAAAAAAAACTTGCATGAAGAAATTGCTTCATACACAGAGAAAATATTCATTTGCATATATGTCTCCAGAAATTTGAACTTAAGGATAAGAAGTAGATGCAATTGTTGAGAATGTATGCCAAAACATAGTAAGACTCTCTACTTGATTTATTTCATGACGTAACGAGATCATCTATGATTCTTTATGCTTTGTCTAATTTGTAGTCTGGCAACACTTAGAAACCTCAAAACTCTATGCCCTTCTTCTGATACAAATGTAATTTATTAGAGAAGTAAAAAGTGAAATGCAATCTATAAACAGCAGAAACTAGAAAGAGAAAATATACCTTAAATAATATTAGGAGAGATAAAGTTTTGATATGAAATGTAAACGGTATGAGAAGAGACGATAACACCAAAGAGTATTGATTTATGCTTTTGTTATATGACACAATAGATTCGTTTTTGTTTTTTTTTTATTCATTTTATTAAAAATTTGGGTTTTTTTTTTTGGAGTTGGGGGTGGGGGAATCAGGGCTAGTGCCCTGCATCCGCACGAATGGGGTTGGGCATTACAGCTAATCACATTGTTTTCTTTCACACTCTTGCCTTTTGTAAGCAAAATATATGGCAGTCCTGCTTTCTTTATGCAAAACTAGCGAACCTGTTATGTTAGTTGTTTTCCCTTTATGAACCCAAATACTGGTAAGTTGGAAGCTCCCCTATGATGGCAAATTTAATCATGGATTGTTGGCTCCGCCAGAAGTGGCCCTGGATAAGTGATTTCTAGTTTTATGTTTTGGCAGGGGATGATTACAAGATCAAGGTGTGGAATTACAAGTTGCATAGGTGTTTGTTTACCCTTCTAGGACATCTTGATTACATCCGCACTGTTCAATTCCATCACGAATACCCGTGGATTGTTAGTGCTAGTGATGATCAGACTATCAGAATATGGAACTGGCAGTCCCGAACCTGTATATCTGTTTTAACTGGACATAACCATTATGTCATGTGTGCCTCATTCCATTCTAAGGAGGACCTGGTTGTGTCAGCATCCTTGGATCAAACTGTTCGTGTCTGGGATATTGGTGCCCTGAGGAAAAAAACAGTTTCCCCTGCTGATGACATCCTGCGATTGAGTCAGATGAATACAGATCTGTTTGGTGGGGTTGATGCTGTCGTTAAGTATGTCTTGGAAGGTCATGATCGGGGAGTCAACTGGGCGTCATTCCATCCCACTCTTCCCTTGATTGTATCCGGAGGAGATGATCGGCAAGTGAAAATATGGAGAATGAATGGTATGTCAGTGTAAGCCCACCCTATTCTCGTGGTTAGTCTTTTTTTTTTGAATGAAAGTATCTCACGAAAAACTGTCTTCTAAAATTGGTCCTAATACTGTTTCGTGCAAACTTCTCTTTGCCTGTCGTGTTGGAAACTGGAGTTTTGACAAACATTCTATATTAAGGAAAAAAAATATTGTTGTCTGATTGTCATGCTTTTATCCGACTAATTTGATATGCCTACACGACAACATAGCAACTGCTAATGTGAGCTTTTTGCTTGGTGGTTGAAGAAACAAATAGTCTGGTAGTGTAGTGGGTTCCTCTGCTAATAATAGTGCAGCTTTATCAAATGGTGGAGTTGAGCTAGCTAATGATTGCCACCTCATCTCTGAATTCAGATACAAAGGCTTGGGAGGTAGATACTTTGAGAGGCCACATGAATAATGTGTCATGTGTTCTATTCCATGCTAGGCAGGATATTATTGTGTCCAATTCAGAGGATAGGAGTATTCGTGTTTGGGATGCTACAAAGAGGACTGGTCTTCAGACATTTCGCAGGGAGCATGACAGATTTTGGATTCTTGGTTCACATCCTGAAATGAACCTTCTGGCTGCTGGTCATGATAGTGGAATGATTGTTTTCAAATTGGAGAGAGAGCGGCCTGCTTTTTCTGTGAGTGGTGATTCTCTGTACTATGTTAAAGATCGTTTTCTTCGCTTCTTTGAGTTCTCAACTCAGAAAGACACTCAGGTAATCCCTATTCGAAGGCCTGGTTCCTCCTCCTTGAACCAAGGTGCCAAAACACTTTCTTATAGTCCTACCGAAAATGCTGTTTTGATCTGTTCAGATGTGGATGGGGGTTCTTATGAGCTCTATACCATTCCAAAAGACAGCTTTGGTAGGGGTGAGAATGTTCAGGAGGCCAAAAGAGGTAGTGGAGGATCTGCTGTCTTTGTTGCTCGAAATAGATTTGCAGTCCTAGAAAAGAGCAGCAACCAAGTGGTAGTAAAAAATCTTAAAAACGAGATGGTCAAGAAAATTGCAATTCCTGTAGTTGTTGATGCAATATTCTATGCTGGAACTGGAAATTTGTTGTGCAGGGCAGAGGATAGGGTAGTTATCTTCGACCTACAACAGCGGATTATTCTCGGGGAGCTTCAAACTCCCTTCATTAGGTATGTTGTTTGGGCACCGGACATGGAGAGTGTTGCTTTGCTGAGCAAACATTCTATTATAATAGCCAGTAAGAAGCTCGTGCATCAATGCACCCTCCATGAGACAATCCGTGTGAAGAGTGGAGCTTGGGACGAAAGTGGTGTCTTTATTTATACCACCTTGAACCATATCAAATACTGTCTTCCTAATGGAGATACTGGAATCATCCAGACCCTTGATGTCCCAGTATACATAACTAAAGTTTCGGGAAACACTATTCATTGCTTGGATCGTGATGGTAAAAACCGCGCAATTGTTATTGACGCAACCGAATATGTTTTCAAGTTGTTCCTTCTGAAGAAGAAATATGACCAGGTTATGAGCATGATTAGGAGCTCTGACCTCTGCGGACAGGCCATGATTGCATACCTTCAGCAGAAAGGTTTCCCAGAGGTTGCCCTTCATTTTGTGAGGGATGAGAGAATTCGCTTCAACTTGGCACTAGAGAGCGGTAACATCCAAGTTGCTGTTGCTTCTGCCAAGGAAATTGATGAAAAAGATCGCTGGTACCAATTGGGAGTAGAAGCCCTTCGCCAAGGCAATGCAGGTATTGTTGAATATGCTTACCAAAGAACGAAAAACTTTGAGAGGCTCTCCTTCCTTTATCTTGTCACGGGGAATTTCAATAAATTGTCCAAAATGCTGAAAATTGCTGAAGTTAAGAATGACGTAATGGGTCAGTTCCACAATGCTCTATATTTGGGTGATGTCAAGGAGCGTGTTAAGATCTTGGAGAATGCTGGCCATTTGCCCCTTGCTTATATCACAGCTGCAGTTCACGGTCTTCACGATGTAGCTGAACGTCTTGCTGCTGAACTTGGAGATAACGTGCCTTGTTTGCCTGAGGGGAAGTCACCTTCTCTTTTGATGCCTCCGAGTCCACTCTTGTGTAGTGGAGATTGGCCCTTGTTGAGGGTAATGAGAGGAATATTTGAGGGTGGTCTTGACGCCGTAGGCAGGAATGCAGAAGAGGAGTATGAAGAGGCTGCAGATGCTGATTGGGGTGAGGATATGGATATTGTTGACGTGGAAAACATGCAGAATGGAGAAGTCAGCATAGGATTGGAGGATGAGGATGTGGAAGAAGAAAATGATGAGGGAGAGGGAGGATGGGATCTTGAAGATCTTGATCTTCCCCCTGAGACTGATACACCCAAAGCTGCTACCAATGGCCGTTCTTCTGTGTTTGTCGCACCAACTCCTGGTATGCCTGTCAGTCAAATTTGGATTCAAAAATCATCTCTTGCTGCTGAGCATGCAGCAGCTGGCAATTTTGATACCGCAATGCGCTTGTTGAGCCGGCAGCTGGCTATAAGAAACTTTGCTCCCTTGACACCGTTATTTCTTGACTTACACATGGGCAGCCACACTTATCTGCGTGCCATCTCGTCGGCTCCTGTGATCTCAGTAGCAGTTGAGAGGGGATGGAGTGAATCAGCTAGCCCTAATGTGAGGGGCCTGCCTGCTCTTGTGTTCAAATTCTCTCAGCTTGAAGAAAAGCTTAAGGCTGGTTACAAGGCCACAACATCCGGGAAATTTACGGAGGCTCTTCGGCTTTTCCTCAGTATTCTCCATACCATTCCTCTGATTGTGGTTGAGTCAAGGAGAGAGGTTGATGAGGTGAAGGAATTGATCATCATTGTTAAGGAATATGTTCTGGGTTTGAAGATGGAGCTTAAGAGGAGGGAAATTAAAGACGACCCAGTTCGCGAGCAAGAGCTTGCTGCCTACTTCACTCACTGTAACCTTCAAATGCCTCACTTGAGACTTGCCTTGGTTAGTGCCATGAGGGTTTGCTACAAGGCTGGTAATCTGAACACTGCAGCAAACTTTGCCCGGCGTCTGTTAGAAACCAATCCAACCATTGATAACCAAGCAAAAACTGCCCGTCAAGTCCTGCAGGCTGCTGAGAAGAATATGAAAGATGCATCCCAGCTGAATTATGACTTCAAAAACCCGTTCGTTGTTTGTGGGGCAACATATGTGCCTATATACCGTGGACAGAAGGATGCATCATGCCCTTACTGCAGCTCTAGGTTTGTTCCAGTTCAGGAAGGCCAGCTTTGTGCTGTTTGTGATCTTGCAGTTGTTGGATCAGATGCATCCGGTTTACTTTGTTCTCCTTCCCAGATAAGATGATCTAAGAGGCTAAAGTAAGAAAAATTTTAACTTCCAGCAGCATCATTCGTTATGATAGTTATTTCTTCTGTACAACTAAGGGTCAGTATGTTACACCAATTAATTGGTCTGTCAGATTGTATTTCTGTTATGTTTTTGGTTCGATTTTAATTCCCAGGTTCCCTCTCTCTCTCCCGCACAATTGATTTTTCACGATTAGGAGTACGATTTTCCCTGTAATAAACTACTTGAGCGTCTTGGTTGAGGTTCTTCCTGACCTGTGAGGAATTAGTGTATTCAGGTAAATGGAAGCATATTCAATGCTTCCCCTGAGATTTGGCAATGTGGATTCCAATTGCGTGCAGTGGTAGAGCTTTTGGACTACTTTTTGCTTGCTTGTACATTAGCCCATTCGCACGGGTTTCAACACCTTTGACATGCATGCCTATACCAAGAAAAAAACGAAGACGACGAGCATGCCAATGGTCTGCGGCACACCTATTTTGAACCCACTCCACTCAACTTACTAGTCCTGTTCACCTTAGATATAACTATAAGTATGCTCAACAGATCTTAATTTCCTATTTCCTTATAAACTTTATATATCTCAAAAAATTACATCACATTAGGAACAAATTTAAAAATCGGCAAGAAATTTTACAATCAAACAAATTAATTTCTTGGATTTGAAATAAGTTAGTAATTTCATATTTGCAAAGCAAATGAAATAAAATTAGAAAAAGACCAGACCACTTTAAGCCCACATCCAAGAATAAAAAAAATGGGGCTGTTTTACTTTTTTTGTAATATTCACTGATCTTATGTTGTGTAATATTCACTTATCTGATTAAACTCTTGAGTATCATTGATTTTATGTTTTGGTTGGATTATGAGTTTGGATGATTATATTTTAGATATGGAATAGAAGTTCCTCTTGTGTTTTCTTGGTTGGAAATATTGCTTGTAAGCAAGGATCCAATCTCATTTTTCAAGCGGAACTTTGTCCGTTTAAACTTTTGAGTCGAAGCGTTACACAAATGATTAAGGAGTTTTATAGAACTTTTTTTAGAGTACATTTAAATAGCAATATCATTTGGGAAAAAGAAGATCTATACGATCGAACTGTATGAGCTGAGTTCACAATATTCAAGAAATCATTAAATTGCATGATCATTAATTTTCATTTGCTATTTGATCATATTTTCGTTTATTGCATATCTCAAAAGGTTATATGCCATGCATGCATCCGAAACAAAACATAAAAGAAAACGTATCTGAAGGTACCAAATTCAAAAAAAAAAAAAAAAAAGAGAAGCTAGGTTGGCAAGAAAGCAGTACTTTTTTGGCCCCAGAAATGCTGCATATTCTGAAATGGTATGGGATGTTCTTGCAGTCTCTCATGGGAATCCTGCTCATTCCTTAATTAGCCTGTGCATTTGAAGCATTTTATATCATGGTACTCTTCATATGTCTCAACGAGAATTATCTCGCGATCACATAGGCAAAATAACATGGTGCAAGTTCTTAATTCTTTTTCCAATGTCCGAATGTGGATGAAGGTAGCTACTTGTCTGAGTTTTTATTATTTTCTCCATATCTGTGAAAATTTGTGAAATTAATTAAAAATAAGTACATAAGTAACAATCGAATAAAATATTTTTCAAAAAGAAATATTGTTTTAAAAAGTTATTTTAAAATAATAAATTACATACAATTATAAATATATATAAGATTTATATAAAGATAATATAGTTGAGAGTACGAGAAAAAATAGAAGAAGAAGTGCGAGTGCAAGTTCTAACTGGGAGAATGAGAAATTAAGAAAGTATATTACTTATTTCAGATCTAAGACTGCAAACTGAATTTTCGATCCTATTAAAATAGAGGCCGGACCGGGACCGCAAATTCGGTCCGCAGTCCGATTTTATTCAGCCGTATTCATATCTGATTTAAGCAGCCCCTTCCTGAGCAGTCATTCGCCCAGTCTTTTACGTTCGGCCCAAGCCCAAGTTTCTTTTATTCTTGGGTCAATACCTCCATTACTTGATGCGAACATGCAAAACGTATTATTTAATTTTACGTTTCACCTTTTGAATTTTGGTTTTGGATCGAAAGAAACGTTTCCTTCAACTTTGATCGGCCCACAAGATATCAGTGCCATGGTTACCTGGAAAAAAAAACGTTAAAGTATTCGCTGGTAAAAACAGTTAGATAAATGCTCTGACAGAAAATAAAGGACACGTGTAGGTTTTGCAACTATGAGAAAACAGAAGGCGGAGGACGAGACTAGAGGAAGGAAGCTGTAATACCTCTTTGTCCGAAGTAAAATATTATTAGGCGATGAAATATTTTAGCATATCTTTGTCCCAACTGATATCTCTTCAATCTCTATGTTCGCTCCGGGCCAACTTATTCAAGATAATATATTATTAATTAGGTGACTCATATATATATTTCAAAATTAAATATTATTTTAACAAATTATTTTCTAAATGCCTTTTGACACATTGGTTTTAAAGGGGGAGACAACGAAACCCACTTCTACGGAAGATTCGCTACAAGCTCGTAAAAGTCGTGTCGGCTGCAGCCCACTTCTATTGGTATAGATTATAGGAACAAAGCAACGACCTCTCTCGCTCATCAATCTGATCTCTTCACTGTGGGCAACTAATGCAAGATAGAATACTATTAGGGGATAAAATATTTTAACCTCGACCCCTTATCTCTGTGTTATAAAAGTTTATGGATCAACCATTTTAGGTCGATTAATTTTTTTAATATTTACCTAATTTATCTTTGATAGCTCAAGCCAATGTCAGATGGATAAAAGTTATAGAATTTGTTAGTGGAGCTGGGAGAGATCGATAGGATGCATATGTGATTCTGTTGCATCGGTCAAAGAAACAAATTTAAGGTGAACACTTCATTTGAATAAGAATTAAGTTATTACTAAGCTAATTTAATTTTATCTTATTTTATTTAATTCATTTGTTATCGGAATAGGCCTTAATCAATACCAGATACCCAGTACTGGATACGAATTTTCAGTTTGATGTAAGAAGTTTCCCATCAATATATAGTTTCGAGGGTAAATTCCTTTCATAGAAAATAAAGGGAATGGTAAAATAGTATTTGTCTCCCACTCACTTGGGCTTTCATGGATCGAGGACGCTAACTTCGCACAATAAATGAGTAAAACGCTTCAAAAATTAATATCAATTATTCAATTATGCTAAAATTGAGACAATATTGTCTGTCAGTTTCAATTCTGAAATTCCGACGAATTCCTAGGACCTAATTCACCTTAGTTTGTGGTTTCTCTGCATGACCCGCCTGTAAGCGTAACAGAAGATTCGGAGACTGATCGGACTCTGAATTCATAAGGATTAGCCAAATGGGGTGAAAGTTCCTTACAGTTGTTAGGATTGTTAGTCAACGCAGTCTTCTCGGCTTCGAATTTCATGGTCAACAATGACAAGAATTAAAGTTGAGCAGTGATTGGGGTTCGCCCCCCGTTCGCCTCACGTTCGCCTATCTAATATAATATTATTATTTTTTACTGTTTGTGGGTCCCATTAAAATGCAAACACACTGAGAGGGACCCACCAACAATTAAAAATAGCAATATTATATTCGGTAGGCGAACGCGAGACGAACTGGGGGCGAACCCCAGTCGTTTCTCATTAAAGTTTTGCACTTTAGCTTTTAAATTACAACGTGTAAGACATTATATCTATAAACTATTAATTTTTAATATATTATATTTTTGTGTATTTTTTCTGTCATTGAATAAAAATTAATTTTTTAAAAGAAATAATAATTATATCCTTAAATGTAACTTTTTTTATTATTTAAAAAGAAAATTTAATTTTCGTTCAATTTTACAGAAAAATAGATTAATAATGCAATCTAATGTACTGTTAGAATAGCAAGAACAGAGAGTCGAGCATAACACAAAAAGCACGGCATCGTAATTCATCGGCAAAATTTGGCTCAATTAATACAGAATCAACCAGTACCCTCTTGTCCCAAAAGCAAATCACCAAAACGGGGACTACAAGCAAGTTCTCGGTCTTTTTTCTCTTGACATATATCTCAATATCATTAACCCACGCCATAAAAGAAGTGCACATTAACATTTGCAACAGCTTAGTGACTACTATTTTAGAGGTTGAACTGCCACCACAACCTCATGGAGTACAACTGAACTTGAGGCGGGAGTTCAAACTTGAGACCTTCAATCCCTTACCAGTCCCTGAAACTAATTCAAGACCGATAGAGTCACCACTTTAGTGAAAAACGGCCCTTTTCTTACATACATAAGAAATATTTACTTGTGAACCTAAATCTAAAAATCATATGTCGAGAAGTAAGTACGCTAGTGTTTTAGCTGTATAAAGAGACGTGCAAGCTCGGAGAAGATCGCTAAAGAAAAGGAAGTGAAGGGTTACAGGAGGCCATGAAATGTCTTGGTCCTTGGATTTCTTTATTTGGACAAGTAAGGTACGTAATAAACTAAAGACAACGGCAGAGTATAATGGCGAGGTGGGAAATGGCATAAACAGTCCATGCGGCGATTTGGAGGTAGAAAGGAAGTGGAATGGTAATGGCGACAAAAAACGTTGTGACCGTGAAAAATATGCCAAATCCCTTGAACACTCGAGCAGTCACCAAGAACTTGAAACTAAGAGATTCACTAACAAAGAAAGAAGCGAAGGCTAGTACGATTGTCATACAGAGCACGTGGAACTGGAAGACTGCAGAGAAATACGCAGGGAATTGCATGGATGCTTGTGATATAGCAATGGCCGACGCCAAGCAAAAAGCAACCATCATCCTGGTCCAGTCCTCGTTGAATAAAAAGCCAGCCCGTGCTTCTAGGTCGGTACCATCAGGAGAGGCCGCTGATGGTGGAGGTGGAGGTTCCTGGATTAATTTCCAGAAAATTCTGAGCAAGACTGTCACAGTCGCATGGAAGAACTCTTTCGGACGATTTCGCCAGTTCAGTTCTAGAAAGGAGCTAGGCGTCAATCATATGGAGCTACGCTTTCGGCTTTACAAACGGGTACATTTATAGGACTGTATGTCTGTATGGGCCATATGAGTCACACGTCAAGGGCACCCGGCATTTTCTTGTGATGTTTATTTCTTAGGGACGTACGGTCGTGAGGTGGGGAGATAGAAATTCAACTGGGGAGTAGGAAGGAACACTTATCCAGACAAAGATTGGCAAAAATCCAAGTGTAATATGCAGCCTACTCATTTACTTTTTTTAAAAAAAAAAAAAAGATCTGCTAACCAAAAGGAGATTTTATCTTCAAAAGTTAATTAACATAGGAAAAGAGCTCAAGCCATATATAAACCTCTTATATTATTAATGTGAGATACATCTCGTACTTTCAAATGATCTATAACATTCTACCACACTTACTCAAACACTGTAATACCCATTCCGTACGATTGCAACTAAGAGACATGTTATAATTAAGCTCTAATATCATTTGTTATATACCTGAGTATAACTCATTTTTAAAATCTAGCTTATGAAAAGAGAGATCAATTTAAGGCTGCATTTGATTTGGCGTAAAATAAAGAAAATGAAAAAATATTTGTAGAAAAAACTAAACAAATTTTGTTATTTGGCTAACTCCTTAAAAATGAGCATATAATATTTGGTTGTCACCTAAATTTCAAAGAATATATTTTGCAATAGTTTCATTTTTCCTTGTAAATAAAGAGATTAAAAACAATGAAAGTAGGTCGTATAACATATGAATCATAAAAAGAGTATCTAGCATAAACTCCCTAAAACCAGCAACCTTCATAATGATAAAATCAATATTCAACATTTCGATAAAGGAAATTCTCCATCAAATTTAGTGAAGATGGCCATATCTGTGCTTCAAGATCAATAGTGGAATTGGTAAAACTTACTGTTACTGAGTCCTTACCAACAATCAATGTCATCTCATGAAACATCTTGACTTTCTTGTTTAAATATTGCCCGTGATTTGCAAAGGCATATAAAAAAGTTAAGAGAGAACATGAATGGCACAAGATTTCAAAATGAGACATTTTTTCAATTTAGCCTAAAGATAGACTTCTATTGTGAGAATAGAGAAACAAAATGGTCTAGATAGTGCCTATTATGAGAATAGATAAAAAAAAATAGTCACTAAAATATAACTCACCTGTTTCTTAAAATAGTAGGTTATTTTCGGCTTGATATATCTCATTTTCTCTTTGATTATTTATTTTTTTCTGTCTTTTATTTTTCACCCCTGTCAAACACATGATTTTTTTTAAAATATTCTTCGTAAAAATATTTTCGGAGGAAACAAAAGCAGCCTAAGACTAAGAGTTATACACCACGCATTAACAGTATTAATGCGAGAGATCCCATAATAGCTTGCGGATTTGTGTGTTTACCCATGCGTTAAAGTCATGTGAGGGGCCCATTGGCGCAGTTGGCATGCGACTTTGCCCAAACGCCTTATCTTTTCAAAGCTAACAAGCGAGAAAATGGAGACGCTAAACCACATCGTCAAAACGTGGCTCTGAACTTTCTGCATAAAGCGTGGCTCTGAACTACTTGGATAAAAAGTAGGGAACCGAAAAAGAGCTTCCAGCTGCGTCAACAAAGAAGCATACAAGGAATCTAACATGCAAGCCGACTTGTGGTAACCAGTTTCCAAATCCTCTATGCATGCTTTGTGGAGTTGTGGTTCGGTGTTCTTCTGTACGTGGACAGTTTTGTTTTGTTTTCTTTATGTTTAGTCTTGAGTGTCTGCTGACGTCCAGGCTGTTGTAATGTCGGCGTCCATATGGGTACGTGAGTTTCTTTATTTATCTATTTATTATAATAGAAATAATAATTTAATAAAAAATAGATAATTTAACTTTTTATATTTTGTAACTATATTTTGTTATGACAAGATTTTGGGATGTAGGGTTTTTTTGTTTTTTTTATTAAATTTAAAGTTTTTTAGAGATCAAAAATTTGACATACGCAAACACCCTTTGAAGTTGGGTAGATAAAATTTCAGGGTATTAAAGTTAATTGAAAAAATGATTAGAGATAAATTAAGGATGGGGGGTCAATATAATAATTATAAAATATTATCTATTTTCACATTAAATAATCTATTTTTATTATAATAAAAATAAAAAATTATTTAAATCATCTCACTTCATTTTTTTTACAGTAAATATAAAATTTTTTTCAGCGCAACATTTCACGTAGAGAATTGAAGTAACTTTTTGAGATGCATAAACAGAGTTCCATGTGATAATAAGATGAAATAGGCAGACCTCGTTTGTTTTTTTTTTGACCTTTATGTCATTTTTTTTTAATACGCTGCCATTTACGTCATCTATTCTTAAGGCTTAAGCTATGAAATCGGAGAGGGAGTTCCAATTTCCGGAATTAGTTTTGACTATCTTGGTAATTGGATCGAACTTACAAAGCAGAAGGATTCCCTGGTTAACTCGCGCAAAGTCTCAACCAAAAGCCCAAGAGAAATATTTGGGTAAAACCTAAGAGCGGTTCGAGCTAATTGATGAGATCCGAATTTACTGATGGCTGGACACCATGTCTTACACTCGGGGAGGCCGGACCGTGGGTTCGGACGTTGCCAGAAAACGTAGAGTAGCACGCTCAGTCCTGCAAGTGTTAATATTTGGAGGTAAGCTCGAGAGATTTGAGAATGCTATGTATTGTATTGATTTAGGTTAACAAATATATATTACATTGAAGTAGTTGTGTGTAAAGGAAAGGAAAATATGTAAGGAAACAATCGTGTATACTAGGCAAGTAATACAATGGAAAAGAGACGTTGGAGGCTAAATTAGGTAAGTAGGATTTGGTGATCTGTAATACTCCCCCTCAAGTTGGCGCATGGAGGTTCGCAATGCCCAACTTGCTAGATAAAGTGGCAAAAAGGTCACGACCCAATGCTTTGGTGAAGATATCGGCAAGTTGGATGGATGCGGGAACGTGAGCGAGGGAGAGAAGTCCAGACTTAAGCTTTTCACGAACGATGTGACAGTCGATCTCAATGTATTTGGTGCGCTCGTGAAAAACTGGATTGTTGGCAATATGGAGTGCAGCCTGGTTGTCACAATAAAGATGCATGGGCTGAGAATGAGAAATGGAGAGATCGTGGAGCAAGGAGCGAAGCCAAGTAAGTTCACAGGTGGTGGATGTCATGGCGCGATATTCGGCTTCAGCGGAAGAGCGGGAGACAGTTGGCTGTTTCTTGGTGCGCCAAGAGATGGGACTGGTGCCGAGTTGAATAAAGAAACCGGTGGTGGAGCGGCGAGTAGTGGGGCAGCTGGCCCAATCAGAATCAGAATAGGCAGTGACTTGCAAAGAGTTTGTAGTGGGGTAAAGGAGACCCTGTCCAGGAGTAGCTTTGAGATAACGTAAGATGCGGAGAGCAGCGTCGTAATGAGGTTGCCGAGGAGCGTGCATGAATTGACTGAGAATGTTGACGGCAAAGACAATGTCCGGACGAGTGATGGTGAGGTAGATGAGGCGGCCAACGAGACGTCGATAGAGACCGGGGTCCGGCAAGAGGTCACCAACATCGTCAGTGAGGCGGAGATTTTGTTCCATGGGAGTGTGGGCGGGGCGGGTGCCAAGGTGGCCACTGTCGGTGAGGATGTCGAGAGTATATTTCCGTTGGTTGAGGAAGATGCCGGAGGGAGAGCGAGCAATTTCTAGGCCCAAGAAATATTTCAGGGTGCCAAGATCTTTGATGCGGAAGCGTTGCCCGAGGAGGTCTTTGAGAGCCTGAATGTGAGAGAGATCATTACCTGCCAAAAGGATGTCATCAACATAGATAAGAATAAGGGTAAATGAGGAAGGTGTAGAATGAGTGAAGAGAGAATGATCAGCCTGTGACTGGTGGAAACCAGCAGTCAGAAGGACGGAAGAGAGTTTGGAGAACCAATTGCGAGAGGCTTGCTTGAGGCCATAAAGAGATTTTTGCAAACGACAAACACGAGACTCCCCCTCACTGCAATAACCGGGAGGAGGGGTCATGTAGACTTCTTCGTCGAGATCCCCGTGGAGGAAAGCATTGTGGACGTCTAATTGATGGAGCGTCCAATGTTTGGCAGCAGCAACTGCAAGAAGACATCTAACAGTGACAAGTTTAGCAACGGGAGCAAAAGTGTCATGATAATCAAGGCCTTCGATCTGAGTATACCCCTTGGCAACTAAACGAGCTTTGTAATGCTCAATGGAACCATCAACGCGAAGCTTGGTTTTGAAGATCCACTTACAACCAATGGGTCGTTTACCTGGAGGGAGAGGTTGAAGAGTCCAAGTATTGTTGGAATCGAGGGCAGCTAACTCAGCGTGCATAGCGTCACGCCAGTGAGCATGACGAATAGCAGCAGAATATGTAGGAGGATCAACATGTTGAGATAATGAAGAGATAAAAGCTAAATGCGGAGAATTGAAACGATGATAAGATAAATGAGATGAGAGGCAATGAGCGGTACCTGAGGGAGGGTGAGAGGAGGAGGAAGCCGTGATGGAGGAAGGAAGAGTGGGACAAAGGTAATCACGAAGGTAGGATGGTCGAGTAACAGTACGTTTGGGCCGTGAGGGAATGGGTGGGGAAGGTGGTGGAGGAGAGGTGGGGATAGAGGAAGGTGGAGGAGAGGGGAGGGGAGAGGAAGAAGGGAGAAGGAGATCAGGGACAGGTAAAGGGAGTACAGGGTCATGAGAAGGGTGAAGAGTGAGATCATGATAAGGGAAAATAGTTTCATGAAAAGTGACATCGCGAGATATGTGGATCTGGTGAGTATCGAGGTCATAAACGCGAAACGCGATAAGCACTGTGATGGGGAGGATAGCCAAGAAAAATACAGCGACGAGCACGCGGAGAAAATTTATCGCGGTGGGAAGCAAGAGTATGAGCATAGCATAAACAACCAAAAACACGTAAATGATGATATGATGGTGGTTTGTTGAAAAGAAGGTCATAAGGAGATTGATGGGAAAGACTAGAGGAAGGGGTCCGATTAATGAGATACGTGGCAGTTAAGAGACATTCACCCCAGAAAGTGATGGGGAGATTGGCATGAAAACGTAAACAGCGAGCCACATTGAGGAGATGACGATGTTTACGTTCTGCCACTCCATTCTGTTGAGGTGTTTCGACACACGTGCGTTCATGAAAAACACCATGAGTATGAAAAAAAGTTTGCAGTTTATAGGAAAGAAACTCTTGACCATTGTCAGTGCGAATTTTTTTTATTTTGTTATTAAATTGAGTTTGCACAAAAGCAAAAAAGTGAGTAAGACAGGAATATGTATCAGATTTAAAACGCATTAAATAAATCCAAGTAGTGCGAGAATAATCATCAACAATAGTTAAAAAATAATGAGCACCAGAAAGAGAAGGAGTGGAATAGCCACCCCAAATATCACAATAGATACGATCAAAACAAAACATGCTCTTATTCAAATTAAGGGAAAAAGGTAAACGAATATGTTTTGCGCGAGAACAAACATCACAATGAAAAGTGGAAGTAGTGGAAATATTAAAAGTCTTCGGAATGCATTGCAAAGAAGGGTGACCTAGGCGAGCATGCCATAAATGAGGGGACGAAGCAGAAGAGGTATGGAAGGCGGAGACAGAAACAGGTTTGTAATAATATAGTCCATCACGGACTTCACCCGTTCCAATCAGCCTCTTCGTGGCAAGGTCCTGAAAAACACAAAATGATGAGAAAAAAATTGCAACACAATTGAGAGCGGAAGTAATTTGACTAATAGACAAGAGATTAAATTGAAATTGAGGGACAATTAAAACATGCTCAAGAGTAAAATTAGGAGATAAATGAAGAGTACCAGATTGGGTGATAGGTACAGTCTCACCAGTAGGCAATTTAATAGGACATGGCTGAATAAGAGAGTGAACATTAGAAAGATTAGATGTGTGTGAAATCATGTGGTCAGAGGCGCCTGAATCAATTACCCATTCGGTCGTAGGAATTAAAGAGGCAGAATTACAAGAAGAAATATTACCAGCGAAGTTGACAGAGGAGTTGACTGCAGGATTAATAGGGGAAGAGGCGTTGACTGCAGGGGCAGATTGGGAAACAAAAAAATCCATTAATTGTTGCATTTGAGCCTTCGAGAGACCTAGGGAGTCCTGCGAAAAGGGTGAAGCGCCTGGTTGTGCAGAGAGACCGCTGGAGGCAGAGACTTGATGCGACGCTGGAGTGGGAGCTGGGTGGCCGTCGGTGTGACCAGAAGGAGGCCTGGAAGAGGAGCGATGGCCAGGAGGGAAGCCATGGAGACGGTAACAAGTCTCCTGCCAATGCCCATCCCGATGGCAGTGAGAGCATCGGGGACGACCACGGCCGCGACCGCGGGAATCTGGTGGCCGAGATGGGTTCCAGTGGAAGGCCGTAGCTGAGGCGTCTGATTGGAGTGGAGGGAGATGCAAGAGGCGCTGGGTTTCTTCTTGATGGAGGATGGAATAGATTTTGGACAGAGGAGGTAAGGGTTCGGTTGCTAAAATTTGGCTGCGAAGGGTGCCGTAAGAGTCATGGAGACCCATGAGAAACTGGAAGATGCGCTCGGTATCAAGGAGAGACTGAGTGTCTTTGGCAGCCCCACAAGTGCACGATGGAATGGGTTGAAGGATGTTGAGTTCATCCCAATAGGATTTTAGAGCAGTGAAATAGGTGGAGAGGGATTTGGTGTCTTGAGTGATGGTGGATAGTTGTCGATGAAGTTGGAAAATTCTAGGATTGTTGGATTGGGAGAAGCGGTCATGGAGGTCAAGCCAAACGGCACGGGGGCTGTCGAGATATATGAGGCTGTCGACAATGGTTTTGTCTATGGAATTGAAGATCCAAGACAAAACCATGTCATTGCATCGTTCCCATAGGGGAACATCGGCTGGAGAGGTTGGCTTGGGGAGAGAACCATCAACAAAGCCAAGTTTGTGCTTGGCATTCAAAGCCATTTTCATGGCTCGGTGCCATTTGAGGTAATTGTCGCCATTGAGAAGAGAGGAGACTAGGATAGCACCGAGATAATCTGAAGAATGGAGAAAGTATGGAGATGTAACATCTAACTGCTGCCGTTTGGATGCAGGGGAAGACACCTCTGGATTGGAGATAGATGAAACTACAAGAGGAGATGCAGGATCGGCACTGGCCATGGTGTGAAAAAATTACTCCTCTGATACCATGTTAATATTTGGAGGTAAGCTCGAGAGATTTGAGAATGCTATGTATTGTATTGATTTAGGTTAACAAATATATATTACATTGAAGTAGTTGTGTGTAAAGGAAAGGAAAATATGTAAGGAAACAATCGTGTATACTAGGCAAGTAATACAATGGAAAAGAGACGTTGGAGGCTAAATTAGGTAACTAGGATTTGGTGATCTGTAATAGCAAGTTCGGCCCAAATCCAAATTACAGTAAATTTTATGGTATTCGCACGAGCAGGGGTCCGTAAGCTAAACTAATTAGTTGGTGTGTCAGATTATATTCCCATTATAATTCAAGTGGTCCGATTTCTATTGCTGGGCTCTCTTGCTTTCCCGTACAATTGATTTTGATGACTATAAAATTATGAGTTATTTTAAGGTTACTCTGAACCGGTGAGGAATTAGTGTACGAGGTTAATGGAGGCATATTCAGTGGCTTCCTTGAGATTTATTACTGTGAGCTTCAATTGCTTGTGAGTTGGGAGTGGTACAATTATACTACCTTAGCACAAGCGAAGGTAAATGAGATAATGTCTGTCCAAAGGTAATTAATTATATGTTAATCAATTTAAATCACGAAATTCCAATGCGCTAGCTCTTAATTCACCTTAATTAGTTTGTGGTTTAGCCATACATGATCTACCAGCCTGAGGGGATTGATTAGTTCTGAATACACCTAAGAGTTGGAATTCTTTCTCAAATGGTCGAGTCCTTGGTCGGCTTCAAATCCTGCCTATAGCAATTACGACACTTTTTATTCTTCTTCAAAAGCAAAGATCCATCAGGTTGGTTGCGATCAAACCCTGAAACTAGATGCAAAACCCATAGAATAATAGTTTCAGATCAAAAAAATTGGATCAACCATAACACAAAATGCAGATCTGGCTATAGAGAAAGAAGAGAAGCTCGCGTCTCTTTTAGTTGAAGCCAAAAAAAAAAGGTTCATGGCTGCGATGGTAATTCAAACACATAAAGACATTAGAAAAACCATTAGCCAAACTAATTTTATATTTTTACAATACTAATCTTTGCAGCTATATATCCAAAAGCAATTTGCTGCCTTTATAGCTGCATGCTATATTCTGACATGGTTCGCACGGGCTCGGAGAATTAAAAATACAAAAAACAGCGGCAGAGTGCAATGGTGAGGAACCAAAGCGCATAAACGGCCCAGGCAGCGATTTTCAGGTCCAAAGGAAGTGGAATGGTAAGAGGTAAGAAAAACGTTGTGACAGTAAAAAATACGCCGAATTCCTTGAGCACTCGAGCTGTCCCCACGAGCTTGGAATGAACGGATTCACTAACAAAGAAGGAAGTGAATGCTAGTAGGATTGCTAGACACAGCACATGGACCTGGAAGGCCGTGGAGAGTCGTGAATGGAATCGAATGGATGAGAGCGATAAACTAACAGCCAGCACCAAGCAGAAAGCAACCATTATCCTCGCCCATTCCTCGTTAACTATCAAGCCAGTCGGCTGAGATCCTGGTGTTTCTCGCTGATCACCATCAGAAGGTGCTGATGGTGGATCAGGTTCCTGGCCTAATTTCCAGAAAGCTCGCAGCAAGAGGTTGACAATTGGATTGAAGAACGCCTTCGCACGACAACCAAAATTCATCTCTTCAGAGAATCAGAGGCGGAATCAGCAACGAGCTAGGTTTCTCCGGTTGCGACCTGCGGCATGCAGGCAAGCGGGCGTATTTATGGGAGGGTAGGACGTCAAGGCCATGGCCAATGGGAGTTCATTGAGAGAACTAAATAATACATTATAGAGTGAGGTCTTCCGTGGCATGCAGGGAGAAAGAATCATATAACATTGTACGTTCAATTAGAGACGAATTAAACTAATAATATTTTATCGTTAAATATGAAAGGAATTATTAATGGCTATTATTGAATCAAGAAAAGAGAAAGAGAGAGAAAATGCCAAGCCTGTGAGAAACTCGTTTATTGATCAAAATTCTCGAATAATGAAAACTGTACAACTACTTTACTAAAACCAAACTGACTACATTTCTAAAAGCAACTTGTCGACTAAGCTACAGTATAACAAAATAATAAACTAACTATTTGCTGACGTGTAAACGTTAACCGTAAAACTCCCCCTCAAGATGAATGTATATTAAGTACATTCATCTTGGAAAGCAGTTTCTCAAATTGCTTTTGCCCAAGAGCTTTAGTCAGCAAATCTGCTATTTGATCAGCAGATGACACCTTCATAGTCTTCAAGATCCCTTCCTTCAGCCTTTCTCTAACTACATGACAATCTATTTCTATATGTTTAGTTCTTTCATGGTAAACTGGATTTTCAGCTATATACAATGCTGCTTGACTGTCACAGTACATTAATGCAGCTTTAGAATGATTAATCTGTAAGTCTTGCAGCAGATATCGAATCCATACAATCTCACATGTACATGAAGCCATGGCTCTATACTCGGCTTCTGCAGAGGACCTTGAAACAGTTGTTTGTTTCTTAGATTTCCAAGAAACTAGCGAACTACCAAGGAAAATACACATCCCTGTTATTGACTTTCTAGTATCTGAACAACTTGCCCAATCTGAGTCACAAAACCCCTTAATTTGCAGCTCAGATGAGGAGGGAAAAAATAAGCCTTGTGCTGGTGAGGACTTAATGTATCTCAAAACTCGGTATGCAGCATCTAAATGACACTGTGCAGGGCTGGACAAGAATTGACTTAACTGCTGCACACTAAAACTGATGTCTGGCCGTGTGGTAGTCAAATACAATAACCTCCCAACAAGTCTTCTATACATTGAGGGATCTGCTAGTAGGTTTTCTATTGTACTACACAATCTCAAATTAGGTTCCATAGGAAACTTAACAGCTTTACAACCAAGCAACCCGGCATCTTCTAATATTTCCAAAGCATATTTTCTTTGGCAAACATGAATTCCATTTGAATTTCTGGCAATCTCAAGACCTAGAAAATATTTGAGTTTTCCCAAATCTTTGATCTTAAATTCAGCATTCAAGAACTCCTTTAACTTGTTAACAGCCAACAAGTCATTACTAGCCACTACTATGTCATCTACATATACCAACAAAGCAATAAAGCTGCTGCCAGACCTCTTTGTAAACAAGGAATAATCTGACTTTGCTTGCACAAATTTCTGACTAATCAATGCTTGAGTCAACTTATGATTCCATTGTCTAGATGCTTGTTTAAGACCATACAATGACTTCTTTAAATGACATACCTGAGACTCCCCCTTGCTAACAAATCCAGGTGGCAATTGCATATAAACTTCTTCACTTAAATCACCGTGTAGAAAGGCATTATTTACATCCAATTGATGTAAATGCCACCGATTTGTAGCAGCAACAGCCAATAGAACTCGTACAGTAGTCATCTTAGCAACAGGAGAAAAAGTGTCAGTATAATCAATTCCAGCCTGTTGGGTGTAACCCTTAGCAACAAGGCGTGCCTTATACCTCTCAACTGACCCATCTGAATGATATTTCACTTTATAAACCCACTTACATCCCACTGCTTGCTTACCAGGTGGCAGATTAGTGATAGACCAAGTACCATTGTCTTCAAGGGCTTGAATTTCAGCAGCCATAGCTGAACACCAAGCTGGATTTTTGACAGCTTCATGATAAGATTTGGGTTCAGGGTGATGAATGAGATTGACTGAGAAAACTTTGTGGGCTGGCGACAATTTTGTGTAAGAATGAACATCCGATAAAGGATAAAAACAATGAGAAGTAGAAGCAATATGAGGGAGCTGATAATGATAATCAGCAAGATAAGATGGTAATTGATGAGATCGAGAAGAACGACGAGGAGGTAAAGGAGAAGAAATAAGAGGAGGAGAAGGTGAAGAAACTGGTAAAAATGGTAGAGAAGAACAAGAAGAAGAAATCTCATCAGAAATAACATGTGGCAAAACAGGAGAAGAAGGAAAAGAGGAAGGAAGTGTGATAGAAGAAAAAGGGAAAATATGTTCATGAAACACAACATCACGAGAAAGAAAAGAAGTGTGAGTAGTAAGATCATACAGTTTGTATCCTTTGGTACCAAAAGGATATCCAAGAAAAATACATTGACGAGCACGAGGATCAAATTTACTTCTATCCCGAGAAAGAGTAGAAGCATAACAAAGACAACCAAACACTCGTAAATGAGAATAGGAAGGAACTTTGGAGAAAAGCATTTCATAAGGAGATTTATTGGCCAATAAAGGAGTTGGGGTTCTATTTATCAAATAGGTGGCTGTTAACACACAATCACCCCAAAACTTTAGAGGTAAGGATGCTTGAAAACGCAAAGCTCTTGCAACATTGAGAATGTGTTGATGTTTTCTCTCTACCCGACTGTTTTGTTGAGGACTTTCAACACAAGAGGTTTGATGAACTATACCATTGATGGAATAGAACTGATGAAGAAGAAATTCAGTTCCATTATCTGACCGAAGGATCTTAATAGAAGTATCAAACTGAGTTTTGACCATTTGTAAGAAATGTGGAAGTATGGTGGTTGTTTCGGACTTATGTTTCATCAAATATACCCAAGTGCATCTTGTGTAATCATCAACAATAGTAAGAAAATAATGATAACCACCAAGAGAAGAAGTAGAATAAGGACCCCAAACATCACAATGAATGAGATCAAAAGCATGAAGAGAGAGAGAGTCACTAGTAACAAAAGGAAGTCGTCTTTGTTTAGCAAGAGGACAAACTTGACAATGAATGAGAGGATTATAATGAACATCCGAATCAGATGTCTTTATTGTAGAAATTCTAGAATCAGATGGGTGGCCAAGTCTATAATGCCACAAATCAAAAGTACATGGTATGACTGAATTACAAAGAGAAGGAAGCACTTGTTCAGTGGTTGAGATTGGTTCTTGCTGCATATAGTAAAGCCCATTGGACTGCTTAGCTAGACCAATCATCATCCATGAAGCAAGGTCCTGAAAGAAAAGATGAGAAGTAGTTGCAATTAGACAAAAGGAGTTATGAAGTAAAAGTTTGCTGACAGACAAAAGATTGAATTTAAAAGAAGGGACATATAGAACATCAGTGAGAATAATGTGAGAATTAATTCGAACTGAGCCTATATGTGTGACAGGAACAAATTTTCCATTAGGCAGAGTAA
Source organism: Myrica gale (assembly GCA_963930655.1). Lineage (NCBI taxonomy): Eukaryota > Viridiplantae > Streptophyta > Magnoliopsida > Fagales > Myricaceae > Myrica > Myrica gale. The sequence continues at coordinate 7,212,637 of OZ005609.1, read as the reverse complement.
CAAATGATTGAGACACAGATTTGTATGAAGAAAAACAAGAAAATGAACTGACCATATGATCAGTAGCACCAGAATCGATAATCCAAGTGTAAGAGTTAGAAATGGACATAGATGAAAAACAAGAATTACCTTGAAGGGCAGAAGATGCAACTGCATTAGATGAAGATGCAACTGCATTAGATGAAGATTGTATAGGAACAGAGGATGTAATATGTGGAGATGATGAAACTGTAGAGGTGGATGTTAACCCAGACTTAGCAATGAGAGCTAATAGCTGCTGAAATTGATCCTGAGTTACTGGTACATGAGGGCTATTACCATTGACACACTGATTAAGTAGCTGATCATCAGAAGAAACATTGTTAGCAATTTTAGGCTTGGACTTAGTAAACTTGAAACCCTCGGGAAAACCATGCTTACGAAAGCATTTTTCTTCAAGATGTCCTTCAATACCACAGTAGTGACAAACAACACCCCTCAAAAAACTAGATTTCTTTCCAGACTTAAAATTTCGTGATCCTGAATTTTGATAGGAACCAGAATTCCTACTAAGCAAGGCAGTAGCTTCTGCAGAAGGAATAACAACAGAGGACAGTACAGAAGATTTCTTCTCAGCTTGGTGAACCATAGAAAACACTTTGTTTATGACAGGGAGTGGATCCATGAGCAAAATGTGATCCTTTACATGAGACAAACTCGGATGAAGACCATTTAGGAATTTCACTACATAATCCTCATGAAGATAAGATGCCACAGTCTTCAAAGCATTGCAACTACAAGTAGGAACACATGTACAAGCAGGTATTGGCCGAAAACTAGCTAATTCTTCCCACAAAATTTTCAACTTAGTAAAATAAGTTGGTACATCATCAGATCCTTGTACTAGAAGACCTATCTCATGTTGCAATTCAGAAATCCTATTCCGATTACCTTGGCTAAAACGTTCTTCCAATTCAGTCCACAGATTCTTGGCAGATGAAATATAAACCACACTACATGCAATATCAGGGGAAAGACACTGGACTATCCATGATTGAACCATACTATTACAGGCAAGCCAAGAATCGTATGAATCTTCTGTAGGACTAGGTTCTTTTATAGCTCCATTAACAAACCCTAGTTTTTTCTTAGCCTGGAGTGCCATAACCATAGCACGTCGCCAAGTATTATAATTTCTATGAGTAAGAAGTTGATTAACAAGAACGTGACCTGGATTATCAGAAGAAGCCAAGCTAAAGGGATGAGCAGCTTGCGGCAAGGAAGAACGAGCAGCAGAGTCCTCGATTTCTGCCATGCTGAAATCGACGGAGAAATCAAAGGAGAATAGCTTGAATGACTTGAATGACCAGTTGAATCAGCAAGACGAGTTCGAAATCGATGATCGAACCACCTCTGATACCATATTGAATCAAGAAAAGAGAAAGAGAGAGAAAATGCCAAGCCTGTGAGAAACTCGTTTATTGATCAAAATTCTCGAATAATGAAAACTGTACAACTACTTTACTAAAACCAAACTGACTACATTTCTAAAAGCAACTTGTCGACTAAGCTACAGTATAACAAAATAATAAACTAACTATTTGCTGACGTGTAAACGTTAACCGTAAAAGCTATACTTTTCCATGAAGTGTTCCTTAAATTCAGTGGAACCCAACACATGTATAATGGACGGGTCCGGATCCGGGTCAATTTAATATTGATGATAATAATAACAACAAAATACTTATAATTATATATGCAGTTGAATATTGTATTTTGGTTGGGAGTGGGTAAAAGGGGTTGTTGTCTAGCTAGTTGATGTCGGCCTTAAGATAGCTACTATATAAGTTATTTTTAAAAAAACCCCTTTTAAAATGAAAAATTTTATCTCTCTTTTACTCCATGATCAATATAATTGGAAGCTTGGATGTCAATTAAACCCATTAATCAGTCAGAACAAACATCCAGCTTAAAACGTTTGGACGTGACAAGATAAAATTACTGATCTGATCAATGCCTTAGTTTTAATGTCAAATGTTTGAGAGAAAATGATATAACTTTAACCTAAAATTTCTAAGAGCTTCTAATTTCTGAGTAAGATTATTGTACGTTCATGAATTAGAGAGACCTTATCCATCCGCTCCAATGCCCTTTCCTAATGGAGAGGGTCCAATTTGACACTACCATATATAATGTACGTACGTGATCATTCGAGAATTAACTAATAAGTTAAAGTTTAGACACATAAGGGAAAAACAAAAGGAAGTGCACAGAGGAAGCATATTATATATCCTAAATCTAATATAAAAAGCTCTTTATAATTTGGTCGGTATTATTACACTTGCTCATTATAATGGCATGTCATGAGGACGTAGGGTTTGAAACTTTGACGTCTCTTAAGAAATTTCCGCGAAACTCCGTAGCGAGGCCCGTAGCCATTGTTTTTGTATAAATTGTGGCGGATGCATGCATTATGCTCATAAAAAAATAAATGGAGTACTGAGGATGACATTTGCCTTCTCCTTGATTGTTATCAGCTTCCTGATACGTACCCAGTTGTTTCGTTCGATCTTATATATATATAATTTCTTCTGTGGTGCAACGTTAAAGAGCTGTTCGAATGATGCAATAATAACTGGGCTTTTTGAATAAAATTTTAGAGAACACGTGGGAAAAAAAGGACTACTTTGTCGTTATAGGTACGACTAGCTACGTTATATATCCTTATATTCTTTTAATTGGTACTGAATTAAAATCTTAATTCGGATGCTAGGTAAATTTACTATTTATTCTAAATGTTTAAACTCTGATAATTAGCCAACTTGAAATTTACTTTCGGCTTGTGCTGAAGCAATGAAGCATTATCATGTGTTGGGCCGACTTAAGATCTAAACAAGACAACGTAGAACTTTATTAAAAAATACTTGGAAGTTATTGGATTGAAATTTTTTATACTTTGTAATTCGAATTAGATGATAGAATAATAATAAATTTTATATAAAAATAAATTATATAAAGTCATACAAAAGGACGACTCATGTGATTTAAAGATCAAGTAAATCTAATGTTTCAAGTCTGACCATATCATTTAATTAGATGAAGAGACAAAATGATATTGCTCAAACTTAGTTTGGCTCATTAAGCGATTTAGCCAATTTTAAAATGTTATATTTATTTTTTTATTTAATTATAGTTGTCACTTTATATGACTTTATACAATTTTTTTAACACGTAATTTTTTCTCTTGTAAAATTCGAAAATAAAAATATACAACACACAATGAAAGTTATAAGAGCATTCCTAACAGCTTATTTAAATTTGGCTCTCTACTTTAACCATAAAACACATTTCTCTATTTTAACTATCAACTTTTTATAAACACTCCAAGCAGCTTCTATATTTTAACCATCTACTTTTACTATTCTATTTAAATATTATTTTTTAAAATTTCTTTATTCTTTCTCTAATATTTATATTTTTAAATATTTGTTTTATCGTAACGGTCATATTTTTAAATATTTGTCTTATGTTAAAAATATCAAATTTTTTAAATTTTAAGATGGTAAAGTAAACAGTAGTTCTCTAAAAATATAAAAGAAAAAAAAGATATATTATTATTTTAAGATAGTAAAGTGAAATGATTTTTTAAAAATAGAAAATTACTGTTTACATGTTAAATTTTGTTAGAATAGATAAGCTACTGAAAAGTATTTTTTAATATTTTTATTAAATTGATCCTCTATTCAAATTTAAATGTTAGAATAAAGGAGCTCCGAGAGACACTCACTTCCAAATAATTATTGCAAAATAGATACATTTTAACTTCTTTTTTTCTTCAAATTGTACCTTTCAATCCGTATCAATCCGTACATAGAAAGAATCCTGCACCATCCGGACACAGATACTCGGAAATCGGATGCAATTAATGCAACAAATGAAGAGTTATCACATCAGGATTTGCATATACTTCTGATCAGTATCAGTTTGACCATTTTTAGCAAACATGCACGACTGGATTTAGATCAGATTTAGAAAATTGGGTAGATCCCTTTTTGTAACTTTTGTGCAAGGTCGCACAACGTAAGCCCAACTAAAAGGTTCGGTGTTGTTTGATATCCAATATTGGGTATCAAATTTTTTAATAAATTAAATATATTTTAACATTTTTAACATTTACCCATATTATAAATTTTTCATAAATTTTAATATATATAAAATTCTCAAAATTATAAAAATATTTTCTAAAATATTAACAAACGTAACATATCCAGATTATTTGGTAAAACCCGAAGTGCCAGTTTCCAAATCCTCTGTGCTTGCGGTTCGGTGTTCTTCTGTACGTTGACAGTTTTGTTTTGACAGTTTTGTTTTGTTTCTTCTTGACCGCTAGCTGTTCCATATATATGCAGGGTACGTGAGTTTATTTCTTTATTTATTATAATAGAAATAAATAATTTAACTTGTATATTTTGTAACTATATGTATTGTTTAGGAAACTATGCCTTGATTCACGGCTTAGTATCTTCTAGCTTAATTATAGGAATTATGCCTTGATTCAAGGCTCCATATCTTGTACCTTAATTATAGGAATTGTATTGTACAGATTGATTCTAGTTTCCTACTTTGTAATTATTCATATTGAATATAAATAGAAGTATACTCACCACGATTGTGTGTGGTGGTTTTTGATCAAGGGGTTTCGCTGTCTTGACACCTCTACCTCTAGGCTCTATATCACCCGCCATGCTCAGTTTGATGAAACTTATTTTCCCTCTCACTCTAGCTCTCACGCTCAGCCCATGTCATCTCTTACTTTTTCTAATTTTCTTGAACCAAATTCTCTTCGTACCGACCCTTCCTCCCCTATGCATCATTCCTCACACATTACTCCATCCGGATCTCACCCATGTGTTATTTGTACTAACCCAGTGGCTGAGTCCTTGCAAGTTTCTCCTCCTCTTGCAGGTTCCTCTACCCCAGTTCCGGCTCCTCGTTTGCCTCCTGTTGCGACTCCCATTGCTTCTTCTCTTCCGGCACCTTCGTTGGGCTCTCACCCGATGCTCACCCGAGCCAAGGCTGGTATTTTCAAGACTCGTCATCCTGCAGATCTCAGTGTCCTAGGCTCCTCTGGTCTTCTTCATGCCCTCATTCCCTCTACTGAGCCTAAAGGATTTAAAATCTGCTGCCAAAAATCCTGCTTGGCTTGCTGCCATGGATGACGAAGTTCGTGCCCTGCAGCGCAACCGTACATGGATCTTGGTCCCTCGGCCTTCTAACACAAACATTGTTGGTTCCAAATGGGTGTTCCGGACTAAGTATCTGCCTGATGGATCCATTGAGCGCCTCAAGACCCGTCTTGTTGCCAAAGGCTACACTCAGGTGCCTGGACTTGACTACACCGACACCTTTAGCCCTGTTATCAAGGCTACTACTGTTCGTGTTGTGCTTTCTCTTGCTGTTACCCACCGATGGCCTCTTCGTCAACTAGACATCAAGAATGCTTTTCTCAATGGTAATCTCACTGAAACAGTTTATATGGAGCAACCTCCTGGGTATGTTGATCCTCGCTACCCTGATCATGTCTGTCAATTGCAAAAAGCTCTCTACGGTCTCAAGCAAGCTCCTCGTGCCTGGTTTCAGCGCTTCAGTACCTTCCTCATTACACTTGGTTTTTCTTGCAGCCGTGCTGATACTTCTCTTTTTGTGTTTCATCAGCATTCATATATTATTTATTTGCTCCTTTATGTTGATGACATTATTATTACTGGCAACAACTCCTCTCTTCTTGACAGCTTCACTCGCAAGCTCAATTCCGAGTTTGCCACCAAAGATCTAGGTTCCCTCAGCTATTTTCTTGGTTTGGAAGCCACCTCCATAACTGATGGTCTTTTTATTAGTCAACTGAAGTATGCACGGGATATCCTTACTCGGGCTCAGTTGCTTGATAGCAAGCCTGTTCCCACTCCCATGGTAGTCTCCCACCATTTGACTGGCACTGGTTCCCCTTTCTCGGACCCTACTCTTTACCGATCTCTTGTTGGTGCCCTCCAGTACTTGACCATCACCCGGCCCGACATCGCTCATGCTGTCAACTCTGTCAGTCAGTTTCTACATGCTCCTACTACAGATCATTTTCTTGCTGTCAAGCGCATTCTTCGCTATGTCAAGGGCACTCTTCACTTTGGTCTTACTTTTCGCCCTTCTGCCGCTCCCGGTGCCTTGGTTGCCTACTCTGATGCTGACTGGGCTGGATGTCCTGACACTCGTCGCTCTACCTCTGGTTATTTTATTTATCTTGGCGATAATTTGGTTTCTTGGAGTGCCAAAAAGCAACCTACTGTCTCCCGTTCTAGCTGTGAATCTGAATATCGTGCTCTCGCGACTACTGCAGCAGAACTTCTCTGGCTCATGCATCTTCTTCAGGATCTTCGGGTTTCTCTGTCGCACAAGCCCCTTCTGTTATGTGACAACAAAAGTGCTCTCTTCTTAAGCTCTAATCCTGTCTCTCACAAACGAGCTAAGCATGTTGAACTTGATTATCATTTCCTTTGGGAACTTGTTATTGCTGGCAAACTTCGGACTCAGTATGTGCCCTCTCATCTCCAGGTTGCTGATCTATTCACCAAGAGTGTTCCTCGCCCTCTCTTTGAATTCTTTCGCTCCAAGCTTCATGTCTGCTCCAATCCGACGCTCAGCTTGCGGGGGGTGTTAAGGAAACTATGCCTTGATTCACGGCTTAGTATCTTCTAGCTTAATTGTAGGAATTATGCCTTGATTCAAGGCTTCATATCTTGTACCTTAATTATAGGAATTGTATTGTACAAATTGATTCTAGTTTCCTACTTTGTAATTATTCATATTGAATATAAATAGAAGTATACTCACCACGATTGTGTGTGGTGGTTTTTGATCAAACATTCATATGTATTATAACAAAATTTTGGGATGTGGATCTTATTTATTTATTATTTTATTTAATTAAGATTTTTTAGAGACTAAAATTTTAACATGCAAACACCGGGGCTTCTTTGTTGGATAAAATAAGGAGAGAATACTGGTGCAAAAATACTACTCCATTTTCTCTTTATCAAAGCATGTGCATTCTCCATAGAGGCCAGGAGAAGAATCCGAGCAGAAAATTTACTTGTGTAAAGGCTCATCATGAATACGATAGTTTTGACCCGTGAGTTAAATATTTAAATATGTAGAGTGTATAAAGTCTAAACTACCAATTTTGACACATTGAGTCTTCTAACTTTCACAATTAATCAAATTGTGTCATGAAATAAAATATGAGGGTCAAAATCGTGCCACATGGTTCATTCACTACACACGTGTCACAAGTTTGATCGTTTGATCTTTTTTAGGGGCACAAATTGATGAAGTTTAATAATTTGTGGGTTCAATGAGTTAAATGTGGTAATTTAGACCTCTATTTAAAATTATATTAATAGTTAAATGGCTTACAATTACTTTTTCTCTTACATTTAAAAAGTCGTCTGAATTTTCTTTTTGTTCTGATTTTTTAAAATTTGTCTTTTTACAAACGTCACAAATCCATATATAGTTTGAAGGAGAGATAGATTTTAAGTTTTCTTAGTAGCCTTACGGTGCTGAAGAATATTAAATTGCTTGGTCATGTGAAAGATATGGATTAGGTAAACTCACATGACCAAATAATATTGATTGAACATCTTGATTTGATCCATATAATATGATCTAAATCAACTTGTCTATGTTATATTGAGTCAGCTCTCTCATGAAAATCTTTGTTTAATACAATCTATTGCGTGAGTCTCTGATCACTCAATAGATTTCACGTGAAAGTTCATGTTCAAATGTTACACCTGATTCCCTATTGATCGAATTTAAGGCTTCTTGAGCTTTTGTTATATGGTCTATGTTTGGCACCATCAATACCTAAGTCCTTCATGTTAAAATTTACACGGCCACAAAAATTTCAAAGGTGGTGTGGGGGGCGGCAACATCACAGATACTGTATGACCCGCCACGTGGTCGGGTCCGTCGAAAATATCACCATTCATATGGTGATATGAATCAGACTCTGTTTCCCGTTCTCTCCCTCATTCGATCACCCATCGAACCCCCCACGAATGACCATTTTATGGCTATATATCTCCTTTCAAAGCAGATTATTTCACAGTAATCATAACATTTTTCCAGGGCAATTTTTCACATATACAATTGAAGTAACTTTTTGAGATGCATAAACATAAAGAATACTGAAAGAAAGTTCCGTGTGAGAATAACATAAAATGGGCAGATCTCTTATTTTTTTAAACCCTTTATGCCATCTATTATTCCTAAGCAATGAAATCAGAGAGGGAGTTCCAATTTCCGGAATTAGTTTGACTATCTTGGTAATTGGATCGAACGTACAAAGCAGAAGGATTCCCTGGTTTAACTCGCGCAAACTCTTAACCAAAGCCCAAGAGAAATATTTGGGTAAAACCTAAGAGCGGTTCGAGCTAATTGATGAGGTCCGAATTTACTGATGGCTGGACACCATGTCTTACGCTCGGGGAGGCCGGACCGTGGGTTCAGATGACTATAAAATTATGAGTTATTTTAAGGTTGCTCTGAACCGGTGAGGATTAATTAGTGTACGAGGTTAATGGAGGCATATTCAGTGGCTTCGTTGAGATTTATTACTGTGAGGTTCAACTGCTTGGGAGTTGGGAGTGGTACAATTATAATACCTTAGCACAAGCGAAGGTAATTGAGATAATGTCTGTCCAAAGGTAATTAATTATATGTTAATCAATTTAAATCACGAAATTCCAATGCGCTAGCTCTTAATTCACCTTCATTAGTTTGTGGTTTAACCATACATGATCCTCCAGCCTGAGGGGATATTGATTAGTTCTGAATACACCTACGAGTTGGAATTCTGGGTGCGTTTGTGTACTAAAATTTTACCCCCTCTAAAATTTTAACACAATTAAATATTACAATATAATATCTCTCTCCATCAAATCATTACTATTTACTACAAAAAAATATAAAAAATTACATCTTTCTTCACTTTTTCACTAAACCCAATACCTAAAATTTTAACAACACTAAAATTTTACAACACAAACACATAATTTCTCAAATGGTCGAGTACTTGATCGGCTTCAAATCCTGCCTAGAGCAATTACGATACTTTTTATTGTTCTTCAAAAGCAAAGATCCATCAGGTTGGTTGCGATCAAAACCTGAAACTAGATGCAAAACCCATAGAATAATAGTTTCAGATCAAAAAAATTGGATCAACCATAACACAAAATGCAGATCTGGCTATAGAGAAAGAAGAGAAGCTCACGTCTCTTTTAGTTGAAACCAAAAAGAAAAGGTTCATGGCTGCGATGGTAATTCAAACACATAAAGACATTAGAAAAACCATTAGCCAAACTAATTTTATATTTTTACAATACTAATATGCTCTTTGCAGCTACATATCCAAAAGCAACTTGCTGCCTTTATAGCTGCATGTGCGAGGCTCTGACATGGATCGCACGGGCTCGGAGAATTACAAATACAAAAAACAGCGGCAGAGTGCGACGGTGAGGAACCAAAGCGCATAAACGGCCCAGGCAGCGATTTTCAGGTCCAAAGGAAGTGGAATGGTAAGAGGTAAGAAAAACGTTGTGGCAGTAAAAAATACTCCAAATTCCTTGAGCACTCGAGCTGTCCCCACGAGCTTGGAATGAACGGATTCACTAACAAAGAAAGAAGTGAATGCTAGTAGGATTGCTAGACACAGCACATGGACCTGGAACGCCATGGAGAGTCGTGAATGGAATCGAATGGATGCGAGCGACAAACTAACGGCCAACGCCAAGCAGAAAGCAACCATCATCCTCTCCCATTCCTCATTAACTATCAAGCCAGTCGGCTCATGAGATCCTGGTGTTTCTCCCTCGGAACCATCGGAAGTTGCTGATGGTGGATCAGGTTCCTGGCCTAATTTCCAGAAAGCTCGAAGCAAGAGGGTCACAATTGCATTGAAGAACGCCTTCGTGCGACTACGAAAATTCATCTCTTCAGAGGTGGAATCAGCATCGAGATAGGCTTCTGCGGTTGCGACCTGCGGCATGCAGGCAAGCGGGCGTATTTATGTGCACTTCCTCTTGGTTTTCCCTTATGTGTCTAAACTTTAACCTATTAGTTAATTCTCTTAAAAAAAAGCTCTCTATATTTGGTCGGTATTATTACACTTTGCTCATTATAATGGCATGTGAGGACGTAGGGTTTGACTCTTAAGAAATTTCCGCGAAACTCCGTAGCAAGGCCCGTAGCCATTGTTTTTGTATAAATTGTGCATGGTGGATGCATGCATTATGCTCATAAAAAATAAATGGAGTACTAAGAATGAAATTTGCCTTCTCCTTGATTGATATCAGCTTCCTAATACGTACCCATGGTTGTTTCGTTCGATCTTTTTTTTATATAATTTCTTCTGTGGTGCAACGTTGAAGAGCTGTTCGAATGATGCCATAATAACTGGGCTTTTTGAATAAAAGTGAAGAGAACACAAGTGAAGAAAACATACTACTTTATCCTTATACAACTACTTTTATCCTTATATTTTCTAACACATCTTCTCCTGTATGTATCATACTCTTTTAAATGATAGACCAAACACGTATAATATTTAATTAAAACGGAATCAAGTGCGGAATCAATAAATTGAGATACTACCCACACAAAATTAAAGTTGTTGTCACGCCTCGTGTTCGTACATACCCACTAGGCTCTCCTATAGTAATGGAATGCACACAAGCGGAGATTACGACACGAATTAATCCTCTCAAGGCCTGATAACTTGCGTTTAAAAAAACTTAGCGGAAACGTTTTATTGAAAATTGATAAGTCTGTTAAGGAAGGGAAAATAATAATTTTAAGGATTTTTATTGAAAAAGCAATACTCAATTACGCCTACAAGAAAAATTTTGTATTGAATAAAGAAAATAAATCGAAAACAAATAGAAGGTTAAAAAAAATGTCCTTTCAAAGATACAAAAATGCTAGTTAATAAAAAGGTGAGCCTCCTGAAGCTCACAGAATCGAGATGTCTACAAACTAAAACGGTTTGAAATACAAGCTGGGTAAAATCAAATAAAAAGGAACCAGTCTATTCCTCCGCCGCCACAGTTTCACCCCTGTTAAAAGAATTTGAGTATGAAAACCGTGTGACATGTCTCGTGAAAAAATCTTTCAACAACAACATTAAGTTAGTATTAGCATATAATTGTCAATATAATTAAACGAAGACATCAGTGCCACCCACACAGGCGGATCTAGCTAGGGGCGATGGGGGCGGCTGCCCCCCATCGCCCCAAAAATCTCTTAATTTCTTTTTTAATATAGGCCGCCACTCTTAGAAATTTGATCCTTCCTAAAACACTGCTTGGCTTAAGAAATAGCAGCTGAGTCCAAGAATGTACTGTTGTCCCACTACCTATCAACCGATACTCTAGAGGTTTAGTTAATGGTTTGAAGGAGCATATCTAACTAATTTGTTGTTGTTACCTTAAAGTGTGTACTGGCCAACACTATTTTGATGGGCCCAAATTAAAATTTTTTTGTAAACAATATAAAATTCAGATTTTAGGTAAGAGGGAAATAAAATAAAAAAAGGTACATGAGGAAAAAACAGGTGCACTTGTAAATTGTAATTTATAATTTTATTTTTTCTTAAATTCAGGGAAACCCGGCTCATCACCATTTCATCTACCTCTCGAGGTCCGGTTAAAGATAGCGAGAGGAGTAGCCCAAGAACTGGCCTAGATCCACGAGAAGAAACACATTAATGGCTCTATTAAACCCAGTAATGTCCTCATTAACATTGACATGAAGCCCATAATCAATGACTTTGGGCTCGAGCGCCTCCTCTTAGGCAACACCAGCCACAAAACAAGCAGCTCAGCCCGGTTTTTGGCAGGTCAAAGATCAGTGATAGCCAGTAATACTAGTGAGGGCATCCACGACCTCCCCGTTACAGGTGCCAAATATTGAAGACATTACTCTAATTCACAGTTGGGCTCGGCGTGGAAGGCAAACAATTACTTATTTCCATTGTTTTCGTGTGTAAGTGTTTTGTCAAATTATTGATTTGATCACTCAGGAGATGAATCATTATTTCACAGAAGCAAGTACATAGTTACTTCTTTATATAGCATGTATTGATCCAAGAAACTCATGTTTAGCGTTTGATCATGCTAAATTACTTTGTCTTGCCGAGCTTTATCCAAAAGATTTCTTAGCAATTGATCATGTTGTACTTAGAGATCAAATTCGAAACTACATTTATGATGTGAGAAGTCGTGATGCTTTTTTCGGGTTTCAAGATATTAGAGGTCTTGCTGTGAAGATGGTTGAGACAAAAAAACATACTCTATATCAATTGATTTATCAGCTTATTGAGTTAGAATTGGTCTTATCAGTTGCGACTGCAACCGTTGAGAGAGTGTTCTCTACAATGAAGTTTATCAAAACTGACTTGCGTAATAAGGTGGAAGATGAATGGATGAATGCTTTTATGGTGGTATATATCGAGAGGAAATTTTTTGAAACTATTGATCATAACGAAGTTATTTTACAATGTTTTCAGAAGATGCCATCTCCCAGTATCAATAAATAGTACGATACGTGTATTTCAATATTTTTAGTGTTTTTAGTCCTTAATGTTCGATATTTTAACTCTTAAGACATTTTTTGTATTACGTAGTATTTTTTTTTTGTCATTTTTCCTTAGGAATTTGGCCCCTTTTAATTACATTCATGCCACCAACCCCTACACATATAATCGGCAAGCGGATGCAATTAATGCAATAAAGGAAGAATGATCCCATCAGGATTTGCAATATACTTCTGATCAGTATCAGTTTGACCATTTTTAGCAAAACACACACGACTGGATTTAGAAAATTGGGCAGATCCCTTTTGTAACTTTTGTGCAAGGTCGCACAACGTAAGCCCAACTCAAAAGGTTTCTGTATTAGGTAAAACTCGAAGTGCGGTTCGAGCTAATCTCCGAGGGTTCTTTCACTGAGCCCTGTACCAAAAGTGCAGTCTTCGGACCTAGGCACCAAAGTACACAATGACGTGACCAAGTCAAACGGATCTAATCAGGCCCATTATGGGCGCCGCAGCTAGCCAAGTCCGGTTAGTTAGGCCCAAAACCAAATTTCTCCATTTTGAGCCGGAAAAACATGGTGTTTTCTATTTCATATTGTTCGGTTATCGGGTTCATAGATACCTTTTCCTTATATTTCCCGATGCCGGATCAGAAAAGCGGTATACGTTCCAATCTGTAGGTCTTTAAACTTTCCCTAGACAGAATGGGAATTTTAAGGATGCTATTTGTCCCCAGAATCTGCAAAACTTTAGGAGACAAATGCCAACTTTGATATGTGGAAGCTCATTGTCCAGCATCCCGAAGAAGGGGGCAGAGTCTTTTTCTGTCGTCCCCCAAAGGTGAGTTTGGCTTCTACCACCAATTTAGTGATACCCAATTCATCAAATTTGGGTCCTGTCAGCCACTACCAAACCTTATACCTCTTGTTGCTTTCTCTATTCCTTTTGACATGTCTAATTTCCACAAACATTGCAACTGGTTGAAAACTGGGCCACATGCTCTTTGCCTAACAAAGCTGAAAGAGAACTAGACCCGTATTTGTGCATCTAACTAAGGATATTGAAGATGATTGACCCAATAAAAAGATTATATACTTTTTTTAAAATCTGTATTCACCATGAGCGATAGAGAGTGGGATACTAAAACCAAAACCAAAACAAAAACTAGAGGTCCAGAACACCCAAAACAGGACAGGATGAGAATTGAGACACGTTGAAACAGATATAGTTGTCAACTACTGAGCTGCAAACTCGATTGGTCTTTTGGACTTTTATCCCAAATATTATTACAATAATGAAATATTTTTATCTGTATTTATTTTTTTCTTATGGTCCACGTCATCTCCTGCTTGTTCTGATTATATAATTTGCTCCCTTCGATACTCCATAGGATCTGCTTCTTTTCAGAAATAATAAAAAAAATGGAAAAAAGAAAAGGAAAAGGAAAAGTCTCCTGACCTCGGGCCCCTAACACTGTGTATATTCTAGTGTGTGAAATAATTAGCAGCATTATTATTTAAGCAATAAGCTTTTGTCTTGGCACGCCGAACAAAATTTTTCAAGTTTTATGTACGGCGGGGCTAAGGCGGCCGGGAGACCGTACCCGCTTAGATTATAGGAATCCAATTATTAGTGGCCACTAATTTGGGCAGTTCACGTGATTGTTCGATTAAAAAAAGCGGGTGCTCCCCTCCCTGAGGCCTGCCCTACTCTATGCCTTTCCGTGTCCCTCTCTGTGGGGGTGGGGGTTACGATTTTATGGGGTTCAGTCCACAATAGGGACCTGCGTACCCTTAATTCGTAGGCCAATCAACACGGACCTACCCGTATGATTCTGGGATTCCGCTGGAAACGCGTAGATCGAAGCTTTGAATTCCAAATTGCCGAAAGTAAAAATTTGATTCCCAGAACGTTTACTTTCCAAAAGGTTAAAATTGCACGTTGGTACTAAACTTTTATCCACTCGAACATTAGTTTCTTGGTTCCATCATTTGATCCAAAATGCAATTTTTGAAATATATGTGACTCGAAATTCACGAGAGAAATGTTTATAATAAATAATGTTCCTCGTTTTGCTTTTTTTTTTTTATATTGTCCTAAATTGAATGTTCTCAATTATCGGAAAAGAAGCGGTAAAAGGAGAAATGCTATAAATTTTTTTAAATTTTTTTTTAAATTCTTCTGAAAAAGAATATTACTGTTCAGAATTTCTAAACATATAGAGTCCATTTTTAAAATGAATTCTAGACCATCAAATTCTTTCCAAAAAACTTGAGAAAGAACGCAGAAGAAAACACCAAACACATCTCCAGTAAAAAGATGCCTGGGGCTGGGGAATGGCTGGCATTACTTACGACTTTGGTTGGACGGACATAAAACATCACAGGTTGTTGACCCCAGTGAATCACACATTTCTTTTTCCACGTCAATTCTTTAAGAAACGGCTTAGAAAAAAAAAAAATTCTTTAAGAAACGATTTTTTTGCAGCACTTAGTCAATGGAGAAATGATAGGGGAAAGAATTTGGAGTGGAATTACGAGTTAGAGACAACTCTTTAAATCCACTCCGAGAAATTCGTTAGAACACGATTTTCGTCGATTTTTTTTTTCTGGAAACTCGCAATCGAAGTGGCACGAATACTGTGACGCTCGCAATCTCGGTCACTGCCGCCCCCCCCCCCCCCCGGCGGGGGATTGAAACAGTTGGCATGTGTCAGAGCACTAGACTACTGTCACGGATATTGCTGGATATGTGCCGTGATGTTATCAGTCCTTTTTCTTGTTGTAGATTGCTTTTGTGCATTAAAAATGGGCAATAGGGTTGAGGGTCAGAAAAAGTAGTAGCGGGTTTTCCGGTACAAGGACGAATAAGCAAAAGCTGATTCTCTAACACGTGGATTAATGGTGGCCGTTAGATTATCATACAACGACTGGGATTCAACCATTCCTGATGAGATTCATCGAAACTGGAAGAGTACTGTAGAGACATGTCCAGTGATAATGATAAGAGTATTTTCTTTTTCAAGTCTCTCTCTCTAAAACACAAAAACAGAAAGGTACAGCCAAAAATATTAAACCCAGTTGTCCGTGAGATAGAGAGAGCGAGAGAGAGGAGGAGTCAGAGTGTGTTGAGTTAGTTGTCATAAATTAAATGAGTTTAGTGTAAGTAGCAGAGTGGGTGCAGTTACCATGGCGGCGTTACAAAGCTCTAATTCCGTGCCATTATTGCTTCGAACGACGGAAGAGAATTGAAGCTCGAGTGAAGCAAAAAAACCTCTTCTTCGGTTCTTCCCATGTCTTTTACCCTAAAGAAATTCCAGAATTCTGCCCGAAAAAGCTGCAAAACTCCAACAGCGGAGATCACACCCTCTCAGAGTCAGAGTCAGAAGCCAAAACCAGGTCAAAACCAGCACTCGCAGACTTCTTGTCTCTTAAAAACCCACAGCAAAGGCCTTTACAATTCGCACCCTCAAATACCCAAAAATCACAAACCCTGGTCTACCAGAATTGAGTTATTACCTCTTGATTCCAACGTTCTGCTATGGATTTTTGGCCAAAATTGAGCTCATTCGTCTCAAGTGTTGGGTGCAAGAAATGGCTGGGCTGTTCTATCTAGGTGGACGAGAAGGTCCACAGAACAAACAAGAGGAAGAAGAGAAACAAGAGAATAGCCTGTTTTTGTACAGGAACGAGGAGATCTACAGCAAAGGGTTTGAGCTATGGCCGCAGTTCTATCAGCAGCAGCAAAACTTGAGCAATTACTACTCGTTTGGAGTGGGTCCTACTCGAAGAAACCTGAACAACGTCTCTGATGAGTCGTCGAGATCCGGATTCACGTTGATGGGGCAAGGAAGACTGGGAGGAGGAATGAATTGCCAAGACTGTGGAAACCAAGCCAAGAAGGACTGTTCCCATCTTAGATGCAGGACTTGTTGCAAGAGCCGAGGGTTTCACTGCCAAACCCACGTCAAGAGCACTTGGGTTCCTGCAGCTAAAAGGCGCGAGCGGCAGCAACAGCTTGCAGCTTTACAACAACAACTACATCAGCAACAACAACAGGAAGATCAGCAACAAGAACAACAGCAACAGTTCCGAGGAGAGAATCCCAAAAGGCAGAGAGATAATCGATTGGGAGCGGCCTCTCTTGCTTGCACTCGTATACCCAACACCTCAGCAGGTAAAGTAGAAGTTTTCAGTACGAAGTACAAAAAACAAAACGAGATAGTAATTTTAAACTAAGATCTTGTAAGAAGTTTCTGAAGAATTTTCAGGAAACTGCGTATACTTCAGAAATAGTTCTGAGATCTTGAGGAATTTCTGGCCAAATCAGTAACCCGAGCGCAACAAATGAATATCGTTTGCGTGTGAGAAAGTCTACCTCCATAGTCACTTTCACCCACTCACCGGCCTCTCTCTTTTCCTTTCTCTTTTCTTCTTTCTGTTCTCATTAGCACTGTTTCTTAGTAAAACTGACGAAAAGTTCCATGAGATTAGTTAGACCACTTTCTGTTTTCCATACTTTATCTCAGACCAAAACTTTTTTTTGTTTCTCCTTTGGATTCTACTGATCTTTGTTGGAGTTGATTAGGGTTAGAACTGGGAGAATTTCCAGCAGAAGTGAGCTCCCCGGCAGTCTTTCGCTGTGTGAGAGTAAGCGCAATGGAAGATCCGGACGAGCAGTACGCGTACCAAACGGCTGTAAACATTGGAGGACATGTTTTCAAGGGAATTCTATATGATCAAGGGCCCGAAGGTCGTTACACCAGGGGCGGCGAGAGCACCTCTGGTGGCGATGGATGCGGAGCGCCACAGCTTAACCTCATTACGGCAGCCACCACCACCACAGCTACCACTAGTAACCCATCTACCACGTTGCTTGACCCTTCACTATATCCAGCTCCACTCAATGCTTTCATGGCTGGTACGCAATTCTTCCCACCCCCAAGATCGTAGAAACTCATTAAGATTGTTAGCTTAGCAACTCTTTCTCTACGCTTGTTCTCGTTAAGGTTTTAAGTAGTAGTTTGTAACACCCACTGAAGAAGAAGGCACGGGGAAATAGAAACGAGGATGGGGATGGTATGGGGATGTTCGAATTTCAATTCTGATTTTCATTGGTTATTTTGATCTTCTCGATGATCCATTTCGAATTAGAAACCATTGTTCTGTGTACTAGCATGTGGATGCGTGCATTTTATAATGTTTGCCATGAGGTTTCTTTATAGTTTTTTCTTATCTGGGTTGATGTTCAATGTGCTTTCTCGTTGGTGTTGCACTCGAAGCCGCTTTTCCAGTTTATCCGTTTGCTTGCCGGATGTAAATGGAACGAGATCAGCTTCCGTGTTTGGTCAAGCAAAGAATTTTAAAAACCACCCATCTTTAACCTTTCTATATCTTTACACGATTTCTGTAGCAAACTTAAAGAAAGGCATAGGCTGCCGGATTTGCAGAGTTTGTCATGCATTGGCAATTGGCAAGTTGCTGGCAGTCGGCAGCCTCTCGGCATTCCAGTCCAAAAAATGAAATCTTGAACCCTCTCTCCCGCTCTGCCTAGATTCCCGTATTTATAAGAAAATACCAGATGACTATTCTAACGCTTATACCAGGTAATTCACAAAACAACACAAAATGTCTTAAACCCCTTGAATAGGCATGCTGGGGAGTGGTGAAAATGTCCTACTAGCTAGTAATGTCTGCCTCTGCGCACGCAAGTGCATTAGATACTTGTTAGACGTAGACTGTAACTAGTGATATAGGGCATGGAGCGTCTGTGAAATAGGAAACGGGTTAATATTGCTGGTACCATTGAATGCCCCGTGGAATTAATATGTGGAAGAGCCAGCTGGAAGGTCATGAAAATTTCCCCTAATTTTGTCATATATATGGCCGATCGTACCATGTGCAATCTCATCTTAAACTCACTGTGACACCACTCAGAACAGATCATCTTTTACTTTCTGCTTTAGATACTTCTCGGCCTGTTCTATTTTATCTAGTTATTTATCAGTTCTAATAGGTGTATAATTAAAATAAAACTGACATCCAGGCGTAGAAAGAATTGTACCGAAACTGCTGTTGAAGCCTAAGAAGGCACTTGTGGCGTAGAAAGAAAGAATCCAGATGAGAGTTACATAACATGAACATCTATATATGTCAATCTCGGGAAAGGTCAAGATCCTTAATTTGTAGGTAGAAACAACAAAATCCCGCTGAAGAAAACGAGAGAAGCTGTAATTAATATACATAAAATTACAGTCTGTAAAACAAAAAATGATGGTGTATATATATATATATATTATTTATTTTTGGTCAACAAAGCGATACTGCTGAAATTGAGGATCATAGCATTTGTTTATTACTGTAGTCGCCTTTTGATTACCTCTCGACGAAGATGACTAGTTTTCCCTTGAGGTATATATATATATATATGAGTTAATTACATTTTTTTTCTTTCAAACTATCATCAGATTCTCAAATATCTCTACAAACTTTAACTCGTTACAATTTACTACAAACTTTAACTCGTTACAATTTACTCTCACAAATTATATTTTTCGTTGCAATTTTTCTCTTAAGCTGCTGAAGTTGTTATGTCGAATAGTTTTCATTTCACGTAAACGACATGTGACCTTCTCCTTATTTGAAAAGACAAATTTGACCAGATCGATTCTAAGTAAGTATTTTTTTAAATAAAAAAACAGCTAATTATATTTTTTGGTTCTATGAATTGTTAGAAGCATCGTAGAAGACTAGTAAGGACTCAAATGAGAGTAAAATTATCTTTTTATATAAAGAGAAGGTCACGTGTTTGTTAAGTGAGATATAAACCGTTTTGACATAATGATTCTAGTCGGTTGAGGGATGAAATCGTAATGAAATATATAGTTTATGGAGGTGGGTTATAACTTATTTAAAATTTGTGGAGGTATTTGAGAATTGATAATTTGAAGGAAAAAATTGCAATTAACCCCTCTCTCTCTCTCTCTATATATATATATATATATTTATATGAACGATTTATTTTTGATGCTGGATCAATTACTACGTGTAAAAGGTAGCTAGAATCTAGACAGTTCTGCGAAAATGGGATATTTATATAGTAGCAGTACGAGATGTGTTTTGAAGTTCTTGTTGGAATACTGGTCGTACAGTACTGTGGGGTCAAATTGTCTCGAAGGAGTTCATCTCGGCCTTCTCGTTTACAAGGAGTGCGTACATACAATATTTGTCAACTGGTTTCGTCAGGGTGCCCTTTGGATTTACACTGATGGCCAGAAGAAACCAACTTAATTATATCACGTTTTTTATGAGTTTATTGTTTCTCTGCTTATCGGTAAATTCTTAGTCTACTCGGTGTGAGGTGAGCCGGCTAGTCAATTCTTCTCGGTGGCCGCTTGCAATACTGCCAGTTGTTCTCACTCTCTCTTCGTGCGGCTCCCTCCTTTTCTGTTTGCCGAGAAATAATATTACTTCTACTCGTGAGTCGTATAGCTAGTGGGTGGCTAAGATGCTGACCTTGCTCTCCCATTTCTTGGCTCGCATACTTATTACATTGAAGGAATTATATTGATAATGCAAAGTATATTATTATAACCATGATATCCTTATTACCTCCAAGAAGAAACCGGTAGGAATAAGGGTGGCATATATATGATTCTAGCTAACCAGCTCAAGTACTGTCTTTTGTCAGACCCTACACCCTGCTTAATTTCCTCACATCTCCCCTAAGATTATGGTCCCAGAAGTTGCTATAAGGTTGGTCACATCTCCAGTTTTTCATTCATGTCTCTTGATTGACGTATCATGCACTCATATATAACACCTGCTAATGTATAGGATATACGACTAGTTTCTTCTGGAAGACTCCTCGCGAAAAATGTGGTACTGTTTAATGTTCTGCATATTGAGCAGGTACTCCCTCGGAGAGAAGGGAGAAAAAACTCAACAGAAGCGCAGCAGTACTTTATTTTTTTGGGGTTTCTAATTTCGATGTGAGTTTAGCAGAGCATGTTGAGAAAAAAAAAGAGTTTAGCAAAGCATAATCACTCCTTGTACGAATCGCGGTCAAGAAACGAATAGTACTATTGGTCAAGATTTTTTGATACCTCCGTGCTGTCTGTGTCATAAATCGGCTTGAAATTGACTCTCATCCCTCCGAATTAATTGTACTCAGAAAATAAGGACACCTAATCCTTGAATGGTGAGCATCTGTATAGCACCCGCCCCCACCAAATTAAGTTCTTACTTTTACGTCTATCTTTTTCCGCCTCAAATCCAATTCTCTGGTATTTCCAATAGGAATTAATAGGTTTGTACCAACTATCAGCTTAGCTGCTTAAAAGAAAGAATAGGTAGGATCCAAAGTTTTCTTTCTGTGGTATTCGCGTTGCAAATATACGTATAAGGTAAACGTGGGTTTTTGAAAAATTTTAGTGTTATTAAAATTTTGGGTATTGGGTTTAGTAAAAAAGTGGAGAAAGATAATTTTTTATATTTTTTGTAGTGAAAAGTAATGATTTGATGGGGGAGAGAGATTATATAGTAATATTTTATTGTGTTAAAATTTTAGAGGGTGTAAAATTTTACAACGCAAACGGAGCTAATTTCATACCCTTGAGGTAAACGTCAAGGTCATAATATGTCCTTCCGTTAATTTGCCGTTTGAAACGCTAACGGTAAATGCTGACGTGACAAAAATAGACACGTCAGCACCAATCAGATGATGACACGTCATTGCGAATACCTCAGGGGCATGTGATGCATTTAAGTTTTGTTTTTTGTTTTTTAAAAAAATTAAAATTATTATTATTTAAATAGACACGTCATCACCAATAAGATGATGACATGTCATCATATTTAATTTTAAAAAGAAATTATTATTTTTTTAAAAAAAGACTGAGCCCCATTTTCCTTCACATATTCTATGTGTTCGTTTCTGTTTTTTTTTATACATAATTTTTTTAAAAAAACTTGCGTACTTCAACTTAGCCACAATATTCGTTTATGTATGTATTTTTTGAACTACACATGTTTTTTTTTTTTTTAAAAATTATGAAAAAGGAAAAAGAAGAAGATATAAACGAACACATGAGCTAAGTTGAAAGGAAATGAGGCTAAGTCGTTTTGTGTTCTTTTTTAGAAAAAAAAAATTAAATTTAAAATAAAAAATAAAAAACACACAGAAACGAATACAGTGGCTAAGTTGAACTACACATGTTTTTTTAAAAAACAAATATATATAAAAAAGACAGAAATGAACACATAGGATATGTTGAAGGAAAATGAGAATAAGTCTTTTTTTTTTAAATAATAATTTCTTTTTAAAATTAAATATGATGATGTGTCATCATATTATTGGTGCTGACGTGTCTATTTTTAAAAAATTAATTTTAATTTTTTTTTAAAAAAGCTTAAATGCATCACATGCCCCTATGGTATTCGCAAATTGCAAATATGCCCCTGAGGTATTCGCGATGATGTGTTATCATCTGATTGGTGCTGACGTGTCTATTTTTGCCTAGTCAGCATTTACCGTTAGTGTTTCAAACGACACATTAACGGAGGGGCATATTGTGACCTTGATGTTTGCCTCAGGGGTATGAAAAATGACTTTGTTTACCTCAAGAGTACATTTACAATTCGCGAATACTACATAGGTATGAGATACATTTAACCCTTTTCTTTTTCTTTCCTCGTTAATTTCGTTTTTATTATTTATTTATTGTTTTTACAAAATGGATCCAGAGTTTCTTTTCTGGACAACAATAACGTGAATATTGGGAATTAAGTTACGTACTGAACCCTCAGGGAACCAGAGAGCTCTTTGCTCTCTAGTCTGATCACCTTTGCAGCGTATGCGAAATAAATGAAGCTAGAATCATGGTCGATTTCCAAACATGCTGGGCAACCAATCTCGTACCTAAGAGGATCAAACCCAGTACACCGTGTCAGTTATCAAGTGTTGCCCAGACAATAAATTTGACTCTCGGATCTATTCGAAAAGTTTTGGTAAATGGTAATTAACCAGGCGAATTGGAGAGGACTGGTTGGTGGGCTCACCCTTTTAAGTAGCGGAAAAAGCCAAACTATCCATTAGAGCCACTAGGGTTTCTTGCTAGAGGCACTCTAGGGTTGTGTAGTGATTAGCATGGACGTAGGTCGGGGGCCAGACGCATGCGGAACTAGTCATCTCTACTCATCGGCTCTGTGGCTGGGCCACATTGTGGTCCAGAATATCAGTTTTTCCGCATCGCTTATTTGCTGCCGCGGCCTGCATATTTGATGGCAGCTTGTTTCGTGACTTCTAATGTTGTAAAAGCTACAAAGTCTTGCATGGCATCCACTATCCAGAGCCTGTGCCAAGGTAAAATCATGTACAGTCATATCACTGTACTCGGCCCCTAACTGATCTGGTTCTGATCAACTTTATCACCAGTCGATCAACCAAACCATATATGCTCCGGTTCTAAGTCCAAAATATAAAAAAGAAGTTTGTCTTAAGAGATACATTCATATTTCACAGGGCCACGCGGGTCGAGTTTCTGTCACGGAAAGCATTCAAAAGGTTTTAGCCTTTCACGTTAAATGTGATTATACTAATGGGAACCATCGTCGAGGTCCTCGAGGCCTCTTGCGTTTTAACTTAAAGTTAGAAGCGGGGGTTTCAGAGGAAGCATCCATTTCTGTAGCGATTCTTCTCACATTTGCATGTGTTTAGGTTTTAATTAGTAGTTTCTTTGAGAAATGTGATTACTGTTCATGTTGAACTGAAAAAAAGAAAAGAAACATCAGAGTTATGGTTCTTCCTCGTATACACTATTATATTGGTGTTATATGCTGTTTGGCTTCTAAAATGAATCAAAAGTGAAAGAGATGATTTGAGGCGAATTTTTTTTATGTGTATTTTAATAAAGAAAAAAAAATTGATAAAAGATAAATTATTTTTTAAGTTATTTTATTAGGCCAAAATTTTGACGGCAAAATAACAACTGATTGGTTGATTGGTTCAAAAACTCAAGGTGGTTTTCATCATGACCTAAATTTGATGTTGTAACATTAATGTTATGGGCACTTGATTTCTTCATTTGCACCATTAACATATTTTCCTTCCATATATACTTAATAGTAATAATATCCGCCCACTTCAGCAAAAAAGGGAAACCTCAAAGGGTTACGGGCACTCTTTTAAGATGGTACTGGCTAGTTTGGCCCTCCCCTAACATGAGTAGTGATATTTTGGAGGTCAAGAGAAAAAAAAAAATTTCAGGACACGTGTCTCTGTTGGACGAAAACAAAAAAGGAAAAGAATCTCCGTCCCAATAATTAAGAGTTGGGCTGTTTGTTTGTTTTTGGTGGTGAATTGTCTTTTGGTCTAAAGTCTAAACTGGCTTGGTTTTACATTTATGGCCCTGCAACAATGCAAGGTTCAATACAAAGCCCTTTGACCTTTCAAATCAATTCGGTCCACAAGACTGCCCAAAAGAATTCCGTCCGTAATGTCCGTTTTCGACCCAAACGCTGACGAACGGTTCTCTCAGAGTCAGAGAGCGGTCAAAAATCGAACGGGCCGTGTTACAATGAGAAAAAACTGTGTCGTTTGGTATAAACAATTTCTTTACGTCAATGCATTGCGTCACATGCGCACCAAAGAAAGACGACGGCCTAAGAGAGGGAGGAAAAAAAAAAAAGAGTAACCGCGGGCTGGGCCCATCTGCAAAGTTCAGTGCGGTGAACGATATTAAGAAATTTCCGATGTCGCCTGGTGAATTCACTCCGATCAACCAACAAATGCTAGCACCGTAGCACATATATACACCGACGCGTAGATATATACATTTTCACTTGGGAGATCGTTTGGAAAAAAAAAAGGTAAAGATGGGGGAGGGAGGTCATTGGCCGACGATGGATCTGCTGCGGTCGGAGCCGATGCAATTAGCGCAAGTCATCATTCCCATCGAATCAGCTCACCGCACGGTCTCCTATCTCGGAGACCTTGGCCTCTTTCAATTCAAAGATGTTAGCACCATTTGCCACCTCAAATTTCTTTTGAGCTTTTTGTTCTTATGATTTTCAGTTATGGCATTCATGGTTGTCTCTCAAGGTGATCATTTTTCACGGGAATTGTCGTGCATTGGGACGCTAACGTTTATTTCCTTTAATATCTCCCGTGCGAATGTTGATCCGCTTTTGGTTGATTGTGATGGATGCTTGTTTGCTTTGATTTATAGATATTGGTACTGTATCGTTAATTTTGTCAGGGGAAGCACTCGAAATTCTAACGGCTGTTGTTGTTATGAGGCGCCTAATCGCAAACACCAGAGTTCTTCAATACGCTAATATGATGTGTTAAATTGCAAGTTTCCTCTAATTGTCCACTTTCTTTTATTGTTATCGTTATATCTAATTTTCCTCTTCATCTTTTTGATTCATGTTTCTTCTTTTCAGCTCAATGCAGAAAAGAGCCCATTCCAGAGGACATATGCTGCTCAGGTTTGTTTATGCTTGCGATCTCTATACTCCTTGAGCCAGATTTCGGTTTTTTTGATAGTGCCTGTCTGTCTTGGTGTATCCTAGAATGACGACTAAAATTTGATTTAAAATCAGTCTTGACAAGTAGTACGTATTTATGCAATGAAAATTGAAACTGCCTATCCCACATCAAATGAGGAAACCTCCAACAGCATGACAACCTACCCGCAGTGATCCTCTAAGTCTCTATACATACTTGAAATAAATGAATTAATCAAAATAGCAACTCAAGGTGACTTTCTTTTAGGTTTACAAATTTTTTGCCGTCACTTTAGTCTTTTGAGACAATTAGAAGTGTTCTACGGTAAAAGAGAATCTTTTGATACTTCAAAATGTTTTACTTTGCTAGCAAGGCTGTTATAATACTTGGTGTTACTAAATGTTTTCCATGTTGCATCTGCCATTAGGAAAAGGAATTACCAAGTTTGACGACACTCAGTCACAGAAACTGAATTAGTAAGATGGAGAAAAGGAATTTGTTGTTCTTGTCCCTTGATCAATAGAACATTTAACTTTGTTGTGTTAATGCCCCATTGTTTTATGAACATGGGACATATGATAGTCCAAAAATGATTTCCCAGATTTCTGTCATTGTCTGGCGCATATAACTATGACTAGATATAAAAGTCTTTTTTGTATTTCTACATAGATGTTATGTGTTTTTGAGTGTTTGGTTTTCTGCTGTGCAGTTAAAAAGATGCGGGGAAATGGCTCGGAGGCTTCGTTTCGTGAGGGAACAAATGAACAGAGCCGGTTTGTCACCCTCAACAAGATTTACTAAAAGCAATGATATGGATCTGGACAACTTGGAGGTTGTTAATTGTTGACACTGTAATCTGTTTGTCTCTAAGAACAAGTACTTAAGTAAATCCTTTTGTGGGTGCGTCAGGTCAAACTTGGAGAACTTGAAGCTGAGCTGCTGGAGATAAATGCAAACAATGAAAAGTTGCAACGATCTTATAGTGAGCTATTGGAATATAAGCTTCTTCTGCAGAAGGTTTGGATTGTTTTTTCTGTTTTTTTTACTGGGGTTTAAGAGCATTTTTCGTTGGTAAGCAGGTTTAAGAGCATTTTCATTACGCCAGATGTACAGTGATAAGAAATTTGAAGTTTTTTTTTTGGAAATTCCTTGCTATTAGCCTTGCTTATCTGCAGCTGTCTAGTACATACCCATTTCAATTATTCTCAATACGAGATCTCTGTCCCTCTCTCTTCTGCTCTCTTTCTGTCTCTTTCTCATTTCTATTCAGAAGTAAATTCTTCAGTTCATATCGTTACACTCCTATTTGAGTACGCTAAAACCTTTTATTCTTAGGTTGAAAGAGAATTATTTCTGTTTACACGGCAGTCCTTTTTTTCCTTTATATTGCCAAACTCATGAAGTGAACTACGGAGTGTTTTTTCTCATTTCAGGCTGGTGAATTTTTCTATTCTGCTCAAAACAGCGCTGCAGATCAGCAGAGGGAACTTGAAGTGCAACCCATTGGTGAAGGATCAATGGACAGTCCTTTATTAGTTGAACAAGTAGAAGTTGGACAGTATCTACATTTCCCTTTCTTGCTATCAGCAAAAGATCTTTTGTTTTTCTTTTCCTTAATGCTTCGGGAATTAATGTTTGCAGGAAATGACTACAGATCCCTCAAAACAAGTTAAGTTGGGTTTTGTTAGTGGTCTTGTTCGAAGAGAAAAATCGATGGCTTTCGAAAGGATTTTATTTCGTGCAACCAGGGGTAATGTGTTTTTGAAGCAAGCAATGGTAGAAGATCCTGTCATTGATCCTGCGTCAGGAGAGAAGGTAATTACAGAATTTATAATTATAAGTTGTCAACTTTTGGTGGTGTAATTGTAAATATTTGTTTCTTTTGACCAGCTTCCACGACATGCTCTGCGCATGGTGATTAAACTGAACCAAAATTTTAGCGTTGTCCTTGTTTGTGATACATTTTCCCCACAAACTTTTTCTTGTTTGAGGTATATAGCTCATAGCGTGGTCAAATAAGAGATAAAACGTGATAAGACGCCTATCTGATGATCATGTGAATTGACATTTTTTGATTTATATGTTGAGACATTGTGGGTTTGGTGAAAAGTGGTGTCATTGGATACAAGTTTGCATCTCGTCGGTTTAATTTTCGGTGCTTGTCAATGGATTGCCCGAGGGGTTTTTTGGTAGCACTCGTGACTTACGACAAGGTGATCTACTCTCTCCTATATTATTTTTCATTGTCATGAAAGCCTTTTCATGCATGATGAAAAATTTAGTTTCGAATGGGGTGATCACTGGGTTTAAGGTGGGTGGTGTTAGTGGTGAAGGAATTGGTGTTTCCCATTTGTTATTTGCTGATGTCATTCTTGTTATGTGTGGGGGCGGAGGTGGAGCAGTTTATAAGTCTTCAATGTTTACTCTTGTGTTTTGAGGCAGTTTCGGGGTTGAGAGTTAACCTTTCTAAGTCGGAGGTGATTCCGATCAGCAATGTTGGTAATGTGCAGGAGTTGGTTTCGATTTTGGGGTGTAGAATTTCTGTTTTGCCTATTCCTTTGGGTGCTAGATCCAAAAGTGTGCATATCTGGGATGATATTTTGGAGAGGATGGCAAGGCGGTTGGCCGGATGGAAGCGAATGTATCTTTTTAAAGGTGGAAGATTAACGTTGATTACATCCACGCTCTCTAGCTTACCAACATACTTTTTTTTCTCTTTTCCCCATTCCATCCTCTGTGGCCTCTAGAATTGAGAAATTGCAAAGGGATTTTTTGTGGAATAATGATTTAGGGGGTCACAAATATCATCTGTTGATGTGGGATAAGGTTTGTTCTCCTCTTCATTCAGGGGGTTGAGTCTTCGGGGATTGTTGGTTTTTAACAAAACTTTGTTAGGTAAGTGGTTATGACGATTTGCTATTGAGAGGGATAGTTTATGGAGGGTTATTATTGCGGCGAAGTTTGGTACAATAGTGGGAGATTGGATCACTTTGCCATCCTGAGGTTCTTTCGGGGTGAGCTTATGGAAGCATATTCGAAAGGGTTGGGACTCCTTTGCTGTCAATACACGGTTTATGGTGGGTAATGGGTGTAGGGTTCGGTTCTAGATGATGTTTGGTGTGGCGATCTACCTCTTACTTGTTTTTTTCCGATTGTGTAAGGATGAGATGGTGGCGGGTTTTTTGTCGATTGAATACTCTTTCTTTGGTTTGGAATATTCAATTTATGAGATCTGCAAACGATTGAGAAATGACGGATTTTACAGCTTTTTATTCCACACTTTATGCAAAGGTAATTCATAGAGATAGTGAAGACAAATTGTTTTGGATGGGAGCTAAGGATGGAGTTTTCTCTGTTAAAGCTTTCTATTCTTTTATTTTTGGTGGTACGTCACAGTTGTTCTCTTGGCGTGGGTTTTGGCTGACTAAGGTACCTATGAGAGTTTCGTTCTTTCTGTGGGAGGCTATGCATGGTAGGAATTTGACTATCGATGATCTTCGGAGGAGAGGCGTTTATGTCACGGATTGATGTTATTTATGTAAGATGGCTAGTGAGTCCGTCAACCATGTATTATTGCATTGTTCTATGACTAGGGATCTTTGGACGCATGTTTTTCGTATAACGAATCTTCATTGGGTGTGCCGGAAAGGGTGGTTGATGTGCTGCTATGTTGGGGAAGAAAGTTTTAAGGATCCTTTGGCTACGGCAATTTGGAAGATGGTTTCACCTTGTATTTGGTGGTGTCTTTGAAAGGAACGTAATAATCGATGTTTTGAGGATTTAGCATCGTCGGTGGATCACTTACAAGGTGTTGTTATGCATTCTCTTTTTCCTTGAGTTAATGCATGTGGGGGGGGGTGTCGTTTTCTTGATTTTTCGGATTTCATTAGCTTTTTTGCTTGTATGTTCTAAGTGTTTTCAGTACAACCTTTGTATTGTTTTCACTTTTTCTTTTTATTAATAAATTGATCTTACTTATATAAAAAAAGACGCCTATCTGACTTGTGCTTTCTATAATACTATAGTCGCCTCTTTCCTTTCCTTTGATTGTGTTGGCATTAGAAAAGTGTTGTTGTATGGTGATATTCTTTGCTCTTAATTCAAGCTTTATATATTTCACACTTACCAATTTTGGTCAGCTTTTCTTTGTGGAAACTGAGAAAGTATCATTTGGCAGGCCGAGAAAAATGTTTTTGTTATCTTCTATTCTGGGGAAAAAGCAAAGAACAAAATTCTGAAAATATGTGATGCTTTTGGAGCCAACCGTTATCCATTTGCGGATGACTTGGACAATCAATATCAGATGATCACAGAGGTATGGATTATATTCTGGTTCTTGCTGCTCATTTGTGGGGAATAAGAAGCTTCAGGACACTGCGCCTTGATTATATGTTTTTTATTTTTCTGATATATGGCAGTCTTGTCTTACGGCAAGCATTGTTATTCTTGAGGACATTGTCACATTCATAATTTGTTTTGTTTAATAGTAATTTATTGTCTGCTGGGATAGATAATACAATCATAACTTGCATTTCAAATTTTCAGTCATCTGGAATATACAAAGTAAAGAGATTTCCTAATTGTTCAAACCAGATCAATTGGTCAATTACATTTACATTTTGCTTTACAGGTAAACACGATGCTGAGAGTATTTCGATTTAATTGGTGTTCTTAACAGGTCATTTTTAGTGGCCTGATGGTCACAGTTTGTGAGATCAGTTTGCAATTTTGAAACATTTGCCTAGTATGAGTAGTATTGTACTGGAATTTTCAATTTACAATAAGAAAGAAAGGCCTTACACTGCTTATGGAAAATAAAACAAAAAGAGAAGGCCAACTCTAAAATCAATTCATGAAGCCTCTCCCCCAGCTTGTAAAACGTTACAATATACGCATAAAGTTATTGTCCAAAAAATAAAATGATGACAAAAGAAAACAAGGAAATTTAGGAGAACATAGGACTGAGCAACTAGACAAAACTTCTTTATTGATCATGTGGAAACAGTAGGCTACATGACACGGAGTAGCTCTCCCTCCCAGGTCCTTCCACATCCATGGCTGACTTCAATAGCTCCCCTCATTAAAGAGATTAGGCATACCATTTGGTAAAACTGCTGTTATTGTCCTACTGATGATTTTCAGTTTCATTTATTGAAAACATGTTATGTGAGCTTTTTCCGATTTTTGCAATTGTCCTTAGTTTGAATCTGTACGGCCCTTTATGTTCAATTTGTACCAAATTAAAAGTGCTAGTAGCTTTTGTCTAACAGAGAAAAGTCATCTGCTACACCACAGGAAAATTTTAATATGTAGTTACTTTGAATTCTAGGTGTCTGGAAGACTTTCAGAGCTGAAGACTACAATAGATGCTGGGCTGCTGCATAGGAACAATCTGCTACAGACAATTGGCTATGAATATGAGCAGTGGAATCTACAGGTTTATTTAATTTCTTTATTTGATGTGCCAATGCCTTTCTTTTGATGAAGCTATGCATTTATATGCTTCTTCCCTTTTATGTAGGCATTCATGCATGCATTTATTATGCATGTGTTCAGATTTATATTAGAGTACACTTCTATTGAATATTCATGTCACCTTAACTCTGCTCCTCTTAACTTTATAGGTCAAGAAGGAAAAGTCCATTTACCACACTTTAAATATGCTCAGCTTTGATGTGACAAAGAAGTGTCTTGTTGCTGAAGGTTGGTGTCCTGTTTTCGCAACAAATCAGGTTTGTCCTCTCATCTTATTTCAGTTTGCTGATTTTTATTTTTATTATTATTATTATTTTTTATAAGTGATAAGTATTCAGTCTGCTTTTTTAACACTGCACTGCATACTATTTAATTTTTCATGGAATCGGCTTTAGGTGAAGTATAAGGTTGAAGGTATTTCTTACTTAGCTTAGTCTTGGCCATTGGCAGATTAAAAATGCACTGCAGAAGGCAACATTTGACAGCAATTCACAAGTTGGGGCCATCTTCCAGGTTTTGCATACCAAGGAATCACCACCCACCTATTTCCGTACTAACAAGTTTACTTCTTCCTTTCAAGAAATTGTAGATGCATACGGGTGAGTCACTCTGGTAGAAGCCCTGCTTCTTGTGTTTAGAATTTTAAATTCTATTGCTGGAGTTGGAAACGTTGATTTCATAGATCTACTGGGTGCCTTGATAACTAATTGTTCCGTTTGGAAAATGTTGGATGATGTAGGCAGTGTGTACCATACATAATGCACTACTTTCTTTCTTGGCCCCCCCAAAAAAATAAAGGCATTTTGTATACATCTAAAATACTGTGTACTTGAGTTAGGCTGGATTATCTGTTTTCAGTCTACGCGGAAATGGAAATATGTAGTTGACAAATAACTATGATTTGACATTTGGTTTCATGCATGGATTTAACCATAAAACATTGTTAGTTAAATGTACTCAGAATCTGATGGTGATGCTGTTTCCCATTTAGCTCTTAATTACTGTTTCCCATTGTTATTTCTGACTTTTTGGCAGTGGGCTGAAAATAAGAAAAGGTAGAAGTACGGTTTGCCTACCTCTTCTTGGGATGATCCCATTACATGATAAAAAATACAACAGACAATAAAAGCTTGCCATTCATTGTGAAACATATACAGACGGTTATCATTCTTATCAATGGTTTCCTTTGTAAATCCAACTGCATGTGACGTTGTCCATTTAAAACTTTCATCTGTGTTGAAAAGCCTATACATCTCATCTCAAGCTGATCGTGACTTGAATTGCTTGAATTGAGCACATATGTATTCATAAAATACATTCTCAGAGAAGTTGTGTGAAGTAACTGGTTTTTGTTTTATAAGAATTTATCTCATTACTGAGAGTTAATGTTAATGTTAATGTTTGCCACTATAGATTGTTCAGTAGACAAAGTTAACAGAAGGAAAGAAAAATCCCTCATTGAATAGGTTACAAGCTAGTGAACCAAATTAGCTGGACTACTCAAAACTAGTGTGATATTACTGCAGGATTTCCAAGTATCAGGAAGCAAATCCCGGGGTATACACAATTATCACTTTCCCCTTCCTTTTTGCTGTCATGTTTGGTGACTGGGGCCATGGTATATGCTTGCTGCTGGCCACTTTATATTTCATAATCAGAGAAAATAAATTTTCGAGTCAGGTAATTGTGTCATGTCTGGGTAGTTCACTGTAACTCCTGTTCATTCTTTTTCAACTGTTCCAGTTGAGCTTACTTGATTGTCTTAACAACAGAAACTTGGAGACATTATAGAAATGACATTTGGTGGCCGTTATGTCATCTTGATGATGGCATTGTTCTCAATCTACACAGGATTGATATATAACGAGTTCTTCTCAGTCCCATTTGAACTATTTGGGCCCTCTGCCTATGGATGTCGTGATCTATCATGCAGGTACTGAACCAGTATGAAATCCTCAACGTTTGTAAAACTTTTCTCCCTTTCAAGTTAGTTACGCTAGCCCTTTTTGTCACAGGGATGCTTCTACCATGGGTTTAATAAAGTTGCGTGACACGTATCCATTTGGCGTGGACCCTAAGTGGCATGGAAGCCGTACTGAGTTACCATTCCTTAACTCATTGAAAATGAAGATGTCAATCCTGTTCGGAGTAGCCCAGATGAATCTGGGAATTATATTGAGTTACTTTAATGCAAAATTCTTTCGAGATGACCTAAATATCTGGTACTCTATATATGCTCAAGTTGATCCTTGCATGCATATGTATGAATGTATACAGCACTGCGTTTGTAGAAAAATGATTTTTCTCATTCTCTTTGATAAATCTGTCATATATTTGAACATGCATGGGCATCCCTGGTTGCATTAACCAATCCCTCCCCCCAACCAATTTGCTTTCTATCTTGTGAAGATTGTGTTTTCGAGTGTTGTTAGACAAGTGTTATTAATCCTGCATTTCTTTTAGGTACCAATTTGTTCCTCAAATGATATTCTTAAACAGCCTGTTTGGCTACCTTTCGCTCCTCATTATTGTAAAATGGTGCACTGGTTCACAAGCTGATCTGTATCATGTGATGATATACATGTTCCTGAGTTCTACAGATGATCTGGGTGAAAATCAGCTTTTTGTTGGCCAGAAATTCCTTCAGGTTTCAGTATTTTTTTTACATTGATGATGCTTAAATTTTATCATGCTGTGCAAGACAAAGACAATACCTTCAGCATCCCCCGTTTTCATTGCCAGCTTGTGTTACTACTACTGGCCCTTGTTGCTGTACCATGGATGCTGTTTCCAAAGCCCTTTCTCTTGAAGAAACAACACCAAGAAGTATGCTCAATTCTTAATTATACCTCATCGGGTGTCAGATATATTTGTTTATTCTTTGGATAGTTTTTTGTTCGTATTTTTTTTTACCTGCTATCATCTCTTAATGTCATGTGTACTCAGAGACACCAAGGACAATCTTATGCACTGCTTTACAGCATTGATGACCCTCTTGAAATGGAACCTCATCATGATTCCCATGGCCATGAGGAATTTGAGTTCAGCGAGGTCTTTGTACACCAACTGATACATACCATCGAGTTTGTTCTTGGAGCTGTATCCAATACAGCTTCGTATCTACGTTTATGGGCCCTCAGGTGGGTTGAAAATAACTCAAAATCATGTCATTGGCATCCTAAAATGCATTGTAAATGGTTATTGCATGTTTCTTCATCATTTGTCATGCTGACACTCAGCAGCACTAAATAGTACGCGATATTCTGGGTACAGCGCATGAGAATTTCATATGCGCAAGACACAATGGATATGCTGTATGAGAAATACTAGTGATTCATTGACAATTTGACACTATTCTATTATGTGAATAGTAACACTTACATAATCCTTTACGTTGACAATTCTCTTGTTGCGCAGAAAATATAGATCTGACCTGTTAAGGCCTATAGGTTGCCCTTCAGGGTCTATCTTTTCATAATTGACTTCCTCTTCTTTATTGTAATCCTAATTTTATTTAGTCTTCATGATTGAGATCATGCTATTTTAACTGGTCATGTTTCTCATTCTTTCCTTTCTGAATTCTGTGTTCAGTCTAGCTCATTCGGAGTTGTCAAGTGTATTTTATGACAAGGTTCTACTTCTAGCCTGGGGGTAAGTCTATCAAGTCATGTTCTTCACAGACGAGTAACTTGAGTTCGATACTATTAGAAATGATATATTCATTTGTACTAATGATTACAGGTTCAATAATATCATTGTGC
This sequence comes from Myrica gale, assembly GCA_963930655.1. Taxonomy (NCBI): domain Eukaryota; kingdom Viridiplantae; phylum Streptophyta; class Magnoliopsida; order Fagales; family Myricaceae; genus Myrica; species Myrica gale. Next base: position 7,178,270 of record OZ005609.1, on the reverse strand, counting down.
TTATTATCGGCATCATCGTTTTTATATCTGCCACTGTTGGTGTGCTTCTGGTGATGGAAACTCTGAGCGCATTCCTACATGCGTTACGGCTTCATTGGGTGGAGTTCCAGAACAAGTTCTACGAGGGAAACGGTTATAAGTTCCATCCATTTTCGTTTGCATTGCTCCGTGAGGAGGGTGACTGATACACTGCTTCAAGATTGGTCATAGGCTACAGTATTGTTGTTATTAAAATTTTCCTGATATTCAAGAGTCTGTCGATTCTTTCATGTCAAGTATAGATCTTAGAATTTTAACGGAGAAAAAAATAAGTGCCTTAGTTCTGGGAATTGCTGATTCATTTAATAAAGATTTCCTGATAAAGCTGTCGATCATTGTTCCATGTAGATTTGTAGGAATACAGCTACCGTGGGCAGAACAGGCCAATTTCTCTCCATCTAATTGTTCAATTAGCTTGACTATGATTTTTAGGCCGATATTGGTTGTATGTTATTATTTCTGTTGTCACTTAGCCCTGTTATCTATAAAGCTACGGGAAGCTGTAATTCTTTTCAACTATTACTTGATAAATGAATCATAGCTACTGTCGAGAAACATGTTGTTTGATGCAGATTTCTTGGATACCTCATCAAGTTCCCGACATCCATTGCATCGACCCCCTTTGATGTCCTTGAGTTGTCCCAGAGGATACGTGGCCATTTTGCAAGCATCTATACTTTACACATAATTTACTCTTTACTAACCGTTTCAAGTTCACCGGTAGCCTTTGGATTGATCCAAACAACTGCCATGGAAGATAAGGTATCTCCAGTTGTGTACTAGAATACAGATTTGATAAATCCAACTGCTAAGATTTATCTCTTGGCATATATACTTCAAGAGTAAGAGACCAACTTATTGCTCTTTCAATCCAGACCATAATTAATCATATCCCATTAATGGCATCAAGTCTGCATAACAGCCACCATCCCCGCACCATTACCAACGGTACTGGATATCTAAGTCAATGATCTAAGTCAATGGGGGTATGATCAACATACATATATAAAACAGTTTCAGAAAAAAAAAAGCACAATCATGACATGAACTTGCAGAGAGAACCACCAAGAGCAAGATAACTCTCTCGGTCTTTGATGGAGCATCGAGAGCTGATAAAAAGTCTAGGAACTCCATCTTAATTACATATTATCATCTATATTTACAGCGGCTGGCTCCACTTGCCCAACACAGGATCAATACGAAGCTTCTGAATCTACTGAGTGCTGGTATGTATGGCAGCTACAGTTGAGACCATGGAATCCACTCCACACACATTACGGCCCCTGCAGATCTTGTAATATCCATGCTCTCCCCAGTTTTCTCCCCACGAGTTCTTTATGATCCAGTACGCCTTCTCCTTGAACCGGATAGGAGCAAAACCAGCAGACCCGTAACCCACCAGAAGCACCCCATGATCCAAATGCCTTGCGCAGATGTAGGGGCATGAAACTTTCCCAATGTAGGTTTGCATGAAAGCTGCATTGATCCCAACTGCACAATGCAGGCAAAATAAGCATTATTTCTTGCACATGCATCCTTTGATTTATCCCATCACTCTTAACCCCTTGCCCCCACCCCTTACAGATGAAAATCCTTTAAAAATAATTAAAATACAAACCCTAGGTAGAAAACAAATCAAGAAATGGAAACAAAACCAATTCACTAAGTTGCAAAGTGAGGCTAATTTACTTGCAAGAGGGCCATTCTTCACCAAGTTCGCAGCAATTTGATCTTCGTCTGTGGAAACCACGCTGAAGTTAGACACAGTAGCAACGATTTTGCTCTTGTCAAAGTTGCAGGAACCGCGATCAGTCCCAGTGTAAGGATAGTCCTTCTCTCTCTCCAGTCCACCAGCCTTGAGGGCGTACTCAAAGGCATTGGTCATCAGCCCGCCACTACAACCCGAGTCACAGGCACCATATTCTTCGGGATCACACTGCAAAAGATACAAGGTGATCTAAAGCAAGACCATGCTGACAGAAAGATCATCTTATGCACCCTAATGGCAGAAGAGAAAGAGATCCATGCAACAGCCGCTTCACCAAGCACTTGGCAAGTCATATTAAGATATAGTTATATTCATGACCATTGGTTTATGTTTTCAGTTTTGCCAATACACTTAGGATTGGAGATGATAGTCATCTCCGACACCACCGAGATGGTGAACAGAAACAAGCAAAAACTCTGAATGTTTGTTTCCTTTTGTTATCCGCTATTGATTCCCATTCCTATGGATCAACGAGCAACGGACACAACAGGACAAATGGAAGAATTCCACATGTCACAAAACTCATAAAATGCTATTAGGATGACGGATCATGAACAAACAGTATATAGCAGCAGATAGGTGAAACAACAGGCAGATTACCCTACCATCCCACAGAAGAGTAGATGCTTTGATATCTTCACTAAAAATCCCATACAAAACTTTCCAAACAAACCAAAAAAGGCACGAGAACTAAAGAACATATATAGCAGTGATCTTTTCTGAACCCCCTATTATCGGATCATCATAAGATATTTTTGTAAACAAGATGCCCCGAACGTTATAATTAGTCCGTAACAACAACAAAAGACCAAGAACGCGATAAAGACAAAATTTATCCAAATCCCAAAAAAAAAGTGAATAACGAACAAACAACAGAAAGGAAGATCAAATCAAACCTCATGGTCACAGTCCACAAGCTGTTGCTCACTCAGGCCCACGAGTTCCCCGGTCGCCAAATAATGAGCTCCTTCCAATGCCCCCGTTGTACTAAAAGACCAGCACGATCCACACGCACCCTGATTCCCCACACATCAACACACAAATAAACAGATATGTAAACAAAAGCCTAGTTTGTATCAAATATATTCTCAATATTGGGGGTAAGAAAAGTACCAATATATAAAATATTATAGTTTTCTCGTACCTGGTCTTTGACGCCCGTGACGGCGCCCTGATCGCGCCAGTCAAAGTCGGTGGGGAGATCGCTGGTGGGAAGGATCGGAGCCTTTTGAGCGTCGTTCGGGACCCGAAGAGGCTTCAATCCGAGGAAATTTCGGCGGAACTCGGCGGGAGTGAGATCGGAGAACTTGGTGACGCCGTGGACGGCTGTGGGGTCCAGCTTCTGGTGTCGCTTGGCTCGTCGCAGGTTAGCCTTGAACACGCCGAACCTATAGTCGTGCTCCTCTTGAGTGGCATAGCTCTTGCTGAACTTAGCCTTGAAGGACGAAAAGTGGTGCTCTGCGTGGAGGAGAGGATTATCGCCTTCCGATACCACTTGACGGATCAGCGCATCATCGCCACCGTTGATCTCCTCAACGGCAGCAGATAAGAGGAAGAGACTGAAGAGAGTTAAGAAAAAAAGGCGATCCATTTGAAGAGGAATCAGCATAGAGAGAAAGATGGAACTGTGCAGCGAGATATTTCTGCTTCGGAACAATGATATGAGGGTATGGAGAAGAAGGTGGGAGGGTAGGCTGCGAATGTGATTGTGACACGTGATGCGCTTTTATTGGCTGGGTCATCCTGCAAGTTGAGCTAGAGATTCCAACGGAAGGAGTGACGAGGTTCCTTTCTGACTTCTGAGACAGAGAAAATGGTCCATTCTTGTTGGAGGAGCGTGCGATGTTTGTTTGTTTTTATTAATAATTATCCTTCGCTTCTTTATTTCTCTCTTCTATTTTTATAATTCATATGGGATTTTTTCGTATTTTTCTTTTTTTTATACCGTGTGGCCTTTAGCATAGCTCAAGAAATAGGTTATGTTTAGATAAGAAAAATATCTATTATTCTTTATTTGGATTTATTGTAATATTCTATATTTAGCACATTAAAAAATAAAATAAGGAGTGTAACACGTAATTTATTGCTATTGGAGCATCCTAAGGAAGCATTATAAGTGTCAAAATTATAAGGATATTATACCCTTTCTCCTTTTCTGCATACCTAAACTTACACGAAAATAGTTGTCTTTGAAATTTTCTTTTTGGGGATAAAATATCTCTGTCATTTTCATCGGCCATTTCAATCCATGCCTTTTTTTTAGTCTCATTGAATCGCAAAGCTACAAGCCAAGAAAAAAAAAATCGCAGAGCTACAAGCATTATTTGGTAGGCGATTGTTCACTGTTATACATAACTCCAAGAAGAAAACTCTGACACAGTGACCCACCTTGAAAGCTTCAATCGTACATTTATTACTTTATATTTTAAAATATTATTTTTGTCATATTTCACCCTCAAACTACCATGTCCCAATAGTTTGCACCCTCCGTCTATAATTTATGTCAAGTGAAACCGAAAACCAATCACGTGCGTCTCAAGTGACTTTTTCCCACTTGATCTTCTTTTTTACCCAAGTGATAATTACATTTATCACCTTCAAACTACCATATTTTTTCACTTTACACCCTCAAACTATCATGTTTTTTTTTCATTTTGCACTCTCAAACGAATGGGCAAAATGGGAAGATCATGTGAGAAAAAGTCACGTGAGATACACATGATTAGTTTTTTATCTAAATTAAAAGAAATTATAGACGAATGGTGCAAATTGTTGGGACATGGTAGGTTGAGGGTGAAATGTGACAAAAGTGATACTTTAGTGTGCAAAGTGAAAAATGTATGATAATTTTAGAGTAATAAGTATAATTATCCCTTTTACTTATCTTCATTCATGTGGTCTTATCTACTTCTCGTGGTTCGCGTTTGTTTAAGGCCATCTTTAGGAATCTAAAAGTTTCTAATGTCTAAACTTTTTTTCTTTTTAGATTTGTATTATTGAAGCTCAAAGTTCTAATTGTGTTAAAAAGTTTCTTAATGTCGATTCCCCCTCTCTCTCTCTCTTCAAGATAGAGTGTTTTGTTGAAGTTCAAGTTCTAATTGTGTCTGTTGGGTAACAGAGAAATCAAAAAGTACTCATTACAGCATTCAGATACAACCCGAATAAAAGAGGTGAATTTCCAATTTTTTTTAATCAAAACCTCAAAGCTTTATCAACAGAAAGCAAAACCAGCAACAAGAAAATTAAGAGGATCAATCCCAGCAAAAATCCAGAAAAAAGGTTTGAGAAAAGCTCGAAAATATCGAAGTGGCCTCAAGAAACAATACGAGAGACAGCCCAACGAGTAAAGACAAAATTACAAGCACATAATTACCTAAAATCAGCAGCACAACGAGAAAGATCACCAATCCGGCTATGAATACTCCAGTCCACCCGAGCAGGGAACTGTCGTAAGGCAATACTCGTGCAGTTTCGAAATCGCACTTTGACGAGTTTTAAAGGATATTGCACTCCAACAGCGATGCAATCCTTTGGGTAGTATCCTGAATGATATACTGAATTTTCCAATTCACCTGAATAATGTGCTGAATAGAAGATACTGCTGGTAAAGGCAAGCCATACTTGGATATGAGCCTACCATCATGGTCACGAGCCACGACAAGTTGCCAATGATACGGCTCTATCTGCTCGAATAGGAAGTTTCCATTCCTGATACAAGGGACGACCTGGGGGAACCTTCCAAGCTTGTAAGTGCTAGCTCCTTGGCAACCTTTTTGGCTTGGGAGGCAATTTTATTCGGCCTGGGAGATGGCTGATCATCATGGGCTGCTTTACATCTATATGCATCCTGACTATATCCAAACAGTTGATGATAATTATGTGCCCTCGATAAATAAATAATTAATCTAGTCCTAATATCATATATGAATTAATATAGTTTGGTAGAATGAATTAATTATATGTAAAGGGACATATTTGCAATAATCTCAAATTTCATGTCAATTACAATATGTTGATTGACTTGATTGTAATTAGTAGAAGCCATAATTTTATTAGAAGAAGAGTTCTTCCGTTTAATCCTACCACTGAAATTTGAGATCCTTAAGAATCATATGTCTCATACTCTCTCTAGGGTTTCCCAAGGTCTATAAATATAATTGTTATATTCAACTGTTATATTCAAAATTGACTATCAGAACCTATTAGAGAAATTTCAAAAAGAGAGAGTGACATAAATCCCTTAGGAGACAACGCATCTAAGTTGTTGTTCTGAATTGCTGGAGTTTTGAATTGGTTCGTAAAGCTGCTTGAAGTTTGTAGATTCATGAATTCCTGTATGAGGTAGGTAATCGAATTCGCAATTGCAATTATAATCCTGATTGATGTTTTGTTAAAAACATGTTATTTGTTTTAGTTTAATTCTACATAGAATATCAGATGTAAATAAAAGGAACTGATGATGCTGCTATGTTGGGATAGGATCAAGCAGAGATGGGGTGATCAGGCACAATTTGAATTCAATAAAGTGTGAGCTTACAGCACGCGTCAGAGATAAAAAGTTCTAATTATGCTTCTTACTAGTAACCACGTTGCTGTATGTTTTGATTGTTTCTCAATTATGCTTCGTACTTTGACAACTTTCAAAACATACAAACCAGGGCAAGGTCCTGACTCCAAACACTTTCTTGTATCATGTATGCTTGTGAGATCTGATTTATTTTTTTTGGAAAACATCACTTTGAGTCTTCTAACTATTAATATATTTTTAAATATGAGTTTAAACTACCGCATTTGAGACATTAAGTCCACAAACTACTAAATTTCATTAATTTGCACCCTTTAAAAAGATCCAACGATCAAACTCATGTCACGTGTATTGTGAATGAGTCACGTGATACGATGTTAACCTTCAGATTTTATTTCAGGACGCAATTTGATTAATTGTGGAAGTTGGAGAGCTCAATATGTCAAAATTAGAAATTATATCTTTCTTTGAAATTACCTTGGTAATTAAATGGCTCAAAACGACTTTTCTCCCTGTTTTTTCATTTTTTTTTTCGTTTTACCACCGTGGATCACAGAGGCATAGACTTCGTTGCTTCTCACTATGGCGTTGTAGCGTCAAAACGACCTTCAACCCCTTGTCCTCAATAATAAATAAGAGATAAATACAAAATTAATTTATGTGGTATAAGTAAAAATCGAATTAATCTTATAATAACAAATCATAAAATTAATTAATCTGGTTCCACTCTAATTTGTAGTTAATTTTCGCATATAACACAAACTGATGTTATATTTAGCTCAATAAATAAATATCATACATGTTGCATGTTTTTGACGTTATTTTCCCTCTGATCTCCTCAATTTACAGGTAATGATCGGACGTGGTCAAAGCCCCCGATTATACCCAAACAGATGAGTCTCGCTATTTTAACAAACCAATCCCCACCAGCCACGTAACTAGTTCATTTTTTTTCTGTAATCCACGTAATTGAGCGTGAATTTAAAGCGTATTGAAATGTGGCGTAGTCCCGCGTTGCTTAGGGTGTTGGAAGATTTTGGCTTATAAATAAGTTACTTTTGTAATCTTTTAATTTCATAAATGAGATGTAATAAATTCAATTGAGTTTTTCCATAATTAGGTGTCTCATTTATCTAAAGTAAATTTTTTTTATTTCTAACATGGTATCAGAGCAAAGTTTTCGGCTTTAGTCCGGTTACCTCCTAGCAACCATCCGACTTTCTCCTGGCTTAGTACCGGCAACTTTCCTGGCTTAGTACCGGCAACTTTCTCGGCTCAATACCGGCAACCTCCCGGCGTAGTACCGGTAACTTTTGTTATTATTTTTTTCTGTAATTATTTTTGTAACTTCAAACTCAAGGTTTGTCGGTTTGTCCACCTTGAGTTTGCAGGGGAGTATTGAAATGTGGTGTAGTCCCACATTGCTTAACAATGTGGGGTATTAGAAGATTTTGGCTTATAAATAAGTCATCCTTATAATTTTTTTAATTTTATAAATGAAATGTAATAAATTCAATTGAGTTTTTTCATAATTAATATCTCATTTATCTAAAGTAAAAAAATTTTAAATTTTATTTCTAACAGACTGATTGCCCCCTGCGTGCCCCCCCTGCTTCCATTGACCCCGGTTCCTTTGGGTCCGGTCCGGACCTAAACATTCGAGACACCCGCCACCGTCATTAAGAGAAAAAAAAAAAGAAAGAAAGAAAACGAGAAAACCGCAGAGAAAAAAGGGAGGCTCCTCCTTACAGAATCGAAGACAATAAGAGATGGACGAAGAGCATGGGAGTAGCAGTAGTAACTTGGAGACGGCGAAGGCGGATAGATCGGTGTGGCTGATGAAGTGTCCGTTGGTGGTGGCCAAGTCGTGGCAGAGTCATCCCCACTCTGACCCTCACCCTTTGGCCAAGGTTGTCCTCTCCCTCGATCCTCTTCGCCCCGACGACTCCTCTTCCCTCCAGGTGGCTATCTCTTTCTCTTTCTGATTCGATACTTTTTTACCTGGCCCCATACTATTATAGGGCACTCTTGAATTTGGTAAAAGAAAAAACTCATGCTACTCATTTTTACGGTCCATAGATTAGTGGAGTCGCACAGCAGGTTCGCAATTAGGGCCATTCAATGAATTTTTTGGCCTTTGATATGATCTTCTCCGCGTATCCGTCACTTACAGGCACCGGGAAGATCATAGTTTGTTGAAAATCTGAGCTTGATTTAAGGTCACTAGCTGGTTTTGGAAGTTTCAGCTTGATTGGCTTAGATTCTTTAATTGTGGTTGATATTATTGAGTACCTTTACTTCATATTTCAATTGAAGAGTGCTTTGACGTTTGATGCATTTGTTGATGTCTGATCTCTGTTCTCTCTTTCTTTCTTTTTTTCTTTTCGTTCTCAACTCTGTACTCTCTGTTGCCTCGATTTGGAAGTAAATTTGAGGTAAAAAGTAGGCCAGGTGAAGAAAAAAAGAAAAGACTATGATAATTAAAGATTGAGTGGAGTTCGTATTTAGGCATATATAAGCATAGAATGGCATCAAATAAAAATAAAAATAAAAAAGCATAGAAAATAATCAACATAAAAATTTAATGCTTTCTTCTCTCATTTACCATATATTCGGTGGAAGTTTCATATTCATTCTATGATTTCTCCAAATTGAAGGACAATTCCTTTGTTGCATTGGCATATGAGTTCTTATCATAAGATGCTCTAATGGAAACGGATTTTTCAACTTTATTGGACCATGCAGTGCACTTGTGATATCGCATTCTTGACTGAAAGTTGTCATTTTTTGGATTATCATCCGTGCTAGACTATGAGACTGTAAAGCGGGAACATAATTGCAGATAACTTTGTGGCAGCAAATATATATCATTCCTTTATTTACTTTCCATTCACAGATGGAGTGCCCACTTCTTCTTCTTTGTTTTCCTGACTCTTACGTTCTATCTATATAGAAGGGGAAATGTTTAAAGAGGTCACTTCCCTTAGAGGATTATTTTGCAATCTACTTTTGTCTCTAATTCCGCTCAGTTGCTGAAGATTTCATCTGTTATCGGATGCCCCAAAACATTCTCATTATAAGTATATTTGGTGCATGTTTGCCTTTAGATACATACACCTTGACTTATATTTGGAAGCAAGCTTCCTGACATGTTCTGAATTGCTAACCAGTTCACAATGGAGATGGCTGGCGCTGAGGGGGGAAATGTTCCTAAAAGTTATTCTTTGAATATGTTCGAAGAGTTTGTTCCCATGTCTGTTTTTTCCGAGACAAATCAAGGTGAGGATTATTATTCAGATCTCCTGAAGTGTTTGACTTTTCTATTTTTCATTCTGCGGAAAATATATATTAATTTCTTTGTTAACACGTGACTGTTGTGGTGGTGACAAGCAAGTGAAGTTGAAATGATTTTAGGGATGACAGCAATGTGAAATTTGATGGATATCTAGGATTATGGGAATTGCCACTTCGTTTTCTTTTTCCTTTAACCATTGATAGAAGTTGTACATCTTGACCATGACGGGTATGAAATATACAACTGCACTTGCAACTTAAGTTCACTAGGTAGAACTTTTAACAAATTCCACAGCCATTATTATTCCAGGAAGGTCCTTGAAATTGTTCCCAGTACTTCTAGCATAGCTACTTTTTTTTTTTTAACTTCCAAATTTTGGTTCTTTTTAATTGTTCAACAATTTTGGCATTTGTAGGTAAAGTTTCCTTGGAAGGAAAGGTAGAGCGTAAGTTTGACATGAAGCCCCATGGTGAAAACATTGAAGAGTATGGAAAATTGTGCCGTGAACGGACAAACAAGTCCATGATAAAGTCTAGACAAATACAGGTAGGGCATTTGACCATCTATGCCCTTTTTCCAGGGCAGTTCTGGTGTAAATGATTCTAACTTTTCCCCTTGCTTCTATTCCCTCGACTTCTTTGAAAGGTGATTGATAATGATCGTGGAGTACATATGAGGCCCATGCCTGGAATGATTGGTTTTATTTCATCTACTTCCAAGGTATGAGTTCTGTCATTTTCATCAGAACAATGTGCTTTGTATGAGTTAAACACTGTTGGCTTTTCTTACTTGTAAGTAAACTCTTTCTGTCCTGAGGTTACCATGTCAAGTCGTTGATGTTACGTTGTCAAGGTCAAGGGGGGGGGGGGGGGGGGTTGATAGAAGGGGCTTAAGTGCACTTCTGCCCTTCCTGGTCCACTTTTTGGCAGTGGCGAGTGCTATGTTTAGGGATGTCTACCTTGTACAAGGCCTGGGTCAGTTCGGCCTATGGTCCAGTCTAATTGTTTAATATACGGTGTACTATGTGTTATAGCTTAAATGGATGATTTTAGAACACTCAGTATAGTGTTTGTTATGCTCTGTGCTCCTATTAATATATATATTTTAAATTGTTGTAACTTAGCGCCCACAAAGAAAAAAAAGGAGTGAGAGGGCATAATTAGGTTTGTCTACCATTTTAGATGCATGTGTGCATGCACACAGGCTCACAAACATGTGCACTTGCCCAACCCCCGAGCACACACCCCACACCAAACACAAAAACATATCCATACTTGGTTGTACTTTGCAACAAATATAAAAATGGTCCTTTACCTAAAGTAAGCACGTTACATGCTTGGAAGAACAATAATATAATGTTCATTGTTGTGATTTATGCAGGATAAGAAGAAAACTGCACCAGTCAAGCAATCAGATGTCAAGAGAACTAGAAGGGATCGTGGGGAGCTGGAGGATATAATGTTCAAACTATTTGAGAGACAACCAAATTGGGCCTTAAAGCAGCTTGTCCAGGAGACTGATCAACCTGCAGTAAGTCTTATGATAATTTTATTGATTCATTATTTTCCTTGGTAGAAGTAGCTGTATTCTGCATTCTACTGCATGCCTCAGATGAATTATTGTGCTGTTTATTTTAGGCGAAGGATATGATTGATAATTTGATAATTGCTCAATATGATGTAATATTCCCAAGTCGCGTAATTCGTCGAAGTGGTAAAGGTTATTTTGAGTTTTATAATGTAATTTGGCTAGTTTTTTAGTGTTCCTTTCAGGCTTTTTATCATTATTATTTCAACTGGATATTCACTTGTCAGAATACTGCTTTTCTTTCTTTGCAGCAATTCTTGAAGGAGATACTCAACGAGCTGTGTGTGTACAATAAAAGAGGAACTAACCAGGGAACTTATGAGCTTAAGCCAGAATACAAGAAATCTGTTGAAGATACAACTGCTGAATAATTAGGACGTCTTTGACTGTTAATGAACTTTCTCCAGTTATTTATCCAAGTGAAGCCAGAAAGAAACAAAATCACAAGTTAAAGCTAAATTTTAGTTCACGCAGGGAGGACCGCGAAACACGAGCAAGAAGGTATAAAGCAAAGAAAGATCAAGGCACTAATCTCTGGTTTTGGTGCCTTGTTCCCCGACTTTCACAGGTGCAGCTTGTATACAAGTTTAATTTGATTCCCCGCAAGGGCCAGAGTTGTATAAAAGTAAATGTTCCACAAACTTGCTCATCGACCCGTTATATTGACGTAGCACGCACATTTATAATTGGCTGGACTTTTAGAGCTCCACCAACTCCAAGACATCTGATATTTAAGCACACGTGTTTCTCCTAGTTTTGTTCAGTATCATTTTGCTCTCTCGATACTGCCATTAGTGTGACTCAAAAATTTTGAGGTTAAAATTTTTTGATAAATTTTGAAACATGAAAATTGATGAAAAAATAAATAAAAAAATAAATAGATGATTTGAGTGAATTTTTATATTTATTTTAATAATAAAAAATATATTATTTTATAAGGTTAAGTATTTAAAACTCTAAAAAATTTGGAGCTAAAAATCAAAACGTCCGGCCTACGCTTTATTTTATCTTTAATGCGGGGATGCGAGCTAGGTGATATATCGGGAATGTTTGAGGGTGTAAATTTTGAGTATTGGGGTTTGGGAAATATTATAAAGTAAAGATATGTTATGGGAGTTGGTAAAAAAGTGAAGAGAAGATTTTCAATAAATATTATAATAATAAAAAATTATATAATGAATTTTTTATTATTAAACCTAAATTTTTGGGCCCAAATTATTGGGGCTCAAACAAGACCATCATGTATCTCATCCCGCAACCCGGTGGGGGGGGGGGGGGCACTAGGTCATTAGGTCTATTGTCTGTTTGGGCCTTCCTTATCGGTCAAGAGAGTGGTTCTAGAACATGTAAGTTGAAAAATTAAGAAATGTTAAGTACAAGAACAATTAGAAGACGTCGAGAAAAAAAGAGTAAAACAAAGAGTAAAAGGGCTACGTAACTGACCATATCTAATCTATCATCTTTAACGTCTCCCTGGTGACAACACATTTTTCGTCCAAGCAGGCAATTGCATTGGGCCAGCATCCAGCTAGTGAAGTTTCTTGAGTTACGTACGCTGCAACTTATGAACAGCAACCCTGCACATTGATATCGCAAATTCGCAATCAGAGCAGCCTCAAACTGCGAAGTATGGCTCAAGATCTCTGCCTAGCTAACTGAGCCATCTCGAACAAGACCTTCTCTCACTTGATCAGGTCCTTGAGTGATCGTTGGATTTCTAGAATGATTGTGAGGGACCAACTAGGATGTCCATCCATGAAAAGGGGAAGTTAGTGAACTGAGAGACTTACAGTTACTTTTCGTTCTTTGACAAGTAGAATATGTATGAAGTAGCGCCTTCTGCCTCTATCTTTCCATATTGATTGCTATGTCACGTCAAAAGAAGGCAAAAGAAATGGCGTGGCTAACTTGAAGAGTCTAGTTACTGTATACATCAAATCGGAGTGGAGTGGAGTGCTTTTTCCATTTTCGTTGCAAAACAATAAGGATCCCCATGGCAGCAAGAATAACCTAATTTGTAAGCATGACATAAGATCAAACCTAGTTGTGATATCAGGATTACGCCGTTTGATGCGTTGAAAACTAAACTCTTAGAACTTTCCAACAAGCCATAGCTCGAACACAGACTCTTCGTAAATCATTTCAGATATTGATTTCAATTACGACCTTCTGCGCTGACCACACCTATGTCAAGTTGCTATGCACGATCGATGTTTTAGTCGGCCACTAGCTATACCAGATTTATGTTTTCAATTCGCGCACGTCTGATGCCTTTATCAATGATTTCTTCAAAACCATCATTGTGCGCAAAATGCGGCGATCACATCAATCAAATTTGCTAGCTAGATTATTTCAAGTCATTCCATCATGTTAGTCTTTGATCCATGTTGAATTCTGCACACAAGAATTTCCATGCATTAATGTTGTTGTAATTGTTGGCTTAAAATGAGGAATGGCAATTGCGTGGCTAATTTGTCTGGTAAGTACTAGATGCGAAAATTGATATATGTGTTAGTGGAGCTCTAAGGAGTATACTAATTAGGAGCAGCGGGTGATGAAATGACTTCTAGGGATGCTATGGTTTTTGTATATTTCTCTAATTAGCTTGTAATTAAGACTTGTTCCGGTGCTTAAAGAAATAGCCCTTTTGATTTGGGCTTCTGCAGCGCAGATCTCGGTACATACGAAAAGAATCCTCATGAAAATTAGTATAATATTTAATCCAAATATTCCTTTGGTATACTCTTTTTACGTACTTTAGCTCTTTTGTACTTTTCGATCTAGTTAAGTAACTTCTTGTTCTTCATTTTTAATATTATCCTTTGCATGGCTTTGTTCCGTGATAAGACTAATCGAGCGAGCAAGTTGATATCATGATTGACAGTAAGAACGTCCAACGAATATAGTAGAAGAATGTGCCTCATATTCGAGTGGATTTTGAAGGAAGATTGATAAGGCTAGCCAGAGTGAGCAAGCGTGGCCTGTTGAGCAACCAGCTCGAATGGCCACTCATGTGTCGCCCATTGTCTCACGGTGTCAGCCCCACGCGAAGAACGATGAGGATCCTGAACATGACCAACTAGGAATCTTCCTTGTCAGAATTGAAAGATTTTTATAGCATCCCTCCTGGAAGATTCCAATCCCATCTGCTCAAAGAATATGATCATGCAATTGATCAAAGGATCGATCAACTTGAAAGGCCAGGACTCTTATATATTGCATTGGTGGGTTGGGCGTACCCCAGTTGAAGGGACCCTTCCTACAACCAATAGGGCAATTTAAAGGGAATCATAATGGAGACTTCGTCACTCCCATGAACGTGGATGCCGAAAGTGGGAGGCTAATAAATGAAGAGAGAGAAGCCTCGCGGGTGGGGGAGGGAGTCAATGCTGGTCTTGATTGCGGAATGTAGAAGTTGTCCAACCACTTCATATTCTGAGATCAAGCAGGGAATTACCTTAATTAAGATGATAATGACTAGTTACGTAGATTGAGTGAACTGCTAATTCTATAGTACTTCTTTTTTTAGACTCAGACTGATCACTCAGGGCCTCGATCGGAAGAGCTTATCTTGCCTCGTGTACTATGTGATGATCACTATCAGTTGCTTTGGTTTCTTAATTGAAGAGGTTTTTGTTTAGAAAAATACGTATAATGTTTGTTTAATGTACGTAGTATATATGTCTGCAGATATAATGCATGTTATAAGAGGTGAGCAGAGGATTCAAGGGATTTCCTCTGAACGCTGATCCCCAACACCACTTGTGGTTTTTGCATGACAGCTCTTTAATTAATTAACGTTAGACGCACAAACTGGGGTTAACACAATCTTTGAGTTTTACTGCTGTTTAACTTGGAAAATGACATATATATCGTTTCTTTCCATGTCCCGGTCAGTGTTCTTCTCAACTGCTGGGTGATGATCCATCTATATTTTCTAATCTTCTCAGATATCATTATGAATCTATATATTGCTTATTTCAAAACCTTAAACTTATAGTAAGAATTCTATTTTATTATTTGAATTCTATTCTCTAACAATCATATTATACCTATGTCATGTGTATATATATCCTTGTATATGCATGTGCATACATATATATATATATTGTGTACAGGCATGTAATAAACCAAAACGTACTAATTCCCATGAGGGTACAATGCGGGCCGCAAAGAGAAGAAGCTAGGCATGAGGGTTTGTGTCACCTCACCATGGTATGATTTGATTCTTCAGACCAATATCAAGGTTATGTTCGTTTCTTCAATTTTTTTAGGATTCAAATACATTCAGAAAACTACCACCTAATATATTTAGAATTTAAACATAGACACCAATACATTTTACACAATCTCCAACAACTTTTTACTTTTTTATTCAACATAAATTTTATCTCTATACTTTTTCACATAACTCCAATATTTTTTTATTAAACAATTACATCAAATCATTTCTCTCCACTTTACACAAACACCAATAAAATACTATTCAACATAAATATTCACAAATTCTCTAAAAGCCTACATTTTTACTCAAACCGAACATATCCCAAATACTCTACCGAGCTAAGGACGCGGTTGATCAAGCTGGCCAATTCAATGCCAATTATCATTCGATTTTAGTTTTCCCGGACAAAGGAAGAACATTGAGGGAATAAAAAGCTGATTAATTAACGTTTGCCCTTCGATCACATCTTTAAAACTTTGGACTTAATAGAAAAATGGGGTTGTCGAAATTTAGGTTAGTTTTTGGACATTTGAGAGGAGAGACCATTAATGCGCCTCACCTAGGGTACTTAATTACTTATGAACTGTAGCCTACTTAACCAATAAGTACTCGACTCCGGCCAGACCACCATAAACAAAAGAAAGAGAAGAACTATGTACTCTTCACTAACTGTGAGGTGATTGGGATGAACTCTTACCCATTTTTGTCCATGTGAGATTATTTATATAAACACAACTCAAATAAATACACATATAAATATAGAGGATACAAATATCTTTAATTAGAATTTGATTCGAATTAGTGATTAAGCCAATGACTAATTTTTTTAACTTAATCTGAATGATAAATATATGACACTGCATGTACAAGCAAGCGTACTATATTAAAGTTCCTATATCTAAATTATAAGAGAATCCAAATTAATTAACCTAGCTAGCTATTAATATCTTAAAGCACTATTACAAAATATAATAAAACAGAATACAGGGGGAGACGATACATGAGATTGAGAGGTTGCCCTTGCTAGATAGGTTGAGTCATTAGCACTTGGTTAGTAGCGGATTACAGACATGAGCTTTATATCATCAATAATTTATGGAGAGAAATTGCTTGTTTATTGAGAAAAGAAGATATCAGTTGTATAATATTCAAGTATATTACTTAAGTCAAATAACTTTATACCTTTGGCTCACCTAACTGTGCCTTGCAGCGCACAACAGTTTTGTTGTTGAATTAGGAAGATAGTGGAGTGAGGAGTCGAAGCAAAGTAAACCTTAACTTAAATATATATCAAAAATCGTAAAGCTTTGCGATCGCAAGAAAGATTAAGCATGTAAATGAGCCACTTTGTCAATTTTGATGACTTGTTAATGCGTAATCATCACGGAAGATTTCCAGTCAAAAAGGGGCCGGAAACCGATCAGCATCAAGGAATCATGCATTATGAATCCTTTACCTTTTTAGATTACTGTACCTGCAATTAATGGAATTACATGTACGTAGCTATCTAATAATGCAGTTGTTATCTCTTAAGAAAAGCAAGAGATCAAACAATCAAGGGAAATGCTTGGGTCCCGATGGGATCCCGAGCATTTCCCCGATACATTTCCAGCCTCTATCGGGATGGCATCGATCCCAACAATTAATGCCACAAAATATCTCCGTCTTAGCTCTTGGATGGTGTGCGAGTTGGGAGGAATCACTTTGTGTGCCAAAAGAGCCAAACAAAAGCAATAAATAATAGTTAGTGGGCTTATCAACTAGCGAGTGAAATCTTGAAAAGGGCCAACGCACATAAAGCTAGAGAGATCTTTCCAAAGGAGAGAGTAGTCGGTTTGGTCGTGAGCTCAATCTCACTTCATTATTGTCAGAGCTTTTATTTTATCTTTGAAAGCAATAGGTTCTAGGAAAAGGGTCAGGAACATGACTATATACGTTCCTTTTGAAGTACTAGAACTTTTGTTAAAATGGCGAAACCTAACCTAGCCCTAGTGGTACACCCCACTCATGATAGACTGTGTTTGGATCTTTGCAAGAGAATCTTCGCTCCTTTATATAAATCAAGAAGGAAAAAGAGATACAAGAAATTACTCAGTATCTCACGGTGTAGTTCTGCACTAGATGGATCTATTAGAGACTAGAATAGACGAAAGAGCATAGCAGTGAAAAGGCATTTGCTCAGTTCATGCCCAAGGTTCTTCGAGTTCTAAGGCCTAACATGGGTGCTCCTCCTTTCAATTGCAACGTGCTTCATACCCATAAAAACAGTAAGATTCTCTAGATGATCCCCGACACTGAAGGTGACATAACATGAGTACCAAATGTGAAAATATATGCGATCCAAACTGCGTAGCCCACGCTGAATAGAAAGCAAGGTAGCTATGGGAACACGAGGTTCTCTTTTCTTCGAAAGTGCGCAACATCGTGTTAGGGCTTGAGGAGAACGATTTTGGCGCATTGATCAACTGGTTGATAATTTGATTCCCGTTGTCACTCTATAGCTTTGCAACATCTTAATCATGGATGTTTGACGTGATTTATGCTGTTAATTAACTTGGGTCAACTTCTAAGTAATTGGAGAGAATGGTGAACTCGTAAACATAAATTAATATCGTACTATCACAATCTTAATCATAGCTTGACAACATTATTACATATGATTCAATTTATATCATGTCATCATGCATCAAGAAACTGCAGCATTTTGACGCAGACGCACCTCATGTACAACTCTAATGGCAAAACCTATTCCTTAACCAAGCTACAGAAAAAAAAAGACTGAATCAAGCATCAATTTGGAGAAGCAACGTCTAGCTACCCAACCGTAGGACCAGAAAGAAAAACCCTGACCACCTACTTCACCAACTAATCTCGACGTTTATGGTTCAGCCAAAGGTGATGGGTCAGGGTCTCCACCATCTACTGCTTTTAATTATTTCAGTTGGTATTTTGAAAACGGGTATCTTTACTACTTCGACATGTTCAAGTGTCCTTACTCGCTCAAAGCAAAAGCTGTCCAGGCACCCTTTGGTCCTGAAATTTGGAAACCGGAGCACACGGAGAGGTAGCATCGCGTGGTTCTACTGAAACATCGGTTGCCTAGAGGATAGGAGCCCGGCTGGGCTGTTCCAAATTGGACCACTCCCTCCGTGGTCAGTGTGCCACGTCTCCTTCTGCACCTGTAATGTTGGTGTCATCCTATATGCAATCAATCAAAATTCCGTATTAATTACTTGATCTTATAGTTCAGCTAAAAAATACTTGATCTTATACAATTATTTTCTTATTTCGTCTCTATAAAAAATAATAAAAAATAATAAAAAACTTTAATTTAGATGTATAACTGAAGGGATTGATAATTAGATATCCCTGGCCCGTACACAAACCGCATGATCACTTTTCTGTTTCCTTTTTATTTATTTTATTTCACGGCTGAATCATGATATAAATTAGTAGAAGCCCACTCAGACACTCTCCTTTTTGCCCTACCATTGAGATCACTTTCTTCCCGTTCCCAAATCCAAATAAAAGCAAGAGTAGCTAGGCGAATAGAATATCCCATGCTTTTCTATCTTTGTTTAATAGAAAAGCAAAATCAAAATATATTTATTCCTTTTTATAAAGAAATCAACAAACTCATGGTGCGCCGTTTGACATTGGTGCTTTTCTTCTACTATAATTACAAATTATTTTCTTTTTCCCTTTTCCAAAATAATCGAATTAAGGGTCCAAGGCTCAACACTTAATAGATAAAGGAATGTTTTATAAATAAAAAAGAAAATAAAATAAATAGTAAGCTAGTCAAACGAGTCAACCCAGGCCTCGACCAGAGACTGGCATGCAAGATTCTCCCGTGCTCATGAAATCTACACTAGCTGTCAGACACGCACTTATGCGACCCAAAAGAGAGAGAAGCTGAGCAAATGCAATTAAGATCACAACCGGCTTGGTCGGGGTGGTGTCCGACCGATTCATGCAGGCCGGGTCAGACTCAGCCCTTCTCTTCCGAGACCCCAGCTTCTCTACTATTAATATTATTACAAAGCAGGTTGTCAGAGAGAGAGAAAAGGACTTTCAAGTTTCAGAAATCAAAATTCAAAAGGTTAAATATATATTCTTCCTGGCCAGGTCTCTTTTCTTTCTAAACTTTAGAATGATGGTGGTCTCAATTGATGGGAGGCAGCATGTCTCTTAAAGTGAGGGGATTGATATCAGAGCACAGCCACGATTAAGCTAACTTTAAGAGTGGGAAACCTCAGTGGAAACACTTCATTAGGCTCCTTAATTAACACGACGATCATCATCTTACGTTTATATGATAAAAGACCCTTTAAATCAATTTATTGCAGAAGAGAAAGGCCCAAAAAAGATGCAACTTTTTAACATTGTGGTCCATTACAAATGATACATTGCATTTCCCTCCCTTATAATCGGTATGGAATCTTCAAAAAATACCTCTATATTCATAATTGTAATTTGTGTTCCAAAAATCACCCGATATAATCTCCTAAGTTAACGGTCTCACTGCACATTGTGTACTCTAGAAACATATCAGCAGCTCAATTTGAAAATGACTGTAGGGATCTCGGCCTCGGGTGGTAGCTAGAAAATTCGTCAAGAAAACATATAGTTATAAAGCATATACCGATATACAAGGTGACAAAATACTAACATTATGATCTACGGCGATGTGTATAGAAAAATCCAAGAGATATAAAGATGCGTAGTGTGTGTAATGTGGGGCTGTGGTGGGGTTCGAGGTTTTCATAGGGTATGAGAACGCATGGATTAAAAAAAAAGGAGGAGAACGCATGGGGTACCCACCACCCCCCTCGTGCGCGCTATCTATCAATGGCGGCTCAGCCTCCCCTCAATTATCATCATTAATGGCATGGTGCCAAAACAAAACCTGTTAGATAATAGTACCTTTCCCTCACTCTCTTTTTCAAGCTTCACGTAGTGCGATGAGGGTTGTCTTGTCAGCCAAGGAGGATGGAACAGAGAAGAATGTGGGAGACAACCAAAAACATTTGAAGGCTAGCAACAGTTGACGTAACGTCTTTTTAGGGCCACTGTGGGGCACACCCCTCCACACTCAACTCCTTTCCTCTCTCCCTCTTCCGCTATATTTACATCACCTTCTCTGCCCTAGCTCACCATCACTTCCCTCCTTCTGCTCTTCCTCTTCCTCTTCCTCTATAGTTCGAAGTTTTTCTTTGTTTCTGCTGCAATGGCTGACGCCGGTTCCGCCCCTGCAAAGAGAATGTGGTGCTCTGTACCCGAAAGACTTCAGCTGCATGGGGCCATGTTGGCCTTGCAGTTTGGCTATGCCGGGTTCCATGTGGTCTCCAGAGCTGCCCTCAACATGGGCATTAGCAAACTTGTGTTCCCGGTGTATAGGAACATAATTGCCTTGCTTTTGCTCCTTCCTTTTGCGTATTTTCTAGAGAAGTGCGTACCTCACTAATAACAGTAGCCTTAATTCCTTCATGATCTGAGTGATAGTGACAAATGTTTCTGATTCTTTGACCAGGAAAGAGAGACCAGCGCTTACTCTAAACTTCCTCGTTCAGTTCTTCCTACTCGCACTTGTAGGGTATGATCAGAGAAATAGTCATTAGCGAAGCAAAAAACACCAACGCTTTCGTTGTTTTTGCAATAAGACAGCATAATATTTTTCTCATAGCTGACAGATAATTACTCTTTTTCACATATGTACTTTTGCGCGACAGGATAACAGCGAATCAAGGATTCTACTTGCTGGGATTAGACAACACATCTCCCACTTTCGCATCAGCAATTCAAAACTCCGTCCCAGCCATTACCTTTCTCATGGCAGCCTTACTCCGGCAAGTTCATGCTCCCTCTGTTTTCAACTGTGGAAAAAATGAATTGAAAGACATAACACATGATACACATACACGGAAACGGACACGGACACGAACACGTTCTTTAATTTTTTGGATGGTCAAACTTGTGTTTTTACACGTTCTTTAACACGTCTTTGTTTTTTCATTGCCCGGCTGCAGGATTGAGAAAGTCCGACTAGATCGGAAAGACGGCATAGGAAAGGTTGTTGGAACGATATTCTGCGTCGCTGGAGCCACAGTAATCACTCTATACAAAGGTCCAACCATATACAGCCCAGGCGCACCGCCAGTACTACACAACACTACGCCAGCTCTAGTTTCACTAGGAGATGCAAATGGCAAGAACTGGACCCTGGGCTGCCTCTACCTTATTGGCCATTGCTTGTCATGGTCCGGGTGGCTCGTGTTACAAGCCCCGGTTCTTAAGAAGTATCCTGCCCGCCTCTCAGTCACGTCCTATACGTGTTTCTTCGGTCTCATACAGTTTATGGTGATTGCTCTCATCTTTGAGAGAGACGCACAGGCTTGGATGTTCCACTCTGGTGGAGAGGTTTTCACTATCCTCTATGCGGTCAGTGCCTTTGCCTCCCTGTATATAACTCAGGCCTCAATCCTGAGATTAGAGTCTGTGCAGGCAAATCTTCATTTAATCGCGCATTAGGTTATAGTTACCCGAAGCCTATGGCACAGAGGGCAGCTATACTAACGCTAGAAAAAAAAAAGGAAGCTGCGAATTTATGCTTCAATACTTTCAACTGACGAAAAAGTGCCCCTCTGTATGCTCCCGTTGCATGCTGTCATTTATAGCGCGAAAGCGTACATGTCAAATTACGAACTAAGTCATCACTGGACTGGGACTAGGACTCAACACTAGTGGGTGAAGTGGAATTGAAAAGTCTGTCAAGTTTAGTTCTGAGGTAAAAAGATTGACTTTGTCCATCTGCAAAACTAGTGGCTGAATGGTTTATGTCACACCAAATGCATTGGATGTAAGACTGACAACTTTATTTGTTCATATATCTTCAAACTTAGCTTTTGTTGTTAAAACGGTACAAAAGTAATGCAATAATGTGGGGTTGGTGGATATGGAAAACGAAATGAGGAAGAAATTTTGGGGAAATATTGCAGGGAGTGGTGGCATCAGGGGTGGCCTTCGCTGTACAGATATGGTGCATCGACAGAGGTGGCCCTGTCTTCGTGGCTGTGTACCAACCTGTTCAGACTCTCGTTGTCGCTATTATGGCCTCCATTGCTTTGCGTGAACAGTTCTACTTGGGAGGGTGGGTCAACCTCTATCTCTCTCTTCTTCCTCTCCCTCTCACACAGGAATTTGCTTAATAATATCTCATCATATCATGCATTACTAGAGCCACACATGCGTCTCCTTAGATATAGATAGGATTCCATATGCATATTGATATAATAGACGAAGAATTGGACTGGGATAGGTTTGACTGCATATACCTCATCTCTCACAAATACAAATGACCAAATTAGGGAATATAGTGATTAATTTATGGGTGTAATGAACAGGATCATCGGGGCAGCGTTGATCATAGTGGGATTGTACCTCGTCCTGTGGGGAAAAAACGAAGAAAGGAAGTTTGCACAGGAAAAAGTTGCTATTCTGGCCACTCCAGAGCAGGGGAACAACAGGGCAACAAGCCATGTCAAGTCATCCATTACTCAGCCACTCCTCCCACCATCATCAGAGAATGTTTGACCCGCGAGCTCCTGACTTTTAACTACAGCTTTTCCTGGAGAAAATGGGAAAAAGAGAACAAAGAAGAAGAAGAAGAAGTACTAGCTTTATCAGAAAGCTTGTGTGTGAATGATCTTTTTTCTTTCTGTAACTTTTTTTAATGGTTTTCTTAGTAGGAGAGAGTATTGAAAAGATGGATTTCAAGGAATATGATGATGATCATTGTCAATCATGTGGGGCCGTAGGGCTTGAAACCCCCCATATGCTTTATATGTTAGTATAAGGTTGATTTACAGAAAAGATATCATGCATAATTATGAACCTAATGCAGATCGTCGTCGCATGGAAGAGAAAGGGCCCACACAAGTTCCCCCATTTAAGCCTGAAAAGAAATATTCTTTTTTTTTCTTGGCTGAAAATAAATATTCACTAGTACTGTTTTGGTTGCAAGGTTGGCCAAGCATGCTGATATTATTTGCCATCATAATTCCATATACTGATCATAAATTTGGCAATATGTCGGTCGGAAACAAGTCATCCAAAATTTCTGAATCCAAAGATTTTGGTTTCAATCATCATGATTCATATAATGAGATATGTTTGCGAAATATCGGGCATATAAGTACATGAGCTAGCTAGGGCACTGTTAAGCATGCAAGAAAAACCTAGATCATATATCGGGCATGCATATAAGTAAATTGGTTTCTCTTTAGAGTTTGGGAAGACCACAAATGGAGCCGTCAGCCGCATACGAGTTGGATCAACGAGCAAGAGAACCGAATTAGGGAAGAATTTAGCTAGCATTAAACTTTCGTTAAAAAAAAGGGACTTAATAATTGCGAGTTCATCACCTCGCGACGCTCACTTGTTCCTAGTAGTTTCTCGATCCTTTTCCGCTACACGCCAGCCAGGTGCCCTAACCCATGTCCAAAGGACACCTGCGTGGTAAATTCCTGGTAAATTATTTTCAGCCAATGATTAACAGAACCCGATATCGCATCATAAAAAGATGGTATAAATCATTGTCCCCCGTGGATACTTTCCCAAAAGCAAGTAAGATGCTTTTTCCTTTTATTATTAATGACGGGAATGGCATCCTTATTATGAAGTTGCTAATTCTTTCTTAGTCATGTCTTAACTCCCTTCTAATCCCTGTTACCTAATTAATTAAGCTCTCGTTACTAATTAACGACAATTGCCCACAAAAAGAAAAAATAATTCAAAAAAACATATCATAAACGGTCATGAATTAATGTTCGGCAGTGTCGTGGATGTCAAATATTGTCAAAGAAATCAATATATCTATCAGGATAAAGTTCTCCACTGAAGTGAACTGACCTGATACAATTGAAGTTTCACTTGATGTATATCTCACCAGAAGCTACAAATTCGTCCTTTCTAGCTCAATTTACTGCGACACACATATTTGTTTATAAGTTTTCATTAAATTGTAGCCATGGGTACCCCCTTAAAGCGGAAAATATTGCTCTGGTACCACCTAGTCGTAATTTTCTTCTTTTCTTTTTCCTCAAGGCCCAAGGGATTCACCACCTCACAGCTTGTGTGTGCCGTACCGATAACTGGACCGGGTGGTCTCGGCCCGGCCCATCACTCATCATTCCACTTTTTCTTTCCGAAAAAGATTAACGAAAAGCCTTATAGCCTTGAAACAAAGTCCATAACTGAGTGAATAGGCCCATGGCTCATAGAGAATTGCTGATGATGGAAAGAAAAAGGAAAAGAAATGATGTCTTAGTCTGTATAATATAGTCCAAAAAGTGATGGATTTTCCACTTCACCGAGAAAGGTTAGTATTTAATTCAAGAATTTTTTTTAAGCTCTCTCATAAATAAAATTCACGGTACATTTGAAATTGCCTCTAAATTATAAAATTTACAAGTTTTATAAAAACGACATACAACAGCCACTAAGAAGTTTGAGATTCACCAGAAAAATTTGGGATGCACTTGTTATGAAAATCTCATACTTCCAACAAAATAACATACAAAAGTCACCCAAAAAATTTGGGATACACTTAATTTTGAAAATCTTCTATCTCCTATAAAATAGCATGCCACAAGACTCCAAAAAGTTTAGGGTAAACCTGTATTTAAAATCTCATACAGTTATAAGTGAAAACTAGAGCCGTGTTCATAAGTTTAGAGTATTCTTCGCCTTAAAAAGTTTGGAATGCATGCTGTTAAAGATCTCAATCAGTTATAGGTTGATAGTAGAGTGGCGCTTATAAGTTTCTGATGCTACTTTTGTTTTGAAATTACCTATAAATTATAAATTTACAAAGTTTTAGAAAAACAACATAAGACAAACCACTAAGAAGTTTGGGATGCAAGTGTCGATTTACCCACAGGCCACAGTTATGGTTAAGTTTCAAGGATCCCCTTAACATAGCAATTTGTCTAAAAGTTGGAAGATTTTGTACTTCGAATACCCCAACTATTCAATTTGTCTAAAAATTGTGCCTACTTAATTTTGCATAAAAGAGATGTAACCCACGCATATTCCTTAGCAATATTCCATGCTTCTTTAAGGATAATATTGAAGACACACATATACCTCTACATTTTTGGTCATTTGATTGACAGTTAGACGTGGCGTGTCCAACAGCGACTGCCGCTGCAACTTCCACTGTCGCGAAGTTCTTCTACCATTCTTCCATTTCTAACAATCAAAGCTTGTTTCAGCTTCTGTATCAGTTGGACTGAGGTAAAATAGCAGTATATTCGTACCTAAAGATGCGTATTCGTTAGCGAGTTAGCTACCACCAGAAAACAAAATCTCTATTGCAGAGGGAATTGGGTTCGTCACCTGTGCTTTCGGGGTGCGTTTCTGTTGGGTAATTGGGTGTTGAGCCGATGGGAGTAGCGAGGAGGGACTGTGGTGGTCTTGGCTTTGGTCTTCTTGTTGTCGGGTGTCTCATTTTGACAGGTTTAGAGCTATGTAATTGTGGAATGACGAGTAGTTATGTGAGAAACGATGACTTATCTCTGGATATGCCACTAGATAGTGATGTGTTCAGAGTGCCTCCTGGTTACAACGCGCCCCAACAGGTGCCTTTTTCATTGTTCATGAATTTCTATAAGTTCTCATTCGGGGGTATTTAGTTTGATTAATAAGTGTAGCATATCAAAAATTTCATTGATTTTCCTACATATCGCATATTGGATAAACAAAATTTGGGGGTTGGGGGGGGGATTTATGATTGTCTTATGATATTCGAGAATTTGGGTGTGAAGGTGCATATAACACAAGGAGACCATGTGGGGCAGGGTGTGATTGTTTCCTGGGTTACTCCAGATGAACCTGGCTCAAATACAGTGCTTTACTGGGCTGAAAGTAGCCAGCTCAAAAGCGGGGCTGATGGTTTCTTTCGTACCTACAAGTACTTCAATTACACTTCTGGTTATATTCACCACTGCACCATTAAGAATTTGGAGGTGAGTACTTGTCCTTACTCTCCTTATTGTTCTTCTTTTCATCTTGTACACCTAAGTGAATTAATGCCATGTTTGCTGCAGTTCGACACTAAATATTACTATGAGGTCGGGATTGGGAATACTACACGACAGTTCTGGTTTATAACTGCTCCTAAAGTTGGCCCTGATGTTTCTTATACCTTTGGCCTGATAGGTAATTCTATTTCGTGCACTTCTTTAGTTTTCTTCTTGAATTTATGAATAGCTATAACCTTGATCACCATTTATGTACGACTTATGTTTGAGATTTTTTGTCTTTGAACTCTCTCATTGATAAGAATTAAAGTCAGCTACTTGACAAACTCGTGTCTAGTTGGTCCAAATTGGTGTGTGTCAAGCACGGTTGAAGTACTTTTCTGGCTGTTGTTCATAGTAAATATTCACTTTTCTCTCTAGGGTGAATAGAGTACCTCAAAACGCTCAACATAAGGTTTGATTATTTGCAGGGAAGAACTTTGGTGGGGCATGAATTTATATAATGTTTGACCTGATCTACCGCTGTAATGTCTGAAAACTACTTTTTATAACTTCAGAGTTACTAAATGTCTGGCATTTTGAGCAGGAGATCTCGGCCAAACTCATGATTCAAATACAACACTTACCCATTATGAATTAAACCCAGCAAAAGGCCAGACAGTGTTGTTTGTTGGAGACCTCTCTTATGCAGATGACTACCCTTTGCATGACAACAACAGGTGGGATACGTGGGGGAGGTTCATAGAGAGAAATGCTGCTTATCAACCTTGGATATGGACTGCAGGGAATCATGAGCTCGACTATGCTCCTGAACTTGTATGCATCTATCTCTGCTTTTGATTACTCCTGATTGCTTTCTATTTTTGTGCTTATGCATGATGTTAGTTCTTATGTTCACTGGAGTAATGATAGAGATTTTGCAGACAACCTTATGATGGTTTGGTTTGTGAAGTAATTATCTTCTTGCTGCAGGGTGAAACTAGACCATTTAAGCCTTACACAAATCGTTTTCATGTACCGTATAAAGCATCCGATAGTACATCTCCTTTTTGGTACTCCATCAAGAGAGCTTCAGCATATATCATTGTCATGTCCTCCTACACTGCTTTCGGTAACATTTATACTTTTCAGTTGCTGCTCTTTATTTTCCTAATTGAACAAGCCAGACAATTATGTTATCAACACAAATGGCTAAGGTCTTGATTTCTGCAGCTGAAATGGTAGGCAGTTACATATCTGGAAACTTTAGCGACATCAATTTAAGACGGGTGATATGAATATTGTGGATGAATGAGGCTACCCAATTCCCCCAGTGTTATAGTTAAACCCCCGTTTGTGCTGTAGAAAAGTGCTTTGTGTGCTGTGAGTCTTATTACCCAGGTGCTGTGGTAAATTTTTTTGCCATACATGCTGTATGCCTGTATGCAAAGTGTTTGAAAGTTCATTGGAATAGCTGAATTCAAAAGGGTTTAGTATTGAAGAGAGTAAATGAAGAAACTTTTACCTGCAGGGAAGTACACTCCTCAATACAAATGGCTTCAGAAGGAGCTGCCTAAGGTGAACAGAACTGAGACCTCGTGGCTTATCGTCCTGATGCATTGCCCACTATACAATAGTTATGTAGGTCACTATATGGAAGGAGAAACCATGAGAGTGATTTATGAGAAATGGTTTGTGGAGTATAAGGTTGACGTTGTCTTTGCCGGTCATGTTCATGCATATGAACGATCTGTAAGTACAAAATCTCCTTCAGACTATGGTTGCTTTTCTTCTGCAAATTCTCTCAGTTCGCATACATGTTTTGTTCAGTTGAATCTTTCGAATTGCTAAATTAGTTGCTTCAAGATAAGTAACACAAAACAGAGTCTTTCTTTTCTGCTAGCTGTTGTTTCATATCTGTCCATCTATTCCATGTCTTACCATGGTAATCATCTAGATACTGCCTGTGAGTGGCTGGGTATAAAGGTCATCCAGGGATTATTTCATTCAGGAGATTTTTTATTTCATGAAGTACTTGTCCTTGACCGCTGAAACATCACTTCTATAGCTTCTGCTGAGAAAGTAGCTGATGTTATGTATTAGGTTCTATCTCCTAGTTAAGAAACTCTTTACAATAAAACTTACCCCATATCACATTCAGTATTTTGAGAAGTTTCTGTCGAGGTTGAAGTTACTCCATGTCCTGCCTCTCTTAGATATCTATAGGGGTACTTTTCTCTTGTCAATTAAAAGAAAGCATGACATAATTAAAGTTAAGAGAACTCGATACATGCTCTGCATTTCAATTGATGATATTGGCTTGGTAATTAGATGATTGAGATAGAACACATTTATTTTAAGTTAGGAAATGGATCTGTTGAGCAAACGCACTGAAAGTGCCATTCTTTTTGTTATTTTTAACTTGAGAAACAAAATATGTTATGATACTATTTCATCAACCGAAGTTTTTTCGTAATGCAGGAACGTGTCTCAAACATTGCGTACAATGTTGTAAATGGGCTGTGCACTCCAATGAGTGATCAGTCTGCCCCAGTTTACATAACCATCGGCGATGGAGGAAATCTAGAAGGGTTGGTGACTGAGTACGTATATATCTCATGCCGACTGTTCTCTTTATACTATTACTATAATGTTGTTCTACTAACTGAAATTGACATCTTGAAATTTGTCAATGCTGCAGGATGACAGAGCCCCAGCCAAGCTACTCAGCTTACCGAGAAGCCAGCTTTGGTCATGGGATTTTAGATATAAAGAATAGGACTCACGCCTATTTTGGTTGGCATCGTAATCAAGATGGCTATGCTGTAGAAGCTGATTCTATATGGTTGCTAAACAGATACTGGAACCCTTCACAAAGATCGTCTGTAGCTGCATTATGATTCATTGTCAGGTCTGTTACAAGTTGCTCAAAGCATGTAAGGTAGAGGAAGGAGGGGTGTGGCATCATCAAAAGCATATCAAAAGTTCTGCTGGCATGTTAAGCTATTGTCAGTAATTGTGGTGCCTGTTGTAATACTCCACAAAACAATATAGCCACGATGTGAAATACGATCATAAATAAAATTGTTCAGCTCGTGAATTTTGGGAATATCTGGGTCTTATAGGCAAAATTTGAAGATGAAACCCGTTTCTGTAGACTTTCCAGGTCAGAATTTGACCCGTTTTCGACTGATTGTCAATTAGCACTGAGAAATGCCCCTTGACAGAACAAACAGCAGCCAATTCCCAAGATAATAAGGGTTTATCATTACGGGGCATTTAGGCCCTTTGTATCAGAATTACAAAAATATCTGACGGATAGCACTTATAAATCATAACCAGCTGGGGCTTCAAGTCCATTGCGCACTGAAGAAAACAGGGAAAGCCGAGTAAAAACGAACTTAAACAGTACTTGACTCCATTGCTGCTCTCTTTTTTCTGGAAGGGTAATGTGCAGTGAAAATCTCCTCTCCCTTAAAAAATAGTATGCTATAGTCACCAAGAACAAGTAAATTTGGGATACACATTAGTAAAAAATCTAGTATCTTCATGCAATAGTCACCAAAAAAGTTCGAGATACACTTAACCTAAAAATCTTTGATCTCCAAGAAATAGTCACTAAAGAAGTTGGAATAAACCTATTTTGAAAAAAATTTCTCTTAAAACGATAGGATCACAAAAAAAATTCTCTCCTAAAACAGTACGTGACAGTCATCAGAAAGTTCTCTCTCCAAAAACAGACCTCCAACAAAATAGCATACAACGAGGAAGTTTGGGATACACTTATTTTGAAAATCTCATATCTCCTAAAAAGTAGCATGTCCCAGGATCCAAAACGTTTAGAATAAACCTGTGTTGAAAATCTCATACGGTTATAAAGTGAAAATAGAGTTGTGTTTATAAGTTTTATGAGTTTTCTTCTCTTTAAAATTATTCATACATAATTCTCATTATTCCTTGTGGTACAACCCCCCATCCATAAGCATCCTTATGATGCTTCTATGCGATCATTAGTCATATTACTCTAGTTTGCACAGCATAGCCACTAACTAATATCTACCAAAATGCCTATTGGCAGTGTATAAACAATAGCTGGACCAGAAATTACCAGAGCCAACAAAAGAGACCGTGCAAATCGTAGGAGCCTTGAAGGCTAATCTCATGCATGTCTGCACACCCAACTCGGGAGTAGATTGCCTCCGAAGGCAATTTCCTCCTAATGTTTGACTGGACGACAGGGATTTCATTTTACAGATCCAAGGGTGTATAAGCTCCAGGTCATTTAATGAGTGTTTTTTTTTTTACTTTGGCTCAGCTTGGCGGCTCACATTCCCTCTCCACCTCTTCGGCTTCTAGCTTTCATGTGAGCCCTCTTTTCTCTTTAGCCCTCTTTTCTTCCACGCCTGATTCTCTCCTCCTCCAAATTTCTCTCCTTCTCCTTCATCATCTCAATCGGGACAGACCTTCTGCCGCTCCTTTGCTCTATTGGGACAAACATCCACATCAGAACTTCTCTGTCGCTCCTCTCCACATCGGAACTTCTCTGTCGATCCTCTCCTTCATCATTTCAATCGGGGACAGACCTCCTGGCGTTCCTCTCCGCCTGAATCTCGTCGAAATTTCTCCACATCAAACCTTTAACGAGGCCGCCGTCCAACAATGCCACAACTTGGGCACCTACATACCCGGTTCGGTCAGTGAATTAGAGCCACTATATTGAATTTTGTGTTCTGAAATTGCATCGTTTGTTTTGGGAACAAAATTGGTATTATTATCTGCATTAAAGCTGAACATGGACTTTTAGTTGGAAGGATGAAGTCCGGACTCAGGACATTTATCCCCTGTTCGTATACAAGTTTTATTTCAAGTTAATCATTGAAAACAGGGTCATGTTGCACTTTTAGAACACAAAATGGGCGGAACTTGTGGGCATATGAGAGAGCTAAACCCGTAGATGATTAATGTGGGAGAATTACTAACTTCACATCTTTTGATTCTCAACCCCCAACCCAAATTTTTTCTTATCTACTGGAGAATTAGATATTTTGTTAGCTGGTAAAATGGAATAAGCCTTGATAAGTTGAGTTGGATTTGCATACAAGCCCAGTGAAATCATCTTGTACTCACAAATGAGATAATTTAATATTTAATTAAGGTAGCTTATGTTTTTCCTTTGTGATGAGGAGTTTATCTCCTTTTTCTTGATGTGTGTCCTAAGTAGCTGACATTTTATGCTTGTTGCTTCAGGAGCCAGGACCGGATGCTCGCATAGTTTATATAGAGGGTGCATTTGATCCTTTTCATGCTGGACATGTTGAGGTGCAATTTTATCTTTTTTATTCCCATGATTAAGTGAAGAGTGTCTTGGTTAAATGAACTAGAACAAGTTGAAAATGCACCATGCAGCTTTTCATTTGGGTATGTTTATGATGAGATTTATTTCGATGAATTCATGTTCGTGTAGGTCCTTTGAAATTCAATATCAGCGATTACACTGGGGGCTTACCAACATTCATATATGAGCCAAACACATGGAAAAAGGTACAAAATTTACAACAAAGATTGATTGAAAGAAAGATTCAGATGTTTCAAGGAGGTAAGATTGGAAAAGCTCTCAGGGATGATGCCCTTCAACTGATTGAAAGAAAGGTCAAGGGTGCTAAGGTGCTTCAGATTTGCTAGGTCTTCAGGGAGTCCACCATCTAAGTTATTCCTTAAAAAGTCCAAACTCGTAAGCATATACATCTGAGTAAAAGCCCAAGCAGGAGTTGGACCAAAAAGTTTGTTACTAGACATATCAAGAGAGAACAAATTCCTGCAACCACCAAGTGACTCAGGAATGATACCTAAAAGGTTATTGTTTGATATGTCAATAGCCTATACCATTTCCAACATACCAAGCTCATCTGGAAGAGCTTCAGTCAAGAAATTGTTTGAGATGTTCAGATAAATCTGCATGTTTTTCATACTTGAGATCACTGAGGCATGTAGTGATCCAGTGAGGCGGTTGGATTAGGAGGGAGACCTCCATGGCTGCACCTTTGCAATGAATTGTTGTTTGGCCAGAGAGAATTGTTTACTTTCTAGATTTAGACTTGTCCTGTTCTGGGTTTTGTATTTTTTTTCTTCTAAATTTTAGATTTTGTTAATCACAATGTAACTTGTAAATACCACAAAGTACATCAATATATTGGATTTTCTCATTCTTACAGTTGTACACTTAGAATTTTGTGATAGTAAAGTAACAGATAAAATCAAGACTTTTCCAAAAGCATCGATGTATACATAATCTGAACACAAAAGGTACATATGACTTCGTCATAAAAATCATGTATATTGTTCGTCTTTCAGTATCTCCCTTCAGAGCTCATGACTTCTCTTTGTGATATTATCTGGACAATCATAAAAAACTAGCCTGCACAACATTCAAATATTTAAGTCAAATTCTGATATGATCTATATTTCTAATGGCATGCATCACTTAGACATCTATAAAAAAAGTTCAAATAGAACCTCAACAACAATGGTCGCACCTATAACCCGATACAACAAAAATACTACAAGTCTTCCGAGGCTTCTATACTTCCCATGTTGTGACACCAGCTCATCCTCGCTTGATACGTGTGAGTGAGCAAAATAAATTCTTATAAAATGGTCATATAAGAAAATAAAATAAGAGTTATCATATGTATTATACCTCTGGCTCATCCTCTAGAAGCAAGTGACGAGCTACTGGTTGGGACAATGTTACAACGCCACTCGTGCAACTGCCCTGATGCTTTAACCGCTTCTTGCCTTCAAGTGTACTTTTGAACCTTTAGTATCGACACTTGTAGTTCAACATTTTTTCTCAAGCCTTCTTTGCTACACACGAATGTTCGACTTGTATAGTACCCTTTCTCTTTATACTTATACCCGAAATTCCTACGGATGATAAACTCAATACTAATTGAGTATGCATTGTATCAATCATAAGCATGCTCCTCATTTCTCCACTCTAAAGTCCAAAAATTCAGTAGCTCCCCATTGTCTGCCCGAATCATATCACCTATACAATCCAACGATACAATTAAAATAAATAAAAATATATTGGAATCCATATACAAAGAGATTCAACATAGTAAATAAAGATTTTGACAAACCTTCCAAGTTTAAGATATTAGAAGACCTTCGCCTATTAATATTTGGACAAATACCACCCTCAATCGTTGCCATTTATCAACCTAGCTAGTACATTCAATAAAAAGAAGAAATTCAAGAACAAAAAAATGAATAAGATATGGAAACTCAAAAGCATGAATGGACGCATATGAGAACCCATAAACCCACGTATGAAAACCCATAAACCCAGAAGTTTTCATTTGGACGCATATGTACTTTACGTCCAAATGAAAAACATAGCATACTAACAACGAAAAAGGAAAAGAAAAGAAAAATATAGCATACTTTAGCCACAAGCTTTTCATTTGGTGTGAAGAGTGAAACGAAAGATCAAAAAAATAAAAACTCACTTGTAGCTCTTAAGA
Source organism: Myrica gale (assembly GCA_963930655.1). Classification (NCBI taxonomy): domain Eukaryota; kingdom Viridiplantae; phylum Streptophyta; class Magnoliopsida; order Fagales; family Myricaceae; genus Myrica; species Myrica gale. Next base: position 7,144,284 of record OZ005609.1, on the reverse strand, counting down.
GGAACCCAGCGAGCAGATGAGTGTGACTGTGTAAGAAATAGAAACTTGTAGAAGAAGAAAGAGTGGAAGAGAAGAGAGCTCAAATTTAGGCGTAAAAGGAAATTTGAGTGATTGAGCCAAGCCATGGAGCTAAGCCAAAAGCTAAAAAACTCATTAAATGACTTGAGCATTATACACCCTTAGATCTGTAAAATGAAATCTCTGCCGTCCAGTCGAACATTAGGAGGAAATTGTCTTCGGAGACAATCCGTTCCCCACTCAACTCCATGCACCTCCACAGGGCAAGACTTCTGAAAAACTTGAATGACAATTAGCACTGACAAATTCCCTTTGACAGAACAAACACCTTCCAATTTCCAAGATAATTATCCTTTATCAGGTGGGGCTTTCAAATCCATTGCGCACGGAAGAAAACCGGGAAAGCCGAGTAAAAAGGAACTTAAACAGTACCTCAGCTAATAAGGCTTGACTCCATTGCTGCTCTCTCTTTTTCGGGAAGGGTCATGACTCACCTGCTGAAGTCAAATTCTCATGCATGCATTACTTAGGTGGCGTTTGTCTGCCAAAATTCTCTTCTCGTACTCGTTGCGAACTGAGATAGTCGTGTTTTTCTTTTCATGCAATCTTTCTATTTGCCACGATTCACATGGTTGAGGGAGCTGACATCTTAACGTTGGAAATCACATGGAGTTAAAATTCTTCAGACCAATTTTGAACAGACTATGGAAAATATCGTCTTTGGGCTCGATTGAAAGCTTAGGTCGGAAAATATTCTGCCTTTCGGTCGTGATAATCTCTACGCATTAAAATGACGTGAAAAACGCATTATTTACATATACTTCTACTTTTCACTTGTTTTTCTTTGGTCCGGAAACCTTCAAAAATCATGTGCAGTACTTTTTTGGATGAAAATATCATGCAGTACAATCAAAATTGCTGAGGGACTCCTGGCGAGGCAAGGGATGCGCGAAGAAGACGACAGGAGTCTAGCGTCTAATGCACAAGCAGACATGGATAACAGAACAGGCAATTGTGGTCAGAAAAGACAGCAGGCTAATGTCAGTTTCCGGAATTTAGTACTTCTTGTCAAAGTTGAGCCAAGGCCCAAGGCAGTCTTTTTCTCTTTATCCCTTTTCTTTTATTTCCATTTTTGGGCTCAAATTTGCCACGGCACGCAAACTAACTCTTATCTCAATGAAAAATCCTGTACAACTATCCTCGAAAAACATCATTTTTTTGCATGATATCTTCATATACATAATAGCACACTAGCTAAGCAAGAAGGTGACTGATTTGCTTACTTATATATGCTTCATACATGACTGATTGCTACATACAGGAACTTTATATATAAACCCCAACCCTTTCCAAATTTTTTTTTAAAAAAAAAGGAAAAAAAAAACGAAATAAGGGTAATACTTAGATACAAGAGCCAAACCCATGTGGGGTCGAGATCTTTACTGCACTCGGATATACACAGCTTATACTATATTTATCTGCACCTTCTGTAACGGGTCCCTGGAACTTTAACTACATGCACCACTAAGATTGCAACATGTCCCTGCCACTTCCGTCGACCAAATTGCCAGAAAAAATTCCAGAGTCACCCATGAATGGAAAATTTAACGACATGGCTGCCTCCGCCCATATTGTCTCATCCAACACTGGGTAGCTGGAGTTGATATCCCCCCAGAGTCCATCAATTCCCTCCTCGTTCTCGCCGAATTTGATGTTATACTCCGGTTGTTTTTCTTGGGGCTCCGCGATGACGTTGGGAGTAGACATGGTAGAACTCTTTTGGTAGACTGGTGGTGTAACATCATCAACCCTGACTATGGGGCTATTAATCGAAGAACATGCAGTGGTCGTACCTGAATTATGCATGACTTGGGGCTGGTTCTCCATATGGGCAATCTGGTTGTTGTTTGAAGTGGCTCCTGGATGCTGAGAATTAAAAGCGGATAGATCTGGCAAATTGAGCTTCGCGTCCGAGCCATTCAGTTTACGTGCAGCGGCATCATACGCCATGGCAGCTTCAAGGGAGGTGTCGAATGTCCCTAACCAGAGGCGTGCACCACGATTTGGCTCACGGATTTCAGCCACCCATTTACCCCAGGTTCTTTGCCGAACACCTTTGTAGGTGCACAAGGCATTCTCTGGGCCTCCTTTGCCTCTCATGCACCCTTTTCTTGAGCTTGCCTGGGCAGGCTTCTTGCCTTGTTTTCTCTCCCCAAGACACTTACCTGATTTCAACATTGTTCCAGGAGGAATAGAAAGAATTTGGGGTATAAAGCCGGCTATGATATGCAATCACAATGTGGTAGGGATTCTATTTATAACGGAAGGAAGGCCAAGTAAGAACTTGGATATAGTGCATAAAGAGTAATGAGACGCGATTGAAACGTGGCTTTTTTGGTGAGTTGGGGATGATACTTGGCATGATGAACCAGACTGCTCGTGTCGACGCCCTACCTCACTGTTCCTTTCTCTTAGACACACTTGGCCTTGCCCTTTGTTTGTATACGAGCTCAGGTGGCAAACCAATTAGGAGAGCACATTTCTGTAATTTCTATTTTCTTTCTGTATTTGTGCTCTCTGACGAAGAGGAAGAGGATAATTGTCATTTACTATTTGAGGGCGGTGTCTTAATGCCGTACAAAACGGTTGGGGATAAGAACATGGGGAGGGTTTCCCAAAACCAGTTGCTCATGACATGACAATTAGCAAAGCTGAGACTAGAGATTGATACGTGGGGGTTCCCAGTTTCAGTGAGGTGGTGGGACTTGGCTCCGAAGTAAGTGAGAACATTTTTTTTTTATAGAAGTGAGAACATTTTCAATCCCTTGGGATTCATGCACCTGCGTGGACCGGGGGACCCACACACTCTCAACTAGCTTTACGATAAAGATCGGAGTACGCCGAATCAAAATCTCTCTCCCTTAAAATAGTAGGACATGACCGTCACCAAATGGTTTAGGATACACGTGTTTTGAAGATCTCATACCTCCAACAAAATAGGTTTAGGATACATGTACTTTGAAAATCTCCTACCTCCAACGAATTAAAATAGCATATAGTAATCAAAGAAATATGGATACTTATTTTGGAAAAAATCTTGTCTCCTTAAAAAAATATCATGTCCCAGTCTCCATACAGTTTAAAGTGAAAATAGAGCTGTGTTTTATAGGTTTTATGAATCTTCAAAAGGCATACGTTTCCTATTTTGAAGCCTTGAAAAACGAATTGGATTCCAAACAAATCCAATTCGATTATAACTCACAGCTTGACTTTGAGTTGCGCAAGCTAGCTGCATCGATCATAGGGAACTTCTGGATCAAGTGTCATCCCTCGTCAAAATATAATTGACTCGGGATCCCATTTTAATTAATCGATCTCTTGATTAGGGTTCGTCTTTTAAAAAAAATTCGTACATAATAGTCTTAAATGATAGCATGCGATCGAGAAACACCAAAAAGTTTTGGAATGCACGTTGTTAATAAAGATCTCACTCAGTTATCAGGTGATGTAAGTAGAGTGGTGCTTGTAGAGTTTCCTTGGTTTTTGGTGACTAGCATACTAATTTTTAGGGAACAAGAAATTAATTTTCACAAGTGTATGATAAACATCTTATGACCCTAGCTAGTCTACTATTTTTTAGGAGAGTGGAGATTTTCAGAACAAGTGTGTTCCACACTTCTTGATGACATGATGTAGCCTACTATTTTTAAGGAGAGTGAAGATTTTTACAACACATGTATTCTAAACTTTTTGGTGACTAACATACTATCGTTTAGGAGAGAGAGGATTTTCACAATAAGTTTAGGAAAGATTTTCACAACAAATGTATCCAAAAATTCTTGTTGGCCGTCTTAAGTTGTCTTTTTTTAAAATTTATAATTTAGAGGTAATTTCAAAACAAAAGTAGCGCTACTTCAGAAACAGTTCGAGGAAACTCTACACATCGTTGCATATCTAGAAAGAGCTACTGAAACAGTTATACGAGCTGTGAACGCTTTCCGCTGAGCCAAAGGCAACTACCACTTGCCACGCATATAGCCACCTGTTCATCGTGCTTTCGAGAGCCTTAAATACGACTGTCAGACTCATGTCCGGAAGAAAAAGACTCACGTTAGCGTCACGTCACTCTTGCGTTCTATTTTAGTAACCACGGTTAAGGCATTCTGCAACTGTTCGATATTGGGCCAATGAGCTATGGCTCAGTTGTCACGTCCTCCTCTTAGGAGGGTCCCGATTTGGAGTTCGTTTCCCCCCAACCCCTTCCCCCGGCAGGCTTAGGCCTGCATTGCCTAAAAACAAAAACAAAAAACTGTTCGATATTGGGTTCTTTTTTTTTATAAATCGATATTGGGTTCAAAATTCTCTAATAAATCCCCTTGGTTTTGGTTGGGGGCGGCTCGCAACTGCAGAGGCCCGGCACTATTCCCCTCATCGACTTACCTATACAGACATTGTACACTGTAGCATTTAAAAAATTACTTGGAAAAAAGATAATTTCCCAATAGTCCAAAGGGGTTGGGCAAAAAGTCTGATCTGAATCAGCCAAACGACCCAAATCATTCAGCTCAATTATAAACTTCTATTATGTCCGAGCTCTTTCAGAAGTAAAGTAAATGAGTTCAAACGACAGAGAATAGGAACACAGAATCTTTTTAGGTTGCATTTTGACAATATTTCTATTATCATCTAATTTCTAAACACGAAACCCACCTACATTCTCATCATTCCTTATGGTACAACCCCCCCCCCCCCCCCCCCCTCCATTCATAAGCATCCTTATGATGCTTCTATGCGATCATTAGTCAAATTACACTAATTTGCACAGCATATCCACTAACTGATATCTACCAAAATGTCTATTGGCAGTATATAAACAATAGCTGGGCCAAAAATTACCAGAGCCAATAAAAGAGACCGTGCAAATCGGAGGAGCCTTGAAGGCCAATCTCATGTCTGCACACTCAACTCCAAAGCTCCATCGCCATCTCTGCACTTCCTCAAGGCTGTCCTTATCTCCTTCAACATCTCATTTATCTTGATGCCTTTCCTGCAATAACCAACAAAAAAATGCAAATAGTTATGCCGCTTTCTCAACAAAAGGGAATAGAAAAAAAAAAAAAAAAAAGACAGCTTACAGACTAGCTCCCTTTATTTTTGTTCTCTTCCCCCCCCCCCCCCCCCTTCGTGTTCATGGGGTGGGGGGTGGGAGATGGGTGCGGAGGCAGTAGTGATATGATTTTATTATTACTTTTAGAAATTGAAGAAGCACATCCCCAAATGAAACAAAGTTGCATAGAAAGATCCACTTATTTTAAATAAAAAACAGAAAAGACTCGAGTGATGCGTGTAGACATTTTACACAATCATGTGAAAAGAAAGATATAAGAACAATGTAATGAACTTACAGGACACTAACTCCGACAACAGCAAGGGGTCGTGGGTAGTCTTCAATTTCTTTATCCTTTTTATCTTTGCTATAAATCCCCGGGAAAGATAAATCTGCAGGTCCATCTTTACACGACAATGATTGAAGAGTATCTTCAGAGCTTGTTTCTGGCCCAGAAGATATGTCATCACTTCCAATCCTCATGATTTCTTCAGTCAAAGATGAAAGCCTGTCCCTTGCCTGAAACAGTAATTGGCATAAATACTAAATTTCAATTAATGTAAAATCTGAAGCAAAAGACAGCTTATAAGAACACGCATGAATAGCACTGGTAACACAAGATTAATACACAAAGGGCAGGGGTTCCAAACTGAGAAGAACAGTCACAGGAACATACCTCTGGAAGGTCAATCTTATTTAGCACCACAATGTATGGCCGTTCAAGGTAATCGGGATTATACATTCGCAATTCCTGTAATATCATAAATCCTTTCATTTATATGCAAAAGATTTAAAAGTTTAAATGCAAAGGAATAACTGCATGATAAATTATTCCCGCAGGCTTGTCACATAGAACTCCCAGTAATAGTTAATAACAATGGAGGGAAATATAAAACAGCCAGTCACTGTCCTTTCCCCACCTTAAAAAATGTGACAGCACAAAATCTCGACTAATTTGACAGTAGGCTTTACCTACACCTCAAACCCTAGTGCTAGCAGCTCTCTTACTTGGAAAGTGGCACACAAAAAGGGATAGAAGCAACTTTTCTTCTCCACCTTAATATTCCAAGAAAGAAAATTTGTGAATAAAGAAACCTCACGTCCGTCAGGCATGTATCACAATCATTTTCCATATATTACTTTTATATGTTGGAAGTTTGCATGGAACCCTCCCCCCCCCCCCCCAAACACACCCCCCCAAAACAAAACAAAAAAATCCTAGACATAACAATCGTTAGTCAAGCATGTTGAGAAGTACAAGAAGAAACAGATAGAACACCTACTTCTTTTACTGTTCTGTAGTCATTTACAGGGTTCTCAGCAGCTGCATCAACAACATGGACCAATAGCCGAGTCCTCCTAAGGTGCCTCAGGAAATTGCGACCAAGACCCTGAAGGAAGACACAGATTCCAAATTTAGCAACTTGTAGCTTTGTAGCTTTGTAAAACAAGACAATCAAGATGCGAACACACAGTACCTTCCCCAGATGAGCACCTTCTATAAGACCAGGCAAATCAGCCAATGTTGCTTCAGATGAGTACATCCCTGCTCCTAAACTAGGATCACCACCAAGGCGTCCAAGGTTTGGCATTAAGGTTGTAAAAGGATAATCGGCAATATCAGGTTTTGCAAGAGTAATGGCTGCCAAAAGGGTTGACTTTCCAGCATTTGGAAGTCCCTACAACAACGGCAAGTATACATCCACTAATCAAAAAGACAAACGTACCTCAATTCTAAAAGTACTAACTACAACTTAGTACTCTGCCAACCACTAGATTTTTAATTAAATAGACAAAGAATAAGTCACACACTCAATAAGGATGACTACGTCCTTTTATATCAATAAGGAAATGTGAAGGAAAAACTTTTTGTTTTCATTCTCCATACTCCTTCCTACTCTTTACTGGAACAAAACTTCTATGACGCAATTGTACCTACGAATTACAGGAGTGCAACTGGAGTGCACCATGGAAAATGTTTCTTTCCTCAAAATTGATGACACGTATATCAGGAGAGGAGCTACCGACATGGAACCAAGCTCTTCAAGTAAAAAGTTCAGCTGAAAGAGTCTCCAACCCACTCATATGGACAACTACAACCCTCAGCACAAATGAAAATTCATCAGGAACCTGCATGTTATTGTTGTCTAAACAAGATTTCTTACTCCAAAAGAAACTTAGGCCACTCTGTTTCAATGATCCTCTCATTTTCAGTAGTCTCACAAGAATATGGTGGATATTCTTCAACCCAAAAAATGACAGATTTTGAAAACTGAAAATCTTGATCAATGAGTCGGACTAAGGCTGAATCCTGTTAGATGATTAAGATAAGGCAAACCGTTCCTGAAAATCAAGATCAGGAGGACAGTTCAATCCGCTCCCACAAAGAAATTGACCAAGGTTTCCAGATGAGTTACGTATTGCTGTTTCTGGTTCGATAACTACTGGGCACCACTATTTCATTGACCTTTCAGTATAGGTAGACATTACTAAAATTAGAATACCTGGACCCAAAACAGAAAAGAAAATTCTTAAATAAAATTACTCAATAGAAACAACACCACCAGGAAAATGCATAACCATGATATTATCATGATATAGACATGCATAAAGACAAAAGGAAATAACGAATACTTACAACTAAACCAGCATCAGCAACAACCCGTAAAATCAACTCCAAACTAACCTCCTCCCCAGGCTGACCAAGAACTAAAACCTGCAATATTAGAACAGATTGGCATTTGTCCATGGCAACAAGAAGACATATCACTTTCATATATAAAGTAGCGTTTGTGTGCCAAAATTTTGACACTCCAAAATTTTACCTAATAAAATAATTACAAAACAATCTCTCTCCCCATCAAATCATTCATTTCCACTATAATAAATATAAAAAATTCATTCAAATTATCTCTCTCTTCACCTTTTCACCAACTCTCATACTCCAAAATTTTATCACACAAACACTATAAGCACAAAGTGTAGTCATAGGTTAAGTACAGGCTTTTCTTTGGAAAAAAAAAATTACTTAGGTGGATCCCAGAAATGATCCAACATTAAAATTAAACTACAATACAAAAGTGGCAGTTCACTTCTTCTTTTATTGGCAAGTCAAACATGCATGCTGTGAGCCTAAAATCAAGGGCCACACCCTCCATGATATTCTATCTGAGATCCCATCTGATCTAGAACTCATTGAAAGGGCAATCCTCTTATCTGGTGAGAAATTTAATGTTACTGGCCACATTCCACAACATTAATAGATGAACAATAAAAGGTGATTTTTTTTTTCCATGCTCACTTATATTGGACAATTGGTCCATGGAGCTGCAAAAAGATGGACCAACAGCTAATTTATTTCCACAAGGACAAAGATACTTTGCAATGGTGATGCACAGATATTACATTGGTGTATTACTTGTATGATCCTTTTCCCCCCTTTATCCCTCCCCCTCTTTCCTTCATGCTTAACACTACAAAAGGAAGTTTATTAAGGAAAGGAAGAGAGAGGAAATAATTAATTAAGATGGAATGGGATGGCATAGAAAGGAGTAATGTGTTTCTTTATCATCTTTGTTCAGGAGTTTATAAAAGAAGGAATGAAAAGGAAAGACATTAAACTCTACCATATGTCCTCCTTTTATCTCCCTAGAAAGCAAGGGATGGGGCCCCACTGCCCCTTCCATTTCACTCCTATTGGCTTCCTCAGAAAACATATAGCAAAGATACAAAAGAAATTAACAATAAAGCTTCCTCTCACAACCCTCCCAACTCCTGCTTTGGTTATGTCAGGAACACCATCAAAACTTCGATAAAGACATGCAACTCAATCTGATTACCCAACCTATTTGACATATGAAATAGTTACTTCATCCAATTGAAACAAAACGAGGGAAGCCATGCATGATTTCATCCTGCTATCCTGCCTTTCATTTGCGAGATCAATTCATCACACCCCAGACAAGAAAGTCTTGAATTAGATTCTCAAAAAAAAAAATGAAGAAGGAAAATGAAATTCAAATGTCTCAATCAAATGTATTACATAAAATTCAAATTGGCAATGAAGACAGAAGAGTAAAAGCACAATGTTTACCTTATCAGTATCATCTCTCATTACATTTGTCGTCAAAGCCATCAACTTTTTTCGTCGATGCTCTGGTATTTCTACCAAGCTGATCTGCCAAAAGAAAAGAAAAGGGGGAAAGGATCAAGACAACTTAGATGTAAATTAGCTAGACAAATGGATCAAACAACTTAAAAATGTGCTCTAAATCCTGATCATAACCTGGAGGCACTGTGAAGAGAACATGCAAGAAAGATTTCTTACTCCCAGCCTATTGCAAGAAAGATTTCTTACTCCCAGCCTATTTTTCAAATCTCCGAATTGGAAGTCGCTAGTGCTATGCGCTCAATGACTAAATTAAGTGGAAAAATTGTTTTCCTTACCCCTCCTTGTCCACCCCTGGCAACTAAGACTTCTTCACCAGGATGTGCTAGATCAGCCAACAACTTCCCCCGTTTACGTTTCACAACCGTACCTGTCATCAGATAATGAGAGACCACACATGGAAATAGCTACTTTTTCTGAATGCGCGAATAGTCTTGACCATCCTAACAAATTTTCATTCACGTTTGAACTATAGATAATAAACGGAGTAGAAAAGCACCCAAATAATCAGCTTTAGCACACAATATTCTCAACTCTAATCCTCATTACATGTAATGGCAGATATCTTTGAAAAAATAAACAACTTAACATACAAACCTACAGGCACAGGAATACGCAAAGTTGGTGAAGCAAGTCCACAATGCAACTGTGACGTCAAAACACCCATTGCATCAACGTTACCACCACGCTTTGCATTATACCGGCCTTTCTCGTGAAATTCCAATAGTGAATCTTTTTCTTCATCTGCATATATTACAACATCACCTCCATGCCCACCCATAGGAAGGATTAGGGACCCATCAAAATCCCTTTTATACAAAGTTTTCTTCCTTGTCCTCTCCTTGTCATGCCTTCCTTGAGGCCTCCCAGCTCTCTCGTTGGGCATGTTAAGAACGGTCCCATGGCCTCCATCTCCTGCACGGACTGTGATGATAGCCTGATCAAAATATTTGTGAGATTCCTTTACAAATGAGGCAGGGCTTGAGGAAGGATACTCATTCGCCTTGGCAAGTCTGCACTTCACTGTGTAATACACATAATTTTCATAATTGCTTCTGCATCGGCCACGCTGATAGATAAGAAGGCCTCCAGATCTATACACAATAAGAAGACACGAGCAAAATTAAGTAAAGGGTGTTGTACAAGAATTCAAAGTCTAATTATGGAAATTACGGATCTTAATGGATATTTCTATTGTTGTTTCATAGTACATATATAGAACAGAGATATTCTAAAACATTGATATTCCTTGCCAAGATCAAATGAAAGGTTCTAGCTTTCATAGATTCTGCCGGAAATAGCTTCAGAAATTGAATATGTATGATAATATGATGGACTATTTTGCGTGTAGTCATTTATCAGAATACGCAAAATCACACTAAATTCGCACGAACGGTTAAGAAATTGGGAACACAAGGGTCATATGGACTTGCCATTAACTATAATTGGCTTCCTCGTATGTTGTTCAGAACTAGTACGCTAGAAAAACAGAAGCTGTCAACATTCGGAAATGTCGAGATTCCAACACACAGACGCACCCAGAATCAGATGATAGTTAAATTCATCATCATGGGACCCTAACTTTAAAATGCTAGCATTTCTATCGAAACTCTTCTGTCAAAGAACCAGTAATATGAACAGCCCAGTGTAATATTTCTGTTACAAACAAAATTTGTTACGGAACCCATATCCGATGATTTTGTTTGCTTTCTCAAACACGTAACATTTGGATATACAGGGCCGGAGGAGAAGTTTCTGTGGGAAATGGCAATAAATCAAACTTCCAGGCTTTTGTACGATTTCTCAGTGACGAAAGGAAGTGCCAGGGATTTTCTTCTCATTTCGGGTTTCCACGAGAAGGAACCATTGATTTCCACGCACCACTAAACACATGCAGCGGAGGATATCTAAATCCCACCAGTAAGATGGACCAAGGCATGTTGTACGCTTTTACATTATTTTTCTGACAGTTTTTCAATGCAACCAAAAGCACGGCCAAATTAGGGGTTTATTTTTAAGAAATCTCAGCCCGTTTCTTTGAAGAATAAAGGCTTCTGAAAGAAACAAAATTTCACAGCTCCGAGGACCAAAACCGAATAAAATTTCTACTAAGGACGAGAAAGAATACCTTTCCGAGAAAATTCGAGCAGAGAAAAACGCACTCTTATCGAAGTTTAGGCCAGGATATGAAGGTGAGGATGGGACGAAAATAAGCGAATGCATTATCTGAAAGAGTAGCGAACCTACACAGTCAGGCAGAGAAGAAGGCACTGTTTTAACTCGCACCTCACCGCTTTGTAAGAGTCGTTTCGTAGTGGATACGGTCAGTCGTTTACAAAACGCCGCCCTTGCTTTATTATATACAAATGCAGAATGCCGTCTGCCACTGCCATTTGACTAAAACGACGTCGCCTCAACAACAAGAAACTGTCCATCGTCGAAGCAACGCAAAGAGAGATAGTCTGTCATTTGCATTGTAAATGGCCAATTACCGAGAAAGATCTATCTAAGCAAATGGCAGAGTATCGACGACAAACTATGAGTCGCCCTCCGCTAAACGTCTCACCGTCTACGTATATAACAAAAGGTCCAAAGGCGTGGAATCCCTAAATTGCGAGGTGGGGATGTTGTTTCAATTGTTAGAGTGGATCGGTCCACTTCTCATGTAAAATATTTGACTAATAACAATAAGCTCAGGTTATTGATTAAACACCTAATTTAATGCACATTCATAAATTCTTAAGGTATTCCACTAAAAGGATGACATTTCAAAATAATCTGAATTCCGTGATGTCTGTATACGCGCATGACAACATGTACAAACCACATGTGGGTCAGCTATATAATTAAGACGAACCCATTTGCACCAAGATGGAGGCAATCATGGTTTTCTCTGAGGGCACTCAGGAAAGGGGCATGCCTCACTAAAACAAAGAAAACAAATACATGTGACACTCCACTCACCACATTTCATAGATGAGCAAGCAGTTATGTTCCTTTCTTCCTTTCTAACCCACGACCAAACCTTACATCAAATTTATATGCAGCCACAAAAGCTCGAGCCGGATACAGATCACCCATGGTCAGCAATCCTTCAAATACTCCATCCATTTAGCTTTTGAGAAAATCCTTCAAGACAAATGGTAGAAGCCGTTCCTACAGAGCCAGAACAAAACGAGTAAATTCACCAATTACTTCTGCTCATTTACATGTCACGTGCTGCAGATGGCTCCTCAGTTCATCGGACTGGAAGGAAGCTACACTGATTAAATACTTCTTCTAAAATTTGTGCCTCATGCCTCTGTGAGTGTGAGAGAAAGAGAAGCAACAGAAGGCCAGCGAAAAGTAGGATATCCAAGTACATATTTAAGAAATGACCAATTTAGTTCTCCTTTTCCTGTTTCCAGGAACATACAAAAGCATACTATCCCAGAAGCTCCTATGTGGCCAGCAAGTAGCCAACATATGCAGCCCAGAAATTCATGAACAGCATGTTACCTTGCCAAGCTCTTGACTTAAGCATTGTCTAACTACTGTTGTCTGCTGTATCAGCCTTTCCATTGCTGTGTAGCTGGGCAGGTTCATATGTGCTGCCATTAATCATTACCACAAGAAAAGCAATTACAAATTAGAGTAATGCATATTACGTATTTGTAACAATAACATGTAACCAGCAAATGATCCTTGCAGGGAAGACATATATCTTCAGAGCATCCTAAAACATGGTACGTAGCAGCATATAGGAAATCAAGAAACAAACCAAGAATTGCCCGATTCAAACAATCTGTAACTTGCTGCCTGTAGTCCAAGCTAAGAAGATGAACCATTGGGGATTTCTCTGGCTCTTCATAAGCAAGCAGTCCCATAAAGTCCTACAACCATAACAGATTTGACTTTCTTATCATGAAAAACTAGAAAGAGTTTGTGGGAATAGTGCAAACCCTTAAGAAAATTTGACACCAACACAAACATACTTCAAGTTTTCCAATGTACTTGTGCACCTTCCCAAAAGAGGCCAACTTGGTCATAGCAAACTCCAAAGCTTCTGTGCTGGCAAGGAAATAGCAATTTAGAAAACAGAAACATTTATCTCATTTCGGAAATACCATTGCTAATTTGGTTACCATTTTCTAGAGCGGACAAGTTCACCAAAATGAATGCTCAATAGATCAAAATGCAAGTCCTCATTTTTTTCTAGCAAGTCGTGTGCCACCTGATTTGTCATCTCAATTGCCTTAAGTGCATTTCCCTCCATTGCAAAATGATAAATTCCTGAGCATGAAGCATATAGTTAGAAGCCTCATCCAACAAGTGCTCCACAGATACGATAGCATAAATAAAATATTGACGACATATTTCTGGAATAACAAAGAAAACGAGGACAGAGATAGGGAGGAAAAGCCCTTCGTCATGTTTTCCAAGCTTGTCTCTGCAGTATGTGTTGCCACAAATTTTGTGATGAAAGTATAAACATTCTAAAAAAGATTCATCAGCAACGCAATCAGCCACATTAAAGTATGACCAGATATTTGCAGCCACTTGGAAGGTTAAGCCTCTCTCTTGACATCCACTAAAATCAATATGCATGTGACACAGCCAGCCGTAAAGCAATATAGACAACTTGACACTCAATATTTTACAATAGGTCAAAGAAATTTAGCAGCCACTCAGAAGGATAAGCGCCAGAAAGGTTTCTAGTTAGGTTTCAAAGGCTCCACCATGCATTCTTTTTTTTTCCCTACGTAATATGAGGCTCCACCATGCAGTCAATGAACTATTTCTTTCTTTTTTCCTTTTTCTGAACAAGTCAATCAACCAACTCAGAGCCACCTTGAATTCTTTCATATATTGAATAAAAATGCAAACGAAATGTTTATCCTCATAAAGTATCTCCAGAAACTACAATGAAAATTCAGTAGAAACATCCAAATGCTTGATGCAGGCATTAGCCATTAAGCATAGACATTGTCTGGAAATGCAAGTAACCCACAGTAGAACGATATGTGCAAGCAACTCAAAAGCTCTAAACCTAATTACCCCAGTAGCGCAATTTCACTTACTTTTTCTTTTCTCCATGCCTTCAAGATTATCAGCAGGCTGCTTCATCCCAGTACAAGCAATGAATGAATCCACTGTTTCATTAAAGCAATTGTGGACAAGATATGATAGTACAATGTTGTGGATGTCATTGTCGTTGGTAGCCTGTCAGTAATACATAAAGACTAAATCCCCACAACTTAAAGGAAATAAATAGAAGGCCTTGAGATAACAACAGAAGCAGGGAGTTCAGATCCTGTACGGTAACTGGAGATGTCCAGTTTAATTCAAAAGCATATATTGCATTGTGATTCCACTGTCTCACAACAAGTTCACAAAGAACAGCCTATGTGTTCCCTAAGAGACGCATTGAGGACCAAGCATATATAATTCTAAAAAGACTTCACCCTTCTACAACATTATCAGCAAAACTTGTGGTCAGCAATTTCTCCAATTACGACAGCAGCATGAATGTGGCCTAATGTCATGCATGGTTGTAGGATATCAGGCAAGTATCAATTTGTCAGATTCATACTTATCTGAAAACTAAGCTAGCAGACCTGGGGTCGATGTGTACATTGGGTTGGGAACATATGCTCATGTTCACAAGTTTCTCATGCATTTGCTGGATAGGTCTGACTTTAGAAAGAAACCGAGAAGAAGGTTTTTATTATTGTAAAAGTGTTTCATTAATGGAATTCCTAGTGCTTTCTCGGGAGCTCTCGAGCAATACAGCAAGGGGATTCACTTTCAAACCCCGCTTTGTGTTATCGTGATGAAGGTACTTAATTCCATGATGATTTCGCACCAATGGCTAATAAGCTAAAGACTACCGTTGTCGAACACTGCTCGTCTCATCGAATGTTTAATAGGAACAAACAACAAAGAGTGAACAAAAATTACTACATTAGGGTTCCAATAATTAATCTAGAAAGGGTCAACGCCAAAAGCAATGCGATTAAGCAGAGACAACTTGCACTACATCATACATGAACACTCCAATTTGCAAAGAAATCACTCTTTTCATGGCGATTACAAACTAGAAAGTTCCAGACGTTATCAAACATAATTCCAATAGATAAACTAAAAGGGTGGGGGAGGGGTACGTAGAAACTCACAACGTGTTCGTAGTGGCGGGGATCAACGTCCATGGTCGACAGCCTCGTCGAACCGCAACGACGAATAAAAATGAGAAGTAAAAAAGAAAACAAAAAAAGGGTTTTGGAGCTTTGGTTTTGTGCTGGAAAGAGCACGTCGGGGTCGATACAGGTTTATGGGACCGCGTGTGCTCAGAAGCACATGATCGGCAATTGAGGTCTGAGTCTCCCTTCACACTCGGATCTCTGCGAGAGAGAGAAATTATATAGATAAGGGCAAAAATTGCAGTTTACTCTGTGGAGCGAGTTCGGTCTTAACGGTGGCTCTGAAAACCATAGAGCACTGTGATCGTATTACCTCGAAATTCATTATTTCCATATTTTTCATTAATATATATATATATATATATATATATATATATACTAGACACAATTAAAATATTTCATCAAATAGAAATTAAATTTTTAGCGCGTAAAATATTGTCTCCGTATAAGTTTATTACACACTCCATTGAAATTTCTCTATCAATTTGAATGAAAAAAATGTTGAAAGGAAAAAATTTAATTTAATTAAAGGGGCACTCCTCGGTAAAATTTTGGCACTTCAAAATTTCAGATTTAATTAAAAAATTACAAAATAATCTTTTTCTTTCCCTCAAATAATTTTTTTATTATTATAATATTTATTCAAATTTTATCTCATCATTATTTATCGATTCCTATAAAATATCTTTATTTTTTTACCAAACTTAATACCCTAAAATTTCTACCGCTCAAAATTTCTACAAACGAACTCTCCCTAAATTGGCAATAAACTTAACTGTATGCGAAGTCAAATCAGTGATTGATGATGTAATATAATAAAAATAATAATTGATAGTATAAAGTATTAAGACCATATATATATATATAGGAATAGAAGATGTAACTTGTATTTTTTTTTAAAGTAAAAATCATTATATATAATAATGTATTGTTCATAACAGAAGGTTTTTTTTTTCTTTTCCTTCGAATAATTTGCTGAAAAGCTTGAATTCGGTAAGAGTTGCAAATATTAAAATAATTGAATGTGCCTAGTTATTTAAGCTTTTGCACACGTGATGATGATTATGAAATGTTAAAGTCTCCTCTCTTTGGACGGTCCAAGAGCTGGGTCCGAGTATGCACATATAAACAAAGCCAAGTTTCGTAACCTCTTTGGCTTCTCCCCTCCGCATCTCTAGGTTCCCCTGTCCATACAAAAGCTTGAACCCAAAAACCCCGTTGTCGCCCTGTCAAGAAAGGGGAAATGGACCTCCGTTCTTCCTTTCTCCTCAGTCTTCTTCTTTTCCCACACCTCGCTCTCTCTTCTCATTCACGGTCCCGTGCCTCCGAACTCTTCGAAACGTGGTGCGAACAACATGGCAAAACGTACTCTTCGGAATCCGAAAGGCTTTACAGGCTCAGAGTGTTCGAGGACAACTATGACTTTGTTAACCATCACAACGATATGAGCAATTCATCTTATACCCTCTCCCTCAATGCCTTTGCTGATCTCACCCATCACGAGTTCAAGGCGTCTCGCTTGGGATTCTCGACTGCTGGTATGAGTTTCAATCGGCGGCTTCCGCCTCGGGAGCCCGGTGTTGTTCGTGAGATTCCTTTGGAGATTGATTGGAGGAAGAAAGGAGCAGTGACACATGTCAAAGACCAAGGCAGTTGTGGTATGAGAGTGTTTATTCTCAGTTCCTTCTAAATCTTAGTCGTTTGCGGTAAATTCTAAACTTGATGAATTTAAAGATTTTATGGGTTGTATTTGTTGTCAACTTTGATAACTATGTTAGATATTTCTCTTGGGCTGGTTTTGACGGGAAAGTTAATGTATTGTTGATTATGATGATTTTCTTCTTCTTCTTCTTCTTCTTCTTCTTCTTCTTCTTCTTCTTCTTCTTCTTCTTCTTTTTGAACTTTGAGATCTGATTTCTCATGCTTCCAGTAGGATCAAAAGGCTGTGATGTTCAGATAACGTGAATTTTAAATGCCTGCTTGTATATCGCCAACTTCATTTCGAATTTTTTACTAGATTTTTTAACACAAGAGAACCTGAATTCTGAGATACTACATTACCAGGTCACTGTTCGTAGTTACTGGTTAGCCTTCAAAAGTTTCTCTCTCTTGATCTTATTGTTGCGTGTGTGGCACCTTCGTTTCTAAGCTCATAGTAAAGCCCCGCCTGCTCTTTTCCTCTTTTTATTCTCGAATTTATCTAGGTACTCGAGCTCTCATAAGTAAGGTGAATGTAGTATGTGCATGATGGTTGTGGTATTACAATGTGAAATCTGCTGATCCACAATCTTCCGAAAGGTCTTTTATGGCATCTGTTATTCCATATGGTAGGGAGATTTTTCGGTGCCCGAAAGATGATACCATGCTTCACCTTTAAGGAGAGCCCATTCTGCCTCTCGAGTGTTTTCTCCAGATTAATCCCATGTCATAAAGATGGATGTTCCGATGGAATCCTGCAGATACAGGTTCTAAGGGTGCTAGAATATATTTGATTTTGGTGTCATAACAATATTGTGTCTGTTTTGGAGTCTCTTTTTGCCCGAGCAATTCCATTGACTATTAGTGCAACTCACTATCAGCGTTTGTTGCAGTTGTTAGTATTCGAGTCTTTGCTGTTCCATTTTTCCCCCAAAGAGATCAGCAAGAATTCGGCAATGCTAGCAATATGATGAGCCACATATGGTGTGATTGCCGTCTTTAATCTACAATCACTTGGATAACTACATCTAGGCTTTTTTTTTTCTTGGCACTACATCTAGGCTTTGGAAAGTTCTTTACTTATAAAAAGAAAATGAAACTTGTAAAGAGCCTTCTCATTTCAATGCTGGGAGGGCAACCACTCATCTGCCCTGTCACCTTTATATATATGGCCATGTGGTTGCAAGCATAATGGAGGTTTCACTGGGATATTCTAGATGATATGTGCATTGTAAAACCTTATATTCTAAGATACTGACCCGAGGAACTGAATTTGCCTTGTGGGTAATACTCATGGCACTGAGCTTGCCACTACATGACAAAAAATCTATTTGTAGGATTCTTGTTATTTTTGTTCTGTGGTTTCTTGGTTTCTTGTTGTCTGCTTCATTTGCTAAAATCAATTTGGCACTTTGGCTAAACTAGCCAGTGTTCAGCATATATTCCTGGTACCATTTTAAGGGTATATAAAAGGTAAAAAAAAAATTCCTAATGCAAAATGATTAAGTTTCACAATAATTGCCTTTGGGGGTTTAAGTTTGTAACTACATTATAAATAATTTGACCTTGATATTGACGATGGTTAATAATACGTAGCATATATTTGGAGGTGAGCAATCAAGTTGTTTCATTGTGTAGGTGCTTGTTGGTCATTCTCAGCCACTGGAGCTATTGAAGGTATTAATAAGATTGTCACGGGATCTCTTGTCAGCCTCTCCGAACAGGAGTTGGTTGATTGTGACAAATCTTTTGATAGTGGCTGCGAAGGTGGGCTCATGGACTATGCATATGAATTTGTCATGGATAACCATGGCATTGACACTGAGGAAGATTACCCTTATCAAGGTCGTGAAAGGTCCTGCAATAGGGAAAAGGTAATGATTTTGCGTTTGTTTTTTATATTCACTTCTATACTATCAAATCTCCCTGAACAGAACTTTTTACTTATCTTCCAGATTGCTTGTGAATTTTGTCTTTCTTTCTTTTTTTCCTTTTCTGTTGCTGCAATAATATTTCACGCAACACTAAGTAATCCAAGCCAACCCACGTTACTGGCTAACGGGTGATGCAATTACATAAAAACATAAACTTTGAGGCTCAATAGCTAAATACCTGGCAATTGAATCATAAGCCGAGGTCTTTTCGGCAACTTTGACTGTTAGGAGGATTTTGGGATCCCTCAACCCTTTATCTTTCTATTTCATGTTTAATCCCAGACGTTCCAAACTACAGCCTTCATGAGACAGTCTTAGTGATGGAATCTTCACTCGCCCTTGGGGCATTCCCCCTTGTAGCTTTGGCCAGTCCACCTTCATCAGGTTTTGATTTTCCTTTTCCTTTGCCTTCTGTCCTCCCTCTTGATTCATGGATAGGGCAACCATTTTTTCTTTCCACTCATAATTTTATTTCACCAAAGCTGCCCTCCTTACACTCGTTGAATGAGCTTTCTATGAAATACCTCTGGACTCATCATGCAAATTTTCGTATGCATCAACTACCCTGGAAGTTCTTCCATTGCTAATTTGTCTACACTGCAGTTAAAAAGGCGTGTCGTGACGATTGATGGGTACGCTGATGTGCCATCAAATAATGAGCAACAGCTGCTACAAGCCGTGGCAATGCAACCAGTGAGCGTAGGTATATGTGGCAGTGAGAGAGAATTTCAGTTGTACTCAAAGGTTGGTTCTTGTTGCAATCTCGGAGACATTCGGAATTCCTGTCCCTTGCTTTGATAAGTCCTCCAATTTTATTTGTGTTGGTAGGGGATTTTCACTGGCCCATGTTCAACTTCTTTGGATCATGCTGTATTGATTATAGGGTATGGTTCAGAAAATGGAGTTTATTATTGGATTGTGAAGAATTCATGGGGAACACATTGGGGAATGAATGGCTATGTTCACATGCTGCGTAGCAGCGGCAATTCACAAGGGCTCTGTGGTATCAACATGCTAGCATCATATCCAACCAAGACTAGCCCAAATCCTCCTCCCCCACCTTCCCCGGGACCCACTAGATGTGATCTTTTAACTTACTGTGGAGAAGGGGAAACCTGCTGCTGTGGTAGGCGCCTTTTTGGAATATGCATCTCATGGAAATGTTGCAAGTCGAATTCTGCCGTGTGTTGTAAGGACCACCTTCACTGTTGTCCCCATGATTATCCCATTTGTGATGCGGAAAGGAACCGGTGCCTCAAGGTCTGTATCCATTTCCTTTTAAGTTTTCCACTCTTGACTGCTTTTTCTTCAAAACAGGTCGTTTATCCTTTTTACAGAGCTCAGATTTGTCAATATTTCTAAGTTCTGTAGACTAATGAACTATCGAATGCTTGCAGCAAAGTGGGAATATTACAACGATGGAAGCACTTGGGAGCAGAGGCTCTTCTAGGAAGTCGGGCAGTTGGAGCTCCTTTCGAGGCTTGGATTCTGTAAAGTTATTCAGTCTGTACCGGTAATTTTCCTTGCCATACTGTTGTATGAGTTGTACGATTCACCACGCAAGGAAGAAAAACGCTTTTTCTAGTTTGGAAAGCTATATATTAATATGTTGTGTACACAGGAAGCACTATTGTTCGCAGACTTTTCAATTCATTAATGAAAAATGAAGCCTCATCCTAAGAGACTAGGACTTGCAGTATCTTGTAAAATGTCCTCTACCACGCAGTGGTTGAGAGGGTCAGATTGAGGACTTGACTTGAAGACGAGTACTGAATTTCAACGCACAAGTAGTTTTTCATGGGATCCAATTCAAGAGCAAAAAATAGCAAGCGACAGTCATGGACTTCTTTGACGGAATAAAGCCATTCAGTAAAACGGCCTAACACGATGATTTGAACGCCTGCAAGTGCCCTTTGATTCTGGAAATTCTAAGTAAATTCTTTACTGCAGAGGGTTGGCCAAATAAACCCCGAATGTTGCTCCACAAACCCAGAAATAGAATCTCTCCCTAGGGCGGTAAATGAACGGAGTTGTTCATGCTCGGCTCGTATAACCTTGGCTCAAGTTCGGTTTGTTTAATAAACGAGTCAAGTTCGAACACTATTTTTAGCTCGATTATTAAACGAATCAAACTCGATTATATTAAGTTCTACTCGGTTTAGACTCATGAACAAAGCTCATATAAACTTGACTCGGCTCATTTGAACTCACTTAATAGCTCATATTAAAAAAAACACATGTAAATAAAAATATATATCTAAAAATACATTTGTATACTTGCAGTTATATATAACCTATAATATTTGTACCTATAGATATTACACTTATATATTGTATATCTTTATTGTTGTGTATATGTTTAGGTATACATTGTTACTTAATATTTAGTAATCAGTAACATTTATATATCTATAGAGTATATTTACTTATATTACATATACTATGTATATGCATGTGTTATGATTTATATTAAATTCTTACGACACTATCATGTTAAGTTACCTTATAAAATATATATTTATATAGAATTATTTTTGTATATATAAACACACAAATTTACTTATGTTACAAAGTGTTCTCATTGATCATGTGTTTGACGTATGCTCCTGATTTGAAAAATTATTGACTTGTATTTTTTAGTGCTTGATTGGTGGTAAGATTTTTCTCATTATCATTAATTATGATATTAATTTTTTGCAGGCTATATTTTTTTGTGAAAGCTTGAATTTATAGAGTGAAAACACTCTATTATTTCCCTGATACACTTCTATTAGTTAGCACATATTATTGTTTATTTTACTAAGCAATAGATTAGATCATTTAGTTATTCTTGTTGTAATAATCACAAATAAGTATTTGAGAGTTAAAAATTTTGAGATACGAGAGTTAGTGAAAAAGTAAAAATAATTTAAATGTGTTGGTACAAAATTGAAGAGATAGAAAATTTGAATGAATATTGTAATTAAAATAATAATTTGATGAGGAGATATATTATTTTGTACTTTTTTAATTAGGACCAAAATTTTGAGTGCCAAAAGTATGGTAATTTCAAATCTTGAAAAAGGTTCTCACTTCTCCCTAGCTTTAAAAATACAAAACAAGCTCGAGCTGAGCTCGTTCGTTACTTTGCGTTGAGCTCAAGCTTATTTAAAATTTAACGAGCCGAATTCGAACATGGATTTTCGTGCTTTATTCAAACTCAAACTCTTATTCGTGTTAAACGAGCTGATCGACCATTCACTCGGCTCGGCTCGTTTACAGCCCAAACTCTCCTCACACACATCCTATCAAATAATCGTCACCGCAATTGACAGAATCACATATTTGACACCGTCACCGCACCTCTAAGGCACAATAATCGCCCTTACCGGTAACGTTTTTTAACGGTAACGGTTATATGATAACCGCTTAAACCGTATAACCGTTGTGCAAAAAAAAATTTTCCTTGAGCTTTTTCATTTTTTTTACTGTTTTAGGCTGTTTAAATTTCCAACATAATATCATAATCAATAATCATATCAAATGGACAAATATCATAACATATTCAAATATAATATCATAATCATTAACAATCATAACAAGTATAAAGTTGTCCAAAAGTATAACATAATATCATATTCAAACATAAAGACTAAAGTCTAATAAAAGTGTCCAACAATGTGCAATAAATCAACTAACATATTCCAACAAAATTCCAACAAAAGCATGTCACATAATCAATAATCATCTTAAGTCTCAACTAGGGGTGATTAACGGTAGTGTAGGTGATGGTTTGGCGAAAACCGTCACCGTCACCGTCACCGCAATTGACGGAATCACATATTTGACACCGTCACCGCACTGCTAAGGCACAATAACCGTCATTACCGGTAACGGTAGCGGTTAAAACAGTAACCGCCGGTGCAAATGAACACCCCTACATAAGCCTCCACAAACAATGATAATCTCAAACGTCAGCTGTTAGCAATTTCGTGCCAGATTCTGCTCTTTATACTGTAAACACATTAGAACTTTCATTGACATTTGAGCAGTAGGTGCCATCAACCTTAGGCACAGCATAAAGATTGCATTCCTAGCTCAAGAACGGTACAAGAAAGGGCAATCAAATGCATAAGACTATCTGAATCTATTTTCTGCTGGGTATGACCTGCTTTAGAGAAGCTTCAGCGAAACATAATAAACAAGGGAAAGGGAAAACATGAAATGCTCATTATTGTGATAGTCCTCGTAAAGCACAACAGACTGTTCATAAAATCACCTTTGATTACCCAAAAACAAGTATCAAAACAAAAAATCTGCCACGTCAATCATCAAGACCACAGTATGAACTATTGAAGAGATGTATATCATCCTTTTCATCTAAGCTTTAACCAAAGTTTGGTTTCCAGGCTTTAAATTTAAATTAAGTTTCGCGAATTACATGGACACTAAATCAAAGCTTGTATCAAGCTCCATTCGGAGTCGTGATATGTATGAGGCTATAAAATGCAGAAATACCGGTGCATCTTTCTTATGTAATTTCATGGGGGAAAGAGATATCTATAAAGTATCTCAACTTGATCGAAGGATGGCATACATGATGAACACATTGAAAGTTCTCTTTTTTTTATATATAAGTAAAAGTTCTCTACTATTACGTCATGAACAAATGGGAAATCATGCTATTTTATGAGCCTAGAGAGATTGCTCCCTGTCAGCCAAAAGAAATTACCTCCTAAACACCACTAATCCCAGAAAGTCGGCTACAGATGCTACCCAACTGCTGTAAATCAAATCTTAGGTTTATCGGCATTTAGCAATGACTATGATTCAGATGTTCAAGTACACATTATTTTCATATTGGTGGTTGATTATAACAATTGGAAAGCAAGTGAAGAACACAAGGAGGTTCCCCAGGGACCAGGACTTCTTTCTTCCATGTCAGTTCCCTTTCTGATGTTCCGGGGAAAACTGGGCAATACTACTAAAACCTCCAAACACATATTTCACAGTTTCCCCCTTCCATATAAGATTTACTTTGTGCCTCAAAAAGAAACATGATCGCCATCTCATGCTGGATGTAGGGCGGATCAAAAACCAGGTGAGATTGGTTGTGTAAATGAACACAACATTGTTGAGCCATTGTCTAGAATTAATAACACTCAGTTGTTACCCAAATCCATGCTCAGTCACAACAGTCTAACCACTATAGTCCAATCTCTCAGCAAAAAATTCACCAACTCTATGGTTTTCAGTTCCATATTAACAAGCTAGGCGAAGAATCTTGCTGAAGCAAAGAAGGTTCCAATTAAGCTTCACCAACTATATTACCACGCTATAAAGTAATTTCGAAGCAGAACAATAAACCAATACAGCATTCACAAACTCAACCAAGCCAGCTCCAAGTCAATAGCGGCAAACTGATATCCCCATTTAACTTCTCAACTACCACTTCAAAATTTAACCATTCATGCCAAGTTACCAAATTTGTTCCAGTATATATAAAACTTTTTAGGACATCTAATAACTAAAAGAACTAC
The DNA here is from genome assembly GCA_963930655.1 of Myrica gale. Classification (NCBI taxonomy): domain Eukaryota; kingdom Viridiplantae; phylum Streptophyta; class Magnoliopsida; order Fagales; family Myricaceae; genus Myrica; species Myrica gale. The sequence continues at coordinate 7,119,661 of OZ005609.1, read as the reverse complement.
AATCCAATTGCACATCAAAATTTACAACTTTTGCTAAATTCTTAAAACAGTGTACAGAAGTATGCCCAAGAGTTTGAATAAACCAACAGTACAGTACCTCCGAGCTAGGAAGATGGAAACACGTCCTTTACCGCAGAAGCGGCCGTCAAGTAATTGAGCGTGTTCCTCAAGGTCTCCTTCTCCCTCTTCAGCCTCGCCGCCGTGTCCTCCAACTCAAGCAAGGCCTGCTGCTCTCTCGGGGCACCCTCAAAGGTGCTCCCGACGAAGAACGAAAACGGCGTCGGAAATAGATTCCTCCGGAGGTCCTGCGCCTCCTTCTCCGGCTTACCCCCTAGCCGGTTCGACAGCCGAATCACGTCCTTCATATGCGCCTCGACCTCGTTCGCCAGCGCCCCAAGATCTTCTTCCCCATCCCCAGATGGCCTGTCCTCCAACCACGTCACCTCAGCGAGGAGGTAGGGCTTGTTGCGGACGAGGTCGGTGACTCTGAACCGCTCCTGGCCCTTGCAGATGAGGAAGAACCGGTCATCGACGAGACGCTCGTGCTTGACGACCTCGCCAACGCACCCTACGTCGGCGGTGCCGGAAACTGCGTCGGAGTATATAACACCAAAGCGAAGATCCGTCTGGAGCAGTGTGTGCATCATCATGCGGTACCGGAACTCAAAGATCTGTAGGGGAAGAATAGCGCCCGGGAAGAGTACGAGCGGTAGAGGGAAGAGAGGAAGCTCGACGACGTCATTTGATTTCGGGGGATTTGTGTGGTGCTTCTCGGAGAAAGAGGAGGCAGAGCATCGGAGAGAGTTGCGCTTTCTGCGCAGGAAATTCCTTCTTGGTGACAGTAATACAGGGTTCGAATTTAATGGCGAGAACAGGTTGCTAGGGTTTAAGGTGGGTTTGTGAGAGAGAGAAGACGAGGAAGAGGAGGGAATGAGCTGAAGGAGTGCCATTTCTTTCCGCGTTGGTTTTAAGAGAAACTCGAGGTTAGTTGGACAGAGGATTTGTTAATTTCCATATATCTCTGCTGAGGGAGAAACGTTTCAGTCATTTCTATTTCTACGCATTTATATTATCTGATTTTTTTTTTGGCTCTTTTTTCAGTTCCATTTGGGTATGGAAAATCTGGTGGCTTCCAGCCTTCCAGGTAAGGGAGAGAGTGTGGATAATATGGAGAGACGGAGGCGAGAGCTAGCGGGGACATTTGGATGTGGTTTTGGATTTCCCACGTGGGGGGAGTTTGGTCGATTGAGATTCTGTGGCACGTGCGTCTCTTGTTTGTCAAAAACACTCAACTTTGTCCACGTGGGTAGGGATGTTCACCGGTACTGGCGGTGGGCCGGTTAACCGGCACCGCCACCGATATCAGTACCGGTCACCGCTCCCCGCTTAGTAGCGGGGCGGTGCCGGTGAAAATGACAGTCCGTTTTTTTACAGACACAAACAGCGATTCACTCCTCACTCACTCCTCAGTCCTCAGCCAGTGCCAAGCCCACGGCCTTCCTCCCCTCCCTTCGCGTTTGCCCACTGCCTAGTGCCCATCCGCTCTCCTCGTCGCCGTCTGCCACCGTGGTAAGTCTCTCTTTCCCTCTTAGTCTCTCTCTCTCCCGGATTTTCTTGTTAAATCTGTAGCAAATGGAGACTTGCAGATTTGTTGTACTTGTTAAATCTAGTGCTCTATTTGTTGGGTTTTGGTGGAGATTCTCTTGTGATTTGTTGAATTTGTTGGGTTTGGGATGTGGGTTTGCGATTTTCTTAAGATTTTTTTTTGAATTTGGATTTGGATTTGTTAAGTTTTTTTACGATTTTTCTCTTGATTAATTAGATTTGGGTTTGTCATTGGTGTGGGTGACGGTAACCGCCATGGGCACCGTCGAAACCGGCACCGCTCCCTTCACGGTGACGAGGGCGGTGTCCATTTTTGGACAACTGTCTATAGCGGTGGAAGGCATAACCACCACTGCCACCGCTTATGCACAACCCTACATGTGGGTGTGCTGGTGGCCGTTGTTTAGGACATCGTTTTCGAGTTTCAATCCAGGCAGAAATGTGAGAGATTTTCACTCTGGAATTATTCGGATCCTCTGCACATCGTTATGTATGTCTTCGTAACTACAGAATTTTGGGTTTATCTACTAAACAGTAATCCGGCCCAAGCGGCCTAAATTGTTAAGTTTTTTTACGATTTTTCTCTTGATTAATTAGATTTGGGTTTGTCATTGGTGTGGGTGACGGTAACCGCCATGGGCACCGTCGAAACCGGCACCACTCCCTTCACGGTGACGAGGGCGGTGTCCATTTTTGGACAACTGTCTATAGCGGTGGAAGGCATAACCACCACTGTCACCGCTTATGCACAACCCTACATGTGGGTGTGCTGGTGGCCGTTGTTTAGGACATCGTTTTCGAGTTTCAATCCAGGCAGAAATGTGAGAGATTTTCACTCTGGAATTATTCGGATCCTCTGCACATCGTTATGTATGTCTTCGTAACTACAGAATTTTGGGTTTATCTACTAAACAGTAATCCGGCCCAAGCGGCCTAAATTTATATATTATTGGTTCGGATACCAAAGGCCCAATCCATATTCCAAGTGGAAGCCTAAGCAGTTCTAAAGAGTGCTGCCAATCTTTCCAAATTTTTGTTGGACTATCAAAGTTGTACTTTTTTTTGGGCGTTTTTCCGGCTGGAGCTTTAGAACGTCCCAAGTGGGCCCATATGGCAGCCCAATGATTACCAACAGCCTTGTGCATTTATAAGCTAAAGGTTGTTCTGCCATAGGTTGGACTTTGGAGAGTCCAACACGTTCTCCTCGTCCCCATTAGATCTTAAGATCTAAGTTTTGAAAAAAAAAATATTATTTTTCAGATAGGTCGGCTCCAATGGTTTTCATGACTTAAGATCTAAGTTTTGTTTTTGAAATAGGTAACTATTCTTAACCTTATTATTTATTATTTATTTCCAAAAAATATCTAATTTTAAATTGACGTACAAGTCAAACAATTCAATTGACACATATCCGATCATTTATTTTAATTTAAAAGAATCGTGCAGATAATAATTATCTTTTTGCAACAGAAAAAAAATTACCAATTACTCCCAATTCTAAATTACATTTCCAGAGCAAGGGAAGTTCTATAACGTCCAACCCACCACTCACTCAATATTCACTAGACGACAACGACAACGACAACGACACGTTGATGTTCTATAACGTCAAAGATTTTTTTTTTTTATTTTAGCTCAATAGACATTTAGTGGACCAAAAAAAAAGAGGTATAATCACGTGCATAAAGATTCTGATGCTTTACAAAAGCAAAGCATTAGGTTTGGGTCCCAAACGACAGTAACATTGGAGACCATAAAAGTGATATAATCATTTGAGTGCACGTGTTTCTGGCTGGGCAGAGACGGCCTCAAGAGTCACAGCGTTCGGGGTGAAGTTGGGTTTGGGCATTTAGATTTCAGAGTTCGGCGCTACGAGTTAGGTGTGTCGGACTTTCGAAATTGAGAACAAAGTTTCCGACCGAAATGTTGCATTTGATCAAATGGAGATCGGTGATTATTGAACTACAGAGGGCCACCGAAAAATTGGGGATTTTGAGTTGTGCGGGGGGCATCGACTGAGGTACAAGCTTTCTTCAACATTAATTTTTTTTGATAATTACACTTTGTGCCCTTTATTTTTGGAGCAATTTACAATTTGCACTCCGATATTTTATTTTTGAGACATTGTGTCCCTTATCTTCAACATTTTTTTAATATAGACCTCGTACCCGATTTGACAGTCTAAATTGATAGATTTTCGTCAACACGTGAGAGGCATGACGAGCCGGTCAACATCTACAAAGGTAACTTGAAGCGGTCGACCAGTCCATGTAGCGGCCGACCGGTTCACGTGTTAAGTTTTGAGCAATATGAACCCTATAATGAGATCCACTATGATGTGTTTATCTCTCTTCAAATTGTGTGATAAAATAATAAAAAATTATAAAAAATCTAAATAGAAGAACTAAATTTTTCAAGAAAAGAGGCCGTAGTAGCCTATTCATCTAAATTGATAGTAGATAGACTAATTTGTAACAAGTTAATACTGCAAAACCTGAATTGTATTTAAGTCAAACCTTTAGAAACCCAATAAAACTCTTAGTTTTCACCATATTACCAGAATTTTCTAAAATTTCTTAAATACAAATACGTCCCGAAGAAAAAGATAAAGGAGAAGAAGTGGGGAAGTATTATATATATTTATGTGTGAATAAACTGTAAACAAAAACTATTTGTAAGTGAATAGGGTCAAATCACAAAAAGAATATAATAAATACAATAAATATAATTATAATAAAATTAACCATCAAATCAGCATATTAAAAAGTATACCAAATAACCAAATCAGCATAGAAGAGAATAATCATATTCTGACGTCCTTTTGAGGCCAACATTTCCTCCCATGTTGAGGAGCAATTCACCTATGGTCCAAGTTCAAGTTCGTTTTCATGAATTTTCTTGAATTTGCATTCAAGTTGCCTCCAATCAATCGAATATGTTAAATAGTTTCCATTTGTACCCTGACTATGTTTAGAGACAATTACCAAAATATCCTCCGTAGTGCTTTTGAGGAAATAAATATTTAAGGGTAAAACTGGAATTTAAAAAACATCCTAGCCCCACACGTCAGCGCATTAACCATTCACCTTCGTCTGCAGCTTCAGTTCCCTTCCCCTGCAGCATCAGTCCCCCTTCCTCGCAGGCTTGTCAGTAGCCGCCTGCGCCTACCCCCTTCCCTACGACTTTTTTTTTCCTTCTATGCAGCTTGATATTGCGTCAAAGACCACGAATAAAATGGTCCTAGCCTTTCGTTTCCTTTTGTCTTCTTCTTCGTAGTTTTTTTTAACCGCATTTAAAATATTATAAATTTGTATCAAAATTATAATAAATATTATAAATAAACATAAATTTACACCTCCAACATCATTATTTTTTTATACCTCAACAACTATTACACAAACAACAATACAACTCCAACATCACCTAAAAATTCTCAAAACAATCAATATTCTACGATTTTTCTAAAAACGAACGTCAGCGAGTGTTTGCTTTTTTAAAACGGCAGAGCTGGTCGTAGGGCATCCAAGGGAGGTGAGAAACCCAACCGCGTGAAGAGGAAAAGAAAAAACATTTTATTATTGTTTGGATAAGTGAAGAAAGGAAAGGACTGCCCACAAAACGATGAAGAAAGGATAACTATTTTTTTTTTTTTTCTAGGCAATGGGGTGGGGAAAAGCAGTCAAAGCTGCAGGCACCGGGATTCAAACCCGGGATCAGCCCTTCCTAAAGGGAAGGAGGTGCCACTCGAGCTACGAGCTCGCTGGCGAAGAAAGGATAACTATTTGACAGCTCAAACTTCCAAGTGTTGACGGTCACGAGTAGAACGTTCTCGAATTTCTTTTTATTTATTGTAGTAATAACTTTTTAAAATTTTATCATTTTTTTATCAATTTTTTTACCCTTACTTTTACAATTTTCATAATTAAAATTTTAAATACTCACAAAATTTTGTTTCCACATTCTTAAAGAGGATCGGACTCAAATTTGGCACGCAATAAAAAATGACGCACGCACGTCCGTCACATTCAAAACTTGGAATACGAAAACACGGTGTTGACTAAATGCACAAAAGTGGCACTGGAGTAATTCTGTGTCACAGATACGACTTTTTCGTAAATGGGCAGTTTCAGGTCGAGTATAACTGTATATATATAGATGGGCACAGTTGCGCTTTTAGCACAGGCATCAAGCATCAAATTACAGAGAATCGCATCTTGTGAGGAAGCGTAAGGAAGGAAAGAATCAGAGAGAAAATGGCGGAAGAGGGCCAAGTGATTAGCTGCCACACTGTTGAGGCTTGGACTGAGCAGCTCCAGAAGGGGAAAGAGCCCCACAAATTGGTATTGTACCCACAACTACTTCATTTTCTTTTCTCGAGAATAATATTATTTTTCTATTCCATATTTTCCCCCTTTACTATTCGGGTTTTTGAAGGTTGGCAGTGTATTCAGGGGATTTGAAATTTAGCTTATTGTTGGGTTCGATTTTGTTCTTGTTTAGAAAAGCACATGCGGCTTTGCGTAGGGTTTCAGAGGAGTGATTTTGGTTTTGGTTTGGTTAATCTCAGTCTTGGTTTGTTTTTCTATAATTGTTTAAGCCTGAGATGTGTGGAATCAACTTCCATTGATTTTTTTTTCTTTTATATATTTTTTTCAATTTCAGACAGTTGAATTTCAAAGCACTGTGGCATCGTTACATTTTAAGATCATGAGCTTTGCTTAAAGTCTGTGTCTTAGGATGTTACATATGACAGGTCTATTTGGTAATCAGATTAAAACCTGGGGAAGCAATGCTTCTGAAGGAACATTCTGTTTCTTAAAAATTAGTCGTTCAAAAGATTAACGCAATTAAAGGTTGTCAGGCCCTTGAACTTTCATTTCATCGTTCTTGTGGCATTTATCCGTTCTTTTTTTTGCTGTTCTTGTTGTATACAAATCTCTGCGGAACGTTTCGATGTCATAACAAGAAAGCTGTTTGATAGGTGGTAGTGGATTTCACTGCTTCATGGTGTGGGCCATGCCGTTTCATTTCCCCAATTCTGGCAGAGTTTGCTAAGAAGATGCCCAATGTCACATTCCTGAAGGTTGATGTGGATGAGTTGAAGGTAATAGATCTAATCTCAACCCCTCTCGAATCACTAAACGCAATATGACCCGAATAAATTTGCTAGAACAGTGATTAAGTAGCTAAAACCACAAATTTTCTATTAGCTTATGTTTTCATATGGTTGTGATTGTTGTCGGCAGGCTGTAGCTGAGGAATGGGAAGTGGAGGCGATGCCAACCTTTTTGTTCCTCAAAGAAGGCAAATTGGTGGACAAGGTTGTGGGTGCAAAGAAAGAGGAGTTGCAGCTGACTTTAGCAAAGCATGCCCCTGCTGCCGCTTGATGCATAAGTTGGAGGATATATAAATCCAAGTACTCTTTTCTAGTTTGCGTTGGATAATCAGTGGTTATGGGTCTTGTATAAGTTATCTAAACGCAGTGCATCTGTGTAGCTACATGTTACTCTATGTGGCTTTAGATCATTTGAAACTTATCTACAACGTTTTTCGTAGAATGTTCATGTTAAGCCTCTTTCCTTCTTGCTCTTCTTGGCTGTGCCTTCAAATGAGAAATAAACATAAATGCAGGGAATTGTCCACATGTTATTGGAAAATCAAAAATCAAACCAATACATATTAATTGACTGGGAGTTTTGAGACCTTTGCCAAGCCTAGGTCGAGAAGCCATGCTAAATTTCTTCATCCGTGGAGTCAATACGCATGTACTTAAAAGCTCATTTTATCCCCAGCTGGCTGAAAAAATGCGACCACAGAAAAATGATGAGTTCTCTTGGGCTCTCTGGCGAGTCAAAAGGGTATAATTGCTTGTTTTCTCAGAAGCTGGGAAGGCAACTAAATGTTGGCTCCACAGCCGAAGCACAATGATTTAATATCCCTTGAAGAGATTAATAAATTACGTCTTTGCTAACTGAGAGCAGAAGGGATTATTGTTCTTCAATAGAGAGGGAAATGAAGTAGAAAAAGAAGAGTTGGAAAATGCTTTGAAGAGGCTTAACGTTTATGCATGGCATATGCCAGGCAAGTTGAAAAGTTTGACAAACGGAAGGCACTGAATTGACCTCTACGTGATGAGTTTTCATTCGCAGGCTCGGACCCGACGTGATGTTTAAGTCCACTGGCACCGGCTATACTACCTCTATTTTTATTGGACGCGAGGAAGATAATGTTGAGCCCTATTTGATCGGTCAGTCTCTTTACCAAAGTGATTGCAAGCCAAGCTAGTTACTGTCGGGTTTGAAAGGGCTCAAGATGTTTGACGAAAACATGCACCGGCTACGAACTTTAAAGACAACAACGTAGTATAATGAACTTTGCTTTCATTTATTTACCGGAAGCAAATGTCTTTACAAGATAATCACTCCGCAACATACACTACAGTGTACTCGTTCCCTCTTGTGCTTAAATAGTTCATCCTACCCTTCAGCAATTTTAAATCTCCAACGAATTATCAGTCGCATAGCATCATCACATGGAAAAGATTTCCTTTCCTAACCATCTATTGAATCTTGAGGAGAAAAAACTTCCCATAAGAGGATAAAGAACTGGCACTTTCCCTAATGAGGTAACCTCGCACGTAACGATGCCGAGAATTCAAATATTGATATTGAGAGTTTGCCTGTAGTATTACTCCTTTTTTCCTTCATCGCTTGCTTCATAGCTGGCTAGTGTGTGTACGCAGGTGCTAAATTGAACATCAGGAAGTTTCTACCTGCTTTTATTATGCCCTCCCCCTCATCTCCTTGAATTGGTTAGGGTGGTTGTAGTCGCAGCAGAACAAATAGCTTCGATGGACAAACGCTTCAAGACATTGGGACATGGATCAACCCCAAAGTCTGTACTTGATATGGTAACCAAGCAATCCTCCCGCCCTACGCATTTCTGTGAAATCCACAATGTAAAGAGATGTCAATATAAGAGCTCCAACAGACTGATACATACCCAGCAAGTTTTGTAAAACCACAACTGGATCAGACATATAACCAAGAAAATGTAAAGATGGCGGCTGAGGAAGTGCCTTCTCTACAACTTCTAGAGAGTTGGGTGAATGGCAAGTTCCCTTTTGAAACCTTCCACAAGCTCCGGAAGGAGTTCCAAAACTTGCAAATTTAATAGTTGATATGGACTGCCCTGCTGCACACTGCAAGTGAACCTTGGCCTGGTGAAGCATATTTGTTTCACCATCGCCCTCGACACTATAGTTTTCGACGCTTGGGTGGTGCTCAAATGCATCACCACAAACACTATTCACAAATCTCCGCACAATGGAAATCTTTGATGCATCGCCACCAAGTTCCTCAAAAACTACCAACAAATTTCTTCTTGGCTTTAACCAAGACCTTGGTACGTGATACCTGAAAAGTACATTATGCAACATCAACAAGACGCTTGATAAACCAAGCGCAGCCTTCCTTTTGCCTCAATTGCCATATTTGGGTGCAGATGTAAAGATATAATTGCTATGCCAAAAATTTGCTTTCTAGAAAGTAATATTTGTGATACCATCTTTGGGTTGGTTGCCCACAACCAAGCTGACAGTTTTCGGGCCTGAATGTCCCAGAGTAGCTACAAGTCTTGCAATTGCCCTTCGCATAGGCCATCCAGTATCTTCCTATACTCTGTCCATTGATCCACACTTGACCCTTTCCCATACTCTGCATGTCTAAAGCCAGTGGCTCATCTCCTCTGGGTGCATCAAAATAAGCCTGCCAGTACCAAGCTATTCAGTCTCTAGAGCGTGAACTAATCTTTGATACTAGCATCTAACTTGCTCCTTTTACTTTCACTTCTCTCTAAGTTTCCTCACCTTATACCATGTCAAAGGATGCTGGCTTTGAGTAGCTAGTGATCCGCGAATCCAATCAACAGATGAGATTCCAGTTGGTGAATCCAAATTCATTGCCTCTCCTTTGAGGCCAACCTGTGTACAGAACATACTGTAAGACTAAAACTTGTAGGATATATCATACATGCAAGATAAGATTGTCATCTATATGTGTGCGTGTAAGTGCTTTGTCTAACCTGGTAGGACCATTTCTGCCATGATAAGTCCTTTTTTCCCTTGTCGAGACCATTCAGCAAAACAGGACCTAGGATTCCTGTTTTCCATGTCTCATAGTGCACGCCAATATTCTTCAACATACACAAAAATTAAGGTGATCAGTCCCTGAAATTGCTTAATGTCCTAATGCATTTACCGAGTAAGTTAGGTCTATTCCGGTTCAGCTTCCACTGTTCCCATGCTTATGGACCCAAAGAGTAGGAGAATGGGCCAGTTAAGTAGCACTTTCACAACGATTAAACTGTTACAATTTCTCCAGACATAGTTAAGGTAGGGCACTAACCGGTAATCCCACTGCTATGCTAAGAAGTGCGATGTTATTCTTTCCTACATGCAGCTTGACTGGTCCAGTAAATGTAAATTGCCTCTGCTCCCTGGTCCCAAATGCTGACCCTATAAGACAATCATAACACAATTACTTGTCTCCAATTTTCTGGTGTGAGAGGCTAGAGATACTAACTTTGAAGTATTAATCTCTTTTTTTCTTTCTTGGCTAGGCTTCTACTCTGTTACTAAGGAAAGTGAAACTCAACATACCTGAATATTGTCCATTGATGAAGATGTGAACAGCATGGCCACTTGACTGCACAGTAAGAGTGGGCTTTTGGCCTCCTCGCAGAAATGATTCCATTGGATTAATGTCAACACTGACATGGAGTAGGAAATTATGAAAAACACGTCCATGAATGTCCATAGAACGGACAAAATGAGCAATAATCCAAAAAGATCATATCGGGATGAACATATGCACACTCTAGATGTGTCTCTGTCCAGACTAAGAGTCAACTGAGTTTATGTTATTAGAAGGCTAAAATCATTAAAGAAGGTTTTTTTACATAAACGTGGTTTCTGTGAGCCCCAAATGCTCAAACTATCTCAACTCACCTATTTTCCCGTCCCAGCTCTCAATAGTCAGCAAATTCCATATTCACTGTGCCACACCGCCAATCTACAGTAATGAACAGGGCAAATCTACAGCTTGTTCAACTACATGGAAGCAGGGATTTCATCTCTGAAATCCGGTGATCATGTCCTTTGAAGGTGATGGGATAAACAATAAACAAATGTCTGTGACTGTCAAAATGAGTCGAATGATTGCAGTTTTGGTTGCTTGTCGACTGAGAAGATGGAAAGAAGATGTGGCAATAAATTCAGCAGGAGGTTTGGAAGTCATCTTCTCACTCTGTTTTCTAAACAATAATGGAAGCTATACTTTTTTCAATCGCAATACCTAATATTAATAGAACCTATAAACATAAAAAAAAATTCATGTGCTCCTTTCAAATCCCATCAATTTTGTTCTTTCATGGTGCCTAGGAACTTGTTGAATCGCTCATATTAAAAGTTCAATGCTCCGAGTTCATTTAACCTGCTAATAGACTAATTAGGGGATAGGTATCAAGAACAAAATAATCTAGCAGCTCACCTAGTCATGTACCACAGGTAATCAGTTGCATCTCTGGTAACATTTATTTGCTCCAAGAGTCCAACAGCCATCGTTGTTGAGCGGTCCTCTAGAGAAGAAATATCTTCATCATAGGTCTCCCATGAAAGCAATTGTGAATCCGTAGGCAACATTTGCATATGTGAAGTTTGAACTCCCACCTTTTTGAGGCAGGAGAATTGTATCAGTCATTTGTCCAAAGAATAATGCGGAAAAAAACAAGCTACTTGTCACGAGTTGTTTTTCCACTTTTGAGACGGATTGTAATGAAAACTTCTACCTACCCTTGCCGTATTGAAGACAACGCTTCTGCAATCAGGAAGGATGCTAATTGACCAAGGAGGTAAATCATAGTGCCTGTTATTGAATTCCACCGTAGCAGCAGAACTTGAGTGGTAGTTTGCGAGAAAAGCTGCACACCATCCTGGCCGTGAAGAGAATACATGAGCCTGGAAGAGGGCCGTAATTGATTGAGGCAATTCCATTTCCAAGATTAGTCTTCACAAAAATTTTGCAACTAAAAAGCGAAGCATCTACAAGGGAAAATGCTGACCTGCTGATAGGTCCCTAATGAAGTAACAACAGGATCCGAAGAAAGTATTGCATGCTCGCAGAGCTTAATAGCTTGATGAAGCTCCTTCAGGTGACCATATTTCGGTTGCCTGATCAAACCTAAACACAGTGTGAGGCAGACAGTTGTGACTAAGTCCAAAATATCAACTATTACTACCAAAATGCTAGTCTTACAGGAACAAAAGCAGGATCCAAGAAATATTTCGTCCCAAGAAGGTTACAAATGGGAAGTACAACCAAAAGGTTTGGATTCAAGAGGAGGCAACATATTGAGCGGAAGATTTAGATGTCAATTGAACTCTTGAACTAATACAACGAGTTGGCTTTCAGAGGAACATCTTTGCATTAGGTTTAAATATCAAAACAGAGATACTCCACTTGTTGAAATTTAGGAAATTCTCAGGTCACTCACCAAATTCATAGGTCCGGGAATCTAACTAAAAGTTTCTCCGTAGGCATGCCTAAATGGTGAATTTATTTAGACAATCCCAAAGTCTTGACAAATTGTCATATATCAATATGAGCTTAACATTCTTACCATATTCATCAATTGGAGCATCATAGTCATAACTTGTTGTAATAAACGGGCCTCCAGCAGTACGTCCAAAGTTGGTACCTCCATGATACTGTCAGAAGTCACAGTGCCATACACGAGAATCCTCAATTTCACAAAACAGAAAACACATCTTTTAAAACAAAGAACTTAATCGTACAAGATAGCATACCATGTAGTAGTTAACAAATGATCCCCCCTTTTGTATGAAACGAGCAACTGCGAATGCCAAATCCTGAACTGGTCGCTGGTGAAGCGTGCCACCAAATTCTGTGAACCTGATCAGTGGGGAAGGGGAGATGGCCAAATCAGAGTAGTATATCTGCATTCATACAGTCATCCTTGAAGGTACTGTTGAAGATTACTTATTTACCAGCCACTCCAAGCCTCAGTCCACATCGTAGGCTTGTAAGGTTTGTTTGGAGAGAAAGCATCACAGTAAAAACCGTTGCATGCATTTATCTGTATTCCAAAGATGGCGAAACCAAACTCAGAATTTCCAAATGGATCCAAAAGAAAACTGTAAACCACGAACTTTAAATTGGAAGTCAAGTTGCAAAAAAATAGTTCTTGAGACTGCTGTAAGATCTAATACCAAGACGATGTATCAGACTAATATCAGAAGCCAAGGTAGGCCCAGAATGCAAGGAGAAGGAGATAGCTCACCACAGGGTCAGGGGCATCGTCTTCCTTGCACATTACCCATGGGATTCCTGTATTCAATCCAACAGCCATTTTTGCAGCCCAATTTATGTATGCATGCCCAGCTGCTCCAAAAGCCTTGCTCTCTGGCCCATACTCATTTTCAATCTAACCAAACAAGGAAAATATAATATCTATATACTGCCAATCGTTTGATATAAGAACCAACTCCTCTCATGACTTATTCGTGCTAAATCCATTTCGTGCATTTCCCCAAATTATCAAAGCTGAGAAGTTACCACCGCCTAACGCACATAGCTTGACATCCAGTGAAACGGGATTTATCGGACCCATAACTTTAAAAGAACATACATCAAGCAGCATGACATGATTAGGGAAAAAAACAGCCATACCTGAGAAAGGATAATGGGACCGCCTTGTGATGCAAATAGCCTCTCATTCTTCATCATCTGGACAATCTTCTGGGTGAACCCTTGCATTGCCATCTTCGAGGAGGGGAAAAAAATATACAGTCTTAGCTACTAAACCGACACCGACACCGACACCAGCACTATAATTTCTACTTTCTTCCACAACCATTCTTGCTTTCAATTTGAAATATGAGATTACGCCTCAACTTATCCGGAAACAGCAAAACGTGGAAGGAAAAAAAATACCTTGAAGGGCTCATTATCTGTTCTGAAGCTGATTCCAGGAACGTACTTCAACCAAACAGGAAACCCACTGTACCACGGAGAGAATGACAATCAAATCAAGCACTACACAGCACGCACTAACTTAATAACAATAAAATATAATAACAAAATTGTAAGATCTGGCCAGAAAAGGGTGTCGAAGTTAATAGCTACCCAAAGTTCCACTCTGCACAAACATACGGTCCAATGCGGAGATGAGCATAGAGCCCAGCTTTCTGCACTGTCTTGAGGAACCGTACCAGATCATACCTCCCTTCAAAATTATACTAAAAACCAAGGTCCAAAACAGAGAAAAGAGCACAATAAGGTTCGAACTGGAAAAAAAATTTAAAGAAAATCGAAGAGTATAATACAAAGCAGATCAATGCAGATCAAGAATAGTACATTGCCAGGAGAAGGTTCGTGAACATTCCAAAACACGTAGGTATCAATCACATCCAACCCTCCATTTTTGGCCTTGTGAATAAGGTCCTCCCACATCTACACCAACACGCATTTCACGAAAACATCGCAATGTCACAGATATCCACACAAAAACCCCCGGCTTTTAAAGCTCAAAATCAAACGAAGGCGTTGTTTGTTTTTTTTTCTGAAGATAAGAACATACTTCAGGAGTGCTTCTGGGATAGTGAATGGAGCCGGAGAAGAGGATTCTCCTTTGGCCATTGATGATGATAGCCTTCTTATCGTAGGTGACACTGCACTGAATCAGCTCAGGACCAACGAACAGGGCTGTGAGGAGCAAGACTACCAGCTTGGAAACAGAGTGAGTTTCCATGACGGTTTCTCTCCCTCTCTCTCCAACAATATGGAGGGAAATTTGAAAGCGGAGCTCAGCTCAGTGTGGCGAAATGTGTGTGTGGGACAGAGAGAGAAAGAAGCTCCGAGCTTCTGATCTACTACTACCACTGCTACTCTGCAGCAATACAACCACTGCGCTTCTCTGCTAGCGTACTTAAATAGTTAAATATCAGTGTCTCCTCAGAACAGGTTCGCTTTCAAGCTGAACTCGGTTACTAGTTAAAAATAAACGATATCCGACTGAACATTTTTACTTACACTTTACCCCCCTAAATTATCGATTTTGATACATTACATTTTTTTAATTACTAATTTTTGATACTTTGCACCATTTTTTAAAATTTGAGACTAAAATGACGATAATGTCCAAGAGTATTATTGTCAAATGGAGGGTAAAAATGTTTAATATTAATAGTTGGAAGGTGCAAATTGTCAAAATTGCTAGTTTATAGTGCAAAGTGTCTAACATTAGTAGTTTGAGGGTGCAATATTTTAAATATTGTAGTTTGGGGTGCAAAGTGTCAAACATATGGTAGTTTGTGAGTGAAAAGTATATTTTCCCCTTTGTTTTATTATTATGATGACAGATGTGTTGAAAAATAGAAAAATAATACTTACCCCCTAAAAAATGGAAAAAGGGAAATAAATAGTACATTCATTTTCCTCGAGAAGAAAAAGAAGAAGCTCATAATAACCTAAAATGGAAAATATATCTTAGCCTGCAAAATATTTCTCAGATCCCAATTGAAGATTATGTATTACTTCATAAGCCATCGTTCATCAAGCAGAGTGCAGAGTCAATGAACTTCACTTTTGTATGTGTCGGGGAAACAAAATGTGGACTTAATTAACAGCACTCATAAAACTTTGCCCTCTGACATCAGTAATTGGAGGATTAGATAATGATTTAAATCACAGCGCTGGGATGCATATATAATCAGAAAGCTGTTTTGGGTTTCTTTTATAATGTTAACTTTTCATTGCCGTGACCTAATGGTGAACCAACTCTAATGTAAAGCTTTTGCTTTTGTTTCGCATGTGTGACCCCTCTCTCAATGTCAAAGCTTGCTCTCAACTTGTTGTTGAGATGATGGCAAGGTTGTAGTAAGCTAGCTTAATGGTTGAGAGGTTGTGTTTTATGAACTCGACATACCAAGTTCAAGTTACATAAGATATAAAATTAATACTTTTATCATTAGGTTAGGTAAGTATCAGACTGATCGTACACAGACTTGTAAGACCAATTTTATGCACAGGATCTTAATTGTGCAGATGATGACAATATTTTATCTTGCGCGACCACAGCTGCCCCAAACCCTGTCTATGGCTGATGGGCCGGCACCGCGTGATATGTGCCTAATGCCTTTCATACTTGTTTTTTAACCCCTTTAATTTCTCAATGAGTGGCATATTGAGACAATAAGACTGTAGGTCACCATGTTCCTCTTCTTCGTCTTTTTGGCTTCGAATTTACAGCTTTCCAATTTGCGTGATTGCTTTACCTTTTTCTTTTTCAATCAAGTGGTTTGTAGTTTGCACCATGTGACTCGTGTCTCTCTTTGAAAAGCAGTCCAGAAAAGGACACGATCGGACATCCACATGTAGCTCGCTAATGGGAAGACCAACCAACGCTCCAAGCCATATGCACCGCAGCTTACTGATTTGTTCTTTGAAAAAAAAAATATATTACAAAATCGATTAGTTTATCTTTCGCATTATCTCCACACAATATTGAAGAGACAGGCAGTCTGGCTGAAGAGCCGGACCCGAAGACAGCGGGCAATTGCTGGGATTCTGTAGAACGTGGATTCTTCGACCGTAGTCCACTGCCCGTAGAGCAAACTTCGGATTCTTTCTGCAGACTTACCCGTTTTCTTTTTACTACGCTTCCTTCATACTCACTCCTTTGGCCTCGTTGACGAGGTGGTCCTCCTCACTACCGTAAGTACTTGTCAAACGTGTTGTCGGTGGGAGTTTGCTCTCCCAAAATTAATTTCTACACCTAAACCTTCACTCAAAGCTGTCACGAAATCTTAGGTTTATGCTAATATTCAACTGGTTTTGGTCTCGAAGGTTGTCTAGATGGTACGAAAACTAACCCACTTAAATGTCTTGCTTCGCCTTCACATATGTTGCGGTACTGCAGACCCGTCTCCTTTCTTGTTGTCCTTGCATGAATCGAAATCGATGAAAAGGAACCCTATTGATTCCCGCCGTTGTGCTATTAATATTTGCTCACAAATAAAGCCAAAAAAATATGACAACGAAGAAATTATGTACTTCTCTCACTGCTTCAAGATAAAAGAAAAGAGCCTAATGTGATGGGCTTCTTCCAATGTTGCTTTCTTTTGTATTCAGCCGAGCTCTCACCAATAGGACGTCCACTTGACCTTCGGGCCAGAGCGGCAATAGAAATGTCCAACTTTAAGGACGGCCGGTCAGTTCCCACTTCGAATCATCAAATTCATTGTCCTTTCAAGGCAAAATAAGTAAATGTTATCGGTGGTTGTTTAAAACAAACTTGGAGGCGTTCAGTACTGAAATTAATTCACTGATCCAAGTGGGAAGAAATTTGCTTTCCTCAGTGACATGAGATGGCTTTGCTAAGTGCTCAGCAATATCGAGTCACTTGTATGTGTATTACTGTATTAAACATGCTGAGCGACGGCTGTTATTAAAAATTTTAAAATTTAAATGTTCAGATTGCGCCACATCAATTAAAATATTTTAAATGATGTGTTTCACCACAATCGTTAGATCTCTAACTTTTAATCTCAACCGTCACTTAACATACGCAGCACAATAATACTTAGCACGTTAACATAGATAGTACCTTAACTTGCAAAAGATGCCCTTTAAGAGTTGGTTAGAGTAATCTTTGTCGTTTAGTCGAAAACTCTTGTAACTTATTTATGTTTAGGGTGTTGCTGTGGCCCTATATTTAAGCATATTAAATTTTATCAAGTTCAGTTATGTCCGTCCAAATTTAATATACGGGAATACTGTGAGTTCCTTTGATTGCCGTGTCTATATGTATTGCTAAAGACAGATGTTGGTATACAGCTTGAATTAATATTATCCGACAAAATGTATAGAATATTGTGTCTTTTAGTTAGTATGACTTTTATCTATCTTAATAAACAAATTTTATAAATATTATATATTATTTGAAGCGTTGTTAAATCTTAATGGATCATTAGTTAATTACTATTCCAGAAATTCCACTAGGGACAATGGAATAGCCAATGGCCCAATAGGGTCCTTATCCTCTGTGTCTCTAGTCACGGTCCATATAATTTGTAACGTTGAGTAGATATTAAGCAAGGGACACCGTTCATGCGCCGTTTGTTTCTCGCTTTTCTCAAAACATCACCCCATCTGTTAATTTCGTCACGCTAGATCTCCGTTCCGTTTACGTCGGTGCGAGCCGTTTCATTTGTTCGATATGGAGTTGGTCGCTTATCACGTGTACATCATCATCTCCGACAGCACTTTGTAGATCCCAACTCTCAAGTATCACACGCCGTTGGATCATGTGGAAGTGGGAACGGTCCAGCCCTGCTTTTCAACCCAGATACCCTACTAATCATACTTATCTTTGCCTTCTTTCTGGGCCAGCCTACTGATAATTATGAGGGTGATGGCGCAAATAAATATATGTGATATGATACATCTTAGAAGTCACGGGGCTCTGGACCTCTGGTGCATCTTGATCAGAATTAGTTATAATTTAATTTATTACTCAAATTATGCCATTAAAGAGACCGACATATGCCACAAGTTATTTATACTAAATGTTGGGCAGCATAAATTTTATAATATTTAATTTAGAGTATTCCTGTTTTTTTAAATAAAATAATAAGTTTTCATTAAGATCAATGAAGTTTGAAAACCTTAAGTACACATTTTTAAGGGGCATGTTAGACCTTCTGGAGAGGCTACAGACTAACGAGTAAAGGGGTCAAACGACCTTATAAATCCAAGCCCAAAAAGCGCTGGTAGAAACCCAGAAAAGGTGGAAAGCCCACAAAGGACAACAAGCTGAGACGACTAGTGAAAAAAGAAAGCCGATGGCGAAATAGGGTGGCAGAACTAGCAGCTAGAGGAAATAAATCGGTCAAATATGAAAATGGAGAGGCGCGTGAAATCCACGCACGCGTGGACCCACATGCGCCGCTCAGCCGGACGTCCAAATGCCAACAACCTGGTGCGTGCATACCGGAAAGGACCACTTGCCGTTGAAAAATAAAGGGATGGGTGCGTGAGATCCGCGCGCCTGGCATCTCACGCGCGTCCTCGCACTAGTTGACCGGTGCAGAAAGCTTCTCCAGTCGATGTAGATATCGTCCCTGCCAGTCGTGGTCTTCAAAAGCCTTCAGAAAAAGCGTAGATTTAGTCACCAAAGTCGCTGGAAAAAACTCTTAAAAGTGGTCAGATGGGGGGGTTTACTGAGAGATCTGATCACAAACAACAAAGAGCAGAGGATGAAAAGGGGGCGGGAGGAGCTCCAGCTGCTCTCGCTGTCGGAGAAAGAGGTGGGAGAGGAGGTTCAGTCGGCGAATGAGGGAAAAATTCTATTTAATTTATAGTATTCCAACAAAGAATTATATAGAATTTTGGATTCGGTCCATCCAGCATCTAAAAGAAGAAAACACAATTAAACGAACAAGATAGACAATTAAAAATGTGGCCTCTCACACATTGACACACACAAAAAAAAAGATACGTACTAATATATAAACAAAACAAAGATTTGTGGGGTATCTCGTGATCGTGTTAGGAAAAAGCCTCCTTTAAGATTCCGAGACAGAAGAAAGTGTAGGAATAGTATTAAATTCTGTACTTTGGTTAACATAATAGATTTGGCCCTTTGGGTGGGCATAAGGATGGCAAAATTTCAATGTTGCATTCACGGCCAATTCGGGAAAGAAGAGGACTATGATTGAATAGAATAAAAGAAAAAAAATGTCGAAAGGCATCAGATGATTTATTAATGTTGGGTAATGTTCCACTCATGTGTGCTATAGTACTACTATAAAACTAGTAATAGTAGCAAAAAATTGAAACAGATATAATCCTTCAGATCTCCGGTACAACTCCTATTAGTTTAGGCTTTGGAAAATATGTCACTCCTATCCGGATGTAATATTCTTTTTAGTTTTTACTAAAATTAAAGAAGGAGAAGAAAAAAAAGATCTTTGAGAGGGCTTGAACGGTGGGTGTGGGTCTGAAGCGGCAAGCAATCGGACGGGCCGGCACTTCAGGAATTATAACTCGGACCACAGGGTCCGCCTGAAATTTGGGGCCGTGTAAGCTAGCTAGGCATTTTCTGGTTTTGGTCTACCTGGACTCCGTAGACAGGCGCTTATAAAATTTAGGAAATTCGGCAAAAAGGTTATTGGATTTATAACCTTTTGGTAAATGTGTCATTCATTTTAAAATTTTAAAATTTTAGTCCTTGAGTTTTCGATGTTTGACGAAATGATCCTTTCGTCAGTCTGCCGTCCATATACTTAACGGAGTTCTCTGACATCTCAGCAAATTTGTACCGGTCGACCGCTCATTTTTTACACATATATCCGTTCGACCGCTACAAATCCGTTAAGCATATGGATGGAAGGACTATTTCGTCAAACATCGAAAACCCAATGACTAAAATTTTGAAATTTAAAAGTGAATGACTCATTTGTCAAAGGGGTATAAACCCAAGTACCATTTTGTTAAATTCCCTAAAATTTAAGAAACATAGTTCCCAAATTGTGGAAATCGTGGTGCATGTGAAGGTAAAATGGTTTCTCAGTTCTCATCGAGAGAGAAAAAGTGCATGTTCCTTTTAAGAATTTGAATTCAAACTTCTAAAATTTCAATACCAACATTACTTTTACACGAATACCAATGTAACTCTAACATCACCTAAATATTCACACTATATTTAAAATTCATAAAATTTTATCGAAACGAACATGCCTTGAGGTCTGGTTTGAGGTCACTAGGGGTAGCGATGACATTATATTCTTAACTGGTGGTGACGCCATGGTCCATGGGAACATTTTTCTGCAAAATCAAAGTCCATGATTCTTAACAGGTTGAGGTTATCTCTTTACGCTTCAATATGCAGCAATATGAATGGAATTTGGAATAGGCTCCTTGCACCAACTTAATATATATTTAAAATAAAAAGAATTAATTAATTTCCTCTACAAAGATCATCTTCTCTATATATATGTATCACTTGCAATACAATTTCCCACATCCCAAGCAAGTTGCTTTCCTTCCTCTCTCATCCCTGAGAAATAATGCAGGCAATTGATGATTTCGGTTTTGAAAAAATAACATGAAACATGCATGTCCTCTCGGTTTCACTTTCTTCTCGGCTTATTTGGAAGACTACGCTATATATATATATATATAATACGTATGGACGTTGTGCAGAACTGTGAATGTGATGGATATGAAAAGAGCCATATAGCTATAACGGTTGGACCATGGGGAGGCCAATGCGGCGCGCGTTGGAATGATGGCGTTTACTGCACTGTGAAGCAAGTAATAATCAGCCATGGAAATGCTATCGAGTCCCTCCAGACTGAGTACGACACGAAGGGGTGCTCAGTGTGGTCGGAGAAGCATGGTGGAAATGGTTGTGCTAGAACCGATAAGGTCAGCCCCATGCATGCATCAACTGCCTAAGATGTAGCAATATGAAGTGCTAAAGAATCTAGCTATGCACGTCTTTAATTACCGTATTTTTTTTTGCAGATCAAGCTTGACTATCCAGACGAACATCTGATTTCGATTAGCGGCTACTGTGGTAGCATCTTCGAAGGTGATCCTGTCGTGGTCAGGTCGCTTGTGTTGGAAAGCAATAGAAAAAGATATGGACCTTTTGGGATTCAACAAGGAACGCAATTCACGTTTCCGTTGACTGGTGGTAAGGTAGTGGGCTTCTATGGACGGAGCAGTTGTTACCTGGATTCAATTGGAGTGTACCTGAAACCTCTCTCGCAGCGTAATATGTCAAACAATAGACCTCATGTTGCATCACCAAATTGCTCAAACAACCTAGCTAGTGATATGTTCAAAGGCTGCAGTGACGTCATAGTTGCTGCCAGAGATCGAACAGGCAATAATACGTTTGCATCGACCTACGGCCAATTTGAAAGTATGGACAAGGTGAGTCACGTACGTTGTTTTTGTTACAAGTTGTGTAGCTTGATTATCGAAGATTCGAAATATAATGTAGCTCGAATACCGATGTCAAACTGAACCACAATACTCTGCTTCCTTTCAGATGTTTATCACAGCAGAAGCTGAGAAAGCATCCACAAAT
Source organism: Myrica gale (assembly GCA_963930655.1). NCBI lineage: Eukaryota > Viridiplantae > Streptophyta > Magnoliopsida > Fagales > Myricaceae > Myrica > Myrica gale. Next base: position 7,097,878 of record OZ005609.1, on the reverse strand, counting down.
AGGAGGCAGGCTGCAATAGATCAGAGAGATCAGGATTACGCACAAGCCCGGAACCGAGTTTTCAAAGATGTTGAAACTAATGACAAGGTGTGGTTCCAATTATTTCGCCTTGAAACTTGATATTCCTACATTTTAATGAATTAAAAATTGAGTAAATCTTTCAGGTGTTTGCCACTGTCGAAGCTGCCCAGGGTTACTTAAACACGAGGAACCAGAATGAGGATAACGTGTTCATATCAAACAAATATTTCGAGGAAATTGAAACCAAGGACAAGGTTTGTGAACCTTTCAATCGCCTCTTCTTTATTTAAACATTGATATATATACATATAGAGATTAAGAAAACCCGTATCTGAATTCTTCCGATCGAGTTTCCAGTGACGTTGAAACTGACGACAAGGCGTTTTCCTAACTTTCACGTTGAAACTTGAATATTCTTACGTTTGTATGTTTAAGATGGAATAAATTAACTAATTAAGCTTTCAGCTGTGTACCACTGCCGAATCTAGCTACCAAGCGTTACTCCAACGCGAGGCAGCAAACTGAGGATATATAATATCTTCATCTAAAACAAATTCGCCGAGGATAAGTATTGTGATTTTTAATTTTTTCTGCTTCTTCTTTATTTAGTTGCTGATGCGTGAATAAATGATCAGGATGATCCGATGAACCTAATCAATGTAAATTCTTTGCCAGGCCCAGGTGTATGCTCCTGCTCAAATTGCCAAGGGTACCCCAGGCGTCAGACAGCCTGTGTCGACGTACGGACCTTGGGGTGGTACTGGTGGAACGCTATTTGATGATGGAGCCAATACAGGAGTGCGCGAGATTCACTTGTCGCGCGGTGGTGGTCTTGTTTCCATGAAGGTCTGCTACGACAACAACGGCCAAGCCAGATGGGGAAACAAGAACGGTGGAAATGGAGGAATGAGAACGGACAAGGTAAATAAGTGGATTTAGTTCTCAAAGATACACACACATACACACGCATATGTATGTGTATTGCTCTAGTAACGATTCACCAGTCTAGTTGATCTTGATTGTTGGCTTCTGGGAAACAGATAACTTTAGAATATCCGCACGAGTTCTTGACTCACATAAGCGGATATTACGGATCAACATTGTTTGGGGGCCTACGGTCGTCAAATCCGTCACATTTCACACAAACAAGAGGAAGTATGGGCCTTTCGGAGACGAACAAGGAATCTATTTCTCCTCTGGCTCAAAAGATGGGGTTATTGTTAGATTTCATGGGAGAAAGGGATGGTTTGTGGACAGTATCGGAGTCCATGTCTCGGAAAGGAAATCGCCGGTACTACTTCGGCCTTCTTATGACGCATTCAACATGAACGACATGAGAATTTGTGAGGTCAATTAACAGCGGTACTTTGAAACTTACCAAAACAACTTCGGTGAGCTGCATTTTCTATCTATCCAAGCAATTACGCCCTTCAATTGCAGTTGTTTAATTTGCAAGATAACATTGATCATGTTAGCACTGCATGTATAAGTGTACATTTCTGCAGTATAATAATTTCAATCTGCTTCCACTACTGCGTGATCAATAACTGTTCATCTCGATTTTATATCTAAGCAGGCTGTTCCTGCGATTGTGAGAGGACCAGCTCCATGTGGACCTGCCGCATGGGGTGGGGATGGTGGCAAGCCGTGGGACGATGGAGTGTTTAGTGGAGTCAAGAAGATCTTCCTGATCAGGGGGGAAGGCATTTATAGCGTGCAGATTGAGTATGATCGCTATGGCCAATCTATATGGTCAGCCAAACATGGAGGGGACACTGAGGGCACCTGCCATGTGGTACATCCTGATCCTGTCCATATATACTAGTCTGCTGAAATTCTTGGTTACTCTGTTCTTTTTCATGAGAACACTGTATAATATATATAACCTAATTTTCTTTTGGAAAATACAATTAACAGATTCAATTCGAGTATCCGAATGAGATTCTTACTTGCATGAGCGGCTATTACGGCCTTGTTGGTGGAGATGATGACCAGTGCAAGAAAGTGGTGGAATCTCTGACATTCTATACTAACAGAGGGAGGTATGGGCCATTTGGGGAGGAGACAGGCACATATTTCACTTCCTCAAAGACTGAAGGGAAGATTGTTGGTTTCCGTGGACGAGCTGGCTGTTATCTGTATGCCATTGAAGCCCATACGCAACCCTGGTAGATCGATCGATCGGGCTGAAGCAAGGAATTAACCATCAAAACATTAGTTCTCAACAAAATATTCACCAAACTCGCCTGAGTTCAACTGTTAAGTTGTAATATGATATGCAAGGACTGAAATCCAAGTGTGACTTTGGCCCCAAATAGTTCACTTGTAATATATATGTTATGAAACAAAATATATATCGAAGTTCTAATAATTCCAATTTATAGTAATTAGTATTAGACTAAATCAAGATAAGAATAGCATGTTTTCCTCTCACTAAATTTATTAAATCTGATCATTTATCTCTGTAAAATTAGAACTAATTTTTTTCATACGACTCCTTCATTGTCAGGAGTTTTGTCACCTATGGATACGTTGGTGACTCGTTACCCTAAAATATGGCGTCTCACCTAGGATACGTTGGTGACTCCTTACCCTAAAATATGGCGTTTGAATGTAAAAATGTTGGGAGTTGGAAATGTTGGGGTATTGGGGTTTGTGAAAAAATAAAGATATTTTATAAAATTTGATGAAAAAGTGAAGAGAGAGAAGATTTAATTGAATATTATATTATTATTTTATAGTTTGATGAGGAGAGAGATTATTTTATAATTGTGTAGAAATGTTGAGGGATGAAAATTTTCACCCCAAACACCCCATAGAAGATGACGGCCCATAATGTTTAAAACTGGGCCGTCCGAAGGCGCTTAAATTAGTTTTTTTTGTCAACCCAGCCCATACATTAAAAGAAAGGAAATTTATAGAGGGGGTTTTCGGTTTCCATAGATAGCATCCACTAGGGCTGTCCAAAATACCGGCCAGCCCGGACCGGACCGGTTTTGTACAAAACCAGTGAAATTTTGTGAAACTGGGTTGACTGGACCGATAAACCGGTGTACTCCGGTCCAGTTCCGGGTTACCCTCATGAAAACCTGGGACCGGACCGGAGTATACTTCTGCAAATCGGTCCTTACCGGAAAAAAAAACAAAACCAACGTTCTGGACCCTGTCCACCCAGACCCCCCCCGGTTCGCGCAGCATAGCCACACGCCAGCATCCCTAATTTTTTTCCCCAAAACGTGCGTTTAAGGCTTTAAGCCTTTAACTCTGCGGTCTCTTTTCTCTCCCGCAGCCCCGCACCTCGCAGCACGCACCAACCCCACACCTCTCCCGCAGGCAGCACGACAACACCCCCTTAGCCTCACACCTCTCCCGCAGGCTGTGAGGTCTTCGTTCACCTATAGTTGTAGATTCGGGAGAAAAGGTAAATCTCTATCCAAACTCCCCCAAATGTGCAATTTGTTGGAAGGCTGAAGAGTGAACCCGATCTCTGTAGATGTGAGTTTTGAGACATTAAGATGTGCCCAGGTTCTGTAGATGTGAGTTTTGAGACATTGACATGCATCTTTATATGATGTTTTGAGGTTTATACGCGATCTTTTGTACAACTTTGTTCTAATCAGCATAAAGACTTCAACACCATATAGATTTAGTTTTTCTAGGAAAAGAAAAGAGACTGAATTGCATTGAGATTTATGGTTGGCAATCGGCATGTCTTGATTGCCATCGGACAATGGATTGGAGTATTTTGTTGTTTGTTATGGCTTGTAATAGAGTAGTCACAATAGTGTAGTTAGTAATTACTAATTAGTTTTACTTGCAATTCTATTATCTTAAAAAACTAGGATTTATAAATCTTATCTTAGGATAAATGATAATTATGAACTTATGATTTATGATTTATTAACTTAAAAAACTAGGATTTAGAACTCTTTAATTAGATCTTATTATTTTCTTCAAATGAAATGTAACAACTTTTACAAAATTTGGTTGAATGTGTAGCCAAAGATTTCATGTAAAAATAGGCAAAAAATTTGATGTAAAGAAACCCAAAAAGATGGTCTCAAAACGTCCAAAATAAAACAACAAGAAAACCAAAATAAAAATGTTAAGAGGCCTAAACAAAAAAAGGCCTAAAATTTAAAGGCCCAAACTGGCCCAACCCGGACCAATTATATAAGATTTTCGGTCCGATCCGATCCGGTTTACATATATAATATTTTGACCGATTTGACCGGCCAAACCGGACCGAACCGGAGTTTAGACAGGCCTAGCATCCACAGCACCCGTGGGTCAGGGTGGGTTAAGTGCCCAGCATAGCTCTCCGCGGTCCGTACATTACCCTCCAAAAAAAAAAAAAGCGTCCAAATAGAAAAGGAGATAAGGTTGTTTTCGAAAATTAGTTGAGCAATGGCGAACCTAATCATACCCTGCAACTGTAGCCTTCCCACGCCAATCCCATCCAGAATAGGGAACCAGTCCAAGTACTCACCAACACTCAGAGTCTCTTTACCCGAAAGAACACCCCCAGAAATCACAGAAGCTTATTTGCATTCCTTACGCAAACATGGGCACCTCAAGGAGGCAATTACCGCCCTTGACTCCATTGCTCAACGCGGATCCAAGGTTGGGTCGAGAACCTATCTTAATTTGTTACAATCTTGCATTGATGCAAATTCTATTCAACTGGGTCGAAAGCTTCATGCGCGTATTGATTTGGTCGAGGAGGTAAACACGTTTGTTGAGACTAAGATTGTGAGTATGTATGCGAAATGTGGATGCTTGGACGATGCGCGTAAGGTTTTTGACGAAATGCGTGAGAGAAACTTGTACTCTTGGTCCGCGATGATTGGTGCATGCTCTAGAGCTCAGAGGTGGAGGGAAGTCGTGGATCTGTTCTTTTTAATGATGGGAGATGGTGTTGTGCCCGATAATTTTTTGTTCCCTAAGATCTTGCAGGCTTGTGCGAATTGCGGGGATCTTGAGACTGGGAAGCTGATACATTCTTTGGTGGTTCGACGTGGGATGGCTCGTTATGTGCGTGTTAACAATTCAATTTTGGCTGTGTATGCAAAGTGTGGGAAGTTGAGTTCAGCGAGGAGGTTTTTCGAGAACATGGGTGAGAGGGATAGCGTGACTTGGAATGCAATAATATCTGGGTATTGCCAAAAGGGCCAGAACGAGGAAGCTCAGAGATTGTTCGATAAAATGAGTGCGGAAGGGGTTGAGCCAGGTTTGGTGACTTGGAACATATTGATTACAAGTTATAACCAGTTGGGACACTGTGATGTTGCGATGGAATTGATGAAGAAGATGGACAGTTCTGGAATAACTCCCGATGTCTTTACTTGGACTTCTATGATTTCTGGGTTTGCTCAAAACAACAGGAGAATTCAGGCATTGGATTTGTTTAAAGATATGCTTCAGGAAGGGGTTGAACCAAATGGGGTTACGATTTCAAGTGCGATTTCAGCATGTGCTTCTTTGAAATCATTAGATAAGGGGTTGGAAATCCATTCTTTTGCTGTTAAGATGGGTTTCATGAATGATGTATTGGTTGGAAATTCATTGGTTGACATGTATTCCAAGTGCGGGGAATTGGAAGCAGCCCAGCGAGTCTTTGATATGGTCTCAGAGAAAGACATATACACTTGGAACTCAATGATAGCAGGATATTGCCAAGCTGGCTACTGTGGTAAAGCCCATCTGCTATTCATAGAGATGAAAGAATCTGGTGTATCACCAAATGTTGTCACGTGGAATGTAATGATCTCAGGATATATTCAAAATGCAGATGAGGATGAAGCTATGGATCTCTTCCAGAGAATGGAAAAAGATGGGAAAATTAAGCGGGATACAGCTTCATGGAACTCTCTTATTGCTGGTTACCTGCATATGGGGCAAAAGAACAAGGCATTGGGAATATTTAGGCAAATGCAGTCTTCAGGTTTTCTTCCCAATCCAGTCACAATTTTGAGTGTCCTACCCGTGTGTGCAAATTTAGTTGCAAGGAAGAAGGTAAAAGAGATCCATGGTTATGTAGTCCGCAGAAACTTAGAGACTGAACTTCCTGTCGCAAATTCATTCATCGACACGTATGCCAAGACGGGGCTGATCAAATATTCACAAACCATATTTGATCGATTGTCTTCCAAAGATATTATCACCTGGAACTCGTTGATTGGTTGTTATGTTTTACTTGGTTACGCAGATGCTGCACTTGATCTCTTTGATCAGATGAAGAAGTTTGGATACAGATCAAATAGAGGTACCTTTGCAAATATTATCTCTGCTTACAGTCTTGCTGGAATGGTAGATGAGGGGGAGAAAGCTTTCTTTAGCATCACCGAAGAGTACCGAATTGTACCAGCTTTGGAACATTACTCTGCTATGGTAGGCCTGTATGGCCGAGCAGGTAGGGTTGCTGATGCAATGAAGTTTATTGAAGATATGCCCATTGAACCTGACTCCTCTACTTGGGCCGCATTACTAACTGCCTGTAGGATTCATGGGAATATTGGCTTGGCAATCCGTGCAGGGGAAAATTTGCTTGACTTAGAACCTGGGAATTCTTTGATCGACCAGTTTATTTTTCAGGCATATGCTTTATGTGGCAAGTATGAGGATGCTTCAAAAATAAGAAAGCTTGAAAAAGAGAATGCATCAAGGAAACCTCTTGGGCAATGCTGGATTGAACTTAAGAACACTGTCCACACATTTCTTGCGGGCGATCAATCCTCAGATATACTATATTCTTGGATTCAAAGAATGAGGGGTAAAGTTGAGGGACCTGGTACACAATATGGACTTTGCATCGAAGAGGAACAGATGGAGGAAATTGGTGGAGTTCATAGTGAAAAACTTGCATTTGCTTTTGCCCTTATAGGATCTCCTGTGCCTAAAGTCATAAGGATTGTAAAGAACCTACGGATGTGTGGAGATTGCCATAGGACTGCCAAATATATCTCTGTTACATATGGATGTGAAATATATTTAAATGATTCCAAGTGCCTCCACTATTTTAGGAATGGTCATTGTTCTTGTAAGGATTATTGGTAGAGTAGGAGCACGCAGTGTGGGACTTCGGTCACAAGATCCATTTCAACAAATTAATGGATACTTGTTTGAAGGGTCTAAGGTTACTTCAAGCTGTTCTTATCATGGCATGTAAGTGAAAAGAAATTACTTTCATTTGAATTTCTTGGCTGCTTACATTTCTTTTGATATCAACTTGAAAAGCTTCCCTTGAAGCTTCAGGTTTTAGGAGCTAGAAGCTGATGAGTAGACTGGTATGAACGGAAGGGATCCTTTTAAAATTTTCTCTGACTTGGTGATATCTGAAGGTCCTTATCACATAATCAGGTACGCATGAATGAAAATGTTTTGTAGTGATTACTTCTCATTCATGTTTTCTCTTAATAACTTTCTTAATGATGTGATGTATGACTGAACAAGTTTCTCAACACCTTGTCTACGCTAACCTTGTTCTGTAGGTTCCATGCCATGACAGCATATGGGCTTCACTGTTGGCAAGTTACGCGAATAGAACGTTAGCAACTGAAGCTGGTTTGTTGCTAACAAAAAGGAAAAAGGTTTTGTCAACTTCACGCATTTCAGAAAGAGTACGAACTGCTAAAATATTCTTACTTCATGTTTCTGGTACTTCTCTCCTATTTAAAAGAAAAACGGAGAGAAAAAAGAAGAAGAAGAAAGAACATGCCATTCGATCATTGAGAAAGTAAATATAAGCTCACAAATTTGTCTTTGTTGAATTGAAGAGAGAAAAAAAAAATCTGACATGATTGAACCAATGAGACATGAGCATTTCTTGAACTAGAATTGCCATCACGAAAGTTGAAAACCTTTTCTTAATGTGCAGGAATCCTATCCGGATTATGATTAAAATGTTCTTGAAACCATCCTCGTAGCTTGGACTTGGCGCATTAGCCAAAAGCCAGCAGCGCCTACACCAGTGTTAGAAAGCTGAAAGCATTGTAATTTAGCTGCGCTGCACTCGGGCACAAAGTCGTTCGTGATTCGCTTGGCAAAGTACAGGGGGGGAAAAGACGGTGGCATAAGGAGATGTGACTTCGATGAACTGGAACGGCGAAGACGAGATTCTTTGCGTGTATTTGGGGCCAGCTAAAATACAGAAGAGAAGACGCGTATATAGATTCCATGCACGGTTTCAACTTTTTTTGTTCTACGGAATAGGTAAAATTTTATTAATTAGGTGGGAAATTTACAGGCTTGGTCAAGTGCATGGACATCCTGTTAATATTCCAAACCGCACTGACAGTGAAAAAGAGGAACATTTTTTTTTTCTTCCTGTACTTCTTCTTCATGTGTTTTCTTTTGCTGAATAATACCTTGAGGCTATCATGGTACAATACAATATAGAGATTCAAGCGCGATTAGGTTGCAAAAAAGGCTAGCGAGATCCAAAAGGATCGATAAACCACAAATGCTCTATGCCGGGCAGAGTGAGCGGGTGGCGGGAAATGGTAGACGATAGCTACCGAAACCAAATAGGAGCTAACTCTAAAGCTAAGAACAAAGAAATCCCACAAAGAGGGCGGCAAAGCCACCTAGTGGCCTAGAAAGCCTCTTTGGGGCAAAAACAAACTAAACAATCACAACAAGAAAAGAAATAGCAAGCCGAAACAAGGCGGTCGGAAAATCATGGCGAAGACAACGCGATGCGTGAAGGCCACACACGGCCGGAGGGACACTGGACTAGATTAGATCAGAGCGGCCAGAGCTTCTGACTATGTCCAAGGGAGCAATGTCGTCGAAAGTCGCCAGAAACAGTTCAAGAAGGCAAAAGATTGATCAGCGTGTGGGGGTGCATGTGGCGTCACGCAGTAGCCGATTATCGACAGATTGGTTCACAAAGGACCGACTGGAGGAGCTGAGTCCGATGAGCTAGGGCGTGGCCTCTAAGAGTCAACAAAAACGTCGGGATCTAGCCACCACTTCTTCGAGCAAAAATCAACCAACCAAGACAACCTGAGAAGGGGAAAAAGTGACAAATCTTAGTCACAGAAGCTGTGCCGGGACAAGAGAGGGGACGGGAGGAGTTGGAGCTCCTCCTGCCGCCGGAAAAACTGAAGAGAGAGAGGATTGGGCGAAAACCCTAAAAGTGTTCTAGAGAGAAGACATGATCTCTCTCTAGAACAAATTCTTTGTCTACAGGCACTTGTTCATGTGGTTAATAATGGACATTTATGATTTGCTATATCTGTTGCAAGTGCTGGCCACTATGGTTTTTTAGTACGTGTAAGCGATTGCAAAACGTTCTCTAAATGTTTAATTGAATAATTGTACGACGAAATTATAAATAAGAACGAGAATAAGAACAAAAGTTCAACGGACTTAAAATTAAAAGAATGAGAATAACCCATACATAATGGAACAGGAAATAAATATGCCTCTCTTTTTGGTTGTTTTTTCTTTTCTTTTCTGGGGATTTGATGGGGTATCTGGTTCTCTGCTATTCGATCTTTCCTCTCTATTGCCTTTTTTTTACCCGGTTGGCAATTTTGTAGTTCATAGATCTCCCCACACAAAACGCTCTCTTATGTGCTCGAGGAAATTCCACTCACATCTTGCTTACAACTCAGTGCAACACTCGTTCACATCCGCCCTTTGCCTGAAAATGGTACATGAGAATATGAGATGCTCTACAGAGCGTATTGTTTTGTCTCCAGTCTAGGAAAGTTGGCTAACCAGTTATAGTTTGCATGTTGTTGACATAGAGTTTGGAGGCTTCTGCTAAGAAACCCATATCGGTTGGGCCGTGGGGAGGTCAGCTAGGGCTGCCTTGGGACGATGGATTTTACTCCACTATATGGCATCTGGTGATAGCTCACGGAGCGGGCATCGACTCCTTACTGATTGAATACGATGAGAAAGGGACCTCAATCTGGTCAAAGAAGCTTGGTGGAAAACAGACAAGGTTGATCACGGGAAAGGATTGCCTCCAAAGGCAATCCCATTCAAAGAGTCAAAGGGACGGTCGGGATTGCCCGACCGTCCCATCCAAGGGTTGAGATTGCCCAATCAATCCTGTCCGGGTCAGGTGTGGGTCTCACCCGGGACCCACACAACTCTCTTGGTTGGGCAATCCCAGCCGTTAGATATTGCCCGACCGTCCCTTTGACTCTTCGGATGAGATTGCCTTTGGAGGCAATCTCTTTCCGGTTGATCACACCCTTCATTAAATCACTTGGAAACTAACATGATGGAAAATTTTTCTATAACAATATTGAACTTGAGTTTGACTAGCTAGAGGGAGTTTTGGATTCGGTCCTAATAGTAAAATCATAACAAGTCTTAATAAATAGATCATATTAAGTCACTGCATTAATGAGTTATTTCGATAACTCGATATGGGACCATAAAACTCATTAATGCGGCGGCTGAATATGATCCGCAGGACCTATTAAGACGGAATCCAAACCCCAAATAAGAAAAACTTGGCCAGTCTATTAAGTCTAGATGCTGAATCAGATAACTATTATGCTTTTTCTTTGTCTGATTCATTTTTTCCTTTTTTCATTCTGTAAGTTGCGGTTTAGGAAAATCCTAATATGCCGTTCCACATACTCTTTAGCTCTATTAAGCAACAAAACGAAAAAAATATCTGAAACCATAGGCGGATGTAGGGGGTGTGGCCCTGGGCGGCCGCCACCCATTACATCCCCAATTTTTGTTTTCATTTAGCTGCTTTTTATTTATTTTATTTTTTATTCATAAGTTGGCTTGGGCCTGTGGGGGCCCGACCCCCATTGGTAGTATAATTTTTAATTAATTTGATTGTAATGTCAATTGAATGCAATGTAATTAGATTGTAATTTGGATTTGAATTAATTAGATTGAAATTTAGATTTTTGAGTTGTGACCCATTATGAATATGCGAATATCTACATTTAATATTTTTGAATCAAAATGTTTTATGTTTCGGTTTGGTATTATAGTTTTATTTATATTTCGGTTGTGATCCAATTGATTGATTGTCTTCACTTTATTTATTTTTGTTTAGATAATGGACAAGTTTGTGATAAGAAAGCCACGAAGCATACTATAATAAATGCTCAGAAGAAGAAACTAATAAATTACCATGGATAATATCTTAGGGTTATAGAGGTTTCTACCTGAAAATTTCTAATTTTTTAATTTTTTTCAAGAATAAATAGAAAACTCACTCATATTTTTGGATCCCGAATTAATTATTTAGCTGGTTTTTTTGTGTGTAGATTTTTCATGCCCTTGAATTTTCGTGGAGTTCCTACTGCTCAAACGATCATTTTTCTTATATATATATAAAAGATGCAAATTATTAGGATCCAATTGCCACATTCAGTCTCAGCATATAGTACGTATGTGTATTTTAAAATTTTAAATCCTTAATTTTCGATATTTTAATTATAGGACACTTTTTACATTACATAGGAGAAATTTTTTTTTTGTCATTTCACCTTAGGTGTTCGCCCCGCTTCGAATTGGATCCTAGATCCGTCACTATCTGAAACCACTATATTGATACAAAGACATACACCTTGCAGGTCAAGCTTGATTACCCAGAGGAGTTCCTAACTTCAATACATGGCCACTATAGTAGCTTAAACGAATGGGGACCGATTTTCGTTCGATCACTAACATTTGAGAGCAACAAGAAAACATATGGACCATTTAGTGTTGAAAAAGGAACGTCTTACTTCTCATTCCCAATGGCTGGGGGTAGGATTGTCGGGTTCCATGGCAAGTGTGCCTGGTATCTTGATGCAATTGGAGCTTATTTGTAGCCGATTGAGACACAATATCTGTCTAAACCTTTGGTTCATGCTCCAAAGTATCTTGCCAATGGAACTGAGAAGATTGGCTACTCAGTGATACAAGGGACTGTAGGTGAAAGTTTCGATATTGTAGTTGCTGTAGGCAAAAGGGAAATTTCTAGCCCCGAAAACAGCGATAGGAAAATTAAAGTAAAGGTAAGCTATCTCGATTAGTTTTCCTTGAAAGTGTTGCATTATTTATTTATTTATTTCACTTCTATACCTACGTTGTACAGGAAGAACCTCAGACTAAAGCTTCCCTGATGTCAGATGTCAAGTCGTGAGAAAGTGCTCTCGAACGTTGATGGCGCGGTGACATATGGGCCCTGGGGTGGTACTGGCGAGACTATGTTTGATGATGGAATTGTTGGGAAAAGCTTCACGAAAATTCAAAGAAAGGAACACCAGATTACGTGGTTCGGCCCCAATCCGGCCTACGTCCACTCCAGAGCAATTTTATTAAGAAAGCCTAAGAAAATTACTCTGCCCGTCCCAATACAATAGTCACACCACCCTCTTTCTCTTCCTCTCTCTCTGCCCAATGCACACGCTCTCACGTGCTCACGTGCCTCTTCTCCTATAACATAAGCCTTTTATTTATAGGGAAAAATACAAAGAGAAAACCCTAAGAGAATCCTAGATAAACTAGAAGTAGGGAGCAAGTAGACTTCCACTATAAGTCTACTTCTATTCTAAGTCTATCTCTTATGGGTGTGGACCCCAAAAAATCTCCCCCTCCATAACCATAAGAGAAGAATTTGTTCCTGACATCTTTCGGTTGAGTGTTTCCCGGGTTTTCAACAGTAGAAACTTCCTGCAACTTGGTGTCTGTTGCTCCCCTTCCAACCTTATTCTACTGGCACTCCAACCTCGTCCTTGTCACCAGGCGATCACACTCTCATCCGAGTGTCCTGCACCCCCGCATAGGGTGCCCGCATCCCCTGCTTGTACAGCCGGACCCATGAAGAACAGTAGCTCCCCCTGCTCTTGCATCTCCTCCAGCTGGTACCAAGCACCTTCGTGTGCTACACGAAGCCGGAATCATCAGTCACCACCGAGGCTTCTAATGAATTCCCTTTCTCTGCTTTGTACTTTGGACAGTTCCGCTTGATATGTCCCTCTTGGTCACAATAGAAGCAGATTATCCCGGCCTCCTGTATTCCAGCTGCTTCTTCTGCCTCTTTCTGTGATGAGAGCTTGTGATCCACTGTAGTCATAAGTCCCCATCTCCTTCCTTCGTGCCTCTTCACTGAATAGAGCGTCTTTGACCAATTCCATGGTCAATTTCCCATTCGGTGCTGAATTTCCAAGAGAAACAACAAGAGTCTCCCAACTATCCGGCAAGGAACTCAGAAGCAGTAAAGCTTGAACCTCATTTTCGAAAGTCATTTCGACACTGTTCAATTGATTTATCAAGTTTTGGAACTCACTGGTATGTTCCGCCACCGACTTCTCGTCTCGCAACTTCATATTCACTAGCCTCCTCATTAGCAGTGTTTTATTCCGCGAAGTCTTTGACTGGTACATTGTCTCCAACTTCTCCCATAATTCAAAAGCGCTCGTTACTTTGGCTACGTGATGGAATACCTCTGGCTCAATCCACTGTCGAATCAACCCTATAGTCTTCCGGTTGATCTTATTCCACTTTGCCTCGTCAATCCCCTCCGGTTTCTTTCCCTCGTTCTCCAATGGATCATACATATCCTTTGCATAAATGATATCCTCCATTCGTGGCTTCCAGCTCATGTAGTTTGCAGCAGTCAACATCATCATACCGGTAATCATATTCTCCGCCATCTTAATTCACACTGATCGAGGCCGAATTTCACAATTCTGACTGGACCAATGGATCCAGAATGGCCTAAAACCTTGGGGACCGGTCTGACCTGCTCGAAAAACGGCTTAAAAGCCCTAGAACCGGCCAAAAAACCACACTGAACAAACAAAAATCGGAATATTCCCCGAATATTCTCTGCTGACGTGGCACGCCGACACCGATCCCCCTGCTGACGTGGTGGATGACGTGGCACTGATACGCAGAACTCCTGGGAACCGGCGATGACGTGGATGCTGACGTCACAGGACACGTGGCAGTCTACTGTCGCTGGCGCGTGTGGCGCGTGGAGAGAGTGAAGCCCACTCGCCCTGGCTCTGCTCGGCGCGTGCGGGCGCGTGTGACGCGTGGCAGCGCTTTTTCTTCTTCCTGCGGCGCGTGGAGGCGCGTCCCGGCGATTCTGACGACGTGGTTTCGACCAACGGCTTCGTCTCGATCTCCTCTGCAGGCTGGTGCTCTCAAATCTCAGATCGGACCACTTTGAATTTTCGGACCTTCTCCGCTTCTCCCGAAAAACTACTCCGGCTCCTCGAACCAGGCTCCGATACCACTTGTTGGGAAAAGCGTCACGAAAATTCAAAGAAAGGAACACCAGATTTACGTGGTTCGGCCCCAATCCGGCCTACGTCCACCCCAGAACAATTTTATTAAGAAAGCCTAAGAAAATTACTCTGCCCGCCCCAATACAATAGTCACACCACCCTTTTTCTCTTCCTCTCTCTCTGCCCAATGCACACGCTCTCACGTGCTCACGTGCCTCTTCTCCTATAACATAAGCCTCTTATTTATAGGGAAAAATACAAAGAGAAAACCCTAAGAGAATCCTAGATAAACTAGAAGTAGGGAGCAAGTAGACTTCCACTATAAGTCTACTTCTATTCGAAGTCTATCTCTTATGGGTGTGGACCCCAACAGGAATGCATACGGGCATTAGACAAATTAACTTGTCACACAATGTTGGAATTGTGTGGATAAGAGTTTTATATGATTGCGATGGGGACGCCTTATGGGGAAGCAAACACGGGGGTAAATCAAAATGACTGGAGGATATAAAAATGAGAAGGTAAATCAAGCTCTTTCATGTAGCAATTACATCTATGGTGCTATTGTTTGAGGACATCAGATTAACTTGCACATTTTCTGCAGATAGTCTTTGATTATCCGTCTGAAATCTTGACGCACATAGTAGGCTCCTATGGTCCTCTAATGTATATGGGGCCTAATGTTATAAGGTCATTGACGTTCTACACCAATAAAGGGAAGTATGGGCCATACGGAGAGGAACAAGGACCCAGTTTCACCACCAAACTGAAGGAGGGCAAGATTGATGGAATCCATGGGAGGAAGGGTTTATTCATCGATGCTCTTGGTGTGCAAGTCATAGAAGGGAAAGTTACTCCGCTTATTCAATATTCTCCTTCCACCGCAATTATTCCTTATGAACCACCTATTGCTGAGGTAGATAACCCTCAATGGTCTAATAAACTCGTATTGACGAAGCAAGGGCCAACTGAAGAGGTAATCTATAAGACTTTTCTGCATGCCAATTAGTCTCTGGGAAGCATAAAGGAGACGTTCATTTACCAAAAGGTTGTATTATTGTTTTTTTCCCCAGGTTACTTGCAGTGTGATAAAAGAACCAGCTCCATGCGGACCAGGTCCATGGGGTGGGGATGGAGGGAGACCATGGGATGATGGAGTTTTTACTGGTATCAAGCAGATTTATTTGACAAGAGCAGCAGAAGCCATTTGCTCGATTCAGATCGAGTACGACAGAAATGGTCAAGCTGTTTGGTCCATCAAGCACGGGGGCAATGGAGTAACAGCCACGCATCGGGTACATGTTACGTCTCTTTTACTTTTGACTATTATGATTGAAACAGAGAGCAAGGACCTAGAGATGGTAATCTTGTGAGGGAGGAGTTGTCATCCCAAACTCAGACCCTATATCCGCATCCATTGATTATGCTTTAGTAACTTGTAACTATTGCTGCAGGTAAAATTGGAGTACCCGCATGAAGCTCTGATTTGCATATCTGGGTACTATGGTTCAATCAGTGGAGATGAGGGGCGTAAAGTTATAAGGTCGCTAACGTTCTATACCAGCCGAGGTAAGTACGGGCCCTTTGGCGAGGAAATAGGAACGTCTTTCACGTCAACCACGACAGAAGGCAAGGAGTCAAAAACCTGCAAAGTCATCTCTACTTGGATGCCATCGGAGTCCATATGCAACACTGGCGCGTAAGTCAAAAACCTGCAAAGTCATCTCTGTTCAGAAGGTTCGCTAACTTCAGTTGATCGAATTCGAAGTTGCTTCCAGTACAATAAAGATACGTATATATGATAACGGATTTCAATTTCACTCGTAGAGTGTAGTCCTACGTTTGACTTGTTAAGAATTAAAGTCTCTGATTCATAGATCCTCATTAGCAAACCAATAAAAAACCATGTTTGATTAGCGTTTAAGTACTGCAAGTTTTCAAAAAAAAAAAAAGTACTGCAAGTTTTCAATACATTGTTAAGACATGATTCGAACGCCATTGATTCGGCCCGTCTGATTTCTATGGCTTCTGTAGGGTTCACCAATCCAAGTTATCCAACACTTTTATTGACTGTTGTCCACGGGCTTCTTGGTACCCGATGGCCGTTGTGTTTGCGTTGATTGACTGCTAGATGGGCCGAGCTTCACCGATATTGTCTGAAGAGACACAGCCATCACTGGATCTTCGTTTAGCCCAAATTACAAAGTATAGCATTATCTCGAGCTTTGACCTAGTGAATTATTGGGCCATATCCAGTAAAGCCCATACAACTGAAACATTTCCGGACTATAGAAACCGGAAAGCCCAACCCAATAAAAAAAAAAACGTATCGGTCCCGGACTAGACTCCCAATCAGCCCGTTATTTCCTTCACTCCTCACGTGATTCAGGCCAATGAGAAATGTGGGGGAAAGAAAACGACAGTCTCTTTTGGCTTTTGTTTTGAATTATTAGGTTTTAACTGGCAAAAGGACAAAAAGAGTGGTGGCGGTGGTTGAGGCTGGAGTCTAGAGATACGAAGAGACCAATGGCACCCTCAAAACCTATATAGGATTCTGCATTTACTAGTTAGCTGAATTTAGACAGAGGCAAGATAAAGACAATTTACGATGCATAATTAGCCAAAGCGCGCATAGCTAGCTACCCAAGTAAAGACAAAGCCTAGTATTACTCCATAACCTTG
The DNA here is from genome assembly GCA_963930655.1 of Myrica gale. Classification (NCBI taxonomy): domain Eukaryota; kingdom Viridiplantae; phylum Streptophyta; class Magnoliopsida; order Fagales; family Myricaceae; genus Myrica; species Myrica gale. The sequence continues at coordinate 7,080,965 of OZ005609.1, read as the reverse complement.
CGAAAGAGTAACATAAAAATGGGTGCTAGGGAATGGTGGAGTGCATTTTGTAAATGATCAGAGTGGTGGGAGAAAAAAGACGGGGCTTTTTTATGCTGATAAAGATTTTGACAAAGAAAGATGATGAGTTGGAGAATGATTCTCTCAAAGATACTGCTAAAGTATCAGTGTCCATCCATTTCTTGGTGCTAATTGCATCCCATGCACAGCTAGCTTGAATCTTTTAACATAAATGGTGTCCTCATAGCACGCGTGACCCTCGTCGAAAGACAGGTTAAGTTAATACAAAATAGTTTCACCCTTAACTTCTTAACTAATAATATATATCTGTTAGCTACCAATAATGCTATTCTTTCTGTAAGTCCTTGGAAACTACTAATCACATATTTACAATTTGCACTCATGTTATAAGATCTCACTGTTAGTTGATTGAGAAATATGCCAAGTGGCACAGCTCAATGACTAAGTTGCAACGCGTACAGACTGCAACCGAGATATAATTTGACAGGTTTGATAATTTAATTAGAGTATAAATTACACAATTCACGACAATTAAAAGGTAAAAAAATGTATTTTCTCTAAATTCTTTGTTCGGAGAAACATTCTTATATATATATTTTTTCTAGATTAAAGTTTCGTTGCGCGGACTGTATTAGGGTAAAACAAAGGGTAAATAGTAAAGAATAATGTAAAAAGAAACGTTTTGAAAACGTTCCATTTGCCCACCATAAATTAATTAAGAACTTGGCGACTTCTCTGCTTTTGAGTTGGTTAAAGCCCTAAAGTGGCGACAAGTTGCGACAGAGAGTGAAATTTTCTTGTTCGCAAATTGTAATAATTTAAGGGTTTGAGAAAAGTGCCAAAAATTGTATACCGGGGAGATCAGGCAATGCGAAAATGACGTGACACACATTATTGTTCATATCCTGACGTGGCAAGTGAGAAATTAAATTGGATCTGATTGCGTAGTACTGCAAGCTATGATCTCCACTAATAATGCATGGACCCACTAGTAGTGAGTACTGTGTGGTGCATTTTTCTCCGTGCCCTACCCATTTGCATGGAAGCAAAATGGCAGAGTCAGATCATATAACCCATCGATCGCCAATTTTTGTTATATTGGGTTAATCATTCGGAAAGGGCCATGCATGTTCATGTTGGAAACGTGTCCGAATCCGATTCAACCATCAACTTTGTACGTGAACATGGTGACAACATATATATGTATATATATATATATATATATATGTTTCAGATTCCACCATGTTAAGTACGATAAGCGCTTTTGAGCTGATGGAGCTCGTCTTATCTGTAATTTTATCTTCGGTATATATGATTTTTTAATATCTTTTGTTTGGCCGGCCACTCAAAATTTATTGGGGAATGCTGGGCATCCCGCCCCCCACGTCCCGCGGGACGTGGGGGCGGGGCATTTACATGTAATTGGTTATTCTTAGGGTGCGTTTGTGTACCAAAATTTTATCCCCTCTAAAATTTTAACACAATTAAATATTACAATATAATCATTATCTCTCCATCAAATCATTACTATTTACTACAAAAAAATATAAAAAATTACCTCTCTCTTCACTTTTTCATTAAACCCAATACCTAAAATTTTAACAACACTAAAATTTTACAACACAAACACAATCTTAATATCATTTCATCCTGACTTCGCCGTGACGTGACATTATCTATAAATTCAGAACGGAACGAGTTCATGAATCATCACTCCAACTCCCAAAAAGTCTATAGGAATTTTTTTTCTTCTATTTTTTACTTTTTGGCAATTTGAATATAACTTATACTAATTACCTAATCACTTTGACCGAAGCCAGCAGTTATATATGACTTTTACACATTCGTTTAGGCATGCATGCATCCTTCTTGTTTATTTCTTTTCCTTTCTTTTCTTTATCCTGACTTTGTTTGTGCAAGTCGTATCTAATGTAGGCAATTCATCTCCACAAGCAAGCGTAGGTTTGAATGGAGAACCTCCGGTAAGGTGAACAGAGAATGAAAGTCAGATTATAAGATATATATCGACTGTACGTGTCAATCTTGAAAACAATAACATCAGCTTTTCTTTTCCCAAATTTCTTCGTTTTCCATCTTCTATAGCTACATCTTACTAAAAATAGCCTTACGGGTCACTGGTCGGCACGACTTAGGCACCCATGGCAGATCAAACGGCTGGCCCGCCAATTAAACTACCGTGGTGGGTGTCCTTAATTTGTGATCAGTATATACAATGGATGCATGACATAGGGCATGACTTTCGGATAAAATTAGGCAGGTCTACTCTTCTCTTTATTTTCACCGACATTAAAAATAGCTATTGCCAGAATTTGCTTCTCATATTAATTAGAATCGTCTTTAATTTTTTGTCCAGATTAGATATACAGTTAAATCAAAAAGAGAAAGAAATAGCATGCACTTCTCTTTATGTCTGCAACATTTAATATTATCAGTATTAATTACTAAACAGTGAGATTTTTTAGCATACTTTTCATCAAATATAGAACAATATTATGGAAACTTGCAGTGCAAATTATAGTTGGTGGGTTTACCTTTACTAAAATGGAAGTTTGTGGAAGCAAATGTAAATGTTTAATTAATTTAATTACTAGTAATTAACGCCCTCCATTATTGAGATGATGATACTTAAAAAAGAAGCAGCGTGCTTGCATCCACGGTGCTCCCACATTACGTGGTAAAGTGGAGATGGAGAAAAATAAGGACAATGACAACAATTGGGATATGAGCTGTAAAATAATGGAAAGCAAAGGGAACCACCCTTTCTTTCATAGACATTCCACGAGCTCTCTCTCCTTTTTCTAAAGCCTATATGCATGAGTACGATTTGAGATTTAGCCTACCTTATAAACTGGCCATGACAAGGGATCGAAGAATCTAAACGGTGGAATAATTGGCGTATAAAGAGGACGATATATTCTCCCTAATATACTAATAACAAAGAGCATATATGTCTTCGCTTCTTAAGCGTCCTTGTCTACAAAGTGACAGTAGTCTAGGTCCATGTTACCTAATGTTTTGCACTTTGTGTGTGAGAGAGAGATTATAAAAACGTGGGTTCTAACTCAAAAGAAACACAAGTGAGAACTAATGACAAAGGAAAGATATACAAAGATCTTTTTTTCCCTTAGATGAACATAAAAAAAAACATCAAAAGTTTAAAAAAATTAGAGAAAAAGAGGACTTGATCACTTTATATTCTGATATAGAAAGACGTTGCAAGAAGCAACAAGTTAATCCTCTTCTATGTCTTTTTTTATTCTTAAAAAGAGAAAAAAAATACAAAGGATAGATTAGCCACCACACCCACAATGGTTCTAATATTCCCCTTCTGTTCTCTCTGATCTATCTATCTATATCTATCCATAGCCATTTTACATCGTAGAGCCGTCGTTCGTCGACCCCACATGCACCCTATTACGAAAAGCTTTGAAGAAACGTTGTGCTAATCAGGAGGAGCAAACCGCATGGTTCTGCTCCTCTTCACTGATCATTTGGGTATCTAGCTACCGGTTGTGTCAGATAATTGAACAACGCAAAATCTATTAAGAAACTAATTATGCCATTTTATATGTTTGGATATAGGAAAGAAGCTAGCCGATCGAATCAAATTCGGGTAGACGATAGATTGCATTGCATTAACTTCTTGCTATTATCCATAATAAATATGGGAATTAAATATAATTACATCAGGCAAATAGTTACACCCAATCGGTGGGCTCTCTAATATATATTCCATATGCTTATAAAGATGTACCTTATGCAATATTTTTAGTCTGGATTCGACACACCACATTGAAGTGTTCAATCGTTCATGGTCGTACTCAAATAGAAAATTGCCCACTTGTTAATTTGAGATCCACAGTATTGCCAGTATAAAACACAACATTCCCAGGAAACAACGAGCTCAATCTTATCGATTTGCATAACAATCAGACTAAAAAGATATATATATTGCTATTAGATCGACTTATGTGATACGTTATAAAATAATTCCTAGCTATCACCTAAAACGTATGTCACGTACAGTACTTTCCAATTCTTGGGCACTGTACTTTCGTGTTCGATCGTCTTTTAATATACTGGTAATTGGTCTTGATCACGTCAAATAATTAGCATAAAATAACATTATTTGGATTATGTTGTACTAATTAATTCCCACCGGATCCCAACTGCTAAAGTACTTTCCAACTCTTCTACGGCTAGGATCGGTGCTAGTTAAGGTAAGCTGTGTGCATGCCTTAAAATAAGCCGTGCGTTTCAACAAATTAAGTTAGGTTTTGTTGACAACAATGTTACGTATAACACTGTACATATTAATTGTATATTTGAGAGACAGACAAAGAGAGAGATTGTTTTGGACATGCAATATCCCAATGAAAACGACAAGCTATATACCGACACTTAAGAATATAATGATATCACGGAGATCAATTGAATCATCCACGACATTAACCATTATAATGATATAAAGTAATTAAGAGGACATCATCTGCACTTAGACGTCATCTGGCTTGATGATATGGTTCTTGAGTGTGAAAGTGTTTTCGCTAATTAGGTTTAACAGAGATTTATGGAATATGTTCTGATTCCAGTGTTAGAGTGAATGTATGTCTTGAGTATCATCTAATGCTCTAGGGCCAAAGATTAGGGGTAAACTTGTGGGGCTATGATAGCTAATTAGCAAATCGAAGGTAGCTGGTATATCATATCTATTCCCGAAATCACCAACTTTTTTAAAATCCTAAACTATTAGAAAGAAGAATTTTTTGTTAATTAATTACTACAATTATATTCTTCGAGACTCCCCTATTATATGTGTAGGCCTAAATAACTTGTAAGGTTGGAAAGATCAGAATATCAGAATATTCAGTTCCAATATATACATTTAGGATAATGTTCTCAGAAACGTACATTACATTAACTGATATTTCGAATTAAAATAATGTAGAAATCACATCGTGAAAAGTTGCTGACTGGATAATTTTTCTTCCAATTTTTTTTTTTAAAAAGGATAAGAAATAATATAATATTTTGGTCTCTTCCAATTAGACTAAGACTGAGGAGACAAGTTAATTTTTTGGAAAAACGAAGAGGAAAGCGATTGGACTGAGACTAATAGCAGATCAAACAAAACAGAACAAAAATCTTTTTGTTGGTCAGAAAGATTGAATCCTCACTGGGAATTGTGTTCATAGAATCTTTTTACAGTTTAATGTCACTTCCATACCCTTCTCTGTATTGACAGCTATCACGGGGGTGCAGTGCACAAAAGCCCCATGCATGGCTAACAAGCTCTGTTTTTGTGTGTGAACTATATGCATAATTCCAAAAACTTTTATTTGTCGAAAGTAATAGGCCAGACACAAAAATAAAAGATCGTCTTTGATAGATGTACGGGACTCGCTTTCCATCCCAAAAATAAAAGATCGTCTTTGATAGACAAAATAAAGATCGTCTTTAAGCATCTGTTTTTTCTAAGGAAAATTTAGTCATTTTGACAAGTACCCATCTGTTCTTCTAAAGAAACAGATTGTTTTTCTGGCTGATTGTGCAACAAATATCGATCAAAGTAATCTCAATTTTTTTGAAATCTTTATTGTCTTGCTGAGGAACGCAATTAATTGTTGGAGTCCACGTCTATATAAGATAGAATTGGAATACAAATAAACTTCTAGAAGAAGTTTACTTCCTCCCCATTCAAAGTTTAGGGTTTTCTCTTTACATTTTTTTCAATAAATTGAGACTTATGTTATAGGAGAAATGTGGGACGTGAGACGTAAGTTTTGAACAAAGAAATAAGAAGAGAGAGAGAGTGTGGAGTGACTATTGTATTGGGTCGATAGAATGATTTTATTAAGCGTTCTTAATAAAATTGTTCTGGGGTGAACGTAGGCCGGATTGGGGCCCAACCACGTAAATTCTTGGTGTTCTTTTTTTTAATTTTCGTGCTGTTTTTTCCTAACAAGTGGTATCAGAGCCTGGTTTGAGGAGTCAAAGTAATTTTTTTAGGAGAAACAAAGAAGGTCCGAAAATTAAAAGTGATCCGATCAGAGATTGGAGTGCACCAACCTGTAGAGAAGATTGAGATGAAGCCGAAAATCAAACCGAGTCGTTGTAGGTGCCCGGACGCGCAATCATGCCCCGCAGGAAGTCGGAGTGCGCCGTCCACGCGTTGTACGCGCTCTCACGTGCCGTAAAGAGGTAGGGCGCGTAGGAATCACTCTCCCCACGCTTACGCCCCCAGTCAGCTTACACATGTCCTACACGTCAGCAGGTGGGTGACAGGGTATCATGTCAGCATTGCCACGTCAACAGTGATCCCAGTCAGCGCCACGACAACATGAAATATTTAGAGGAATCAGAATATTCTAGAATATTTCGGTTTTTGTTCCAGTGTGGTTTTTCGGCCGGTTCAAGGGATTTTAGGCGGGTTTTCGAGCAATTCAAACCGGTTTCTAAGGTTTTAGGCCATCCCGAATCCATTGGTGCAGTCAGAATTGTGAAATTCACTCTCGATCAGTGTGAATTGAGATGGCAGAAAGTATGATTACTGGTACGATGATGGAGGATATCCTTTATGCAAAGGATATGTACGATCCATTGGAGAACGAGGGCAAGAAACCAGAGGGGATTGACGAGCCAAAGTGGAAGAAGATCAACCAGAAGGTTATAGGGTTGATTCGTCAGTGGATTGAGCCAGATGTATTCCATCACGTAGCCAAAGAGAAACACTTTTGAACTATGAGAGAAGTTGGAGACAATGTACCAGTCAAAGACTTCGCGGAATAAAGCGCTACTAATGAGGAGACTTGTGAATTTGAAGCTGTAAAACGAGAAGTCGGTGGCGAAACATACCAATGAGTTCCAAAACCTGATCAATCAATTGAACAACGTCAAAATGACTTTCGAAAATGAGGTTCAAGCTTTACTGCTTCTGAATTCCTTACCGAATAGTTGGGAGACTCTTGTTGTTTCTCTCGAAAATTCAGCACCGAATGAGAAATTGACCATTGAGTTGGTCAATGATGCTCTATTTAGTGAAGGAGGTGGAGACTTATGACCACAGAAAGAGGCAGAGAAAGCAGCAGGAATACAGTAGGTTGAGATAAATTAAGAGGAAAATGGTCACAAGATTATCTGTTTCTATTGTGACCAAGAGGGGCATATCAAGCGGAATTGTCCAAAGTACAAAGCAGAGAAAAGGAAATCATCAACAACCTTAGTGTTGACTGATAACTCCGACTTCGTGTAGCACGCGAAGGTGCTTGGTACCAGTCGGTGGAGATACAAGAGCAAAGGGATATATTGTTTTACATGGGTTCGACGGTACAAGAAGGGGATGCGGGCACCCTACGCGGAGGTGCAGGATACTCAGATGAGAGTGTGGTTGGTCGTCTGGTGACAAGGACGAGGTTGGAGTGCCAGTAGAAGAAGGATGCAATGGGTGGTGAGCAAGAGGGAGCAATAGACACCAAAGTTGTATGAAGGTTCTACTGATGGTAGCCTGTGATGCACTCAACCGAAAAGATGTCATGAACAGATTCTTCCCTTATGGGTATGAAGAAGGAGAATTGTTAGGGTCCACACCCATAAGATAGACTTGGAATAGAAGTAGACTTCTAGATGAAGTTTATTCCAAGTTTAGAGCTCGTAGGGTTTCTTTTTGTATTTTTTTTCTATAAATAGAGCTTATGTTATAGGAGAAAAGTGGGACGTGAGACATGAGTTTTGGGCAGAGAGAGAGAAGAAGAGAGAGTGTGGTGTGACTATTGTATTGGGCGGGCAGAGTGATTTTCTTAAGCGTTCTTAATAAAATTGATCTGAGGTAGACGTAGGCTGAATTGAGGCCGGACCACGTAAATTTTTGGTGTTACTTTCTTTAATTTTCGTATCCTTTTTCCTAATAAGGAAGCTGGACAGAAACAGTCGAATGTAGTGTAATGTTCCCACTGGAAAATATTATTCCGAGAAAACAACCTGTACAAAGAATAACTGGTCACGAGTTACATACTTCTGTGATAGCGAAGTACACGAGAAAAATTGTGCCGGCCGGATTTCGCCGAGCAGTAAAACTGTTCCACACTAGTCCGTTAGTTTTCTTTCTGAGCCCGGTTACCCACCAATAATGAAAGTGTATGCATGTACGCATCCATGGACCATGACGCGGACTTGTATGGAGAATTATTGCGTTGGCATAAATTTTCCTGTGGTGGCCAGTCTCAACTGCGAGACTGCATTAGAATATTCTGCTGAGTGCTGATCGCTCTTACAATCTGCATTGAAACCACATGTTTCTTTGTCACGATTTCCTCCTCCAAACAGATCTAAATATCATGTTACACTTTAGAAAACAAATCTTTGAAAGTTTGGTCGTGATCATCCAGACGAATCCTTTTATCATGTTCCACCTTAAATGGAAATAGGTTTACGTAACGAGCTGAACTGTTTTCTTACTGTAGCACTTCTCCTTTTTTTTTCTTTTTCGAATTTCATGTTCCACTGTAAAAGGAACCAAAAGCTTCAAAAAAAATCTTCTAACAAGTTTTACTTTAAAATGAAATCCCAGTTGTTTTCGTAACGAGTTTTCTTACAACAATGTACTTCTCTTTCATCTTTTATCGTACGTTTTTCCTGTTCTCCTTTGTTTTATCCTCCCATCGCCATTAAGATATATAGTATCAAGTTTGTTTAGGAGGAAACAAATGTGTGAATGATATTTGTGTTCGTTTGGTGGCGTGGAAAAAGATACAATCTAAAGAGAAATTTAAAATTATACCTGCCGCCCTTCAAATCTATATTTCACCCTGAAACAAAGAAAATGGCAAGAAAATAAAAGAGGACGTACAACTAAACCTCAACATGATTTACCAGTTATTGGACCCTCAATCAACCATCGACGACCCAAGGGGCGAAAGGTACACAGCTCTCCAATTGAAGTCTAAAGGCAGATGGTAGAGGCAGACAACCTGATATTAGTGGGCATATAATTGTACACGAAAATTCAAAAGATGCCCTGATGGAACGAACAATCGTTTTCGATTCGTGCTGCCAATAGGCCCCAGAGGTAGACAAGCATTTGTTTCAATATATACGTCTACTGACTCCTGCCCAGCTCGAAGACGATGGTGTTTGAAAGAGAGATGATGATTTGCCTAATTAAATTTCCCCCGTATCCTGATCCCATCATCTTTCTTTCTTTTCAAATGTTGAGTTTCACACTGTCCAAGCAAGGCAATAAAAGAAATTGATCTTATCATCTAAAGAAACTTGCTCAACTTTTGAGGTCAGATCACATCTAGACCAATTGCATTAATCAAGATGAACACGTACCCTCTACACTTTTTGAGAAGGTAAAAAGTGAAAATAATATTCCAAATACTTTCACAAAGATTCACTGTCTTGTTATATTGTCACGTTAAAAATCGAATAACGCCCAAAAGTTGGCCGGACACCCGGCCACTTGGAGATTGGCATTACGCAGCCAAACTAATTATAAATTGTCTAATCTCCAAGACCACTTGTTCTTTATCATTGTTCTGGCACCCAAACGGTCGAACGCCTTGCAAATCTAAGCCGAAGATATCGTGAATTTCTTGGACTTGGGAAATCGATGGGCTCTGGTCTCTAGCATTATTCACTGATCATGACCGTATCATTCTTTATATAAACAAGTTCATAACCATCTGCGTCTGTGTATGTGCACTTCTATTACAATTACAAAGTTTTGCTTGCAAGGAAGAGAGAGAGAGAATCTTTTTTGGTTGCATGAGCTTAACATCGTCCCAGAGTCTGCACCCACGTGAACGTTCCCTCTCTCGTGTCCCCACACGGATCCTCTGTATCCATACGTGGGCCCCAACAACCCCGTCGTTCCTGCCCAAACCCTCCCCTCCCCTTCCAGACAAGGGGACCCACGATGCCACAGCTCTTCCAGCTCTTCATCCCCTGCACGTGCCTCCTTCATGTCTCAAGTGAAATCCACGTGTCCCTCCGTCTCCTAACAAAGTCGTTCCCTCTCCCTTGTCCTATAAATTGAGAACCTGTATCTTATATCCTAGACACGAGAGAGAGACACGCACGGAGTCAGTCAGACGCAGACTCAAGTCTGTTCTCCGAACGCAAAAGAAAAATACTTCCTAGCCAGGGAGAGAAAAAGAAAGAACAAAGCGTCCTGCAGTTCTTGATGTCCTTGTTGCCTTGGCTTTTTAGTTTGTTCAATACTCTGTGCTGAACGAATAACGTGATAAAAGGCAGAGAAGAGGAGCGAATCTTATGCAACGTAGGAGATCTTTAAAAGTGCAATCCGGCGTACGTTAGCCCCCCCCCCCCCCCCCCCCCCCAATAACTCTGCCACAATATTTTGTTCCCTCCTTCCGAGGCCATTCTTACAAGTACACCACCACAGCCTCCTTCTCCTCTCCGCCGGTGTGGGCATTTTCTTTATCCTATACCACCTTCATCCTCCTATAAATATCCTTCATTTCCCTAGAAACGTCATTCTGAAAACACTGGTCGGAAAAACAAAAAAACAAAAAACGAAGGAAAAGAAAAGGTGAGCGACCTAAGATGGCTACCAAGCTTCTCTTAACTCTAATTGCTATATGTCGGTTGATTGTCACCGTTGGATTGACCGTGGAGCCCATGGAGCTTCTCCGCCTTGGAGTCGACGGTCAACTCAGCCTTGACCCATCTGACATGGAGACGGCTTCGCATGACTTCGGTATGATGAGTCGAGCGGAGCCGCTGGCCGTTTTCCACCCGGCTTCCGCGGAGGACATAGCCACACTGGTCCGAACGGCTTATGGGTCGGCTAGTGGATTCACGGTCTCGGCAAGAGGCCACGGGCATTCCATAAACGGGCAGGCTCAGACGACTAACGGGGTGGTGATTGAGCTGGGCGGCTCCAGGGAGAGGCAGCTGAGCTCGGGGAAGCAGGCCCTGCCTTTGGTGTCGGAGGAAGATAGGTATGTCGACGTGTGGGGTGGGGAGCTGTGGATAGACGTGCTGAAGGCAACGCTAGAGCATGGGCTTGCACCAAAGTCTTGGACTGATTACTTGTATTTGTCTGTGGGTGGAACCCTTTCAAATGCTGGAATTAGTGGCCAAGCTTTCAACCATGGACCACAGATTAGCAATGTCCATGAGCTTGACGTTGTAACAGGTCCAGTAACTTTCTTGCATGTGTCGTGTGTGTGCGCCTGTCTTGTTTTCTTTCTCTTTTTTCTTCTTTGAAACCCTTTGGTTGTAGTATAATTTCGAGTGCCTTTTAGATTCTTTTTCAGCTTTTAATATTCTTTAGGTGGGTTTTTGTTTTCAACGTTTTTGCCGAATGGACTGTTGTTTCAGTCTGTACTGGAACGTTCAGATTACTTAAGCTTTCTTTTTTCAACTTGCGTGATTAAAAAATTAGTTGTGTATTCAGCATCATCTAGAGTTTTTCTGGTACGCTTCTTCATGATATCATCTAGGTTTTGATCTACAATCCAATATATATTAAAGGTTCACAATATTTTTCTTTCAAATATTAATAAATACTTATCAAGATGCTGTTTGTTAGCCATAATTTTGCTATTCCAATTTTTGATCTAATATAATAATTATAAAATATTTTCTTTATCAAATTATTATAATAAATATAAAAAATTCATTTCAATCGTCTTCTTCTCACTTTTGCACTGTAAATATCTATTTGTTTATGACTGGTTTTTTAATTCACACATTAATTATTTATTTTGTTATTGACGATCTTTCTGACTGAGTTTCGTTATTATGGACGCATCTCAATATTCTATTACATATTCTTATGGCTGATAGGCAAGGGTGAGCCATTGACTTGTTCAGAAGAACAAAACCCAGAGTTGTTCCATGCCGTCCTTGGAGGTCTGGGGCAATTCGGGATCATTACCAGAGCAAGAATTCCTCTTGAACCTGCTCCCCAAAAAGTATGTCTCCTTGTCCTCTCTCTCTCTCTCCGCACGGAGCACAAGCCAACAATATTTTTAACTCGTTTGAAACAAGTTTTGATTGGTTCTAAGGGTAGGGCACATACTTTTGCCACAAATTTTCCTAGTATTTAGTTCATGACAAAACCTAACAAGCAAAGCATCATGACCTAAGAGTTTTTGAGGGTTGGGTCCATTAGAGTTTTTTTAACCCATTAAAACGGCTGTTCTAAAGCTGGCAATGTTGTTGACGTCTCCTTTTTGGTTCCTCTAAAGTGGGTCTCATTCTCTTTTGTTGGTGCTTTTGTTTTTATTTACCCTCTTAATTCACAGGTGAGGTGGATCCGAGCCCTGTACTCCAATTTCTCCGCTTTTACCAAGGACCAAGAGTTCCTTATCTCTCTGCATGCACACCCGGCTAGCCAGAAATTTGACTATGTGGAGGGTTTTGTAATTGTGGATGATGGGCTCATAAACAACTGGAGGTCTTCGTTCTTCTCTCCTCGCAACCCTGTTAAAATCACCTCCTTCAGTGCCAATGGAGGCGTTTTATATTGCTTGGAGGTCACCAAGAACTACGACAAATCAAGTGCCGGTACCATTGATCAGGTATCCAAGATTGACCTTAATTACTTATTGACATCTACTATCAATAATAAATTCTCGCTTGCACGCAATTTATAATAAAATATATGCAGATAGCGCATGAAAACAAAGATTATATATAAAGAACCCGTTTCAAGCAGTAAAAGATAAAATAATAGCACAACAGCATGCAACATAGATATATCTATCTAGTGACATCTATTATTAGTCCCAGCTGCTTGCGTCGACGTTTTATTAAAAGTAGGTGGCGCCGGCCGGGGCTGGTGGGCGATTTTATTAGGCGGCGAGCTAGCTAGTGTTCCAGTCTAGCCAAATCCATATTGACTCTCTTCTTAACACGACATCTCCAACTGTCTGTGAGCAGCTATGTTCTGAGTGGGCCTCATCTGTCAAATAACTAAAGTAAAACAGATATATGCGTACTTAGAAAGAAAAAACAGATATATGCGTTCTTGAAGTTATTCCTAGAGTTATCTCTATCATGTGCACTTCTACCTACAGGATAATAGGATCTACTAATTTGCTTTTTAGGGTTTCAGCGTGATTGTTGTTGGGGGGATGTAACTATTTTGATCCTCTGTGTAAACAGTAGTACTGTTGAAGACAGAACCAGAATCGAGGGGAACTGAGACTTTAGATGCTATTATCTGCAGCTAGGAAAGAGAGAAAAGATGGAGAAAGAAATAGATCAGGGAGAAGAAGAAAAAGTTGAAGAAACATATGTTATATTTATGGCTTTATATTATCTTGGGCTACGTATATATTATATATATATATATCTAATGAAAACATATTAGGACCTGCTTCTGCTATTCCGAAGGGTTGTCATGCAATGTTTAAGCATAATTATAACCAAATGGCGTAAATTATGGAAGATTGTGAGGGAGCCAAACTTTATGGGCTAGTGGGCAACATGATTTTTCACTCAAACTGAACATTTGATTGGCTGCTTAGAGGGAATCTTCATTCAAGTAGTTCTTCTAGACGCACGCTAAAATCTTCTCATTAGTTTAATATTTAGTTCTGAGAAGTTAGGAACCTTCTACCAATATCTGTGTCATCCTTTGTATTATTGTGCCCATATAGACCAATTTAAGCCTATTTATTTATTTATTATTAGAGTTTAATCATCTTTAGTGGTGCCCCACTAGTACTGTTGGAGTATCCAATTAGGATTACTTCCAAAGTGAATGGTATAAGCTCCTATTGAATATATTTAAACATAAAAACATATGCAGAAGAAAACAAGGAAGATCTTCTGCAATCTATCATCCCATCTGATCCTAAGATTGAGAACAGCTTTTGTTTTTACTTTGAATTTAAAAATTAATTAATTCACGCCGCCCACTTGCCAAATTATTCCCTTCTAATTAATTAACCTATCATTCTAACTCGTATATTTAATTTGGAAAACCGATTGGAATCGAACCTATCCTGACAAAAGCAATTTCTTTTGCAGCCTTCTTAGTTCTTTTATGCTAATTTTTTTTATTATTTTCCCCCTCCCTCCCTCGAGTTTATATATATTAAGTTTTTCTTTTGCGTGCGTCTGTAGTTTGATTAAGTTTTTAATTAATATCGAGTTGGGCGACTAATTGGTGTGGTTCTTTTATGCAGGAAGTAGAGGTTCTGTTGGAGAAGTTAGATTTCATACCGACATCAGTCTTCACAACTGACCTCCCTTACGTGGATTTCTTGGACCGGGTCCACAAGAATGAGCTGAAGCTCCGGTCTAAGGGTTTGTGGGACGTCCCACACCCATGGCTCAACCTTTTCGTCCCAAAATCAAGCATTGCCGACTTCGACAGAGGTGTTTTCAAGGGTATTCTGGGCAAAAAGACAAGCGGGCCCATTCTCATCTACCCCATGAACAAGGACAAGTAAGTTCCGAGATGCATATCATCAATACATTATAGCTTATGTCCTTGTCCTTTTTTTTTTTTCTTCTAGTATGTCCTTTTCCTTAAAAGAACTGCATGCATGCAACACACCCAGACACTGATAAAAATAATATACCATGGCTTATACAAGGACGTGGCCATCCATTGGGTTCTCTAATAGAGGATTCCCACTTATAAATAACCTGATCCCTGCACGGAATCAAACACAAATATTCATATACCCAACAAAAAAAAAATTCTTTTTCTGTGCCCTGAAAAAATTATGCTACATAAAATAAGTAAATTCTTTCATGGACTGTTCGGCTGATTAATATGATTGTGGCGCTATTAGGCTAGTAAGACAAGCTAGATTAATGCCCTACCAATCTCTTGTCAGCAGTGTAAAATATCCAATTTGGTCTCTTAAGACAAGCTGGGAACCTCCAATAATGTGGATTTTGGAAGCATATAGAAATTAGTTGCCCGAAAAAGAAAGAGTCTGTGAATGTGAATCACGTACTAATGGTTTGGTAAAGAGGTTTGTTTGATCCCATACCCCCAATTAAATGGGGAAAATTTTGAAGCTAATAAGTGAGCCATTAGACAAATAAGAACGGAGAAGTGAAAAAGCGAAACCGGTTGGACCCGAAGGAAATATAATGTTCCTATGATTAGATTTTGACATGTGGCGGATTAAAAAGAGGACAAGGGGACCGCATGCACCCAGCCATCACAACTGGGTCTGGATGAATATTGTATGTCAGCCAGCAAGGATGACAAACACTTTACTCTTGATTGGAACCCAACAAAAAATTGACGGTAATGATCGTCCAAGTGGGCAGATTCTCGTGTCAGGAGATCTTCTCCCTGGGACCCATCGATGGGATGGTATCCGTGTCCTCTTTACAGAATTAGTTCCAGAAACATATGCCGTTTGTCCAGGTGACGACCCATCACCCCCCAACACCCACCAGGAGGGGGCAAGGTCCGGCGTGGGGTCCCAAATCGGTCCCCATTTGGTGCGCCCGGGCCAAAACCATGAAATCCCAACCAGCATTTTGCACGCATGACAGCCCCAGAAAACATGTTTTCTCTGCTAATTGTCGTGGGGTGGTGATTCTCTCTGCAGGTGGGACCGTAGGACATCGGCGGTGATACCGGACGAGGACGTGTTTTACCTGGTGGCTTTTCTGCGGTCGGCTTTGGATACTGGAGAGGAGACCCAGACTTTGGAGTACCTGACCGACCAGAACCGTCAGATCCTCCGCTTCTGCCACGCTGCAGGGATCAAGCTGAAACAATACCTGCCTCACCACACCTCGCAGGAGGACTGGGTGGACCACTTTGGAGATAAGTGGGCCCAGTTTTACCAGAGGAAGATGGAGTTTGACCCCCGGCGCATATTAGCCACCGGCCAGCGTATATTTAAGCCCTCCTTCCCCACTAAGATGGCTTCGGGATGATGATTTTAATGGATAATGATGATCTGCGAAAAATGTATACAGAATAGCATAGTAGTAGTACTAAGGTCTTAGGAATATTTTTGTAAATACTTTTATAATGGCCAAAAGGGGCGAAAATTGAAGAAGTGAGAAATTTTTGGTGATTTTAATGTAGGGAAAGGTAGGGTTTTTTTTTTTTTCACGGTGTGGTGCTGGCGAAGAATTGTTTTGTCTTTAGGGAAACGTATACCCGACGCAGGAGTTGAAGCATACAGAGGGCGGGGCCCGTGACAACGTGGAGCCCATGAGATGTGGAGGATCCGTCTGGTTTGCCCTCTGAAATTGTCTGCAGCATCTTGCCACGCAGCTGGTGTTCCAGTTCCATATGCAACGTCACCGTTTTATTTTTGCCCCTATAGCTTTCCGATTGTATTGTACGGGAAGGAGCTTGAATTAAGCTCTGTAGCTTGTGAAAATAATATACACTCCTTATATAAACTTTCCCTAGTTTTGCCCGTATATGGTCATGCCATTTTCGCACATCCACAGCAGAAATTCAAGCTCAGTTGAGAGGAAATTCGAAATTTTAAGGCAAGCGACAGAAAAATCATCCACCAGTCATGGACCGAGTTTCTCCTTTTGTTTCTTCTTCTCACGTCAATGGGCCAAGATGCACATGTTCAAGATGGAAGTACCTTCTTAAAGATGTCTCAGCTTTGCTGGAAATAAAGATCACGTGCCCGGGTCTCTGTCTAGGATGAAAATCACACCAAGGAACGGTAATTGAAGTGTCATGGCTCTGCAAAAGGATAAAAAAATGACCCCTGTTTATAAACCTGCAAAAATGCATTGTTTTATTTAAAACAAAAAACAAAATCTCTCGCATTGAGATACTAAACTTATTAAACACTAATTTTCAACTGGAGAAAATGGTCGTTAGGGGGCATATATGTGTACCTATGCTACTGCTCCATTCCACTACAAGCAAAAGATACTAGCAAGGGAGCAGCACAACTGTGATAGAAAGGCAAGCCGATCAAATAGATTTCCCTGCTCCAAGCAAACACAGATGCACGTGAGATTGACAATAGCAACATGTAGTAAGATGTGGACAGCAAAATGTCACTGCGGACGAGATAAACAATGCTCGAGAGGAGAACGTTATTCCCGCAGCAAGAATGTAGTGTCACTCACCGCGTTTGCCTTAACTTGAATCCTCTTCTGCTTCAAGTTGCTTCCCAAATTTCCTCAATGCAAGTGAATATACCACTTTCCTACTGACCGATGATCCGCTAGCCACCAACTTGACAGCCTAAATGCATCAAAAGTCAGCATACCCTCAAGGATCATCAAAGAAGAAAAGAGTGTCTCTATATAAAAGGAAGAAAAGTTAATTTTAGCAACGCTTAAGTTGAGGTAGCTTTCCACTACAGGCTGAAATCTTACTTCCAACATTTCAGGTTTGGAACATCATCAACATTGGTTGGGAAATCATTTCGTTTGATTTAGTGGAATTTTCCAGTACATTGTTTTATGCATGTTCCTGTGGTCAAAACTATGTACAGAAATCACCACTTACTCTGCACGTGCACGTGTTACAGTTTCTAGAGACCGTAGCTATTATCTTGCCCTGATTGGATTGCAGAAGAATCAAATTTTACTGTGTTCCCTATCAGAGATTCTTTGCGGTCAACTTTCAAGAAAAACTTTATATTCAGCCTCTTTAAGTACAGAGAAGTCTTGAAAAAACTCTTAGATCTGGCAAATGTGAGGAAGTCCTTACTGTAGAAAGACTGTGGCCACTGGAGATCAAATCTTGCAATTCGTTCTCAAGCTGACTCTCTGGAGGATTTTCAACTGCAGATTTTGCCTTCCCTTCAGTTATTAATGTAATTTCTCCTTTTGGTTCGCGGATAGAAAACACTTCTTTTGCTTTACCCAATGTACCCCGCCAAAACTGATGAGGCAACAATAGTATTATTAGTAAACCAATAATAACATGACTAGCCTCAAACACAAAACATTACATGGATTAATGTTGCATCTGAAATAAGAGTAACTACTATTCCCCAAAACATGTCAGCCTTGACCTCTTAATTTGCAATACCTCCATAGGATTGTAGTTAGACAACGGTCAAATGACAAAGTAATACTTACCCAAAAAAAATTACTTACCCAAAAAGAAATGACAAAGTACTGTTACATAGAGATGCATAGGAGTAAATTGCGTATTGTACCAAACTAATCCAGCACGATGATCCAGGATGCACAATATAAGACCTACTTATGAGATAATAATCGGGGACAGAAAGAAATGTTACACAAGAGCTAAAACTAACTTAACCTTAGTTGAATATGATTCCTAGATGTGGAATTGAGATCATCCTGTACATTAGGGTAAGCTCATGGATTAACATCTAACAGGAAATTCACCAAAAGAAATCTAATTAAATGCCAGAGTCCGAACACCTGAAGGTACAGGTCTTGGTAATACCCATGCCAGGAGAACACAAAATCGGTGACACCACAAAGTCTGCATCTACTACAGATGACAAAGCACTCTATGCCTTTCAAATCATCATTTCCTTTCCTTCCATCAGTTCATTAGATGAAAAATTTCTATTGTTTTTGGCGAGGGATGCCATTTGATCTACTTGCACATTATGTATATCGGTTGATCAACAAGTACATGGAAGATTCCTATTTTCATCTCAAAAGCATTATCAGCAAAATAGTGTCGAAATGGGTAAAGAGCCTCTTGCATTTATTATACTGACACATTGAAGATGGCACGTCCTTTCAGTGCTAAAGATAGCCTAATGATGAAGCAGAAGCGTCCAATAAGCTGACCAAGCATAAAATGCCCACCTAACGTGGGCCATTCAGTAATTAGAACTGAACCAAGATGTCATACTCTCTTATCTTTCCAGATAGCTTATAATCAAATTGAAGCTCCTAGTATTCATGAAAGGTTATGGGAGTGGCGCATGAATTTTGGTGAGTTTGGGTAGATAAAAATAGGATTCACGTGTAGTTAAGAATCAATATCATGATACTACAAATGTTCCTAATTTTAGTCTTTTGAGAGCTTTTCCCATCTACAGAAAATGTTAAGACCTACAATATTTCTTAGGTCTCTTGAACCTAGAAACATTTTAAGTTTCAACTTCAATACTGTCCTATCTCATGTTGCCTCTCTGTTGGATCTTCTCCCCGAGCCCTGTCATTGTTTCTGACTCTAGGAAGTTGCTATCCTCTGGCTGCATCATAGAATCTGATAAATAAAGTACTGAAACAGCTTCAACTTCCTTCTTTGGCATACCAAGGGAGTGGTTGTCATTTACGTAATTTTTAGGTACTTGATTTCATCATTTTAATGAACACAGTAACAAAACGTCTTGAAGAGTAATCCCATAAAAAGTGCTCTGACGGCATCAGAAACGTCCATGCTGCCCATATACCCGGGGCAAACAATTAAGACTCTGTCAATGATAATGGATAAAGATGTAACATTCCAAACTGGTAACTGTAAAAACACCATGGTGCATTTAAAACAACTATGAATTCATTCCTCACAAATTTAGCCAGAAAATATTACACCTCAATTAGGATGTTGGTCTCCAGACAGCATTAAAATCTCTGACACCAAATAAAGCAAAATTCACAAAGGAATAACAGGGACTGACATACGGTAGAACCTACCTCTTCATGCATTTTAGTAATCTCCCGGGCTATGACACATCGTCTGCAACAATTGTATGAACTGTCAAAGACAACTCTGAGAATTGCGTATATAATTATAAGACAAAGTATTCCTACTGAGAGTTGTTGCAGATAAATTTACTTATAATTCATCTTGCAATCCATTATTTCATGAAAACATTTCAATGGAGTAAAAGGTAATATAATGCAGTATCACATATACATCAAAGGCAGGGACGAATCTAGGATTAGATTATTTTTTTTGGAAGGGGGGAATGTAAAAACTACAAAAAAAATCATTAGATAAACAATTTTTTTGCCCAATGGATCAAAGGGGCTATTTTCTACCTTTTTGGGAGACCTGAGTATATCTTCTAATTGTATTGAGAAACCATTCACTAAGGAACCAAAACTTCACTGCACATGTAACTTCAATGTTTGGAAACTTAACTAAAATCAAGAGGCTGTAATATCAACAAAGTAAACCCATCCTCAGCCAGGCAACCAAGATTACTAATGCTGACCCAGTGATGAAAGGTGTTTTATTCCCAGCACTTCCTTTCAAACAAACATGAGTCATGAAATTTCCACCAAGGGCCACGGGGGTAGTGAAGAGGGGTTAAGAATAAAAGAAGAAAAGCAGCACCAACAGGCAAATAAGCAAGAAGAGCTTGAAACTCAATCAGAGAAAAAAAAGGAAAACTTACATATTTTCCGGCATGGCGAGATCCCAATCCCAAGTTGAGCAGATACAGAAAGCATGGGTTTACACAGATGAAGAATTTACCTGGAGTCACCAAAATGTAAGGAAGTTTCTTCAAGAAACTGGAGAAGCTTGTGGGGAGGGACATAGAATATTTGAGTCGTCATCTCATTTGCAGATACCATCAGCCTCTCTCTTCTTGATCCATTATGTTTAGGGAGAAATCCAACTGCAGCAGTAACGAAGATACAAGGTTTCAAAAATGATACTAATCTTTTGAATGCAGCATCCCCAAACAAGTATGTTAGCGAACAGTATCAATAGATTAATACCAAATGTAAACTCATCAGTGGCCAAACCGGAGGCAGAAAGAGCAGCTACCAAAGCAGATGGCCCAGGGATAGGGATAACAGGAATATTTTCGTCCACACATAACTTTGCCTGCACCAACATCAAAATACACATTCACATCAATTTCGAACATACCTCAGAAGTGAATTCTCAAGTGCCATCCTTCGGAAAGAAAAGAAGAGTATGTTTTGAGACCCGTATCAGCAAGCTATTCGATGTGTGGTAGCTCAATCCTATACCAAAGGCAGGAAAAATTCATGGACAAACTAAAATAAGTAAGATCCAGCTCACTCGTGTTTCTCACAGCGCCAGAATTCTTACCAAGCCAGCCTGCTTTGTGGCGACCGAGAAATGAACAAAAAGTAACACTCTCATTTCTGCAATTCATTTTTATGAACCTAATGAAACACAACAATTAACCTTCATGTTGAGATCAAACAAGTGTACTCAAACCTTTTTTTTTTTTTTGATGACGAGGAAATTCTCCAAAGCCGGACCCTTTTGGCCCAACCCTGAAGTACAAACCCCGGCCCACTGGACCGACCCCACAACCCAGGGAGCAGATAAGTCAAGGGCGATAATGGAGATGTTGGGGCTCGAACTTGGGACATGTTAGAACCCAAGCCGAAGCCTTACCACCACACCAAACCCTTGGGGGTACAAGTGTACTCAAACCTAAACACATATCCATCTCCATAAAGCATCTTCAGAATAGGGCTGAAGAACTTCCACAGGATTTTGCTACATTTTAATTTGAATCAATTCAAACCAAATAATGGACTACATTTCACCAGGAGGTGCCCACGGAAAAAGAAAAGGGGGGGGGATTGGTTTTACTAAATGAGGTTGCATTAGGAACTGATCATTTTTTATTTTTACTTTTATAAGTACGAACTGATCATTCAAAGTAGAGCAAATGCAAAATAATAATAATAATAAGCACTAAAATGAAAGAGTGGACAACAAACTCACCAATTCCGTACCAGGATCACTGATGCCCGGTGTGCCCGCATCGCTTATTAACGCCACGATTTCTCCCTGCTTCAGCCTCTTCAACACAGTCTGTTCCCTATGAGATTCATTGAATTTGTGATAACTCAGCTGCAACAAAATTCCAAAGAGTACAATAAGATTAGCACTACAAAGATATGTACAGATTAAAGCTTGTAAGAGACTGACCATTGGAGTCTTAATATTGTAATGGTGAAGCAACTTCCCCGAGTGCCTCGTATCTTCCGTAAGTATCACAGCAGCTGAGCTTAACACCCGTAGAGCTCTGCATTGGCGAAGCAGACAAATGAACTTTTGCCAAGTAGCTCAACGTTCTACTCTGTTCTTTTCTTTTTGTGAATTTAAGCAAGTACCGTAAGGTGATATCTTCCAGATTTCCGATTGGTGTTCCTACTAGATATAAGCCAGGCTTAAGGAGGCCCTATAAAAAGAAGCATACGATGAAAATTGTTTGAAAGGGGATTTGAAGCAACGAGAAGCAAAGCACGCCAAAACAACGAGGAAATGGAAAAGGAACAAAAAAGGGAAGATGGACTTACTCGTTTTGATGACTCTTCAGGGAAAGATGAAGAATCGTTGGATTGCGAGGGAGATTGGGAACTGGAACAGAAGGGTACGATGCCGATTTTGTTCTCGACGAGGAAGAGTGGCCGGAAAGATGTTGACGCCGTTTGAATACGGAGATTAGGTCCTGGTCGAGCCCGCAACGAACATAGAGCTGTCGTGAAACTAACTGCCATTGAAGGAAGCCGTCGTGTTAGCATTGGCTTCCTCCCGTTTGTGGAGCAGGCGAGAGAAAGTTGAGAAACGCCGAAGGAGCTCGACGGCAAACTGGGGTGGAAAAATTACTTCCGAAACGAGGGCCGGTGCGCCGTTTCCTCAACGTGAAAATCGTACAACCTCGAGTGGTGCCCCGTGAAACCACTGCTCATGTTACCGGTTTTATCTTTTAAATTGTATAAATAGACATAACAGATTATCTATACTATTTAATACTATTAATATAAAACTTCGATCAATCTGAATTGGATTTGATTGATAAAATATTGGCATTCAAAATTTTAGACTGATTAAAAAAATTATAAATTAATTTTTATTATAATATTTATTCAAATCTCCTATTTCTTTCATTTATTCACATAAATAAATCTTCATTTTTTTCTTATAATGAATCAATGAAATCCAAAAGAGTAGGCTCATAGTGTACATCGAAATTATCGGTTGTTCGATATCAAGTTGAAAGAAAAATTGCACTATTTGATGATTTTTCAATTATGAGCACGTTAGTTTTGAGAAAATTTGTTAAATTATAAGAATAGTGTGAATATTTAGGTGATGTTTGAGTTTTACTGACATGCGTGTAAAATTTGTAAAGATGTGTGTAAAAAAGATAATATTGAGTAATATTGGTATGTGTGTAGGAGTAATGTTAGGATTACAAATTTTAAAAGTTAGATTCAAATTTTAAAATTTTTAGCCAAACGAACTATAATGTTTCAAGCGTTGCCTATATTTTCTTCGCGCGGGATTGTCTCAGAATCTCCCCTCTTTGCACTTTCCGAGTATCCATCAATGTTAATTTCATTAGGGACGAAATAACAGCTCCGTGGTTACTAGAATGCGAGTAGTCTGATGTCTCTCACACTTTCAAACTCTTCTGTCCATCCATTCAGGTTAAAAAAACTCTTATGAATCCCTCGAGAGGGGAAGAGAAAATTTCTGTACCGTACAATTTTTTTTGAGCAACTCTTTTCTCCTGTCCCGAATAAACACTAGTTTTAGGGCGGGTCCATGTGCCCAACTGACCAGTAGTCCACAGGTTCTTCTGTACGAATTGTTCGCATATGACATTTCTCAGAAAGCAAAGACAGTAGATATGACATGAACGTGAGCACACGGTTACCAACGGATAACCCACTGAAACCCATTGGCCATCGCCCTGTATTACTTTCTATGGATTACATCATACACAACTGTGAAAAATGTTAGGGGATTGGAAGAGCTTTCAGGGTACAAGATTCATGCCAGTCCCCCTTCCCACAATCCCCGACGGATTACCGAAACCCTTTTTCAATATATAGGTATTAGATACTCATGTAACACCATTACACTTTATCGTCATGGAACCACCATCTTGTCTCCTTGGGAGATCTACCATTCCTACAGTTTTTCACATAGCGATCATCGTCTGCTGGGCGTTGCTGCACATTGACAAATATGTATGAGTATGGAGGAAGAGCTAATTGGGCAAACCAACTCTTGAAACTTCAACAATCCAACAGAACCTTAACAGCTGAACTTGATAACATGGATAGAATGCTGATACAGATAGAACTGACAGTCATGGCTGGAGACCATGAATCATACAGGATATCTGCAAAAACAGCACATAATTCTGATGTCAGTTTGTAGTACAACTGACCACATATACTTGTTTGAAGAAAAAAGAACGAAAACAAAAACATATAACACAGCTTTTATAACCTTTCCTATAATTGAACAATGATTAAAGCTTCTGGGAGGTTTCTTTTCACATCAATTAGTTTAACCACCTCAAAGTTAGCTATAAATTCTTGAGCAGTAAATTTGGTGGAGTTATTAACAGAATTTACTAAACATAGTGTTGGCATTTTTGCAGCTTCACACTATACTACTTGGCGCTACGACTAATATTACATTTTGTGGGCAAACAGAACATATTCCAGAGTGAAAGCAAACTGTTCAACCCATTTAGCCTCCCAATCCAGAGGAAAGCCAGAACAACACCGATAAAAACAAAAAACACATGCATACAAGCATAATTCATAAGTTATGTTCTCTTTGTTGACCACATTGAAGGTGAAGTCTACCCAGAAGTCCAACCAAATTTCAGAAATCAGACCATATGCAGGCAAATTCGGCTGATTAAACATAAGGAAAAAGTGCGGTTGTACTTCACAATACTTTGGAAAAAGTGCTGTTGAAGGTCAAACTCCAAAACCCAGACACAATTCTAAGTTTGATATGTAAGATCCAGAGACTCCAGTCCTGACAGAGATGACCTTGAGGATTTTCCACTACTGTCTACAGCCAACTCCTCACGGTTTTACGTACACACATTTTCCACATTTCTCCTCAGGCCTCCAGACAGTGTGGGTCCAAAACGTCTGCCTCAAAACTAAACAAACAGAAAGAAAGTATTTATTTTAATATGAAATTCAAACACATTTGCAGCTTTCCTAAATGTTCATTTTATTTATTTTTCAAGCCACACTTTGTGGAATGTAACTAACATTTTGGGTCAGGGAGGAAGGAAGAGAGAGAGAGAGAGAGAGAGAGAGAGAGAGAGAGAGAGAGAGAGAGAGAGAGAGAGAGAGAGAGAGATACTGGAGCGACTTAGGCTGTAGGCCAGTAACATAAGCGTCCATGACTTCCTTCAAAACCATTCTAGGATAAACATATTAACCAGGCAATTTCTTGGAGATCTTGTTTAGTTTAGACTACTAAGGCTAGAACAATTTGTAGATATTCCTACAAAGATGGTATACCTACTTACTATGTGCAATACCTAAATCTCCCCACTACTTAATTGTTACTTAGGTTTGATCTTCAAATCAGTAGTCACAGCTGGAGCAGCATTAGAGCCCCAAGGAAAACAATAGGACAATGAAGGTGTGGATGCCCCAGATCTTGCCTTCATGACTATGGGGTTGGTGAAGAAATAAAATCATACAGCAAAAAACAGTGAAGTACAAAACAACACAGCTAAAAACAGTCATGCAGACAAGTACTTGTATCCGGTAAATTTGTAATATTGGCAGCGTGTTTGTGTCCGTTCATTAAATTCAGAGCGTCTTCTAAGCTGGCATGACCAAAGAAGGAACCAAGCGGAAATTATGGCGAAAGCGAACACACTTCGATATACTCAAAACAAGAAGCAGTTGACTCACTTCGACATACTCAAAACAAGAAGCAGCCAAAGATTTCATGACGCGACAGACAAGGTCCCCTTGAGCATAGCTGCTTCAGCTTCCCAGTTCCCCCTACATTGTACTCCTATCGTAACAGCATATATTGCAAGCACCACTTGCATATTATAAAGCAAGTCCGCCTTACACAATGTATGTCTTTCTACCACAAGCATAAATCCACGCCACAGAGACAGATTTTGCCTCCCTCATTTTCCAAATTATGATAATGGATGTCCAATTATAATCAATTTCAATTAAGAAAGATATTTGCTAGAATAAAGACAGAGGTAAACATTGTACATAACAATCACAAAACACCTCAACAAATGATTGCGGCGTAAATAGATGTATAAGCGTAGTCTTGAACCTTAAACTTAAGTTGAAGAAAGTACACAAACAAGAAATAATAATAAAAACAGGCTAAGAAGATTATTGATCCCATTTAGTAAGTCAAAAGTAAATAAGGATTACGATGGTACCTAAACAGATATGGCCATTGCTATAAATGTGTTGGTGCAGAGGAGCTGGGGGGAGAAAAATCACCTGGCAAACCAATACCAAGGGAAATGGGAACAATTCAAAGAGTTTCAATATACCTTCGAACAAAATGTGGCAAAATAGTTAATAATTAACTTCTAACAAACAAAGACCCACTCCACTGAGCTTAATGCAGTTACAAGAAAGAAAACAAAAGAACGGGAGAGGAAGAGAAGTGAAAATTGGGTTGGATTATTGACCTGTGGTGCCTCCATAGGGTAATGGTCGGGAAAATCAACTTGAAGCTGGTAGGTTTCATTCGCGTACAGAGTCCCTGGAGCCCCGTTGACTTCGATCACCCATCTTCAATAGAACAAATCCGTAGACTAAATTTCATATTGACACAAGAAAAACACAAAACTGGAAAAAAAAATCGGAGCAAGGATTGAGCATAAAACCGTAGAAGATTGTCAGTAACTTTGTGTTTAAATCCCGCAAGGGGATTAACCTGCCACTCCATGAGCTCTTTCTGGAGCCGATTACAGGCGATCTTGCTCAGAGCCTAAGCGCGTGTGATGCATAATTTCACAAGTAAATGATAAATTACAAGAGATTACCGACAGTCTTAGGGCATACATAAACACCATCACGTAACCTTTGTACATAACTATACATACATATATATGAACAGTACGACAAAAAAAGAGAGAGAGAGAGAGACCTTGCGTGAAGGGGCAGAGGAGCTGGTCATGGCTTCCAAAACACGGAGAGAGGAGAGAGAGAGAGAGTGTGTGTGTCAGTAAGAGAGTGAACGCGAGAATGCGGGCGTAAATGGGAAGCACATCACATCATCTATTACCATAACCCAATATTTTTATCTACAGGGAAGAAGGGACTTGTACGTTTTGTGATCGAATTGCATCGTAAAATTTGAAGAAAATATACGTAATAGATAGATTTTACAGTATGATTCGTGTTATTATAAATTTTATATAGAAAATATTAAATAGTGTAAAGTTCATTTATATAGTGCGATTTGAAGAGAGATGGATATAATAAATAAACTCTAGATCATTGAATGTTGTCAATGTAAAGTTTCAAGCAACATGAATTCTATATTTATAGATAAAGTTTCAGACAACATGGACCTTACAATAGGGTCCACATATTGTGTCTATCTCTCTTTAAATTCTATCATACAAATCGAACAAAGAATTGTAGAAGATTTCAATTCGAGTCCACGATGAAATCTACCTACTATATTTATCTCTCTCCAAATTGCACCATATATTTCAAGTATAAAATTTGCAATAATTATAATATGGATTAGGATCTTTACCATGATTCTAATCTGGATTAAGATTTTTTGTAATTTCTTACCCAAATTTTACTGTGCAAAAGTTTGTTTAAAAAAATTACACTTCCTAAAATTTTAACACAATAAAAAATTACAATATAATCATTTTCTCCCCATCACATCATCATTTTTCACTATAATAAATATTAAAAATCATCTCTCTCTTCACTTTTCATCAAATCCAATATCTTAAAATTTTAACCTCCCAAAATTTTAACACGCAAACACAACCTCAAGGTTGGTAGAAACTTTACGTGAACATCATTAAATGGCGTGTGATCCACCTATGTATATATATCTCTCCAATTAGGATAATAAATTGCATAAAATTTTAATCCAAATCAGAATCTTTGGCACATGGTTCAATTTGAAAAAAAAGATAAATACAACAATCTCATACGGCTTATGCTTCCCGAAATTTTATATTGACAATATTTAATAGTGTAAGGTCATCTATTGTGTTTTTCTCTCCTCAAATTATACTATACAATTCGTATAGAAAATTACATAGGATGCTAATTTTGTAGAGCCTCCAAAATTTTATATTGTCAACATTTAATGGTGTGAGACCTATTTATTGTGTTCATCTCTCCTTAAATTTTATTGTTAAATTAGTATAAAAAAATTTAAAATTATAATCCTGCATAGCCCAGAAGTCGTTCACGACCCAAAGTAGTTCACAAGCTTCAAGTTACTAAAATATAGATTTGCACCTGTGATTCCGTGCAAGTGTGATTTGCGCTTGGAAGTTTAAGCCATGAGTAAGGAAATATCCCCCCTCACTCGCACTAGGATCCGCGTTTGGCTACAGTTATATCTCGTCATAACCTGGATTAAAAAAAAGTTGCACCTGATTAAAGATCAGCACGTCGTATCTGGGGAAGAATTAGCGTTTTCAGGAAATTCTAATGCTATAAACAAACCCGCAGCCGATTTCATGCAGCCCGAATGAAACGGTACTTCTTCGGCAGAAGTATAATTTATTATTTATTTATTATAAATAATAGTCAAATGTACTGCAAGAATAGTACCAGTCTAGGGCTGTCCAAAAAATCGGCCGGACCGGCCAACCTGAACCGGTTTTACACGAAATCGGTGGATTTTTTTACAATCGGGTGGACCGGACCGGTAAACCGGTGAATTCTGGTCCGGTTTCGGGTTACCCTCATGAAAATCCGGGACCGGACCTGAGTATACCTCTTCAAATCGGCCCAAACCGGAAATTGGCCAAAAATAGCACGGCCCAACCCCAAAACTGGTCCAACCCAAAACCGGCCCAAAACGGCCCAGATCGAATCGGAGAAACCGGTGACCGGACCGGACCGAACCAGTCATATATCCGGTCCGGTCTATATACTGTACGAAATGGCCGGTTTGGCCGGCCAAACCGGACCAAACCGGCCCGAATCGGAGGTTGGACAGCCCTAAGTACCACGATGGTTTGAGAGTACGCACCTAAAAGCGTGTGGCGTTGGAAATACGTGGATTTTATCTTCTAATTCTAATTGCATTATTGTAAGCTTATGAATATAATTATTATTCTTATTAGTAGTAGTTATAACTTAGTTTGAATATATCATCACCGTCATTAATAATAGTTATAACTCAATTCAAACATTATGAATAAGTGAGATTTTTTATTATCACTGTTAGAAAGAGTATACTAGCTATCTTCACCCTTTTTTTTGCTTAGAAAAAAAAGTCAAACATGACTTGTGTGGACTTATTGGTTGTACAAAAATGTACCTTTTTTGATTGGTTACTTAAACATACAATCAACCTCTATTATAATTATTGAAAATGTTTATCCTATGAGATAGATAGAAAGGAAAGTATACACTAACTTAATCCTATGTTTCTTTAATTAAACTCTCAATTAATTTCCTCACATAATGTGGTCAGAAACAATAATGATCTAAACATATCAGAGCTACATCATACCATAGGAAATATGTGCTTGTTCTACATTATATACCTAGAAAATGAGACACCTGTTTATATCATTATATGTTTATTATTATAACATATTATAACCATTTAAATTATAAAAGGGTAATATATACGTGTTAGGCTCAAGAATCTTCTTTTCCAAGTAAGAACTAATAAGAAAAAGGGAAATATATAGCGTATAAATCCGTGAAGTTAGCCACACGTCTACCCGTGATTTTGTCACTTTCACCAACTGCGTCTGTACAGCTAACGTACACCCACATACAAAAAGCTGTCGTTCATTGAATCTATAAAAATCCTGTTTTAAGAGTTCAACCGATCGACGCTTAAAAAACAGAACATTTTTAAGGATGCTTTTGATTTGTATTTCTAAAGCCAGTTTTTTAGTTTAGAGTATATAATATTATAATGAAAAATTGGTATTTTAATCATTTAATTTTTTTATTATTTTTTCATTTCAATCCCTCCCTTTTAAACTTCAAAATTTTTTGATATTCAATATTCTCATTTTTACAAACAGAAACATTATGCAATCCTCATTCTTCCGTGAGCCCCAAAGAGGTGGTCTCTGATCGATTTCTATATGAACCAACAGGTTTTACAAATACGATGTTAAACTCAAAGTACCTCAGGGGAGCACAACAATTGCTTGATGAAGTGGTTAATGTCCGGAAGGCTTTGAAGCAGCGTGGATTGAACAAACGTCAAAATATCCAGGGGAGTGGATTAGATGGCTCTGAAGAGGCAGATGGGAGATCAAATTCTCAATGTGTGCATATGTCTTCAGACCCTGCCAAGTCAACTAGTAACTACTCTTGTGAGCTTTCACCTGCAGAACAACAAGATTTGCAGGATAAGAAAACAAAACTTTTGTCTATGTTGGAGGAGGTACACCCCTTCATATTTTTGCTAGTTAGATTTTGTTTTTCCTTTCATTCAAGTTGCATGTATGGTTTTCGATTGCTTGTCTGTTAATCACTGGCCAAGATCTTTCGACCATGACGGGTTCTTCCCTCATCCCTATATACTGGCATAATTATCTCCTTGCAATTCCACCATATGTGGAATGCAACCACTGGCAGCCATGATGCCCTTAAGTAGAATAGAGTTGGGTTGGGCGGGAGAATGCTCTTATGAGATGCATTGCTGAAGTGGAAAAAGGAGAATTCGTAGAAAAAGGCTTTGAAGTGGAGGCATGGTGCTTCAAGCTATTGCTGGTGGAGACTTATGCTTGGGATTGGACAAGGATTATGAACTGTTTAATTCGCATTGCTTGTTAGTAGGAATGGCTGCTCTTTTGTTCCATGGTTTTGCCTATTTTTGTGTTAATGTACATGTTCCCCCTGAATATATGGACTCTCTCTCTCTCCCCCTCTTCACCCAAAGGTATTATTTATTGGTTTATTCATTCATTTACTCTATTACCTATTTTGAAAGATCACCAATAGTTTTGCTCCGGTTTGTAGGTTGATAGAAGATACAAAAACTATTTCGATCAGATGCAAATTTTTTTGTCATCTTTTGACATGCTAGCTGGTTGCGGGGCAGCTGAACTATACACTGCACTTGCACTTCGGACAATTTCCCGCCACATCCGCTGTTTACGTGATGCAATCATTGGCCAGATTCAAGTTACCCAGAGAAGCCTTGGGGAGCAAGATATTTCGCCCTATGGTCAAGGAGCACGGATACCTCGTCTCCGCTATGTTGACCAGCAGCTCAGGCAAAAAAGGGCTCTTCAGCAGTTTGGTGTGATGCGACATGCCTGGAGGCCTCAAAGGGGGCTTCCTGAGAGCTCTGTTTCAATTCTCCGTGCTTGGCTGTTTGAGCAGTTCCTTCATCCGTATGTCCCTCTACCATTACTTCCCCCAATTATTAAAATATACTTGCCAATTTACTGGAAACTTTCTGACTTACTAGTTCTTTCCTTATTTCACCAGTTACCCAAAGGACTCGGAGAAAATCATGCTAGCTAGGCAAACAGGCTTGACAAGAAACCAGGTAAGATGATTATCTAGCTGTCAATAATGGAGTATGGTCACATGTTTTAGAAATGACTAATTAATACGCATTAGTGGTACTGGGATCCAAAACATTTGGATGTTGAACCTCACCTGTCGTTCCTGTTAGGACCTGAAGCATGGAACTCCTCTACCCCCTCAAGTCTCCTCATCAAGGAACACCTTAGTTTTTCTCTCCAAAATTCATGGAAACACCTAGAGTACCCTTTCTAGTGCTCATTAGCATCATCTCATTAAGTTTGCACACTGATCAGGTTGCAAAATGGTTTATAAATGCACGGGTCCGTCTTTGGAAGCCCATGGTTGAGGAGATGTACAAAGAAGAGTTCGGAGAATCAGAGATGAACTCACAATCTTAACCAGAAAATGCAACAAAAGCACCAAGAGATAATTCCGGCATATTCGAGGAGAGGAGGGATGAGTTGCAAGACAATATGATATCTACCACTACTGATAGGTTCCACCTTGTACAAGCCCATAAGCCAAAGTTCGTTGATGTAGAAATAAACAGGCAAACAACAAGTATAGGGTTTGATAGTAGTGCTCACCGAGATAACATTTCATCATGTGAAATAACAAAATTACAGGGTGACCAAGGGCCTGGTGCAGAAGGCTGTAGTCTTTATTCAGACGAGAATATTATCCCAATCCACCATGGTCGTGGTGGGAATCTTGTGGCTGCTGCTGCAACTTATGATATGTCAGAGTTGGGTGGTTTTATGGATGGTAGCCAAGTTTCACTTGCACTGGAGTTGCGACACTGTGAACGTGATGGATTTCAAATGTCTGGTGGCACAGGTATAAGAGGTAACAATGCAACAACTTCTTCTGCAGAGCCTGATGCGGTAGATTTTCAGTGCCTTGATCTTGGACAGCAACATCACCGGTTCGACAGCTCCCAAATGCTACGTGATTTTGTGGTCTGAAACAATGCTTACATCTCTTGTGCAGAAATATAATGTCCCTTCTTTGGCTCGTTCACCCTACATGCTTATTGGCCGGAGATTCGAAACCAGTGAAAAATACGAGTAGATATTGATATGATACTGTAGCATAACAGGAAGATCGTTTGGAACTGTATGAATATTTGTAAAGATAAGATGCATAGATACTTTTGTGCATTTTGTTGAATAAGGAATCTTTTTTTCTTTTTTGGGTAAGTGAATAAGGAATCTTGTAAAAATTATTTCCGTGTGTGACTTTGATGTACCATTTCTTAGGAAATAAATGTTATCTAATAACTGACTGCTTTAATTTCCATTCATTGGTATTAGTCTTCTAATCAGTGCTCCAAATTAGGACAGTTCTTGAAGGTCAAACAGGTGACGCGGAGAACCACACACTAAGGATCCGTTTATTTGTTTTTTTTATCAAAACAACTATTTTATTAAAAATCAAGGAGGATCAAAGACCTCAAGAACACGCTATAAAAGGTAGATAAGAATTTCGAAAGAGGCGACGTGCAAACGAGCAAGGGGACCGAAAGACCATACATAGACCCACAAGGGGCAGAAAACTCATAATGGGCGTAAGTTGGAATGACCAACATAAAAAAAGGAAAGCCGACAACAAAAGGGGAGCGACAATACCAGCTGGAGGAGGAGAGGAAGTGACCAGAAGGGAAAAAACCCGAACAGGGGAGATGCACGCTCGTTAGAAGAAGCTCGTGGGCCCCCACGCACCGGCTGACCGCTCAACTGCCACAGATAGAACCTCCAGAATGTGTGGAATCCAACCCCGTAGCACGTGCATGCCAAAAACCACCAAAGAACTACAGATTTGGAAGGAAAGGGTGCGGGCGCGTGAGATCCACGCGAGCGTGTAGGGCCGTGTGAAGTTTCACCCACCGTCATCTTAGCTCCGGGCTGGGACAGTTGAAAGCGTTTGAGGGTGTTGAAACAATCCATACCGGTCGTGTCTACCAGTGACCTCCTAAAGAGTCGGGATCTGAGCTCGAACTTTGCCTTAAAAACCCCCAAAAAGGAATCGAGAGAGGGGATTTATTGAGAGACTTGACCACTTGAGAGTAGAATGAAAATGAAGAGGGAGGCGAGGGAGGGCTCCGACCCTCGCACCGCCAGAAAAGGGGGCTTGTAAGGAGGAGAATTCTAGAGAGAAGGGAGAGCTTCTCTGCAAAACTTTCTTTATTACATTGGAGATGAAGTTCTACCTAATGGCTCGAGGTAATGTAAGGATCCATTTGTTTGATTGTAAAACTATTATTTTACGTAAAAAAATTTTCATTGAAATGTTTTTAGGAAATTTGTTTCCTTTTTAGTATTTGGTTATTCTTTTAAAATATATATTTTTAAAATATTTTTGATGTTTTACATGCTTAATGATTTATTTATTTACATAAAAAGGCTCAATTATAGTACATGTCTCTGTAGTTTACACTTTTGAAATCTTAGTCCATCAGGTATCAATTTCAACTATCGGGTTCCTGAGGTAAGTTTTTTAGATAAATTGATTTCTTGTCCTATTATCGTTAGCCAACAGACAGAATGATATTTACATGAATTTTAGATGTCATCTCAAGGCCAATTGTAGGCTGCTCCGAGGCATGAAATTGTTCTCAAAATTTTAATATTTTAAACTTTTGCGTTAAAATTTATCTCTGCAATTCAATTGTTGTTAGCCAACTAAAGGAGAATGCCCACGTAGCATGAAAAGAGAAGAATATAAAACAGTTATTTTAATGATCAAATTAAACAGAAGGCAATAATTGATTGTTTTTTAAACATATGTGGTAGAATAAAATTTTTGGAACATGAGAGAGTCTTATTGATTTTTGTCCATAGATATGAGACGTACTATAATGTTTACTAACAAAAATTTGGTTTATGGGAAACTTAGGTTAGTTTGTTTTTTGGAAAATAATAAAATTTTTATAGTTGACTTGAAAACTTTTTATTTTAATTTCATTTTTAGGTACTTGTTAAATAACTGAAAATAAGTCAAACAAATTATTAAGGTACCCTAAGATATGTTTGGTTTTTGGATTTGAATATCCCTGTGGAAGCAACCTGATTGAAGGGTCAGATCCAAATGGCTAGCTTTTCATGTTGAATCAAAAGTACATTCATAAGTAGCCACCTCTAGAACACATTCAAGTTTTTGTTTGAAATTTATGGCTAATCAAACTCGGGTCATTCTTCCACCATTTGTGTTGGCTGGTGATACCTGGTCATGCCAAAATTACGACTTAATAAAATCTTCTGAATGTGTACGGTTCTATATTCTTATATGGTATATCTTATCCACCAAAGGGCACATCTCTGGATGCCCATGTGGGGCTAGTTACGTATTATTTATGCACACAACAATTTCCTAACTCGACAGTTTCACTGTCCCCGTTTGCGTGACGATCCAACCCTATGGTTTTCCAATGGCCCGCAATCCTCAGCGTCCTCTGATTGGGTCTGTTACATGTCGTATTATTTCACTCTGCCCATGTGCCCTTAGTTTCAGAAATGCTTCCATGAACATATATAGTGAGTATTCACTTGGGTAGACTTTCCCTGATACTCATCGAAAATGGTCCCCCTGCTATGGAGCTACCTCTGTGCCCTGTGGGGATCTATATTCTCTGGAGCTACATAATTGATGGAATCAAATGGCGGTTAAACTGATGCAAACTTGGACCAATAAAGCTTTTGATAGCTAACTGGACGAGCATTGAAAAGGCAAGGTTGATGAATATCAGTCGAGTTCCTTTACTTGGACCAAGAAGAGCTTGGACAACAATGAAGGCCGGAGCAACTATGAGGCCAAAGTTTACGCTGGAGGGTCTACCCGCTTTAGTTTTCATCTCAGTCTTTGGTTGCAACCTGTGTGGTAATTTGTCAGGCCGACAGTCTTTGGTAATATAATGCAGGAGCAAGAATTACATAGAATAAGTTTATAGTGTAATTATTGCTAGAAAACTGACAAGCGTTGGATTTCTTTTTAGTAAGCTTGTAATGGTTATCCTTCCAAGCTGATTTTTTATTTTTGGAAGGGGAAGTGATTGATTATTCCAAGGCAATATTCACGGGCACAGGCTGGCAGGAGTTTTTCCGGTTGCTATATACTGGTACTGTTCAGATTAAGCAGACGCTTTAAGCTCTGTTTGCGCCTCTCGGTCCCCTAAGAATGATCAAAGTTATGGAACCAGAGAGTGACAACTGGAGGAGGCCAAAGGAACAAAGATAGCAATGATTACTAAAGCATCCGAAGGTACCAGCCCAACATAAAGCCAGAATCAGTCTCATCAGCACACCATTCCAAAACCAACAGACACCCATCTCTCTTTTTCCTTCTCCCCTTTCTCTGTATATCTAAATGTACGTATGAATATATAGATAGATATGCGTATATGAAAGCAAGAGAGTTTGTTTATTTTTTGAAAGATTGTGACATTCAGTGTCCTTTCAACATCTCTACAGACTCTACGCATGACTCCAAGACCTAACATGAAAAAGTTTGATATTCCCATATGGTTTACAGGCTCATGAGCTGACAATCTTAGAACTGGGAGTGTGCAAAAGATAGCCCACTTTTTATCCTCCTTCGACAGAGTGACAGAGAAATTTAACATATTGAGGGGGCTCCCCTGTGACGAAGAAGGGGGAGAGAGAGTTTTGCACTGTTTTGCACTAAATTTACTTTCGAGTCTCCCAAAGAAATGCAACTGTTGGCACTAAAGCTGAAGGCTCGATACTTTTTCTTCTTGTTTTATAGTCAGCGAAGTCGGGGGACCATCTTTTTCTGTCATTTTCTGCCATATTTACCTAGCCAATTAGCTTTTTTCCCCTTGAAGAACTACCAGAAGTCTATTTCTCAAGGATCCTGCAGCGCAGATTTAGACCTGTCGCGAGCTAGCGGGAACGGGAGAGAGAGATAATCCTTTTTCTTACGAAGAGGAGTTTGCGCTTTGCACTCGTCTTCTGGTGGGTTTCTGCTTCTTTTGGCTTATGGCGTTACCCCATTAAGAATAAATCATACTTTATGCAGTCTTTATTGATAGGTGATAAAAGTTGTACTCGCTGTATTATTGTTTCCCAACTCATGCTTTTAAAAGATCCCCTATATTGATCATGTGTTCCCTGAGAAAAGTGATGTTATACTGTGTGGTCTATTAAACTATCATTTGACTCAAACTGTTAATCCAATCGTGGTATCTAATAATTCGAAGAACGTTAATATGTTGGTCCTTTAACTAGGTAACCCAGTCAGGCTTTGGTGTTAGTACGTAGGAGGCATGGACTTGTTAAGAGATTGGCTTTTTCTAGTTTTCAGCTAGTTTGGTCCTGTACTAGGTACCTCCTCTGTATCGTGTTTCTCTCTCCACTAGTCTTTAATGGGGGGAGTCATGTTAGCTGCTCTTTCTGTTTATTATCCATCATGACATTTGCTCCCAAAAGCGTCCTTTCAAAGTTAAAAAAACACTTCAGCGTCGTTTTAGTTCCTACCAAAAAAAAAAGTCAGATCTCTTCCTGGTTCTTAATTTCAGACGCTCTGAGTGCAACTTAGTACAGATTTTCACTTCAGTCCGGCAACTCATACTTTTAGTTGGTCTATCTTTAATGATCCAACTTAATCCCCCTGTACTAGCACTTCAGTGCAGCACATGACACCCACGAGTTTTTCAGATTGTTTACACAACACTAATTATTGCTCTCACAGCCATTAACGTGGAGTCGTAATTCATCCTTGCTTTGGCACCTTACGTTCAATCCTTTGGGTTCATTCCTCTGTTCCCAATTTATG
The DNA here is from genome assembly GCA_963930655.1 of Myrica gale. Taxonomy (NCBI): domain Eukaryota; kingdom Viridiplantae; phylum Streptophyta; class Magnoliopsida; order Fagales; family Myricaceae; genus Myrica; species Myrica gale. The sequence continues at coordinate 7,043,780 of OZ005609.1, read as the reverse complement.
AGAACTTTGGATTTCTAGTCTTTTAAGAAGAGCGCAAACAGCAGCACTTCCAATGACTTCAACGGAGCAAAAGCGGGCTAAAGGAGTTGCCGGCTAGTGCTCTATAGTAGTTTACTTCCCCGTTACCCAACTCCCGGGAGTTTGAATTCTCCTATCTACTGCTGTACCGAAGACTAATATCAGTACCAGACTACCAGTGGCAATTCAACGACGAGAAAAGGGTAACGCTTCTCTATCTTTATAAAGTTCGACAGAGCTAAGTTGCTACAGTCCACAGCAAATCTTTAGTATGACTTCACCAAACTCGTCTCCAAATCCAGCTCTGAGCAGCGTACGCGCATTTGCTATCTCAGGCTCCATTACTGATCAAAACAATTTTGGAAATCAACATTTTGATGCTTATGGGTCTACATTAAGAGGCCGTGACACGCTCCCTCAGTCTCTCGGAGTATTTCCCGGCGTTCAATGTCTTGGGGAAAGAGTGTCTAGACCGATTGACCTTTTCCAAGCTCCTTTAGTAGCACCGGAATCTGAGATCAGCCATACTAGACATTTCATGGATCTTCTTGGAGCGGCAAATGAGACCAATCACCAGGCCCAGAGGCTGTCACTTTCTCTGGGCTCTCACATGCTTGTTCCTTCTGTGCAGTACGGGCAGAGGTCCTTAAATTCAGATCTCATAAGCCACAGTTGCTTGATCTTTGGAGAAGACGCACGAGAAGCCTGCAATTCAGGAATGGAACATGTAAGCAACGGCTATTCTTTGGAGGGCAATGTGTTTGTTTCCTCTTCAAGGTCACAAAATCGATCTTGTCCAACTTCATATGGAACAGAATCTTTTGCTACAACTATTGGGAACTCAGTATATTTAAAACCAGTTCAGTCTCTTCTGAAAGAAATTGTTAATATAAGTGGCAAAGCAGTTGACATGAGCAATGAAAATTTTGTGGCGAAGTTATCTCGAGGAGGGAGAATAGGAGCTTTGGGGCTTTCTTCTGAACTCAAGGCAGAATTGTACTTTAATGGACTCCTGTCAGCCGAGAAACATCGGCTTCAAGCTAAAATTGCAAAGCTTATTTCCTTGTTGGAGCTGGTAGGTCCATACACTGTTAACTTCTTATAATTGCTGTCAAAATTTTCTTTAGAAATTTATCTCATTGTCTTGCTCAATTTCAGGTTGACGGCAGATACGAGGAATACTACCATCAAATGGAAGAGGCGGTCTCTTCATTTGAGCTGATAGCAGGTGTAGGAGCTGCCAAGCCTTACACTGGACTAGCGCTCCAGGCCATGTCAAGGCATTTCTGCAGCTTAAGGGATGCCATAGCTTCCCACATAAATGCCATAAAGAGAAAATTCTTGCAGACTTTACCCAGAATAAGCTCCGGGCTATACCAGCTTAGCTTGCTTGATACAGAGGCTATGCCTACTCGAATGGCCCTTCAACAGCTTGGAATCGTCCAAAACCAACGCCAAGCATGGAGACCCATCAGAGGGTTACCAGAGACATCTGTGGCAATCCTGCGCTCTTGGCTGTTTGAACACTTTCTCCACCCGTAAGTGCGTCAGGATTTTACTACTTGTGTAGTTGATTTCAAGATTTACGAGGTTATGACCCTTGATGGGTTCTCACAGGTATCCAATTGACAGTGAAAAGCTAATGCTCGCATCACAGACTGGCCTGACCAAGAACCAAGTAATTCCTCTTCTATATTTTTCGCTGCCTCCATATGCAAGCTTATTATAGGTGACTCTTTCATTGCGATGTTAATGCGGTGGGTTCATGGTTGTTTCAGGTTTCAAATTGGTTCATAAATGCTCGGGTTCGGCTGTGGAAACCAATGATTGAAGAGATGTACAAAGAAGAGTTTGGGGAGTCTTCAGAAGACTCGAACCCATTAGGTAGCAATTCAATGTCGAGGGAAGATGTCACAGATCATGCAGTAGAATTGAACTGGTAGGAAAATCGTATTAGGACAGAAATTAGTGCAAGTTTTTGTAACGTGAGCCAAGAATGGCTTGTAGTTTAGTTCTCCTTTTTTAGCTTCTATAGATTAATGACTCTCAGGGTGAAGGTTGAACTAACCCGGCTGACAATTTTCTTCAACTTCAAGAACTCACAGGAGTTAGTTTCTAAAGCCTGTCATAATTGTCCGAGTTGGCCACTAAAAACCATGTAAAACTTTTTGATTAGTTGTATGGTGAAATCTCCTTTTGGCGAGCTTACAAATGCCGGAGATCTCTGTGCCAACATTAGTGTAGCCATTATAACAAAGAACCTGCAAAATTAGAAAGGTTTTCAAGAGTAGCATCTTGGAAAACATATTTGGGCCTTCTGTATCAATGGTCTTCTCCCACCTCGTATGTATGTCGTTTCCACTCCCTTGTAAGTACTAAGAAAGAACTTGATTCAAACAGGACATTCTGCGATAGGGTGCTCTTATGGTGATGTCCAGGAAAACTTGCTAAGCTGGTTGTCTCTCTTCTTTTGCTTAGGAAAAATATATATATATATTGAGAAAGAACTAAGTGGCTAGTTTGACCGACCCGATTTTCTGAACGGCAATAGTTTAGTCTTCTTGAATGTTCATCCCTTTGCCACAGATGTTTCCCTACATATGAATCAAAGTAGCTTCCTAAATCACATAAGAATTAATTACAATAAGACCAGTGGACGAAACTAGCTCCCTCTCTTGCAACATAAAAAGGCAGAATGGCAAGCAGTAGTTTACCTTCACGAAGTCACAAAACGGTTGTCGTTTAAGAAGCAAGTAAAACGGGTAGTCCATGAGATGAAATTGAAAGTTATGCTGCGTGGCGTTTTAGTTAGGAAACCTTTGCCGTTTTGGCAAATATATCGCAAGGGGAACACATGCCAGTTGCCACTCGGAAGCCAATGGACCTTCTGATATTAGTATTGGGTGTTACCTGTTACCGTTAATAGCCACAAAAACCTCCTTGTACAGAAACTTAAAAAACCAGTACCAGAGTTATCGAGACGACGAAGAAGAAAGAGTTTTATCATGAGCGTGAGCTTCAGCTGTTGGATAATTAGGCCCTCACATCTAATTCATGAGCCCAATCTGTCATGGACTCCGCCAAACCTTAATCGGTCTGTTTACCCTCTCACTTTCCGAAAAGATTCGAACTACGGCTATACTTCGTCACGACTCATCGCAGGAGTTCCCCAGGAAGGGCTCGGAGTCGTTTCCCCTGATAGCGTAGCTCTGAAAAACCCAGTGATTGGTACCCAAGAGGAGGAGGAGAAACAAGAAGATGTCCAAAAAGCCATCAATGGAGTCACAGAAACCAATCCCCCAAGTCCGTCGACGAAAGTCAAAAAGAAAAAAGACGAAGACAACGACGACAGCTTCGAGAATAGGTTTAAGCTACGAAACGGCAGGGAGGTTCGTTTCTTTTGACCATCTTTGATCTTTTATACGTTGAAATATTGTTTTGGCTTTCAGAATTTGATACATTTTCCTTTTTGCTTGCTATTTACGTTATAATTTGTTTCACTTAATGCTTAATTTGGTCGACTTTATTTTTATGCTAAATAAGACGAACAACATATATATAGTCTCTTTTGGCTGGCCAAAAATGATATTTCAACATCAAGCTTTTTGTTGGTTATCCTACAACAACGTTCAAGTTTTTTTTTAAATCAAAGGAGGACGATACCTCCGAATTTATTGATAGGCCTCACTTATGACGGAGGAATACCTTGATTATAAGAGGGAAATCATTCAAGTTAGTAAGATGGAATATGGGAAATGTTGAAGAAACAAAAAAACATGAAAGAAGAAGAAAAAGAGAAAGGGGAAGTGGAGGTAATTGGAGTATACTTCTTTTCAGGTTTTCGAAGAAAAAGCTTACGTTGTTGGTGTTGAGCGTAAAGGTGATATAGAGAATTCGTTTGGTATAGACGAATCACTTAAGGAATTGGGTCAACTGGCCGACACTGCTGGACTTCTGGTTGTTGGTTCCACTTATCAAAAGTGAGTATATCTGGATACTTCTCTACTAAGATGCTGCTGTTCAACCCAGTATACATTATTTTGCATGGATTTTTAGTTAGTCTAAGGTTTGTGTTAGATATATAAGGGCCAGTCTCGTTTAGTGATCATACATTGACAATGGGACTAATCCATGCATCTGATTAGTAATACATTTGCTAAACCTACTTAGTAAATGCACAACTAGCAAGGTTGATTTCTTGTGGCCCAGTTTGGAATCAATGGGATAAAACATATTTCGAAAGGAAATAATGAAAGTATAAAATCAATTCTAGTATGCATTGTTAGATACCAACTGATATTGGATATGATTACTTTAACCCAATTTTTTCATTTTTTTTTCACTTCGAGAGCAACTGCTAGGCTATATACTACAAGTCTACTTCCTATCCTTTTCTCCAACATAGTATAATTCCCTATGTTGTCATTTGTGCCATTGTAGAAGCATAGAACATACATGCTTTAGCTTCCACATATATAACTAGCCCAATGTTTAAGTTTTTTCAACTTTAGGTGTTGTAAGCTTTTGAAAGCATTGGGTGTGAACAACTATGTGCATGGAATCTTTTATAAGGAACTATTGAACTGTTGGCAATGCTTGCTTCAATTACTTACAATGCTACATGCTGCAGACTAGCTTCCTTAAACCCAAGGACATATATTGGTTCTGGCAAGGTTGCTGAGATTAAGAGTTCAATTCATGCTCTTGGTGTTGAGACTGTGATATTTGATGATGAGCTTTCAGCTGGGTAATATTCCCTGACTTTATGGCTAACATGTCTATAGAAATGTTTCCTATTCAAATTTGTTTTTGTGAATGATGCTATTTTATCTTGTCAATACCGTCTCTTCCCAGTTTCCTTTGCACTTCTTTCTTGCCATTTATGTGTGTTTTGTTATTTTTGTTCTGCATTTCTTTGTTTATGCTTTGAGCTTTGGTCATATGAACATTTCTGTTGTTTTAACCTTGGTTGTTTTTTCAAAGTATGTACATACAAGCACATTCCATTTACTTCCAGTTTTGAATGTGAAAAAAGTTTACCCTCAAACTCCATCAAAGACCTTGATTTACAAATTTTAAGTTTTGTGCTGCTTGGGTCTATAAGGACTTGTAAACAGGATAAAGAAGGTTACAATATTGCTTGTAATGTTGAATGTCATCGAGTGAATGTGATCCTAAGGGGTGCAACACATATTTAAGATGTTTATATTTGATGGCTCCTCTTCATTTAGACGCCATTATCGTAGTCATCCCCCTTATTAAAAGATAGTGATGCAGAGATATTGTGTTTGTCTCTATCGTATTGATCCTGATTTTCATAGGCAGCTATCTAATACCTTAATCATGCATGGTGTGAATGTTAAAATATTTTTTTATTTATTTTGATGTTAAACTTGTAGGCAATTGCGCAATTTGGAAAAGGCTTTTGGAGGAGATGTTAGAGTTTGCGATCGCACTGCCCTCATCCTGGATATCTTTAACCAGCGGGCAGCAACACATGAAGCAGCTTTACAGGCAAATCTGTTAGATTACATTTAGTTAATTTTTGAACTATATCTGTTCGGATGCCAACTACATTTGTCTCGTAGTTAATATGCCACAGTATCTTTCCACTCAAGGAGCTATCACTTCTTTTAGTGCCTTTTTTATAGTTTGAAGTCTTTCCACCTACATAGGACTTCAATACCTTGCCACCTAATGTTAAATACCGAAAGAACAAACTCTGTATTGTTTTCACCAACAATTATGAGGCCTTTCTAGGTAGCATTGGCGCAAATGGAATATCAGCTACCTCGACTAACAAAAATGTGGACTCACCTTGAGCGTCAAGCAGGAGGCAAGGTGAAGGGGATGGGTGAGAAACAGATTGAAGTGGATAAGCGTATCTTGCGTACTCAAGTAAGCTCCCTTCTGGAAAGATTCTAAAAAATATTTACCAATGTTTCATATAAATATGAGCAGACATAATATATCAATTTATCTAAGAACCAACCACTAATCTTTAATTTATTTTAACTGAACAAAATAATATTTTTCATGTTTTGGGCTTTGTGCTTACTGTAACGCTTATTTCTGTTAAGTTTATTTTACGCTTTTCTTATACGGAGAGATTAAATTTGGTTGCGAACAAATTCGCAATGCTAGATTGGTGTTCTTAAAAAAGAGCTGGAATCGGTTAGAAAGCATCGGAAGCAGTACCGGAACCGGCGTATATCTGTACCTGTCCCTGTGGTTTCATTGGCAAGTACATGCATGGATTTCTTGGTTTTTGAAGCTGTATGAATTTTTGCTTCATCATCAACTGCTAATGTAAGTAGACATGGGTAAAATTGTAGGTCGGATATACAAATGCTGGAAAGAGTACCCTTTTAAATCGACTGACTGGAGCTAATGTTCTTGCTGAGGATCGGTTATTTGCAACTCTTGATCCAACTACAAGAAGGGTTCAGGTTTCTCAATATATTCACTTGTATTTAAGTCATTATTTAACTGACAAAGTACTTGTTAGCGCTTCCAATTTAGAGTCTACTTTATTTACTCAAACTAGTTTCTGTTTATAGCTTGCACTGTATAAATGTGTGGAGCTTGCAAATGAATTTGGATATAGGCAATTTCATACGAAAGGCTAATGCTTGCTGTATTAGATAGTGCTTAAACTTGAGTTCCTAGTGGTAACATGAGGTGTTTTCTCACTGTCTTTCTGTACAGATGAAGAATGGGAAGGAGTTTCTTCTCACGGACACAGTTGGTTTCATCCAGAAGTTACCAACAACACTGGTGAGATCCGTCTTATTTTATTCATATCTCTGTCCCAATCATCTCTCTTCTCATGTATGCTGATACTTCTTATATTTCGTTTTTGAATTGATCAATTAAAGGGAAGATTCAACAAATTTTAGTCCTACTTTGGTTTGAAGTCCAACAAAGCTTTTCTCTTATGTTTAACAATAACTACCTTCAGATTGCTGCCTTCAGAGCTACATTGGAGGAGATATCAGAGTCGTCGCTTTTGGTGCATGTGGTGGACATCAGGTAGAATACGGTAAACTTCTTGACGAGATATTGCTAGCAAAGCTAGTCTCATAATGTATTGCTATGAACTGCAGCCATCCTCTAGCAGAGCAACAGATTGAAGCTGTAGAGAAGGTTCTGTCAGAACTAGATGTGATATCAATACCAAAGTTGACGGTTTGGAACAAGGTAGAGAGCTGGATCTTCTTGGTGATGGAGTTGGAAAATTAGTGTAGTGAGCAATAGGCTTTCTGTTTCCTCTTTATATATGTGTTTTCATAATTAGTGGACTTGTCCCGTTCTCTGGTCAAAATCTGTATTGAGGCATGTTTCCTTTCCATATGCCTTTCCCATATCGCGTTTTCTTGTTGAATTCTGTACAGATACCTATGACATCCAATTATGTATTCTCTTTTCCCCTTTACACTATTTTGTCTAACTAATATTCTGTTTAGGTTATGAGAAAAGTAAATTGGTTGACTATGACCATCAAAATTAGTTTTTATCTGCACAACCTATAATACTGCTATCAGATTTCATATTTATAAGTAGTGGTTACGTGGATCATTGAAGCTATCTCCTATATGCACAATTTTGTCGTGCTTATAAGCCATGCTAGGTACTGGCTTTATAGTCTAATTAATGTGAGGCTTCTAGGTGAGGTTGTTGACTTGACTTGGGAAGCCTTAGGTTTTGTTCCCTGCTACATGAGCTCATAGATGATATTCATAGTATCCTGACTTTCACGGCTGCTTGTGGCAGGTTGATAAGGTTAGTGATCCTCAAAAAATAAAGTTAGAAGCAGAGATGAAAGAAGACGTTGTTTGCATATCTGCATTCAATGGTGAAGGCTTACATGAATTCTGCGATGCTGTTCAGGGAAAATTGAAGGTTGTGAGTTGACATCAGTAGTTCCATTGTCCTTGGTAATAGTTAATGACTGTACTCTAAATAAAATTAAGCACATCTTATGCATTACAGGATTCTATGGTATGGGTTGAAGCTTTAATTCCATTTGACAAAGGAGAGCTCCTGAGTACCATACATCAGGTTGGAATGGTAGCAAGAACAGTAAGTCTTCGTAAAAACTTGAATTGATTATTTTCTCCGTTAATTTATAACCCTTATCTCTCTTTGTTCCCATTCTTGTAAATTTTTGTTGCTAATTGTTCTATTGAGTCTTAGCATTCTTAGGAGCATGCCCGAGAGGGCTTCTATGCTTGCATCGGCTCTGCTAGTTGGCTTTGTTATCAAGAGATAGCATTCTATTGGACTCTTCCCCACATCTCCCGAAGGAAAAAATAACAGAACAGCTGCTTTTTGAAACAAGAATAAGATTCTTGGTTGAAAAAGCAATAGTTCCTTTATCTTTGTACTACTCTCACTTAGGGCTGCACACAACCGGACTGGAAAGCCGGTCTTGCGGTCCGGTATGGTTCTATTTTTTAAAATGCGGTCTGGTCCTCTTTTTTATTAAATGCGGTCCGGACCAGACCGGACCGCATTTATTTATATATATAAAAAATATATTTTTTTATAATTTTTAATACAAATTATAAATTTAAAACGTTTAATTTTAATCTAAACTAAAACTCTACATTTTTATATGTCCTTCCCCCTTTGAAATTAACCTAAAAAAATTTTGAATTTTTTTTTAAAAAAAATTGAGACCGGTTAAGTGGTCCGGACCGGAAATCCGGTTGTTCAGCCCTACTCTCACTTACCATCACCAACTTATTGTCACTGCCTCATCCACCACTGCAGCCTACAATGATCCATTTGGTGGGGGCAAAGTCAGGGGATGTTGCGGGTTGTCACTGTGGCATTACATGCTCCAATGCCTCCCAAAAGAGAGAGAGACCAATTTAGCTAAATAGTGGTTGGTCTGACTGCCCTTAGCTTCAAAACAGTGGCGAAGAGAGACAAATTAGGACCTTGATAGAATCAGTAAAGAAAGTTTAGCTATATGCTCGCTCGACTGATCTATATGGGTTTATCGACACTGTTGTTAGGTGCTAGTTTCTCATTTTCTTCCCCCTTCAAAACTTGCAGGAGTATATGGAAAATGGGACACTCGTCAAGGCGCATGTTCCCCTACGCTTTGCAAGGCTCCTCACACCAATGAGGCAACTGTATATATCATAGCCGCATTGAATGACTACCCACTGTATATAGTCTTTTCTGTTTCTTCACCATTGCTGCTCTTCATTCTTGCGCCTGACAAGCGAAAATAGTTTTGGTGTGGCAGAGGAGAGAGACACACAGAGAGACTGGTCATAGTCTGTACAGCCGTTCTTGTTCTCTGTCAAAGGGTTTGTAACTAGAATTGGCAGTTTTTTTTTTCCCTTTCGAAGTGTAATAAACCTTAAAAATTGCAAGGCTTGAATTGTTTAATTGTCTTTTGCTTTTCCTTCTCGTATTAGTCTTCTGATAATGTTCTCAAAATCAATATTCCTGCCTTAGTTCCGGTTGTTCTTGTTCATTTGCTTACGAAACAAGTGTGAAATCTCCGAATCACCTCGGAAATGTGGAAGAGGCTTTACATATAACTAATGACTAATGACTAATAGTGTGCCCCCCTTTTTCTCTCTGCCCTCTCTCTGGTTTCCCCTCCCCTACCGTGTCTCTCCGGAGGAGGGGGAGCTCCGGCTCCTTCCTCCCCCCTCCTCTTCCCTCTCTCCTCTCCTCCCTTCTGGGTGGTATGGCTGGTGCTTTGGGTTGTGTGGCTTGGTTTTTTGGTTTTTTTTGGCAGGTGTCTTCCGAGCGGCGGTCAGCGTTTTCCACCGGGTTTCGACACACACGCGTTCATTGGGTGCACTCAGCACGTCGAGACCAGTGGATAGCCGCTACTCCGGCTCCGAGGCAATGGCGCCTGGTCATCCACGCGCTCCACGCGCGGTGCGTGCATCTGACGCGTCGACGCTTGGGGGAGCGCGTGCGGCCTCCTCCGCCGCTCAGCTTCTGCTCCTCTTTCCAGATTTGGCCTCTGTGGCTTGGTCCCTCTCCCCTAGGCCATGGTCTTCATCTTCCACCTACCATGCGCCGCCGCCAGTTTTTGTCCGACCGGCAATAAACCCGTTTGGGTCTGCCCCTTTGTTTAGGGCTTGTTTAATGTTATGTTATCGTCTGTTTGGGCCTGCCCCTCTGTTCAGGGCTTGTCGTTTGTTGTGCTCTGTGGTTGTGTGTTCGCCCCTTCTGTGGGCTTATCCGAGTCCTTGTGGCTCTCTTCCGACCCTTTGTTGGGTCTCGCTATGCGCCGATTGTGGCGCTTTCCCGGCTTGTTCAGGTCCTAGTAGCTCTGTCTACTGTGTCTGGCCACCACTCACTCTGCCCTGCATGGAGTTTATAGTGGTTCCTCTGATCCGTTCGGGAGTCTTGCTGGTTGTGTTTGTCCTGTTGTCTTTTTTGTCGTTTTGTTGTGTCCGCCCTGTTGTCTTTATTTTTCGTTCTGTTGTCAAGTTTTTAATACATTGGTTGTTTTTCGAGAAAAAAAAGACTAATAGAGTGAAAGAACAAAAGAAACAAAAAACCACATGATTCCTTTCCTCCCTCATTTCAGTTGAGGAATTGGATCAAGGGTCGGAGGATTTTTTTTCTTCTTTTCTAGACAAACTTTTTGTTCCTCTAAACGAACATACGACGAGAGTTGGTCGCTCTCTTGCTGTGTTATTTGAACAAGCCAGTTGTTTCACCTGCTGGTTCTTTCGGGAACTACAAAATGAAGCAGGCATTTTAAGACAAATTCTAAAGGTCTAAATTCTCTCGTATAGTGTCTTCAAGATATACATGCATGTACCATGAGGCGCTAGTTTAACAGTTGAGAGGTCGTCTTTCATTAACTTGACGTGCCAAGTTCGAGTCATATGAATATGGGGTTGATGCTCCTACCATTAGGCAATAAGACATGAAATTCTGTGCGCACCACCTAGAAGATTTACCTTACGGGGCAGGTTTAGGTCAGTAGTGTAGATAACTGGTGACTTAAACTGTTTTTTTAAGATATCCATGGATAACCACTCAATTTCGCCCAGCTGCTCCTTTATAATAGAGAGAGTGATTCCATTTACCGAAAGGTTGAGGATTTCTTTATTGGAATTTCCCTTTGTGTTTCTGCTACGGTCTAAACGTGTTTGACTTCTTTCACTTAATACTCGCTTTTCCTTCATCCCAAAAGAAAAAGACACTCACTTGACACTTCCCAAGTAAAGAACATGATATGGAGTGTCTCCCCCCTCTCTGATTAGCAATTACTGTAGTGGTTCATGTAAATTATTCGTCATGCAAAAGGCAGATCTATCCATTTGTCATTGGAGCAGGTAACATCAGAAACAACGTCAAACCAAATCCTTTTTCTGTTTCTTTTTTTTTCTTGGTAATCCTTATTCTGTTTCAGACACACACAAATCTTGTGCCACAAAGGGTGCCTACAGAGTAAGACTTCGTCATCTCTCTATCGACATTAGGTGAAAGGATTTGGTAGTGAGAGTGGTTGATTTGATCACCTTGGCTCTTATATATGCAAGCCTATGCCAGCCACTCTCTAAAACTTGCAGGGATAACTTCTGAGAATATCAATGGGGTTCTTCAAAGTTGCTGTTAGTCTCATAGTCATAGGTTTCCTCTCTGCCACACTCTCCCCGGCTCACCCTGGATTCAATTTTGGCTGGGGTGGTCTTGGTGGAAATGGTGGAGGAGGTGCTTTTGGCCTTTTCCCAGAATTCTACCAGTTCTCATGCCCCCAAGTTAATGACATTGTCATGTCCGTGCTGGAGAGGGCCATTGCTAGGGAGCCCAGGATGGCTGCTTCTTTGCTCAGGCTTCACTTCCATGATTGCTTTGTCCAGGTTCTAGCTTTAGTTTATTCAAACACTAAAAGTAAACAAATAAAGTTGATCTCAAAGTCAAATGTATGACAACCATTTACAAACCCTTTTGCATATCGTTACTCATGCAAGTGATCTCATTCCACCATCTAGTTTTACAGGGTTGTGACGCATCTGTATTGCTGGATGATAGCGCCAAAGTAGTCAGTGAGAAGAATTCTTTGCCAAACAAGAATTCGCTTAGAGGTTTTGAAGTCATCGATGCGATCAAGGCCAAGTTGGAAGAAGCATGTCCTCAGACTGTCTCCTGTGCAGACATTGCCGCCCTTGCTGCCCGTGGCTCCACTGTATCGGTAAGCCAAAGCCCGAACTTCAAAATAATGACACAATTCATTACCATATTGTTGACCTCTTTGCTAAGCAAGCTTGTTGGGTGTATCGAAACAGAGCGGTGGACCGAATTGGGAGCTCCCATTGGGGAGGAGGGACTCAAAGACAGCAAGCTTGAGTGCCTCCAACAATAACATTCCCCCACCAAACTCCACTATCCAAAATCTCATAACATTGTTCCAGCGCCAAGGGCTTAATGAAGTTGACCTTGTTGCACTCTCAGGTAGATCTTTTGGTTTTCTCTTGCACATAAACCTTCTTGCTTCTAATCTTGCTGATTTTGTCAAACATCTAATATTATCAAACTGCAGGGAGCCATACAATTGGTGTTGCAAGGTGTGTGTCATTCAAGCAGAGGCTATACAACCAAAATGGAAACAACCAACCAGACGAGACTCTGGAGAGAACCTACTACTCTGGTCTGAAATCAGTCTGTCCTAGGTCCGGTGGTGACAGCAACATCTCTCCCTTGGACTTCGCCTCTCGGGCAAGATTCGACAACACCTACTTCAAACTCATCCTCTGGGGGAAAGGGCTTCTCAATTCGGATGAAGTGCTTTTGACGGGAAGTGTTGGCACTACTATGGGGTTGGTCAAGAGATATGCAGAGGACGAGGGCCTGTTCTTCAACCAGTTTGCCAAGTCAATGATTAAAATGGGAAACATCAGCCCTCTCACTGGCTTTAGCGGTGAAGTTAGGAAGAACTGCCGCCGAGTTAATTAAACTACTAATTATCTGCATACAAGTGCTTATAGCTTATTACGCTTTGCTGTTGTGTTAGCCTCTGAATCTCTGATTCTGGCCAAGCTATGATGCCTGTAATGTTTGGGAATGAATGAGAGATTGATTCCTAGCTCGGACCCTCAGTCAGGCAATGACTATTTTGTAAAGAAAAAATTAATTTTTGATGCTAGCATTTATAAGTTTCAGTAGCCGCCGTCTACTGTGTCCGATTACTGTTTGCTCTGTTCATCATGGAATACTTGTGATATTCCGATCCATACTGAGTTCGTTAGTCTTTTAATTTAGCAACTTGATTTGCTTGGATCACTATTTTTGTACTTCTATGGTGAGGCAGTGGATTTGAGATCCACAGGAGTATGTGTAAGTGAATAACTTATCAATGTTCGGGTTGTTCGGTACTTTTTTTTAACGCTCAAGAAACTGGGCGCAAGTATTACAACACAAAGCCAGTTTAACAAAACAAAACCAACAGAAACCTTTGTTTGATATCGAGGCCCATCTCACCAGATCATCGCCATTGGCCCATTCTGACGTTCTTCTAAACCCATCTGGTGAATTTCAAGTCCAAGAAACTCATCGCGCATCATCTTTCATACTACCGCCATTTATTCGCCAAACCGGCGAATCTTCACTGCGTTGTTGCCTGTTGATCATTTAACACTTCATTTAGCTGACATTGAGTTTCTCAAGATCCATGTTTCTTCAAGTTCTCGCAACAGATCGGAATCGGAAACCCTAGAATGCTGTGCTCTTGGTAGCGAAATTGTTAGTTTTAAAAGTACAAGAATGGGAAGGCAGAGCGCGTGGGTGGTGGCGATTCAGAAGAAGAGGTGGCCGCTGATAATTCTGGCTCTTTTTTCACTCTCTACCGCAATGGTGTTCTTTATGAGAACAGCATCAGATTCCTGCGCCACCAGTAGTAGCAGTGGCACTGCTGGTGGTATTAGCAGCAGTTTAGGTGAAGAAAAAGATACAAGCACCCAGCATTATTCAGCATCTCAAGCCGGTAGCGCAACACCGAATCCTCTTGATTTCATGAAGTCGAAGCTCGTGCTCTTGGTTTCCCACGAGCTCTCTCTTTCTGGTACTGTTTGCTATGATGTTTTCCGTTTGGTTCTTCGGAAATAATGGAATCATTAGAGATAAAGAGAAAAAATCTTGAATTCTGTTCTAACAGGAAAATAAATTTGTCAACAGGTGGGCCCTTATTATTAATGGAGCTAGCATTTCTATTGAGGGGTGTGGGTGCAGAGATCATTTGGATTACTAACCAGAAACCGGCGGAACCAGACGATGTCGTTTACAGTTTGGAGCATAAGATGCTGGACCGAGGGGTGCAGGTCAGGTTCAACTAAGATACAGTCAGTTCCCTTTTGCAATGTCGTAAAGATATGAGGAAATGCAGGGCTTTGGTTTATTTATTGAAGACCATGTTACTTGATGTCTTTCCAGAAAATGAGCGACGCACCATGTGTAGCCGTTAATTTCATCGTTCCAATATTGATTTTAAGGATAGAGAGTCCGTGGGTAATCTAGCATTAGTTATTTTGCAAGAAGCGGTGGACTTGAGACTAAATTTTCTGCATTATGTGATACGGAAGCTGTGTAATTAATCTAGAATTATATATGTTACTAAGAGCAATTGTTTATCAGATTCATATCCTAGAACTTACCACCCCTTTTTAGTGCGGCTTGCATATGTGTTTGTTTACTTCATTTCTTCCAATTTGAGATAAACAGATTCTATTTGTTGTGCGCTGAATTATCAATCTTCTAATTGCAAAGTCTCTGATGCTTTTAGGTCTTATCAGCAAAAGGTCAAAAAGCTATTGATACAGCTCTTAAAGCTGATTTGGTCGTTTTAAATACTGCTGTTGCTGGGAAATGGCTGGATGCTGTTCTCAAGGAAAAAGTTCCTCTTGTTCTTCCAAAGGTTTTGTGGTGGATTCATGAAATGAGAGGGCATTATTTCAAAGTGGAGTATGTTAAGCACCTCCCTTTTGTTGCAGGTGCAATGATTGATTCACATACAACTGCAGAGTACTGGAAGAACAGGACTCGAGAACGTTTAGGGTATGTTGCTAGCATCCATTAGCATGTACAGTTCTGATTTGTGTTCCGTAATTCTGGCTGATGCTTTCCATTATGAAATTATAGTAGAACTCGAGATAGTAGTCTTTGTGCATTGAATGTTTTATCTGCCCTCAGTTGCATGCTTCAAGATGTATTGAACTGATTTCTTTTTGTGTTCCGTAATTCTGAAAATGCATGTATTTGTTTCTCTCAGGCTTTGGCCGTTTATTTATTTATTTATTTATTTTTTTGGGGGGGGGAGAGAGAGAGAGAGTAACTACTTAATGAGAAGAATGTTAATCTATCTTACATCTCTATTTGAGGTAAACACTTTGAATTGGATCCTTAAGTTATCGTACATGCCAAGTGTCAACATTTGAGACATTGGCTGCTGGTATGGCACTCTTTGAAATGCATTTGTTAGGTGTCATAGAGCAAGAATGCTAGATTCCCTTTCGCATTGGTCTCCATAAGGTACAGGGTGCATTTTTGAAGAAGCCAAATCGTTGTTAGTTAGAAGTATGCTCCATTAGTGCTAGATCCTATCATCTCCTGCAACTAGTTAAGAGGAAAAATGGGACTGAAGAAAGTGCAATGAAGTGAGCAAGACATAATATGGCCTAGTGGTTGGCACTGCAAACAAAATCTTAAAGAGAAAATAAGGTGAGTGAAATGAGCACTAAGAATTTGAAAATATGAGCACATCTTAGGGATCTCAAGAGGAAATATATTAGAAGGGAAATTAAAATCCATTATATGATCAATGATGCTCTAAGCAAAAATTGATTGGAAATGAAAGGGACAAATGAAACACGTATGGGGCGATTTTGATGGGAACATAATAACCAATTGCTACCAAGACTTACTCTTACGTCAAATTGGAACACATCAGCACGATAATCTGAGAGTAGAGTATCTTCAGGTCGTCTTTACTTGCCACTGCTATTAGTCTAATTTTTTTGGGACAATGGGATAGTTTCATTGTCTTTTATGATTTACCTAATAATAATAGGTTTTCGGCGATGTAGTATGTTGTGTACAATGGATATACCCTGTTTGCTACCTATGCTATGGAAACTTGATTCTGTGTGTAGAAATGAGATATCCTTTCACATGCATTCTGCCAGTGACCTCTTATATTTCTTCCTGTCTATGCTATGTAGGATTAAAATGCCTCAAACCTACGTAGTGCACCTTGGAAATAGTAAGGAACTTATGGAAGTTGCTGAAGATACTGTAGCCAGGAGAATTCTTCGTGAGCATGTCAGGGAGTCTCTTGGAGTGCGGAATGAAGATCTAATCTTTGCCATCATAAACAGTATACTCCCTTTATAGTATCTGCTAGTCTGTCCATCACTACCTTCACATATTAAGAAGCTCCTATCATTATGTTGCTTTCTTTTGTGTTACCTTTTTCTCTTTGTTTCTTTTGGCGTGTGTGTGTGTGTTGGGGGGGGGGGGGTGGTTATTGAGGCAAACAATGAAGCTCAAAAGCTGATGTGTTTCTTCCAAGAACTGAGGTTTCTTTGAGAGCATTCTTAACTCATTGGCAGTACATGGACTTAATTATGCATGCTTTCAAATGTTTGTAGTTAAGAGTGGTAACCCATGATCTGTTGGCTACGTTTCCCAATATTCTGCTATTGTAGTAGTCAACCCTACTTTTGGAACTTTTATTATATGTCCTCATCTTCCTAGGCTAGAAGGCTTTTGCAAAATGATATATTTTTTTTCTATGATATATTGTATAATTTGTCACATCATGTTCTGAGCTAGTTATTTATTTCTGTAGGCTACCCTAGTGGACCCATTTCTGTTAGTGCTGTTTAAAATTTATATTTACTGAGGAACCTGCATGGTGTAATAGGTGTTTCACGTGGGAAAGGTCAGGATCTGTTTCTCCGTTCCTTCCATGAGAGTCTGCAACTAATTAAAGGGAAGAAGCTGCAGGTGCCACCATTGCATGCAGTAGTAGTGGGAAGTGACATGAATGCTCAGACAAAGTATGAAACCGAACTGCGGAACTTTGTAGCGGAGAAAAAGTTTCGGGGTCATGTTCACTTTGTCAACAAAACCCTGACAGTGGCTCCTTATCTGGCTTCCATTGATGTCCTTGTTCAGAACTCACAGGTAACCTGCAAATATGAAATGTCCATTTGTGGTGGAAACAAGAAGCAGTCTGTGTTTTCTTTTTATGTCGAACTTGATCTCTCTGCTGTTAAACTTTGTAGCTGCGAGTGAGTTGTGTATAGTAAGTGTCATACTTGGCACTTGATGTCTTGTGCATCTTGTCCTTTTTGTGTGGAAGGAGATGGGGTTTACAACCATGATCTCTCGGTCCTCAGAACTTTTCAACACTATGAAAGGTAAAATTTAAGGAAGAAAAGGAATGAAAGAACTGTGAACTATCTGTTCCATCTCAGTTGTCTTTGGAGTCATTCTTGAGGTCGGCAGTGTAAGTGACATATGGGGTGGACACCGTCAGTAATTTTGATTTCCCCTGTCTGGTTCAGGCTCCAGAGTGAGAGCATGACCTTCATTATGGTTTGCTTTTGGAAAGTAAAACTATTGGTCAATGTACCTCTTCTTACAATGGTTTGATCCACTTGCAGAATCATGCCAAAAACCACTCCACGAGCAAAGAAGGGAATGTTGGATGGTAATCAGGCGGTCATTTCTGCCTTAAACACCACAACTGAAAATATTCAAGATTGAGTCGGTTGCAATCTTTAATTTTCATTATAGAGTTTAGTCAATTCTGAATATGGAGAATTTTTTTTGTGTCAAGTGACACATGATAAGGAGATAAAAAATGCTAATAATGGTCAATACGTGAGAATCAGCATCCATATCATTTGATGCCATTATTATCTTGGTTGGCCCATTCCCAGACACAAAAGAAATTAAAAATCTTGGCCGGCATGTGCCATATGATTCCGCTACTCTTTGAATATAACCACCTGTTAACTTTTGATTGTTCTCTTTACTTCACTTCTATTGTTATTTTAGATTATTATTTTTCATTGTTTGTGTGTGTGTGCGCGCCTGGAGTTTACATGCCTATCTTTATTCAAAGTTTTTGCTTCACTCCAAGGGTTTGATCTTGTGCAATTCATGTGTAGGCCAGGGGAGAGTGCTTTGGAAGGATAACCATTGAAGCAGTGGCCTTTCAGCTGCCTGTACTGGTAAGTCCTTGGGGTTGACTTTACAATTTCTTGCATGTTCACTAAACTAATATACTGCTAAATGGAATCATATCTTTTTAGATTCAGTTTTTTGTTTGGCATAGTGCTTAGTGCTCCTTAAAGTTCTAGTTTCACTTGTAAGTATTCTGATATTTTGTTTGTTGTCAACTATTTTAGCCTTATTGCTCATCAGCTTGGCTGTATATTTGTTGGCATTAAAATACCATAGATGATGCTTGAATCTGTCTTGGTTTGGTTGTACTCTATTATATACTTTTTTTTCTTGTCCTCCTTCCTTATATTTTAGGTATAATAGCTTCTTCAGCATGTAGGATTTAATCCGGGAAACATCTATAATTACGAAGACACCTTGTGTGCAGGCTATCTTTCGATTCTGCATCTGCAAACCGATAAAAGTTCTTGTAACTGCATGTTTACCATAGCGTTCTTATACATGGCTTTGTTTTCACTGGGAATGATTCAAAATACACAACCTTTGTTGTTTGAATTTTCCACTTAGTTGTGCCTCTCTAGAATGCTATAGACATAAGTACAGAATCAATTGCTTTGATTTCTGGGTCTTATGTTTCTATTAACATCACCATTCGGATTACTGGTTATTTTTCAGGGCACAGCAGCTGGAGGCACCATGGAGATAGTGGTGAATGGGACAACAGGCTTGTTGCATCCCATTGGGAAAGAAGGTGTGACGCCTCTTGCAAATAACATTGTCAAATTGGCGACACATGTAGAAAGGAGGTTGACAATGGGAAAGAAGGGATATGAAAGGGTGAAGGAGAGATTTTTGGAACATCACATGTCACACAGAATAGCTCTGGTTTTGAAGGAAGTTCTTCAGAAGGCAAAGGGCCACTCAAATTCTTGACTCTCACCGGCATTTCAATCCAATGAAGAATTACCTCCTCAAAGACTAATATGATAATAGTCTCGTACCCCGAAAAGTTGTAGGAAGTTTTATAGAGAGCAAAAGTGAGTTGTGCTAGAGTAGTCAGTTTCCCCAACTATTTCTAGGAAGCTTGTTGTATATCTGGAAGTTGAAATTTCTTGTGTTTTCATGTTTTTTTGAGTATTTAAAACTACTTTATGGTTGTTTCTAACTCGAAAAATTCCTTGTGTCTCACGGATATGCTCAAAATACTACTTCAGAAACTGTCACTAGACAGAGCTAGCATGGTCGTATACTCATCCGAATTTGTAATTTCCTTTTTTGTTATCATTAGAATAGTACTGTATTTCTTGGAGAACCATTCAGACCTTATTTTTGGTCACATAGTCCTCTTTGCGCAAGCTAACTCCCAATCCATCTATGATATGGCCAACCCAAATTCGGTCTTCCAATAAGAAACGAAAAGCTTTCTTCTGTCTCTAAGACGACGTGTCGTTGTTTAACGAGGTCTGCTGAACAAGACAACGGGTAATTTAGTAATTTCAGGAAATCGACGCTATATTTGCTGTGTCCATCCCTCAAGTAGAGTAATTTTGGATACTAGGCACCCAGGCCCAGGGGCTTCTTCTTTCTCAAGTTAAGGTCTCCAATAAGAGTGCCTACAAGCAAAAAAAAATAAAGCTCTCCAATAAGAGACAGTTCGATTTCTGAGTTTGGCATTACGAGTACGACGATGAGCGACACGGAGGAGGCTGCGCGACGTCGTAATGCGGTGGCGGAATACCGTAAAAAACTCCTCCAGCACAAAGAGCTCGAGTCCCGAGTACGCACCGGTCAGTCTCATAGCCCTAATTTTCCAAAACCCTAATGCAACAGCCTTTAGTCGTTTAATCTTTTCAGGGATCCATTTTCTTTTCCCCCTTTAATAGGTTTTCAGTTTCCAACAGGCTTCCAATGATTTAGGGAAGTAATTGTTCTCAGGGTATTCTTCTGGTCAGTCTTAGTCGTCATCGAATGCGGTGAATCTGTCTGATTTGACTTGCCGAGTTCATAAACTAATCTGGCGTTGCTCAGAGTGAATCGCTTGGTCTTTTATGGACAACCTAGAAGGAAGACGGGTTTAAAGTTGGAAATGGGTATTTTCTTTTATGCTTAGGGTGTAATTTCATTGGTATGCTTCGGGCTAATCTGTCTGAGGATCAATTACCGCATGCGGAATGGGTACGGAAAATAAGCATGGAGAGCAGCCACAGCCGTCAACCGTGCTGGAAGTGCTTTCTAGATCCAATCTCTTAGTCTTTCGTTCTCTATTGGAATGTTTGGACCAGTAGAAACATACAAAAATTCCTTTCCAACTAGTGGCCAGTAGCTCCGTTGTTGTTGATCTCTCCTCTTTCTGGCCGGCTGTGACACGTATGTCCAGACAACGATTATAGATTCCTGACAGTTCGAATGAACTCAGGAATATAATATGTCAAGCAATTGGAAGCGGATATCGTTTGGAAGATTGGAAATATAATAGTTTACACATTCAGCTGAGTTTAGAAGGACTAAAATGGGAATTGAAAGTTAAAGGTTGAGTGAATCAAAGGGAAAAAGAAAAAAAAGAAAAGAAAAGAAAAGAAACTTGAGTACCTGAAGAAATTCGAATCCTTTTGCGAATCATCACCTATTTGAGGTGGCTTGCACTCTTGTTCTCATTTTGAGATTGTATTTCTGTTTGGCCTTGTTGTAATTACATTGTGTCACTACTATGGAGTTTGGAGCTTGCTTTGTGTGCACATGACTTCACATTTGTGAGTAACATTGTTGAGCCTGAATTTTCAGTGAGAGAGAATTTGCGGACTTCGAAGAAAGAGTTCAACAAGACAGAAGATGACTTGAAGTCACTTCAAAGTGTTGGGCAGATCATTGGAGAAGTTCTCAGGCCTCTTGACAATGAACGCTGTAACTTCTCTCTCTGACTTTGATGTTAAATCATCTCCAATGAAGTTTGCATGTGATAATAGTTTTCTAGTTTTTTCATCCTGCGCCCTGCTCTCATTTAGGTAAAATTTTCTATCATTTATATGTGATTCTTTGTAGCAGCATTATGCGTTTATCAGGTGTCGATTTTAAGCTGTTCTGAGAGATTTTTTAATTTGAGTAGACTAATGCATTGGTGTGCGTCTGCTAGGAACCCCTTTTTTCTACAATGTTTGAATATAAAGTATATTTCCCTGAATTACGTATATGAACTGTACAGTTCCTTCTTCACTTATGAAAAAAATAAACTATTCAATATGCAGCATGCATGATTTGTTGCTTTGGGAATGGGATTATTTATTTATTTTTCTCATCTTGCTTAGTATCTTACCATTGGGGTTGATATGTCCTTTGGAGCTGGTTAAGAATTGTAAAATGTGATTGCTTGTGTGATATCAGTGATTGTCAAGGCAAGCAGCGGCCCCAGATACGTGGTTGGCTGCCGTAGTAAAGTGGATAAGGAAAAGCTGACAGCAGGAACAAGAGTAGTGCTTGATATGACAACGCTCACTATCATGCGGGCTCTTCCTCGCGAGGTATGTTGCCGGCTGTAAATTATTGGATTGGGGAGCCTAACAAACCTGTGGTCGATAGCATTGATATTTGTCAATTTGACTATATGTTGGTAATCTTGTAAGGCTCTTTGGTCTTATTTTTTGTTTGTTTGATTCGACAGGTTGATCCTGTTGTTTACAACATGCTGCATGAGGATCCTGGTAATGTTAGCTACTCTGCAGTTGGTGGTTTATCTGATCAGATCAGAGATTTGAGAGAATCTATTGAGCTACCTCTCATGAATCCGGAGCTCTTCCTTAGAGTTGGCATCAAACCTCCTAAGGTTTTATTTGGATTCTCTTTACTTTTATATGTTTTTGCTTTATTCATTGGCAGCATTGTCAAACCTTTACAAATTGGTGCAAAACAATGTTCTTTAGAGGCCTAGATGAATGAAATTTGACAAACAGGCTTCTGTTCCTTCTTCTCTTTCAGGGTGTGCTTCTTTATGGACCACCTGGTACTGGCAAGACGTTGCTAGCTAGGGCTATTGCAAGTAACATAGATGCAAACTTCTTAAAGGTGAGAGTCTGTTATGTGTGCAATGCTTTTGAATTAAATATTTTGTCTCAATTTTATTGTAACTTTTGTGTTAACTTTTATGGGAATATAGGTTGTTTCAAGTGCCATAATCGATAAATACATTGGGGAAAGTGCACGGTTGATACGAGAAATGTTTGGGTATGCTCGTGATCACCAGGTAGGATCATTGTATATCGTGCAATTTTCTTGCTGCTCATTAATATCTCCTTTGCAAAGTAACTCTCCTACAATCAAATATTTCTTTGATTGTGAAGCCCTGCATCATTTTTATGGACGAAATTGATGCTATTGGCGGGCGCCGATTTAGTGAGGGAACAAGTGCTGACCGTGAGATTCAAAGAACACTGATGGAGTTACTTAATCAGCTCGATGGATTTGATCAACTTGGGAAGGTATCTCTTTGTTTACCCAGTATTGGATAAGATAAAAAGGCGTCACTCAAGCACACTTATCAAATTCATGATGAACCTTGCATGGTGTTTTATTTAGAGGTTGAAGTGAAGAACATAGATCTGCTTGATATGCCAAGCCAGTTATCAACTGGATCTGGTGATATTTGTCAAGGGAAAAGTTTAGTGCCTATTTCTTAACCAAAATTTCATGTATATCAAACTGTTATCCTCTGTGTTATGAAAATCTCAAAAGTTGCCTAGCCAAAATTTGGCATGACCAACTCATCATGTTGATTTTGAGTCTTTTTTCCTTCTCTGTTTGTTATTTTGTAATTTTTTTAGTTTTAGATCTTAAGTAATTTTTTATTTGATTATTCTCTTTTGTTCCCGATCCCCCCCCAAAAAAACCCCCACCACAAACCAAAAAAAAAAAGAAATTATGTGGCTACTGAAGCTCAAGTATTAACTATTTTCTGTTTACCTTTGTATTCATCCTTCAGGCCAATTAGAGAACTGTCGGTTTCTATCTGATTATCATTCAGCCCATTGAGAGTGATTCTTCAGGCATGCTGCTTGTGTAGACTGGAATAACATATAACAATTGCTTTAACATCTTTTTTGTAGGTGAAAATGATAATGGCTACAAACCGTCCTGATGTTCTCGATCCCGCACTTCTTCGCCCAGGGCGGCTAGACAGGAAAATAGAGATTCCATTGCCAAATGAGCAATCTCGGATGGAAATCCTTAAGATTCATGCTGCTGGAATTGCCAAACATGGGGAAATCGACTATGAAGCTGTTGTAAAGCTGGCAGAGGTGAGTGATCATTACCTGTCCTTGTTTTCAGCAATTATTGCTGCTTCCTAATCTATTAATTTGGTGCTAATAATAGGGCTTTAATGGGGCCGATCTTCGAAATGTTTGTACGGAAGCTGGAATGTCAGCGATCCGTGCAGAACGTGATTATGTCATCCATGAAGATTTCATGAAGGTAAACACGTTTCTTTGCTCAGAACTTTATTTAGATCTCATGAGCAATTTGTTTTGGTGTTTGCTGAGCTAGCTGAGGAATCCTCTTCTCCTGGCTCCTTAATGATTGTGGCTTACATTGTATGGTCCATTTTTGGTTATGAGAAATCTTGAAGACAGTCTGGAAGCCTCTCTCTGTTTAATCTATTCATATTGTCCCAGGCTGTGCGGAAATTGAACGAAGCAAAGAAACTCGAATCTAGTGCCCACTACAGTGCTGATTTTGGGAAAGACTAAGGATTTGTTTTTTATTTTGAGAGTCAAGGATGTTTGGGCAGTGCACTCTTTCAGAGCCGTAGATGTTGGGGCAGTGTATTTTCAAAGCCATGGATGTTGAGGCAGTGCATCAAATTCCGTCCGCCTGGAAATGTGCTACCTAGTACCTAAGTTGGAAATTCCAGAAAATGTTCCTTTTATTACCGGTCTGTTATATCTTGTCGTGTACCTTCTGAACATGGACATGATCAACCTACTCCAAGTGAGGGATTTTAACGAGTGTTTGCTTTATTATTTCATTGTTAATTTGGCTTTAAAGGAAGAATGTTCCGCTTAAATTTGTTCTGGAACCATGTCTTGCAAAATACACAAATTTGATTTGTCTGGCGGTGAATTTCCAACTAATCCTATAGTGCAGTGTCATTTATATTGTGCAGATGGATAAATCTATGACGGCTTTTATTTTACTCTCCGATGTCAGGAGGAGATTGAGTCCGCCTTGAGTTACGGGTCACCGAGGTTTTCTTTTTGCCATACAATTCACTCATTTATTAATTCGATGCTCTGAAAGGCTAATTAGACCTCCGAAGAGGTAACGAGTCAATGAGTTATGGGATTTAACGGCCTTATAAAACCAAACCCTACCCCACTCTCTCTGCTTCTCCGAACCCAGCCTCTCTTTTGGGGAGGGTGGGAGCTTTTGGGGAGGGTAGGAGCTTCGGCTCTCTCCTCCTTTTCCTTTTTTCTTTCCTCTGCCTTGTCTTCGGCGCGTTAGCACCGGCGCCAAGCACCTTGGCTGCATTTGCGGTCTCCTCTGCCTCCCTTCCCTGGACTGGCCTTTGTGGCTTCTGTCCTCCCTCTTAGTCGTGGATCTCATTGGTTCGCCCCCCGCGCTGTCTCCCCCACCCTCTTTTCCGGTCACGTTCCGACTTTTGGTTGCTCGATTTTTTTCGATGCCTCTGTTTTGCTTTTGCCCGTTTGGCTTGCCTCTATGTTTAAGGTTTGTTGTGATTTTTCTGTTGCTTGTTTCCCGCTCTTAGGCATAATAGTTTACTGTTAGCGGAGGAAGATAGTATGATATTAGTGGTTGAAGAAAAGGAGACGACTAAAGGACAAAATGGGCAGGTGTGCGAGATCCTATACGGCGGAAAAGATCGTCGGGAGGCCCAAAGGCCAAGCACCCAGCCCCACCAGAAAAGCCCACTTGCAGCACAAAAATTGGAGAGAGGGATAGGTGCGTGAGATCTGCGCGCATACGAGACTCCAAGTGTTGTCCAGTTAGTTTTCGGTTGGTGTAGACGTGTAGTCTCCAGAAGATGCATAAGTCTTTCCCACTAGTCGTGACCTCCAAAACCGCACAGATTTGAGCACCAAGTTCGTCGGAACAAAACCTCGAAAGAGGGCCAGAGGGAGTGGTTTATTGGTAGTTTTAGTCACAGAGGACCAAATCATAGGAACAGGACCGAGAGTGATAAGGGAAGGAGGACTGTTGTCAATGGGGGAGAGAAGCCTCTCTCTCTCTCTCTCCAATGGCGGATGCATAACGTTGATTTTTTTGTTTTTTTTTAACTTATAACAATTCAACGTTGATTAAGCTGGCCCCCCCTTGAGCCCAGCCCAAGCCCTCCCCACTGCCCAGACCTGCTGATCCACCTGTGTTATCGGTGTTGTTTGTTTGTCAAAATTTTAGGGAATATTTCCGAAATTTTGGAAATCTTTACTTTATTGAGATTTTATTGGGGTTTGTGAAAAGTAGAGTGTGTAGGTGTAAAAGTTAAAAATTTTGGAGTCGTGTTTGGCTTGCCCGAATTGTTGGAACCCCAAAAATTTGGCTAAACAAACAATTCCATAACAATTCAACCATTACACTTTTGCACCCAAATGATCTTGTTTTCTCTGCGTCTTGCCCGTAATCTCACATATATAGGTGTTAGAATGAGAAGCAAATTTTTATTGCTAGAAAAGCGGGTAAAACGAAGTGTATGAAATTAACGAGGCTTATTTTTAATTGGCTTTGTGGAAGAACCATTACAATTGCCATACAGAGTTTGCTTATAGGCTATACGTATCTCTCCATCTTAACGAGTGAGAGCAAAGTGCTGGAGATCCGGCCTCTTCGAAGAAGGATCCAAGTTGGTACAGCTCGTATAAGAGTAGCTCTTACTTAACCTCAAATAGGTTATATATATATATATATGAGTGCATGACTATCCAAATTCTATGTTGATGTACTGGGTGCCCCAGATGGTGCATGGCCTGGCGCTGGTGCTTTCTTCTTACTATAATTATTTGGCTTTGAAGAATCAAATCCAAGGTACCTGGAAACAAAGAAAAAAAAACCAAAATCAAGCAACTCGCGCGGCAATCTAGAGGCCTAAAAACACATATATAAATCGTTATTACACAAACACTACTAATTTTTATTCAAAATTTTTTTTTATAAATAATTTGTATTCAAAAGTATTCACTATGCATTCGTTCAGAAATATAATGGAAATTACAAAATGAATTGTCACAGACCTTACAACGAAAGGATCAAGACATTGTAAATGCTATGACTTTGGTTTGTGAAGCATCGGTTGCAGAATTTGAGGGAGATGGAATGAGATGCTTTTTTGGAAGAAGTCAAAACATTTTGCCTAAATAATTATATCGATGTTCTCAGTATGGAAGACATTATTCCAACTCGTGGTCGGGCTCGACATGGAGGGCAAACCATTAATTTTTTTTATTTTTTATTTTTTTATTTTGTTTTTTTAGGGCAAACCATTACTTATTTGCATCGTTTTCATGTGGAATTTTTTTGCCAAATTATTGATTTGATTGCTCAGGAAATGGATCATCGTTTCTCAGAAGGAAGTACGAAGTTACTTCTTTGCATAACATGTATTGATCCAAGGAACTCATTTTCAGCATTTGATCATGCTAAGTTACTTCGTCTTGCTGAGCTTCAAGATATTTGAGGTCTTGCTGTGAAGATGGTTGAGACAAGAAAGCATACTCTCTGCGATGAAGATTATTAAGACTGACTTGCGTAATAAGATGAAAGATGACTGGATGAATAATAGTATGGTAGTATATATTGAGAAGAAAATTTTTGAAACTATTGAAAACGAAGTCATATTGCAACGTTTTCAGAAGATGCAGAGCCGTAAGATTCAATTGTCATCTCTCAGTCTCAGCAAATAGTACGGTACGTGTATTTCAATATAATATTTTTTTAATATTACGTAATAATATTTTTTTGCTCCCATTTTTCTTTAGGAGTTGACCCCCTTCAAAATCATTTCTGGTTCCGCCGTTGTCTCTCTCTCTATAATAGGTGCGTGAGTGACTATCCTATCACTAAGCTTTACGTGGTGAATAAGTGTAGATTGTCCTTGCCCCTACAGATTGATTAGAAGCAAATATTGCCAGTATCTATCCGCACTAACGGCAACTATTGTTTTGTCGGGCCAGATTAAGAGTCGTTAAAAGCAATCTAATCATAAATGGGACGTGCGTGACTGCATCCCTATTAGGTATTTTAGAATAATCTAACAATTCATTCCAAAAATATGAAAAATGAAGGAGAAACCAAAAATTTGGCTTGGTTCAATAATTTCTTGGTCCAAATAAATGGCGGTTTTAAAACCTATTGGTGCCTTCAGGCTC
Source organism: Myrica gale (assembly GCA_963930655.1). NCBI lineage: Eukaryota > Viridiplantae > Streptophyta > Magnoliopsida > Fagales > Myricaceae > Myrica > Myrica gale. Next base: position 7,016,214 of record OZ005609.1, on the reverse strand, counting down.
TCAGCCCCCTATATGGATGTGCAAGTGCATTCTCTAGCAGTTAGATTGGATGCTCGCAAAGAGTGGAGTGAATCTCACGGAGTCGTCGGGAGCTCTTGCAAGAAGAGAGGAGAGGGACATAGTTTCTCCGTTAAATTGTACTTTTACATGAATTGCCAACTTCTTTGTCCCTCATTGTTGCTGAAAGCAAACGCTTTAATTTTTGTTATTTCATTTCTTTGTGAGATAAAAAGAACTTTTGGTCGCTCATTGTCTACATAAACGATCTGTAGAAGGGGCAAGACTTCGACTTCTTGTTCACTGACGATGCTATATGCTTTTTCCCAGTTCATGAACTCTTGGCTTTGCTTACGTTTGAGGGGAGATTTTGTACGTCCTCCTGGTCAATTTGTATTTCACCATCCTTGCTATTTTGTAGAACCAAAAGGCACTAACCAGCTGCAAGCCCAATGCCATTGCCTAGAAAAAGCGCACAGAACATACGTTAGTAAGGGGAATATTACACCCCAGTAAATGAGCAGGATGATAAACTATATCGTCTGTTGTATAGAGCATATATACCTTTATGAGAAATGGATTGCTAGCAGATAAAGTCACGAAACAGAGATAAGGTCCACAAACCATCCTGCCGAAGGTAAATATGACTGCAAACAAAATCTGCATAAATACCAAAATCTGATAAGGGCAGTGAACTATCTGGTTGGATCAGATTCTCAGTAATTTTTTGTCCAAATTTCATAATGCAATTTGAAAAGAGATACACAATAGATAGACTACACATCATTAAATACTATCAATGTAAAATTTCGAGCAGCATAGGTCATACAATGTGATCCATTTATTGAGTCCCTCTTCAAATTGCACCATAGGATTCGGACAAGAAATTACAGAGGCAGATCTTAATCCCGTTAATACTTTGCTACTTTCTTTGGTTTTAGCAAAAAGGGTACGGAGGGAGGAGGGCAGACCAAAAGCTGCTCATGGAGGAACAATCATACAACTGCTGGGGTATCAGCTTTTTGGTTCCGATATAGTTCACTCTGAGTAATGTAGGCAGCATTTGGATAATTTTCGCTAAGAGGGGTTGGAGGTATAGATAGTAAAACTGTTATGCAAAGGCAGAATTCATAGAAGCACTTTGAACTCACGTCTGCTGCCAAATTAAGGTCGGTGTCCTTGTATCCAAGATCTTTAAGAAGCTCCCTCAGGTGGAGGAAAGGGCTGGAGAGTTCAGTGATCCATAATGCAGCGACCATCTCTGATCCACACTACACGGAAAGAGAAGGGTGTGTGATATTTCTTGGTCAAAGTATGCAAAAGACAAGAATTTTTATTTTGCACTGAATGCGTGGAAATGATAAAGGTACTCTCTTCTCAGAGACAAGAAATATTGCTACTTTTTTGGAGGATTGAAAACTGACTGTACTCTGCTGAAATTTGAGAATCGATCACTCTTATAAATAGCTCCCCGGGAAACTTCCAAACGAACCTTCTCCTTCAAAATGGAATTTGCAACTCCATAAGGAAGCATACCTTCTCATAGGCCAGGCCTGCTCCAATTCCAACGATGCTGACTAGATGGTGGATCGAATTGTCCAGACTGATTCGCTTTTCAAAGAAGCAACATACCAAGTCATAGATCATATAAGAAAGGCTCACTGTAAGAGTTTGCATCTGCTCAGTTTTCAATAGCCACCATCAGAGAAGTATTACTAAAACACTATCCAACTCTCAGAACTCTCAAGAAATATGAGAAATATCCAATTAGATTTTAGAGAAAGCAACCCCACTGTCGTTGGGTTGAATACCTGCTTTGGGGACGATGTTGAAGCCAAAGGACAAACTGGACACCTCCAATCTTGAACCGATAGAGTGGATAATATCACAGCTAAAGTTGCATGAATTGAAGAAACAACTCGGTTGCAGAATTCAAGCGAGCGTTTACGGAGGATCCTCCTTGTTACCAGAAAAGTCGATGTCCATGAAATGATCCCAAGCACAACTATATTCAAAACATAGTCTTCCATTTATGCTTCTTCTTTTTTCTTTTTCCTTTTTAGCAGATTCTTCCGCTCCAAAAAAACGAAAGAAAGAAGGCAATCTGGTTTTTCAATTCTGCATGAGCGCGTATTAGAGCTCTTCTTGAATCACAAAACCAGCCTGCTTCCAGTTTTTCTCAAAGAAGTATGCAGAATGGATATATAAGTGTCTTCCAGGCAAGCTGCAAGAAACAATTACCAATCTGTTTCTAGTCGAACTCCATTTATTGTCGCCGCAAGCATTTAGGTGGAACGGTGGAAGTTGGTTTTGTTGTATCCGTGCCAGTTCCTCGAACCCAGTTGGTAAATTTGTTGATCAGACAACTATTTCCATCACATTTGTTCAGAAACAAAAAAATAAACTTTCCCTTTTTGCTTACGTGCAATCCATTTTCAAACGTATTTCCTCTAGAATTTTTTCTTTCTAAAATGTACTTCCTCTATACTACGTCACTGGGCAGACATTGTCCCCACACATTAAAGCCGTCGATTCGATTTCTCTCCAGCTAGAACGTTCATGAATATCTCAGCCCCGATCAACCAATAACTTCAGCGTGGGCCGTCTTATATGTTATGTTAACATGACTGGGTACCTGTGCGTGAACTGAGGCGAATATTTTCCAAGCATATTCATTGCTCTTGGTTTTTGTGGCTGCGAATATTTCTTCCTGGGGTAGTCCGTAGTCGTTAGTTGGATATTAGGCATGACGTGTTCTATATTTGACTACAAATTGTAATATGGTTGCAACCTTAGCATTAGTAGCCTGTGGACCTCAGAGGCAGTTGTGCATTTATTAGGCCAATTTAGGGCTGTTCGGCCCACCTGGCAAAATCCAGTGCCATTGGCGTTAGATTCCCGGTACCCGGTCTAATCGGTGCCGGTATCGGTAGCTTGTATGTTGAAAAATTCAGTAGTTTTATCGGTTCTTGGGTTATCCGGCACCGGGTTTCAACGTACCAGTAAAACCATATTTTATTTATTTATTTCTATATTAAACGACTAGTCCCCCTCCCATTTCTTCTTCATCGACCCCTCCCCTCAATTTCTTCTTCGACAGCTTCCAACCTTCCACCGTTTGCCTCTCTCTCCCTTCCCTCCCTCTCCAAACTCCCAGCGCACAGGCGGCCATGATGTTCTTCAATTGATTTTCCAATGGTGGTGCCGAAACTCTGAAGGGGTTGTTCTGTGTAACAAGGGATTCATGCGAGAGGACAGAGGAGAGGATCTGAGGAAGACGAGATATTGGGCATTGGGCTCCACGAAGTAATTAATGTGATTTTTGAGGCTTTCTTATGTTTGCGAACACAAGAAATGACAATTAACAATGTAAAAAAAACGCTTTGTTCGCAGCAAATATGAAAAAAAACGCCATCTTTTATGCCAGAAATGGGGGTTTTTAATCAATTGACTCTAACTGTAGTTTTTTTCACTTATTTTTTAGTCTCTTAAATAAATCTTAATTAAAGATTTGAAGTTTAACAAATTGTTCTGTTGTCTTAGTGATACAACATTTGAAATACGAGAACATTATCCTAGGTTCTAACCACGCCAGAAGCTTATATATGTTTAAATGTGGAGTTAAGTACAAGTACAAAATTACAGTTATAGTTGTAGTGAATTTCTTCTAGGCAGACCGTTATAGTTATATTACTGGATAAAATAAGTGTTGGGGCGTTACAGTATTGGAACATGTGGAGGACAGGTGCAATCAACTTATTTCACAGTTTTGAGGTTTCTAGAGGGAATTAAAGATCCTTGCTAGTTTTGGTTTGAAATTTGTAGTTTGCTTTTTTCTTGTTGGCTTTGGAATTTATTATTTTAGATTTTATTGATTTGTGATTAATTAATCAAAATAAAAAATAAATATATTGGATCAAATGCGTAAAATGTTAAAAAAATGATTCAATATAAATACGTGTTAACTGGGAACCGTCACCTCTAAAGACCGGTTATCATGCTTAATGATAAAGTGTAGGTGACTAATATTTAAAAAATAACCTATATGATGTGATGATTTTGACCAAAGCCGACATCACAACCCTAAGCCAATTTTAGATTAAGCTATAATTCTAATGGGACTTGTCACTCAACGTGGTGTGTGATATTGTGATCTTGCTGCCGCTCTATAAAGGCAGAGATACGTCAAAGTAAAAGCGGGTCAGCTAGTGGGACACGCTAAATTAGGCTTGAGTAACAGTGAAGTAGGGTGGCAGTTTTGGCTGTCCAAATTTTGACACCAGCACCGATAACAGTTGGCCACAACAACTTGCTCTTATCGGTGCCGATTTATTGGTAACGTCACAGGATAATTGGCCAAATTTTGGCCGAAGGAGAGAGGGGGGGTACGAGGCCGGCTGGGGTAGGGAGAATGGCAGAGAGGCGAGAGAGAGCTAGAGAGATCGCAAAGGGGTACGGGAAGAGATGAGAGAGGCGAGAGAAGGGTTGAGTATTAACCATAATTCTGAAACTGTGTCGTTTTCTCGTTCTTTGTAAGTACTAGAGAATGACTTTTTTTTCTTTATAAAAAATGAAACTACATGTCGTTTTTATTATTAAAAACAAAAAATTTTGAACGGTGACCACCGGTAGCAACAACCCCCATTTGGCGGTTCCTGGTGGTCCACACCCCTAGTTTAAACTAGGGCGAGCTGTCGGAGCGGATGAATCTTGGCTACAAGATATTATGGGCCTTAAAGAGGCCCATCTGTTCAGCTTTCTTGAGTAGGTTTGGGCTTATAGTCTCGTTACGGATCCTCATTTACAATAAGTTTGGGCTTTTTTTTTTTTTGCTCTGTTTCATTGGCGACCTCTGTTTTTATCTGCGTGTGTTACTTGGCAATTGAGAGTAAGCAGCTGCGGAAGGCTTAATAACAAGGGTTCTGCGGGGGCGGTGGCGGGGTGGTTTCAACCATGACGGAGGCATCTGTCCCTTCCTCTTCCTGCACATTCCCAAAACGACTCTCTTCTACTCCCCTTTATGAGCTGAGAACAAAATTTGTCCCATTTAATTCACTTTGGCACTTGTCCTCCGTTACCTAACCAAAAACTTAATTGCATCCAATACAAATTGGCGACGGCTCTTGCTTGCGTTCGTCTCTTATAGGCTTGTAGCGGCATTTTTGAAGAATCCCGTTGAAAATTTTATGCGCGCGGAAGCTATGCAGGCGGCAATTATATCTCTAACAAACAACAATTTCCAACCTCTTAAGTAAATAGCCAGATGCCCCTCCAGAAGAACCCGATTGGTCATGTAAAAGTTTTTGATCAGAACCCATTTATATTTGAGCTTGCTAGGCCCAGAAGCCCATGGCAAAGTAGTACGCACGCTTCATTTTTGACCAAATTTGATCCCATATTAGACCACGGAATAGCCTATCGACTCTCTTCTGGAACCCGTTGCCCATTCTATTGGATCCCATCTTTAAGAAGGCCCTTAATGGTTTAATTCATTTCTCGATTGATCCCAGCCATCGGATTGGCTTTAACTCGTTGCCACTGTATGTTGACCAAAAGATGAATATTCCGGAGTCGTGAGGAGGCTTTGATACGTTTCTAGGGTTTTATTTTTCACTCTTTAAACTTGGGTAATTTGATCCATCACATTAGTTCAACTTAAAGGTTTGCGCTAACGAATTGGGCCAACATTTAATGCTCTCTAACTATAAGGAAATAAATGGGAGGGGGAGTTCCCACAGCCACTGCCCAGTTTCAGCTTTGGACTTCAGTCCTCGTATTCAACCACAGTAACCCAGTAAAAAGGCCGGGCATGCCTTATATAGAACAGCGCACTGCATGCGTTACTGCTTATATATAGCAGATCCATCGTTTGGAAAAAAACTATACTTCCCCATGTATGGAATATGGCTTTGCATTTTTAATCCACAGTAGTTAGCTTCTCTCCTCTTGAGCATTTGGGTGGTTAGGTTGATGAGGTATAGCTACATATATAGTTCCTGTACGTAGGTTTTAAATCTTACTCTTCCGGTTCTGGGTCATTCCTCTCGACTTCAATCTATTTGCTTGTTGGTGTAGCAGGTATTAATTATCAAGCTAGATGGCAATCCAGAATAACATCAGGCGTTTACTGATAATCCGCAAAAGGGTTAGAGCTACTGCAGTGTTGGCCTGGGTCTTTGAGTTGATCGCACTCACTCGCTATGGAACTTGTTGGTCATTATACTCGTTTTGGCAAGCTCGCTGCCATCTTTCTAAGCATGGATAGTTGTTTCTTTACGTTGTGGGATGTCCTTCTCAAATTTAAGGATAGAAACTTGGCATTTGGACGCGTCGGATGCTACTTCTGGCCTAAACATGACAATGGGCAACCAAGCTGGGCGCCTGACATCGTATGCGACGTTTGCTCCTCAGCTTGTGTCATATGTCACTTCTGAACAAACCGATTTTAGACCCAAATATGCAAAAAATACCTAGAGGGGGTGAATAGGTATATTTAAAAAAGTATCCAATAATTATTCCCTTTTAAAGACACAAACCTATTCTTTGAAAAACAAATCAACCACACTGTTTTTCAATATCCCAAGACACTTTAAAGATCAGCAAAACGATTAAATGCAAATCAATACAAAACAGAAAAACATGAATCTGTAAAACAGGGGAATCCGAAGAAACCGTAAGTGACTCCGAAGAAACTACATAACCGAAAATTACAAATTCAAAACTTCAATAAATTAATCACCAGTTCATCAACTCACCAAATACCAAATTCTTATCAGCAACTTACCAAACAACAAATCTTGAACGTCCTTTGTATAAAAGCCTCAGATCAAAACGATTCGAACTCTCAATCACAAAGAACAAGATTTGTTAGAAAGATAACAAGTTAAACTAATTAAGAACAACAAGTATAATCACACAATCGAAACACCGAGAATGGTTACGAAGAGAAACTCCCTAAGGAACGTCCTTAAGGAGAAAAACTCTCCGGGCCCGTAGGCCGTTCGAATCCACTAGTTTCCAATCGATTTACAAAGTGATCTATTGAAACGACTAACCTAGCCTATCAACCCACTCTAAATCTTACCGACGTAGAACCTCTACATCCAAATGGAAACCACAATCTCGAACGCCTTTTGATCTTCACGCACAAACCTTGTGCAATCAATGGCCATTGCTGGAACCTCCAGCAACCACTCTTCCAGAACCTCTGGAAGCCTCAATCAATCGTAATGAATATGTATCGGTGATAAGAAAACAAGCTCTCCTTCAGATCTGATTATCTCTCTCTATTTCAGCAAAACCCCAATGTTTCATCACGAGCACCAGAGCATCATCAATCAACGCACATCTTAGAGAGCTTTCTTGAAGGGAGAAAATGAACATGAAAAACGAGGGCTCACTCGAAATGGCCAAATCTGGACGTTATATGCGAAAACCCATTCCGTTGTGCAAGAAACCCATTCTGTTGTAATTCTTTAATCACGCGTACAACACCAAACCACATTTAGTTCCTTCTCATTCTTCTAGAAACATGGGAAAAAGACCAAACTGCCCTTAATGAAGACCATACGTCCAGCTCCTTTCTTTTTCCTTCTAGAAAGCCTACAATTTACAAAATCATCCTTCTTTGTTTTTCACGTAGATGCCAACGTGCTGTAACAACTTCGTTGTTGCTATTGTGGATTTTGTTTACGAGGGCCGTGAACGTCCCATGTACGTGTTTACCCTAGTTGCTTTTGTCCTGGCCACCTCGGCCTTGATCCCTTCCCAAGCATATGATCGATGGATTTCAGAAGCTCAGCCTCAGCAAGCAGAAACTGTTGTACCGGCGGCCCAAGCTCAACAGCGTGAAAACGAAGAAGCACAAGTTGGGGTTGGGGTTGAAGATCATCTAGCCTCAGCCTCTAGTTCAGCTCCAGTGCAAAGCTTGGACAATCTTGAGACCGAAATCCATTGCCTTCAATCTCGTTTGACATTGCTTAGGTAAGAGATGAAATTCATCGAACAGGTAAAGGAATTACTGTGGGGATTCGCACGACAACCTTTGTGCACCGGTTTACAGAAATGGTTCCACAACCAATCTACATGACAAGGGACATTGACAATCAATCTTTGACTGTTTGACACATACGTTTGAAATTGATCACGATTCTAATTATATACTATCAAAAACAGGAGTACTCTGCACAATGCTAAAATGAAGGCAGAACTAGCTGAGGAGAGCATTGCTGGAGGTCAATGAGCTGCACAAGTCACATATTTGTTGACTTTTTAGTTGTAGCTAATTATCGTAGAATGCTAATTTGCCATGATATGGTGAACTGTGATTAATTCCCCGTTTCTCTATAAGTATATGGTAAGAAAAATCCCATATTTGTTGACTTTTTAGTTGTAGCTAATTTGCCATGATATGGTGAACTGAGATGAATTCCCCGTTTCTCTATAAGTATATGGTAAGAAAAATCCCGTTCTCTTCCAATTAGCAAGCTTGTTGATTGTAGGTCTAATATGGGTTAGTTTTCTGTTCATTTGAATGCAAAAAATGTTGTTTGCCTACGTAGAAAAATAGTAGGAAAAAATTATTTTCATGGAGGAGAAACTTTTATTCTTCACTAAACCAGTAAAGATCAGTATTTCAAATTCACTTTAAGGATACTGTTGCTTTTTCAACATAGAAAGAAAAGGAAAGATAGAAAACAAAGATTAGCCAAGATGTATCATCATTTCTTAAATGAAAAAAAAAAAGGTCAAGAACGGGCCTTGTTTTGGGGAATGGATCATACTTTGACGGTACAAGCCCAAGTCAAGTTCCGCTCGAGGTCGACAATGTCGTGCTTGTTAAATTGGACCGAGATTAATCGAAGGGCCAGAGCCCATGCTACTTGAAAGGCGGCGTAGGCGGCGGTTGAAGTGGTTTGATCCACACTGACCTGCTTCAGAGGATTCTGGTCCCCTTCGGAGCGCAACATGCGAACCGATCAATTCATCTAGGCTACAATTTTCGCGATGGATGTTTGCCACATACCGGGCCGATTATCGGTTACTCCGCTTAGATTCTGCCATGTCCCGAGAAATCTTCGTCTTCCGAGGTTCCTTCCGTCACCGCTTTGCACCGTCGCAGCGGCTGGCAATTTACGTTCCGAAATGGATCCTTCGATACCGCCGACTCAGAATCGGATGTTCTTTCTGGGAATGGGTTTTGTCGCGCAGGTCTTCGCTCAAGAGCTCAAGAACCTAGGATGGTAAACCCCGGTGGACTATTCCCTCGCCACCATTAGCTTCCTTTCTCGAGGCGCTTGATTTGAATTTTCGGAGCATTCGTTATGTGGAACAGTTTCGAAAAGAGTTAACATATTGGATTCTTGAACATTAGGTTTGTATCTGGGACTTGCACAAGCACGTTGAAGAAGGAGGGCCTCGAAAAGAACGGCTATGACATTTTCCTTTTCGACGCACATGAGCCGGAGTAAGTGTTTATTTTAAGCTTTCACGTACCATTGATTTTCGTATATTTTTTTGTTTTTTCTTTCATTTTAATTCTGCGTTTTGCTTATCTTGGATCCTATTTTTAAAATCCCAGACAAAGCACCGCAGAGCTTATGAAACATCATACTCACCTTGTTGTCTCAATACCTCCTGTTGTGGGCGTTGGTGACCCGGTATGCTACACGTATATATATCCTTTTTATGTTAACGGTAAAATCATTTTTGGTCTTTTGAGTTTTACACGATTTAGAAATAAGTCTTTGGTTTTCAAAACTCCCAACTTTTAGTCCTTAAGTTTGTACCCAAAAAAAATAAGGTCTTTCCATCGATGAAGTTAAGGTCAAACGGCCAGATCAGCAAAAATACATTAAAAATAAATAAATAAATTGATTAAGGGTAAAAAAAAAAGGTCATTGAGTTCCAAATTTTCAATTTTTAGTCCTTGAATCTGTACCCAAAAAAATAAGGTCATCCACGTGGACCGCTGATTATATTTTTTTTGCTGAAGGACCTTATCTTTTGGGTACAAACTCAAGACTAAAATTTTGATTTTTTTTTTATGTGGAATTTTGGAAACCAAAGACCTATTTTTAGATCACTTTTAAACTCAAGGACTAAAAATGATTTTACCCTTATGTTAAAGACTACTGAAATGGATATCTGTATTGTTTTCCTAACCTATTTTGGCCAATTTATTTTCTCATCGATTTTTTAGATGCTTCAACATGAAGAGCTACTAAGGAGTAAACTTATGGGTGGAAATATTCGCTGGCTTTGCTATTTGTCATCAACTGGTATGTTTCCTTTCAGATCACCTGTGAGCCAACATTTGTATCCCTGTCACGGTGACTCATTCATGCACTGTTGAGTATTACGTAGTTATGTATGCAAACCATTGCGCACTGTTTCTCCAATATTTTATTCGTTTGGCATTGAGATTGGAGGTCTATGTCGGTATCCTGCGTAGTTTGTTGTCGCTCTTAGCAAGAGTCTTATATTGGAAAATAGAGTATTGATATCCCAACACTCCTAATTTAGCATTTCTGACTTATTGAAGCCTATTTTTTTGAAGCAAATTCACAACCTTTTAAATTACAAACTATGTCCCTTGGAGCCCCTTTACTTTTGGGTGTACATGTTGGATCTGCCTATTATGTTGTAGGTTGCACCATACAGGATCTGTAGGGAAGTGAATAAAACTCGACATTGGTTCATTGACCTGATTTAGATGCGGTGTTGCTTAGAGTAGGTGCTGCCGCTACTCCTTGTTTTCACTAGAAATCATTTTACCACAACTAACTAACTGTTGGACCCCCCAACACTCCCTCTCTCTCCCCAAAACATAAAATAAACTAAAATCTCTGGATCCACTCGTTTTTCAATATATTTTCATAAAAGGCTCCTGACTCTGGAGATATTGCTTGTTTGGCAGGTGTATATGGAGATTGTGGTGGTGCACGGGTAGATGAGGAGTAAGCAAGTGCATCCAAGCTAACTTTTGCATGCAAACTTCTGCCTATACTGATTTCAATTCTCCCTAAATTGATTGTATTATCCTCTTGCAGTTATCCTACTAAGCCTGCAAGTGAGTTGGCTAAGTTAAGGTTGGTTGCTGAGAAGGGATGGTTAAAGCTGGGTGATGAGCTTGGAATCTCGGCCCAAGTATTTAGGCTTGGAGGTATATATGGCCCGGGTAGAAGGTTGTAAAGAACATATTAGGGTGACCAACTTTGCTTCCCTTTTGTTTTGAAGCTTTAGTCACTTAGCAGCTCAAATGTCAGTTTCTTGGTGGGATTCAACCACACACTAGTTTTAGCTGGAAAGTTTCTCGCTCTAAGCTTTATTCTAGTTAAATCCCACCCTCAGATGCTGCCACTGTCATTTTGCATGACTATCATAGAAGTTTGATCCATAATTTACGTCGAAACCCAATTTGATTTATTTTTTGTTAGCTTATCACTGAGCCTCTTTGATAGATTAAGGCTGTGTGAAATTCTCTATTCGAAAGGTTGGTTTCATGTTGAACTATTTTTCATTACAGCGCTGTTGATACAATAATTAAGCAAGGAGCATTGTCAGAGGTTCAGAAAATGAGGGGATACAGGCAATATACATCTAGAATCCATGTTGAGGACATCTGTCAGGCACTTGAGGCCAGTATTAACCTGCCATCCCTCGGGTAGGTTCCAATCATCACCTAGAAGCAGTTCTACTTTCTCGTCTACTATCTATTCCAGTTGTGAGAGATTGCATCAAAACTAATGTAGTAAGATTCTTCTATTAAGCTAACGATAGTCAGGTGGATGATAAGAAACTTGAATCCCGCTACACAGGCCTCCATTATGCCAAGGCGTATGTGTGAATGCTGAATGTCACTCTTTCTTGGCCATCTGGCTTCAAAGACCACCTTTTTTGTGGCACATGTTGCCCATATGTTCTTTTAACTTGCCTCCTGACAAGCTATCTATCTATCTATCTATCGATCTATCTATATATATATTTTTTCTTCTCCCTCTACCAACGATCGAAACTTTGACCAAACGGGGGACTTCACGACCCACATACCACCCAGGTACAGAGAACGTTGGTCTATCTATCTATCTATCTATCTATCTATCTATCTATCTATATATATGTGTGTGTGTGCGCGCACGTGCGCATATGTGTATGTATGGATTTAGAGACACATGTTTCTTAGCATGTGAGAAGTCCAAAGTTAGAAGCTAATCTTGGTCTGTCTACATTTGGAACCTTTTATCTAAATTGGACCTCCATAGGCTTGCTTTGATGCGCATGCACACAAAGTGCAAGGGGGCAGGACCAGAGATTTTGAGGAATTCATGTGTTTTAATTTCAGGTGGCATGGACTAGTTTATTGTTATTAGTGATTGCTTTTTTTATTTCTTTTATAAATTTAATATCGAACCCTGTTTAGCATACTTGCTGTTGGAAACAATTTCCTTATTTGCTGCCTTGGAAATCTGTTTTTCAGGAAGGTTTACAATATTGTGGATGATGACCCAAGCCCCCGGGCAGAAGTATTTGCATATGCAAGAGACTTGGTCGAGAATAGGTGGCCTGGCTGGATCAAGCAGACCACCGTGCAATCAGAATTTTTTGTTGAGAAGGGTAGTCCAAGGGGTGAGAAACGGGTTTCCAATGCTCGTATGAAGAAGGAACTAGGAGTTAGGCTTCTCCATCCATGTTATAGATCAGGTTTGCAGAGCATTATGAACTTCATGCAGCATTATGAAACTTACGAGTCCTGAAGTTTGCTTGCATAATTATGCATATCACAAGTGAGGGCGACATCTAGGAGGGTGCCAAGTATTGGTTCAATTCTATCCTTTCATTGTAAAGTCTAGCAGAGGGGGACATCATATCTTTGGCAAAGATAAGAAAATGAAAACGAGAAAAATTCCTCATGGAGGCGTCATATGGTAGTTATTTCAGGCCTCTGATAAATGAGTTCATCAGAAAAATCCACAGGCTTTTGAGTCTTCTACCGGCCGCCCGCAAATGAGCTGAGTTGGATTTTTCCAAAAAGATCTAAATTGTCCATTTATTTCAAATCAAACATCTGGATGCGCATTATCTAGGGAAACCAGGAATATGAAAAGCTGTAATTTCAAAGAACCGCTAGAGGTTTGTCTACTTGCCATCGTGTGAAACTTTGATGAAATAGCAGAGATTGAGAACTGTCTTTCCTTGACGAAAAGGTTGCAATTTCACAAAAGCCTGTCATCTGTACACTCCAAAAGGACCAAAACTACCACAAGATCTATAAACTATATGCACATGCTGCACATATTAAGACAATCAACATATTATGGCGCAAAGGGCTAGTTTTTGTTGTAGTAGGAAAGTAGAGTGGACTGTCTATCATTGGCACGCTTTAGGTTTCCCTTCTTCCTTGCTGGAGTAGAGCACCGCTGAACAAATTCATCAGTTGGTGCATCTGAATCGGCTTTAAACTCCTCATAGTCCCGCTTTATTGGGCTCTTAGCTTTACCGCCTTCAGGATGTACAACGGTAGATTTTGAGTCTTGAGCTCCTTTTTCGTTGAAGGATGAGCTTGCTGCATTATCCTCTGAATTGGGCTCTCTTTTCAAGCTTTCAGGTGGATCATTCTTCAAAGATTCGGCGGTTGAGTTTTTCTCCTCTGAGGCTGATTCTTGTTCCAAGTTCTTCTCCGCTGAGGTTGATTGTCGTTCCTTCTTCGTTCGCTTTTCTGTGAAAAACTTAGAGATAGGTTTGTTCTCCTCCTCTGCCTTCAATTGGATCTGTACAGATATGGTACAACCAGCACTTAAGAGGTTTCCGATGTCTTAAATCGATGAATTCTTGCACACAGCATTACAAGGTAAACATTTGGTATCTGAACCAGAACAAAAATAGAAATATTTGTAGATGAAAGCCTTCTTGTGGTCTTTCCAGACAGCGAAGTCAAATGGAAACGCATTACCAGAAAAACCATAAAGTATTCCACTCAAATAAAAAGAAGAAAAGAATACAAAAAATATGCCAATAAACTGACACCCTATTTTGAGTACTAGTTTTGTTGATCTCCGATTAACATCTGTTATCAGATCACTTTTCCTCTACAGACATTTATGCGAGACCAAAGCTGGGAGGGGAGAGGGAGAGAAAAAAAAAAGTGGGGGTAGCGAGGGACACCAAGCAAAAAGGGGAGAAAAGTGTCCACGAGTATGAGCTAAGGTAGGGGGGCTAAAAATTATTATAGCTGAAAGAAAACAGCTAGCCAGCTACTCTCAGGATAATTGTAGATCTTCGAAGTTGGATCTGTCCAAAGTCGAGAATGTACAGAATTATGTGAAACAACCCGTTAGTATGTGTATTCCAGCTCTCTAATCTGTGGTAACTTCATCAGCTCGAAATAATAGAATTCCATCACATTAACAGAAAGCTGAGAAGCCTCACCTCCTTAATGCACTCTGGTCCATCAAAAGACGTCTTACCCACAGCAGGTGTTACTGGGTACCACTCCTGTAGATAGCCAGACGAGAAAGACACATTTGGAACGTTTCAATCATTAAAGAGATCGCAATATTAGAATAAGAAATTCAGTGACTTTTTGGTATTCATAAAGATCTTACTAAATCTGGATCCTCATATGGCTTAAGCAAATTATCAAGCTTGGAAGATGGAGAACCGTTCAGCCATGTATCTGTCAATGCCTTATCACACAAAATAACAGGCATTCTGTCTATAATGACAGATTAATAAAAAAATTAGTACACAGACACTCAACTTTGGGAAAACATGGCACCATGGACAAAAAGTAACATTAATAAAAGTTGACCGACAAGGACATTGACAATCCAGTTACCTATGAGATACAACATGGCCACATGGCCACAAGCCCACAAGTACATCTAGCATAGGATAAGTATGGCAGCCATCCACAGGACTACAATTGTAAACTTCATTGTATTTTAGAATAAAAGTTAGGGGTCTGCACCAGTTCCAAATATCTTTCCTATTCAGATAAGGAAAAGAAAACAGGAATCAACACGGAGGTCTTTCTTATTTCCTTACCAACATTTCACAGCTACTCTCCTACAAAGATACCCATTAAGTGATCTCCTTAAAAGATGGTTTAGTTTAGCAAATGACACTGACAAATACTGTCGGAAATAACAACACAGCACAGTAACTTTCTTTTAGCACGTTAACAATAGAAATATTGACACATATAGTAAACTTGAAGATGAAAGATGTGCGGCAATTTAAACAAGAATGACTTACCATGCAGCCACTTTAAAGCTGAAGATGAAGAAGTTGTAATAATAGTAAATGTGTACAGCATATTGCCTGCGGCAAACCATGGACTTACACAATTATGTATAGGCAAGAACTAGGCTTCTACTAGAGGAAAAAAATGAAGTTAATCATATCAGACACATAGATAATTGCAACAAAGGGAAGACATAAAAACAAGAAGAGTGACCACAACTGTTGACAGCATAACAGATATATACTCTTCACTAACTATGTTCAGAATCGGTTCACGAAAAAGAATATATTGGTTAATTGAAGCTAACTACATTTACAAGAATAGGCTTCCAACGAATGCATCTCAGAGATGAGACGGAAAAAAAAAGTGATTTACCTTCAGAATTTTTCCATGAATCATAGAAAGCAGCAAACACAAGAGGCCGCCCATCCTTAAAATGGATGTAATAAGGCTGCTTTTTTGGCCCATCCTTTTTCCACTCATAGAATCTGGAGAATGAATCAAAGTCAGGTTATAGTGTGCAATTTCCGAAGCAATATTACAGGAAAAAAAATTGTAAGCAGAGATACAAAAACTGACCATTTCTAGCATGATGGCCAAAACCCATGTCACAGGAAATTCTTCCAACCAAATAAAAGATTATTGTGGACATCTTAATATGAATTCAACTGATGCATTCAGTCAAATGGCAATGGAACATACGCATTTTGTTTGCATTTGCCCCATCCAACATCTATGGCATGATCTCAGCAGTTATATATCACCAAACTAGATTTGAAACAAGGATTAAACTACCACAAAGAAAGAGTTAATGGAAAATGTAATCCTTGAGCTTCAGTAAATCCTATTCAAGCTGCAAAATTCCTCCAACAAGCCCTAACATTTTTGAGTTCTGTTAAAATGGCCCAGCTGGGGGAGTTACTAATGTATCCAGAAAATTGATTTGGTTCTTTTATTTCTTTACCTACAGCAATGATTAATGTGGGGACCAACTGCCAAGGCTCTAAGCTACAAGCAAACACATGGAGAGCGGTAACTCCAAAAAAAATTCATTGCCAAGGAGGCATCACTACAGATGTTATCAGGAAATTCTCCCAACTTTCCCATAATAAAGAAACAGGTGCTGCATATGAGAAAAAGCATACCCATTTACTGCAACGAGGCACCGGTTTTTAGGGATTAAACGACGGAAAGAAGCCTTTTCAAATATTGACTCAGATCGGGCGTTAAACTGCAATGCAAGAAATCAAACTGGGAAAAAATCCAACAGAAGCTCGGTAATGCTTAAGTCATGTCAAAGTAAAACAAATGAGTATAAATAAGAAATGCATGTATCTTAAGTTGCAAATTTATGTCATAACGTAGACACATACAAATGTATATGCTGCTAGCACATGTGGGGAAGTTTGAGTAAATAGGTGGATAATCCACAGTGGATTATCATACAAACAAAAGATAAGAACAAAAAAAAACAAAATCATACCAAAAAAAAAACACTGGTAGAATTCCCCAAGAAGTGATGAGACAACATAATTGTTTATGAAGTTCATTAGAGTTGTGCAATCATGCTAGATTCTTCATAACAGCAATGTCCCTCAAAAGGCTGACCAGTACGACCAATGTAACCTGTTTATTGATCTACAACATCCAAAAAGAAGCTTACGCCTCTCCAAGGTTTCTTACTGATTCCTCATTTACAGTAGTACAAAAATGAGAGTATTAACCCAACAAATAGCACATCATATAAGCCTCGTTACAGTTACAAAATTTCACCACTAAAGATCACAAGTGATTGCCATTGAAGATTTTGGATGCATATCGTAAATTCACCAACTATGATCATATGAATACCTTGAAGGTAAGTCTCAAAATTCACACATAAAAACGATAAATTCTTGATGGTCCAGCACAAACACTCCTCACTAATAAAGAAAAACAAACAACTCGACAAGCATGTAGCTAAAAATCGAACAAGAATAAGATGAATTTTGAACAATGTGTTGTTCCAAAAAGCGTCAAGTCCATTCCGCATCCAAAATTAAGTTTCGCGCTAATTCGACTTGGGTAAAGAATCTCTCGCATAATTACCATCCTGTAGTGGTTCGGCTTCTCGGTTTTCTTAGTGAAACTGGGAATGAGTCCCCATAACATGCAATGAAGAACAATACCATCACCATCAGATCCATCTTCTCGACGAACAACAGGCAAATAATGTCCCGGTGAGATATTGTAGGATGGGCGGTACCTAAGTATTCAATTTAAATATTAGTCCATAAAAATCAGCGGCTAGTCGTTTCGCTGCCGAGAAAACGAAAGAAAACGTAAAAACGATCACTAAAAAACCTACACTCACAGTCTCACTGTTAAACCTTTCCTGAACAACAGATTGGTCGTGTATTCATGCTTAAAGTGGGAGGACTCGAACTGAGATTCTTCTAATTTTACTCGCCTTTTCTTTGTCGCAAAAAGTAAATTTCAACTCAAGTTTCCGAACAGAAAGAAAATCGTTACCAATAACGAGGGCGTGTTACCTCTCCATGTCAACAGTACGGACGGGGCAATCGTAACGGTGGCAAGCCCTCGGAATGTCGTCAGCTCTGAGGGTACAATGAACCCTCCCACACATCTTTCTCGCTCACTTTTATCGTCCCAACCGCTTTCTCTCTGATTTCGCTGAGTGAAGAAACGCGGGAAACGAGTCTGGGACTTTCTAATGCTACACCACGGCGCAGAGGAACAGTGTACACCGTTCGATTGCGAGAATCTTGAGATTCGGATTCCTACTCAAACTGCGTTAAATTCCCGGCGAACACTAAAACCAAAAGATTATAAAATGCCTTTGATGCGCCAAGAGAATAAAATATAATAAAAAGAAAATGCCTTTTGTGATTTTAACAATTCATATATCTTTTGTTACCCC
Organism: Myrica gale; assembly: GCA_963930655.1. Classification (NCBI taxonomy): domain Eukaryota; kingdom Viridiplantae; phylum Streptophyta; class Magnoliopsida; order Fagales; family Myricaceae; genus Myrica; species Myrica gale. The sequence goes on along the minus strand of OZ005609.1, from coordinate 6,998,053 downwards.
AAAAAAAAAATCATACATCTTCCCCCAACGTAGATGATTCATGCGCATCGAAGCTTTACGAGTTACCATTTACAGTCGTTGAGTTACGGAGCAACCGTTTACACTTCGGCCCGTATGCAAAAGTGGAGCGGATCTTGGAGTCCACCATACTGTGGAGTGCCTCTATCGTAGTCGTATATCGCATGCCGCATGGGTACAGTTGGGCCTGGCCCATAAAAAACGCTTCACTATGAGCTCAAGTGCCAGCAAAATTAAGAACGGATTTCACAAACGAAAAACAAGATCAACATACATTCAATTTTATCCGAATAAAATTTGATAATCGACGGTATGGAACTTTCGCGGGAGAGAGACGGCACGGTGCTCCCGAACCAAAATATCCTCTGCATTCGGATCTTATACAGATGGTCCTGACCAAATTGTGGGGCTCGACTTAGATTAGCAGTGTATAATCTCCACCCGGTAACATTCGGATCTTAGGCAGCTCACACTCCTAAGCAGTCCAAATATTCCAGGGGCCAACTTTTGCTTATCTCGAGTAACCAAAAAAACCTTCGACTTGTATGGGGCCTAGAGCTTGACCGCGGTTAACCATGTTTCTGATTTGAACAAGATTTGAGTACAGACCGGTCCTCGGGGAGTATATACGTAACAAACTTCTTTCACGCTTGCTCCAAATCGATAGAAATGTTTCAGGTCGCGAACTTGCTTGAAAATGGGCAAGGGCACAGTTGGGGGGGGGGGGGGTTACTTATTTGATCTGTGGGTGGTTAGAAAAGAAGTATGTGTGCAGCAACATTTTAATTACAAGCCCGTGAGGCCAGGCTTATGAAAAAAAAAGTCCACAAGGCAGGAAAGAAATTGGAATATCCGAGCATTAGCATAGAGAATTGGAAATCTAAATGCATATCAGTTTCTAGTATCCATTATCCAGCTATGGCAACTCCTGCTCCGAGCACTTACGTAGAGGATTCAACAGGACTGGGACCAGCATGGTATCGACATAAATAAAATATCAGCAGAATCATGGCTTATAAACATCAACAGAGGACGGCGCGACACTGCAAACATAACTCATCCAGTAAAAAGAACCAAAACAAGGCAGCTTTTTAATAACGGAAAACATTCTGCTAACAATGTCTGTCGTACAACAAGAGCCAAACCAAATGGAAAGGCAGCCAGCCAGCCACATTCTTTCTTAGGCTTTCCATCCTTAATCATAAGGAATTTGAATATATGCAGCATCACACACGAAAGGGACGTCAGCATACATACCAGTAAGAGCACAACGCATGGACTCCAAGACTGTGAAGAGGTAAGCAAATGCCACAGCTGTCCAGAAGTGCATCCCCACTTTACCCCAGTAGACAGCAAGTGGCATCCAACGGCTCACAGTTCCTATCACCTGCAACGCAATCTCCAACAACATGCCCATTACCACATGAAATCTGAAGAAGTGGGGCCATTCCTTTCTTCTCACCACTCCAAGATATGCTGCAAAAAAATATGCCATCAAGAACCAGCTTGGCAATCGACCAATGGCACCAAGAAATGGGTATGTGAAGAACTCAAAATCTTCCAAGAAGGGGTGCAGGTGATATGCAGTCTCAGCATACATCCATGTCTCATGGAGGGGCATCAAATAGGGGAGGCATGCCAATGCCCTCCACCACCATCTTGGCTTCTTGGTCATTGGAGGGTAGCGGAAACTGTATGGAACATCCTTGGATGCTTGAGGGGGCATATGACATCTACGTCGCCTTGGTAACAATGGCATTGTTTGTAGAAGGCTACCTTGATCCCCACTTAACAGTGGGGTTGAAGTAGCAGAAAGGTGCAAGAGTTGCCTACCTACAAGTAAGGTTCAACAAATGAGCTCAGCATTTGAGAACTCCAGAGCATTAGATCATCATGAGCATGCAAAATGCCGTAGGCAACAAAGAATATAAGGCAAGGCTGCTCTTGGGCCTATAGTTAACCAGGACTTACTGTCCTGATGAGCCCCCCATGTACTCATGGTTGACAATGTGGCCTTAACAGGAAAACTACGACTGCATGTGAAAAATGAGCCACGGGTGGTGGACTTGCACATCCTCGTATTCATAAAAGCAGGCCCAGAGGGCATTGTGCATCCATTTAATATCATTGCGAACAACCTGTTAAAAAAAAACCATAAGAAAAATAGATCCCCATAGGAAGGACAAAGTAGAAGTGACCCCGTATACAGAGTAACCCGTCAGTTCTCTAATGAGAATGCTGCCAATACGAAAACATACACCTCAGAGCCAAGTCCACTGATTTTCTAAATATACACCATAAAATGTCCAACAAACAGAAGTACTATCCTCCAAGAAGAATAGCAGACAAAATCTAGAAGCACACCAATCATAACAAACGCAACCAATCTGACCAAATAACACAGAAAGGTCAACAATAGCGCAAGTGTGCATTTCTGAATATAGCAAAGGGCATGTTATCCACATTCAAGGCCAACTTTCGCACACATGAACATCATTATTATAAGTTTTTCAATTCTAAAATAGTTTAGAAACTAGCCGTTTTGGACCAGTGCCTAATACGTCATTAACCAAACGCTGCCCTACTCTTCTGGCCATCAATAAACCCAATAATACATGATTTAAGAGATACTGTATCACTGATCAATACACCAATCTACAAAGCACAAGACTAGGACATGCATAACAGATATGACAAAGGACAATGGCTACAACAGTATAATGGCTTATCAAGCAACTCAAATTGCCGTGCCCGTCCTTTCCTCTTTTCTTGTCTTATATCTATTTTCTTTTACTTCATATAGTAATGCTTAAGCTTGGTTCGCACCACATGAAGCCAATATTTTTCCGAACCAGAGATAGTCATCCCTTATCCTCCCCCCTGAATCTATCTTCCCTCGGTAATTAGAGAAATTATATGCATTCCTATAAAGGTGTGAGAAAAAAAATCTCAACATATAAACGATAAACGTTCGGGAAATACAGAACCCCAAACCCCGAGTCTCATCTCTAAACATAAATGAAGCAATTACCTCTGAGACCGGCTCAGCGAACCCGAGATCCCTTCAAATACTAGGGTTCTCCGCAGCTCCGCTAATATTTTCTTGCTCTCATCGTCTGTCTTTGTTGCTGAGACCAGAATTCTATGCCATCGAGTGAGCCCTATCCCTCTGCTTCCATACCATAGTACCTTTGATCCTTAAATTAACCCGAAACACGTTATCCGTTCCCTATGTGGGCTCGCGTCCGTGTTTTTTTTTCCCTCTTGCAGCAAGATCGGATCCGTTCTCATGGAGCCGAGCGGGCTACGAGTTCAGGCCCAAACGGTCTAGCGTCCGCTTTTGCAGAAAAAAGCCGTACACAAGTCGGAACGCGTTGTGCGCACTCCACGTGGTTGGGAAGAAACTGGAAAGCTGCGAGGACTGCCCATTTTCAAAATTTTCCACTACCAAAAAATAAAAGGATAACAGGGAAAAAAAATTAGAGAGAGAAAGAGAAAACGTGGCGCAATTCCCCATGAGACACTTGCATTCACACCTCTCTTCAGTCTCGCCCTCCTTAACTCCGTCATAGCGATCGGCGACCCCCGTTTCTGCCGCGAAAACCAACCGTACTACTACTCCCAAAGCCAAGGCCGTTACGTATTCACACCTTTTAAATCTCTCTTTCAGTTTCCTCTTCTCTCTCTCCTCTGTCGCTGTCCCTCTCCTTCTTGCTCCTTTGCTCCTTCGCTCTCTGCTTGACCTTCGTGCAGACGACGAACTCTCTACATTCGTCTGCCGAATCCCGAAGTCCAGACGGTGCGTTTCACTTAGTGCATTGTTTCCACTTTTTGTGGTATTTTGGTGTTGGCAAAAACCGATGCTTACTCGGTTTCAAAGCTCTAGGTTTTTGTTTCTCTTCTTTTTTTGTACAGTTTTCTTTCTATTACACCATGGGAGGAATTTCGTTTATAAGATTGCAAGCTATTGCTTGATTTCAATTTAGTTTAAGCTGCAATTATTGGGGATTTCTATTAGAACTTGCTGAAATTTCGTAATGATTTTTCGTTGTCTATGATATAATTATTTATTTTATCACAGAGAATCGGTGTGTTTGACTTGTATTTAATTGTTCACTTTATCTGTTTATCACTTTTCGATTCGGAGATATTTCAATCAATTATCCCTTTGGGTAGTGACATAATTAAGGGTGGAAGTTTCGCTGTAGATTCCCAATTGGAAGCTGCAAGGGAGACTTTTGAATTTAAGCTTTTGCCTCCTGTAACTAATTGGTGCTTTCCTTCATGGTGCTGAAGTAAATATTACTCTGAACAAAGATGGCTAATGCTTTGATATTATTTAAGAGTACGGCTTGTTGTGAATGTGGTGTGTTTGTCCTAATATCACTTGCTAAGCATCGGTGCTGGCTTGGATGTTATTCCGTTTTCTTGAGCCATATGCTTGACTATTTTGCTATTTTTTCAGAAATGAGTTCCCCTAGAAGTTTTCTCATTTCTGATTTTCAAGAGAATTATTTAACGTGCATTTTTACATGCCCTCAACTGTCTCCATTGTGCGCGCCTATTTGAGTGTGTGTGGCATGGGGAGAGAGGGAGAGAGAGGAAGGGAGGGGAAGAGGGTTTCTCTATTCTTGTCACGTTATTTATCAAACCCTGTGGAGTTTATTTTGGCTTAATTCATGGACTTCCCTTCCCCTTCCTCCAAATTGCATGGTTGCTGCCATTCCATTCAATATGACAAAGAAGAGTCACCATAGGCTTGCACTGTGAATAGACTGATTGATGCCCCCCTTGATCTATTTTCTCAGCTTGCTTCAAATATCGCCTATCGGAGATGTAGCTCTCAATTTTAATTTTTCAAGCTTTAGAACAGCATTTTGATTGTATCTCACCTCTTCTGAGATCATTGTATACAGCCCGATTTGGTATTCCTTGAATAGTGCTTTTTAAGTTTTGATAGTCACTGAAGCTATGAGTTATATTTGCTCTTCCCTGTTTCTGTGGAAGAACTATCGTTCCTATCCTCAGCTTCACGCTTTTGCTTTGAGGTATTCTTGGTTGTTTTATATCTAATTTCCGATTTTTCATGGGTATATTTTTCAGGTTGAACTTGTATTTCAGCTCTCTAGTGAGAGTTAGATTAGTGAACGTTGATTTTGAATCTAGCCTGGTGTTGACATTTTTGCACAAATCAGGGTAAACCGGTAGTCCATTCTCTAGTTATCGCTTCCTCTTCCTGTCTGAAGCTGTTGCACTTAGACTTTCCGGTGACCATGGGGTCAGCTTGTTGTGTTGCTGCAAGAGATAAAACCCTGTCCCATAGAGCTGGAGCTGAAACTTTGAATAGAAATCTCATAGATTCACCCTCATGGAGCTTCCGATGGGATAGTAGAGGACGCTTGACAGGCAAAATGGATAATGCATCATATCAGGTGCATGGAATCAGCAGGAACGTTAGCATGGAGTTAAAAGGGTCTTTAGGTTCTGAAAGAGGTAATTTGTCTGACGGGGCAAGCCTTATGGAGAATTTTGGAACCCCCACCTCCCTGAAGTCCCCACTCCATGAAGGAGTGGATGTGAATCTGATGACTCCACGATCAGGTAAATCCTTGGAATGCATAGTTTCCTGCAAGGTGTTGTTTGGATGCATCAAAGTGATGTAGAACTTTTTTTTTTTCCTTGAAAACCAAACTGCATGCAACTTTGTTTCTCATCCTCGCTTTGTGTATGTCATTTAAGGCGTTTTGTGTTAGGAAACTAGCTCTTCGCAGTAGGTACACTGTTGAATTCCTATTCATATTTGGAAACAAGAAATGCCTTTTAAGCTAAAAATATGCTTTTTCCTGTACATTGATGGTGAAGAAGACTCAATAATTTGGTAACCAACACATCTGACAGGGAACCATGCTATAAATATTGTTTCAAAAGGAAGTTAGAGTTGATTCTTTTGTCATTAATAACTAGATCTGCTGGTTCATTTTAAGAATTTGTCCATGGATAAGTGCTTATTGTCCTTCTGTCGGTGCCAGAGTTTACATTTGTCCCTGTACAGCCCTCATTGTTTTTCTATGTCGTCATTAATGAATCTGTCTTCCTCCTACCTCTTCAATGATGCTCATTAGTGGATCTTATAGTTATGATGCACTTTTCCCACTGCTGATACCCTGTCATAGAGAAAGCAAAATAGGAAGGATAACGTACACATTCAAAATCAACTGTGTATAGCCTACTCACATTCAGAAGTAGGAATTTCAACTCTGTGCACGAATCTATTACAAGGGGACATTTAAGCAGTCATGGACTTCATATTGGGGGGACTTTGTCGTTCAGGCATCTGATAGAAAAGAAAGTGAATGAGTAAAACGATGTCCATATTATCAAATCTCCTAGTCAAATGCAATAGGCCAAATGTTCGTCTGGGTTTTTCGGTATTTTATCCTAACAAAGCTTGAAATGAGAAATTGTTTTGCCAGAACAAGTTTTGATTGTTGGCCTCCGTGAATGGTACATCTGATTTTTCTATTTGTGCTTTTAAGTTATTACTGAAACCAATTTCTATCTTTCAAGTTTTTGTTACTGATGACAGTTGTTCTCTGTAAAGCTGTTCGTCCTTTGAGATCTAATACGGTACTATAACCCAGTGTAACCCCCGATTTAGTGGGGCATAATCCCTTGGTTTGCCGTCACGATTACACTTCATATTGTACTGCACTGCACCTCCCTCATTTCTATCTCATAAAACATTCGAGATAGTAATTTCCGTTGTGGATTGATAACTTTTATGCATGCATCTTCTGTCCATTGATTTTCTGGTGCTTGGTGCAGATTTGTCCACAGTAAGCAATGTGTATACAGAGGTAAGTTCGACATAAATGTGACTAAGTTTAATAAGTTGTCCATTTGCTTTCTATTGCTCGAGAATTTTCTTTCCTCATCCTTGTATTTTGCCTAAGCCTCATTCATTCTCTTTTAGGTGAAGAACCTAGCCGAATCACCAGAAATTGAAGATTCAGCTGCACGGAATCTTTCCTTCTCCATACCTTCGGCTCTCTCAACACCATCTGTTGATACTCTGCCTACCTGCACTCATCCACTTCTTCCTAACTCAACCCCGTCTAGATGGGCACTTCGTTCACCTGGACACCAGCTGTTGAGACAGGTCTCTGATAGTCGAATCTTGCAACCAAAATCGCCAAACAACAATTCAATATCTGAAGGAAGACCATCTTTTGTACTCTCCACCTGCAGCAACGACTTAGCAACTGGATCCCATTGTGGATCTTCTGATGGTTGGTCAATCCGCACCTTTTCCGAGCTTGTGGCCTCTTCACAAAGAGAAAGGTGGTCTTTTGACAGTGAGTACTTTGGCTCTGGCCGTGGCAAGATCAGTGGATCTAGCAGCAGGTTCTCATATTCTCCCTCTGTAGAATTGCATTGTTGTGGGGCCTGCTCAAAACACCTAACAGAGAGATCTTCATGGAGCAGCCAGAAATTGCTCGTCAGCAATGAGGTCCCAGTTGCTTCCGTGCTGGTCTGTGGCCATGCTTACCATGCTGAGTGCCTGGAGACTATGACAGCAGAGGCTGACCCGTATGACCCACCATGCCCAATTTGTGCTGTTGGACAGAAGGAGGTCTCAAAGATGTCCAGAAAGGCTTCCAGAATAGAAGCAGAGTTAAAGGCAAGGAACTATAAGACATCCAAAAACCGGGTTGTGGATAGTTACCTTGACGGGGATTTTAACGCCTCTGATCGCCAAAAAAGTGGTGAACATAAAGGAAAAGTCCCCAAGATGGAACCCAGCTCTAGCACCAGGAGCTCCTTTGCAAAGCCGTTCTTGAGGCGGCATTTCTCTATTGGCTCGAAGTGGAGTAGATCCCTGTCAGAGAGCGATTCTGCCAGGAAGAAGGGGTTTTGGGCAAGATATCGTAAAGATTGAGCGAGCTCCCCAACTGGAAAGTGATGAGATCCTCTCTCATTATAGGATGTTACACGAGCATTTTAGGCTTTTTTCCTAGACAAGTTGTAGTCTACCACTGCTAATAAATTTAGTTTAAATATTGTTCCTTTCGAGGATGTTACAAGATATTTCAGTAATATGGTCCCTTCCGCATGGAGCTGAGTATAAAGAAGATTGTCGAGAGGGAGAGGGAGGTCAAGAACTTGGCCAGTAAGATAATTTTGAGGCCAAGGGTGAAGGGAACTGTGATACGCAAATAGCAAACAGCAAACATTCAGGGTTAAACAGAAGTCTCTGTAACATTTGGAGCAAAACCTTGGCTGTTACGGCTAAAAGATATTTTTTGTTGTAGGCTGGAAACAAATCGATGAAATCTTCTTCTTCTTCTTGCTTTTTGGGCAAGTGATGAAATCTTAATGTGCATATTCAGCTACTCTCCTACTACTCGTCCAGCATGTCTCCACGTCAGCACTCGTACTTTGATTGTAGTCTACGACTCCCCGAACTTAATGATAATTAACGCTTCCCATATACCCCCGAGTGCCCATAAAAGTAGCATAAATACTCGAGTAATGAGAAATAACCGAACACCTAAACCGCGTTGAGTCCTAGCCAGTCCGAACCATCGCCGGAAGTATTAAAAAAAAGTCTAAAAAGATGTGAAAACTAAATTTACAATTGAATGTCAGAAGTGGGATTTGAACCCACGCCCTCGTTGGAGGACCAGAACTTGAGTCTGGCACCTTAGACCACTCGGCCATCCTGACGTTAGGACATTTTCTATATTAACAAAATTGTTAGCCACTTTTGTAAAATCTCTTTCGTATTGAGTAATTAGTTCCCTTCTCCGATCATGCGTGGGTTTTGCACTTTTAAGCCCCCACACACTAGCTTTTCTTTTGGGCCACGCCCATCTGAACCCGTACGAGGAGCACAGAAGCCCTTTTCCCGCTTTAATTAAACGGTAGCTGTCGACTCCAAAGTCCAAAGTCCAAAGTCCCCTCCACTTATAACACAGGTCAAATGCAGACCCACTCTGACAACCAAAATGAATCCTGGTTGGTACGCCATTGATATATAACCCAAAGAGCAAGAGCCTTTAATATTTGAAGCTCGGGCAGTGGGCACCGCCTCTTCTTCGCACTCCAGGAAAAAGCCACCAATAATATATAGTTTCGAGATTAAAACCAGCAACGTCTGTGGACATGGGAACCCAACTTACCTTACCATGACGCAAGTTACATTGGCGTTTCATTTGAACTCTTTGATTGCTTTGCTTCTATATTTGGGTGGGCATGTCATTTCTGTCTCGCGTCAGACTCCTCGTTTGCCTTGCGTGATGCGGGCCATTTTCCAAAAGCATATAACTTTAATCTGAAAAGAACAAAATCAAGTGCTTGATTATCTAATGTTGTTAGAGGGGGTCCATTGCCTTTATGATGGCCATAATTAAAACCATAAAAACGGTAAAACAAAAAAAACTTTAGAGATGTTTTGTCATTTTCTCTACAGACTAAACTATATGAATTCGGTTTTATATGAATCATCCTAACATTTGAGAAAGATCTATGGACTTGTAATTGCAGTCAAAAGCATCCAAAAAAAAAATTAAAGGGACAAATTTTGCCCACTAAAAATTCACACGCCTGAAATATAATGAACGGATGGAAATGGAGGCTGAAAATGCATCTAATCGCATACTTCCCGATTGGGGGAAAAAAAGAAGAAGAAGAGAAATTTGATTACGTCTCGGAAAAGCACGATTTCCCCAACAATGGCAACGTACATTTAATGATGCTCACTTTATGCTGTGACTTCCTATTCAATGTTTAGAAATAGAAATAATTGTCTCGCTGATATCTCATCAATATTTTAATGCGGGTGATAGAAACTCCTCACCAAACCCTGGTGAATATATTAAAAACAACAGGCTTCGATTTGCCTGTTCTTCTTGTAGTTTGCCAAAACAACCCAATTTGGCTCTCTTCCCAAATATCCATATCCCCTCAGTCGCCCCCCACGGTTTTTGCGTTCAACATTAAGCCATTTTACAGTATCACTGACTTCTCATAGTATCGATTCGACTCTTAGTAGAACGTTTTGCTGCTATAGATCTTTTAGTTGAGGAAGCTTGCGCTTTAGCGGAGGCTTTCGGTTTGGCTGGCAAGAAGGGTTGGCATTGCGTGGTGTTCAAGAGTGACTCTCTTGTGCTCTGCAAGAAGGTGCGGGTTGAGGATAGGCCTAGCAGGAGGGCCATCGAGAATGTGGTTCTTCGGTTGAGAAGGGATTTGGCTCAGTTCATAGAGTGGAGGATTGCTTAGGTCCTGCGGAGATGTAATGTTTTTACCCATAAACTTGTTGTGTGGGCTACTGGTTCGGGATTTGTTGGTCTATTTTCGTTGAAGGATATTCTCGAGCATATCCGATTTTGTGATATGGATGGCTAGTTGGTTTTTATGTGATGAGTTTATTAAAAAAAAAAAAGACTTCCCACTACACAAGAGGGACTGAGATTGAGAAAACGACAGCATTCCCTTTCGTTAATGCAAGCTTTTTTTTCTTTCATTAATGGCTGCCCACATCTCCAACACACGATCTCCTCTTTCTGTACCCTCTCTACTCGTATCTATATACATATATTGTTTACCTAAATTTACACATTTTCCTGTGTTCTTAGTGGTTACTCCGCTTTAACATATTGTCGCTCGACGTTAACTTAAGAAAAGTATATAAGACCTGACGTCCTTTGTGCTTTGACCTATTTGTTGCTGTTTGGACATATTCCCATTTTCCAAGCATATACCTGGATCCGCATTTCTATCGATTGTTTAAAATACTTGTTTTTTTTCCGATTCTATCTATCCCGAAAGAAAATTGCAAACCTGCTGCATAATTGCAATAAATTGAGAGTTGAAGTCCATGCCCTTTTCTCGTGGCTGGATTAAAAAACAAAAGAGATCTGAACGAACTTCCAAGAAGTCTATGCTCGAAACCCCACTCTCTCGGAGCTAAATGGTCGGCAACCTTTTTTATTTTTATTATTCTTTACGACTTTGTACAGACAGTTGGCGTGCAAATCATCCTTTTACCTTTTTCCTTTAACACGTAATTTGCGATTGTAATCTGCATAAAGGCCGATTCAGCTTGTCCTATTAGCTGCTAATAATTTTTGACAAGTTGGATAGAATGCAATAGAGGCCGAGGAGTTTGTTCTTTCCTCTTATTTCTTATTGCAATCAATGGCCGCACTCCAGACTGGACAAGAGCTGAGCTAAGAATTAAGAATGTTCATTTGCCCAAATCAGACATAATATCATAATCAAATCTTAAAGATTTGATATGATATTACGATTATCATAATATCAAAAATTTGATATTGTTACGAATATTCAAATTCAAATTCAAATGAAGAGATTCAAATTTAAATATAGGATATTCTCTTTGTATTATCTCTATAAATAGAGATCTTCCATTGTAATATGTATGACTCATAATATAAAATACAGTCATAGAGGGCTTTCACAGTGGATGTGGGTCTTTTAGAACGAACCACTTAAAATCTCTTGTCTCTTGTTACTATTTCTCTCCCCTCTTTATTTTCACCCTTTTCTTTTTATGGGGTAGGGATCAGCAGGATCATAAGGCAATAAGATAACCGGGACAGGACTTAACACCTACCTGCCACAGGGAGGGAGTCTATTTTAGAGCAGACTGAAGCTTAGACGCAATTTTATATAATAATTGGTGTTTGGATTTTTTTCAAAATAGCAAATACTTCTCTCTTTTATTATTGTTTTCTTTCTAACCAAAAGGAAATTTATTAGTAGTGTCATTGTCTCAGTCCACTTAAATTAGGATATAGTCTCTTAATATGCTAGGTCTCTCAAACAATTGTCGAAGTTTGAATCTACAACTTCCGACTCATGATCGTGAAATTCGCAATGTGATGTTTCCGACCGATTTTCAAAAACTAGGCCACCATCTTGCGGATACATTTCGAAGACATAGATGACGTCTCCCTTCACCAACGGCCCAATATCCTCCGTAGTTTGTAGATACACTGAAAAGGGATGGAAGAGGAAGCTGATATCTTTTAAGGAAGTCTTACGTTTTAATGTTAAGTTCCATTATTACCATAAAATTCCTCATTTAAATTACAAAATAACGTTGATATTTTGTAAACTTAGCGGAATCCATGAAGAAATTTGCCTAGAAAAAAAAGGGAGAGAAAATTTCCACACGAGTCATGAAGATTAATACATATATTAATATAACCACAGAGACATCATACATCCCAAGCCATTTACAACATAGTAGTTATAGTGACTCCATGGACAAACCAATAACCCAATAACCCACTCTCTTGCAGTCATTGCTTCCTCCGCACAAGACGCTGACAAACAACCAAGACCACTTTTTTTTCCTTCTCGGCTAATTGAGACCGAGAGAGAATGAACATAGACACCACCGGGAAAACATTAAAAGACAACCAAAAATTAACCAATTTCAAGTTTTTTAGTCCCACGGCGATGATGAATATTAATACTGAAACATATCTGCAGAAGCCGTGATGGGTTGGTTGATATAGAGCAAGTTCAAGGGGTTCATGAAGCTGTCAGCGCTTGCTTGTAGGGTCTGATCGTTCTCGTACAACCCACTGCTCGTGTTGATGAAATTGAGGATCTCATTGAGAGAGTTTAGTCTCTGGCTCAGCTCCGCAACCTGAGCCCTCAGGATTGAATTCTCGGCCTCAACGTTTATGAGGTGCTGGGTGGTTATGTTTGTGGTCGTGAGAATTTGGTTGTTGTCCTTACTGAGCTGTGTCACTTGGCCCATCAGATCATCCAAGTGCTTCTGTTTTCGCATCCGGGACCGCCTCGCCGATTCCCGATTCGATTGCATTCTTTTCCGTTTCCTTTGATCCATCAACAGCTGCAAGTCCCCCTCGGACCCAGAGTTCTGAGTTGGCAGGGACCCTGCGGAATTTCCACTCGAGGAAGCCATACAATTCTTCTCTTTCTTAATTTTACACCGGATATATTAGTTACAAAGGAAAACAAGATACTAAAAAGTTCGAGAAACGCAGGACCCTAATGGCAATACTATTAATATTTAGCTAATTCAGATGATTATATATATATGATAGTATCTATAATATATATAACTCAAGCAGGTACGAAAGTTAATTTATGAGAAAACATAGAACCAATAGAGGAACACGACGGAGAAAGATTGAACTAAATGGGTCCTGCGTCTGAGTGAGGAATTGATCATAAACCCGGAACGAAGGATTTCACTGAGAACTGGAGACATGAATCTCAAACATTAAGAACAATAAATTCAGCATCAAGACTTTGAAATAACGGAAAGAGTTCTCTTTGGCAGATCTCAGAAAAAGCAAGATCCGTTTGTTCTCAGAAATTGGAGATCTCAATAGATTGACTATATGGGTGTTCGCCCAAGATTTGGCAGCAAAACCCAGAAATGAAGACCTTGAAAAGAGCGAAAACCACGAAATGGTCTTCAAGAAAAGAAAAGAAAAAAGCTGGAAACAGAGCAAAACGGCAGAATTTCCTAAACCCAAACCAACAGAACTTCAGATCTTACGAGAGGAAACTAGAAGAATGGGGAAGCCCGAAATCTACAAAGGGAAAGAGAAAAGAAGAGAAGAGGAAGAGGTTGTTGAGGGCCTTGAGAAGGCAATTTATAGAATAAAAAATAGGAAATTAGGTTTTAAAAATTAATAAAATTAGAAAAAGAACAAAAAAAAATAGAGTGCATCGGAATCTCCTCCATGGGTTCGTTGGGGAGAGGTGATTAGGCATGTGGGTTGGAGACGAAATTCCCGTAACCGTCCAATCCCAGCTCGTGAGCAGCACACCATAAAAGAGTGCTTCATTAAAAAAAATAAAAAATTCCAATTGTGTCGTAATTTTTTAACCTCTCTTTCACCGCCAGTACCGGATTTAACCGTTGGACCACGTACAGTACTGTTCTGACAATGACACCTGAACATGACAGACGGCAGACGCACCTAGGGACGGAGGTGGTATAAGAAGCTAGTAGAAGGGCTATTTCGTCATTTCGCGAGAGTTCTAGATGGCTACTTGACTTAAAAAATTTACCTCTAATAATTATTTCACTGAATGTCTGCAGGCCAAGTAATTCTCAAAAATAGTTATCTGGGTGTATGTTGTAAAATTTTTGTGTTGTTAAAATTTTAGGTATTGGTTTTAGTGAAAAAGTAAAGAGTAAAATAATTTTTTTATATATTTTGTAGCGAAAAGTTATTATTTGATGGGAGAAAGAAATTATATTGTAGTATTTTATTGTGAGGGGTGTAAAATTTTGTGAAATTTTAATTGTTTGATGAATATTTATACCTTTGTTGTGTTTATAATATGATTAAATACTTTCGTAAATATTGGGAAAAAAATATTGATCATGACAGAAGTTCAATGATAAATATTTTCGTTTAGTTAAAAATTTTAGAATTTGAATCAAATTTTTTAAATATATGCTTCTAACATTACTTCTACACGCATATCAATATTTTTTTTTTACACACATCAATATAATTCAACCACTTTGACACGCATGTAAATAAATCTCAAATATTACTTAAATATTTACGTTATTTTTAAAATTATGAAAATTATCTGACAAGTACTTCTCTTAAAAAGTATTAGGCTACGAGTCAAGCGGAGGATTTGACAAAACCGAACTAGATTCTTCAGTCAGAGTATAACACTCATTTGTAATATACTTGTTTGATAAATAAAGTTACGGACATTATCTAGACCATCAAAATCTTATGTAACTTTTTATTCTAATTATTCTATATTATTTGAAGAGATAAATATAAGAATTATATGATATTGTAGAATTTATATTATTCGAAACTTTACATAGATAATACTATATATAAAATTTAGCTATTATTTTATTTAGCTCTCTTAAAATTACAGCATCAAATTTAGCAAGAAATTGAAGAGATTTCTACCGCAAAGCATAGATCCTAGCTACCCTATAAGACTTTGATTCTTCCTCAATATGATTTGGAACTCTCCCATAGGCTAGCTCAAATGGTATTTTCAATCGTCTCTTTGATTTGATGCACTGAATCGTCTTCCCGATTGACCATTAATTCTGTAACAGAGGCGATGAACCATGAGAAACATGCTAAAACCCAGTGGGCGATCTTGCAAAGAAGGCGGAAAAGCTTGCATCCTTGTACTGAACTTTATTAAAGCTTGATCAGAAAAGAAGGAATGCCATTTCTGGGTAAGTTAAAAGAGTTGGTGAATGTCAAACACATCAACTTTAAACTTCTGGCAAAGCTGCAACTGTTCAGAGGGGCAACAGCCAATTCGAATGACATTATGACAAACAAAATAATTGTGTACCGACGACAGAGATAGAGAGAGGGCACAGATCCGACAACTGTACGTTGGGGGTAAAATGAATTGTTTACCTCGTGGATTTTCAGAGGGGTAATATAATCCGGCTTTTGGAAGCAAGGATTAAGAGAAGACAAGCCAATCTCACGGGGTTAATTTGTGGGTAATATCTTCTGTGGACTTTGTTCTTGAGGCCGGGAGGACCTCACATTTTAACCTTTCTCATATTTTATTCTTTCCTCAATTTCAACTGGAGTAAAGCGTGAGCTAACAGGTAGCCTCCATCATCATAAAGTAAAAGAAAAGGAAGAAAAGACATGAAATTAATGATGGCAATCTCTTTCTATTTTCTTTGTTCCCCCCCCCCCCCCCCTCGAGATGGCAATCTCGTCTGCTCTTACTGTGATTTTCTGTGTTATTTTTATTGCCACCCAACCACTTTTAACCCTACACACCTTGCATTATGGGCATTAATTATTCCTCGAAAAGATTTTCCGAGAATTCATGATTGCAAAGTATACTCGTGTCATTTAATTATAGGCCTAAAAAAGCAGAACAAGAGAAGTAAGAAAAGAACATCGAGAACTTGCAATCCCTTATATGTTGGGAACCTTGCCGTCTTGTCTGTCTTTAGATTATCATCTCTATTTTCAAACTCAAAAATAAATTTTTTCTTAAGTTTCTAATTTTGATTATATTTCATTATTAAACCCAACTCAGTTTCCATTGTTATCTAAAAGGCAAGGTTACCACATGCCTGGAACGTAGAACTTTCACCTCAATTATTGTTCATGCATTGTAAAGATTTGGTAGTGTTTACTAGGTTTTGCTCTTTGGTGATTTGGCCCCCTCAAAGATGGGTAGAGTTCGATAGGTTTGTCCATTTTTGAGTGACTGAAAGTCACTCCCACAACTCACCAAGCTAGGGTAGAGTACCACTTCCTAGTCCTTTCCTGGGTAGGGGCCAAGCGCGGTGTGCATACACCCCCATTTGTGCCAAAATCTTCAACATGATCCCCTACACTTTATCTTTGCATTTTAGGAGACAATCTTTATATCCGATGCCCAAAAGCAAAAGGGTCTTCTTTTTTCTATCTACTGTAATTATGAAGACTTTTACATGGTGTGTGTTAAATAAAAATTTTAATAAAACTTTATTTTTATCAAATACACTTAAAAAATGTATTTTTATTTTTCATTCACTAATTTCAATACTATCTCTTTTTTAACACTAATATATATTTTAATAATTTTGAAAAAAAAATTAAAACAAAGACACGCTTAATTAGGAGATCTATTGTCCTTTTCTACATGCCCTTGAGATTTTGGAGTAGGTATGAATTCTCATAACTCATGGCCCACCCATATGAATTTCGGGAGCAAGTTAATAAACTTGTTTTCTCCTCCACCCATAAAGAAAAAAGATCCCTAAAACCTACTGCCCACTAGTCCTCATAGTACTTACCAAACAGTTCATACACAGATTCCTCCTAAAGTTTAATAAAGTAACCGAG
Organism: Myrica gale; assembly: GCA_963930655.1. Taxonomy (NCBI): domain Eukaryota; kingdom Viridiplantae; phylum Streptophyta; class Magnoliopsida; order Fagales; family Myricaceae; genus Myrica; species Myrica gale. The sequence goes on along the minus strand of OZ005609.1, from coordinate 6,981,161 downwards.
TTTGAGGCCTGTGTATATATATATATATTATCAGAAGTAAGTCAGCCTTTAGCTTTGATCTATATGATTTATTATAAGTGCATTCAAACCAATTTGAATGTTCATGTCTTAGTAAAAAATCTCAAAAATTAAACCCTCTTGATTCAGTCATACCAGTGACGCTAACATTAGCGTCCCAAAGTCAATTGTTTGGAAAAATGTCTATATATATATATATATAGTTGTTCCTGAATTTGTTCACATCTGTTATTGGTGGGCGTCTTCAATAAATTAGCATTTCTAACAGGTTTTTGGTCGCGACGTGACGATGACTTCTCTACTTTTTTACGTAGCTAACGTGTGAACTAAACCATCTTAAATGAATTTAAATATGGTTCGTCAAAAAATGACTTCAAGAACACTTAACACAACTTGCAGTGACACCGACAGGCACATGGAGACTCACACGCAGAGCATTCTAGTAATCCCTGATTGATTGCATATCAGAATTATCAGGGTCCACAAATTTTCTCTGTTGTTCTGAAGAAGAAAAAATGGCAACGAATTTGATACCATGCTGGGTGCATCCGATCATCCGATCCAAGGCATTCCCATAGCCCAATCCTATCCTACGCTGCTCTGGCCAGAACGACATTTTCAAACCTCCCTGTTTCTGTTTCTCTTATTGCATGCTGTGGTTTTCTCAGAAAGAAAACAAAAAAAGATGGCTTCTGATAGGGAAGGAAACCAAACCAAGAAACTAGGAAGAAAAGAAAACACGTGTCCATCACAGAAAAAGGTTGTTTTCTCTTTAGGCTTGAGCCGCCCCTTTTGACAGCACCAACGAGTGAGACCTGCGAGATATGAGGAATAGGATCTTCGGGTGCGGAAAGAATATCCTCCCTCTTCCATTGTCCTGCTCAATGGATGTGGATTAGATGTCACCACGTTATAACATCCCAACATCTACATGAAAAATTGGTAAATCATCTTGAATCAGTGACGATTTCTCACAGCCCCATAATAATATTCCCTGATGATTCTGGTTTTGTTTCATCTTCTTCATATTTCTCTTCTTCCAGTTCCAGCTACATGGTTCTTCACTATACTGAACTCCTTTTGAAGTTCCATACTGTCTTAATTTTGGCAGAGCTTAACCAAAAAGGTGAAGGCTGTTTCCAAGCCTGCTTTTTGGTTGCCCTTGAAATCTTAAAGAAGAAAATGCTCAGTGATTCCCCAAAATGCACGACCTGTATTAACTCCTTGAGCCTTGCCTACAAAGTTAAGCAATATTGCGTAGTTAAAAGAACAGCACAATATCATTATATGGAGATATTGCTGCAGAGATAAAATTCTAAAGCTGAAAGCGTCTCAAGTGCCCCTAAGCCACTTTCGTCTGTATTATTAAGTATCAAAATTTTAAACAAGTTGAACACATTTAAAATTTTTAATATCTACACTTACACATTTTAAATTTTTAATAAATTTTAATATCTAAAACATTCCCAACAAATTTGACGAACAAACCTCCCGTAAATTCTTCGACTCCTCTTCTTTCTCTTTTTCCCTTTCTCGTGGTACAATTGCTGTCTCAAAAGAAATCCACTGCAGAGTACGACCAGTCTGCAATTGCTCTTTAGTCTTTCTTAGTACCTAGGATCTGCTACCATCTTCTGGATCAAACACGAGAGAGAAAGGAGAGGGAAAGACACTGTGTTCCGTTATCTGTAGGGTCCACTCGGGGATTTATTTCAGCTTTTTCCGATGAAGTACTCTCTCGTTTCCTAAAGCCACGATTTTCACGCGTTTTCCTCTTTCTCTGTCCTTACTGTCTGCATAGTTTGCTTTTCTCATTCGGTACAAATTTAGGCCTAATTACCTTCTACATCCACGTGGTATTCTACTTTTACAGAATCATTCTTATTGTAAGAATTTCAACTGAATAATTCTTGTGGTATTTGATTGAAGCAAATCAGTCCCTCCGATCATTTTCCGGTAGGAATCCGACGGAATCAAGCCTACGTGTCAGTTTATCGCCATATCATTATGCCACGTCAGAAGAAAAAAAAAGGCTTAAATACTGTATAGGTCCCTCTGGTATGTTTTTGAGATAAATTAGTCTCTGAGGTATATTTTTGAGACAAATTAGTCTCTCGTCCGATTTTCATTAGACATTTAACGGAATAGTGCGCACGACGTCAAGTCAACATCAATCTTAGCCTGCCACGTGTCATTTAAAATTAGTTGGACGCCATCTTAGCCGGCCACTTTTGGGGGTATTAATATTCGGGGATAAAGATGAAGAAGAGAACTCGTGCAGGTGGATTAAATGAGTAAGATTTTTTCTTTGGGATGAGACAAAATGAATGGCGATTCATCTCCAATTCTAGCGATCGATTGCGTATTCAAAACTGTGTGTTTTGTAACATACCGATCAATAGGTGAAATTGGTCGATTGCGTATTCAAAATAGCACATGCAACAAAACGCACCGTATTACACAAGGGATCGATCGCCACTTGGACAATTGATCGCTACTTAGTGAAAACGATGTATTTTAAATCAAACCTACCGATCAATCGCTCATTGTATAAGCGATCGATCCCGAAACATCGTCACCAAATTTTAAATGACACATGGCAACTTAAGATTGGTGCTGACCTGACGTTTAAAATCGACGTACGCATTATTCCGTCAAATACCTAATGGAAATTGGACGGGGGATTAATTTGTCTAAAAAACATATCTCAGAGACTATCTAATTGAAATCGATATCCCAAGGACTAAAATGCAAAAATTGTATACCACAGGGACCTATACAGTATTTACGCTTTTTTTTTCTTCTGACGTGACATGATGATCTGGCAATAAACTAACACGTAGGCTTGTTCCGTCGGATTCCCACCGGAAAATGGTTGGAGGGACTAATTTGCTTCAATCAAATACCACAGGGATTATTCAGTTGAAATCATTACCACATAGATGATTTTGCAAAATTCGAATACCACAGGGATGTATAAGGTAATTAAGCTCAAATTTATTATAGAGAAATGTTTACCGTCCCGAAAAGCCCGTCCCAATTTTAGTCCCGAAGTTCTTTTAGTCTGAAACGCAGCCGTTTTATAAAAATCCTGAGAAACTGGTCTGAAAGCTGCAGCTCACGCGTTTTGGGCATTTGAAATTGGTAGGAAATCTTAAAAAAAAAAAAAAAAAAGTCTCTACATAGATCAGGAGCATAGCTGTACTTTGGTAGCTTTGGACAATCGTTGCTGCTTTATTGGACGAACACCCACAAAGAAAAGCACCCATCACATCTCAACTTTTTTATATCTTCTACTCAACGGGATCAATGACTAATTACATCTCAAAAATAAATAGGGATTTCCTGTACATGGCTGAAGGACCGAAGGGTTCTCTCTAAAGTGGGACTACTAATACCACGGGTGAGAAACAAAAGATAGTGGGTGCTGACCTTTATCTTTGTTTTATTTGTTGCTCCAGTTGTTGACCTTTTTCATGTCTGCTTACTTCCCGATTAGTGGGTTGCCTTAGTTACGAAGCTGCTTTCCCGACAATACGAAGATCCAGAACATTCTCTGGGGGCGTTTGTTTCTCAAAATTTTCATCCTTCAAAATTTTCAAACAATTATAAAATAATTCATCTCTCCTCATTAAATTATAAAATAATATTATATTATTCAATTAAATCTTCTCTCTACTCACTTTTCCATAAAATACTATACTTTTTCACAAACTCCAATACACAAAATTTCTAAAACCCCAATATTTCTACAAACAAACATCACCTTTACGTGCGTGTATTTATCCGGATAATATAAGCATTTTATATGATATTATAATTGTCACGATATTAAATCTGATATCAAATTGTTATTATGATTTAAATATTTAACTTTTAAATATAAAAATATTCTTATATTATATCTTGTATTTTTTCTATAAATATAGACTTTATTTTTATAATTTGCATAGATTTATAATATAAATACAGACATAGACAACTTTTACAGTCGAAGTAAGTCTTTTAGACAAAACCACTTAAATCTATATTTCTCTTCTCTCTATTATATTTCAATTATGTAGGGATTATCAAATTCTATAAACCTAGTCACCGTACTAACACCATCCGCGCCCTCCCCGATCAAGGTCAATTTCATGTACTTGGCGTACATGGCGATCAAATGAACATCTGCAGGGTTTGTGAAACAAAGACCAAACAAACTTCTCAGTCTTCCGTGAATTTCATCTTATCCGCGTAAATAAATGGTGACCGAATCAACACCTACAGGGATTACGAAACAAAAACCAATCGAACTTCTGAATCTTCCCAAGCTTTCAAGGTCTAGGGTTTTCTTTGTTTAAATAAAATCAAATAAACTAATTCAACTAATTAGGCTCGGTTACTTGAGACAGATTTTCTATATCGCAAAACTGCAATCTGCCAAGAAAGGAGTTAGAATATAATCATCCAGATGGACTTTGATTGCCACTTCCTGTCATAAATGACAAAACAAATCTCTTCAGATTTAATACATATCAGAGAAACATCAACACTAGAACAAGACACACATCACATGAGTTTTGTCATGAACAAGATAGTTTAAGTAACTGAACCTAGAAGGGGTTGAATAAAGTCTCCAAATTTTCAGTCCTTTGTTTTTTTATTTTACTACTGCACACTCTCACAAGATTATCAGCAAATTTCAAAAAACACTACAATTAACAGTATACTATGCGGAATTAACAAATCAATATGAATAAGATATTGCAGATTATTAATGCTTTAATATTTTCAAGATTATCTTTCTTAATCAAATAAACACATGACTAACAATTGCAATATCAACACACAATCAACTAAGATAATACCAAGAGTGATTACAAAGAAAAAAATAACTTGAAAGAATCTTTCAAGAGGAAAAAACTTTCTGGGTTTGTAAGCCGGTTTAAGCGAATCAATTAGAATCTTCAAACTCAGTACACAGTAATCTATAAACTACCCAACACTCCGTTGTTCGTCTAACACAACTGTTACCTTACCTGGAATACAATATCCACCTCTGCACCATGCAGGGAACGAAGAACTCCTATTCTATTTGAAGTTCTTGATTACAAAACCCGAACTCTAATGCCAAGCCAATATTTCCACATACCCACGCGCAATCGGCTTCTTCACAACTGGAACACCTAGTCTTGGTAGATCTCCAACAAACTCTGGGGTTAAACTACTTAATCAAGGTTTATTATGGTGATCAGAATCGAATCTAAGATAAATTGGGGGAAAGAAAAATCTCGTAAAGTTTGATCTCAGTTCACATGTAACAAACTACAAAAACAACAACATGGAATGTATCTTGAGCGCTCTGAAAATCTTAGATCTCGCAAAGTAATTTTTTAGAACGTAATGAGCAATTGTGAGAGAAATGACTTTTATACTCTAGGGAGTTAGAGGAATGGTACTCATGAAGTTTTGAGACTTCTTGATTCTTGGGCGCATCTATTAAAACCGATACAACAGTCTTTCGTCAATTTTGATCAACCTGTGAGTGAACTCTGATAAAATTTCGAGTGTTTCACAAACATCACTACTCTGACTTCGTGTTAGCAAACTATACTCAAACTTTAAGAAAACTGAAACTATTCTCAGAAGATCACCAACTTTGTTGAACCGCTGGACTTGAGTAGGATTTCATTAATCACAAATATAAAGAATAAACTAAGACATATTATAAAAAAATGTATGCCAACTAAAATGCATCTGCATGTCATAACACTATCAAAGAGATCAAATACGTCTCATATGTCATGCATCTACATCTACAACTTTTAACAGATTAACGGAAGCCAAAAATGGTATTGGAGAGCGGAAATTGAGAGACAGAGCTTGACGGGACGTACGATTTTCTTCATTGCTGAAAAGTTCGAGGGAAGCACAAGTACCAGATGAAGTTGCAATCAAAGCAAAGAAAATGTGTATTGCAGATCAAATGCTTGGTTGAGCGAGCGGACGAAATTAGATGGCTGCGAGTCAGACAATTCAAGGCAGCTGACGGTCTATGGTTAAAGTGTTCTCCAACGAGAGAGAACCTTTTGGAACTTCCGCACTCTTTCCTTTTATTCCAACTCCAAATCCACAACCCGTGTTACGTGTTTAGACCGTGTCTTAAGACTTGTTACTTCAGTCGAGTGCCCGACGAGCTTCTGGGCCTGCCCAATCAACATGAGCCTGCCAGAGACTTGCCATTCCCAACCCCCCTTAGAAATTTGGGAAAAATTTTTAGGTAACTTTTATTTTGTTTTAGGAGAAGCTTTACTGTACCCCTAAACCAACGTGTCATTTTAGAAATAAGAACTATCAAGTTTTTTATATTGAGTCTCATGTCAAAATTTATTGATATGCATATTCGAACTAGATCTATCGGTCTCAATTGTAATACTCCACCCCGAAAAATGTGTAAGTGAGTAATTTAAATTTTAAACGAAGAGATAGGGCTTAATCCTAGGTTAGATTTTTAGATAGAGGTTGTATCGTATTTAAGAATTTAAAGGTGCTGATATGGAGATGTGATCTATATTTGAATTTAAAGTTTAAGATATGGATAAAGATTATTCTTATATTTGAATTTGAAAGATATGAATAAAGATCTTATGTTTGAATTTAAAAGTGATGGATAGATGTATGTTTGAATTTTAAAAGTTGAAGGGGGTAGATGTTAATAAATGGTAGCAGAGAATGTATATTGGAGACCAAAATTTGGATTGAAGTAGTGCTACTAGGTTCCAAGAGATTGTTCGGAAATTATTGGAGAAGCTTTAAAGATTGATTAAGCGTTCGAGGTAAGTGGTTCTTGAACGAGATATTTGAACGTGCACCGTATTTTTTTTATAAGGTTTTGATGTATTATTTGGGGAACTGAACAAATTTTTTGGTAAAATGAGATTGTTAAATTTTCGTGAAACTCAATTGAAATATTTATAACTTGAGCATACTGTGAAAATTATCCTTGCGCTGGTGATATACCTCTATGGCCTTTGTGGCCAATTTATCCTTGTGGTCTATGTGGCCAATTTGATACCCTCGTGGTATTTGGAGGTCTTTGTGGTCTGGAGGTCTGTGTGGCCTGATATTTTGAGGTCTTTGTGGCCTAGAAGTCTGTGTGGCCTGATATTTGGAGGTCTTTGTGACCTGGAGGTCTGTGTGACCATTGGTGATTTCCCTATATTGCGTGGCCTTGAATATTTTTGTTATAAACTTGTATTTTTAGATTCGGTATGACTCACGGTGTTTTATTCTAGATTTCGGTTATTGTGATAAAATTGTATTTTCCCTAACCCTCATTAACTTATTACTTACTGAGCTAGTCGTAACTCACCCCTTATTCTCATATTTTTCAGAGTTGGCAGAATTAGAGAAGTTCGGAGAGTTTCAGATAGATTCGTGTTTTGAAGGCGTGTTTTGCAAGAGTACTTTTGGAGATTTATGTTGGAGAATTCGATATTGTATTATGTTGGGAGATCTTCATCGATATTGGAAATATCGGATATGCTAATGTAAATTTTAGGGATTGGATTGATATTTTTGGACTTTTTACGATTTATGAATATTTTGCTGAGATTGAACAAAATTATATTTGAAATATTGTGGCCTAGATAAATGATTATCAATGGGAAAAAAACCTTACGTTTTTACGGAAATCATTTAGTTTGGAATTTAGGCCTGGAGCGTTACATCAATTGTATCATATGACCTATTTATAACACATGTTTCACGATTTTGACCATTGAATTTTTTAAAGGCACACATTAATGAATTTTTATAGATCATAGTTTAAGACAACAAAATGGCTTTTATCCTTTATTTTTACTATCTTACTCCAAAAAAATATCTTATTGTAATTGAATCCCCTGAATCCAGTTTCTAACTTTTCCACACCTCCTTTAATTTAACTCTCCGGATTTAGTGCAAAGCTTTTATTTAATGAAAATTAAAGTGTGCCTTAAAAAAAATGTACCAGTGAAGAATGAAAAGAAAGTGCACTAATTAACTCAAGCGACACCCACCGTCTGATTAGGCGAGCGAGTCTACTGCTCATAAGGATTTACGGAACCCAAAATCCGAGATCTCCATCAAGATTTGTTAACTAGAAGCCCAATCGCACTAAGCAATGTTCTGGGCTGATAATCTAAAGGCATCTACTTAATCAGACTCGGGTTTTTGTTAAGGAAGAGCAAAAACTCCGGTAAAGAACGAAATTCCGCTTTCGATTCTAAAATTCTAGTTTCGACATGTACTGAAATTTAAGTCATTTTTAACAATTTTCAGAATCAAAACTTTACCGAAATTTTCGGTTTCGATATTTCTAAAAAATAAAATAAAAATAATGCTCAAAATATAGTATATCATATAAAATTTTACATTTATGATGAATAACTAAAAATGTCAGAAATTTTTTATTCCAATTTTTTTAAAATGCTCAAAACAGTATAACAGATGAGTATCAAATTTGTTTGAATATTTATTTAGAATCTAGATTTTAGTGAAATATTTATATTTATTGTTAATTTATTATTAATAAAAAAATCGATCCAAATAATGTTTTTTAGCTCGTTAGAGCTTAAAAAAAATGTCCAAAAATTCGCACATGCCGAACCGGAAATTCTGGTTCCATTCGGATAAAATACCGGAACAAAAAAAATAGCATTCTAGTGAATACCTAAACGAAACCGACATTCCAATGCCATCCATTCTGATACTCACCATCAATTTTTGACCACCCAGCACCAGCCTGAAGAGTTCTGTCGTCGGAATCATGGGGTCTAAATTGTAGAAGGGGCTCCTTTTAGTTCTTCTCCTGAACAAATGTTTTGACGCCTCGCCTCCACCTAAAAGAAGAGAAACAAGGCGGGACTCAGCTTTCTTCTCCAGTTCTCCGTGTAATCCAGGGTTCAGCGCTCATTTCAGCAGCAAATTGTCTCCCATGCCTTTGCTCCTGAGACGCCAGCCCTCCCAAGCTTCCGATCACATCTCGCTATTAATATAGCAATAAGAGACTTGGTTGCATTGATTCCTTGGCTTTGGTTTCGTTTCTAATTTGCAACGAAAGTAAGAGATTCCGTTCTTGTCTCCGAGTTCATTGCAATTCCCTGGCAAACGAAGGGTTGAGAAGGGGTAGGGGATCGTCTCTTCTTTCCTTGTTTCTTCTTTATTTATTTATTTTTTCATTCTCCTCTTCCTCGAGAAGGTGGATGATGTCGTGAAAGAAAGTAAAATTGGAGCATTCCAAAGTCCTTCAAACAATCCTATTTCACTAGGGACATATCAAAATATACGAACTTACCAGATTTAGGTTCAACCTCGTCATGAAAAACATAATACTCCAGAATCAATCAATCGAAAGGAGATCTAGGTGCACCTTGATTACTACTCACTTTTTAAGCACACGTGCGCAGGTTGAATTCTCAAGACTGCCACCTGTTTCAGAGAAGAGAAGGGAGAAAAAGGAAGAAAAGAGAAGGAAAGAGAACAGGGCAAGCACTGTCACAGGAACAGAGCATTACAATTTTTTGAGACATGACAACCCAACAGAATAGCAGACCAAATTTTACATGAATATGTACAATGCTTTATGGTATAGCAAGTTTCCAAACATTATACAGGGTAAAAGTTTCTCCATATCAGCATTTTTATCTTAATGGTACAACAGCACGCCTATATACAACTCAGGAAGGAGAATATCATACAGAGCTTAAGCTCGGGAACAGAAGTGATATCATGCAATAACAGCACAGCATTAAGCATGATTCTCAAGGTGATTATTTAACCAAACATAGGGCCAAAACAAAAAGTATACACGAGGACTAGAAAGAAAAAGTGGCTCTTACTAAAAACATAATAGTAAAACATCGTCATCTCGAGCAAGAAACCTTCCCATTCAACTCCATACTACCAAGCAAGAAAACTCAGGAACAGACCTCCAAATTTGCTATAGCAGCTTCTGGATGGTAATGGAGTATTTCCTTCCACATCATCTCCCTTATCATATCTTCCCCTAAATCTTCATCTATGTCAAGATCAATAGGGACCTGGGCGGGAGGATTGGAGCTGGGATCATAGAGCGGAGACATGTAAGGATGTAGGAGTGCCTCTGTGACACTTATCCTCTTTGACGGATCAAACACAAGCATTTTTTGCAGCAGATCGATTGCCAAGGGGTGGGCATTGGCATAAAGACGGGAGAAGGGGGTCCCAACAGAATATGGAAGTGACTTGATGTATTTCTTTGCTTTTGGATTGTCTATAAATTCAAGATCCTCATCTCTCTGGCAGCCGAGGATGTTGATAATCAGTTTAAGTTGGTTGAGACATTCCGTACCAGGAAAGATAGGTTTTCGGCCAAGAAGCTCTGCAAAAATGCAACCAACAGACCACACGTCAATGGATGTCCCGTAGTTGTCACAGCAGAGGAGGAGCTCTGGGGCCCGGTACCAGCGAGTTACCACATACTCAGTCATGAACTGGCCCTTGAGATTGTTAGTACGTGCTAGCCCAAAATCACATATCTTTAGGTCACAGTTTGCATTGATGAGTAGATTCCCAGGCTTCAAGTCACGGTGAAGGATGTTTGCTGAGTGGAGGTACTTCAGGCCACGAAGCAACTGGACCAAGAATATTGAATTAATACAAGGAAGAAAGGCTTGAGCAACTTCAATGACTAATATACCCGTTTGAAGATTTATCTAACACTAAAAGTGACGGCATATTTCAAGCATTAATATCAAAACAACAAACAACTGCAAAGCCTGCAATGAACTTCATTTACGATGAGTAGATAAGAATGCAGCAAATTATTGTGGTAAGTTTGGCACTCTCTTTTCCCATTATATGCCTGACAGCAGCAGAAAGAACAGCAACTTATACGGTCAACAGTTGGGGGTTTAGGAGCAAGAGGAAAGCCGTCCCCCCGGGGGGGCGGGGGGTACCATGGCTTGTGCGTAGCAAAGGAGGAGGTGCATCCAGTACGAAACTTCTTTCTCGTTGTCAGTACATATATAGGGAAAAATTACCAAGGAAACTTCGACTCAACCACAAACATACATCTTTGTCATGTACAGACTCGGTCGTACATGACCACAATCTCCACAGGATGTTAGCTGTGAATACGAATTCTGTGCAACAAATTCACATCAATTGATTGCTTACCAATGACAATCAGAAAGCATAAATCCAGTTACCAACCACAATACATATGTATGCAGACTCTACCCAAAATAGTGTAACCTGACTATTGAAATAGTAATCAACTTATGCTGAAAGAGAGACAAAATTTAATCACCTAATTAATATTGTCCTTCCACAAGGACAGAACAAGTTAAACTTGAATGGAAGGTACATCGGGGAGACAGAGTTCGCACTCACACCGTCTGTGCAGTTCTGATACTACTTGTCCGAAGTATAATTTTGTACTTAAAGAATGATTTACTATAAACAGTTCAAAACAAGTCCGGCCCGCTTTCTGGATTAACAATTGTGATTAGTACCTGAAAGAGGAAATACTGGCAGTGGTCGTTAGTGAGTGTTTGAGAAGACTTAATAATCTGATGCAGATCCGTATCCATGAGCTCGTAAACCAGATAGACGTCCTTGAAGCTTCTCCTATGGATGGGCAACATGACATCTTTCAAAGCAATCACATTTCCGTGCTGGAGATGCCGAAGAAGCTTCAGCTCGCGCAGGGTTCTCAGAGCATCCACACGGTTCTCGAACGCATTGTGTATCTTCTTTATCGCAACTTTATCGTCGGTCTCTCTGTTCACGGAGGAGCAAACGACGCCGTAAGCACCACGACCAATGGGCTTGATGGGCACGTACTTCATATCGATCTCGAAGAGAGTTTGCCACATGGAATAATAGTGTTTCCCTTCAGCTCTAATCCCATTCGGAGGTTCAACCTGAGTTGCCATTTCATCCCCCGACAGACTGTCCAGATACAAAACAAATCAAGTTTGGAAATTTACCCTCGAGATTTCAAGAATTGCCACTCGTTTGCCGGAGTTACCCAACAAATTCCCGGAATTCTTCAGCAGAACACATTTTTTTCAGTCAACTCCCCTGAAGAACCCTACCTGGTCCACGGTCTCCCCTGATATCGCGCCAGAGTTGCCCCGTGTGGAGCTCTCAAAATCGGTTTCGCATTCAATATTCACACGTCGACGAGGAATTGGGTAGCTTTGTCGGCGATCAGATTCGTTATCTCGTCGCGATGATATCAGACCAGAAAATCAACGGCAACCATGTGGAGTGTTCATTTTGTTTGCATCTCACTTGTGTCACTCGCAACGACCGATTTTGATTTTTTCCTTGTTTTTCCCCCAAGCGAGGGGCCCATTTCGGGCACGACGATTGATGATAGTGACTTGGCAAACGACGCCGTTGTTGGAAGTTCAGTAGACACCGACGCCGTTTTGCTATCGAGCTCTCTTCGAATCAAAGCGATGGGAGTGGAAAAGATTTTTTGTGACGGAATATCAGCATATCGCGACGAACTGGGAATATTCTTCGCTTGCTAAAACTCCTAATCTTGATTAATCCGCCCTGTCTGCCAAATGTAATCACTAATAATTGGATAATTGCTCGTTTGAAATTCTTAACTCCGATTTGTACAGGAGAGATTGTAATAAAAAAACTGAAAAGAAGTCCTGGCAATCCATGCCCGACTAACTCGACCTTAATAATTATACAAGGCACCATGGTAATTTACTATTAACCCCAATTGCTCGTTTAAATATAACGTTTGGTTATAAAATTTTAGTAAGATTAAAAAAAATGTATTAAAATTGATAAATAAATAATAAATAATATTTTCAAATATATTGGATAAAATTAAAATTTTATCATCCAAACGCTTTATTATTATTATTAGCAAATATATAATTATTGAAAACGTAATAACGTTAGTTGGGCGGTCTAAACGTCTCTCCCACGCGAAAGGCCGAGCCTAGACTGGACCCAAACGGCAAGAAGAAAGAAGAAAAGGAAGCAACAAATACCGATCTTGGAGACCATTCAAGGAAAGTCTCCGCCATGATCTCGCAGTTCTTCGTGCTGTCACAGAGAGGCGACAACATCGTCTTCCGCGACTGTGAGCCTCTCTCCGCATCTATTTTGCTTCATATTTCCTTCTTTTACCTTTCGGCATTGATATTAATATTTTTACCCTTGCTATGCAACTAAGTCCGTTTGGATTTTTTTCTCTATGATCTGTGCAAAACTCCAATAATTTAAGAGTTAAATTTGACAGTGTTAATCCCCCGTAGAACTCGTACACATGGTGTCTAAACGAAAGAAAACACGTTGAGAAGTAATTTCGTGTAATTGAGAGGGTCCAAGCTGTATTTCGTTTATTTAACGTATTATCATAATCTATCGTTTGTTTTGGAGTGACTGAGCTTCCTAATTATTGCATGGATGAGGTAGATGTTGGAATGGGTTTAGTGGTGTCAGGTGTGCGCTGTGCAGCATAGAGAACGAAATGGCAGATATTTTGTGCAATAAGATTTTGGCGCTAAATCGTTTGATTTGTTTGTGTATCCCATGAGTGATGATTTGCAATTGCAACCATGTCTTTTAAGTTTCCGAATTCAGAATTTGATAGTTATGAGTGGTTGTTAATCCATAATCTGACACGAGGGACGAGTGTTACAATAAACGTATCACATTTTATTTTGTTAAATAATATGCAGATCGCGGTGAGGTACCAAAGGGAAGTGCCGAGATATTTTTCCGCAAAGTGAAGTTTTGGAAGGAGGATGGAGACGGGGATGCGCCACCTGTCTTTGTAGGTATTTTGCTTGATAGACTTTATTTTTCTCTGCTGAATATGGGCTGAACAGTCAATGCAGTTTCATTACATGCGTGGTTGAGGGGTTTAAAGCAGAGTCATCCCTGAACTTGGTTTTAGCTTTGTTCCTTCTGTGCTTGCTATTGTTGAATCCACCTCTCAATATGCCTGGGAATATGTTAAAGGTTTTATAAGGAGAGGGGACCTTTCTAACTTTTAGGAGATGCTATTGTGTTCTTTTATCCTAGTGTATGTCGTGCAGTGATATGTGGAGAGATGTAATTAACTTGTGTGATCGTGTCATTTTCTATCATTTATCCTCTCCTGCATCCATCCTGATATTTGTCTTGTTTATTCGTGTTGTCAACAGACTGTGGATGGTGTGAACTACTTTCATGTCAAAGTTGCTGGATTGTTATTTGTGGCAACTACAAGAGTCAATGTCTCACCTTCTCTTGTTTTGGAACTCTTACAAAGGATTGCACGTGTCGTCAAAGATTACCTTGGTATACTCAATGAAGACTCATTGCGGAAAAACTTTGTGCTTGTTTATGAGTTGCTGGATGAAGTCATTGTAAGTATGCTCCGGTATCTTTTTGCTCTCCTTCCTTTGTTAGGATGACTGTTTAAAGCTTAGTTGGTTTTGGACCTTATTACTGTCGCCAAAAATAATTTTGCTAGATAATCTTTTTGACGTTCCTCTTCCTCCCCCCCCCCCCCACCCAAACAAAATAAGGCCTTATGCTTGCTAACGATTTTTCTTAATTTCTTTTCCCATGTCCCATATGTTACAATGTTAGTAGAGACTACCAAAGATCAAATAAGACATGGATATAATCCTTGCTCACTTTAAGATGTAGTGCTTTTGTCCTCCACTTTCTCTTTTATTTCTTGTTTCGTTATTAAGAATTTTTTTAAACTTTTTGACTCCTCTCTCTTTGTACCAGGACTTTGGTTATGTGCAAACAACATCAACTGAGGTTTTGAAATCGTACGTCCTTAACGAACCAATTGTCATTGATGCAGCACGTGTGCCATCCCTTGGACCTGCTGCTATATTTATGGTAATCAGATACCAGTGGCATCTGTTGTCCTCCCTTCCAGCTTAATATGGTTTTATGGACTATTGCAACTCACTTGTCTGCAGCAAGGGAACAAAAGAATGCCAGGCACAGCTGTCAATAAATCTGTTGTAGCGAATGAGCCTGGCGGTAGGAAGAGGGAGGAAATTTTTGTCGACGTAATTGAGAAAATAAGTGTGACATTTAGCTCTAGCGTGAGTATTTCTGTTTCCTTGCTTGGTAGATTTGTTGCTGTTTGTTATTGGGATTAACAAAAACCCTAGCAGATGCATTATGCTTGGATTCCAAGGATAAATTGGTTGCTTGTTCAAACTAGAGATGGACTTTTTTGCTCATTTTTAGTTCAATTTGTCTATGATTCTATGATGTATTGACTCTGTCTTTTGTCTTTTTTCACCTTATGTATTGGAACTTCCACCCATTTTTACCTATTAGGTGTGTGCTCTACAGGGATATATTTTGACTTCTGAGATTGATGGCACCATTCAAATGAAGAGTTATCTTACAGGGAATCCAGAAGTTCGGCTTGCTCTTAATGATGATCTGGGTATAGGAAGAGGTGGAAGCTCAATGTACGGTATTGCTCGACCCTGTAGAATTTAGTTCATGTTTTTCATCTGACGTTGTACCATGTCATGGATTTATATGATAGTTTTCAGTTGCAAAGGGTGTGCCACTCACTAGCTTGGAGTATTTGACAGATTGATATATATGTATGTTTCTTGTGTTGTGGGTTTGAGATTAAAGTGTGTTAGTTGGCTTAGATGTGTTTTAGGGTGCGGTAT
The DNA here is from genome assembly GCA_963930655.1 of Myrica gale. Classification (NCBI taxonomy): domain Eukaryota; kingdom Viridiplantae; phylum Streptophyta; class Magnoliopsida; order Fagales; family Myricaceae; genus Myrica; species Myrica gale. Next base: position 6,965,457 of record OZ005609.1, on the reverse strand, counting down.
CTCCTCGTTTCCCATTAAGTACCTTGGTCTCCCCTTGGGTGCTTCTTTCAAAAACATTCATATTTGGGATGGGATCATCGAGAGGATGGAGCGTCGGTTGGCGGGATGGAAGCGCATGTACCTCTCTAAGGGTGGTAGGCTAACTCTTATCAAGTGTACTCTTTCGAGTTTACCTACTTCCTCTCTTTATTCCCTATTCCGATGGGGGTGGTGAATAGGATGGAGAAAATTTAGTGGGATTTCCTTTGGGGTAATGATGGTTGTGTTCACAAGTTCCCACCATGTGAAGTGGAATAAGGTGTTTTCTCCGTTGAATGATGGGGGGTTGGGTCTTCGAAGTATTAGAATGTTTAATACGGTGTTATTAAGAAAATGGTTATGGAGGTTTGCTTTGGAAAGGGATAGGTTGTAGAGATCGGTGATTGCTGAAAAATATAGTTGTTCGATGAGAGGTTGGTGTGCTATTTCTGCCCGTGGCTTTTATGGGGTTAGTTTGTGGAGGTACATTAGTAAAGGGTGGGGCACTTTCAGCAAGCATATTCGGTTTAAGGTGGAGAATGTTGTTAATATCAGCTTTTGGCATGATATTTGGTGTGGTGATAAGCCTTTGAGCCTTGCTTTCCCTTTGGTTTTCTCTTTATCTCGTCGTAAGGAGGCTATGATGGCGGATTGTTTGGTGGATGATGGTGTTAATGTGGTGTGGAGTGTTCCTTTCTCTAGAGCTGCCAATGATTGAGAGATGGAGAATTTTGTTTCTTTCTTTACTTTGTTGTATAAGGTTGTTGTTAGAAGAGGGGAGGATGATAGTTTGGATGGGCACTAAGGATGGGGTGTTTTCTGTTAAGTCGATGTATAGCTTGCTTAGAGGTGGGGCTGGTCTCTCTTTCCCTTGGAAGGGTGTTTGGAGGTTTTTGTGTCCTATGAGAGTTTCCTTCTTTGTGTGAGAGGTTTTTCATGGTAAGAGTTTAACTATCGATAATCTTTGTAGAAGGGGTTTGATCTTGGCATATTGGTGTTTCTTATGTCGTTGTGGGGAATCAGTTAATCATGTCTTGTTGCATTGTCCTTATGCGAGTAGGTTGTGGTCTCATGTGCTTTGCATTCTGAATCTTCAATGGGTGATGCCAGAAAAAGTGGAAGATGTGCTGTGATGTTGGAAGAGGAGCCTCAAAAACCCTTTCGCTGAGGCTATTTGGAGAATAATACCCCAGTGTAGCTGGTGGTGCCTTTAGCATGAACGTAATAATAGATGTTTTGAGGATTGTTCTTTGTCTTTGGATAGGCTGCAGGATGTTTTCTTATCTTTACTTTTCTGTTGGGCGAACTCGGTGCTTGGTTGCCCTTTTCTAGATTTTGTTGATTTCGTTAGTTTTCTTGCTTGTTAGGATTAGTGATTTCGGTATAGTCTTTTGTATTGTCTTCACTTTTTATAATGAGATTGGCTTATTCATCAAAAAAAATTTGTCTCTGTCACTGATGGAGAGGTCTCCAAGAGGGCTTACATGTTATGGTCATGAATATTGGTCCCTAGCTCATATGTTGTTTACCCTAGAAAGATCCTGAATTGATTAGTTCAAAGTAGATTCCAAATTGATTTCTTGAAAGTAGATTCCCTGCTAAATTATAGCTTCTAGTTCATCTATGAAATAGCCAATTTTATGATTATACATTCAGTTAGTCTCTATATCTTCTTGTTTTTCTCATACGGTACATGTCGTGGTAGTCTGCGCTGTCGGTGGGGTTGATCTGGCTTTTTCTTCCAGAATGAACGTTGTTAGTTATTTTTTTCCCTATCTAGGAAATCTTCCTCCACCTGATATTACTGTGCTGCATCGTGCAACAGATTATGGTAGTTCATCCGTTTCAGGACCTGTGTTTCTAGACGATTGTAATTTCCATGAATCTGTGCACCTTGACAGTTTCGAGATTGACAGAACTCTGACCCTGGTGAGTCTAACCTAAGATGATGTTGTATTTTCAGGAACACCATTTTTCTCTATGTACTAAGAATAATATAGAAAACGATCAAAAACAGGTACCATCAGATGGTGAATTTCCTGTCATGAACTACCGCATGACCCAGGGGTTCAAGCCTCCTTTTTGTATTAACGCGCTAATTGAAGAAGCAGGACCGCTTAGGGTAAGCTAAATTTCCTCTAATAAAGTTATTTTCACATAGTTGAATTAGAAGCTCAATTTTTTTTTGTCCTTAGGCTGAAGTAATTTTGAAAGTGCGTGCGGAGTTCTCATCAAGCATAACTGCGAACACAATTCTAGTACAGATGCCACTGCCAACATATACAACTAGGTATTTCTGTTTTCATTCTCTTTGACGAAGCAGTATACCACTATTAGTGCCCCAACCCTAAATGGGAGATTTGAGGCATGCTTTGATGCCTGTACTACAAGTTAGGTGTCATCTAAACAGATTGAAGAAGTACATAAGAGTGAATATGCTACAACTTATTGATGAACTTTCTCCTGGGAACTTATATATGACAAAACTTGCTTGGTCTTTAAGGTCCATGCAACAAGTTTGGTTTCATGAACTTTAAAGCCCATGCTACAAGTCTGGTCTCATCTGAACTCTCTCTGGGAAGAGCACATGATCTTCAGGATAGGGGACTCAAATCGCCTGAAGAAAAATGTGGAGAAGTAGTTTCAAAGAATACAGAGAGACGAACAAACACACAATAAAACACCTTTTTCTTTCTCCAGAATACTTTCTCAATTACTAAAAGTTTGGTGGTTTCCACTGGAAAAATTGCAGAGTTAGTTTCGAGTTGGAGCCTGGAGCAGTTGGAAACACAACTGACTTTAAGGAAGCAAGTAAAAGACTTGAATGGGGTTTGAAGAAGGCAAGAGTGATTCTCTCTCTCTTCCCCCTCTTTTCTTCATATGTACACTCGTAGGCACAGACATATACGTATACACAAGCCATTATCTTAATGGTTGAACTGATTAAGCTGTCTAATTTGTAGCAATCTTTCTGTCCTCAGTTGCATTTTCACGTGTTTTACAAACATTGTGCATGGGGAGTAATGAGTAATTAGTGTATTGAATTGTAGATTGTTGGTGGATCTGAATATACTCTACGTGCAAAGCTGACATTTTCCCAGGAATCACATGGTAAGAGACTGTCTCTTTGTAATTTTGTTGTTCAAATATGCTTCCAATGTCGTGAATGTTTGTTGTTGCATGTTTATTAACGCAGGAAGTATTGTGAAGGAATCTGGACCTGTCAGCATGACCTTCACAATACCAATGTACAATGCTTCAAGGCTTCAGGTAAAAAGTTAGCTGGATTGGTTGGGGTGTATACTAATGCTAAGATACTCGACACAGCTTCAGTGTGCTTGCTTTTTTGTTTAACACGAATGCAAGATCCTGTGGATGATATAATGGATGGAAGGTGAACTATGTGATGGTAGTATAGGACTGCCGAGGTATATATACGTTGCCTGTAGAGAGGTTAAGGGTCCCTTAGCCTTGAAGATTTTCACCAATGTGGTGGTGATGCTCTCTCATGGCAGCACTTAGGTGGGAGTTAGTGTATCTCTGTTGTTACAGCTTCAAGATAGAAGGAGACATTGTATGCTGTAGATTTCAGACCTCGTGCCTGGTTTAGTAGTTAATCAAATTTCCATTTGAAGTAAATACCATATGCAATTGTGATAAACAACTAAAATAGAAAAACACACATTTATACTATCATACTGCGATACTGCAAGATGCTTACTATTCAATAGCAAAACGCTTACTTTTGTTTCATTTTCATTTTTCTCGCCTTTTTAATGTTTTAAGGCACCCATTTCTCCCTCTCTCTTTTTTTTCTGATGCAGGTTAAGTACTTGCAGATAGCAAAGAAGTCAAAAACTGATAATCCATATCGATGGGTGAGATATGTGACAGAGGCAAATTCCTACGTTGCCCGGTTATGATTGTATTGTTCCCCCGCTTTCTTGCTCCATTTTCCTCTTGCTAGATAATTCCAACAAAGTGCATTGAACAAAGAATGTTTGTACGCTCATGGTCACTGAAGTTGATCCCCTCCTTTGGATTTGACAGCTTTAGTTCGCATCTATACTTCAGATCAACAAAGAGATAAAATAAAGTTTGGGTCCACACTTTTAAGAAAATTACTAGAAGTATATCTGATACGCATGTCTCCAGGGCTGGGCATATATGCCTGTTAAATGTAGATAGATTTGTCAGGAACTAGATTCGATTTTATAATTGTGGACTGGTTTTTTTGGTCTTCCATGGAATAGGAGGAAACAAACTGCTCCTAAGAAAATAGATTCCAAAAGGTTGAGAAAATTAGCCAGATATAGGAATATTCACTTCTGTTTCTGTGAAAGATATAGCCATGAAAAAAGCTCGCTACTTTTCAAACCCAGATTTTCTTTGACATGGAAGTTTTGCTACTGGTTCTATTTTTTTGGGAATACGGTGCTAGTTCATTGCTTTCTCTAGGAAAAAGTGTCTTCCATTTTCTGTTGATGAATATATTCGGGCCCTCTTTGTATTTGACCAAGTAGTGGCAGCAGCAGGAACCATTTCAAACGGTTAAATTCATTGAAAGCTGTAATTAAATAGGCATTAGATACATAATCTAGGTGAGGATTTTTTTCCATCTTTTGAGTAGCATGAACGGACTAGATACTCATGATATATCAACTACAGATGCATAATCTAGAGGAGAACTTTATTTTGGATTGGCTGCAAGTACCCAATTCATGATCTTGGGGGGACACAAAATGTTAATGGAACCCCCTCAGGTAATGAACTTCAGCCACACCTAACAGGTGCTCAAGTCGTTTCATGTAGTTAATTAACAACTTGAGCATGACGACATAAAGATCCAGAAGCTGAAAAGTAAAGGAAAAGAAGAAAAAGGGTCGAATCTCTTTTCTCTCTCTCTGGCTTCTTCTTTTCCTTCCTTCTGGAAAAAGTTAGCTTCTGAGTTTATGAGAAATGAGATGGACATAGTCGTACGACAAAGGGAATAGATGGGCTCCAATCAAATCATGAAATCCCCAACCTCTAAATTACTGAAGCTGCCCAGATTTCTTCTTTCCAAACAACTACCGAGACTCTTGGCTGACTGAGCAAATTCAAGGGAGATATATTTTTCTTCTTGAAGTGCAGACGAATCAGAGGCGATCCCAAAAACAAAGGAAAAGAAAAAAATCCAGACGGAGTGAGGAAACGGCAAACGGGTTACAGCGTTGGGGAATAAACAACCGTAATCATGTGTTCAAGGGGAGACACCATACTCTTAAGGTCCCACAGAATAATGGTATCCCAAGATCATATCTATGACGGCAAAAGATCAACTTTTCCTTCCTTTATCTTCTGGTCTGAAAAAGTTTGGAGATACATGAAAGTGTTAGTACCGGAGGATTTGTGCGTCTAGAAAATTATACAGCATCATGTGGATCAAACGATGCTCTCCATGCACGGTCAAGAACACTGAGAGAAACAAGAAGAAAATGTCTCCGACACAAGGGCCTGCACAAGTAAATATCGAATTATTTTCACTGTACTAGATTGGTCATAGATTTATGTGTCTGCCCAAGATTTGATCACGCAGTGCAGATCTACTAGCTTCTGAATTACTGATAATTTATAATCGAATCCTTCCGAACTCCTAAATCTGTTGAACATGAGAGGGTAACTAAAATACCGCCCCTTGGTATATCAAACAACAAAAGAAGATTAAAAAAAAACCTGTAATACAATGAATGAAGTACGAAGCACACAAAAATCTAAGGAAAGGGGAGAGAAAATTTCAGCAGAACTTGGGAGTGACCGTGAGATAAAGCTAGCCTGTATAATGAGACCTCGCAGGCCGCTTTAAAAGGTGGTACGCTTTAGAAACACTAGGCGGAACCTTATGTACAATTACCTGAGAGGTAAGATAATCGCATATACCCTTTAAATATCCAGGGTGCATCAGTGAAAGATTGCAGGGGTGCGATCATTTATCTGCTAAGAGAAAACTGAAGTTACCGAAAGAGAAATCAAATGCATGGGAATCCTGCACAGCTTTTGGTCAAACTTTCGTAAACCCTAATGAGATAGCCTCACTACCTATTCATTCGTCCCCGGCCCCTTACTTTGGAGAAAAAGAAAGCTTGCAAACCTAATAGCTTATTTTTCGTACAAGCTAGAGGGAGTTGGTGCAGCTATGGATGACATGAGATTCTTATGATACTATTCTCGAGCAGAAGCAAACACTGGAGATCATGTGATTCCTGAAAGCTACATGTCAAAGTGGGACGGCAGGTGTCTGCCTTGGAGCAATTATACTGCTTCATGGGGCATCCCGTCCCCCCGCGAGTTTGAGTGGGTTACTAAGGGCAATTTGACACGGTTGCTCCATATAGCCAATGCAAATGAGTCTGTCTGCTTCCAATCATGCGCATTAGTGTATGCCTCCGGCTCCAAACATGGAAGAAAAAAAGGGGGGTACCTTTCTATTACATGTGTAATGACTGAAAGGCCGATATGTGGCTTTTTTTCTCGAAAACAGGAGCTTTGGACTAAATCTAGTAGGTGCGAAGAACTTTATAAAGCTAAGTCCTTAGTGTTCCAAAAGAGCTAATATAAAGGATGGGCACATTTTAAGCATAATGCTCCCGTCCTCTTCTTAGCCCCACTCTTTGAGGGAATCTGATTGTACTATCACCATATCCAACCGTAGATCTGCTACTGACCCATTGTTCTCTTGTCTACAAAGCTCCCCCGTCTCTCACCTGGTCCTTCTATCACTGATCTCAACCCCCTCTCTCTCTCTCTCTCTCTCTCTCTCTCTCTCCCCTTCTTGTTATTGGCTTCGACATCAATTTCCAGCAAAAGCAAGACACAGCAAGCATGTTGAAATCTTCGGAACTCCCAGATTGTTGCTATCCAAACGAACCCATGCTAATTTGCCCAAGTAGCCCAACTCCCAAGCATTCCCTCTATCTCTCCAATCTCGATGACCAGAAGTTTCTTAGGTTCTCCATTAAATATCTCTACCTCTTCAAAAGATCAGTGAGCTTGGATAGCTTGAAATACTCTCTTTCTAGAGTTCTGGTCGACTACTACCCATTAGCTGGGAGGTTGAGGGCCAGTGGTGAGGATGATCAGAAGCTTAAGGTTGATTGTAATGGAGAAGGTGCTGTTTTTGCTGAGGCTTTCATGGACATCACGACCGAAGAATTTCTTGAACTTTCCAAGAAACCAAACAGGTCTTTGAGAAAGCTCTTATATAGGGTGGAAGCTCTCAGTTTCTTAGATGTTCCTCCTCTCGTAGTTCAGGTGTGATTTCTTTTTATTTCATTATCTTTTCCTTCCGGTTATAAAATGGTTCAGCTCGGGTATCCTAATTTCCTTCGTGTATATATATCTTGTTATTTCTAGCTTGGGCCTATGCTTTCCCTTAGAGCCCCCCCCCTTTGGTCGGGTTTGAGGATATTGAACTATATATGGAATTTAAATTATATTTTCAACCTAGAATTACTTTTTTTTCCTCTGCAATAAAAAAAAACGACATACTTACCCAAAATAATAATGTAATGATTAAACAACATAGTTAAAGGTGAGTTTATAATTTTGTTAACTGAAATATTAATTAACGAATCAACTTTAAATCCTGAATTTGTGATGTACCGTGCCTTCATTCCTTTGCTAAACCTATCTAATCCAAAAACTTTAGCCCAGTGGGTTTAGTGCTCTAATTGTGGATCAAGTTCTTCCACTTTGAACTTTCTCCTTCACTCATACTTCTCAGGAAATGATGCTACCAGCGGTCCAGCCTACCACACTAGAGCTTAATATCCAAAGGATAAAGACAAAAAAAAAAAAAGGAAATACCTAAAACAACAAAAGTAGAAAAGTGTACCAAGATTAAAGTTACTAATAATAGCAAAGTACTAAATGACTCTGTCACTGTTATCACCCCAAACCAAAGGAAGCGACCCTACTCAGTGCTGGCATTGCTCCTCCCCCACCCTTCTGTTCTTTTCACGAACTCGGTTGGTGAGCTTTTGCCTGGATATGTGTCATGTTCGTTCCCTCCTCCCCTTCCGCCCGCCAACCTTTTCGGGTGAGGGTCTGCTGCAGTGTGTGAGTGAGAGGCGGGTGCCCGAACAGTGCAGCACTGTTCGGGCAGGTGTAGGTCCGGACGGGACCACCCTGCCCTATCACATACTGCAGCAAATCCGCTGCAGTTCGGGTGACTCGCCCAACCTTTTCATATATTTCGAGAAAACCCTTTTCTCAGTAAAAATAAAAAATGATTGTAGGTTCTTTTTAATCTTTCGTCTTTGTTTTTCCAGGTGACGAATCTCCGCTGTGGAGGAATGATTCTCTGCACCGCGATCAATCACTGTCTATGCGACGGCATCGGTACATCGCAGTTCCTGCACGCCTGGGCCCACATCACCACGAAACCGGATGTTGACCTACTGATCTCACCCTTTCACACCCGCCACTTGTTAAGACCCCGAACCCCGCCACGGACAAGCTTCACCCATCCTGGATATACCAGAACAAACCCCTTGGATAGTACCCACAATATGGACATCGTCAAGTTCCTGCAATCTCGGCCGCTTGTGCCTTCATCCTTAACCTTCACCACCTCTCAGATCATTCGCCTCAAGAGCCAGTGCGTGCCGTCCCTAAAGTGCACCACCTTCGAAGCCCTCGCGTCGCACACGTGGCGCTGCTGGGTTCGGTCGCTGGACCTGTCGCCTTCACTCAACGTGAAGCTCCTCTTCTCCGTAAATATCCGGAAAAAGCTGAACCCGGAGATTCCTCAAGGGTTTTACGGGAACGGGTTCGTGCTGGGATGCGCGGAGAGCAAAGCCAAGGATTTGGTCGTCGGTAACTTGCACCATGGTGTTAAGCTTGTGCAACAGGCTAAATCCACTCTGGATGACGACTACATAAGGTCCATGATTGATATGTTGGAAGACAATACGGTGAAAACAGACCTGTCTACCAGTTTGGTCATTTCGCAGTGGTCTAAGCTGGGCTTAGAGGATTTGGATTTTGGAGAAGGGAAGCCTCTCTACATGGGTCCTCTAACCAGTGACATTTACTGCCTGTTTTTACCGGTGGCACGCGAGCTCGATGCGGTGAGAGTGCTAGTATCCATGCCGGAGGGCATCGTGGAGAAATTCGAGTATTACATGACAGAGTTATTGGATAAAGAAGATAACACAGATGCTAATGGGTATCACGGGGAAGATAATGGGTTGAACTAATTAAGGAGCTCGTGTTGTTTTATTTTCCTTAATTCTGCTTTCTGGGTTCCCACATAATAAGCACGCTAGTGGGAGCTACTTATGACTGCGGATTTGAGTATGGGAAAGTACTATAATCTCACTTGCTAGTTTTAGAACGTTGTTGCTTCAATATATGTTTGAAATCTCGTATCAATTTTGTGTCTTGAAGGAATAAATTTTTGGCTAAAATATAACGTGTCCTTGGGATTTAACTGTTTTCTGAAAATGCCATAAAGTTTGTTGTCCTACTGTCCCTGGAGTTTAAGACAATTCTCAGTCATGTCCCTCCGTCTAACTTTCGTCCTAAAATTGACGAAAATTACTGACGTATCAAACAACGTCTACATCATTTCCAATAAAAACTCAGCACGTGTCCACCATCGCCTAATGTGCACACCATGCCAGCAAAGTAACATGAAATGACCATAATGCCCCTACCACGTCATTTAATAAAACTTTCCAATTGACAAAAGAACCCTTGCCCTCTTCAATTCGAGGTCGCCCATATTCCTTCCCAAATTAGTTCCTAGGTTAGTTCAACCCATTATTTCCCCAAATCACCCGAAAATAGAGCAGTGAAATAAGACAAACCTATTGCAGTGAAATAAGGCAAACCTAAGTTTCTCGTAGATGTGAAATTTTATGCGACAAAGGGTGTCTTGATTTGAGTACTTCAAAAGTTTGGAGTTTGATTCATAGGGCATCAGTTTCATTTGAAACTTTTATGGGTGTGAATGTGTTATGAGTTGGTTCATTGCATTTGTTTTTTTTGTTCACTTCTATCTTGGCACTCTATATGAATAGGTATCCTGAATAAGGAAAGAAGCTTTCCCTCAGTATCAAGTAATTGCATCTTCTTAATCTGGGTTTTAACGTAATCAAATGGCAAACTGCAAGCTGTACGTAGCAAAGAATCCGGAAACTGTACTAGCACTTGAGATGAACCATATCAAAAGATAATGGGTTTTGTGTGTTTGCACACTTGGGGAGCAATCAGACTCGACAATGATATATTTGCTCAGGGAAAAATTGGTTCTTAACTTCTTAGAAAGTGCAGAGATAGATTTCTTCGGCTGTGCACACTTGGAGAAAATTTTGGTTCTTTCAAAGTGCAATCGAAGTGAAGAGGGTATGGATTTTTTTGTCAATTGGAAAATTTTATTAAATGACGTGGCAGAGACATTATGGTCATTTCATGTCACTTGACTGGGGTGACGTGCACATTAAGCGATGGTGGACACGTGTTGAGTTTTTTTATTAGAGATGATGTGAACGTTGTTTGACACGTCAGCAACTTCAGACAGTTTTGGGACGAAAGTTGGACGGAGGGACATGGCTGATAATCGTCTTAAATCCCATAAATGGTGGGACAACAAACTTTATCCTATGAACATTTTTCATAAAAAGTTAAACCTTAGGGATACGCGTTCACATATTTAAAACCTCAATTTATTTATTTTGTTATTTTTGATTTGAGTAAAGTAAATTCATGGGAATGAGTCTATCTAATATACAAGCAAATTATGAGAAAGTTATCACCTACACCGCGACTCGCAGATCACTACAAACCCTTAGTTAAATTATCAGTCATGTCCTAAGATATATCGAACTTGTTGCATAATGTTGTATGAGATCTGAACTGTTCTGGAATATTAGTAATGAAAATGTTAGGTGATTTATGGAAATTGTATTTCTTTTGTACTTGTTGTTTTTAGTTTTCCTGTCCTTCTATAATATCTTTGACGTGACATTAGCGTAAAAGGTATTAGGTATGTCGATGGCCTCCTACGGCTACAATATTAATATTCATCTTATTGATAGCCTTTTGTGGCGTGGCATCTCTGGGCTTAAAAGTCACCTACACCATTTTGAAACCAAAGGTCATTTTCTAGCATTTTAGAATATATAGAACTTTATCGTTGTCATTCTATTCAAATACATCTGTTTCAGTGTAACCTACGACATCGTGGTCTAAAGTAGTACTATAAAAGTTAATGAGTAAAGGCCGACGGTATACACATTTGCAATAGATTCATATCGTCACTGTCGCATAGAAAAAAAATTGCAAAGTGTTGGGGGAATATTGTCCTGCTCCAATGGCTGCCATAACCCTGTCCTGGTGCTAGGGTTTCACTGTAATTGGAAAGTGCTATATCTATATCGATCACCGAATGATGGATCCTCGTTCAAATGCTTCTTCTTGAGAGTTGAGATCTAAAGGATAGGTCACAATATTTCTACTAAAAGATACTACAGTAGGACCATCACTAGCTAATCGGCTAGAATCAAGTAGCCGAATCATCCTTCATCTATCCACGAGAGTCTTCCCTGTGTTACTGTGTATAAAATCTCGAAAGGACGGTGCCGCCATTGCTGTATGTTGGAGAGATTCCTCTCTATTCTTTACTTTTTTTTAGCATTTTTATTTATTAATCATTTATGGGTAAAAAAAATAACTAATTATAATATTTTATAATTTTCTGTTAGAATTGTATAGTATAATTTAAAAAAAGATAAATACAATAAATATATTATACTCTATTAATATTGTCAAAATAAAATTTCGAATAATATAAATCATACAATGTGGTCCACATGTTATGTATATATTTCTTTTAATTATATCACATAATTGGAGTAAAAAAATATTCCTCCATATTGGTTGCTGCTTCCTTGGTATAAGTTATAAATGGCAGCCCAGACAAATTTTTTCAAGGAGAAAATAATAATTGTTAGCTTCAGAAAATGATTGTGGACAGTGTAATCGGGATATTTATTTTCGGGGAGTGGCAGCTCTACCCGACTTGGGTAATTATGCACTTTTTCTTTTTAACGATTTACGGGCTTTATAAGCTATATTAAATTGCAAAATTTCACGTAGAAGAAAACTCCGATTTTTTATTTTTTGTTTGGTCTTTTGTGGTTAAGTCGAAATCCAAGCATCCCCTTATTTTGGTAAGAGAATTATATTACAACATTTCGTGGGTAGAAATCCCAAGTACTTTTAAGTATGTAATTAAGATCTTACCTAAATGAATTTGCTTCACCATGGCCTACAAAATTATATATATGTCCTCTTGAATTGAAGGGCATGATATGATAAGAGATCGAGGGGATATAATAAGGGACAAATGCAAAATTAGTCCTTATGGTATACGCAAAAATTGATTGAGTCCCTGTGATATGAAAATCATCGATTTAGTCCCTGTTATTTTAGAAAGTGATAAAATCAGTCCCTGATGGAGGACCAATAACAAAGAAAATAGAATCACAGGGACTAAATCGATACTTTTCATATCACAGGGACTAAATCAATTTTTGCATATAACACAGAGACTGATTTTACATTTATCCCATATAATAATTAATAACTATATGAAATTTAATACAATTTATTTTGTCATATCCATCAACTATTGCATTTACCATTAATTAAATGTAACAACATAAGATCGGTCCTCTTAGACTTGACAATAATGGGTGAGTTGTACATTTAATATATGAAAAAAAACCCACTAGGCTCCCCAACCAAGAGAAATAATGAATAATAAATTAGGAGGACGTGAAGAATGGCCACTAGGCCACTAGTAGGCTGCTTTATAGATCCACATGAGAGATAGTGTCGTATCAGGAAATGCTAGGATCCGAACATGACACATTGTTGGTCGACAATTCCAAAGCATATCTTTCAAATAAAGTTTTTCATTTTTATTGTACCACGCGTTCTGCTTTTGTGTCCGCAACTAACTAATTTTTTTTTATGTCTTATCCAGCATTAAAGTAGGTTTAATTAAGAAACTCGTCACTGTCTCCAAGTTGGTTCCCCCTGAGCCTTGGTAGCATTTGACGATTGACTACTACTGCTAAAAGTCAACTAGGAATATTTGGAGACCCACGTGGTGGTTTTTCATTTGGCCCCCTATCCGACCAGGAAGCAGCCTCCGTGAAGGTCCACGTCTAGGTTGGCAAATGCCCCGGCTGATCACCTCTATGGCCTCCAGTAATTCATAGACCACCCGGGCTAAGTCTGCGTACTAAAATTTTTATCATCGTTACAAAATATTATGTGTCCTTATTTTTATCAATTTTTATATTTTTATATTTTTTTATTAATTTATATAACTTTTTTCATTTTTTTATTTTTTCTTCAATTTCAATATTTAAAATTTTATTTCTCAAATACAACCTAAATAAATCAACTATTCGAGATTCTAACCCTAAACTAGATATATTTGAACATCATTTTGGGTTCGAATATTAAATGAGTCAGGCGTGTAAAAATTTTAACTCATTCATCTATTCTAAACTTATTTAAAGTTAATGACATATATATTTTTATGAATATACAAACTTATATGTATATTTAAGATGTACATTTTATTTATATAGACATTTATACATGTACCAAATTATACGTGTGATTTTATTAAATTGTATATTTAATATATATATATATATATATAACGTATGGACATATGTGGGATGACATATTATAGGGTCGGGTGTGCTCTACGTGGTCAATATTTATAAAATTATAATCTGCCAGTAGAACCGGAGAGCCCATTTGTCTAGAATGCGAGTCTCCAGCTGAATTCTCGCGGCGTGAATTGTAAATTACATCATCTTCGTAGCCCATATCTTGGTGACCCATATTTTCTGCTCAGTGGCCAGCCTTTGATCCCAAAAACATATCTCAAGCAATTAGCAACGTTGATCCGTTTGAATCAGGAATTTGCAGCCCAATAAGTACGGATGCCTACACCATACACTTCAAGTGTGGCTAACATTTCTTTTGACTATATGGGCCAAGCCGGACTACACCCACTCTTCGAGTGCCTCTATTAGATTAATGCTTATTTAGTCTCTAGATTTTATCTCTTTTCTGTGAAGTCCTAAGGAATAAAAATGGTCATGTTTGTTCTAAAAAGTTAATGCAATATCATGACATTATCGATAATGTTGTGCCCATTAAAAAGTTAATGCACAAATGAGATTATGTGTGTTATGTTTTGTCACGTCAAATAAAACTAAAACAATAATAATATTAAAAAAAAATTGAACAATTGAGAAAGATGAGAAGAAACATGTTTAGGATTAATTTTCATGGACTTTCTATGAACCTATAATTTATGCAGCTAATTTAAATAAACATAATTTAAAATAATTAAGAAAGGTTTACAAAAATGCTAAATATTTTCATGATTTTACTGTATGTGAGAAGAGAACAAGTTGATATTAAACGAGTTACCGGCATCTGGCCTAACCGGTTCCAGTACTGGTGGCTCTTACAAAAAAAGGTTAGTGACCATTTTCGTCCATGGGCTTTGACCACTTTACAAAATTCGTCATTGGGTTTTTTCATTTGTCACACGTAGTCTCTGGGTTTCATGATGTTGTCAAAATAGTTTTCCTGTCGACTTCTGTTCGCGAATTACCTAGTCAACTAATTGTCCTACACATCATTACTGATCACAAAGTGATACGTGTAAAAATAATATATTTAGGGGTAAAGTCATAGTTAACCTCGTAAGTATGAGTATATATCAAATCAGTACCACTAATTATCAATTCGATGATTTGAGACCCATAACTTTTGAAAATCATCAATTCACGTCCCCTGTCTAAATTAGGCATTAAGTCCAACAAAAATCATGCAAAATGACCAAAATGGCCCTCCAAGATAAAATTACTAAAAATATTTAAAAATCATTAAAAATAAAAATGATATTTTTTAAAAAGTAATATTTTTAAAATGAAATGATTGCAAATCTATTTTAATAATCCATTTATTTTAATTTATTACTTAAAACTTTATTTATTTTTAAAAATTTAGTCTTAGAGGGGCATTTTCGGTCATTTTGCATAATTTTCTGTCGGACTAAATGCCTAATTTGGATTGGAGGTGTGAATTGATGATTTTAAAAAATTATGAGTCTGCAATCGCCGAATTGATAATTATGAGTACCGATTTGATTTTTATTTATACTTACGGGGTTAACTATGACTTTACTCCTATTTAAAAATATCAAATCAATTTTATTGTGCCACATCAGTAAAATAAAAATAAATTAAAAAAAATTATGAATTTTTTCGTGAAACTAAAAAAAACTCAAAAAACCAAATGACAGGAGTTGCACCCCTGGCGAAGGGGTGGCTGGTGGCTCAATGAGCCACCCATTGCAGGGGGAACCTAAATCGAGGCACCTTTGTGGGGTGGCTCTCGGCCACCCCTTCTCCAGGGGAGGCCGTTGGCTCGCTGGCGGCTCAACGAGCCACCCCTCCCATGGGGAGCCCTGGATCCCCCCTTGCAGTGTGGCTGGGAGCCACCCTTTCTCTAAGGAAGCCGGTAGCTCCCGGCCAACCCTCCTCTAGGGAGGCCGGTGGCTACTGACCACCCCATCCAGGAAGGCTGGTGTTGCAAATTTGTGTATTTCTCGCAGTTGTACGAGGTAATGTGTTAAAACAGTCTCATGTACCTAAGCTTAACCTTTCAGATGTTGGAATGGTTCAATAAAACTGCATGCGCATTCGCTTGGCGTGAAACTTTATGAAGGCTCCACGATGGGCAATTCGATGCCATCTCTCTAATTAATGGCTTCAAGAGAACTACCAAATTACCAATATCATCATCAAAACAGCATAAAAGGATCCATATTCCACTAACAGAAGGGAGAGAGACTCGCTCTAAAAAATCACCTGCTTCAACCCCAAGCTTGAGCTTCTCAAGCAGCCATCCGAATGGTTGATGGTATTGGCATTTGTTAATCTAGCGAGCCACGAATAGGCCAAGCCTACTCCTGGGCCTGGTCCGCGACCTCGTACGACTGGAAGAACACCTGATAAAATGTTGGAAGGATAAGCATATAGGAAACATAATTACGTCATTTGGGCCCAACACATTTTTGGTCGTTTTTATCTCATGAATTCTGAGAAAACAGTCAAAACTACCATCAGTTCTTGTTTAGTCTCAAGATTATTTTATTTGAGTCAACAAATGAATCGATTTGCTTTTTTTCATTGCACGGTTAAAAGTGTTATAGACCTTATCCAAATAATATAAATAAATTATTTCGACCCCACCTTTTTTTTTATATAATCCAAACTAAGCACTACTTTATTTTCCCTTGCATACGTGCATAAAGTTAAGACATTCAAAGAGTAAAAGCACGAATTGTGTTTCTTGTGTAGGAGAAAAAAGCAGCAAAATATCACGGCACAAGGAAGCAATTGGACGAAGTAAAGAACTGGATCATGTAGGAGAGCAACTGAAGCTCTATTTTCCACCGGTCTAATGGACATCATGACCCATTCGAGATGAGTCAAAGTGATTCTCTCCAGCCCCACTGCAATAGCAAGTTTAATGGATCAATAGAGTGTCTCTGTGGGTGACGCAGACGCAATGTCCCAATTGCCCCGTCACCTGAATGAACTGACAACCGGTCCAAGTATTGTTTTCTTTCTCTTTCTCTTCCTCTGTTTTTTTGTTTGTTTGTGTGTTTTGTGTGTAAATTGGTAATTAGAAGCTCAACCCAGATGTGGAGCTGAAAAAAATGGTAGAAGCACCTACTCGAATTCTCAATTGGGCACAGCCTGATAAAAAATTTGCTAGCTAGGGATATAAGTTCTGCACTCATTGTCTTCAAAATCAAGTCGCGTACATAATACCACTACAAAATATATAGAGGTGGGCAGGCTAGTTCATAGAGTATCCTTTTCCCCTCAAGAGTGCCCCAAAATCTGATCTATAGAGCATGTAATTCAATTCCCTCAATATTAAAAGGTAAGGTCCCTTATCGTGGTGCTTTATTTTGATCAGAAACACCGGCATATCACATGTGCCCTAGCTCTTCTAAATATATTTCAAGCGGATCCACAACATACCTATTACAGCGTGTATGTCTTTCTTTTATGTTTTGGAGAAGTACTTTGCGTTTGACATTGATTAATCTGGTCTGTTCCAAGAGAGGGAATTGGGAATGTATCAGTCCAGCAACGTGTTACCACCATTCTCATATAAATCAGGACGACCCCAGTTGGACATGGTGGCTAGCTAGGGTTAGTGGAACCGCAACCCTCAAGATCATGGGCGGGGGGGGGGGGGTACATACATGTATATATACAGATAGCTAAAGGCCGGCGTGGCAAAACCTGTGCCGTTAACGTTGAACGCTCCTCATGAATACGGCCGCAGCTTTGCAAAAACCAATAGATTATAGGAAGGTGAAGGAATCGCATAGAATAAGGTAATATTTATGGTGTCAGTGGGCATGGAAAGTAAAGAGAAGCATGGCCCCCTAGCTTTGGATTTCATGCCCCTGAGCTTCAGAAAGCATATATTCTTCTGTTCCAATGTTTTGTCCTCTTCTTAAGACACCTTTAAATCCTGCTGCTTTAGACCTCCTTTTGAGGGCTTTGCCAAATATTTGACCCAAAAGGCATATTATATATTCATGTTAAAAAGCATTACCGAAAAATGAGCTTAATAATTGATAGGAAGAGAGGGTAGTGCAACCAAATTTAAAGATCTCGTACTGTAGACATATTTTTCTAGCTGTGTAGTCTTTTTCTCTTCCCAGTTTTTGTTTAATTTTTAAAAAGCAAGTATATAATTATTGCTCGATTAGCTAGAAACGAACAAATATACCTGTTTTTAGCTCAAGTAAGTACGTCATTAACCTTAACAACTAGCTAGGCGTCAGAAGAGCTTAATTTTGGAAGATAATGAATGGGCGCTTGCAATGAAAATTGTCTTATCATGTTGGTGTAGTGGAAATCGTGCTTTATTAACATCTGAATTTGCTGATCAAGAAGCACAAAAGAAAGAAAGAAAGATCAAATAAAGGAAGAAGGTCAGGCTTTATTAGAGGGAAACGAGCAAAAGTTCTTGGCAATAGTGCCTTGGGGGATACAGCTAAGTTACGTTCGAAAGGGAAGTTGGGATTTGATTAGAAATGCGAAGCACTGGGGGGTTAAGAACCTTCTTCATCGCTCGATAAACAAGACAAAAACCAATTTAAAATTTTAAAAACAAATACTGGTTTATCTTAGTGCTGTACAAAGTACGTTAATTTGATATTATTTTTGAGAATTGTATAACTTTATGATAAAGCTGATTCAAATGGTAATTAGTGTCACAAGTATCGTGGGTGTTTGACCCAACGTTGCCAGGACTTTGAAAAAGGGTTAAGTTCTTTCAATTTAATGATAAGAGATAGAGCCCTAAAGTGATCAATGATAGCGAAGTACTTTTAGGGGGTCTCTAAGAAGATTAGTATTGGTCACAGTTCTTACTTAGAACTGTATATAGGGATTCAAAGACACTAAGGGCTGCTTCTTATCATCAATGAAAGGTTATTTTCCGATTGGAAAAAAAATCCCACTTAGTTGGGTTAAAATGCCACATATATATTTGCGAGCTCCGGTCCCATTCGACCAACGTCTATCAAGTTCTGAGCGCTATGGGATAATCCTTTTTGGCTTAAATGCATAGTAGGTCTCCGTGGTATAACCTTTTTACAAATTGGTCCCTGTGGTATGAGTTTGTACTGGCTAGTCCTTGGGGTAATCATCTTGTAACAAATTGGTCCTCCCGTTAGATTTTCGTCGACCCACTTAACAGCCGAAGATGACGTATCATAAAATCTGACGTCATCAGCGAATGGGGTGATGTCGCATGTCGAGAGGCTCGAGCAGGCTGAGTTGCTTGTGCTCAGGATGCTCCGGCTGCTCGGGATGCCAGAGCTCGGTCTGTGCTTGGGATGCTTGGTCTATCCTCTGTTGGTGCTCTTTCATTGTTGCATATGATGCCGCATGTACCCGTATCCCGAGCAGGTCGGGCTGCGTGTGCTCGAGATACTCGAGCTGGTGCTGCTCACTACTCGAGATGCCCGAGCTCAGTCTCTGCTCGGGATGCTCGGTCTGTCCTCTGTTGGTGCTCTTTCATTGGTGCATACGCGAAAAATAATCCACGTCAGTTTCGACCGTCAAGTGGGTCGATGGAAATCTAACGGGAGGACCAATTTGTTACAAGATGATTACCTCAGAGACTAGCCAGTACAAACTCATACCACAGAGACCAATTTGTAAAAAGGTGATACCACAGGGACCTACAATACATTTAAGCCATCCTTTTTCTTCTTCGGCATCTCTTACATGATTTGCATCGCATATTGGACAAATATTTTCTTCTGTGACAATATGCTTTGGCTTCTGAACTGATGGGTACCAATTATATTTGGACTTGTGCCCTAAGGAATTGAGCGCAGCTGATATTAATGGAAGAAACATATTTAAGGGTTCATGAAAGTGAGAGAAGTAATTGAGAAGTGTATTGTAAAGAAGATGTAGCTAGAAGTAGCTTTAAGGAAATGAATCTTGGAAGATAGCAAGACTAGGAAATATGCAAAAGGTGAAAAGCAAGGGGAAAGGAAGAAAAAGTTTTTGATAAAGAAGACTAACTTTGAAGAAGAGAAAAAAATAGTTGCGTAGAATAAACAATCATTATATTGGGTGTAGGATGAGTGGGCACACTGGAAGGGTAAAAGGGAGAAAGATCTAATAAAAGCTAGCAGAGTTAAGCTTGCCCATGCTCTGATCTCACATTCTCCCATCAACTTTTCTTCTGATATGAGCTTTTGTGGGGCTGATCAATTTATTATTGACCTTCTTTGAGGGAGAAAGATGTACAGCTTAATTAATCAGACTTAAGCTGTCTTCTAATTAAACACACACTCTCTCTCTCAAACAAACAAACAAAAGCATAGGAGGAAGAGAGATTTGTTCCTGAGCATTATTATAGGCTTCTCTACATTCGAATAGGTCACTCTCCTAAACTGTCTTTTATTATAGGCTAGCTAGTTGTGTTTCTTCCACGATTCAAAACAACCACCATATTATAACATATTCAACCATTGATCTGTTAAGTGTATGATTTATGTATATATATAAACATGAAGTTTGCATCCTAGACATTGCCAGGCGAGCCTACCCCAGGCCCCGGACACACACATGCAAGAGATCAGAAGGGTTGATTATTGCAGAGAAAGAGAGGAAGAGCCATGACCGAAATAGAAGATTCGAAAACATTGAGGAAAAAGATGAGTGGGTGTGTGAAACTGTGTAGTTTGGTGTTATGGAAGACTAGTACTACTCTTGGTTCTTTACTCTTTTTTCTTTGCCGCATGAGGATATCATCATTGTGGAAAAATTTCTCTTTCAAGGATCATTATAATGGAGTTTTTGAAAAATTTACTAAAAACCATCAAAAGAAATCTTATCTAGTACGTACCTTTGTGTAAAGGCAACCCCGTGAGACCACACATCCTTCCCCCCGCGACAAAAATAAAGAAGAAAATTAATTAGAGTGAAAAATATGTAGGAAATTTTATATGGATTTGATATCCGCCCCAGCTTGGTAGCCTTTTTAAGATTGATGAGGGGTATCAAGATCGCTGAAATTCTGATGGCCTGCTATATAAAATACAACTGTAGAGCTTTTTATATATGGATGAGTTTAACACTATTGAAAGGACTTTTATTTTAGTAACGGAGGGCCAATTACAAAACAACAACAACAACACCATGCATTCACAGCTCAAGTATACTACTCCGATCCTTTTATCTGTCCTTAGGAACAAAAGATCAATTGATTTTAAAAGCTAATCGATTCGTGTTTGATTTGCACCGGCCTCATCCCATGCTCGATCGCTACCAATTAAATTCAAGCTTATATTTAGGATGAACACGAAACCCCTTTCCTGTAATTCTTTTTTGAGTTTGTAATTAAATGTTTAATCAGGTTATTAGACTCCCTATGATATCATTCATTGGATGACAGTAGTGACTCATTATATCAAAATGAGATAACTTCAAGAATTAGACCTACATGCAAAGACCATTAATCCGAGAGTTAACTGATGTTCACTTGCAAAAAAATTGATAATTGTGTGAATATTTAGGTGGATTAGAGCTTTATTTAAGGTAATTGTGCAAAATTTTCGATTCCATATATATCCGCCCTATACTAGCTAGAACCGGAACCCGTATGAGATTTTTCCTATTTTCGGTTCTATTTTTTTTAAACAACGTCGTTTTGAGCCCTCATAATATATATATATATATTATAACCCCTGGAAAAACGAAACCCAAGGAGCCTCACGGTACCTCACGTCAAGCGAAACACTTGCAAGAGTCTGTTTCTGAGAGGAGATCAAAGGATCGATGTAGCCCTTACACATATAGATATATAAGACTCTTCTATATATATATATATATAGACTCAAGTATATATTATTAACAAACTCAGATGCTGTGGAGATTCATCATTAATCTAGATAACTACAAAAAGACCACTTAGCTATTAAAAGGTTTAAATATAAATTGTACGTACGCTATATATATATATATATATCCCACATGTTTTATTTAAAAAATATATATTCCTAATTAATAGCCAAATTAGAGAAATATTGTAGCATATTAATTAAGTTCCATAGGAATTATAGACGACACTGGAATAGAGAATGCCAGAACTATCACTTTTAAATTAAAGACTAATTTTCTAGCAATATATCCCTATCAAGTAACATATTACTCTAATCCAAGAGTTATGGCCATATATTACTTGGGTTAATTCAGTCACGGCCCCAAACATTTTAAACCTCCCCCTTTTAGTTCCTCTATACACCATTTTTACAATAAATTATATTTGGCCCCACAAAATTTTTAAACCCGGCCCCTCCCCTCCCCTTTTGGTCCATATATATATAGTCTCTACCAAAATTAATACTTGACCATCCAAATATTTGCAATTACATCTTTTTTAAATTTCAAGATTTTACTTGAATCTTGGAAAATTATAAATTTTTTTGAAAATTAAAAAATTTCAGACAATTTTTTTTCTTGAGAAAAACATAATTTCAGACAAATTATAAATTGAACCCTTCAAACATTCATGTTTTCCTCAACTTTATTTTTATTTTCTCTACAAATGTAACGTGCTAGAAAAACATTGAATGTTATAAATTTTGGATTTTATGAGAAAATTATTATTTTTAATTCATGATCCTTGTTGATAACTAACATGAAAGCTGTACAACTCACATATCCTAAGTCATTAACCGATAGCATTTTTATGTCTTAAATTAATTAAAAATATAACCTTATGATACATATTTTTATATTATGTATTTTTAGTAAATTAAATAAAAATTAAAAAATATTTTCTGTTTTTATTAGACGAAGTCAGCCCCTCAAATATCAATTTCTGGCTCCGCCATGTAGTTAATTGGTCCCTGCATATATACATTATTTATAATAAGATATAAGCATGAGAAAAATTACATAGATCTAGGGTTAAATTAAAGTCCATGGCATGGCCATCCTTAATTTTGGCCTACTTCCGGTACGTCATGGTCCAGCTCTGCCTTCTATTTTTTTTTCCTCTCCATCAATAAAGTCTAAGTACGTAGGTAAGTTTAACTTTTACTTTTGTCACTAAATTTAGAGAAAAGACTAAAAAGTGTATGAATCATATCGATCGACTAGCAGACTTATAATGCTGATCATGCAAGTGGTTTTGCGAACTTTTGTCCTTGTCCTTTATTTATACTCTTGACTCTTGAAAATTAGAATATATAATTATTCCTTATAATTAATATAATACAAGTGTTGGCTTTTGTGCACAATCGAGATTTTGATGATTTCAATAAATGGATGCGTTTACAAAATGGACATCTTCAAAGACAAAGACAACTTGAAGAAAAGAGCCAAACCTTGAAGAAAAAAAACAAGAAGATGCAAGGAGCTTAAAATGAAGATTCAAAGACCTTAGGGTATAATTCTTGTAACTCTTTATTTCACATTTGACAAGGATTTGAATCACACACTTGCATATCTTTCAAAACATGCATAAACCGTTTTAAGTTTTGTTTGAAAGATTAAAATGTTTTTATAGGTTTCAAAACATCCCAATCAAACCTCTAAACCTTCATATACTTATGAGAAGTATGTCTTCAAAATTGGGTGTTTAAAAGTGGTCAAAAACCTTGTTTTTAAAAGAACCAGATCATGCTTAAGTTGAGGAGGTCAACCGGCTGTTCAAGCGGTAGACCGGTACTTCGACCACCTCATGTAGCGGTCGACCGGTTGGTTTTGACAAAAGAGCCATTAAAGTTTCTGACAATATGACCGTTAGGTAATGGTAACTTGAAGCGGTCGACCGGTTCATGTAGCGGTCGACCAGCTCGTTTTAGCAAAAACTCCCAACGGCTATAAACGACTAGGTTTCATATGTGGCCTATAAATACACTTTCATTTTGTCTAAAATGATAACTCCAACGACCACATATCATTTTTACTACTTGAGAAATATTTTAAACCTTCCTATTCTATAATTCTTATAACATTCACACAAAACACACTTTCATATCCTTGTCTTTGTGTGAATAAAGAGATAGAACTTTCAATTTTTATATCCACTCTTTGAGAGAGTCTTGTTCCTAAATCTACCTATCAAAAGAGGTATTTCCTTTAGTGAGGTTGTTCACTAAAGAAGAAGCTTTGAGAGTGTATATCTCAAGCTTGGTGAGGTTGTGAGTGGTGAGCCAGAAAAACCACTTGGGTGGGTTTTAAGTGTTGATCCCGGGAAAACACTTGTACGGTTAACTAGCACCCGGAAGCTAATGTGTAAAAGCTATTGGAAGATAGTGGAAAACCTCAAGGCTCGGTGAAGGAGCTTGAGGGGTGGATGTAGGCGGGTTTGCCGAACCACCTAAAAAATCACGTGTTTGCTTTCTCTATCCTTACTCTTTACATTTAGCACTTACATACTTGTTACATCATTATACTTATGTTAAATTAGTATTTACTTTGCAAACACGATTTTGGGGGTTAATATCAAAAAGTTTAGAAAATCAATTCACCCCTCTTAGATTGTCTTAATCCTGAAATTAGGACTCACAACAAGTACCAAATGGAGAACTGGTTGCACAAGCAAATCCTTTTCTGTGTAGTTCGAACAACATTAATGTGACGAGATCACTGACCTCATGATTTCAGTGCGAAAGGTAATTTGCTTAGTGACCTAGGATTTAAACTTGCCTAAAAAGCTTGAGTGGGCTTGTTCTCTTCTCTGCTTGTGGCATCATGCTGAGAGAGAGTTGGCAGTATGAAAAAAAAAAGTGAAAAAGAAAGAGGAAAATATAGTTTTGTACTCTCTATATTAATTATCATTTATTTTGTAATTTGTATTATATATTCCAAATTATGCAAAAATTATTTAAAAAATTGTGTATTCATCTTTCGATACAGCTTCCTAGAAGAAACCTCTGAGAAAAGTACCCTACTCTATCTGAAAGTCTTTTAAATATTAGAATTATTTCACCACTCAAAATTGTGGCACCAACCAGTTTCTAAAGTCTAAAAAAGTATTCTTAATTTTCTAGCACACACCTTATAAAGTACTCCTAACTCATATCTACCCTAAGTGCCCTTAATTACTACTCCTTTTCCAAATTATGCAAAAATTATTTAAAAAATTGTGTATTCATCTTTCGATACAGCTTCCTAGAAGAAACCTCTGAGAAAAGTACCCTACTCTATCTGAAAGTCTTTTAAATATTAGAATTATTTCACCACTCAAAATTGTGGCACCAACCAGTTTCTAAAGTCTAAAAAAGTATTCTTAATTTTCTAGCACACACCTTATAAAGTACTCCTAACTCATATCTACCCTAAGTGCCCTTAATTACTACTCCTTTTCCTCAGTCCTATGCTTTCCTTTATTTTTCTCGTTTCTCTACGACTCACCATTTCACAGGGAAACACCACCTGAATTTTCTGTTAAGGGAAAGCTAATATTTATAAACATGATCTCTCACTGTAAATGTCGATATATGTATCACGTACACGTACGTACGTACGTGTCTTAGCTTGGTTATGAAGTTATATATGTTAATAATATCTTTTGTTATTAACAAAATGATTAAAAGGGTATATGATTATCATGAATGGGACCACCAATGTGAGGCCGAAGCTGGGGTGGTGTGGCACGGACCAACAGAGAAGTCGAAGCCGATCGATGGGAGTTATATGTATCCAGCCCTTCTTAAGCTATAACCCCCACTACGGTCCAGTTATTTCATTCTTCTTTCTCTCTCTCTCTCTCTGTTTTACAACCTACCGTAATTTCCTGGTGAAAGAAACGGAGACCGCTGTTAATTTGCAAATCCGGGGTAATTATTCGACAAATGGTGTCTTACCCATTTCACAGCTTCTTTAAAAACTAAAATGTGAAACTCTTGATGTTCAAAAGTGCATACATATGTGACTTAAACACCATCTTCTTGGGGGGTTTTGAATTATTTGCACAAATAACTTTGTACGTAGACATGATATGATTTCTGCCTGAGACTAATGCGACAAATTATGTATACCTATTAAGATGCTTAAATCTACCCGAGAGGACACTCATTGGACAGAATTGCATAAGCTTTCACTGTAGAGAACTGTTGATGCATGATGACTCATTTAGATACCGACCAAATGCATTATATAAGAGCTTTGGACATGTGGGGATGAGAGAAGGAAGGGTATGGTTGCTATCATTTCTCTTCTCAGACCTTGTTGAAAGCCTTGGGATCGAAGGCAGGGCTATTAATCATGGCGTAGGCGAAGTATAATCATCTCCCTGTAATTGCAGAGTGCTAAAAGCACAAAGCTCACAGAGAGGGGGGGGGGGAGAGAGAGAGAGAGAGAAGATGAAAATTAATAATTAAAGTCGGAGAGAGTTATGGAGATGAATAACTCATGCTCTCTTTTTCTTTCTTTTCAAGGCTACTTTAATAACCTGTAAACTCGAAAGAGTAAAGAGAAAACTCAGAAAAGTAGCTAAAAGCAAGCAGGTATGTGGGTGTCACCTGAACCATCTTTCTTTGAATAGAGTGAGAGATTCCTAGAGCAAAGCTAGCTGGTTAATTTTAATTACTACTCATCTTGGGATTTTCAAGCCCTTTAGTATAAAGATTATCATCATGGAGTCTGCAAATCTCCATCGCCAACATCAGCTTCAAGGCCAGCTTGTTGGGTCTTCTTCTCTGGCCAACCCAGCTTGCTATGGAGTTGGAAGCAGCCATGCTTGGACCCCAGAGATCACTTTGTAAGTTTAATTTCAACTCTTCTTCTTCTCTCTCTCTCTCTCTCTCTCGCAGCAATAATAAATTTTCGGCTATTCAAAGTACTATCATGAATGAACTTTCGAGTTGGAATCTTTTTCCTTTTTTCTTCTCTTTTTTGATTTGATGTTCATCAAACAGAAGTGTCCAGAAGTTGAAATTTGATCTGTTAGGTTGATTTCTATTATCAGATAATTTACGCAAGGTTCAGAAATTCTTTCTCTTTGGTTGCTTTTTTAATAAAAGAACCTCCGAGTTCGTATAATAAATACTACAGCGTGAAAGACATTTACTTGCACCACCGGAAAACTTCATGTGATAATATATAATAGTACCATGAACTGATGCCAATTAGTGCTTTGTTCTAAAAGTTATCTTGCAATTACTCTGTGATTCCCATATATCTTGGTTGGACTTGTTGATTTCCTTTGAATTGGATAAGTAGGCTCTCTCTTTAATCTTTAAATATATATATATATATATGTATGCAGGAATACGGGTAACTTCAATCCTGACTCTCATGGCGGTTTCTCAAACTCAAGGGACTCGAGACAGAATAACGACGTTCTAATCCCTTCTCTCAATAGTTCCATGGTCCAAGACTTGGGCCTTCACTGGACAAGTAATGTGGGGAGTTTCACTTGTCAGTCTGCCCAAGACCTGCACCTTGCGAAAATTAAGGAAGAGCTGATCTCAGAATCTTTCCCCAAATTCACTGAGATGTTGAGCAATTCCTCCAGTATTGAAGATTACCATTTTCTACCTTCAAGCCACATAAAGAACGAGCGGAAAGATTTGAATCATGATATTGGTGAGAAGCTCTTGCTTAAGACCCTCTCCTCAAGAGAATTCTATTCTAACGCTCAGAACGGTCCTAGTTTTGGAGGTGTGCCAATGGCAAGTAGAGGGAACTTCAGCCAGATTTATCCCAGTATAAATATTTCCAACTTGAATCCACCGCCACCAGCAATTTCAAGCACCTTGGACATGAACTTGCAGGCCTTGGATCTGTTAACCTCCGAAAGATACGGTACTGGAAGTTCCAGTCAACCTTTACACGATAGTCTTGGCGTATTCAGCGAGGGCCCTTCTTTTGGTCTTGACCGTATGCAGCAATTAACTCACAGGCTATCAAGTAGCTCTAGTAATGTGAGTAATCCTTTTATCTCCTTCTTCTTCTTCTTCTTCTTCTTCTGGGAGCAGACGAGCAGTTACAGCTACCGTAGCCATGCTTTGGACTGCATGGACAAAAACATTCTCACCAGTATAATTGTTAGACATTGTTGTCTTAAAATAGTGGTTTTATGAGGCATTTTGATCCAGAACATATCAAATGATCTGCTGCTAATTTTCTGGAACAAAACCAGCTGATGAATCTTTCATGTATGGCCAAGGAACAGAACCACAAAATTAAAGCTAATAGGCCAATGTATTTGGCTTTTACAACGCTCATATGATAATTGTCAGCAAGCTTAAGATGATCGATAAACACGATTAAATTCATCGTAACTTTTTTTTCTTGTACTGTAAAAAAATTGTTGTTCCAAAAGTAGAATCCCTTTGCCAAAAAAATTTGATTCACAGCTCGCGGCAGCGAATTATTAGAGTAGCCTTCCTTTTTTTGCTACGATAGGGGCACTTCAACTTTATTCATTGCATGCATCATTTAATTTTTAATATTATTTTGTCTTTGTTTCAAAAAGAAATGTAAAGAATGACAGTACATTATTCTCAACTGATCACCTTTACTCTTTGCATTTGAAAGATATCACTGTTCTCGAATAGAATAACAGAAGCGAAGAGACCCAGCAGCAGTTTGATGGAGGCAAAGTCATCTCAAGCTGCACCCAAGAAATCGCGATTGGAATCGCGCACTTCATGTCCACCCTTTAAGGTGCCAACTGATCCTAATTGTAATTTGAACAAAACATATTCCCGTTCATAATTTGACTAACTTACTAACTGGGTTCTTCTGCCTAATTGGTCTTGAAATATTGCAGGTTAGGAAAGAAAAACTAGGAGATAGAATTGCTGCTCTTCAGCAGTTGGTGGCTCCCTTCGGCAAGGTATAGTATTTCCACGCATGCCCTCGTCACCATCTCCATCACAGTAACAGTCATAATTGACGGTGTTAAGCTAGCGTTCCCTAAATATCATAACTTTTTCCTAGAAAATTCCTGCTTTCCATGGATCCATAGATACTGCAGCTTGTCAGCTGTGAGATGCATAGATATAAGTGTTGAATAGAGGCTATTTTTTTTATCTCTTAAGACGAATTAAACAATAGATTTTTTGTGTTCTTTCGCTAATGCAAATGACGTCCAATTTGCATGTGGGGTGGAGAATCTGGCAGACAGACACAGCGTCGGTACTGATGGAGGCTATCGGGTACATCAAATTCCTTCAAAGCCAGGTCGAGGTATTTTCGCTTCCCAACATTCTTATTTGAATGTCGATTTTCTTATCCGACCTACGCCTGACGACTCTGAACTATCTGCCCGTAGAAAATTAGCAAAGAATATGATTCTTCAAGAAAAAAAGAAACCCCGAATTTTCTAACCGGTCAAACTAACGTCTCAACATGCTTCAAGAAGGAAAGGCATAAGTTACTTTTAAGCAGGCGCTAGCTAGGTTTCTCAATGATCATTGGCTTGTTTTGTTCGCCAATAATATAATATAAAAATTCGAACCATCCATCTTTCGGTCAGAGATTTCCATATATTTTCTATATATTGTGCACCCGAATATGATAAAATATTCTCTCCTTTCTTCCCCTCTCGATCGTTGATAACATGATGGGCTTTTATATATTATGATTATGTAGCTCAATCCCTTATGATTTTTCATGTCATTTTTACTGCTAGCTAGCTAGTTTTATCTACGATCCGTAGTACTTGTGAAGGATTAATGTACGCCAGTTCCAAACAAGTAGAGTAGAACACACGAATATCCTGATTCGCTGTGGCAGCCTATCTATAGGAGTCGGGAGATCATGATCGGGTTAAGCTCTTCATGAGCACTGCATGCCACTCAATAGACAACCAGCTAGTACTAACTTGCAACAGATTCTTTTACCCTACAAACAAGAATAAATAATTAGGTTGTGTTTTACTTCTCAGTCGTGAGCTAGCTAGCTATGTCATATTCATGATAAAAATGCATAAAAAGAAAATAAATAAACAAAATACTTTAGGAACTCATGATTATGCAAGACCTAGCACTCCGGAAAATCCCTTCTCCCCTAAAACAAAGAAAGATCACGTCGAGAAGCAAATTAGATTAAGAAGATGATAAGTACTGACCTTCAACAAGGTAATAAAATAGGAAGACATATATGACATATATATCATTAGAAGAACAATGTTTTGTCCATATATATGATCTTGAGCTTGAAAAATAAGTTCCATTTGAGTTTTTTTTTTCCTGCAGACACTGAGCGTTCCATACATGAAGTCATCTCGAAACAAGACTTGTAGATCAATGCTTGCGGTAAGAAATCACTACAAGTTATTTGCATGGGGAAGCAATTAGGGTTAATATTCCAATCAGTTGAAAGAAGCGATGTATGCAGCCCCCTGACGCCTGGCCTGATCCACACACCATCCACCCATTCACCTACCCACAGATATACACACAAAAAAGTGATATCAAGTATAAGAAATGAGCAACAAAAGTGGAAGCTGTGACCCATGCAGGCCCTTCAGTGCTTGCTGGTCGAAATTAAGAGTACTGGGTGGTCACCAGTCACCACCCCATGGCCCTTCCTCAGCGTCTCAATTAGCCACTATGAGTGGTAGTTGGAGGAACAAAATTCGTTTGTATCACCATGCGTGCTATCTTTTTCAGATCTTATAATAATCTTTTTTGCATTTAACATCGGTATCATTTCAGGGTTCCATGAATGAAGGAAGCGAAGAACCAAAGCGAGACCTTAGAAGCCGAGGGCTCTGTCTCGTGCCCTTGTCTTGCATGTCTTATGTCACCGGTGATAGCGGTGGTGGAGGCGTTTGGCCCCCACCTAGCTATGGCGGAGGAACTTAAAGCATGGATCGATCTTTAACGGACGCACTAAATCGGTTAATTCTAGGAAAGACCGTCCTATTAAACCCAAGTATTATTTGGGGGCCTTAACTAGGGTTCCTCTCTAGCATTTGATGGAGCAACTTTGGTCATCCAGCCGGAAAAAATGGATTCCAGGATGGACCAAGTTTGATCCATTAACAAGCTATGAAGCATTTATATATGTGCGTTTTTAAGAACTCGATCTCTTGATCCACATTGTTTATGTACGCTAATATGTTTTATTTTCCCGCTACTTCTCTGGTTCACGAAAACCTTCGACCAAGCTGCTGATCAAAGTGATCATCAGCTAGAATATTCACTTTTTCCTACTTTTTTTGGTTAGTCAATTAGAAGAGCTTCCTTACGACCAAAAGCACCATACCGCAGTCCAGATTTTGCTAGGTTTTTGTTTTCCTTTTCTGTTATTGAGAGAGAACAAATCTACCAAACTTCTGACGCAGAGATCTGGGAGGGGCCGGGTTTGGGTTTTGATCCTCTAGCTTAAACTTTCACTTCCAACGAGAATAAAGTGAATTAACAGGCCTAATTCTATTAAACATGCTAGGGTCCAAGATCGCCGGGAATACTACTAATTCAACATGAGGTTATTCCTTCCCGAAACCAGGGTGATGTTCATTTTGTGAAAAAAAGTTAGCATTCGAATCCTCAATTCCGTCATGTTCGGCAACATAGATTTATTTGAGGATGTTGTACTGTAGTTTCCAATTTTGCCCTGACCATATTTATACATAATTACTAAAATACCCTCCAGTCATGTGTTACATACATCAAAATTGAAGGGTAAAATGACTTTTAAAAAACACATGGCCTCACACGTCAGCTCATTAAATACTCAGACACGTGAATGGACAAAATACCCCAACGATTTAAGCAAGTTTTGCTTTGGTAAATGGCGATTTGGTCATTTCTCCCCTCCCCTGCGTGCGGCCTGCAACTTGTCAGCTTGTCCCCTGCGTGAGTCAGTTTTGTTTTTTTTGCAAAAGTTGAGTTAGGCGGCAAAAAAGTTTAGTCGTTTGTCATTTTCTTCCTTTTTTATTTTTTTAATACCTTTCAAATATTCAACTTTTAATAAACAAAATAAATTCGAAATTATAATAAATATTACAAATAAACAATATTATTTTGCATTTTATCTTCTTCACTCAATATCCCAATAAAAATAATATACAAAAAAACAACTTTAAAAATCATCATTAATTTTTTTTACACCTCAATAACTTCTACACAAACATCAATACAACTCTAACACCACCTAAAATTCTCAAAACACTTCAAATCCTACATAAATTTTCAAAACGAACATCACCTTGGTCAAATATCAAATTTCTAACTTAGAAACAAAAATAGTAAAAATAAATAAATAAACAGAGAAAATATTAAGCGTCCTTTAATTTACAATATTCAACTATATTTTCACCTCCTAATTTGCCGCAATTTAAATTAGTATTTTTATCTTATTCTGAATCTAAATTAATGAACATAATCTCTCTTTTTTTCACTCTCTGCTGTCGCCTAGCTTCAATGAAATTAAGATATTATTCTGATATATATTAGAATCTGGAGGCATGTGGTACATTTCCGCCAAAATGAGCTAGGGGATCTATCTTCTGTAAGTTTGAGATCAAATTACTTGGTAAGTTTTCAATTCTGAAGATTTTTTTCCTTGAATCTTTGCGTCATTTATATTATAAATGAATTTAAAAGGGAGCATTTAAATTTAATTAGTAATAAAATGGTTTCCAGCTGACTATAGGCATGGTTGGGAAACCTGGATTAAGGAACATCACGAAAATTTAATGACTAAAAACCTGTCCAGTGAACCTGTTAGGCTGTTACAACATGCTCCGATCCGGCTATTTTAGGATATATAAGATTACGGTAGAATACCTAGAAAATTAATTATATTAAATGTTCGGTGTTTTATTATTTTCTCGACGTAGCTAGGTGCGTTACGATTATAGAATTTAAACTTTCCTAGTTTTAGAATAATATTCTAAGAAGTTATCATAAAATTTTAGTCAAAAATATCCTGGCTCCCAATCGAGATAGATTGTATTAGATGCGGAAAGCCCAAGCAAAGTCCGAGAGAACCTTATCCAATTCCTTCCCACTAAACAACTGCACACGTGGCAGTCGTATTAGAATCTTCACATCGTTGGCCGCCCGCAGTATTGTTCTGTCAGATTCAGAAATGCAGCCAATTGTGACGTCATCATCAAAAGCATGCGACGCTTACCGCCGGGGGGAAGATTCCCTCCTAACGGTAATTAACTACTAGTTTGGGTAAGTTTGGTGTTCAAATATTTAGGCTCAAATATTTAAGTTTAATTATAAAAAATTCACTATATAATTTTTTATTATTATAATATTTATTAAAAATCTTATTTCTTTACTTTTTCATCAACTCTCGTAACATATTTTTACTTTATAATATTTCTCAAACCTCAATACTCAAAATTTTCACCCTCAAACATCCCCTTTATAACATTAATAGATGACAACACAGTCTATTAAATAGTTTATATTAAAATATTTTAAAAAATTAAATAAAATATAAATTATTGAATGGATTCATTTATGTGTTGTTATCCATCTAACTGCTTGTCAGAATTCATTAGATAATTTTCTTTTAGGAGGGAATTCCAGTAACTTACTCTAAGAATTTATTTTTCCAATTCAATCCAAAAGTCATAATTGCCCTTATGTAGGATACTGCGTTCTGCAGATGGTTTTCTCTGTAAAGGAACGTTCTAATCGAATTATTATCTAATTGTAGTGTGTAATTTTTTAAAAAATAGATATAAAAATAAATTTTATAGTATTTAATATTATTTATATAAATTTTAAAATAGTAAAATTTTATGAAAGAGCCAATCTATTGTATCTATTTTTTTAAAATTACACTTTATAATTCAAACATAAAATTATTAAAAAAAATTAATCAGTTCTTAATAGTGAAAATTGAGTAAAAAAGAATAGCACAGTTTATTTTTATTCTGTTAAAAGACTGATCTAGGTAGACTTGTTTCTCATCATTGGATGATGAAAAGTTTATTAGAAAAAATAATAAGGGTTTGTATTTTTATGGGATTATATGAATTGGAAAATCCACAAAGAGGAAACTTTTTCCAATTATAGAGCCTCGACATTAATGATATTTGTAGTTGAAATTATCTGCAAAGTAATTAGACGGTCAGATCACTCTCACGATTACGTGCGCATCTGGAAAAACCGCCCCCGCGTCCCTTCAATACTCGTCTTCAATCTTCATAGGCGAGCATCCACTTTAAAGTAAACCACCTTCTAGTTTTCACTTTTCAAGAACCAGTCGGGCCATAATCGTAATTTTTTGAGGAAAATTAATATAAATTTTTTCGTCTTTGATTGTTTAATATCTTCTCATTCTGTCGTCGAATGAAGAATCTCTTATCTTCTCGCCCGTCGCTCATTCCTTCTATCCAAATCCTTGTAGTTGGTCATCTCTAACCCTTCCAGTTGCTTCACCCACACCACAAGCTCTAATTGCTCTTTTAGCTTGAAATTCCACCATTTCAGTCGGATTTTTCGGGTTCCAGGGTTTCCTCGGCTCGGATCTTGAGGACTTCTATATAATTTGTCGACCGATCGTCCGACGATTTCTCGTTCAGGATTTTGGCAACTTGGGATTGAATTCCTGAATCTGTGAATCTTGGAAATTCTGTGGGAGAGCTCGAGAAACTGAAGCGAAAATTGCTATTTATGTCCGTGATCGGTGATTGAGAGCTACTGATCTGTGATCCTGATCTCTGATTAAGGTCTAGAGCTTTTGGAGGCTTTCAGGTGCGGTTATAGGATTTTCATTACTTGTTCTGTCTGGCCTGAGCTCTAACTCTTCTGACCGATACGAATTGAGAACTCAGAAAATTCCGGAGAGTAAGTGGTAGGGACGGAGAGGTGCCACTCCGAAGGTCCTGTTTCTTCTTGGTTTCCGAGAGAGAAAAGGGGGAAAAATAAAAAAGAGGGAAATTTGGGATCTTATGTTAGCATTTGTTACACAATATCTAAAAATAAGGAAAACCTGACATAAGATGGAAAGATACTGTATGAAGGATTCCGTCTCGGAAATTTTTTGTTTCCGGAATCTTTAAGATATCAAAGTCATTAAACATAAAAAATTCGCCCTCATATTATCGAGTGTAATTAGTTCGGTACGAAATTGTATTTTTTTTAATGGATCAGTGCGTAACAGTCCAATGTCTTAGTTTCCCCACCCATCGTGTAGTCTGTGAAGCCTTAATTCATTTTGCTGGCTTCGGTTTGTTTATTGTGCGTATTACATTTCAGCAGGTTTTGAAGAAGTTAATATGGGGTCTCTGCAAGGACCAGTTATGTGCCCCACAGTTCGAGCAAAGCAAGTGGGATTTTACACTCTCCCAATGATTGGTCCTCTCACGAAGGCTAGGCTGCTTAGAAGTGAATTCTGGAGATTCAAAAAGATCAGCTACAGCAAGAATAAAGTGGGGATTCTTTCTCCCCAGTTGCAAAAGTGCTCTAGGGTGCATTGTAGTTTTGGTTCGCCCTCCGATGGGAATGGAAGCCCTGTAGAGAACTTTAATGAAAAAGACGACGATTATGTTAACTCCAGCGTGATTGAAGCTGGTAAGCTAAGCCGGCTACTTTGCATTTAAGGATTCTTCAGAATTCATTTTGGTTCTTATTCCTGACATGTCTCACCTACCATTAAATTTTTGTTTTACCCCGGATCTTACTATAGTAAGATAATCAACTTTGCATTTATTCATAAATGTGTCCTTGGTTGTTCGATACAGTTGAGGTGAAGAGTGGAGCAGATGGTTTCATGATCAAAATGAGGGATGGTAGGCATCTAAGATGTGTCCACAATAACCCTCAGGGTGGGCATCTGCCTGACTATGCTCCACATCCCGCCATTGTGTTGAAAATGGAAGATGGGACTGGTCTTCTTCTTCCCATAATTGTTTGTATGTCCATCTTACCTGTTGTTCTTTCCAGAGGAACTTTATCACTACAATTATGTCAGGTATTGCTTTAATTTCTCCATTGGTTCAGAAAGTTACGGTTTGTCTTTGACTGCAGTGGAGATGCCAAGTGTGTTGCTCATGGCAGCATTGCGCAATGTTCCAATAGTATGTTTTATTGGCACCTAATCGCTCTTTCTTCCTTTAGCACTATTTAATTCCCATATGCATTAGACTCTCAAATTCTTTTGATTAAGCACAATCTTTGGTTTTGTATCTGATATGTGTATTTCTTTCAGGCCAGACCCACTCTGTATCAAGTGATTAAGGAGATGATTGATAAGATGGGCTACGAAGTACGTGTGTGTTTACTTATTCTGCTTTTAGGATCAGATTATATAACTTTGAGCATACTCTCCTCATGATTTGAATATGATACTGGTTTTCTATTTCCGCAGGTTAGACTTGTTAGAGTTACTAAGCGAGTACACGAGGCATATTTTGCTCAGTTATACCTTACCAAGGCAAATATCGATTATAATTGGGTTTGCTTACTTGTAAAACCATATATATGTAAGAAGATAAGCTTCTAGTTATAGTATTCAATGTTGTAACAGGTGGGTAAAACGGAGAGTGTCAGTTTTGACCTTCGACCTTCAGACGCTATCAACATTGCAGTAAGATGCAAGGTATTCTTTACATGTTATTCGTTATCTTTTGTGTCTTTTTCGTTTTCTGGTATTGGAACTTGACACTATTCTAGATGTGGTTTGAAATTTCATGACAGAGTTTTCGTGCTTTACAATTGCACAAGGTGGTTTTGAAAACAAGATATAAAATATATAAGTGACAAAAATGTAGAATATGAATAAACTAAGGTTTGCTATGGCAGGAAAGCCCAAGATGCTCCTATTATTTACAGATTTGTCTATTTTCCACGACAGAAAGACCCAGGAAGTTGGTTGATAAGCCTGGTCAATTCAATTAGTCCCAGGAAGATTAGAATGTAACTTTCCAATGGAGCAGCATGAAATTGTCTTTTCTTTTGCATGTAGCTGAGGCTAGTATGATAGCATGATGCTGCAACAAATTGATGATATGTATGAATATGTAGATATTGATAATGATTCTTTTATTTATGATGAGTTACTTGCTTAGCTCCTAAACTGCTCAATTTTGTATAATTGTGTGCGTAAGATTTTTGGAGGTCTTTGAACTAGGAATCTTATTGAAGTATGTAGTCTGAGGTCCTTATACGTTGCTGCATCTAGATTTAGATGATTCCTTACCTTGGATATTTATGTATTTACCTAATATAACAGGTCGTTTGGATTACAATGTGTTTGAACGCCTGGTTTGATTCTCTTAATAAGGGAACTGAGTTAGATGCCACGACATCCTCTAAAAGGAAAGAATGAATTTGGTAGTACACCTATTGCTAAACAAGTTATTGTAACTTTCTCATTCTCTGAGGTTGACTTTTGCAAGTTGTAGAATTAGTTTTATTGCAGGCGTTGAAATGAGAAAGCTTTTAGTGCTTTTTAATGGATCAACCAACAACTGCCTTTTTTTTTGTCGTGTGCAGGTGCCAATTCAAGTAAACAAGTACTTGGCATATAGCGATGGAATGAGAGTCATTGAATCTGGCAAGCTGTCGATGCATACCCCAGCTTCAGATGGCTTATTATTTACTGAAATGGATCGGTAACACTACGTGGACCTTTTTTCTGACTTTTCTTTATAAGAAAGTTAGCGTCCTGGATGTCCAGACAAGTAGTTTTCTAGGTATTTAGTTCAAACAGTTGAGTTTTTCTGGTGTGGAAGTGTGAGCATTTTTCTTCTTGGAGTAGTTGGATAATTTTGCTCTCGGCAGACCTTACTTGTGTAAAAATCTGACAATCTAAGTGTCGTCTATTATTGAGTTATATGCCTCTTTGCTTTGTGGCTTAAGAGATTCACACGGACTCTGTTGTCTATAAATTATGAAAGTTGACAAATGAAACTTGGAGATATACGGTTTCAGGCCAAGTGGTCAGCCATGCATTGAAACAAAGGAGTTTGATCTTGTGCGCAACATGCTAATTGCTGCCGTTGAAGAGCGCTATAGAGATGCTGGTATGGTTTTATCTTCTGTTTAGCATTAAGACATTTAAGTGGCTAAAATTTTTCATGTATCATTGAAGATATACAGAGCAACTTACAGCAGGTTTTGGACCATAATGATAGTAGGTTGACATTATGCTCTATACCAGTAAGTGGGATTGCGCTTTGGGTCTTGTTGGTGAACTTGATTTTCTGACTATGAGGTGCCATCAGTTGGAAGGGAGTCAATTGATCAAAATATCTAGTATTTTTAACCCCCTGAATATAATTTTTCAAAGATTGTGAGTTGTCCTTGGACAAGAGAATTATGGTCTATTTTTCGTCATTAATATGGAGAGGATGGGAATTCTCATAAATATGCTCAATTTACAGCGCAGTGGCGTGACAAGCTCAGTCAACTTCGGGCCAGAAGGAACTTAAATAACAGGTACGCACATCATCCTTGCTCTCCCACTTCGAGTCATAACTTTGTTTGCCTTCTCACATTCCCCCTTCCTCTAATGCACCCAAGGTGTTGAACTGACAACTACGTTTTTGTTTCAGCTCTTGGACATTATAATCTGTACATAAAACTTGTTCAAAGTTGATGAGGCTGGAGATAACAGTGATCTGTCTACCCCACCTCTCGTCCCCCTATATGTATGTAGCACGCCTGTGAATATGTGTAAATACAAACTCCCATCCAAATGTACTTTTTGAACACGTGAGACTTGGTTCTGCTTAGCATTGTGTTTCTGGTTCCAATTCCAATTAGCTGTTCAAAATGCACGGCTTCTTGTCGCCAGCGTATTGCTGGGCTGAGCTTCGATGTTAGGCAAGCAGCTGTATCGGATGTTTGGCAAATTGTTTTGTTTTGCCTCCAGTAGTTTTTTTCTGGTATTCTCTGTTCTGGGCTGGTACGTATTCATTGCGGATAGAGAGAGAGAGAGATAGAGAGAGAGAGAGAGAGAGAGAGAGAGAGAGAGAGCCATTATTTGGAGAAAACAAATCTAAAGTTATACTAATATCAATCTTCGATTGAGAGTAAAAAGAAAGTCAAATGAGAGTTTTGAGCGGATAGAAAATAAAAAGTCTTAAAAGATTGGATTGGATTGTATTAATTGGGTTATACGTCAGTTTCAAGCATGTGGTACAACTGAAATTGGTTTGGGTCAGCTATTGTATTGCGATCAAGCTATTGGGTGAAGAATGATGGCGGCTGAGAAAAGGTCCTTCTCAGTTCTCAGAATCAAAATATGTGGATTGAAACATAAGACGAAATGCAGTGATAAGAATTAAGAAATCTAGCAGCCGAGATAAGGAAAGTAAGAACAAGAACAGCAGTTGCATTATTTTTCATCGTTAAAAAAAAAAACCTCTTTTCCTTTGAGTTTAATGAGTGAGGCACGTCGAATCGAGTAATGACCAAGTTGAATCGAGTCATAATGCACGAAACTATAGATATCATTGGCTCTGTAAACCATATCTTAAAAGATAACGTTTTTTTTAAGATAATCTTCAATAAAGATATGCAGGTTGACGATTTCCAATTTTATACCCCATTATTTTACATGATGTTTCCTATTTTACAGGACCGTCAAGAGAATATCTGGGATAAGCTTGTACTGCAATGGATATTTACTGATTCCGGTAGAAGGTAGCTCATAAGAGTGGGGCTAGCTAAAATTGATTGAGTCCTGCGGCTAGCTTCGGAAAAGGCAGGCATGCTGGTCCCCAACCAATTAATTGCCCCTCCCAACCGGTTGAAGTGTCTTTTTCCTTTGCGCTTTGATTGATTGGGAACCGGCTGCTTAGGAGCTTCTCTTCCCTCCACGCAAAAGGAAAGGATATTTTCTTTTATCCTCATCCGACTATGT
Source organism: Myrica gale (assembly GCA_963930655.1). NCBI lineage: Eukaryota > Viridiplantae > Streptophyta > Magnoliopsida > Fagales > Myricaceae > Myrica > Myrica gale. The sequence goes on along the minus strand of OZ005609.1, from coordinate 6,925,990 downwards.
GAATATCAATAATTTCTATTTTAAAAAAAAAAGAATATCTATACTATCTATTAGTAAATGGGATAAGAGTAATGGAAAACAAATAAATTATTCAACATTTAATTGATGAACTATATAAATAAATAAATTATCCAATTAAAACACGAGAAGGCACAACATCTTTCAATCAATCGTATAGAAAGTGAAAACAAAATTTGGTCCCCACAAGTTTAAGAAATTTGGATTTTTGGCACCAAAGAAAAGTCGTCTTAGTTGTTATAGACATAAAGGATAATCCTAGGTTATGTTCTTTTCCTACATTTTTTTAAGATTCAAATATATTCACAAAACTACCTTCGAATATATTCAGAATTCAAACACAAATACTAATATATTTTACACAATCTTCAACAACTTTTTACTTTTTTATTCAACATAAATTTTATCACTATAATTTTTCACATAACTCTAATATTTTTTTATTAAACAATTATTTCAAATCATTTATCTCTTTACTTTATACAAAACACCAATAAAACATTATTCAACATAAATATTCACTTATCTAAAATCTTACATTTTTACTCCAACCGAACATATCCCTAATAATGAATTTGAACCAGATGTAATTATAATGGTCAAAAGAGCATCTCAAGACTTTTTTTCAAAAACAACACGGAAAAAAGAAAGAGAAAAAGAAAAAGACAAAGTGGAAGTAGATGGTAAAAAAAAAAAAAACCTGCCACCGACGAGGGGTTCCCGCCGAGCTTTACTCACGCAAGTGGATCAAGCTCTTTTGTTGCCACGTGGCAACAATTCCAGCCACAGTACGATCCCCCAATAAAAACTGCGGGGACGAAGCCTCGCATATTACCAAGAAAAAAAAATATACTGCTTCGCGGACTGGTAGCGTCCCGATTTCTTGGCTATCGTTTGCTTAGGCACAGTTATTGCTTTATGTGTGCTCTCCTCTTTGCCTCTCTTTTTTCGTTTGCGACTCCTGTAGCTGGGAACTCTCTGAAGATCGAATACCTGAGTTTTTGAATACGTCGTCGGCGAAGATCGGCGTCAGTCTTCGGATATTTCTCACTCTGACCAGCGACAATTCGGTTTGATCTACCTCGGTTTTGTGTCGCAGTGTTCTTGGTCTTCATGTTCCGTTTTCTTGCTTCGAATTTGATTCTTTGACCCGATAAAGTCGACATGTCGGGTCCGCTCGATCGCTTCGCAAGGCCTTGTGAGTACAAATCTTTTCACCGATATTTGTGGAAATTATGGTTTATCTTTCCATTAAATATCGGATTGGTCATGTGCTTCGTGCGATCTATTTCGATCGAATGTGGTATCAAACATGGTTCTCTACTTCTCTGCCTATGTAATTAGCCAGTTTTGTGGCTGAGAATAGTCAATATATTTTTCTATCTGACAATGCAATTTCCTTAATAATTTGAATGACGTAGAATTTTGGGTTTTTGCTTTGGATTAATATTTCACAATTGGTCTTTTTGTCCGCCATAAATAAATTTATGCGGAAAGAGAAATTGAAATTGAAGAGGACCTAATCAGAGACTTGCTTTTAGGCTTTGAGGGGTTATCTGGCCACGAGGAGAGAAAAGAACGGAAATCAGATTTTGAGAACTCGGAGGATGACAAGCAGACGAGAATTGGGAGTCTAAAGAAGAAAGCAATCAGTGCATCTAGCAAATTCAGACATTCTCTTAAGAAGAGAGGCAGCCGGAAGAAGAGTCTTAGCCTCAACAATGCTGTCTCAATTGAGGATGTTCGGGATGTTGAGGAACTGCAGGTCGTAGATGCATTTCGACAGGCACTTATCCTGGAGGAATTGCTTCCTCCGAGACATGACGATTATCACATGTTGTTGAGGTGATCTCCATTTGTTTTCTTGTTATTTATAATGAATCTTTTGTTGTATGATTCTATATTTTCATGGTTCAGAGGGAGGCTTCTATGGTGTGTCTGTTTCAAGTTTTTGTAAGGAGTGCACTATTTGTAAATTTTGACTTTTGCGTTCTTATTTTTATTCGTAATTCTTCTTGTTTATCCTACTTGATTTGTAGAAATGCCAGTTGCATTTAGTGTTTAAGTTGTTTGGCCCATAATTGTCTTTGTCGCTTGTTTAAGCTAGTTGATTTGTTACCAAAACTTTATGGTGGCCTTCAAACTTTTAAGAAGGAAGAAATGAAAAGTAGTTGTTTTGTAGCTTGTCTCAGTTAGGCTATATTTCCTAGGTGTGACTATCTATCTGCGCCCCTCATCCCTTCTATGCTTTCTGGCTGAAAAGACTCCTCAGTGCAAGCTTCACTTACTATAAGTTGGCATTTAATTATGTCCTCTTTTCTTTTTCCCCTTTCAGTGGCTCTATAGTTTTGTAGAGATACATTGGATCATCTTGTGGAAGATGCGTAATGCATTAATATATAACTCCACACTTGACTTCAGCAGGCATGCATCGGTATTCTTATCCCAATGGGGGGGGGGGGGGCAACTGTGCATTGATTCATATTAGTGTTCTACAAATTCATATGATTTTTGCCTGATTAAAGATAGGATATAGCACAATCAGCTTATACTGTACGTCTGCACTGTTTTGATCTTTGAGGTTTATTGTAACAGATTCCTGAAAGCAAGGAAGTTTGATATTGAGAAAGCAAAGCACATGTGGGCCAACATGCTTCAATGGAGGAAAGACTTTGGTACAGACACAATTTTGGAGGTAAATGCTTTTCCTGCATTTCAAGGCTATTGTTCTGACCTTTTCCATGGGTTTTGTGGCGTGCACCCTGAAAGATTGCAATCTATAACACTCCAACATGATGCTTTATGTTTGAACTTTTATTTATTTTTTCAGGATTTTGAGTTTTCCGAGGCAAATGAAGTTCTAAAACACTACCCTCAGTTTTATCATGGTGTAGATAAGGAGGGAAGGCCTATATACATTGAAAGACTGGGAAAAATTGATCCCAATAAGCTTCTGCAAGTGACAACATTGGACCGGTATGTGAGATACCATGTACAGGGGTTTGAACGGACCTTTGCAATTAAGTTTCCAGCTTGCTCTATTGGTGCAAAGAGACACATAGATTCAAGTACAACAATTCTAGATGTTCAAGGCGTGGTAGGTTTATAAATTAAATTTTAATATCTAATGTCTTCCTGGCACGTATTTAGTTTTGCATTATGGGAGATTGTAGTACAGTCCTGTGTTTCTTTTGTAACCTATTTTCATTTAGGGTTTAAAAAACCTAAACAAGGCTTCACGAGAACTCATCACACGGCTGCAGAAGATTGATAATGACAACTACCCTGAAGTATGTGGTCTCATTTGTCAACACTGTCATATTAGTTTCTGATTTTCAGAGGGTCTGAATTGTAAAGAGTTGTATTGTTTCTTCTAACACGAGAACCATATCTACGCAGACCCTTGCTCGAATGTTTATCATTAATGCTGGCCCTGGTTTTAAGCTGCTATGGAACACGGTGAAAACTTTCCTTGATCCCAAAACAACTACAAAGATTCATGTATGTTTAATTACTAAAGTTATGCCTTTTTATCCCTTAAAAGGTTTATTAGTTTGAGTTAGCAGAAATTGTTAACGGAATTAACTCAGTTTGGAATGCTCACAGGTTCTTGGGAACAAATACCAGAGCAAATTACTTGAAGCAATTGATGCAAGGTACCTGGACTTTGTTTTCAGCTATGCTGGTGCTATCTTTTTCTCATTACACTTTTATTGACCATGAATAAAAGTATTTGTTTTGGGACTTGCACAGTCAGTTGCCAGAATTTCTTGGTGGTAGCTGTACATGTGCTGATAAGGGAGGTTGCACGAGGTCAGATAAAGGGCCATGGAATGATCCAGACATATTAAAGGTTTGGTGCTCAGCTGATGCTGGAAATAAGATTTTCCGCTGGTTTTGCTGATCATTTTCTTGGCAACTGTACTTTATATGTCTTAAAAAATAGTTGTATGTGTGTAGATGGTTCTTAGTGGGGAAGCACGATGTTCTAGACAAATAGTAACAATTTCAAATGGGGATGGAAGGGTAATTGCAAGTGAGAAGCCACATTTTGCAATGGTATGGTCTGCGATATGGAACCTGAGCTTTGTATTGACAGCTAGAATTCAGTCTTGAGTGTTCTCTAATGGTAGTTATATCATGCGAGCCAGATGAGAAGTAGTGACACGTCTACCGCAGAGTCAGGATCCGAAGTGGAAGAAATTACTTCTCCTAAAGCATCTACGAACTATTCACAACCACGGTTGACTCCTGTCCGTGAAGAAGTAAGTCTTTGTAATTGATAATCATATGTAATTTGAGAATGATTGGCAGGAGCATATCCTGAAAACATGAAAAATTCAAGCGTAAGTCTTTTTGTTCTTGTGTTTTTGTTTTTGGGGATGAATTAGTGTAATTAAGTCATCTAAACAGTCAAGTGTCTCTTGCTTTACTTGAACTACATTTATACCCGATCTATTCAACTTCTCTCAATTTCATTAGTTATTGCTCAATTAACAAGTGAAAAAGGGCCTCTTATAGGTGTGGCTTAGATTGTAAACGTGCTTGTTATTTCCTTTTGGTGAGAAGAGCCTAACCATCAAAATAACAAGGGGTTTTCTGGTTTAGCTCTTTTGTCCATCATTTTGGACACTGGAATTATTATTCTACTTTGTGGATATTAACATGGTTAGAACAACAAAGATTCTGAGCTATTCTTTGATGGTTATTTAGGCTAGGTTCACTGGTAAGGGGAGCAATGCATGTGCCGTCCTGGAGTATGCTGAATATGTTCCCATGATTGACAAGGCTGTGGACATAGGATGGAAAAAACCAATACCGCTGCAAAAGACACATGCTTCTGGAGGTTAGACAGACTAAGTAATTATTGTCTTTTCCTGTTGATGCCAGCTGCTGTGAAAGGGTTCCGGCATATTTAGATGATTTTGACTTGTAATTTCCATAAGTTGTTGAAGAGTTTGATTTCCTTCATTCTAGCAGGTGTGCGTGTTACATACATTGTTGTGAAAAATTCCTTAAATCAAATCCAAAAAGAGATGTTTTTGATACTGAAATCACTTGCAGGAAAACCTTCTCTGCCAAGTCCGGGGAAAGCTCCAGAAGGAATTTTTAGTCGAATCTGGGCTGTGCTGATGGCTTTCCTCATTACCATCATTACCATTGTACGTTCAGTGGCATTCCAGGTGACTAAGAAACTTCACATCACTGTGCCTGATACAATCCTAACTGTTGAATCACCCAAGGAGGAGTTCCACCCCCCTTCTCCTGCTCCGGGTTTTAAAGAGGCTGAGCTGCTCTCATCTGCTTTGAAAAGGCTGGGGGATCTTGAGGATAAAGTAGACATGCTGCAGGCGAAGCCATTTGAGATGCCTTATGAGAAAGCAGAGTTGCTGAATGCTGCTGTTTGTCGTGTGGACGCATTGGAAGCAGAGCTAATTGCAACAAAAAAGGTGGCTATATCATCTCCCCTTTGATAGTCTCTAGGTTTCTCTTGTCTTTGATGTGATTGCGTGCATTTGTCAGTTACTCTGGTCATATCTATTTGTGATTTTGCATGCTTCTTCTTGAGCAGGCTTTGCATGAAGCTCTAATGAGGCAGGAAGAACTTCTTGCATACATAGACAGACAGGAAGAAGCCAAGTTAAGGGTAAGTTTTAAATTTTTGTTTCTCCACCAACCCTAGAATTTTCTTTTTCCCCATACCTCGTCTGGCTTATTGAAGATGTGTTATAACTGCCCCTCTCAGAAGAAGAGGTCTTGCTGGTGAAGAAGTGACTCCTGTACTGGACGAATTGTGCCGTGGCATGTTTGCGCTTACTTCATTAGTATTCGTACAGTTGCACGAGAGGGTGTCTCCAGAGTGATCGTTATTCGAATAATTGTAGTTGTAGTCTGCAAGTGAACATAGTCACTCTGTATTCACTCACAGTTTTTCAGTTATTTTTGGGTGCGTCTGTTGTACTTCATCGCTCTGTCTCTCGGCAGCAGCATCTGTGCGTGTTAAAGCTGTAATTGCCCCTCTTTTGACTTCTTGGAAGAAGTGGGTTGTGACTATAAATTGAAGGGATTCATGCCTTCAATTGATCCGAGTCCAAACTATTGGGAGTTCTCTGTGTGGACTATGGCGATGCGTCAAGAGTCGAGATTTAAATGAAACCCTCGAGGATAGGAGCAACGCGGCACGATTCAGCAGAAGCCCAGAACAAGAAATTGGCAGGGAATTTAGGCGGACAAATTCAATAAATATGAAATTTAATGAACAATAAATTATTAGAAAATGAATTGCTTGACTAGGCTCTGTTTGTCAAGCCTTCTGTGGCCTAAGTTGGTGTACGAGAGATTCCACACGTAGTACAAACTAGTACACGATTATTTCAATGGAGTCGCGCAAATGACTCTAATAGCAACTGACGAGGTTGAATGAATGCCCAACAGCCCAAGGATTGTTCGGGTCTCCAGGGCAGCTGGTACTTCACGTCTTAAAACAACTTGCACACGACACGAGTACCTTGTGAAACTGATAGGGCTTGAAATACTTGCCCCATAAAGTATATAAGAAAATCAGGTAGGTTTTTTTTCCGTGAGAGTGCATTATGGGCTACTTTTTCTTTTGAGCTGGGCCTCATCTCATCTAGGGGATAATCAGGTAGATTGTTTTTTTTTTAAATATATATATATATAAGAAAATGAGCTCCTGACTCCTGTACCGTTCAACGTGTACCTCGGCGGCACTGGCTCCCTGCATTTTGAAAATAACTCGAAATCGGGCTACCATTAACATGATCGCTAGTTCACTACGTAAGCAACTTTGCCCTAAGTTTTCCGCTTTTGAATCTTAACGGCTTTCAGTAACTAAACCAGTTTCACCTCGACTAAACCCTAAGTTATGCTTCTGCTCTGTCTCTCTGCTTTAGTTTTGAGGTTCTGTATCTTTAGCTCTCTTTTTTCCTGATTAAATACAGTGCTGACTTTTTGAGGAGGCTATTATTTTGGCGTGCACACTCTAGTTAGTGAATGTCCTTGTGCCGTCGTCTTTTACCAATCCCGACACTTTTTTCTTGATTAATCGTTTTGGACATGAATGTCTAATTTTGCTTCTTTTGGAGGAATTTGTCTCGTCTCCTGATAAAATGTGACGACTGATTAAATTGCTTTTGTTTTCTGCACAAATTAGCAGTAGTTAGAACTTAGACATGACCAAAAAAAAAGGAAGATTTTCCGATGCGCGGAACGGTTTTGGTATGCGCAGTCTGGAGTATTACATAAGCTATTTCACCTTGTTTCTATCTGTAATGTTCTTTGAACGTTTGCCATGGTCTTAATATTTCTTTTCTTTTTCCAGGCACAGATGAGTAAATCCTGTTAACATTCGGCAGATGTCCAGATGCTGGTGCAATATCACGCTCTGAGGAACATTTCTTTGTCCAAGGTTTCTACAGAATATTACGTGTTTGAGCCTTCTTATAGATGTACAATGTTTTTTGTTTTCCTCTGTGTTATACTGTCCGCATTTTTGTACTTATTGCTAACAGGTATATTGCTTCCTTGACCACGCTTCTGTGTCTGCACTCTCACGCTTGGTTAGAGTCTTGCATGTGAATGAGAAGTACAGATCGTACCCAAGGTTTTCTGTGATGGCTGGTGGGGTTCCAGTTGGTAATTCTAATGGTAGTGTAGATGTGGATGCTGATCCTCCAAGGACTTACCAAGTTGTGGTGGCTGCTACTCGTGAAATGGGGATTGGGAAAGATGGAAAATTACCGTGGAGATTGCCTTCTGACCTCAAATTTTTCAAGGAGCTCACAATGACTACATCAAATCCTCGGAAGAAGAATGCAGTATTAATGGGTAGGAAAACGTGGGAAAGTATCCCTCTTCAGTACCGTCCTTTGCCTGGTCGCCTGAATGTTGTGCTCACTCGTTCTGAAAGCTCAGATATTGCGACTGCTGAAGATGTTGTAATATGTGGAAGCATTCCTTCGGCCTTAAAATTATTGGCGGAATCACATTATTCTTCTTCAATCGAGAGATTGTTTGTTATTGGAGGTGGCCAGATACTAAGGTAAATTGTTGCTGTATGTGCATCACAATACTGTAACTGACTGATCGGACAGATATTGATGGTTTTGGGTACAGGGAAGCACTCAACGGTCCACAATGTGCTGCCATCCACATTACTGAAATTGAGAAAAGCATTGAATGTGACACTTTTATTCCCTGTATTGATTTCTCTATATTTCGACCATGGTACTCTTCACCCTTACTGGTGGAAAATAATATCCGACACTCATTTGTGAGTTATGTTCGCGTAAGAAGTTCCACAACTGAGGCTCATGATTCAAGAAGTGAAGATTACAGTAAGTTCAAGGTAGAAAAGTTTACCTTCCTGCCAAAGATGATATTTGAGAGACATGACGAGTATGTGTACCTGAAACTGGTTCAAGAAATTATCTTGAGTGGTACCCCGAAAGATGACAGGACAGGGACCAGTACTCTATCAAAATTTGGTTGCCAGGTAGAATGAAACTTAGATTAGCTTCATGTCTTGTGTCTTTCCTTTCCCTAATAGTACTGATTTGCTCATACTCCAATCTTTGCTAACAAACAAGTACTTCTATATTGCTCCTTTCTGATACTTGCACCCATCGCAGATGCGGTTCAATCTTCGCAGGTCATTTCCACTTCTCACAACTGAGGTATTGGTTCTCTTCCAATTTGCTTCTCAATTACAGTGCTTTTTTTCTTTCCTTTGGTAATGAGTTGCTCGTCTGCCCCCCCTGGTCATGTTTTGGCATTTTGGAGAAGTATGCTTGCCAGCAAATGCTATTAGTTGACTAAAAATTTCTAGCCCTTTCTGGAAATGTTCATCTATATTTTCTGGAGTTAACTTGTGGTTTTTTTTTTGCACAAATTACTAGACTGTGTTTTGGCGGGGAGTTGCTGAGGAACTGCTATGGTTTATCAGTGGTTCAACGAATGCAAAGGTAATGGTATCCATTTTTTATGAAAGTTTTGCTCTTCTTCCTGTTCTTTCTTCTGTTAATACTCCTGCAACATTGCAGATGAGCCAGTATCTGCTTTGTGTAAAAGGAAAAAGGAAAAAGCTACTATTTAATTGGAAGGAATTTTCTTGCAACTGGCCCACCTCTTCTTGTTCTATTTTGTCTGATATTGTCTAAACATATCAAGAATTTCTCAGATCCAATTACGTCTAGTATTGGGCTTATGGTTTTCTTTAGAATACGCATCTCTATTCTGGAGTAGTGCAACTATTTTCTTTTAATTCTTTTTCTATTTGTTTGACGTTCCTATTAGGCATTTGGTTCTCAGCTGTTATAAAAGGCTTATGCATTTAGTAGTATTTCAGTTCTCTTGTGGTATTTGGTAATTGTGCATCCAAAGTCTCAAGGCTACTTTCGTTTTTGAGACGGAGTTTGGGTCATGGTAGTGAATTTATGCATTACCAGAATGTTAGCATACTGTCAATTATAATCCATTTCCTTTTAGTTTGTTTTACTTCTAGAGAGACATGAGCAGTGTTGATGCTATATACAACTTGATTTGGTTGAAATTAAGGTGGAATTGGTTTTTAAAGGATTTTATTGTCTATAGGTTCTACAGGAGAAAGAAATTCATATCTGGGATGGAAATGCATCCAGAGACTACCTTGACAGGCAATTATTTGGCTATCAGAGTCTGATTTGCCATAAATTTATCATGCTTGTGCATATCTAACTAGTATAGATCTTATTCCTCAGTATTGATTTGTCAGATAGGGAAGAGGGTGACTTGGGACCCATTTATGGATTCCAGTGGAGACACTTCAGTGCTAGGTCAGTAGTTAGCATTTAGCCATTTACAGAAAGAAAAATTATGTTTCACCTTTTACTCATCCTATGACAATGTACTGTTTCTATAGATATATTGACATGCATGCCGACTATACGGACCAAGGCTTTGATCAGTTGTCAGATGTTATTGACAAGATTAAGAATAAACCGGATGACAGGCGAATTATCCTCTCAGCATGGAATCCATCAGATCTTAATTTGATGGCACTTCCGCCATGTCACATGTTCGCCCAAGTAACCTGCTAACTTTCTTTGATGTTTATTCATCTGTTTTTTTATTAAGGAATCTGCAATTTTATATTCTCGTCTTTCTTGCAGTTCTATGTAGCCAATGGGGAGCTATCCTGTCAAATGTATCAGCGGTCTGCTAATATGGGACTTGAAGTTTCATCTAATATTGCGACTTATGCTTTACTGACGTGTATGATTGCTCATGTTTGCGGTATGCCCTTAGTCAAGATAGAAAGAGAGTTTTTTTGTTACAATTTTATCTTGGTATTTGCAGAACCTTCTTAATATTTTGCCTTCTCTTTTTTCAATGTCAACTTGGATTTACAGACCTCACTCCTGGTGATTTTATCCACATAATTGGGGATGCTTATGTTTATAACACTCAGATTAGGACAATGCGGGAGCAGCTTCAGAAACTTCCCAGACCTTTTCCTGTGAGTAAAACAAGCTATAGAACACTGATGGTTGCATTGATGAATGTTTTAGTTATTGGCTTCCTTCCAAAATTAAAAGATGAGTTATTGGCTTTGACAGGTTTTATCTGAAACTTCTCTTTTGGCATAAATGTATTAAATTCACTAGGTTTCAAACTTGGACACCCGTTAACAATATTTATCAGTTACTGGCTGGACGTTGTTATGGTGCTCCTGATAAGCTCTTTCTAAGGCCAGTTATTGGAAGAAGGGAAATCATCTTCCAAGTTTGTGGCACTGTGCTAACCTATAAGCTCTTTCTAAGGCCATCAAAGTGAAGCCCTATTTTATGTTTTTTTCATTTATGGTTAAAGACCATTTATCCTTTTTTGTTACAAAACAAGCCTTGGGTGATCTCCAAAGAAAATTGTGCAAACTGCACCCTCTAAATGTATAGTGCCACAAAATTGGAAGATGATTTCCCTTCTTCCCGATTGGCAAAGTTGACAAAATTTGAATGCTGGTTATACGTCTCAGTAAAATAAGTGATACACGAAAATATGCCGTGACCGGAGGGTTTTTGACCAATCTTGCCTTCTATATTAGCTTACTAATTTTTTCTATTCACATTTTCTTTGACATGTGCATCATCTTGCCCGTGCCATGCAGATTTTGAAGATCAATCCAGAGAAAAAGGACATCGATTCATTCGTGGCAACTGACTTTGAGCTTATAGGTTATGATCCTCACCAGAAGATGGAAATGAAAATGGCAGAATAGGGCCTTAATAAGTTAGCACAGTGCGTTTGGCTACTTTTCTACCAGATAAGCCTATAGAGTTTCTGAGGTACCTAGTGTTACCCAACTCATAGTCGTTTCATATATTTCTTCTATATTCTGGAGGCATCTTTTGCAATTATTAGTCATATGAGTATTGCATATATATGTGTTTGCTGTGATGTTTTTACCCTATAAAGTATTTGTTTATGCAATCATCTTTCGAATGTTTGATTTGGGGCATGTTATCTGACACAGAGAATATGAGGATGCCGTTGGTATAATCTGAGGGTGTGTAATATCTCAAAACATTTATGTAATAGAAATTAATTTTAATGCATGATGATCACATAAATTAAATCAAAATCTTAATTTGACCAGAACGCAGATCGGCATTACCTAATACCTACGAAACAAGAACATTGTGTTGGACTTGGACTGTCCCAAGTAACATAGAGAAATGCCCTGCCAAAAAGAGAAAACACGGACTGATGCCAACAACTTTTAACTATTTTATCTCCTGGGCTACTGGATTGGCCTCGTTATTATCCTCCTTTTTGCCTTGGAGGAACCTGATAAGCCCTCGTAATGCAACTTCAACGTCATCGCTGTTCATCAACTCTCTTGAACTTCAGCAGGTGTTGCCTGAGCCTTTTGTAACAAGTCTTCGATGTCTCTGAACAGTGGGTGGCCCTGGATTCGTAAGTAATTAGATGTTAAAGCCTTGAATCCATTAAACGAGCAATACGACATGGGGAGGTGCACATCCATACGGCCGGGTCGTAGCAGTGCTGGATCAAGACGGTCCTTGTTGTTTGTCGTAAACACGATGATTCGCTCGTCTCCACAAGTCGACCACAAGCCATCAATGAAGTTCAATAGACCAAAGAGCGTAATCTGTAATGGAATAACAATAAGTCGGTCTGAAGCATATATTTATTAAGTAAACAGAGGAAAAGAGAAGTACCTTATCGTCCTCTACAGTTTTGGGTTCGTTGCCTGATTCCCGATTCTGCAACTTCACTAAACATTCAATGTCCTCTATCACCAATATTGACCTACTGCCTGTGCCGATTAACAACCGCCTTAGATCCGAATTGCATTGCACCTCCCTCAAATCCATGTCGTATATATCAAACTTAAGATAATTGGCCATGGCCGCAAGCAAGGTGGACTTTCCTGTACCGGGAGGTCCGTACAACAAATACCCACGTTTCCAAGCCTACTCTCCTGTAATACTCCTTCCTCCCTATAAACCTATCAAGATCCTTGATCAAAGCGTTCTTCTTATCCGGGTCCATAGCCATCTTATCAAAAGTTGTCGAATGGTCGAGGTTGACGGAACTCCAATATTCGGTACCATTATAGGAGATCGGTTATGGTGTTAAGCGAAGTGGTGTGAAGCGAAGTGAGGCAGCGGTGAGGATCACACCGGAGGCCATCCGACGGTCCCCAAGCTGCCAGCAAATTAATGACCACCTGCTTGCAAACTCGGTCCGATGTGAAGCCGGTTTTTGCCCACAGGTGATAATTAAACCGGTTTGAACGAGTTTCGTATTATAACCATCGAATTGGGGATTCGAATTCAAAATACCCGTTCTCCCCATTTGGAACCCGTGCTCCCCATTTTGGAAACCAGCACCACCGATTTGGAAGCTCCCGGCGGAATCTACTCCTCCCGATTTGGAGACCAGATCTCGGCGGAAATCTGTTGTGGTTGGGTTCTTATTTCTTTTTTCCATGCCTTTCGTCTTTAATAGTCTCTGTGGTTGGGTTCCTATTTCCGTTGCGTTTTTGTTTAGGTTGTTTGTTTGTTTTCGTGGTTGGGTTCCTTTTTCTGTGGTTGGGTTGCTATCTCCGTTGCCTTTTGTTTGTTTTTGGCTGAACGATTTAATTAATCATTACACAAGTACATGTGTTTCATGTATGTATTAATATTATGTACATCATATGCAGGTGCAAATGAAAAGGGAATTATTGGCGACAGAATTGAATGATAAATTTATTGAGAGGTCTCCTGTTATTCCTACAAAGGTTGTGGACTATTGGGGTTTGTTGCTTTTACTGCATGATTATGCACCACAAAAATCATTTCTTAATTTATAATAACTTCCTGAACACAAATGTCAATAGCTTGGTGATGGTGACAAATGCATGAAGATGCAGCTTCCATATCTTTTACATATCGCGATCAAGTGTAGAGAGAGAAACCAACATGTGTTGGTAGGTACGACAAAGTTCATTCAACATGGCCATGGATGGAATTGATGTTCTCCTAAGTTGTAGTGGATGGTAATAAGGGCTGTAGCAGGCCTTCATTAATCTTTGCAGGGATTGGGTTATACACCAACTTCTTGTTTTTTTGTTTCTGTGGGTTTGCTGGAGGCTGTTTAAGTAGTCTATTTGGAGCTGGCTCAGGCTTATTGGGGTCTGGCGTCGGTTGACTTTAACCTCAAGGGGAGTCACATGTGAGGATTGTTAAGTAGGAGAGACTAAGAATTATGTATAGCAGTCTCGGGATAGCCACCGTCGGGAATGCTTCATAGGCTTTTTCCAGTGAGTTTTGGTCTATTATGTCTAGTAATTCCCTTGGAAATGTAACATGTGAAAAACCAAGTGGTTTAATTAGTCTTATTAAAGGTGGTGCTTTGGAGAAAGCAACAAGATCAGACAGTCATTATAGATCACGTTGTCGTTGTATTCGTATATTCTTGCTGAATCTCCTTTGGAACAACAACACTATCTAGATGATGCATCATGTCCTTTTTTGTTTTGTTCACACAGATACTTTGCCTTCAACTTCTGGATTCTAATGCTGCTTGTGTGTGCAGAGTATTCAAGGGAAAGGAACATGCTGAAGTTGAATTCATTGTAAGTTAACCTCTTTTATTAATTGATTTGTTTTTATTCTTTTTTCCTTCTTGTGGTTATTCTATGGTGGAGAAATTGTCGTCTGATTTGTCTATTTTATGTGCATGAATTCTAGATTGGACCTATACCAGTCGTTGATGAGATTGGGAAAGAAATCACACCTCAAATTGGAAAGCACGAAGGCTGAGCGAAGGGTGAATTGGAAAGGACGAAGGCTGAGCTGGAAATAGGACCACCATCTCCTTTGTAGAGGAAATGAGACAAGTTCGGATCAGCTTGTAATAATATGTCTATTAAAAATAATTACTACTTTGCTTCTTTGAGAAGATCAGAAGAATTGAATTCTTAGCAAATGTAAACTTATGTCCAGAGACTGCTGGTGGAAATGCTATTCCGGAGTAGAAGTTTGATTATCATGGTTTGATGCATTCTTGTGAATTTTGATGTAGATAATTATCTAACTTTTCATTCTGATGCTCCCATTGAGCCCTGTCTTTGGTTTTTCCTGACAAGGTGGATTGTCATTTAAAAGTTGGAATGCATTGGAGATATTTTGGGTATTCAATAAGTTATAGTTTATGATCTTGAAAATCCATAGTAATGCTTAAAATTCTTGGAAGTGTTTAGACATAAAAGTAGTTCCAAATAGTTAAACTGAGCAAACAAAAGAGAGGATGCTAGTAAAATCTATCTGACACTTGTATTAGATTCCTGACTCATTTTGGAATGTGGCAATTGAGAGGATGGGATTTCCCCTGCATCAACATTTGATTTGCAGTCTGTTAGGAATGTGATGATTCAGAGGATGAACCAAGGGTTTAGAGAAGAAAAGGAGACTAACAAAGTGGAAGTAGTTTGGTTTATTTAAAAGTGACTGGATTATTTTACTGAACAATACTCCAATTTTGGGTGGCACCATGCTGAAGCATCAAATACGAAGTTCAACTGATTCTCATCTCAAGTCACAAAGCATGGAACCCACCCAATACAGAATCCAATTCATAAATGACAAACTAAACATCCAGTAGTTGTAGTATGTCTGCTTATATTAGAGAAAATACATTATATCATAAACACCTATTATATCCCCAGTCAACCTTCTCAAGGTCTGAGCATTAGCATAGTGAGCCATAATTGCAGCTTCTCTCAACCCAGTTTGAAAAGCTCCATGCATAGTTGCAGGGTATCGCCTAGTTGTGGCTTGCCCTGCAAAGAAAAGCCTTCCATCTCCCACACTTTCTGCCAAAATATCATAATCATCTCCTGCTGCGCCAACTGCAATATTAGAGTAAGAATCTAGACTGAAGGGATCACCACCCCATCTGGTTCAAACTGTTTGTATAGGCTCTGGGACATTGATTCCTTGCAGTTCATAGATGCCTGCATGCATTAGACCAAATTCTGAAAATATTCTTCCCTAGAAAGATTCAGATATTTAAAAGCTGAAGCTTTCATGATATTTAAAATTTCGGTGAGGTTCCCACTCTCACCCCCCATGACAATGAAAACCGTATAAAAATTAAACGCAAAACCAAATTAGAATGTCATCACGGCAACAACTAGACCAAAATAAATTGTGGGTCAAAGACTTATACCCTAACCATTAAATGATGTTAAACTTCTTTAAAAAGATACATACATACAGAAGATTTCCATAGAAAGCAAGATAATAATCACTCCAGTATAATAATCAAGACCTCTGGCAAGACTCAAGTCAAAAACCACTTTATCAATACACTTGGACTTATCAAGAGCTTTAAATAAAATATCCAGTTCATTCAGAGCATCAACAGATCCATTCTGTCCTAAGAACTTGTTGCCCTCCTGCTTCAGTTTAGATAATAACTCCAAAGGGGATCCCCTTTCCTTCACAAAAGTACCAATTGCATCTGCTATCTCAGCAGTTAAGCCCTTCTCATCCACCTAGCAATAATTTACAAGAAATACGTATCACCAAACATTTAAACGGCATACTATAATAAGCAAAAGGAATATGTAAGAAATATATTATACCAACATGGTTACAAAGAGCTCATAATAGATTATAGAATAATGCTTCCTAGTGGAAATGTTGAATTACTAGGTCCATTATTATTCTTGACAGTTACCCTCATAAAGGTAAGAAAATGGAAAATACTGCAACAGTTTCCACAGAAAATACAACTTATTCCATCCAGTAACTTCCGATGATTTAACTTGATCTGCAGAGAGGAATATAAACAAATAAAAAATGTTAGCAAAATTCTAGAAAACACTTTAAAGAAGATTTTCCACCAGACTATGCAAGGAACATTTTGAATTAGGAATTTGAGTTACTGCACTGATTTTGCAGCTGCTCTTGGGTCTTCCAATGAAGCAAAAATCTGATCAAATCATCACGTCCAACAGCAATCAACTGCAATCAGTAGAGAGTCAACCCTCAGCCCATCGCACCAACTACTAAGACCCCAAAAGGAAATCTATCACATGGACATATTCCTTACTCATCTTTGTAAGCAACCAAACGAATAAAACATTCGATCACAAATTCCTTACACTGCTTCATATTCTCGAGAATAGTAAGGGAACCATCTGCTTGCAATGCATCCAAGTAACAATAGCTCCTATCTCAAAGAAACAACCCCCACAAAAAAAAAGTTACACATAATTAGGAAACCGCAATCTGATCTCATTCAGAAGTTTGAAAAAGTGTTATCTGCACAAAATCATGTAAGACCACAATCAAGCTTGACCAAGCAGAGGGTAGAAATCCTAAAGAAAATAATAATAATTAATTAATCAACCCTGTTCACCTGTAAGAGCAATCTTATGCCAAAAGCAAAGAACAATGTTTCTCATTCCACTGGACACAAATTAAAACATACAGGTAATAAGATATGACTCAATCCCCTACAACCCAGATCGGGATGAACACTTCACAAATGTCTTTAGGTACCTTTTGAAACCCCTTTTGGCTTGTATACCAGCGCACAGATCACAAATTCCATCACAAGCATTACAAATCTTTCAAAAATGAAACGGAAGAGAGAGGGACAGATCTGGAAATACTCATCTTTGGCACTGCATGCATATACAGATATGGAAATACTTGCAGGGAGCAGAGCAGATTAGCCAAACTGACTCCTATTAGACAACAGCGTCCACAGATCTGGAAATACTTGCATCACTTGTCCTTGCAATTGGAATACGACAAGGAGAAGAGGAATTTTGGCGACGTTCAAGCGAGGAGAGGAGCGTCAGAGAGGTTCCGACGAGAAGAGAAGGAATTTCGGCGAGGTTCAGGCGGAGAGAAGCGAGAGAAGGAGGTCTGTCCGGCTGCAACAAAATACCTGGATAGCCCAAATCAACACAAATCGGGAGGAAGCAGGGGCCAGAAGCAGGAATAGACAATCGGGAGCAGATGCGAAATGGGGAATTCAAAATCGAATCCCTAACCTAGTTCGAAATCGGCCCCGGTCTACTTCAACCGGATTGATTTGCATACGGGTTGCTCAACTTCAAACGGGTTTGGCCTCATTTATTCGGTGGCAAGCTGTGGACCTTCGGATGGCCTACGGGAAGATCCTGACCGGTGCTCCACGCGGCTTCACACCCTCCCGCTTAACACAATAACCGATCTCCCATTATAGTCTATGGTGTGAAGCTTCACCGTCTTTCTTTCTTCCTTTATCGTTTGTGCTTGCTCTAGAATGTAGGGTAAGTATGAGCTCAGCGTCATGTCTCTGTACTTCTTGGGAACAGATAGCTCAAAACTTTGTATCTCGGGCCTCGATAACGCGTTTTGATTGCCCTTTTTAGCCGAATCAGGTTTGTCTATGCGGGAATACACCAAAACCCACTTGAGCTTCACACCTGCGTAGATATCAACCAATTCTTCGTCCCTGTCAATTGAAATTGGAAGTTCCTTCTCTTTCTCTGACTTATGGACCTTGATTCTCCCTGTCGAAGGCGATAGCTTCCTGGCCAAGTAAAGGTTGGCCGCCTCGAACATCTGGTTCGCGGTGAGCCCATCGAACTCGTCGATGACAACGGTGAGCTGGGACCATAAACGAGTGGAGAGCTTCTGGAGGCGCGAGCAGAAGTATTGGTGGACGCCTTCGGGGACGAGATCGTTAGCGATGTTTCGGAAGAGAACCGCTGAGGCGGCCACGGATAGAACCATAGCATGGTGTTCGATGAGGTACTTGAACGACGCCGTCTTGGTTTGGAATGTATCCTCTCTTTGCTCTAGACGATAAGAACTGAGGTTTTGGAAGGTTTTGGCTTTGCTTGAACAGAAAGGTGCAGAGGGAATATGAGGAAGAAAGGAAGAAACTTTAAAGTAGCATTTGTAACTTTTAACAAAGGCACTAAGGCACTAAAAAAAACAAAAAAAAACAAAGGCAAAGGCAGAGTATGAAACAGGGGACTAAATTTTCTCAGGAAAGCCCAGACGAAAAATTATCTCTGGAAAGGTCGCGATTGATCCTTGGACGGGCTCGTTTTCGTAGTGGGCCAACCTTCAACGGCTAAGTTTTAGCACATTAGCAAAACAGATATTCGCAGCTTTCTAAAAGCGATCGGAATTAATGCATCTGAATTCTCCTTCCTCTTCCTGGGTCTCTTTCCTTATAAACGTTAAGAATGTTCTTCTATATCGGTATCACGTCGATTTATCAGATTAAGATGGACACACTTCGCATGTTATATAATCTTATTAATATATCAAACGACCAAACATAGCGACCGTCTTGTCGGAAATCTGCAAGAAAACTCCAAAAGTCCGTTTGCAATTAGGGGAGAACCGAAAATCATATTCCCCACTGGTCCACGAGTCCACATCATTAATAGCAGTTAGTCTTTCAAACTTCTAAAAACTCTATTCATGATGGGACGACGTCTTCATTATTATTATTATTATTATTATTATTATTATTATTATTAATTTGTACATTCACTATCCTTTTGTTTTGATCAGGAAGTTCTGTTACCTCTGCAATGGAATAGATGGTCGGCACAAGACAGCTATGGTAGAGTTTAGTTTCACCCAAACAAATTGATAACACAGCATACCATCTGTAGACTGAAATTAGCTTGTTGGAAGTCTGTACATACACTCTCTGGCCTTGCTGCTAGTGCAGACAATTCAGATCCAGCCTAAACTCCGGTGTTATGGAAAGTAGCAGCCGCTGTGGACCAGAGAGGAAGGACAGACTGGGCTAAACTTAACGCCGGCAAGGCGGCAAGGTTGTTTGGTTACAGAACACAACTAGAACACAACTAGCTAGAGAAGTGACCTTCCTCTATACACGATGTTTAACAAAAAAAACTTGCGAGAAGTCCGTCCATAACAGCAAAAATTTGAAAACATATCGACTGCAATGATTATTTGCGTAAAGTTTAATTGAAAAATACTGCACCCAAGTCCTAAGCATCCTTGAGATTATTTTTGGTCGATGACATATACTATGGAATTCATGAAAAGAAGCGTAGATATCAACACAAGATACACGAAACAGGGGAAACTTTTAGTTACATAATGGAACAATGAGGGTAATAATCTTCACCGACAACATACCACACATCACATCTCTGACACGTCTTTGGAGTATAAAGAACATCTTTCTTCTCTTCTACTTTGGGAGGACCTACACTGACCACCGCTGCAGATTTTCTGAACTTTCTGACCTTCTTGATGATTGTCACAGGATCAGCTTCGCCAATTACTGTCACCGTACTTTTTGGCGGGTCAAGGACAATTGAAGTTATCCCTTCTATCGTTGCAATCAACTTCATCACCTTCTGCCTGCACTTTGAGCAGAGCAACTCCACTGACACTACAGTTTTCTGCAACAGAGAAGTCTCAGAGCAGTTAGTACGTCAGAACAATACCAGAGCTGAAAAAGTGTACTGCATTGTTAGTCGAAAGATAGAAGTGTTCAGTAGAATTAAGTAGTCATAAATTAGTTGCACGGGCAAAAAAGATATCATGGGAACATATGCTATATGAAACTATAGGGGCCAGAGGAGAGATGGAACCTTAGACATGATTGGATTACAATGAGGAAATGAGAAGTGGAACAAACACTAGAGGAAATCTGGATGAACCTCTCTCAGTTCCATCCTATTATGTTTTTGAAGTGACCGTGAGTAAGGGCGACGGAGTTAGTTGGTGAATGGAAGTAAATGCCAGTCAGCAGGCTGTTGATTGGATCACCTGTGCCATTCCATATGCATTTAATGCAAAATGTACAGACCCACGTTTACAAACGTAACAAACCCAAATGCAGAGTGAACATACAGTATTATCTGGACTCTGAGCATGACTACAGTTTTACCCCTGGATCTGAAGTGCTTAAGTGGGTGGCCAGACAGGAAATAGTTTAACGGCAAATACCATAAGTTGATGAGCGAGCAACATAAGAAACGAATAACAATTGGTGCTTTTCTCAACAAGCTATGATCTTAGGCAGACATTTTTCCGTTGCTTTGGCCTAAAATGTTCAATAATGGCATGACATTACTTTTTGTCTGAACCAATGGGCAATGGGGAATAAGGCATCAACACCCTTCAGCTGAATGGGTCCAAGTTGGCCCAAATTTACGGTCTGTTTAAGCTTCTTCTTTTCTTTTCTTTTTTTAAATCTCATTCAGTACTTTGTGAAAAAATAGCCATCAAAGAGGTCTTCTGATGGTTAGTCTGTATTCAGTACTTCAAAAAGAGAAACATTTTCACAGATCATAAGGAGCTCCTTGTTGAGCACATTGCTCAGCCAAACCACAGGCAATGAACACCACTGCTCCCACGATTAGTGACACAAAATACCCATTGAAACCAGAGAGACAAAAAAGGGTGACCTCCTCCCTAACAAATTGCGGGGGATTGCATGATCTGAGAAACTTGTTCTGAATATCCAAATAGGATTTCTAAAAGTGTTTCTCTCCCAAACCCATTTTAAACATCTTCATTTGCTAATCAATCTTGAAGTTTGCAGGGTAGTTGCATTTGATTTTTCTCGCTCCAGACGGAAGTCTACATAGAATACCAAGTCAATCCTTCTAAGTTTCTTTACACCAACACCATGATTAATTTGAAATCCAGTTGTATACATTTATAGGACATGTGGGCATGGATTAAATGGCATCGAAGTAGTTGATGTATCGTTTTCTCTGGGGAGACCAAAACCCCAGTCTTCTGTCTTTCTCAACTCAAGTCTAATTAATCTAATGGGAAGAAAATGAAAGACAAAATGACTAGGTCTCCATGTGAAACCGTATAGCTTATGATGCACATGGCAGCATGCACATGCATGTCAATAACATTATATTTATTATTTCCATATGCACATGTATCATGTATGTCATCATGTATGTCAATAGACGCATGCGTGATGTTGATGTAAAAAAAATTGCAAAATCAGTCTTCCAAATGAATTTACGAGTTGATTTCAATTGGTGGCAACTGGCAAGCAGTATAAGTGGATCACTGGAAATAGAAGAACTAAATGGTTTTGATTGTAATAGAAGATTCCATTTGATCTACATTCCAAGCTTGTTTGATTGCTAAAATTTTGTCCCTAATTAAAAAATTATAAAATAATTTCACTTTCTCCATCCAATTATTCTTTTTTATTATAATATTCATTCAAATTTTCTCTCTCATCACTTTTTTATCAACTCCCATAAACTATCTTCTTCTTTTTCACCGTCGTAATCTAAAATTTTAACACTCAAAACAGCACCAAACGGCCACACGAAACTGATCTAGAAACATTAGTTGGAAGTTATACAGGCACAGCATTCCTTCCCAAATCCCATAGAACCTCTAGTTTATTTTGGTAGAGGATTAATACAGAGAGCATATGAACTCCATCCTTGAGCATCAGATGTAGAGTATAGCCTGATGGAGCATGCAGTAGAGTCCTAATCAAAGATGCGTTGCAATTCATCATCAGAAGATCGGGGACATGGGATTTTACCATCTAAACCAAATCAACTCCCTACTGCACCAAAGCCCAAGATGAAAATGACAAAGGGGAAAGGGAAAGAAGTGCCACTTGTAGTTAGCTTTTAAATTACCATGAAAGCAACGAACAAATAGTATTGTTAACAAAGGCAAATATAGTTGCCTCACCAACATTATGACAAATTAGCTAAAAGATAAGCCGTTCTCACTTGTACTCCTACAAACAGGTAACACTTCTGTGAAACAATTGCCTATCGAACTACTTGCACTTGCCAACAGAATCATCAGTAAGAGATTTATACTTCATGGAATTATGTTAAATCTTTATTGGTGAAGAAGCCTCCATCATTGTGGCTTCATGTGCTTCTTGCTCTGCCTTCAACATATTCAGTGTAGCAGCTCACTATCTTCTTGTCTAACTCATAATATTCTCCCATCTTCTTAAAAGGTTTCAAATCCAGGTCAATGAAAGCTGCCTGTAAAATTGCATATCAAGTAAGATATAAATGTCATAAGAATGACACCTTTCATTAGAAAAGTTTTAACTTTCAACTCGGAAATTTTGAAAGTTTGCAAGTTAATGAATGAGGAACACATTAACTGCATCTAAGATTTTGGTGTTGAAGTCATTTATCTAAACTATTCCATTTTTCCTTGGAAGAAAAATAAGTTATTTCAGAATGGTAAGATAGGAGGAGTCAATCTTTTTCCTTACATGAAATCTAAAAGGCCTTCAAGTAACTCAGTATCAAGCATGATTTTATAATCCAGATAAAATATTCAAGCATGGTCTACCTTGTAATCAAAGATTTGGTTGGTAGCCTCTAGGTATATTTTAGTGTATGGAGATCCTGAATCCCCCTCCTCATGAGGTGTAAAGGTAATCATCAGACTACAGTCTTTCGCTGTTGCAGCTATCAAATAGTCCTTGACAATCTTCAAGCTTTCATCCAAAGGAATGGAATGCAAAGAGATATATATGTGGGACCCTTCATCTCCACCCAGTTCTTTACATACTGCACAAGACTCGGAGATGATGTTGTAATATGCATGAACGGCTCCTTCTATATCAAACTTATCAAGCTTCTGCACCTCAAGAAGCTGATCCAGTACCCAGGATTCACAAACTGTATCGGAAACAAGCTGCAGGAAATTCTTTGTGCGCTGGCCATTATCTGCCTTTATGACAGACTTGAGTGCATCTTCAAATGCTTCACTAATCACAAGGTTAGTAGCATGGGCAATACCACCCAATTGCCCAAATAAGAGGGAACCATTCAAGAATACCCGGAAGTTATTCTGAGGGGTGGTAAAGAGATCGTTCATAGCTTTATAAACTCTGTCCTTGGACTTAGAGAACAAATCTGGTGAATCATATTCACTCAATTCCGGTATCTGCAACACAAATTGGAAGGATCAGAAACAAACAGAAAAACTTAAGAGGGCCTTATAAGCATGGTGGGAATAAAGGATTACTAATTTCCCAAAGCTTGATCAGACAGTTTTCCTACAGAAAATAGTATCTCATTCATTGGATTAAATCAAGATGGCTAAAATGAAGTAAGAAAATCCAAGACAAACTAACTTGGCCCCAACAGCAACATTCTGAAAAGAGGGGTTAAAAAAAATATACCTGTCCTTGATGCAACTTCAGGAATTGGTGCATTCTGAATCGACTTATGCTCCGTTTAGGGGCATTTAGTTCAGTTAAGAATAACTACTAAAGAGAATTGAGAAATCGGAGGCAGGGAGGAGCATACAAAGGAGGGAGAAGATCCGGTATAGGGAAGGACAAGATTAACGGCTCCTTCGCCTCTGTAGGCCAAATCAGCTGCGTCCTTTTGCTCTAAAACTACCTCCTTTTCCATCCAACGAAACTGAGTTGAATCTCAGACACTGGCCGGATCATAAAATAGTAGCTTCAGGGAAGAATGGCGAGCCGGCTCAGCGAATCGGCAAAAACGATTCGTTAGCTGGAGAAAAATGCCGAGAAAGCAGAGAAGAAAGTCAGGAATCTTTTTTTTGCTGTGTGTGAAACGAGAGACTCAGGCAGAGTGGAAGCAAGCATTTCATTTCCTCTTTTCAAGTTTCCCTGCTCCTGAGAAATTTTCTTGCGTTCTAAGGAATATTGGGGAATGGGACGCGAATTCTGTTACTGCGTGCGTGCTTTTGATGGTTGTACGTTGCTGACAAAAGAGTCTTTTGGGTAGAAGTTGAAGAGAACCTGTCTCAGAAGGTACAACAAAAGGGGAAGCATTGTCCCAACTCCAAATGGAAAACATCTCCACTGGTTGTCTTTTCCTTCTATCAGATTCAAAGGACAAAGCCCAGACTAAAAGCAGTAGTCCAAAGCATATTAGAATCCAACCATCTTTTTTGATGGCCCAAATTTGATTTCCTACGTACTATGCTTATGGCCCGACTCGGAAAACCTTATCAAGTTTGCCCAATAACCGAGAAACCATCAACTCATTGGGCTGAGAACGGCCCAGTAGTAATCTTGTAGGAAATGTCCATTCTAACCTTCAAACAGGTAGGAAAGTCTCAGGCAAAAGTACAAGAGGACTTGCTTCTGTATATTTGACGGGAAAATCAAACATCATAATTGAGGAAGATATATAGGTTCTAAATTCAATATATGTGACGGGAAAATCAATTTTCATATTAATTCTAGAATGGACCACAAGAAGATAGGTTAGAAATTTAAGTAACTTGAGGGTACTCCACTGTCCATTTGATGGGCTTGACGACTTGGTGATAATATATAATTGTTACTCTTTCTTCCTCCTATAGAATGATGAGATGGAATTAACTTCTCTATCCAAGCATGTTCTTGTATTGCCCTTGCAACATGGCAACTGACACATAGGTATCCATTGGCCACCCACATGACTTTCTATCTTTCCTTTACGGACCACAAGCACGTTTCACTGTGGATGACCACAAGTTTAATTATGTAGTACATGTCGGTCTTGCTAACGTTGGGTACGAGGACGCAGGGCCGCAGTCAGGTGGGGACGGTCTTTAAGATAACTGGTCCTAGACGAAATCATAAAAAGAGGTTTTGTATTTGAAATTTGAGAAATTTTGATTTTTGGTCATTAGTTTTTGAACATTTTCATTATTTGGTCACTAATTTTTTTCTTCTAGTTTTTAGTCACTGGATTTGTCACCTAGTTACGATTAGGTCCTTTCATTATTTTTTGTATGATCTTTTAATGGCAGCTCAACCACGCCGACTCTTTTCTCTAGGTCATTCTCATTTTTCATGTCATCAGCCATTTGAGATTTTTCTCTCAAAACAACAAGTAGCCAAGCGGTAAAAATTGGAACACACCGTTTCAATCACAATAAGTTTCCATTGAGCCCAGGCAAAGCCAACGTTTTGTCATTTAGTGAAACTGAAACGGGCTGTTCATTTAACAAAAAATCCTCAATATTTTTTGAATTCTTACAATACAAAAATCCTACAACCAAACATCATTTTTAACCTCACATAAAAATAACTACAACACGCATACCAATAAAGTTAATATCACCTAAAAATTCTCAAAACACAAAAAATCCTCACAAAACTCATAACCGAACAACCTCTAAATAAAAAAAAGTGAAACACAAACAAAGGTTACTCAATACACACCATTTTTATTTGGAAATCTACTCAATCTCTCACAACACCCCCTAATTAGAGAAGAGCCCTAACCAATCCTATTCTCTCTCGCACACCCTCAAATCAGCGTGTCCAAATCCTCTCCTCTCTCTAGCACACCCCTAAATTAGCGTGCCCGAATCCTCTTCTCTCTCTTGCAAAACACCTTGAAATCTTTGACTTAAAACCTTCGACTTCTTTTCTGCTAGATCCAACTGAAATGTGCCTAACGAAATCGAAGGAGACTGAAGGAGACTCATCGAACCTAACGAAATCGAAGAGGAATCGGTGGGGTTTAATTCACGATGTCCAAGCAAAGGTGAGTTTATGTTTGTTTGGGCAATGTCATTAGCTGTGAATGGTTTTGTTTCTGAGTTAGGCAAAAATTGCTGCTATTTGTTTGATTCTGTCTTTGAATACGCATTTAGTTTTGATTTGAAGTTGGTTTTGTTAGTCCATATTTTATCCTCTCAAATATCTTTCGAATTATGTCGTTGTTAGGGTGATTTTATTCTCTCTCTCTCTTTTTGGGTTTATCAGATATGGATAAGTTTGAATTGATTTTCGAGATCAGCGTCGTTTGTGATAATAATTATTAAACATTTAATACCTTTGAGAGCTTATCTAATAGCAAGTTGATTTTCCTCATATGTCACCATGTAGTTTTCTGCGTTTTCATTTTCATTTCTTAATGATTGGAAGAGAATAACAATGAGGTTGAGAGTTGAGTTTTTTAAAGCTTATGTCGTTTCATTTCTATGTATTTGTGATTATTAGGTTTTATAGTTGGGTTAGAAATTGATGTGAAGTTGGTCCTGAATAGGTAATGGATGCTAATTGGACTTTTATTGGATTGGTGATTGAACCTATAAACAAAATAAAATGACTAAATATTAACATGCTTACCTTCGAGCCAAAGAAGGTTTCATCAAGTAAGAATATGCTGATAGTATTTGATGCATCATATAGTTTCTAGTATCTTTTGACGACCTTGACAGATGCACCACAACTATTACCAAAGGCAAGAGAATGCAAATATCATCTATCCAAAGTAGAAGTATTCCACCAGATGTCCCATCAATATCTAGCAAGAACTGAGGTAGAGCTATGCCCATTTGAAATCCCTGTTTCAAAAAATTATCACATGAACTCTCGAAACTCGACACTTATAATTGAGTACTGTTGGATAAAACAGGAACGACAATTGCACCTCAGCTCAAACAAATAAAGGTAGATTACCTGCCTGTCATCTGAATGACCATATTTCTCAAAAATTTTACGTGATGTTGGATCTGTAAGAGCTTGAATCTAGTATACATTAATGCTGAATTTGGCAGATTGACAGCCTATATATTACCAAATCTCTTTTCCTTTTTATGATTGCATATTTAGACATCATTTTGACTTATGCATTTACGACACAGTCTCAGCATCTAGCCTCAAAATCAATGAAGCCTTTGACGAAAAAGATATGTAGTTGTGGTATGAAAGCATCGCTAAAATCATCATGGACCGATTCCAATCCAGGAAGACGTTTCTTTGGATGTGCAAAGTTTGATGGAAAATCAGTAAGTTAATCGATGATTACGTGGTTAGTTATTATATGACCAAGTGTGTTATTAACCTATTGTATTGTATTGGCAGAGAAGTGGACATTGCAATTACTTTTGCTGGTTTGATCCTCCCACCTACCCTAGGGGGATAGAGGTGTGACCTTATTTGACAAAAAAGATAAAGACCCTGGAGAATGAGATAGACTCGCTGAAGCATGACAAGAGTAGTTTAAAGATCTTGTTGGGGGTGTCATGGATTGCAATTGTTGCATTGGGTGTTGCACTGATAAGAAGCAACTAACTTATTGATTAGGGACTTGAAGTTGTAGTGTGTCCTGTAATGTCTACATGTAGTGTTTAACTTGTTTTATAATTGATGTTGTCATGTTTTATGTTTTGTACTATGGATCCAATCCAACTTTCATATTTCCATTGTGGTGTAATGGTTAATTTGTAATTAGTTTGTAATGTGGATTCCAATCTAATTATCATTTGTGTCTAACTTCTTTGAATCTGTGTCATATCAGCAACACTATTACACTTCTTGAACATGTACATAATGTTACGGATGACTTAAAATATTACACTATTACACTACATGTAGTGTCTAGCTAGATTTGTAAAATACCATTAATGTTACGGATGACCTAAAATACCAACAAACTAAATATCTGCAAAATACCATCTGTGAAATATCAGATAACCTCCAACATTCAGCAAAATCTAAAAAATATCAACAAAAACTGAAAGCATCAATTGAAAGCATTAAACATCACAAATGTAAACATTACAAATATAAAACTCAAACAAAGTGGCAGAATACTCTACTATATTAACTACTCCAACAAAGTGGCAGAATACATCAATTTTAATTGGGGAAAATACATTTTACACCCTCAAACTACCATGAGTTTGACACTTTGAGCCTCAAACTACCATCTTTAAGACATTGCACCCTCAAACTACCAATGTTAGACAATTTGCACCCTAAACTACAAATTTTGACACTTTACACCCTCCATTTGACAATAATATCCTTGTTAATTAATAAATTTACAATAATATTTTTACTATATACAAAATGTGTCAAGGACATTATTGTCATTTTAGTCTCAAATTTTGAAAAATGGTGCGAAGTGTCAAAAAATTGGTAGTTAAGG
This sequence comes from Myrica gale, assembly GCA_963930655.1. Lineage (NCBI taxonomy): Eukaryota > Viridiplantae > Streptophyta > Magnoliopsida > Fagales > Myricaceae > Myrica > Myrica gale. The sequence goes on along the minus strand of OZ005609.1, from coordinate 6,897,522 downwards.
GTGCAATGTCTTAAAGATGGTAGTTTAGGGTGCAAAGTGTCAAAACTATGGTAGTTTGTGGGTGAAAATGTATTTTCCCCATTTTAATTACTCTAACAAAGTGACAGAATACATTCATTTGACTACTCGAATCAAAGTGGCAGAATACATCACTATATTACAGATCTGTCAAATACCACTCAGCTCTCATCCAAAATAATTTCTTATTCAAAACACCATGGTCATCAACTGGATTTACAAAAATACCAATACATACATCAAATGGAATTTACAAAAGATGCCAACAGATACTTCAGTTCGACTTTACAAAAATATCATGTTACGTCATGCTCCCCCACTGCCCCACCTATTAATGTTTCTCCTCCCTTCCCGTTGCCACTACCACCTCCAGCATCGTTATAAACCACCTCTTGTTCTGAAACAATGGTCTCCTCACCCGGTGTCATTGTTCCCCACCCCCCGCCCTCTTCCTCTGCGTCTGCCACGACTCTGTCCGCTTGATTGGGTTGTCACCCGGGACCTGCACACACATAAAAAAAAACAACAATCGAAGACCCAATCTAGCACCACAACCACCACACATGTAAACTTAATTAATTATTACCTTCTTTGCCTTTTTCTTCCATACTTTCTTGTTTAGATCTTCGGGGTGTGGGCAAGAATGAGCGTTGTGACCTTCGGTGCCACAACTTTCACATCTTACCAAGTATCCTCGCCCACTTATTTTATATGGGAGGTTCGACTCATCAGATGCCCCATTGACCATGACTCAGGCCCTGACATAGCATGAACTTCATGCTCATATAAATTCAAATAAGTTGACAGCTTGTAACATTAGCTACATATTCATCGGGTTTCTATTTGTTACGATAAATTGTTTCACAAGCATGAATACACGTTATCCCACACAACTGCCATTTTCTACAAAAGTACGTGCGATCAGAAAGATTTTCCACCTTTCGAGGCAAATCAATCTGGTCTACTTTGAATTCCAATCCATTATGCCACTGACAAACACAAACCAGAGAGTCACTCTTGATTTTCTCTCACTTCTTAAAAATCTTTGGACACAGGGCGTTGGAGTCTGTTCAAGGGTTGTCTCAACACCTAACTTCTTCTTGTGAAACTTCACTTGGTTTATCTTGAGCATTTTTGATCCATGCGTTGAATGTTTCTGCGAGGTTGTTCAAAAGCATATCGCTTTTACAACATACTCTGAAAGCATGTCGTGCCCAAAGGGATATCTTAACATTTAAGAGTTTTTGATAAGCACCAGAATATGCCATTTCGATTTTTGACATAGCTGCATTGAAATCAACAATGTTCGTAACACTTGCAGCAGCCCACAACTTGTCCTTAAATGTTTTGCCCTTAAAACTAGCACCCTTCAAATTAGCATGTAGTTGGTGCAAACAACATCTATGGTCGACCTCGGGCATTTCTTGGTCAAAAGTGTGACCCAAACCCTGTAAGGTGAAAACATTAAGCTAAAAATTGCAACTTAAAAACAAATCTTTAAAACAGCAATTGCTTTCAGCAAGTTAAAAAGCATCAACTGAAAGCATTGAGGTAAAATCCCGACTTAAAACATTGCAATTTTAAAACAACAATTGAAGTTAAAACACCTAACTTAAAACAAGAGCAAGTTAAAACGTTTTGCTTATATTGACAGCAACATATATTGACAACAACAAAATTGAAGCACCAAAACACGAAGACTGATATGACACTCCAATCCACCAATTTTGTTGAAAGCTGCACACATTCGCTCGCGACATTACATGGTTAAGGCAAAGCTTTGGGTTCGACACTTTAGGTGACAAGGGGGTTTCAACACTTGGAAGAAAAACGTGATTTTCAAATGTTAGAACAATGCAGTTTTGATTCTTTATTTGTGCTTCAAAACGGTGTGGTTCAAAATCTATTAAGTTACCTTTGTTTGTGTTTCACTTTTTGTCATTTAGTAGGATATCACTAAATGACAAAACGTTGCCTTTGCTTGGACTCGATGGAAACTTACTGTGATTAAAACTGTGCGCTCCAATTTTTACCGTTTGGCTGCTTGTCGTTCTGAGAGAAAAGTCTCAAATGGCAAATGACGTGGAAAGTGGGGATGACCTGAAAAAAAATAGCTGATGTGGTTGAACTTCTGTTCAACTATCAAACGTAGAAATAACGGAAGGATCTACTAGTAACTAGGAGACAAACCCAGTGATTAAAAACTAAACAAAAAATTTAGTGATCGAGTAGTAAAATGGTCAATATCTGGTCACCACAAATGAAATTTTCCTTAAAATTTCTGAAATTACGACAGCGTACCAATTTCTCTAGACGAAGAATGAGGCTAAAATGTTCTGTCCAGGCCGAATTGTCAGATACTGAAGGGCCAGATTCCCAGGGGCGCAATGATTGAAAAAAAGTGGGAATCGTAGGCAATGACACCTGTCCGTCCTGACAAATCAGTGTTAGGTTGATTCATGGGGCCCACGGAATCAATGTGGGAATGGCAGTGTCCTGGGCGGGACTAACAACTGCCCGAACATATTGCACCCTTTGTAATATCTTAGATATTGCAGAGGATCCTGATCCGACAAACCCCTTGGAAACCATAAATAGAATTTTTTTTTTTAATTAACCATAGATAGAATTAACTTCTCTATCCAATCATGTTCTTGTATTGCCCTTGCAACATGGCAACTGACGCATGAGTATCCATTGGCCACCCACATAACTTTCTATCTTTCCTTTTAAGGACCACAAGCACGTTTCACTGTGGATGGCCACAAGTTTAATTATGCAGTACATATCGGTTTTGCTAACATTTGGTACGAGGACGCAGGGCCGCAGTCAGGTGGGGACTGCCCGACTGGGGGCGATCTTTAAGATAACTGGTCCTAGACGAAATCATAGAAAGATAGAAATTCTATCTTTCCTTTACGACCACAAGTTTAATTATGTAGCACATGTCGGTTTTGCTAACATTTGGTACGAGGACGCAGGGTCGCAGTCTGGCCGGTGATTGAGATAATTGTGTACCAGACGAAATAATTTAAAAAACGAAATTACTTATCAAAGATTTGTCAGTAAATTATTTTCAGGTAATTTATTTATTTTTTCTTGTTAATAATATTCTATAACTAATATTTGTATTTAAAAAATAGTCTAATCTTTTTCTATAATTTAATATTTTAATTGGAGTATAAATTTTTATTTTTAAAATCTCTTGTAATTCTAAAAATAAATCTAAATCATCGATTTCAATGCAATCATCATGTTTTAAAAAAAATTTCAAATACAAGAAAATCTTTTTCTAAATCCTCTTTCGAAAGATTTTAAATTGTTTAAATCTATTTTCAGTTGACGAAATAACTTGATCTATTATATATATATATATATATATATATATATATATATATTCTAACTCTAAAAGATTCTTCCATTCATCGTATTATTTCATTACCGATATTTGCATCAAACGGTTTTCTTTCACGAAATATAGTTTATATTCTCATTTCAACTACAATCTCTTTAGGTGAAATCAAAGCATAATTAAATATATTTTCTCTATAATTTTTTAAATAAGAAATTATAATTCATCAACAACAACATCCATACGCAGGTCTTTAGAACAACGTCCATGCGCAGGTCTTTAGATTGCAAGTTGGTGAGGAGTGAAGTGGTCTAATTTGGTATTGGCTCTAATGGTTTGGTAAAAATTCAATAATATCCCAGCTTCTAATGAGTATGAGTTTCTTTGCCACCAATGGGAATTTTAAAAAAATTCAAGAAGATTTTGAGACCTTTTTTTTTGGTTAAGTTAAACTATTAATAAATTGAATTTCTATTAAAAATAAAATAGGAAGTTTGCCTTGTGCCTTAGGTAGCCGCTAGCTATAGCGAGACTTTAAGACGCCCCTGCCCACATTTAAGGGATATTGACTTTAAGGTAATTGGAGCACGCATTCTTAATTGATAAAAGCATTTTGTGCCTTCGACTTTTCCTAGGACGGTGTTCATGAAGTGTCTGCTCTGGTTTGGATATATCCAGAGCGCAACTCTTGCAAAATCTCATTTGTTTTTGAATTGGAGGAGATGGAGATTGGGCAAGTACTTTACATGAACAAGGGGGTTGGCGAAACTAGTTACGCTAAGAACTCGAGCGTTCAGGTTCGGCTTCATACTGAAAATCGTTATCTGTTCTACATAAATTTTATCTGCGCCTAATTTCCATCTTCAAAAGCATGAAAAAACTATTGGCGACATGTTTGTCAATAAATATAAAAAGTAATGCGATTTCAGCAACAGTTCATTTCTCAGTGGTGCAAAGTCCCTGGGGATAATTTACTGTTCATCGTTCACCCCGATCGAGTAACAATAGCGAGATATATATATATATATAATATCGAGCTGGTATTTGTCTGTGCAGAGCAAGATAATATCCTTCGCAAAGCCAGTGATGGAGGAAGCCATACTGCAAGTATTGCGAACAAACTTGCTGGAAAGCATGGGCATTGCAGACTTAGGTTGCTCATCCGGACCCAACACCTTACTAGTTATCTCAGAGATGATGGATATCGTACATGCCAAATGCTTTCGGCAAGGTCGCCCCATGCCAGAACTGAGAATCTTCTTGAACGATCTCTATAACAACGATTTCAATAACATCTTTGGCTCTTTGCCGGCTTTCTTCGACCAAATGAAGGCAGAGAAGGGTGCTGGTTTTGGGCCGTATTTCATTTCAGGTGTGGCAGGTTCCTTCTACGGTAGATTGTTTCCGAGACAGAGCCTGCACTTTGTGCACTCTTCTTCCAGCCTCCACTGGCTCTCTCAGGTACGTACGATCCAGTTATCCCTGCCACCATGGCACCATCAACTAGAAAACCAAAAGAAATTATGACAGCGGTTAGTTCATTAATATATATTGAGTCGTTGACATCAAATGATGATCCCGGTTTTCAAGCCCACGTAATTAGTTACCAGATATATTTATTAGAATAGTAGAAGGCAAAAAAAAAGCCCTAGGGAAAGAGTACCAATGGAGAGAAAGAAGGCTGCAGAAGTGCTTCTAGATTTCATGGAATGGAATAAGGCATAATTTAATTAGAACAATACTTTTCATCTCTTAATTTCATATAAAAAAAGGATTTAGGAGATGAAATCCTGATTACATTACGCAGGCCAAAATTGGATTTTGCAGAGCAAGTCAGAGGGATAAAAAGGCTTGAGATAATATTTCTTTTAAGGGAAATTTAAGCTTTGGTAGCTACACCCTCTAACTAGCACTGGTTTCGCAATTCACACTTCAAACTACCAATTATATGCTTATGTTAGAATTTAACTTTTAAAATTGTGTCACATATCTAACTTTTTAATGGTTTAAACGGTCAGATCTTGACCTAGGATGTAAAGTTTAATCAGCTGATTGATAATTTGAGGTGCAATACATAAAGTTTGACGTACAACGTCTTATAAAATGAGTAGTAATTTAATCAGAGATGCACAATATAATTTTTCCTTGTTTTAGGAACTTGCGCTTGGAACCAATTTCATTTTAATTGTGTATATGTTGGATATATCCTGAGGTTGATGTTTTTGGGACCGGCCAATTCAATGGAAAAACTACAGACTTGTGGATTTTAGACCACTGACAAAGAATTAATGGTTAAACGGATATATAGGTTCCTCCTGGACTGGACATGGAGGCTAGTACAGCCATGAACAAGGGGAAGATATACATATCTAAGAGCAGCCCACAAAGCGTCTTAGACTCATACTTGCTGCAATTCCAGAAGGATTTTTCTCTGTTCCTAAAATCACGTTCGGAAGAACTTGTTCCGGGAGGAGGAATGGTCTTATCGTTCATGGGCAGGAGATCTAGGGACCCCACTACAGAAGAAAGCTGTTACCAATGGGAACTTCTCGCACAAGCATTGATGAGCATGGTGCTCGAGGTACAAGTGCAATATGTTCTATCTCGGACAATCATAATAGGGCATAAGAATAATTCAGCTTACTTTGTTGACTAGTTAATACTGTTTGGTTGCAGGGTCTAATCCCAGAGGAAAAGGTCGATGCCTTCAATGCCCCTTACTATGCTCCATGCGCCGAAGAGCTGCAGTTGGAGATACAAAAAGAGGGGTCGTTCATCATGGATCGCCTTGATGCTTTTGAGATTGATTGGGACGGGGGTGAAGAGGTGTGGATCAACACAGTTGATCAGAAACTGTCAAGTGGGCAGAGAGTGGCCAAGACGATAAGAGCCGTGGTTGAGCCAATGCTGGAATCACACTTTGGAAGAGACATAATGGACGAGTTATTTCAGCGGTACGCAAGGATCGTGGACGATCACTTGTCTGCGACTCCTAGAGCCAAGTACATAAACTTGGTCATCTCTATAATAAGAAAGGGTTGAAAATACTTACCCTCAGTGGCGGAACCAGGATTAAAATTTATGGGTGTCGAATTTTAAAGGCGAAATGACAAAAAAAATATTTTTGTAATGCAAAACATTGTCTTAGAGTTATAATGTCGAAAATTAAGGACTAAAAGCATTAAAAATATTGGAATACATGTACCGTAATATGTACTGCGACTGAGAGGTGACAATTGGATTCTACGAATTTGCATCTTCTGAAAATGTTGCAAAATAACTTTATTCTCAATAGTTTTAAAAAAATTTTGCTCAATGTACACTAACATGCAATCATTCATCCAGTTATCTCACATCCTATTACGCAAATCACTCTTGATGATCTAATTCAAGTTAATTCCCTACTTAATTCTAAAACTTTAGAACAAATTACAGATGATTCTGATGGTTGAGGTCTTGATGCCACTATGAGTTGTTTTTCTTACATTTTTTGGTTACTACCACAATTGGGGTCTGTCTTTTTTTCCTTTTTTTTGACAAAAGGTTATTGGGGATGCATTTGTAATTTATTTTCTCTAAGTTATATGGATTTTTTTGCTGACTAATTGACTCCTTTTGCTGACTAGGTTCTATGGATTTGGAATTGAAAAATATTCACATTCTCCAAAGCAACTTCCACACACAAAGCTACAATTGATGACAAATCATGCTCTGAATAATAAAAACAAAATTTCCAGGATAAACAAGATTTATTAAAAGAGTTTTTAGATAAACATATCTCAAAAGTGGTCAGAACTTTGGTTTAGCCTATACAAGGATCCTAAACAAACAACATTTTTCTAGATCTCTAATAAAAATGAAGAAAAAAATCAACATATGGAGAAAGAAATGAAGTGATCTTGATTGTGAAAAATTATGAGCAAATAGTAAATAATTTTTTACTAACATAAATTTAGCAAGATGGCAGGAAGTTACCCCTCAGTTGAAAAACTTGAAATCGATGCAAAACAAAAAATCATAATAACTATATATTTGTCTCAGTTATTATGTAGCACTAGGAGCAAAATCAATGTGTAGAAAAAAAAATTATTTTAGATCCGATACCCATTAAGTCTAGTTGACCTGGACTTCATGGGTATCGGACCTGGATTTAATGGGTATCTGACCTGGATTTAATGGGTATCTGACCTAACCAACTTAGGAAGAAAAAGAAAAAGAAAAAAAAAACAAGTGTAAATTTTTTTTTGGGCAAGTAATGGGTAGCGGACGCATGGGTTCGATACCCCTGCGTCCGCGACTGCTTACCCTAAAATTAAGGACTCAATTAACACAAGTTGAAAAAGGGACGTTCTGCAGTACAAAGTTTTAATTTCCTCTGTATATGATTGATTGGAGTGGGAATTGCAGAAGAACTAAGAACGCACACAATTACAGTAATAATATTATAATTAGCTTTGTTAGTACCAATCCAGTCATTAAATAGTTCAAACAAAGTAAAAAAAAAAAAAATCAACTCGTTTAGACCAAGCCAGTGCATGCGGCCTATTGTTTGTCACGACGTATCCACCGGAGTTTGCTACCCCTGCCGGACATTTTCTTTCTCATCTTACTATAGAATATGGCGCCGGTACTGTTCAGTGTACTACTGCTCGCAAGTCGCAAGCCGAGACCCATATTCTCATTTCTTTCTCAGCAAAACATCATGGTTCAGTACTGCACGCAAGCTGATCATGCGTTTTTTGCTAACGGTGCGACGTAATTTGAATAGAGAAAACTACTGCTTCTTTTGCTTCACGAGTAACGATCTTCAATTTCAGTGTAGGTGTCGATTTTGGTCAAAACAGTCACCAACACTGGATAGATTGGTTTTCAAATATTGGCCACCTATACGGCCAACACCGTTAAGAGCAAAAACTGACCTTTAACGGTGACGATTTTCAGTTATCCTATATTCATATTGAGTCATTTTTTTAGCATTTTCTCCTTATATCCACTCCATATGTTATACACCTCCTGCATATTGAATCCACAACATATCCTCCTGCCACGTTGAATTATAATTCATTTCCCACTTTTACACTTTCACCCAACGAGTACATTCACTAAAAAAAAAAAAAATTAGTGACAAAATATTTTCACTAAAAGTCAAATTTTCGTCACTAAAAGTATTAGTGACTAAATTTTTTCGTCACTAGCTCCGTCAGCGAAAGAGCGTCACGAAATTTATTTCGTAACGAAACTCGAATTTCGTCATGAAAAGTTTTTAGTGACGAAATATTTGCGTCACTAAATGTAATGATCGATCGGTAATTGTGTCGATCGGTCGGTGAAAACGAAGTGATGGATCGGTTAGAACAGTGATTGATCGGTATTTGTTTGCAATGATCGAATGGGTTCCATAACCGATCGATCATCATGTGTAGGATGATCGAACTAGAAGTATTTCCGATCGATCGGTAACGTATTGACGATTGATCGGCACATTTAACCGATCGCATGGTAAGAAATAAACGATCGATTGTTATAGTAATGGCGATTAAACGTCTTATATAAGCGATCAATCACTTATGTTTCATGATCGATCGTTATATCAAAAACTGATCGGTCGCTAAACTCAGCGATGGAACGTTGACTATGTAACTGATTGATCGGTATCATCTGACGATCGATCGTTTTTGTTTAATGATCGATTGTTTATTCCTAGACCAATCGGTCGCTTATGGTACCGATAGATCGCTTGCACATAGCCGTTTGATCGCTTACGTTACTGATCGATCATCATTTTGTCTTTTTAATATTGGCGATCGAACAGTGGTGTTTAACGATCGATCAGTTGTTAATCAATCGATCGATCTCTAAAGATGACGATCAAATGGTGAAAACAGAATCAAGTTTTTTGAAAAAACAATAATAATAATAATAGAAAATATTATATAACACATATTACTATAATAATAATACAATACGCATATTAATGCACATTAATGCTAACAAATAGGATCTGCAATTAAATCGAAAATAACATCGTAATAATACATAATCACAAAACTATTACAATATAGATGCATCTACCTTTTTGAACCTCCAAACTGGTTGAATAGTCGCTTTGACATGTTGTTCATTTTCTTCTCCATTACAGAGAACATTTTCTTCGCTAGCTCCTTCGATATTGCTGCCCGTATGCGCTCGTGCTCCACTCGCATGCGCTCTTGTTCCTTTTTCATGCGCTCCTCCTACTCCAACCAGATGCGCTCTTGCTCCACCCGTTGATCCTCATTTTATCCCTCAACGTGGCCTCCATCTCAGCTTGCTTCTTCGCAAATTCTTGTAAGTCTTTTTCTCTAGCAGTTCTCATCGCTTTTATCTCATCCTTTGCATTTGCTACCTGGTGTTGTAGATCAGAAGACTGTGTAGTCAAAGTTGATGAAGGTGGAGGCTTAACCGCGTGTCCTAATCCCAGAACATATCCCGACTTCTTGCCCAATATCTCGTAATATACTTCAATTTCAGTGTAAGTCTTCCCTTCTAAATCACACTGGCGCTGGAAGACCCATCCGTTCCTGAAAAAATGACAATAATTACCAGAAACATTAAAGTAGATAAACTATACATAAATTACATAAAGTAGATTAAAATGAAAGCGACTTACATAAATTTCTCTCGCTCCCTCCGAGGTCCAAATCTCATCTTTGTTTGTATAATTCTTCTTATACAGCTCTGCAGAATTGATATCGCCCTTTTTTATTTTTCTACATGGCAATAGCATAAAGTACATGGCAAACAGAGGTCGTGGGTTGTTAAGTTCTTTGGATTGATTGATGGGTACTGATCATTTCTCTCATTAGATTGTGGAAGATTACATGCAGGTCAGGATACAACGGCAAGTGCAATCACATGGATGGTCAAATTCCTGGACGAGGAACCAAGATTTTCTTGACGCACTTAAGAGTAAGTGAAAGTGGAAACCCGTATGTGCATGCATTCGTGTAATTAGTTTAGTTTAGTTTTTTTTTAACTCTTCTTGTGTACTAATTTGTTGATTGGAGCAGAAAGAGCAACTGCACATAGCAAAGAAGACTGCACCAAAGCCATATCTTTCACTGGAAGATCTAGCTGAGATGCCTTATGCTTACAAGGGATTACTCTCGCCTATTGAGTTTCTCTGCATGCTATGATTGGAATTTTGAGAACCACTTGCAGAGATTACACTGTGTTTGTATTATGTCTTTGAAAAATTATTTTAAGTAATTGTCCCGGCCAACAGGTTGTAAAAGAAGCCTTAAAAAAAGGCATCCGTTGTACCATGGTTCCCTAGGCAGGCACTCCAAGACTCTGAGATTCAGGGTTCGTATTTCCTTTGGAAATCATTCAACTTATACGTTTATGCATGTCACGGTGGGGATTGGGGAAAGTAAATACTACACTTTAAGGAATTACTTATCTAATTAAATGTGTTTGTTCTGCAGGATTTAAGATCAAAAGAGGGTGGAACGTTAATATTAACGCCAAATCAATACACCTGGATCCTATGGTGTACAATGATCCAAACCAGTTCAATCCTACAAGATACGATGTGGGTCTATCTCTTCATGGAAACCTCGTTCTTTTCTCTTTTATAAGCTCCGGGGAAATTAAGAAATCTGCAACTAACACGATTCTGCAGTCCCTCCCCAATCATGGATATAGGACGAGTCAAAACCGTACAGCTTCTTAGCCTTCGGGATGGGAGGTTGGACTTGCCTTGGGATGACTTTGGCCAGAGCAATGATGCTGGTTTTTCTCCACCGTCTAGTCACCAGATACAGGTGAGCTTTTTCCTGTCATTGTTGCCAAACAGGGCATACCCCAATAGAACCACCATTCTAGCTGGGCTCATGATATTGTATCCTTTACATTGTATTATTAAACAAACATAAATTATATAACACTCGATTATCATTTGGATCTAGAGATTTAAGCTTATGAATCTGAGTGGTTTAATCTGAGATGGATTGTGAATTGCATTCAGATTGAAGTTGACCAACCCCGATACAAGCATTGAGAAGTGGGCGATGTTTTCAAGATTAAAAAGTGGTTGTCTTGTGCATGTGACAAGAATCACTGAGGATATGACATTGGATTCAACTCAAAAAAGACGAGTGAAAGGAATCTATATAATCTCTAGCCGTAAAGACTTAATTTGTATATTGGATTTTTAAGCCTTGGGATTAAACTCTGGTTCTCCTAATCCAGATTCATTAGTTGGTAGTGTCATTACCACAGCTCACTTAAATTCGGACATCTCCTCATAACATAGGGCTTGTCAAGGTTCCAACCTACCACCTCAAACTCATAAGGTGAAGCTTCTGCCCGGCTTCCTACCACTCGCCCCCACTTTTGGGCCTTTAGTGTTTGCTTATTTATGCTTCTAAAGCACCAATAACTTTAGGTTTAACCTCGTCTGGAGTCTGAACAGATCCTAGTTGATTAAACAAACAGAACTGAGTTTCCCCGAATTCTTCAAGTGGCTGAAGGACGAAGTCGAGAACCAACACTTGGCCACATTATGGCCTCCACTGAGTGCCGCAATGTGTTGAAAGCTGGTCCTTTCGTCTCTTCCTTGAAGTCGTGGCAGTCTTTGAATAACAATATAACATGTTGCACCAAAAGTGTCTGACGAGAAGATTTGAAACGAGTCGTATGCAGCCAAAATTTGTCATACATGTTCGTGTTTATTCTCTTTTTTTTTTTTTTAACTTAGAACCACAAGGCTTGTTCATGTTTATCTTGTTCTGAACGAAGGACTTCTATAGGCTTCTATTGGTTTGCTTGCCTTAGCTAAATTTGCTCACATCTATTTGATCTCAAGGAAATGGATGTGGGTGAAAGTACAAAGCAAAGAAAACGACGACATTTTGAGGCATCGAGCTATAAATAGCAGCCGATAAACGTGGTCGTCCACCATCTTATGCCCTTCTCCGTCTCTTCTTTTTCCTTTCTGCTGTCCACTGGTATGCATCATCATCATCTCCCATCCTCCCTCCCTCCTTCCCGTGATCTTTTACAGTGCAGTTTTCAACGAATTATTGGGATTGAATAAGTCCTGATCATAACCCATGTCAAGCAAAAGTCTGTGAAAGGCGAAGCAAAACTTGGTCAGGATTTTGCGGGAACTCCGGACACTGCGACAGTCAGTGCAGGAAATGGGAGGGTGAACTGCATGGGGCTTATCACGCCCAATTCCCAGGATTGGCGTGCTTCTGTTACCTCAAATGTTGAAGAAGCACCAACAAACTTCAGCTACAAGTTTCAGAACCCAGGCACTCTTATGTCAACTGTCGTGTAGAATAAAAACTACTCATACTGTGTTTTGGGGGTGGAAATTTCCAACCCTCGATATTTCTACACAATTATAAAATAATATCTCTCTCCTCATCAAACTATAAAATAATATTATAATATTCAATTAAATCTTCTCTTTCTTCACTTTTTCATCAAATTCCATAAAATATCTTTACTTTTTCACAAACCCCAGTACCCCAACATTTCCAGCCCCCAACATTTTTACATTCAAATGCCCATCACTCTTGCTTTTACTGTGAACAATAGCAACTATTCTGGCAAGCAGAGAGAAATAACAATTTGCTAAATGTGGACAAGATTTTATTATCTCTGGCAACTGCAACTTCAATTGGGACTCACCAAATCCTAGGGTTTTGTGAACTTCGACTAATTCATGTTTTCCATCAACCATGAACAACATCTTGAACTTTAAGCTACATAATCTGGGTCTAACTCTGCTGTTTGGTAACCATAAGCGTTAAAACACAACTGCCACTGCTGTTCATTTATTCCTCTGCTAATTTTAGTTCACCATTTCTAACGGGAAAGGCAGAGAAGGCAAATCAGGTACTTCAGGTAAAGTTTTGCCTGTTGCTGTCCACATCAAAACCTTGCTCTCAGAGATAATAGTTAAGGAGCAAATAAATGGCTAATTCCTAGAAGAGTAATAGGTCAAGAAGGTTGACACATCCATAGTGACAGTGCAACTTTATCCCTTAGCTGACTCAAAGCCTAAGAAATGGACCATCAGATAATACAGAAATCCCAGCTAGCAAGCCTTCTTGATATGTGGTTTTTGGCCTATCAAACAGAAACCTAACTCACATCCTTCAGCTGATTCACAAAAACCCTAAAGTTCTTGGTCTCTTTTCTTACTCCTTGTACATCATAGACATAACTACAATTTCAAGGGATTTTAATAATGAAACAGCTCCTCAATTTAGGTAAACACCAGGCATTGCCCCCAAGCAGATAATATGCAGTTCATTCAGGACGAGACACGTATAAACAATTCGAATTTCATATGCCAGGACTTAAGGAGGAAAAAAACCTAATTTCCTTTGCAATTTTCCTCGTTGCCGCGGAAAGGAAAGCACTGCAACTTCTTCATCTACTTCTTCTTCCCTCCTTTGACCGGGACGCCTTTGCGCCTACTGGGGAGCACAATCTCCCCTTTGAGCACGGGAATCTCCATTATCTGCGTCAGCTCGCCGTACTTCTTGCGGAACTTCTCGACCTGGTCGGCGTCGACGAGGAGGGCCGAGCGGCTGCCGAGGTAGAAGGGGTGGTTCCCCGACCACACGTCCACGTTGTACTCCTTCTGGGTCCCACCTGTGGTCATCAACAGCTCGCCATTGCAGTACACCTTGGCGTCCTCGTAGAACTGCGGGTGTAAGTCCTTCTTCCTGCACGTCACCACAGGCCGGCAATTCCCAGCTGCTCTCACCTGAGAAGAAGAAGAAGAAGAAAAAAAACAATTCAATTCAATTTAAAAAGTTATAAAATCATGGGTGCTTCATTCTCAGAAATTGGCGTCGTCAGGGGTCAAGGATTTTACCTTGTTGATTACAGGGAGGGGCAGATGAGCGCAGGGTTTCCCTTGAAGAAAAGTGTTCGTTAGACTAAGCACCATTTCTGCGTTCAGTGAATCAGTGTGAATGTGTGATGATTGTCGTGCACGCCGATTGCCGTGGAGATTAGATAGTGTGGCTCCGCTGATCAAGTTACTTTAAAGCCCCTTATTTTTTTGCCCTTTTCCGCTACTGATCATGTCCATTGTCCATACAAAGAACGGTGGGCTAAGGGTTTTGGGCCAAGGGAGTTCAAACATTTCAAAGTCAAACAGCTTGCACTTTTTATGGGCCTAAAACTCTAAAGCCCAAGAAACCTGATTTTAGTCTATCACAATCGGGCTGGTATATTTTACGGTCTTGGGCTTCTTAATTGGACCTCCTCTGTTTACCAGCAAATCCGTTTAGAATTATCAGTCAAAGTTGAACAGGTTTTGACACTTTTTGTGGTGGCACATATTTTCTTCTCGCTCTTGTGAAGTTGTGAGCTCCATATGTAAACATTAGACCATGAGATGGGATGGACCATAACATTCTCTAAGGCTGCGTTGCTTTACAATCTCCACTTCAAAGATTCAAACCATTTTAAAAAGATTCTAATAACTACGGGAGCTACAATATTAGCCTAGACCTGTCTTGTCTTACAGGACAACTTTTTGTTGAGTGGTGCTCGTAGATCCGACTTTATAGTCTTCTGCGCGATTAGTCTGAAATTTCTTAAATAATAAAAGTATTAATTTTATATCTATATGACTCGACTTGGTACGTCGAGCATATGCAAAAAGACCTTCCAACCATTAAAATAGTGGACAAATTTTGTTTAAAACCATTTTCCTTCAATAATATCTCCATATTGTAAAAAGGTAACCGTGAATGGTTTGCAAAATTTGCGGTCACAAATGCTGTGTCCATCACGATCGTGGCTTAGGAATTGTTGGCAGCTTGTTGTCATCCCTATCTGTCTCCACCTACTCTTGTTTGCTTTATGCACTAGACGTTCATGATTTGTGTTATGTTCGTTTGGAGTAAAAATGTAAGATTTTAAAGAAATTGTGAATATTTATGTTGAATAGTATTTTATTGATGTTTGTGTAAAATAGAAAGATAAATGATTTGATGTAATTGTTTAATAAAAAAATATTGGAGTTATGTGAAAAAATATATAGAGAGAAAATTTATGTTGAATAAAAAATTAAAAATTTGTTGGAGATTATGTAAAATGTGTTGGTATTGGTGTTTGAATTATGAATATGTTCGGTGGTAGTTTTGTGAATATACTTAGAATCCTGAAAAAAGTGTGAAAACGAACGTATCCCAAGGTCAGCTGCAGGAAAAAAAATAAGAAACTTTTATTTCTGAATGAAATGGGACTTATATCTCTTAATTGTTGCAAATTATTAATAAAAATATAAAAAATAATTACGTGACATGTAATTAATCTTGTAAACTCACCTTATTATTTATTTATTTATTTATTTATTTACAACCATAAGCCTTCCCAATTCCCATCGAGATACGACAGACTCGAATATCTCTATTTTTTTCTTAAAAGGAAAGAAAGATAAAATAATGCATAAATATGATACCCAAAAAAAAAAAGATTGGCTTCTAAATACGATATGATCACAGAAGTTGTGAAAAACTTGGAGAGAGAACCCTGTCTACATTCGTCGTCAAACGATCCAAATTCCAAACCCAAACAAACATGGTTTTGGACGCTAGTAGTAGTACTCAACTCTTTTTGAGTCTTTTTCATGGCGTTGGTGCTAGAAGGTCATCGGTGTCAGCCTTCATAGTCGCATTGATCGGACACTAAAAGAGTCCCTATCCTCACTAGCTGATCTCCTTTGTCTTTGGTCATGCATGCCCTACATCTTTCGACCAAAATTTACACGGCCACAAAAATTTCAAAGGTGGTGGTGGACTGGGGGAGGGCTAACCGACAACATCACAGATACTGTATGACCCGCCACGTGGTGGGGTCCGTCGAAAATATCACCATTCATATGGTGATATGAATCAGTCTCTGTTTCCCGTTCTCTCCCCCCAAACCCGGAGCCGAGAGAGGCCTATTTCAGTAGAGAAAAAGACCACCACCACGTGGCACTTCAACCTCAACCCATAAGATCTTTTTTTTTCTAAGCAACCCCGTAAGATCTTCAATTCGTATATACTAAACAATACCGTACCGACCTAGAAAAAAAAAATAAATGACCGTACCGATCAATCTCAGTCGTCTATTTTAAACCGTAAGTCTCCATCATTACATGGTCAGTGACACCTGTTCCGGATGACTTGTCAAAACTGCAAAAAGGATTTTTCAAAAAAATTGGAGTCTCGCCTGATATGCCTTATTGCCTTGAAAATATAGCGCGCACATGAATTATCGGGGTTTTTGATACATTATATTATAAAATTATCAATATTATTTTAGTTTGAACATTTGAAAATTATATTTATCTTGTTTAGTATATATTCTCAATGATCATATAGCGGTCGACCGGTTTGTTTACTGTTGCGACAACGATAAATTGTAACGATTTTATTTCGTTAAAAATTAACGGACGTTTGACGGAAAGACCAAATCGTCACAACTATATATTCGTAGTGACCATATAATAAAAAAATGAAACATAATGACTAAATCGTAAGCGTGTTGTAAATTTAGTGACCAAATTGCATATTTCCCTTAATTTTAATACTGAGATTATTTTTTTCACAACGAAACAAAATTAACAGCCTTTTCAGTTTCATTGGAATGGTCCTGATTTTGTTTTTTAAGATGATTAAACTTTGTTTTGGATGAAGATTCATCAGATTCAATGGATCATGGGGGTGGTCGCTATGTTCCAAATGCGATTACTCACACACTTGCAATATTTCTAATTTGTGTTTTTAACTTTTTCTAAATATTGTTTTTAATCTCTCCTTCAGTCACTCTCACTCGGGAATCATTCACGATTCCATCTCATCTACCATAGATGCCAAGCATACTTTTATAGTTTATGCTTACACCTATTTTTTTACCAAAAACTGGAGGCAATATTTTATAATAGAGGAGCTAGCCAGAAGCGGACAATTCATTTGGTAAGGTTGGTGCAAGGACATGAACTTTCCTAGATGAAACTCGAATACTCGAAGAACTTAACAACCAAAGATCCAACAACACAGAGTATAGGATTAGGAGAAGATTAGGAAAATATCTACATTAATTAGCTACCACCGACCACAAAACTGCAATGCCAAAGCAAGAGGACCTATTAATAATTGTTTCCATATTATACTGTATAGCGTGAACGTGGAGTGTTGAATTCTAATCACACGGTGCATCTCTGTAAATTATTATTTTTTTCAAATTTACTTCCAAGTTTTATCCCTATATTAATTAGTTTTGATTAATATCAGGTAATTAAAACTAAATAAAAAATATTTTTCGTCAAGTAAATTGATTTATTCGTGGGTCAGTGAATTAATATTGTTAAGTTGTGTCGTGTAGAATAGAAACTACTTATACTGTGTTTTGGGGGTGGAAATTTCCAACCCTCGATATTTCTACACAATTATAAAATAATATCTCTCTCCTCATCAAACTATAAAATAATATTATAATATTCAATTAAATCTTCTCTTTCTTCACTTTTTCATCAAATTCCATAAAATATCTTTACTTTTTCACAAACCCCAATACCCCAACATTTCCAGCCCCCAACATTTTTACATTCAAATGCCCATCACTCTTGCTTTTACTGTGAACAATAGCAACTATTCTGGCAAGCAGAGAGAAATAACAATTTGCTAAATGTGGACAAGATTTTATTATCTCTGGCAACTGCAACTTCAATTGGGACTCACCAAATCCTAGGGTTTTGTGAACTTCGACTAATTCATGTTTTCCATCAACCATGAACAACATCTTGAACTTTAAGCTACATAATCTGGGTCTAACTCTGCTGTTTGGTAACCATAAGCATTAAAACACAACTGCCACTGCTGTTCATTTATTCCTCTGCTAATTTTAGTTCACCATTTCCAACGGGAAAGGCAGAGAAGGCAAATCAGGTACTTCAGGTAAAGTTTTGCCTGTTGCTGTCCACATCAAAACCTTGCTCTCAGAGATAATAGTTAAGGAGCAAATAAATGGCTAATTCATAGAAGAGTAATAGGTCAAGAAGGTTGACACATCCATAGTGACAGTGCAACTTTATCCCTTAGCTGACTCAAAGCCTAAGAAATGGACCATCAGATAATACAGAAATCCCAGCTAGCAAGCCTTCTTGATATGTGGTTTTTGGCCTATCAAACTGAAACCTAACTCACATCCTTCAGCTGATTCACAAAAACCCTAAAGTTCTTGGTCTCTTTTCTTACTCCTTGTACATCATAGACATAACTACAATTTCAAGGGATTTTAATAATGAAACAGCTCCTCAATTTAGGTAAACACCAGGCATTGTCCCCAAGCAGATAATATGCAGTTCATTCAGGACGAGACACGTATAAACAATTCGAATTTCATATGCCAGGACTTAAGGAGGAAAAAAACCTAATTTCCTTTGCAATTTTCCTCGTTGCCGCGGAAAGGAAAGCACTGCAACTTCTTCATCTACTTCTTCTTCCCTCCTTTGACCGGGACGCCTTTGCGCCTACTGGGGAGCACAATCTCCCCTTTGAGCACGGGAATCTCCATTATCTGCGTCAGCTCGCCGTACTTCTTGCGGAACTTCTCGACCTGGTCGGCGTCGACGAGGAGGGCCGAGCGGCTGCCGAGGTAGAAGGGGTGGTTCCCCGACCACACGTCCACGTTGTACTCCTTCTGGGTCCCACCTGTGGTCATCACCAGCTCGCCATTGCAGTACACCTTGGCGTCCTCGTAGAACTGCGGGTGTAAGTCCTTCTTCCTGCACGTCACCACAGGCCGGCAATTCCCAGCTGCTCTCACCTGAGAAGAAGAAGAAGAAGAAAAAAACAATTCAATTCAATTTAAAAAGTTATAAAATCATGGGTTCTTCATTCTCAGAAATTGGCGTCGTCAGGGGTCAAGGATTTTACCTTGTTGATTACAGGGAGGGGCAGGTGAGCGCAAGGTTTCCCTTGAAGAAAAGTGTTCGTTAGACTAAGCACCATTTCTGCGTTCAGTGAATCAGTGTGAATGTGTGATGATTGTCGTGCACGCCGATTGCATAGTATTTGTCTACCCTACAATTTTAACAAAATTTTACTAAAATTTTAATATCTTTACTTTTTCATTCTCTCTCCTTACTTTTTCTCTTACTTTTTCACTTTTTTACTTACTTTTTAATTCTCTCTCCTTACTTTTTCTCTAACTTTTTCACTTTTTCATTCTCTCTCTTCAACCTTTTTACCAACTCCTACATAGTGTGGCTCCGCTGATCAAGTTACTTTAAAGCCCCTTATTTTTTTGCCCTTTTCCGCTACTGATCATGTCCATTGTCCATACAAAGAACGGTGGGCTAAGGGTTTTGGGCCAAGGGAGTTCAAACATTTAAAAGTCAAACAGCTTGCACTTTTTATGGGGCTAAAACTCTAAAGCCCAAGAAACCTGATTTTAGTCTATCACAATCGGGCTGGTAAATTTTACGGTCGTGGGCTTCTTAATTGGACCTCCTCTGTTTACCACCAAATCCGTTAAGAATTATCAGTCAAAGTTGAACAGGTTATGACACTTTTTGTGGTGGCACATATTTTCTTCTCGCTCTTGTGAAGTTGTGAGCTCCATATGTAAACATTAGACCATGAGATGGGATGGACCATAACATTCTCTAAGGCTGCGTTGCTTTACAATCTCCACTTCAAAGATTCAAACCATTTTAAAAAGATTCTAATAACTACGGGAGCTACAATATTAGCCTAGACCTGTCTTGTCTTAGGGACAACTTTTTGTCGAGTGGTGCTCGTAGATCCGACTTTATAGTCTTCTGCGCGATTAGTCAGAAATTTCTTAAATAATAAAAGTATTAATTTTATATAGCATATGCAAAAAGACCTTCCAACCATTAAAATAGTGGACAAATTTTGTTTAAAACCATTATCCTTCAATAATATCTCCATATTGTAAAAAGGTAACCGTCAATGGTTTGCAAAATGTGCGGTCACAAGGCTTAGGAATTGTTGGTAGCTTGTTGTCATCCGTATCTATCTCCGCCTACTCTTGTTTGCTTTATGCACTAGACTTGGTTATGTTTGTTTGGAGTAAAAATTGTAAGATTTTAAAGAAGTTGTGAATATTTATGTTGAATAGTATTTTATTGATGTTTGTATAAAATAGAGAGAGAAATGATTTGATGTAATTGTTTAATAAAAAAATATTAGAGTTATGTGAAAAAATATATAGAGAGAAAATTTATGTTAAATAAAAAATTAAAAAATTATTGGAGATTGTGTAAAATATGTTGGTATTTGTGTTTGAATTCTGAATATGTTCGGTGGTAATTTTGTGAATATACTTATAATCCTGAAAAAGTGTGAAAACGAACGTATCTTGGGTCAGCTGCAGGAAAGAAAACAAGGAATTTTTATTTCTGAATGAAATGGGACCTATATCTCTTAATTGTTGCAAATTATTAATAAAAATATAAAAAATAATTACGTGACATGTAATTAATCTTGTAAACTCACCTAATTATTTATTTATTTATTTACAACCATAAGCCTTCCCAATTCCCATCGAGATACGACAGACTTGAATATCTCTATTTTTTTCTTAAAAAGAAAGAAAGATAAAGAATGCATAAATATGATACACAAAAAAAAAAAGATTGGCTTCTAAATACGATATGATCACAGAAATTGTGAAAAACTTGGAGAGAGAACCCTGTCTACATTCGTCGTCAAACGATCCAAATTCCAAACCCAAACAAACATGGTTTTGGATGCTAGTAGTAGTACTCAACTCTTTTTGAGTCTTTTTCATGGCGTTGGTGCTAGAAGGTCATCGGTGTCAGCCTTCATAGTCGCATTGATCGGACACTAAAAGAGTCCCTATCCTCACTAGCTGATCTCCTTTGTCTTTGGTCATGCATGCCCTACATCTTTCGACCAAAATTTACACGGCCACAAAAATTTCAAAGGTGGTGGTGGACTGGGGGAGGGCTAACCGACAACATCACAGATACTGTATGACCCGCCACGTGGTGGGGTCCGTCGAAAATATCACCATTCATATGGTGATATGAATCAGTCTCTGTTTCCCGTTCTCTCCCCCCAAACCCGGAGGCGAGAGAGGCCTATTTCAGTAGAGAAAAAGACCACCACCACGTGGCACTTCAACCTCACCCCATAAGATCTTTTTTTTTTTCTAAGCAACCCCGTAAGATCTTCAATTCGTATATACTAAACAATACCGTACCGACTTAGAAAAAAAATATATGACCGTACCGATCAATCTCAGTCGTCTATTTTAAACCGTAAGTCTCCATCATTACATGGTCAGTGACACCTGTTCCGGATGACCTGTCAAAACTGCAAAAAGGATTTTTCAAAAAAATTGGAGTCTCGCCTGATATGCCTTATTGCCTTGAAAATATAGCGCGGACATGAATTATCGGGGTTTTTGATACATTATATTATAAAATTATAAATATTGAGTGCGTTTGCATCCTAAAATTTTACACACTCTAAAATTTTAACATAATAAAAAATTACAATATAATCTCTCTCTCCCCCCATCAAATCACTACTATTCACTACAAAAAAAATAAAAAATTACTTCTCTCTTCACTTTTTCACTAAACCCAATATCTAAAATTTTAACAACACTAAAAATTTTACAACACAAACACACCCATTATTTTAGTTTGAACATTTGAAAATTGTATTTATCTTGTTTAGTATATATTCTCAATGATCATATAGTTGTCGACCAGTTTGTTTACTGTTGCGACAACGGTAAATTGTAACGATTTTATTCCGTTAAAAATTAACAGATGTTTGACGGAAAGATCAAATCGTCACAACTATATATTCGTAGTGACTACATAGTAAAAAATGAAACATAGTGACTAAATCATAAGCGTACTGTAAATATAGTGACTAAATTACATATTTCTCTTAATTTTAACACTATGGGATTATTTTTTCACAACGAAACAAAATTAACAGCCTGTTCAGTTTCATTGGAATGGTCCTGATTTTGTGTTTTTAAGATGATTAAACTTTGTTTTGGATGACGATTCATCAGATTCAATTGATCATGGGCGTGGTCGCTATGTTCCAAATGCGATTACTCACACACTTGCATTATTTCTAATTTGTGTTTTTAACTTTTTCTAAATATTTTTTTTAATCTCTCCTTCAGTCACTCTCACTCGGGAATCATTCACGATTCCATCTCATCTACCATAGATGCCAAACATACTTTTATAGTTTATGCTTACACCTTTTTTTTTTACCAAAAACTGGAGGCAATATTTTATAATAGAGGAGCTAGCCAGAAGCGGACAATCCATTTGGTAAGGTTGGTGCAAGGACATGAACTTTCCTAGACGAAACTCTAATACTCGAAGAACTTAACAACCAAAGATCCAACACAGAGGATAGGATTAGGAGAAGATTAGGAAAATATATACATCAATTAGCTACCACCGACCACAAAACTGCAATGCCAAAGCAAGAGGACCTATTGTTTCCATATCATACGGTATAGCGTGACCGTGGAGTGTTGAATTCTAATCACACGGTGCATCTCTGTAATATTTTTTTTTATCAAATTTACTTCCAAGTTTTATCCGTATATTAATTAGTTTTTATTAATATCAGGTAATTAAAACTAAATAAAAAATATTTTTCGTCAAGTAAATTGATTTATTCGTGGGTCAGTGAATTAATATTGTTAAGTTGTGTTTGAGTGTTAAAATTTTAGTGAGTTTAAATTTTGAAGATATTATATTTGGTGAAAAAGTGAAGAAAGATAATTTTTAATATTTATTATAACAAAAAGTAATTATGTGACGATAAGAGAGATTTTATTGTAATTTTTTATTGTGTTAAAATTTTAGTTATCAAATATAATATTATTTAATAAATAAGAAAGAACGAAAAAAGAAAAAGAAAAAGAAAAAGGAGAAGTTGTCGAAGGAGAAAAGAGTTTCACTTTGGGGAGTGTAACGGATGCTATAGAAGTACGTAGGCTGTGGAATCAGGGTGTTGCGGAGAGTGAGTCACAGTGTGCATAGTGGAATATTAAAACCCCAAGATAGCAACTCTGCGGGGTTTCTCGAGACGGCTCAGAAGCCAATTAGACTCCGTTCCCTGCCTTCACCACCTCCGCCTTCATCATCATCCTCGCTGTCGCTCGCTCACCACCCAACCTCTGACCTCACTAGAAGTATTGACTAGGAAGTCGGATCGCATTTCTTCACTGCCAAGTGCCAGCCCATTTTGTGGTCCTATCGACCTCTACCAACAGTTTGATCGTTTGGCTTCGGGGGGCTTCTGACTACTGGTTTTCAGGAGGATTTCTGATTCGGGTATTGCTTGTGAGGTTCGTTTACTTTTGACGTGGTGACGTGGTTTGTGGCTGTGAAAGGTTGTGACCTCCGTGAAACTCGTTTTTCTCTTTCCTTACATACCGCTTGTGATTTCCTCAGATTCATCATTTCTCGATTTTTGCATTCTAGGCTGTTGGACTAAACGAAATATCTCAGAAGAAAGTCACCTTGCAATTTGATTTATTGGTGGGTCGAACATGGATTCTTGCTGTGCAATACTGAAGGCCAATGCTCATCCTGTCAAGCTTGACAGGGAAGGAGTCAGGAATATAGGAGCGGGTTTTTGGGGCGAGAGTATGAGGGGGAGCCTAAAGAGCAGTGATTTGTGCAACCGATTCTTCAAGATTTCGAAAGGTGAAAGCAGCACGGTTACTACGCTTAAGTCTGGTCGTGCCTACTCTGTTCTCACACCAGATATTAACAAAGAGGCTATGGTAAGAGAATTTCATGCAATTTCAGTTATATCAGATTTGTGAGCGCGCTCTGGTTTTAATGGGAGGTGATTGTTTTTCTCACTGTTGCATTAAAATCTTGAACTCAGACATTTAAGGCATCAATTTTTGAGACTCCAAAAGCAGACCCCAAAGGCGTAGCTTCCATCATATTGGGTGGAGGAGCTGGAACTCGCTTATTTCCTCTTACCAGCAAAAGAGCCAAACCGGCGGTATGATATCACGCGCGGCGCTTTGCGATCTTTGTTATTCAACATGGAGACACGGAGATTAGGACTAAGCTAATAACTTGTTTTTAAATGATGGTTATGGAGTTGATTTACTTTGCGGTTGGGATGCAATGATGATTTGGTATGATTTGCAGGTACCAATTGGAGGATGTTATAGGCTGATCGATGTCCCAATGAGTAATTGCATCAACAGTGGCATAAAGAAGATATTCATTTTAACGCAGTTTAACTCTTTTTCCCTCAACCGTCACATTGCTCGCACATATAATTTAGGGAATGGTGTTAATTTCGGAGATGGGTTTGTGGAGGTAAGATGACAAGCAAAAAGAATCCTTCAGAATTATCTTATTCTAAGCCAATGCATATCTTTTGATGGATTGACTTTTTGTAGACATTTAGAAGTTAGAATCTTTCTAAGATTTGCATAGGAACCACACTAACTTCAGTGAAAGTTCTTGATGAATTAGATCCTAATATATTGGACAAACAGGTTTTGGCTGCTACTCAAACACCGGGAGAAGCAGGGAAGAGATGGTTCCAAGGAACAGCAGATGCTGTCAGGCAATTCACATGGGTCTTTGAGGTGGGTCATTGTAGTTTTACATTCATGCTGAACGTTTTGTCCTCATAATTATATATGGGGGCTTCTGTTTGACTCATGCAGGATGCCAAGAATAAAAGTGTCGAGCATATATTGATCTTATCAGGTGATCATCTGTACCGAATGGACTATATGGAGTTTGTGCAGGTAATTATTTTAACCATTTACTGATGGAATTAACCTGGCATCGGTTACATCTTTGAAAAATCCTGCTCATTGATGGAGCTGTATCTGCAGAAGCATATTGACTCAAACGCTGATATTACAGTTTCATGTGTGCCCATGGATGATAGGTATGTCTGCTGTACTATTGAGTACACTCCCACACACAAACCCGCGAAGTAAACTGTTCCTTAAGATAATCAAATACTTATGGAAACAGAATCAGCTAATGATTGTAATGTTAATTGTCTAATTCTCTGACCCTGATAAGCATCCCCCCACTAAAAGAACAAGTGGCATATATATAATATTGAAGTGCTACAATCTGGGATTCTGGGTGTGCGTTTGAATGTATTTATCTGTTGACCACATCTGAATAATTAAGTTCCTTGTGTCTCGATATGCATCCTTTGATAAACGTATTGTATTGCAGCCGTGCATCAGATTACGGACTGATGAAAATGGACAACACAGGACGTATTGTCCAATTCTCCGAGAAACCAAAGGGCCCTGACCTGAAAGCAATGGTAGGCAAAATTTGCTTCACCTTTGTTGTTTGTCCTTCTTCCTTTTTTTCCCCAAATCCTTTCATTCTCTCTTATATTTGTTATTTTCTCTCACACATACGCACTGCAGCAAGTTGACACCACTCTTTTAGGGCTTTCTGATCAAGAAGCTAGGAAGTACCCCTACATTGCATCAATGGGTGTTTATGTATTTAGAACAGATGTCCTCCTAAAGCTATTGAGATGGAGTTATCCCTCCTGCAATGATTTTGGCTCGGAAATTATACCATTTGCTGTGAAGGAGCACAATGTCCAAGTAAGATAGAACTACCTGTATGAGTTCATATACATTTTGATAGCGCCATCTAAGATCGATCTTAGTATGGTAATGATCTCCTGAGTGTCTCCGTGCATTTTCATTCTCAGGCATATTTATTCAATGATTACTGGGAAGACATTGGAACTATAAAGTCCCTTTTTGATGCCAACTTGGCACTGACAGAACAGGTTGGTGCAACTTTCACCCAGGGAAATCAATTCATCATATGGTGCAAACCTAAAGCGACAGATATTACGAACAACCACTGTCTGCCAAATTTGAGTGATCTGGATAGTATCTTGCAAAGCCAGAGCAACGATGAAAGTGGGCAACACAGTTAGGAAATTGTTTTTTCTTGCTTTTCAGAAAATGATTCTGATCTGGTGGTATGGTTCCTCCTTGCAGCCTCCCAAGTTTGAATTCTATGATCCAAAGACGCCTTTCTACACATCTCCTCGATTCTTGCCACCTACTAAAGTTGAAAAATGCAGGGTATGATCGCAAGCTTAAATCAGTATCTCAGATAGGCTCTGCTTCTTGTGCCTCATAGCTCAACTTTTTTCTTGTAGATTCTGGATGCAATTATCTCTCATGGTTGCTTCTTGGGGGAATGCAGTGTTCAGCACTCTATAGTGGGTGTTCGCTCACGTTTAGAGCATGGTGTAGAACTTAAGGTGAGCCAATGCATATTTTTTCTCTCAAGTGTTTCTTAAACCATTTAAAGCCTTAGACTATGTTGGTTAGGAAAAACAGAAAAGACTAATAAAGTTAGTGAACTGCGTGGTCTGCAGTGCAATTCACTTGGAAAAATTGAGTGCCGATTGTCCTTTATGCATATTCAAGTGAGATGGCTTTTAATGGTTCCTTCATACTTCTAATAGTCTTTACCTGTTTCAAAGTAGTTTTCGGCTAGTGATTTAATTCCTACAGGACAACCATGTAAAATTGCACAATGCCAGCTAAGAAGCACATTTATAGTGTTTTTTTACTAAAAAATTTCTTTAGTTACTCTCATCCAGAGTTTCTTAAATAATAGGAAAAAGATCGTTCCTGTTCAATCCTCTTTGAATCTGTTCAAATTAAATTTTGATTGACGTTTAAGGGTGTGATCTAGGGCCTCGACTGTTTTTCTCTTCACTTTCGGAGTGAATTAGATTTGAATGTTGAATCTGTTTCCAGGATACTATGATGATGGGTGCAGACTACTACCAAACAGAATCTGAAATTGCTTCTCTGCTAGCCGAGGGAAAGGTTCCAATTGGTGTCGGAGAGAACACCAAAATCAGGTGAGATCTAATGGGATATAAATCTCTCTCTCTCTTGCGCCCTTAAGGGAAAGCATGAAAAATTGTTGATCTTCACTAACTTAAAATTTGTGTTCACTTTACCCCCACCATTTGATGCTTTATCTTGTAAGTTCAGAACAAAAATGCCTAATCTATTAGCTAATTTCTATTGTCGACTTTCTTGAAGGAATTGCATCATTGATAAGAATGCGAAGATAGGAAGAAATGTGGTGATCGAAAACGGTGATGTAAGTGTACCTTATGTACTCCCCTAGATTGCTAAACAATTCAAGCTATCCAAATAATTTGAGGCTGTTGCTGGACTTTTCAATGACACTCTGCTTACGTATATTCCTTGACTTCTCAGGATGTTCAAGAGGCAGATAGGCCAGATGAAGGGTTTTATATTAGGTCAGGGATCACCGTCATACTGAAGAATGCAACAATTAAAGATGCAACGGTCATTTGAATCTCTGAGACATCAGAAGTCTCAGATTGAGTGATGTTGCAGGCAAGAGCAGTTTGTTTGTGGTTTTAAATTTTCCGCAGTACCAAACACTAGTAGGAATGCTCAAATATATGTAAATCACAAGTTTTGTACGAAAAGCAATTAGTTCCTGAATAAAAAAAACTGCTGTTCGTTTTATCTATTTGTACCGAAATCAATGACACCATTGGATCGTTCAGAGCTAAAAGTAGAAGACAGCTTAGAGATTGTACAGAAAGTATGTCTCTTTCTGCAAATCTCACATCTACAGCAATTCAAAATTCGGTACTCTAACCCTAAGGGTTGGCCTGGGTGGTCAAAATTTGAAATCTAGAGATTTGTTCTCTTTAAGGTATCAAGTTCGAATTCCCTAAGTGCAAATAATTCTTTGTGCAAATAATTCTTTGGAGCCACCCCTGTCAAAACCAGACTAACCTGTAGAGATTGCACCGGTCCGGAGTTTACTGACCTGTTAGGTTAATCTACTCTGGGCCTGTGGCCTGTGGGTTAGATTTCTTCTAATTGCTGAGGAAAAAAAATTTGGTCCCCTTTCTTGAAAAAGATTAAAAATTAAAACTTGTGACTGCCACTAAGCCATGGTAACGATAATTTATGTGTTAAAAGTCACATTCCCGTCCACATTAATTTGTAATGCGGAAAATGTCTATCTATAGTATTGCTGGGAGTGCTTGTCTCATTTTCCATTCGTACCGACTTAGCCCCGATTTCTACCTTCCCTTGCTTTCTTCCACTTCTCAATGTCTTTCAGTCTGGCATACATCTTTCGAATGCGTATAAGCTTTTGAGACTCTCGAGCTATCAAACTAGCTGTTGAGGGGTTCTCACTGAGGACCACTTCATACCCATCTCGGAAAGAGTCCATTCCTTCATCTAGAAGTTGCCAGAACAAACCACCCACGGCTGCACCGCCACCACTAGCAGAAGAATAGATTTTCGAGTAAACCGTGTTGAAAAGCTGGTCCCTTTGGGTATTACCAGAGTACTTCAAAGATTTTCCAAACTCTGCAAACAGAACTGGCTTGCGCAGGATGTTCTGCGCATCTTGAATATGATCATCAAGCCAACTGTTCAGAAACGAGAGTTGGCTTTCCTCACTCGAGCCCTGTAACCTGCTCGTCGAAGAAAAGAAAATCTATTCAGAAAATGGGTACTCGTCAATTATCAGTTCTAAACAGAAACCTGCTAGCATTTGGGCCCTTACCATTGATCAGGATACGAGTGCACAGTAGCAAAGTCGATTCCTGGAATTTGATTATTTGCTATGAAATCTGTCCCTACTTGAAAATTAGGATTCGATGACTGCTTTGATCTTCCATAAAACCCTTCCAGACCAGCTTCTAGCAAGTGATTTCCATCTATTGATTTCAGGTAAGATGCCATCTCTGTAATCCACGCCTGTCATACAAATGCCTTATAGTAAGAAACCAACAGTAAAACCAACTAATAACTGTCAGACAGCCTTATAGCAAGTTCAGAATTGATTGTTTTTTAAAACATATGGACGCGTAACAAAACATTTTGTAACTTGAGGGGCTGATTGAGTTTTGCCTATAGTTAGGAGGCATACTATAATATTACCCCTATTTTCCTTATTTCCTGGTTTGACTCCAAGAACAACCCAACCACAATTAACATAATGAACCTAAGTCTACGCCTAGTTTCTAAGTGGGTTCAGTCCCCACTACTAACCAGAGACGTCTACTCTTCCAATTTCCAGCTTTGAGGCAATTAATAAGTAGAGGATTACGGACCACCAGTCCCAAGTGAACTTTTTTAACATGCAGCCAACGCTAGTTCGAAAAACGCGGTGACGGAGGTTTTGCTGACCTGAATAGTCTTTCCTGATGGATCCGAAGTGCATCTGGGCTCGTTCATTAGTTCCCACGCCATTATGGTTGGGTCATCTTTGTAAGCAATTCCCGTTAGACTGTTGCGTCTTGTTAGAACTGCCTGTTACACGAAAAGGATAAAATGGCATAAATTAAATACCAAAACTCCAATATTATCCGTTACTGCAACTAAAACATTCAGGAACAATAAAAAAAATATACTTGTTCGTCGCTAGTATGTATAGCCCTTTCCCAAGGAAAAAAGAAAAAGTCTTTGAATTTAAAAAGGAAGAAAATTTTCCTACGCGGGGAAGAGATTAATCTCAGAGCGATCCTCTTTCCTTTGGTATAAAGTTGTTCAAGCACACCAACCCTCTACCAGACTAATTGAGAAACATATTAATGCAAAACCTTATTTCCAACCAAAAAGTAGAGGAAACCACCCACTAAATTTACCTTTGAAAATTAAACATGGAAATTGAGATGTATCAAGTTAAAAATTGAGAAAGATAATTATAGAGAGTAAAGAGAGGGGTCTCGACCTTGATATGGTTCTTGTAGTACCCCTTCACTACAGAGTTGGTGAAGAAATCGTCATCTGATGTAACATGCTGGCCCTGACTTCTTGCCCAGTCGACGTACTGTTTCTTTCCACCCATGTTCTCATAGTTATTCACCAAACTCAACACTAGCTTAATCCCATGTTTTCCAGCTTCAGATATTGCAAAATCCAACCCCTATGAACCAAAAACCAGAAGAAGAAGAAGAAGAAGAAGAAAATGGAAAGCAATAAGGAGATCCATAAAATTACGATGAAGAAATAAAAGAAATGAGGAGAGATAAAGAAATAAATCAAACTGACCTTGAACATTTCCTCATTGTAGGAGCCAGGGGAGTACTGCAGAGGTCTATACCCTCCGTCGCTGAAAGCCCAAGTTCTTGCTATTGTGAGGCCGTGCTTCGTAGCTTCTTCGAACGCAGACGAGATTTTGTATCTCTGAGACAGGTCCGAGGCCACGTACATTAGCCAGTACGCGTTGAACCCATCTGAGTAGTAGGGGCTCCCATTCAACAAAAGCTGCACCCCGCTGGTTTTCACAAACCCTCCATCATCTGCTTTCACATGTCGGACAATCCCATGGCTATGGATGAAAACAAGAACAAAGAGAGCCAAACCCAAATGCTTCATCTCCTTCTCCCTCCCTCCCTCCCTACTCAATGAACTTTAGCGGGCTATGTTTAAATAGACCCAATAAAGGTCTCCTGTTCGTGAACATGGACGTATATCATAGATGCATTTCCGGAAAACACGTGTACGTTGGGTTTTTGTCTTTTCTAATAACCTTCTGTGTTCAAGTAAATTTTCGTCCATTTGTTTTCTCTCCCTATTGTTTAAGCATTAGCCAAAAATATCCTTGCTGTCCGTGATCGACAGGACAAAGGAATAAGCATAGCATTGTCCAACCGATGAGATTGGGTCTTGCCAGTAGTAACTTTTAGACCGCCCAAGTCACTGTCCTTACGTTAATCATGCTTTACCCTTTGGTGTTTCGCAAATCACAAGAGGGCGTCAATGTGTTTGAATGGTAAAATTTTACTCTCCTAAAATTTTAACACAATAAAATATTATAATATAATATTTTTCTTCTATCAAATTATTACTTTTTATTATAAAAAATATAAAAAATTACTCATCTTTTCACTTTTTTACTAAATTTAATACCTAAAATTTTAACAAAAATAAAATTTACAAAACAAACCCACATGAAAGAACCCAAAACACCAATAAAACGAAGTCGTACCTCTGACAATATAGCTCTCTATGCGTGTCCCTTGAAGATACGTTTATCAGAGACCAACACCAATGACATTAATTACTTCTACATGTGTCATTGGGCTAATGGCATTACTTGGATCCCTTTATCTGCGCCAATAGATACCCCCAGATGACAATACAAGGCAAGAACCCATGGAAGTAAATTCCTTCTTTGCCCCCACTAAACAAGCACATTATTGTTATCTTCCTCACCGACGAGTATAATATTAAATATTGTAGCGGCTATATTCACTGTAGTAACTCTAAGAAATAGCAATTCATTAAACTCTTCTTGCGTTTGCTTTGTTAGGTGTGTTTTGGAATTTTCTTTTCGGGTTGATTATAATTTTTTCTCTTAAATTATTAACAATTTTTTAAATATTTCACAAATTTTAACTCGTTACAACTCATTTTCATAAACTATATTTTTCATTACGATTTTATTCCTCAACTGACCGAAATTATTATATGGAACCATTTTATCTCACATAACAGACATATTACATTCTTTCTCGTTATGTAAAAATACAATTTTACTCTCGTTTAAGTCATCTATAGTCTTCTATAGTACTTTTAACAATTGGTACAATAAAAAAAAAGTTAATTAACTAATTTTTTTATTAAAAAATGACTCACTTAAAATAGTATTAATTAAATTTATTTGAAAAATATCATGTATAATTTATTTAAGACAAAAATCGTTTGATATAACAACTTTATCACTTTAAAAATAAAATCTTAATAATAAATACCATTTATGAAATCAAATTGCAACATTTTTAAATTTATAATAAAAATCGGACAAAAGGAAAAAATAGTAATTAACCCATATTAAACTCCGTGCGTTGGTTTTGCTAGTGCGTTTTGGAATTTTATTTTCTTTATGCCCGCACTCCAATATGCCGGAAAATGAGCTTAGAAGGCCATTCCCCCCGACCCCAAGTCCGCGGACATCACGGCGAAAATTCGAGATATGCGTTCAATGGTATCCACTATGGTAATGGCACCTTATAGAAGAAAATGTGGGCGGAGTAACAGGTGGCGCATTTATCATACACGATGATCCCGAGGATCTTGGATCTCGAAATCCTGCGATTCCTGCGTCGAAGGTTTCAGTGAGGAACGTTCCCAAGGAATCGCGCCTCTTTGTGTGGAAGATTCAAACGCACAATCGGCAGCTAAAGTCACTAAAGGAAAGTAAAGAATAAAGCGAAGGAAAGGTTAACGTAGATCACGGAAGACTCCTTTTCGCTATTGGCAGTCCCGCGGCGGTGGTTTATTGATATATTCGATGGGTCGGTGTCACTTTACCGAAAAGGAAACAACGTCACTTTTCCCCTGTCCCGTTTTCCAATACCATTTATCGTCGAAAGTACGTAGCACCGACGCGATTAACGAGTGCTGGTTTGATACGAATATTGTAGTTTGCGTAGCGTAGCAATTCTTGAGGCGAAGTGTTGGGGCCTCGTGAGTTTCTGACGCTAACGCGTCCGGCTCAACGGCTACGAGATATATTTACGTTTGGGAGCGGTAATTCTGGAAGGACGATCGAACAGTACTGCCGCAAGCTGCACGCGAAGGTCCGTTAGAAAACGCGCGCAAGCCCGAAATGTAGCGGACCAAAACATCATCAGGACTAATGGGCTCAAACCCAAGACTCAAGAGCCCATGTTTCGGCCACTCGAAATCTTTGAACTCGTGTCGGATGTTATCAATGGGCTTCCAAGTGGGTATGATTCAGCTAGCTGAGGCTAAGGCCCAAAATTAGTTTCATAGAAGCATTGATGGTCTTAAAGTTTATAAAATACAAACAGTTGACTCAAAAACGTAACTGAAATTCTGAAATCTCCATGCAAAGTGGTTAGGTAAAAGGCCTATAAGACTTTTATCCACGTGCGAATCTGGTCTCCTCCAAAATAATGAAGCTGGAAGAAAGGTTGAGATTGCGCGCGAGATTGTGATTCGTTGCGTTCGATATTCAGCTCGGCCCAATCGTCAGGGCAATCCTACGGCATGGTAGCGATAGATTGAAACGGAACCGGGACACCGCATTAAATAGAGATTTCGCGAATCGCGGGGCCGCAGGTATAACTGGAAAACACACTTTTTTTAAATAAAGCGACACCGCATTAAATAGAAAAGTGTGAGCTGCCAGTCAACGTCCGCATAATATAAATTGACGACTTTAGGAAGAAATTAAGACTTTTAGATCCTTATGAAGTAAATATTTATATACGTGGGAGAAAAACATATATGTCTTAAGCTCTAGATTATTATTATTATTATTATTATTATTATTATTAAGACCCACTATCTATTATTAAATATTGATGATCTGAAAAAATTTCTTTTGTTGCTATACTTTTGGGGTTGCTCCTGAACTTTTAGTGTGCCTCTAGGCGCTCAGCCAATTCGGCTGCCTAACCCCAAAAGCCTCCCGCGGCTGCCTTCCAGACCACATGGAGTATTGTTAGGTACTCTTTTTTTTTTTGCTGAAAAATGTTGTTATTGTTAGGTACTCACGTGTGGTAGTTATGACTTGAAAGCGAATAAAACAGAACAGGTTAGATAGGATTGTAGAAACGAGTATATATCACGCAATCCCACACTCCAACAAAGTACCAACTAAATTCTCCATTTGTTGCCTTTTGTTCTGCTCGATCGTCGTAGTTTCCGTCAAAAAGAAAGCATGGGTTCGGAGAATGAAACGGTTTGTGTGACCGGCGCGGCTGGTTTTATCGGATCATGGCTCGTCATGAGACTCTTAGAGCGCGATTACACCGTCCGAGCCACCGTGCGCGACCCAGGTCCGGGGGATTATTATTTTTTGAACTTCTTTTCCATGCCGGGGGCACTAACTTGAAGTACAAATCACTGAAGCTTTTCTTTCTCTTTTCGTGTGTGTGTGTGTTTTTTTTCATTGCTCTAATTGGTTGCAGATAATATGAAGAAGGTGAAGCACCTGCTAGAACTGCCTAAGGCGAAGACGCACCTAACGCTGTGGAAGGCTGACCTGGCCGAGGAGGGAAGCTTTGATGAAGCAATTCAAGGGTGCACCGGAGTGTTCCACGTTGCCACGCCCATGGATTTCCACTCCAAGGACCCCGAGGTTTGACTTTGACCTCAATAATACACTTCGACATTATTTGGGTCGTGGGACCCTAATGCGTAGTTTTCGGTCATACCATTATTCTATTTTCTATCATACACGTGGATCTTATACGGAGGTATGCTCGTTTCGTGTCGCAGGTATCTGTCGTTTTAGATCATATAAATAATCAGTACAGGTTCTAATCATCATTTACTGTCCTAATTTGATTATCATAGGAGATGCGATTCATGCGATTTTGTAGCATTCCGAATGGCCGAGGGGGTAAATGGTTTTGAAAAGTACCTGTATATAAAATCCGACCTTTATTTTTCTGAACTATAAAATCCGACATATGTGTCCAAAATAATCAGGAATAAAGTGAGTTGTTTTGTGGTGCAGAATGAAGTGATAAAGCCAACGGTGAACGGGGTGTTGAGCATCATGAAAGCGTGTCTCAAAGCGGGAACCGTTCGGAGGATAGTGTTCACATCATCCGCTGGAAGCCTCGATGTTTCTGAGCACCAAAGGAAAGTATACGACGAAAGCTGCTGGAGTGACGTTGAATTTTGCCGGAATAAAAAGATGACAGGATGGGTCAGTTTTTTTTTTGGTCTTTTATATAGTTTGTTTCCTCTTTACTATATGCTTTCATTAAATATCTAACGAATTATAAGCATATAAGAAAAATATAAAACGTAATAATAATTTACCCATTAATCCACAAGGAGAAATATCAATTTATATGTGTCAGATTGGACATCTTACTCAAATCTTTTGGGTGTCCAGATGTATTTCGTGTCCAAGACACTGGCAGAGCAAGCGGCGTGGAAGTTTGCCAAGGAGAACAATTTGGACTTCGTCAGTGTCATTCCACCACTTGTGGTTGGTCCGTTTCTCATGCCATCCATGCCACCCAGTCTCATTACCGGGCTTTCCCCTCTCACCGGTACATACACTGTGTTTTCAATAACATTGTACTCGAATTAACTTCACTCAATCTGCCCCCTGATGTCACAAACAACACGTGTAATTAATCACAGGGAATGCAGCTCACTATGGGATTATAAAGCAAGGCCAATTTGTTCACTTGGATGACCTCTGCATGGGTCATATATTTTTGTTTGAGAATCCTAAGGCAGAGGGGAGGTATCTGTGCTCTGCCAGCGACGCTACCATTCATGACGTTGCAAAATTGCTTCGTGAGAAATACCCCGAATACAATATTCCTACAAAGTAATTAAGCCCTTCCCAGTTCACACTCTGTTAGAGATTTGACATTTGTTTTTATATCACTAGTGCAGAGTTTGAAGTTCGATGCTAACTGATTGCGTATTGAATGTGCTCAGGTTCGAAGGCGTGGACGACAACTTGGAGATCATCTCCTTCTCTTCCAAAAAGATCAAGGACTTGGGGTTTCAGTTCAAATACAGCTTGGAGGACATGTTCGTAGAAGCTGTTGAAACATGCCGAGCCAAGGGTTTGCTTCCTCTGGCTCCTGAAAAGCATGTCAATGGCACAAACTAAGATCGGAAAATCTCAGCATCTTTTAGTGGGCATGTACCTCTGTTGTCAAAATAAAAATGCTTTTATCAGCCTGTGAGATTAGGGCTATCCGCTGTTGTAATCTCCAATTTTTTTTTTCTCTTTTAAGTTCTGTGTAAGTAATCCTCTGTCTTTGAAGTAAAACTGCTTGCTTAGTAACCTGAAACGTATCTGACAGCTGCCCGTGTTTCATACTCCCTTTAATGCGTAAGGGCATGGCACCCAAGCATCCTTTCAAAATCTCCCCCACTCTCACCTTTTCAGAAAGTCTAATTTGTTTAGCATAGGCTTGGTGATGTATCATGCCTTCTATCGTTTCCTTCGAAATTCTGCAGACCGCTTGCTCAAGTCTAACAAAATAAATGCATGCTATAAATTATGCAAAATTTATACTAAATTACTAACTCATATTAGTAAATTTAGTGAGCAAATTTAGTATATCCAATAATTAAAATTCACTCATCTTATAATAAAATTAATAGAATTGGCTATAATTGTAAAATGAATTCAAGACCTTTAGGCAACAAGATTTCAATTTAACAATCATATTCAAGCCTATATGCAAATGTCTAATGTCATATTAACCAAAATAAGGTTGTGTTTGAGAAATAAAATTTTAGGTACTGAAGTTGATGAAAAAGTGAAGAGAGAGAGTGAAAAGTTGGTGAAAAAGTGAAAAAGTTTATGGGAGATGGTGAAAGAGTGAAAAAATGTGGAAATTGATGACAAAGTGAAGATAGAAAGTGTTTTGTAATGGTGATAAAATTTTAGGTGACCAAAATTTTATTACGCAAACATAGCCCGAGTTATCATGATGCAAAAGTATAAATATATATATTGCTAGTGTGAATTGTAAATTACGAACGGAATGCAAAGATCGGACTTTGACTGATAGTTTGGGCAGTCTAATTTCTTTTTGTTCTAGGCCTCCTGTGCTAACAAAGTCGATCCAACAAATCTAATTAAACGCCATCAATTTCCATGAGAGGTTGATAGATCACATAAGTGGCTCCCGTTAATTCCTTATAAATGCTTCCACAAAATTATTCGAGGTACAAAAAAAGGGAGGCCACACGTAATTTTAATTTTTATGAAACCAAGTCCTTATATATATATATGCACCCAAAAATAGTTACCACTAAATCTTTTATATTCATTAATTACTAGATGACTTGATTTTTTTAAAAAAAACTAGTTAGCCTAACAGTATTACCCTTAATATTTCCACAAGTCATTAGAGTTTGATCTTTTCTCCGACTGGTTATCAGGCGCTTTTCCCTAAAAGTATCCCTGAGATTTGGACTCAATCTCATACTCATCCTGTCGTCAATTTAAGTAATGGAATTGCATACGTGACTAATTGAGTACACGTAAAAATGGACAGATCGGTTAAAAAATAATTACAAAAAATTAAATAAAAACCACGCTTAAAGAGCTAGTCAAAATTTCAAAAAAAAAATCTGAAACCATTGAAACCCAAAATCTCCTAAAACACTCGAAACCCCCCTATCCCCACAAGTTTTTGCAGTATTTGTACATGTCAATCGGTTGGTTGTTGAAGATGGTTGAACTATGTTTTTTTTCACGTGTAATCAGTTAGTCATGTATGTAATTCTGTTACTTAAATTGACAGCATAATAAATATGAGATTGAGTCTAAATCTGAGGGATACTTAAAAAAAAAAAAAAAGTAAACACTAAAGACTAGGGATCAAACTCTAAGTACTCGTGGAGTTATTTAGCCTTTATATTTCATAGAATCTGATACGTGTTTACGTAGGTACCAATAACATATGCTCAACCAATCAAATTAAGAGAAGATTAGACAACACTTTTTTCGAAGGTTCCTTTCAAAAAAAATTCCTGCCCCCTCCTTCTCTCTCAGTTGACTCTCTTTTTCTCTCACCACTTTTCCCCACTCCGAACTCCCATCCAGCTACCAGAAACCGCGTGCCAACCCTCTGGCAAGTCACGTGGGGTGAGTCCACTTACCATGAGAAAAAACTAATAAGACGAGTTCGAGCTATGAAGTGAATCCGTGGGCATGAATTCTTAGGCCCGCTGCATGGGACTATTATTTATATGCATTCTTTCCAAGACATATGAACACCCATCAGAACTAGCTGTTTTCAGTTCATACTTGCATAAAGAATATTACATTTTTTGTGTCGGCGCTTCTACTGTAAGGAGCATATGGGGTCCGAAAGTGAAATTGTCTGCGTCACGGGTGCGGCTGGTTTCATCGGATCATGGCTCATCATGAGACTCCTAGAGCACGGTTACACTGTCCGAGCCAGCGTGCGAGACCCAGGTGCGATTCTTTTCAACTCATATACTTCATGAGTACTATAGACAAGTCTTTTTACGAGCTTAATTTTTGTCTATTCTGATGATTGAAGGCAATATCAAGAAGGTGAAGCAACTGCTTGAATTACCCAAGGCCAAGACCCACCTGACACTATGGAAGGCTGACCTCAATGAAGAAGGAAGCTTTGATGAAGCCATTAAAGGGTGTACCGGCGTGTTCCATGTGGCCACACCCATGGACTTTGAGTCCAAGGACCCTGAGGTACTGTGCTTTCGACCTAAAAAATAAATATCCATGCTAACGTGCGGATTTTCACGTTACTGAAGCGGTCGATCTTTGCGTCTGAATAAGAGAATATTGGAGTTATAAATACCATTGGGTGTGTGTTATACGTTTTGGTCAATATATATATAGCTACCGGTGGTTAGCAGATAGCAGGAGTATCCAGCTGCTATGGTACTGGCCAGAGTTTAAACCAGAGAAAGGAATCCGACACCAAAGAAAGAAATAAAAAAATAAAAATCTGGAAGCAGAAATAGATAATCAAGTATTCTAAACGTCGACTCTACGAAGTAATTCGGACAATCTTAACTTAGTGTAAAATACGTTTAAAAATCGTGTCAGATGTGCGCGCAGCCATTTTAATTATATATTTTGCTTTGCACTTTGCAGAATGAGGTGATAAAGCCGACAATCAACGGGTTGTTAGGCATCATGAAAGCGTGTGTCAAGGCAAAAACTGTTCGAAGACTAGTATTCACATCATCTGCAGGAACTGTGAATGTTGAAGAGCACCAAAAGCCAGTCTATGACGAAAGCTGCTGGAGTAATATCGAATTTTGCAGGACCAAGAAGATGACTGGCTGGGTCAGCATTTAGTTTTTCGCTCTACTTCTGTTTGGTTTTTCCCCTTTCACCGGGCCCATTATATTTATTTTTCTCTTTGTTTGGTTTTACTTTGATTTTCCAGATGTACTTCGTCTCCAAAACACTTGCTGAGCAAGCCGCCTGGAAGTTTGCCAAAGAGAACAACTTGGATTTCATCACTATTATACCCACTCTCGTGATTGGTCCATTCATCATGACGTCCATGCCGCCTAGTCTTATAACTGGACTTTCTGTGGTCACCGGTACATGATCCCGGCGACCTAATTATTGTCATTTTACTTCCATTTTGTTAGGGAAGGTCAACGCAATTAGCAGCTTGATCATTGATAAATATGATTTTGCATTAATTAACAAGTTTAAAAATTACAGGGAATGAAGCTCATTATTCGATCATAAAGCAATGCCAATTCGTGCACTTGGATGATCTCTGCAACGCTCATATATTTCTGTTTGAGAATCCTAAAGCAGAGGGGAGGTATATATGCTCCTCTGCAGATGCTACCATTCACGAGATTGCAAAGTTGCTAAAAGAGAAATACCCTGGATATAACATCCCTACAAAGTAAGCCTTTCCAAACTTTTTTGACATTCTGCGCTTAGTTTTCTTCAGGTTAGTGAGACAGCTATCTTTGATGGTTCAGGTTCAAAAATATCGATGAGAACTTGGAACGTGTCTCGTTCTCTTCCAGAAAGATAAGAGACTCGGGGTTTCAGTTTAAGTACAGCTTGGAGGACATGTTTGTAGAAGCCGTTGAGACATGCCGGACTAAGGGATTGCTTCATCGACCTGCTGCTGGGAAAAAGCATGTCAACGGCACCGGGTAAATGCTCGATCGATCGAGAAAGTTGCAGCAGCTTGTGCGAATGAAGTTAAAATATAATTGGTGTCCTGCTGAATGGATATATATTTGAGATCAAAGCCATCCGCGAGTGAATTCTGTCTTTGTATTCCAAACTTTGAAAAAAAATGCATGGCATTCCATCCACCACCAAATTAAAGTACTGCCAATTGTGGACATTTTCCACGATATCTCATGTTCATTTGGTCGACAAATCGACGGAAGAGTTATAGATGGGGAAGTTCGACCAAACTTTGAATAATTGGGCGGCCCACACACTAACAAAAACAGACTAAACGCGTACGTTGGCCCACCATCCATCACCTTTCAATTTTCATAACTTGCGGGGTAATAACGCACCTAAAGAAGAGCTTCTTTTAATACGAAGAAAAAAAGAAGAGCTTCTGTTAAAGGAGATCGGTTATTATGCGAAGCCGTGTGGTGTTAAGCGGTGTGGAGCACCGGTCAGGATCTCCCTGGTCAGGATCCGACGGTCTCCCGCTTGCCACCTAATAAATGAGGTGAGAACCCGGGTTAGTTGAGGACCGAATTCGAAAATGCTTAGACCGGGCCGGTTTCGAACGGGCGATTTAGGGATTCGATTTTCCCCATTTCGATTTCATTCCTCATTTCGATTTTTCGATTTACCGCTCCGCTTCCACTCCGTTTCTGCTCCCTTCTGCTCTCTCCTGCCCCTGCTTATGAGTTTCGTATGTTTGGATTTGGTTTTCCAAAATGATGCTGCTGTTTTCTCTGGTGCTCTTAAGAGGTTATGAAGATTGCTGTAAACAAAATTTTTATAAAGTGTTTGACTTGAGTTTTTTTTCATTGTTATCTCCATGTATTTTTGAGTATTGACGGTCGTTATAGGGCATTGATGTTTCTCTTTCTTCTTGATCTCTAGGTTTTATTTTCAACAGAGACATTTGCAATGGGGGTTAATGCTCCAGCTAGGACGGTGAGTCTTGCTTGATTGTGTTGTACTGATGGGAATTTTTTTTATTTTTTTGAGCTTGTTCTGATGGGAAATTACTTACTGCTATAGTATGAAAAGTTAAATAGGTTTTTAATTTTCGTCTATTTTGGATTTGCATGGAGTCTTTTGAATTTTTTTCGTTCAGTTTCTCTGGATGTAAATACCACTGACTTCCACTGCTGTTGATGAAAGCAGTTAGTTCACCAATATGCTGGGTTAAAGTGATATCTTCTGCTTTGAGTTTTTGGTGTTTGCATCAAAAGAATCTTGAAGGTGATGCTGGGTAAGCTTCATTGGTGATGCCTCTATCTTGAAAGTGATATCTGCAAAACCAAACTGTTGATGACTTTTTTCAGTATTAATAGTTGGACTAGGGATACTTATCAAATTGTTTTAGTTCTGCTACAGTGGCCAGGTGGCGTACAAATCAGTCCTTTTTATACTTGGGACGAGTTGGTTATTATGGTGCTGGCATGATGCAGATGTGTAGGATTGAGGTGCTAGAAAGGGGAATAGTCGTGAGAAATATGTGCTAGAATTGGCTTTGGGTAGATTTAGTAAGAACAGAGTTTAATGACACGATGAAAGAATTGGGATGGGGGTTTGACTGCTTAATCTTTTGACACTTGTTTCAATTGTCCTGCCATTACTAGTTTGCCTGTGGCCTGTTTAGCTAAGTAGGCCAGTGGATTCCACTAAACCAGGTCCTAAATTTCACCTTTTCTCCTAGAATAAAGCAAGTCTGGTGAGACATTTCTAAGTTTATAGGTTTTCTTGCTACTAGAAACTAATCTATTGTGTTATTTGAATATTGTGATAAATTTTGTTGCATTCTTGCTTCTTGGACCTATCTACAACTACAGAACCATTTTCATTTTCAGCTGAAGAAATTAATGCTACTTATTATATTAGTTTTTATTGACATCTTGGACTAGTTTAAAGTAGCAATGGCTTGGATAATGCAGGTGTTCTGTTTGGACTTGAGTCTTTTTTTGTCAGAGTTCATACTTTCTTTTCCAGAATTAGTCTCTAATAAATCAT
This sequence comes from Myrica gale, assembly GCA_963930655.1. NCBI lineage: Eukaryota > Viridiplantae > Streptophyta > Magnoliopsida > Fagales > Myricaceae > Myrica > Myrica gale. The sequence continues at coordinate 6,855,361 of OZ005609.1, read as the reverse complement.
GTTTTGAGGAAAGGTCTGCAATCAAGGTTTTCTTTACTTTATCTGCGACTACAAACTGTGCTCTTGGTTGATAGCATTCATGAATGAAGATTTGAAAACAGGTTGGTTCAGGTGTTGGTTTGGTTGGCATTTGTCTTGCACATGTTAGAGACTCAAAGGTATTCTATTCAATATCCAACTCATCTGGTAGTCGCTGTGCAGGTTGATGTATTTTCTTTTGGTATCGTAATGTGGGAACTCCTTACTGGAGAAGAACCATATGCAGATTTGCACTATGGGGCTATCATTGGTAATCATTAATTTGAAACAGTACTTCTCTAATATTTTTCCCCTTTGGTTGACTCAAATGTTGGGCTACTGCTAATTGGTACTTTAATTGCAATTCAGGGGGGTATAGTGAGCAACATGCTACGACCGCCAATACCAGATTCTTGTGACTCAGAGTGGAGATCACTGATGGAGAGATGCTGGTCACCAGAGACATCTGAGAGACCAACCTTCACGTAACACGGAACACTGCCCCAAGAACACTGCCCCAAGAACATAAATGGCTTATGTAAAATTGATGTGTCATTGATTTTCAATGGCTTATGTAAAATTGGTTTCCACGAGGAAGTATAGAATCTAGTGTTTGCTTGGAATATAGTTTGGCTGTTAGGCTGCTCGTCTTTTTTATTTTTCTTTTTCCAATGGTTAAAGTTACTTTGCCGTTTATAACCCTTTTGATTTTCTTGATGATAGATGTCATGTAGTGTTACTAGATGACCTTATCAAAAGGAAAAAAAGGGAATTATTGATGATCATTGATGCTTTATTACGTGGCTTTAACTAATACAAAAGACATCCAGATGAGTTCACTGGGAAAAAAAAACCCCTCATGGACCACAATAACTGACTACCCTCTATTACAAGGGAGGATGAAGTCAGATAAGGTGTGCAAGCCATTTACACCCATCAATCTGAAAATCCAAGCGTTGACCAAATGGTTGGAAACATAATAATTAAAACGTCACCGAGCCTACAACTGATGATAGCTCCAACAATCCATGTGACCATCGCATCTGCCAGCTTGTCGAAGTAGGGATCAAGGTAGCACTTCTGCCCGTGGATTTCTTATGATTATCGCCTTGGAGACAGCCCTCTAACGTGCTGCTGAGTCCTCAATCAATATATTAGCAAATTGATATATCAAATGCTGCAAAATCAGTGCAGTAACTCAGCTGACCACAAATAGAAATCTAGTTGGAGGGAATGCACTAGCCATGCCCGCTCTTTAGTTACAACAATGTAGCAAGAAACAGGCACATTTTCCCTTTGCAGTTAAATTACAAGTTAATTCAACATCTACTGGTTCTCTCGTCTAGTATTTTGGCCAGTCGATTCTATTCCTACAGTGTAGCAGTACTACGATGATATTCAATTGAAAAGAACCCACAGTTTATATTATAAAAGAGTCATGGGCATTATTATGGGAGGAGTGATTATACAGATTTCAATAGAAAGCAAGATGAACAATGAAAAATCCAGGACTGATTAGAACATTGTGTCCTAAGAACTTGCTGCCCTCCTTCACAAAAGTATCAATTGCATCTGCTATCTCAGCAGTTAAGCCCTTCTCATAAAGGTAAGAAAATGGAAAACCTTCCAGGAATATAGAATACACCAGACGGGGTGTCATGAATATATAAAATGGAATCTTATCAAGAGACCACAGGTAGATATGAAACATCAATTATAGATCACCACCTTATAAAGGACAAATTCTCATCAAAGGGCCTGCTTCCGTGCAAATGATTGTAGACAACATCCAGTACAACGCAAAGTCCAATACAGTTAAGTGCCTATAATCAAAACATGCATTTTTAAGAAGAAAAGACATGAAGCATTACTGAAGTTGACTACAGACTTATCGACCCCCAAATTAATATTGTGCGTATTGCAGAATAATTAAACACAAGCTCAATGCCACTAAATCATCAGGTAAGCGTTGAGAACATGGAACAATTGCCCAAGACTTACCCCCAGTTATACCCGTCATCATTTTGGGTTGCCGTAACTAGCGCTTGTTGCTCATCTGAATCAGGTGGTAATTTCTCCAACATCTCGGTATCTGCAAAAACCTCCAGGTAAGCGTGAAGATAATTTGAGGCCCACCAACACATTTACTTCGAATATTGAAGGAAAAGGAGAGAGAGCTTCAAATCAATCAATGAATCCCATGATAATGGACAAATAACTCTTTAGATCGTGCCCCAAAAAACTGACTGGGACAGAGCGGCATTGAAGTCATCGAGAGTGAAGGCGACGCCTTCCGTAGGGGCAGTGCGACAACGCTCGTATGCATCTTCGAAGAGTTCCTTGAGCTGGGAGCTTCAAAATCGGTGGTGGTGGTGGTGGTTTCAAAATCGGGAGGAGCAGGTTTCCAAATGGGGAACGGAATGGGGGGATTTCGAATCCCCAATTCCTCTTAGGTATAAACCTAAACCAAAACCGTTTGGGTTGAACCGGTTTCTATAAAACCGGATGAATTAGGGGTTCGGTTTGGGCAAACTCCTCATTTATTCGCTGGCAGCTTCTTGGCCGTCGGATGGCTCCCGATTTTATCCCCACCGATGCTTCACTGCGCTTCACAGGAGTTCGCTTCACATAATAACCGAACTCCTGTTAAAGTTCCATCCGCCAGCTCTGTTTCCTCTGGCAGTTGTAGAGCACAGAGCCACATATTGCAAAATGCAGAACCCGAACCTCGCCACATAAAACACTTGTGTATTCCAGAGCTGCAAGTACTTTGCCACCGTCTGTCGTACGAGAGCGTTGTTCTTGACTTTATAGGGATGCAAAGTGTTAACTTTTAGTTAGGGCTGAAAACCGATTTCCGGTTAAAATACAGGACTGCGGTCCAACCAAATGCGGTCCAGCCCGGACCACTCGGACTGGTTTTATTTTTTATTTTTTAAAAATTTTTGAAATCTTTTTAGGTTAATTTCGAAGGAGCAAAGACATATAAAAATGTAAAGTTTTAGTTTAGATTAAAATTAAACTTTTTTAAGTATGTAATTTGTATTAAAAATATAAAAAATATATTTTTTATTTATATTAATAAATGCGGTCCGGTCCGGTCCGGACAACATTTAAAAAAATAGGACCGGACTGGACCGCAAATCCGGTCCAATTTTGATCAGCCCTACTTTTAATATTTTCTTTACTTATTTTTTAATAAACCTCAAATAAAAATTATTATGCAATCAAAGGTTCAAATGTATTTTCTCATTTTTATTTTTATAAAAATAATATTAAAATCAAGTGTAAAGGTGTTAGAATGTGTGTAAAAACTTTGAGCTTTTGATGTTTGGTGGCAAAAGTTTTGACTTTTTAAAAAAAAAAATTCATTACCAAACATATTGAAAATTTTGTAGGACATTATATATTTATTTGTTGGAATCTATGTATTGCTAGTGAGTTCTGCTTTATTTTATAGTTTTAACCTAGAAATGTGTACTTAAATTTGTTGTGAGATAACACATGGATGTTGTGAAAAGCATATATTTCCCCTTTTCCTAAATAGTGTCATGTTTTTGTAATATGTAAATCGAAGGTCATCTTCGTAATAATTAAATGCGAGAGGCAAAGAAGAATTAAGGTTAATCCAACCTGAGTGTGTGAGTGCACACGCATTAGAGTTGCGTTACGAAAATTATTCTTATGCATGTAATTATTATTGTCATCTAAAAGGGCAAAAAAGAAAGAAGAAAAAGCTAATTTTTATTGTTACTAAAAATAAAAAATAAAGGTTAATTACGTAAATTTACTGCAAGAAATAAACACATCTTTTGTTATCTTTATCCTTTTCTTTCTTTCTTTTTTAACCTGGGAGATACATAAACCCTCTTTTAGTATCTGAACTAAGTTGCTGTTCTACTAAACAGGAATGGCGGCGATATCTTGTCACTGTTCTCCGATCGCGTCTGAAAAAGTCTCTCTCTCCTCCTCACTTTCCTTTTCCTCCGGTCTCAAACTCCCGCGATCCACAGGATTTCCCCTGAACAATCTATCAGGCATTTCCGTAACTTCTCCGGCGAGCTTCCCGGCTCTCCGGCGACGGGTCTCTTGCCAGACCTCCTCCGCTACATCGCCACCCTCATCCTCGGTTGATGGCCAAGGTCAATGCCGGTCTTTTGAAATTCCTCAAGTATAGCATTGAATACAGTTTTGGGCTCACATGTCGGATTGTTTCTGCTTTGGGGCTTGTGCTTGTTCTTTTGGCATATAGGGTTTGAGAGTTGTTAGTATGATTCGAAACTTGCAATATATGCTATCTGCTGCAAGGTTCTTTATTTTTTTGTATTTGCAGAAGGGAAAACTTGAATTAAGCAAGGGAAAATAGCTTAAATCTTGCTACTGTTGGACAATGTAGGTTTCTCTGTATCTGTGCTAGTTGGTGTCTTCTATTTCGGTTGTTATTGATGGATGAGGTGCAAATTATGGTTTTTGTTATTTGATGAGATATAAGTGTTTGTTGTGCATTTCGTTTTGGTAATATCAGGCAAGGATTTAGGCCTTTTTTGTTCCCTATACGTCTGCTGTTTGAGGGGACGGGTGTGGGTGGGACCACGGTTTAGAGTTTTTTCGATCATTTTCTGTTTTTCCACAACCCCCCCCCCCCCCCCCCAACCAACTTCTAAGGATAGAAAAGCTGCTTCTAGGTGGTTTGAGAACCCTATGTATTGATACTGTGTGCTTCAGTTTTTCCACTGCAGGTGTTTGAATTTTGTGAATTTTCTGCGGAGATACTTGTTATCTATAGAAAATTATGCGAGTACTTTGAAGAGTTGTATTGTCCTTAACGAAATTTGTTAAAATTTGGAGAATAAGGATTTGCGATGATAAAATGTTTCCAACCCAATTCACTCATGGTTGAATGTAACATGGTGCACGTGTGATTGTAGATGTCAAATATCCTCTTCTGAAATGTGTGTTTTTTTTTTTGCAAATTGAGGTGCCAAAGAGCAATATTATACCTTCAATTGTTCTGAATTTGTGTTTCTTGTTCCTGATGTTACAGCAAAATCAGAGCGGAAGGATTTTTTGCACATTAGTGATTTTGACAAAGCAACCAATATTATACCTTCAATTGTTCTGAATTTCTGTTTCTTGTTCCTGATGTTACAGCAAAATCAGAGCGGAAGGATTTTTTGCACATTAGTGATTTTGACAAAGCAACTATTTTAAAGATCTTAGAGAGAGCTGTTGAAGTCAAGGCGTTGCTAAAATCAGGAGAAAAGACATTTCTCCCATTTCAGGGGAAGACGATGGCAATGATCTTTGCAAAGCCATCCATGAGAACCCGAGTTTCTTTTGAGACTGGGTTTTTCTTGCTAGGAGGCCATGCTATTTATCTGGGACCTGATGATATTCAGATGGGCAAACGGGAGGAAACTCGTGATGTTGCACGCGTTTTGTCTCGATATAATGACATCATTATGGCACGTGTCTTTGCTCATCAGGTATGCTGGTGAGTTATTTTTTTAAAAATGTTTGGAGTTACTTCCCTTTATAATTTTATTGCATTTATCATTTTGAACCTGTCTTTTGTTTTGGTCGAAAAGAATTAAAGCAATTGGTCTTGCATATTTACTTTTAAATGCACGTACTTATCCTGTGTGCAGGACATTCTTGATCTAGCTAAGTATGCCACTGTACCTGTTGTTAATGGGCTGACAGACTACAACCATCCCTGTCAGATAATGGCTGATGCCCTTACTATAATCGAATATATCGGTCAGTTGGAAGGAACCAAGGTCAGCTCACAGTGCTACTGGTTTATTACATAAATTTGGCCGTTATATGTCTTTCCACATCCTGAATATATTTTCGGGCTGTGCATTTCTAGTCTAACCTGACTTGAAGACAATGAATCATTCAGGTCGTCTATGTAGGAGATGGAAATAACATTGTGCACTCTTGGTTATTGATGGCATCAGTTATCCCCTTCCATTTTGTTTGTGCCTGCCCTAAAGGTTTTGAACCAGATGAGAAAACAGTTGAGAAGGCACGAGAGGCTGGAATCAGCAAGATTGAAATAACAAATGACCCTAAGGAAGCTGTTAGAGGAGCTGATGTTGTCTACTCAGATGTGTGGGCCAGCATGGGGCAAAAGGAGGAGGCTGCAGAACGACGTAAATTATTCCAGGGCTTTCAGGTATATACTGTGACTAAAACAAATTCCTTTTGTCAAAGGACAATTCATTCTTTAATTGTACAATTGGGGCAGATGGAATCGGTAACCTTTTGAAAAGATGGTTTTAGGTATTTGCATTTTGGATGGAATTGAGATACTTTTTGGTTAGATGAAAAAATAAGCGTGTTTTCAATTTTAAGGGCATGATACAAATTGAAGTTCTTTGCATAGATGTATGGAGAACAGAGAACCTTATTGATATTTTTATAACTAATAAAATCTTACATTAGATTGAAAAAAGTCTTATGACAGGACCTGAAGGCAGCAAAAGGTCATTATATGTTATATTCTATATATACTTCTTAGGGACGTTGTAAATCTGATCCATAGATATTATTTGCTTACTGGAGGATGGGGTGGGGGGCTGGCCAATCATTAGGACTGTTGTCTGTGCTTGATTACTATGTATATTTTGTTCCAAGAGAAAGCAAGAATGCAAGGGGATGATAAATTCAGTTCTCTTTTTTCCGTAAGTGATGCCAGCCTTAAATTTGAGGATGAAACCACTGTGGTGTTCCAGCCACAAAAACAGGGAAGAAAGAAAGGCTTTTTCAGGTTCCATTGATATGAACTTTTTGCTGGGATCATTTTTTTTTCTGTCGAGATAGATGTTTTCAGTTGAAGAACTTAAGGTGAAAGTTATTGCTCACGTCATGTGTCCTTTATTAGACATTTGAGTGTGGGCATATTCAGTGGATACATGCAACATGTTTAATCGATACTTGATGCAGGATGTGGCCCATTTTCAGCAGTAAAGTCGGTGTACATGTTTTTTACCATCATATATCATCTTTGACCATCATTCCTCTTTTATCCTCGTGTTTGAATCTTAAAAGTTGATTATGATGGACACAATTTTGCGGTGTATTTCTGTTAAGACTGCTATCATGAATTGCATTGCTCAGTTGGTGGCATCCATATTTCCAGTGTGGTGCCCTGAGATGGGCGTGCTTGAATCCTATACCAGCGGTTTAACAATGATGACGTGAAAATATTTTCCCGCTATTTTTTGCAGGTGGATGAAAATCTTATGAAGTTAGCAGGCCCGAAAGCTTACTTCTTGCATTGTTTACCAGCAGAAAGAGGAGTGGAGGTGACTGATAAGGTTATTGAAGCAAAGAACTCCATTGTCTTTCCGCAGGCTGAGAATCGCATGCATGCACAGAACGCTATAATGCTTCATCTGCTTGGCGTGTAATTGCCTGTTGGCCCCTCCCCTCTCGTCGAACTCGTTAAACCATAAATTAGAGTTTCTAGTTTCAGCTTTAACAGGCCACTAGGGCCGTGCTGTAGTTTCCAATGGTTTTTTGGTCCGCCTTCTCCCCCAACAACGTTGTGTTAAACCATCCGAAGAACATCCTGCCTACTATGCAGGAACTTTTAGTTATTGCGTATTAAGAATTTCAGCTTCTGCCAACTTAACGTTTCATGTGTTGCCTGAAATTCCTCTGATGTCGGAAAAACTTTTATGTCATGGTAAATTTAGGAGTTGCGTACTTTCATTCTCATTTTCTGCTTTGACCAGCTTAATAAGGGGCTGTAGTTCGAGCACATATATTTCTATCGTGCCAAGATTGACTTCTTACGAGCTTTTAAATGACCGAGTTGAGTTTATACGAGTTTGTTTACCAGTCTTATATAAAGATACGAGTCTTATATAAAGATGATTTGAATTAGTTTTTTATATTTATTTAAAATGAAAAGTAACGAAGAGAGAATTTTATATAATTATTTTATTAGAGTCAATTTTAGTTCCCAAACACTACACTCCCAACTCTTTAATATTTGGGTAAAAAATAATGTTCGAACTCAACCCCTTTATTGAAAGGAACTCAACTAAGCTGAGTTTATAACAGCTTAGTTCGTTTACCGTAAGCTTAACTATCATGAATGTTGTCTGGACTTCATCAAGTGCAATTTTTTTCCCCCTAGTACTGAAACTTAAGTGGGCACGTCGGCATTGGGGTCAAACTGAAGGGTCACAATGGGACTAGTACGCTATCCTTCCCATGTTTTTTTTTTTTGTAAGCTATCCTTCCCATAGTTACTTTGCTGAGGGCAGGATTACAAGTTTTAAGGCAGGCTGTGTCGGGATGGCTCCATCTTCGGGAAACGACGAAGAGAAGAAGAAACAAAGAAATGCCGCTTGCTCCTTTCACTTGGACTTGTATTTTGTTACTATTTCGAGGAGTTACATGTTACGCACTGAATTTGCGCAAACGAGTGAAGATGCCTGCACTTCGTTTCCGAATTGTGTTACTTGACTTGGTAGATAAAATGCTACAACTATCTACCGTTCTTCCACGTTGAATCTGTTCCAAGCCTCCTGAAGAACCAAAAAAAAAAAGAACATTGGTTAGCAAAGAGGTTAAAATGGAGACCTGAACACTTTTTAGCTCGTGACTTATTGTCCGTTGCTGTTTAGTTAATATATTAGCAGTTGCTAGGGGGGGGGGAGAGGAAAAAATGGAGACCTGTATAAAGCGGACAACAAAATGGGAAAAATAAGTCATAAAATAGGAGGCCTAATGAAAAGACCAAATCCCAACACAATAATTGTTTCTAATTGCTCATATCCGCAACTCTCCTAATCTTGCCAAAATATTATAAATATACATGAGAAACCGAAAAAGCAGATTTCTTGCAGTAATATAATCCAGAGTGGTTAAGTTCATAGTTCCATGAAAAGTGGTTCTCTGTAACAATGCATTACAGACTGCACCATCCTTAGTTGGTAGGTATGAAAGAACTCAAGACACTAATTATAATCAAGTTTGGGGAATTATTTAGTATGACTAACTGTCGAGCATCATTAAATGATAGTATTATGCTTTTAATTTCTTCTCTGCTTCAATTTCCAATTTATGCTTACCTGACCAGCTCTTCTACTTAGTAACGGATGACTAGAAACGCACCTTTAGAAGGTCAAAAACCTTTTCACAAGTGTACTTTTGCTGAATGCTTGCACCCCTCTGCTGCAACTTGTCAGGATGAACAAAAAGAGTGGCTTTACGGTAAGCTTTCTTCACAGCACTCCTTGTAACGATATCCGTAAGAGGAATTGGCTGCCAACCACCATCAGGCCCAAGGATCTGCCAGTAAAAAGACCCAGTTAGATGTACTGAATGAAGTGCTTGAGTTAATGCCAACCAAAGGCAAGCGTGGAATTTAATTCTCTCCGTAGCACACATATAAACATATTTGAAACATAAGGTGTCCATTTTTTTATAATTAGAAACCGAACATACTATTTAGAAGCAATAGAAGCAATATAAAACTCAATAGTTTTATCAATGCACGATATATGATTTGAAGAAGCACAGAATCCTTTCTGTTTCTCTGTTCTTCTTTCCTTCGTTATTTGTTGGTTATGAAACAATTTCCATCAAATGCTGTTCTGTCAAAGTAGAGTTAATTTTGCATCTTATCAGTGTTCCTGAAGGGAACAACTGCTAAAGAATTAGGCTATACCACAAAACAGATAGGAGGGTTTCATGAGGGAAATTTTTTTACGTGTATTATGCCACCAATAAACTAATGGCAGGTAGATGCCCAGTCAAGAAGTCAAGGCCATAGAAAAATAGACCATCGAGATATGAATTGATAGCAAAACATCAGGTATTCCACATACATATTGTAGAGTTGAAAGCAGTGCCCTCAAATTCCCCTCCTTCCCTTTTGACCATCTTTTGACATCAGAATCAAGTGATTCTGCTAATCTCTGTCGCAAAACAAGGTTTAGAGAGTAAGATAAGACTTCAGGTCTTGGCTGTGAACTCAAAAATTTCTTTAACTTGCTAGAAGATATCATACATATCTCTCTGCTTGCTCCTTCTGCGCAAGAAAATCACGCATGTTCTTCTCTGCAAGAGCTTTTGCCTGAGGTAGACAAGTAAAAGCATGAACGCCTGTACATGCTAGAGCACCTGTATGTTCAAATTTAAATGAAAACAGGAAGCATACTGCACGTTCTGCTACTCTTTGATGCTTCTCGGACCTTGCTTCACACCTCTGAGAAGATTCCTCATTAGCTCCAGCAGATGTCTCAGTAGAGTGGCCAACTTCAACAAGAAAATATAGCTTTTCAGTTGTAGGCCATGAGGAAGTCCAGTTTAATCTTCATATTAAGTGAGGAAATATGATATGCTATTACAGGGTGGTGGGGCATGGGGAGGCACTCACAACATGACATACCTCCATGACTTGAATTTGGGTATCTTGAACTGCTGGGGGGACATGAGCCTTTATGCTGTGAATCCTGCAGGTATTTCTAGCAACCATCAATGCCATATTCAATCAAGGAAATAACGGGTGAAATATAACCTAGCTTAACAGAGAACCGCACATGGGTTGAACAGCTCTGCTTCCTTACATTATCTCTGGCAGCCTTCTCAGACATTGCTCTTTCTAGGGCACGCTCTCGAGCCTCTACAGTTGCTCTCTCTACAGCAGCACGTTCAGCTTTAAGTTTGGCCTCCACAGCAGCCTTCTCAGCTGACTTTTCCTTAGTCTCTGCAGAAGTCTTCCCTAACTTTTCTCGTCCCTCTGCCATCACCCTTCGACGAGCTTCAGCCACTGCTCTCTCAGCAGCAGCCCTTTCTGCCCTCTCTCTGGCTTCAGCAAATGCCCTTTCACGAGCCTCACGGATGGCTCTTTCAACCGCCATCTTCTCTCTTTCTCTCTCCCTTTCCTTCTCTTTTGCTTCATCTATGTTTTTGAAGTACTCCTTTTCCGACTGCGTGTCCTTTTGCCCAGTACCATGACTTTTCTTCTCTTTCATAGTCAGGGTTGATTGATGAGTCTCATGTTTTTCTGAAATCTCGGTTATTTTGATCTCTTGAGCTGTTTCCACACTTTTGCTTTCCCCTCCGAACATGTCTGGAAGCTGGGCTCCTTTCTCCTTGTTCCCTATTTCCTCATGAGAAGATTCGGAATGATTCCCATCTTCTTCCTGATCTGCTTTCACCTTGTACCCATCATCAACCCATCTTTTCTCAGGAGAAGACGTAGAATGATTCCCATGTTCTCCGCACTCTGCTTCCACATGATCAGTATGATTCCCATGTTCTCTCCACTCTGCTTTCACATGATGAGTCTCGCGTTCTCTGGGGATCAGGGTTACTTTGATCTCCTGAGACATTTCCACACTTTTTCCTTCCCTTTCCAACCTGCCACTATGCTGCGCTGCTTTCACCTCGTTTCCATCTTCTTCCTGATCATCAACCCATGTTTCCTTGGTAGAAGATGTGGAATTGTTACCACCTTCTTCCTGATCTACTTCCACCTTGTACCCGTCGTCAACCCATCTTTCGTCATGAGAGGATGTAGAAGGACTCCCATCTTCTTCCTGAACTGCTTCCACCACATAAGTCTCATGTTTTTCGGTGACCTGGGTTGCTTTGATCTCCTGAGCCGTTTCCACAGTATTGTCTTCCCCTTCAAACATGTCAACAAGCTGAGCTGCTTTCACCACAATCTCATCTTCTTCCCATATTTCCTTGTGAGAAGACATAGAATTGTTCTCATCTTCTTCCTGATCTGCTTTCACCTTGTAACCATCATCAACCCATCTTTCATCGTGAGAGGATGTAGAGTTACTCCCATCTTTTTCCTGATCTGCTTCCACCTCCTGAGTCTCATGTTTTTCAGTCATCAGGGTTTCTTTGATCTCCTGAAAACTTTCCCCACTTTTTCCTTCCATTTCAACCATGTAAGGAAGTTGCGCTGCTTTCACCTCGTACTCATCATCAGTCCATCTCACCTCAGGAGAAGACGTAGAGTTGTTCCCATCCTCGTCCTGAGCAGCTTTCACCCTGTACCCATCGTCAACCCATCTTTCCTCATGATAAGATGTAGAACGAGTCCCATCTTCTTCCCACTCTGCTTCCACAATATGCGTCTTATGTTTTCCAGTGCTCTGGGGTAATTTGATCTCCTGACCTGCTTCCACAATTTTTCCTTCCACTGCAAACATGTCGGGAAGCTGCGCTGCTTTCACCTTGTACCCATCATCAGCCCATCTTTCCTCATCAGAAGATGTATAATTATTCCCATCTTCTTCCTCATCTGCTTTGACGTTGTTTCCAACAACACATTTTTCCTTGTGAGAAGCCACCGAATCATTCCCGTCTTCTTCCTGATCTGCAGCAACTTCAACTTCCTTAACATTCATATGGATTTCTCCAAGTTCAATATTCCTCTGCAGATTGCAGATTATTTTGTGTTCTTCCATGTGTTGGTCCTTCTGCTTTTGCCCAGAGCTCACTTCAGTTTTAGTAAGATTTACGCCATCTGAGTACAAAACAACAGTCTCCGTTATATCTTCCATATGCTGCTTCATCTCAGCAAGTTCGAAGGCATCTTGAGGTAAACCAACTGTTTCAAGTATCTCCATATCTTCCTTGTCATTTGCCTCTTGAACTGCTTCTACCTCCTTCCCATTCTCTTTGCATTCGAAGGAAGCTGTATTTACTTCCATTGTACATATGTTCTCTTCATGTGCAGGCACCTTTAGAGTTACTTCTACCTCTTTATAATTTTGTTTTTGACCTATACGTAGCTTTTCATTTCCATCCTGCTTATGTCCATCATCAGCTGTTGCAAGATTGTCCATACCATAAAATGTTTCCCTGGCGGCTTTTACCTCATTCTCATCTTTAACAACTTCCAACTCTTTTAAATTCTTCTTCCCTTCAATGAAAGAGTTCTTTACTTCAGTTCTACTCCTATTCTCATCATTTGCAGGGACGTCCAAAGTTAGTTCCATGCCCTTACTATTTTCAACACGTCCACTGGCTTTCTGATCTTTACTCAGATTTTCACTTTCATCCTGTTTACATTGATCATGAGCTGCCCCAGGATTGATTTCCTCATCATTAAGAACTTCCTCGGCCACTTCCAATCTTTTCTTATCTTCTGCAATACGATCAATGTCTTTTTCTATCCTCTCTTCTTCTATCCATTCATAACTCTCCAGTTGTCTCTCCCCTTTTTCTTCAATCTGATCAATGTCTTTTTCTATCCTCTCTTCTTCTATCCATTCATAACTCTCCAGTCGTCTCTCCCCTTTTTCTTCAATCTGATAAGCAACCCTAAGTAACTTCTCATTTCCTCCATCCTCTTGAAGCTTCTCATTTCTTTTCAACTCACTGTTACCTTTAAGACTCTTGCCATTTTCTTGCTCATCGAGGAACTCATTAAATCTGGTCTCAATTGCTGTCTGCTCATGAACTTTGTTTAAACTCCTTTCAGTGCCTTCCCCCATGTGGGCATCTTCATCTTCCTTCTGAATGTCTTCCTCCTCACAAACATCTTTTCCTTTCCCCATATGTTCTACCTGCTCCTGAACCTCCATCTGCCCCTCCAATTTTCCATTTTTCTCAAACTCTGCGGTGTCAATATGTTCCTCATAATTCATTGCTTCATGTAGGTCTCTTAGTTTCTCTTTGCGTTTTTCCTGTTGGTGGGATGCTTCAACTTTCTCCTCAGATTGTTCCTGCTCGTGAACTACTCTTGATCTCTCCTCATTTTCTTCCTGGTCAAGAATCAACTGAGTTGATTTTATCTTGCCTCCATGTTCTTCCCTATTAACTGCCACTTTAAGTGCATTTATTTTCCCCTCAATCTCCTCCTGCTTATGAGTCTCTTCAACTGCATTTGATCTCTCACTAGATTCTTCTGGCCTCTCAAATCTGCCTTTCTTTGGTTCGTCTGCCTGCTCAAACACTAGCATTGTTGCTTGGTTATTACTTGTGGTAACAAGCTCATAAAACTGTTCTGCTGAATGCCACACCTTTGCTGCTTCCTGCCTATGATCTGCTTGAGTTGATCTCAATAATCTCCCGCAAGTTTCTTCTGAAGCTGCTTTAGTCCCAAAAGGGGTCTCCCTGACGCCAAATTCTGTAGCGTGGCCTGCTCTCATAACAGTTTGCTTTCTCATAGCAGAAGAAACGTGCACTGGATAATCCTCTTTTTCATATATCATCGAATCCTTCTTTTGATATCTGTTTCCATTTTCAGTAGTTTTGCATTCCCTTTTCAGTTCAGCTTTAAGGCCATAATTAGAGCCCAACTTCCCACGATTTTGAAGGCCTTCCTTCTTTCTTGCCATTGATTCTTTGGCAATTTTCATCTGTGCTTGGGCCTCCTCTAGTGCCTTCTTCAAAGCAGCCACAGAGGTGGCGGCAACTGAATTTGCATCTACTTCCTCACCAAAGTATGGTGGTGAAGAAACGTGTCCAGCACCTTCAAAATGACTTCCGTGAAACCCGTACTTTGCGGCCATTGGTCTCTCAAAATCACCCTTGATACCACATAAGTTGGGCGATGGGCTTGAAGATGGTGACACCTTCAAAGACTGTCCATGGTGATCTTCATATGTACCAAATAACATATCAATTGAATTGGACCTACACCGATCAAATTTGTTTTGAGGTGCCGCACCACTTTTACGCTTCTCTTTGGCGGCACCACCAGCAGGAAGATCTGTCCCTACTTTTGTAGAATGCATACTTTCAGTTAACCCGTTACTGAACTCTTTCTTAAGATAAGCATCTTTTACCCCAGAACAAACAGGCTTATTTCCGTCAGTCCTCTGCAATGTTGAAATTTCATCAATTAAACAAGTGTAACCAGGAGTAGCACCAAGCTGAGCTATGTGGGTTGTCCCATTTGTTCCGTTCTTGCCTCCTTGATTGAGTTTATTGTATGACATGCTGAACTTCTTCACACCGTCGGACGACTCATAAGACGCTTTGTGTGAATATTTCTGATTCTTTTCTTGATTATCAGCAGGATCTGCCCCTTCTCCAGGGGATCCTCTTTCAGCTGGACTCCTACATTGGACACAATATGGCAATAGCATAAGTTCAAGGCTCTGCCTCTAGAAGTTGAAGCGGTTTTGGAGAGCACTGTTTCACTCCTCTCTTCTCACACAAGAAGAAAAAGAAAATGCCAAAAGTTAAGAGCGAAAAAAGAGGCAGGCAGACTAGACTACTGCACAGAATACTTTCGCAAAAAATAAGACAAACATCAACAAAATGAGCTCTTACACATGATCCAACCAATCTCAATCTCTCCGTTGGTATCAATAAATGACTATATCAAAGGAAAGTTCACAGTAAATAAGAAACCAAAATGAAAAAGAGGAATAAACATTATTTGTCTACGGCACTCACAGACTGCCTGATTTTACTTCTTGTACGCTAATTATCTAAACTCATAAAACTACAATCAAGTTTACCAAAAGACTAATATAGGAAAGTATGTTCTTTAACTTCTGCGTTACAAATTTTTAAAAACTTATTCTATCAGAACTTCCATTTCAGACAACTACTCAGCAGCCTAACACAACTTGAAGTTTCGCCCTCTGACTCGAGAATACCGTCTATTAAGAGGCAAAGAGTAAATTTTTACCGCCCCATCTCAGAGAAGCGATTCCTTTTCTTTGGCCCAGAAATAAGTTCCTCATAAGATACGGCATTATCTAATTCTCCAAAGCCACCGAAAACCGTCGAGTAATCGAGCTCCGAGCTCCCAACGTCAAACGAAATGTTGCTTCCATCCAGTGCCAGAACGTCGAGAAACGGAATCGAAGAGCCTCTCGAGACTTCGGAGCCTCCAAATATCTCACCGTAGTCTAGAACACGGGAAGACAAATTCGAACTCCCAAACTTTGACGAGGGAGCAGAGAAAACGCCGTCGTATATTGATTTTGAGCCAACGTTGTGCCCGTTGGAGAGTTTCTTGGAGAGAGTGGCAGACGAGGTCTGGTACTCCATCATAAAGGTCCTCGTAGAGTTTGACGCGTTTTGTTCTTCCTGTTCTTTGCTCTTTCTCTGCAGAAGTTGCTCTCCAGAGTCGGAGACGGAGAAAACAGAAACAAGTGCCGATAATATGTATAAGGGGAAAATGCGGTCTAACTGTCCGCGTGTACGGGAATAGCTGACACGGCGATTTTTATAGTAGACTTTTTAAAGATTATAAAGTTAAAAGGATCGGCCGATGACCAACACGGGTGACCGAGGCAGCCGGTGAGAGTGCGGGGTGAGCCTTGACGCCCACATACATCGAAAATAATTGGCTTCTCTGATGTCGTTTAGCATGGAGGTTTTCCATTCCACGCCCAACCTGTCAACCTATGGATGCCAACACGGCGTCGTGAAAGGGTATTTTCGTCTTATAGGCGCAAGAGAGCTGTAGCTTAATTTCTGATACGCTGCTCTGCGAGGCCTTTGGCGTAGATGATTGGTTTAAAAAAGAAAATCTTAATTGCTGGTACAGTCTTTGTGATATTAACTTTATAAATAAATACAATCTTTAATACGTGGATCTATATGCTACATTTTTCAGACAAATAAGTCATCTTGTCTATCAAATATTAGCTCACTAATTAAAACGTGATTCAAGATAGTCTATCCGACTTCAACAATAACATCACGATCTCAATTCTATATCGTTATTTCGTTAGTCGGCTAATTTTTTTGGACGAAAAAGATCTATATGTATAAAAAAATTATAAATAAGTCATATTTGGGCAGTATTTTTCTTCTTCCTCCAGATCTTTAAAACTTCGTTGTTAAGTTTTTGTTGTTCTCGGCATGGATCATCTGTCTTTATTATTTTGTAAAACATTAGGTAAGCACTTATTTGACGATGATCTGCAGAAGTTCGAAAATTTCAATCCCAGGTACTTCACATGGGATAGAGACGGAGACACAAAGGGACAAAGCCATGTGATCCAAATATGCTTTTTGACTTGGCCAACTTACATGGCATTTTGGTGACCAAGTGGTAGGCTCAATTGATATATTTCATGGTCTAGTATTCAAAGACCGATCCGCTCCAATTTGTTATTATAATTGAATGGTCTAATTAGGAGAAAAAAATTGAATATTTTTATGATATACATTGTCTCGTAATTAACATAACAATAATGTTGTGTTTAACTCTTTTTAAATTAAATTATTTACTTCGGATATTATGAGAAGTTGTATTTAGATGTAGTTTTAATTGTTTTTAAAATACTCTTGGAATTAGATTATTCAATTTGATCATTAATAAATTGAAGAAGATGCGATAAAAAAATATATTTAGTTCTCAAACAAACCAAAGTTTGAATTGGTTATTTTGAAAGCAGAATTAAGGGTTAGTCTTACCATGGGTGGGCTGTGGTGGGTTTTGGTTGTTTTTAAAATTGGAGATTTAGGGAATTGAGGGACTGCGCCGTGGCTTTTAAGTATTGCTTTACTAAAAAGTACTTGAAGGGGATTTGGAGTTGCCTTTTAATCATTGCATTAATGCTTGGTTGAAATTATTACTAACTTTATTTCCTATAAGTAGATATTTAAACCCGCATGATCACTGGGGGATCCAAGCTGCTTTGCATGGGACCCTCGTAAAGGGTGGCGTCTCTTCTTTCTATGGCTAGTCTGATCGCGCGCGCGCCGCTTTGCTAATCTTAAGAGCCATCGATCACAGTACACAACAAGGCTGTCTAAAACTCTATAAATAAACTAAGGACGAATATTCCTAAATCTCTACTGGCATGGAGTGTAAAGATTTAACAGATTAAAAGTTTTGGGAGGTGATCTTGTATCTGCTCCCCACCCTTTGTGTAATTCTGTCTTTTTATCTTGATTCTCGTTCATCATTTTGATTAATGTTTACTGAAATTCAAAGTACAGTTTGAAAGTTTTTTTTAGTTGATTGAGATTTGGATTTCGATGCTTCTCTTTTTCCTTTTAGTCAGATTTCTTCGTTGTCATATTATTCAAGAGGGAATTGGAGTGGTGATTTAGTGGTGCTGGACTAAAGTTCGACCCTTAGCAAACTCAGTCTACTCTAGTGGTACTCGCGCCATGTGAATGTTCTCGGATTTCAGTGAGGGCTTCAACTTGACTCGGTGCTGATTCAATCATGACGGGACGTCTTTAATATTAAAAAATATATATATATATTATATCAAGATGGGCCAAGAGGTTGAGTACCGCCAGAAAACCTAGTAAAAATACACAAAGAGTACTCGTAGATATTGTCTCTTGGAGCAGGCTTACTATCATTGAATGTCTGGTGAGGCAGCTTTAAAAAAAAAGGCCAAAAAACGAATGTCTGGTGAGGCATACAGGTGTACTCCAACCAGCTAGTCAAAACTTATCTGTTCTGGGCAGTGATCAAATAAAGGCCGATCTTTCAATTTGATCAGTTGTGATCGGCAATGTTTGAATCACTAGCTAGACCTTTGGTGCATGCGAAACAAAGCCAGCAAGCAAATCTGTCAAAATTATGGCGAAAAAAAAGAGAGGAGCAAATCAGCTGCAAAATTTACAGACGGCCTAACGCCTGCAGAGAGTCGTCCTTCTACTTACAAGCTGCCACTTGGCAGGGGGACTGCAAGCTCATCAGAAAACACAAAACCGAATCTTTGATAAGCCACAGTAGTCCATAAGTTGCACAATTATTTAATTTTGTTCATATTTGCAGCTTTCTGAGTTGAAACCTGTAACTAGCTATGAGTGAGCTGTGAGCAGCTGCATGCCGCAGCAGAAATATCATCGTACACCTTTAAATTAACTTGATGATGGCTGGTGACATCTAAAGCGAAGTGGATATATATGGTTTGAGGTCACTGAATTTAGTGCGATCGAGTCTAATAAACATCGAGGCTCAATGATTACGTGAAGAATTTTAACAAGATGCAAAGCATAAAGTTGAACGGAAGGCTATTTACAGTTTCTGCTTTTTTGTCTGCCTTTTTACATAAGGCTATTGCTTTAACTTGGTGACTACCAACTTGGCTAATTTAGCCTTATCGACAGATGCCTTTTAACGGTCGCATTTTCCACGTTGAAGTTGTCCTCTGCTCTGCCTGTACAGAGCTAAATCAGATAACATGAATTCCCTATGAGCATGAGTTGATCTTATTCACGGCAAAACATCCAGGAGCCTCGACAACTCAATTAAGACAAACCTAGAAGACAACTACCGTGGGCTGTTTCTGTGGATGGTCGGGCCTTCGCAGTCCCAGTTTAGGCTCTGGGCCCAAATTTGATGTTCCGGGAATCCGGCTATTGACATTGGGTCCATTTGTTCCTTTCTAACGGGCCACATGGCTTTAAGGTTTTGTAGCAATGGGCTCTAATTTATTGAGTCGCTTTTTTTTTTCTTTTGTATCTTAACCCACTTGTTTAATAAAATTTCTTGATTGCCAAAGGAAAAACAAAAGTAAGACAACATTAAAAGCCTTTACAAAGAAAGCCTTTTGATGATTGTTTTTCCCTTTAATTCTTATATATATTCCGTTCTCAGAGAATAAATTTGAACCCTTTATTCTTCTTCTTCTTCTTTTTTTAACGACTTAAATAGGTTGCCTCAAAAGGTTTTGAGAAAATTTGTCAGTCCACTTGGCAGATCCAGTTCAAGTGAAGCCCAACACCCTTAAATGAGGCACACCGATAAAAAAGAAAAAAGAAGCCAAAAAGTGAGTATGAGTAGATTTACCAAAAGGGGAATGCTGGGCATCCCGCCCACGTCCCGCCAGCGTCCCGTTGGCTGAAGTGGAGCTGGGGCCCAACATTTCACGTCAGCCGGCGGGACGTGGGCGGGATGCCCAGCATTCCCCTTACCAAAATTACCTCGTCTATAGGGTCATGTCCCATTAGTCAAAAATCACATCAGCGTGAGACCTGCTCCTAAACAGCCAATTAACCCAGTACATGTCCATCTTCTTTTTTCTCAGCATTTTTCATAGAAGACTGATTTGAGCTTCAAAGGCAGCTCACTCACTATTTCCTCGTATTTGCAGGTTCTCCAACATTCTTTGTGATGGGTTTAGGGTGAAAGGATATAATAAATACTCTATTAAAAAAATGTATTTGATATTTATGGATCAGTACACGAGGATAAATGGCTAAAGACGATTGAGTCCATATAATAACTTATTCCATGAAATTTATTTATTTTTTGTTTGAATTCAGGGCAGAGGATCAGGAGTATATTCGTAGGCCGTAGCGCATATTATTATAAAAGCTTTCCTAAACTCTAAAAAGTCGTTTTGATCGTTACGTCCCTCGGGTTTGGAAGTATTATATGATTTCCTCTAAAATTCTTAGAAACCGAACATGGCCTTAAAATCAAATGCCGGAAAATAATTTCCGAAAAATGTGTGAGGCGAAAAGAAAGAGCAGTCATACATGATCAAGAGAGGCTTTCATAAATGTGAATACTTTCAACGTAAAACTGAAACTGAAAGTGCTTTTCGCATAAAGCCTCTGCGACGAATACCAAAACAAGAGAAAGGAAATGAAATCTTAAAGTACGTCTTCTCCCCATCTCTGTCTCTCTCATGCAATTGGCGGACATCATTTCAAATTGAGGGTTTTCTTCCCTTTTTTTTTTGGTTATAGTTTTCATTAATTTAAGCTAAAGTACTAGATTGTAGAAATGACTTTTGGATGAATGATCCTGATTTGATGGGATTCGCCGACCGAATATTCTCACGTCCAAAGCCTCTGTAGTCCTCCTCTCTGTCTACGGTGGTGCTGCTGCTGTTCCTACAATTCGGAGGAACTTGCGGAAAGCATCAATGGCGGCTCCTCGGAATCTGATGGGCGAGAGCGGGAGGCTGTTGAGGGATGAAGAGAACCCAGCGAGCGAGGAAGACGACTCCCCCAGCGGCAAGAAGCCCAAATCCGAGAGGTTCCCCTTGTCGCGTTGGGAGTTCGTCGTCGCGCTAGGCGTCTTCTTCATTTTGTCCATTGGTCTCTTCTGCATCTACTTTACCATGCCCGCCACCGACTACGTCAAACTCAAGCTGCCTCGCAATCTTTCGGATCTTCGTATGCTCAAGTTCGTTCCTTTGATTCGTTCGTCTCATTTCTCGTTTGTATGGTACTATTAGCTTTTTGATTAGGTAATTGTTCGTATCCTTCAAGTTGTTTAGGCAACTCATTGTATTCTTACCGAGCTATGTGGTCTAAGATGTCGTAACGTCTGTACTTTGAGCGACATCGTTCCATATTCTTCACTTTGCAATTGAATCAATGAGGGTTAACATTCATTAGCCTCGGGTGGGAAGAATGGATCCTTAATCTTGATAAGCGGATTAATGGGGTTCACGTACATGGTGGTGCACTAATGGCGCTTTTTCGTACGGTAATTCCTCGAGGAAAGCGAGATATCCTCATTAATTCATTAGCTCCAGGTCTTTCTTAAATTAGATCAGTGTCTTCTAGTTTCGAGGTAGATTTGGTAACCAGTGTCATCCGGATACAGAGATATATTATGTATTTCTTTAACAGGTTGTTCCTATACGATTTTTGTTGATGACCTTTGCTTGCTGCCCACGATACAAGAGTTTGCCTGCTGGCTCAAGAAACCATGGCTTCTTTGACGAAACTCCATTTTTTTTTTCATTATGGTTAATACTCTGCGTCATGATCCAGACAAGTGTTCTTGACTCCACACACACACACACACACACACACACACTTGTTTGTAAGTGTTCAATTTTTGGTATTACTTTACTGTTATGTTGTATCACCTTTAGTTTCTTTCTTTGCTTTTATGTTGGATCAGGTCATGGCTTTCTCTGAACTATATTTTTCTTTCCCGACTTTTGATTCAGAGATCATCTAGCATCATATGCTCAAGATTACCCAGTTCAGTTCATTCTGGGTTACTGCTCCACTTACATCTTCATGCAGACATTTATGATTCCTGGAACACTTTTCTTGTCTTTGCTAGCTGGAGCTCTTTTTGGTGCTATCAAAGGCCTTCTCTTAGTTAGTTTTAATGCTACAGCTGGAGCATCATCCTGCTTCTTTTTGTCCAAGTTAATTGGAAAGCCTATAGTAGGTTGGTTGTGGCCTGAGAAGTTGAGATTCTTCCAATCAGAGGTATATCCTTTTTGTTTGTATTTGTCCTATCTTAGAGTTCTAAGTGATTGACCTTTTCTTGTATCCTGCTGCTGCATTAACCTGAAATCTCCTGGAATCAGATAGCGAAGCGGAGAGATAAGCTGCTGAACTACATGCTTTTTCTGAGGATTACTCCATCATTGCCCAACCTTTTCATTAATTTGGCATCTCCAATTGTCGAGATACCATTTCATATTTTCTTCCTGGCTACTTTGATTGGTCTTATTCCGGCAACCTATATCACAGTGAGAGTAAGTCCCCCTCGTTCACAGTTAGTATTTGAAGTTTGCTCCTTGCAATTCTTTTCATTATTGAAATGTGGGGCTCTTTAATGTTGCGTATTGTATAGTCCCCCTCGTTCCCCTCATAGCACTATTGCAATGAGGCTTGTAATATTAGTTAGATTTAGAGAAGACACCTAAGAAATGGCTAAAATTTATGAAGGTTATAAAAAAGCTTTGCTGCATCTCCTTATGAAGCCATGAGTATAGAGGTTTGGAGAAATAAGTATGATTTAGCAGTTGCATAAGAAGTTTCTCTGTTTTTGCTTTATATGCTTTGTCTAGAGTTGCTCTCTAAGTTTAGATTCTAGTTTTGTTAAGACTTCCTTTGGTGTACTATTTGTTGTGTCTAAATTAGGTTTCACCTAGCAAATGCTGAATTTGTGAAGCTGCAGTATTGTTCATGTTGTATTTTAGCCCTGATTCCTTTCAAGTTTATTTGCATTGTTAGAGAATTCCTTTATAATTAGAGAAAGGGAGTCTTGTCGACTAGCTTCATGCTTCTGGTATGGAAGAATTGTCATCTTTCAATCTTTATTTTGGCCGCTTAAACTATCCATAACTTGAATCCTGTGGTTGAATATGAAGCTTATGCAGAGTGGCTAATCAGTCCAAATACTCCAAGCATAAGGATTGTTAATTTTCTAGTGCTGCCGCTTTTTTTTTTGGTTGATATGGTTTGTATATTGATGACTTTGACTGCCAACTTTTTCCATTTTGGAACTGGAATTGTATTTCTAGTAAGCAGTCACGTAACTCTCATCAGTTTTCAACAAACCTCTATAGGTGATAATGATTGCCTATTTGTTCAGCTTTTCATCATCAGAAAATTTGACTTTAGAAATTGCCACAGCATAAAAAGCTGAACAGATACTTTTAAGTCTAATGTTCTTGAGTTGGGGTTATAGCAGTATTTGCAGAAATGTTGCTATCAAATAATCAACACATAGAGGTTGACTTTTCCATGGTGTTGTTGGATTCAGATTTATTCAGAAATAGCTTAGAATGTGGTAGGTCATAAAATGAGAAATTCTTTTGTCGCTTACAAAGCTTTTTGAGCTTGTGAATGTTCCATTTGGGAGCCTCATTCATTAGTCTTGACAAACCAATATTATCTGGAGTTGAGGATTTATGGTTGTCTTTTATCTTGATGCAAACCAATGATGTTTCAGACAAAAGACAGCTGGTAACTCAGAGCTATTTCTATTCCTGTCTCCAATTTAGTGATTATGTACTGCTGAAATCATCCCAGGTCCTCAGAGACATAAATTGCACGCCTCTAACGAATTAAACATTCTTGGAGGGATTAGGGGTTTCTTCAGGTATAGTGGCTTTAAATGAAATTATAGTGTACTTTATAGCTGCTCAAACATAAGAGTTCAAATTATATAAAAAAAAAGGAACCTGGGATTTAGTACAGATTGGAGTGCGTTTGGTGACTTATGTGAGTGATGGGAACAAGGCATCCACAATGCTTTGGAATAATAATCTGCACAATTTCCTAGTTACAATTGGTTCACCATGGCCTTTGATAATTTTGACGTTTTGATGGAAGTAATGACCTTTTTTCAAATATGTGGGATAATCCCCTCTTGTTTTTTTTTTTTGCTAGTGTGGGATAATCCCTTTCAATTGTGCATGAATGGGACTTTAATAAAACTCACACAGGTAGCTCGAATGGTGCAATGCCTGGGCTAGCAACAATGAGAGGACTCTTATGGTGTTCTTTTTCTTGCATGGGGTCAATGCATCCAATAATTTTTGTAAGAGATTGAATTCTACTTACCAACCCTGCTCCTTGGGCCTGAAGGGCATCTTGCCCAATCCAACTCCAAGTCAGTAGAGTATATTTGATCTAAGGATTACAGATAAAAGCCTGTAGATTGCTGGAAACAAGGCTAACTACGTAAGGTTTATTAAAGGACGAGCTCTGGGTGTTTTGGGGGGTGATAGGGGGTTGACAAAGGGGTTGCAAGATTCATGATGAGCTCCTGTACTTCCCACTGCAAACTGCTTTTTCAGTGTGCTTATTCTTCCTGCACTGTTGTTATATTGGAAGTTTTCCTTTATCTTCTCCAAATGCCTTTTGAAAAATTGCCATTTAGTTTGATATATTTGGCCGTCTGGATCGAATGTGGCATTTTATACTCCTTTCTGGAAGAGTTGACATGCTAGATTGGTTGATCAATTCCATGGAGATTACCTCATTGGTGCTAGTTTTGCTCAGCTGATCGAATGTGGCATTTTATAGGATTACATTCAACTGATGTTTTGTCATATAATGAAGATTAAATGGATCACCATGTGTTTTTATAGTTTTTGTCCACTGTGGTCACCCGCGAATTTCATAATAGATCTTCTTGGTTCATGGAATTTGTTTTCTTAGCTTTGTATGGCATGTATGGTGTACCGACTTGCTAGATTCTGTATATTGTTCAAGTTCTTTTTGTAGATCCAATCTTTTCCATAAAATGATGTTTGTCTTCTGTTGTATGTCATTTTAATTACTTCACGATTGCTGTTCATTTTTGTTTTGTATAGGCTGGCCTTGCTCTTGGGGATCTCAAGTCAGTCAAGGATCTATATGATTTCAGAACTTTGGTTGTTCTTTTCCTGATTGGTTTCCTCTTCATATTTCCCATCATTTTGAAGAGGAAGAAAATCTATGAATGAAGGCTCGATTTGCAAGGCCTCCTCCAATTACCCCTTCCAAGTTTGAAGAGAAAGCAAAACATCGGAATATTTATGAGGTCCCTCTCATTTTCCTCGACGGCATCTTATTTGGCGTGTAGATTACATTGTGGTCTCTAGCAATGAATTGTGATGATTAAGCCAATATCTTATTATTACCCAAGTAAAGAATGACAGATGACAAAGGAAAATTCGTATAGGCTCCGCAAAGTTCAATTCTTTTTCCACTGGAGTAATCATCATTAAGCCATTTGAGGTTTGAAAAAATGTGTAAAATGATGTCCTGTTGCTTAAAACATATGTATCTTGCACAGTCCAAGGGAAATGATATGGCCCAGTATCTACGTAGAAAAAGAAAAAGAAGACGAAGAAAGATATGGCCCAGTATCATTGGCTTGTGTTTCAGTAAGAAAATACTATTGCATACAGTTAATCAGGATCAAGCATCATCAAACGTAGTCAGGTTAAAAATATATTAAAGAATGCAGACAAAGTTGAATGTGGAGTGAGTTGTCCCAAATAAAACTCTTTCAACGGATAATATTTACTTTTTCCTTTCTTCATCAAGGAACAACCAGACCGAGGAATGCAAATCAGTAGGGTCTAATGAGGTCAGGCGCAATCCCATTAGTGAAATAACCAAGAAGACAACTAGGAAACTATTCTTCGCATAGCAACTGAGCAATTTTGACATTTTGGTGCACAACTTTCACAAGGCTCGAGAGTCCAAAATGACAAATTTGAAGACCTACATGAGTATGTTTAAGGAAGCAATGAAGGAATGAATAAAAGAAGAGTCCCGTATTTAGTAGGTGGGGAGGATGTTGTAAGCTTCCACTTTCTAGGTTGCATTGAAACTCCTGATCATCTCTGTTTTGCATATCCATTTACAAAGTACTAGCAGCATAAATTAGAAGGGGTGAATCCTATATGATCATGGAAATAAAAGAAAATAATACATCAAACACAATCTTCATATTGGGTTCTAATTGAATAACTCATTTTGGCACCAATTGTTTTTATGATTCAGTGCTGGAGTTCATAATTCAATCCAAAACGAAACCTACAGAAGAAATTACATACAAAATGAGAGAAGAAACCTCCTTCAGGAATCAGTGGGATGTCTTCAGTATACTGACAAGCTTGCCAGGAAATCCTATGACTCGAGCGTAACAGCTGGAAAGTCCTGATAGCCTGTTATGCCTGTTATCCGTATCCTTGTATTCGGCTGCATAATTAACAATCAAATCATCAACAACAGGATCATCAAAAGGGGAAATTAGTAATGAATTATATCATTGCATTTCATGGAAGTACATAGGTAAACTTTCTATAGCCTGAACCATATGAGTTCGACTTAGTTCTCTCTCTGTGGATTGTCACTAGAATGGGAACACCAAAATGAAGTAACTTTTCTTTTATTCCTCGTTTTAGTACTAAAAACTTAAGAAAGAAAAATAGCTTTATGCCTTCACCAGAATTGCATTCATGCAATAAACCCTTTGTGACTAGTTTACCATCAATCATACAGACAAAATTTGTAACATACTTGTCGGTGACCGATATTTCTCCGATAGTTTTTCTTCTTCTTATACTTGAAGACAATTACTTTGGGATCCAAACCCTGCATTAAAAATGAAGGATGACAGATAAGGAAGTGGATGAAAATAATCAGAAGGCAAACTGGAAAAGAAGGCATTTTGTTTACGGGGGGAATTAGATTAAAGATATGTCAGGAGGTAGTGAACCTGCTCTTCGACTACAGCATGTACAGCAGCGTTAGTCACTACTGGCTTTCCAATGTACGTACTTGTTCTTGTCCCAACAAGCAACACCTTGTTGAGGATAATCTGCACAAGAATAAAGTTCAAAGTTCAAACAACTTATGAGGCAAAAAGCAAGTTATCAGAACACAATAGCTAGCTAAGGGACTGGAAAAAAAAATGTGTAAAAAACTTTTTGTATATGAAGTGAATTGTATACACTTTTTTTTAATGAATAAGCCAATCTCATTAGAAAAAGTGAAGACAGTACAAAGGACTATACCAAAAACACTAATCCAAGCAAGCAAGAAAACTAAGGAAATCAACAAAATCTACAAAAAAGCAACCAAGCACTGAGTTCACCCAAAAGAAAAGGGAAGACAACAAAACACCCTGCGACCTATCCAAAGACAAAGAACAATCTTCAAAACATCTACTATCACGTTCCCTCCAAAGACACCACCAAATACAATGGGGTATCATTCTCCAAATAGACTTAGCGAAAGGATTGTTAAACCTCCTCTTCCAACACCACAGCATGAACTGTATACACTTAAGTCTTGGTAACTGAACTAGCTCACAACATTGATATACTGATGGTAATGCCCTGTAAACCCACAAAACCTGATGCATATGGGTGCCTTACTGTTCATCACATGAACATTCACATATTGGTGGCCTTAATGTTCCCCATTCATTTACTCAGCAACATCTAGAAACCAAAATTACATTTATTGGGCCAACAAAGAAAAATGATTGACAGAATCATACCAAGAGAAGAAGAGAAGCAATAATTTTGACTTCTGAGCTGTACTTCTCCAATACTCTGTCATAATGTTTCCCTTAATGAAGAACTGGAGACTAGTAGCAAGGAAAAACATGTGTTTCTGGCTTATACTTTCTTACTATCTGTGTGTCCCCAGGCCATCAGTTATTTTAATTTCTAACAAAAATCACGAAATGCTAGACAGAGATAAATAAGATGAGATATAAAGGAAAATTTGCACAAGGGAGTGAAAGTAAGTTCACGGCCTACAAGCTCATAAGAAAAATAAGTTCACCACCTACAACAAGAAACATCAAAACATCAATAAACAAATCTCTGCTAAAACAGGAAAGATTTTGCAATAGAAATGTCTAAATTACAAGGTGAGACGATGTTACTTACGAAAAGTGCAACGAACAACATAAGATTTCAAGCAATCAACAATTATGTGCAGGGAAAACATGAATCGGTACCTTGTCGTCCACAGTAGCGCCTTTTAGCCTCTGTGTATAGATAAACCTCCCAGGAAAAACGATGTATTGGCGTGATCCTATCTAGACAAGGCCGAAATGCAACCACGATAAATGAACAAACATAATATTAGCATATGTCAGTACATCCGTCATCACAAAGACTTCACTAATAACAAAGAATTAGCGAAGAACACATGGATCAAGAATTTACTTCTAGAAGACTAAACTAAATTTAGGACAAGGAGAACATCGAGGACCACTGAAAAATATGGTAAACAATATATAAAAAATAAAAAATAAAAAATCTGGGCAAGCACAAAATTATTCCAAAAACCAGAAACAACAATCAAAACAAAATGGATCACCACAAAATCACTTGAAGAATGCATAAAGCCTTGTGGTTCGGTTTTCAATTACTCACCATGACCACAGCGAATACTTGCTCACGCTTGGGAACTAGTTCTGGGGAGGTTTGGACGATTTGTGCGGCCTCAGGCTCCGGCGGAGCGGGTTGGGACTCAAGCACGGCTGCTTCCGATTCCGATGACCTGGGGGGAAGTGGAAATGCGCGTGACGAAGAAGAAGACAGAAAGAGTTTGTGGGACGAGAGGGAGAGAAAGCTGAGATTGGTACTGTTAGATAAAGAGAGTGTCGGTGATGGGGGTTGCTTTGGACAGATTCTGCAATGGGCGGCCAGAGATGAGCATAAGGTAAGGTTCACGGAGGCCATAGTTCGAACACTACCTAGTTCTCTCGTTCTCACACAGAGCTCGGAGCTCTGCCTCTTTATTGTCCCCCACCCTTCCTTGCACCATGCCCCCCCGCTTGGGTATTAGGCCTATCCTATCCGTTTCCTCTCAATGACCAATATACCCTCAAAAATTTCCTTTCCATTTTCCTAGGAGGCAAATTGCCATTTTCCATTTGTATTACTGTCCATATTTGTTGGTAAGATCCCGTGTATTTCGACAATATAAGATCCGTTGCAAATTTTTGTTACAAGAATGCTACAGAAAAATCCGAAAGCCATGGAGAAAGGATTGCCTCCGAAAGCAATATTGACCGTGGATTGCTTTTCGAGGCAATCCAATGATCTGGATTTAAAGATAATCCTTTCCTGAAGCCACGTTGTGGTCTAAAGTTCGAAGGTAAGTGAAATAGAGTTAAAATTTTGAGATGTTTAAAATTTTATAATATAAGAACGGGTAAAAAAAGAAAAAAAATAAAGGTAGATTATAAGAGTTCGTTAACAAGTAAATATAATTTATGAAAATTAGTAAAAATAAAAATATATTATAAAAATTAATGAAAAAATGAAAAATAAATAAATAATTATTATCATTTTATAATTTTTTTTATCGAGGACACAATTTTAGAGTGCCACGCCACTCAAACGCCACGCTATGTTTGGGTGCGTACGCGCGTGAAGAGTTCAAATTGCAAGCTACTTCTGCATCAAATCCCTGCAGGCTGCAGCGGGCACGTTTAGCACGCTGCAGTTTCTACCCACGTCACCTTGGTGCCAGCAAATGCAGTATATACCGCAACTTGCGTTGATCACATTTCATCCTTCTACAGAGGAAATGCCTGTTCGTATACTTGTACCGATTAACTGTCTAAAACCATTTCTTGGCTGATAAAAGACAAACTCAGTTACTCAGGTTTTCAGAGCCAAAGTTCCATAACAATGCAAGGCCAAAATGGCTTCAAAATTCATGTTGTTGCACATACATGTGTATCTGTTTCAATGAAGCTGCTGCTTTGACCTCTGATTGCACGTAAATAATCAGCTATCTTGAGACCCACGGGATCTTCCATGCTCACCATGAAGGGGCGGGAACCGCAGTCCAGGCCTTCTGGCCAAGGAATACAAAAAAACCCAAAACATTTCCTTTGTTGTTCATGTTGTAAACAAGCTTCCAGCTGATGATGGGGGATTGGTTACCCCTGCTGCTGTTTTGTGGACTCAGCGCCTCATTTACAATGAAAGTCATCCCCCCACCCCCAAAACCCCGAAAAGAAAAAGAAAAAAGAAGCTGCAAAGCTGCTGCTAGGTTAGCCTAAATCACTTTTTTTGAAACTACCTAGAGCAGAAGGGATGTCATCACTCCGACACATTACCAAGTAAACTTCTATGACACATCATCACATATGAGAAAATCATGAATACCTCAGTGACTATACAGAATATTGCTTTTGGCTAGTATCTGGGATTGTCTCTTTTAGCCCGAAGGCATCAGCCAAATTAAAGTTCAAATTCCCCCTCATTGTTCTGCTCCTCCCAACTCCGTCATCACCCTTCTTCATCATTGCTACGAACTCCCCAAAATCTATACGTCCATCCTGGAGAGTGACTGGTGTTAGGATAATAAATTGCTATGTAATATGAATACTTTATCTTCTGATTTATGCACTTTTAATTAGGAAGTATGAATCAGACGGGACGATGTAAAAGGTTCACAAGCAGGAAGTCATTGTATGAATATCATACCCAAAAAAAGCCAAAACTTCTATCTCACAACACGACTATATCCGAGGTTAGTGTCTGCAGATTATGACACTGATTTTCATCCGGTCATAACTAGCTGCATTTGTTGCAGCCAACAATCAATATGCTTGGCAAGTATTAGGATCCATACATAAAGAAAGATCAAAATGGAAGATATTAATGATTTTCTTAAGAGGTCATTCCTGGAAAATAGCAGGACAATGATTATTCCAACAATATGGAAACCTGAGTACTCTACTGGTTTAACAACTTTGTGTCTGTCAGACCATAATATAGCGTCAGGATTGATTAGTTCAGAAGAATCATCCTTTCTGTATACCACCTTAGAATTGCTTTCCTTATTCCGCACTATTGTGTGTAGCATGCATATTTCCAAACTTGTAGTGGTAGCCTTGTTAAACTATCCTATGAATAATTTAATGGTCTTCCTCGTGATTAAAGTGTGGCATCGGGAGAATCTTCTGCAGGCCCAGTTTTTCTACTACATTTCTTGGAAAGTGTGGGATACTTCATATTAAAGTTAAGAATGGAATCACTGGAAAGAAACTAAAACTCAGCTATTTGCTACAAGCAAATGACAAAGAGATAACAACAAATGTCGAAATTCCCATGTAAGATGCACAATTGGCAGCGAGCAGACTAGCCTCAGCCAATGCGACGAAATCGTCCTTATGTTAGTGTTCCAATCCAAACATTAAAATCCGCCAGTAAGCCCAATATAGTCCAGATTACTTGCCAACGAGCTCTATCTAAAATGACATAGATAGAACACATGCCTAACTTAACCATAAAAATGCCCATAACAACAATCAGCCTTCTTCTAGAACACGGAATTCTACGCTAAACCCTCTCACCTCTCTAACACTTCTAAAAACCTCAAAATGAAAATAGAAACCTTTAAGAATTTCTAGAGGCGCATCTATTCACCTATGGACATCTTGATATCCAAAAATTCTGGAACTACACTGCTGGAACATAAATTTCTACCCCTAAGAATTTGAAGGGAATCAATTTGAATGCATTTTCTCAAAGTGAATAAAAAATGTCCACCCTTCATTCTATATTCTACCAGTAATTCATTGTCTTTTTTGTGCAAATCATCTGCCTAGTAATACTTCAAGTTGATCCAGAAGTAGCCCCCTTTAAAACCTCTTCATTCTCTGAGTAGCTGCTAGTGGATCAGATAAAAGAAGAATACAGGGATCTGTTAAGACACTTGTCCTCAAATGACCAGAATTTAAGCCTTTGACTCTAGAAAGAGTCGAGAAAACACAATTAAAATAAAATAAAATAAAGCATAGACTAGCAGCACCATCTCACTCTAAACTATTCTCTCTATAGAAACAGATCATTGTAGCGTATGAAGTGACAATCTTAAAAAATCCCCCACAAAAAAATACTCAAAGTGGACCCTTGATCATTGAACAATACAACTCTGAGCACATGCAGCCAACATCAGAAAACACCATGATCAGATAAACAATATATCAGGTAACAGCTAAAGGACTACTAGTAAGGTCAGGACACCATGGTTAATCCCAGAAGAAAGAGCTACGACATAAATTTTTGAGTGATGCCAAAATAGATTCTATGAGCAAAAGAAACTCCGGAATCAAAAAGACAAAATGTAGTTAAGAAATTTCATCATGCAACGAGATTTGAGATAATAAATGATGGTGATGATCATGCTTTAGAATAGCAATGATGATAACTATGAACTGCCATCAATAAATTTTGAGAGGGAAAATGGAAGATTTCATTCCGGAAGTACTTAGTGAGAGAAAACTTACATTGTCTAGATCAATTTCTTTGATCATGTCATCCAGATGAACATCACCCAGACCGAAATCTTTGCAAGCCTGCTGAAGCTCATCAATCGTAATATACCCACTGCCATCTTTGTCAAAATAGCTGAATGCTGCAATCAGGTGCTCTTCTCTTTCCATCTTATTTACATGCAACGTAGCAGCAAGAAATTCACCATAGTCGATCGATCCACTGTTGTCTATATCAGCCTGCCGAACCAAATGTTACCCATTATAACAGAGAATAATTTACTCGAATCAATTGGCAAACCACTGAAACTAAACTATTTTTCTATTCAGAGATTATGACAATCTACTTACTGCATCCATGAGAGCCTTGATTTCAGATTCCATTAGTTCAGAGCCCACTCTTTTCAAACCCTCTTTAAGCTCCTCAAAGGTTATAGTCCCACTATTGTCTGTGTCAATCATTTTAAACAACTCTTTGAGGCCACCAATTTCTTCCTCTGAAAGTCTCTCTACTATGACCTGAGAAAGGAAATTTCCAATGCACGAAATGAATGAACAAGTTTCATAAACACAGGAAATAGCTAAAGGAAAGGGAGTTAGAAATTGAAAAAACTGCCTCCATATCTGTGTCCCTGGAAATAACAGAGTTATGTTGGTTCAATACTGTATTAAAATCACAAGTTGCGTCACTTCATGACTTAATTACTTTGGAAGTGATCATCTTATACTGGTGACTGAGAGTTCCAGCTGTGATGAAAAAGCGTAATCTCGATAAGTGGGTAAATAAGTCCAATTTCAGACCCCTAAGACAATATCTATAGATAGATAGAAATCTATGTGTACATGGAAACGAAGGAAGCATAATAAGGAAAAGAAATATACACGCAAAGCCATCTTTTTAAGTTTATTCATTGCAGAGAACTGCTTCAGCCTTGACAGAACTGCAGAATCCAGAGGTTTGTCTGGAGCAACTGTGTCATCCACAATCCACGGGTGACCTGAGACACAAACAAACTATGTTGTTATTGCTAAGCTAGGACCTTGATGTATCCGTACCTCTACAAGCAGCACACTGTGCATAACAAGTCTGGAACAACTCACATACGACTTCATGGGCAGAAATTCTTCTTCTTGGGTCCCTCTCAAGCATCTTTTGGATCAAATCTTTTGCACTTTCTGAAATACTAGGCCATGGTTCAGATTCAAAATCTAATTTTCCTTGTAAAATCTGTCTAAAGATTCCTGTTTCAGTTTCTGCACGTAGTCCGAAAAATTAGTTACAGCTCATGTATTACTCATGCACAATACAGAATAATGTTCGCAATACATCTGCAGCTCTACAGAATAAGAGATCTTAAAGATCGTCAAGATGACTACCAGCCCAAAAAGGTGGAACTCCACTCAATAAGATGTAAAGGATAACACCGGCACTCCATACATCTGCTTCAGGTCCATAATACTTTTTCAACACCTCAGGTGCGACATAATAAGGACTTCCAACTACCTCATGAAAAGCTTCTCCTGGAAGAAAAGAGTGACATTAAAGAAAGCAACTAGCAGTT
The DNA here is from genome assembly GCA_963930655.1 of Myrica gale. Classification (NCBI taxonomy): domain Eukaryota; kingdom Viridiplantae; phylum Streptophyta; class Magnoliopsida; order Fagales; family Myricaceae; genus Myrica; species Myrica gale. The sequence goes on along the minus strand of OZ005609.1, from coordinate 6,821,389 downwards.
GAAATTTACCAAAAGACCATCTAAAGATGATGGAAAAGAAGTACATAAATAGAAGGCCTAGCGGAGGGAGATAACCCATTAGCTTTGGCATCGGCATGCAATTTGCCAGACTGTTTCATGCCCACCATATGTATGCATATCACTGGAAATTATCCCAACAATCTACCACGCAACAAATTTAGTAAACCCCCACACAAAAAAAAAAAATGAAAAAATCCAAACAACTTCCATATGTAGGCTGGCATTGGTGACTTCTTCATAAGATGAATGTAAAACTTTAATGCTTCACTCACTGCAAAACCAAGACAGAAAGACATCTGACTAAGGTTAACCACATACAACAGGGAGACATTAAATATAATCCGCCTAGGGCAATGCCTACAACTCTGTTCAAGCTGCTGCTTGAAACATTCAATTGAATTACAAGGATAGCAAAAATGAAGATCCTTTAATCAAGAATATTTTATGTATAAATTGACATAAAGATTATAGCTTGTTGAGAATTCTTTGTTCTATTTATCACCTACTAGTTCCTAACCAAATTCAACTATATAGATCTAATCAACCACTTAATTCCAAGAACCATGAAAGAAAGCTCCTAACCACAAATTATAAGAAAATAAGCTTAAATTTCCAAAAGAAAAGGATCAATAACATCTATAGTTCATGTGTCTAACAGCATATCTAGATTATGCTGTACTGCACGCTATGTGAACCGAAATGCTACAATTGTAGTTCCGAAAGCAAGAATCAATTTCCTTGATAAAATCCCACCACCAAAGTGGAATGCACAAACCAATAAGGCATATCTTGATCAGCATCAACCACACCAAACGTATGTACTTTGTTCTAACTCTATATTTTTCTAGACAATGAGTTATATCCTCCCAACCTACTTATGAGTGAGGAAGTGTGACTCATGCCCACCACTCATTGGCCTTAGGGGTGTTCACTGACTTAATCGGAGTTGGAGAGGCAATATCCGACTTCGGCTCCGACTTTGTTGGAATTCAGATTTCGCCTCCAACTCCGACTAGGTGTAAGCCAACTCTGAACCAATCAGTCAAAGTTGACTCGTCTGGGCCTACACAGCCTAGAATTTTTGTCGGGCCACCGGGCCCAAATAACAATTTTTTCCTTAATAGATTTAAGCACTTTGTAGGGTTTTTTAATCTTTGGGCCCAAAAGGCCAAAACAAAAGGAGACAAATATAATTTTTTAAATGTAAGTCGGAGTCGGCTCTATGGACTCCAAGTCGGACCAACCCGACTATGTCGGTTTTGGGGTCATTTTGCACAGCCGTAATTGGCATCTAAATTATTCTCAACTTGAGAAGCTCATTGACGGAGGGACACTTGTAATGAAAACGAACATGCAACAAACTTCAATCAGACAGACTGAAATCAATGTTGCAATAGGAAATAGGGAAGAGGACATTTAGAAATGAGAATTATTCCATACAATAAAAGAAGAAACCAGGAAAAACTCATCAAAAGCAAAACTTCCAATCTTACATAAGTGTAACTACGCAATAATCTGGATTCATTCAAAGCTGAACCAAGAAAAGCGAGGAAGGGAAGGGAATTTCTAAGATATATATATATATATATATAAACAATCTGAAAACAGCAGTTCCACACCAAGAAAAGGAAAAAGAAAAAGAAAGGGATAAATATATTTTTCACCCATCAACTACCAGATCTCTGACACATTGCACCCTAAACTATCAATTTTGACACGTTGCACCCTCAAACTACCAATGTTAGACACTTTGCACCCTAAACTACCTACTTTGACACATTATACCCTCCAACTACTAATATTAAACACTTTGCACCCTCAATTTGACAATATTACCTTCGAGAAATTAATGAATTGACAACAATGACTTCAATATATACAAAATGAGTCAAGGTTATTATTGCCATTTTAGTCTAAAAATTTGACAAGGGTTCAAAGTGTATAAGATTGGTAGTTAGAAGGTGCAATGTATCAAAACTGGTAGTTTTGGGTGCAAAGTGTAAAACCTATGGTAGTTCATGGGTAAAAAATGTATTTTCCCCAAAAAGAAAACTACAAAAATTCTAATGAGACAAGCAAACCAAGGAGTTCTCTAATCAGAGAACAAAGAATTTCTGATCGTAAAGTATGAAATTGAATGGGCACCAAATAATTTAAAAGCAACAAAAAAAAGAGAGCAAAGAATAAAGAGAGCAATTTAATCCCAATAAAATAAACCAAATTGGAAAGAACCAGAGATATCGACAAATGATAACAGTAAACTACGAAACCAGAAAAACCACCAACTGATCGACCTGGTTCCAAAAGAGAAAAGGACACATGATTCTCCTTTACCAAAAGCTGGATCCGAAAATTCAGTTCAAGAAACAGTCAATAGATATGTGAAAGGTCGAGAAATAAATAGTACCAATTAGCACCAGCCAACCTTTTAATCAATAATGGAGGCTAAGAAAGCCGCAACTCAACCAATAAAGAACGGCACGTAAACGTCAAAATCAGTAGCAACAAGGCCGATTAAGTTGAAAGAATCACAAAATTCATAAACAATGATGAAAGAAAGTAACTGGACAAGCATAGAAACACGAACCACCATTTCCAAATGAAAACTACAAAGACGGGCCGAAACCCAGAAACCAACCTGGCTTATAGAAGACGGACAGGCCGAAGTCAGTGGCCTTGAGCTTGGCATCGTCACTAGGACTATCAAACAAAAAATTCTCGGGCTTGAGATCCCTATGCATGACCCCCAGAGAGTGACAGCCCTCCAGCACATCGACAATGGTCTTCAGGAGCTTCGCGGCCTCTCTCTCACTGTAATGCCCCTTCTGTACAATCCTATCGAACAACTCTCCTCCAGCGCATAACTCCATGACCAAGTGCACGAACACCGAGTCCTCGTAAGTCCCCTCGATCCGCACCACATGTGGATGCTCGGAGAGATGGTGCATGATCTGAATCTCCCTCCAGACGTCCTCGTAGTCCTCCTTGCACAGGAGCTTCCGCTTGGGGATGGACTTGCAGGCGTAGTGGGCACCCGTGGACTTGTGGGTACAGAGATAGGTGGTCCCAAATTGGCCCTGGCCTAGCTTCTTCCCAATAAGGTAATGGTCTCTCAGCCTTGGCGTCTGATACGGCAACACGGTGGTCGCAGGCTTCCCTGTCGACGTTGATTGCGATCCATCGGTCCCCTTCTTCATTGCCCAGGCCCTTCTTTTCTCTCTTTTCCAATTTCTCTCGGATTGGGATCTCTCTCTCTCCCCTAATGGCGTTGGTCGCTATTCCAATCAAAGTCCAACTTTTCTTATCTGATTCATTTTTCTATATATTTATTTTTCAAATATAAAGTCTTTCTGGACATTGGGTTGGGCCTGCCTGTGGAAGTGAGACGTGAATCAGGGGCTGAATTTCATTGGCTGGAGCGGGACTAGATGCAGGTGGGGCCTGGGGGAGGACATATCCAGGAAGATTTTTGTCTTCGAGGAAAAGATACACCGGGGACCCACACTATTTTCTCCACTCTAATCTCTTTTCCCAAATAAACAATACGAAATGCTTTATTGACCTTTGTAACCTCTTTCACATTATAAACGCAGCTGCAGTAGGTAGGAGGAGCTTTGTAGCTTCTGGGAATTCCTTAAAACGACGTTTGACGTTTTCCAAGCATTATTAAAAGGTGCGTTTATTCCGTGCTTACAAATGGTTACCGAGACCGAGACGTGAAAATATAGGGTCAAAAATAGTCTCAGAATTTTATGGTCTTTATCGATTTGATCCTTGAATTTTTATTTTAGTCACATAAATCTTTAGGTTATCTTAATTTATTGATTTGGTTCTTCCTTCCAATTCCGTCTCTTTTGTGCACAATCAGCTAACGGTGGGTCACGTTACCACCAATAAAATTGCAACACGTGTATGTTTTTTTTAAAAAAAAATCACTGTCCACCTGGAAAAAAAATCCGAACAAGGGAAACCCCCCTTCGCGCGACAAAAGGAGCCAAGTGAGCTCCCAAGCCACCCCCGCTGCTCCCCTAGCGACAGAGAGCCCAGATCTGGGGTCTCTCGCCCACCATCGTGAGGGAGCCCAGATCTGGGCTCCCGATCGCCGGGCCCTCGCGGTGGAGGAGACTATTTTTATCATTAACCGTGGTGGAGGAGACTATTTTTATCATTAACCTTTATTATTATTTTCTATTACTTCTAGACAGTATAGAGGAGGTACCATCGTGGTAAAAGAACGTGACCACTGACGTAGGCCATGTTATTTTTCCTTTCCGTATACAAAACTGGTTCGTGCAGGCTGCAGCTGTGGGAATAAGAGATTGGTGGATTTGGTTACGTCATTTCTCTTTGTCTTCTTTTTTTTTTTTATCTTTTTCTCTTTTTTAGCGAGAGACTGATTCAGCTAGGGATGTTTGTTTTACTTAAATTTTGGAGTTCGAAATTTCTAACAAAATAAACACACTCCAAAATTTTTAACTTTTACACACATACACTCTACTTTTCACAAACCTCAATAAATCTCAATAAAGTAAAGATTCCCAAAATTTTAGGAATATTCCCCGTAATTTCCACAAACAAACGCCCCCTAAATGTCCTCCTTCCTCGAGGATTGAGTTCCAACTGCGACGAACGGTTCCTAATGCATTTGGAAATTAACAAGCATCCAAACCCTGCAAATTACGTTCCCGGTCCAAGTTTGTAAGACGAGGGGATAAAAGTTTTTCTCAACTCAAGGGAGAAATTTTTTTCTTTTGTTCTTGGACTCAGTGCTCCTGCATTTTTGTTCCTTTTGGGTACAAGAGAGGGAGACAGAACAGAAAGCAAAAAAGGTAAAGAAAAAACAAGAGTCGGTAACCAGGAACCCACAAGAAAACAATGGAGATGACGTGAAAAATAGTAAGGAGAAAAAACATGGTGCGTGGGGCATGTAAATTAGACGAGCCTATGTGCTTTTATCAACAAACATGTTCCATCTTCCACATGAATTTGATCGCCACCATTATATTTCTTAGCATGTATTCATGTAAGTTAAGGTTGTTCAAATCCGGAGTCAAATGATGAGTTGCACCGGTGTTAGAATAACAGTTGGCATCCAGGGCATTGGCTGACCTGTGAATCACTTGACCTAGGAGTTAATGGTTCGGAATGGGATATTGATGCCTTTTGTGTTGGTCCATTTTATGTCACTCTTTTTCACATACTGTTTAATGTGCTCAAAAGTATATATACTTGAAATATCAAAGACTTGCTGTGTACAGAATGCAAAAGTTCCTATAATCAGGTTTCTTTCGAATGGATGAGACATGAAGGATAATATTATGTAGAGAAAAAAAAATATAGTTTGTGGTGTTTGTAAATTAGATGAGCTTGTGTGCTTGATTGACAAACATGCTCACGCATCTCCACATCATGAATCGGATATGATTCATAAGTTGTTCAAATCTGCAGTCTGTCACCCGTGTCAAGATTTTGACTTATGAATCATATCCAGTAGAGATCTTTTATAATTTGCTGCAACATATAATTTAAATAGAGATAGATAGATATATTATGTATTGAATGATAGAAAGTTTACATTGTTTTATAATTAATATAAGTAATATTAAATATTTTAGAGACTACATAATAGTCTCTATTTATTTAAATTTGAAAGTTTAATTTGTACCATAAATTAGAGAAGATTCAAATTCTTTTTGACGAAATTATAAATAGTCTATGTAGTTTTAACGTCAACTATTTGATCCATACGGTCACTAATATGATGCACAAAATCTCTATATCCACATTTCCGTCAATCTCTTGAAGCAATATATTGATATGTCAAATTTTAAACACTTAGACAATACTGACACTTCAACAATTTATCAAGTGAAACCAGACAGACCATTCGAATAATATGCCCATTCTTTTTTGCAACATGCTCAAAATTAGACTTGTCAAAAACTTACTCTGTAACACTAACTATGCAAAAAGTCCTTTCAATCAGTCTACAATTAAGGTTAATATACTAACATCCCACGTGGTTTAAAATTGTGACAAATGAGTTCCTAAGATTTAAAGTTTAACAAATTAATCATTATTATTATTGAAGAAATTATTATCGAAGGAGATTCATTGATAGTCTGCCAGCTGGTTAATTAACTGGAGCGGGATATTGAGGGCCCTATATCTGATATTATTCTAAAAATCCAATCAATGCCCCCCGACAGCAATACGAGGGGCGCATTGGGCTGCTGCTGAGTCAGACATGGCCTTGTTCCTTTCCATGGTTTTTTACCTGTTGATATTGCCTTTCGGACTGGTTTTCTGAGCCACGTCAGTGGCAGTTATACTTCGGTTTATTTGATTTTATATATATATATATATATATGACCAAATTAATGATTATGGTCACGTATTCGTGACATGTCGATCTCTCCCTTAGCAATTCGTTAAAACGACGACGATTTGATGACGTTGCCACATTTAAATATATCAGGCAAAATCAGAAATTCGACACATGAATTTCATACAATAAAATTAAAAACATTACTTAGGTGCGTTTATTTACTAAAATTTTAGATTTTCTAAAATGTTATTATAATAAAATAATTATAATATAATTTATCTATTCTATTAAATTATTATTATTTATTATAATAAATATAAAAATTTCATTCAAATCATCATTCTCTTCATTTTTCACTATTTTCAATATCCTAAAATTGTAAGTTCCTTAAAATTTTAACACTAAAACACAACTTAAACACAAAAAAATAATAAGATTATTTCAAAAATAAACAAAAAATTATAAACAATATCATCTAATTGTTTAAAATAAATTATAAATAGAAAAATCATAAATATAATTGGGAGACATGGGATAAAATAAAAATATTAAACAAATAGAAAAATACTCTAAAAATACTTTTCACATCTTAATTATATAAATTTTGACACATTAAACTATAAATTATTAGTTTTAGTGCATTATACTTCCAAACTATTAATATTAACATTTTACACCTTTTATTAATTTTTTCTATCAAATTAAATAAAAATTGAGGTTTTTTTACTCTTAAAAATAAAAATAATGTTTTCCATGACTTAATAAATTAATACAACATCTTTGATTAAATATGAACATATATAAAATGATAATAGACGTTATCCTTATTTTAATATAAAATTGGCTGGTAATACGTGAAAGTGAATAATTTAAAGTGTAATTTAAGTAAGAAATATATTTATCCAAATAAAAAAAAAATCACCCTAATTGCACTAGTAGGAAAGCAAACAGATTCCCTCGTTTAGAAATGTCTAGTAGAAGATCATCACCGCCCTTCGTCGTGCTCAACTGGTTTTGATGCATTTATTATAATTTCATTCGAAGTTCATTTCCTCTATAGGAGATAACGGTACCGTGCCAAATTGGAAGAAAGCGAAAGCGAAAGCGAAAACGGAAAACCCCATGACGAAGTCGGAGAGAGACCTTGAGTGCCAGTGCGTGGGAAGGCTTGAAGTTGTTCGGCCCAAACCGGTCGGTTTCCTTTGCGGTTCTATCCCCGTTCCCACGGACAAATCCTTCCACGCTTTCAATTCCTCCGCTCTCGTCCCCTCAAGCCAAACGTAATTTCTGTCTTTCTTTGTGCTTTTTCTTTCATTATTGCGCTTGAGCTTTGTGGCTGTTGAGAAGTTTGTGTAATTTTATTTTCCTTTTCGTTTTGACAAAAGAGTGAGTGCTCCGCGGTATCGGATGCTTCCCACGGAGACGGATCTCAATACGCCTCCGGTTCTCTCGAATTTTCCAGACAAGGTTCTTCCCCTTGCCGCTGTGCAGTCCGAGGCTACTGGAGGTGCACATTTCTTCTTCTTTGCATTTTATAGTACATTCTTGCAGCTTACTTAAAGAATTTATTTGATATATAATTTTTTATACGTTTTGCAGTAACAGTTGTTTCTCTTTGAATTCCTGTGCTTTCACATTTTGGACTGAGATACACACACGTCCTTGCTTGAATCACCCACAAAATGTTAGTTCTGTGTTCTTTTTGGCCTCGACCTTCTCAGCATGGGACATCATTAAATTCTCTTGGTTTTGGGAATTCTCATAAACTCAGGATTCGTGTCTTTGTTGCCTAATCCTCTTATGAATCTTTGTTTGTTGTAATTTCGGCCTTGCTAACTTAAATAATGTGTTTTTTCTTTGGTTCCTGATAATTATCTACCTCCCTTGAAAGCGTATAAACTGATGAGTACCTACAGATTTATAAACTCCAGAAACACTAGGCAGCTGGATATCGTTAGTTTCTAGTGAGATCAATATCAAGATCCAACTCAAAGACATTAAGAGAAGCCTGATTCTTTGCTTAAAGTTCCTGTTGGGCTTAAATAACTGTGATAGCCCTCCAGGAACATGCTCAATCTCCACCACTAACATCTTCTGGTTCTGTATGAAGTTGAGTCCCACATTAGTTCTAGGAGTTTGCAAACCAAAATTTTGGTTTGATGGAGTTGGTGAAAAAGTGAAGAGAGAGATTATTTGAATGAATTTTTTATGTTTATTTTAATGGAAAGAGATGATCTGATAGGGAAATAGAGATTATTTTATAGTTATTTTATTAGACCAAAAATTTTGGTACTCAAACACCATTAGGCGCCAACCCTTAGCTCCGTACTTATTTCTTCCCCTTTTATAAGTGGGGTCTTTTGCCTCTACAGGAGCTAATTTTAACAAGTGTAACAGTGAGATCCAACCTGCTCTTCATCAGTATTTTTCTTGGAGAATGTGCTAGCGTTGTCAACATAGCAAGGGTTAAGTTAATGCTTCTTAAATTTCTTTTGTTTTGCCTTTTTTTGTTGGAGGGGTTGGGCAAGAAGTTTGTGTGACTCTTTTGTGTGCTTTCTGTAATGTTGCTAATATTGTTACTTGGTGTTTGAACTGTCATGCTAACGAAGACAGCATTTAGATGATCCTTTAATAATCCAAGCTGCTTCTTTCCTGAATCATTTACATTTTTTCTCCTTGGCAGATTTACCTTGGGAAGGTGGTGCTGTTACATCAAATCTTTCTAGGAAATGTGAGGCCCTTGCAGTTTCTGGTTTGGTCGAGTATGGGGATGAGATAGATGTGATTGCTCCAGCTGACATTCTGAAGCATATCTTTAAAATGCCATATTCCAAAGCACGATTATCAATTGCCGTTCATCGTGTTGGACAGACTCTGGTTTTGAATGCTGGGTGGGTATTTATACACACTGCTTTATTTTCCGTTCTATTATATCTTAACATGGCTTGTTTGTCACAACAGAGTTCTAGTTGAGAATTGTCGGTGGGCACCATTTAGTTTTTTCTATCTGTTTGAGGATTCCCGAGAATGCCAACTCTCAGTAGAGTACAATATAGTTTTCAATTTCAAATAAAAATGTAATTCATCATGTCATTTATTTTATTACTGATGGAAAGGGCTTTTGCTGGTTAATTTTTGGCTTCATCAATTATAAATGCTAACCGTGCTGGTCACAAATTCTTAAAATATAACGAATTGAAACCTGTTGTAAGTAAATTTTGTCTGAACTATACGGGCCATCACATTTCAAGTATATTTAAAAAATAAGCACGTCAATTCTTGGGATTTCTAGGCCTTAGACATTAAATTTTCAAGAGTCAACGACTGCTGAGCATTGAGTTCCTGAAATATGACCAGGCTCTTATGTTGATTCTGTGTTGTCAAGGGCAGGCCTGACGTTGAAGAGGGAGAAAAGTTGATCAGAAGACATAGCACTCAGTCGAAATCTGTAGATTCTTTATTTTTGAATTTTGCCTTGCATTCAGTTAGAATGGAAGCTTGTGATTGTCCTCCAACTCATCATGTCCCATCAGACGAGCAATCAGACTCTTCTGTTCTTCCTGGAAGAAATAGAACTCATTTTGTGGGAAATTGTGATAGTGTTGGTCACAATGAAGGATTCAATTGTTGTTCTGAATACCCTCAAGTCAAGCAAGATGGGTTCTTTTGGGGAAGTAAGAAGAATAATAGAAGTAAAGGGCGTGATCGTGTAAAAAAGGCTTCACAAGTTGGTGAAAAACCCAGGAGCTCAATGCAGGAGTCTGAAAAACATAGAAGAGCTGGTCATGATGGTTTTCTAAGGGTTTTGTTTTGGCAGTTTCACAATTACCGAATGCTTTTGGGCAGTGACTTGCTTCTGTTCAGTAATGAAAAATATGTTGCTGTGAGCTTGCATTTATGGGACGTCTCACGAAAGGTGGGCGTGAACTTCCGAGTCTAGTCTCCATTTTTGTGATTAAGCATATTCATCATGTTTTCCATCCGTGTTTTGACAGGTCACTCCATTAACATGGCTAGAAGCTTGGCTTGATAATGTAATGGCCAGTGTACCTGAATTGGCTATCTGTTATCATCAAGATGGTGTTGTTCAAGGTTATGAGCTTCTGAAAACAGATGATATATTTCTAGTGAAGGGAGTCTCCGAGGATGGCACTCCTGCTTTTCATCCTCATGTTGTCCAGCAAAACGGCCTTTCTGTTTTGAGGTTCCTTCAAGAAAACTGCAAGCAGGATCCTGGTGCTTATTGGGTACTGTTGTGACTTGTGATCTATTTATGTTTCCTTACTTTTAAATGGGAGATACCTTCTAAAACAGATGCTCTACCGTGGATATGATGCCAGGAATAGGCTCTCATCTTGATTTTTTACGAAAGTACTATCTCCTTGCATAACATGCTCTAAATCTGAATGTATTCAATAACTCATCCTTCTGACGTTGGTTATTGGAAACTTTTCACCGCATTAGATTTTTTGGAACTTGCAATTATAAAAAAAAAGAAGATTTTTTGGAATTTGCTTTATTTCCCAAGCATAAACAAGTAAGAATCAACTCAGATTTGAATGAATATTCTTGAATTATTGTTGATGCAGTGGTAGCTGATCCCCCCAAAGTTCCAATTTTTTTATCTTTAAAAAATTCTAAGGGAATTTTAAAAGTTCAGGAACAAAGTTCTCACGTGTGAAAGAAATAAATTGACTATTGGAACAATAGGATAGCAAAAACAATGAAATTGGGCAGAGGATGATGATCTTCATTGAAGAGAAGCGTATTTTGTTTTCACTGAGATTAATACTGATACTTGTTGAAAAGATGAAGCTGACAATGTATATTTGTAATAATAGCACCATACTTGTACATATTTTCAATCTGGGATAATCTTGTACCCAGGATATCAACTTGTGCTAGGTAATTATGGCAGAGACACCTCTTTGTAGAAGAATTTGGTTTGTGTATCATAGACTAGAGAGAAATCTCTTAGTCAGTTTGTCTTGTGTGATGATGATATCTAAATATATCTCTTCACTCAAAATTGAGATATATGAGGTGTATTAACTGGAAAAGATCATATCCTTATTACCTTCTCAATTGATTTTCTAAAACTTTTCTTTTTTCCAATTTCATGGTAGTCTGTTTGATATCAGTTGGTTTTTCATCCGTTGACTCCTAAATTGTTAGTGAACCTGTTCTTTTTGTCCCAATTCAATTTCTGCAGCTTTATAAAAGTGCGGGTGAAGATGTGATCCAACTTTTTGATCTTTCTGTTATTCCCAAGAACCATTCTTCCAATGACTATGATGATGCCTCAAGCTCCCTGCCTTCTCTCTTGCATAGGGGACGGAGTGATTCCTTGTATTCATTAGGGACTCTCCTATACCGAATCGCTCACAGACTTTCGCTTTCAATGGTGTGGAAGAGATAGATTGTTTTGTTTCATATGTTGTCTTGTAGAATCTTGGTATCTCTTACTAAACTACTTTTTTTTTTTGCTGCAGGCTCCTAATAATAGGGCCAGATGTGTGAGGTTCTTTAGAAAATGTTTGGATTTTCTAGATGAGCCAGATCATCTGGTATGCTTATAGTATTACTTTCAATGTACCAGTTGCCTCTTCTTTGTCAGTGCTTTTATTAATTTAATTGCAGTAGCTAGAAAAAATAGTTGCATTTACTGTTTGTATTATGCCAAACAGGTTGTGCGCGCATTTGCCCATGAACAATTTGCAAGGCTCATCTTAAATTCCGATGAAGATCTGGATTTAACATCTGAATCTCTTCCTGTAGAATGTGAAGTTACAGTGATTGATGCCGAGGAGGAGTCCTCGGACTTTGTAAGTAGCATCTCTGAATCAGTTGTGCATGAAAAAGTCTCCTCTTTAGTTGCAGAGCACAAACCATATCAAGATGGACAAACTTTTAAAGATTTAATATTAGAGGATTCTGTCAAGATGACTTTGGAGGCAAATCTATCTGCTTCTGGAAAATTGATAGCAGGTGACACAGAATTAAGAGATCAAGGAGGTGCTGTCCTAGGTTCCAGTGGCGATGAAAGCTTAGCTGTGTGCAAGGTCTCTCCAACATCTGTTCATACTGTTGCTGATCCCATTTCCTCGAAGTTAGCTGCGGTACATCATGTTTCTCAGGCTATCAAGTCTCTCAGATGGATGCGCCAACTGCAGAGCACCGAACCAGATCTGGTGGATAAAGGGAATGGAACTAATGATACACTGCCTTCATCTATTAGTTTCTCTGTTTGCGGATGTGGTGATGCTGAATGCATTGAAGTCTGTGACATTCGGAAATGGCTTCCAACATCAAAATTGGACCACAAGTTGTGGAAACTTGTCCTTTTACTTGGAGAGTCGTATTTGGCACTTGGTCAAGCTTATAAAGAGGATCTTCAGTTGCATCAGGCATTAAAAATTGTAGAATTGGCATGTTCTATATATGGATCGATGCCTCAGCATCTTGAAGACACGAGGTTCATTTCTTCAATGATCAGTTGCTCCTCGTTGCAGAAGAAATTCAGTGAAAGAAATGAAAAAACAAGATCATACTGTGGCGATGTGAAAGATGATAACTCCAGCTTTACAGATGATTCTCTTACTTTTGAGCAATACTCTTCCATTTATCTCTTCTGGGCCAGGGCATGGACACTTGTTGGAGATGTTTATGTTGATTTCCATATAATGTATGGTAAGGAGATGTCAATACAAGCAGAGAGGACATCCAATATTAGGGAGTTGAGAATCTCTTCTGAGGTGGTGAAGGAAGTTAAAAGGCTTAAGAAGAAGCTGGGTCAGTGTAACCAGAGTTGCAGTTCATGTTCCTTGGTAAATTGCAGCTGCCAGAGTGACAGGGCAAGCAGTGGTAGCAGTGCTAGCAGTAGCAAAGCAGATATGCACTCAATAGGTTATGGCAGAAAACACACAAAGAAATCATATGCTAAGAGCACATCCCACTCACTTTTGGGAGACCCTGGAGATGACCATGTTCATCACCAAATGGACAATAGAAAAAGGTTTGATGGTGGGAATCTACAGCACAACAGAGGTGATGAAAGCCTAAAAGAAGCTTCTTCTAGTAATGATACTGGGGTACAAACTATGGAAACTAATACTAAGAAGGTGGAGGGTTTCCCAGAGATGCGTGACATAGGCTCCACAGTGACCTCTCAAATGGAAATAGCTTCTAGGGAAACACCCAAAGTGAAAAATGGGGGTATATTTAAGTTCCTCGGGGGTCCTGTAGTTAGAGATACAGAGCATAATCTTTTAGCTGCTCTAAGCTGTTATGAAGAAGCTAGAAAGGCATTGGGTGGACTTCCAAGGGGTTCAGAAGAACTACAATCTGTTTTCAAGAAGAAAGGGTGGGTGTGCAATGAACTGGGTCGAAACAGGCTTGAAAGGAAAGAATTGAACGAAGCTGAAGTTGCTTTTGCAGATGCTATAAATGCATTCAGGGAAGTTTCTGATCACACCAACATTATTTTAATTAACTGCAATTTGGCCCATGGCAGACGGGCATTGGCTGAAGTGATGGTATCAAAGATTGAAGATCTCAAAATACATACAATTTTCCGCAATGCATACAACCAAGCTCTGAAGACTGCAAAACTAGAATATTCCGAGTCACTGAGGTATTATGGGGCAGCAAAGTCAGAATTGAATTTTATTGCTGAAGGGGGTGAGTCTGTGACTAGTGGTTTGAGGAATGAGGTTCTCACACAATTTGCCCATACATATCTGAGGCTCGGTATGCTATTGGGAAAAGAAGATGTTTCTGCAGAAGTTTATGAAAATGGAGCCGATTATGCCGTTACTGGTGTCAGAAAATCAAGGAAGGAATTGAGAAAGCATGAGATTTCTGCCAACGATGCCATACGGGAAGCATTGTCAGTGTATGAATCACTTGGTGAATTGCGGAAACAGGAAGCCGCATATGCTTATTTTCAGCTCGCTTGCTACCAAAGGGATTGTTGTTTAAAGTTTTTGGAGTCAGATCATAAGGAAAGCAACATGTCTAAAGGTGACAGCAGCATTCTCCAACGGGTCAAGCAGTATACTTCCTTGGCTGAGAGAAACTGGCAAAGAGCCATGGATTTTTATGGCCCCCAAACGCATCCCACCATGTACCTGACAATTCTCATAGAGAGATCGGCTCTTTCATCAAGTCTTTCGGCAGTTTTACGCTCAAATGCAGTACGTTCTTGGACTTCTTTGTTTCTGGTTATACTTATTTGTTTGGTCAGAGGAGAGCCTAGTATTCCTATCTTTCCCTCTCTAAATTCACTAAATCTTCTGCACAATGGCTTCAGATGTTACTCCTATGGGTCATAAAACATCAAGTTAGCTTCCTTGTCACTATTAGATAATTGAGTTAGCCTATTCTATTCTACTAACAACCCCCTCCCTGCCCCGCGAAAATATAGCAAGGAAGAAAAAATGATAATGCTGAAGGCTCTCTGCTTAGATTCAGGTGGTCAAGGGGTCGCTCTTGGCTCCAAGTCATACTCGCTAAAAAAAAAAAGGACAGGCATAACAATAAAAGATATAGAAATAATTGAGTCCACATTTTAAGATGATAATTTTATTTTTCTCAGCGCATTTTAGGATGTTTAATCCTTTTAATGTTGTTCAAATGACTATTCTCAAATGACTTTCTGATGGAGTGGGGACCATGATGTTTAGATCTCTTTTGGCTGAGACTATATGGAAGTTGCAAGTACTTCTTGATAGTGCCTCAGCATTTTATACAGTCTTATGCAGTTCTTGATTAGCAAATTTGAGTGGATACTTTTCTGTACTTGGTTCTCTCATGCACCTTGTCATCAGTACCAATTAAACACTTTCTATGATTGGATGAGATTCAGTAAGAATCATATACCCAAAGAGTCATTTCATGTTGTCCCGGAACATGCGTGGGCTGGTTATTTACTCCGATGTTGAGCAATATTCATATATTGCATTTGTTTTTTAGATGCTAGAATCAGCTCTATCTCGCATGCTTGAAGGACGCCATGTATCAGATAACGAGTCAGACTTTTCCAGAACCGACTATCCTGAGATACATGCAAAATTTTGGAGAGAGTTGCAGATGCTTTTGAAGAAAATGTTGGCCATGACAATATCAGCGAGTGCAAACAAGTCTTCTCCCTCCACCCAACCGAATGTTGCATCCAATAGGTCTGGAGATGCAGAAAAGCTGAGGGAGCTTTACAAAATGTCTCTGAAGTCCACTGAGATGAGTGAATTGCATGCTATGCACGCATTGTGGGTATCATAATCTGAATCTGGCCTCTAAATTTCCCGTTTGGGACATTTTCTCTTACTAGAAAGTTTCACATGGGCATGCATAGATAGTTACACACTAGTTATACCAAATATATTGTAGGCTACTCTTAGTGATGCTGGAGATATTAGAGATGAAGATTTTAAAGATGCGATGAATGAAGCTTTCAGGTGTTTGTTTTGATTTTCAAGACTTCAGGACCATCTAAGGAATGGATTTTCTCTCCACGATTTGAGACTAGGTGTATGAGTTTGCATCATCCACCATTCCTTTTGTGGATGAGAATTTGTAATACTTGGTCATTTCCAATTCAGTCATCTTTTCCTGTTGCTATTGGTTTCTGAGATTCAGGGCGAGTATGTGTTTGGAGACATTATTCATCGTATATGATATATTTCCTCTTATCTTCTTTCTAAATCTCATGTGGTATTCATTTTTTGTACTCTTGCGCCCTTAGCAGTAAATCATGTGGTTACTTTACAGAGCTCCTGTCAAGATAAGTTCTCAGCTATTTACTGTGGGATGTTCCTAAATTTGGAAGGTATAGCTATAACATATTATAAGTCTTTATTTTTTAATTTTTTTTAAATCAGTCTTAATATTTTAAAATTTTCCACATTTGAAGGGTTGAAGAGATAATTAAAATTTTGATGAATTTTAAATCTTACGTACTAATTTGATACACTTCAAAATTTAGAAATTTATTTGATTTCCATGTAAATTATATGGACCAATTTTGTAAAGTGCCTTCGATTTCGTATAAGGTACTGGAGGTAATAAAATCTAACCCTTTTAATCTCTGATTGTATAAGTCAACAAGTGTTACTTATTCTATTAAAAAGGTTCAATATAGTAAAAATATTAATTATATAGCTAAGTACAGAGATCATCGCATATAACATTGAAACTGCAAATTAGGAATAAATGAAAATAGTACTTTGTAGGTATAAAATCCCAACGACAGCGACGGATCCTCGTGAAACTTAGACCTTAAGCATCGGACACGTGTAGTTATCAAATTATAGAATATAGAAGCTCTATTTGTTCCTAAATCCCAGTTCTTGGACGGCATTGGGTCTTTGGTTATAAAAAGCAAGGGGGAAGAGAAGCGATGAGGCATATGGATCTGCGAATGAGAACCTTTTCGTCTTCGTCTTCGTTTTCGACATTGCCGCTGCTTCTATCGTTGTTGTTGTTGATTTCCATTGCCATGGCCGAGTCTGCTAAACCCTCTGGTTCTTCTTCATCCGCAGCGTCGGTGCAAATCGTCTACACCGAGAGGCCCCAGGACGAGGAGCCCGAGGCTTTCCACATCCGAACCCTCACCACCGTCCTCGGCAGGTCCTCTCTCCCTCTCTCTATCTAGAAACTACTCGAAATGTTATTTTAAATACTTACATGTCTGTAGAACTTGAAATAGTATGATAGGAGTGTATGGCATCTGATTTTTTGTCGTATAAAACCTTCTATAATCGATAGCGAGGAAGCTGCAAAGGAGGCTCTGATATACAGTTACAAGACCGCAGCCAGTGGATTCTCCGCTAAGCTTACCCCCGACCAGGTTTCCCAAATTTCAAGTATGCCCCTTCTTTCTCTTATTTTTCCTCCATTGTTTTTTCTTGCTTTCATTTTTCCTCATATTTATTGGTTGGTTTTTG
This sequence comes from Myrica gale, assembly GCA_963930655.1. Taxonomy (NCBI): domain Eukaryota; kingdom Viridiplantae; phylum Streptophyta; class Magnoliopsida; order Fagales; family Myricaceae; genus Myrica; species Myrica gale. The sequence goes on along the minus strand of OZ005609.1, from coordinate 6,804,097 downwards.
TAGTTGCATGTCGGCAAATTATTTTATGCACATTTTTGGATAATTTCTCTGGCCCTCTTTAGACATCGTGCCTTGCTACGACTCTATTTTGTATGGTTCAATAGATGTAATTTTTTAATTGAGCTAATATTCATTGTTGGTTACCGAGATTTGGATGATATTATGCCATGTTCTATACTATAAGAAGTCTTACAGATCTCGAAATATTCTTTGTTTATTTCCCTTTTTCTATGTTTTTGACCAAAACGTCGAGAATGAAATGAAACTGAAGTATTTTCATTCGAAGTTCAAATTCAAAATACATAACTCAAATTCAAATTAAGTTATGTTCCATAGGATTTGCCTTTCTCCTCCATTTCAGCTACACAGAGATTCTTCATCAAAGAACTTGACTTGGTCTTGAACGGATCTCTATGTGGAATTCTCTATATTACACTGGAATAGGTTGTGCCTACAAATTCTCCTGGTTCTATATTTATGCCTTTTCAATAAGGTATCCAATATAATAATGCAAAGCATTGACGTTCTGGAGTTTAAAATGGTTTAGATGTTATAATCAAACAGATGAGCCCAACCTGAAGAAAGTAACTAGAAGATTTGGCCTCCCTTTCGTACACCATTCTCATATCCCTGTTGTGCATTTTGTACTTGCGTTTTGGCTAGATAGCTTATATATTGTGGAGTGTCTGGCTAAAGCCGAATCTGATCAGACACTACCTTGATTTTATGCTCATAAACTCATTAAGCTTGTAATGGTGTTCATCTTTGACTGTTCACATTTGTGTGTGCTGTGTGCTGGATATAGCAACCGCGATTATAGTATCTTGATCGATTTTTTAGTTATATCTCATTAAGTGATTCCGTTCTTTATAATTTGGGACTTCTATGTATATTCTTATGTAAATGCATTTGTGACTTCTGTTATGAATGTGTGCTGATCTTTTGTACATTAAAGGTCAATTCGGCATCTTTCTTATATAAACGCATTTGTGGGAATACCGAGAATTATTATGCATGCTCGACGTAATTATTTTAATAACTTTAATAACTTGACTTGTTGGTTTTATGTTGGCAGAACTACCTGGTGTTCTTCAGGTTGTCCCAAGCCAGACCCTGCAGCTGCATTCAGGACCTGGAAAGCGGCAGTAAAGGATGTGAAGCTCCTGCATCTAGTAGTACATATGTTTAAAAAGAGTTTACTCATATGTATACACCAGGTGTTTGTCCTATGCGCTCTGTTGCGGTAGGAGCCTTCACCTAAATAAGGTTAAGCTTTGGATATAATTTCGCAGGGTATATGAGGTATAACATCTAGTGTTTCCAGTCTCGCCCAATCAGAAAGGAGTTTGAAATCTTTAATTTTTTACCCCTCCAGTTTTACTTATTAATGGGAAAGCATTCATGATGGTAATGACAAATCTCTTTATCGTATAGAGGTTGCCTCTCTGCCTCATAATCCATGTTCTCCGCCAAATTTGTTACTCGAGGCATCGAGTGTGACTCTTCTCGTCTCTTATGACAGCTATCCACGCGTCAATCGCCATCTCTTCTGTGGATTGGCGACTCAGTACTCTTATGGCTAATATCTAAAATTTTTTGGGTTATTATTGTCATTGGAAAGCTTAAAAATTCATGGGGTATAAATTATGTCGCTCGTAAATGTAATAATGTACCGTGATTATTTTTAAAACATTTTACTCTGGGAGACCTTCCGTCTTACTGTTTAATGTCCTCTTTTTAAGTACATTTATTTATTTCAAAACTAAAAAGGGTGAAAGTGGTGGCCAACGTATTTTTAAGAGGTTTTTTAACTAGTAGAATGTCAGGATTAAGCTATAACTATTAAATTGGGAGTTTAGATAGCCAGTACAATATGAAAGTGCAACGAATTTTAATGGCATGGTTTGATCCAAGGACCTTCTGACCTTCTAAAGAACCCAATTGAGGACTTTTTTTTTAAAGGATAAACGCAAAATCAGTCACTGTGCTATACGCAAAAATCATTTTAGTCCCTGTGATATAAAAAACATCGATTTAGTCCCTGTGATTCTCTTTTCGTTTGTTATTGGTCCTCCATCAGGGACTGATTTTATCACTTTCTGAAATCACAAGGACTAAATCGATGATTTTCATATCATAGGGACTAAATCGATTTTTGCGTATAGCACAGAGACCAATTTTGCATTTATCCTTTTTTTTTAATCAACAGAACTGCTTATATAAATAGAGAAACTAATAGTCTGTACAAAACACAACAAAGCAAAGAAAGCTAGGAGGATCAAATTCCTCATACACCCAAGGATATCTATGATGATGCTCATAAAATCTCTGGAACATATCCCTCCCGGACGGAGGAAGCAGCCTATCGGACAAGGGTGTGTAATGGAATATTTGCACACCTCATAGAGAAAGAGCTAAAGAAGGAAGAGCCACCCGCACTATCTGCACTATCTCGACGCACATTATGTTGGCTCACAAAAGACAAAAAAAAAATCTAAAAACTGAGATTGAGTAGCGACCGTCTTCGAGCCTGAGAGGCTCTTGGCGTTGATGACTAATATATGTAGAAAGAGGGGAACAAGGCAGCCCTTCATATCTCCCGCCATTCGAAAGAAGGCGTCTATTTCCCGCCTTCCGGGGGTGAGATGAGATGTAGGAAGCCCAGCACTGCAGTTTCTAAAGTTTTCCTGCCAAATCCCGACTTTTCCCTAATTCCATTCTGCCCCCGCGAAGGTTAGGGTTTCCGCATAGCAGCTAAAGATGCCGGAGCTGAGCTGGAGACACCAAACCCTTATTCAAGCTTTGTTATCACGCGGTCCTCTCAGGGACGACGAGTTTCACTCCATCTTCACCGGCCTCACCGGCAAAAACCCAGGTCCCCCCCCCCTCTCCGTTTCTCCTTCGCTGCTGTACAATGCTCGCTCGATTTTCGATGCCCGAATATTTTCCGGATATCGGTAGACGTAAATCGCAGAACTCTTGCAACATTGCTTCTTGATTGATTTTACTTCGACTACTTTCTTCCATTAAGAGTCTCTTTGATTGCCCAAACTAGTATCAGTGCTTGTTATCATGTACATCAGAGCACTTTTTGTATCCCCATTGGCGGCATCTGGTTGAATATTTGGTTTTCGTTATGATATTTTGTACAGGTACTCAACGACAACTATTTGATGAATATCTGCTGAAGATAAACAAGGCACTTTCTTATGTTCAGTGCGAGTTACGAGGCTTCCGAAACCAATATGATGGCCGGATTTACTATGGGGTGGTCAATAATATTTCTGATGAACAGTCCAAGCTGGGAACAAAATATTCTGTTCCGCAGATTGCTTTCTTCAAGGCTATCGTAAGTCTTGTTTAAGATTTACGGTAATTTCAGTGTCATTTCTCGTGATGTGCTTTGTTGCTAAGTAGTACGGAAATGTTAGTGATGGATAATTTCATACATTCACTTGAAACTGCATTTTACTCTATATATGAATTAATGTATGTTCTAAAATTTATTACTCCGTAAACGATAAGAAGCAGATACTTTGTTCACTTGCTCAATATACGAGGCTTTTAAAGCTCTAAAAGATACTATGCATAATTGCAATCTCTTCGAAATCTTTATCCCGACATGTGTTTCATGTGTCAATAGTATAAGATTGAAATATTATTTTATCCATATCATGTGACACTGTTATTTTGATGTCAACTGTCAGATAGAAGCAATTCTGCAAGATGCTGCAGCCCAAGGTAGCCTATCTGACATTGATGCTCTTAATCTGAGATTGGAGAATCAGGTTTGGCTTTTGCTCAGAATACCAGTTTTCTATTAGGAACATATGATTTCAATCTCAGTGATACAAAATTTTGTATTAACTCCATATGAATTCTATCTAATTTCCCAAATTAGAGGATAAGTGTATGTCATTTCACATAACCACAGGGAAGCCACAATAAAACTCATGGCTTTGGTATTGACGCATTCAATGAACTGTTGTAGCTCATAGAAACAATAAAAAAGAATGATCTTAACACGATGGTGAATTTCAGGTCAATATAAAGAGAATAAAAAAGCTCTGGAACGATCTTAACATCATCGATCAGAGATACAAAAACTATTAGATTTTCACTCGTTTCACTAACAGTGGGTCCCAGTTTGCAGTATAGATTAAGTACTCTTTGGAATGCAATTGTCTTTTTGAAGGTTCCTATTATTTCTTGCCACAGAGAATATTACCTGTAGCTAAATTTTGGACATATATCCCAGTGAACTTTTTGAAAGGTCATTTAGTACTCACTCCAAGGAATAATGTCTGCAGCTAAATTGTTGATGTCTATCAATTGCATCTGATCTTATGGCAGAAACATTTTTATTGTTAGTTTTCCTAGAGGGATGTTTCTAGATATCATGTTTGCACTATTCTGCTTTCATTAGGAAAAGTTCCATGAGAATGGACTATCCTTCTGCGTAGGCTCCCTTAACTTCTGTACCACTTTGGCATAGGCCAATGAGCTTATTATTCTTACAAGCTCACTGTTCTGCTTGACAGTTCATGTTGTCTATCTTCAGGTTCTGACTGGCACAGAATCCCAATCACAGGGAGGTCCAACTCATGTCCCACTGCCACTCAAAATTTTTTCTATATCACAGAAGCAAAAAGCTCTTGACGAACTTGTGCAGGATCAGTGGCTTACTCACACCACTGATGGTAACATTGGACTTGGTGTCAGATCCTTTCTTGATCTTCGCAGTTATTTTCACAACAGTGATATTCCTTCATGTCAAGTGTGCAACGAAGCTGGAGTGAAGGTTGGAATTGATTGGTGCTTTGCCACATCAGTGGATGCCGTCTAATATGATGTTCAATTGAAGTCCTGCAACTAATCCATTTCTTTCTTTTAGCAATATAAGATTTGCAAGCCAAACATTAATTTGAATCAGCTATGCTTGTTCATGACTTTCTTCCTTCTTATTTAAGCACTTGTGTGGTTCCAAAATAGAATCTAATGTTTCATTCCATTCCCCTAGGGTAATAGTAATGGGATCTTTTACAATTCGTTTCAGTAAAACTAAAGGAACTTTTCATTTTTGCTACTTCTAAATCTCATAGCTTTTTGGGTTTGTTTTCGTCAGGCAGAGCTGTGCCAGAATGACCGTTGTACAGTGTGAATTCATAAGTACTGCCTCAAGAAATTATTTTCCAAAAGAAGGGTATTAATCTTGATGCTTCTTATTTTTACAGTCGACAGAGATTTGTGTATTTCATAAATTTGTTGACTTGATTGACTTCAGGGCGAAAGAGTTTGTCCTAGTTGTGGGACTGAATGGCATTTTCTTGTGCCCAAAGCAGAACTCCTAGAGGAAGATGATGAGGCTGATGTACCCACCCAGAGCCAGCTACCTCTGGGACCTAAGAGAAAGAGGCTTGAAACCGGAAAAACTGGTGATGCAAATGCAATTCAATCCGGTTCCTCTCAAACATCCGGATCCACTCCTGATCTGAGAGAAGAACAACTCGAAGGACTGCCCGCATAACGTAATGGTTTTCATGTGCCCCTTTTACGTCAGGGACTAGGTGAAATATGCTATATATAGTTTGCTTTAAAACATCTGGCATTCGCTGCATAAACTTTTTGGAGCAATACTGGAATTGTGGTGGAATGCTTCACGAGTCTTTTTTTTTTGGATTTCCCAAGCATTCCGGAACAACTGTGATATATATTATATTAATCTTGAAAACAACTGCATTAGTATGTGTTAGTATCTGATTATCCGTTCAGTTGCTACGAATACTAGTTCAGCAAGTTCTTTTTGAAGTTTTATTGCCAGTTCACAAGGCTAAGCCCTCCGTGTGTGATGCTTGCCAACATGGCAAGAGTCACAAACTCCCTTTTTATTTGTCTCAGCACGTGTCCTGCTCTCTTGAATTATTGTTCTCGGATGTTTGGGTTCCTGCCCCTCTACGTTCAGTTAATGCCAATAGATTTTATGTTTGTTTTGTTGGCCCTTGTACTCCTTTTACATGGCTTTATCCCATTGCTAAGAAATCTGATGTCTTTTAACTCTTTTCAGAACCATGTTGACGCTATTTTGGCAAACAAATCAAAGCTGTCGACTCTGATTGGGGAGGCGAGTTCTGGACTGTCCTCTCCTATTTCTCCTCTATTGGCATCCAATACCGGGTCTCATGCCCTCACACCCACCAACAAAATGGTGTGGCGGAGAGGAAACAGTCACCTAATCGAAACGGGCTTGATGTTAATGCCAAAAGCCTCGGTTCTGATGTCTTACTGGAACCCAAAAATTCCAAGTAGATTGCCATATGCTATCCTTTTTCCCCAATAATTTAACACATCGTGAAATTGATTCTCTAAGTTTGGAACAAGCTGAAGGATATGCTTTTGTTAGGACGCACGACAGAAGCTTTTCCAGCTAGTCTCATCGATTTTCTTCAGGAAGACTGGGTCCAATATTAGAGATCGGGTATGTCTGCGTACGATGTCTTGCTTATGTCTGCCCATAGAGTCTGTATAGTTATCCAAGCACGTGAGGTTTTCCGTAATATCCCCCGTTAGTCGTTACGCTCTTAAGCAACCGAAATATAGTGGGACAGCTGATTATTCTTTGCATATTAAAATGACCAGTCCAAAAGTGCAGCATCAATAAATGGGGACTGAAAATCAAGCAAAATAATAAATTAAAAACATATATGCAAATACCAAATAAAAACAAAATCAAGTTTAGGTCCTATAAGAATTCCATTCTAACAATCCTAAGAGTGGTTGGTTTCCATCAATATGCCATGGCGAAGATTGACGAAGATTTTGGAAACTCGTATAAAACAACTAACCAAAGCTACTTAGAACATAACGCAATCCAAATTGAAGGTTCAAACACGAAGGATATTTTTATTAACATAGCCTTAAAAAATGCCACAAGCTCAAGCAACAATCAAAATAAAAAGAATATGGATTGCATTCAATTCAATTGAACGTATTTACTACCGTACTTTACACATGCACATGGGAAAGAAAATAACAAGAACACAAGAACCATGAGGGTAACAAAGTACCATCATCGACGTCTATGTCTTGAGAAACTTGGTGATCCGGTAGCATGTGTGCCTCTGTAATTCTTGGTGGGAGAATCAGTTGGTCCCCTGAATGAAGGATAAGCAGATTTTGCAGGCAGTGACATTGAGTCTAATGGAGCTGACTCCGCAGGCACAAAGCATGCTGTGTTGATACGCGTTCTCTCAAGCTCTGCTTGAAGTAACTCAGAACTATACTGCTGTGCAAGAGCCTAAAGCATAAAACAAACATAATCAAATTAAATAGCCAACGCCAATTTCATCTCTCGAACGTATTCTTCTTCTTTTTCTCCTCAAGTAACACTGAGTATTAGAATTCATATATGTACATTATGCATTAATTTACAGTTTCTTGCACAGATATTGCTACACATATAATTTGTTACAAGACGCTATTCCTTTCACACTGCTAGCAGATTCCTTCATTTCACTACAACTCGAATTGAAATTTGTTATTTTGCTAAAATAACCTCTCAAGGTCCAGAATAGAAGTTCATAGGGAATAACTATTTTATTATAGGTTCTATTTCGCCATATAAGATTTAAGGGTCTTTAGATCCGACACAAACCAAGAAACAAAATCAACTGAGTCAACTTGTTAAATGAATCCTAGACCTGCTACAAGAAGATAAGACAGGCGAATAAGTTTCTTACAATCAGATCATCAGGTGACACGGTCATCCCTTGCTGTCTTTCATCTGAAAGCGCGTCTTCACTCCCACGAGTTGGTCGGCGGTGATGCCCTGGATTTTCTACAGCCTCAGACATGCTCTCAGTAGCTTTCTCCAAGAGCACTCCTTGCAAAGACTTAAGAGACTCCCTTGCATCGGGTGTAAAATATGGATTCAATACGATCTCGAAATATTCAAGCTGCAGAAAATACAGGTGAAATAATTAACGGTTTATCCAATGAGTTCTGACCCAAATACTACTTTTTTGCCTATTGGAAGTGAGATCGTTGTTTTAACTCTAAGACCCACAGGGCGCATCATACTAATAATTGCAAAAAACAAAAATTCTAAAGGTATCTTAGTCCATAATGGTAATGGAACCACTGCAGACAAAGTAAGCGTGGCACAATTTCTGGGATGCATGCGACACAGTTTTTCACACACATGCAGCAATGCCTCATATCAAACCTCTCTGCTTTTCTCTAAGTTTTTTTTGTGTTTCTTTTTCTTTTTCTTTTTCCTCCTCTCTTGGAGATGAGGGGCTAACTAGTCTTCAAAATTCACACGGCATCAGCATCTTGTCAGACTCATTACTTTTGACAGAGTATTATTTGTTCGAAGAATCTCATTTTTCAAGAGATCGGGAAATTGAGGTAACGGGATCATTATCTTGAAAGCAATTTGATTCAGGACTTGGTCTCCACTAAAATTCAAACGCCATATTTTACCTCAAGCATGAGCTGACAGAACCCATTTGCATCAAATGACCTTAGATCTTTGGTTTTGTTTTCATGGAAAAGGCTGAGAAAAGTATCAATCAGTCCTTCAACAAGAATGCCAAGTGTTTTGTCCAAGAGGCGCTTAGCACCAGCAAAAACCTGCAATGAAGGCGTTCTTCATTTTAGAAGTATGAACAAGCAAATTAACTGCATTGGTACTTAATCTGTACTAGAGGTTTTTCTAGAAACAAAACAGGAAACTCGAATGTCATGATTCAGGAGATAAACATTTCATAATTTTGGAAAATGACCTTTAAACTAACGTAAAAGAAGAGAGAAAAGCTAAGCAAGTAAAAACTATAAATTCATAATTCAAGATCCAGCCCAAAATGAGGGACAAAGGATTTGACATATGTATCAGGGGAAAAACGCATAGGAATGCTTATGGTATGTACCTCCGCATGAACAGCTACCATAGTATGCAGTAATTCCACAGCTGCATCACGCACACCCTGCAAGAAACCAGCATTTAAGGCATTCTCTTTCGGGGACAGCAATGTTTCACTAAGAAGGTTTTGAAGCAAGAATAAAAAGACAAACAAAATGAACTCTTTTTCTGTAATTTGTTTCTTACTTTGACTGCGGGTGCTGCTCCCCACTGAATACCAGAATCCAACAGATAGTTCACTGCAGCTGTTCTAATTAAATTTGCCTGGTGGTAAGACAAAGAACTGTTCATTAATGAGTTCAAATTCAATAAATCGCCACAGAAAAGTATTTTATAGATTCAATATGCATCAGCTCAAACATTTCTTACAAGAAAGTCTAGCAAGGAAAGGGCTCCAGCCTTTTTTTTACCCCCAAAGATTTATGTTCTAACCAGGATAAACTACATATTCCATCCAACTAATCATGATTCCCAGAAGCAACTCATTTCTACAAAAAGTGGCATGTGAATAATTATGGAATAAAATGAGCACAAAACCCCCAGCGTAATACCCCGAATTGGGTCAAGCCCTACATTGGGTGGGCGAGGTAAAGACAAAGGTGTTGCATAAGTTTAGTCCCACATTTCCTTATTAGGTGGAACTACACTTTTCTGTGATTCCAAGGGGATCCATGGTAACATTGACTAGTCTTTTTAACAAATTGAGACATGAATTTTTATCATCCTAATGTATAGCAGATTTCCATTTACGTTGGTTGAACAGTGACTGGCATGTTGGATGGATAACTCTACAGGATTTTGTTTTCCAAAGCTGAGTTAAAAAAATAAATGGACCCCTGTGGATGTAGACATTCGAAACTAACTTCTGAACACTAGTTTGAGAGAAAACTGAATCTAGAAAATCAGTTCCAGAAGACTGAAAATCTCTCTTCCAGTAATTTAGAATTCTTACAGTGACTACTGAAGAATTAATATAGGAAATTCAACACATGCACCCAGCCCCATGGCTCCCAGAGCTTCATATTTCATAAACTTTTTGTTTATTTATTAATTTAATTTGTCCCAAGGCCTAAGCTCTCGCATTTGATATTTTGTTTCCCCTGAAAAGATCACTAGGAGACTGATTAGAGATTGTCCCCCATTTTTTGCCACAAGTCAGACTATAGCAAAGGAGAAGGAATTTAATTGTGATCCGAAATTCGGTTAATTTTGTTCACTTTAGTCCCTTCTGAGATTTCAAAACATTTCTTGCACATAGGACCTGCAGATGTATTTGTATCCATATAAGTGGTAAAGTATTGTCATTACTGACTACATCTTCCACCTCACCAGGTAACAAGTGAAGCGAAATGCCTACAGGATATTAAGACAAACCACATTTGATTGTGTTCACTGGGTTGGAGGAAGGGGGCAACAACTGTTTTTTTTTTTCAAATACAAATTGAAGAAGCATTCAGCTATACCTTGGCAAAAGTATACTGAGAAAGGACCTTCTCTTCAAGACCCGAGAAAGACATCACTAGGTCTTGTATGTCACTGACCTCTTCATCTTTGTCCCTGGAAAAGTGAGGATTACCACAATGATCACAAAAGAATACCTTTTCTAAGATAAATGATACAGCAAGAGGTAAGGCATCAATTGCTTTGGGAATGCATCTTGTTCTTTTTCCAAACAATGTCTCCAGGGCTTTTTGAGCACCCGATAATGACCAGGAATAACAGGTTCCCCCTTCCCACATGCACTGTGCAATTTCTAACATAAATCCCTGTGATGGCCACCAAAGCAATCAGTAGAGTCAAACTTGGGCCAATGCTTCCCAAGGCAACTGAATCCAAGGTGTATAGACATTCGGGCAACTGCTTGGATATCATTGGTCTCAGTAGTTGGAGATTATGCAATGCCATCTTCCATATTAGAAAAGATAAAAAAAGAGAGAGAGAGAGAGAGGAAAAGATGACTAAATGTCCCTTCACTCCAGATAATAATCATTCAACCAAATCAGACAACATAATTACTTGCCCTTACTATACCCAAACAGCAATTCATCAACATGCAAAGGTAAATGATGATCACACTAATTTTGGTCATGCTCAACTGGTAAACTAACAAATGAGGTTGGTCTACTTAGGCCTGATCAATATGACTATCTTCTGCGTAGGCCTGGACTAGCAGCTTATCTGAGTCATGTAGTGGACTCACATCTAATCTAGTTCATAGTTAAAATAACGCAATGCAAAGGACACCCCTCCATGATAAGCTGCCGCTTCTCAACCAAGAGCGGGCGAATTAGATGAGTACCCACCTAGACTGAAGCCAGATATGTTTGTACTTGTTGTACAACTCATAAGAAAGCTCATCTTTGCAGTATCCAATATTACTTAACACGATCAACAACTGTTGATGTGGCTCAATAACACCTCCAGGGGCATCAGATGATAATTTTTCTTCAAACTCATGAGAATATCCATCTTGTAAATGTGGAGCTTCTTTGCTAGATTTTTTTTGAACAACTTCATTTCCATTGTGCTCCAGATAACCTGATTAACGTGCACAAAATGAAAGTACCATAACTAGGCATGTTTCAAGATGAAATTTACAAACACGAATTTGAGATCATCCATCGTACCAGCAAAATCTAGGAAACAGTTCAAACATGCAAGCCTAACAGATTCTTGAGTCTCTTGAAGTTGAACAAACATATCTTCCGACTTTGCAGCCTCACTCTTTAAAGACTGAGTCATCCTGAAATAATGGATAATCAGATGGAGACGGGCTACAGTAACAGCAAATTGTCTTTTCCATAGAATGTGCAATGCAACTAGAAGTAGTTGCCTAAGACCAGATCTTGAGAACACAGTTAATATACAAAGTAACGTGGACCTCACCTCCAACTTACACCAATCCTAACATTTCTACATCGCATAACTTAGCATAATTGCTATAATCTGATGTTCCATTTGTTCAGGACATTCAGTTATTAAGAACCAAATGCCGAGCGCTGGTCACCACGTCCAGCAGCTAGACATTCCTCACATTCACATTTTTCATTTTTTTTTCTTTCAAAATGTATGTTCATCTTTCTGACTTGTAATTGGGGATCCATAAACAAAACCTGATAACCCACTCTGTTTAATGGAAATGTCACATGAACTCCTCCAAGATAACTTGGAAAGTTCTGCAGACTAACAGGTCATTAGGAACCTAAACGGTAATAAGACACTTCAGAGACTTACAAATTGATCTGGTCCATCGCTGACACCATAATTGAACGGAATGCTAGAGGCAAGAAAGAGATTGTGTAAGGAGATCTATTCCTTTCAAGAATTGATACTGGGACCCATGTTTCATCTTTTGATATCTCTTCAGTTGATGCCCGCATCCAAGAGCAAAGCCTTAGAATGTAAATCTTTGTAATCTCCGAATATAGTGTTCGTAGAGCTGTAACTATTACATAGAAAAGAAAAAATCAGAATAATTTTGAGAAGTCAACATATTGCTGCTTAAGAGATTGCCTACTACCTGCAATAGAAGGTGCAGACTCCTTCACTTCAAAAGCTTGGCATGCTTTATATATTTCCTTTATAGCATCACTCATGTATGATCGTAGAATATTTGACTCTTCAAGATCACGAAAAGTATTGAGAACCTGCACCAACAGTGTGCTTGTTTTGAACAACCAGCCAAGCCTATGGCCTGAACAGAGATATAGTAAAACACTACCATGATGATCAAGAGTGAACATAGAATGATGCTCAATATTTAGGTGAAAAGAGTTCTTGCTTCGAAAATATACACTTCCTATATAGTGCCAGAGAACAAACAATCTTTCATCGATATAATCAGTGTACACTAAAACAAGTACGAGTAATTGAATACTTGTGCCATATATTTCCCAAAATGGTATGCCCGTAAATTATCCCCAAACCAGATTATCCAATACCATAACAGTCAAAGTAGCTCATAACTCTAACACCCCAACCTAATGTAAAATGTCATAGGTGGTCCAGCAAGAATACTCACTTTGACTTCATACACAGATATCGTACTTTGTATCATTCCAGCAACTTCATCAAGAGAATGACTTGAGAACTTCCCGTCTCCAAATTTTTCCTCAGTCTTTTTTGCTGAAGAATTAGCATTTGATTCGGTCGGAACTTGGGAAGACTGAAATAATCAGACCAGGAACTAAAATGAAGACAAAAATCATCCGACACAGACGACACAAAAGGTCACTAGAACTTTGATTAAATACAATAACAGAAGGAATTTAAGTGGAAAAACGGAAGTTTCAAAAAAAAGCAAAAGCGAGACAATCTTTGTTGTAACAAATGCAAACTGCAGCTGTTACCGCAACGGTAAAGGTCTAAATACTACTAAGCAATAGTCCTCACTTGTGTAATATACAGTCTTTTTGCTAAATTTGTGTAATATACAGTCACAATGCTGTGTTAGAGACTGCAGGTAACAGATTGAGGTGTGACTGAATTGCTCAACTACTTCAAATGAGATTCACTAATGGTAATCATGGAGTTCTCCAATAATTTTACCGCCTCACAAAGCATGCTTTGGGGGAAATAAAGAACAAATTGGTCAAATGCTCCACATGATTTTTTTTTTTGATGATTAAATGAGTAATGTCTGAACCTGTGTTAAATTCAAATTTTAAGGTTTAAATATAGTTTTGAAACAAGGCTTTTATTGGATGATAAAGCTTTAGAATTATTTATATTATTTTTTGTTTAATAATAATATCTTTTAATTATTATGATGTTTAAAAAATAACAAATAAAATTAAAATTAATTTACAATAATATGAAAAAAAATATAAAAATGAAGGTGATAGCTTAAAAATAATTACGAAAATACAAAAATCTATAAATTTAAAAATAAATTAAAAATCTCAAATGATAATTTCATTAAATAAGAAAATACGGTAATTATAAAAGTTCATTTAGAAAATTTTAAAAATAAATTTGTTGAAATCTACTAAAATAAGGAAGAAATTTAAATTATACGAATCATAAAAAAATTATTGAAATAGTTACAAGTATATAAATATCTAGAAACGTTTTAAAAAACAAAAATACAAATTTTGAGCATTGTTAGAAGAAATGAAGATGAATTATAAATATAGGTGGGACAAATTAAATTTTTAGAAGAAAAAATTAAAATAAAGAGATGATATTAACTTATTTATTTCTTTTTTTATTATTTTTTTATTATTTTTTAAGATTTTTGTAAATTAAATTTGCTTCCTTATTAAAATATTGGATAGTTTTATTTATTTTTTAAAATTTCTATAACATTAATAATTACTGTATTTTCTAGATGTTCTGAAATTATATTTTCGAGATTTTTAATTTATTTTATTATTTATAGCTTTTTATTAGTTTTTTAAATTTTAAATTATTTATTTATTTTATTTCATCTAATTTTTTATTTTTTTATATTTTTATATTTTGAATTTCCCTATATATTTTTATAATTTTTACATTTGCGTAATTATTTTTAAGCTATCACATTCATTTTTATATTTTTTTCTGATTTTTGTAAATTAATTTTAATTATTGTTATTTTTTTAAACATCATAATAACTAAAAGATATTAATATTAAACAAAAAATAATATAAATAATTCTAAAACTTAATCATCCAAAGAAAGGCCTTGTTTCAAAACTATATTTAAATCTTAAATTTTGAATTTTGAAACTCAATCCCAAACCAAAACAAAAGCCTAACACTCTTTCCAAACAAGGCTCTAGTGTGGGAGACTAGCGTGATAACCAACTACAGCCAGACACGATCAAATGCTCCAAAATGATATTGCCACTGAATAAGCATGGAGTTCCACAGCAATTTAAACCGCCTAATGAACACAGTTTTATATTGACCTATATTTAGTATTGGAAAAAACTAACCGTCCTATAGAGGGGGTAAATAAGTCCTATTGGACAAAAATGGCAGCTAAAATTTTAATCCAAGTCAATAATACTCAGGTGCAAGTGGATCAGTTAATAAAGGTGAAAAGCTTACAATAATCAAAACATATCACCATCAAACAGAGCCTGCACTACATACTGCACCAGTATTAAAAGATACAGTCAATGACAGACCACACTGACTTAAGCACCAAAGAATGTCTCAAGCATGTTAACTAGGTCCTATTTGCCAGAAGGCATGAAACATATATCTTTACAAATAGTAACTATATAAATCTAACTCCGCAATTGAAGACAATTATAAAGGGTAAGGCACTCAAAAGAATACATGGTCTTGCAACAAGAATTTCCCTTCAGTTGGCACCACATGCTCACCATTTCAACTAATCTACTTTATTCCCCATTGTCCTCCATTTCCACAATTTTACCACGTGCCCATTACTAAGTGTTATAGAATAAAAATATAATCAGTGTAACCAAGAGGTACACTAATGAAGCAAGTCTGAGATGTATTATTGTATATCGAGCTATAATATTACATAAGGAATTACATTCTTTGCTTACCGATGCATGGGCAGACATATTGCAACTGAAAAATGTACCAAAACATATAGTAGAAACAACAAAAGCGTATGCAATTTTGAGCTAAAAATGTTACAAAATGCTCCTGCCTTAATTCCAACCTACTTCTGAAAGAAAATTATATCTGGATATTACGATTAAATTCAACTTACATATTAAACCTTTAGAAGAAAGAAAATGGTCAGAAATACCTTTGCAAATTTACCACTGAAAACAGAGAGTGCTACTTTCCAGAAGGCTGGAATGTGATGGATAAGAACAGCAGTTAATCTGCGGATATACCTTCCTCTAAGGGCATCAACTTCTTTGCTAGCAAACTCTACTGGCTGAGAATCAACCGGAAGATTGGTGTTCCCAAGAACAAGAGAATAGTCCAGATCTGACTGTCAGTTGTAAGACAAAATAAAAGCCAACATCATTATCAAGCACTAATCCATTTGTTTGCTTGAGAACCAACAGAAGATGAATATTATTTAGTTACACGTACAGACTGATTTAATGTTTGTTGAACCTGTCTCCACTTCACATCCGACAGAGCTCTTTCACGGATCTCATTATGCAAAGTATCCATGTTCGCCTCATGATCTAAGGTGCACTTCTCTAGCAAACCTCGAATTCTGTGATTCTGGCAAAGTGACAATGCTATATTCAGCAAGTTGACCTTCTAACAGAAATATTAGAATAATTCTTGCCAGAAGTAGTTTAAGGCTCAGGTTAGCTCTTCTTTTCCTTTGATCTTGAAGCTTTGCATTTTTCCTTCGGTTGGATGAAGGGTGAAGGACAACTTAGTAGTTGTTTGTGGCTGGTAAGTTTTTAGGTTATGCATAGTTTTCTAACGAGGAAAAAACATCAACCACGTATATGGTATAACTGAGTTCTTCATCAAAGCAAATAACACCAGAAAATCTGAAGAACTAAAAACATAGCAGGTTTTTGTTGAACAAACCTAGCAAAAACAGCTGGGTTACAAAGAAATTAGAATCCATACCAAAGTTAGGACTATTCTGACCTGTATATTCAAATAATGCCACACAGGATCTGACTCAGGTTCCAGCTCCAACAACAGCCTCACAGTATTCTCAAGCTACAACAAGCATCACAAGTTCTTAGCAGCAACACATTTGGCCTTGCATATAAATATGATATACATGTGATTGAAGAATATCAAGCATATAAACAGTATGAAAAACAAGATGTTGGCTACAAGTTGTTGCTTACTTTAATGCACGCACATCATCAGTCATCAAACTTAGGCAAACCACCTACCACCCGTCCACTAGGTCAAAGGAGAGTAAGAGATGCTCAGGGAACGCATGAGCCACCAATTACGCCCACATGGGTGGTCTGCTGGATTTTTTTTTTCTATCACAGAGATCCTTAGTAGTCTATTGAACTAATCAGCAAGGACAACACATATGACAACAACGAACAAGACTGCTTGATCAAAATCTAAGAGGAGCACATTTTAAGCACAACAATTTTGAAGCATCTTCATAGTTCAAAACGTAATAAACTAATTAAATGTGACCATCAGCATTTTAGAATTTTCAGGCAACACATTATAAGGTATTTCCAACTTAACTCGTGTGTAACTTCTTTACTTCTTCTTTGTAGTATATTCACACTGTCTTGTAAAAGTTTCAGGTGTAGTTGAATGCAAATTTACAAGCCAAAATTCATATTTTGCTTCCTACACTTTCCACTGGCAGGCTGAAAATCAATTAGATGCCATAGAGGACCGGCAAAACTGTATAGTGTCTATGCCCTGGTATTATTGCTGGGTAAATAGTCAAAAGTACACAACAAGCTTACATTTGTAAGGTCTATTTGAGGATCTTCCATAGACTTGTAAAGCATGGTTTTGAATTCATGCATCACTTTCTCAACCTCTTCGAGAACACGTTTTAGTATTCCTACCTGAAAGTAACTTGTAACAATAAGTTAGGGAATACAAGTACTTGATAAGGTTTGTTTTTACTGAAATAATTGCTAACTAAGATGGAGTCAACTAAAAACTAATAAACTATGACTTATGTTGATGTGAACAACACAATGGTTAAAAACTATTGGAGAAAACCGGGCAAATCTTTGTCATTTCAGAATAAAGATGTTCGCATTCACAATATTCATGATTAAAATCAGAAACAAAATGCAATTATTTAAATTGCTTTTCCAAAAAATATAAGACATTTAAAGCAAACAAGTAAATAGATCTGCTTGTGGATCAGAAAAAAGAGAGAAAAAAGTATGGCTGGCTTGATCATACAAGAGAATCCTAACAGTCAATAATAATTTGCCGGATGCTAAAGAAATAGAATCCACCAAAGAATGGAATGAGAGACGAGGCACTCCACAGAACGGATTCCTTTTATTGGTTAGCTACTTCTGAAAATGGGAAACAAAACCTCAATTTTACCACGTGCAGAGGGATACAATATCTAACTTAAGAGTTGTATACAGTTGTAAGAATGCCTAAGTCATGCTGTATAAATCCGGTCAAGTATCTTGTTTTGTGATGACAATGTATTTGGAAAAACATGCCAACATAGATAAAGACTTGTTCATACACAATGTCTAACAAAGAAAAAGGATGGGAAACCATGAAACAGATGATAGAAACTGCAAACATATGGAAATTGAATATCGAACAACAGAGGTTGATGCTTAAATATGGGTTCAGAATTTTTTGTCTTAACCAAAAAAGAATACTAGATAAACATAAATTCTTGTGTACATGAGAAGGCAGCGCGATCGACTTCGCCTTCTTGTATTCCCTAACTGCCAAGTCATATTCACCCTTACTAATGCTCCCCCGGATTGTACTAGGCAGGTTGAATAATGTTCGAAACCTCTGTAGCATTCCTTGCACAGACCTGATCTTCTCAGCTTGAGCCTAATGTAGAGCCATTTTCAAGAAACAGATTGCACATCTGTAAGCAGTGTTGCACAAGGAGGGACAAAGTTCCAATTAAGTCAAAATCTAAATTTTACAAACCTGTCTCTCAAATAGTGGCTGAAAAGCACGGTTAGCCTGCAAACTTACTGCTTGAATGCAATTGAACAAATGAGAAGTCCCCGAACCTTCAGGGTCTTCTTCAATCCGTCTCAACTTTGACTCAATATCTGATACAATAATTAGTATTTTCCACATCATAATCAAGAAAGCCCCATCTTATCATCATTATCTAGGATAAGCTTTACAAAAACCTGTATATGCAGGCATTCTCATGCATGCATATAAAATAAGAGTCAGGAAAGTTCGCTGTCAACTCAAAAATTAACACCAGAAACCATGTGACATAGGAAAAATACATACCATCTATTGTGGTTTTACAGGACACAAAGCAGTCAAAATTGTCCTTGACCAATTTTTTCCTCTGTTCAGTCCTTCCCTTGAGATCAGACTTCAAAGCAAGAGCACCAGCCTCCAGATCTGCTGCGCTTGTATCTTGGTGTATTCGGGATAGAAACAGCTTTGAGTCAAATTTCTCAGAGAAATACATCAACTTCTCTGCAAATATTTTATGTTAAAGATCGTGTCAGCTATAATGACCATTGGTGGGCAGGGAAACTTATCAATGAAACTCACGTGACCCAAGATACTACAACAGCTATAAAACTTCCAAGTCAATCCAAAACTAACAATGGCAAATCAATACCACCGTCCTCTCAATATTTCTGTACAATAAAACCTTTTACAGTAGCTGTCAAGTCAACAGTTTCGTTCACTAAGGGGTATTTATATATTCACGTGGTTTGGTTAGGTCAAGTTCAGCTTTGACTTTCCAATCTTTGGCACAGCTGATTCAGCTGTATGCCCAGATAATTCCCTCCTATATACGCACCTCAAAGAGTACAGATAAACATGAAACCCAGAGACCTCATAGGATTTAGTAAACAAAAAGCGAGTTTGATAAAAGTTCTGCTAATGCTTTCTGACCACCAGTAAAAATTTCAATTAGATCAGCCAGTTCAGACATCAAATCCATACATGTTTTCTCATCTCAAAAGCAAAAGGAAATTCTGTGCAGTACTGGCCCTAGACCAAATGAGTACTATAAAGCTCCACATTCTACATAAATAGGAATACAAAAGCAAAATTTAATACCGCGGAGGTTATTATCCAAATGATCTCTGTCCAACTTGGACGGAGAGCTTTCTGATGCGTCAGTTATCAGCCTCAATGATTTGTTGTCTATTATTCTATAAGAACAACACAAAATCACGTCAGAAGAAGTAACAATGAGATACAAACTCCACAACTACTGACTTCTGTTGGCTACAAGAAAAATCGGCCATTGGTTTTGTTACTCAAATTTGCATAATTGCTCCGTATAAGTTGTCTCATCTTGAAATTAAAAGTGAAAAATAAAGCAGTTTTAACAATTAAGTAAGATACAATTCAAAAT
This sequence comes from Myrica gale, assembly GCA_963930655.1. Lineage (NCBI taxonomy): Eukaryota > Viridiplantae > Streptophyta > Magnoliopsida > Fagales > Myricaceae > Myrica > Myrica gale. The sequence goes on along the minus strand of OZ005609.1, from coordinate 6,784,247 downwards.
TCCTTTAGGCATGAACAGACTTGAAGCATCCAACTAGCAGAGCCTTGAGATATACTATGGAGAGCAAAGTCATTTTCCCAACATAAAGGAGAAAGAGAACTTAAAACAGCGACAACATGGCAAACAATACCAAGTAAAGAAACAAGATAGTTAATCAAGATGGCCAGAAGAAAAAAATGAGCTTGTAGTTCAAGAAAGGTATTACACAGAAGATTTACCCTAACCCAAGTGGATCAATACATTCTACGCCACGAGGTAATGACTGTAAATTACTAAGCCCCTTTCTACCAACTGTTGATGGATTTCTCTCAAATTTTTGAGCCACAGGTGCTGCTCTTGATTCCCGCATGTCACGAACCCTACGAGCAAGCTGTCAATGAAGCGCAACCATATATCATTAAATTATCTTTAAAGGTATCCTCATATAAGATAATTGCTTCTTTTAATTAATGCTGTTGTTGTTGTTATGTGTGTGTGTTGTGTGGGGGAGAGGGGAGGGCAGACGCAAAAAAGAAAAGTCCAATGAACACTTTACAACAATAAGGGTAATATTATTTTATGCATTAAACAATAATGAGTAATACCCCCAAATTTGCCTCTTCTACTTGGTCTCTGTCCAGGACAAGTAATGCAGGAACCAAGAAACTCTTGGAAATATAAACTTAAGAACCAAAACTAATGGTCATTATGATCATGATCTTTATTTGCTGTGGGACCTAGTGGAACCCAGGAATTTGTCTTTTTTTTTTGGGGTAAGTAGGTATTGGTATATAGTTATAGATTTTCTCTTTGTTTTCTTCCTCCACAATAAGAAGCTGTCAGTCTAGAATTGATTTTTTTTACTTCTTATAATGCAAAGGGAAAATTGGTATTTGACAACTCTTTCTAAGATCTGCTGGAATTAAATCCTAAATGTTCCAAGATAGCTGGCTGTCTTATGTACAGAATACCCGATGAATAAAACAAGTACCAAAAATAGTAGTAGAAAATTTTGTGTGGGGGGGGGGGGGGGGGAACTCGGTGGAACAATGCATTGTCATTTAGCATGGGATAAATGATTCAGAAATCCACCAAGGCGCATTAATTAATACTACTAGGTATGAAACAGCAATTGGAGCTAATACGACTGCCTATAAAGCAGCAATTTGGTCATTTTGAATATTAATTTTGTTCCAATTCAAAATCAATTGCCTCATCTTATCTGAAACAAACTAGAAAGCTCCTAGGTTCTGACTCCTAAATGATAATAATAGAAATAATACGATCAGGAAGCAGAAAGATCTCTTCCATATACTACAAAGCCAGAGCAGCAGACGTCAAGTACACCAGCATATCAATTAGGACTAAACAATGCAAAACTCAAGATTGGAATTAAATCTTTGAGCAAAGAAAGAAATTAGGAAATTTTCTACCAACCTCGGCCTCGTCGACATGTCTCCAAGAAGAAGGCTCGTCGCCGTCCCAGGCGATATCGTCGTCCCTGGCAGAGCCAGGGCGAGCCCTTGAGCCAACAGGCCGGTTATGGAGATGATCCTTGGTGGTGGAGTCGTCGTCACCACTGGAAATGCTGAGCATCTCGACGTCCGAGTCATCGTCCTCCTCGACCACCCTCCGCGATGTCGCAGCAGCCCTAGAGTTAGAGGAACTCGGGGCGACGGGCTTCTTGGGCTGCTGAGGAGGAGGCTGGACGTAATTGGCCACAGGCTTCCTCGGATTGCCGTTGCTGGAGGCAGGAGGCCTCTGGTAATTGAGATCTCGCTGCGCTTGTTCCTTGAGAGCCATTTGGAGGAGCTCATCCTCGTCCATGTCCTCGCTGCCGCTCGACATTCTGTAAGTCTACAAGAAAATAGAACTACAGTATATAACCCCTGTGAGGCCTACAAATACGGAATGGCCTAAGAACTTGACAATTTAATGGGCCTTTGCTGGGTTGGAGGGTTGCTTTCTTCTCACTTTCTTGGGGGGTGTTTATCTCATGAATTATGGACAGATCTGATGAGGACAAGGATGTGATGGTAGTGCCGGATAACACAAATGGAGGTCTGGAGTATGATCGATTTTACCGTTTTTCAAGACAGAAACAGGCGTCCCGGCCCGCGTCCGGGAAAGAAAGGTCGTACGGTACAGGAGTGGCACGTTGTCGACTTGTCGTATTACCACACTGGTGTCTGCTTCTCGTCTGTGGTCCGTGGAGTTCTGTGGGAAAACAAATCGTGATGATGGTTAATTATGTCATTTTGATTGTTTTTAGGTTATTTAACAAATTAATTTTTTTTTTGGGTAAATACTTTTGCAGCTTCATGAGTACTGTACCCGTAAACTTCTTTGAGATCATATTTACTATTTTCACATCCAAAAATACAGAATTTAAATTTAAAACTTGTAAGTGCTGATGAGTGATGCGTTAAAATCCTACAGTTGATTCCTAAAACAATGGTTAATTTAAAATTTAAAATTAAATCAATTATATTTAGAGAAATAACCTGAAAAAGTTCTTTATCTATTTATTTTTCTAAAATCGAAGAATGGAAATTAAGATAAGATGATTTGAAAGCACAAATTTTCATATATAAGTAAAATAAAGCATAATTCAAAATATCTAATTTAAATTACAAAATTTAATATTATATACATTCGCGCGTGTGGTGAGTTAGCTGTAATTATTGATACTCAATAGGCTTTTGGGACATTTGCCCATGTCCGAGCTGACATCATCTCACTTGAACTATAGAATAATAAAAATAAAAATTAGAAAGTTTTAACCGATAAGAATTAAATAAAAATCGTATGGATAAAAAAAGAAAAAAAAATGGAAAATGGAGGAGAAAAGTACAAAAGAAACTATAAGATCATATTGGAAAGGACATTAAAACCCCTTGTTTTTTTTTTTTTACTTTGGATAAGTACATTTCCTTTGATTGGGTGCAAAGGCTAGCATAGTCGTATCCTAAAATCTGAGATATGTTGGGTTTGAGTAAAAATGTAGAATTTAAGAGAAATTGTGAATATTTATGTTGAATAGTATTTTATTAGTGTTTGTGTAAAGTGAAGAAAAAAATGATTTGATGTAATTATTTAATAAAAAAATATTGGAGTTATGTTAAAAAATATAGAGAGAATTTATATTGAATAAAAAAATAAAAAAATTGTTGAAGATTGTGTAAAATGTATTGGTGTTTATGTTTCAATTCTGAATATAAAATAGGGATAAATGCAAAATCAGTCCTCGTGCTATACTCAAAAATCGATTTAGTCCTTATGATATGAAAAACATCGATTTAGTCCCTGTGATTCTATTTTCGTTTGTTATTGGTCCTCCATCAGGAACTGATTTTATCACTTTCTGAAATCACAAGGACTAAATCGATGTTTTTCATATCACAGGGACTAAATCGATTTTTGCGTATAGCACAGAGACCAATTTTGCATTTATCCCTATAAAATAATTATACTACGAACTTGGGAAAAAAATTATAAAAGATACTGAAAGTTTTAAATAGAGGCAGAGGGTACAGGTTAGTGAGAAATTGCAAAGTTAAAAGTAGAATCAAAGCCCCCCGACATCATGTTAAAGTAAATTCGACGCAAAGACCTTCGCTTTTGCATCCATCCTCTCGTGTCCTTTCAGTCATTTTAAAAGTTACAGTTATGAGGTTCTATCAAGCAGAAGAACCTAAAGAGTTGGGAGTAATTCAGAGTTCAAGCTTTGATGCGCCTCAACGCTATGTAGGCCAATAACCTGTAGCCCACAAACATTAGCAACAAAACGGCTACGCTCACCGCAGGGCTAATTTGCCCTCCAATATCTTCTTCAATGAACTTGCAGCTAGCTCTACTGCGTCCATGGTCAAGCGAGCAATCCAACAAAGACGAGATTCTCTTCCCTCCACCGTATTGGATGTTGATAAGGAGCCTGTAACTGTAGAAGATGGTCGAAATATATTTGATCCAAACCATACAAGTCGGCACCTTATGCACGTAAAATCCACCAGTTAATACAAATGCTAACATTGTGATCGTTACCACTGTAGAAGCCTGTTTGGCATCCATGATCGCGGCGCCAAGGAAAAGGCCAAGACCCTGAGACACGAGCACATAGCCGAGCAGAACCAACAATGTCAAAAGAAAAGCACCCACTGCAGGTCTTAGTCCGGCCATCCAATAAGTGACGGAGAGAAAAATTGTGGGAAGAATGAGTTCCATAGGCAAATCCCCAACTATCCGGGCCATGAAGTAGGAAGAAAGAGTGTACATACCGGAAGCCCGTTCCTTCATGAAGATGGCACGCTCTTGAGGGAAGGCGAACACAGAGTTAAACGACGGGAAGACTCCCCAAAAGATGGAGATGAAGAAGAGAAGGCCTAGACGATCTTGAATATCTCGGTAATCCGAGTGCCACCACATTAATCCAGCTAACATTGCAGCAGCAATTACCTGGAAGACCCTAAGGGCGTTGAAGGATTCATGTTTTCGTTCCTTAAGGCTCCTTTGTAGAAGAATGCTAAATTCGTTGTACCATGCGGAAAAGGACATTCTACTGCTACATCTGTGTTCTTTTGAAGAACAAGGGCTTCCACTAAATCCTGTCTCCTTCGTTGAAATGGTGGCAGCGTCCAGGCAGGCAGCTTTTACCGTCGGAGCCAACAAGGTGTTGTACGATGACACAAGGGTGTGCTTGATATTGGGCTTATCTCTTTCACCAGTGCCACCAAGTTGGCAGACCCCTGCACAGATATTGAAGAATAGGTTTAGCCGTTAGCGATCTCGTCGGTCACCAATTATGAAATAGAGATCAAACAGTTCAGTCCGTTTTAATTGAACCTTGATTAGGCACGGCTCAAAAATATGGACGATATAGCTTTTATTTTTCCGCTTGGCATAATTAATGAATTGGGACTATATAATATATATAAAAAATTCTCTCAAACAAAAAAGAAAACAGACATCTGCAAACTAAAATGACGCTTTAGAAACAAGGTATTAACAACACAATTCCTTCGGTATTGGAGATGCAGGTAAGATGAATAGTACGGCACAAGTTGTGGCGACGTTAATGCTTAAACTATAGGAAATGAGAAGAAAAATGGCCGGAGAGGCCGACTCCCAACATACGTGTGTTGACGTCAGTTTTTCTTCTTTTGATGGTCAATAAAGTAAATTTCAATTAATTGGGAGAAGTTCCTTTTTGGCCATTATAGAACAGAACACAGATAAGAAAAGGAATAGCAATATAGGATGAGATTTTGCCTCGGACGCAAGATCATCCACTACTATATTTAAACAGAAAAGGAATTAACATAACTGGTCCCAGCTTTTAACATGCCCCCGGCAGGGAGAGCTGACTGACCCATTATAGTACAGAATCCTTAATTCAAACATAAAATTATAAAAGCTTACGAAGAGCAGCAGATGCACTAGTATATATAAAGCAAGGCATAACATCATTTGATTAGTATAATTGAATGATGCAAGTCTAGCACTTAATTTAATGACATATACAAGCAAAAATAAGTCGCACACCAAAGCAAGCTACAACGAAAGCGGACCACTTTTAGTGTGTGGTAAGGTGGGATTCCACTCAAAATCGGTGGAGCTGCCCAAAAGACGATGTTGGGCGACCACATAAAGCTTCCACCTTTTTATGGTACGAATCATTCTTCGAGTTCGTTTTCAACTTTCTGACCAAACTTAAATAAGTTTTGAATTCTGGGGAAAGAAAACTAGTAAGAGATGAATGCGAACGTACGTGTACGTTGGCTGTTGTTCCTCTATTAGCCAAAGTCTAAGGATTGGGGAAAGACGCTGAGTGAGAAGCGAAAAAGAATAGGAAAGACTAAAGAGTACAATTTTGAAAAGGTAGAGAGCACTTGGAAGAAGGTACGTACGCAATTACTAACCCTAATGACAAAATTAAATACGCATCCTAGTAGGCCGTTTTGGAGTCAGTACTGCAAATGATTTACTATTTTCTCCACTCTTTTGTGAGGAGTATTATAATTGGCCACTTGCTTCCATCACTAACCCTAATGACATGAGTAATACCACAAAAGCAGTAGTCAAAGCTGATTAAAATAACAAATAAATTGATAGATAGGAATCGAATTAGATTAGTGCAATCCTTATCACATCCCAACAGGGTCACCTAGGTGACCACTACATAAGGTCACTGATATTCATCGTCCCCTATGTTTTGTACAGCAGAAAACATTTTCTAATGCAGGCCGAGCCAGGCCGACCCTGTGGGGATAGCGCACCAGCCGCAAATTTTACGGCTATGATATTTGAGTGAGTGCTTCCCTAATTACTAGCTAGCAGATCATATCTGATCCCATAAATGAGGACAATGAACTTAATGCATCATCTCTTTCTTGTAATATCTTGGTTAGAAGAAAAGCAAAGCACCATGTACTTGAGCGAATTGGCCAATAACACCGATTATTGAGGGACACACGCTAGACGCTCCACCTTCCCAGTTCCCTTGACCATTCATCATTCTGCCCAAGAATAGACTTAAAGCTGCTAGGGAAAGAAACATGAGAGACAGTGCCCACTGCCCCTAATATATAAGGTGAAAGCATTATCTAAGGCACCTAATCAAAGCGCACTCGCTCAGCCGCATAATATATATATATATATCATGCATTTTTCGATATATTCTAGACACCGATGAGTGACATCTCCACCAAGACATTTAAAGACCACACCAACGATCTGATCACGTGAGATATTCAAAGACGACAGCGAGGCTAGCTTTTTTCAAGCAATTTTATACGACCAGCCTTGGTTCATTATTACCTAACAACGACGTGGCCCACTGCGTCGGCTATCTGGCCAATCGTTTTAAGCCTTTTAATAGAAATAAATAGCCAACCTTCATTCGAGTCTTCTGACATATATGCTTCAAACCCTCCATTCTTCATGAACTGGTTGAAAAGAGAGGTAGCATCGGCGACAACATTTTACTTGAAATAGGCCACAACTAAAGAAAGCTTTCGAACATTAATCAATTACTTTACCTGGTGCTGATAGGGACTAAGAAAACACATTTCATTTACTAGGCTAACTTGCATACAAAAAACAAAGAGAAAAGTAAATAGACGTCGTTAATTCGTTGGGCGGTGCAAATTAAATTAATCTCACCCAGTCGTTTATACTCAATGATGAAGGATATGGATATAGGGGTCTACCGACTATCATACTATAATATTCAATCTTGCTGAATTCGGCTAAGTTGGGGACCATATTCCATCTTCCTAAAATATCTCATTAACGTAAATTCTCTAAATTCAGTGAAAAATGATTTGCAATCTTTCCCTACGCTATCTCCAAAATAAAAATAAATTCAACGCTCGAATCTTCGAGGGGATGTTTAATTGTTTATGGGTTTACGTACTGTTTGCAACGATGCAGCTTTTGACTATCGTCCCATTTTTAAACTCGTGATTAGAGTACAAATTAATCACGTTCACTAATGCAAAAGTTGAAGTAATTAAAACTAAAATTTGACCCAAACTATCACCTTAATTAATATCATTACTGCGAAATTAGGAAGGCCTCACTCCCACTGAATCGCAAAAGCACAAATGTCACCAAAGTCATCATGAAAGACGTGAAGTCCAACCAGGGAATACAAGGAAAAAACAGAGATCATCGTACATGCAAAATTGAGATCTGCGACATCCACCTTTGTATAAAGGTAAAGTAGGCACATAGGCTGAGGCTATATTTGCTAATTCTGTGGTTGAGAATATATAGCTCTCACCCACTAAGGAAAATCATAGAATTAATTAATTATATAAAAGCTGGAAGGAGGAGAAAGGATTAATTGGAGCATAAAGAGTCAAATCGAGTTGGCTAAAAGAGGAAATAAAGTAGTAAAGTGGAAGAGATCGCCATCCTCGAGGAATGAGGACACGTGGTGTGCAAAGGAAAGGTATCATCCCACCAAAAGTCAATAAAGAAGCCTTTTTTTTTTCTAGATCAATAAAGAAGCCTTTACTGGCCTCTCAAGATGGGAATTAAATCAGAGCCAGCCATGGTAAGGCCTGGTGATCTTATCGATCTATCCGCTAAGGCTTCCTCCAAAGAAGCATTTTCCTTTCCAATAATGTAATAAAATAACTATTCATTAATAAATTAACCCCCACCACTACTGCCACCAACATATATACACCAGAATCAGCAGAGCCACCACCCAAGAATCACTGGATTTGCCTGGGATTCGTTTGGGGGTATGCTCCTGGAAAGGTCAAAGAGTATTATTATTAGAGGATTAGGATTTCCAACTCAAACTCTCCCCTACGCTGCTGCAACGAGTTGGGAGAAGATAATCAGTGCCCCGGGACACAAACTCAAATCAGTGTGGCCCATGACTTGGAACGAGCTGGTCAATAATGATGACCAACACAACAGACGCCAGAGGTATGGGCAACTAATCGCCTCGTGTGTTCCACACAGAATATGGTCCTGCTAGTGGATCACCTAGGCCACGAACGACCAGACTCGTTGCCATGATGGCCGCATTATACTTGAAGCTTGAAACTTTCTTATTTCTAGAACGAGACGTGGAGGGCATTCATGTCAGAAAATTTCTGGAACAAACAAAGTAAGAAATTTTGTGACTTATTTTTAAAGAAAGAGACATTAGACGTACAATACACACAAAGCGCTCATATAAAGAACGGAACTGCTCTGAGAGATATGAAAAATCAAAAGAATAAATATTGAACTATATATCCGCATATGCATTCAACCAGATCATGTATTATTGTCAGTTTTTCAACAACTGTGTCTTTTGGTTTTGGTCTAAATGAATAATTGGCGCCTTGTTAGCCACAGCAAATCCCCCTGATCTCCAGGGGCGAAGCCAGGAGGGGGGCTGGGAGGCCAAAAACTAATTAGAGATTTTTTTTAATTAAACCCTTTTTGCTTAAAAGTGGCAACCCAAAAGCTAAATCCCAGCTTCGACCCTGCCCCTCACCCCCTTTGAAAGGTTATATGTCTGAGTCAAATCGAGCAGCGGCACACAACTAACTAGCAGAACTAGTAAAAATAAAAAGCTGGCAGAAGCTTACGTACGTACCGTTAGCGAGATCAAGCAAGAAGTCCGCAGGATTGATGGAGAAAGATGGAGAGAACCCAATCGACTCAAAATAGGCAACAGCCTCACTCCCTTTCCCAAAGTACAAGCACCTTCCTTCTGATAGGACCAAGACCGAGTCGAACATCTGGTAAACTCTACTAGACGGTTGGTGCATGGAAGTTACTATGGTCTTCCCCTTCTGAGCCAGCGACCCCAACGTCACCACCAATCGATGGGCCGCGGTGGAGTCCAATCCCGACGTGGGTTCGTCCAGTATCAGCACACTAGGGTTAATTAGCATCTCATTAGCTATGCTTACTCTCTTTCTCTCCCCACCAGATATCCCACGTATAAAGCCGTTCCCTACGATTGTGTTTTCGCATTTCACCAACCCCAACTCAGAGATCACTGACTCAGCGATGGAGATCCTCTCTTGTTTGGATAGACTTTTTGGCAACCGAAGTAGGGAGCAGAAGATTAGGGTTTCACGGACTGTGAGGTGGGGGTAGAGAACATCGTCCTGAGTCACGAAACCCGTTCGTCGCAGCACTGTTTTAGTGAGCTTACTGCTATTGGCGAGGACTGTTCCGGTGAAGCCGTCCCCATGGAGTCTCCCTGCAAGCGCATTCAAGAGCGTCGATTTGCCGCTCCCTGAGGGGCCTAGGATCGTCAGGATTTCTCCCGGGGACACCTTGCCAGTGATTCCATTAAGGATTGGTCGCTCTTCAATCGTAGCCTTCGATATTTGATCAGATTGCGTGGGCCCCTGACGAAACACGCGGTTAATACTGCGCTTCTGCTTCCTCTCTATCTGAACTCGGTAACACACGTCCATGAACTGCATGAAGATCAACAAGAAATCAGAAAACTGAAAAAGTAAATATTATGTCTACACGACTCATCCATTTGGAATGGCCGAGTCACATAGTTTGACTCGGTAGTTTAACCTACTAATTTTTTTTTCATCGGTTGTTTAATCTTCTAAAAAGCATTGGAAAAAGACTGTCGTACCGTGAGAGTAATGGGATAAGAAGATGACAAAAAAGATGGCAAGTCACGGGAATCGCCAGTGCCACCTCTCGGAAAACCTGGGCCGTCCGATGAATCTCCATTGGGAGTTTCTCCGCGGCCAAACTCTGGCATTTTCTTCTTTACGTAAAAACAAAAGAAACCATAAAACTAAACAGAGGGAACAGTACTAGCGTAGCGGGTACGGGAGATAAGCGAGAGAAAAAGAGAAACAGAGACGAAAGAAGAGATAGGGATGGGAAATGAGGGTGAGGTAGCTAGAGTGAGTAATGAGGGGAGAGCGAACCGCTCGAAACCCAAACCCAATTTATTTAGGTCCGACGTCCAGTGCATGCCACGTCAAAGTGAAACTCCAACAGCACAAGTGCAACGTGGCAGCTCCTTGTGCCAGTTGGCAGCTTTTGAAGGTGGGTTGATAGAAGGTACTCTAATTTACCTTCGATTATTTTCTCTTTCTTAAGTAAGAACGAGAAACGTTTTGGAATCAGGCCGACAGGCCGATAGACATTACTCTTTAAAAAGAGAGAGCTAGAAGGATGACGGGCCAATAGCCATTACTATTTCGTAACTCAAAAAGCTCATTTGAAAAGCAGAAAGTAAGAGAGAGAGAGCGCTTTAGTCGGGTGGCCGAAGGCCCGAAGCTGATGGCTTTGGGATGAGTGTGGCGCAACTACTATAGGACACGCATGAAGTATCTTATATACAGATTTATAAAAAAAATATTAAACACAGTGTTAGATTCGCCGAAAAATCATGCCACAGGAGCGTGAAGATATTCGCTATATATATCCCAGACGTTTCTGTTTCAGCAGTGGAAGAATTTCAAAACTCCTCAATTTCAACCATTAATGTCCTCTGTTCCTTCCTGCTTACACCTTTATAAACATCACCGTCTGCGTACTGTGTATTAGTTCTGACAATTTCTCTTTATTTCTATTTAATCATATATTTTATTTTAAATAAATATTAAACAAAATATTTCTTTTAATTATCATAAAAATTCACGACCGAAACGCCTTTTTTCTCTCTCCTGAAGTTCAGGTTCAAGTTCAGTGTACGTACATTTCTAACTGCAAGAACCGACACGAAAACTCTTGTGGATATTTAAGTCCCAATATTTTTACTTTTTAAGATTTTTACTATAATAAAATAATTATTTAAAATTCTCTCTATTGAATAATTATTTTTTATTATAAATAAATATTAAAAATCATTAAAATCGTATCTCCACTTTTTCAAAAACATTAAAACTCCAATATTATCCCTGACATTTTTACAGTCATACATCGTATATATCATGGCGAAGAGCAAGGTCCACACGCAAAACCACACCGGAACTTTGCACTTCCAGTGCGGTGTTCTGGATGTACGTCATACGTCAGGCTTCGCATTCCTACGTCCTCCCCCGAGTTCCGCTGGCACGACCAGCACTTCTTGCGGACCCGTGACGTATCTCTATGCAATGTGGTACGAATTCATTGGTAGAATAACACTTTTTGATTCCTTTCTCATTCGGCTGTGACGAACAAAAATCGTGTGTAGTCTGTAAATCCAGACTTCTATCTCCTGCGTTTGCGTCCTAAAATTTTAAACTCTAAAATTTTAACACAATAAAAAATTACAATATAATCTCTCTCTTCCCCATCAAATCACTACTATTCACTAAAAAAATATAAAAAATTACCTCTCTTCACTTTTTCACTAAACCCAATACCTAAAATTTTAACAACACTAAAATTTTACAACACAAATACACCTTAGTGCGTGTGGTGCCCTACTGAGTCGGTCAAAATAGGCAGAGACGCGTGTCGATGAATCGAGCCAGTGGCACGTGCTGGCCACTTATTTTCCCCAGTTTTAGACCTCCACCGAATCTCTTCCCACTACGATTTGCTTTTCTTTATTGGTCGGAATAATTCTTGCACTCGCGCTTCACTGGCGCGTAGACTGGAGACTTTGGCCGTAGTAGTGGAGCGGAAATATGGAGGGTACATTGTGTCCGCCTGCCATTGGACCACATAACCCCACTAAAAACTTTAGACGTGGGCCGTTGGTGAAAATCCCTTCTGAACTTTATTTTTTTTCGCTTGTCAACACTCGTATTCAGCGACAGCATCGATGCATGCATAATGGTGTCCACACAAACACCGTGACGAAGAAAAGAACAAAGGAAACGAAGGATAAAAAGAAGAAGAAAGGGCAGAACGAAGGACGAAGGACGTGACACTGACAAGGGTATAGTCTGAGATATTTGCGCCGCAGGTGGAAAAGGGAAAGGTTCGTCCAGCATCTTCAACTCTCCATCCCATCGACACCTTGCGAGCCTATAATCTTCTGTCCATTAAAAGTTTCGACTAATATAGACTTTATAATATGATGTATGCGTTGTGTTTGTCTTTTCAATTTTTATCATATAATTCAAGTACAGAGATTTCAATCCATAAGTTAAAGGAATTCAGGAGAAAGGGCATGTAGGATTTTGATTAGAAGATAAAAAGAAGGATGCGCGTTGTTTCACTTGATGACGTATTTGATAACCACACCATCTGAAACCTACAGCCAAAAAGTTGAATTATCTAAGTAGCTGGGCCTAAACAAAATGGACTGGGGTCAAAGGGACCACTAGATATGGGTGGTTTCTTAAGCCCAAGAGGGCTGTCGAGCACGGATAAGCTCCTGAGCTCGGCCCAGACACTATTAAGAGCTAAGCATGTGTTTGTAGCGATCGATTATGGACCTTCGGTGAACTTATGGGTTTATGTGATGGATTCCTCCGTACAATCCCACTACCCGAGTCCAGATGACGATGAGCTTGCTGATACGTGGGCAGGGACCGAAACTGCCCCCCTCCACTCTACGGGGCTTTCAAGTTGGGGCCGTGCATGTTAGTTTGTCCTTGTCTCTCTTTTGGAGTTGGATTGTATGGCCTCCATAACTCGACCAGAATGACACACTTGCAAGGACGGCGGACCTCTGCACACTCTAATTGCTTGTGGGCAAAGCATGGAGAAATTGGAGATGGAAAACGAATTTGGGTCCACTTAAGAAAAAAAGGTCGGTTTTCATCTCTTTCTCTCCCTCGATAATCCAACTCGAGATCAAGATCCAGGCGTTGTCGCTTAGCAGCTTTAGCGAAGGGCTGCTAATTAATTGTCGTTTTCAAGGACAATCAGGACAACCACAGTAACTAAATCACGAGCTCAACTCTAACGGAAGATGAAAAAGGAAAAGAAGTCACGAGCACAAAAGAGCTTTCGCTATCCAAATCTCCAGCCCTTTAAAGCCCACTGGGAACGTTATACCTCGCCCGTGAATCTCAGTAGCCTGCATGCGTACTCTAATTCTGGGGACTCTGTTTGGCGTTATAGGCCCAAATGTTAGTGGCTGTCGTTTTTTACAAAGGTCATCCAGCACTGCAGATACGCTGTAGACTGTAGTCTATACTGATTCTTCCAGCCCCTAATTTTTTTTCCATTAGAATAATAATAAAAGGATCATACATCTCTGGAGGTCGGTTATTGTGTGAGTGTGTGAGTGGACGGGTGAGATTAGAAGTTGAGAAATCTAACGGCTGACAAAATGCCACGTCAATTAATGAAACTGGGTCGGTTGTGCGGGTCGGGTTCGTGCGTCGGGTTCATCAATTGACGTGACATTTTGTCAGCCATTAGATTTCTCAACTTCTAATCTCATCCGTCCACTCACACACTCACACAATAGCTTTACTCACACAATAACTTTGGCCTACATCTCTGTGGGGCCTGAACTCATATGCAAGTAAAAGACAAGGGGCGTCCTCACGTGCACTTGTGTCCTTCGACGTGTCAGCATTCGCCACCAGTCATCCTTTGTCGTCTCACCATCTCGACCTCTCTCGTCCACGGAAATCACAGGGTTAGGAGGAGCTTTATTCGAGTAATTTCGGGCTGCCCGTGGTGTCTAAAGTTAGACGCAGTTATAGGTATCCGGCGAATTCGAATACCCATAATTCATTCCCAAGTAATCCTGATTCGAACCCAATTATATACGAGGCTCCATTTTCATCGTCCAGTGGTCCTTGGGTTTGGATCTTACCCCGATGTCTCAACAAACACCGGGGCCGAATCAAACATTAATAGACCTTGTTTAAGTTTAGAGGTTGATTAAATTTTGCTGCCTATAATTACAACACTACCCATTACCGGGCCAAAGAATGAAGATGTGAGCTTCAAATTTGTAATTTCCTAATAATCCCCTTCTTCGTGTACTTTATATATATATATATATATTTTTTTTTTCTTTTTGATAATGATAAAAACTCGAATGTTGGTATTAAGTGAGTGGGCCATCATAGAGGTAAATTTTTGCCTTAAGAAACACTATGTTTAACTTACAAAAAAATTGAAAAATACCAGCACAAGATGTAGACCACCGACAGACGCACACAAAATTGTGATGTGTATGCATGCATTTCACGCAAATGGCATACGTATAAATTAATGTGGTTGCCTTGCCAGCTGACATTAAATATCTCAAGAACCCAACACAGCCTTAGGACGTGTTTGGTGTTTGGATGATGCTGGTATACTTCCTTTTTTGACCAGTGTATATACAAATTTATTCCTCTAAAAATTGGTTAAGAGATATATATATATATATAAAAACAATACGTGAATTTTATAATATTTAATATTATTCATATAAAATTTCGAATTGTAAGAGTTTATAATATTAAATTGTGAGTAGTATTTAAAATTTATTATATATATATATATGAATTGCACCAATTTAGACGTACAAAAAGGAAATTTATAAAGGATTTAGATCCTGAAAATGTAATTTACCTTCAAATGCACAACGTGTTACATCAATTAACATCCAATTCTACCAAATTTATTGCGTGGGACGGTGGTAAACAGTAAGTAATGTCCTTTCCCATTCCTTAAATACACTTGAAAAGTAAATATTAATTACGTACAGTGACTTGACATGATCTATATATATATATATATGGTAAGAAATGCAGTGCATCTTTATCCCTAAAATAGATAGATTAAGGTTAAAGATATGACACCTAGCTACCTTAATGAGAACAAATAAGAATATTAGAAGTTCTTATATGACTTACGAATGCAAACATTTTGAGAGTTCTAATGAACATGGATTTTGAGTGCACATAACCCGCGGCGCAGAGTGGGTGGAATTTTATATGACTTACGAATCATTACTATTATATATAGAACTCGAGAATTTCGATAAAAACAAGAAAAAATAAATAAATTGTTATTAATATATAGAAGGGCCCTTATGAGTATATAAACGGAATATTTGGTCAAAATATATGAATATTGTGGCAAGTAAAAATTAGGCAATGGTTCCAATGATGCCACATCAGCAAGGACATTATGGGTATATATATATATGTCTGATCATAAAATGCATGCTTCTCAGACGCTGAGTTATCAGTTGGATATATATCTAATTAGGTGGCAGAATTGATCAGGACAAGTATATAGGTTGCCCTAGCTTGAGATAATCTTGTAACAAATTAATTATCCTCCCTCCCAATCAAGTATATATATACATACTGATTGTAGGAAATTAGGGTTTTAAACCTCTTTTAAGTTCACAGGGTATCAACAGCTTGTGGCTAGCTCTAAAAACGTTAGGTCGTCCTACGTACACAGATCGGAGTGATCCTAAACAAGCTAGTACTGTAGTAATTAGGTCAATAACTAACGGGCTCTTAATTTGATGTCTCGGAGCAACGAACTACTGGTCCAAGCAGTAAATGGAAGTGACGTTGGAAGACTATGATCGATCAGGTAATCGATCGGTACTGCACAACAACATTCATCGGCGATATTAAGTACTTGTGGCCCATTTTTGTAGGAAACCACTTCGGATGTAGATTGGAACCTAGCTAACAGTACCTCTATTTCAAAAGGGGGAATGGGAGGATCTGATCATCTGGTGGGCTTAAAAAATTGGTCGTTGCAGCTAGAGCCTAGAGCTAAACTTAATATTCTCGTTTACGCACAGCCACTACTTAAGAGATTAATCAAGGATGGAATGTTTACCCTTTCGTTTTCATTTTTGACCTGGGAGAAGGTACGTAAATGGTCGTCGAAACTGGAGACATTTTTGAGGCAGCTACAGAGATTAATCAATGATGAAAACCCCATTTTTGTTTCTCATTTGGGTATAAGGTCACACATGCAGCAGCGCTAAACCACATCCAAGGACCAAATTATCATTGCCTGCTGTGCATTAATGAGCTCTGAGACAACTTTTCTTTTTGTTGAGTGCTTTTACTCAACTTTGCGACGATCCTAAGACTCAACGTACGGAAATGCTGTTGAAGTGTAATTAGCTGTCGAATTGAAAGAAAGCTAGCAAAGGTTGCGTAGAAAAAAAAAAGAAAAAAAGAAAGAAAGAAAGCTAGCTAGTTCGCGGAAATGATACGTTCCATCATGAAGGTGCATATATGCCTCAGGTTTACCGCGGTACTATGCATGGAAAACGCACAGACAACTACTTGTACTCTTTTCTTGAACAAAATATGCATGGAAAAGAGAACAAAAACCCCCAAAAAGGAAAAGGAAAGGGAAATGGTAGAAGGAGAATCATCTTTCAGTTCCAAAAGAACCTGTCAGAAATTAGGTAATATGTACATTCTTAGACAATTTGGATGAAAAGACTGTACTGTATAACAATATTGGTACTTAGTCTACATCTCCTGGGTGTACTTAGGTGCAATATTAATTTAATGTTAAAACCCCTCGGCCTCAGGGCTTCACCAAACCTAGCTAGAGTAGGAAAACCTATTGGTCATGAAGTTTTGACTTGCCGATGACCCGATCAAAATGTTCGAACAAAAGAACCAAGGATCATGGGGGAAAAGAATAGGTTTTGGGGGCGGCGGACGTTTAAAATTTAATAGGTATATATCAATTTCTTTAAGAAGCTGATAATTATAATATACGAAAGCTTGATTTTAACCTGAAAAATGAATCCAACCTAAGCTAGAAATAAGCGCAGCTGACATAGACAAGAATACTAAAAGGGAATCAAACCAACCGGAACCCCCAATTCTCTGATCGACCCAAAAAAAGTAATGTCATAATTATAAATATTATCGCACCACATATATAGTAAAGCTACTAGGCTAATTAACCAATATTAGAGCCCGATGTGAGGCCATTGCTAGTTCATCTGCTCTACCTGTGTCTTTCAATTGATTGACTTGCTTAATTAGAGTTTAGCAAGAGACAATGAATTCTTGATTTTGTCACGAAAGGAGATAATTGGTGTTAGATAGCTACACCTATATATAGCTAGCTAGCTGGCTACTTAAATCAATCGATACATGAAATTAACATTCTCTTTGTTTTTCTTGCACGGGACAAGGTAAAATGCATATATATATTGAGCAAGAAACTGCATGTAGGCCTTATATATTGGAACTTAATTAACCATGCATAGTTTTTAATAAATATATAATGATCAAATAATCTTGCGATGGTTTGTTCATTATTCATTTTCACAGTACAAAAGCTAGACATGCATGCACCCCCCCCCCCCCCACAAACAAACAAAAAAGAAGAAGAGGAAAAACCTCTGAAAACCCCACCTCCGCTGAAATGCTGCCATCAATATCATGGCTACTGTGTGAATCAGCTCGTTTAGGTACAGAAATGGATCAATCATGATGAAATTAACCTTTTTTGATTTCTCACTAATGCGCGGATAAGCTACACCCCGCCCGCTGCTAATAATGCTTTGGAGCTCCATTTAAACTAATGCATGTCAGTCATTTCGATCCATCGGTTAAAGCAATAGGGAAGGAAGTGATCAGGATGATTTCATCTTAAAGCTGGAAGCAATCAACTATCATTGAAACAAAAACTTGGAATAACCATGGGGAAGTGATGATCATACATTTCATTTTGCTCCTCCTACGCTCATTTAGCTACAGAAATTGATTGATCAATGATGAATTTAACCTTTTTGGTTTTCAATTAACGCGCCGAAAAGCTATCCGGCCGCGCTAGAGACGCTGCCGATATTCGAGAAGGCTTCCAAGCTCCAGAGTTAGTCATTTTGGTTAAAGGAATAGGGAATTAGGAAGAATTCAGGATAATTCTATCTTAAAAGAAGAAATCACTATACTTGGAATTGCCTTGGGGAAGTGATTTTCACGTTTAGCACTAAATCAAGATGGAAACACCCAAAATATTTAGGCCCTACTCCTATTCAAGCAATCCAGGGTCAGAAGCCACGACCTTGATAGTTTAATCTGTTCATAATTGTTTGCATATGCTTAATTTCTTTCAACATTTTTCATGAAGAATCTGTCTTAGAAGGGAAGTTTGTGAAGTGCATTGTACAATAAGCGGAATTAAATCACTAAGTAAGCTGGCCTTCCATGCTTGATCTTGTAGCTACAGATGTACAAGACGTAAATTACAATTTATCCTCCATTGCATTTAATTTACTGAAGATAACAGCTTTATGCATTTAGATTTCATGTGTAATTGGTAGGCCAGGGATTAATACTGGAGGACATTTTGTTCTGTGGGGATCCAAGGAGTGTTAATTCTACTCGATTTTTGGCATGGTGATTAGAGGAAAGTGAGACATCGATCAATTAGCTTGGCTGTTCAGCTAATATAAACGTGTAAAACATACTATAGTACTAAGTTGTCGAAACACAGGAACAAATGATAATACCTTGGTTCCATTTTCTGTCTTTAAGATTAATACGTCTTATGACTTACGATTATCTTTTACTAGAAAATCTATCTACTTTTTCCACTTGCTTCTCTGGAAGATAAAAGGATAAAGAATTCTTTTCCCCTTCTTTCTCTGTCTCATCCGTACAAAGTGCCAACAACTTCGATCTCAAGTGCCCATTGCTATTTCTCTTGCGCTGACATGGCTAGCTGCAACAGTGGTGCGGTAAGGTTTGTTGGCCTCAGCAACAAGTAATATGCAGCAATGTAGTCTGTCTCCCATGTCAAATCTGCAATATTAATCTATAGAACAACCCACCTGACGGTGAAAGGTACAAGGTCGGTTCTACTAGCTAGTAGTGATTAAGCAACAAATCCTGCTTGCATTATAGTCTACGTTCTTGCCGTGCAGCCATGATGAACTCCTCCGATCAGTTCCGACCCCAAAGGGGAAAGCCATCTATATATAATCTGTATGTCCAAGTGCACAGCTAAACATGGGTAATTAAGTCAAAGACAGATGCTTCAAAGAGTTTGTAAGAACATTAATGGTAGAAGATTGTTTGAAGTTTCATCGTCGACCATGGCTCCGACTCCCTTTTTCACTATCTGGGTCCACTGGGGAAAGTATGGAGTTTGAAGAGGGACATCCGTGATCCACCAGTCACTAAAGATTTGGTTTTGAATCGGGTTTGGCTGTCCCGTAGCCGGCCAGCTCCATCTAGTGCACCCCCAACCACGCAATTACGATAGTACCCTAATCGGTGGCGGAACCAGGACTCCAGTGAAGGGGGGGCAAACTCTTAAGGCGAAATGACATCTCAAATTTTTTCTACGTAATGCAAAACGTATCTTAGAGTTAAAATATTGAAAATGAAGAACTAAAAATATTAAAAATATTTAAATACACGTATCATACTATTTGCTGAGACTGCAAGATGACAATTGAATCCTACGGTTCTGCATATTCTGAAAACGTTGCAAAATATCTTCGTTCTCAATAGTTTCAAAAAGTTCTCTATCGATGTATACTATCATGCTATTATTCATCTATTCATCTCTCATCTTACAACTCGGTCTTGATAATCTTCATTGCAGAGAACACTCTTTCAATGGTTGCAGTCGCAACTGGTAAGACCAATGTCAACTCAATAAGGAGATAAACCAATGGATATAGAGTATGATTTATTGTCTCAACCATCTTCATAGCAAGACCTCCAATATCTTGAAGTCCAGAAAAACCCTAAGTATTTCTCACATTATCAATGTAGGTGTGAAGTTGATGTCTAAGAATCATACGATCAACTGCTGAGAAATCTTCTGGATAAAACTCAGCAAGACGAAGTAACTTAGCATTATCAAATGCTGAAAACGAGTTCTTTGTATCAAGACATGATATGCAAAGAACCGTACTTACTTCTGTGAAACAACGATCCATCTCCTAAGCGATTATATCAATAACGTGGTAAAACACTTTCACACGAAAAACCACCTTTCAACATAAGCTCTGGCCTCCAATCTCCAACAATTTACAAAAACCACCTTTCAACGTCCACCAACAATCTATTAGATCATTTTCTAAATTTCTAATGAGGTTTTAGTATACAATTACTTGAATAAACCAACAACCAAATAAAATCCGTGCTTCAAAATTAACCTGAAAAAACAATTGAGCAGTCTGTATTAAACCAATATAACCAAACTAATTAACTAAAACTAACAAGACAAAGACGATTGGCTAGGTTTGGAGGTGGAACCGTGGAGGAGATGGGCTACTGGAGTGGCAGTGCCTGTGCCGCAGTTTGGCTAGGTTCGCGGAGCTGTTGCTTTCACCCTCTGTGTTTTTTTAAGGCCTTACCCTTTGTCTTTGACCCAACCCACTGCCCAGCCCCCCCTTTCACCCTCTGTTTTTTTTTAAAAAAAAAAAACGGCTTCACTCACTTACAGCCCCCCCTCTGTTTTCTAAAATCGTCTTTGTGTGTGCTGTAATGAAATTGTGGGAGGTTATATTTATTATATCTTCCTAATACTTCTGTGAGTGTGTGGACGCAACGTATGTTATTGTGGGTTGCTTCTAGAAGCTTGCAATTTTGCTTTTGGCTAAGCTGATTATCATTATTCGAGAAGACTAGTCACAGATAGCCCGCCAATGGGTTGAGTCAAAGACTCAAAAGGGCAAGGCCTTGAAAAAACAGAGGGTGAAACCGTGAAAGGGGGGGCGGGCTGGGCAGTGGGTTGGGTCAAAGGGTAAGACCATTGACCTTGATGTTGATAAATACGTATAAAAAAAAATATTACAGAACGAAGGGGTGGCAAGCGCCCCCGCTTGCCACCCCTTCGTTCCGCCACTGACCCTAATGAGACGTCATGGCTAGCTTTGCTGCTTTAGAACCTCCAATAGTTAGAATTTCCGATTCTGTCCCCAGTCATTGTCTCTCCCCGCCCCCTCTCATCAATGATATGGTCCTTTAGTAACATTTCTTAATAACGAATATGGTCTTTTCATCTGTTAATTATGTGTTAAGTACTCCTAATCTCCAAAGATTATGAACATGAGTAACCCTTCTCTATATAAAGAGGCAAAGAAGATCGAGAAGAAGAAAAAAATAAAAGCATAACAAAACAAAGTCTTCTCCTTTCCTAGCTAGAAAGTAATGGATTCCTCGGCAACTCTCAGCAGCGGTGCCCAACTTGTCTCTAAAGAGTTTCACACCATATTTCCGGCCACAAAATACCTATCCTCTCGCCGGACCCCCTCCTTTTCGTCCTCCTCCTCATCACTCTCACCATGTTCCTCTTCCTTTGGCTCTTCATATTTCCTTGATGATTCCCCACTTAACCGTGCCTCTCCTCTTAGATATTCTGGTGTCCCATTCTCGTGGGAGCAACTGCCAGGAATTCCCAAGAACCAAATCCCCATGAAGCAACCCTCATTAAAGCTTCTTCCATTGCCGCCACCAACCACTTCAACCTCAAAGAAATTCAACATGGAAGATGTTTTGGATCGGAAGAAGATTTCCAGGCAGACTTTTCAAAGGGATCCATTCTTTGCCGCATTGGTTGAGTGCTCCAAGGATGACCAAGAGTCAAACAGTAGCATCTGGAATGGTGCTAAGGTGTCTAGGAGTTTTAGTGATCGCCTTGGATTTGTCAATTTCTACACTTCTTGCAAGAGAACCTGCGCAATCTCCGAGTCAATAGTCTATCTTCCAAGGTCAAGCAGAACCTCTTATGATCTGATTCATCACCGTTCCCGTTGAACTTCTTATCTTTTTCAGTGATGATCTTCTGCTGGGTTTGCGTTATATATGGTTGTCATAAAGAAGTACTTTTTCTTTTTCTGTTCTTCCCCCTCCCTCCCTTTTTTCTTTTTTTAACTTTCTTTCTTGGTACGTGAGGACAACTATGTCACAACAATGAATAAGTTGTTGCAAAATGCTAATATAACTAGGAAGCTGGGTTTGTCTGCTTTGCGCAGTGGATGATCCATGTGCATTTGTTTTATCTTATTTTGTGCATTATGAGCAATAGAAATCTTTATATAATGCATGATGCTTGCTGTATTTCATGTGATATATGCGACAAAGGAGTGAAATTTACTTGAACCCATGTGGAAGAAAGGTAATATATATAGGACCACCTTGGAAAAGACAGCTAGAGCATATAGATTTGACTTCTATATTTTCGATCGATTTCTCTCCTATATATATATGCGCGCGCGTAGTATTGGGGGGAGGAGTGGGGGGGTGTTAGAGGTTGTTGAACGACCATGATGCACTCTCTCACATGTTTCCCTTGAACTCTAGTCAACTTATTACACATTCCTATAAGAGATTTACATAAACCCTTAGACAAGTAGTACTACTGCCTTCGATTTACACCCCCACTAATCTTGTTTCAATATCTCTTATATTCTACCTGTAACTGTACAGCAGAAAGTTCTTCCAATATAACTTTCTGGATATAAGGATATCCACACCCGGAATAGAAAAAAAAAGTACCCAAATATCGTAATAATTAGATTATACAATGTTGCACCAAAATGATGGTGGCCAGCAATTATAATTGGTACGGCAAATAGTTGTGTTCTTAAATTCCCGTTGCACAGGTTTTGGGTCTCCATGGGCGGGTCCATGCTTATACTTGATTAAGACTTGGGTATCGGTCCGGTTGCTTTCTTCGGAAGTGTTGCAGAACTTTCATTTGTTTTCTCTCTTTGTATCCTATGATGAAAGCTATGGTGGGCATTTTCTTTTTGTCAAGTTCATGTTAGTGGGCGTGCTGAAAGCAGGGGATGGTATCATGAACAGGAGGTCCACATATATAGGGAATTTATGACGTTTGACCTAGCTGGTCATTTATCTACATTATCATGAGCTTGAGTGCCTTCTCTTTGGTATCATCGCCATAAACGAAAAACAAAAACATAAAACAAAGTCAAAAGTGGTCTATAGTGGTTGGCTGGATATTGACTTATAGTGCAAAAGTTCAGAGGCGTCGCTTTTGGGTAGGGAGGAAAAATATTGCAGCAAGGTAATAGACGCTAGCTATCTATAGAGAGTATGCCGGTGAATGTATACGTTTATTTGGTATAAGCTTTTCCCCAAAAGTTCTTGTGGCCGGGTTTTTGATATTGTCAATTTCTCTTGCGAAGCCACCGCGGTGGTTTGCATTAAAAGTTAGATTAATCGTGATAAAGGGGCGTCTGGATAGCAAAAACAAGTGTCGGTGCGGAGTATGCTAGCTATTTGGGTTCTGGATTTCTTTATCATTTTCTCCTAATTTTGTATGTCTATTCGCCTCATAATTGCGCGTGTTGTCTGTTGTATAATAATATTCTTTCTCTGCAATCCTTTACCTAATTCGTGCTTCGATCTTTAATATATATGGTCATGTGTTTAGCGCTAGTACTGATTATTTAGAAATCGATCCAGCGAGTTCATAATTTTTGTTTCGAAAATCAAGTAGCTAGGGCAGAGCCAGGGTTGTTTAGGTTCCGTTTTTTCTTTCATTTTTGCTGAGTATTTTTTCCTTACTAGGAGACTGGTCCATATTATATCATGAAATATTGATATTGTATATATACTTTATTTAAATTCTCACATGATTAATTAGTACTGTTTAGGCCAGGTTACATCTATCAACTTCTTCGTCATGGCAAATGAGTATTAAGTAACGGCCCACATTTTGTCTGGCAGAGGTTGGTTGATAAGAAGGTTAAAGCTAAACCTTTTCGAGAGGGTCAATTTGGATTTTGCTTGAATGTACCACGTCTAATCTCTAAAGTTTAAACAGATAAGAAGTAGAGATAATCTGAATTATATTTTTAATATTTTTAATATTAATTAAAAAGCTAGGTGCTAGCTAGCTAGCTATTTGCTTCCTAATTACAGCTAATAAGAATCGGTTGATGATTATCTAGGTGATTATAAGAATCGGTTCACAGCTTTGGAAGTTTACAAATGTCTTTGATATATGAGGCAAGGAGTTGACTTACACGACAATGCATGTGTACTGGCCTACGTTTTTTTTTAATGTTTGTTTTTAGTATTTAATTAGTCCGCCATTGGTGTTTGTTTAGGACATGGACCTTGGGACATATAACGGACCTATAAATGTCATTTAGTGACACACATAAGTGAATTTGTTTGACGGCCACCGGACCCAAATTAAGGTTGGGCTATATATTAATGTTTAATTATGGAGGGATAACCAATGATATATATATGCTATTTTCACCTCAATACAATATTACTGATCATGAAGCCGTGCTCATCATGATATGGTCTAAATATTGTTGTGAGTACTTCTATGGCTGAAAAAAAAACATCTAGTTTTGAAAAAAAAAACATTGGAAAATTTCACCGAGATACAGTGGCGGGCGCAGGGGTAGCGAACCCGGGCATCCGCCACCCATTGCTCAGCCTAAAATAAATCTTTACATGTGTTTTTTTCCTCATAAGTTGGCCTGGGCCCGACACCCATTAGGCCCGGACCATATGAAAAACAAAGCTAGTGGGCGGGTGAAAAAAAAACTGAAAATAATGAGGAACAAAACTACTTTTACCTTCTATATATAATCTATTAATATTGGATCTCCAAGCAAAATGCACTGTTAATTATTTGATCAGCAATCCTAATCTTGCATTCATATCAGTATGATACTAATTAATGCGATCATATATTAAGATTTTAGTCGACATCTATCAACGATCAGGCTGAAGGTCTTGTTTTTACTTTTTTTTTATTTACTAAATACCTTTATGGGCACACCCAGGCTTTTAGTAA
This sequence comes from Myrica gale, assembly GCA_963930655.1. Classification (NCBI taxonomy): domain Eukaryota; kingdom Viridiplantae; phylum Streptophyta; class Magnoliopsida; order Fagales; family Myricaceae; genus Myrica; species Myrica gale. Next base: position 6,759,134 of record OZ005609.1, on the reverse strand, counting down.
GGAAGCCAAGATTAAAAGGAAAGGTTGAATTAAAGTTAGACGAGAAAATGTTAATTAATCAATATTAATTGTGGGCTAAATTGTGCGTGGGTGTTAGTTTTGCCTTAAAATTCCAATTTTAGCTGCAGAAACAGTATGTCCAAAAATTTAAGTTAAATTCAAGTTTGCATATTTTTCAACTTGGAGTCAAAACTTCTGTGCACTTCCTTGATACACATTACAACATGACCTTAATCACTTATATATACATGTGGTGTGTGAAAGACTCAAAATTGACCAGATCGCATGTCTCTATCAAGACGATCTGCATTAAGTGTCCCAAGAAGCTATATAAATTCTTCATTAAAAATAGAATATGCATTGCAAATATTAAAACATCATTACCAACTGATTGATTGTCTTCACTTTTGTTTTGTAACCTCTCAGTCGCAGTACATAGTACGATACATGTATTCTAATATTTTTAATGCTTTTAATCATTAATTTTCGACATTGTAACTCTAAAGACATTTTTTTGCATTACGAAGGACTTTTTTTTTGTTATTTCGGCTTTAAAGTTTGCCACTTTTGAATTTTAATCCAGGTTTAGTCATTGCCGAGATATATAGTTAATTAGATGGGTTAAGCCCGACCATCAAGATGTTAGCATAAATCACTATAGAAGTTCAAAGAAAACCTTAAAAACAAGAATAATCCACTTTGTATATCATGAGAATCAACAGTACATAGTACTCTACTAGAGTTATGGAAGTCTATTCTACTATAAGAACACGGACAGCAACTCACCTGCCCACGTACGCAGTGGCGGAACCATAAATCCAATGGAAGGGAGTCGAACTCCTAAGGAAAAATGACAAAAAAAAATTTTTTTTACTAAGTAATGCAAAAAAATATCTTAAGAGTTAAAATATCAAGAATTAAAAACACTAAAAATATTAAAATACACTTACTAAAATATCAATATCATGCATTAAAGCCAACCAAAATACATAAAACAAGGTTATTTGTCAAACAAAAAAAATAGCAGTCTTTTACATACAGCAATTTCGTAAAATGGAAATAGCCATAGAAAATATTTTATGGAACACCATGATACAGGCGAGGACATAATTACTCGCCTAATGCATATATCTAACACAACAAAACAAAAGAGTACAACACGTTACAGATTCAAAGTTTACGTTCATTTGATTTCGAGCCAGCAAACAAGAGAAACTAGCTATACATGACAAAAATAGTCAACATGGGATTCACAAAGTGTCCAGTTTCTAGGAAGTCAAAGGAATGAACAAAGGAAAAGCACAAAAATGCAAAACATAACCACCAGTTTGATTTCGGAGAAAGTCCGGTAAAACGAAAGAAAAAGAAAACTAGAGCCAGCCAAAGACTAGCTACATGCCTATACAAGTAGATCATCTCCTCTACTCAAGCAGCGAAGAATTGTAACACCGTCACTGCAGGGGCGGAACTAGCCCATGAGTCCATGACGATGGGGGACGGGCTGGGGTGGGCTAAAGCCTCTTACACATAATAATAATAATAATAAAAAAAGGATGTTTTCTGGGCTATGGGGGTCGGCCGACTCCATCGTCATGAGCTAGTTCCGCCCCTGACGTACGTACGCCGACAGTTTGTAGAATAAGAATACAGAAAAAAGGTCTGAAACATATATAACCAAGTAAGATTGCTGGATGCTTAATGTTAAAGACAGCGGAGTTAATTATCAGGACCCCAAACTTTTTCCACACTTCCTCGCTGGCCATGTACGTACTCAATGGGTGGATCTCGTGCGCGCGAGTTGGCAGCCGGTTGTGGCAGCTTAGGCTAGCTTATTAGTCCTGAATGCACCACGCGGTCTTCGTTTACGGCCTCTTACTGATCCTAAGCTAATTGCTTTAGCGGTTACTGCATTTACCATTGGATCTGCTAGCTAGATTAAGCTTTAGAATATGATTCTCTTTCGTGAAGTGTTTCACCATTTTTATTTCTGTCGACTTCCGTTTAGCATCAACAGTGTCTATATGGATCCCTTCCTTTTTCTAAAGATAGTTTTTATAATTCGTGTTCTGTGTTCAAATTTTGTGGAAAGGCCAATTTTTTTCAGATTAGACAACAAAAGGCCGCTTGCCCAAAACATAAGACAGAATGCATGGACAGCGCGGGATGTTACAGTGCTGAGAAAAAAGAAAAGAAAAAAAGAAGCACAAATGAAAAGAGGGCTAGCGGAGTACCATTGTCTAGCTTTGTGCATGCCCCCGTCCCTATCTTTGTACAATTAATTAATCATAGAGTTGAATTCGAAGCATGCATGATCGTGCTAGAATCATACATACTGATAAGAATAGAGAAATTAGTCTCACATATATTTTAATATTAAGAATAAAATACATTTTTTTTTCATATGTCTCACTCAAGTTATAATCTGGATGAACTGAATGTGAATTGCTATATATATATATATTATCTGACAAAAAGAAATGGATAGAAACATTATTCTTGATAGCTTTTGAGATTCATCGACTCTTATTTTTCGTTGTTCTTTACGTGCTAATTGTTTTATTTTTTAAACACTTGAAAATAAAAAAATACTCACCCAATTACAACAATCAAATCAAATCAAAGAGTTAGAATTGGCCAAATTATGCCATGCATGACCAAGTATATATCGAAAAGTAAATACCCACTTGTAAGTAAGCATGAACGAAGCCACATTAATTATGTATATAAAGTATCAATAAGACCACATAAATATACTTTTCAACATTGTTATAAAAAAAACTTTGGAATTGTACCTATTGGTAAAAAAACTTCAACCTCGTAATTCCAATATTTAGTTGGCCATTTTTTTCTAGCTTCATAAAAATTCCAAAGGATTAATTTATGCAAAAAAAAACAAAAAATGTATTGCCTCTGATCAGTTCTTCCACGAAAATTTTGTGGTGTTCTCGTAAACCCCAAGTCATCAAGCATTAAATGCATGCTGAAAATTCCAATAACGACAGAAATATTTAATGAAAAGTATTAATCAATTCAGACAATATTTGACAAGGCTGTCTCTTTCTGAATCAAGCTGCAACCATGCACGAGGGGACACGAATCTTTATGAACAAAAAAACATTTATTGGCATCCAATTTCTGCACAAACTCGCCTGTCAAGCAGCAGTGCTCGTTCTCTCGTTCTTAATTCACTAGTACTGGGTATCTGTTTGGACCCAATTAAAGGTTTAACTGAAACGGTTAAAGATAATATCGTAATTAAAATTTTGATATTATTATGAAGATTTAAATTTAAATTTAAATATATAATATTCTTTTGTTATGCTTTAAATTATTTTTATAAATAGAGATATTCAATTATAATCTGTATGGACTTATAATATAAAATACAGTTATAGAGTACTTTCACAATAGATGTACGTCTTCTATACCGAACCACTTAAAATCTATTATCTTTCGTTACTATTTCTTACCCCCTCTTCATTTTCATCTTTTTCTCCTACCAGCATTTAGCTTATATTATAGTTGTTCCTGCATGCTACTTGAAGAGATTTACTATAGTGTATTTTATTTACCATGTCTGCAGCTTTTCCGTAGCTTCATGAGCCGGTATGTCTTTTCATATACGCCAAATTAGTTAATAGTATAACATAACTGATGAAGAAGTAGCTTGCGGAAACCATGCTGGATTAGCACGCACTTCACGCTTCTAGGATGCTCTTAACATTGGTTAAAGGTAAAGTTAGACATTAGCATTAATCACCTCAATCGAATCTCGAAGGGAAATATAGGGATTACAAATTCTCCTCTTTCATGGTCAAAATTAACCAATGTGAGTCTTTTCATCAGGTTCAACTATAGGAAAAATGAGCTACGACGTTGTACAATCTTGACTGTGAAATTTTATAAATTTTCATAATTTATAATTAAATTAGTTGTTTAGACCTCAGAATTAAACTAATTCTATAATTTAAAGTTACTGAGTTAAATTTTATTTTTTGTCCTAAAATCTTTCTGACATAGCAAAGATGCTTTTCACCTTCTCTCTCATCTGAGTTCTTTCGCTTTCTATGCATCTTTTTGTTTTGTTTTGTACTCAATTTAATATATTTTTAATTACCATTGATGAGAAACAAATTAAATGCTTTTATTTCGAGGGTCTCTTCTATTTTGTAGGGGCCTCAAACGACCAACTAGATGGCTCTTAATGAGCTTTAGCTCAATTGATACCTCCTTCCTCTAGAGAGGGATAGATCGCGGGAGTCAAGTTCCTCATCTCGCAGGCTTAGTCCTAGTATTTCTTAAATTTTTTTAGAAAAAAAAAATGGTTAATCCATCTATAAACATCTAGCTTGATTGGTCCATTGCTGACATCAGTTGTTAAAAAAGCACATTTTTATCAGAAAAATTTCATATTGTTTTAAATAACAAAACGTACGTACGGATTTGGAAATATATAACTCCATAATAATTTTCAGAAAATAAAATACTAACAGAAATTCCCATGTACAACAAAGGAGATATAAATAAAACGCATGTTAAAAGCTCTTCTTCTTCTTCTTCTTTTTTCTGGTTTCTGTTTATAATGGGCAAACATGGCTTAGGAATTCAGCACAAAAGTAATGATACTCAGCACCAGATGAGCAGCCCCCACTAAAATTGATTAATATGACAAAGTAGCTAGATACGAATGTATCAAATATATATTTGCACATTAATTAATGCAACAAAGACTTACCCTCCTAATTGAACCACTAAATCAAGCATCCCGAGTATACACTTTCCAACTTCTGGTTCTGCATTGTAAGTACTCCATCTCCAGCTCTCCCTCGCATGAGACAGTCGATCCAGTTTCTCGAGGTTCTTGGAGAGCAAATTTGCAATTAGGTCGTCTTCTTATAGTATTTCTTCATGCTTAATTTTTGGTCACACAAACAGGAAAAACGAAAAAGGGAACAAGAAGGCAACCACAAACCTCTTGACCGCACTATATATAATTAACACAACTCGATCAATTGAGGACCAAAATCTCATCATAGGATAGGTGAAGCATAAAGAACTGCACGTATACAAACTCCAGTAACTACAACGATTAGGTCTGAAATGAAGTTTGTGCATTTTTTGTGCAAAATGATCATCTTCCTCTCCCACACATCTATCAGTAGCATAATGCTGCAGATTCTGAACAAGTACTGCTGTCTCTGCTGAGCTTTGTGCATTCCTTATATATAGGAGATGAACCTTTTATAAGATTGATGAACTTGCGTACTCATCAGTATATCATGTATGGCGTTTCATATGAAAACATTCTCTGTTGTAGAACAGCAGAAAATATGACTTACATATCCCAAATGGCCAGACTCTGCAACAGTAGGTTCGATTATTGTGCGAAGTTTTATTATGTGAGTGTGTGAGTTGACGGTTGAGATTAAAAATTTGAGGGTTGAAGACATGTCACGTCATTTAATGAAGAACCAAATTGAAGCTGACCCATATTACCAATTACCGACCCATTTTTAAAAACCCCAACTCATTTCTTCTTTGTCTCTCTACTTTGATGTTCTCTCTCTCTATAGCACCTTTCTCTCTCTATCGCACAAATATCACCTCTCTCTCTCTCTCTCGCATGTATTAGGGTCTTTTGCAATATTTCACTTTTTACCCATGGTTCTGTGAAATTTTCTAACAATAGTCTACGAATAAGTTTCAAAGATTATTCCCGCCCAGTAGTTTTGGTTTGAATGTTATTTTATGTATTTGTGTTTGGAGGTTAGAGATTATGCAAACAGAGCTAAACCTTTTTTTTTACATTAATTTTGACTTAAAATATTAAACATTAAACTCCAATTGTAAATCCATGTGCCCCACAACAACGCCCATATATCTATCAATTTGTTGGCGTGTCCTGTCGGAGGGATAATGTATGTTTAAGGAATATAATAAATAAATATCTGCTGCAATGGATTAGTAATTAGTTTTCATGTTCATTTTTTAGAGGCGATTAGTGATTGCTAATGGATGATTACTCTATAGAGTTAGCTATGCGTATGGACCAATCTGTTATTCTTCTTACCTATATCTCCGGCCAAGTCCAACATTATGGGGAAAACTGTTGCCTTGTAGACATTGTTGGCCCCACGAGCTCTTTAGTTTTCGTTTTTTATATCAGCAAAATAAACACATTCCAACATTTTTAACTTTTACACATACATACTTTACTTTTCACAAATCCTAATAAATCTCAATAAAGTAAAGATTCCCAAAATTTCAGAAATATTTCCCAACATGTTGGCAAACAAACATACCCCTAATGAGCCAGAGTACTCCTTAAATAATTAAGTATGTGGGGTTGGAGAAATACAAATGAAATTAATAATCAGTGGAGGTTTAATTAACGAGCTTAATTATAAAGTGGTTATTTCTTCAAACTTGGGAAATGCACAACATGGTTACCCGCTCACTAGTAACTTACTCTTGTCACCAAAAAAATTAGATCTTTCTCTAGTCTTATTGTACATAATTTTTGCATTGTACATAAATTTATTCAATTCAAGGTTGATGTCTTGACTTTTCTTCTTTGCTTTGTACAGAAATATATTAAATTTGAAGTTTTGATGTCAATTTGAGTTGGTACTTGCAAGACTAATTTTTGGTCCTTGGGTTTATTTGTATTTGGATTAGAAGTGGACAATATGGCTGAAATGGAAGAGATCAATCCTAATATCACTAGACGAGGGTTTAGTAGGAGTTCTAACCCTGAAGGTGAGTTAGTTGTCCTTTTATCAATCTGAGCGGCTTAGATAGTATCAAAACTTTTTTTAATTCTTTTCTTTGGTTGGTACGAGCAAGTGACATGGTACGAGCAGACAACGGGAAGATAGTAGATGTCTGGAGCCTAGAGTGGAAGGAAGTTGACCATGCATACGATTGGTACAATCGATACGCAGCAATCAAATGTCTCAGCATTCGTAAACATACTGGATTCAAGCATATACATGAGTATTGGACAAGCAAAGCTTTTGTTTGTAGTAAAGACTAGATGAAACTAAAAAAGAATTTGCTTGTGCCGGTGAAGCGAGAGCGACGAAATACGAGATGTGAGTGTCTCGCAAATATTATTGTTTACTTTTAAAGCCAAATTAGACACGACAAGATTTAGATGAGACAAGTATAGATATAATCAATAATGTCAAATAAAACACAATTCCATTGCACAAGGAGATTAAAAGACAACAACCAGTAATGTAGCAACAGATGTCCAAAACTTCTTCCTAAAAAATTACATATATCATGACAAAACCAAAACTTGATTTAAAAAAACCACTGTTTGCGAGTGACTGAATACCGTAGTTATGCATTCATTTATATTCCATTAATTTTCTCAATTTTGTTTTCATTAAAAATTAGTATACAACCAATTGTCCATTTTACATAAACATGAAACAAATAAAATCACTGAGGCAACAAGAATTAACAGTGGAACTTACATGTTAAAGCAACCCTGACACTTGACGTACCGAATGAAATTCAAACCAAAAGTGAATTAAAAAAAAGTATAAGCGCCGGAATAATCTTTTAAACTTATCCATAGAGTATTGTTAGAAAATTTCACATAATCATGGGCAAAAAGTGAAATATTACAAAAGACCCTAATACCTGTATCTGTGCGATAGAGAGAGAGAAGAGATGAGTCAGGTTTTTAAAAAACGGGTCGGTAATTGGTAATATGGATCAGCACAATAACCGAACCCAGCCGCAGCTATAACAAGAAACCTCTCTTGGACCCATATCCGGAAAGTCAGCGCAACACAGATGACCAAAATTGTTGCACACATAACATTTCATCTCCTGCCCATAGTAACGAGAATAATAGCCAGAAAGAAGAAGGATTCTAAGAATCAGTCTGAAATGCACCTTTCCACTACGTAATTTAATCATCACAAAAAGGAGTAAAGGCTTAGTTGAAAGAAAAAGAAACATAGAAAGTAGCATTCGGATTGCCGACGGACCTTGAGATCATCAGGGGAGTACGCACTTCGACATGAAAACATGCTATGCCCTTCACCCCCACATCTTAGACAGATATCAGCATTTGGATTGGCAGCTTCCTGGTGTTTCTCCAGATGGCCTTTCCCAACAAAGCAATCCTGGCCCTAATGCCAACCAATTACCAATTATCAAAGAGGCAATTGCCTTGTTCTAGCTATATCTATATCAAGCTCAAACATAGGATGGAAAATGTTAAAGCTTTTTGGAAACTACACACATTAGGATTGCTCTTTTGTTGCTAATCCAGAATAATAGAACCATAACGTACGCTCAGCTTCGCAGGGTAAAAGAACAGCTATCTGCCTCTGGTGTCCACTTTGAGATGTGCTATAATTCACCACCTTTATTCTAGATCTTAAAACTGCCAGGAATGAAATCGCAGATTTAATTACATGCAGATGCCATACTTTTTCACATGGCACATGGAATCCATTAGAAACATGCACCCCGAGCATTAATTATTTTTCTCCCCCGAATGCAAACAGCAATTGAATAGACGTACGTTTTAAACAACTTCCTGGCTAACTTCCTACCAGTTAAAGTACATTTCGTAATGAATGGATTGCGGACTGAGTAGAAAGGATGGTTGTCTACAAGTTTACAAGGCCTGCAGTTAAAACAGAAAAAAATGATAAAAATAGACCGGCACATAGATGCTTCGTCTTTAGTGTAAACTTACAGCCTGTTTCTTTCTCTCCCTTTCTCTTCGCTCTCAATAGAGCCTCGGCCTCAATCACGGCCCTGAGGTTGTCAAAACCAGTCAGTTCTGAGATTAGTCTGTACTCTTCCTCTTGTTTTCTATTAGAGTCAGTTTTACTCACTCGATGATTTCCTTCTGTTATAGCTGAGCTGGAAGTTAGTTAAGTTACGTTTGTTATGTAATCAGTTACTACTTTCCTTCTTTTCTTAAGTAGAAGGCTGTACACATCGTATTTCAATATATCAATATACAGAATTCTCTCAACCTCTCTTTCTTGTTTTTCAATCTGTATGTTGGTACTCTGTTCTCACTACACGAGAATGATCATTTTCGCTTCCTTACGCTGGCTGCGGCCTCTTTTTCACTGCTAGATATAATTACAGGTACTTCCATTTTTGCGCGCGTGCAACTCAGAACTCAAATATTGCAGCGTCACCACTTACCGCTACTTCGCTTTTAGTAACGGAACAATTATGTCCTAGAAACACAGTGCCACCGAAACGTGACATCATTGGTAATGAGTTTATTCAAAAAAAAACTTGAGCAACCAAAAAAAGAAAAAAAAAGGGTGATAAGTGAAGTTTCATTGGGCCTTAAAAAATCTAGCCCAAAGCGGTCAAAACGTGCCTTTTTCCGATGACGACGGACTGGACTGGACTGGACCGACCATCTTACCCACTCACAGCATGACTTAGGGTGTGCATAACTGGTGTCGATGGCGGTTATGACCTCCACCGCCACCGCCTAGAATAGTTTTCCAAAAGCTCTAACTGCCCTACACTGGTGATCGGTGCCAGTTAACTGGCCAAGTGTGTGACAAAAAGAGAGGATTGCCGAGAGGGAAGAGAGAGAGACGGACGAGAGAAAGAGAGAGGGACAAGGAGAGAGTGAGAGGTATGAGAGGGAGGGAGATAGAGGTGAGAAAGAGAGAAGTGTGAGAGAGAGAGAGCCTAAATGTGACACAGTGAGAGTGAGAGGAGAGAGGGAGGGAGAACAAAGAGAGAAAAATTAACTAATCTAAAAGTTTAAAAATTACCGAAATGGTTTAAAAATATTCTACAAGATTAGTGTCTATTGTTTAACTGTTTCATATCTTTCTAAATCAATTAGGAAATAAATATCCAAATTTTCAAATTCATTATGATTTTTAGCCATTAATGAGTTACCAAATATATATTATGATCAATTATGAAATTAAAATCTTATTAAATTTGACTAAATAAATTTCTTATTAATGAGTTTCCAAATATATCAATTACAAATAAAAAATCAATTAATAAATTTTTAAATACATTATGATCAATTATAAAATAAAATATCTATTAATTAATGAGTTGACTATGTATTCAAAGAAACCATCAATATTATGTTTTAAAATTTATCCTTCCATATGAGAGAGAGATAGTTTTCAATCAAAAATTGATTTTGTTTTCACTTGAATTTGAATTTTTGCAACTCTCTCTTTAAATGCAAATTAAGAATTGTTGTTGATAGAGATAATTTTTAGGTAAAATTTTGTTTCCATTTGAATTTGAATTTTCTCAACTCTCTCTTTAAATTCAAATTAAGAATTTAAATGTAAATTAAGGATTGTTTGGTGATAGAGAGATAATTTTTAGGTTAGATTTTATTTTCATTTAATTTTGAATTTGAATTTACCAACTCTCTCTTTAAATTAGAAAATTATTTGAATTTTAAATTAAGAAATTGTTAATTTGTTAGTAATTCACCAACTCTCTCTCCCACTCTTCTTTCATCTCTCTCTCGCTCTCTCTCACCTTTGTCTCCCTCTTTTTCATGTTTTATCTCTCTCTCCTTCTTTGTCTCTCTCCCTCTCTCTTTTTCTATCTCCCTTTCCCCTGCACCTCTCTCTCTCACACCTGCCTTATATTTTTTTTAAAAAAAAAATGGTGGTGGCTGTGAACCGCCGAGCATTGGGCAGTTTCACAGCCACCCGGTGAAAATGGCAACCGTTCGTCCCCCGCTACTATGTGGGGAACTGCCGATACACCGTCGATACCAGTGAACAGCCCTAGCACGACCAATGACTAATTTGGTCAAACAATATTATACTTTCACATGAAAATAGAAACTTCAAGTCCAAACAAGTAAATAAAGAAATAAATATTTTTTTAATTTACTGCCTGAATTGAATGATTTAATTCGATTGATACACAACATATGAATCTTCAAATGAAGCCCACACTAGTCCACAATATTTAATGATATAAGATTCATATACTTATCTATCATTGTCCACATTAAGGGCGCGTTCGTTTTGCAAAAGTATTATAGGATACAATGAATACAACAAATTCACAAAACAAACATCCAAAACATAAAAAATAATACACAAATACCAGTGCATTTAACATAAGCTTCAATAACTTTTCACACAAAACTCCAATACCTTTTTTAAAAAATCTATAAAACTTCAATTTACATAAATATTCACAATTCTATAAAAAAAAATTCTAAAAATCTTACAATCATCTATAAAACAAACATCCCTTAAATCAAATTCGGACAGCAAACTCAAAACGATTCTGCAACGAAATAGCAACGAGTAAGCGAGCAGTGGAGCCGTCAGAGCACGAATAGGAAGCCGCAAGTGCACCACTGATTGGCGCTACTGTATTTGAGCATGTCCACATAATAACGTAATCTAATTCTAGGCCCTTTTGGATTTAGAAAAAAAAAATGTAATGTAGGCCCCCCTTTGGTGGTGAGGATAATATCAAAATAGTTATGGTATTTGTCCTTTAAAACCATCATTACCAAACGGATTATCTGCGAAGCTTTTTTCTTTTTTTCTCTTTCTGAGCAGCTGGGAAAACCAATTATTTAGTAATAGAAACTAAATAATCTTTGATCCTATCCGTAGAATTCCCCTTTATTTCCATTTTTTGCTCTATTTCCATAATAATATATAATAATCTCCGAACTCGAAAAGCATCCAATAACTAACAAGAAGTTCAGATTTATTATTCTTCTTCTCCAATGGAAGCGGATGTCTCTATTCGTCCTGTCATGATTTCTGTAAAAACCCTAGAAATTTCTCTCTGATGGTTGTTTCTCTGAGGAATTACGGTCCTTGTTAATTGTTTTGGAATCAGCAAAATCTCAGGATTCTATTTACGGGGAGTTATGAATTCCGCCGTTGTTTTCTCATTCTTCTTTTTACTGGCAAGCTGTTGTATGACGGCAGCGACTGTGGTGCTCATTGGCGACAACGTCACTCGCTCTTTCGACGATATCGAAGCTAATTTCGGTTAGTTTGCTGGGTTTTCAGCTTAAACTTTGTGTATTGGTGTCAAAACGGGGAAAATTGTTGGGGAATTGGTGTCTGGACATTCAAATATGTCGTTTTTGTGTACAAGGGTATATGAACTTTCGCTATAGGGGAGTTGGCTATTTTGCGATTCACTGAGGTTGGACAATTCATCTGTTTGGCTTAGTGGAATTGAGTTCTCTTGTTTTTCCTTTAGCCAGACTGTGGCTACTTTTTGTTGTTAAAGCCTCAAACTAAACGTTGGATCAGATTAGAAAGCTTGGTTTGGTTATGGGTTCTGGTTTTGAAGTTTACTTACCATGACAAATTTTGGTGATCCACGACGACGTATACATGTTGTGATGCTTTTTTTTGTATATATGTATACCTCTGCGTTAATACTATATATCACATCATGGTTCGAATAGTTAGGACAGGAAAGGGTCTAAATTGTTAAGTTTAGATTCTTGAAAGGTGTTGGTTGTGTGTGCGCCAACGTGTTGCATGTACTGGTCTATAGTCCTGGGGTGATATTGTTGATACATTTTCTTGCTTTGTTTCATTTTGTTTTTCAGCTCCACCGGTTAAAGGATCAGGGGAATGCGGGGTATTATATGTGGCAGAACCTATTGATGCGTGCTTGACTTTAACAAATAAAGTTGAACAAGCTGCAAATTCTAGTTCCCCGTTTGTCCTGATTATTAGAGGCGGATGTAGCTTTGAAGATAAAGTTAGAAGAGCACAGAAGGCAGGATTCAAAGCTGCAATTGTATACGACAATGAAGATAGTGGCATATTGGTTGCGAGTATGAGCTTTTCGTTTGTGATATAATCAGTTTTTTCCTAGGACATTCACACCTATGCTTATTATGCAATTATCTTCACCAAGAATTTGATTCTTATCGAAACATATGAGTCCGCACATGCTTTTAGTGGGTACAACTCTAGGCACTATGCCAAAATGGAGCCAGGAAGAGAAAGTATCAGATGATTAAATTGAGTCTGCTGCTCAAATTTGTTGTTAACTCGGTTCCTTCCGTGGCAAAAGCTTAAGTTTGAAACATGCCCAATCAGTTCATCAGGACATTATAGGATCCACGAAAGGGTCAAAATAAAATCCTCTTTACTTTCATGCTGACTATGGTATAGGGACCTATATTTATTCCCCCCCCCCCCCCCTTCCCCATCCACCCAATCCCCCACCCAAGACAAGAAAGGATAGGAACCATGTCATCTTTTGAGTTGGGAATGCTACTGAAGGTCTCTTGTGAATGCTTGCCATTCTATTAGGATATTTACAACCTTTCTCCAAGATCAGGGTTTGAATACTTTCAAAACCATTACTTCTCTTAGAAAGCATTGGATTAAGATGGGCATAGTTTTAGCTAGAAACACTCCTACTGATAGGGAGTAACAACCAACGGATAATTGTCAAGATATCGCCTCCAATAGCAGAGATGTCCAAGCAGAAAAAGGTTTTACCTCGGTAGGCCAAAGCATAAGTTAAAATTAGAAAGGTCTATTTGCCCTAGAACAGAAGAATTTGTTTCAATGGATTTGTTTTTTGTGCTTTCTTCTTTTAATTGGAGCTAGATATATTGGTATTGTTATGATCGCTGATTAACACTTACGTGAACCATGCAGTGGCAGGAAGTTCAGCTGGAGTAAAAATACATGCTGTATTTGTTTCAAAAGCTTCAGGTTATACACTAACAAAATACACTGGCCTAAATGACAAGCAGGTCTGGATTGTCCCAAGTTTTGAAAATTCAGCGTGGTCAATCATGGCAATCTCTTTCATTTCCCTGCTTGCCATGTCGGCCGTGCTGGCTACTTGTTTCTTCATTCGCAGGCATCGTGTAAGACGCGAACGACCTAATGCTTCTCGTGTCCGGGAATTCCATGGGATGAGTAGTCGATTAGTGAAAGCTATGCCGAGTTTGATATTTACTGCTGTTTTAGAAGATAACTGCACTTCACGAACATGCGCCATATGCCTTGAAGACTATAGTGTGGGAGAGAAGCTCAGGATTCTTCCGTGTCGACACAGTAAGTCTTTCTTTCCATGGTAAAGATATTGGTGTTTGCAACTTATTTTATTATTTACTTTAATTTGGTAGCATGGCTTTTCTTGCATGGGGCTCCAGTGGTGTTTTGTGGTGGGCGGTCCTCTGTTCTTATGGTGTTGGAGTGAGTTGAGATTATAACTTCAGATAACGTTGAAGATTTTCCATTAAGCATTGATTTGAAGTCCTATTGAGTTCTATACTTCGGGATGTGAGATAGATTTAATTACGTACTTCACTGTTCGACATAACTTTGACATTGATTGGTCTAGTCCCGTTGGCTGCCTTGTACTTCAGCATGTTGATAGCACTTCTCTGTATGAGGAGAGAATCATGAACGCCTAGTAATTACTTATTCTATTATTTTATAACTATGGCTTACAAACCCATGTTCTTTTACTATGCTCCGGTGCACCCATTATGAATATATATCCTCCATCTGAACTTTTAATAGATATTCATCTATGTCATAAAGTGCTATGGCTAACTTTCTCATACAGCCAGAAGTGGTCAATGACATCATTTAGTTGTCCTATTGACTCTTCATTCTGCCAAAGGCAGTCATTGATATCATCTAATTGTTCTAGTGAATGTCCATCCTACACCACTTTTTTTTTTTTTTATGAATAAGCCAATCTCATTAGAAATAGGAGAAACAGTACAAAAGACTATACCGTCATCACTACTCCAAACAAGCAAGAAAACAAAGGAAATCAACAAAATCTAGAAAAGGGGAACCAAGCATCAATGTCACCCAACAAAAAAGCAAAGAAAACAAAACACCATTTAACCTATCCAAAGACAGAGAACAATCCTCAAAACATCTAGAATTACGCTCCCGCCAAAGGCACCACCAGATACAATGGGGTATCAATCGCCAAATAGCCTTAGCGAAAGGGTTCTTAAGCCTCCTCTTCCAACACCACAGCACATCTTCCACTGTCTCTGGCATAACCCATTGAAGATTCAGAATACAGAGCACATGAGACCACAGCCCACTCGCATAAGGACAATGCAACAGGACATGATTAATAGATTCCCCAGCACCACAGCATAAGAAACACCAATCTGCCAAGATAAAACCCCTTCTTCGAAGATTATCAATAGTTAAACTCCTACCATGAGAAGCTTCTCATACAAAAAAGGAAACTCTCATAGGACACAAGGACCTCCAAACCCCCCTCCAGGGGAAAGAGACACCAGGCCCACCTCTAATCAAGCCATACATCGACTTCACAGAAAACTTCCCATCCTTATTGTCCATCCAAACCATCCCATCCTCCTCCCCTCTGCTAACAGCACCCCCATACAACAAAGCATAGAAAGAACTAAAAACTTCCATCTCCCAATCAGTAGCCGCTCTAGAGAAAGGGACACTCCACACCACATGAGCACCATCATCCACCAAACAATCCGCCACCATAGCCTCCTTGCAACGAGATAAAGAGAAGACCAAAGGGAAAGCAAGACTCAAAGGCTTATCCCCACACCACAGATCATGCCAAAAGCTTTCTAGCTTTGAAACATCTTTGAGGCATCTTAATGGGGATGATTATATTGTGAGTTCTATATCTGAATTGATTTCAACTGCAGTCATAGGCAACATTAACTGTACCCGCGTTGAGATTTAGAAGTTTTGATAAATTGCACGCTTCCATCCAAAATATGAGTTGAGTTGTGATATTTCCCTAAACTTCAGAGCTGTGTAGTTAAGTCCCTCAACAGCATGCAAGTTGGAAAATAGCCCACCATTTGATATTTATGACCATTTTTATGTGAAAGACGCATGGCTGTAACCTACCAGTGAGCTGAAGTTTGTTTGCCTATTTAGGGTGGGTTTGTGTTGTTAAAATTTTAGGTATTGAGTTTAGTGAAAAAGTGAAGAGAGGTAATTTTTTTTATATTTTTTGTAGTAAAAATTTATGATTTGATGGGAGAGAGAGAGAGAGATTATATTGTAATATTTTATTGTGAGGGTGTAAAATTTTGTGAAATTTTTGATGGCAAACGGACCCTTAGTGTTATTTCAAAGTTCCCTCCTCCCCTCTCTAGATGCTAAAGGACAGTTTTCCGTGACTTTCAATCATCTTCTCTACTCTCTAAACATATAGAGAGGAATGAAAGTTGGGACATTCAAATTATAACTGTGGGTTACCCCAGAAGAATACTGGATGTCATCCCTATTAGACTCTAACTGTACTAATTGAAAAATTAAAGGAGAAACGAAGTTTTTCTTTCTTTCTTTTTTTCTCTTGATCTTCGTTAAGACCAAATGAAAGCAAAAGCTGGTGACCTAACTGTTTGTCCATGGGTTCCCACTTTGTGGAACTTACGAGAAAAAAGCATGAAATGTTATGTGCTTAGGTGCCAATGACACCTGTTTGGCAGCAAGATGAGGGAAAGGAAAAGGTTGCGTGGTGGAAATTTACCTATGTTCTGATTAAGGTAAAGAAAGTGGGAGAGAAAAGAAGATGCGTTTATGCTTCCCCTATTTGGTTTCCCTGGGGGAAAGGATAGAAAGTTAGCCTGAAATGAGGATTTTATGGAGCAAAAGTGGTGGCAGAAATGATGGATGCTAGAAGCACCAAAATAGTATCTCTGTTTTGCTTTGGTCTTCTCGTTGTTTGTAATTTTGTTTTACCTTGTTTTGTTGATGAGAGTTGAGTGCTAGAACTTTGTAAAGCTTGTATTAGGAAATTGTTATACTTATATCATTATATATTCTGTGGGAGAGAGACAAGTTGTGGCGGAAATGATGGTTGGAATTGCTAATTCTGTGTAACTCCTTAACATGTGGTATTGGGAGGGCATAGCCGTTTTGTTTTTGGGAGGTGTTACCTTCCAATCCTTGTACATTTTAATATATACTCAATTTTACCTTCCCATGCACTATATATTCTTACACGTGGTTCTAAATATTTGTTGAATTGGACAGAATTTCATGCTGTGTGTGTGGATTCTTGGCTTACTACCTGGAGAACCTTCTGCCCAGTTTGCAAGCGTGACGCAAGAACTAACACAGGTGATCCACCAGCTTCCGAATCAACACCACTGCTTTCATCCAGCCCAGCCTCTGTGGCCTCTTCTGTTTTATCGTCTGCTAGATCATCTTTAGCATCATCATCAGCCATACAAATTGCACCATCACGATCGCCTTCAATTTCTCGAATTCACTCTGTTGCTAGCACTCCTTATATTCAGCATTCTCTTAGATCCTATCGCCAATCCCCTCCCATGAGTGTAAGTCGAAGCTCAGCAGATCTTAGGAATTCATCCTCCCAAAGATCCCGTGCTTCGCATTTGGTTTCACCTTACTCATTGGGATACCCATCTTTATCACCACTTAACTCAAGATACATGTCTCCTCATATTCCAAGCTCAAGCTACGCATCGCCGAGCTTTCTCAGTTCATCTGGTTATCAGCAGCACCCACTGCATTGCAGTGAGTCGGCTGCAAGTTTTTCTCCCTTTGCTTCGGCCAATTCTCTTCCGGAATGCTGAATTAAAATTTGAGGTATGACTGTGAGGCTGGGTGGATGCCATCAAGAGCTTAGCAGAGGTACTGGAACTGTCACTCCTGCCATCAATTTTACCTCTGGCTTGAACGACAAATTTGCCGCCATTCATATGACACCATCGCGCGTGCGCACCAATTTTTATATCTGAAGTTCTCCTCGTAGCCAACTCACATGTACATTGTAGAATAACCTTGTGCTATATCTCTTGATTCTCAACTTCGTGGTTTTTATGATTGAGGGACGTGGAATCGTGTCATAAAGTTGCTGGTGTATTGTGTAATTGGTTTGATTAACATCGATGTTTTGATATTCTTCGCTGGTGAGCATAGAAAACCCTGCTACCCAGACAGATGTTTGCGGCTGAGTAGAAATTATAGTTATAGAAGCGTTTTTTCGCATTGGTCAAAGAAAATGAATGAGCTTCTTTTTTACTTCTTTCCCTTGCTCTGTACCCCAGGAATCACCACTTTTTCACCAATGATTGTATAGAGATCGGAATCTCTATATTGAAATTCTTATGTGAGCTATAAGAGGTAGTAGATTGGGAAGTTGATTAGATATGGTGGGTAAGGAGAGGAGGAGAGAAGAAGAAGAAGAGATGAGAAGAAAGAGGGTGAGAGAAAAAAAAAAGAGGAAAGAAAATGAACCAACAAGAAGAGAGAGAGAGAGAAGAAGAAGCGGAAGAAATTAACACAAAGGGAGAGAAGATGATAGAGAGAGAAATAGAAGAAGAGGAGGAAGAAGGAGATGAGGGAAGAAGAAGAAGAAGAAGAAGAGACAGGGGAGGCCTCTTTCTCTAGAAATTACAGAGAAGAATTAAGGCTGACTTAACTCCCACGTTGTGTTGAAATTGACTTGCTGTAAGGGAAGCGAGATATATGGCCTTGGTCTATACCTTTTGGTCTCTCTTTGGACAAAAAACAAAACATTGAAGAATCGTTGGAGAGAATATAAAAATTTTGGTTCCAAATGTGATCATCTCTAAGTGAATAAGCTAACATTTGCACAAATTTTTTTTTTAAGAGCATATTCAGAATTGCTTTTGTCCGGCTAGGAGTAGAGGTCTTTTACCTCTTTTTCTTCGTAAATTGGCTAGGTCGGATATCCATCAAGTCCAGGCCAACTAGACTTAATGGGTATCGAACCTAAAATAATTTTTTTTCTACTCATTGATTTTGCTCCTAGTGCTACGTAATAACTGAAGCAAATATACAGTTATTATAATTTTTTGTTTTGCATTGATTACAAGTTCTTCAACTGAGGGGTAACTTCCTACCATCTTGCTAAATTTTTGTTAGTAAAAAATTATTTACTTTTTTATCCTAATTTTTCACAATCAAGATCACTTCATTTCTTTCTCCCTATGTTGATATGTTTCTTCATTTTTATTAGAGATCTCGAAAAATGTTGTGTTTGTTTAGGATCCTTGTATAGGCCAAACCAAAATTCTGACCACTTTTGGGATATATTTATCTAAGGAACTCTTTTACTAAATCTTGTTTATCCTGTAAATTTTGTTTTTATTATTCAGAACATGGTTTGCCATTGATTGTTAATTTGTGTGTGGAAGTTGTTTTGGAGAATGTGAATATCTTTCAATTCCAAATCCATAGAACCTCGTACCGAGGTTTTCGCAAAGTTAAGATTTCTCTACAAAAGCATGGAAAGTGCAACACAAGTGTAAGTGTGGATGCTGTTGTTTTTTTTCGTAAGCACGTTGCCGACTAGATTTTCGGGTAGAAGTCCATCAAATACCCAAAGTTAATCTTCCTTAACTCCAGATCTATACTCTTTGCTTTCAGCCTTGGAGACGGAACTGCTGGCATGATCAACTTGGTCTCCAGTACCAGCCCTGAGAGGTTCATTATCACCTTTGTTGATGGTTTGGATCAGCATCACGACAGCAACCACAAAGACAAGCATGTACACAGTTCTGATGCCGATTAATGAATTGATAAAACCAAGGAAGGATGGACCACCGATCCTTTCCTTGATTGTTTTTCCTTCCCTATATCCTTCAAGGAATCGTGAAATTTGAGTTGCCTGATCATCCTCGTCAATCCATTCAGAACCAAGAACCTAATAGATAAATGGAACACTTGATGTCAGAAACGTCAATGAAGGGACATGAAAGCAACTTTTAAGAGGCAACAGGTACTGAAATTTTAATCAAGGATGCTGAAAATATCCCATATAATGTTATATTACTATAGCAACAAATTTCCCAACATTGGAAATAAAATGATTCCACTCATTTCATATCTAAATGCAGGGCCAAAAAAACAAATGCAAACCATTAACTATTAAATGTACACTATGGCCACAAGAAATAAGGGTACAGGACTCTTGCTGACATGGCCAATATGCCAAGATTCAAGGAGTGACCCAAACAGAGGCGGTAGTGTCTTGAGCAAGGAAGAAAACATCAATATCAACAACAATATCGCAATTCAAAAATGAAAAGATCGACAAAGATATCATCATCCGGTCCTTTTGCAAACCCATTTCTTTCACCAGCCAAAGCGGGATTATTATGCCTTTACATTTGTAAGCAATATAAGAACTTATAGGATCAAGAGTTAAGCATACTTGTAATCAAGTATACCTGCACCTATGATGAGCAATTTCTTCACTAAAAAATTATGCCACAGTTTGAAACCCCAGATAATGTAATGGTAATCTAAGAGAAAAAGCAATCAAATATCAACTGCAAACTATGACAAAAATTTTTAGTATTAAGTTTTCTTTTTCCCAGAAAAGATAGAACTTACAGTAAAGTACTCCTGATCTCCATCCCAAATGACCATTTTCGGTAAGGTTGTCTTCTTGTTAGCTCCAAATGTATCAGCAAAGTCTTCCCACTGTTTAACACCAACATAACCAAATACTAAGTCACGATTCGCAGATGCAGCAGCCTTTAACAACTTGATCATTTTCTTTGAGTTCTCTTCCATATCATCCTCTAAAATTGTGAGGACAATTTTTCTCTCATTGTCTTTCAGTGACTTTAGTGTGTCCTGGTTTATTGGTATGACCAGAGGGAAAAGGTTTTGTTTTACGAAATCCTCCAAAAATTCCTCTGCATGTTAAGAACAGGAAGGTATAAATATGCTTTTCTTTGCAGCCAATAACAAGTTCACTGATTAATGGAATGGAAGTAACTAAAATTTTCCATTGAATGAGATGCAGGACAGATCCATACAAGACAAAGGAATATGGAGTCTTCAAAGGATAAACTTTGGAGGCATACAGAAATCTACAGGTGGACCATTAAACTTCAGGATACCATTTTGCAGGTAGATTTATTATCCCTGCCTGAAACATCAAGCTCAGTTCAGTTAAATATGAACTGAGCTCAAACAAGCTTATGACAAGCTGATCCAAAGAATACTTGAGCGGTCTGGTTCATCCTAGGGTCCACATATGATAACGGTAACCTACAATTGCTCAAACAAGTTATACTTGAGGGTGTTACATGTTAAAATAGATTAGCGAATAGATGATATGGACCATGTAATCTCACTCGATCCCCGATTAATATGACAAATACTCCTACTACTATTTTGGCTGGCATAAAACTAAGACAATATAATGAAAGAATGAATATCCTTTCGACAAATGATATTCTTTCAAAATAATAGCTGTTCGTATTAGAATAAATATCCAGGAATCAGAATAAATGTGATGCAGGATAAAACTACTGTATAATTTCCAAGAAAGATGTCAGCTAGGTAGGGGAAAGTTAATATTTACCCAAAACAAATAGGACTGAAGGTGAGGATTTAATAGAATCTTTTCTTCCTAAATGGGTTAAGTGATCAGTGGTGTCTGGATTGGATTGTATATCCTGCCCCCACATGGGTAGAGGGTAAGGTAGGGGTTCTGTTCTCTGTTGGTGCATCACTTTTGTAGCTTACCACATAAAAAAAGCTAAAAAAAAAAGGTCAAGTGTCCCCACCCTATAGGTATGATCATTCACAGGTATCAGAATCCAATCACAATCATTGATCCCTATCTAACGAGATTAACAACTAACTTGGCCCATTTACAGGGACAAAAGGGGCCTAAACACAAATCAAGTTCTCACAGAAAACGGAAAGAAAATGGTCAGTGTCAGAGATTTAAAATGTTACGTGATCAGAATATCATATCCCACTGCAAAGTTATCAGAAGCACCAAGGTCAATGAGAATAACCAGGAAGAAAACTGAACAGGACTAAAATATCTCTAACTTTATGAATTCATAGAAGCTACTTAACGCGGACTCAACATGATTTTATCAGTGAACTGGGCATTGTAATTGGAGTAAAAAATTACCTTCAAAGGGGCCATAAAAAATGCTCTGCTCATTGTAACTTGGATGAAGGGCGACTAAAGCAGGAACCTTGTCAAAATCAAACGATACCATCACATCCTCAGAGAAATCCTTTGCCACAGAAAACCATGCCTTTTTCTTGTACTTTACAGATAATTTTGATATCACTAACTCGTCCAACCCAAAGCCTATAAATATGGGAAAATAAGTGTCGGCTGCTTCTACAAAGTCACTGATAGCAGAGTCTGAATCAAGAACTGAGACATTGGGAGCGACAAATTTTTTCAGATAACGAACGAGCAAATCTGCTTTTCTGGGTCCATTATACTCTACAGGAACTCCATGCATAAAGATCTTGAGGGTGGGATATCCACTACACCACAGAAAAGATAATAGTTCACAATCACATCAGTCATTTTCTAACAGGATTTGCTTTCTAAAACAATCTCAGTTTACAAAATGCATTGAGGAACATATTTTCTGCAGGAACTCTCACTATTAACAAACTGAAAGCATCAATATGGAGTCTTGAAGCACTGTCCTAAAATTCTAGTTCAACTCAGCGGCAAAAGGAAGCCCTGATACAAGTAGACAAGTGTGATCAACACAAGTGGGATGGGGATGAAATTCCAGAAAGCATACTCAATATCGTATTTACGAGCCAGCCGGGTAAATTTGTCAGCATTTACTTTTGCTATAACGATGGGCTCTTTCAAACTGGCAAGTATGGGAGCAGCTTCATCTAACTGCAATGTTATAATCAAATTTGTTAGGAAATGGTATGCAAAATGACATGGAAGCCCGACCATAATTTCCAGAAAAAAATAAACTGTTAATGTGGAATACGAATCAGCTTAAGACCACAAAATTGTGTTGTGACAAGACAACTGTGATCAATAAGAGGCATCAAGCACATGTATCCTTCTGCACCATCAGATCCAATCACAGAATTCTGAAATGGAAAAAGCAAGTGACAAGTTTGTCTAGTTCCATACTCCTAACTTGACTGCTTTTCTTACGAGCACAACTCACTGCCATGTATAGTCATGATGGACAAGTACTCCGTAAGACCTTAAAGGCTTACATGGTACTTCAGAAGCAAGTACCAAGAGTTTAATATATTAATGTGCAAAAGATGATTATATTGCTTCTGAAAATAGCCTAGATATAAAGATATGAAAAGCTTTTGACAGTATTCACAGTGGGAATGAAGAAATATCCTCTTTCCAGAAAGAGAATCACACCTCCAACACAACCGTGATACCAAGGATGGGGTTTTGGGTGATGTCATGAGCTTAAGTCTCAGGGGGGGTGTATGTCGGACAACCACAGAACAAAAAGTCCCAGAACTCTTTTTCACAAGCCTTTGGTCACATTCTCCGAAATGTTATAAAACGATAATATCACACTCGACCAGAAATTCATTCTCCACAGATTTAGCAAGGGGAGAGATTCGAATGGTTCAGTTCCCCAACACATAACATGACTTCCCTCTATTAAGAATAACATTTGCCGCCATATTTTCCTTCTGTTTCACATCATTTTATTCAGAAGATGTATTGTATTAACCGACAAAACAACTTTCAGATAAATAGGCTCCTAAAGAGATCAGTTTGAAACATGTTATCAGGTACAGGTACTTGGGTGGGAATTCAAAATCGATGCTTAGTCCGAGTAGGTGACAAGTATTCTCCTCCAACACTCAGAAATATAGTGATCGTTAAAGATTCTTACTGCGAATACAAAATACTAGAACTATAGAATTACCATGAATGAATCTTAACAGTTACTCAATGAGCTACCCCAAAAATGGAATCAG
Organism: Myrica gale; assembly: GCA_963930655.1. NCBI lineage: Eukaryota > Viridiplantae > Streptophyta > Magnoliopsida > Fagales > Myricaceae > Myrica > Myrica gale. The sequence goes on along the minus strand of OZ005609.1, from coordinate 6,735,399 downwards.
TAGCACAGAGAGAGAGAGAGAGAGAGAGAGAGAGAGAGAGAGACCTGGGGAGAGAGACGCTTGCAGTGGCCGCACCAAGGGGCGTAGAAGTCGACGAGGATGAAGTCGAAGGAAGAGATGGCCGAATCGAAGTTCGATTCGTCCAGTTCCAATACCTTCCCATTCGCTGACAACGACTGCTCAGCACTTGCAGAAGATGACAACCATATGGCTGGCATCAGCAAACACAAGAACATCGTCAAGACGCGATTCGTCATCCTATATTACGACGACGACGACGACGATCTCTGGAATCTGATGTATCTTTTCCGTTTGGGTATCGGTTCGTTGTTACCCTCGGACCTTTTTGTTTCTCAGTAGTACTATTTTCACGCGCCTCTCTGCAGTCCCGTGAAGTTGTATGTCAGATTCGAGTACCTTTAAAATATATTTTTTAATTTTTTTTCTACTGTATAAAAAATATAAAAAGAAAATGTTTAAGTAATTTAACGGATCAGGATAGCTTAAGTGTGTAGGATTTACTCTTAAAATTAATCATAAATCATTGGATTCTTTCTAAAAAAAAATATAGAAAGAACCCAAAAAGAAAACAAAGCATTCCTCGAATATAAATATTTGTATGCCATATTTTTGGATACTTTTTAAAACCTACTGTAGAATATTTTTTTTGTAAGCTATTGTAAAGCAATTAGGTACAGTAATTTATGATAAATGCAATGGAATTTAAACCATTGGAGATCGTTGACTTAAGTATCTTTTATAGCTTATCCATCTAAAAAACATGTAAATGCGGTAAGTCCTCGATTAGAGTCATTTTTCAAGTGAAATCTAATAGACCTTAATCATATTATCCTAGTTGAATTTCAAAAATAATGATAAATTTGAGAAGTTTTGACTTAAAATAGAGAGAAACATATTAAGCATTAAATGTTATAAAACTTATATTGTCGAGAGTTTAATGCTTATATTTAAGCAATAAATAGTGTAGATGATCCTTATCAGTTGTGTGTGTACTTTATTCCATTTATTTTCTTACTTATTTCGTTTTTTTTTTCATTTTTCTTACCATTCATCTAAGTGGAAAAAAGATCAGTCCGTACTATTGTCTATCAAATTCATGGGGGACGCTGTAGACTGTAGTTACTAGTTAGTAGGAAGCCTATATATTCTAAATGTAAAGCGCAAATAAAGGAATAAGCTTTACAGATGGCTTTGTGAATCGCATGCGTTGGTTCCCTTTTAACGTTATCACTGTTTCCCACAACACGAATCATGCAACCCATCTTTTATATCGTCAGTGGTATTTGACCAGGCGTTACATTTTAGGTCGTTTTTCGTTTTTCAATATATTTCCCCCTCCTTCCTCTGCATTTCGTGCATCCCCATTTCGATTAACTTCAATTAACCCCTGCTGTTGTTGTTTCGATGATGTATTGGGAGAAATAACGATGTCTACTAGGAGGGAAGGGAGCCAGAAATGGAAGGCAGAGACAGAACCAAAGGCTGTCTCATGGCAGGACAAGAAAAGCAGTGCAGATAAGGAAGAAGAAGTTCTGCAGAAAGAAATAGAAGATCTTAGACGATGGGTACTATCAGTCCTGTCTCTTCAGTTCCAATTCCGTATATACATGACTTTGCCTATTCAATATCTCATTCGGTACTCTCTACTTGGTTTGACAGGCTGAAACGATCGACTCCATGAATGATGAGCAGAAAAAAGAGTATCTGTATAATCGACCCAACGAGCTAAAGACTGCGAAGATCCAAAAATGCAAGCTCAGGAAAGGAGTAAGATACAAGCTATTTAGTTTTATAGCTTATTTGGAGCGAACTGGGAAGCTTGAATTCCACTTCTTAACAGTATTCTTTATGGGTCTAATGACAGGCATATTGTGGGTGCAGGTGCAGGTGCAGGTGCAGGGACGTGACAAATCTAAGCCTTCTACTTCTAATGGTATATTGGCTTCGGTATGGAAGTTTCATAAAGAAGAGGATGAAGAACTGAAAATTGGTTCCGATCTCTAAATGCGTTGCCAAAGTAGTAGTCCCATGCACATAAAGAAGAGGATGAAGAACTGCAAGTAGCTCTACCAAAAAGTCATATCCTCTGTTCCAAACTGCATTAAAATTGTCGTTTCTTAATACTTCCATCCTCTTAGTTGTGGCATTCTTTCTTCTGGACATTCCATTTGAAATAAATGACTGCTCTTGTGGGTTTTTTTCATTGCATTGCTCAACCTTTTACACCGACCTAAAATCAAAGGACAGGCATAGAAGAGAGTATCAGATGATTCGTGAGGGTTTTCACGGGAAAGTCAGGATTAATGGGATAGTAATGAAGAATTCAAGGGGTGAATTAAAGGGAAAAATAGAATTTGGAAATATAAGGGAAATTAAAGAAAGGATACTCGGCGATAATAAGAGAAGGGCAAGGCTTAAGAATCAAATATTTCTCATTAGTTTTGGGTCAATTTTTTCCAGCTGTATAATTTGTCCGTATCTGAATTATAATACAAAATGTCATTCTTGACCATATACACCTAAAAATAAGCCATCGTATTTGGACAGAAATCCTAGGATCCTGTCAAAACACTATCAGAAGGAACACTAAAAAATTACGAAGCACAAGAATTCAATAGGGTCTTGCCTTTCTCCCACCCTTTCTGCTAACAGCTTCACATAACCGGCATGGCAATGTGTCAAGGCTCACTGAACGGGTCTTTCCATAGTTATCTAGTACGCCACATCTTCTCCATGCATGGTACTCTGCATAGGCGACTGGGTCATTAGCAAGAGACTCCACGTAAGAAGCCAACTTCTCCAAGGAACTGAATTTTGTCCCATCTATTATTGAATGTGGAGGGACAAAGTCCCAGACATTGGGTGCACCGAAATAGATAGGCACTGCACCAGAATCTAGAGCATAAAATAGCTTCTCCGTCACGTAACTCTCAGTCATAGTGTTTTCGATTGCAAGAACAAACTTGTAGTGAGACATGGCACAATGTAAATGGTCCCACCATTTTGGGGTCACGCTGACATCAGTGGCACACTCAGGGTAGAAAGATAGGGCCATGTCCAAGCCACCAACATTGTTCAAGCACTTGCCAAATGAATGGTGAGGCAGCAAGCTGAGAAGCTGCTTGACCAGCCGATTTCTCTGAGGAAGGCAACGCGATGAAGACCAATACACAAGTGTATCCTGGAAATGAAAAAGGCGATTAAAGTTACTGACCACAGTTTCTCATTCTCTTTTCTTTCCCCTTCCACTTTATACATGAAAGAGAAATAGATGAAAGGAAGTTGGTAGAAACTATCAAAGTTCACGAGAAGCATATATGAAAGCTCAGAACTTACATTGTTCTTCAGAGATGACACATGGTAATTTCGACCATTATGAAAGAGAGCACCAGCATAGGTAGACTGAACATCATCTTTGGCATGATAACTTATAAATAGATCCTCTACACCTGACCGCTTTCTGCCAGCCTCAAGGTCCATGTACACACGAAGTGGATCTCCAATGCGCCTCTGACAACCATTAGACAGAAGTCTCAATGAAGCAGGCCAACATGAAAGTAATTGTACAAAACAGGGAGGAACTAGGCAAAGAAGAATCCCCTAAGGATTCAAGAGTAAGATATCTATAGAAGTCTCAATGACTGCAACCATCATGTCATACGCAATGATACAAAAGCAATCAACCTAGCAACTACCAGAAAGAACAAGGTGGGGAACGTTTGCCTGAAATCTTGATATCTCTGTTCTTCCCCCAAACAACCACATCTGGAATTCGTGTTGGATCATAATAGTAGAAAAACAGAAAGTTATTACCCCCCCCCCCCCTCCCTTTTCATGACGTTATCTCCACTTATCAATGAACCAACTATGCATGACTACTATTCCACAGAAGAAAATTCTCCTGACGGTCTCCTCAAGGTATATACTCGGAAAGATTGCTATTGATCAAGTCCATAATTGATCAACCCTTCCACAGATCGGCTCAATTCTTCTATCCTGCTTCCAGCCCTTGAACTTGTGTCATAGTATGCCTCACACCTGAAAAATCATTTCACTAGACTTCTTTTCACCATGGTCAATGCTTACGCTGCAGAACTTAATATAATTGAATAAATCGTTAATGAAAGCAACCAACTACTTAATTGTGCTTCGTTGCTCATGACACAGTTTGTTGTTGTAAACACCAACTAATGCAAAAATCCCTTAAAGTGATCTCGGTATCAATTTTGGATAACCCATAATGTTTTTCTTTCTAGTAGCTCATGACAGAAAGGGTGAACCATGCCACACAGATCTTACGAGATTACTTTTTGACTACACACTTATCAGCTAACATTCTCCCACTGCATAATACTAGGAACTAGGAACTCCCCTTCAAGGGTCATAAATTGCTTCACATTTCCAAATTCTTTTTCTTGGCTAATTAACTCGTGCGTCTCACAGGATTTGAAATTGCAATTCCGGATATAACTCATACGTATGGGGTGCACAGAAAGGCCATTGGCCAATGGCCATAAGTAGCTTCAAAGGGCAACTGGTCTGCAACAAAATGAGACCTACATTATGTATTTTCATTAATTCAGTTTTTCCAGAGCTATTGTCAATTTGGAATAGGAAAGCAAATACGTGTATCGATAGGGTATTGCCTCATACTATAGCCACAAATGCATAGCCAAACACTTTCACTCTTTCTGCATAATTTATTCTTCTCTCTCCAAAACATTCCACCAGTTCCTTCCCTTTCACATTTGGTTTGAGCAACATACATTGAGAATGAAGAAACAGAGAAAAGTATTCTTTCTTGTATTAAAACATCCTACACAAAAGCTTAGGCTAGTAGGTCAGGATGGTCTCTAGAACATAAACACATATCAAGTCTCAACAACAGGTGATGTGGAAGTATAATCCTTCTCACATCCAAGCCCACTCGAAACAGCAGAGAGAGATGGAGCTGATTTTATGCTAAAGTATCCAATCTAAATGCTTAAGTCAGTATATAGAGAGAATCAGCCAGTACATAGAACAAAATCGAGTCCCATACAAACTTGATGAGGGATTGCTTACTATCTCGCTCAAAAGAAAAGGTATTTATTAAATGGTTTCTCTTTTACTCCTACAGATCAATGAACACTACACATTAGAGCTTGAGACAAATTTCCACCTCCTAGCTCTGCCATAACAGGAAGTGTTACCTCTGACCAATGCCTTCATGGGTTCATCTCAACTGAGTCAAGAAAATTCACAGTTTTTTTGAAACTTCAAATGTAATTTTGGAGGACTCTAATGGCGTCTTCCCTAAGTCAAAATGATCAAAAGGATCAATCCGAGAAATTTACCATAAATTCTCTGTTTTGAAAAGCACAGAAAACCACTCATCGTCCAACTAATACCATCCAAATGCCATTACAGAATACAGCCATTTCTGCAACTTAAAACAAAATTAACCCAGAGAAAGAAGTTCAATACCCTTTCAGAATCCAACTTTCAATTGGTCAAGTACAAATTCCTCATCCTAAGTCAGTTCCCGAAATGGATACAAAATTCAACTACCTCCATATGCAGATCACAAAACACAATAGGAATAACGAACACCAAAGATAGCAACCAGTATTCAATGTCAGAAAACATTATGTGTTCTCCTCAATGAGACCACTTACCCCAAATTGTTGGCAACCTAATCAGCGAAGTCTAATGACACGAAAATTGGCAAGGAAAAACAGTCCTCTATAGGTTGAAATTCCGAAAACCAATCACTTGCCCTAAAAGATGAGCAAAATCATTACCTGACGGGGAGGAGTAGTGGTCTCAAACAACAAAGCGTCAGGTCTGTCAGCAAGAACAGAAGATTTTGTCCACAAACAGCTCAACCCGCAGCGGCACGAGTACAAATTGTCCAAATTATCAGGAATCCACGTCCACCCTTTTACCAAAACACTGACATGGTCCATTTTCAGCTCACGGCATTCTAGTTCAAAATCTTGAAAAGAAGAAGACCAATTTGACTGAATTGGGAGCAACCCTTTGTGCTTCTCCTTGAACCGGGGGCAACCCACCTGAGAGTCCCACTTCCGGAAGGCGCTGATGAAATCCCTAAACGGGTCGGGTCCTGATTTAATGTCCAACGAACCGGCATGGGAGATGGGTTGAAAGGAGTTCGATACAGATGGGAATTCGAGGATACCCGAGAAGAAAATAACCAAGAACGCGAAGCCCAACATGACCGCTACGGTGAATGCGTTAAGGGGCTTCAATGGCATAGTGAGGCGGTGATCTCGTACCTTCGGTACTCTCTTTTTCTCTCTTTTACAGAGAGATAGAGAGCAGAAAGCAAGACAGTCAGAGGGTTTGATGCAGGAGAATAGAAAAATGGTGACTGCTGTAGACTTTACACATTCTTCAGAATTTTTCTTGTTTCTCTCACATTCTCCGTCGCACTGATAGATCAGAGGCGTTATACGCTTGCAATGGTTGATCTATTTTTTCCGAGCATTATTCGTTTATTTGTCCATAGTTTTCCTCTCAATAAATTCGTTTATTTAGGGGATAAGTTTGGCTTGATATGTGACTTGATTCATTCATCTATTGAATAAGTTTTAATTTGAACACGAGCTTGATCTATTTTTTTCTTTACATTATTAAAATAATAAGTATCATAACTAGCATTTCATATTATTTTTCTTAAATTTGAAGTGAGTCTATTTCACCGTTTCTTATTTTATGACATTACTTATTTTATTTTTAAATATATAAGAATAAGTCCAATTTGTAATAAATTATAAAAATTTCCTTTATTAATGAAATAAATCATCCAAAATATTTTTGTAAGCTTCTAATTTAACAACTTTAATTCCGGGTGTATTTACATACACACGTTTATGTTTATATATATTCAAATTGATATTCGGAAGATTTTAAGTCATATATTAGAAAAGAATAACTTTCTGTCCTATTCAGATATTTGATTCTATCGCCGTCAAAATGTTTTTATCAAGAACAATAACATTATTAGTATCATTATTCAAGTAGTTTGTATCAAATTATGTGATTCATATCATTACATGATCAATTCATATCTAAATTTTATTTATGAATAAATACACTTTGCATCCTTCAATTATAATTGTCTTATCATTTTGTTAACAATTTTAACTGATTTAAATAAAAATTAGTTTTTTAACATGAAATGACAAGTTTATCCCAATATTTTGTTTACAGATCATTTTTTATACTAATTAAATCCTAATTATTTTACCCTTTGCATCTAGACTAACAACGTTACACTTACAAACTACATATCTGTTACACAGAGGCGGATCTAGCGAGGGGCGCCCCAAAAATCTCAAAGAAAAAAATTTATTTTTTATTTTGTTAATAGGGGCCGCCCCCCTTAGGAAAACAAAACATGCTCAGTGTGCCCTTTTCTAATTGGACGGTGAAAGCAAGCGCACTGAGAGGGACAGAGATAAAGAGAGAGCTTGTATGTTTTTTTGTTTGAGGAGGAGAAAGCGAGAGCAAGCGGTCCAGTGAGGCATCGGCTAAGCTTAGGCCTTAAGAGGTAAGTTTTCCAAAATATTTAACCGATATATCTATTCCTTGGTACCTCGGGCTCGGGTTAAGTTTCTTTGACCGTGTAGCTTTCTGATTTTTTATTGGATTTTCGAATATTTTGGTGTAGTTGGGAAAAGGGATTTTGGGTATGAAATATTGTTAACGGGAGAATTTGTCAATGGATGGATATTTTTTGAGACACGCATATGACTTTGAAGTTTTGGTTTTTCTTATATATTTCTGAGCGTTTGCAAAATTTTCTGGAATTCTTTATTTTACTTTATCTTGCGGGGTGGAGGTTTATTTTGTCAAATAATGAACTTTGAAAAGAAAACTTAATAAATGCGTAGAGATCCAAGGCCACTTTTTTAGGTTGAAAAATTGTGAATTTCACTCTGATTGTTGAAAGCTTCTCTGTTTCTGGTATGTAAGAGTTCGTTTCCAAAATTTGGTTTCAAAGTGTGTTTCAGGTACAACTTTCCTCCATTTGTCAATTTTAATTTTGATTATATATATGTATGAAATGATCGAGGTTTGCTGTTGTTCACTACCGTGCTGACTTTAGAAATACGAAAATTCTCGGAATCATGTGTTTTTTTCCATGGCTTATTGTTTTTTCCCTGTCTGCAGGAGGTGAAAACCAAGGTCAAAAAGTTGTTGCGGCCACTTATCTTAAGAATTTCACTAAGCATAGTATCAACAACAATGACAGTACATCCTTGTCAAAAGTAAGTATGGAGTTCAAGGACCAGCTCATGCAAACTTTGCTTCTAGTAGAACCAGCAGTACTAAAAGTTTTAGTTGAAGTGGTATGTGAATTGTTTGATATCTTGTCATACAAACTTTTTTTAAGCATCTTTACCCCTTTATCTAAGCTTTTGATATTTTGGTAGTTCCGGGTCATTGCTGTGGCTGAATTTGTGAAGCAGAATTTATGGCTTGAACTCATACCTGATCTGCAGTCGGCTATCAAAGATAGTAATCTCGTTAGCAATGGTACAATTTGTAAATGGAACACCATGAATGTCCTTACAGTCCTTCTTGCGCTTCTTCGACCTTTCCAGGTGCTTGACCTCTGCTTATTTAGAAACTAACTTGCTAAGATCCTATAGGAATTATAATGCATAGTCAATTTCTTTACACCCTCTTAGATTGCATATAGTTGACTGATTGACTCACTTGGACACAATTTGAAACTTTAAGTTGATACTATCACGAAGATCAATGTATGGAATAAAGAGAAATTGGCAAGGAAATCCATGTGCTCCTAAAGCATACTTTTGGGAAGGTCTAAAATGCAGCTATGATGATTCTAATCCTCCTAGAATCACATCCTTGTAAGTTGATTATGGTATAAACTTTATGACTTTCCAACATATTTTAAGGTAATTAACTAACTGTAAACCTCACATTTTTCAGGAACTTGTCCTCAAGTGGATTGATGGGAGCTATTTCTGATGACATATCAAATCTCATAATGTTACAAATACTGTAAGTATCAGCAACTGTTCACGTGATCAAATAAGTTAGGAACACAAAGATGATGAAGATTGTTGTATCAATGCACCATGTGTAGCCATAAATATTAAATTTTATTATTTGCATATTTCAGGAATTTATCAAATAATAGCTTAAATGGATCAGTGCCTTATTCACTTTCACAATTGCCACACTTGAAGGTCCTGTAAGTTCCGTGGACTAAAAAAACTCATACTACAAATTTGTTGGCTATAAAAGCCGGAACATAATCACATTCTTAATTTTACAGAAACTTAGAACGAAATCAGCTCACTGGTTCAGTTCCACTTGAACTCATTGAAAGATCAAACGATGACTCTTTATCATTAAGGTATGCTTTTGTCAGAGATCACCTTTATTTTCGCAATTTCATTTTTACATCGTCATTTTTAATGCTTTTAATCTTTAATTTTTGATATTTTAATTCTAGGACATCTTTTTACATTACATAGGAAAAAAAATTTGTCATTTCGCCTTATGTGTTCGCCCCCCTTCAAATTGGATCATGGATCCGCCACTGTATCTGTATTATAATGTGTGCAAAAGTGCAATACTTATGACAGTTTGTGACTGAAAAGTAAAAACTATATTTTTCATAATAATTAATAAATATAATATGATAAAAATAATAATTTATATTTATAGTGCAACTGAGGGTATGTTACAGAGTGTATTTCTTGCTTTTTAACCTTGTCAATGGAATTTTTAGAACATTAATCATCAAAATCCGCATGCACTTTTTGCAGATTTTTGTTATAATTTAAATCATTTAATATACTGAAATAACAATACTGTTTCTTTGACACGCTAACAGAGGCTTACGAAGCTAACGAACGAATTGGTAGCTCTTCAAGCTGCGATCCAGCTACAGCTACACATATAGACCTCCGAACCCTCCGACTTAAATCAATCAGGGGTTCGACGATTGCTTGGGAGAGCAGAAGAGAGGGTACATGTTAGAGAGTCACCTTCGTCCACAACGGAGGCACCTAGTGGGCATATATTCCTTTCCGATTCCGGCCATTTTTGGTACTGGAATCGGATTCATTTTAGGAAAATTTCGGAATCGAAGATTCTGGCGAAAATATCGGAATTTTAGATTTCGGTATAATTTTTTTAAAATTTCAAAAAAAATTATAATTTTAATTTAGAGTTTGTCTCTTTCAATTTAGATTATTTGATGAATGTTTAGCTGTTTACTTATTTGTATGGTTAACTATTTTTTATTAGTTTTTTTGTAAATTTAATTTAAAGTTTATTTTAATTTTGAATTTAGTTGTACTTTTAATTTAGAGTTTATTTTGAAATCTTGAAATAATGAAATATAATTTTGGAATTTAATTGTAATTTTAATTTAGATTTATCTGACCCACAAAACACAACTCAATTTTTTTTTTGTCAATGTGTCCAAATTAAATCTGTCTTTTTAGGCCTATAAGGAACCGAAATGATTGATTATGATTTCGTTCCGGTCTGTTATTTTGATTTCAATGAATACCGAAACCGGAAGGACCCGTTACAGTTCCTACCCTTATAAGCACTGCTGTGGCTCAAGCTACCTCAAAGCTATAAAAACTTCTAGAATAGTCCTTGCAACGGATTTATTCTCTACGTGTCCTTGTCACACAGAGAGGTGATAAGTGTTGTAATCACCGCAATACTAGGACAGAATATTTGAAAGGTTGTTACGCATACAGTGCATATAACACTGTACATGCAGAGGCCGGTTATTGTGTGAGTGAGGTTATTGTGTGAGTGGACGGGTGAGATTAGAAGTTGAGAAATCCAATGGCTGAAACAATGTCACGTCATTTAATGAAATCGGGTCGGATTCGCGGGTCGGGTTTGTGACCCGGTTTCATTAAATGACGTGACATTGTTTCAGCCATTAGATTTCTCAACTTCTAATCTCACCCGTCCACTCACATACTCACACAATAACTTTACTCACATAATAACTTTTGCCTGTACATGCATTCTTTGCCGACAATGAAAACAGAGGAAATATTTTCCCATATACAGTTTCTTCAGTCACGGCCCCTCTGGTTTCTCTTCTCTTCCTCCAAATAATGAGAATATTTTTCTCAGGATACAAAAAAAAAATACACCGACTCCTCACAGAAATAGCGGTATAAGCATTCTCTTATTTCCCTCCGTTTCAGCTTTTGCTGTATCAATCGCAGATTTCTCTTCAGAAGATAGGACCAGCTGCAAGGATCTCCTCAGTCAGCTTGTTGTCCTTTCCAATCGTGTAATTCGTGAATATCTGAAAGTTCTTCTTGAAGAGACCCCCTAGCTTCAGTAATGCGTCGCTGTATGCATTCTTGTCTGACCACTGAAATTCAAGAGAATCGTGTGCGCAGTTAAAACGAATCGAGCGCATGCTAAGCAAGCAGCATAATGAGTGGAAATACAGAGCCGACTTACAGTATTTATTGGGTCCAGGATTTCTGAAGGCACGCCCTCAATTTCAGTAGGAATCTCGAGTCCAAACACTTCAGTCTTGGTGTAGTTTGCATTCAAAAGGGTCCCCGAGTGAATGCCATCAATGATCTTCCTAGTATAAGCTAGCTTGATACGACTGCCTGATCCAAAGCTGCACAAAGAGTAGATGGCAGAATACAAATTGGTTCTTTACCTTATATAATCTTGTATAACTAAAATCTTACCATCTGAAGTTCTTAGACAAATGGTAGTTTTAACCTCACAGTATATCATACCTTCCACCTGACCAGCCTGTGTTAACAAGCCATCCTGTAGCTCCATGCTTTTGCATCTTTTCAGCTAGCATCGCTGCATATTTTGTGGGGTGCAGCATTATAAATGCAGCACCAAAGCAGGCTGAGAATGTAGCCTGTGGCTCCTTCACACCATCCTCTGTTCCAGCCACCTATATTCACATGCAAAATCTTATCAATATGTTGATGTTTTGAGTCCCATATATTGGCAGCCGTGACATCCTTTTCAAATAACGAAAAACGATGATAAATTCTATACTCTGAGGGTGTCAAAGGAAAATAACAGGTTTTAAAAGTACCAGAGCAGTGTAGCCGCTGATAAAATGGTACATGGTCTGAGCCAAGCTCAACTTGCTCACTGGTGGGAGAACACCAAAAGCATCGCATGCTAGAAGGATGACATTCTTCGGATGGGGTCCAACACAGGGTAATTTGGCATTGGGGATGTACTCTATAGGATATGCTGCACGAGTGTTCTCTGAAACAAACACAGGTCAAATCCACACTATCCAAGTAAGTTTGCTGCAGAAAGAATTATACATAATTGGGTAATTTGGGTCGCAGTTTTGCACAATAGTTTTCTTCAGCATATCGGTGCATACATCTTCAAAGGCTTCAAAAGATGTGATTTTACCTGTAACAGATTTGTCTGAGTAATCTACTTCTCGAGTATGCTCGTCAAACACGACATTCTCTACCACTGCCAAAGACAAGCAATTGTATTAGAGAACCAGTTTTCATGCCATTCTTTGAAGAATACTTCTTCCCAAGGGTTTTTCCTAGATGGAGGTATAAATCTCAATGGAATGAGTCAGAATTTACCGGTCCCAAACTTGATAGCATTCCAAATATCAGGTTCCTTTTCGTTTGACAGATCAATACACTTTGCATAGCAACCACCTTCAATGTTTGACACACCATTCTCACTCCAGCAGTGCTCATCGTCTCCAATCAAATACCTGTTATGATCGGTAGACAGAGTTGTCTTCCCGGTACCTAAGACAACCATAGATTGAAGGATATAATCAAAAAATAAGATAATTTATAAGCTAGAATTACAACACCTGGGAGGTCAAGTACATATTGGCTTGAAAGTGATGGCTCCTCATCACAACTACAAGCCCGAGGCACGGAGGCAGTACTGTACCTGATAATCCAAAGAAAAGGGCAACGTCACCGTCTTTCCCCATATTACAACCAGAGTGCAGGGAGAGGATTTGACGCTTAGGCATGAGGTAATGCATTACGCTGAATAGGCCTTTTTTCATTTCCCCAGCATACTGAGTGCCGAGGATGACCATTTCCCTCCTAGCAAGATTGAGGTCTATGCTAGTAGAGGAAGTCATGTAGTGGGTATAACGATTACATGGGAACTGCCCAGCATTGTATATTGTGAAGTCCGGAGTACCAAAATCCTCCATCTCTTCAGGAGTGGGTCGTATACACCTGTCACCACCAGGGTTATTGTTTGTGCACTAAGCTAGTACATGAATACATTGCTGCAACTCGTATCGGTTTAGGCGAAAATGTAGCGAATGATATAGAAGGGAGAAATTATTAAAAGAAGGTAATCTTGCAATCTCAACGTTTAAGAGCATTTAACTGATTAGTATTTTAATAGGTACTTACATGTTGTGCATGAACAGGGAATGGTAAGCTCTGGCAGACACAATTCGGACCTTGATTCGGTGTTCTGGATCCCAATTCAAGAACTGATCGTTCACGTACACCTGAAACATAAATTCACCATATCAGCCCATTCCTGACAAATCTGTAATTCTTTTAAGTGACCCAGACATCAAAATTTTGGATCATCTACTTCATGATGCTTCTCCCTTGGGTTTCAAGCAATGACCTTCAAATTGTCAAGGATACATAGTAGCGAAAACAGTTTAGCTAATTATTTGATGAAGAACTGTTGGAACCACTTGCAATTTTAGGAAAATTCACTTTTTAGTCCCTAAGTTTTGGGCACTTTTTCATTTTAGTTCTTCAGTTTCAACTTTCAAATTTTTAGTCCTTGAATTTTCATTGTTTGACGAAATGGTCATTCCGTCAGTATGTCGTCCATATACTTAACGGAGCTCTCTGACACGTCAGCAATTTTGACTCGGTCGACCGCTCACTTTTAACACATATACCCGATCGACCGCTATATGTGTTATTAAACATATGGACTGCAGATTGATGGAATGACCATTTCGTCAAAACAAGAAAACTCAATGACTAAAAATTTGAAAGTTCAACTGAATGACTAAAATGAAAAAGTGTCCAAAACCTAGGGACTAAAATGCCAATTTTCCGCAATTTTATTAGGGTATCTTATATCTCTCCCCATTTTTATATCAGAAAGTTCACAAACAACAGAAGTTCATGGATCCATGACGTTGATCCCACTTGAATAGAATGTGGAAAAGGACAAAAGCGGTGCCCATGTTTGTTCTGGGATGTCATCCTTTAGAAACTTTCCTTCTAGGATTACTTCCAAAAGAAAAAACAGAGTTATTCTTCCACATCACCGCGTCTGGAGAGAACAAAAATCTTCAATTGGAAGATTGCAGATTTCTTGATTCAATCTTGCGATACTCAAAACTGCAAAGTTATGGGCTAGAGATAAGATGGATAGAATTATAATACTCTTCAGTTTTGTATGGTACAATTTGGAAAGATATAGACACAATAGGTGGAGTCTACACTATTTGTATGTAATTTGTAAAGATATATACAAGTAGACTCTACACCATTTAATGTTGCTCATGTTGTTCAGGTAAAGTTTTGGTACAGTATAAACTAAGTCCACCTATTACGTTAAATAGTGTAGGATCCACCTGATGTGTCTATAAAGACAAATTAAGTGTCATCATAATTCATGGTGCTTTGTTTCTTAGAATGGAGACTATAATATATAATTTGTGCATCTCCCGCAGATTTAGGAATAGATAAGTATCTACTGCACACAAAAGTTTTCAAGGGAAATTATTTTACTCTCGTACATGTTTGTTTGTCCAAAATTTTGGGGCCCAAAATTTCCGACAAAACAAGCATACTTCAAAATTTCTAACTTTTATACATACACTTCAAACTTTTCACAAACCCTAATAAATTTCAACATTCAAAAGATTTTCAAAATTTTAAAAATATTCTCCAAAAACATCGGTAAACAAACATTACCAATGACTACATATTAAGGAAGGCCTGTTGTAACTTTGTAAGCAGATACCTTGTCTAACTTTTGTACCCAAGAAAAATAAAATAAAATAAATGATTTGAGCAATAGATACCTTGTCCAACGAGTTCAAGTAATCGACAGCTCTCTCTCTGTTAACTAGGAATGTATGCTCGTCCATCTCAATGTTGGGTGAGCCCCTGACAAGGACATCTCATAGTGTCAACGTTAATGGGAAAAAAAGAAAAATAAAATGTAGGATATTGGAGGGTATCGTGGCAAATTGGACCCCTTGCTTGATTAGGGATGAACAAAAGACTAAAACCACTTACTTTCCCCACCAAAGCTCATCTTCAGTAGTTTTGTCCTTCACAACACGCTTGTCTCTTGGCGCTCGACCTGTCTTTGCTCCGGATAGAGTTGCTAAAGCACCAGTTGATGTTATGAATGACCCTTTCTCGTACTTGATAGCTTGCTCGTACAGTTCTGTTCCAAGATATTAGTTGACACCAGATTGTCTGAAAAATTAACATAATATCCTTCTTCTCTTTTGTTTATAATTAACAAAAGAAACAGAACAGATTTCTTAGCACCAGGATTAGGCCCTAAATATGGATGCAGTTTTATAGATTGAGATCTTTTGAATCTCCTCCTCAAATTGCATGGTAGAATTAAGAGAGATAGATATTAGTAAATTTTATTGGAGAGTTTATTCTACCGGAAACTTTAAGTGAATTCTCATCTCAATTTTATATCTGCTCGTATTTATTATCAATAATTTCTTTCTTCTTCTTCTTTTATTGTATCAAAATCATTAACAAAAAGTAACGCGCATGAGATAAATGATCCCACAAACTCGCTTGATCCCATCATTTTTTTCTTCTAATTCTCTAATCACATTCTTCTTTTGTTTTAACTATTTTAATTATGGATCTTCCCTCTCTGAAAATGACAGAAGTAGTTGATTTACAATAAAATAGCCCAGCAGATGAGAAAAGACAAGAAAAAAAGAAACCTATATTACATGCATGGGATCAAATGTTATGATCAGATTTAATGTGAGTTAGGCACTTAGGTGGATATGACCAAAATCGTATTGGTAGCGACAGTCGACGGAGACATCGTGGTTACCAGGAGGAGAAAGGTTGCAGAGGATGTGGGTAAACTTGAGGGCACTGTCACTAATGTTGAGTGACGGAGCGTAAGAGTGGTGCCCAACATGCGCCGCCACCTTCGGGCTCTCTGCCTTCCTCGCCGGGTCGCCTCTCACCACCTTCGGTCCCGTCTCCCTCGTCAACGAAGCCAGCGAAGCACTACAAATTACACCCACCACACTCCACAGTCGAGTAAATCTCCGAAATTCAAGCAATGAGCCGCTCAGCCAACGACGTCGTTGAATTCATTACCTGATGGATTGCATTTGCATTTTCTGACGTTCCTCTTCGGACACTGCTGCAAAGGCTCTCGGAGTTCCTCTTGCTGGGGTGGTCGGTGACGACTTCTTCCTCTGAAGAGAATGAAGTTCATCGATCGTCTGAGCTCTGACCGTAGGAACGCTGTCGTCGTGGGCTCGTGGCACACCTCTATGGGCTTCTCCGAATGCGTCTGGATCCTCAACAGCCCATATAACTGACGTTCAGCAGCTCCGCCGCTCGCGAACGTGAACTCTCCGTCTCCGTTTTCCCCTCCGTCGTTCTCCATCTTTTCTTTGACTACAAAAATATGCTGCTCCTTGTTAGTGCCAGAGCTTTATGACATCAAATAAGCTTGAACCGGACCAATTTTAGAATATCATTCATAAGAAACAGAAAGAAAACAAGGAGAGAGAGATCGAACCAGGAGTTTCTAACGGTAAGCCCAAATTAGAGGAGGATATGACGGAGAAGAAAAACCAGGAAGAAAAAAGTGATCCGTGAATGAAACAGTGGTTCGAGATCCAAGTGTCAAGAAGCAGGCACCAACACGTGGGAGGGATTCGGGAAGTGGTGTGAATCTGTAGATGTGTGGGATGTGAAATCAGCGCACCAAAGGCGCCCTTTTGTGGATCGCGATTGCCTGCAATTCGGCTGCCCGAATTGCAGTGCAATCGTGAGAGAGGAGCGTGGGTCCCGGGCGGGACCCACGCGTGCCCGAGCAGCAGTTCACTGTTCGGGCACGCGTGGGTCCCGCCCGGGACCCACGCTGGCCTCTCACGAATTGCACTGCAATTCGGGCAGCCGAATTGCAGGCGATCGTGGTCGCCCTTTTGTAGGCTTCATTCCAACACCGAAGCTTAACCCAAGTTCAGTACTTTAACCATAGTTAAAGGCCATAAATATTCGAATTAGTTTTCAATTATCCATCAATTTTTCTATTATTTTTTCATGAACTAATTTCAGGATAATGCCACGTAAGCTGCTGTAAGACCCGCGCAACGGTGATCGGATCTACTCACGATATTTTATATTTTATTTGTTGTATGTTAGTGAGGAAGGAAATTCAGGTGAATTATTCTAATTAATAAATTAGAGAATCAGCGGGTCTTTGATAGCGTGGAGTCTAACCTGTGCCCGCACCGGAGTGAAAGGAAGGAAAGTGAGGAGTTGCTCTTTTCTTATTGGTGGACTGGTATGTTCTTTTTTTTGGTATGAGAGAAATTTTGAACATCCTTAAATAATGGCTCGGACGGATCTGATTATACGTTTGTTACTAGCATTGTGTTAGGTGGTCTCGGACCTTCTCAACTCTAAAAGTTAGCTCAAGAGGTGAGGTTTGTGATCTTGGGCCTTCTCAACCCCAAAAGCTAGCTCAAGAGGTGGAGTTTTCTCTCACACTTATAAAGTGACCACCAACCCCTTCCACAACCGATGTGGGACAACCCCAACACATTGTAGGGTCTATATTCTCTAAAAGTTTATATAAACAACATTAAATAGTGTAAAATCTGCTTATTAAACATGGTTCTCTTCAAATTGAACCGTGTAATTGAAGTAGAAAAATTCAAATGATTCTAATTTGTTTAAGGGAAAAACACACTTTTCACTCCTAAATTTTGGAGCGGTGACACTGCACATTTGTCTTTCTTTTTTTTTGGTGACATTGAGTCTATTAACTTTATAATTTTCGTTGATTTGCACCATCTCTATTAAATCGATAGTCAAAACTTACGGAAAAGAATGAAAAAGACATTTTTGCCCTCAATATTGTAAAAAGTCTCATATATGCGTTGTTGGCTAATTGATGGTAGAATCATTTTTTTTTTATTAATTTTAACCATCAATTTAACAGAAAAGATGCAAATAGACGAAGTTGAAAAGTTGATGCCCTAATATCACTAAAATAAAAGACGAGGGTACAAATGTGTCACTACCCAAAACTATGGGCTCAACTTTTCTCCTTTGTTTAATAATCGCCGGCCACAAAACTGAGAAAATGGTAATATGACAGACCCGCATTGCTTAATAATCGCTGGCCAAACAGGGAAAAGATGGAAATATGACAGGCAAGCAATCCTGCTTGAAGGATACACAGATACTAAGGGCATGTTCGTTTTCAGAATATTTGTAGGATGTTGAATGTTTTGAGAATTTTTAGGTGATGTTAAAGTTGTATTGAAATGCTTGTAGAAGTTGTTAAAAGTGATCGTTGTTTGTAAAAAAAAGTAATAAATTGTTGTATTGAAATACGTGTGTTTTGTGATGTTTGTACTGTAAAAAAAAGTAGGATGCAAATCCTAAAAAAATTTAGGAATAGAACATTCCCGATTCCCATCCCAGCCTAACATTCTATTATCTGTATGCCTTAAATCCACCCTAACCCTCTTTTGGATTTGGCAGTGCAACTAATAGACTTAGATTCTCTCTGTTTCTTTGAAACCTTCTTATACCAAGTCCCTGTTGGCAAGGGCTTTAAGGTCAACTTCCCAAATTGGATTTTCATAACAAATGAAAAAATCGATGTTCGTAGGAAAATAAGTTGTTGGGCTGGGTTCAACTTACGTGTCTTTGCCATTTCTCTTACGAAACTAAAGCCCTGGTTCATGTGGGATTAAGAACTGTGGCTCGGGCCCAAGAGTTCATCGTCCATGCTTCATTGTTCCATATTTGGGCCTTGTTTAAAGATTCAATACAGATGGTGCTAGCACAGCTTATAGTAATGTTCGGGTTTGGTCGAACCCCTTTCACTACTTGAGCATTTGAATTGGCTCAGAAAAAAGAATTAAAAAAGGAAAAATTATATTTTCACCCCTGAACTACAGTAAGTTTAGCATTTTATACTTTTAAAATATTGCACCATTTAACTATCATTTTTAAACACTTTTTACAATCTTTTAAATTTTTAGACTAAAATGACGATAATGTCATTAACACACTTTGCATATATTAAAGATATTGTTGTCGATTCATTAAATTTTCAAGGCATTATTGCCGACCAAAGGGTGTAAAGTGTCTAGCATTAGTAGTTGAAATGTGTAAAGTGTCTAAAAATTCTTCAATTTCCCCAAAGTGTCTAAGATTGGTAGTTAGAAGGTGTAATGTCTCAAAATGATAGTTTAGAGTGCAAAATGCAAATGTTTACTGACTAAAATTTTTGGGTGATCAAAATTTTAGTTTATGAGATGTGGTAAAAAAATGCTGAGAAAATGCTGGGAGCAAGTGGTGCATGAGTTATCTTGGAATGCACCCCAATCATGTACTGAAATAGAAAGGAGAAACGTTTAAGCTAAAACAGCTTGTCCCGTGGGAAAACCCTAGTCGTCCGTACTATGTTGTGGGAACTACGAGGCACGAGTCAAAATAGAAAGAACAAATATCACTAAACTAATGCTATTTGCAGACACTGATCTTCAACATTAAGGCAAGACTGTCGGATTTAATTGGTTAATTGCAGATGATACTTTTAAGGTTCTGAAGCAAGTTGCTTGTGCATGTTTGATAACTGGTCGAACTGATATCTCTCTCTGTCGCTCTCTCTTTTTGTGGTGATCGAAGAAGTTTATTTTTATGTTTATGAATCTATAATGTACCCGATCAGCCACATGAAGTAACTTCTAATCAAAATCACAAACAATATCGTTTGCTATATATGTGATCTTCAACCATAAAGGCAAACGTGTTTGATAATCATCTAATTTGGTTATAACCAACCACATTTTGTGAGTATTTAATTTTCTATAAGTTTTTTTTTTTGTAATTGGAGCAAATAATTGAGTGTATATATATAATTCAAAGTATTTTGATGATAATAACTGTGTTTGTGTTAAAAGTCAACCGATGGTAATACCTTATTCGTATTGCAATGGTCTTCCAAGTAGGATATGTAGGATAGTGCATAATCGGTGCCGGTTATGGCCTCCACCGGCAGAAAAAATTACAAAACGCACAAATCGAAACAAATCAACCCAAATCGCAGATTCCAAGCCAAATCAAATCAAACCAAACCAAATCGCAGATTCCAAATCACAAGAAACTAGAAATTTGTTCAAAAAATAAAATAAATTAATCAAATCGCAATGAACGGGGGAGAGAGAGAGCGAGAGAGTTGCAGAGGAGAGACAGAGAGAGAAGAAACGGGCGAAGCGGCGGCTGAGAGCAGAAGAAACGGGCGAAGAGGGAGAGAGGGAGGGAGGAGAAGAAGAAATGACGAAGAGGGAGGAGAAGTAGGGTTAAGAAGAGAAATTAAAACGACATCGTTTCATATATGTTAAAAAAACGGAGAAAGCGGTGAAACCGCCTAGCGGGAGCGGTTTCACCGCTTCCGTCAAAATCCCCGTTATTTAGGAATTTTGGCTCACCGGTGCCGGTACTAGTGCACCGCCCTAAGGATATGTAATACATCCATAAGGACAATGTCACACCAGATGTTCTGCTTTAACTTCCCCAACTCCAACTCAGCAACAAGGGCACCTTCTCATATATATATATATATATATATATATACACACACACATATGAACATCCTGCATTAGACGATGGCCATAAGATCAGTAAATGGTTAAATATCAAGTTAAACCCATAAGTATTCTTTCGATTAACAGTGTCTTTCACCCAAATCTGTTTGTCTCATCAGCAAAATCCTCCAAATTGCTCATCATTGCTTCTACTAAATCTTCAGAGTTTGATCATTTTAAGGTACTAATTAAAGGATTTAAGGTACTAATTAAAGGAATACTTCTGCAATTAGATAGGGGTAAAAAACGCATGCACAATTGTAACAGATATACGGTCAGTCACTCTCTTAGATATAGATGAGTCCCATATCCTGAAACGTGAGTATATTTCTTCTCCACGACAATCTCCTCGAAGTTGTGGCAAACAAAGGGCCTGAAATCCTGGGAGCCAATCTCCATCACATCTTCTTCACGCCCCAACCTCTTTCCACCTTATCTCTTTGTCCAGTAGTATTGTCTGTGTCTTTCACATTTTTGCGATTTCATATGTAAATCTCTGAGACTTTCTTTACTAAAAACTAGTAGAGCTAGCCCGCCGTGGCACTTCTAAGGACCATTAGAATATTGGGTTTGTCTTGACGGCTTTTTAGTAATCCGGTGGACGTGAGAGAACTAGTCGTTCAGTGTCGAAACTCCCCGTATAATCTAAGAGGGCATCCAGAGTCGGACAAGTGAGAAGAATCAAAGGAACATTGGTGGTTTGTTTGATACTCCCTTTTGATTTTAGCAGCAATTCGTGTCCTTGTCGAGGTTTGTACGCATTGATCAAAGCCAAAAACTTAGTGCAACCCACCTAAAAATGCAGATACTTCTTTTTCTTTAAACCATACTTTTTTTTCTTTTCTATAGGGCAACTTTTTTTTGTTCTTGTACTTGTTTTTTTTATATATCTTATAGTTACTCTCAGAGGAAGTAATAACCTTACATTCAAATTCTAAAGAGTTGGTCCGGTGGTTAAGACTTGAGTCTTAATGGTATACTCCCTCTAATGTCTCAAGTTCAAAATATTAAGGTGCTACTAATTTTTTAGAGTCATTCTCAGAACCTTTGACCTAGTAATTGTTCAGTTTGTGTAGAACGTAAAAATTACAGACTTCAAAATTAGTCAAAATGCACTTAAACTGGCTCAAACATCCAACTAAAAAAACTCACAGTCGCGTATGTATGCAATTTGTATATCAACTGTATACTCATTTGTGGGAGGATTTAACTTTTTTTTTCTTGGCTGTGAAATGATTAACTTGGAATACAGTATGTGCAGTATCTAGAGAATTACCATAACTTTCATTTTCCTCTTTGTTCTAGAAAAGAATATAGATTGAAATAATAATAAATAAAGCTCGAAATCTTTTCAATTCCATGAGGCATGATGTGGGGCCAGGTTAGATGAAGGACTGGCTGACGTTGAAAGAGGGAGGGAGAGGATAGAAAGGAGTGTGGATAAAACGGGCACTTCCACCGGCCAACACTTCCACCGGCCAATCAGAACTCAAAGAGATTCTCTCACCCCAAGTCGCCTATTCCCGTTTTTCCTCATATCACCATTCGGGCGGAGGCCATTAGGCCCAGAGCGCATTGACACAAAAAGTCAAATTAGTTCTCTGTACCACCAAACCAACCGCCCCTCTCCCTTTTTCCACCCAAAAAAATTAATCAAATATATTGTAGTATTCCTTGAACAGCTCCGTAAGGCAGTTGCAATCTTGGCTCCGTCTCTCTCTTTTTTCTCTTGAGATCTCTCTAGGGTTAGGGTTTGGGCTCTCAAGTCTAGCAGGCTGACGCGATGGCTTTCTCGACGACGAGCTTCGCGGGTGCCAAATTGGAGGCTCCTTTCCTGAAATCTTCGCCATCGTCGAGGGCAACGCCTTCTGCTCAGCTGCAGATTATTGGGAAACCCATTCGGTGCAGAAAATCTCCTATTCAGAGAGGAGTCAGGTGCGAGGTTGCTTCCTCTGACGCTTTGGTTCAGACAGATAAGCTTTCCGCTCTTGAACAGCTCAAGAACTCCGCTGCTGACAGTAATGCCCCCCAAAAAAATCCCTCTTTCTTCATTTTTTTAAATTGTTTGGGTTCTGTACTTTTTGCTTTTCAGATGATTTAATTATTATTATTTTTCGTTTGTCCGGTTTTCACCTCCTATTTTCGGTTGGTTTGGTGAATGCATTTCTTAATGGTTGGATTGTTGGAAACAATATGCTCCGCATTGAATGTGAATTCAGATATGTCAGATATGTCTTCAATCACCGAAGATACGGTCCTGTTTTCTAGAGGAAAGCTTTAGAATTACTTATAAAAAAAAAAAGAGAGGAAAGCTTTAGAATAGTTTTCATTCCTCTGAGATTGTACGTTTTCAATCATTTGGACATAACCACCCTTCTTTCCTGAAGTCTTTAGGGGTGACGGTATGGGTACCAACTACCAAGTAGGGAAGTCGATGCTTCTGTTACAAGTACTGCAATTGCAACAACTTTGGAAGTTACTTTGAGATAGATTCTGTGTTTTCACTTGTGTTGGAATCTTAATGACTCCCACTTTGGAATTGACCAGCTCGAAAGTACTTTTATGTGAATATGGCTATTAGTTGTTGTGGCTTTTCCGATATGTTGTCTGAAGTCTAATATGACAAGACTTTGACTTAATTCTTGGCTCTCCTTTATTTTTTTCTTAAAGTCTCAAAGATCAACCAGTTTTAAGATGGTTTAAAAAAACCTCTGGACAAGACTAAAGTGGGCAATTTAGGCGTTATACTTGCTTTTTGGTGCATTTCAAACTTTTCTCTGTTAAGAGATGGGCATTTCTCACTTGCTAATTAAATCAATGAAGGGTCTATTTAAATTATAGTTTATTTATGCATTTTTCTCCGCTACATAACTTTAGACATATAATTTTTCTTTTTTTACCAAAAAGCTTAGTTTCTCTTCTTTGTTGTGGTTGACAATTATACAACACCCAGCTGGGGCAATACCTCCAATTTCATGTCCACCAAATACAATGGGTTTCATGTTAAGTGAAATATAAATCCTTAACACACAATCTCTTTCAAAACAATCAATAATAGGGATATGATGCTTAGCACTTAGTGCACCCGATTTATAGTTGTACCAATGAAAAGACTGATTATTTTGTAAATTTTAATGCTTGATTGAGAGTTCCACAAGGCTCTCGGTACTATGATGGATAATAAACTTTTAAGATTAATGGATAATAAACTTTTAAGATTAAGGCTTTACACAACTTTTTATATATTTTCTTTTCTTTTCTTTTCTTTTTCCAGGATATACAAAAGAAAGGAGTAGCATTGTGGTCATTGGGCTCAGTGTTCACACTGCCCCTGTTGAAATGCGAGAAAAACTTGCCATTCCAGAGGCAGAGTGGCCTCGAGCCATTGAGGAGCTTTGCAGTTTAAATCATATAGAAGAAGCTGCAGTTCTTAGCACCTGTAATAGGATGGAGATATATGTTGTAGCTCTTTCTCAGCATCGTGGGGTCAAAGAAGTGACTGAATGGATGTCAAAGGTGCTCTCCCTCTCTTGGTCCATGATAGGATTTGTTTACAGACCACCAAGATTGGTTAATCTATGAACTTCTAATTTCTCAGAAATAAAAAGTAATTTCCTGGTGCAGTAATGACAAATGCAAAATGTTTGGTCAAGTTGAGATTGTTGTTAACCAAATATGTGTGCTGCAGATGGCTTTCTGATTGACACTTCATGTGACCTTTGGAACAGTTTATTTAATCCAACTTTTCACTTGCTCTCTTTTGTGCAGATAGTTCTACCTCGTATAATTATTTGGTATTATGTTTTTCTTACTCTCTCTCTCTCTCTCTCTCTCCATTAGTTCTTTACCTTTCATCCACGTAGTTTGTGGTTTTTTCATGCACTGGGATAGAGGGTAAACTCATTGCTTGTTGTGAGACACTGTTTAGCAGCAACGTGTCCTGTCCTAATATATCCAATTATGGTGATTATATTTTGTTCAACTATTATTTCTTCTTCTTGGCAGACAAGTGGGATCCCTGCCTCAGAACTTTCCCAACATCGGTTTCTGCTTTATAACAAAGATGCTACACAGCATATTTTCGAAGTATCAGCCGGTCTCGACTCTCTTGTCCTTGGGGAAGGTCAAATTCTTGCTCAGGTTAAACAAGTTGTCAGAGTTGGGCAAGGAGTTGTTGGTTTTGGCAGGAACATTAGTGGGTTGTTCAAGCATGCAATTACAGTGGGAAAGCGTGTTAGGACTGAGACCAACATTGCTGCTGGGGCGGTTTCAGTTAGCTCTGCTGCTGTTGAACTAGCCTTAATGAAGCTGCCTGAATCTTCACATGCTACTGCTAGAATGTTGGTAATTGGAGCAGGCAAGATGGGGAAGCTTGTGATCAAACACTTGGCCGCAAAAGGTTGTCCTCAGATGGTGGTTGTGAATAGAAGTGAGGAGAGAGTTGCAGCTATCCGGGAAGAGTTGAAAGGTATTGAGATAATATACAAACCTCTCACAGAAATGGTAGCTTGTGCTGCTGAGGCAGATGTGGTGTTCACCAGCACCGCATCAGAGGCCCCGTTATTTTTGAAGGAGCATGTTAAGGACCTCCCCCCTGTCGGCCAAGACGTTGGCGGTTTGAGGCTCTTCGTTGATATATCTGTTCCTCGGAATGTTGGCTCCTGTGTCGCAGATGTTGAGAATGTGCGAGTTTACAATGTTGATGACCTTAAGGAGGTAGTGGCTGCCAATAAAGAGGATCGCCTTCGCAAAGCAATGGAAGCGCAAGCAATTATTGCTGAGGAGTCAAAACAATTTGAAGCATGGAGGGATTCCTTGGAGACTGTTCCTACCATTAAGAAATTGAGAGCTTATGCTGAAAGGATCAGAATGGCAGAGCTAGAAAAGTGCTTGTCAAGGATGGGTGACGACATGGCAAAGAAAACCAGGAAAGCTGTGGAAGATCTTAGCCGAGGTATAGTCAACAAGCTCCTTCATGGTCCGATGCAGCATCTGAGATGTGATGGGAGTGACAGCCGGACCCTGAGTGAGACAATTGAGAACATGCATGCTCTCAATAGAATGTTCAGCCTTGAGACAGAGATATCTGTGTTGGAGCAGAAGCTTCGTGCGAAGGTTGAAAGGCAGAAGTAATAGCTGCTTCCTTAAAATTCTGCACGACTCACATCTTTCCCTTCCTCAAACTTGAATAAGAGGAGATTTTCCTCACCTGTCATCAGAGTGTCGGTCTTGAATTCGATTGACAAAGAGTGTTGGTTCAGGAGCCCATTTCAATTCATTCATTGGCGTAAGACACTTCCACCTAACTCTTCTTTGGGGTCCCTTTATATGTCCCAGCGTGTTCTGTAGGGGCCATTCGGCTTGTAGGATACAAGTTGAGGGATTATAAGTTTACCTTAATCCCTGTAACGATTGATGTGTCCTTAAGAGTGTATGGTATGTAC
Organism: Myrica gale; assembly: GCA_963930655.1. Taxonomy (NCBI): domain Eukaryota; kingdom Viridiplantae; phylum Streptophyta; class Magnoliopsida; order Fagales; family Myricaceae; genus Myrica; species Myrica gale. The sequence continues at coordinate 6,709,035 of OZ005609.1, read as the reverse complement.
CTGGAATTTGTTTAATCCTTGTAATTAATATACTGGATTATTTCAATATGGAGATGAGCATGTAATTGATGTCCTACTTGGGTTTTCCTTGTTGAATGCGATTACAATATTGTCAATCATAAATCTTGATCTTGTTATGACTTGGCTGGACTTGAGGTTTTCTTCAGCGTGGAAATCATTTTGCTCTAATGCTATGCAATGAGGTGGCATTTTCAAATTCGTATGCCATGAATCTCTCATCTGCTTGGTAGTTTAGTGGTTTCCACAAGAATGGCTGAGCCGAAACAATTAAACACAATCTTCAGAACATATATTATGTAAATCACGAACACGAGGAGGATAGTGAAGACGAGGCAATCCCTTTGAAAGCAAAACACAAGATGGTACGAGGATGCTAAATTTGAGAGCTTTGAGTTTGGCTGATCCATCACATATATATATATATATATATTCGATCTTAATTATATCAGACTGATCCGGATCGGCAATGAAGGCGAAAGCATCTTTAGAAAGACTAATGTTTCCAGGGCAATCTGGACGGCAATAATCAACAATTTTAACCACAACGATGCTGTTGGGTTTACAAGTTGCTACCACCAACGGAGATGTACCAATACATTTCACAGAGTAAAGTCTTCCACACGCCGCTCCCTTGTCCCATAGCGTGTCACTTGCTGCAGCTACAAGATAACCTTCATCTTTATGTCCAAACTCCAAAACATGCCGAGGTTGATCAAAAAACAAAAAAAAAAAATGTGAGGCATATGCTTGAATAATCTACCACAAACCATGCATACAGATTCTTCCGAATATTTAGTAACAATTTAATAAAATCAACAAATATGTATTCACGAACATAAGGAGGATTGAAAAAAGTTGCAGTCCCTTGAGCAACATAAGAGATTGAGGCAAAACGTAGAAGGGTGCCAACTATAATTATCAGAACCTGCAGGATATCAATTCTCATCATTTTCTTTTCTTTAAAAATGGCTCGAGCGATAGGTAGAGCATGCATCATACTAATTTGCAGCACTGCATGCCAAGCAAAATGTGGGCTTTTATAGTATCTATTAGGCAAAACGTAGGTGGCTTTTATAGTATCTATTCCGGTGGCACTGGCACCGGGTTGTTGGTACCCGAATTCAACGGTGCCGGTGCAGGTTTGGTTTTTGTAAGAAACCCGGTGGTATTCCCGGTTCCCCGAGATAGGTAGAGCATGCATCATACTAATTTGCAGCATTGCATGCCAAGCAAAATGTGGGCTTTTATAGTATCTATTAGGGGTGTTCAGTGCCACCGGAAAATTCCGGTGGCACTGGCACTGGCACCGGGTTGTCGGTACCCGGATTCACCGGTGCCGGTTTGGTTTTTTGTAAGGAACCCGGTGGTATTCTCGGTTCCCGGGGAACCGGGAACCGAGATTTATCAAAACCCCCTCCCGACCCCATTTCGATTCTTTTCAAGCGTGTTTCACAATTCACAGATGGTATAAATCGTGCCTCCCTCTCCCTCCCCTGACCCTCGGCATTCTCGATTCACCTTAGGTTGTTTGAAGAGCTAGTTAAAGACTCCTTACCTTTTTCATGGTCCAATATGAATGTAGGTTAACCGCTAAAATCGTCATCGCTAAGGGTCAATTTTTGCCCTTAACGATGTAGGTGTATGTGACAATTTTTTGAAAACCGGACTATCTGGTGTAGGTACCGGTTTTGGCCGGGGTTAAACAATCCTAGTATCTATGGCATCCTAAAAAGTAATTAATTAATAGCTTAAATTCTTAGAGGTCTTCATCCATATATATATTGCTACCATACAGCTATACTCATCCCACCGATTCGAAATAAAACCAGAGATAAATTACATTATGGACCATTGGGGAATTTCATTTATTGGCACAGAAGAATATTATATAATTAAGATTGAGTACTGTACGTAATGTTTGAAATGGGTGACCCTCTCAGTGAAGTGAGATGACTTTTGGCCGTGTCACGCCCTAAAAATAGCATAAATAAATAAAAGAAATTTATCACATTTATTGGAAACAAAACATAATATAACAATATTGTTTCAAAACATAAACTTGAACAACTTAAAGTCCATAATGATGCTCTCATCTATCCCGCCCACATGCTCTCTAGGCTCAATCTCTGAAAATAAGAAAAAAAAAACGGAGTGAGTTCGACAACTCAGTAAGAAGAGAATAAAAATAATTATTCTTTTCTTTGAGCCAAAATAAAGGAAATGAGTTTTTTTTAGCACAAAACAGAAAATAAAATAGATTTTCAAAAAATCCCCTTTGGCATTAACAGTAAGCCACATTGACCCCTGTGGCAGGGTTGTGCAACGACTTAACCGGCGGTCAAACCGAATTAAGTCAACAGTAAGTGGAATTTGCCCTACTAAGACTTAGCCACGTACGCCAAATGTGCACTAGGGAGAAACTCACACAAATCCAATCCGAAGAATGGGCGCACCAGTAATCAATAATTAGTTGGTACTAACAGCAGCAGTAATCAGTAACAGAACATCGTCTCAAGGTTTGAAAACAGTATAATAAATAATATCAGAACTCAGATTCAAAATCAGAAATGATGTTCAACAGAATACATAATCTTTGAGAAATAATTCAGAACAGTCATATAAACAATCTCAGTAGGTCTTTTAAAATTCAGAATAACATAAACTTGGAATAAAATATTTTCCACAAAATCGTTTATGAAAACGTGTTCATAATTTTTGAAGAAAACAATATGAACAGTCAGAAATGAGATCTCGAAAATGACTGATCTCGAAATTGAGAGGTGTGCTTGACCTCTTAACAAGCTCTCCCTTTTATAGGTGAGTAGAACCCAAGATTTGGCCGAAAACTTCATTGCACAATTTTGAAACTGATGCCCTTTGAAATCCCCCATAACACATGATAACTCATATTATTTATGAAGAATCTTCGAGATATTTGCAAAGGAGTTGAAAGGCCACGAAAATCAGTCGAAAAGATGTTAAAACGGATGAGAAGTCGAAGAGAGAGAGAGAGGAAATTGATGAGAGAGAAACTTAAGGGTTGAAAACGGCGGCTAGGGCAGAAGAATCGAGATTCTAAAGTTTGGGGAAGAAGAAGATCAAAACACACCGTTTTACTTAAAAATCCAATTCGAGTAAAAAGTGTTTAAATAAAATAAAGTTTCATTATAAAACATAAGCGCGCATGCGTGCCCCAGTGGTCTCGACATAAATTGTTATACATATAAATAAACTACACTGCACAGTAACCAACAAACATGCGCCTGGCCTAGTGGTCTTCCCCTTTTAGACCTTTGCCAAAATTTTTTCTTTTTTCTTTTTTTTTGTACTGGGTTCTCACAGGCCGGGGGAACCAATTTAATTCGACTTAAATCATCGATCGATGATGTCCAACGCTATAGTGGAAGTCAAAATGTTCCTTTTGGGAGGCTTGAAAAGCAAAAATATGGATCAGGTTGCCCATGCATGATGTGTATTCAATGTTTTCAATAATTTCGAGCGCTCGATAGTTTCGAATAGTCTCTAATTTTATTTTATTACAAATTAGTTTACGTAATTTCAATTTAAACGATTTGATTCATATAATCACAAATATGATACAGGTTATTTCATCCATATTTCTATTAATCTTCTGAAAAAATACGTTGATATATTCAATTTTTAAACACTTGAACAATATTAATATATCAATATATTCCGTCAAGATATTAACAGAGATACGACCAGAGGGCTCCATACATCGTATTAGTGACAAAAAAAAAGGACCAAATCCTTAAAATTAAAATCACATAATCGATTTGGATATTTTTTTTCAAAAAAAAAAGAAACAAAATTGAATCAAACCAAAGGGAAAGCTGCTTGTCCATGATGATGAAAAGACTAAATATGGATCAGGTTTTTTTTTATATAAAAATTAGGAGATATGTTTGTCTTTAGTCCGTAGGAATTTTATCTGTTATAAGAAGAATATTCTACTGCCTCCAAAAGCCCACACAAGAGTGAAGAGCTTAATATCCACTATGTTTTTTGTTATCAAGCAGGATGATTGTTGCAATATAATTTTGTAACATATTAAATTTTTAAGGATAATTAGCGATTTCAAACTTCTGTCACGAGAGAAGAGGAATGGCGTCGTCAAGACGAAGCCCCCCACCATTCATGGGCTATTTTTCAACAAGACCCTCCAGACTTGATGGGCCTGAAATTATGACATAGTTAATGTTCTTGGGCAAACTTTTGAATTCGAGCCTCAGTCGATGAAAAGAACCTTTCAGACTAAACGGCCCTTGAAAGTTGAATTTTAACTCAGGACATTCAAGCTAGGCCCAAGACGAGCCAGGCAATCCTGATTACTCTGATGCTTTCGGTTCCATAACAAGCCCAAGTACATGGATAGAGACGACTGAAGAGACATTACAAGAGACACTCTCGCGTCCCTCGCAAGGTTTGGCAGTGATGGCACATTATAGGGACCATCAAATTATCTTCCACAACAGTTAACAAGAAAAGACAAACAACTATAGGTGAGGAAGCCATAGGAAACTACTTTAAAGTTTACAGTGAGAAAGTCTCACCCTCCCTTGGTTCGGTTTTCATTTGCAGCACAAGTGTGTGTGCTCATTGCCTCATTGGACAAACTGTGACATGAATATGTTATCTTTATAACTAACTTCCCTGTTCATCACGTGAAAGTTTGAGCGGAAACTGCAGTACAAGTTGTTTCTTCTGGTTTTGGGGGCCATAACTACAGTACTAATCTGAGTTTTCTTTCCCCATCAGAATCTCCATACAGTGCCAACCGCGTGCCTTTGACAAGAAAGATTGAAAGAATAATTGAACACACTTCGGGGTCGGGGCCACCAAGTAGGAGATGTTCAGCTCCCAAAGCCCTCTTTCTTGCGGGGCAATTCTGAGACACTTCGAGTGACGGAAACATAGGAACCGCCGTCAGCTTCGTCACCTAAACAACAGGTGAATTGTAATTGCTACTTTCTTTTTTAATAAATAAACAAATTTAAATTAGAAGCTGTTCGTTTAAAAAAAATTTCAGTATTTTCTTGAATTCTCACAATACAAAATATTCTACAACTAAATATCATTTTTAACACTACATAAAAATAACCACAGCACGCATATCAATAAAGTTAACATCACCTAACAATTCTCAAAACACAAAAAAATCCTTACAAAACACTTAACCGAACATCCTCTTAGTGTTCTCTAGATGAAAGTATTAAAAGATTAGCAAGCATAAAATAAATATTAATCACACGTCAAGACAAGAGATTTGATGTCGTAGTGAAAAACCTTATCAAAGAAAAAATCACTCTATTTAGCCGCCACCAAAAATTCGCTATAATATAAACTTTACACAGGTGACTCAGACACGGACAATATCCAGTTGTTTGACTCTGACTACCCCGAAATAATAATCTAGATAATTCAACCTAGCCCTCAGCCTTCTAAAGTTCTTCTTGTAAAACTCTTCAACACCTGTAACTTCGGTTGCCAATCTCCTTAAGCTATCTGAAGGCTTCTCACAAGAGGTTGGTTTCAATGGTGATTGAAATGATTGATGTAAGAGATAGAAAATATAAACATTTTAGATGCAAAAGTATCAAAGAATTTTTCTCTCAAGCATAAGATGCCAATATAAACATTTTTAACGTTTTTCTCACGGTTTAAATAGAAAATGATTAGGATATTTGAAATCAGAAGAATTTCGTTCGAGCTAACATCGAGTTAAGTTTGTGTGAAATTCACTGTCTAAAATAATGTCAATTTAGCTCGAGCCAAGCTAGTGCGAAAATAGAGCGAAACTTACAATATAGAAAATCTTCTATTTCGCTCTATAAATTGTGTAGAAAATCACTTATTTCGCTAAAACCAAGATTATATTCTGGAGATACATTTGAGAGATTTTAGAATAGGATCACATTTGACGAATTTGAACTTTTATTTCAAAATTCGAACGTTTTTCATCCTTATATTTGTGATTCAAATGATTTTCAATTATAATGTTATTAATTCATACGCTTTTCAATTCTAATTTTTTTAAAAGGCATATTGAACACTTAACAAATTCAATTAGCGCGTTTTGTCCTTATATTTGTGATTCAAATGATTTTTAATTATAATGTTATTAATTTATACGCTTTTCGATCCTAATTTTTATAAGAGGCATATTGAACACTTAACAAATTCTTAAACTAAATAATTCAAATTTTGAAACTGAATGCGTCAATAACGTTACCAAAGGCCTTGCAAACGTGGACTCTCTCTCTCTCCTTCCCAGCGGTGCAGAAAAATCTCAGCGCGTTTTGTCGCAAGAGCTGAAAACAAGTCCCACCTCTACACTGTACTGGAGTTTATCTGCATTTCAGCAGTTGAGACAGGTACATGTTTGATACTTTTGCTGTTTTAGCCCACTGTTGGCTGTTGTAATGTTTGATTGATGTTTGCGGGGCATGCAATGCGACGTAGACCACACGATCACTACTTTTTCAGTACAGTTGAGAGAGAGAGAGAGTTGCATTGAAAGTTTGAAACAGCTGATTCGTAAACGACCACTTAACCGGTAAAAGGAGGCCGTTTTACCCGAAGACGGGATCAACGCATTACAGAGATGCTGATGGATTGAACAACTGAGATCAAAAGTGACCACTGGCCACCGCTTGTGACGGTTTCCAAACGTCAAATTCATCGTCAAGGGCTACTATAGACCCCGGGGCACTCTTCCATTTTACGGGGCGGGCGTAGTGAACACATGGGCTTCAGGCCACGCTTAACTTCAATCGTGTGAGTTTGTTTAAAGGTCAAGAGTCAGTAACCCTCTGTTAATCATCTGTAGCTAAGGTTAATTATTCTTAATGGCGATTTAGTCCAACCACAGAGAAGTCAATGGTTTGGTACTACACGGCTTTACAGGAACTGCAACTAGCTAGCTCCTACTCTTCCAACAGATAGACTCGACGACTCGTAAAGGTACAAATATCTATTCCCTTTTTTCGTCTGAACTTCGACCTAGTCTTCTACACGTATTTCCACCCTTGTAGACTTGTAGTGGGATTCAAGATGCCCACGCAACTCGTTCTCTCCTGATGTAACATTCAAAAATCCCTCCACGACCGATAGTACAGCAAAGCTTTGCAAAGATAAGAGCAACTGAGCCTGGACCGACAGTACCAGATTGTCCTCACGTACGTATAACTCTACTAGTTATCTAAACCAAGACCCTCCTCTAGCTTGCGAACTCTCCTGCAGTACTCTATGTTGCTACGGACTTTTCCGCATGCATGCATGCATCATTTTTTCCTCACCGGTTGAATGATGGTCTCTTCAAATGGGAATAATAAGGATTATATCTAATTTTCTAATTTTCTTCTTCAATTGAATTATCGAATTTAAAAAGACGGACATAATAAATTAATCAATATTTTATAATGTCACAATAACTATTGAATATTCAAAGTGCTGCCCACCCGCATCTTGTCTGTCGCGCGTTTCCCGACACTGCCAGTGTTTGGCTCTTCAGAGCCTTATTGGTGGTGCTTTGATTCCGACAGGGTGTTGTTGCTTTTGTTGTGTTGTGTTGTATTTTGTTTTTGGCCTTTGTGTTTCTTTTTGTGGTTATTTCCAACTCTTCTGTGGGCTTTGCTTATTATTTGTGAATCTTTTTCAGCCCTCTGTTGGGGCTTTGTGGTGCCCAGATTGTCTGTGCTTTCATCACTAGATCATCTAGATTTTCGTGGCTTGTCTGCTGTTATCGGCCGCCCGCACTCTCTGCATAGCACGACGCATATAGTGGTTTTCCTGATCTTTTTTTGGATCATGCTAGTTCTATTTTATAATCTGATTGTAGTTTGACCATATGTAGGATGTTCCTTATATGATTATATTATTACAATGCAAGACTAACGACATTATTAAAATATAAAAAAAAACAAAACAAAAAGAGATTGATAGGAGGATTACAACAATCTTTGGAATTGTCAGGTGATCTTACGAAAGAATACCAATTTGTCACTAGATATTGAAATATTCAAGACCCCTCAACAAAAATCTTTGGGTCATTCAATGCGATCGATTTGTCCATCGTTTTCTGAAAACTAGGTGCACAACAAATAATAATAATTTCAAATGGGTCCGCTTCCTGCCTGCACCAATTAATTCGGAGAAGAAATGATTAAAAAACCGAAGAAAATAAACAAATTATGATCCCACATTCCCAATTCTAAAGATGCTCGTTAAAAGATTATAGAATACCAAAAGGATAGGATTTGTTCATCATTCAAGTCCTACTCTTTTCTCTTTCTTTATTTGAATGGGCTCTCATTGATTCCCTACCTACGACTGTATCATGCCTTGCTATACTCTCTTTCCCAGCGTGATCTTAGCTATTTCGGCTCACAACTAAAATTAAAAAGTCTATTTTTAATTGAAGCAAACAGAAGAACTCCATTACACAGACATTTACAGCTTCCTTTAATGTTATATTTGAAATGGAGTCTCTCATAAACAACGGATTTGGATTATAGTTGAAAAGCAAAAGACGAAAATAGACAAGCTTAAGCAAAACCCACCCCAACCCAACCATCGACTTCTCTCATCTGATCAAGCTTTGCAGGCAGGACCGCGTCGTCTGCTATCGGCTTGTCCTGATATGTGTCATCATTGTTCCAAATCCAACACACCCCCTTTTTTCTACTCTATGTTCTGTTTTTTTTTTATCTCAGAAGGGTAAAGCCGTTTAGTGTTTGGACCAAAATATATTAAAATCTGGCGTTCTCGAAGCCGTGCAAGTCACTGACTCGGTTCAGCGACTTCTTCATGATTGCCAGCTTAGCCAGCCTCTCAGCCGCTCTCCAAGCCGATGAGGGAGTCAGTGGCTCCCCGTTCTCGTCCACCATAGCTGCCACCGTGTCCATCTCGTGGCCTCTCCTCCGCTGGATCACTGTCATCATCTGCTGCTGCTGTTGCTGTCTACGCCAATGCACCTCCGCCAGCTCTGCCTCCAAGCCTCTAAGGTACTCCTCGGCTGATCCCGACTGCAACAGCAAAGCTCGAGCCGATGCGAGCAAGTGGTGAGCGCTACACAACTCGTCGTGCTCGATTAACCGGCGGGATTCGGCTATGGCCCGCGTGGTGATGAATCGATTCCTCAACTGTTCGATATTGGGTGCGGTTGATCGAACGGCTTGGGGCCGGGGAACTAGCAGAGCCTGTTCTTTGCCGTATACAACCGCTTGAGTCGCGGGGTCCTTATAAAGGCACCGAAAAGACATCACCTGGTGGGACACTGCAGCCGCCGCCGTGGGAACCCTGAGCTCCACGAGCAGTTCCCTCTCTTCTTCGGCGTACAAGTCACCCAGCCGCACAGAGCCCGAGCCGTGCACTGCGGGACGTCCGTTGCAGGAATAAATCGCCGAGATCTCCGCTGGTGGTGGAAACTCAAGCTGAATCCTAAGGTCCTGCACCACCACGCTTAATAAACCACCTACGCATTTGGAAAAGGCGTCCTCAGCCGGCTCGTGCCCGTACTCCCCAAATCCGAACTTATGAACTGGAATCTCAACGTGAGCAAAACGAGTGGACGACACGTGGCCCGACTCTTGCCGTTGATACGAATGAACCCTCCGCTCTTCATGATCTTGCCCGACTGATAACAGCATCATACTGGCAACGGGATTTCTTTCCCTCCGATCCTCAAGCACCTTGGTAGCTTTCCTCAGAGCTTCACCCACGCTGGTTCCTTGACCACACACAAGCCGGTCAACGATGCGCCGAGCAACACGCTGACCTTGAACCGTCATTCTCCTCAGAGGCAACAACCTCTTCGGAGTAGTCGAAAACGCCACAATGGAGAGCCGATCAGCAGAGCCAAGTGATGAAATGACCAAACGCATTGCTCGCTTCAGCATCTGCAACTTAACAGCAGTCATGCTCCCACCGACATCAAGCACTGTCACTAAGTCGATGGGTGCACGGTCCAGAGGCCTCGAAGACGCCAAATTGCAAGCTGGCGGAGCTGTCACTCTCAGAGCCACCACGTAGGTCTCGTGAGACCTACCTCCAGATAGTTGTGCAGATTCCGGCAATAATTTCACCCTGACATTCCTCGGATGATCTCTGCCATTGGTAGGCGCTTCTTCGTCGGAATATTTGATTGACGAAGATGGAGGATGTGGATTGACGAAGAATCCTTGAAACTCTTCATCCACGTCGTCCTCTGGGGCGTTCTCATCCGCCTCCGGGATTGGGCAAATCCGAGATCCGGCTGTGGGAGAAAGTAGTGGTTCATCGTCATCGTAGGATTTCAAATCATAGAACGGGTTCGGTTGCTGCTGTTTTGGCTGCTGAAGTATATCGAGCTTGGGTTTGAGGGATCTGGGAGAAGATTCTATCATCCTTTTCTCTTGAATCTTTTTTTTTATGTCGTTATTCTGATCGTTGTTATTCTGCTCTGCCACGTCCTTCTGCTGCGGGGATTGGGAGCCAAGGTTCTTGTGGACAGTGAGCAAAGGGACGTCCTTCCAGGTGATATTGCAAACGGGGCAAACGAGGCAGCCATGCTTGCGTACGTGTTCGGCGATGCAAGGGAAGTGAAATGCGTGAGCGCACTCCGCTGTATAAATGGCCGTTCCCTGACCGGTCTTCACGCTGTTCAAACAGATTCCACAACTGCTCTGAAAAATAAGTCAAATTTCTTTATTGTTAATGTTATTTTCATCGGAAATTGTTCTTTGGTTTATGGATTGCAGTGATTTAAATGTACTTACTCTGAATTTGAAGCTATTCTTAAACAGAGACAACTTCAGAGGCGATCGAGGAGAAGTTTGGTTCGAGGTCAGCAGTGTTCTTGGGCTCTTGGAGGTGGTCTTCGGAGTACTGCTTGCAATGCATCCAAGTCTCGGACTTTCATTAACAGTGTGTATTTGAGGGGCCTCTGAGGTCGTCCGGCACCGCAAGCTTGGGCTTGAGATTACTGCCTGAGACTGTAAGCGAGGGGTGGAAGGGTTGCTTCCACCGGAGAAGAACCCCATCCTGGTACATCGTCTGGGGCTTGGGCTGGAAGTAGGACTTATTTGTTGCTTCTCAGATATGGAAGAGGAATCTCTGTCTCGAGGGACGGTATTGCAAAAGGCTCTTCTCCAACCAGTACCCATTTTCGGATACCCAATGATAAGAACGACCCCTTAAAAAGATAGTTCGTGGCTCTCTTACTCTATTCTATCTCCGCTTTTGTTTATCTTTCCAAACAGGTGGAGAAGACAAGGGAAAATAGGTTTTTTTTTTCTAAGCAAGGGAAAAGAGGTTTAGTTTTGAACGATCTGAGGATGCTACCACGGAAGACAAGAAGGTAGGACTGGAGACAGTGAGAAGAACATGGGATCAGATGAAATAAAGCGAAGTGATGACAAAGTGGTAGAATTAAGATAGAGAAAGCTCCAGACCCGGACCTTTCTTCTTCTCTCTCTTTCCGCCTATCATTTCCATTTTCCCCATTCTATATATCGATAACCCAAAAAGATCCCTGCAACAGAAAGGCTTGAGATCTACCACCCCTCTCTCTCTCGCTTCCTCCAATCTCTCCTCGCGGGATACGGAGTGGATGGCTATCCTCGCATTCCATATTTATATTCATTTGGAAAAGTTAATTTGGGGAGTTACCTGCGGGACGGGCACGTGTTGGTTGATTCTTGATAGAACCTTCAACGTTTAACGTCCTGGTTACCCCACTGGCCCATAACCTTAACGCCATGCCTTCGTTTTTTTCTGGGCAAGATGCTAAATATGTATTAAGATGGAATTAAAAAGTACAACTTGGTGGGTCTTCACGATAGTCATTAAAAGATGATTTCAGTCACAGGGCTTATTGTTTTTGGTAAACGACTCATCATGCCTTAAAAGATCCATATACTCTAAATAAACGAAAGCCACGCCCCCGGAAGGAACGTGAAAGCAACAGTGTCACTCCTCTGTCTCTGTACAGCGCATGTTTCACATTCGGCAGCTCTCTCAAATCCTACGGCCTACGTGAGTGATAGCTTCATTAGCCGTTGATTAGGCGGCTCCATTGCGTCATGATAATCCCAATCACTGGTTGCCTTCGGGGGGAATCGTATAGTGTATATACTACTGTACAAAGCAGTGGGGGCTAATTGGGACACCAGCAGTTGTACGGTTTCCGAGTCACACGGTTGTGGATATAGCAGCATAGGAACCTACGACTGCAGGCTCGGTAACTAGAGTGGCAGAGCTTTTGGATGGTAACTGGTAAATGCAAAAACACGGGCGTCAGGGTCCAGCTTTGCAAATCTTGGACCGTTAATTAACGTATCAGTATCGAAAAGGTAAAGGCGTTAATAGCATTTAGAGGTCCAAAAGATCAGAGGTCAAAGAGCTCAAACGACCGGTCCTTCCTAATCGTGTCAGTGGTTTCGGAGACCGCCATGTCCTTCCAGTAGTTTTGCAACTTTTGCTGCTTTGAGCCTTCCTAGAAGTTTATTCACATTTGACTCTCTAATTTAATTAAAAAATAATTTTTTTTATTTTAACTCTAAATTTTTAAAAAACATTTCCATCCTTTTCTCTATTTTAACCATATATTTTTACTATTCTATTTAAATAATATTTTTCAAAAATTTCTTTATTATTTCTCTAATATTTATATTTTTTAATATTCATTTCATCATAACAATCATATTTTTAAATATTTGTCTTATCTTAGAAATATCGATTTTTAAATTTTTTATTCTACTAAAGGTATAGAAAGCTCGCTAGAAATGCTCTCTATCATGCTTGCATACAAAAAGAATTAAAGGTTTGGTAGAAAGCGAGCCTAATTTCCGGTTCAACAATTTACCTGCCGACCGTGGATAAAGCACGGTTTCAAAGCTTCAAGGCATTGCCTAATATGCACGAAAGAGTGGATACGGCATATGTCATGGCACACCACGATTAGCTCAATAGGCAACAAATTAAAGCATTTGACTGATTAGAAAAGAAATGAAGAATTTGACTAAGGCCTCATTAAAAAAAAGCCCCTAATAAAAACCCTTTAATATATCTAGATATTTCAACTAATAATTTTTACTTATATGTGGGTGAAGTATTAACGAAGACAGAAAGGAATTTGGGTTTGTTGGGATTTTTGTGTTCTAGGGTCATTATGGTTTCATCAGTGGATGAACATCACGACTTGCCTAGAAAAAAAAAACAAATTAAGTACCAAAAAAGAAATATGTTACAAGTATTTTTCTCCATTTTTGTCTTCGGTCAGTTATGGTTTACCTTTTATCCATTCTCTCGGAAACTTGAATTTAAAAGGCTAAATAACTCCACCAGTCATTGGGGTTTAACGTTTTTTCATATTGGTCCCTAAGGCAAGTTTTGTCCTATGGGTGTACGGTAATTTCTAACATTTCTCATATTAGTCCTGACACGTGTCACAACACGCTACATCATTAAAAATGTTATAAAACGTGGGTCCCCCATCCAACATATCATTCCACTTTGGATTAAACAAATCACGTTAGTTGTCAGTTGGTTCGACCCCTTCAATGTCCAAAACAACGAAAAACGGTTGAGAGGGAGAAATCTTCAAATCACTCTAGAAAGCCTTTTGAACCGACAAGAACCCTAACTCATCTTCCCCAAATCTCTTCCAATTGATTACCTGCATCAAGAACCTTATGTCCTCTTCCCACATTCTTTCGCGAAGACAAGGAGAGCAGCATCCTCTTCCTTTGTGAGCGACGGTAGCCATGATGGAGTGGCATCGGCGGAGCTGGAGGTAAACGCTGACTCGCGACTGTGCTTCTGTGGGCTAAAGGCACGGATCAAGACAAACAAAACTGAGGGGAACCCAGATAGGAGATTCTTCGGCTGCTGTAGATATTAGAATAGTAGTGAGGTGAGTTTGTTTAGCCTTTGCTTTCAGATTTAGTAATTTATATGTATTTTGGTTATCACTTTTAGCTAAGTTTTGGTTAGCACTTGTCATTTTCTGCTTTTCAAATTGTGTAAAATCCCTCCTTTCAGCTGTGTTGGTTAGTGTTTCATAATGATCTGTCTTCAGTTATTTGATTAATAACCTTGAAATTTGAGTATCACTGTTCCCTTTCAAATACTTGTTTAAATTGATCACTTGTGATTTCTTAGTGGGAGTGGTCCTGACTTGCTGAATTATGCACAAAGCAAAAAAAATCAGTCAAGATGAGGAGAATTAAGGCGCTCATTTTGTTAGCATATTGTTTATGGTATATCTCAATAACATAAGGATTACCCAAATGTCCTTAATATCAAAATATTCCCTGAAAAACACCGTAATTCAGTGCACAATGAAGTATACCTGCTGTTGACAGTTGGTGGGTATTTAAGATTAGTTTTCCAACGACAGTTGGTAGGAATTATACCTGCTGATTTGGTGGCAATTTTTTCCCCTTCTACTGGTGATAAGATCTAGGTGGGTCTCAGTTCAACTTATGAAAATAGAAACTCAATTTCAATTTATCCTTCATTAAAATGAAAAATATGTTCCCATAATATTATCTAAGCCATTTTTTACCTACTTTTTGTTGCTTGTGCAGAGGTATTTGGTCCGTAACTTCTTTAAATGGATAGATCCCAGCATTCAAAACGTGGGGAAGATGTCATTGCTAGAATTCTTTTTGTTTGGATCGTGGTTGTTTGTTGGTTGCATTTGGTTAGCTAGTAGTGTAGGTGGGTTATTGGAAGTGTAATGAAAATAATGTAATGTAAGCATTATTTATGGATATGACTCATGGCTTAGTAATTGTTAAATGTCATTTTGTTGTGAAATTATAACACTTGGAGAAATGCAAATTTGCTTGCTGCCATTTTGTCAAACAGTCAAACATGTCCCTCAGTTATAACGTAAACTGCATTTCCAAAACTTAATCGTGCAAATTATAATCTACACATACATCAAAACAATACTCATAAACTATAACATCTCACCATGGCTTTCAAAACACCACTCATCATCTACAAAACTCCTCATCCTCCATAACACCACCAAATCAGCATCGAATGTCAGCACCCAAATATGATCTAATGGGCAGTACCAGCTGGCCCCTTCTTTCGTGGAGATCTCCGCGATTGGGACG
This sequence comes from Myrica gale, assembly GCA_963930655.1. NCBI lineage: Eukaryota > Viridiplantae > Streptophyta > Magnoliopsida > Fagales > Myricaceae > Myrica > Myrica gale. The sequence goes on along the minus strand of OZ005609.1, from coordinate 6,693,883 downwards.
GTTGGGACCCTTTAGCATTTGCAATTGGGTTCTGATCCACCGGGCATTGAGTGGGTTGTGATGCCAGTGATGTCCTTGTTATGGATGATAGAGACTGTAATGTATGTACCAAAGTGGGTTGTGATCCACCCTGCAATGAATATATGGACACCATTGAAATGCATATTTATCAAACCAGTGAACATAATATTTACTGCCAGCTGCCTCAAGATGTTTTGTCAGGGTCCTCGGTCTAGGAACCCAAAACAAGCATCGAATTCCCTAGAACCCGATCTACTTCAATTCCACAGCGATCCTCCTGACCAGCTTAAAGTAATACACGAGCGTAAATAATAGAATCTGATACACAGAAAATGAAGAATACCTCACTGTTTGATAAAAGAAAACGTGGTCTAAGGATTATTTATCCTTCGAACCACAAGAAACAAGATAATCCCGATCAAATGTTAATTAGCCCAAGAATGGGTACTCAATCTAGGTTATTAGTCTAGAATGAATCATAAGTGAAAAGGTTATTAGTCCTAACACCGACTTCGCATATATGTGCCTATGCTCGGCCAAAATATTCCCAAAACACTTTGGCTCTCAAAGACTTGACTATTCTCTCCATTATCATTTTCCTAATGCTCCTAAAGGTGTTTATATAGACATCCTTAGGAGCTTAAAAACTTTAACAGACTCCAAACAAATCAATTTAAATCTAAATGAAATCAGTTCCTTAAATCAAGGAGATTTGATATTACAAAACTAATAAACTGAATTCAAAAAGGAAATGATAAGTTTCTAGATCTTCAGAGAAATGTCAGAATCTAGACAATTCGAATCTCCTTCCGAAAAGGAAAACGAGCGCGGAAGTCATTTTCATTAAAACGTGGCAGTGTGGTCGCTCACCTCCGACCGGGTCTGCAGCTGATCCTGGTTTGTCTGCGACTAGCTGGTTGGCATTTCGAGCATAAGTATTGCTGGCCTCCTGGTCATTCAGCACGCCTGGGCTGTCTTGGTCGGGTGACATGACTTGGCTACCCTGAATGGTCAGCCTGCTTCGGCTGCCCTAGTCGGTTAATATTGTTTCAGACGTGCGCGCTGAGGCCGTGTCCCGATCGCGCTGGTCGGTTGCTGGTAATATAAATTTTTTTTCAGAATGCTGCTGGTCAGCCTAGACCATTTACTACAGCCTCTTGCCACTCACCCTTCCACTCTTGGTAGTCCAGGTCGTGGTCTTCATTGGGGATCCTGTCATGTCTATCTTTGTCATCGTTCGCTTTCGAGGTGATCTTCACGGTACTTGTTGCGCCTTAGCATTCTGAAAAATTTTAAACACACAAATCAGCATTAAACGCGCAAAATTCTATTAAGAATGCAAATTTCAGAGGTACAAAAATCAGAGACTCAGGTATAAAATTACATTCCAGTAGCTTGTATTCAAAGTCAAACCTGAGATGCACTGTTCCTCTTTCTTTTTCGTTGCTTAGAGGCTGTAGTAAATGGTCTAGGCTGACCAGCAGCATTCTGAAAAAAAATTTAAGCACCAAGGCAGAATTAAACTTACATAACTATTATATAAAATGAGGTACTCAAACACAAACCTCAGGGGCATTTTTCTTCTTCGATGGTTTCTTTGGATATATCTGTCGGTTGAGATTGTCAAGTTTTTTGCACAACCTTGCATTGTGACCCGTAACCAAGCATTTCCCACAACAGACTGGAAGAATTTTCCTTGTCAAGTGGTATGCGTTTGGTGCCTCATCATCCGCCCTAACCCTCGCCTTCTTTGGCCTTCCTGTAATTGTCCTTATCTTCGGCGGTAGAAGCGGGCCAGATTCTGATTGTGGCCAATCTTTCGCACCCGGCATCGCGTGTATCACAGGAGAGTAGGATGCCATGTAGGCTTCCTTCTTGTAGCAAATGTCTACAAAGTCTTCCGGTGTCAAATGATTCGCGTAGATGGCAAAAAAACAAATGAAGTAATTTCAGTGGCAGTGGTTTTAAAATATACAACCATACTGGTGAAAGCAACATCACATGTTTTTTTAAGTCTATGACAAAAACAAGTGAAGAAAAATAAAAATAAAATTGTTAACCACATTGAGTTAAACTGTTATTGAGAATAAACACATTGTTGTTACAAAACCACAGGATAAGTAAAATCAACTTCTTATCTTACAGACTACCCATGATTATCTGTTAAACACATTGACTTAAACTGTTATTGAGAATAAACACATTGTTCTTACAAAACCAAAGGATAAGAAAAATCAACTTCTTATCTTACAGACTACCCATGATTATCTGTTAAACACATTGACTTAAACTGTTATTGAGAATAAACACATTGTTCTTTCAAAACCACATGGGCTGAAGTATGGGTCAAAACACCAATTACAAAACCACAGGGACGATTACACATCAGCAAACCAATAAATAATTGCATATCCAATAACAGAAACTGAATCCATACAAAGAGGGGACCACTTTAATATTGACCAGATTTTAAATTCATCTTAAATGACAAGCAAATAAACAAAACAATCAGCCAAGAGGGACCACTTGCTTTGAAAAATTCAGACAATGACAATATGGTCTCCCGACAACCTCATCTGGACACTATAAAAATGCACTTAAAAGCCAAAATCACTATACACGTTAACGTACTCACACAAAATATACACTTTAACGCACTCACAACAAAATACGAACTTTAACGCACTATACATTTTAAGCCAAACCAAAAAAATATACACTTCTTTCGTTGCTGGAAACACGCAACCAAAACTATGATAAATAAGAAAAGTACCTTTGTTGCAGAAGGTTTCAACGCACTCACGAAATGTTCTTGATCTCCTCCTTTCGTTGACCGAGCTGTCCACACCTTCTTCGTTAAACGACCACAAGAGTTATATGTATCTTCCACGAAAAAACCAAAATCGGGGCTTTTTTTGGGCTTTTATGGTTTGCGAAATATGGACCAATCTTGTTGTCAGTGGTTCTTGAAATTCCAAAATCAAGGGTTAAGGTTCTATCTGTTCGCAAGCTAGGGCACTTGATTTCGAGCTTTTTTGTTCTCGAATGATATGCAACGATTTTGAGTCATTAGCAAGACGCGAAATTACAATTTTGGTCTTGCCTTTTGCTCGGGCACCACATCACATATTACACGCTTTCATATTTTACAATTTCTGTTTTTTTAAATGATGTGGCTTTTTGTGACAAGTGTCAAGTATTTATTTGTTTTGACGTGGTCTCCGTCAACCACGTATGCAAGTTCTGTTGCGTATCTGACGATAGGATTAATGTGAGAAATGTTAGAAACCACCTAGACACCCATTGAATAAAATTTACCTTAGGTACCAATCTGAAAAAACGTTAGACCCTGGGAACTAGTAGATTAATTTAACCGATTTAAAACTCGTTTGGAAGTGTTGTTGCGGTATTTACTCTGCTAAGGCACTAGGGCTGCACAACCGGAATGCGGTCCGATTTTTCGGACCGCATTCCGGTCCGGTCCGGTTTCACTAAATGCGGTCCGGTCCAGACCGGTTTTAATTTTTTTTTAAATTTTTTCAATTTTTTTTTAATTTTTAAAAATTTTTTCAAAATTTTTTTTAGGTTAATTTCAAATGGGAAGTGTATATAAAAATGTTAAGTTTTAGTTTAGATAAAAATTAAACGTTTTATGTTTATAATTTGTATTAAAAATATAAAAAATATATATATATTTTTTTTTAATAAATGCAGTCCGGTCCGGTCCAGACCGAAAATCCGGTCCGATTTTCCGGTCCGGTCCGGTCTGCGGTCCGGTTCTGTTCACCCCTGCAAGGCACCCTTTGATATCCCCTTATAGTATATTAAAGATTTGATTTGTTTGCCTAGAAAAAATAAAAAGATTTGGTGTGTTTTTTAAGTATGGCATGATTGTAGCTGTATATTTATAAAAGCTAAAAACCATTTTAAAATTATCTGTCCAAAGCGAAAGTTGACAAAAACAGTGCTCGAAATTTGTCATACTACTAACTAATCTAGTGATCTCAGATACTACACCACAATTTGTAGTTGAAGGATTAGCTAGTAGGGGTGAACAGAACCGGACCGCAGACCGGACCGGACCGGATTTCCGGTCCGGTCCGGTCCTTTTTCTTAAAATGCGGTCCGGTCCGGACCGGACCGGATAAATCCGGTTATCCGGTCCGGTCCGGTCCTCTTTAATAATAAATGCGGTCCGTACCGGACCGGACCGCATTTATTAAAAAAATAAAAAAAAATATATTTTTTATATTTTTAATACAAATTATAAACATAAAACGTTTAATTTTTATCTAAACTAAAACTTAACATTTTTATATACACTTCCCATTTGAAATTAACCTAAAAAAAATTTTAAAAAAATTTTAAAAAATTAAAAAAATTGAAAAAAATTGAAAAAAATTAAAAAAAATTAAAACCGGTCCGGACCACTTAAGTGGTCCGGACCGGACCGCATTTAGTGAAACCGGACCGGACCGGACCACTTATAAGTGGTCCGGTCCGGTCCTATATTATTTAAGGACTGCAATGCGGTCCGGACCGGAATGCGGTCCGAAAAACCGGACCGCATTCCGGTTGTGCAGCCCTAATAGCTAGCGATGAGGACAAAGCAAGGGCATGACTCCTAGGCCCTAGCTGTCTCTTTGGAAGATTCTGTTCCTTCGCTCGAGTCTACAGCAAATCTACCATGGACCATCGCCAACTCGCTGGGTGAAAAATTCTACAGCAAAAGCTTTCGTACTCGACCACCCCTAGTAATGCGTTTGTGTATCAAAATTTTACCCCCTCTAAAATTTTAACACAATTAAATATTATAATATAATCTCTCTCTCCCCATCAAATCATTATTATTTACTACAAAAAATATAAAAAATTATCTCTCTCTTCACTTTTTTACTAAATTTAATACCTAAAATTTTAACGGCACTAAAATTTTACAATACAAACACAATTGCTTGAAGTTAGCAACCCTATGCAGAGATGAATTGGGAGGTCCACACACGGCTGTGGCGCCTTTTCGAAAAGGGAATCACGGAGTGATTTTGACAGCCAGCAGCGAGCCCTAAGCGTGTCATTCACAGTCAATTATTCCGACACTCACGTGGGGTCCTTCTGGAGGCTCGGATTCTAACGCCGTTTGGCTCAGTTTGAGCTCCATTGCTGACATTTTTGAGTCATAGGGAACTGCCACTGCCGAACTGGGTTTTTTCAAATGTCAACTCCCTCGGGAATAAAGTATGAAACTAATCTAGCCCTAATCAATTTTTAAATCACTAGGTTTAATATTTTAATTGGTGTTAGGCAGGATAAAGCCACTTTACTTTACTTTCTTTTCTGATTTCGTTTTCTAGCAGAGGTGTTTCCGTGTAGAATTAAGAGTTTATCTTTTCACACCTGAGAATGGGCTAGAAGAAGGTAGGTTTAAGTGATGTTTCACCAATTTAGAAGACAGCACTCAAGTCCTTTGAGAAGACTCTTAGCGCCAGTAGTATTTGATGGCTGGCCAACGACTAGCCAGAGATCTTTCTCGATGTTTACTTATAAACGTTTTATGAAAAACTAATAGAACAGGCTTTGCATTTTCGACTCGAACTACGCCTCGATACATCTGTGGAACATCTCCTATATATTAGCCGTTTAAACTCAGCAATCTCACTCGACTTTCCACCGATTATAAGAACTTAAAGTCTAAAAAAGGTGTATTTTCTCATTCCATCATTTAATTTAAGATGGTCGATTTAAAAGGGACCTCCCACCAAATTTGTGATATAAGCAAAAACTCCCCTATACTTGTTAAATTCGACCAACTTCTTTCTATTTAATCGCGGGCATATATCTGCAACTAGTACATCGTGATTCAATTCCCAGAAAAAAAAATTTCGAATACTGCATCAAATTTGTGAATATATAATATAACCGGGAAAACGGATGGCACAAAGTCTTGCAAAACAAGGGGTTCTGGGATTTAACATCAGACAAGAAAAAATTAGTACCGTGGAAAAATCCGTTTTGCTTCTTTTTTTTTCTAATTTTTTTTACTTAATTAAGGCTGCGTTTGCACCAAATATTTCACAAAATATTTCACCAACTTTTAATAAAATACTACAATATAATCTCCTCCATCAAAAAATATAAAAAATTATAAAAATTATAAAAATTATAAAAAATTACCGCTCTCTTCACTTTTTCACTAAACCCGATACCAACACTAAACTCAATACCAAAAATTTTACAACACAAACATAACCTAAGTCTTCTAGAGTCTAGAAAAGTGGGTGACAATAATTATGGTCGAGGAACTCGATAAGATATACTATACATATTCAATGATTCATACGTAAAGTGCATGGAAATCCAGGAAATGCCGACTATACAAATCGTAGTTGATTAATTAATAATAAGCAGGATAACAAAGTTGGTGATTCTCCATATCACCGGAAACTTAAATACAGCACACCGCTTGCAGACAATTTCTTCACGGAGATAAACAAGTACAAGCAGTTTGCTTCTTCGTGCGGCCAGTGACTACAGTCTCCAGGCAACAGGTTAGACCAGTGAGCGCTGGGTGTAGAGGAAATTATAGAGGTAATCTCCGCTTAATTAAGGTGGCGGGCAGTTACGTATGCTTTTGTCAACTAATTTAATTCATGCATGTACAGCGTTGGAAGTTCCGAGGTTGGTAACTTGGTATGCGTTCTGCTGGAGCCCTTTGTCCTCCTGCCTCCGTGGCGCAAACATCCCATGTGGGTGGTCCAAGTCATAATCATTTTCCACTGTCCCTCCTCCACGTGGCGGTAGCGTATCACCTCCCCTTGGTCAAACGTGTTGACTGATGAGAAATAAGAGTAGGGAGATTCTATATATACACGATATTCTATTTCTATTTTTCATAAGCTTTTCGATATGGGGTACTGGCCTGTGTTTCCCCTAACCCACTAGGGCTGTTCAAGTGCCATAATTGCTATGGTCACGACACCGTTAAGTGTGGTAACCCTTTTTTTTTTTTTTGTAGTGACAGTTTTAACCGTAGTAGAAGCTGATCGTAGTTATTATAATTAGTCGGTCTAATTTTTTTTTGCACTTTTTTAGCCATTGACTCTTTTTTTAGTGCAAACTTAGGTGATGTTGAACAGTATTTTATACATGTTTGTGTAAAGTGGAGAGAGAAATGATTTGATGTAATTGTTTAATAAAAAAGTATTAGAGTTATGTGAAAAAGTACAGAAAAAAAATTTGTGTTAAATAAAAAAATAAAAAGTTGTTGGAGATTGTGTTAAATGTATTGATGTTTGTGTTTGAATTCTTAAAATTTTCGGTTATAATTTTGTGAATGGATTTAAATCCTAAAAAAAATTTGAAAACGAACATTACCTTAATTGTAATGTCTTTTTATGCCACTCTTTACATTTCAAAAATGATAATTTCATGAAAATTTTAGTTAAAATTGTTTTAGTATTTTTTGTTTTGAATTTATTTATTATCAAATTAATAAATATTTTGAGCCAAATAAAATCCATACAATAAAGTACAAAATCAAAAACAAATTAAAAGACTATCTTAAAAGATAGCGGTATAATAAACTTCAAAATTAATAATCTAAACTATTTAAAAAAATTCCAATTTTAGCGGTTCTCGCCAAAACAGTACTAGTATCGATCCCCAGTAACAGAGAAAATCTCGGCAAACAAATATTTCGGGGCACTGGCACCGGTACCGTCCTTGGGCGGATACCGAGAAACCGATAACGCCACGTATCAGGAACTGTACAGGTGGCCGGGCCATTCTGATTGGGAATGAATAATGGAACAATTCATTGGCCGGGCCATTCTGATTGGGATTCTGGGAATTGACCAAACGAGCAAAAACATATAGTCGTGATTACCGATTGTTTCAGGACCCACATTCTGATTGGTTTGCATTAGAGTTCCCTTCTTCAGTTTCAGATCAGAAGATGCAAAGTATATATATTATACGCACTCATTGATTAAAGGTGTGCAACATACATAATGCTTTGCTCTGTGATTAGTCTAATTGTCTCGAAAGAAACATGCATTTGATTAAGAAAACAGCCCTTGGATTATCGTAACTAGTCATTTGTTTATTGTATGCTTTTTGGGCGTATTGTTAGAGGGTCCAAAAGGACCTGTTTTTCGAAACAAAAAAAGAAAAAGAAAAAGATCAAATCAAAACATTCAGAGTACTTAGTTTATATTAAGTAAACCATTATTTCATGATCTGACAAGCAAACCGATGCCTAATGCCCTAACATGGCCAACCCTTTTTGACCGGCATCGAGAAATTTTGTCATGGCGTTTGTTGGGATCGATAAACTAGCACTTGGTATTGGTTTTTTTTCTTCTTCTTCTCGTATAACAGAAGCTGGGACTGGGAGCTATACCTCGTGCTTGTCAGTAAAACGTAAGATACATGCATCACTGATAGCCAGTGATTGGTCAAGGTGACCTTGTGTGTTTCCCGTTCCCGCAGAAAAGCATGTTAGATCACTTACTTGATTCGGAGTTGTTCAGGGAAAAAACTAAAAAAAATCCAGATACTGATTTGGAGTTTAGGAGATACCCACTAGAGCACATGACATAAGTGGACACCCCATATGGGAGAGATCGTATCCATCAGCGTATATGCAACCAGCTCCAAGTTGAGGATTAAATTAATCTTTTTGCAGCAGTTTGATAATGAACAGTGGCGGAGCCAGAAACCCAATCAATGGGGGGCAAACTCTTAAGGAAAAATGACAAAAAAAAAATTTTACGTAAGGCAAAAAAATGTCTTAACACTATAAATATAAAAAATTAAAGACTAAAAATACTAAAACAAATTGAATTACACGTACGGTACTATTTGCTGATACTGAAATGTGACATTAAAGATTAAATTCTTGTTGTTCAAGATACCAATAGAGCACCAACTAATCGCACAAACAAAGTATTTATATATATATTCTTTGTAAAACAAAACACATAAATGAAACAAAGTATTTTCAGCAATATAACTTTTTACTTCCATAAATGAAGTACTTACTTTTGTTTCCAGAAAGGATGTGCCCTATGCTCAAAAGAAAACATAACACATAAATGAGAAAAATAAACGATTACTGTGTTTCTATTATTCTTGAAAGAAAAAATAGCAAAACGAAGCATATTGGAAAAAGAAGTCAAAGGATCTAAAGTTCAAAAAGAATCCAAGTTCCAAGGGCATAAAGATACTTCTCACCCTTGCTATAGCTGTTTTTTAGTGTGACAACACTATTGAACACGAGCTTCTCAGGAGTGGAATCTCTATCAACAATAAAATAACCCGAAATTGCAAGGTGGAATACATACTTGGTAAATGATAATAGAAAAAAATTTGGACAAAAAGTTCAATTTTAACATCCAAATAACTATTCTACTCCCCTTACAAAATGATAAAACAAAAAAAATCGTAGTTCAAAATGTTCATTACCAGGCTAAATTAATGGCTAAAATTTTGAAGAAATATATCTATAACTTGATCCAAACGTCACAAATTACAATGGAAAAAAAGTTCAACCTTTAGAGAAAGACAATTAAAAACAAGTTAATCTCATGAGCTATGAAAAATCAGACCTAAACAAACAAAAGAGAGATGAAAATGAGTCTTACCTCAACTTTGGATTTTCATAAAATGTGGAGAAGTCAGACATGTAAAATTAGATGATGATAGTGACAATAAAATGATATAACCAATGATTCTCTAGTAGGTAAAGATAGACACGCAACACACTTGAATAATTGAATTATCACTTATCCAACAAGAGCACACCACCCCTTTTCTCAGCATTTGTGATATCCAAATTCTCAACCAAGTCCAACATAAAAGGCAAAAGAACAAAAAGAAAAGCAGCACTAGAATAGAGAAAACATTTATTTCAAGGATTACAACACACAACGATTATCAGGACTCAGGAGAAGTATAGAAAATATTCGTCGCAAAATTCACGACAACGTCAACAAGTTAATGTAGGATTTCAAGTTTTGACACAAATAAATATCTCTTTCTTTTAGTTTGATTTTGAGGTACTAAGCTGCTTAGGCCTTAATTAAGGGGGGCGGGTTGATTCATCTAGGCAGGCAAGGGGGGCAAGTTTAATTTTTAGTTGGCCAAGAGGGGCAGACATAATAAAAAAAAAAAAAAACCATGTAAAAAAAATTGTTGGGGGGAGCCAACCGGGGCAATGGCCCCGGTTCGCCCCCCCCCCCCCCTCCCTCCGCCTATGAATTAATGAAGATATCCCATCAAATTGGATCCAAAGCACAAATGGGCACGTAGTGCCAGTACACGATGAACCAATTCAATTGTTTTTAACTAATTTTTAACACTCAACTATGTTTATTATTTCACATGACTTCTAGCTTCTGGGATCCTAAATCTCTTAACCCATTAGTTAATTACGAGTGCTCAGATTCGGTGATATCATCTGGTTGAGAAAAATTGGACATTCCTTTTCCCCCAGTAACTGTGACTAGGGAGTCCCTAGTGTCCAACTGACTACTTGAATTACAAAATTAATATTATTAATATGATAATAATAGGAAGTGGGTTTAGGAGATCAACATTTGATTTTATTGGATGGTTTGTCCAACCTAACAATAATTGGTGGGTGCGGATCACATGGGTGAGGAGGATTAAAAATTGGAAAGGGAAATCGATTCCAAATTACAGAATATCCTTTTTTGAAAAGAAAAAAAAAAGCTTAAGGAAGATATTAATGATTAGGAAAATGAAAGCTTTCCTTCCGAATGGCCGTTAAGATGTTTGCCATTATTGGTGCACATGATCCGAACTGATAACTGCTAGAAACGCTTACTGCCAAATGTTATATATATTAGCGTGACTAACGAACATGGCCATTTTGCTTAAATATTCTTTTATTTTTATTATTCAAATAGGAGGGCTTTATAATTAGAACCCCACCAAAGTGGTTTCTCCCCTGCGATTGGTTTCTATTTTAATGGGTTAATTGGGACGAAACAATATTCTAATGTAGTTTGAGAATTCCAATTTCCCGAAATGCATAATCTTATTGAGGGGTATATGGAAACAAGGATTATCAGTAATATAAGCATGGAAAGGTTTTACTAGTTATTTTTCTAGGAAATGTCTCTAGTCGAGTGAAAACGTTCGTACATGATTGACCTGATAGATCAATTCAGATGATGAACAGTTTAACCCACGTTAGGGCTGTAACTTGTAAGTGGTGTACCGTGTACTAAGCCCGCAGTTTGGCAGCACTATTTTGTCGTCTGCGGAAACAACAACAGTGGCCGACTCATCACTCTTTTCAAGTTTTGGAGAAAAAGTTGACCTTTTTGAACTCACTCACGTCGTTGTGAAAGAGAGAATATCCAACACGAGCGGCCAACTTCTAAACATGCAAATCGAGAGTACTGAAAATATAAGACTCAACAGTTCGATTATACGAAGATGCATTTAATACAGTGATATCTGCATGTACCAACCTTGAGTGTAATTTTTAAGGCTGACACTTTTTGTGTGTGTGAGTAATTTTTAAAGCCGACACTTTTGGTGTCAGTGGTCAGACCTGGTATCAGCTCGTCAATTATGGGACAGTGTGAGAAACTACGGAGCGTTGCAGAAGATTACGAGCAAGATTGAAACTTCTCAACTATGAAGCCAAGTTTGTCCCTTTATCATGTTGCTACCTTGCTAGGTTGGCATATGAACTTGTATAACCCTCACTAAAATGGTTAAGTTTCTCGATTGGATCACAAGTACTAGTAGTGCTTTCAACAGCTTCAAGTCATTTTTGAAATAAATAAAGGAAAAAGGCAAAGATAAAGTTCTAATGCTAACCTACTACTGAAGCGTAACATGTTGAAGAACTATATGCTCTTTAGTCTTTCCCACCTTCTTTTAGTCGAGAAAATTTGACTTGGCAATTGGAGTGGTTGTGTTAGATGATAGAGACGTACGCATAAATCCCCAGCTGAATGACAAGAGTCAACTTAGGTGAAGAAACTCAGAAAAGGAGATTGTAGGATAATCCTCTACTTTCTACTACTGACCATTTTAAACATTTTTCACAGTTCCTTTTCTGCATTCTTCCAAGAGTTCTTTTGTTTGATCATGAAGCGTGCATTTTTTTATATGCCTCCATGCTCCATCGGTTCCAACATATTAAGAAAAGAAAAAAAGCCCCTCGTGATATTCGGTGGTGCTTTAATATTTATACGTTTAAGGTTTGAGACAACTAGATTGAAGGGTCACTTCATCTTTTGCATGACAACGCAGGAAGGTTACAAGATACAACAGATCGTGTGAAGACATATTAGTTAAGCAGTACTCTTGCAGACACGCTGCATCATCAAGTCATGATTCCCCTAGTTCCCCTGCATCATGTATGTTGCCTGCAGGACGTTTTGATGCTGTTTCGCACTGAAAGCATGGATGAAACTCATTACGAGAGGTCTCTGTCTAAATTTAGCAGAAACATTCGCTTTTGTATACAAAAGGATTTTGTCCAGGACTTTCGAATGCTACTGTTCGGTTCAGGATTGGTTCGGATAGACGTAACGTGCTTTCTAAAGGGTTTATTAATATAAAAGTACTCGAATGCGTCGATCATGAAAGCCCACCAGGAAATGCAACAAGTCGATATTGGGGAATTTTATACTTTTGTGGAACGATCAGGAATTCTATGGACGGCCTATTCTCGTCTCGTGAATTCAAATCCAGTACCTAACACTCCTGAAAACTACAACTTTATCCAGATCATAAAGTAATTTAATATGAAAACGAACACCACAAATCAAAAGAAGAAAGAAAAGAGTGAGAAGAGGTTGCGTACTTGCCTTATAACTATAAGAACCCCTTGATTATACGCTTCCTTATCATATAATTTGTTTAGTAACAATTATAACATGCGCTTGTAAACTACGACACGTATGTGAGGGATTGCAAGGGGGTGAGAAATGAGAGCCACATTTCTGCAAAGTCAAATGATTAACCGACATTATCATTTAATAGCTAAAGTACAGAGGTCAAATAATTCAACAAAATCTAAATTTTCCTTTCCTTGGTCTTTTCGATAATTGTTATCTCCCTTCGCTTTCTGGTCACTATGGCATTGTCCCGTCGACACTAGCTTTTGGAAAAGTTTTCCCACCACCCTTGCTGAATTCTCACCCAGCATCAAATGGGTGTTTTAACCCTAGCCATCCCTTGCTGCTAACTCTGTTGCAAGCCCTCTATCCGCTGCCACTTTTGCAGGATATTTTCACTTTGTGACAGGAGTAATTGAAGGAATGGGCAGAGATGAGGCGCAGGTCATGGGTTCCGATCCAGTGGATGTGATGCAGAGACAAAAACGTCTACATTCGGCTGGGATATTGCATTGCAGGCAGAAGAAAACAGGCTCAAATACAATGATCCATATTGACTCGCGGATGAGTTGAGTCTCAAACAATCAAGCTAAGAACAGGCCGCCTTTTAATTTCCAAAAGCAACAGATAATGTTCAAAGTTCCGAGTATTCAACCGATAAGTTCTACCGCGCATGCGGTAATCTGAAAAAAGAAAAAATCGCATCACGTAGGGGCCGAAAAGAACCGAGTACATTCACTTAAATTACTCCATCAAAAGAATACATTCAACCAATCACCCACCAAGACCGCAAGGAAAAGCATGTCCTAGTGGGGATGTTCCTATGTAAAGAGTCCAAAAGTTTAATCAAGATTAATCAATTTGGCCATGGCGAATGTTGCAGCAATTAAAGAGCACAATGTTTTGGTCATGCTAATTATCAGCACCATTTTCAAAGCAGTTTATCCAGCTGAGTATAGTACTATGAAATAGGATAAGGAAAAAAAATATCATCGTAGGTGGTATGAATTTCAAAGACCTAATATTCCAAAGTCTTAGGCTTTGATAGGGACCGATTTATTAATATCTGATGACTGGACGCATATGATAGTGGGGTTGAAATACCAATCAATAAGACAAAGTTTAAAATCATTACTCTCACCTGCCAAGATTGCAATTTGCACTTTAGATTATGAGGTTTATAATAATACCCCCATGCGTTAGAATTTAATTGACCAAAGAGAGGATCTCCTTTAACAAATCCATTACCCTTCGCTCTCGGGCGGGGGACCATAGACTTTAAGAACCAAGAAATTGGTTCTTACTAGACAGAGGAAAATGACTCGTTCCCGGGAGGAAACAAATTGTAAATTAAATACACCAGAAAAGCAAGATTTGCATCAGAAAAGTTAGGCTCTTAAGCACGGGTGTGAGCTATCATTGTTTCAGCTGCTTCTATGATTGGCATGAACGAGAGAAACGTCGTTGTTTCAGGGACTATAGGCAGAGACTAACTTGCACCCCAATGGCTCCCACATATATGCCCAGCGAGCGCCATCAAAAGATGTCTTCAGAGATGGGCAATAGTGATCCAATAAGTGAAAGGATCAATCATTAATGGGTGATCATCATGAAGGGATGCAGGTATATAATCACTGTTAATGACAGACGGATCAAAATTCATAGAGGGTCGTAGCTATAGGCGTATAGGATCCGTTTTTTATTATATCAACCCCGAAAAAGGCTTGAGATTAGGCTTTCCCCAAAGATGCTTCAAGTTGTTAATTTGAAAAAGTCGAGTATGATAAGTTCATTTGTCAAATCGTTTATTTGACATTAAGGAATATGCTAAGATAGTTTCTAAGAATGATAACTGGGTGATAGAAAGAATAAACTTTTGACTTATAGACCAACTATTTATATCTAATGAGTAGACGTGAGTTCGAATTGTACCACATGTGAATAAGTCATTGACTTAAATAATACTTGAGTTGCCGATTTAATTGTCCAAGATTTATTGTTAACCTCTGAAGCCGGTTCATCCAAGGCTAGCACGCAAAGGTCATGTGCAATGTATTTTCCGTTTTACCCAAAAAAAAATATATGCTAAGATAATTAGGACAAACATTTTTGTATGAGTGGATAATCCCCATGATAATCACAGGAGACAAGAGGAAGATTACTGGTGGAGCAGAGAATACAGCTCATCCACGGCCTATCTTCAACTTCATTATAAATCTATGAGAATATATCAAGCTTTAATTTTTCTTTTTAATGATTATTCGATGTCCACTCGTATAACTTCTGGAAAAACTGGTGGCAAAACATCTCATAGGTTTAAATATTTTGGTGTATGAGAATTGATGAAAAAGTGAAAAATAATGATTTAAAAGAATTTTTTTATTTTTTATTTTAATAAAAATAAATTATTTTATTAGATTCTGGCCAAAATTTTTGAAGCAAAACATCAGTCTTTGTCCCTTTTTTTGGTTAACGCTCTTGGACGCCTAAGAGCCCAGCGTGATACGTAAGCCGCCAGTTATTAGAAACTATCGAATATTCGAAGGTATACTGCTAATGACCTTTTGGACTGACTGCATATAGTGGGCATGACGTTTCGGCACAAGTCTACGGAGCAAGCACTAAACGGCCTCAAGTTTAGAACAAAAAGAAGGAAATTCTCAAATCCTCCTCCTAAGCATGAAGCGATCAATTGACTCTCATACTTCATTAATCTTAAATCTGGGATTCATGGCTCTATATTTTGGGGGAGAATTCTTGTCATCTTAAAGCTTAATTAATCAACTAGTCTCTTGAGTGGTCGAATCTTAAACTGGTTTCTAAAATTTATTATCTTATACTAGTTCTTTAAGAATAATTCGTGTTTTAGAGTGGTCATTCTGTCAACTCAGTTGGCCCTCTAATTGACGAAATAAATCTCATGTAGGTAACGGAGATACGCCACCACAAACCAAAAGCAACTACGTGTCCCCAAGTCACTCGAGTGTGTGTTGTCTTTACAAAAGACTTGTTCAACATATCATTTTTGGTACATGTGGCAGACATTTTGATGTGATTTTTCAATTAACAGTCACCAACCCAACTTAGTAGTTGGATTGACTTAAGGACACCTGGCTACTTGGATTGGTGGTGATTTGTCACCATTAGCCACATGAGATTTATTTCATTAACTGGGTCGACCAAATTAAAGAAATAATCATTTCATAAAGAATTCTCTAAGAACTAGTATAAAACCAAATAAACCCTAAAGACTAGTCTAGGATCAGGTTATATATCTCAAGGAACTAGGGACTTATTAAGCCTAAGATAAACGATATTGCTTCTTTTAGTGAGCTGTTTGGATTTTACTGTGGCAAGGAAGCACGCTCAGACAAATAACTTTGCGTGTACTGCAGTAAAACGTGGTACCATCTCCTTTACCAAGCTCAATGGCTCACTCAGGTACAGCAATAATGCATCCCAAGTACCAGAGTAGCACATGCATGGCTCGTGTTTTCTCCGACAGCCATATCCAAAGGGCTGGCAATATCTCTTAGTTTAAGTACGACGGACCACAGAAATCCTTTCTTCAATTATCAAGGATAGCGCAGTGAAATTGCAGGATAAGCTTCTTCTTCTTTTAATATCATTTGCAACTTCAATGTAATAACACGCAAATGTCGGTGTTGTATTGCAGGCTTTCAAAAATCTTAGTCAATAGTCCGCCATACATGCAGGTGCAAGCAAGGACTTCAAATGGAAGTCCGGCTGACAGACAACTTGGAGGTCTTTGATCATACACACCGATAACGTAGAGTTTCACAAAACAATGCACTTTACAAACCACGTATCCTGTATCAGAACAGGAACTTAAGTACTCCCACGTATAATATAACGTCTGGGAGTCTTACAAGTAAAATAAACTAGAAGCAGAACTTCAAAAAACATGCCAAAAAAACATAAAGGCATACTACTAACATAGTAAAAGCAGCAGAGGCGTGATCTCCTATTCAGTCCAACACCCTACTATTCCTCATCCTCCAACTAAAATCCAGTTAATTTGCTCTCCCGCCGTGATTTTTACAGTAGGTTTCTGGAAGAATGGGATTAATCATGCCGAGAGCTACACTAGTTCCTGTTCCTGCACTTTTCCATGGCCCTTGGAGCTGTACAAAAACCCAAACAAGTTTACCATGAGAAATGAACTTGACAAAAGCAAAAGCTTATGCTAAAAAATGCAACTTATGAGAAAGCACCGCCCCAAGTATCAACATAGCTTATTTCTGCAGACTGCAGTCAGAATTAAGAACCATGGTCAAATTGCATCTGCATGTGAGACTTCCAGGTTTTACTGTCTCCAATAACTTTGCATATACTTGCCCAAAAAAAAATTAACTTAACCTAAAAATAACTTTGCATGGTACACAGATCTATTCAGACCCACGTTTGGTTACATGTCATCCCAGAACTTTTGTGCTAGCCATGTATCTAATAAAATCTAGTTCAATGTTGTGAGTGATTCTACCGTTTTAAGATTGGAACTTCACTTTGCTCTTTGAGAGTGAGTATTAAAGGGTTGGCAGGACGGCAGGGATGGTTCAAAAACTTCATTAGCTCATGGTGACACAAGCTTAACATTAGCGATGGCTAGAAGGACACATCATGTACGCACCAAGGCCAATGGCATCAGAGCTCTTCATGATTCTCAGCCTCTTGCATGTACCAATAAACATCCTGCCAAAAGTAAAAACTTCATCACGTTCCCCCTTACAATTAAAAAATAACTATTCTACTAATGAACCTTGTCGTGCAAATAGCAGTTAGCTAGAAATGAATGCAGTTTTAAAGGCTTTATAATCCAAAATTTTGGTAACAAACTGACCAAAATACCTCCATGCCAGAAATAAAATGGTATGTCCTCAACATGGAAGATTATCACGGACTAAAGGGGCATAAAACAAACAAAAACAAAAACAAAAACAAAAACAAAAACAAGACAACAAAACCAATACTCTTAAATACAGGTAAAGGTGCACGTTGCCAACAAGATGGATTTTTATTTCCAGACCCAAGCTAATACTGTCAAATACAATGCCATAATATGCAAACACCACACCATGCCCGGTTTTTCCAATTGAGGAAGACACCAAAGTGGATTCTTCTAAGCATTGCATTTAACTAAAGCACATTATCTATGATGGTTCGCAGGTCAGTCAGTTTTACTGGAATGTTAAGTTCCAACCATTGAGAATGTTATAAACCAAACGTGCATTATCAGTGTTCTCACACATAAGTACCATGTTCTATCTTATTCATCCATCCAGGGTATGCCATGCATAGTGTAGAACTCCTACTGCATACATGTGTGTGCTCCAATACCTAAACACCTGTTTCAGAACTTCTTTGGCTTCTTAATAATTTTTTCAATCAATTCTCAACTTTCAAAAACAGTAACATTAGACATAAGTCCAATGTGCCAACACACAACATAACATGTCCCTGGAAGTGCCGCATAACCCCGAGATTTGGACCTTAGAAATAGAAAAGTTCATTACCTAATCCATTAAATTCAACAAGAGAGGCAAACACATAAGGGGGATTAGAGCTTACTCCCAGGGGACATCACCCACAAGCATCCAGTCACCATCTTTGTCTTCATATGTAAGAACATATTCTGAGCCATGAAGCAGATCCTTCAGCTTGCTCTCACTCAGCACCTCCTTGCCGGGGGTTCCATGAGACCCATATTGACCTGACATCACATTAAAACAGCAGTGTGTCTATGCAATCCCTGACATGTAGCTTTAAAGTGCACGAGCATATAAGCTCAACACAGATGACATTGTAATAAATTCCCCAAACATGATCATTGCATTAAATTGAAACTTTGGAAGGACTCACCAATTGTAAAACAGCTAAACATCTTCTCAAGCGCAGAAGACAGTTCCTGGTATGCAGAGTAATTTTTTAAGTCCACTTTTCTCAAATAAGGACCACCATCCATGCTGACCTTGACAAACAGGGCACCAGGCGCTGCTTTTCCATTTACTTCTTCCGTGTTCTTTGAAGTAGAAGCCAATGAGTTCTTCCTGAAAGATCTTATAGGCGGCCAACCCACAACCTGTGCCCTGCCACACAAGGGATGTTAGAGGCATTCTCATGGTTAAGCACAAAAGTTTTGACCACAACCCTCTTTCCACTCACTTGGGAACAGGTGCACTACTATTACTGTTGGCAGAAGCATTATGACTTGGTCTGGGTTCATTGGCAGCACGAGGCCTCTCTTGTACTGTCTTCAGTGGTGTGACCTCTTTTGCCTTAGCAGGAAGAGTCCCAAGGTTCTCGAGCACAGAACCAGCTTTTAGTCCTAAATTCGCAGAAGGCCTTGGAGACAGCATTGCCGTGACCTCGGAATCAGCAAGAAATTTCCCCTGCACCATAGACAGTTTGGTCATCAGAATTTGATATAAAGGCAATCAAAACCCAATTCCCTTGAGTTAAAGTAGTGATCTTCACCTCTGAGAATCCAGCCATAGCATCAGAGAACCCTCTTTTGCTGCCAGAACCAACACTCTTCTGTGTAGAGGAGTAGGAAACATCATTCAGAGGACGCAAAGGGAAGAGGGGCTTCTCATCCAGTTGAGTTGAGCTTGGCAAGCAGACTTCCCGATCTCTTTCAGGAGACTGGGATCCAGGAAGCCCAAGCCTCAGTTCTGTAGCTTTTAGATTCACCCTACTATTTTTACTCTCATCAGACACAGTTGATACTGCCGAGCTATCTACTGATGAACAATCAGATAATCCCATGTAGTTACGCTCTTTCAGCTCGGAGCTTTTACGACCTAAGCTGTCAACGGAAGAGGAGGAAGCTACTAAAGTGACATTGCTCTGACTTTCCTCTTCCCCAACACCCAGCAGTGAAGGAGACATTTCAATTTACACTTCAAATCTCAAAAAAAAATTCTTTTTTTTCTCTAACCTGACAAATTTTGCAACAGCCAAAACACCCAAGTTCTTAAATATCTGGATGGTGAAAAACGACTGTATGGAGAATATAAAAGCTCGAATCTTTAAGTGCATAAAAAATTAAATGGCAATACTAGGAATGATAGCTGGCCAGCCTAAATGGGCAAACAAATTCAACAAATGGCAACATAATGATCTATTACAAAACTTCCGTTTTCTCATCAAGCATGCCTTAGATGACAAACCAGAGCCTGCTCCATGCCTAAAATTCATGCAGGCCCTTATAGGTAACCAAACAATAAGAAAAAGTTGAGCGTCTATGTGAGGATCCATTGAAATTCAGAGAAATACTAATATAGAATATCCCGAGGCTTAAGCTCAAAGCAACCACTTGGACAAATTCGCTCAATAATATCAAGGGACAGGAAATGAAGAGAAACTGTGTAGAGCTTCAGGGACTAAGCTATCCAGAACGTTGACCACATATTGGAGTGAAAAATTACAAAAAAAAAAGTAAAAAATGCAGCAGATTGAAGAACCACCTAAATATCTCAGCAGCAAACGGCTACTTAAACTACTTATAACCCCCGACTTTAGATGCATAAAAAGAAAAATCATACTTCCCACAAAACGCCCTAAAAAAGGAGGAAGAGACTAAACAAACCGAAAATTACCTTTTAAGGCGGAAAAAAGAATCAAAATTAAGGGGGGGAATATACACTCTCCCAATATGTGCGTTCTTGGCAGGAACAAAATCCACCCTTGACCACTGTATTCAAACGTGATGTTCATCGTACGGCAAGAAAAATCAAAACAGCAGCAGCAACAACGACAACAAACCAAAGGACCTCAAATTTATACGAACACCATCTTTTTATTTCTTCAATTCCTCAGTAGCCCAAAAATTAAAGCCACAGATGAAACAACGAAAAGTACAGTCACTAGAAAACGAAGAACAACAAAAGCCCGATAAAAGAGAATGAAAGCAAAAAAAAAAAAAAAGAGTATTAGAAGCAAAGCTTGGAAATTGAAGAAGAGCTCCAACGTTTTACCTGAAGGACGCAGTGGATCAGTGGCTGGAGAAAAGATCGATTTCAGGGCTTGGTTTAGCAGAGAGAACAAGCTCGGACTGAGAGAGAGAGAGCTAAGGACCCTCCATTTGGCACAAAGAAACAAAAGCTTATTTGCAGTTGGATGTGAAGCTATATGCATTAAAATAACTCTTCCAAACAAAAACAGAACATAACGACGAAAAAAAAAAGCTGTCTCAAAAAAGAATGGTATCCTTTTCTCGTATTTTCCTTTGTTTTTTTAATTGCCCTTTTTCGTATTCAAATTTTAATCTTTTGTTCTCAAAATTTTATTCTGTTCGCCCTTTTATACTCCGCCGAAGAACATGAAGGAGCGCAAAGGAATGGATGGTGTTCGTTTCACAGATGGTTGAACGCAGGCCGTTGATTTCTCTTCCACGGTTTAAATCGAAGTACGTTGAAAAAGTTCTCTTCGCTTGTCGGGAATTTCGAAGGCGTCAGTGACGTTTCAATGCAAAGAGGTCTACGAAGTCGTCTTGAAATACCTACTTTGTTTAATCAGCTTAGGAAAAAAAAATTAGTTTCTAAGTGCACGTTGATTTTTCAGATAAATTGTAGGAGTTTGAAAGTTTTGATTATTTATAGGTGATATTAAAGTTGAATTAGAATGCGTGTAAAAGTTGTTAAAAATTATTATTATTAGTAAAAAAAATAAAGTGTTGTATTGAATACGTGTGTGTTTGTGATGTTTGGATTGTAAAAAAAATGATGCAAATCTTAAAAAATTTAGGAAACGAACATGACCTAAATTTTCTTAAATAAATAAAAAAAATCCCACGAACTATAATCTCATTTGCAAAATAGGTATGTTTTTCTCTGCACCATTTGTCCCGGTCTAAATTCCGAAATAACTCCATACTCGTATATTTAGAAAAAAAAAACTCATACTGGTATGTAAAATAAATAAGAGGTTGTTCGTTTATGTAGTATTCTCAGGATTTTTTTGTATTCTTACAACCAAACATCATTTCTAACATCACATAAAAATAACTACAATACGCATACCAATAAAGTTAACATCACCTAAGAATTCTCAAAACACAAAATTCTCACAACACACATAACCGAACACACTCTAAAGCAATCGAATTTGTATTCTTTTGGTCTAATTAAATACGTTCAAATGTGTACAAATTATAAAAATCAAATAGAAAAATAAAAATAAGAAGAGATCGGAGAGCAGGAAAAATCAGATGTTATGGTTCTAAAAGTATGTTTGCGTTGGTAAGATTTTTAGAATTTAAAGTGATTTGAGAATTTTTAATTTGTGTTTAAATTTTATCAATATTTATATAGAAATGTTGATTTATATTAATATTTATAAAAAAATAATATTAAAAATTGAATACCAATACTTAAAATTTGGGGTTAATGACTTTTTGCGTCCTTGGGTTTTGACCCCTTCACCATTTTCGTCCTTGGGTTTTCTCATTTATCACACGTAGTCCTTGGGTTTCATTGTTTTGTCAAAATGGTCTTTCCGTCCTCTTCCGTCAACGAATTGCCCAGTCAACTAACGTCCTACACGTCATCACCAATCAGCCAGTGACACGTGTCCTTTTTAAATGTCACGTCACTTTTTTTTGCCACATCAGAAAACACAAAATTTTTTTAAAATAATAATAATAATTTCGTCAAAATTTTTTTTTTAAAAAAAAATCGGAGGGGTGACCGGAGCCACCCAGCAAAGGGAGGCTGGTGGCTCCGGTCACGCCTCCGACTTTTTTTTTTTTTTTTAACGAAATTATTATTTTTTTTAAAAAAATTTTGTTTTTTCTAATGTGGCAAAAAAGTGACGTGGCATTTAAAAAGAACACGTGTCACAGCTGATTGGTGATGACGTGTAGGCCGTTAGTTGACTGGACAATTCGTTGAGGGAAGAGGACGGAAGGACCTTTGTGACAAAACCATGAAACTCAAGGACTAGGTGTGATAAATGAAAAAATTTAAGAACGAAAATGGTAAAGGAGTCAAAACCCAAGGACGAAAAAAATCATTAACCCAAAGATTTGTACAAAACCAAAATGCCAAGTGCGTGCGACTTGAGGAGATGATGTTGGGAGCCTAGTAGCCTAGACGAGCACATGCTCTTGTACTGGTGATGGACTGCGCATTCACTATTACTGGAGTCATGTTGGCAAACCTGTCGTTTCAAAACGGCATCCCATCAATCAAAAACTCTAGAGCCAAGATGAAGAATCATATCGTGTCCTAATCCTCCATTGTTACAAAGCTGTAATTTTCTTGAGTTTTTTTTTAAAAAACGTTATTTCAAACACGTAGAATCTGAAAGACAAATATCCAATAAAGACAGCACACATGGTTACATGGTGATCATGAGGGCAAAGAAAATCAGATATATTTGTTTTGCCAAATATATCAAATTCAACCACCCGCTCATTGCACTTCTGTTTTGGAGGGAAGATTCCCCCTCATTGCCCCCATGTTACGTGCAAAATTCCTAATCTAATCCAAAAGATACCCCACCTTCCCATGTTGATGCCCAAAAATTGGATCCCACACGCTAATTTCACATGCTGAGGGGCACCCAAATTTGGGGTCCACCAAGCTTGCTCTAGAAGATAAAAGGCGTCCAAATACATTACCATAATTTCCTCAGGCCAAGGGAAAAAAACGTTGTCGTTCTATTTGACGAGGGTTATTTGGCATGAAAGAAGGATTTGTATATATGGCCGAGATATCGTAACAAGAAATAGGGCGGTAGCCGGTAGAGTATGGGTTACGTAGGGAGCACTAGTGCAGTATATGAGGCTCGGGGGGGGGGGGACAAGGAAAAACAGCGCGAAGCGATATGATGCGCTGGGGGACAAGAAAGCGGCTTTTAATTTTGGTTTGCCGGGTCTCAGAACACAGACAGATAACTTCCTTCACTGCCCTGCTCTCCCACGCGCACTCGATCGCGCATGCGCCACTATCCAATCCAGTGGGAGACTGTATTGGCCTTAGCTTAGCTGGATCCCAGACTGGAAAAGCTAATGATGATTGTGTGTTCATTGTTGTAGGGGAAGTGGGATGCAATTGCGAGGATGTGGAGGTGGAGGAAATTTTTAATTCGGATTTTTGTTTTGAGCTAAGGAGTGTGATTTAACTAAAACCACCATTAGCTTAGGGTGGGTTTGTTTTGTAAAATTTTAGTGTTGTTAAAATTTTAGGTATTGGGTTTAGTGAAAAAGTGAAGAGAGATGTAATTTTTTATATTTTTTGTAGTGAAAAGTAATGATTTGATGGAGGAGAGAGAGATTATATTGAAATATTTTATTGTGTTAAAATTTTAGAGGGTGTAAAATTTTAGAACGCAAACGCAGCTTAGCAAACTGCCACTTCCCCTCGCACGCCTCGGCTTTTTCCTGATACCATACTTTCACACCATCACATCCCATCCATGCTGTCTCCCATAATCATCATCATTACCATGGCGTATTCCATTTCCACATACGTCACTGACACGCCATCAACTTGGGCTTTCCTAGAAAGTGGGCTGGACATTCAAACGTTTGGAGCCCGTCTCTGTCGTCGGCCCAGCTATCTTAACTAGTTGAAACGGGAGGGTAACTCGGGATCGTATGCGTATCAGAACTTCTTGATAGCGTAGAAGGCTATTCCAAAATTGAATTAGAGAAAAAAAAACAGTATTGTCATTTCATATTCTGCAGAGGTTAATATTAAAATAAATAAAACAATAATAATTATAATTACCGGAGCTTAAGATCAAGAGCGAATCGGACTCTCGCGGTTTATGCGCAGATATTGCGGGATTTGCCACGGCGGCGGGTCCAATTCGACTGCCTAATGTGTCGCCCAGGACTAGGAGTCGATAGCCAGCGACAACTGTTTGGGATTGGGCCCTCTGCACAAGTTCACTGTCCACTTGGAATCTTGGATAGTTATCGATCCAGCATAGTTTCAAAATTGTTCGTTCTTCCAATTGTAGAACGCGAAGATAAATATGCCCACGTGACTCGAACAATTGCCTTATGGGTCACGGACTTTGTCACGGGCCCCCACCCGAACAAGGCCACGTGTGAAGTGCGAGTCAGTGAAAGCTACATTCTAGCTACTTAAGTCTTAAAAGTAGCAGCCACATTCGCATAGAAAAGAAGAATCAGAGAGCCACATTCTCCGCTACCGATGGCAATTTTGATGACAAATGACTGTTTGATTCGAGAGTTTCCAGGTTATTCACAAGATTGCGTTCGTGATCTTCAACACCAAACAGGGAGTGGAATTCTTTTCCGGTAAGACAAAACTACTTGTTTTATTAAAGTGTTCACTGTTCAGTACTGTTATTCTTTATTTCTTTACAGTTGGGCCGGTGACCACATGCATAGACTGTGGGTACAGTAATCAGAACTATTCAGAAGTTCTTACACGCAAGGGGATGAGAAGCATGTGGATGATACCAAAATTGAATCCGTCCGGTCCAAATTAATTTGGGCTGGACAGAAATGATCACATTTATACTAAAGCCCAACAATAATAATTAAGCTCAAAAAAATAAATATTACAAAGCAACTTATAACATGCGGTAACTCTATCGACGTTCTCGCAATCAAAGCAAGTACTCGTTAATTAAACGTGTGAGGATTATTTCTCGAGACACAACGCTACAAAGGTTAGATTCTCGCAAAAAAATGAAAATGTGGATGAAACACTATAGAAGGAGAAAATCATAAATGGAAAATGTATGTTATTCTAGAGCATAAAAATAGTGAAATTCATATAAGACTAAATACTGACTTAAGTATCGAAAGTGTCTTACCCCAGTGTCTAGAGCCGTCTTAATTATTTTATAGAAAGATCTACGCAAAAATTGAGACGCATGTACTCCAACGTGTTAACCATAAATCAATTGATTTATCACATGTTATTTTATTTTGGGAAATTTTCTTTTTAGTCCTTAAGTTTTGGGCCCTTTTTAATTTTAGTCCTTAACTTTCAACCTTCAAAATTTTAGTCCTTGAACTTTCATCTTTGTAAAATTTAGTCCTTTCGTCAGTCTGCCGTCAATTTTTGTACCGGTTGAGTGCCAATTTTGAAGCGGTCGACCGGATATATGTTTTGAAAGTGAGCGGTCGACCGGTACATGTAGTTGTCGTCCGCTTCATGTAGCGGTCGATCGGTACAAATTTGACGACAAACTGACGGCAGACTGACGGAAGGACTAAATTTTACAAAGATGAAAGTTCAAGGACTAAAATTTTAACCCTCTAAAATTCATGACTACAAATGAAAAGGGGTTAAAACCTAAGGACTAAAAAACAAATTTCCCTTTTATTTTTTCCCGTTGTTTTAGAATTTTCAAATGATTACAACAAAATTCTTGCGGTTTCCTACCGCCGGTACGACGTGCCCTCTAGTTTCACATGACTCAATTGCATGTCATGATTCATGAATTAAAGCCCAATACAAGCCTCAAAATAAAGACAAAAAAGTGCAAGCACGCGTGCCCCGAGTTCGGTTATTGTACTAAGCATTATTGGGCTGAACATGTTAACCAAGATTGAGATTAAAAGTTGGAGATCCGACAGCTGTGGTTAAGCACATCATTTAACACGATCTAAGCCCTTAAATTTTAAAGATTTTAATTTCGGTCATCGACGGACTTTGCGTGTCATGCATTAATGAACTTTACAATGTGGTTTATACATGGGGGTGGGTGCCTTTTATCTCACTTAACAGCTTTTCTGTTTGCTTTCCATTTACTAAATCCTTCTGGTGGGTGGCAGAATGTTAAATAATCGAACCTAGCTAAAAGCTTAAATATAGTAGGTACAGAGTAATCTGATGTGATTTGGCCTCTCATCTGTTTCCACTTATGATTCCTTGGCAAATCTAAGTACAGCATAATTGCTTAAACTAGTAGCTGGAGAAATCCAACAAATACATGTTCTCGATGACCAATTACCCATTTGATCTGCTCAGAAAGAGAGAATGTGCATCCAAAATGAGTTTTTCGTTTGCTTCGAAGGGCCTAGCTCCAATTATCCAAAGCACAAATTAAAAAAGTTTAAAATGTGTGCGAGCTTGGCCTCTGAAGTGTAATAGAAAATTTCAGTACCCTCGTGGGTCATGGCCTAAGAACCGCCAGCCAATGAAAAAGCATCACATCTTGAATCTGTGTTGTCAGAATCGTAGGAAAAAGGGCGAGGCTTTGCTGACCGAACTGCAGCAAAGTTTGCTGCATTTGTGAGCCGCACTGTTCCTGCCCAAACAGTGTTTACTGTTTGGGCTCACAAATGCAGGAAACTGCTGCAGCAGACCCTCGCCCTAGGGAAAACACTAGAATGGTCCTTCCTCTTTGATATATACGGCGCGCGTCACGGGAACGTGGGAAGCTTCTTTCTGCACCTCAGTTTTTACTTTTTGCATACACTGGAGGCCGACATGGACAAGCCATGGCTATGAACTTTGGAACCTGATCCCCGGGCATCAATACTGTCAGGCTTTGGGTTTCACCTTGATTTGGTATCTGTTAAAAAGAAGCAAAAGAGACCATAAACAAAATCTAAACCAAGAAAGAAGAATAAAAATATTGACCAGAAACTGGCATGCAAACTTGGACTAGGGAGATGAAAACGTACCTTGTGCGGAGGTACAGGTTTCCGTGGGGACTGAGGGATATCTGCTTCTATATCGGAGTTGAAATCCTGATCAGAAGATTGGAGGAGGGATCGGAGCTTTTCCCAGCGGAGGCAACAAGCAAAGAAGGCACTCATGCAGAATAACAAGATCACAAGAAGACCTAAACCTAAAGGAAACCCTATGGATGGCCGATTCAAGGCTTCTTCATCCTCCATTACCATCCTTATCTTTCTCTTCTTCTCTGAAACTAGCTACTGTGGATTCCGAGTATATAAAATGGGAAATTAGGTTGATGGCGCACATGGTATTTGACGGTGAGTGGGGATAGCAATTTATGGGGATTGGAGTGAGTGGTTAGGTTGGGAACAAGTAGACGTACACTTCAGGTTTGGTACGGAAAGCAGCTAGTTCGATTGGATCCGGCTCCTGCAGGTAGCAATTGGGTGAGAGGGAGAGAGAGAGCGGCGAGGGACTCATACCTGCCCGAATAGTGGAGTTCTGCCCACACTTTTACATCTACCTCTCACCGAATTGGACCCTAGATATTGCGGAGTATCCTTGTCCAGTTCGATTATCTATATTCATAGTGCTATGTCCCTTTCGATTATCTTCACATTAAAAAGTCTAATTAATTACAAGATTCATTTAATGCGTTTTTTTTGCTAAATTTTACGCAAATTAGGAGCGAATAAAGTCATAAACCTCTTTTTATTTCTCTATTGTGTGAAAAACCCATTAATTACAACCAGATCAAATCAACTTAACTCAAATTATATAAAGCTCTCAACAGATTAGAGGAGAGAAGAATCTCTATGCTGAATTAACGTATGAAGATGGATTGATAGTCAAGTACTGAATCTAATGAAAAAAATCCAAAATCAAGGTTTTTTACTTTTTTTTTAATACTCAAATACATTCACAAAATTATCATCGAACATATTTAGAATTCAAACACAAACACCAATACATTTTACACAATCTCCAACAACTTTTTATTTTTTTATTTAACATAAATTTTCATTCTCTCTATTTTTTCACATAGCTCAAATATTTTTTTATTAAACAATTACATCAAATCATTTCTTTCTTCACTTTACACAAATACCAATAAAATACTATTCAACGTAAATATTTACAAATTATCTAAAATCCTTTTTTTTTTTACTCCAACCGAACTTATCCAAACATCAGAGCATTCCTAGTAGGTTCTCTATTCTAACATTTTGGTTAGAATAGAGAACCAATTTAACCAAAAAGCTAAAAAACACTCTTTAACAGGTTCTCTATTTTAACAATTTTTAGCTAAAAATTTTAACATGTGAACAGTGGTTCTCTATATTTAGATAACCACTGTTCACTTATCTATAATAAAATATTAATATTTTTTTCTTTCTCTTTTCTTCCGCCAAACACTCACGTTCCCTCCCTCTCTTTCTTTTCTTCCTTCCAGTTCTCACCCTCTCCCTCTCTTTCTTTTTATTTTCTTCCTCCCAACGTGAGTTCCTCCCAGCAATCACTGTCAACCCATAATTTTCCCGTTTGGCTTGGAGTGTCTTCAAGCCTTACAGTCACTTGTCCCGCAGAGAAGAAAGAGGTTCGGCGCCATTGTCTTCTGCTCACGAATAGAATAGGTAGCATATGTCACCGAAATCTTTGAATAATAATATTTAAATAGAATAGTTAAAGTAGATTGTTAAAATAGAGAAGCTGTTGTGGGTGTTTTTAAAAAATTGATAGTTAAAATAGAGAAGTGTACTTTTTGGTTAAAATAGAGAACCAAATTTAAATAAGCTACTAGGAATGCTCTCATCCATTGCTCGTCCAACACCTTTTGTCCTAATTTTACTGTGCCTGGCGATGTTTAATTGCCCCACCACAAACAATCTCGAAATAAAAATCTTCCACCAAACGAGGTTATGACGCTCACTGACACCTTCTTCAAGGATTGTAGCAGTTCTTCTTCTGCAACGATGGTGTTAAGCACCGGTGCTTATAAAGGGTTTCACCATTTTTGTGGGTGTGCTGTGCTTTCCACTTTAGGCTATGTTTAGTTTAATTTTGAAAATAATTTTTATCTAGTGATTAAGAAATTTTTTTTGTAATATATTTTTTAAGTGTTTCCGTAAAAAAAATATGTTTAGATGAAAATTAGTTGCAAGAGGAATTTTTAAGAATTTTTGTAAAAATTCTTTTAGTTTTTATGTTTTTTTACAGAAATCGAGATAAATAATTATATATAAAATTTTATTAAAAATTGAAATATTTTATATGTGAAAAAATCATGTTTGAATTATAATATATATATATATATATATATTTTTAAAATCATTAACCAAACATACCTCTTCACACAGAAATATCTGACTTAATGTTCGTATACTGGCAAATCTTGAGGAGATTTCATCGTATCCACTCTCCTCGGTTCCTCGTTTGAATTGACTTTGATCTGATCACCAAGGAAAAATACTCTTATTCAATTAGACAAAGAAGAAAAAAAAGCTAATCCAAACAAAATTACCTGGAAAGTACCACGATTAAGACCAAATTAACCCAGCTCACAAAGTTTCCTAATATAATGGGTATGTTTGGGGCTCAAATATTTTAGCCCAAAAATTTAGGTTTAATCATAAAAAATTCACCACATAATTTTTTATTATTATAATACTTATTAAAAATTTTATCTCTTTACTTTTTCACCAACTCTCATAACATATCTTTACTTTATAATATTTTTCAAACCCCAGTACTCAAAATTTTCACCCTCAAACATATCCAATAACTTTTGTTAAAGAGTAATTTTGCCACACATTTTCTACCTAGCTAAACGCCGTTTATGACACCTGTCATACAACACCCTCGTAACAACAAATCAAATGCAAAGAATATGATGTTAAATGGGATAGTACAGCGTGTTATATTATTGCGCTCATCTCAAACAGATCAGATGCGTCACGATGTGACGTCCTGGTCATTTTCAATCTCCATGTAATTCCACTTGCTCCACAAAGTGGAAAGCACCATAATTACAGGATAACCTAGCTAACACGAGCTCCAAAAAAAAAATGAAAACAGCCTGTTGTAAAACCGGGGGTTAGTCTGGGTGTTCAGAACCTGAGACTCAACGAATGTGTTTTTTCTGAAATTTTAGGTTAAAATCTTCTTAGGTGTAAATCAATTTTTAGGGTCATTCTAATTGCAAAGTCGGTCTTACTTAATTTGTATAATTTAGAGGACTACGACGATCCGAAATTTATATATTACATGTATATCTCTCTTCAAATATTACAGTATAACTAGGTGAATGATTAATAACTTTAACTTCCTTGCACCATGGTTGCTATATTGTACTTATAAAGTTATATATATAGGCTTTGATTTTATAAATAAAATGATAAACCTTTAAAATGGTATTAAACGTGGCTCAAAGCAGACAATTTTTGGTGTTTTTTATTTTTCTTTTATTTTGAGGGTGGGTAAAGTCGAGCCCGTCGTCTAGGTTATGTACTGCTAAGCTAGCTAGCCCAAACACTGGTGAATGGGCTAGGAGGATTACTGCACTGACATCCTGCTATAGCGATTTCCAAAGAGGGGGTCCGGGCAGTTCGTCCGCAGGCAAGGCCCAGCAACTGCGCGTTCAGAAAAGCCAAACCAATTAAAGACTTGCCAGCAACTACGCGTTTAGCGGGATCGGAGAGCCAACTCAATCAAACACTTGCATGACTCAAAATATATACGAACCCAACTCCATATAAAAGCGCGATATGCAATAAGATGTTCACATCCCTCCCTTCACTTTCGGATAAAGCAAGAATATTGGCGTGCGTACTTTTATCTGAAACTAAACTGTATATTCAAACAAAGGAGTGAAAATGCTCAAGCATTCATTTTTGCTTACTAAAAATACTACTTATTTTCATGGCAAACACAAGTCTCAGACCTTCAAATTTTGATACAAAGGCACGCTTTTTCCAAATATTGATATATATATATATATAAGATAATAAGACATACATACAGTGCAATATTTTGAAAAATATAGAATTACATAAATTCAAGTTTTGTCAAATTCTTGAAAAGAACTCATAAAAACAGCATATTTTTTTATTGTTTTTAATGAATTTTTAATTTTTATGTTTTTTTTTTCATTTTAACCTCCTAATTTTTTCTATATAATTAGTCCCTCAATAATTAATTCTATACTATAATTTCAAAATCCAGTGCAGGAGAGCCTAACCAATACTTTCTGTGTGAATAGTCAGGTAATTAATCCCATTGGAAGGTCTTATCTCAGCGTTTTCCTTAATCTCTGTCGGTGGCGGCATGAAGGTTCGATCGTAGTTGGTCTGTTTTTTCAAAAAGTGAGCCCAATTTTCGGTCATATCAATCTGTTCCTTCCGATTGGACAATTAGAGGGGCACGTGAGTTCAGAGTCGTGTAATATGTGAATGAGCCTCCCCGTTTCAGGACAAAAGGAAAGAAAAAAGAGAGCCTCCTCGTCAGTAAAAAAAGTGAGCTGAAGTATCGTGGGCCAAGATGGTGATTTAACAATCACAAGAAAGAGGAAGGCCTTAATTTATATCTGCAGAATATGAGTATTATATATATTTCGTTTTGTTACTTCAGAAAAACTACCATACGTGAACATACTTTAAGGTGGCCTGCTGGTCGGACAACTTAGGATAACATGCTATTTGTACTATGCATTTGACATTACTAGGATAAGTCATATGCTTCAGATTTTGATACGATATTAGGAGGATATAATATATGATTCAGACTCATGGATTTATAATACAAAACAAAATCATAAAAAACTTCACAAAGAGTTATAGAATGAAGTCTGAACCATCTATGTATTTATTTATCTTTACTCACTCTTTCTCTTATCATATTTAAGTTATCTTTCAATTATGCACTACTTTAATCTTTTCTTTCACTTTTGTACCCGTCTTTTTCTTTCACTTTCATTGAGAAACCTCAACAAGACAATTTGTCTGCATGAATTAATGTACTTTCACTTGCTGGTATAAATATATGCCATCACCTAAAGTTTGAAGGGTTTACAAGGTTAAACAGGGAAGGGTATTCTAGACTTTGGAACCCTGAGCTTCTATGACTGAGGGCATGTTCGTTTCGTTAAGAATTTGAGAATATGAATCCAACATTTGTGTATTGTAAACCGAACATGTTTAAATTTAGGATGCAATTAGTTATTTTTAATTTTTATCCTGTTCATGTTTATGGAAAATTACCAATATACCCTCAAGTAGTGCTTTGAGTTTGAGAACATAAATACCGAAGGATAAAATCAAAATTTGAAAAAAAAACATGGCCCCACACGTTCAACGCATTAACCACTCGGACATGTGAATGGACGAAATACCTCAACTGCTTTATCCAACATTAAGGCTTTGGTTGAGGGTGATATAGTCATTTCATCCGACCATTATTATAATAAAAATAATAATGGTCGTTAGTAGGCGTTAATCACGCTTGTGTTCTTCTCTTTTTTTTTTAACTGTATTAGTCGTTTGTCTTCTTCTTCTCATTTTTTAAATACTTTTAAATATTTATATTATAATAGAAAATAAAAAATAAATTCAAAATTATAATAAATATTATAAATAAGTAATATTATTTTGCATTTTATCTTATTAACTTTTCTCAATAAAAATAATCTACAAACAACACCTTTAAAAATCATCATTATTTTTTTTTACAAATCAACAACTTCTACACAAACATCAATACAAATCTAATGATGATTTTTAAAAAGTAGAAGTTTGTGTAGAAGTTTGCAAGCTTCTTGCTCAGAGGTACTTAATTCAAACATTCAGGCAATTACTTTTTAAAAAAATTCTCAAATCACTTGAAATTTAAAAATCTCATCAAAACAAACATACCCTGAATCATTGCGGCGATCTGGGATGGCTAAATTCTCCGCTTTGGGGTTTTCTTCGCAAAGTAGCTTTGCCTACCCAAAAATGTGTGTGGGGGTGGGGGAAGCCACAAGGGTTACTGGAATTTCGTATTTAAAAACACTTCTGATCGCTTCAGGTTATAACTAGAATGTGAAACAGGTGGCCAAATTAGCAATCAGTGGCAAGCCAACTAGAGCTGCAGCCTGCAGAGAGGAGTAAATGGGAACAAATGCACCTTACTCGCTTGTCATAGCTTAACATCTCTAAGGAAATGTACGCCACTAGCAAATCAACGGTGTTATCGTCGGTGATGGTTGTGAAGCTGGGGGAAGATAACTTTGACCCTACTGGTTATTACTGATTCGTTGCATGGTTTGGGTAAATATCTATCTATCTGCAGGGGAAAAAAACTAGCCTAATTGTAGACAAGCTGATGGAGTCTGGACATCGTGGTTGCCTAGATTAATGATAACTAATTGTAGACAAGCCTGATGGAGCCTGGACATTGTTATGAAATCTGTAGGGAAAAAAACACTAGCCTTTTGGCAGTTTTGCCCATCTAGTCTGTAACTAAAATGTCTATTTTTTTGCCCTGCAAGTTAAACAAGTTGTTCGGATTAGCTTCAAAACAAACATCTTTTTTGTTTCACCAAGGCTGTTTTCTGGACTGAATGATTCTAAAGCCTCTTTTAATTGTCAAACCTTGGAATTTTGTGCCATTGTGTGGGGGGATGCTTTACCGTTGAAACTCCAGAAGTTGGAAGTGGTAACCGTAATCATTTTGCTTTAACTGCCATATAGTGGGGCGAAAACATGCATTGCAGTGTAGGCTTGATCAGCCACATACCCAAGGGAAACAATGACTGAAGTCCCAGCAGCAGGGGGATGGGGTGCGGGAGCCTTTCAAACAAAGAACAAAGAAGCCCAGTAGTTGCTGTTTACATTCCATCCATCTCTAACTGATAATATTTTTCCAGAAGATTTAGGGGAGACACCTTATATTTCCATCTTTTGGCATGTTTTCCCAAACTACAAGGACTAGGAAATTTAGCAACCCCATCAGATGGAACTTGATATATATATGGTGCCTGGTGGAGGTACAATAGTAGTCACTATTGAGATAGCTTTCAGAAAATGGCTGAGTTGGGCATATGGAACTATTGCATAAATGGACGGTTCGAATTGAAGGAAAAAATACATAGCTGGTACCTCTCAAGGAACATAAATCACTTATTTAAAGGCGGAGAAGCAAAAGAAGAAGAAAAGAACACTTCTCACTTGGCAAACCTCATTGAAAATACAGAGATTTGAAAACCCATCTCTAGAATCATTACTCCCATTTACCCTTTTCCTCTTCGATCGGACGTTTTCCTTTATCGACTTAAAGACATCTTCCTCCATATCCTGCATTTCTGAACAATGCTTGCTTTATGTCTTCGGGATTCAGTAGTGTTCTCTGTCCCATATCCTGTAAGTGCCATGACAAGAGTCGAGAAAAGAAAACATTACTTTATTTGCTTCACGAATTGATTTGACAAGAAAAGCCAAAAAAAACTTCCACCAAAGAGCAATTGCCTGAATGTTTGAATTAAGTACCTCTGAGCAAGAAGCTTGCAACGCGAAGTCATTGAAACTGCTAATGACACATTGTTGAATCTCGAGGCCTAATGCTTCTAAGGTATTCACTGTCGATAGCAACAACCCTGGCTTCCCTGCACAGCAAATCTCAATCATGGTGTCCACATTCCTCCTCTTCACATCAAACTGCAAAGGCAACCCAGAGAATTCCCACTTTCAGAATCCAGGTAATTCAAGTTGGAGCTAGTTTTGAGGGTCTGACAGAGTAGTGCGTGCAGAGGCCTTACCTTTGGTGAATTTCTAACCAAGACTTCATTTGGTTTTACATTGTTGAAAATGCCCGTAATGTTTGAATCTGCTTCAATCTCTAGTTGCAAATTGCTGATTTTCTCCAAGAGTTCTTTCATGTAATCTATAGTGTCTCCGAGAATAGACGTCCTGTCCATCTAATTAGATAAAAATCGGAACAAAGCAAATCAGCCTCCATGTGAGCATGAATCATTCAAAATTATAATATTACGGCAATCAAGTTAATTACTAGAAAGAAAAAAAGAGTCCGACTGCTTTACCTTGCTTATCTTAGGAACAATGGATCTTAGCATTGAAAGGCGGTCATTTAGTCGCTTTCTTCGCCTTCTCTCAGCCATTAGATTCTTTGATGGCTGGCCCTGCAGCTTCTTAGCTCGATTCTTGCCTTCTGGGCATGTACCCATGTTGAATGCTGAGGCTTCTGGTGACTGGATTTGCTCAACTTTGCAAGAAGCTTGCACCTCCAAATTGTGAATTTCATCCCCTAGTATGCTCAGCTCTTCTTCCATTATAGCTAATGGACAGTATTCTTCTTGTAAAGGAAAGGGCGGTGTGTCAAGTGTGTTAAGTGATGAATCAGTGAGCTGTGGAGCTGAGAATTCATTGCCAAATGGGCAATAGGCTTCGTTGAAAGTGGAGGAGGTATCGAAGTTTTGTTCAAGCTGCGGAGAGAATCCTTCACAGCAAGGGTTTGGAAAAATAACGGATGGGTTTTGATGAAAGTAATCAAAAGTCCAGCCATTAGACAAGAGCTCATTCATTTGTGTTGGGGTCATGGCTCCCAAACTGTCCCCTCTTAGAGCTAGCAATTCCTCTAAGAAGCCATGTTCATTGAGCTCCATCTCTCTCTCTCTCTCTCTCTGTAAGAGTGCGTGTACGTCTCTCTCTTGGGAATGTTAATACCTTGATAATGTGATGTTTGCACCAAGTTAAAGAATATATAGGAGCACAAAAGAAAGGCTTCCACTTGACCATTATAAGATGTTGCATTATAGTATGTGTTATCTTGTATCTATTAGCACCTAAAACCAATGGAATCTGCTTTTTCCTCTCTCTCTCTCTTCTCTATGTGGGGGTGGGTTGGTGATTTCATGTCTTTTTCACCGAAATCTCTGCAATCAAACAAACTTAATATTTAAATTGGCATATTCAGAAAACATTGACCCTCGCATCTGTCTGAACCGAAAAGGATGCAGTTAGCATCATAGACACTGTCAGGTTCTTTGTACGCTTAAGCTCTGTAAGAAAAATTGCTGAGTTGGGTCCCAAACATCAATGCCTCCAAAATTGAGCTTAGCCCACAAATTCAAATGAGTTGGTGGGCCTCTTTTGTTCCTTCTACGTTTTCCTCATCGCTAACTTCTAGTGTGTTCGTTCTTTGGTGCCAAAAAAAAAAATCGGAACAGTTTTTTAGTTTGTTTCCAAAATGTTCAATATTGCTCTAGTACTCACCCATCCCGTATATATGTACCCACACCCTTAGTTTCGTTGAGACCTCACCTGGCGTTTATACATATAATCTACCTGGAAAAATTGGTACATATTACATTCTAGTAGCAACATACTGCATTTATGTTATTTGATGAGCCAAACCAAGCTGGTCATGTCATTTTGTCCACTGATCATTTCATTAAATGACGTAATCAGTCTTGAAACGTTAGATTTATTTTTTTAAATTACAGTTGTCTCTTTATATGGTTTTGCACGATTTATCTATGTATATTATTCATTCTCATTTGGATGACATACCCATATGCATGCTCCTACGGGCTATGGAGGTATCATCTTTTAAGGACTGTTGGGAAGCTTAACCAGGAAAGAACGTTTTGTACTCCATGCAGGATTTTAGTCCCTGTTTTTTTTTTTATAGTTACAAAGATGTCATTTCAGTAATTCTATGGTTCGCATTTGTTTGCGTTATATATTTATATTCTCGTTAGGTAATGAGTTAGAATCGAATAAAAGCGACGATTTGAGGGTTGCGACAATATTGAGCTCCATCAAAATAAGGTACAGGTTTGACTCCTCAGCCCTCATAATGTATGTCTAATAATTGTCTACACGGTGAGATCATATATATTTGTCCGTACGCACCCGTCTATGTCCTGAAGCAAAGAACAAATTAATTAAACTATATCCACATAGAATTAAGAACAGAATAATATTTCGTCACTCGTAAGAGAAACAAAAGAAACATCAAATTATATTGTTTTATGGACAGCTAGCTGTCATGAAAAACTATATATGCATATGTACGTAGGGCGATAAAGAGGCTTTTTACATGTGACAAACACGTAATGGAAACTCGACCTTTTTCTGATCATATATATCTCATGTTGCTTAGGGCTAACTAGCTCATATGAATTAGTACTGCTCATGAGTCGAGTTGTTTCTATTAACGATAACCCTGCGCCCTGTCATTTTCTAGCACCCAAAATCATGTGCTACTGTTCCTGCTTAAGGATTAAAAAGAGGCAACATGTATGCAACTAGCTAGCCATTAATGGCATGGGCTATTTTGGCTCTTGAATAATCTTTTGGTATAATATATATATATATATAGTACTACTCATTGCATGAAATATGGGAAGGAATAATCTGAAAGCTGTTTCAGAGCCGAAGATAATATATTTGTGAGAAGACTATAGTATAGGATGGATTCCGAAACCAAAAGCATAGGTTAAATTCTAATTGCCATTTCTATGAAGATCAGCAGTATGGTCGTGTAGCTTATATATATATATGCACCCAAGCCCTATGAGCCACATGCTACGAGCAACTATAAATAAGCAATATATATACCGAAGAAGATTCCCTACACGTGGGATTGAAATATGATCTGATTACCTCTCCCGTACGAGCTACATGCCAATGCACGTCATGAATGAATACGATCGATGTGGTCCGATCGACTACACGTACGTTTAACCTTTGCATCGAGAAAATGTATACTGTCTAGAGAGAGAAAACTAAAACGAAATTAGAGATGTTGGCTTTGATTTAGGAATTTTTAGTCTATATATAAGCAAGAAACTCTACTGATAATATTGGGTGATCTGTACCAAATAAAAATGAATAATTAATTAATCAAGTAGGGAAGAAATTTGTTTGCATTCTCTAAAATATTAAAAATAATTATAGAGGCACGCTTATAATGATATATGATGGCTAGTAATTGGAGGTTTGAACGATTTCAGCTGCTCACTTATTCAATTTTATTATTTTAGACCATAATATTGAAGAAATTAAGTTAATAAATTGTAATTAATAGAAAAATTATAGATAAAATTATTAATTAAAAAATGAAATAATTTAGTTTGATTTCATATAAAAGATTGCACTACATGTTACTTTGTTTAGAGTACTGCACAAGGAGTTATTAACCTGGATGGAGTGAAAATTTGAGATTTGATTGGGGGCTGGGGATGTTTTATGTGGACATTGGACAAGACTCCACTGGCTGCCTTATTAGTCTTGCATATTTTTCTCAGCAGCCACGAGTACGTATTTTACATAGCATTTGCCAAACTAAAATTTTATCATCATTATAATTCTTTATCTCTCCTTACTTTTTCACAAACTTTTTTATTTTTTCATTTACTTTTTCGCTCACTTTTTTACCAATTTTTTCATTCTCTCTCTTCCTCTTTTACCAATTCATAAAATTTTACCCTAAAATTTTATTCCCAAACGCCATGTTAATATGAGGAACACGCCCTAATCTAGCCTAGCCCATAATCACGAGCTCTCTTGAATTAATTAATTGTTTAAGGATCATGTAATTGTCACGGTATATAATAACTCGTTGCATTAGAAAAGATCATGTTACTCTAGAGATTCTGTACAAAAGTACTAAAATTAATGTTAGGTTAAACATGATTTTTAGAAGATTAATACAAATGTACTGAAAATATATGTTTTGAAATAATAATTTATGTACGAATAACACTAAAATTAATATATATCTAAGTCGATCAGGTGTAACATATGCAATCTCGGCAGGAGATATTTGGAAAGAAATTAAACCTGTATTATGAAAATGAGTTTTAAAATTAATACTATGAAGCCAGATGGGAATAAAAAAATTAAATATTTTTTTTAAAAGACCATTATAATTTTAATTTGAGTCATGATTTAGAAGACTTTAATTCCTCTCGTCATCAAACGTCGAAGATAACAATATATACAGTTTATATATATTCTGCCTGCCCATGTGATTGACTCATCTATTTTTGGCCCAAGACTAATTACAAGCGACTGATCAGCGCTCAGGCACGTGAATTTCTGGAAAATTCTTACTGGAAGTGGAAGGTATGTGGCCCGGGCGCTGAGTGCACAGCTTCCTGCTTCTCAATTGTACGGAAGACTATAATCTC
This sequence comes from Myrica gale, assembly GCA_963930655.1. Classification (NCBI taxonomy): domain Eukaryota; kingdom Viridiplantae; phylum Streptophyta; class Magnoliopsida; order Fagales; family Myricaceae; genus Myrica; species Myrica gale. The sequence continues at coordinate 6,654,158 of OZ005609.1, read as the reverse complement.
CTCAGGGAACCGCGAGGACGAATTTCTCCGCAACGCGTGCACCTCGTTTCGAGATTGTGTCGGGTTGGTCCGTGGACAGGAGCAAAAACAAATGGCGGACTTCTGAAACCGACCCGAAATCCAACCTAACTCGAAAAAAACTAACCACAAGCTGGCCTACCCGACACACTACCAGCTAACCTGTCTTTAGTTTATCTTCCGCATTTTATTATAATGTAGAATTTCGCATCAACCAGTACCGGCCCCCGATTTCTGCCATCACCTCCACGAGCCCAATCATTTATCTCTTGATAATTCTTCGGTTCGAGGAGATCTAAGTTCACCTTACCCCAAAAAACAAATTGCATTGCGTTTTCGAAGGCTGCACTTTTGGTCCAACTATACCTCGATTATACCACGGTCTAGTCCAAAATTATCAGAGCTTTTTAGTTTTGTCAATATTTGTTGGCCATTAGCTTTTTTTATTTATATATTTTTCCCACTTACCCAAAAGAATTCCATTTCTTTAGTTCAAGACCGTGAAATAAAGCCTAAAAATTTACCATAGCCTAGATGATGTCTAATTCTTTATCAAATAAATGAATGGGCGGCGTGCGCGCGCATCAAAAATCGGATGAGTTTACTCAATGGTAAAAACTTGAGCTTAATTGCGATCAATATATCTATAAATACTTATATAAAATATTTATGTGGGTATAGAACTATATATATATATATTGTGAATACGAAACTACAACATATATGTATATATAAGGCATCTCTGCATATAGCATTCTTCTCTGATGAATTATGATTATCATCCAAGAGAGAAATCAGAAGCAAATCAAAGACAAACGACGTGACAGGAGCACGGGAATCACAGGCAAGTTGGGACTGTTTGTGGTGTGAGAAAACCGCGGTGGGTTCACCCTTTCCTCCCGACAAACAGCAGTTTCTCAAAAGCAGTTTTCTCAGGTCTCTCTCTCTCCCTGTCTTTTCCCCCGCCCTTCCTCCCTCTAAACCACCTAATACAGCTTGGCAGCCCACAATATCTAATGTGAGGTTCTAGGGTTATCTCCAAAACCACCCTTTTCTCTCTCTTCAAGTTTGTCTGCTAATGCTTTGTTTGCTAGCACCATCAAATACTAGGGGTCCAAAATCCACAGAGCAACAGTGCTGAAAACAGCCTTTTTCATCTTGTGGAAGAGTAGTTCTAGGTCGTCGTTTGCCTTTTAAGACGGGGCTCGCTCGTGTCGTACGTGCATGTATGTAATATTATATCAGCGACCCATGTGAGAGATCGAGTTACGAGTACCGAGTGCCCTTTTCCACTCCTCTCCTGGCTTCTCCTTCTGCTTGCATAAAAGTCGCTGCTGCTGGTATTGACCTTCCATGTACGTGTTTTGCTGGGGAAAAAGAAAATGGCAAGGCATCCCGAAGGGGGCACGGCTACTCACAAGTCTTTTACTGAGCAGGAAAACGAGATGGCAACCCCACACTCCCATCAAAAGACGTGTAAAAGATCCAATACAGCAGCATCAATAATATAAAGTTCATAAAAATAATAATGCTGCATAATTATCACTGACTTCAGCACTGTTCGATCGCCTGCATTTTTTAGTACTGTAGCTGGTAATTGCTTCACGAAATATATAAATTATCTATTGCATGCCAGGTTTAACAGTAAGCTAATTAAGGTTTAACGTAGTTTTTTTTTTTTATAAAAAAAATGCATTATATCAACGTAGAAGCTAATCGATGGAAAGGAGAACGAGGTAGTTTGCAGTGGCTAGGTGAGAATAGATGAATTGATGGGCTTCAATATGTAAGTTAAGAAGAGTCAATATTGTACTTGCAAGTCATTTCAACTTAATTGTACCTCCTTGTTAGCTATGATAGTGCTATGGCAATTGCCAATTGGTAAGGCAAAAAATTGTTTATAACTTCATGAGAATCGCACTTATTGGGGTAGACCAGCTGGTAATGACTGATTCGATACGTTTTCCCGTTCTCATCCAATTAGCTGGTACAATAATAGTTGAGAAAACAACTGCCATCAATACAATTCCTCCAATTTTGGACAGAACGAAAACTAGAAGGAAGTTGCCCTTGCTTGGAATTAGATAATATCTAGTTCCGTATGATGGAAGGGAAAAGATTTGTGTAGAACGATTCGATCACTAATCATAGATTATTATATAAGTCAAATCCCACTTGTGGTTGCAACTAGCAAGTACGACACGAACATAAGAGCATTGGGGAAGGACTTTGTTTGAGGAACAAATGAGGTTTTCATTTCAACCAAGGCATATCAATAGGATAATACTTGAACAACTTTCAACTTAGTAATTTTTGTTACACACTTCTAGATGACCTGTATTTTGCGATCTTCCTCAATTAATTTAGATTGTTTTTTGGTGTACAGGTAGATCATGCGATTATCTTCTCTGATTACCATTGCCGACATTCAATTGACATTAAATAGTTTCCTATAGGATTGTCCTATTGGTTTTTATGCTTTCAAGATTATGATTAATTTATATCAGTATAGAGCTTTGATATAAATAGCTTCTAGTGGTCCCTTGGGTCCTTTCTGGCTAAATCATATCATATCAAACTTGATCTAGATACCGTTCAGTGCAGAATACAAAAATAAAGACTTTGCTATCGAGTCATATATGTCTGAATCATGTCATATTAAACTTAATCTAGATACTATTTGATGGAGAGTACGAAAATAAGTATTTTGTTATCGAGTCATATACGCCGCGAATATACCACCATGTTAGCCATTTGTTGTTGCTTTCTTAGTCACGTAACCTGCTTGATCTTGATTTGCTTATGTTTAGATTTATATATTTGCTTCTGCAGCTTGCTATCCATTTTCTACTTTTCTCATTTATGCATGAGACTAACTTATTATTTGATAGGTATTACATTTTAAATCCCTCACGCATTTGATGGATTGTTGTCTTTTGTGATCTTCCTATGGCTTACGTTAGCCCAAATATTTTTACAGCCGGCCACTTAGTGGACCATTAGGGTTAACATTAATTCCCTATGTCTTCATCAGTCATGAGGGCTGAACTTAATTTGGACAGCAGAAAGCGGGTGCCTAACTCCTTCACTCTCCCACTGCCTAAACCAGATAATCAGATATGGATCGAAAAGGATACCTTAGACTTTTGCATGTAGGGCCAATGTCAATCTTGGATCCTATATATATAGTCAAGTGATTCCTCCCTCCCGCATTCCAATATACCCTCATTAGGATGAGATTAATCCAACTATTTCGAGCCAATCTCTTTACTGGAGAAGCTTTCAAATTTGAGAAGATCCAATTAGTTTAATCAAATGGTGAGCTAAACAACTGATCAAAATGCAAGTAGCTAAAAGTACATGGACCGGTTCAGGAGCAAATATTTTCACCCAAAGGTAATCCTGTCTCCCAAAACCTCATAAATATTAAGCTTTATCGGTGTTAATAATTAGAGAATCTTGAGACTATAATATGTTGCTGCTAAATCTTTTCTCGACTCCAGATGATAACTCAATATTTGCACAAAAACTATAAAACAACCCACCGCCTCTTATTATTAAAAGGGCTTACCATGCACGGATGGTTGGCTGAGGTCACTTCCCTCGTATTGACCGGTGAGCATAGAGATTCTGCTCAGACCACCAGGCCAGCTATAAGAGGAGGGCCCTTTTTCTCTATCATCCGTATTGCACGATTATTGACCTCTATTATCTTGCATGCCCTAGTGTTGAACGCCACCGAATAATTCTGCATAATTAACTTGCATACAGCGTTACTTTGTAGCCAAATGTGCCTTATTATAAGCTCCCGTATCTGGGGAACATTGTGTATGTTTCACCTATAGCTTCTTAAATATTGACAAAAGAAAGCAATTCATGCCCTTTCACGCCACAATAAAACAAGATTATATAAATATATATCTTTCGAACACCTAACGTCCTAATTACAGATTATCAAACATAAAAGAAAATAACCCATATATATAGCCATTGCCAAATTGCCAATCTATTTCTTAAGCTAAGATTCTAAGAAGATATCGTTGATCATTATATTGTCTTCTCAAAGATCGATGACTACACCTACTAGCTGCTATAGTATGCATGCTTTCCATAAGTTCTAACAATCTATCCAAAATCTCTTCCATGAAAAACTATTCCATATGTAGCGGTTGTTTGCTAGGCAGTCAGACTACAATAAAATCTAAAACTTTGTCGTTTCGAAGATCCTCAAGCGGAAATTAAAAGTTTTGAACGTTAAGTACCTAAAACATATATATGCATATACTTCTTATATACAAGTACACATGAAATATTTGACCGATCCATCAGGCTACTGATAACATAACTCTCAAAATATAATAGCTTGTTAGGTCTACCAACTTTCTAGGAATTAGAAAGAAGCAAGATCCCTAAAATTTGTAAAATTAACCAAGTAGCTTGCTAGCTAGCGCTGGAATCATATTCATGTTATTTTTTGAGGCTGGCTGTATCATTCAGAGATGACAACTTGGTGATTTGTGTTTGAAAAGACCGACAAGTTGGAAAATCTGGCATCCAACGATTTTCATCTTTTTCTTTATTCACATCATTTGTTTTTTCTCCCCTGTGACAGCATCTGCAAGTAGTATATCAAACCATGGTTTTCCAGTCAAATGAGGTGGGGGCCTGTAAGAAAAACAACGCACGCAAAATCGTTCTAGATTAATTACATGCTGATTAAGGATCGATTTTAATGCATGCTTATAAGGACAGAGTCACAGAGGTGTGATAATTGTAGCCCCAACTTGTTCTTTTTTGGTCAACCGAACTTTGTGGATGGAGACTTGCTGCGTGTTTATACGGCTTAATGTCTATGTGTTTGATCGAGGGCATCATGTTCAGCATCCATCCCCAAATTATTTGTGGTTAAGAAGCTGCATTGATTAGCTGTCTGATAATTTTAAAGAAGTTAATTAAAACTTACTAGTTGGGAGCATCAAATTATCTGAACTAACTGGCGGGATGAGTAATGGAGGACATAAACTAAAGGGAAATAGGAATATACGACTTCTGGTAGAACATATCTCTAGAGCATTTCAAACTAAAGATTTGACCCAGGAAAAAATATTTAGCCTCGACGGAAAGAGACAAATCAAATCTTCGAGAAGTACATATCATCAAGGAAAATCTTGTTTTTATTTTGCTTTTGAACAGTTTTTATTACCCTCTTGTCTTTTGATTTATATTTTTTGTCCTGAGCTAGCTCTCTATATATACAGCCTTGCCACTACTATGTCGGAAAGGGCACGACTGGAATGCATGATGCCTATAAGAGTCACCTTCTTGTTTAACAACGTTACGTTTTTCAATACCCGGCCAACCATGCAAGTGGCAAAAAGATTAACTAATTCATTACAACTTTCTTCTATTGAAGCCAAAAAAAAAACGGTCGATTTCTTAAGAACCCTCTGAAGAAGAGGTATATATTAATTCATAGCAAACTGATCTCTCTATAGCCACCGTTGAAAACCCTTTCGTTTCCATTGTACGTTTCTTGGGTATTTCTTCGTTCTTTCTTGGGCTCTTTGGTTTCCATTGAAATATTCTTCTCTGAGTGTAATTTACTTGATAAAGTAATATATTAATGATAATGCGCTAGCAAATTTTGTTGTGACGTACTTAATCTAAAGTGACAATGCCAATGGCAGCTTTAAGAGGTCGGAGAAGTAACGCTGTCCACTCATAATTCCTTATATATGAAATTCAAAATTTTGATATACAAATGAGCGAAGGGTAGGCCCATCTACTAAAAATGGGCCCAAAGATGCAGCTGTTTCAGCTCGGCCGTTAATTTTTTAGCAGAGCTTCATTTTTTCGGGGCGAGCGCGTCACTGAGAAAGCCCCATCGCCGCCCAATTGAAACTTCCACAGATGTTCAAGTTTTGAAATGCAAGTGGGCTAAGGGAGGCCCGTTTACTGAAAATGGGCCCGTAGATGCAACTGTCATAAGCTCTGTTTCGGGTGACCTTTAGTCGGAACTTTCATTAAATTCATGTTTGTTTATTATTAACACAATAAAAAATTATAATATATTCTATTTCTTCATCACATCATTACTTTTCACTATAATAAATATTAAAAATCATCTTCCTCTTCACTTTTTCTCCAAATCCAATACCCTAAAATTGTAATCTCCCCAAAATATTAAAAATCATCTCCCTCATGATTTTGTTTTAGGTAGCAATATATGCTGCTTATTCTTTGTCTAAGCAACCAAACTATGTTAATTTTTCTTGGCTTATTGTTTTAGGGCATGTTTGTTTTGAGAAAATTTGTTAAATTTTAAGAATAATATGAATATTTAAGTGATGTTTGTGACATGAGTGTAGGAGTAATGTTATGAGTATAAATTTAGAAAGTTGGATTAATTTTTAACCAAACCAATATGCCCTTAATTTTTGTTATTAAAAGTGAAGAAACCATCTCCCCGGTCAGCAGAAACGTGGAAAAGCCTGCTTTTCAAGTTGGCAAGTTATGGAAGGAGGATCCTAACCTATCTTATTCGAATATCCATTTGATTCGTGTCAACTAAAGTTCATGGCTTCCATCTGAAAGCGGAGATTTTTCTATATTAGACAAAAAGCCAACTTGCTTTTAGAAACCAAATGAAATATAAACAAAACAGGGGATTGGAAAGTGGGTGCTGAATTGTTAAAAGACACTTTCTTTTCATTTAAAAATATTAATTCTCTCTTCACTCATATTCCAACTGTCTCGAATTCTATATGAAATTAAAAATAATAAATAACTCTACGTACCACATTAAATGAAAAAAATAATTATATAAAGTCAAGTCCTCCTGCATTAATTTTGTATGTGGTAAATTTGTAAGCACATACGTTTTTTAAGTCCTTGTATCAATTCCCAATAATGAAAGAGCTTCCTATGTAAACAGAGAAAAATTCATTGCATACAGAATTTATTTATTTATTTTGGTAGTTCTTTTTCCGGAGTTAAAAGAGTATTCTCAGGTTCAGCATTCCAAGAAGACAAACAAAGTGACTGCCGACAGCTTACTTTGTTCAATTTATTCAAGCTAAAAACAAAAGGAAGTCAGGGGTACGTTCGTTTTCACCATTTTTTCAGGATTCTAAGTATATTCACAATTCTACCACCGAACATATTCAGAATTCAAACACAAAAATCAATACATTTTACACAATCTCCAACAACTTTTTAATTTTTTATTCAACATAAATTTTCTCTCTCTATACTTTTTCACATAACTCCAATACTTTTTTATTAAACAATTACATCAAATAATTTCTCTCTCCACTTTACACAAACACCAATAAAACACTATTTAACATAAAAATTCGCAAATTCTTTAAAATCCTACATTTTTTTCTCAAAACTAACATGACCCAGGACTTGAGTTTACGAAAGAATTAGGAAAAGCTGATGGCGGAGGTCTACCAGACGACTCATCATGTACTCGAAAGGACTGCCAAGTGGCAAGAGAGTTACGGACCCTCACATTCTTCGAGAGAACGCTTTGCAGGACTTCAATTCGGATACAGACTTTACGTCCCCCAATCCCAGACCAGACCGAATCAGCGGGAGAAAGTCTGAGGGCTCATCAATTTTATAATATTAATTACAATGCCCATTACCGTTGTTTATAACACTGTCCCGGCTATTTCGTCAAAATCCTTCTTTTGTCCCCACTCCCGGTTCAGAGCTCCACGCCTCTCCCCGGATACCTCCACACCGTCCTCCTCGTTTGCGAACTTGCTTCTCTGCTTTCTCAGGTACGCTTCCTCAATCCCCTCTGTTTCTCTCCCTTTTTCTGGAATCCATCCTTGAGTCCCGTTTTAGACTCGCAACTCGGTCCTGATGCATGTATCTCTCTCTATTCAACATAAATTTTCTCTCTCTATACTTTTTCACATAACTCCAATACTTTTTTATTAAACAATTACATCAAATAATTTCTCTCTCCACTTTACACAAACACCAATAAAACACTATTTAACATAAAAATTCGCAAATTCTTTAAAATCCTACATTTTTTTCTCAAAACTAACATGACCCAGGACTTGAGTTTACGAAAGAATTAGGAAAAGCTGATGGCGGAGGTCTACCAGACGACTCATCATGTACTCGAAAGGACTGCCAAGTGGCAAGAGAGTTACGGACCCTCACATTCTTCGAGAGAACGCTTTGCAGGACTTCAATTCGGATACAGACTTTACGTCCCCCAATCCCAGACCAGACCGAATCAGCGGGAGAAAGTCTGAGGGCTCATCAATTTTATAATATTAATTACAATGCCCATTACCGTTGTTTATAACACTGTCCCGGCTATTTCGTCAAAATCCTTCTTTTGTCCCCACTCCCGGTTCAGAGCTCCACGCCTCTCCCCGGATACCTCCACACCGTCCTCCTCGTTTGCGAACTTGCTTCTCTGCTTTCTCAGGTACGCTTCCTCAATCCCCTCTGTTTCTCTCCCTTTTTCTGGAATCCATCCTTGAGTCCCGTTTTAGACTCGCAACTCGGTCCTGATGCATGTATCTCTCCCTTTTTCTGGAATCCATCCTTGTGTCCCGTTTTAGACTCGCAACTCGGTCCTGATGCATGTAGAACGATTTTGATGCTTGAAATGCGGTGGTAATTAGGGAATCTATTATTTGCGTGGATAATTATGCTAAGATCTTTCTGGGCGTGGCAGATGTTTTTTTTCCCTTCTAAGTACATTGCTTAAATCTGGTTATGCTGCTTTTCGATTTAGATTTATAGTTACTGATGTTTTTCTTCGTGTGGAAGATTTTTTTTTTTGCTTAAATACAATTTGCATCTTTAAGGTTATTTACATTTTGCATTGAGATGTATTATTTTTAACACATTAGACATCTTAATTTAATTTTTTTTTAATTTGTACCGTACCTAAATTGCACGACAATTTAGACGGATTAAGTCAAAATATTTACACATTGTCCCTTTTATCTTTGGGGTATGTACACATTGCCCCTTTTATCTTTGGAGGTATGCATATATTGCTCTCCTTATCTTTGAGGATATTTACACATTGCACACTAAGTTTTGACGGAATCTGTCTAAATTAATAGGCAATTCGGATACTAGGTCCAAATTGAAAAAGTGTGTAAGTTAAAAAGTTTAATGTGTCAAAAATAATATATCAGTGTAAAGTGTAAATGACACAAGGATAAGGAAGGAAAAATATATTTTTCCTTTTTTTTCTTTATAAGTTCATTTCCCAATTTTCTGGTCCTCGGAAATAAGTATCAGTCCAAACGTCGGTTTCTGCCAATGTTGTCTATGTTTTGTTGTTTTTCGTTATCCTCGCCATAAGCGTTCTTTTTGTTATTGTGATTGTTGCTTCCAGCACAGTGCGGTAAAAATGTCTACGGGGAAGTATTCTGGTATATAATTTTTTATTCCATGCTTGTTCTTTTAGCAACTTCTAGCATAAAAGTGTCACACGTGCATCACAGTGAACCTTACTGGAGATCACTTGTGTTCGTTACGTTTGCCCCAAGTGGCATAGCTGCGCATATGATAATATGGATATCTTTGCTAGGTTTATCATGTACCCAAGCTTTGATCCGATGTGGATTTGTGACTTTTCCGTTGTTTTTTTGTCTTTATTCTGACTCTAGTTAGAATGTGAGGACACACACAACTTGAGGACTTGCCTATAAAAGTATTCACGTATCGTACAGAGCTAATAAGCACAAATTTGTAATATACGGTTCCTGTTTTAGTTGATGCCACATTATATTGGTACTTTACGTGATCTTATGCTTCTATGTTGGTTGTCTTCTTTAATGACGACAGAAATGGATGCCACTGGAGGTCAAAGTCTCTACCCGTTGCACCGTTCCAAAACTCTTCACTTGGTTTGTTGAAATCTTGCCCTTCTTCAATGCTTCTTATTTTGCCGAAGGTTTATGGTTTGATATTTGACTGTGGTATGCATTCCTTTAGGACATTATTTCTTCTGTGCGTATCTGTGTGTGTGTGTCTTTTTTTCGTTTGTATTTTTAAAGCATTTTGGTTATATCAAGCTATATGTGTATACAGGTAAGGCATGCCCAAGGGATCCACAATGTGGAAGCGGAAAAAGACCATGATGCATACTTGTCTTACGATCTTTTTGATGCACAACTCACCCCTCTTGGCTGGAAGCAGGTAGTTTCTGGTTGATTATGTTATAATTATTTGTTCATTGCGACCACGTAGTCACTCAAATATTCTCCTTGGAAAAACTTTTATAGAACTGATTTCCTGGTAGAAACCATGGTACTCTTGAGTAAACCTTTTATCTTTAGAAAATTTGATTTTGTAAATAAAATTGTGAATTGCTCTGATGGACATGGAATGAAATTTCGGGTCTTCAAACAGCGATATAAGTTCTTAATGAGATTGCTTGTTGGACATAGACTTGATGTCTAGCTTTTCTTTCCCTGCTATTTCTCTTGTATCTAATCTCATAATTCCTAATGGAAAAGTAATGTCCTGGAATGATTTTGGGGTGCCAAGACAGGTTGATAATCTGCGCAAGCATGTTCAAGCACGTGGACTTTCCAAAGGGATTGACCTGGTCATTGTTTCCCCACTGTTAAGGTAGAAATTCACTGCAATTTTGTTGCCTCTGTGCTTAATGGTGTGTAGGTGGTGCATACCATCTTTCCTATCAGTCCTTCCGCGATGCTCTGGCATTATTTGTTGATGAGAGCTATTTAACACATCACTAGTTTTACTAGGTCATGCTCAGGGGAAAAAGAAAAAGTGGTCCTAGGCCATTCTTGCCAGTGGGGCAGGTTGTAAAGAAACATTTCCAACCCATTACTTAGGTCCATGACTACAAGGCGATGACATATGCATGCATACATTTCCAGCCCTGGGGCTAATCAAAGTTCTATGGGATATATAAGGCCTCACATACACCAATGGTTTTAGTGTAGCAGCTACTATACTCACAAAGAGACAGATAGAGGTCGATGTCTGACCTGACTTGTGAAGCAGTTGGAGCTGAGATGCTTGGCCGGGCTTGACTCAAGCGTTATGTATTTTTTTTAAAGGGGTATCCCTTCTCTTATTGGCCATATCAATCCATATTCTCCCGTGTCAAAATTAAAAAGTATTTGTTTCATGTACAGACACACCCGCCCATTTCTGAGCTCTATCAATGTCCAATGTGTATTGAACAAAGATGCTCCAAGGTTTCGAGTGTTCGTGCTTCATAGGTTCTAAGACACACACAAAGGAATGGGGAGAACAAAAGCCCATGGTCTTTTGTTAGTTTACATATTTTCTGAATATCTATTCCCAAGGGACTTTTGTTTTAGAAGAATTGACATGCTGCTCGCCAAAAAAATTAGAATCTACATGCTTGAATTACGTGATATGAACAATGTTATATTTCAGGACCATGCAAACAGCAGTTGGAGTCTTTGGTGGGGAAGCATACACTGATGGGGTAAATGTACCTCCTCTTATGGCTGCAAATACAGGGAACAGTGGCCGTCCTGCAATTTCAAGTCTAAATTGCCCACCATTTATAGCTGTAGAAGCTTGCCGAGAACGTTTGGTATGTACTGTTCTATCCAACAGATATTGGTGGACACTTTTCTGCATTCATATGAGGATGCAAGTATAAAACATTATTGCATTTGCGACATTTTTCTTGGCACTTAACCCGATTATTTATAAGGAAGTGAGTCAAACTTGTAGGGAATGCGCAACCCCCTCCCTCTCTCCTCTCCCCAGTCAGTTACTCGTTACCTGAGTTCAAGTGACTTTTGTTTTCACTACAGGGAGTTCATCCATGTGATAAGCGGCGAAGCGTAAGGGACTATCGCAATCTTTTTCCTGCAGTTGATTTTTCACTGGTAAGTATATTACTAGAATCGGTGCTTTTGTCATGGGAGAAAGTGGCTTTCACGGTCAATTTTCCTGAGACTAATGATTTGTTTTTCTCTAGCCCGTTTCAATTGAAGTTTCGATCTTAGCCCTGTTGCTATTCTTGTTCAGATAGAAAGTGATGACGACATCTTGTGGAAGCCTGACATTAGGGAGAAAAATGAAGAAGTTGCTGCTAGGGGACAAAAGTTTTTGAAATGGTGATTGCCTATTTTACTAGTTCTTTTTCTTTTCTGTCTTTCCAAGAAGGTTAATATTTGTTAACCAACATAACAATCAAGAAGGAATAAAATTCTGTATGGCCAAGCTAAGAATAACAGGAGGTGAAATTTGGAATTGCTTATCTTTTGAAACACTAAAGAAACTTTCATTCTTTCTCTTTCATATTGTGAACTAGCATATAAAATACTTGAGTTATGGTGGTGATCAATTTTTTTTCACATGGTTTTTGTATATCTTTTTTGCCATTTTTCCTTTGTTGAATTGGATATTTCTCTAGACATTCAGAAGCATTCCCGGTTACCTGGTTGGAAGTACGGCATGAAGCCATTGCAAAATAATCTATTTTATTTCTCCCATTGTTCCAATGGGTCCAGGTTGTGGACACGTGAAGAGAAGGAGATTGCAATTGTCAGCCACAGTGGATTCTTGTTTCATATGCTAAGTTCTTTTGGAAATGATTGTGACCCATTTGTGAAGAGTGAAATATGCACAGAGTAAGTACCACGTACACTCGCTAGTAAACACATAATCGGGGTCTCAGCTTTTAAACTAAAATAATTAAGAAGGAACTATCTGAAGTTGATGAGCTTTTTGCTCTAGTAGTAATTTAGCCATGTGGTTGATTATTTTAAACCTATGCTCGTCTACTCAAGGATATTTATTACATTTTGCATGAGATATGTTTCTTCTGAACCTTTTCTTGATAATCTCGTACTAATCAAATAACGTCTTCAAATTTCCTGGGCCATCCCTGCTGAAGGATAAACTTTCTATTTGCGTGTATTATTTGTTGGAATTTCTGGTTCTAACTCTCTGTTCTGATGAGACACCTTCGTGACAGGCACTTGTGCCCCTTCAGTAGTATAGTTTCACTTGTTTGAATTGGAGTGGGAATTCTGTGATCATACAAAGTTGTTTTCCATCATATTTTCCAGAATAAGGATTTTTGCCAATGATAAACATAGGGTTCAGGTGATGCAATTTGTGGTTTACTTCATGTCTGATTCTCTCAAATGGGTTGAATACCACTTTTATTGTCTAATCCTCATCCGTATCTCATATTGCACAAGAACGGAGATCTTCATAAACTTTTGGACCATATGCTGTTTTATATGCCTTGGATTTTCATCCAACTTAACTAACATAGAAAAACACAATTTGTTTGTGCAGTTTTGCCAATTGTGAGCTTCGTTCAATGGTCTTCATCGATAGGAGGTGAGAATTGTCTTCTTCATAATCGATAATCACTATTCTAGCTTAACCAACATCACCTTCTGACTCACCTTTTTTTTTTTCTCTTTCTTCAGTATGCTGGGGTCTGCTTCCTCAACAACTAACTATCCTGGAAAAATTCCTTCTGGAATTGATCTCCCCAGTGATGTAGCAACAGAGAAGCATCCAGAGAAAGAAAAGTCTAACTAACTACACCGTATAACATCAATCAAACTGGAATAGACTTACTACACACAATATGATTCTTCCCAAGTGTTCGCTCATATACTACAGAAGACGAGATATCCATTTCTTGTGAGCTTAGTTGCTCTATTAAACAATTTCAAGATCCTGTTTGGTGGAGTTGGTAGTTCCAAAGCCTATAATGGAGTCGTATGTTGCAATTCTTTTTCAAATGAAGAATGGGAACACATTCTATTAGTGTTAACAAAGTTTAGTTCTCTGTGGTCATGGAAAATAGATATTATTGTTATTTGGTACGTGAACATATTCTGCTTTGATATCACATCTGAAGTACGCAATCCTTGTCAAAATTTCCAGATTTCCTCTCTCTCCGCATCCGTCCCCCCTGTTGCTCCATTTATATATTCTCTTGCCTCTCACGTGCCTAATAATTTGCTCTGGTTCATCACCTTGTTGTCATGGTTAATAGGGTGCCCAGACATAGTTGGGGACATAATTTCATTTTTGTTTCCGTGAGTATGGTTGAGGACCATATTTTTGTAAAAAGTCGCACTGGGGAGGGAGGGGATGCTTATATATTTTTTTGGGAATTTGGCAAAAATGTCCTTGGGTTTATACCCTTTTGGCAAATAGGTCCTTCATTTTCAAATTTCAAAATTTTAGTCCTTGGATTTTCGATGTTTGACGAAATGGTCATTCCGTCAGTCTGCCGTCCATATACTTAATGAAGCTCTCTGACACGTCAGCAAATTTGTACCGGTCGACCGCTCCATGTAGTTGTCGATCGCTACAAATCCGTTTTGCATATGGACGACAGATTGATGGAATGACCATTTCGTCAAACATCGAAAACCCAAGGACTAAAATTTTGAAATTTGAAAGTGAATGACTCATTTGCCAAATGTGTATAAACCCAAGACCATTTTGTCAAATTCCCTATTTTTTTTCAGTCACGTTTCATTAATATGAATCCGGAGTAAACTACAACCAGGTCGGAAATAAACCGGCGGGATCCCTAAAGAGATTAGCGAAACTACTATATGCTTCATGTTAGACAGTGAGAGCTGTGGCCAGAAATGATAGACAAAACTACCGGAACCTAGAATAGACAACAAATACAGTGCCACAACTTGGATACAGCAAGCCTCAGCGAAGGGCCGGAAAAGAACCACAACGGATCGGAGAACCCATCGAGGAGCTGGACAAAAGCAAGGCCGCACAAAGGCACATAACCAACTGCTACAGAAAAAAGAAACAAAACAAGGGCCACAAGGCCAACACAACCGACAACAAAATACAAGAAAAATGACAAAAACGGAATCGAACCACCACAGACAAGAAGAGAACCTTATATATTTGCCGAAAGCGCAACTTTTTGTTCTTTCGAGAGGAGAGGAGGGGAAGGTATGCCCTTTAGCCGGAGCCATGAGGAAACGGCAAACCACTTGTTCCTTGGATGTCAATTCAGCAGAGTTGTTTGGAGGAAAGGGCCATGGTCTTTAAACATTTGTGGCCATGCGAATCCAGGAGCGGGTAAGATTCATATTGGAGCCTAAGAACCTCCCAAGAGAAGTACAGAACCAGTGGATCATTTTGTCCGT
Source organism: Myrica gale (assembly GCA_963930655.1). Classification (NCBI taxonomy): domain Eukaryota; kingdom Viridiplantae; phylum Streptophyta; class Magnoliopsida; order Fagales; family Myricaceae; genus Myrica; species Myrica gale. Next base: position 6,638,976 of record OZ005609.1, on the reverse strand, counting down.
TTTGCAGTCATAGCCATGGACTCCGTGTGGTTTGCTAGAAATATAGTGCATAATGATATGTATCCGGATGCTCTGGCGCTTGCTCAGGAAACCAGGAGGAGATATGTGGAACTCAAGGAGTCTGAAATGCAGGTCTGGAAGCCCCCCAGAGGAAGGAGCGCTGAAAATCAAATTTTGATGCTCCTCTGAAAAGAGGGGCCATGAGCTATGGGCCAATCTGCAGAAACAATGAAGGTAAAATCATGAAAGCCCATGGAAATAGGAGGTATGTTGTGAGCCCACTTAAAGCTAAAGCGATCTCTGCAAGACTGGCAGTATCCATGGCGGCCTCAATGAGTGCGAGGAGGCAGCAGAAGAAGATAATTATAGGAGACTCCCAAATAGTATACCACCAAGTCCTGGACAAGGTGACTCTCCCTGACTGTAAGATCGAAGGAGAAGCAGTGAAGCACTGACACAGATACCTGTAGAGAGCTTACCTGATGATATTGTGAACTGACTGTTAACGCCATTTTCCAATAAAATTTCCCAGATATTGACCAGACAAAAAAAAATTGCTCGGTTCCATGCATAGAGAAGAAGAAAAAAACAATTGGTGGGTTCCATGGTACAACTCCTTCAATTGATAAATGCAAACTGTGCTAAGAAAAAAAAAGATATATGCAAACTGTTATTTTTGTGGATCCTTTGAAGGGTGGTGAATTTTCACACCATTCTGCCCACCGTTTGGCCTGAAAAGTTGACGACTGGATTTAAAAATCTCTTGGCAGAATGGGATACGAGGCCACTGGTATACAAGTCATGTAACCTTTATATTGTGCTGTTAGTGCGACTTTTTCTTCCAGACAGAAGCTTAAGAAAAACCATTAAGCCTGATCTCTCCTGCCAACGACTAAGAATTACATTTTCAAAATGGTTTGACAGTTGCCTAGTCATTGGACGACGTTAGACCGTACACGAACTCATTCTGCCCAAATTCATCTCGACAGTATTGAAAACTAAATGAATCTGTAACCCTTCCAAAGCTTTACTCTGCTTTGAGGATTTGTGAAGTTGTTTGATGGTAATTGTCTATGAGAGGTGATGATGTAAACTTCAAATTGCCGTTGCGGAGTCAAATAAATAATTCAACAGAACAGACAGATTAGGGACAAAGAATTAATGAAAAGCAAACGAACTACGTGTTTTACACAAAACTTTGCACACACTGCTCGTTAACCAAAATTACCTCATCAATTGATTGGCCAGTCTCCGGATTCACCAATTTGATACTATAATTGAGGCTTTACTTGATTAAAATGATCTTGATCCCCTTGTAACATAGAGCACAAAACCCACTAGAGTAGCGAGGAGAAGGAAGAGAACAGCACCCATGATGTTCACATAATCTGACTTAGTGGCTACTTTTCTACTTTCTTCTCTTGTGTCACCTCCACTTCTCCCCAAGGGAGAGCAAGCTTCCGTATCAAAAGGGATTGCCATGTTCCAGAAGGACTTACTGACAAGAGATGGAGCTTCTATTTCAGGTTCCAAGATCAGTGAATCATCAATCGAAGCTTCCATTGACATCAATTCAACACAATGATCTTTCAGAACCTACGTGAGCATAAAAGGCAGGAGTTAATAATAACTCGGATAATGCTATTTTCTGGGGCAGGGAGGACTGACTTCTAAGCACAACATATATTATTTGTATATTTTTTCAGAAAGGGAAGTCCATGCTGCAAGAACATACTCTCTCCGAGATCGCCAGATAATATACCATTTAGTACTTGGGTCAATTAGGAAACTTGAGATGTGTGCGGATAAGAAATGAGACATATTACAGTCATTTGATACACATCAACAGAATGATGGAAATCATTATGCAGGATAGTCCAGGCCATGCATACCCACAAACGAGGCAAGGAAGGATTCCAATATTCATGAGGTTTTCCTACCAAATATTTGAAAGAATCATCCACCCCCCCCCCCCCCCCAAAAAAAACCAACACCCAATGTCCATAAATACATTAGAAGATTTCTAATCAAGTCATGTACGCACCTGAAGAGTCTCAGATGGCTGTAAGTAGTCACATATGTAAATGCCGGCCAACCAAGGAATAAATACTCTTCGAGGAAATGGAAGACTGCATTCTTTCCTGTTCTCAATGGAACAATAAAAAGTTTTCTCAGTGTTTAATTTATATTCCAGCAAACATCAGAAAGTAGTATCAATGAAGACAAGATTATTTAACTATGAAACTACTGCCTCACGAAAGATGGATTAACCTGCAATAATCAAGCTGATGAGGGAGGAGAGGGAGGAGTCATAAAAAAATAATGACAAACCATAAAGACCTTGTTGAATGCAATTAGGTTCCTCAATCTAAATGAATTCCACTTTCAACACCAGGCTGATAAATTGTCTTAATTGTCTTAAAAAATACTTAGTTTTGTCGCTTGTTTGTCTTGAGCGCTTTCGGTATAGTCCCTTGAACTGTTCCCGCTTGCATTAATAAAACTTTCTTATTTATCAAAAAAAAAATTTTTTTGGTGAGCAAGAGAGTCATTGTTGCAAGAATACAGGTGGCAGAGAAAGTAATCTGTCAGAAGATCATAATATTCAAACTGCACTTAAAGAGTCACCTTATGGAGGCATTTGCCTACTGGGAATAGACAGTTTCACCACTATCCTCGATGGGCATGCGGTATACAGAAATTATGTTGGCACAAATGGCAACTTCTTTTGCTTAAATACCTTAAGCACTAGAAACTTTGGTCCAATAGGCTACAAACACGTGACAAAGTTTTTAAATGTAACGCCCCAAGGAAGTGCAAAACACCACTCTATATTCCAAAAGGACTAGTTGTTGCCTTTAGAAATTTCTTTAAGTCATTATAATACTTAGTTTCACATAATAAGGACCCAATTGGACGACCTTCTCCTTTCCCACTCCAAGTGTGATTTTGGGATTTACATTAACAATGAAATTCAGTGCATAATGATGATATGTGCGAACCAAAACTACACACCATGTCAGAATCAAAGAATTCCCTTGAAATGTACAGAATGTTGCAAGGATATTGTGCATCAAGTCTTGGTGCAAGTTATGTATTTGACTGGACACATTGCCCCAAATCAAAATCATTAAAGAGGGGTTAGTTACTCCAATTAAGTGTGAAAATGAGGACTGTCCTAAGAGAAAAAAAAAAGTGCAAAGAGGAGAATGAATGAGCATACTGACTGACAAGTGCACTAAAAAGTAAAGGTTAGGCATGTGATTCATAAGTGCATACATATAAAAAACAACACGCCTCACCAAAACCAACAAACATAACGTACTAACAATGAACATTGATTTTCCCCCCAATCTACCTTCATAAACATAACAAAGACATATGAATATACAGTCAACAAACCTTAAGAAGTGCAGGACATGCTGGGAAACTGGTTTATCAGTTGATATTCCATCACTTGATTCTGGGACAACATTATCTTTCAGCCCCACATTTGCATATGCCTCATCACAGATGATATCTAATCTACTTTGCAGACTCATGATGATATCACCCTACAAACAAAGAAACAACCAAATATCACGCAGGACTTGAGCAAGGTGTACTTTGAGAAACTTGGCAACCATATGATATGCAAAGAAAGCATTAAGAAAATGCAGAAGCTTATGGGATGCTTATCCACGTCTTTTTAATTATCAGCCATTGAATATACGTGTTTATATATAAACATACATATGAGTGTACATTGTATGTACACAACACCACCAACAAGTCCACAATTTCTACACTCTGCTAATATGTAGCTCAATCTGCAGCCAATACAATAAACACTTATAGAAATCATGCTTTCATAACCAGCATGAACTCCCCCTTCGAAGCATAAACACTCATGATGATATCACCCTACAAACAAAGAAGCAACCAAATATCACACAGGACTTGAGCAAGGTGTACTTTGAGAAACTTGGCAACCATATGATACGCAAAGAAAGCATTAAGAAAATGCAGAATCTTATGGGATGCTTATCCACGTCTTTTTAATTATCAGCCATTGAATATACGTGTTTATATATAAACATACATATGAGTGTACATTGTATGTACACAACACCACCAACAAGTCCACAATTTCTACACTCTGCTAATATGTAGTTCAATCTGCAGCCAATACAATAAACACTTATAGAAATCATGCTTTCATAACGAGCATGAACTCCCCCTTCGAAGCATTTCCAAATGGGGGTGAAATTATATGATCCTTCAATACTAAAGCAATCAAATATTAGCATTATAATATAATATTTTGAGCCTGAACTTGATTATAGAGTACCTTTATATCGGAGACAGCTTTTGAAATTGGTTCTTTCGAGTTCAAGTAGGCAAAAGAACACACGGATCCATTGAAGACAAGAATGCCAAGAGCATCCTTTCGGCTGCATGCTTTACAACCGGGACACAAGGTATTAAATATAAGCATTACAATGTAAACAATGAAGACATCAAGAATAAACATGGCTAACAACCAAAAAAAGAAGGAATGAAAAAGTTGGGCTAGCACACCTTCTGCGTATGCTTTTTTCATCAAAGGTAGAAGCAATTCGACCTCATGCAGACCATCTAATGAGCAGAGTTCATCATTAACAACCTAGAAATGAATGCAAGACACACCTGACATTAAATTAAAAAACCAATATTACAAGAATCAGCTAACAAAAGAGTTCATAAAAACTAATGACATCATAAAAAAATCCAAAAATAGATGCCGTAAACATTTTTTTTTACCCCTGAAAGATTCGATAAATCTTTCATTCAAAATGACTGGACCACTTGCTGACAATTATTTCAGATATATCAACCCAGAGCCTTGCAAGGACTATAAAACAAGTGGAGAACTTCTAATCACATGTATGATTGTCAACTCCAATCCACTGTCTTTGGCTTTTTATGGAATAAGTGGTTACGACAGTATTCAGTGACTAAAGTTTTTCCTCAACAAATCTTAAATTGCACAAGCAAAAGCCTGCAGATATTTGCATCTCAAGTAACCACTTAGCAAACATGGAAGGCAAAAATTTAAAAGGTTCTCAGCAGTTCCCCAAAGATTTCCTAGAGAGGCAATTCAATTTGAAACAATTTATAAGATGAAGCTGGTTCTAACATATAGGCCTACCCAGCTTCCATGGGTTGCCTTGGGTTCATTATCCCTTTGAGACAATGAATTTACGCAGCAACCAGTGCCATCAGGAAGAGAAACGTTCAGAAATGCGCAAGAGTATCACTGTAGACAACTATGAGTGCATCCTAGGTTGTATGGTGGCTGCACTGATGCACCATTGGTTAAGTGCATGTCAGCTTGATCTAATTTAGCAAATTGGAATAAATACGGATTCAGTGTCTTCTGGAGTTGTTGCACGTACTAATAAGCAGATTATGTTACAGTTTCTTTGGTTTCTTTTCAATGCAAAAAGGATTACGAGACTCTGTATACACCTTTTTCACCTTACTTGCCTTTATGCATCAACTACCAAGAAAATATCTGACTTACATTGAAAATGAGTTTCCATAATACCAATCTGATAAGATAGACATTAACCACCACCCATAAGCACAATATATATATACTGGCTTAAAGGGGATCACTTGTACAAAAGTGTTACTCATTCAATTGAAACCTTCGATGACAGAACCATTTCACCTATAAGAGATATCTTGGTAATCTAATGTATCATACAGAAGACCAGATACTGTGAGCGTGCAAGTGTAAACAGATAGACAGGCAGACATACAAAGAGAGAGATAGATGGATGCAGACGAATAGATTATTATGGTCTGTCTTACCAAATTACCATCAATCATTGCCTTTGCATTTCTTAGGTCTTTGGCATGGTCAGAAATTCCTTGACGGGACCTCACTTAGCGTTTGCACATTTGATGCACCGTCTTGACATATGGGCAACCTGGGAAAAGACAGTCTGACCCTTGAGAAAGCACGTAGGGAAACATTAATAGTCTATTATGATTGCATCAAGAGCTTATAGAATAACGAACAAGCACCAAAATACTGTTGAACCTGAAAATAAGTTGCGAGAGAGAGAGAGAGAGAGGACTTTTTACTAGACATACTGTAATGATATATGAATATAAAACAGCAAACATTAAGGGTTACAAGTAGTGAAAGACAATGTTGACAATCAAATGCTAGAGATCATAAACCAACACCTAAGATATCGAAGATCGATGACCAAGCAAATGTTACCTAAGGTTAAAATTATAGGTGCACTTGAATGTCTGAAGGGAACCTAAGACCCTTCCCATTTTGAAATCGCAGGGTCGTAGACTGCTTGATTTAATATTTGATGTCCATGTGCAATTTCGGCATGTCCACCTAGACAAATAAACTCTTTAGTGAGCATTACAACCACTTGTTGAACTAAGTTAGATGGTACAGTTAAGGAGAGAGGATATATTATCTTTGAAAAGTCAAATACCTCATTGGACTATAACAAATGTGAATAAGCAGTCTTTCCTCCTGATCAGTCTCCAGCGAGGTTGTTGCATCTGACACTCCCTTTATTGTCTGTAAGAGCTATTACATAATTTTTATTATGCTAGGAAGGATCCACAGGGACACGGATATAGATATTAAATAAAGATTAGGCAATTAGACAATTTTCTAAGAATCTGGTATACGACATGATTGGTACAGATCACTTACTAATTTGAAGCATTTACTATACATATTTTCTAAAAACTTTCCATTTAAAAATAATAAGAAAATTTTTAATACACATCTGAAGCTATGAAAGATAAGGCTTGGAAGCAGTTCCTAGGGGGTGGACTAAACCTAACTAGAACAACATATCAGCCATGCGTATTTATTCCTTCTGTTTCTTCCAAATTCATAGGATTGTACGTTGAAGCTTGAAGAATTTGCAATGCTTGTCTCCATCAAGACTTGACAACAGGCCAGCTCTATAAAAGCCTCATCACTTGCATGGCTCTAGAACAGCACAATCTTATATCAGCTTATACACTATAACAATTGCCACCTCTCCAGTCTCCTTTCTTGAGATTGTTAGAATGAGAAGCTTCTAAGACATGAATAAATTCCGTAGACAGAAACAACTGAGTTATGAGATCGCAAGAGCTCCAATAAAGATGTGAAGGAGGCAACAAGGTTCCATAGAATTATTGTTTCAGTGTGGGTAGAAATTTAAGGGAAGACTTTAACAGTGAATTATCACATTGAAAGACTTGTTGGTTCAATGGGTTTGCAGCATTTTTTTTTTTGATAAGTAAGTCAATCTTATTAAAGAGAAAAAACAGAAACACAAAACAGAGGAATCAACAGTACAAGGGACTATACTGAAAATCCAAACCCAAACCCCACCCACCAAAATCACTAGCCAAGACAACCCAAAGCCACCACTTCCCCACAACAAAAGACCTCCCGAGGCGCCAAGCAGTGCCAAACTAACCCAACAAACGAAAGCCCCACCCCAGATACGAGAACCCCACCCTCAAAAGAAACCCCACCCTATTACACGATCAAAGCCAAAGTCTGCCCATTGTTCTTGGTCTGCCTAGCGGTCGAAGAGGACCCTTCATAATTAATCGAAGATTGCAATCCCTTTAACTCCCGAAGCATCCGTCCCCCTGATTTGTTGGATTTTTTTGAGCGAAGCGGTACCCGATTGCGTTCCAAAGCAACGAAGAGATTCCTCAGCTCCTCCTCGTGACCGTCACTCGACACTCCAACCAAATGTCCTACAGAGGAGACCATATCTAATACCCAATCTGGAGATTTCCCCTCCAAATCGTCAATAGGAAAGCTGACCGCCAAGGGGTCAACGTGCACCAGGTCCCCCACGGGATCACGTAGAGGCTCTCTAACCTCTATCTTTAGAGAATGTGCCCCAAGAGAGGAACTGGTCTCAACACAATCCAGGGTCTCCCGAAATCCCTCCCCCACCTCCAGACCACCGAATGGAGCCCCAGAAGACAAATCCCAGGCTGCCCGTTCCCTCTCGGCAACAACATTATCCTGAAAAGTATCGATTTGCGTCGGAAGTCGCAGAGCTCCGTTCGTATTGGCAGATATGGGGTGGTTTGGCTTGCAAACCTCTTTGGCAAACTGGAGGAGGGGAAAGCAGACAAGGGTCTGTCGGTGAAGTTCAATGAATCCTCTCGTGAGTTTCTTGCCCAGAAATGCTCGAATGAGCATGGTAGATACATAGTGTTGGTGGAATTTGGGGACAGAAGGCGGAGGGGGGCAGTCAGGATCCCTGAGGGGCGATCGGGCTTTGGATGGCAGGCTTTCGCTCAAACTTGCGAGGAGATGGTTTCTGTCATGGGTGAGTTGCGTCGATCAAACTCGGGGTATGCAGTGTCAGAGTTTAGGCCGGGACTTTCCTTTGCCCAACTGGTGAGGGGTGGCTCGCCGGAGATGATGAAGGAGGAGGGTGAGGGGGAGCTTCGTATCCATCTTGATGGTAACGTTAACCTGACAAGGCAGGCCAAAGTTGGTTTCCCAATGGCGGCTTCTGCAGGCCGTAGTTTGTCCTCAGTTGTATTCCCAATGGGCGAAGAAGGTCACGTGAATTCTTTTCGAAAAGAGGCTTTTGGGGGGGCATTATGGGCACATTTACTGCGCCTGCGTGCTGAGCTGGACAACATTTTTGAATTAATGGAGGAACCCAGGAGGGCATCGAGATGCTTGACGTGCGGTTCTACGAAGGTGGGCTCGGTTCCTCTTGAGATGGGTCGAGGGTCTCATTCTCCTTTAGGTGAACCCGGCCCATTGACCCATGGGCAAGTGAAATGGTGAAACAGTGGATCAGTTCCCAATTCACCAGATAAGAAAGCCATTGGTGTGCTCTTTGAGTCTTTGGGGGTAAAAGTTGGTTTAGGAAGCATAAATGATTTCAAATTTAGAATACCATGCAACTATGCTTGATGGATAGAATTTAGAGGAAAAAAACAATCGTAAGTTTGGTGGTGTTGGGCTGTCTATTATAGGGGGGAAATATCGGTTTCCAGATTGTTATTTGAGTTGTTTTGTATGCCTGGCACCACTTCTATGACTTTCACAGATTTTATAGAGCATTCTCTTCTTTCTATTGTGAATCTTGAAGAGATCTTTTGTGTAGATAAGAATTCCCTTCCTTTTTTGGTTAACTTTTTCTTTGGGATGACTGGATCAGCAATTAGATCCTATTGAAAGTATAGAAGGACAACCCTAGTGCATTGGATGTATAGGACAGGGATTCAAAATTTATAAACCAGACACAAACACAGCTCCACGTAATATGATATAGATCTAGAAGATCCAAAAAGGAGAAAAAAGCATAGCCACTTATGGCTCTCATCCACTCTGAAAGCGACATCAGAAATAATGATTTCATTAAGCAATGGAACTTCAGTACCATTAAAAGTCTAACAGCTCTCTTTTGAAACACCCCACATCAAGCATAGAAGTACAGCATTTTCACACATCTTCCCTAAGACTGTGAAGCTTTGACGACTTTCTATGAAGCTACCTCTTCAAGCCACAAGGAATTCCCGCACTTAGACACAAACCAAGAATGTGAAGCTTACCCTTTTGTATAATAGGATTATTCATTACATATAAATAAAGACTAGTTGTTATCATACATCTTCCCTAAGACTGAACTTCAGGGTGAAGGTAAGTAGTCCAGTTCGTATCATGGATAACATAAGACTAGTAACCAAACCTCTCAATGTAAAATGTCAACCATGAAAATTGGAGTATACTTATGATAAATTGGGCTTGACACAGGTTAAAGAAGGTCCATTATATTGAAAATTTCCACACAGTTGTTATCTCGATTTGAATGTCAGGAAAAAGAGAAATACAGAGGAAACAACAAAAGACAGAAAATAATAGATATCTTATTCACATTGAATCTCAATTCTCAGTGGCCCATATCTAAATACATGTCGCGTACATCTGTATTACAAGGCCACATATATAATACGTAATCCATATCAGTAAATCAAGACACTATACCTAAATGTAGTAGAATGAAAAAAGTAAACTACCTGAGAGAGCATAGTAGTTGAATTTTTGAAAGCGTCATTGCTAACCCATAGATATATGCCAACCACCTTCATCCCACCAACTAACATTCTAGCCACCTGAGAAACCGATGCAATATCTATCATCATACTTAAAAACGAATTTGATTAGGAAAATCACAAATGTAGAAGAAAAAAAAAACTCAGAACAATGCGGTACTATTTTCATATGACTGATTTGAACGATGAACCTGACGAGCATGTTCGGCGACCCAATCGTCATCTATGACCAAAGAGGAGGAATCGGCGGCGTGGGATTTGGGTTTGGGTCCCTTCTTCTTGTCGTCCTTGACAGTCTCGACGAGGGAACACGCCGGCTCCCCGGCGTCGTTTGGTGGGGTTGGGACCAAATCGAAGACGAACCCTCGGTCTAAAAGCGAGCTCAGCTTGCCTATTACGAGGCCCACCTGCGAAAAACAAAACCCCTAATAATCTAGTTTACCGGTTCTGATACATACAGACGTTCTTATAGGTCTGTGCGCGAGAGAGAGAGAGAGAGTGCCTGAACAGGAAGACCGGATTGGCTGAGACGATCCTCGATCAATTTGAGTTTAGTTTCTTCTCCAACCACCGCTTTCACCATATTGACAGACTGAATTTTTCTCCGTGAGCTCGATCGATAGAAGCCGTTATGACTCACTCCCACCTAAGCGAAATCCTAATGACTTACTCCCACCGTGACCGAAGCAAAATCCCGGGATAAAACCGCTCGTTCGATATATTTTAATATTCATTTTTTCATTTTACGGAGTCTCTCACCTGTTTGTTATTTATTATGTAAACTTGTTTAGGATTAACTTTATTGAGGTCTTAAAAATTTATTTATCGAAGATGAAAAAATAATTAGATCGATTTATTATATGTTTTTCTTTGTAATTTTCCATTATTGAGTTGATAGATAGCGCTATAAAATTGTTTCCAAAAAAATTTAAACGATAATCCTCTTAAAAAGGTTTTGTGAGCACCTTACTCGACCTACTCTATAACTAATTTATAACATCAACTTCATTTGCTGAGGCTCCGGCATTCGTTAAAGGGGAATTAGCATTTAAGTTGCAACTGGAATCTCGGAAAAAAAAAAAAAAGAGCTCGAGTTGCTTGGGATAGAGTTGGAATTAGCATTTTATTTTTCTATTTGTCTTTTTAGATTTTGTTCAGCCCTAATGACAACTGATGCCCTTGCTGATTCGTCCGGCGCACCTAATCAACTATTGAATTTCACAACGTCGTCCACCATGTTCCAGTTGATTTCTAACCGCCCAGAGTAAGTCAACAACATTGAGCAAACAATTGGAGAGAGTGCTGGTCCTCCAGCAGTATCCCAAGATTCCTAACAGAATGATTCATTCGTCAAGAAAATATAAACTAAAAAACTAAAATTCCAATTTCCCTCGACTAAACTCAACCATCAACGATTTTTAAACCATTGGCTCATTGCTCGATCGTTTTCTAAGACAAGTTAAAATTTACGGATGACGGCGTGAGACCAGCTAGGAACGACTGATATTCGCTGTGAAGCGGAGCCATGCGTGGAAAGAGGAGCAAAATCGGCCTTTTTGTACCTGCTCACAGCCTCACACGTAGCCGGACAGCCCACCAATTGATCATCTTCGTTGACTGCTCCTGCTTTTTTTTCTTCTTTTCTTTTCCTCTTCTCTTATCCTCTTGAGTCTTGTCTAGAGAAACTGCACTTTATTATACCACAACGGAATCTCCTCTTTGCGGCCAGCGACAGATATTTCTTTTGTAACTCACCCTTCAGAGCCGAGGAAATGATATTAAATTTAGGGGTAAAATATATTTTTCATTTACTAATTATCATAAATTTTCTATTTACATGCTAAATTACCACATTTTAGAAGTTGCCTCCATAATCTATCAATCTCTCATACATTTCACTTTGTATTTTTTTGTTTGTTAAATTAGTTAGAAATTAACTTTTATTTTTAAATGAAATGATGATTATATCTTTACATGTAAACCGCTATTTGACTTTTTAAATAAAAAATAGTAATATATCTTTACATGTAACAATTGTATTTTTTCCTAAATTAAGAGATAAATATAAAAATTATATATTTTATAATAATGTTAATACTTTGCATCTCTATTTATTATTATTATAGTTATTATATTTATTAAACATTAAATTTAAATATTTTCTGTTATCTGTTAAAATAGTAACAGTAAACAAAATGTACTGTGACAACATTATCATTTAGTGTAACAAAAATTTATTCTAAAATAATTTTAATAAATAGTATAAAATGTCTGAAATTAATAGTTGATAGTATAATTTAATAAAAAATAATAGATGAGATATAAAGTGACAAGATTTTAAAATTGAAGGGTAAGTATATATATTTACCCCTTGCATTAATACGAATCCATTGAATAACTTTATAGGAGCTTTTTTTTAGTTTGTAAACGTATTGAAATTTGTGAAAATTTGTTAAGAATTTATAAAAAAAAATGGTTAGAATATATAAAAAGTATTGAAATATATGAAAATGTGATTATAAAAATGTTTAAAACAATTTAGTATCATCGACTAAATTAAGCCGCTAGTTGAGCGTAGTGTCCATGTCATTCACCTGCCCGTCAGCCACCCTCCGTCGCGTGACGGCCAAAACGCGAGCAGCTTTGTGATTTCCTCAATTTGAAAAGGAAATATGTTAAAAGAAAAGGGAAAAAAAAAGTAACATCAGCACTATTTTCGCGGCTGATGTTCCTCCATCCACGGAAGCCTATTGTTGGCTGTCCAGCTGAGAATGACGTAATCGATTCAAGATAACAGTAAACTTCTCGATGTGTTCCTACTTTCTAGGAAGGGTTAAATGTATGTCATGCCCCTGTGGTATGCGGTAATAGCAAATATGCCCTGAGGTAAACAAAGTCATTTTCATACCCCTGAGGTAAACATTCAGGAGCAAATATGCTCTTTCATACCCCTGAGGTAAACATAATGGAATGACATATTTGCTCCTGAATGTTTACCTCAGGGGTATGAAAATGACTTTGTTTACCTCAGGGGCATATTTGCTATTATCGCATACCACAGGGGCATGACATGCATTTAACCCTTCCAGAAAATACATTAAGACTAACAATTCGGAATGGCGGTATAACTACTCTGAAATTATAGTCGATAATTACGACAACGACGAAGCCGACACGGCGTCGCCGAGTCAATGGCCAAAAAGCTCATGCTCCGCCGTCCGCGTTGATAAAAAAATTAAATTGCAGTGCCTTATTGTCCATGCACTGCAATTTTTACGTTCAACGTGTAATTATGGTTACGTGTCTGAATATTCCCTTTCTGATACAGTGATACCGAACATCAATTATATTAACACATGATTTTTCTATTTTTTTATTTGTTTACCTGTCATTCTTTTTCACGAATTGGATTATTTCGTACACAAGTGAAATTGTCGTGAATTTAGAAGAAAAAAAAATTGTCGTGAATATTTAATATCAGCAGTTAAAGAAAATGTTTAACCATTGCAAGTTATGACTGTCGTTTTGATTGAAATTACTATAAAAAAAATGAAGCACTAGTTACATATTCAGTATATGGGTCAATTGATTAAAATTCTTAATTTATAATTTTTTAAATACACATTATGAAAGCACGCAACCCTAACTTAAGGGTGATGTATTATTATTTTTCTCTTAATAATCTACACGTGTTTTTATTTGAATTTTTATTTAAATTTAATTATTGATAGTCTTTATGGTATTTATTTTTTACAAAAATACATTGATGGGTTTAACTTTGAATGGCCGGTCACTAGTCCATTTTTTAGATTTGTAGATCCTCATGTCCACCTAAAGTTGTTTCATACGGAGATAGGGCTTAGAATAAATAATTCAACTCCGAAGATGGACATCCTATCCCGACTCTATTTCCATCTCTTTCTATTAGTTGATTAACTCTTGGTGGACAAAAAACTATATAAAAAATAGACTATGAGTATGTTTGAGCCCCAATTAATTGGGCTCAAAATTTTAGGTTTACTACTAAAAAATTCACCACATAATTTATTATTATTATAATATTTATTAAAAATATTCTATCTATTCACTTTTTCACCAACTCCCATAACATTTCTTTACTTTATAATATTTCTCAAACCCCAATACCCCAAATTTTCACCCTCAAACATACCCATATAAACCGGCTAATTTAAACAGGGGGTAGCGAATCAGGGCGGTTGCCACCCATTGCTCTGCCCAAAAAAAATTACCTGTGTTTTTTCCATAGGTTGGCCTGGGCCCAACCCCATTAGGCCCATGCCAACTAGCTACTCTAAGTGATTTAGTCATTGATCTTAGTGAATCAAATTTATAATTCATTGTTTCCTAATAATTAAAACTATATAAAACTTGTTTTCTTTTTCCTTTTTTTCTCTAAGCGTATAAAACTTATTTCTAATTTATCACTGCTACATCTTTGGATACAGATTAATGAATAAACTCTTTTCAGTTTTTCATATTGAATCTAATTTCACCATATGCATGGATAACCATTCGAAGTTATTTTTCCATTGACACCTTTAAATAGTCTGTCAACTTCAAACAACTCGGTACTTGAAATGGTTTTTATTTTAATTCGCATGTTGTGTATTCGTATCCGTGTGATCTCGCCGCTAGTTATTTTGATAGTTATTGGTTAAAAAGTAACACCCCACAAAAGAGATACTTCAGCCGCTTATTTTTATTTTATTTTATTTTTTTGGATAAGTTAGGCCTCTTATTTTTAAACATGTCCATGGGTTCTAGGCGTTACACGTGCAGGGCAGACCGGCAGAAGGAGCTGCTCCACCTTCTGCGAAAGTCTATTCTTTTACCGAAATTTTAGAGAATTTTAAAAATATTGCGAGTCTATTATTTTATTAAAATTTTTAATAATTTTAATTATTGAAATTTATTATAATTTATAAAAAATTAAAAATATGTATATAAAAATTAAAAAAATATTTATTTTATTAAAAATTTAAAAATTTAAAAATTTTAGACAAAACCTGGGTGATGTTCGTTTTGAGAAAAAATGTAGGATTTTGGAGAAGTGAATTTTTATGTTGAATAGTGTTTTATTGGTGTTTGTGTAAATTGGAGAGAGAAATGATTTGATGTAATTGTTTAATAAAAAAGTATTGGAGTTATGTGAAAAAGTATAGAGAGAGAAAATTTATGTTGAATAAAAAAGTAAAAAATTGTTGGAGATTGTGTAAAATGTATTAGTTTTTGTATTTGAATTCTAAATATATTCGGTGGTAGAATTGTGAATATACTTAGAATCCTGAAAAAATGGTGAAAACGAACATGACCCTGTACTTGAAGCAAAGCCATTAGTGTCACATTACATTATCCTTTCACTAACAAAATCATTAAAAAAAAAAAAAGAAAGATATTTCACTCATAGACACGCTTCCTCAAGGAATATTTTTTTTTTGGGGTCAAATAAGGACCAACAACCGAAAAGGCGGGTCCACTAAACCCCACCTACAACTCCAGCTCGGCGCTCGCCAACCCATAAAACGATCTTCCCCGCTGCACCGTTTTCTTTCCTTTACTCCTAGAGAGGCCCGTCCCCAAATGGCTTCCAAACCTCAATCCCTCGAGCCCTAACCTCAATTTCCCACTAAAACCCCAATTCCAGTCCACTCCCAATCCCGAATACCAAACCCGGTGTAATGGAAAACTACTCCTACTCGTCCTACCCTGATTCCGAGGTCTCCTCCCCTCTGTCCCGCGAAATAGAGTGCGAGAACCCGTCGTGGGACGAGCCGCCGCCGCCTGCTTCTTCGAACTACAAAGTGAAATTCATGTGCAGTTATGGAGGCAAAATCCAGCCCAGGCCCCACGACAACCAGCTTGCCTATGTTGGAGGTGAGACCAAGATCCTAGCCGTCGAACGCACCGTCAAATTCTCCTCCATCAAGTCCAAGCTATCCTCCCTGATACCCGGCGCTGATGCCGTTTGCATTAAGTATCAGCTCCCCGGGGAAGATCTCGATGCTTTGATTTCCGTTACCACAGATGAGGATCTAGAGCACATGATGTTGGAGTATGATCGCTTGTACCGGGCCTCCGCGAAGCCCGCCAGGCTCAGGTTGTTTCTCTTTCGTTTGATCCCTGCTGCTCCGACTCCGGCTCCAAAGAGCTTCGGATCTTCGAACCTTCAGTCGGAGCAGGAGCCCAAATTGGAGGGCCAGTGGTTCGTCGATGCTTTGAATTCCGTGCAGATCGACGGTTCCTCGCCCCCGGCGAATCAGGATTTTATCTTTGGGTTGGAAAAGGGGTTGTTTCCTGCCAGGAAGTCGCAGGACTTGTCTCCTTCACCGACCGTTCCTGATGTGGTGACCAAGGATGTATCGGCCGGATCAGACTGCGGCTCGGAGGACCGGCATGTGGTTGGCGAGCCACTGGTGTCTCCGGCGGAGATCCAGAGACAGATCCAGGAACTGCAGAGGTTGCAGATTGCTGCCAACAACGAGCAAACTATGTTTCAGAGAAAAAGTGATGAGGGGAACCCTAGGGCTTACCCTGGAGACTACCACGTACAGAAAGGCCCGGAAAAAATGTCGACCTCTCTGGCCGCACCGATGCCGGTTCCTGTACAAGTACCGTTTCAGCCAACCTACTTGCCTGAAAGGCACATGACCACCGGAGGCTATCACCCCATGGCAGCTTCTGGAACGGACCATCACCAGCAAGTTTATCTGATTTCTACACCAGGCGGCGTCTATCAGGCCGTACGACCGATGACAGGACCGGTTGGTCAGCCTTATTATGGGGTTCAGAGGATGGTCACGGAGTCGTACCGGGAACAGCCGGTATACAATGCGGTACCTCAACAACAGCCCACGGTGGTCGGGGGTGCTTATAGTACGGAAGGGAGCGTTCAAGTGATGCAGCAGCAGCAAACCGAGCCCGGGTACGCGCAGGTTGCGTATGATAGCACGGGGAGGCAGGTGTATTATACGGCGCAGGGAGGGGTTGTGCCTAGCTATCAGACAGTGGTGGTTGATCCAAGACAAGGTGGTGGGGGCAGCGGCGGTTCGAATCAGGAGGGTAAGGTTGTTGCCAAGCCCTCTGCGGTGTGAATTGTGTGATTTGGCGCGCAATAATAATTTATTTATTATCATAATGCGTGTTATTAATATATATCATTACTGCATTTAAAATAAAAGGGCGATGGGATTTTTAATAGCATTTTTGGTGGGTGCTGGTTTGAGCGCTGATATTTGTCTGACTGTGTACATGAGGGATTGATTAAAGAGTGTAATTGTTGTCATTTTTTCTTACTAGTATATCGTAGTTTTCCGCGCCTCCCGAGCAAACTGTTCTGATTTTCTCATCTCAGTGCAAATTTAATAACAAGAACTCGCCCTTTTGTCAAATAGGTTAATGATTGTATATGAAGGTCAAATGGACTCGTTTTAGCTGCAAATGGCTTGTAGTTGGGTAAGCTCTTTGCTCTTGGACAAGCATAGACAGCGCCGTCTCTTCGTGGGTTTTGCTGTTGGGAGCAGCATCCCTCGGCAACCCAAACTGCAGCTATTAACGAGGGAAAGAAATATCAAGCGGTTACAGGGACTCGTGGAATACTGGATAATTTTCTGGATATTCCACTTTCAGTAGGGACCCGCTTGTTATAATTGGTGCAAATTTCTCTTCAAGTGGACCCACCATTTCCCAGAATTAGTTTGTTGTCATCTCGGTTTTTTTTTCATTAACACAAAGTAGACACCGCTTCTCAGTTTTACCTTCTACCTTTTGGGATCTGTGTTCTCACGCCTCTCAAGTGCCGGTGATTGTAAGTGCTCCAGCTTATTGAAAAAAAGAGAGAGCAAGTGCTCCAGCTTATACTAATGGACCAACTTCGGAGAGAACTAAAAAAGTGAATCAAGTCTGCTGCACCGCGGCTTTGCAGTTGCTTATTTTCTGTTCCATGTCTTCCTGAAGAGTAGCGATACTAGCCACTTCAACTATTAATAACAACTGAAATACTTCATTATATTATTAGTAAAGGGGTGCACAACTTCTGATATTAGTGGTGACCATAAGCTAGCCTGGACAACCGGTAAGGAAAAGAAAAAAGAAAAAAAGGACATGATATCCCCCAGCTGACTATGTAAGCTGTTATTTATTTCCAGTGTGGATAATCTTGAGCTGCAGGTGCCTCATTCCCGTCCATCAATGCATCATTAGGGGCACCCTCAAGGCAGACACAGACATTTTGTTACTTGGAGCCCCCACATCTACCACCACCTCCACAACCGCCCCCACAGTTTCCACCACCACCACCTCTACAACTTCCTCCACAGCCTCCACCGCAACTCCCGCATCCTCCACAACCACCGCTCTTCACCATATCTTTTTGGCTATAACCACCATCGCACCTTCCACATGTGGAGCCTCCGATTGGAGCTTTACGCTCATCCGTATCTTCCACACACCCTGCGCAAAGTCCACAATCGGAACAGTCTCCACAGCAAGTGCAGTCCTCTTTTAGGATCACCCCGGTGCCTTTGTTGTCCACCTCATGAACACCCGCAACTCGTTTTAAGGCAGCGAAGTGGTTAGTTTTTCTGGCTTCATCAAGGTTCCTCTTGACATCTTCCATAAAAGCATTATCTACTTCTTTTTCATCCTCTGTGTTGTCAGTGTTGAAACCAACAAAGCCCTCCTTCCTCCAAATATGAGAGATAATAAATGCCAATAAGAGCCCTGGCAATACTAGCCACTCTTCCTTGATCTGTTCATCAAATAATGGAATATCAGCGTAATGGCAGCAATATTCTGAGAAGCTCTGCATTTTGCAGAAGAAGAAGAAGAAGACAAACCTGTAGGAAACCAGATTTTAAGTTGAGCAAAGCCACGGCTTTTCCATGAGGATTTTCTGCAGAGAATTCAACAGCTGTCATGAAGTTCTGTTCGTTTTTTGGCTTCTTACAGCAGTTGAGTTCGTACTCCAGTTTTCTTCCAGGGAAAAAAATAACCTGCAGGAAGAATATACCGAATAGTGGGTAAGCTGCAACCTGACTATTAGCGATGCTTAGGTTGAAGAACGTCTTCCCCATTTAGGAGAACTTTCAAAGAGGATCTTCGCTGCAGTTGATCAGTGTTTGGTCCAACCATTTAAACCAGGCTGGTTATTGATACCTACCTTCTGGACACCTGTGAGATCAAAAACGTGGCCATCTTCACTACTGAGCTCCTGATGAAGCTGAATTGACCAGTTGGAGTTCATTAAAGACCACCTATTCCCAACATACTCTGCCAGGACATGAGTTTTGCCAGATGCAACCATGCCAATCACTTCTTTCTTGGAAAGAGAATTTCTTATTGCTTCTTTTGTTGTTGATTCCCTGTAACTCGCAACAGGTGAACAGAAAATTAGTGCTGGAATACTTGAAAAAAGTGGAGTTTGAACTACTTTTAATCATAGAGTGCTGTCCTCTTATCCTTAATTTGGAAAGAAAAGGGCAAAAATCTTGGGTACCCGTTCCAGGAACCCAATGCTGGCTAGCTCGATTCATGCTTTTGAAAATGCATGGACACAAGCCAGCAGAGAAGCATAACTGGTAGATCCCTTTAGGCTTTAGCCATTCCAGATTTCAACAGGACAGGATATGTAGATGGCCATGTTCTCTTGTATATATCAGAAAATGTAATGGGGGATAAAACATGGTTAGGCTCATGGAGCAAAGTGTAGTGAACTACATTTCTATGCGCAGCGCCAAGGAAATTTGAAGTGCCAACTGCAAATTGAAACTTATATGTGTAGATTCCACACACCTCATAAAGAAGCTGATGACCTCCTTGCCAGCGTCATCCAGAATTGTTGTCCAACTTTTAGGGAATGGACCTGTTCGGACCATTTGCATCACATATGGCGCTGGACTGGGAGCAGTCAAGGAGAGAGCAATACGTAAACTGGTTGGCTTGGAACCCACGACTTCAGGATTTGGCGACAGCTGAAACCACCTCTCCAAAGGCAGCTTAGAGATTGGATTCAGTAGGTCTTCTAGAGAGATCGAAGTAGTCCCCAATACTTTGACTTGCCTCTCTGTGGGCATGTTGAGGGATGAGGTCATAAGTTCAAAGACAAGCTCTCCAGTAGGTTCACATTGGAAAACAGAAACCTGTTTTTCTCCTGACTCAGAGTATATGCTTGTTTGTTTCCTGGTGTTGAAGGTTAGATCTGGCTGTATTTTAGAAAAGGAGACGAAGATGCTGCTGTTGCACCCACCTGGTAAGTCTTTGACCCCCACAATCTCCAGCATAATCTGAATGAGAATCAGGAACGACAGTGTAGATACAGTTATTCTATAGCTTGTCACAACAATAATAAGGTAATATGTCCTGTACATGTGCTTTGAAGACAAACATAGTGGTAAAAGATGATATTGGTGGCTACCTCCACCAGAGTTTTCTTGGAAAGCTGAACCATAGTTTGATACTCATCGGATGGTGTTACTTTCATGCTCATAGTATTGAGTTGGTGCAGATTGACAGCCAGAGGAGATGGGTCATGCCCTCTATACATGGCTCCTGCCTTCCAGTATCTCGAACCAAATGCATCTTCCCACTGCATAGTGGTACCAGAAAACCCAACATCCAGTTTTTCGCCCTTGGTCCTGTCGGAATCTGTATCATCATGCTCTAAGACCTTCCCCATTATTGCCACCAGATCTTCACAGTAAGAGGCAGGATGCAGTTGGTGTGAGTGCCATATGAGGTCAATGTCATAAGTTGGAACACAGAAGCGATGTATTGATCTGTCTATGTTTCTCTTGATCAAATGCAGAAACCCTTTATATCTGGCCACTGCTCCCTCGAGAAAGTCATCATCATTCATGTTGGGCCTGGAAATCTGTAACATACATACATTGGCAATGGGTTGGGACTGGCCAATTTTCTAGAACAGGAAGCTGCGACAATACATACTCCTAAGATTCCAATAAGCATTTCACCTTTCTTGATGGATACAAATGAGAAAACTGAAATTACCCTGTAGTTAGTGTCTTTTCAAATGCTCAGCCAAGAATTGTTGCAGCGCAGCTATTTTGATGGTAGTTTATTGTATAAGACTTTGAAAATCGAAGAACTTAATATCCTAAAAGAATACATGTCATGTTCCCGTACAGAATTGGTTGGACAACAAAAGATTTTCATCGTACCTGGTAGAAGAAAGGACTTTGCCGTTTGACAGCTGAGTGTAAATCATACTTGGTGCTTTCTGAAGCTTCTATAATATGGGCACCAAATTCATCTGTCAACTGGCTCCTCGGATCGAGTTCATAGGGTTCAGTTGGATACATTCTGTTCCAAACTTCCTCAGTCTGCTTTTTGCAAATTCCTTGAATAGTGGATGCAACATTCCAGTTGTCAATAACTCTCCCATAAAGTTCCTTGCAGTCATTCTTGTAGCGCACCTGGAAAACAAATAGACGATGCTTATTGAAACCTACGAAACTTTAGATCCAGGCACTTTCAAAGCATGTGGTCGGTTTGATTCAGAAGCCTACCGGATTGATCCTATGACAATGCCATATCCATTCGCAATCAAGAGGCACAACCAAAGGGCCTTCTGTAACATGAAAGTCGGTATGTTTTGCAAGTAAGGGAAGACAGCAATATTTGTACCTGATTTGGGCACAATCAGGAAAAAAAAACTTCAAATTCATGAATTAATCCACAGGTTCGCATATTCTGATAACCAATACAGTCCAGCATCTCAATTATCACCTTTATTTCTAGAGCCATGCGACATTGAATTGATTAAATCGCAATTCCAAAAAACGTACTCACTAGAAGTATTGGGAAAAATCATAAACAAAAGCCTATAGGGATCTTAGTGGCTTAAGTTACATGGCCCAGAAAGTTTTGTTCATTGCAGAGTCCTTCCTGTGGCAGACCCGTACATAGTTTTAGCACAAAATGGATAGTACTTATGTCACTTATAGCGATAATGATATGATATTTACCTCCTGACGTTCCATTTGGTTGCTTAAAAAATTGTAGAAAAGATAAAAATTACCGAGATGGAAAACGTTTTTCTTTTCCTTTTGGAATCCCTGTTGGGACGATATGGGGCGTTATTTGTCATTGTTTGGCGATTGCGTGGAGCGACTCTGGTTTTCATCTCCATCTGACGTAGCTTTCGTCCCCAACATAATGGCGGACACTTTCAGCCAAACTTAAACGAATAAACGAGGCACAATCGTTTTCAACTACCAAAACCACTTGTTAGACTGCTTACCTCAAAATGGCTCGGTCTAGAAGCGGGCCATCGTAGAGATGGCGGTTCCTGTCAACCTCAGCAAGAAATCGTAGCTGCTGTTTGGCCGCAGCCACAAGGTCCACGCTTATGACACTTCTCTGCGCTTCGGCCCACTCCAATTCTTGTCTCTTCTCCATTCCTCGCCTCCGAACTCAAGGGCCGAAAATGTTAAAGGGAACCTGGTGAAATCTTAACTGCAATGGAGATTTTTGTCTCTTTACTTCCTATGTCATTGTCTGTGTTCACGAGGCCGTCGTATTTATAGTTCCATACAGCCTACGAGTCTGAACACGGAGACTAAAACTAACCCCAATTCGGCGTGAGAAGTATGCCCCTTGAATCTGGGTACCTTATATTTAGACTAACTTGCTAACCTATCTGAACACTGCCCGCCTTCCATCATTTGCGCATTCGCTGGTCACGCTTTTGGTACTTCCCCACAAGAAGACGGGTTTAGTGTTGAGCCAGCGGCCCGCAAATAATTAGTTTCCCGCATTTGGTTGCCATTCTGAAAGATCAAGCAGTACAACCACATATAACCTCTGTCTAGACTTAATGACTTGTGTGAAAGTTCACGAAAAGCCTTGTAGTGTCCCTGTCGAAGTTGCAGCCCAAGAGGAAATTGATACCAAGAGGCAAACATCACTTTCCACTTGTAAGTGCCGTCCGATATGGGTAAGGGATTTGTTGCCTTGTTGGTTGCTTGAGATGGATGACACGGTAATGAGGTGGACATCGTGAGCTAACTGTTCATTTGCACCGTACGCTGATCAAACTATGATGTCCATTGTTGATGTTACGTTTAGGAAAGTCCACGATGTTTAGGAAACGTCGTCCAATTGCTTATGAACAGCCAGCCATTTACACGTTGCAGACTCTTGTTTCTGAATCTGCATCCATTTCATGCCGATGGCGTCAGCTTTTTTATTTCTTTTTCTTGCACGATTCTCCCCCCACACAATATCTCCCGCTTAATTACCCGCAAAACAACTCTGAAAAAGGGATGGTTAGTTTCCGAAAACGGAATCTGTGACATCAAGCTCAAGGACAGGCCCCATCTTCCACTTCAGTACGTACCCTGTGAATCTAATCCGTTACCAGAATAATTATATAGACAACGAATAACTCAGTAGTAAGATTTCAAATCAATTGTAAGCATGACTTTCTAAGCACCCACACAAAAAACGGTTAAGAATAATGGAGCCGCCATAGCTTTATGGATTAGGAGGCAGAAATCAGAATGGCGTGATCCGTACGCGTGGAAAGAACACACAAGATAAAGAAATGACAGAAACGATGGTGGAAGCGTGCCTTTTCCACCTTTCCTTTCGAATACTGGTTGTGGGTACGGGTGAATGCTTTAATTTCCGTGGCTTGGAATGATTACAAACTAATTTATAGTTTCCTCTCATTATTCTCTCCAGATGGTTCAGAGTTGTAAATAAAGGATCCATACAATACATCATGCAGACACATATATATAGGTATATATATATATATATATATATATATATATATATATATATATGAATCTTTAGTTCAACCGACGAATTCTCCCACGTGCTATATATCTACGAGTACTTTAAGGTGCTAAATTTATAATTGATGAATTAGTAGGCTCCATTCTTTTATATGTTATAAGACTTATAATATTCATATTGAAACTGAAGAAAATTGGACAAAATCAGATAAAAATTTGAGTATGACTCTGTTTTAAGTATCAAGCTAATAGTTATGAACTTATGATGATAAATAAATATTTCAAAGTCCTTAATATAATAAATTTAATTCTTATAAACATACTCTCTTTCTTCGGAGTCGCCTCTTTCTCTCTTTTTAATGCTTATAATGATCTCACGAATAACAGTTGTTTATTATTTCTATCACTCATTATCTTAGGGAGGATACGAAGCAACTTAAAATAATCCAACTAAGAATACTTGTTTATTACTTTTGCATCATACTATGCACCATTGTAGGCCGGGTACAGAAAGCAGCTTAAAAATACAGGAAGACAAGGACATTAGCAAAACACTTCGATCCCCCATTCTCTCATCACGTGACACATATTTGGCTTTTATTCCACTAATTACTTCTTCGTAACTGCAACAGTATGGTTATGATAAGGATGTCTTCATCCTCATCGCTGTTATTGCGGAAGACAATATGCATTACTTGTGACCGATTTGATGTTTTCTTCGTTCATAATAAGGCTAAGGAAAACTAGATCGGATTTGCGGTCCGGTATTCTTTATGTAAATTCGGTCCGGTCCATAGCTTTTGACAATCGGGTTCAGACCAGATTTATTAATATAAATAAAAATATTTTTGTTTATATTTCTTAATACAAATTACAAACTTTAAAAAGTTTAGTTTTAACCTAAACTAAAACTCTATATTTTTATATGTCATTCACACTAAAATAATTAAAATTAAAAAAAGTAAAAAAAATGAAACCGATCCAAACCGCATTTAGCTGGACCGGACCGGATTTTCGTCCTCAAGTTCATAATGTTTTCCTATGTAAGACCTATACATGGGGCATTAATGTCTTTCTGTTTCTTTACCCCAAATGCATTATAACCATTCGATTAACCCAAATGTCACTTGGAAATATTATATACTCCATCAAATGCTTAAAAAGTTCAATCTGAAAGAATTATCGAAATTTTTTAAACTATATAAGTAATTTAAAAAATAATTATGTTTTGCGTCTCCCATTACCATTTATTTTTTTATTTATATTTTAATCTATTAAACTTAATACATTACACTCCAAATTATAAACAGGTTTATACTTTTCAAGATATATTGCTTGACTTTTAAAAGTGTGAAGCGTGTATTTTTCGTAGATTTTGACGTTGAAATGTCACGATATCAATTTTGCGGTATTTTTATGTAATATGTTAAGTTTGATAATTTAAACTTTAATTATAAAATATATTAGACTCAAAATGTAATTTCAAATAATTTTAGAACACGACACCTACATGCTTTTGAATTTCACATTTACGAGCTTAGGAAAAAAAAATCACATTTATGAAGAATTTGAAACAATATATATATAGAGAGATCGGGACGGGATTCCCTGCAATTCCGAGAGAGGGGGAGAGCAGGAGGTGGGTCTAGTCTCCCTTTCTCCCTCCGAATTGCTCATGCAGAGAAGGCCGATCCAAGAGATCGACTCCAAAATGGGACAGGGGTTGACCTGTGACCAATCAATTGCGTCCCTCAGCAGTCAGCGGCTCAGCGTGCACTTTGTAGCCGCTGCACTGGACAGGTGCACAGGTCCCATTGTCAACAACCGCTTTCACTGGGTCGTCCCACCAAACCTAATCCTCTAAAAGTAAAACCCAAACGGACCCCCACTTCAAATTCACAAAATAAAACGAGCATGAAAATTCAGAGGCGTTATCGGAGATATCGCCACCTATTTATTTGTCCCCTCGTTATTCCTTCGACCAAAGCAAAGCTAACCTGGAATTCAACTTTCTACCGGTCGCTTTTCCTTTTGCTTTCTGACCTAAGAAACAATCCCCATTTTCTCGTTCCAGCTTTCAAGCTCTAGAATATAGCTTTCAAATCTTCCTATCCGAACCTAAAGCGAAGAGTCAGTTAAGATTAAATATTATAAAAAAAAGCGGAAAAGCTCCTTATTACTGAAGCTTCATTTGCGCTGCTTTGTTGAGAACTATTGCTCGTCTGGTGCTAATGCCGAGGTTGAGTTCTGGAAGAAGTTAATTGCGAGAGAGATGGTGGTGAGGAAAGTGGGGAAGTACGAGGTGGGGAGGACGATTGGTGAAGGAACCTTTGCCAAGGTTAAGTTCGCGCAGAATACGGAGACCGGTGAGAGTGTCGCCATGAAAGTTCTCGACCGCAATACCATTATCAAGCACAAGATGGTCGACCAGGTTACTCCACTTACCGACCAAGGGAATTGAACTTCTCAGATAAAATTTGCATCTCTCTTTTTCCTTTTGTTTTCGGAAGACGGCGGAAAACAAATAATTTTGTCCCGCATTCGCTTGCAGAAGCGCTATAATTAGCAACAGCCTAATAGACACGATGCCTCGACAACCGCAGCAGATCTTTTAGTAGTATTACGTATTATATTGTTCTGACTATAGTATGAAATTATCGGTCTCCTATATTGTTTGAAGTTGTTAGTTCAAGATTGTAACGTTCTTCGGGGTTTAGTTTTTCTTCTGCTTAGTGACGAGCAATAGGAGCTTGAAAGCCGATTTGTCTAGCTAACAGTTAGAAGATGTTAATTAAGATGAACTCTTAGATTTGATTGCTCTGCCATGTCCGCCAGTCTATGTAGGCACAAAGTTTACTGTCCTTCAATCCCCTGTCCACATACTGAAGTCTCACTTTTGACATGTTTTTTTGTAATTCAATTTCTACTTTTTACATTGTAATTTTTATCTTTCTCATGTTCTTTTATTATTATCTTGCAGATTAAGAGGGAGATATCTATAATGAAACTTGTCAGACATCCTTATGTTGTTCGCCTTCACGAGGCATGCTGTTTTTTTCTTTCCTGCAGTTGTAATCTAGGAATGAACTGTGTAGTAGTTTAATGCATCCTCTGACTGATAAGGTTCTTTGTTTAGGTTATAGCAAGCCGTACTAAGATTTACATAATCTTGGAGTTCATAACAGGAGGTGAATTGTTCGATAAAATAGTGAGTAGTCTATTTTGGAGCCACCGGTAACAAATGGGCATTGGCTGTTTTTCTTTGTTTTTTGTTTTTTCTTTCTTTCTGGGGGGTGGGGGTGTTTTCTTCTTTCACATTTAAATTATGTGTTGATGTTTAATGAGCATGCAGGTTCGTCATGGACGTCTTGGTGAAGTGGAATCCAGGAGATACTTCCAGCAGCTCATTGATGGTGTGGATTTCTGCCACAGCAAGGGAGTCTTCCATAGAGACTTGAAGGTTTCCCTTGGTTGGCATTTGCAGGCTCTTTGGACAGTTAGTTTCGAAACATTCTTACTATTGTCTGCTTTTGTTTTACAGCCTGAAAATCTTTTACTGGATTCCCAAGGAAATATAAAGATTTCAGATTTTGGTCTGAGTGCACTGCCGGGACAAGTAAGGCTTTTAGATTTTAGTTAGTGCACTGTTATCTGTTGAAAGTGATATGAATGTGTTGTTACTTGGTAATGTTTGCACACAGGGTGTTAGCCTTCTACGGACAACATGTGGGACTCCCAACTATGTCGCACCTGAGGTTAATCTTACTGTAGCAACCTTGATTTGGGTTAAACAGTATCTGAACCAACAATATATTTCTTAATGCGTGCTTGGCTGTTGATTATTTTCAGTTTTTGCTCTAGGTCCTCAGTCACAAGGGTTATGATGGTGCTGTAGCTGATGTTTGGTCCTGTGGGGTCATCCTTTATGTTCTGATGGCAGGATATCTTCCATTTGACGATCTTGATCTCACCACGCTCTATAGTAAGGCATGAGCTATTATCCAGTACCACTTAACGATTACATGCCTATTAAGTGGCTCTGCATGTTGCAACCATCGAGTTTTTTTGGTAATGACTGTAAAAGTCTTCAACCAAAAGTTTGCTTTAATGATGCAGCTGTGAACAGTAGTATTTTCTAGTGAATAATGGCTCATTTACCATTCCTTAGTTTGTATTGTGCAAATAGTGATCAACCCTGTGGTCGGCTATATTTAGTGGGAAGAAAGGTGAAGATTTTTGTCTCTGGTCAATATGTTAGTTTGTCCATAAATTTTATTATAAATGCACTTCCTTGTAGATGCTGGTGTTTATCGTCATTCGAGTCTCATTTATCAGTACACAATAAAGACATCCAGACTTGTCTAATGTGATTTCTTCAAAGTTGTGTGGCGTTCATATCGGTATCAATTTTAATTTCTTTTTATGCAGATAGAGAAATCAGAGTTTTCATGTCCATCTTGGTTTCCAGTTGGAGCGAAATCCTTGATTCATAGAATCTTAGACCCAAATCCTCAATCTGTAAGTGTTGGCTCTTTGATAAAACATTTCTTTTTATACCGATCATTTGCCCAATATTTTGGCTGCATCTGATAATTCAGGTTTGCGCTAAGGACTTAAACTCAGGTCCAATTGTTGGTGTATGGTCTGACATCATGTTGATTGAATGATATAAAATGCATGCAATCCAGAAGTATGAGTTATCGGGGTACCAGAAAGGCAAAAACAGGATTGTTTTGTTACTATTGTCTCAAGAGGCAATGCTCTCATAATTAGATTATGACTTGATCTGTGTTGATTGACCCAAAGTCTGAGACTGAACCTTCAGTGAGAAAGTCCATTGTTGACTTCATCATCACTTTTTTCTGTTCCATTATTTTCCAATTTATTCTTATAAAATGACACTCAGCATGTCAAGGAAAGGGGTTACTGTGAGTACTGTTTGGATAAAAGCTGCATAGACGAATAAACTGGCTGTAGCAGTCATTGCAGTTTTTTTTAACAACATGCTATATATTCTTGCTAGACTTGAGTTTTATGTTGTATGCGTGTTAGACAAGCAGAAAAAAAATTGTCAGATTATCCTGTGAAGTATTGACATCCTTTATGTGAACTTCAAGTTTTGGGTTATGTCAGAGCTACGAATTGGAACAAATCAAGTTCAATCTGATAAGATTCCTTAGAAGAAAGAGAAAAACAGATGACCAACAAGATTTATCAACTTCATTTTCCTTAAAGCTTGAACTTTATTTCCAAGTCATATGAGTAGACAGAATGACTCAAATGTTGTGAGAAATTGTTCTTATATCTTGTCAATAGCAATGGGGTGCACTTTCAGTATGTAGCAACCAATTCCTCCAACTGCCTTGATGTTACTGATATGAACTGATCAGTTCGGTTGACATTACCTGTATTCTACCTTTTCTAATGGTAACCTACCAAATCATTACAAAAAATCATCCCTGCGTTCTAATGGCCAAGGAGGACCTAATTGATGCTGATAATTCTGATTTTTCTGCAATTTGGTTTAATATCAACCTTGTTCTCCCGTATCTAAAAGGAATTATGGGAATATTAGACAACCAATTGGACCACAACAATGTTGTTTACCTTATAATGGCTTTAGGGACTGAGTGTTTGATGTTTTCTCTTTGCGTTGCCTTATCACCCTGGGTGATTAATGCCTGGCAGAAGGTCTTTTCTTTTTTTGGTCTTTTATTCGAATAAGTGCTTAGGGTCCTTCACTATTAAGTTCCTTCTATCTGATCTCTGTAACACTAGTAGAAGTGTCTATTTGTGATGGATGGCTTTGGTCTAGTTAATTTGGTTCTGGTTGTTCCTGAGAAGTTCCTCTCTGTCTTGTGCAGCGGATAACTATTGCAGAGATCAGGAACAATGAATGGTTCAAGAAGAATTACACTCCTGTCAAACTTCTTGAATACGAAGAAGTAAACCTTGATGATCTTAATGCCGTCTTCTATGATTGCGAGGTTGGCAAGGCTTTCAAAAGCTGCATTTTGTTTCCTTCTATACTGTCTGCTTTTTGTTCAAGAAGAATTATTACTGCTTCCATAGGGTTTTACTATTTGGTTTTTGTTGGAATTGGAAAAGTTTGTTGCCAGTAGTCACCAAATTCTCCAGCTATTGGTGTTGCTCCTTCACTTCAATCATAAATGGCAGGATGGGGGAGCATCATCCCTGATCTCTACTATCCACCATCTCAATTTAGTCTTAGTAATTAGGTGTGATCTGGCTGGCGCCATCGTCTCCTGCTTTTTATTTTTTCCTTTTTTTCCCTCTATAATTTCGTGTGTTAACATGTTTGTAGCAGCCCTTTTTAATAGAAGCACTCTTATGCCTGTTAAGCTTACCGGATATTAGTTTATGTATTGATTAGGAGTTATCTCGTCAACAATTGCTCAAAATTACTTGCTTTGAAACATGAAGGCATATGAATTTCTAGACCCAATACATACAAACTCCAATTAATGCTGGTTCCGGGGGATGAGCTTGAGAAATGACCAGGAAAGTTAGTACTATTTATTGGAGGTCTAAATGTGCTATTAACTAGGTTTGCATTAAGTAATGTGACATCAATTCCTTGATTTTACTTGGTTTTCACATTCTCCATCTAGGATCAGATTTATAAAATCATGCCTTGTGTCTTCTGAATGAGCTTTCTATTGTTAGCTTTTGTAGAGGGGGTTGATCATGCATGCATTGGAATACGGCCATGTATACATGATAGATTCTCATTCTTGTGTCAGTTGTCCCTGGAACTTATGGAATCTGTAGTACTATCCGGCCTCTACCTGTGCTCTGAGATATTTGTATGCCCTGACTATGCAATGTGGAATCCTAAATGTTGGGAACATCATTCAGACACCATATGACGGTTTAGATAACCTACTGTTAAGATACCATTGCTTTGATCATAACCTGAATGACTTTTGCTTTTAGTACATCATAGCTGTACTAAGCCCATCAAAGTTACTGATATACATGCAGGAGTACACGAGTGTCCAAATCAGATGTCCTTGCTGACTTGCATTGGTTTTATAAGCATCTGTTTTATTTGTTTAACACTCTTTAAATAATGGTTGACTGTAGGAAGAAAGGGCTAATGAGCAGTGTGGGAATGTGGACATGGGTCCTTTGATTCTTAATGCATTTGATTTGATAATTCTTTCCCAAGGATTAAACCTTGCATCATTATTTGATCGTGGCCAGGTATGGATTAGCAATTCTTCACTGTCAAGATAGTGTGAACAATGAAATACCATACAGATAAATGTTTTCCATGTTGATCTGTGATTTGGGGATGCACACCACACTGTCATTTTCTGTGACAAACATGTACATGGGCCATTGGACAGGCCACTTCTTAAAACCTAAACTCTGGGACATGGATCTCTAGGTGCATTTGTGGATGGATTTAAGCAAATGTTTTGGGCATTATCTAACTCCATTGATAAAGACAAATAGCCTTCAACTCCTCCACAGTTCTTAGGTAAATAAAGGTGGACACTTCAGTGAGTCCTAAAACAGGTGTCAAACATGCCTTTCTGCTATAATATTGCAAGTCATCCTTGGAATAAGTATCCCACATATCATGCAAGTGCTCGGTTTCCAGCCCCTTCCCCTGCTGTTTTCAACCTTTTGCTTGGAGCTCTTCCATGCTTCTCCATCCTAGACTGTTTTGGATATTTTTTCTGGTGGCCACTCCGCTTCCCTCCATGGCTGCCACTGTTTGTGCCGTTCGGAACTACCATATCTATATTCCCCCTTTTATAGCTGGTATATGCATGAAAAGTTCTTTGAGGGAGTCAGATCGCCTCCTTGTCCATCCCTCCTCCAGTGGAAGCCGTAACTGCCTTGCACAGTGGTTAGGTTGTGTCCTGACCTTTGTGATCGATTTGTGTTTGTATCTCGGCCTTTGTGGCCAATTGTGTTCGTGTCTCGGCCCTTGTGGCGCTTTGTGTTTGCATCTCGGCCCTTGTGGCTGATTGTGTTTGTGTTATACTCCGACACTTGTGGCCAGTTTGGTTTCTGGATTCTTGGAGCCGACTTGTTCTAGAGCCTTTGTGCCCCCTCATCGAGTGCTTTATGCTCTTTCCTAAGATTGTAGGGCCTCCAGTTCTGTTTAGATTTTTTGCCGGCCCTTTGAGGCTTTTTTTGGATTCTACTGGGTGTAATTTTCTTTGATATTAATATGTGTATTAAGGATTGCCTAGAAAAAAAAAAAGTATCCCACATATCATAGACGGAAGAAAACCCCCCACATTGGAGCTGCTAATGTGCTTCACAATTTTTATACCCTAGTGTTTCAATTTCATCTTCCATCAATAATATGGAAAAATGTCAATGTCATGCAATATATTGTATGTTTTCATGATACAGTTAAGTACATATTTCCTTCATCAAGATGTTTGAATTTCTTCCTTCCCTGTTAGGACTGTATGAAGTATCAGACACGCTTTGTGTCACAGAAGCCTGCGAAGGTTGTTTTATCGAGCATGGAAGTTGTTGCACAATCAATGGGTTTTAAGACTCACATACGCAATTTCAAGGTCGACACTCAGTATTTGCTATTTCAATAATATTGCCTTTGCACCTTTGCTGCTTTGTTTACCTTTTCCTTTTGTCTTCGTAGGGTTCCTTGTTTTATACTGTATAGATATATAATTTATTAGTAGGACAAGATTCCTCCCTATAGTACTTCCAAATTCATGTATAGTACAATTCGATAAATTTCAGATGAGAGTGGAAGGGCTCTCGGCAGATAAGAATAGTCATTTCTCGGTTATTCTGGAAGTAAGCTTTCCTTCCTGGCTACCCTCTAGATTTTAAACTGCATCTTTCTTTTTTCCATCTGCTTATATCTTAACCAACTACTCATTTCATTGTTATGGGTGAAGATTTTTGAAGTTGCTCCGACATTTTTAATGGTGGATATTCAGAAAGCAGCTGGAGATGCTAGTGAATATCTGAAGGTAAGATTTATCTAATTGTCACCGTTGTAGAAGTATTGGCCTAGTAATTAACATGTCAGATTGCGGCATGAATTAGTCTCTGCTTCAAATTGCTCCCCCCCCCCCCCCCCCCTCTTTTCCTTTCTTACTCTCCTCGCTGGTTCTTGGTTTCTAAGGAAGTTTTCCCTTGTAGCAGTTTTACAAGAATTTTTGTGGCAATCTTGAGGATATCATCTGGAAACCACCCAATGATTCAAGCAAATCAAGGGTCACCAAGGCAAAGAGCCGAAAACGTTGATTCTATTTCCTGTAACATCATTGTCTTTGGTATACATTCCAATTTGGGATTGACCTACAAGGACACTCAGACCTACAACCCTGAGGAGGGTTACAGCTTATCCAAGTGGAACGCACTTCCTCATTCCTCTGCGGCCCCCGCGTAGAGAAAATAAATCCACAGTTTAAAAACTCCCAAAAAGAAAAAAGAAAAAGAGATACAATACAAAGAAAGAGGAATCAAGTGTTGTAAATGCCTATTTATCTTATTTTATTTATTACGGGTCAAATGCTACTTATTAGTCAATGGAGTAGGAAATTAGATGGTTGATGAGAGAAAGTTTAGTGTGAGAGTACTTTAATTGCTAAACATAGTATTCATGCAGAAGTTGTGCTCTTAAGTTTTGTAGCTTGTTCTGTTTTTCGTGATGACTATTGTCAGCCTCTCTCTTATTTATACATTAAGGACTCTGGAGTCCTTGCCCCTTTCTTTTTCCCTAATATAGTATGCATGTGTATATATATATAGAACACAAACCAAGCTACAAAATGAGAGAGTGAGGAGTCCCAACAATAGCTATAAAACAATCGATGCAATGTAGGGGAACCAAATAATGTAAAGGAAAAAATAGCTGAACAAAATGGTCTTGATAGTTGATCCCATGGTTTGTAGAATCAGAATTAAAATGGTTATTGCGAAGAAGATTATCTGTGCGGTCGTTGGAGTACTCCATAAAAAAAGATTGTGAAAGATGGATGGCAACACGAGATTTGGGCTGGAGGAGAATCGAATGTATTTGCGATTAACTGGATTGGAGTTGCTATAAAAGATTTTTAATTGTTATTGGAGACTAAAGAGCTTTAGTAATTGTAGAACTGTTGCAGAAAGATTCTGATTGAAAGGTGAATACATGTGTCGGGACTAGGCAGACTGGATATAAACTGGGTCGAGTTGGGCCAACAATAGTGGTGGCAAGTCTGAGCCAAACTAGGCTACAGGAACGAAATCTCTCATACCATGTTTACATCTTAGACGGAATCAAAGAGAGCACAAGAGAGAAATTTTAGTTTATAGGGCATACTTGTATACAATGAGAGAGGAGAGCATTGCTCCCTCCATAACCTAGAGAAAGAGAAGGCTATCGACCTTACTTATTTGGCCCATGGGATTGATGAATCTCGTGGCTTCATTTGTTTTTCAAAGTGTACGGCATACCATACTTCTGCCTCAATGGGCTGTAGAGCCTGGATAGTTTGGCCCTTCTATTAAGAAGGCTTTTTTTGACCGAATGTAATTTACTTATAAATGTAAATAATATATCACATTCCCCTATGCTGCTGGCCTATAACATTCATTGAACGAACGTAACAAATCAGGAAAATAAAAAAAAAAGTGGATTAACTTGATTATAGACTAAAAAAATGAGAATCTAATATCCATATCCAAATATTTAGATTTATGGATGCTTACGAGCTCTAAGAAGTTGAACTTGTCGCTACTACAAGAGGTGAGGAGAAGTTCTTTTGGAGTGAAACTTCCACTAGCAAAGTAGCAGTGGAAGAACCCACCAAACAGAGAAAACAGCCGCGGAAGGAATCGGGTACGGGCTAGGCCGAACTTCAGTGAAGAACTTTAGGATCGGGCTCAACTCCACCTACCTGACAGCCCAAAACCGATTGACGGGCTTTTCTCTCGCACCGAATAGTAGTGTGTCGAAACGACAGAACACCGGCCTCGGAGTTGGTGACCTTTACGACATTAATGACATCGAGGAGAAACCGCGCTTTCCCATCTGCGGGCCCCACATTTTCACGACATAAATCAGCTTCGCCACCAACCCACCCCACTCAGATACAACTGCCAAACCGAACCAAAAACATAGAAAACTCTCACCGCAGGAAATGGCAATGGCAGCAATGGCTTCTCAAAGAGTCTCCTTTTCTATCAAGCACCCAATTCGACCGTTCGTTAGTCGCTTGGTACAATTCTAGATCTTTCATTTCTACTCCGGGAGATCTTTCTTTTTCTCTTTTCTTTTCCCCGCTATATCCTTAAGTGACGTTAACGTTCACTTATATTACTATGGATTCATTTATCATGTCCTCCATTCTTTATTTCCTTTTCCGATTGCAGTCGTCTTTGTCAAACGAGGCAGTGCAGGAAAAAGAAAAAGCTCGTGCTACCGTAAGCCATTTCTTCTTGCTGCGCCTCGTATACGGACAGAACACGTTTTTATCTTTTTGAGATCTCTTGATTTGGAAAGAAAATTTCATTTCATGATGTGTTTGTTTGATATATTAATAAATTAAGCAATGCTAAGAAATCATAGTTGCAGTGGATTAAGCAATTGAATGATCCGCTGGAGGCCGTCGATCCGAAAATTGCAGACATCATCGAGCTCGAGAAAGCGCGGCAGTGGAAGGTACATACATGCACCATACGAAGCTTCTCTCTATCTTTTCAAGCTCATTTTCATGCTGTGAAATTACTTAGATTTCGGCCTTTAGAAATGGATGCGAGAGAATTGTCATTCAGTAAAATTTCAGCCTGAAATTTGTTAAACTTTCAGTGAGGTTTCGATTGAGAGACGTTCTGTGGTTAGTGGAATTCGGATACTACTGTAGGATGAGGCATTTCTTTGCATGTAGGGGCTTGAACTTATACCGTCGGAAAATTTTACTTCGGTATCAGTGATGCAAGCTGTTGGTTCTGTCATGACCAACAAATACAGCGAAGGTTATCCTGGAGCTAGATACTATGGAGGAAACGAGTAGGTTTTTCTTCCGGCGATTTTTCTTTTGGGGCATATATATCCTTCTCTTGTTTAGTTCATGCCCATTTTGCGTCTGCTATTTATTTCTCAGGATCTCTATTATATATCCTTTTAATGTTTATCCATTCAGGTACATTGACATGGCCGAGTCCTTGTGTCAAAAACGTGCACTGGAAGCTTTTCATTTGGATCCCGCAAAGTGGGGAGGTATTTGCATTAAATATATGACTTGTATCTGCGGCTAGGCAAATAGTACTAATGTAAATCTACTTTCATCATGTCCTTTTAGGTCTCCATGTCTCTCAAATATTTACCTAAAGTTACATTTCAAGGATTGAGAAATAATCCCAGAGAGCCTTACTAATTAATAATCAGCTGTTATTGACATATGAAAGCCCTTAAATTTGGAGTTAAGTATCTCCCTATGCTTTATATATATGAACCAAAAGGCTCTACGTTTTTGGTTTTGTGGATTGGAAGGCTTATTTAAGCTAATATGTGGGTTTTCTTTTTGTGTTTGAAGTTGTTTTCCAGCTTAATATCCTAAGGTTGTAGTCTTTGCCCCCGCTTCGTGGAGCAATGTAAATCTTCCTATTTTTGTTTTCTGGGCGTAAATTTTCGTATCTTGAATCTGCTGTTAATGTGCCATCTGTGGTGTCAGGAACTCGTTATGTCCTTGTCTATTGCTGTTGTTGAATTGTGTTTATTTATTTGTTATATAAATAATCTTTTTATTCTGGCCACCGAAAGGAAACTGTTACTAGCTTTACTGAAGTTAATGCAATGCTTTATTTCTTGTAGTCAATGTACAATCGTTATCTGGATCCCCTTCTAACTTTCAAGTTTATACTGCGTTATTGAAACCTCATGAGAGAATTATGGCTCTTGATCTACCTCATGGTGGGCATCTTTCTCATGGATATCAGGTGCCTATACCTCCCGTTAAAATTTTCACTAGTGAATTTGGTTGAATTATTCCTCTTGGTGATTAGGAAAAGCATACCTCTTTCTAGTTTTCAGTTTTGGCTGGTGCCCTAGCTTTCTTTTTTGGCCTGGGAAGCTAATGTTAGTGCAACCTATGTCAGGCAATTTAAAAGTGTTTTGTGTCTTTTTTTTCCCCTTGGGTTTTTAAGTTTTTGACGGACAAATAAATCTTTGCAGACTGTGATATTCTATATGATCTTCTATGTCAAGCATGTCATAACTCTCCCTATATTATCTATGACATGTAATCTACTGTCCTCTTCACGTAGAGTGCATTATTTAGATTAAAGACTGCCATGTATGCAGAGGAAGTATTCAATTCAAGGAAAGAGTTGTCTGATCCTCTGCTTACTAATAAATAATTGCTTTCACGTTTGGTCCATTGTGCAGACTGACACCAAGAAGATATCTGCGGTGTCCATATTCTTCGAGACAATGCCGTACAGATTGGACGAGAGCACTGGTTACATTGACTACGACCAGGTACCTTATCACATATATTTCCATTGTAATCTTCAGACTAATCATGGAACTTTATCCTCTGGCATGCTATTATGAAGAACATTAATCTCTTTTGTGGAATCCACATACTAATTATATTCTCCTAAGGAGTCTTTGGCCACGAGACTTTGGTATCTTTTAAGTATGTAATTTTGGTCATTGCTTCTTCATAATCCAAAAACCGAGTTGTCGCATACAGTGTGTTGATTTTTTTGTTGTTCACTACTGTTCTGTGTGAAGTTACACACATTATCATATCTGGCACAAATCGGAAAATTAAATTTCCTTTAGAGTAAAAATAAAAACCCATTGCGGTTTAAGGAGCTATAGAA
Source organism: Myrica gale (assembly GCA_963930655.1). Classification (NCBI taxonomy): domain Eukaryota; kingdom Viridiplantae; phylum Streptophyta; class Magnoliopsida; order Fagales; family Myricaceae; genus Myrica; species Myrica gale. The sequence continues at coordinate 6,601,264 of OZ005609.1, read as the reverse complement.
GTTTTGTGCATGAGTTACCAGTTTTTTTTTTTGTACGCATGCATGAGTTACTAGTTATTTGCTGAACACTCTCAGTTTGTAAGAGTGTCAGTGGAAAAATGTTAGGATTTCAAGTGATATACAATGGTGAAGCAGTCACCATTGTATCATCTATCCTGATTTCTCTGTATCAAGGGAATGTACGGTTTGACTGAACTTTTTTACCCTTTTTGGACTGTATTATCTAGGTTACATCTGCTGATTTTTGGAAAAGGCTAATTTTGGCTCTTCACGTGTTTGTAGTTTTCGTTGAGATTGTGGTTGGAAAAGATTTCTCCAATTTCTTCTAAGAGTAAGGGTTAAGTTACTTGAATGAAAATGTCTGCAGTTGGAGAAAAGTGCCACCCTTTTCAGGCCAAAACTAATAGTTGCTGGTGCGAGTGCCTATGCACGCCTTTATGATTATGCACGCATCCGCAAGGTAAACTTTAGTTTCATCTTTGCGATGGCAATGATGATGATGATGCATTTTAGAAAATCCTACCTATACAGAAGGATTAGATTACAGAATTTATTTCTTTTGGTTTTGGCAGGTCTGTGATAAGCAGAAAGCAGTTATGCTGGCTGATATGGCACATATCAGTGGATTGGTTGCAGCTGGTGTCATTCCATCTCCTTTTGAGTATGCGGATATTGTAACAACCACAACACACAAGTCCCTTCGAGGTCCACGTGGGGCTATGATCTTCTTTAGGAAGGGGGTGAAAGAGATTAACAAACAAGGGAAAGAAGTGAGTCCTAATTTGTAGTTTTTTAAAAAATGTTTAGCAAGGATAAGAAGAAAATGGATTGGGAAAGGAAAAAGTAAAAAATGTCACTTGTATCCTAGTTATAATCAATTCATGCAATTCCCACCATGGCTTTGATACTTGTGCGTTAGTTTCTTTTAGTTGCTTGTGGTTTCTTTTGGTACCCATCTTATGAGCTCTGAAGTGAAGTACCTAGAATGAATAATTCAATTGATGAGTTTATTCCAATAGGTGCTGTATGATTATGAAGACAAAATCAATCAGGCTGTCTTTCCTGGGCTTCAAGGTGGTCCACACAATCACACCATATCTGGTTTAGCAGTTGCCCTGAAGCAGGTTATATCTTTTTTTATTTCAATTGGAATACCTCTGATTAGTACTTTAGTAAAATGCTGGGGCATTTTCTGTTATATGAATAGCCAGCTCATGTGTTGGTTCTTGAACTATTGCGTGGTTATAGGCCACAACTCCAGAGTTCAAGGCTTATCAAGAACAAGTTCTCAGTAATTGCTCACAATTTGCACAGGTACAAAGAATGTACTTATTCTGACATGTGGCAAATTAGTGACAGTTGATATTGGGCTGGATGGACTTTTAAGCTTATAGCACAGCCTGCTTTTCTTAGTTCCATCATCAACTGTCTTTTAGTCTTATCTGTCTCATTGTTTTACTCTGATAGCTTGCTCTTCTACTTTCTCTGAGCATGCAGAGTTTGTTAGAGAAGGGTTATGAACTTGTGTCTGGTGGAACTGACAACCACTTAGTGTTGGTGAACTTGAGAAACAAGGTAAAAGGAAATATTCCTTCCTTGCAGGAAATTTTATTGGTGCTATGGCCTGGTGATTTTGCAAGTTGGATAAATGCTTTAACAACTTTCCCATGATTTTATTTTGGGGAACTGTTTATGGAATAAATGAGGTATTGATGGGAGAAAGTAAGCTAGGAAATTCTTATTGTTTTTATTTGTACAGACTCTGTTCAGTAGTGAATTGTGTTATACAGAACCAAATAATTCAACTGCTGTAGAAACTCGTAGGACTTCAATGTTCTGTGGATGCATGCTATTTGTTTAAGTTGGCTGCAAACAGTTTATAAGTTAGAAAGGGAATAATTTTTTTTTTTTGTAATTTTGTACTTGACAGGGTATTGACGGGTCAAGAGTAGAAAAGGTTATGGAATCAGTACATATTGCGGCCAACAAAAATACTGTTCCTGGGGATGTATCTGCCATGGTTCCTGGTGGTATTCGTATGGGTACATCCTCCGTCCTTTGATCATCTTACACCAGCTGCCTTTTTCCCTTTCTTTTTTTATTTGGTGGGGGGAGGGGGGAGCTCATATTTTACAAGTTGATTATTGGCTATGCATTGTTTTTATGATGAAGGCCTGTTTTCGAATGCTTCAGGAACCCCAGCTCTCACCTCTAGAGGGTTTATTGAGGATGATTTTGCAAAAGTAGCGGATTTCTTTGATGCAGCCGTGAAGTTGGCCTTGAAGATCAAGGCTGATTCTAGAGGTTAACTTCTTAATTATCTGTAGATTTTTATTGGTATCTGTATAATATCCTACTGTTCAGTGGGGAATGTTACCTGCCAATTGCAAACCACCTTCGATGCTCATCTGTATATGTCTTCTGTTACTAAAGGAACAAAGTTGAAGGATTTCGTGGCAACTATGCAATCAGATGTGAATATCCAAGCTCAGATAGCAAAGCTACGCAATGAGGTTGAGGAGTTTGCTAAAAACTTTCCAACAATTGGTTTTGAGAAAGAAACTATGAGATACAATAACTGAGAAGAAGGTTGTTTCTGGTGCCAGGTTTGTCACCTCTTGCCGACTCTTCGAACCAAAAATGTTTCTGAGATTGTCATCTGTTTGTTGGATGAAAGCCATAGAAAACTTATCTTGGAACACAGTTTTGAATTATTATTACTACTGTGGAAAATTGACACTAATGTTGATTTCTCCTGTTCATGTCAAGGTGTTCATGTGTGTCTGTTGATTGTAATAGAATTTGTGTTCTCTCTGTATTTCACCATACTAAGCTGTCTTACATTCTTGCTTAATGTGGATTGATGCAAGGTATTTCAAAATCAATGTGTATATGGAACTGCTAATTTGACAGTTGCACTGTGTATATGGACCTGCTGGTTTGGATAATTTGCATTTGATATTGATTTAGCCTGTTATTTATCTTTTGAGGAGATGCCCATCCTTTATTATATAGCAGTTAGAGGTCTAGCGGTTGGATTGCCTACAACATTGGTAGCTTAAAAGAGCGTGGGAAGCTTACCATTCATTCTGAGGCCGTCTACAGAAACATCTATAGAATTTTGACGAAACAAAGGCTGATGTCCAAAATTCTTTAGATAGTTTAGCAAGCTATTTCTCAATTCTCAAGTTTGTAAATTCCATCATTCAAGTTAGAACAAACGACTAAAACCTGCACTCGTGAGGTTAGTATCTTTCTAGGAATGACATGCCACTGGATGCAAAAGCATTACCAAAGTGAGAACTTCAGGAAATTTGCTTTTTCATGTTGTAATCTAGGGGTCCCATCTTCTTCGTTCACACTTCTCATCTGTTTATGCAAATATGTGTGATCCTGGACTGGCTGCCCCAAATGTCCTCTACAGCAAGGAAGTGAAGGAGAGATAAAGGCATAGGAGCATGTTGGCCTTATTTTCTATGATCCAAATGATGTCAGCTTAAAATCCACGCCAACTGTAAATTAATTTTCTATCAAATGCTTTGCAAACTATAAGGATTGATTGTTGAACACTTTGCAACGTGCAGCTCCCCTTTGTCGTATATTTTGCTGTTTACGGTGTGTTGGGGTTCTGTTTTTTTTTTTTTTTTTTTTAAATTTTGCCCCGGGGGGGGGGGGGTGGATTGGTTCATGATAACTAAATGAGCCCTAACACATCACCCCAATTGGACTAATTCAGAGACAAACGAAAAAAATCAAGCATTAAATATTGGATAGTCTAGTTCAGAAAATGAGAAACGAAAAAGAATGTAATAAGGTTGATATTGATCATGTCTTCGCTGAAGACATTAAATTATATATTAACTTGTAATATTAAATGCATGACAAATTTAACTAAAAATTAAAGAGAATCTCACTTTATATATATATGTCCATTCTGCATCCCGTTTCCTGAACAAAAATATCTGAATTTATCACTATGGAATGGAACTATTTCATACATGAATTCATGGTCTAATAAATTATATATACAGTGGTGTATATAAACTAAAATACAAGTCAGTCTCAATATAACGATCCGTAAAGAAGTCAATCACCATTTGATGTTTGTAAACAGTAGTGATAATTTTAAAATATGTTTGATTAATTTTAAAATACAAGTTAGGCTATGTTTGGTTTAAGTCTTGAGATATGTTTTTGTGTTTTTATTTTTTTGAAAGTAGTGTAAATTCTCTTGGGATTGGTGAAAAGTGTGTTAAAAGTTGTTGTAATTTGTAAAAATTTATTGGGATTGGTGAAAAGGTATTGGAATTGATGAAAAACAACGTTTTGAGATATGAAACAAACAACCTTTTTACGAGGATCCGTGAAAAATTAAAGAGTAAGAAGATTAATAAGAAATTTTAATAATAAGGAACTGAAAAATTGGACCAAATATATCTGAAATATTTTGAGAAATTTGTGATATTTTTTTTTTCTAAAATTTATGTTTGGCAGTAAAAAATTTCGACATGATGAGACAAACATGCCCTAGTGGTTGGTAGCAAGGTGTCGCTGACAAGTTAAAAAGGCATCCCTTCTCTTCCCTCCACAATTCTATCTAAACGGATAGGAAGGAGGATAAGTAGACTCCCCTACCGTGTAGTAATTTCCTTAATCGGACACGCTATCCCACACAATGTTTGATGGCTTCTTTGCCTTCGGTCGCTGTCACCCGCACTCTGAAGCTCGGCCCAGAATTTAGGAAGCACCCCACAACTTCTTCTCCCACCGAAAAGGTAATTCTTCTTCATGAACCACACAATAAACTCTGCATTGGTTCGACTATTTCGAAATTAGTCAAAGAAAGTCCTGCAATGTCTCCCAAACCATCTTGTGCTTTTACTTCCATGTTTTTTTTTTGTTATTTGTTGGTGACGGATGCCATATTCATAATAGCAAAGCTGCTAAACCATTGTTTGTTTAATAAACAATATTTTTGAAGGAAATCTACTTGCTTTTCCAAGCTGAATCAGCAAAGGAAAACTAAAAAGAAAAGGTTATGTTTAGTTTGATTTTGAAAAGATTTTTTTAGTGTTTTTTTAAGGTAAGTGTAGATTCTCATGGGGTGATCCTAAAGTTTCGTATTGTCTCTCAAAGTCCAAGTCTCTCCTATCAGAATAATCAGACGCCCAGCCATTTCGATGGGAGTTAAGAACTTGGGACTTTGGACTTCCGAGAAGCGCTTTCCATGATAAAAGACGGGACGAAGGTCGAATCGTCTTATTATGTTCCCCTCTTGCAAGAATGCATAGAGAAGAATTCTATTCCGGAAGCACAAATTGTTCATGGTCATATTATGAAGACAGGACTACAGGAAGATTTGTTCATCATGACCTTCCTGATAAATGTTTATGCAAAATGTGGACATATAGAATATGCCCGTACAGTCTTTGACAATTTGCCTAGAAGAAATGTTGTTTCATGGACGACCCTGATGACGGGTTATGTTCACAATTTACAGCCAGAGGTTGGGATCCAGGTTTTCCAAGAAATGTTGGAGGCTGGAGCTTATCCTAGAAATTACAGTCTAGGAACTGCTTTAAATGCTTGTTCTTCCTTGCGCTCTGTCAAGTTGGGGAAGCAATTTCATGCCTACATTGTCAGATACCAGATTGATTTTGACACAAGTGTCGGCAATTCCCTGTGTAGCTTTTACTCTAAACTTGGCAACTTAGAATCTGTTATTAAAGCGTTTGAAAGGATTAAGGAAAAAAATGTGATCTCATGGACAGCAGTTATATCTGCTTGTGGCGATAATGGTGAAGCAGCAAGGGGTTTAAGGCTTTTTGAGGAGATGCTAACTAAGGACATCAAACCCAATGAGTTCACGTTGACTAGTGTCTTGAGCTTGTGTTGTACAGTGCTGTCTTCTTTGAGTGTAGGAGTGCAAATTCACTCCATAAGCACTAAACTTGGCTATGAGTCATATCTGCCCATTAAAAATTCTCTCATGTTTTTGAACCTTAAAGGTGAATGGATTAGAGACGCTCAGAAATTGTTTGATGGAATAGAAACTATGAACTTGGTTACATGGAATTCAATGATTGCAGGTCACGCCCAGGTGATGGATCTTGCAGGCAATAATCTTTCAGCTTATAGAAGTGGATATGAGGCACTTAACATTTACCTTAAATTGAAAAGGTCAGGCATGAAACCTGATCTATTCACATTCTCAAGTGTCTTAACCGTATGCAGTAGATTGGTGGCCCTAGAGCAGGGAGAACAAATTCATGCTCAGACCATTAAAACCGGGTTTTTATCGGATGTGGTAGTCGGTACTGCACTAGTTAATATGTACAACAAATGTGGTTGCATTGAGAAAGCAAGTAAAGCTTTTGTGGAGATGGATACGAGAACTATGATATCTTGGACTTCTATGATTACGGGTTTTTCTCAGCAAGGTTGGTCTCAACAAGCACTGCAGCTCTTCCAGGGTATGAGACTAGCTGGAGTTGGACCAAACCAAATTACTTTTGTGGATGTTCTTTCGGCTTGTAGCCAGGCTGAGATGGTCAATGAAGCACTCAGTTACTTCGAGATGATGCACTCACTCAATACGTTTCGTCCTTTGATACACTATATTTCAACCACTCATTATTTTTGAACCATAACTCTCTAAAATCTCTCATTTCTTTTTCATATTGCTTCTTGGGAAAATCATGGTCAAATGGTTGACAAGGACCTTTGATTAAATACTCTCTACGAACTTGATCCATAATCTCAACATCACGTTCTTCAATGGGTTTACGTAACCTTGGGTCAGCAACAATATCATCCGAACTAAACTCAATACGAGGTCTTTTTGAACTAGTATTTATTTCGGAAGTAGCAGTCACGTTAGGAGTACTAGACGACCCATACGCTGACTGTCTTCTTTATAAAAAACTTATTCATATCTAAACAAAATAAAACAAAATTCATCAATCTAATTTCTTAACCGAATAACAGTTTCACAACCTAGTCGTAATCACAATTTTAATATAATGCACAATCAAATCCTAATCAAAGATTTACAAATTCATCAATAATTCATAACATTATTAATCAATAATTTAATCAATATCATCAACAAATTCATCACATTATTCATCAATAATTAAAATAAGTTTATCACAAATTCACAGATATTTAATAATCCTAATCAAAGATTCACAATTTCACAATCAAATTCATAATCAAAATATCAAAAATTCATCACATTATTCATCAATAATTAAAATAAATTTATCACAAATTCACAGATATTTAATAATCCTAATCAAAGATTCACAATTTCACAATCAAATTCATAATCAAAATATCAAAAATTTCACATTATTCATCAATAATTAAAATAAATTTATCACAAATTCACAAACATTTAATAATCCTAATCAAACCCTAAATCAAAGAGTCACAAATTCATAATCACAATATCAATAATTCATCACAGTATTAATTAATAATTAAAATAAATTCATTACAAATTCACAAACATTTAATAATCCTAATCAAACCCTAATCAAAGATTCACAAATTCACAATAATCCTAATCAAATTCATCACAATTAACAATTTATAATTCATCACAATCCAAACATAATTAGAGACAATATCAAATTATAATCACTTAACTGATTAATAGAAACATATATTATAATCAAATTGAGACTATTGAGTCTTGAGAGAGAGAGCCGGAGAGAGAGAAAGAGGTAAAGAGTTGTGTTGGGCAGTGGGCCTGCTAGCATTGGCACGTTGATGTGGTCTCCGTGGAGGAGGAGAGAGAGATCGAGACGGAGAGGCAACACCACAGCAGAGTGACTGAGTGAGAGAGGGAGAGACTGAGAAGGAGGCAGGGAGCACTGAGCAGTGGAGGAGAAGAGGCAGAGTGAGAGGGGAGGCTGGCGTCAGCCTGTGGGAGGCAGCAAAGTGGCGTTGGGACTCGGGAGGTAGGGAGCAAAGTGAGAGAGGGTGGGCGTCGGGGAGAGAAGGGGGAAGAAATGGAGAGGGGGTTTCATTAAACTACCCTGGTTTTTTTTTTAAAAAAAAAAAAACAGAGGGTGAAACGGCGCAAACGATGTCGTTTCACCCTCTGCGAATTAAAAAAAAAAAAGGTCGGCCTAGGCGCCTGGACCTGGGTCGTTGGGGGCCTGCAGGGTTAATGGGGACAGGTTGGGCTTAACTTATATAAAAAAAAATTGAAGGATTTTTTCAGTGAGGGTGTCGGTCGTCCCCCTTCCTGACCGTGTGGTTACGCCTCTGATGGTGGCTGTTGAATACCGTTGACAACATATACCAGGATGAACTACTACCTCTCAACAGTCCTTGGCAATGTCCAGGGGGCCATGTTTTTTTGATGCATCAGTTATCTGGGGTTTGGTAGGACCAAAACGAATTTTCGGCGCTCTTGGCAACTACTCTGCCCTGAATTGGTTCATCCTTGGAGGTGCAGTGGTGCCTCTTTTTGTATGGCTGCTGCAGAAAGCTCTCCCCAGCCAGAAATGGATCTCACTGATTAACCTCCCAGTACTTCTTGGAGCTACAGCAGCAATGCCTCCTGCTACAAGTGTGAACTTCAATTGCTGGATTGTGATGGGAACAATATTCAACTACTTTGTTTTTAAATATAAAAAGAGATGGTGGCAACGGTACAATTATGTCCTCTCAGCAGCCTTGGATGCCGGGCTGGCTTTCATGGGAGTGCTTCTATATTTCTCGCTTACCATGGAGGACATAAGCATATCCTGGTGGGGCGGTGATTGCGGTGAATGCTGTGAACTGGCTACTTGTCCAACTGCAAAAGGAATCAGTGTTGATGGCTGTCCTGGGACTTAGTTATAAGTGCAATTTTTGCACCAAGGTACTTCAGTTATCCAGTTCCCTAACACCGTCGGAAAAGGAACATTGCAAAGATTAGGTTTCTTTAGTATATTGGGTGCCAAATTAATTTAGGTGAAAGTTCCTATTATGTTTCCGAAGTTCCACAAACAAATTCTCTAGTGATTTCTCTTCGTTTGGTTTTTCCAATATTGCTTCTCTCCAACTCCTGTATACAAATATATATAAATATAGTGGAATATTGCTCTGACTAGATCGACAAATATAAACAATTACCAGAAACGACAAGTAACACATTGTTTTAGTAAGTGCTATATATATCCAATTCCTTGAACATCTTTAGAAAGATATGAGGGCTAGCTAGCACAACTCAAATGCCAGACTAATTAGTTCACCTAAAGCTCCTGTAATTCCCTCAATGCTGAAGCTGCAGCCTGAATTGAAGTTACACGATCGGGGAGCCATTGAAGACAATGAGTTAGAGTGGAGAGCTGGGACCACCATAGCCATTGAATGAACCTGCAGTACTTCAGATAGTTATATATATAGCAGCCAAAAGCGTATCTGGAGCCATGTCTTTTAATTGGATGAAGTATACTGCATCTAGAAATTTTTGAGGAGGCGACATCTTTCAATTACGAACGTACGGTCAATAGATTGCATTTGCATTCAGCTTGCGTCACGCCACTTATTGGCTGTTCAGTGTCACCGATAATATCCGGTGGCACGGGCATTGAGTTGCTGGTACCTTGCCTAACTGGTGCCGGTACCCTATTTTTAGGAAAACTCGGGGTTTTTTCGATTCCAGGTTTACCCGGCACCGGGTTCCTGGGTACCGGGAAACCGGGTTTTATTTTTTATTTTTATTAAACAACATCGTTTAAATTTTAAATCTAAAACTCCCCCCCCTCTGGCCTCTTCAGTCTGCGATTCGCCCCCTCCTCAACGTCGACAACCTCTCTCTCCCTCCCTCTCCAATCGCCCCCACCCTTCGCCGACCACCAAGCCGGAGACGCGGCCTCTTCCAATGTGCATCACGCTGAGAGTGGTGGTGCTAGTGGTGGTAGTGGAGGAGCGCTCGAAGAGTCTCAATTTCGGTATAAGAACTCTGTGAACTCCCTTCTGGTTGTTCTCACTGCAATCCCTAGCTCTCATAAGGTACAAAATTTCAAAACCCTAGCTTTACCATTGTTTGGCTATTTTGGTCTTGCGGTAAGCCTTTTGGTTGAGAAATTTTCGTTATACCATTTTTTTCGTTATGCTGGGAGATTGTATTATCAATTTAATTGAATAAAGATATTGCATAGTAGTGATGAAATGGTACGAATTTTTTTTTCTTACTGTAGGTCTATTCGATTAGAATGTGAAGCTTCTAGGTTCTTCTAGTAGCCCAATACAGATTTGGAAAGACGACAACTGTGTTGAGGTAGTGCTACTGAAGAATTGAAATTTATTTACACTTGCGTAAATTGCTAATGTCTTAGGAGAATATAGGTGTTGAGCAAAGCAATGAGTGTTTATCAAATATGGGATTGAGATTTATGCTTGGGTCGTGGGTAGCCTTTGATGGCCTTCTTATGATATGTGATTTTTGTTTGAATTTTAGATTCTCATCTTATCTTTTAAGATGATATTTAATTTTATTGATTTTGGATTCATTAGTTTAGATTTTATTGATATGTGATCAATGGACCAAAATAAAAAAAATGCATTGAGTCAAGTGCGTAAAATACTAAAAAAATGGTCCAATACGAATGCAGGTTAACCGGAAACCGCAACCGTCTAAGGGACAGTTTTTGCCTTTAATGGTGTAGGTGTAGGTGGCCAATATTTAAAAATTTGCCTTTCCGGTGTAGGTACACTGGGGTTAAACAGCTCTAGCCACTTATTACATTCTAATCTACATGCTAAAAGGGTGCGACCTGAAACTATTTCGAACGTGGGATGGTTTCACTACGAAATACTCTCTAGAAAAAGCATGATCATTTGACGAAGTTAGTATGATGGCTTGAAAATGATTTTAATTTGTTGTTCTTTAGTACCTTCAAGAATCTCAGGGAGCGCTATTAAGTATTAGGGTTAAAGTTATAGTTAACCCCGTAAGTAAAAGCAAAAATCAAATCGGTACCCCTAATTATTAATTCGGCAATTTGAGATCCATAATTCTTAAAAATCATCAATTCATGCCTCCCGTCTAAATTAGTCTTTAAGTCCGACAGAAAATCATACAGAATGACCAAAATGCCCCTCCAAGATAAAATTACTAAAAAAATTAAAAAATTCATTAAAAATAAAAAATGATATTTTTTTTAAAAAAATAAAACTATTGAAACTCTATTTCAATAATATATTTATTTTAATTTATTTCTTACATTTTTTTTTAAATTTAGTCTTTGAGGGGCATTTCAATCATTTTGCATGATTTTTCGTCAGACTTGACGACTAATTTGGATGGGGGAGTGAATTGATAATTTTTAAAAGTTATGGATCTCAAATCAATGAATTAATAATTAGGGGTATCGATTTGATTTTTGCTCATACTTACTGGGTTAAGTATGACTTTACCCTAAGTATTATCTTATGCAAGTTTGGCCCACCCAATACCATGTTCAAGTATGTGGAGCTAGCCTTGATCTACCATTGGGCTTCACCAATCGAGTGAGAGCGAGATTGTCGGCCATTAGCATCGTATTTTGTTTGGTGAATCTTCCATTTTTACTCATCAAATTTTAACCAAATGACAATTACAGGTTTGAACTACGAAAATCATACTATTCATAAGATGTATATCAATATTTGGTTAAAAGTTATTGAACAAAAGTGATGATTTCTCTTCATTTTTTTTTTCTAGGCGCAATCTCCTAATCTGTTTCTCTTAGATTTATCTTTATCTTTCTTTCCTTTTTCACGGCCAATCTTCTAGCTAGCAAAACCTCCGCTTGACCCTTGCCACCAGTTGATTGAGGTATGATGATCAGTTGCGTGCCAAGCGGTAAAAATAGAGAAGCACTAGTGCAAGCCGCCAGGACTCAGGAGATACTATTACATGCATGATTCTATCCACTGTTTCCCAGCGTGCCCAAGCTTGTTGACTCATTCCGCTTAACATCTATACGTGCGTGCATGCAGACATATGTACGTATATATGATCTGTAGAAACTTTAGTTGGGGAATACTTATAGGGGAAGGACCTTTCTTCAAATACCAGAGCTTCGGATTGGCCGGATCTCTTGCTGGTTCAAATCCAGCTAATTGGCTCAACAAGTCCCGGATCCACCATATATAGCTACTCCAAACTCAATTGAATATGTTTCGTCTCTCAGAAGAAAAACAATTAATTTCCAATTACAATCCTTCTGGATGGATCATCAAATAATATTTAAAAATAACTCAAGTTATCCTCCATCAATGTCGATCGTCACTATAGTCTTTTTTTTTCTAAGTCACTATAGTCAATTCTATTGATAAGTGCATATATATTAATCGAACTACTCATGAGCCATGAGTGGCCTTTCTGGGTATAGTGAAAATTAACCCTAATTAAATATACCAACAAAAGAAATACCTAAAGTGAGAAATAACTGCACAATTAGTGAGATCATTGTCCAATTCTGCTGTTTCCGTGGTGCATGATGATCGTCGGCTTAATCTCTTGGAGCATCTCAAACTGATTAGCAGAATAAAGCTTATATATATATATGTGTGTGTGTGTCACTTATTGCACGGGAAAAACTATTATGTGGAGTTTTGTGTATTAGAAGGTACAAAGCTCACAATCTTGCTCTAGCTAGTTGCAACTGCCGTCCCCACCACTAGTACTAAATTTTGAGTATGATAATCCCTGATCCAATCACAGTGAAAAAAAAACAAAGTCTATTGGTAAAACGTCCCTTCATGCCAAAGGCTGATCACCAGCAGGCAGGCACATCAAGAAAATAAGATAACCTCTCACCTTTACCCAGCAAAATATGATCTCAAAGGAAATTGATCTCACCATGCATTAGGCGTTGTGAGCCAGAGACACTTGAATAATGGATATATACAGTAGGTATTAAACCCAAAAAGACACCACAAACATAAACATGTATGGTGTATGGTGTACCGTCTCATAATTCTCTGCGCAAAAGAAGTTAAAACAATCCAACCTAACAATTTGATGCATGTTCCATTCGGCAATTAACATAGTACGACGAGATCAACCAACCCCACCAAGTATAAATGTTTCTAATTCCCCCCACACACCACCCAGTTTTCAGCGGAACTCAATTGTTACTTATCTCCATGCGATTTTGGCGGAGGTGCAGCATATCTAGCAGAGAAACCGCGCTGGGTAACTTCCTCACTAGCATCATCCCAACCTTCGTCGAAGTTCTGAGCGTAACTTAAGGGGTCATACCTAAATCCGCCACCAAATTTCCTCTTCTTGATATTAGCACTTCTTAATCTTCGGTTGATCCATGGAAGCTTCAACTTGAGACGTCCCCAGCACGAAAGCAACCCTTCTCTATCGACTCTCCTCGGACATGTATATTCCTCCATGACTTTGAGAGCTTTCTGAAAAGAGACTTTCAAGTTTGGAAATCGAGATGAATTACCATTTTGGAAGGGTTGTGGGGACTTGCCCTTTCTCCCCTCCTCTTTTTTTTTTTTGGTGAGGATTTATGGTGTGTGGTAGAGAAGATGGTATAATTATAAGATGAAACGGAATAAGGTCTTTTTTTGTTTTTAAGAAAAGGACGAGGGTGGAAGAGGGAAAGGAAGAATGGACGGTTTTTTTTTTTCCCTTAAGGAATGGACGGTTCACTAGCTAGGAAGTGAAGGGAATGATTTGTCGTTTAGGGTTGATTTTGGTTTGACACGAGAATCTCCGTGAGCATGAATGTGGTTGCCTTTCCACCATTGGACAGCGTCTACAGCACTGCATCTTCCGAACCAACCAACCAGATACAAGACAAATATTTCTAGCTACTGTTATCCAAAATAATGGCAAAAACATACCCAATGACCAATCTTGTTAATTAATAAGATAGAATAGAATTTTGAAAGCTAATTCCGAACTTTTCTTGTACAGTACTCTGGATTGTGTTCTGTAATTGTATCATGTATATTTGTATTTTACAAATACTGCATGAGAGCAAATCATGGTTCTCCCATGCCAGGTTGCTTTTGCTTTGGTTTGGGGGGAGTGAATCTCTAGTTTGCTCATGACAGAAAGAGATGTATATGGTTTGTTTGAGGGTGGTGGACTAGTGGTCGACGGAATTTATCGGTACGTAAAGAATATCCACGAAATTTATCATAATCTAGTCAATTCAGACGTCACGTGGATTCTTCCATCGCCACCCGCGTGGTTGAGAATGCTTTATAAGCGTAACCGTCTTAAACTGAGCTCTCGTGCCCTTGGGTTGAAATAAAAGAAATATTTTTGCAGCCACGTAAGACCCAACCCGCTCTAAGCGTGGGCATTTGTTCCTGTTACATCCGGTTTGGGTACCGGTTCGGCCATCTCTGGTGTTAGAATCGAATCCCATTTTAGAAAAAAATTTTAAAATAAAAAATAAAAAATTTCGACAGAAATATCAGAAAATAAATCAAAAGCCCTATTTAAAATTAATAATAATAAAGTAGTGACCTGGATCGTCAAAGAGTCAATTAACTTTCGAACGACCTAACTTAGGTCTTTCGAAAGTTACAAATCCAGTCATTCTAATATTCTGCCCTCATCGACCACTCTCTCGACCGTGTTGTTAGCCATGCTCCCCACCCTCCCTGTCATGACGCCTCTGTTTGTGCTTAGCTCCCCTCTCTCCCCCTCTCTCTCGCCGTCACATCACCTTAGGGCCGAATCTGTTTGGTCCCTCTCGACTCTCGACTTTGTCACTCTCATAGTCTCATTCTCTCTCATCAGCTCTCTCTCACTAAGGTGACAAGGTCTATTTAGTATTCAAATTCTGCATGCTTAAATTCTTTAGTGTTAAACTTCTTTAGGTTAGCCTAGAAATAGGACATGGATTTGGAGGGAATTTGAAAGAAGGTGAAGAGGTTAGCTGGAATTTGAATATTGATATCGTAGAAACCCCAGAAAAGAAAAGCAGGATTGGGGAGGATTTGAAAGAAAGTTTTTACGTTCGCGGGAATTTGGAGGACAGATTTGATTTGAATACTGGGCTTAATTTGAACGAGGAGGTGGTTTTGAACGAATGCGTGTGATGCACTTGTGAAATCTGAGGAAAATGTGCAGAAATGGGATTCTTTTGACTTGAATTTAGACGTCAATTGTAATTTTGATGAGAATTTGACTAAGGGTGATATTGGTTGTTCGGGTTACCCAGAATAGGAAATGTGATTTTGAACTCGAATTTCGGGATTTCATTTCTAAAAATTTCGGTTTATTTTGAAATAGAATAAAAATAAAAATTATGGTCAGGTGAGTATCGGAAGCGAATTTCGATTTCATCCGTTCCGGTGCCATCCTTAACTCGCTCGAACAATATATGATGTCTCAGCCAGAGGGGCTGCATTTGCATTTAAAAACGAACGGGAATATTCAGCCAAAAAAATGAATGAGAATTTTTTTTTTTATAGAAAATACTCACCCACGATATTTAACACGTACTTTAAACTATAACGTTTGAGACATTGCACTTACAAACTACACATTCGTAACACATTTCACCCTATCTATTTTTTTCATCAAATTAGATGGAAATTGATTTATTTTTTATTTTTTAATGACATGACGATTATACTCTAAAAGAGTCCAAATGACATAAATAGTAAGTTACATTTAAAGGTAGAGAAAATGACATTTTAGTTCTTAATTTTTACAACATTTTATTTTTAATTTTTAATTTTCAATTTTTGACAAAAAAACCATTTCGTCAAGCTATTGAGTTGGAAGGACTCTTTTGTCAAAAATTGAAAATGTAAGAACCAAAATTTGAAAAATTGAAATCTAGGAACTAAAATATAAAATGCGTTAAAATCTAAGGACTAAAATGTTATTTTTCCGATCTCCGATGTTGTTTGTAACAAGTCCTTACTTTATGGTTTACGAGACGTGACAGTACTGTTACAAATGACGTGGCAAAATGTTGATTTAGCACTCGCTGTCATTAAGGAAACAAACATAGCTATGACGTAAGGACTCTTTTGTCAATAATTGAAAATCTAAAGACAAAAATTTTAAAAATTAAAATATAAGGACTAGAAAATAAAAGGTAATAAAACCTAAGAACTAAAATGTCATTTTTTAAAGGTTTAATCGTCAATTTATTTTTTGAGAATTTGACACTTTAGTCTTTAGATTTATACCCCTTTTGCATTTTGGTCATTAGATTTCAAACTTCAAATTTAACACCCTTATATTTTTTTACTTTTGACAAAAAAATCCTTCAGTCATCACACCATCTATCCTTTCTAACGGCAATTTCACGTCAATGCAGCACAAGAAACATTATTCATTCTGAAAGCAGCACAAGAACCTGCAATTCTATTTTCCCCCATTCCCCCATTAACAATGCCGTCCAAGAGTAGTCTACGATATCCTGTCATTTGGGGCCAAACAACTTGACAAGTACACCAAGAAACCTACCAAAAAGAAGCATGCGAGGAAACCATGCTGCTGCAGAGGTCTCTCAAATAGTAGCTATGTTGAAATCAGCTATCATCCCAAAAACGAACAACACACAAACAAACAAACTTGAGAATTGGTAGTATTAGTTGGGCGTAGTGTGTAAAGCTTCACGGTAAAACTTTGTCGGTAAAGGGTTGGTAGCCAATCATTTACAGTGTTGGCAAAGACAGATCTCATGTTGCCACTGGAACTACATAGCTACAGACTAATAGAAAGCTAATGTTAATTTTGTAGCTAAATTCATTCCACTATGTCCTATTATTCTGCAAAAGCCTAAGAACTCATTTTGATATTCACCACGTTTAAAAGCTCAACCACAAGTCTTGCAATTTTATCAAACTTGCATTAACACTCATGAGAAACTCTTCTAAGCATGGATGCCAATGAAGACGGCTAGCATCATATTTTTTCTTCCTTTGAGTACATGTTGTATTGGGCAAGACAAAGTATTAAATTCGCATAAATATATATATGCATTGACCTCTATAAGTGTTTATTTTGGTTTCCTAATAAATATAAACCACAATACCATGAGAAACTAAGACAAGTTTTAGCAACAATTATCTTAACAAACCTATCAAGGCAATCCATTTCAGGTGCAGAACCTTCTACATGGGTTATCTTGAAGTAGACCAAAGAAAAGCTCCGAAAAGAAAATGATAAATCTACAAAGTTGCAATGTAAAATAGAATATATTATCTTTAATAAAAAATCATCATAGGAAATTCCTGCACTGTAAGAGAATAATGCAACTTTCAGAAGTATACACAACTAACACGTATAAATGTGTTCGTGAGAGGTAAAAAGTAAGTACAGTCCAAAGATAAAACACAGTGGAGATGAGATTACATGACTTTCTAACAAAATTGATCTTGGGTTTCTCTCCTTCCAGAAAAGTGAATAAGCAGTCTAGGATTAATCTCCTTCTAGCAAGGTAAATAATAACTTATCAAAAAAAAGCAAGGTAAATAATAAACCAATAAACTTAAAAGAGTCTTAAGGGGTCATAAACATTATGCCTAAGGAAATTCAAGGGCAGAAGTTACTGATGACCAGCCATCCATGAGTAAGAGATGAAATGCATTACAGTCTACATCCTGACCGCCACCTGCTCAGCTGAACTTTTCTTCACCACTCCCCTGGAGCATAACTGATGCAATAGCTCCAAAGCCTCCTCAGCCAAACCTTCGTTAGCTATGCCTTCAATGAGAATGGTGTATGTAGCTTCGGTAGGTTTACACCCTCTAGATACCATATAAGCCAAGAAATCAATCGCACGACCGGTTTTTTGAGCCTTACAAAGTCCCCACATGATAGAGTTGTAGGTAATAGCATTCGGCCTGACACCCAGTACCTCCAGGTCATGAAAAAACTTGATTGCTTCATCAAGCTTTCCTTCTCTACTAAGCCCCCCTACAAGGGAAGAGTAGGTGATTACATCAGGTTTAAGACCCTTTCTGCGCATCTCATCCAAAAGTTCTATAGCGCGTTCCGTTTGCCCCACCTTAGAGAGTCCATCAATCACTGTATTATATGTGATCAAAACAGGAGAGCAACCCTTGCTACTTAGCTGATTAAGTATCTCCACTGCAATATCAACCTTCCCATCCTTGCATAAGGCTGTAAGCAGAGTATTGTAGGTCACGATATCTGGGTAACATCCCCTAGACACCATTACATCCAGATACTCAATTGCCCTATCCATCTTCTTTTCTTTGCAAAATCCATGAAGCAATGGGTTGTAACTCAAGGAATTCGGAGTACAACCATGCTTAGGCATCTTTTCCAAAATGTCAATTGCTCGACCCAGTAAACCCTTTCGGCACAAGAAATTTATCAAGATATTGAAAGTAACCACACTGGGAGAGCACCCTTTGCGAAGCATTTCAGCTAATAGTCTCTCAGCATCCATCCACCTGCCAGTGCTACACATGCTTCGCAAAATAATATTATGGGTAATCACATTGGGTTGGCAACCATATGATGGCAAATTGTCCAAAAACTTAATTGCTTCATCCAACCTCCCTTCCCTGCAAATCCCATTGATTAGCACATTATATGTAACAACATCAGGTTTGCATCCTTTGCTCCCCATCTCATCTAAGAGCTTCATTGCTTGGCCCACCCCGCTTTCCCTACACGTTGCCTCTATCAGTATAGTATAAGTAATCACATCCGGATAACACTCCTTGTGCAACTGCCGGTCAAGAACTTCCATAGCCTGCTTCAATTTCCCACCATCACACAGAGTGCGCAAAATTGTATTATATGTGACGACATCAGGAGCAATGCTCATTCGGTCCAGGACCCGTAATGCATTATCAATCTCCCCAGACTTGCAATACCCACTAATCAAAACGTTGTAAGTTATAACATCAGGGACAGCTCCAGAGTCTTCCAGAATGTCCATAACCCGACTGGCCTTCCTGGTTTTACAAATCTTACAAAACCCCCGAATCAGACTTGTGCAAGCGATAATATCGGGAACATCACCCCGATAAACCATGCTCTGGAGAAACTTGAACCCTGCTTCTAATTCCCCATTTCTAACCAACTTTCTCAGATGATTGTTACTCTCAAATTCATCAAAACTACGTGAAGACTGCACGGTGGTCGACGATGACTCTGTTCCATTCAAATTGCCGTGGGGTTTTCGCTCAACGTGCTGCAAGCTACCATTGGAGCCAAAATTCTCGACCTTGGAAACAGCGGAAACAAGGAGTCGTCGTTGTTCCCAGGACCCCGCAGGGCCTTTACATTGAATGCTATCAGCAGAGAGGACAAGAAAGCGAGCTTTGCAGCGCATATAGACTCTCCCTGGACCAAAACTGGAACCCACTTCAGTCCGAACCCTTGCCCCCAAAATACTAACATTTCTAGTGTCCTCCCTATGAAAATGTGGAAATAAGCAAAACCCCTCAGGGTTGTGTTTTGTGGGTACCATGAAATCCATGCTTTTCACCTACTTGTATAGAAACAAATCCCAACCATTAAAAAACAAGCTTCAGAGAGAATATACAAAGTACATCAGATACCAATAACTTTTCCACGAGGGAGGGTTTTGAGGATAGAGAGTGAACTGTGAGAGAGTACCAATAGGGGTTCAAATGCGCTTCTAGTTTTTTTCTCCTAGCGAGAGAGCGAGAGAGAGAGAGAGAGCTCTTACTGAGGGAAGGTTATGAGGAGGCGGGAGTGCCGGCGAACTGCTTATCCGGTTTGTGTCATTTTCTGATTTCCGCAATACGAGCGGTGATGTGTAGGAGACTGGACAGATGGGAATTGGGAGTCGGGCCGACGCCTATTGAAGAATTTTTTCAAGGCCAGCCCAAACTGATGAGCCCGAATGGAATCTCTTCGCTTTGGTTTAGTTCTAATAGTTTTACGTACAAGTAGTCAAATTAAATGGGTCCAATCCTAGCCCAGGAAAACAAGGGTCCAATACTAAAAGGACCTTCCGCACCAAGTTGTCGCTTTCTAAACACTTGTGAGTGTAAAACCCAACTCCAACCTCACCATTAAATGTCAAAACTGCAGATAAAACACCCACTTAATGAGATTGACACTGTCCATCGAGAACGGATGCAATCTGAGAATATCAAAATGAGACGATACAGGACAAAAGAGAAATTAGTTAGAATGTTTTCTAATATCTTCGAGTGAAACAATTTCCAGTCATTGTTATCACCGGCAAATTAAAAAAAGAGTTACAAGTGAGCTATTTTCACGTCACCTGCATAGTAAAGAAGTTTGGCAATGGGCAATAAAAAGCCCTGTTCAAAAAATAACGCGTGTATTGATAGATAAAGTATTAAAACGTAGAAATACCCCTTTCCCCGGTTGATCGTTCTGTGCCTCAAGGAGTCAAGATCAGGCAGATTTTCGGCTAATGCTAACTAAATAGTAAGTCAATTTGAAAAAAAAAATTATGGAGTGTTCTGTTAGTAAAAAATTATAAAAATTTAAAGATTTTGATAGAATTGTTAATATTTATGTAAATTAAAATTTTATAAATTTTTGTGTAAAAATTGATGACAAGTTTTAAAGATATTTAATTTTTGTATAAATATGTAAAAATAGATGATTTGATGTAATTATTTAATAAAAAATATTAGAGTTGGGTGAAAAATATGGATAGAGAATATATATTTGTTATAATTTTTTGAAAATGTATTGAAATTTGTGTGAAAATTTGTTGAATAATGTGTAAAAATTATTGGTATTTATATAGAAATTTTTAAATTTTTGTTAAATATTATTATATTTTATAATACTTTTCCAAACAAACCTGACTTATATGGCATTTTGGATTTTTGCTTTGAAAGTGAGATGTAATATTATTCTCAGAACTCAGCGGCGTGAAACTAATAGGCAGGGAATGAGATAACACGTGCTCAGATGGAACATATATCTTATCAACCCATCCAGCTACGATATGACCTTGACCTTCCATGGAAGACCAAGAAGAAATATGCTACTTCCTGTTCATCCCTGTGCAAAGTATAATAAACTTAACTCACAGAACTGCTCCTTGAATGGCCATAATTTTTCGCATTAGATATTAGATAAGTCCGGTTCATGTTCTGTAATTCATTGGCATCCATACACGTTCTGCTAGTGAAAATTAGGTCAGATTAAGCAAGTACTAATGTAGATTTATTGTATCAAGAAGAAAGATAATAGATCGAGTAAAGGGAAGTTAAAAATCGTAAATGTTATCTGAATAGATATGTTAATAATATACCTTCAATTGCTTAAACATGCGACCATGCAAATACAGTACATATAAAGAACTATCCTTCTGAGATAACATTCTTAAGGAAATTAAGGACATGACCAACACGAGAGCGACCTGTTAATTATGTGTTAGGAGCAAGTTTCATGTCCCCCAGACAAAATCATCTTTCTGAGGTCACTAACTTGACAATATTTTGTTGCGGGTGACGTAAGTATAAGACAAATTTGGGTAACTGTTTTGCTGATGCATGTGTTTTACTTCCTACCGTTTCCCTAATCTCTAGAATGTCTTGGTTAAAATTGTCACTGCGGACAACAAATATCTTCGCCCTTTTTATTATTATTTTAGTGCTAGAAGCCTAGAATCATCGGCGTACCGCGTACAGGATCTATAGATCATTAGGAGTTAGGGTTTAGTTTGGAACTTTCTTTCAGCGATGCCTCTGATGCGAAATGCGAATAGAAAAAAGAGCCTAGTCATGATGTGAGACAAAACAACGCTATGTTAGGCACCTAGACTACGTGTCAAAAAAATATTAGTTTGCAAACATGGCTTTGCTTAAAATCGGGGAAAAAAATCTGTCCTATGGCTCGGAATTTTTGAAAAATTGTAGCATAACTCCTTTATTGGTTCAACGAGGTTATAGAGCTGAGGTGTTCTACGGAAAAAATTGGGTATTGAAGTTTGTAAAAAAATATAGATATTTTATAAGATTTGATGAGAATAGAAGAAATATAAGATTTAAATAAATATTATAATAATAAAAAATAATTTAATAAGGAGAGTGATTATTTTATAACTTTTTAATGAGTGAAAATTTTAAGGGGTAAAAATTTCCACCCTGAAACACTAAAAAAGAGAATAACAAATCCTCTCAGTATCTCAAGAACTCAATGCGAGAGTCACCTTTTATAAGTTAAGGGCATGTTCGTTTGTAAAAATGTTATAGAATATAATAGGAATTAACAAAATTTACAAAAAGAACATTTAAAATTTCAAAAATTCTTACACAAACATTGATACTTTTTACACAATCTTCATCAACTTGTTACACAAACTCCAATACTTTTAATATATATATATATATATAACAAATATTGATTCTCTATAATTTTTATCTAACTCTAATATTTTTTTATTAAACAATTACATCAAATCATCTCTCTCCAATTTTTTTTACAAAATTCAAACAAAAATTAAATATCTTTAAAATTTTTCATCAATTTTTACATAAAAAGCTTATAAAACTCTCGTCTACGTCGATATTTATAATTCTATCGTAATCTTAAAATCTTATATTTTTTTTTTTTGCAAAAGTAACATCCCTAGCTATATTTGAAATCAAATTAACCAAATGAATTACTTTGTCCATTTTTTGTGGGCAAAATAATACAATTACCTGTTTGCTACGACGAAGCAGAAGCTGCCCCCCACCGCCCAAACATAAAAAAGGCAACCAGGACCAATCAATCAGAGAAAGAGAAGCTAGAAAGTAACCCGTTTTATGGGTTACGAGTTATTTCTACGGGGCACGGCCGCAAGGGAGATCCCCAGCTATTTAAGCCCCTTCATTTCTTTAAATCTCTGTTTATCTCTGGGATGTTTTTCATGGCTTTCTATCTCTCTCAAATTTACTCAACTTCCATAGCTTTGTCTCAACTAATATTTCCGTTGTATTTGCTCATGAAGCAGATCCCCTACTATTTACCTTTCATGTTTCGTTTCCTCATTCTCTCCATTTTCTCCACCAATAGACTATTCCGCCTCGGATTGCGATTTATTGACCTAGGTTTGCATCAATGCTTTTTCCAGCGTATATTTTTGTTTTGCGACGGTTCAGTCGTCCGAATTTTGTCTCTTGAAGGTTCTATAAGATCTCGATTTTGCCTATTATCTTTATCTTTTCTACGATGCAGCGCAATCACTTTGAGACAGTTTCTTTTTGAGGATCCGTTTGGCTGTCTAGAAAAACCTATGGAATCGGCTTCAAAGAACAAAACCTGAGAATCTTAGGACATATACATTGCTAGCCTTTGCTAGCTTAGCCGTTCATAAGATTTTTCATTTTGTTTTCGGTTCTGGACATTTCTAGCGCCAATTGGAGCACCAAAAAGTTCCGCACTGTGCTGCAAAAAGTGAGCAAAGCATACTCTGAAGATCACTACGTTTATTTATTTCGTTTTTGAATTTTTTTAGAAAGTAATTGGAAGAGCAGCAGATTTCAGTTCAAAGCGGATGCGTCTTAGCCATCAGGTGTGACTTACAACTCTTTCTCTATCTTTTATTTGTTCTTTAGCCGGTTTATATAATGCACGGTACAGTTGGCTTTTAACTTGATAGTCGTTCGTTTTATGGCTTTGGTCATTTCATGGTCAGGTGTGACTTGCAACTCTTTCTCTATCTTCCTGAAACTATTCGTCTTTCCCATGTTCGTCAATTATTTCACATACTCAGCTTTATCTTGGTTGACCTTTGCTTCACTTTTTTTCTTTCTTAATCTATTGCTTGTATTTGCTTAGGTATGTTTCCGCTGTTGAGTTTAAGTCAGTAACCATAGATTGGTAAGATCTAGCTAGTGTTGACTTAACGACTCAATCTGACCATTAATCTGAACGTGTGGAATCCTGCTATAATTCAAGTACATATGAGACATCTGCGACAGACTTATTGAGAAAGTTAGAATCACGATTATACCTTATAGGTTGGGGAAATTATATGTAGGCTGAAAATCTCTTAAATTAAGGACTTATTGTTCTATACGAGAGATATTTGAAGTCTCTAATGGAGATCATATATTGATCTTGTTGGAAAACTTAATAACAACTACAAATTCAGTGTTTACTCCTTGTGTTCAAGGAGGATTAAAATAATCTTGAAATACAAATATTTTGGAATAGTATTAGAAAGAAGTACAGCATATAAAGATCAGGAGTTAGAATTTGATTTTTAAACTTTCTGATGAAATCGCACATATTTAACTTTAACTTTGCAACACATCTCATAATTGAGTCCCTCAGTATCTCTTGTTAATGCTACGAATTATCTTGTCTCTGCCTAGATGTCCACCTAGACCCCTTCAACAAGTCTTTATTAAGCTTATTTTGTAAGGTCCAGAGCGGTTAGAAAATATGTCAGCTCACAAAAAGGTGATCTTGAGCTAGTGATGTGCCGTTAATGAACAAGAGTACTGTAAGAACGGCATTCTTTCTAAATGCACCACATAACAGTTTCAGAAGGAATATGAGAGAAAATAAAAGTTTAAATAGATATAAAAAATAAAAGATATGCTATTAGTGGAGTCACAAGCTGTTATTATAAATAGTATGACTCTAAAAATACTTGGCTACATACATATGAAAGTGCTTGAGTTTAATCTCAAGGGTTGGTCAAGTGGTTTAGGTTTGAAACTTGGGAGTTTGCTCTTTTCAAGGTGTCAAGTTCGAAACCATTTAGATGCTATCAATTCTTTAAGTTCATCAACAAGCTGGCCTTTGCCCGATAATTAATTATCGGATTTGTGTGAGACTTGTGAGCTGAACAAGTTTGGGAGATTTATTAATGTTACTATTTGATATATATATATATATATATATATATATATATATATCTATATATATGCAACACCTAGGTCACGAAAGTCTCACTAAAAGAGATCAAATCCGTGTTCTTTGTGTGAAACTCTGGTGAACTGCACAAGCTTAGGATACTGGATATTTATTATATTTTATAAACACATACTCTTATTCTTTGATATATATGTAATGCCTCTTTAAGGAAAGTATTACTAAACGAGAGCAGATCCGTGTTCCTTGGCATTATTGCAACGTCAAACATCTGGAGACGATAATTGAATTGAGTTCTAATTTCGTTAAAACTTTATTGAAAGGAAGGGCTCCTCTCTTCTTTCAGTACACTTTCTTTCTCCTTCTTCCCCTCTGTACTCCCTCTCTAATTTCCTCCTTTGCTTTCTAATGTTTGAACTTTGAATTACCTTCATTCTAATGTTTGAACTTTGAATTTATGCCTTCTAATTACCTTTTACCGCCACCATGATTCCTTCATTCTAACGCCACAGCTTCCAGCTCATACCGTGCTTGACAAGTCCCGCACTTCCCCGTTTCGGTGCGGCACCAGTCACGCTCTACTTGAGATCCAACCGACCACCTCTAATTCTCATTACACCGCACCCACTAGGTATGCCTTCTAATTACCTTTTACCGCCACCATGATTCCTTCATTCCAACGCCACTTCCAGCTCATACCGTGCTTAACAAGTCCCGCACTTCCCCGTTACGGTGCGGCATCAGTCATGCTCTACTTGAGATCCAACTCTTACTTTTACCCTATAATGAGATTAGGTTTTTTGTTTTGTTAATAAAGGCTGTTAGACCAGATTCCATTTTCTAAGGACATGGGAGCAACGATCTCAAAGATCACCATCAAATCAGCCATCCTTGGTGCATACTCCTCTTGTGTTGGATTCCTTTCTAGCTGTGGACTCATTAATAAAGTGTATCCAATGGATTGAAAACTTTCTTCATGTTGAGCTTCTTCTTTGCCCTTTAAAAAGGCCGGCCAAGCCGACAAGGCAGACCTCCCTAATGAGTTAGACCCTCGGGAGGTCTTCTTGGTTTTGTCGCAGGACTTCATCTCATAAATATGCAATCTAAGTCAATAACTAAACTTAATCTCATAGTATATGCAATCTAAGTCAATAACTCGCTTAATTAGTAGTAGCAGGATTCGAACTCACACTCTTTACTAATGAAAGTATAGTATAATTGATAAGAAAAAAAAAGATTAGTATAATTTATTGACTTTTATTATTTTGTCTGGCTAATTGTTAGGATTCCCAATCCCTTTTATGTAGTTAATGTTATGCTCTCTATAGAAAAAAAAAACTCATACAATATTGATCCTACGCCAACGCCACAAATGATGAAATTAACTAATAAAAACATTCTCTGTCACGCCTCATCACAGGAGTGAGAGAAAGTAACTTGGGAAAGGGTAACCTGGGTTTTCTTGGGGATGAGAGGACTGTTCAGTGTCCAAACACAAAACATGGAGGCAAAAAATGGTTTGCCATGTAAGCCTACCAATGATCCGTGTAATGTTTTGCTTGACTCTAATAAGTACACTTTCAAGGATCATGACATTACAACGTAATCTACAACCTCCTTGACCCCAAAAAAATCACGTTGGCTATTGTGTGTTGTAATTAAGACGTAATTATGATTTGTCAATGTAGGTTTTAAGATGTGGAAAAACACATAAGTAGGCAGAGATGAAGATCTGGATTGCCTCCAAGTAGAACATGAGTCGGTTCACCCACTTAAGGCTAGTAAGAGAGCAAAGAACATTTAGAACCTTACGCTATTAGAGAGCCGTGGATCTTTAATTGACTCCGAAGTGATGTCCCCAAGTCTATAAATTATTTCTAACACTTCTTCCATGCCTAGTTTATACTTGCAAAGAGAGCATGCTCTATTGAATCTCCCAGTGTTCCCAAAAGGTACTGATCTGAACTTCCATTAACCGAAGTGTAAAATCTCACTGTAGAAATACGAACAGGAATGCATCTCTCCCATTTCTCCTACCACCAAGCTCCAACATATGCAAATGAGATGTCCAAGTTGCCTTATGTTTTCTCCAACATGTAGTACCCCTGCATCGCCTGACCCTAATAAGCAGAAACCCGTTAGCAATAGAAAAGAATACGAAATGTTTGTTCACTGAAAATATGGGACAAGCAACTTTCCTCGGGTCGTTCTATTAGTTTGAATTTTGGCCAAAATTGTGTCAACATCACGAACAAGATCATTACACGTAAAGTCAAAGCCTAGCTTCTCATCCAAAATTTTCTAGCATTCTTTCTTCATGTTTCTTCAAGGCTAAATTATCTCGCCAGTTCCTGGGGTTTGACATATTTTCAGATTGGTCTCTAAGGTAATTTTTCTCCTACAGATAGCCCTGGGGTTAGTAACTTTCCCAAATTGCACTACAAAAAAAAGACCTTTAGTGGTGGTCGGAAACAACTGCTAAAGGTCAAGAAACCGCTGCTAAAGCTTTAGCAGCGGTTTTTTAACGGCGGTAGCGATCGTCGCTATATCACCATTGCAGTAGGCTATAGCGACGGTTTTCGCAACCGCTGGTGAAGACCTTGGGTTTATAGCAGCGGTCGCGACCGTGGTTATAAACCCGAACCAAAATAGTAGTTTTTTGCAGCTTTTTAAGAAACGTTGCTATAGGTATTTAACAACGTTTTTAAAAACGCTAATATAGGTCAGCTCATTTTTCTTGTTATGCTAAAACACCACTAATTTTTTCCTATATTTTCCTATACATATTTTTTTAATCGGTAATACAAATTTATTTTAATAATTATAATGCTTTAGATGTAAAAACTTAAAGAACAAGGATAATAAAACAAAATATACTTCATCATTGATTAATAATATTTTACAACAAACACAAGAATCTCTACAAGTAATCTAAAAATTAACAAATTTATAATATAAAATAATAATAAGCAAGAACCAACTAAAATATTCAAATACAATACAATAAGCAAGCACCAATTAAAATCTTCCTCTTTTGACACATCAACGTCATCTTGAATTCTCAATCAACCATAAATGTACCAAAATGAGGAAGAGATTAGTTAACCTCACTTGGAAGCAATAAAGAATATGACAATGAAAAATGCTTAACAATAAATTCAACAAATTCTTGTATGCTAAAAACAGCTTCACAAAATTCTTTGGCTCTATAAATTAATATATAACAAAACAAAAAATTTGAGAGAGACTATCATAAACATGAAGCTCCAAAGGCATCAACAAAATAAATGAGATCATCTATAGAGTTTAACTCAAATCTAGCAAAAATTTTTCTTCTGGTACAACATCATTTTTTCCACTTGATTCACCTTTTGACTAAGATAAAACCAATCAAAACATGCAACAGTTCAATATTTAGAGATCCCAAATATGAGATGCTGCAGTTTAATCACAAATCATGTATTTATATGAGCAGAATATATCCTAGCATCGCAAGTACTTCTCAGGTGAAAATGAAAGTGAACAAAATGATTAACGACAAGAAGACTCAATTCCAGCTTAATGTTTGACTTTGACAAAAAAAACATAAAAGTAGAACAAATTGGGAATGCAGTTGATTTCCTGTATGTAAAGGCATCCAAATGATTATTTCATGAGATCTACTATGTATGAGCATCTCTGAGCATACCATCAACCTCTATCGATTCACTTGATTGAATTGAAATATCGATCTGCAAAATTTCTGCCTCTATAGTGACAATTCTTTCAAGAACCTCTGGAGTGCTAACAAATCTCACAGCAAGGGCCAAGAACTATTGGCTTTATCTGATGAAATCAACAGATGATACTTTCATAATCTTAAACCGCAGGTTAAGTGTACGATGTCTCTCTTTCGTAGATTCTGTATTGAAGCAAAGGAGTTTCAGGTTACTGTTTTAGGCAACGGTGTTGTGAAGCTGTCGGAATGGAGTCGGAAGGCTCTGAGTTCGATCTTCCTTCGAAGGTTCGGAGCTATGTGGATGGTGAATATGGCCAGTAGATTGCTAGTGGATGTCAGTAAGGAGTTTGTCGTTAAATTTAACGAAGCTTCCCGGGCCTTTTTGGCGCAGAGATGTAGCAACAAGGCTGGGAGATATGTTGCTATTGCGGAGTTTGGAGGGGGACGAAGAAAAGGGGTGATGATGATCCCGGAAGGCAAAAAGGGGTCTGGCTGGAAAATTTTGGCCGCTGCGTTTCAGGAGGTGGTGTCTCACTTTGGACAACTCAAAAGTGGTAGAGGAGGCGCTTCTGATTCTAGAGTCCGTAAGGAGGTCTCCTTTGTCGAGGCTGCCAAGAGAGGGTCGACGAGAGAGAGTTCTGGCGCTAGTCGTTTGGTTGAGAAGAAAGCCCGAGAGGCAGGAGGTGGCGTGGAGGTGAAGGAACTGTTGCATGCTTCTGCGCATGCGACTCTGGCAGGGGACGCTTCTATTTCCAAAGAGCTGTCATTTAATGCGAAGTTGGCTGAAGGAAAATTGGTTGACGTGGCTTTTTGGAGAAGTAAATTGCTGGGGTTCCGAGAAGAAATAAACGTGTTATTAGATCTTTTGGGGCTTGACATTGGGCCGGGAGTTGTTTCTTCAGGCCCGGTCGTTAAGTCTGCCTGGGTTTGGAAGGAGAAATCCACCACGCTGGATCTGTGGGAGTTTGATGGGCTGGGTCCTGTCCATGCCATGGGTCCAAGTGCGGGGGGTGGGCATGCTCACCCGAGGCCTGTCGCTGAGGTCGTGTCTGTCGACACCTCAGATTCCCCGACACGGTGCACGGGAGTTGTCCAGTCCTCCTTGCCAGTGATGGCGGTGCCTCTGGCGACACCATCTGTGGTGGCGGCGACGGGTTCCGGCGTCTCGCCGGTGCCGGAGATGGCAGTTGAATCTAGCGCTGTTTTGACCCGTCTCTTTGTTGGCTTGCCGGCGACGTCGGGCAGTTGTTTTTCAGAGACAGATGTGGCCGATCTTGACATTTGGAAGCTCCAGAGTGGGCTTTCGATGGGGGAGGTACCCTTAAGCTCGATGGGGCCTTCTCTCGTCGTGTGGAGGAGAGCTATGCTGCCGAGAAGGATAGGGCAGATGGGGCCGTTTTCACTGAGGCTCGCTTAGGTGGTCTGGAGGTGGGGTAGTGTTCTCGGGGGTTGTCCAAAATTTTGGTCTGTGTTGAGCACTCTTGCGTACCAGATTCAGTGTCAAAGTCTTTAGAGTTGAAGGATGGAGAGTTTCTGAGAGATGATGTGAGGGCATTGGAGAATGTGGACCCCTTGGCGGTCTGGTACCCTAGTGATGAATTGAAGGGTAAATCTCAACAGTTTGGTGTTTCGGATTGGGTCTTAGAGATGGTCTCTTCCATTCGACATTTGGTTGGGGTGTAATGTGAGGGTCATGAGGAGGATCTGAAAAAG
This sequence comes from Myrica gale, assembly GCA_963930655.1. NCBI lineage: Eukaryota > Viridiplantae > Streptophyta > Magnoliopsida > Fagales > Myricaceae > Myrica > Myrica gale. Next base: position 6,571,043 of record OZ005609.1, on the reverse strand, counting down.
CTCTTTGTTGCGTTGGAAAGAGACATGGTGCAGATTAGTTCAAACAAGTCTAGAAAATCAGGGGGAAAGTTGAAACGAGAGTTGAAGGGATTGACTTCTTCGGTTAATTATGAAAGGTCTTCTTCGATTGCTAGAAAGAGTAAGAGCAAAGGGCGGGCATTGTTAATGTTTAAATGATGCCACGAATCTTGAGCTGGAATGTTAGGGGGTTGAATAATCATGCGAAGTGTAGAAGGGTGGGGAATCTTTTGAGGGGTTGGAGACCGGATGTTGTTTGTCTTCAAGAGACCAAAGTGGCTGAGGTTTCTAGGGCTTTGGTTAGGCGTTTGTGGGGTGGGGCTCATGTTGGTTGGCTTAGTTTGGCGGCGGTTGGCGCCCCGGGGGATATTTTATTAATGTGGGATAATAGGGTGTTGGAGATGTTGGATTCTTGCCTTAGTGAGTTTCGGTTTCGGTGATCTTTAAAAATGTGGATGATGGTTATCAGTGAATGTTTTCGGGTTTTTATGGTCATAATGAGGATATGGATAAGAGTTTGTTATGGGTTGAGTTGGCTGGGGTTTTTGGTTGGTGGGATCTTCCGTGGTGTATTGAGGGTGATTTTAATGTCACCCGGTTTCCTAACGAGCGTTCAGGTGGAGGTGGGGTTAGGAGAGCGATGGTGGAGTTCTCTGATTTCGTTGCAGAGTTGGGTCTTGTGGACATTCCTCTGTTGGGTGGAGTTTATACGTGGTCTAATAATTGGGCCTCTGAGTCGTGGTCTAGGATTGATCGTTTCCTCTTTAGCTCATCTTGGGAATCCTTGTTCCCGGAGGTGACTCAGAAAAGGTTGCCCCGCCTTCTCTCGGATCATTTTCCTATTCTCTTGGAACGAGGCAATCTGGGGGGTGGGAAAAGACCGTTTCGTTTTGAGAATATGTGGTTGAAAGTGGATGAGTTTGTGGATAAGGTTCAGGAGTGGTGGAGTTCGTATTCTTTTGCGGGTCTCCTAGTTTTGTGTTGGATGCAAAGTTGAAAGTGAATACTGGTGCGATCTTGGTCTCACAACCTCTTCTTGGAAACTCAGAATTATTCCAGCTGAAATCGCTCCATGACTATGGCTCTCACCATCAAGAACAAGCTATGATCTGTTGATGGTTCACTCTGAAGCCAGATCCTGATCATGATTCACTTCTGGATCCTTAAGATTCCAAGCTAATTTGTCAATTCACTTATGGAGTGATTGTATCCTCACTGTCACTCACACCATTAACAGATTACCTACCCTTATTCTTCATAATCATTCATCATTCACCCTTTGAGGTACTGTTCAAAAAGCCACCTAACTATGATCTATTTGGAATATTTAGATGTTTGGTATATGCATCCACTCATCCTCATACTCGATATAAATTCCAACCGAGAGCCATTTCTTGTATCTTTCTCGGGTATCCAGCTGGAATCAAAGGTTTTGAACTTTTTGATCCTAATACTCGAAAAATTTCTGATTTCTAGACATGTTTTTCATGTAGAAATCTTCTCCTTTCAAAATTCAAAATCTGCTTGTCATCCTTCTGTTGATTCTGTTCCTACTGATATTTTTGATATTCAACACTTTCTTCTTCCAACACCTTCTGACATTAATCTCGATGATTTTTATTTTCATACATCTACATCTCCACCTCCCACTTCCTCTGATATTGATATTGCTATTCCTCCATCAGATCAAATTTCTCCAGAAAATTCTATCGTTCCTAATGTCATTTATCTACTTGATATTACTGACATTTTTGTTGTGACAAAGATAAATATTCAGGATCGCCAAGAAGTAGAGAAATGAGAATAAAATCAGCAAACACAAAAGACATAAGGATTTAAGTGGTTCGGCTTAAAGCCTACGTCCACTGGCGGAAACTCAGGAAGAAATTCACTATAAGAAAAGTGGAGTACAAAGAGTGGTCACACAACACTCAAGCCCAAAGCCCCAATACACCCAATATCCTCATACACAAAAGAGATGAGAATAACAACAGAGCCCTCTCAATTTTCTGCTACTCTTTTCTCTCTTCTCTCTATTGGGTTTCCTCCCTCTTGCTCTCTCGCTTTGAAACATTTCTTCTCCTTTTAAAGATGTACTCAGTGAACATCGCATGCATTTCCATAAATGCAAAGTTGCATTCTATAGCTATAGGACGGTCATAGCTGTAGATGGAAAGTCTCTGATGATCTGAAGGATTTCCAGCTTGTCGTTCACCTTTATAAACAAAGGAGACGAGCATTTAACGAGAAGAAAAACATGAGAGCTTTCATGCGTGAATTCATAATTCACGTGAAGTCTTGCCTGCAGCTTGTCAAAAACAATGGCTGCAATCAATGCAATGTTAAATTTGTTATTCAACATATGCGGCTTGACTTTTCAAGCCACATGCATAACAATTTTTTCTTCTGATTCAGTGTCTATTTCCACTGATATTTCTGATATTCAGCACTTTTGTACTGTTTTCGCTTTTTTCTAATATATATATATATATATATATTAAGGCTACTGCATTTTAAAGCTTGCAAGCTTCCTCATTACTCCGGGCCAACATTTTAAATTTAACTGACAACTTCCCCGGGAACTATCCCTCTAGGATAAAGTAACCCCAACAATCCGTCCTTATAAGTTCTGATAATAAGGCGTAGTTTTCCATTGCTTGAATCGAGCAGAGCGTAACGCCTATTTCTTCAACTTATTTTGCCCTTTAGCTAGGTTTAACTTCACTAGAGCTATAAGACTAAAGATTTACCTTTTCGCTCATGACTGAGGTAATATATTGGTTTTTATGGCCTGCATTTATATAACCCCTGCGTGGAATAATCTTGAAAAGATCTTACTAAAATTTATTTGGACCAAAAACAATATATTTATTACTATTAGAAATGATACTATAAATGATTACAGTACCTTTTTTTCGAAGCAGTGATATTGTTGCTGTCTTCCATTGTGTTTGTTCCATTCGGCAGATTATCTGCCTTCACGCTTGATAGCGAATAAATCATCTTTTTGTGATTACTAACTTATATTTTTCAAGTGACGTATTTCTTTATAAACCTTTTATTGTGTAGAGATTATAGGAAGCAGATCATTTGGTAAGATAGTGTTATATTGTCCCTCAAGAGAACATGTTGGTGACTTGCAGAGGCAATGCACGAGGTTTTTAGGCGCTAATCTAAAATATCATAATTTTTTAGAGGTCAATTCTAAAAAATAAAGTGTAAAGTGTAACTTGGAAATATTTTCCTTTATTTTTGGAGAGCTGGGGAGCCAAGGCCCCCGAGCTCTCCTGCCCTCAGCTTTGCCTCTGGTTATAAGTGTCACCTAAGTACATATATATTTCCCCTTTATATTATTTTATGTAAGAACTTTTTTTTGGGTAACGAGTGAAATTCGGGCACCCAACCACGTGTATCGGGTTCGAACGGATCTGATCCAATATACGCATGAAGTGAGCTCAACACCATGTCAAATCTCGGGTCGTACAACCCTTCTAAATCACACATACCAGTTAAGTCTAACTTCGCTGGAGGAGTGAATTCTAAGAATTATTTACACTTGAAAGGTCGAGCTTGAGACTTAAAAAAAAATAAACTCCTAAGCTCTAAGCTCTGACCACTCGCTAGTAAACCCTAAAACTCAATTGCGTACTTTCGAGGTATATAATGCTTGACATTTCAAACGAATATTCGACACGAGTTCACTGCAGGCTGTTACCTGTTAGGCACGCACTTGTGTCCTCTCTTTAACTTTTATTCCTGTATTTTTGTTTATAGTTCAGAACTTTCTAGCAGCGATGCCCAGGCGGAATCGAAAAATAGAGCCTAAAACAAAAAACGCTAGGTTGGAACATAGTCTACGTGTTGAGGCTGTACTTCTTTAATTGGGCCACGTTAAACAATGCATTATTGAGTGGCTTTACGGGAGTTTACGGGGTCACAATCTGGATGGACACGTAGTCCAGCATATTTCTATTTACCTGTTTATTTATTAATTTATTTTGTCCACGTGCTTCTCCCTTGAGCGGTTGCTTCGCCAACCACGTCAGCCACATTGTTTCATTTCGGCGTGGGAACAACCACGGCGCCACAGGAGCTGCTTGGTCGTTATTATTGAGAGAAAAAAAAGAATCCTATTTCTTTTACTTTCGAATTATATCATTCTAATAGCTTTGTTTGATGATTGACTTCAGACTTTCTGTGGCATTCGTGTTGGTCGAATTTTTTCTCCGTGAATTGCTTCAGCAATTAAGATTCTAAAGATAAAATGTTGAAATATATTAAAATACTTGAATTGTCATTTGGGGTGTTTGGGTAAGTCCTAAAATGGCTATTCTCGAGTTTGAGCTGATTTTAGTTCACGTGTAATTTATCTAAACTAAACAATGCTATATTCTAGTAGTAACTCTACGAGACAAAATGTACTCTGTCAATTAAAAATATATAAAGCGAAAATGCAAAATTTAGGGAGATTTTAAGATGATGGCTGCCCTCTGTTTCATAGCTTTGCGGACGAGTTTATACCGGATGGGACCGTTCATAAGCCAATATTTTGAAGCCGACTTGAGGCCAAATGAAACGCTTAAGCCATTTATTTAGCAAAAAAAGAATCGCTTAAGCCATTTCTTTTGTACTTTTTTTTCTAGATCACTTCTTTTGTACTTAAATGATTAAATTAACTGTTTTCCACAATGCAGCAGTGGCTGTCCGCACTCCCTAAACATATATATAAAGCGCGATGTACGAGAATACGAAACAACTATTAGAAATCTAAAAAAAAGTACGAATCAAGGCAATGGAAATAAACCGAATAGAGGAAAAACGGATAAACACCCCGATTGATTGATTGCCGCATTATCTAAAAAAAAAAAAGATTGATTGGCGCATTAGATCTAGTGGGGGCATCTCTAATCCCTTTATTTATTCCAACCCGATTGATTGCCGCATTACCTAGAAAAAAAAATAAAAAGGATTGATTGCCGCATTAGATCTAGTGGGGGCTTCTCTAATCCCTTTATTTATTCCAACCCCTTTCATCTCGGGTACTTTTCACGGCTCTCCGTCTCCCTCTCTAGCTCTCTGTACCTACCTCAGGTACAGTATCTTTTCCTCCGGGAGTGGATCCCCTATTCCCTTCTTTCTTCGTTTCTTCCACCGCCTACTCTTTAAGTCTTTTCCGGCCGGTGGTTGCTATTTTTCTTGGGTAGGGTTTGCATCGCTGTTTTCTCTAGCGTATGTTGTCCCTTACTATGTTTTCTATCGTCGTAATTTTGTTTCTTGAGGTTCTACTAGATCTCGATTTGTTTTTGCTTTTATTTTTCGCTTTCCTGCGTACCGGCCTATTTTGTTCGGAACGTAATAATGACTTTGGGACGGTTTCTTTGGTAGGATCCGTTTGGCTGCCGAGAAATGGTAGGAAAAAAACGTCACGCAAAACCTGAGAACTAATAACAGACATGTTTCTAGCACTAGCGACCTTATCTGTTTTTAAAATTTTTCTTTCTACTTTCTATTCTGACATTTCTTGCGGCCCAACGGAGCATAAAAAAATGTCCAATACTGTTTTGCAAAACTCATTGACAAATTTTTTTCAGAATGTACTGTTTACTGAACCAGCGGATTTTACTGCAAAGCAGATGAGTCTTCAGCCGTCAGGTAAGAATTACGACTATAGCTTTTCACTTGCCGGTTCATTCCCTTTGTGGCCATGACTAAAATATAAACTTCACAGTTTCACTCCTCTTCTTTTTGGCACCGAGATGTGGAGTTTTGCCTTCTGGCTATACATTTTGCTCCCAGATATTTCGTTTTAATATGCCAGTGTTCTGTAAGAATTGTCCATTGCTATATTTCGTGGCTTGTATCGCTGAAGACCATCATTATTGCATGTAAAGAGTTCTTTATGAAGAATTCATGGTTTTCTGACGTAAGTTAATGAATGAAAACCACATAAAATATTGTGCTTGCCACATTTGTTTTTTCCTCGTGTTTTAACTAGGATCATAAACAATATATTACCATGCCAATTAACTGCTACTGGATTTGATGAAATGAATTCTCGTATATTGTAATGTATGATAAGTGAATAAAGAGAGGGATATATATACACGAGTGAAGTGAGCTCATAGCTCTGTAACTAAACTAACTAACTCATAACCGACTAACTAACTTAACAGTCGTTACTATCTAATAACTGCATCATTTGGTGGCATACTAATTATCGGTTTCACAATCACACCATTGCCACACATTTTGTTTATGATAGTCATGATTTTCTTTCTATAGTCTCTACCATCTTCATTATCTCTTTGTATGTGTTCTTTCTTTTTTTGCTGAGCTAGTTGTGTTTGGTTGTAATATGTATGTGTCAAGCATACCCAGAACTAAGGGTGGGCAAAAATTCCAGTAAGAATTGGAATTTCCGGTTCCGATTATGGTATAATATATGAAATTTGATTGAATGATTATTTTAGAATCTAGATTTTGGATAAATATTTTACATTTATTGTTAATTTATGATGAATAACTACTTATCAAAAAAAAAATTATGATGAATAACTAAAAATACTGAAATTTCCGGTTTCGGGTTTTTTTTTAAATATGGCTCAAAATAAAGTTTAACATATGAAATTGCTTGAAGGTTTATTTTAGTATCTAGATTTTGGATGAATATTTATGTTTATTGTTAATTTATAATGAATAATAGAAATATATTTAAAAAATTATGTCCAAAAAATATTTTTGGCTTATTAGGCCACAAAAAAATGTCAGAAAAGATCCACATGCCGAACTGGAATTTCCGGTTCCGTTTTGGTTTGGAACAAAAAAATTGCATTCCGGTGAGTACCGGAATTGGTCATTCTAGTTTTATCTGTTCCGGTACCCACCCCTACCCAGAACATGATATTTTTGGATTTGTGGTCTAGGAAGCCCACCATATTGTCGTCTCGTGCCCAATATTCAGTATAATTGGGATATCCTTAGCTGATTGCTACTCAAAAATTATGATATGCATGCTGTGCTGGCTGGTCATTCTAGGAATGGTATGCGTATGGAGTTTTCTTGTGAATTTCTTTTGAGTTTAGGATTAAAGACACAAAATTAAACGTTGCAAGGTACTAGGCCTATGATGAAGTATATGCTACCATAGCAACCAGCAACGATTCATATAAGGAGAAATCAGCAGAAGCTTTTCAAGGACTTTAATGAAGGGAAATTGGTGTTAGTCTCAAGTAGGGAAGGAATCATTTCCTAAGGGTACCTACCATAATAAAGTGATGGTAAGGAAGTTGGGATTAGCAAGCTATTATAAAAGATAGGTGTTAACACGTCTCATAGGCTGTCCTTTGAAAAGAAAACTCTCATTTAAGTTTTAGGTAGATTTGTTGTGGCTTGTTCTTTCTCGTAGGCTCCCGAGAATTTGCCGTGTCAAATTTTAGTTATATTTCAGCGGTATTTGGGTTTATGGGAGTTGATGAAAAAGTGAAGAGGTAATGATTTGAGTAAATTTTTTATGTTTATTGTAATGGAAATAGATGATATGATGGGGGAGAGAGATCATTTTATAGTTATTTTATTAGACCAAAATTTTGGGATGCAAACATCACCGAATTATCTCCTCAAACAGTACAATTGGAGTTTTCAAGTTATTTGGTTGTAACGTTTTACAAACAATTGCATCTGCTGCAATGTTGGCAGACCCTAATGTGTTTCAATGAGAATGCAAACCCTCAGATGGTGAAAACCATCTCGCATTTTTGTGGTTTGACTAGTTTTGAAAATTCAAATACCAACGAGCTTGACTTTCTTGATATACTTGGAAATCTTACTGTGGTAGATAAGTCTGCCTATCGTGATGTGCGTGCACTATTTCACACCGCTCTGGAACTATGAAATATTTTTATTGAAAAATGCGAGTTGATGTCCTTGGCTAACAACAATCCAAAAGCCTGCATGGAATCTGTCACATTGAACAACAAATGATTTCTCAATAGTAAGATGCATAGGTGTTACTGCTAGTGACATGAAGTTGGAACGCTTTTGGAGTCGCTGCAAATTGGTTGAAACCTATATGGGGAGGGAGGAAGCAGCTCATGATGAAGTTGCATGAGTGTTGGCATGTCGTTGCTTGATTTGGCTCCTTACCGTGTGAAATTAAACTTTATATGTGATTTGTAGAAGTTCCAATTTTAACACTTATTAGTTGGAAGTGTAGTGCAGATTTGGTTAGCACTCTTTTGGGCTGTCGTTGACACAAGAGAAGTCAACCACCATGGGATGACGAGACATTGCAGCATAATGTGGGCCTGATTTGGATGTCTGGGATTTGATGGGGGAGATTTTTACACCTTGGATTGGTGGAGTTGCACATGAGGTGAGTGGAATATGACAAAGGTGATGGAGTTTTTTTTTTATTATGATAAGTTGTGTAAAATAGGTCTGCATTGATCCTAACTTTGCCCCTTTTTGGGTTCATCTTTTCGCATATGTTTTGATGATAGTTTGCCATAATATAGTAGAGCTATGGAAGAGAATTTAAACCACCTGCACCAACTTCTTGAACCACTTCAAATGGATTAAATATAGCAACCTAAGTGCTAGCCACTTCTGTGTTATGAATTCACAAAAAATAGTACATGATACAAATTGCCATGCATATCGAATTAAACATAATCATCAAAGAAACGACAATATTTCAACTTAAACTCAATATGACTAGTACGTTATCTCTCAATAGTACTGATGTGGCTAGCACAAGCCACTTTTAAAGAGACATAAACAAGATAGTTAAAAGTTAACTTGACCGTTACTAAAATCAAAAGTGAGGATAGAAGGATGCTTTGGCATTATTGGGATGAAACCATTGCTATTATTCGTTCATCATAATCCGTTGTGGGTGAATTGGGATGAAACCATTGGTTTGCTATTAATATTTTTTTTTCTAGGCTAGATAATGGCTGATGAGGGGAGTAATATTGTTAAACTTACTTTTCAATGTTTCCTTCCCCATATTCAGTAATGGTGCAGATGTTGGTTTTGTAAATGAGTTTATTGTTTTGCTAGGGCAGTAATGATGTCACTGGATCATTGAGCTGGTGTGATGGCTGTAACCTATCATTATAAGGTTGACAGCGGTGATGATGAAAATGTTATGAAGGGGAAAGGTGGTGAGGATGGTACCGTATTGTTGGTGCAGTATTGCAAATGGAGTGCTGTTAATGTGGCAGTAGGGCATGTTATGGGGGAAATTTTTGGAAAGGTGGCGAGGGTGATACCGTATTGTTGGTGCAGTATTGCAAATGGTGTGCTGTTAATGTGGCAGTAGGGCATGTTATGGGGGGAATTTTTGGAGAATAATTGTAACAACAATACATTTAGTGACATTACTGACGTCATGCAATTTGGTGATTGAGATCTGTTTCTTATCAAAAACAAGGTGGTGTGGTTACAGTTTTCTTTTGTTGAGAATTCTTTCTAGTGAAATGCGTTAAAAACCCAAGCTAACATATAGATCTTTTCATAAGTTAAGCACAAAGATGAAACGCAGCGAGACTAAATTGCTTCTTTTGATTGTTACCAGTAATTTAGCTGGTTTTGCAAATATCAAGGATGTCGAATTCTTGTTACTTGAAAGTTAGTGTAACGAGGCATTTGGTTCCGGATCATAAACATGCCCTCGGCACTTGGATCAGGAATGCAGTCTAATGGATTTTAAGAATGTCCGTGTTTTTGGTTTATTGCCAGGAATTTTGAAAACTTTGAACCTTTATTCCACCTACTCAAGTAACTATGTTGCTGAGTGACTTTTTAAAAAAAAATATATATGTAAGGTGCCTTTTTTTATGACGAAGTGAGTGAACACATTTTTTTCCACTCTGTGTACTTAAAGTGAGATTTTGCAGAATAATTCCACTGCACCTGGGTTTTCAATAATGTTTATGTAAGGGAAAAATGCTGTGATCACTTCTTTGCTATATTTGTGTATGTTTTTCTGAGAAAACTGGAAGTTAGATATTTTTAGTTTCTATTCTGTGAAGTTAAACCAAATATGTTATAATGTTTAAGGCATGGCATAGCTAAATCTAGGTCAAAATCTCATTCCACCTTTTCTTTGGACAAAAGAAGAAATGACTATGTTCGCGTGATGGCTGTGTGGCATGTTCTAATTCTGTGGACATGAAGTTACTTTTTTGGCAATCAGTAAAGGAGGCCACATTCCTAAAGCCATGGGCTGTGGATGCTTGGACATTGGGATGCCCAGGGAGTCCGGCTTCCTGTGAGCCATGTGCAATGAAACTCAAACTTCTTTTAATTGTTAGAATTAGTTAAATCTCTTGAAAAACTTAGTTGTCTTACTTGGAGGGTTGATTATGACAGATCTTTGAGTGCAAGAAGTAGACATTATCTTGTTTTACCTTCCTGATATTATTATACTTGGGAACTTCTCTTACTGAAACCATTGTCTTGCTTTTCAATTGTGTTTGTGTCTACTTGACCATAAGTTTAAACTGTAACTAATCATGAGTTTTTACCCGACCTCCGTAACTACTATTTGGTAGAGACCAATGGCCTAAAAATGGTTGCATACTTGTTGACAATTTTGATGGTGTCCTGGTGTCTACATTGTTCAATGGACATTGTCTGGTGGCTGAATTTCCTTTCCTTGTATTCTATGCATTCAAGATTGCTCGGTATCACTGGGAAAATTTTGCTAGCACCTTTTCTTGTGATGGCATTAAGCAACAGCGTATACGGTGAGGAGTGTTTTGAGGTTAGGTAGCACAAATATACAACACAGGGTTCCAGTTTTTTACGAGAGTAATACCTCGAAAAAATTGACATAACTCTGCTACAAAAGAAGACTAAGGCCTTCTTACATGAGAAACAGTTGCCGCGGAGGCTTGGAAGGATTACACAGCACTCAGATTTTACACATTATTTCCCTCGCAAAGTATTTTTTTTGTTTACTCATTTTCTCTGAAGGCCCTAACTGCGCACCAACTACTATTTATTCACGGCAGAGGATGATGTTTCCACTAGTTCTGATGCTTGTCATTTTTTCCCTTTCGAAGGGACTGCTGCTTGCACCACTGAAGCATCACTCGAGTACTGTACCAGAATTGTGACTCGCCATCAATGCACTTGCACTCCTTACTCATGCAGAGGCCTTCTGCTTTCATGGTCAGGATTTCTTGATGATGAGTTATTATTGGATCTCCGCCACACCTTGTTGGTTATTAGCCTTTTGCTGTATGGAAGGTCAGTAAGGCAAACCATGTACTACCTTCCAGACCATCTAACCAACAAGTCTTGCCACTCACAGTGCTTAGTGTCTAGCCTGATAATGAGCAGCTCATCATGGCTCATGTGTTGTCTTTGGCCCGTGCATGTGATGGAGAACACTTGGTTCGAACCACCTATACTTTTTCGAGTGCCAGCTCAACATGCAGGAGTTCATACTGAGCCAATAACACAGTGTTGCATTTGCAGTCCATGGCACATGTAAGCTCAAATCTTGCCAAGGCTTCACTTGAGATGCCCATGAATGTGAAGCCATGCCTGATCCACACCCAAGGCAGCACTCCTTTAAGCGCCAGCTCGATGTATCAATACAACCCATTGCATGCCTTTTTATGCCCAAGCATATTGTGGTTGGATGCAGGCAGGGTGCCATCGCATGCACCAGAATTTGTTGAGTCTTGGCCAGGACACTTGGGTCAATGTTTTAAAAGCAGCCAAGTGCCTAAAAACTCTTGTGCTCTGACAAGAGATTTCAAGAGTGGAAGTACTTAAAAGTCTTGTGCATGGAAGTTTCTAGTAATTATGATTCTTCATTTGGTAGGATTTGCATAAAACCACTTATTCTAGGCTCCGGTGCATGTTTTATTATTTTTCTTGTCAAGGATTCGTAATTTCCCATAGGTTGTTAGTTGAATTACGTTTATTCCTGATAGGTCTAGACAATAGTGTTGGTGAAGTTAGTTTGTCTTGAGTCTTGGCTTGAGTGACTAAGTTTGTTGCTTCTGGTAGGCCGGTTAACATTTTTACTGTCCCACAGAAATTTGATTTTAAGGTAAGTCTTGATTGGCCAAAGTTAGCTTGGCTGTCTACATTTCTTTCCTTTCAAGGTTCACTAATGAATGAAGCATCGATTTCCTTTTATAAGTTGGTCTGACATCTTTACCTTCATTGCAAGAAGCTTCGAAAACCTGAAAGCCTTCAGAGATTTGGAATCAGATAATAAGGCTTCCATTAAAACTAGGAGGATTTATGATTGAACAGATCATTGGCTGTTAAACACCTGAATTTAGCCTTTCTTCTCTGTATGCCTTTGATGCCTTGTTCTATTAGAGAGCTTTGAGGCTCTCTTCTCTGTGTGTTTTTGTAATGCCTGATTGCCTTAGATAGCTATGAGTCACTCGAATGCTTAGATTCATTAGCAAGTTAGACGTGGCATCGTATCCTTAAAAGGTCATGTTTAATTTCAATTTTTCTAATGAATTAATATGCCTGAAAGGCGAGTTAAGGTTATAATGTTACTCTTCAGGCTTAATGACTCATGTGAATTGCTTTATTCTGTTCAACACAAATCATTATCCGCAAAAAGTCAAAAATAAAAGCGACTTAAATCTATTCTCAAGGATTTTCTATGTTAGCCTAGGTTTTTTACTGCAACCATTTTATGTTGTGCCTGCAGCCCTTCCAAATTCTGCTTTAGTTCAAATGTGTACATCTCGTCTTCTTAGGCTGGTAGATTGGTGCATACTTTTGGGACCTTGGTGCCCTGATTAAGATTGCTTATTGATAACTCAGAACGTGTTGCTGGGTTGAAAATGTATGCACTTACAGGGTAGGATATTCTTCATTATTGTTTGTTAATTCTGTAAGATTTTTAAAGCAATGGAGTTGTCCTTATTCAAGTTATACAAGCCAGTTCAGTCAACCTGAATCTTTTATTCATATATTCACTGAATAATTTGAAAATTTTCTGAAGGGGTTTCCGGATTGTTTCAGAGGAACTGCTATGATGGACATATCCTTTGTAGAGTGTCAACTCTCCCTTCCTTGTAAGGTTTGCCTTTCTGCTATAAAGAGTTATGGTGGAGATAAGCTCCAAAATCTTATCAAAATTTTCCATTGTCATGGGTTTATTCTCTCAATCAGATTAGATATGATCTTAATTTGATATTCAAACTTAAATCATTGTTTTTCGAAGCATCTCTACAGCTGCAACTATATAGTTCAATATGTTACTGTTATGACCCAACCTCTGGTAAATATTCATTTTGGAGATTGTCAATGATGAAGCTTATGTGGGTGATTTCTGATGACTTTGACCTCTTGCTTTTCTTAAGTACTTCATATGAATAATAGTTTTTAGCATCCAGTGTTCAGTTAGTTTAGAAGCAGTAACATTTCTTTATGCATGTATTCATGGTTGGGAGATCGTGTGACCCTTTATTTGCAAGCTGTGCCGTGGAGACCTCGCTAATTGAATTCTGGTCAGGGGTTTATATTGAAAGCTCGTTAGTTGTGATGTTGCATGACCTTGCCTTTGTTGAAAGAGGTTCTTTTAGAGGCTCATGACACTGGATTGCCTGCCTTAGCCTTTATCCTTGATGAGTTGATGCCTTCATCTAAACCATGGATCTTGTCTGATTTGGATACTGAAGTTTTCTGAATGAGTGTTGGAGCATGATCAATAAAGGTTCTTTTGAGCAAACCAGCGGTGACCACTGTTGCACCAAGAACTGCTCTGTATTGTCTCTTCCAATTCCTGGATTGCAGTGATATTGAACTTCTGCCAAGTAAGTAAGATATGTTAATCTTACAATCTGTTATCTTCTTGATGCAATCTGGTCCTTGCTCATTGATTTTGTTCGGCATTTACATTGAATATTTCCAATTTTAATTTTGACATATTCTCCTGTATTTTCTTGCTATAGCTTTATAAATTTCCGTGGGTTTACTAGTTCAGCAATTTTCTGCCTTGCATTTGTTCATTAGGCGGAGCAGTGGTGGAATTCTCCAGTCCTTTTCTTTTTTCACCAATAGTTATTTCTAGTTGTCTTATAATGTGGAGCTTTTCAGTCTCTACAAACACGTCATATGTTTCGATTTTTGCGCTTTATTTTCTTACATTGCTTATAGTTTATACTTTCATTGTTCTTTTATCTGTTGAGTAAAGAAGGCCGTCTCTGTGATTAACATGACCCTCGGCTGGGGGGTTGTCTGGACTGTTGTTGCAACTGAGATTGCTAAATCATGACATTTTTTGTATTACATGGGCCACTGAGAACAAGAAGGTTGGTGCGACATTACTTTGTTTTTGAACTTCTTAGTTGTTGAACTATGCAATTTTGTTTGAGATACTTCTATAATTGTGCATATATATCTTGAATTTCATTCTTAGTTGAAGAACCTGCTGGCATTGGTTCTTTTTGTTCGTGAAGAGGGGTTTGTAATTTTTTTCTGCGATAGCCTCTTTACGAAAAAGCTACTAGTATCAACATTTAGCCGCTTTCTCCATATTAAGGATAACAGTATCAACATTGCCCATGAAGCTCATTTCTATTGGTCTTGCACAGTTAAATCTTACAGTTACATAAGCAGCTGGTTTCATTGCCCATAACACGCTTGCTAAATTTAGGTACACAAGTCTCTATTTTGCTGAATTGCCTGTGGCTTTTATAGCATACCTCACTGAGAAGCATAGACTATCCACGGGCCACTTTATTTATAGTGACCGAGTAACATCCATATGTAGTTGTACCTTCACTAATGCAGTTGTAGTCTGCTGCAGTCATCGAGCAAACTAATCCAGGATCATAATTTTGGAAGTAAATTGGTATTCTTGATTGAAACAATAATTTTTGACAATGACATACCCCAATTTTGTAGCTCTTGTGGGTGTCTCATAGTTCTGTTGCTGTGGCTGGCTAAGCTGGAGATGGACTGGTGCATATGAGTCCTCTCCAATACCAAGGCTATCTAAGAGAAGGGAAGTTCTGTTTGCTCCATTCACATCCCTTGTTCCATAAACCTGGGATCCAAAACTTTGCATTGAGGGTGACTATAAAGCATCTCAAATTTGCATAGGTTCAAGGATCGAAATATTTTAGTTTCAAAGATAGCTGAACTTTGTATTAGTTTAACAAACTAATACCTTCTTGTATAATTCCGTGTTTTCTTGACGAATTAGGTTTACCTTCTTATACAGTTCAATATTTTCTTCGTGAATTTGGTTTCCCTGCAACAAGGACAATAAAATCTAGCTATGTGAATAGTAAAGAGATGAAGATCAGCAAAAGCTGCTAGTATTTCCAAGGTTAACCTTTCGGTTTAATTCTTCTATTTGATCCATTAGAATTTGGTCCTACAAAAGTCAAAACATTATGGTTTAGATAAATTTACTGGGAATTCCAGAAATTGAGCTTTACATGTGGGAAGATGCTATCGAACCTTTTTCATACGCACACCCCGCAGACTCATTTCCAATTGGTGCTCCAAATTCTGCAATTCTTTGACACTCAAACCAGAAAGTTCTTCACCCATCATTTGCCTGTTATGTTGAGAGATGTTTGAGCCTTTAAAGTTGCATCTTGAACATATGAAACTCACTTGTTAGGTACACTTGTAAGATGGAAGAGACCATTTCTGCTAACTATGAAAGTACTGGTACTGTTAACACCTTTAATCTTAACTTCTGACAAATGCTAGGCCTTGAGGATGATCCTATGATTTAGCTTTCCAGATCATTCTTCTTCCTTTTTTTGTTTTGCTGGTTATTCATAGCTATTCCTTAGATCATCTATTGCGAGCATATTACTTGCCCATTCCATGTGCTCATCTATTTTGATTACTCTTTGTTGTACTTGCTTGTTTACTCCATTTAACTAGGCCCCGCATAGTATATCCACTGAGCCGTGATGATGTTTCTATAACTATCAGAGGAAATTTTCAAGATTTCAGTTGTGCAACTAACAACCAAGTTCCTTGGGCTTTACAAAACTATAAGCTGGAAAGTAATTTCCGGCCCATCAATACATTATAACTTTGTATTGGACAGCACTTAGATTCTACTCATTGGTAATTCTGGAACTTGGATTGAAAGGAACCTTACAAAGATTAATTAGAAATTGAAGCTGGAGCTATGTATTTCATTTTACAGAGTGACATGTTTGTGTTCTAGGATAGGGCTATTATGGGATGAGAGAAGGGACATGAGAAAAATGTGCCCGTTGCCAATGTAGTATTGGAATATAGATAAACCCATATCCACTGACTCGTGTGCGTGCCTATATACGCACATACTGCACACGCCCATGTATAATATGCATGTAGCCATGGATGTATACTAGTTGGCTGGAGGACAAGTGGAGAATTCTATGTTTTGGAGTTGGAAAATATCTGCTGAGGTCTGGCTGATGTGACTATTGTCCTTGAGCATCAAAGAGTTATGAATTATAAGATGGTGAAAGGAAAAGCACTATGATAGGTCTCACAAAAATATGTTGATGCACTTGTTCATCACATGTTTTTATTTAAGGTATTTTTTTCTTTATCAGATTTGCTAACATATTCAATCTCACAGGAAAAGAACTATACCGATGGTTGTCTTGCAAGTTTTGCAATTCTTGCCTTAACATTGCTGCCTCCCTTTGCCAACACTATCAAGTGAAACAAAACTGTGTTACATCACTATGATAAAATTAAACAGTTGTTTGTTCAAATATTAGCCTGAATATATCAGAATAGAAATACAAAGGAACAATCTCGCTGATAAAATAAGAAGCATATTGTTGACAGCTCACTTGTCAGAGGTCTAGAAGTAGCATAAACAATCAAAATAAAGAATTGAGTTTTGATAGACATGATAAATAACATATAATCACTCAATTTGCTGCAACTTTATATATAAGGACGTAATGTTGTCTCTGTTCTTGCAGTTTTGTCTATATGCATCTATCTCTATTTGTCTGTATGAATAATGTCCTATTACTTGTCGGTGTAGATATGTATGCTTCGGCTACTAGCACATATGCACTAGATATCCTAACTTATTCTGCAGCTACAATGTTAAAGGTGGGATGATTGGTTGTTTGGCTTTTGGGGTCTTGGAAAAGGTAACATAGTTTTATTAATAGAGTGCTGGAAGGGGTGGTGCCAGTTGATTGATAAGTTTTAGGTCCGTGGCTTTTTTCCACTTTTTAATTATTAGAGTTATCTTTTTGGGTGTCAGAGTCCCTGGAATTTGTGATGAAGAGAAAATGCTGGTAGTAGTTACTGTTACCGTTTCATTTAAAGATTAGTCTTAAGAATAATGCTTTTACTTTTTCTAATCTCAGGAAAGAGTTTTTTTACTCTTTCATATTTGCTTCCTAAATGCGGGAACTCCTCTAGCTCTATTTCTTAGTGTGGCAGTTTCTTTGAACAATTTAAGGTATAGTAAAATTGGATGTGCGTGACATTGCTTAATTTTAACTGACCTTTCCATGCCACAGAATGCAGCTATGGTTGAATTTAGGAAGAAGTTTCACCCTGCTCCCCCTTTCTTTCAAAGGTTACCTATTGGCTGTTGTTTGACTATCAGAGAAGGGAAAAGGCTTATTTTCTCATAGAATTTTGTGTGGCAACAGTTTGACGTCTATGCCCAGAGCCTACTATGAGAAAAGCAGCAAGATTAAAGGTTAAGATTGAACATTTGGAATGCCATGGAGGTTCATGAAATGGGGTTACTTTTTGTCTCAAAGTACATGGTTGGACGTGAAACAGCATGGTGCGAAATTGGTATGCCATAGAAAATTCAAATGAACGAGACAATAATTGCTTGTGGGATAGATGATTGTAATTAGAAGCTAAAATCCCTTATAGTTAGCTGTAGGATGGTGAGGGGATTACGGAATTCTCTATGGGTTGGCAAATGCATGTGTACATACATTTTAAGTATAAACTTGTGAGGTGCAGGATTGCTAACTGGTTGTGGTTAAAAACAAATAGGTATTCTATGACAACTTTTTTGAGGAGTCTTATCATGGAAGATTCTTTCACAAGTTTATTCTTGTGGGCAGGATGGTGAATGTATTGGCTAAATAAAGAGATATTTCTGAGCAAAAGAAACAAATTCAGTACGGTGAAAATGCATGGCAACAAAATATCTTAAGTCCAATTTTTAATTGATTGGTTGTAGTCAATCATCATATGAGGAGAGTAATGATGGAGTGTTGTTATTGGAGTACAGTTTTCACAACTGAACTAAGTCCTAAACACTCTCAATTGGGGTTAGCTTCTTGGGTTGTTTTGCACTTACGGATCCGTATACATGGAACAGGCCCCAACTCATATATTTAAAGGATCTGTATTCAAATAATGAGATAAATATTTACAGCAGCACAGCCTTTCTTTCTCTGGACTTGGATTCGTGCCACAAGAGTAGGACTGAAAGCGTACATAGGTAAATTAGTGCTATGTTGTTATTGGAGTACAGTTTTCACAACTGAATTAAGTCCTAAACACACTCAATTGGGGTTAGCTTCTTGGGTTGTGATCCGTATACATAGAACAGGCCCCAACTCATATATTTAAAGGATCTGTATTCAAATAATGAGATAAATATTTACAGCAGCACAGCCTTTCTTTCTATGGACTTGGATTCGTGTGCCAAAAGAGTAGGACTGAAAGCATACCTAGCATTGGTAGTTAAAGGGTGCAATGTGTCAAAATTGATAATTTTGAGTGCAATACGTCGAATCCATAGTAATTGATGCGTGAAAAGTGTATTTATCCTTTAAAACTATTATGCAGAACATCCATCTCCTGTTCATGTAGAGTAGTTACTTGTATGGCCTTTGGCACGATATTCGTGGAGAGTAGTTGCAAAATATGGGAGTTGTGTGGGGGATTGGAGATCTCGCTCTATTCGTGGGCCTTATGGTGTTAGCCTTTGGCGATATATTTGCTAAGGGTGGGATGTTTTCAGTAAGAATATTAGGTTTGTGGTGGGAAGTGGTGCTAGGGTTTGTTTTGACACGATGTTTGGTGTGGTGATTACCCTTTGTCCTTGGCTTTTCCGGTGGTTTATTCTTTGGCTCGTAATAAGGAGGCTTTGGTGGCGGATTGTATGGTGGGGAATGCTGGTCTTGTTTTGTGGAATGTCTCCTTTGTTAGGGCTGCTAATGATTGGGAGTTGGAGGTATTTTCCGAGTTTTTCTCCTTGTTGTATGGGTCGGTGCTTAGGAGAGGGGAGGATGATAAGATGTCATGGACTTGCTCTAAAAATGGTTTGTTTTCAGTTAAGGCTGCGTTTGTTTCGACAGAATATATTTTCATGCAAAATATTTTCAAAAACATGTGTTTGGTAGGGGCTGAAAAAATAGTCAAAGGAAAGTGAGAGAAGTGGTCAAAGGAAAATAACGCGTATCAGGCTGAAAATAACTTACCCTTTGAAGAAGCGTAAGTTATTTTCCAAATGACTATCTTTTCTCTATTTTATCTGACAGACACTATCTACTATTTTTTCTCATCTATATTCTCTCTACTATCGTAACAAAAGAAAATTAAGTTATTTTTTAGGTGACTATTTTTATCTATTATATCGCAAAATATCTATTTACTATTTTTTCTCTAACAAGAAAAACTTAAATTAATTTCCAATTAACTATTTTTTCTCTAATCTATCGCAACATATATAGGCTATCTACTATTTTTTCTCTACTTTCATAACAAAAAAACTTAAGTTATTTTTCAGGTGACTATTTTATCGTAAACATACTATATCTACTATTTTTTCTAAACAACACTCCCGCCAACAAGCGAACTATCTCTTTACAACACTCCAACCACCTTCTCCGGCATCACCCAAGGACACAACATAAGCATTTTACAGCAGCACACCGCTTTTGCTGCTTTTCTTCCTGGAGAGAGAATTCAGTTTTGGGAATATTTTCATGGTAAGCGGCTTTCAGCACTTTAGGAACTGACTTCCAGGCATATAGGGAACTAAAAGATCTGATTCTTTACTTCAGCAGTACGTTTTATTCTGTTGTTGAACCTAGTGAGGAAACCTATATGTTTTCAAGCTTCACTTTCATTGCCAATTCATGTCTAGAATTGTGATATTCTTGCTCTTCGTATCTTGCCAGGCAAGCGAACTATCTCTTTTTTTTTATGACAAGGAAATTCCCTAAAGTCGGACCCTTTTGGCCCAACCCTGAAGTACAAATCCCGGCCCCCTGGACCGACCCCACAACCCAGGGAGCGGGTAAGTCAAGGGCGATAATGGGGTTGATGGGGCTCGAACTTGGGACATGTTAGAACCCAAGCCGAAGCCTTACCACCACACCAAACCCTTGGGGGTCAGGCAAGCGAACTATCTCTTAATGGAATTATTTTGAAATAGTGGTGCAGTGTCAGGAAATTCTTCTCCATTGTGAATTTAAGCACCTGGATTGCAAGTTCAGCTGATTGGATTATCCTCTTACCTAGTTTCCAAAATCTTACTCTGCTTGGCCTTTGGTGGTTGATTTTCCCATTATCGAAAATGGTTCTTACTTGCTTGTCTTTGAGGGAACATAGGATATCAGTTGGTATTGGTTTGTCTTTGTTGAACCAACGTGGAATTTGACATGGACTTGTTGAAGACTATTGCTAAGAGAAAGAAAAGGTGACATTGGATTAGTATACTGTTGGAGGAATGTTCATCAGAGACAAAGCATCTGTGTCATTCTCTTATGGTCTTTTTTGGGGGTTTCATGGAGGCACAACCTTGAAGGACAAAGGAGAATGAATTGTGGAAAGGAAAGAAATTTATTCTCATGACATATCACTTGCGGCTCTCAAAATCCTTGAGCTGCAAGACTTTTGTTGGATTTAATTGACTAAAAGACATTCAGTGCCTTGAATTCAGGGTATAGATCCTTTGTTTTTCTCCGACACAAACACACTTCATCAAACATTTACCTGCATTGGTAGGTGTTATCATATTTACTGTCTAGGTGGGGAAACCAATGAAAGGATCTTAATGGTTTTTGTCAAGTGCCAGCAGCTGATAAGATTTTATTCATCAAATGCCAAGACCTCTGATTGGTCATCTATATCTAGATCTTGGGGTAACACTTATCTGGGGTTAATATTTAAAGATGGAGGTTATGGTTTTTCACTGCATACCTATAATGGAAATCACACTGAACTTCCTTTGTTGCAGTTTATATTTTTAATTATCCTGGTTGTAGTTCATTTTTAAGCGTCCTTCGGTGAACATTCTTCTGCGATCTTCTTCATTATGCAACTTTTCAGAGATTTATCTTATGTTTCATGCAGCAGTTGCCTTCCATTTCAAATCTTATTCCCACTACCATTTATGTTTAATCTGTGGTTCTGTGTTTTGTTTCTGATTTCTGGCCAAGAAAGATGCATTTTTCAGATTATTTTAGCCAGATTTCGTATAGAGGGCCCTTGAGTTGTCTCTTCCCAACATGACGAAAAGTTTGCAATGATTAGTCAAGAAGCTAGAAGAAAAAAGAACGCTGGGAAGTTTTAGTTTCCTTTTTTTGTTTCTTTCTGCCAATCTAGTTTATTGATTTCTTTTTTAGGGATGAGGACAGAATCTGATACCTAGAATAAGAACTGAGGGATGAAACGGCCTCCGAATGCCTAGGTTGTAATATGACATCGGTCATTAAGTAGCAGCTGAAATGAGTAGTAGATCAAGATTTATGCAACTTTGATAGTTTGAGTATTATTACAGGTAATGCTTTTAATCTCCATTCAGTTTTTGCGAGTTGTCCTATGGTCGAGTGGAATATATTTTCCATTTGTTTACAGCTGGGTGAAGTACTCATAAAAGCCATCTGTTTCTCATTGCCTGGCACTTAGATGGATTATCTGGAAGTTTTCAGTTTTTTTGTCTATCTTAATCTTTGAAATCATCGCCTTACTGTAGTCTATACCCTTCAGGTAACTCTGCCTGTGACTAATGACTTATCTTTGGACAGCCAGTCCCAAGCGGCTTAGGGTTGTGGTCTTTGTATATTCTAAGAAAGACTCGGTCCTAAAAATTTCTCAGCTTGATTACTGCAAACATCATCTTCATAGCATAGAGCACTGAGCCAAGTTATTGGAGTATATTCCTAAGCTTTTAGAGATTCTTAGTTTCCTTTCTCAGATTGGGAAAACTATCGGCAGAGGACAGTATGAGATGAACTGTTCTACGGCATATAAGATGTTCAGAATTTTGATGCAGCAACGAGATGTTTACAAGTATGTATACATATAAAATGCTGATGCTGTTGGTAGCACTAATATTAAAAGATTTGTTGATTTGTAGCCTGACCACAATTAGAGAGTATGATATCTCTGTTGCTGGAATAGGTATATACTTTAGTTGAGGTAAAAATTAAATCCATTTCGCCAATTCTGAACCCCCCCCCCCCCCAACAACCCACCAAAGAAATTGGTAGTTTTTAAATTCACCTTATTACCTATGCTGATGCAGCTTAGCAAAATTCTTATCTCCAATTTGCCGTGAATGTTTTCATTCAATATAATATGAGGATTCGGGTACTGAAAAATACCTTGGCTTCGGAGGTTGGGTTCCCAAGCTGAGTTTGCTCCTCTTTTGATTTGTTGTAGCGTTCAATTACTGATTTCATGCTGGTAAAACCAAGTTTGAACTGTATCAGAATAACTGCTGCTGTTCATAACTTATAATAACAGAAAAGGTTATCACACATTTTTAAGAAGGGATAAATACAAAATTAGTCCATGTGTGGTATATGCGAAAATCGAATTAGTCATCATGATAACCAAAACATAAAATTAGTCATGATTTCACAAAAGCATAAAGCAGTCCCTGATGGAGGATCAACGACAAACGAAAGTGGAACCAGGGGGACAAATTTTATGATTCTGTTATCACGAGGACTAATTCAATTTTCGTGTGTACTACGGGGACTGATTTTGTATTTATCCCTTTTAAGAATTAACATGTGGAATAGATGTAATGAAAGTGTATATATGCAGTCTAGTATCATACATAACTTTTATGTCTACATTTGCCATTTCATAGCAATGGAAATTTTTTTGCTTAAAAAAATAAAAACCAATCTGATTATAAGTTGTGAAGCAATAACAATAAAAATGCAAATAAATGGAAGGATGAGAGAGAGAAAAAGAATATCAATGTTATATGATTCCAATATATAAGGTCTATGAGCATTCTTATAAAGGATAGTGTACTAAAGCATCAATACTAATTTGATTAATCTAGAATTATGAATGTTGACAATAATTCATCTTTAATGTGTTATTAAATTAGGTCATGTGGCAAGACTACATCTTTTAGGGAAATTTAGCGGCAAGTGAACAGGTAATTCGGGAAGAGACCAATAGATAATTCGGGAACAAGTTTTGTGTACATAAAACTTAGATTGCTGCCATTTTGTAGAAATTATTATATAATATGAGCACACTGCCGTTTGAATTCAAGTACATTTCACCATAGAATTTACTTTTTCTACTCCCTCCCTTCAGTGTTTAAAATTTAAATTTTTCCTAATTTTATAATTTCCTTCTCAAGTGAACAAACCCAAATCAAAGGAGCTCCAGTGAACTGACGCTTGATGTAAAGCATTCGTGTTTGTCTGTGTTTTTTATATAAATGCTGTTTTATGCAACTTTATAATTAACCATTTTAAACCTCAGGATGACTGCATGTTACAGTACCTAATCTAGTATTCCTAGCCAGCTGCCTTTGGGTGTCATTTGGTTCGGCATCCATTCTTGGCTTTCTTAAACAACTAGATACTACTAATTCCAATTAAAATTTTGTTGCATGTGTTTCTGTGTGGTGCCCATTAAATTCTACCTCCTAGAATGGAAAATAGAAAAAGGGCTCAATTTAGAATATTCAATACCGGCCAAAGTGAAGAAGTATGGGATTCCTCTTTTGATGCAAGCAATGGTAGGTAATGCAGCTCCTTCCCATTCTAAACGATCACAGGGTGTTAAAAGCTTCCAACAACTTTATGCCGAGGTTAGACAGGTAGCAGGAAGCAAGCCCTTGTGTTAAGCAAATGCAAGTCATTGAGAAAGAATGTCTCTATGCTGAAAATGGCGACCATCCAAAGCAACAGTGAAGCCTCACTTAAAGTGACTTATTTGAGAGCTTCAGCCTTTAATAGGTACATTCATAGTGAATGCCCAATACTCCTTGATGGGCAAGAGTCAAAAGTGCTAAGATGAGGCTATGTAGAATGTGCATTAGGTGGTTACAAGTGTATAAGAGAGAGTGAAACCTGGTACATAAGAGCCAAGAGGATACTTCACTGAATTGCCTTGGGGGGAAGGGTAGTGAAAAATAAAGTGTGAATGAAGGATTGGAAAGAAGCAATTATATCTCATGTTCAAGGTTTGTTGTTGAAGAAGAGCATTATGATGCTAGTGTTGATCATGCTTTTACTGTTATGTACGGAATTCAAAGACCAGGGTGAGCCTGCCTTCCCAACTTTGGTATCTGTACACTCTGAATGCAGGTTATTCGTGGATGAGCAAGTCAATAGAGAATGAAACTTTGTTCATGTGAACCATATTTCTCGTAGTTGCCTAGGGTCATGACCTATGGTCAGGATGGTAATGAAGAACATTGGAACAAGTAGTTTGCAAGTTGAGGACTGAAACGAAGCATTTACAGTGTGCAGGGATTTTATTAGATAAAAGTATTTAATATAAACAGAGTTGCCAGCTTGAACTTCTAAATTTGATAATTTCACTTAATTGCCAGAGGGATTTCAAGTGGAACCGAAATGCATCTTGTTGATAGGGGTGAAAAAAGATGGTTGAGGACTTGAGGTACATTGATGAACAATCATAAACATTAAACTTTGGTAAGCTCTTTGCTTCTAGGGTTGTGCATAACCGGTGGCGAATAACCGCCTTCCACCGCCATCGCTATGGGCGGTTGTCCAAAAATGGATAGTGCCCCCGCCCCGGTAAGGGAAGAAATCGACACCTAACGGTGGTTGTTTTGACGATGGCGGTAGCGGTTACCTCCACCTACACCGGAGATCCATAAATCACGAAAAAGAAATTTAAATTGCACACATCCACAATCCAGATCACAACAAATCCATAATCCACAAACTAAATCGTAACTAATCCACAAACTACAAACCCAAATCGTCACAAATCTCAACTAAATTGAGTGGAAAAAAATTCAAATCGCACAGTCCAAATCGCAAAAGATCATAACAAATCCATAATTCACAAATTACAAACCCAAATCATCACAAATCTCAACTAAATCCAGTGATCCACAAACCCAAAAACAAATCGCAACAAAACTAGAGAGATGAAGTGTTGTTGTCGTGTTGCAGAGGGTGGTGCGGCTAAAGGAGAGCTACAATCCTACGGCAAAGGAGGGGCAGCGGATTACGGGAGGCTGAAGCCTCTCTGAGAGGGGAGGGAATTAGAGGAAGGTCAGGGTCAGGGAGGCAGGAGGAGGGAAGTGCGAAGTGGGCGGGGGGAAAGGAGAACGGAGAAGTGGGAAGGGGAATGTGGGAAGCTGAGGGGCCTCGAAACCTTTAGAGTTTCGTGGCCCCTCAAACGACTACTTTTATCTTAAACAGAAACGTCGTCGTTTTACATAAAATAAATGGAAAAAAATTAAATGATTTTAGCGGTGGAAACCACTACCGTAGCAGTTTCCACCACTACCGCCCCACGGTAAAATATGGCACCGTTACCGGTGTCGTCGCGGGGCGGGGAGCGGTTTACGGCACCAGTACCGGTGGTGGTGCCGGTATATTGGCATACAGCGGGAAGCGGTTTACGGCACCGGTACTGGTGGCGGTGTTGGTAAATAGCACACCGTCGATACCGGTGCACAGCCCTATTTGCTTCTAGATTAAACTTAAATTTCAATCAATTATGCATGTGGGAAGGAAATTGAACTACCAAAACAATTCTCTACTACTGAGTACAACACTCCATTCCCATGAATGGAAAAAGTGTCGAGCAATTCATAAGCCTGATGATCCTCATTTGGCCCATGTTGAACTCAAACGAGCACAGACAGAAACAGACAACTGAGTAATGATCCTCGTTTCTCATGCTATACAGAATGTGTCGTTGTTTGGCCCATCTTAATCATCGGTCAAACGGTTAGCATTTTGAATAGGCCTCTAAAATTTCTTCTCCATGAAGCTTGTCACGGAGTTTTGGAAGAGATCGAAAGGGTGTCTAACTATAATTTGCGAAGGATATAATTTTACCATAATCCTCAATAATGAAAGGGGTTTGGCTTTCCTTCCCTTTGTTTTAGACGTAAAGAGGGATATTAAAGGTGCAATGCCTATAAGAATTAATTGTTTCCAACCAGAGATCCAAATAAGCTGAGAAAGTCAAAGCTTAACAAACTACGTGAGGAAAGAGTTCCTTGCTAGACAAGTGGCCTTTGGGTAAAGTTTGCGTCACATTGTTGAATAAAAAGTTGGCACCTCTAAAACTCTAATCGAAGACATGTTTCAACACTACAAATTCAGTCAACTAGAATTGGAGCCGTTGATTACAATAAATGATCAGAACCAAGATTTTACTCTTGCTAATTTTTTTTCCTTCATCGAAGCGCTTCTTTTTTAACGAGGATCGCTGTAGTATGAAAAAAAAGCCCCTTGTATAAAAACAATACCAAAATTACAAAAAGATACCACCAAACAGAATTGTTTAAACAATTCAGTTGGTTACGCATACACCATCCACACCGACAAATTGATTAAAGAGAAATAATGTTCTAAATTTGTGCGAGCACATTCCCAGTTTGACCAGACTTCTGAATTCTTATCATTTTTTATTGTACGTGATAGCGGAGTATCTTATCTCTCAACCTGATTTAGCCTAATCAAATAGACCCGGACGAACCCCAGACTATTGGTTTGCCTCCATAGTTAGATGATAGTTGTATTGCAGTTTACCCTTGAACAGGAATTTCGATCAGTTGTGGAGTGTGGAGTGTTGGAAACCCCTACAAACAAATTAATTTAGAAGCCACGAATGAATCATGAAGAACAAAATCATCCGGCTCTAAGAAGTGTAAAGTTGAATGAAACAGCACGTGCTTCGATGACGTCAAGTGAATCCTAAGATATCTTGTCTACTTTTGAACTTTAAAACTTCCATCAGCATCATCATTGCCTTTATTACCTTTAGTCCGAGGACTCTAATCATGAATAAATGCTATACGTGGCGGATCTCTAGTCAGCCCTCTCCTAGGAATGTCAATTAGAAGTATGACTCTCAAGGGGTAGCTGAGTGTTTTTAAGGACCGACTTTCTACTGAACAAACCGTGTTCAGAAGTAGAGTTTGGATTCGAATACTAACATAGTTGCGTGAGTCCTTGATCTATAAGTTTAAGCTTTTAGGTTTAGTGGTGTCCTAACATGTTATATTTATATCCATTACAAGACTTTTCATGGTATTCATATCCTCGACAAGTGATATCAAAGCCGATTGTACAGTCAAGATATGGCTTCTAAGATCCAAAAAAAACACTTAAATGAGAAGATGGAGCAAGTTGTGCGGGGCGAAATACGAGATGTGGATCTTATAAGAGGAGACTCAAATAGAAAAGAGCCAATAGGATTGGAAAAAGCTTCCAATCCAGGAGAATCAAAAGAGAGTAAGCAAGATGTGTAAGTGTAAGCTATAAGGTAGATTTTAGGAGAGGAGCCTAAGAATAACTGGCCCGGTAAGGTCAAGAGGCTTCCATTAGAGGGTGAGTGTGTTGTGTGGTATTGTCCCCGAGATGACATAGGTCGGAAAAACCTCAAAACGACTTACTTTAAAGGAGTAGTGCAATGTGGTGATACTCACACGTGAGAGAGAGGTTGTTTAATATCCACGTGAAAGTGTAAACCAGTTGAGTCCCACAGTGAGAATATGTCACAAGTGTAGGTGGTTAATATAGCATAGTTGTGCTTGAACCTATAGGCTTAAGCTTAAGCTTTTAGGTTGAATGTTGTTCTAATATATTTAAATTCGTACCCAATCTCTGCAACAATTTCTAATTAATTTTTTCAAATTAATTTTCCTAATTCGATGACTAGGAACCAATGTTTGCCCTTCCACAAACATCCTATCACTAGCTAGCCACCAATGATCGTCCTCCAACAAACTGACATGTGCTAGAATCATCCTCGATTATCCCTTATTAATCGACCGAGATACCACACCCGCCGTGGCATTAGCACCACAGCATCAAAGGTCATCATACGTACCCATGTGAGGGTTATCATCACATCAACATCATCCTTCTTATGACTTGCACTTGAACACATAACTGGTTGGGGCACCCTAGATTGCATAGTCACTGATTTTTTTTTTTTACTTTTTTATCAATTACAAATATTTTACAACTGAGTCGAGTCAGAATATGAACTAAAAATCACTACAAAAAGGGAAAACGACCACTGAGTAAGGTTGTGAAGGTAAAAAGTACTGTTAGCTAACTCCTGATAACTTCACAAAAGTTTTGCTTACACGACTTTTAAAAAGGCAATTTGTAGCCACCCTATATAGTTCAGAATAGGGGTGGACATTTTATCTGCCGGTATCACTTTCAACATCCGGCCACCGCCTATCATCAGGAGCCTGAGCAGGAGGCGGTAGGCGATATTGTCAATGTGGGTGGCGAAACCGAACGTGGTATTGATAATTCCGCCGAAACTGTGCAGAATTTTGGTACCGATTTTCTTTTTTTTAAAACTAAAACTCATAGTTTTTTACTAGTTTTGGTCTAGGATTTCGTTTAACCCCCTCGAGTCATTCTCTTCTCTCTATTCTCTCATCTCGACTCTGTGCCTCATCCGCTCTCCTCTCCATCACCGTCTCTGACGGCTCTTAGCCTGTCTCTCACTCAGCTCTCGCTTCTCTCTTTGTCTCACTTTATTCTCTCTCAGCTCTCTCTCTCTCTCTCATCTCCACGACACATAGCTCTTTCAATCTCTCACTCTCTATCTTTGTCACTTTAGCCGTCGCCAAATGCCAACGTCGCCTCTCTCTCAACCGATTACGCTTCCTCAGTTTCTCTGTGCTGCGAAATTATGAATGCAATTGAGCAAAAGATATGAGCTACTGATGTTTGTTCTGTTTCAGTGAACTTTGTGGGCAATAGAATTTGATCCTGGAACCTTACTTGCCTTCCTAATTGACTTACTTGCCTTCCAAATTGATACTTCGATCTGGGATTCTAGCCACTTGGTCTTCTGGTTGGCTATAATTCAGGCATAATTCAGCTAGTTCCGACATTCGGCCACCACCTACCGCCAGGAATCGGAGCAGAAGGTGGTAGGCAATATTGCCTATGTAGCGGAACTAGACGCGGTACCGGTAATTCCGCCGAAACTGTGCGGAATTTTGGTACCTTTTTTTAACCAAAACGCAAAGTTTTGGACTAGTTTTGGTCTAGGGTTTCGTTTAACCCCCTGACTCATTCTCTCCTCTCTATTCTCTCACCTCTCTCGACTCTATGTGCCTCCACCTCTCCATCACTGTCTCCGACGACTCTCAGCCTCTCTGTCTCTCAATTCCCACTCTTTCAGCTCTCTTTGTATCTCACTCTCCCTGATCTCCACGGCCCACATCTCTCTCAATCTCTCACTCTCTCTGTCTTTGTCACTCTCACCATCGCCAAAACGTCGCCTCTCTCTCAACCGATTGTGCTGCCTCAGTCTCTCTGTGTGTTCCAAAAAATTATGGTTGCAGTTGAGCAAAAGATGAGCTACTAATCTTTGTTTTCATTCAGTGAACTTTGTGGGCAATAGAATTTGATCCTGGAATCTTCCTTGCCTTCCTGGTTGAATACTTCCATCTAGGATTCTGGCCACTTGGTCTTCTGGTTGGCTATAATTCAGGCGTAATTCAGCCCAAATCTAACTTTCCGGAATTCCGGCATCCGTCATCAGGATTGTCGGAATTCCACTACTACTACTACTTACCTCTAGTTCAAAAAACCTTTATGAATAGAAATTCCGGCTCCAGTACTACCGTTACCCGCCCATAATTCAGAAAACCTTCATGAATAGTATTGGGAAAAAGAAAGCCAAGCTTATGAAGCAACGTGGATAATTTCCATGATTGTCCGGGAAGTGTCCCGATATCATGCAAAATTCAAGTGCAGGAATTATTACGCGACGGAAAGTGGCATGATTATCGCATAGCAAAATCGTTGATGCTCTTTTGATAGCTTAAAACAGAAAAACGCAATCTTCAGAACTCAAGTTTAGGCTCACATATGGAAGTTGAGAGCCTCATTAAAGCATCACCCTAATTCGTACGACTGGCGGACATCAGCCAAAAGTGTTTCCATTTCTGCCGATAAGTAAAGATACCAACACTAGATAGAACACTCCTAATGAAGTTCCTAGTTCCTAATATTCCAAGTGTAAATCGCCAAATATGTTGCACTGCAAGCTTATATTAGCAAATACTACTCTCAGCTTATATTGCTGCTTGTTCGTTCCAAGGAACAGCTTCTTAGCATGATCAACGTAGTACTGGAGCTTATATATATATAATCAAACATTCTCCTATTTAGCACGCTGAAAAATTATCCTAATTACCGAATAAAACTATCCAACAGATCTGTTAGTTAAAGGCTCCAGGAATCTCTTGCATTGAATTAACGAACCAAAAGGTAAACAAATCAAGCACTTACTTGGTTACATGAAGAAATAAACGGATAAAATTTATATGTCAGCGACAAAAGGACTAAATCACGAGTATAGTAGGCTGACAATAATCTCAAGCATTTTGGTACATGCATGATCATGCGCCTGTTCTCTAACCTTAAGATAGCTCATTGCATAGCGCTAACACATATCTATGCGCAAAATGATCAGAATATTCCCGCTCTTTCAACATGAAATTATTGAAATTAGCAGTTACAAACGAAGGTGTCAAATTCGAGGAAAATATTTGGAGGAGTACACAAATCTCAAGCTACAGATTAATTACGAAACGCCATTATCAACAGATGTATCGAATATGTTCTTTGAGGAGGAGTAAATTGAGTTAACTAGACAAAGAAGAAGAAGAAAAGGAAGAGATCTTAGAGAACTAGAACCTGGTACTGGTGAAATCGTAGAGCTTGCCAGTGCTGGAGAAGATTATGACTCCGACCTCCGCGTCGCACAGGATCGCCAGTTCTTTAGCCTTCTTCAGCAATCCATTCCTCCGCTTTGAGAACGTCACTTGCCTGCTCGTCGAATTGTCGATCCTTCTTATCACAATCTTTCCCCTCCCCATCCACTCCAATTCTAGATTTTGCTTATTTTCTGGAGGAAAATAGATTGCACATGTGAGAGAGTAATCGCGAGCAGGAGAGGTGGTTGCCGTTCTAGATCCGATATTAAGGAAAATAACTGATCGAAAACGTAAGAAAGGAAAAGCCAAACGGAGAAATCTTCCGAGAAAGCGTTGGAATGAATCCGGAAAGAAATAAAACAAGAAATTTCCGAGAGAAGAAAAAGACGAGAACAGAAAAAACGAAAAGAAAACGCACTCTTACCTGGCGAAGGTTTCAACTCGTGAAGCTTTAGACGTACTGGTTAACATCAGCAGTGAAGCTACTATATAAGGAAAGCGTATGCCGGGGGACTGGAAAGTTGGAAACCAGTGGGAGCACGAGGACCAATCCGGTGCCTGTAGATTTGAATTTTTAAATGCGTTCCTGGGCAATTGAGACGTCTACCTAATAGATCACCGACGCGTGTGCCTTCAGATACGTAGACCGTCGTTCCAAACTTTTAGAAATTCACCTTATAGATCACTGACGCGTGTCTCTTCGAATACATCGACCGACGTTCTTTTTTTTTATTTAGTAGACGTCGTTCCAACTTTGTAATAAATTGGGAGACAAGATTGCCCTTTTGGCTCTTCTGAACGGCCAACCAGTCCATCAAGCAGCTCAGTAGAAAATGGGACTAAAGTGACAGGACCCCGTCAATGTCAAGAATCAAGACGAAATTTAATTTGGAAACTTATTTGGATTCTGTTAAGGCTATGTTTTGTTTATATCTTAAAATAACTTTTTTTTTGTCTGTACTTTATCAAAAATAATATAAATTCTATTGAGATTAGTGAAAAGTAAGTTAAAGATTGCTAGAATTTATAAAAAGTTATAGAAATCGGTGAAAAAATATTAAAATTGATAAAAAAATGAGAAAAATATTTTGAAAACGTTTGGAAACAACCCAAACATAATTTTATTTCTTTAAAAAATATTCATAATAAGATATCATAATCTATTTATCCTATTAGACAGTATATAAGGATGAATACTTGTCAACAAGTCATATTTATCCTATTAGACAATATATAAAATAATAATAATAATTTTATATAACCCAAGAAATAGTCGCTCTTCTTTTTTTAAGTGGATAATGAAATTAAGGTCTTAGGTTATGTTTTTTTTGAGTAAAAATGTAAGATTTTAGAAAATTTGTGAATATTTATGTTGAATAGTGTTTTATTGGTGTTTGTGTAAAGTGAAGAGAGAAATAATTTGATGCAATTGCTTAATAAAAAAATATTAGAATTATGTGAAAAAGTATAGAGAGAAAATTTATGTTGAATAAAAAATTAAAAAATTGTTGGAGATTGTGTAAAATGTATTAGTATTTGTGTTTGAATTCTGAATATGTTCGGTGGTAATTTTATGAATATACTTAAAATCCTGAAAAAAATGTAGGCTGCGTTTGCATTCATAACATTCCCCAAAATTTTATCTCTCTCCTAATAAAATACTTCAATATAATCTCTCTCTCTACCATAAAAAAATATAAAAAAATTACAAAAAATATAAAAAATTACCTCTCTCTTCACCTTTTCACTAAACCCAATACCAACACATATTCTCATGCCAAAAATATTACAACACAAACACAACTGTAAAAACGAACATATCCTGAGTATTTGAAACAGAGTATTCAAGGACCCAAAGCCCCGGAGAAAAGCAACCTGCATGAAGCACACTGATACAGTACAAGTGACTTGACTGTTCACTCTAACGAGTGAAAAAACAAAAACAAAAAGGACAAGCGACTAAGAAAATACCTCCCTAAGCTCTAAAGAGTTGACTCTGGAACAATTTTCCTTAAGTTTCGGTGCATTTGTTTACCCTGCAGTGCTTAGAAACAATAGGATCAGTTGCGTTCTATGTTCGAATATGGTTGGTTCAATCAAGAAAAGGTTTATACTTCCACTCAATTGACTATAATTTTGAGCTGTTCACTTCACTCTCAAAAATATAAAAATTAATATTTTAGGACTTTACTTGAGTTAAATACATTTTACACCTTCCAACAGGCCTTGACACCTTACAGCGTAATTTATTATTTTTGTAACATTGTATTTAATTACAAATTATTAATTTTAGACATTTTACACTCTCCGTTAAAATTTATGTTAATTTGGATGAAAATTTATTTTCTAGTCTCCAAAATTGTCATTTTGCATGTTAAAAATTTATTTTCCGTCCGAATTGCTCGAAATTTTTTAATAAAATATATAGAATCAATAATTGGTGGAGGCAAAGTGTAGACTCTAAAATTAATATATACCTTAAAAATAAAAAATAAATCAAGAGGAGATGTCTGTTGGTCTTCAGTCTCGCAAAGGTCGTGATAGACTATCATAAAACTTTGATGCGGTTGTCACAACTCTTTTAGTTGGTGTTTGTTTGCCAAAATATTAGCATCCCAAAATTTTGATAAAAAAAATTACAAAATAATATATCTTACAAATACAACATTTTTTTATTATAATATTCATTTAAATCTTATTTACATTCATTTGCTGATAAAAAAACATAAATTCTATTATTTTTTCGTCAAACTCGATACTCTGCCCTAAAATTTAGATCACCCCCAAACAAACACATACTCATAGGTGACGAGGATAGTCTAGTCATTTGATGATGAGCGAATATTTGATTCTGGTCCCAAAAGAGAAGGGCATGTGCGTCACTGGACCCAGTCCAATGCTACCGATCCTCTTAACCTGGGCGGTCTGCCAGGTGTCATACAAACGTCGAAAATGGAAAATGGGATACTGAAAAAAAAAGCCCCTCCTTTTCGTTTCCTTAAGAGGTTTCCAATTCAGGAAATTAGTGAGCGTGCCTGCAAAATATGGGCAAGTTGCTGAATGCTGATTTTCTTGGGACTTTTTGTCCCTCTTGTGAGAAAACACTTCAAAGGCATTGTTTCTTTCCTTTGTTGTTTTTGTTTTAAAGCAAGTTGGCATTTGGCATTGATGAAACCTAATACCACCTTAATTTGTTAAGAATAAAAAAATACACATTTCAGTCTCTAACTATTCCTTATTTTGTATGCCAAATTATTAAATTTTTGCTCCTTAACTATTAATTGATTAATCCTTTGCATCCCGTGTCTTTTTTTTTTCTAAATGCATCCCGTGTCACAAGCAATGGAGTTTAGTAGTTTAAAATTGAAATTATAAATTATGTAGTAGTTAGTGTAAAATATAATCTCGTCATACAAAAAAAACACTGAACATGAGATTTGTGTTCTAGAAAAAAAAAAAATTAAAAACGATGACAATAACAAAATTGCCACTTGAGTTAGGGCTGCACAACCAAAAATTCGGTATGATTAACCGAAAAATCGGTCTGATTTTTGGACCTGATTTTCAGTCGTGCTTACATGGAGGACCGAACCAGACCACTTATAAGTGTTCCCGTCCGGTCCAATCCAATGCAGTCCGGATCGGTTTCATTTTTTTTCATTTTTTTAGGTTAATTTCAAAAGAGTAGAGACATATAAAAATGTAGAGTTTTAGTTTAGGTTAAAATTAAACTTTTTAAGTTTGTATTAAAAATATAAAAAAAAAATATTTTTATCTATATTAATAAAATCTGGTCCAATCAGAGCCGGAATGTAAAAAGATATGGACCGAATTTAAATAAACAAGATCTGACCGGACCGTAAATTCGGTCCAATTTTATGGTCTGATCCAGTCTGCGGTCAAGTTAGGTTCAGTCCTAACTTAAGTGGTGCGGAGGAGGAAGGTTATCATCGAGTTTCCGGAGTAATTTTTTTTAGGGAATTTAGCAGTTTAGTCCTTGAGTTTTACCGACTTTTACTTTTTAGTCCTTAAGTTTTATTTTTTTCAAAATTTAGTCCTTTAGTTTACACTTGTTGATAAAAATAGTACTTCCGTTAGGGATCCGTCTGTTTCCCTAACGGAAGGGTCACATCAGCTGACAACTAAATGACTAAAAATAGTCATTTAGTTTACACTTGATAAAATAGTTCTTCCGTCAGAGATCCGTCTGTTTCCCTAACGGAAGGGCCACATCAGCTGACAACTAATCAGCTGATATGGCTCGAAGAAAAATGCATCGTTTTGAAAAATAATGCAGCAAAAAAACACACCATTAGAACCCATCATCTCGAGTTACTCTTCTTTGTTCTACTGGGATTACACCATTGGTAACAAGATGAGTAAATTACCAAAACTTCCACCCAGCAGTTAGCATGGACCAGATTCATTAAAAATACTAACTGGGGACTCAAGACGCAAAAAGCCTAAGACAGTAAATGTTGTTCCAATCCACCGCCCATGCAGTTTGGACAAAGATTGCTTCGGCAGGAACCACCCACTAGTCTTGGAAAGGAAGAAGTTCCTCACAAAACTGATAATAATAATGAGAAAGGGAACTATGAAGAGTAAAACCAACAAGGCCAGATCTGAATAGTCGTGCTCGATCAAACTCAAAGAGAGGCTTGGTGATGGCCAAACTACCCGCACTATTTTCGCTAAAACTGGGTTTGTCTTAAGAGCTTCCTTGTAAGCACTCCAGTTGTGTTGAGCTGCATATCGTAGAATCTCAAAAAGCGTCCATCCATGCCAGTAATCCTGGTCAATGGTCAGCAACTTGGTGATGGCCAAACTACCCGCAGCCAAGACTATCATCTCGTTGATGGTCCTATCTACGAGTCTCTCAAATTCCTCACCCTCGATGTTCCTCACTCCATCACTTCCAGCCCTTCCACCACAGAGTGTATCGTCTACAACATCGTCCTAAGTTTGTTTCTAGAGAAAACTCGGGTCAGTGAAAACTTGGAAATGGGTCTGGAATTGGGTTTCGGCTTGGAGGGGGATAACGCTCTGGGGGGATATGGAATGTAAAGACGCCATGGCTATGACTGGCAGACTGAGTTAGGAGGAACTGAACTGAGTTTAATTTAACTGAGTTAGGGATTTTGTTGTTTCTTTGAAAGGTTTGTTGGTGCGCGGTTTTTGTCTCAAGTTAGCATTATATACAGTGTGTTTTTCTTGCTGCATCATTTTTCAAAACGATGCGCTTTTCTTCGAGCCATATCAGTTGATTAGTTGTCAATTGATGTGGTCCTTCTGTTAGGAAAACAGCAGATTCCTGACAGAAGAGCTATTTTGTCAAAAAATATAAAGTAAAGGATTAAAGTTTGAAAAAATAAAATTTAAGTGCTGATACGTAAAAGTGAGTAAAACTCAAGAATTAAACTGCTAAATTCTCTATTTTTTAAAGGGTTTCATGAATAAAAGTGCAACTTGAGTTGCACATGGTAACAACAAAGTTGCAAGTGACCCATGATCACAAGCTAGTTATCACCTTGCTGCAAACCTAGCTAATAGTACTCCACAACAATAATAACTCTTTCTAATTGGTCCGTGATATCATGAATATACGTTTGAAACCAAAGTTTGTCTGATTAATAATTCCTTGAAAGACTGAATATTGGGAGGGGGGCCATGGCGAATATTGTTGAAAAAAGATGGCTCGAATATCGAATTGAAATAAAATAAAAGGAAGCAGTACGATCGAGTGCATATATACTTATATTATTTCCCTAAGGGGTACAACCTTATAATAAAATACTAATTTATCTATTCTTTTGACGTGGCAAATGAATCTGCTATTGGATTTCTTGCAGATGGTTTCATAATTGTACTATATATTGACTAAAATACATAAGATGTGTGATCTCTTCCACTCAGCAACCTGAAGTATTTTAATTCAACTTGGCGATTTATCCAGCCACAATTAGTCGATGAAAGGTACACCCACGGTTGAATTAGTATCTTCGACTAGTTTATGTAATCAACAAATCCATTAACCAATTTAATTTTTTCTATTTTTGTAATTGCGAGAGAAACAGCCTGGCAGACCCACTAATGTGGAACTTAATACCCAATACAACTTTCAAACTATACATGATAAGTAGATCCGATTTTGTCATGGGGTAGTCTTATGAAATTGTTTGTATTGTAAAGATTCGAATCAGATACTTTAGAGAGAATATATCCATAAACCCTAAATCTTAACCACTCAGGACCAAACATTGGAATAATTTATTCAACCAATTTAGGACTCCTCAAGAGTTTCTTCAACCAATTTCACCACTACACATATCTAAATCCTCAACTAACTCTGACTGAACACATAGAGAAAGGTTAATCTTTATGGTTGATTATTAGGGTAGGGATGTCCGGTCCTACCTGGCCCAGGAATCAGTCAACAACTCAGTGCGCGCATATGCCATCTGAAAAGGGAAGACATGCGGGCACACGTTGATATAAATTCGGTCACGAAGAAATGTCCCAATAAATTTGTTACTCAATTACCCAAATAATAATTTGTGAAAGATGTACGCTATGTTTAGTTTGGTTTTGAAAATATTTTTGTGTTTATTTTTTATTAAAATAGGTTTAAAAGATATTGAAATTGATGAAAAAATGATTAAAATGTTTTTTTGAAAATTTTGTAAGATTTTTGTTTGCAAACTCGAAGTCATGAGATGATGT
The DNA here is from genome assembly GCA_963930655.1 of Myrica gale. Classification (NCBI taxonomy): domain Eukaryota; kingdom Viridiplantae; phylum Streptophyta; class Magnoliopsida; order Fagales; family Myricaceae; genus Myrica; species Myrica gale. Next base: position 6,533,170 of record OZ005609.1, on the reverse strand, counting down.
TTTATTGTTAAATTTTAAAGTAATTAAATATTAAACATATTTTTTTTAAAAATTAATAAATAAATTTAAATAAATATCATAATAGATTAAACAAAAATAAAAATTATAATGAAAAATATATATAATTTTTTACCGACACCAAATTTTCAGTCAAATACCACCACCCTCCAAATGCATGAGAGCATGACGTTACCTGTCAAGATATGATTGACTGACATTCACGTGAGCAACGTCATAGTTAGTCAATCGAGGAGGGCCCTTCGCACGTCCATTTAAGTTCTGTCCGGGGGATCCGGCTTGGACTGCCCGCAACTTGGAGGCTGTTCGGTTGTGTTGTATTTTAAGAACTTTTTTTTGTTTTGATAATTTTTATGTGATGTTAACTTTATTGATATACGTGTTTTAATTATTTTTATGTAGTGTTAAAAATGTTGTTTGGTTGTAGAATATTTTGTATTCTAAAAATTAAAAAAATCCTGAAAATTTTTGTATACCAAACAACATCTTTGATTAATCTAAAGGTGATACAGAGAGCCTTCCACTTTCGGGCAAACAGTTCTCGAAATTTTGGGCACCAAGGACTTTCCCTTAATTAACTTCTTTCTTCTTGTTCTCCCATTGCCGCTCATGTTTCGTCCTTTTTTTGGAGTTAAGAATGTAATGCACTCCAGCGCTTTGGAGATCAAATGGTTTAGCACAAGACCCATTTTCTAGGGTTTGGGAACTGTCGGTGAACTCGGCTTTCTATTGGCTGAACCCACGTGATTTGGGTGGCGTTTGTTTCTCGAAATCAAACAAACGTGTCCTTGAGTTCAGTGGACGACGAATAAAGATAATTTTATCTTATTAGATAATCGACAAATGAGGAAGCTTTCCGTTTAATTAAAAAGCCGCAAGTATAATATGAAGCATGGACAAGTGTCAATCATCAGCCAAATCCAAATGATGTGAGCACTTGGACCAAGAAAAAAAATTAAAATAAGGTGGTTTTCCACTAGTTGCTCTACTCTTTTTTTTCCCTAGGATCCACTAGTTGCCCTACAATTGGTTGTGTTTGTGTTGTAAAATGTTGGGTATGGGAATATGTGTTGGTATTGGGTTTAGTGAAAAGGTGAAGAGAGAGGTAATTTTTTATAATTTTTGTAATTTTTTATATTTTTTTATGGGAGAGAGAGAGATTATATTGAAGTATTTTATTAGGAGAGAGATAAAATGTTGGGGATAATTGAAAGTGCAAACGTAGTATATCTATGGTATTGCACTGGAGCAATTAAGAGACAGCTCTCTCTCTCTCCTAATTTAACCTGCAATTCGGTCCCCATCCACTGTAAGTCTGTAACTTCCATTAATACGTATCTGAATAGTGGAACTGTCTATTCACCGAGTCATTAGTCCATTTGAAAAAGTAACACTTTTCTTTGTCGTTTATGCATTTGAGGTATAGAATACTCTAGAAGCACAGTTACCCTTTATCTCTTTTGGAAATGTATTTTGAGTTGGTGGAGTTGGGTACTACAAAGAGGAACCTTCTTGTTGGGTAGATCCAACTACATTATGGCGTTTTATTGGGGTATAAAAATATAACCTTCATTGTGCGCAGAAGAACACCCTCCTTACATATTTGAACTGATACGAAGGAATTGTAATTATTAATTAAACATTGTTAAACCGCGGCGGAACCACGTTTCGATATAATTTTATATGATTAGGCGCAATCAGTATTTATTGAAATAAATTAAAAATATTTAGTGGACTGTCTGCCTGTTCTAATTCACCACCCCATCAAACTAGCTAGCATGAAGAGATAAAGAGATAAGGAAAAATAATAATAAAAGAAAGCGACACTTATGTTCCTAACTATCAAACTATAATTTTTTATTGAACTGATTACTTTATTTTCCGAAAATGGGTAGAGAAATATGCACATCGATGCATGTGAGAAGTCATGATAATGGTGCTCAATTTGGATTTTAATGTACGACCTGATGGTCCCAACTCCCTTCTCCCCAAGCGCCCAATTATATATGCCTTCTTAAAATCTAAAGGCTAACTCTACATGACTAATCTGGCCCTCTATTTATTCACGGTGAAAACTCGGTTTAGACTCTCTTAAATAGATAGGTGTTACTTTTATATTTAAAAAAATTAATAATAATTTTAAAATTGTTGCATCCAAATCTCAATAAATATTAATTCAGTTAATGAAACAAGTAGCTATAGTGGTTACCGCCTACCGGGCACTTTCTAAACATAATTAATATAGGAATCAGCATATAGTTTTTAGTAGATTGGATGAAAATCACTCAAATTCATTAATCGAATTAAATAGTTCAATTTTGAAAAAAATAGACACAACATGTGAGTTTTGCAACGTTTAATATTGTTCATATTAATTATTATACAGTGTATATTCTATAATATTCAATATATTGTACCTTTTTTTCTTTAAATTATTGTACATTTTATCTTTTAAGTCAGAACATCTAATATGTGCTCGAAGAAGATATCTATAATACCTGTTTGGAGCCTACAGTAACTAGTGTGTAACCCGCTGATTTTCAGATGTCTTTCTCAAACAGAACTCTTTTAAGTCAGGCTAGAATCCCAAAGCTAGGCCCAACTTTCCGACATTCGTTGCATCAGCCCAACCTCATCCCCTGCAGCCCAAGTCTGCAGCGAGGAGAGCGTCGCGCCATTGCCTCAATGGAGCGTGGGGCGGCAACAACACTTCTAAAACATGATCAACGGGGACTCCGGAGTCCTCTCACCTAATAAAGTCGTTGAACCAATGCAATCATAGCTCCTCTCTCGGAAAAATCGAAGTGCCTCCGAGAAACAAAGAAGAGAGTCCTGAATCCAAGGCTTTGTTTTACCTTTTCGGTATCAGCGCGATCCTAGGTTTCATTGCATCTGTTTTTTAGTCTCTTCTTTCTGTTTGTTTCCTTTAATTTCCCATTTTCTTCTGCAGAATTTTTAGCCGACAAACGACGTCGCGTGCTGTCTCTCTCAATTGCCATGGCTGTTGCGTCTGATGAATCCACCAGAATATGCAGTCACTGGTAAACTATCTGTGCTCCTGCCCTTATAACTTATATTTCATTTTAGAAGATGTACGGATTATATCAATCTCAAGCTTCTTCTTCCCCCCTCCCCCCCCTAGAAATCCGTTGAGGGGTAAGCGAGTTCGTTCATGTTTGCTTTTGTGAGTTTGGTTTAGAAGTTGTGGAGAGTATGAAAAGTCAATTTTATTGATTCTGACGGCTATTCTCAACGTCCAATTTGCTTCTTAATGTATGGTTGCTCTTGTTGGAGTTTTGTTTATAAGTCCACCACTTAATGTCGTGTGTCTTACGGCTAATTTCGTTCTCGTATTGAATATTTGGGTTCCTTTCGGTCTGCGCCTCGTTCCTCTGGTTTGTTAATCTAAGAGCGTGGTTGTTGGGTTGATAGCCGGCTTTTGTTTCCTAAAATGACTGTTTGCGAAGATGTTTTTCCTAGGGTTATATTGTAGAATATCATCTTTGAGCTGATTCTTTTCCTGACATTTACCATTTCTTTGGTCAGGCCAGCTTTATTTAGTTTTTTTTTTTCCTCCTTGACAGCTGTAAGTTTCCGAGGACTTTGGGTAAGCTGAGAAAGATCCTTGTGGCTCACTTTTGTCTAATAAGTTGCAAAAGTCTGAATTCCTTAGCATCTGAGTTCATAGTGTTGAGTCTAATAATATCATCAGAATATCCATTGGGCAACTGGGCTGGAAGATGGGTACTTGGTGTCATCTCATTTTTCGTGTCCTTCAGATTTAACCCTCTTTGTGGAATGATCTATCAAGCTTTACCCACCGTTCAAACATCTTTTTCTTTCTTTCTTTTTTTGTACGTAAAAGTTTTGGTTGAATTGCATATGTAGTTTAGAATCACTTTTAGGTTGATTAAACAACTTAACTGAGTTCCTATTCCACTCTAAGCATAGGGGTTTAAAAAATAATTGAACTAGATTCTTAATTACTTCCACAAATGACATTCTTCAGTAATCCATTTTGAATTGAACGTGAACTTCTGTTTTTTCCAGTTTTACTAGATTAGTTGAGATGTTCCCAAAACGTTTAACATAAAATATCCAAATGACCACAATTTATTGTTTCTTCTTTAAGTGTATTGTAATTTCTATTTTGCTGCTATGCCATTGAGTGAATGTCATTCTATGTTTTCAGTGACAGAGTTATACCTTCTTCAAATATGAATTTGCATTATGCTCACTGCTCTCGGAATCTAGAAAGATGTAAAATTTGTGGCGATATGGTTCCAAGAAAACATTCAGAGGAACATTTCTTAAACACCCATGCTCCGGTATGTGAATTCATTCTAAGCTTCTTTTAACCTTTCCAAGTAATGTGGTGGCACGTGTCCTTTCTTGTTCCCTACTATTGACAGGTTTATTTTACTTTTCGGATTCTGGTTAATGCCAGTTACTTTAGCAAAATTTTTCTTTGAAAATAATAACAGAGAACTAAGCTATATTTACCTATGACTGTAAAGATGTGGTTTGAGGTGCTATCCCGTGGATGTACTTTCTTTGTGTAGTCATGGTGTCTTACTTGCTAAATGAGATTTTGTTCGGAAACAACAAATTATTTGCTGATGCTTTGGAAATATGTTGATACGGCTTTCCTTCTCTGTCATACACGGGAGAATAGGAAATTACATTTACACGTGGAGAAGAGAGGTTGTAAACCCAATCAGGATATGAAGTGGTTAACCTTACTGAAAGAGTGGAGCAGGCTTTTTTTGTTTAACATTGTTTGGAATGTCGTTTATCAAGACTTGGGTTGTCCGCTTGTTGATGCACTGATTGAAAATACCCTAGTCAAGAAGGCAACAATGGTACACTGTTTTATGTCCTGTTTATCTGATAGAAGTTTTTTCTAGTGGGCATAAAACTAATTTTTCCAATTAGAGTGCTTATATTCACTCTGTTTACTAGGCCTTTTTCCTTCTGATGTATCAGTTGGCTGGGAGATGCTTAAGCTCAAGATTCTTTTTATAATTGTTTAAAAATGCTTGCATCTGTTATGCATAACACAAAATTAAGAGCCATATTACCTCTGTGGAGTTTATAGTGATAATTGTTTTCAATAGACCTTCTTCAGATTTGAAAAGACCTAGAACGTCCTTAATGTATTGATTAGTAAGAAAAGACTGGTGAAGCCAACCTGATTTATTTGGTCAGGGCTTTTTGTGAAGTCTAGATGTAGAATATATTTATAAGTTTCGTTGACGTATCTATGTTAGAGCAGGTATCTTGTTCACTGTGCAGTGAGACAATGGAACGTGAAATTTTACCAATCCACAAAGGGGAAAATTGCCCCCAAAGGATTGCCACCTGCGAGTTCTGTGAGTTTCCATTGCCTGCAATTGATTTAGCTGAGCATCAGGTACAAATTACAAATATTATGTGTAACATCTAGTGATATACCCTCACCAATGTGCATTTGACATTTCTGTTGATTTGTCCTTCAGGAAGTCTGTGGAAATCGAACGGAGCTTTGCCTCCTGTGTAACAGATACATTAGATTGCGAGAAAGGTATAACCATGAAAGTAGGTGCAATGGCATCTCAGAGAATGTTGTGGACTCTTCAAGGTAAATATTAGAGGCTTATTTATTAGAGAAATGCACTAATATCTTTCTTCAAAGTTTAGTAGCTTCACTAGCTTTATATCACATGCATGGAAGATGTTTGTGCTAAGTGTACTGAAAATCTCTGGTTTTCTATCTCGTTAATCTATACAAATTGCAAAAACCTCAAAGCATTGTTCTTAATCTGAAATTGAAAGGCATGCCGAGCCATTTGGTGCTTTTCAATTTCAACACAGCGCATAAACCTTGGCTTTCTGTACTTATTAGTAAAGATGACTTTAAACTGTGGTCTGGATTCACATCAGATATTATATAAGTTGGATTGCTGTCTTTTTGTTGCTGCCAAAAATTCTTTGTCGTGTTGAGGTTCAAAGACAAAATCTTTGGTTCTTTACTAAGATCTTCTTTGCTACTGTTTTTCTTTTGTGTAATATAGAAGTGTGTTTGGAGAATGTGGGGAGGGATTCTTAGGCTTATGAACTGTGTCTTGCTTTTGATCAAATTCCATTTAAATCTTACAGGTGTTATTATGTTGTGTGGGAAGGCTGAAAGTGTTCGATAATTAATTCTTCCCTAAAACACATTTTTCTATAGTTTTTTTTGTTCTTTAGTATAAATTGCAAGAAAAATAGGTGAAAAAAGAGTAACTAGGATGTTTGACGTTGCTAATATCTCCATGTGCATCAATTTGACCATCATTGCCACTTGACACAGGCATCACTCCAACCTTAAGAAGCTGGTTGCATGAGTCTTGTCATTCAATTCTATCAAAAGCCATATCAGTTACTAGTGGTCGGATCTGATGTGCCTGTCAACATGTACATTCTCAAGTCACAGATATCTCTCTTTTTTATTTTTCCTGAAATAATCACAAAAAGAAAATAAAAACAACTGCACACCTTGGGGAAATTTTCTCATACACACCATGAGTGGAGCTTATTGCTGCATAAAAGGAATTTTAATGTGTTAGCAATGAGCTTTCTTTCGTAGATGAGCATGGCATCTAGGGTACATACCAGATTAATTGGCAAGGTCATGTATGTATTGAAAACTGTAGTATTCAGATATTGAGTGTCCTGTGTCTTGTGTTTCTTTTTCTGTTTATCATTATGATCCCAATCTTGGAACGTGGCTTTTCTAACCACTGTTTGAGTTTTCATTTACTTTAGGGGGCGGTTTCCAAAGCCATGTACTTACATCTGTTGATAAAAAAAATATTAGGTAGCATTCACTTTTCCATGTACCTCTCTGGTTGTCTGCTTTCTTGAAAACCCTATCTCGAGTGTCTTGGCTCATAACTTCCCAAATTTTGCATGACATTCTCTGCTTTTTCTGAAATCTTTGCTCTTTTACTTGAAATTTCTTAGTATCCTGAATTCTCCAATCTTCATGGGTGTAAATTCTTGTGGCATTTCTCTGAAGGGATATGAGGGGACCTGAAAGAGAGCAAGATGCTCAAAGAAGGCAGCCTCAGGAGTTTTCCAGGAAACGTCTTCTATTCACGATAGCGATAACGGGCATTGCTGTTCTCTTAGGATCTCTTTTTTTTCAGAGAAAGACGGACACCAATCAAGTGCACTAGGCAGTAAAGGGGATGCTCCTCGTGGAGTAGTGTAAATGTGCTTGACAGCTCTGTTCTTTTTGTACCTGAAATCGTCTGATAACATGCTCTTATAAAATATTAAGCTCATTGGGATTGTGAGAATATATTGACAGATTATGCAGTACTGGTCTACTTGCTTTTTAGTTCTGTTTCGCCATTTCACAATAATTACACTCTACATACATGGAATTGAGGACAGTTGTACTTGGTCAAATTATACTTTATTCCACATGATAACATGTTCTTATACAATATTAAGCTCCTTGGGATTGTGAGAATATATGGACAGGTTATGCAATACTGGTCTACTTGCTTTTTAGTTCTGTTTCGCCATTGGATCACAATAATTACACTCTACATACATGGAACTGAGGACAGTTTTACTTGGTCAAATTCAATTTTATTCCGCAACTCTATTCGAGGATGACATTCACAATTGGCAATTTCTTATTCTGTAAATAGGAGTTGAAGGTGGTACTTAAAAGAAGCACCTGGTCTATTTGTCAGATATGTTTGATTTATTTTAGTTGGGGAGTATGTATCCTGATCATCTCTTACTACCAAAAGTGGTCGTAGTTTCTCTTTTAATCTTCGGTTTAATAAAGGAGAATATCGAAATAATTAGACATTTTATTAGATTTTCCATCACCTGTTAAAAAGGAATACATATTTCAGTTGGAGCTTTTCTATAAACACGATCACTGTTCACATCAGCCCTTTATCTTTCTGTCTTGTAGCTGAATCTTTTTCAGCGGGTAACTTTGCTATTGTGACATCCAATTCTGTGAGTTGTTAGTCGGTATCAATTGTGCTTTTTGCAATTCAGTTTTTTTTTTTGAAATCTGAACTTAATTATAGTTTTTTTTAATTTGTTATCAAAATAGTCCAATTTCGAGAAAGATAGTCAAAATATAAATACCGATTATACTGAATTGTAAAAAGCACAATTTCGAGAGAGATAGTCAATAATATCAAGCAAACATTTCTGTGTTGCGATTTTATCACATCCGCTAATTCTGCATAAAGGAAATATTATAAAGTAAATAAATATTATGGGAGTTCGTGAAAAAGTGAAGAGAGAAGATTTTTAATAAATATTATAATAATAAAAAATTATGTAGTAAATTTTTTAGTAGTAAACCTAAAATTTTGAGCCCAATTAATTGGGGCCAAACATGCCCATTATATCAACCAATAGACAAATCTTTGGCTACTTACTTACCCCTAAAAAAAATAAAAATTCGGGGCTATTTTGTTTGGGCCATGATATTTCGGCCAGTAACATTCCTACCCCGTTCCACTGGGATGGGAGGGATTCCAGCCCAAGACTAGTATATATATGAATTGCAGAGAAAATGGTCGAAATATTCGGGAAAATAAAATACATGGCATCAGATCCTAGTGAGACCGGCAGCTTTTTAAGCGGTGAAATGTTGACAATCCGCAATCGCACGCGACCATATAAACGACGCCATTGCTACAGCCGGACCCACCTGCCACCACCCCTATACCGAGCCGGACATCGAGAACGATGTCCAAACGATGAGAGGAAGAGGAAGATTAATAGGGACGTCTATGTAATTTCACAAACGGGACTCGTCTCTAGTCTACAAAACGGTTTGGAGGTCAGTGTGATCATCGTCTTTGTTCATTTTCTCTTTTCAGTTCGAAGCCTTTTGGGTCTGTTTTCTATATATTAATTACTTGACAACTGTCTCTTTCTCAGTTCTCGTGGGGTTTTTCTGCAATTTTTCCCCTGGGACTTGGGAGTCTGGTTCCTTTCTTGTCTTACTAATTAATGAACACTCTTCACCATTGAAAATCGAATTACTGCCAGATCACCAAAATTTATTCTTTTTTTTTCTACGTACACCAAAATTTATTCGATAGCTGGCTTACAAGCTTGCTTAAAAAAAAAAAAAAGAAACAAATTTCGTAGGCTGGCTTACGTTTAATGATTATTGTGATATAATAATCCCACGGGAGAAGTTAGTGGTGGGTCCCGCCTCAATTCACGTCTGCCACCTTCCATTCTTTTTAATTTTTGAGATGCAAAATTTTACATCGGTTACTTCGTGGCCAATTGATTCTGATCGTCGATCATCTCGTAGACCAGTATCGCTAAGATCTATTTAGCTCGCTATCAAGATTATTGAAAAGGGTTTGTCATTAAAATTCTCATATTCTTTTCATGGTTACCTTTGTGTTTTGGCTTCTCCAGCAAGCAACTCTTCAAGGGTGCGTATAGCTTAACCGGCTTTCAGTAGTTTAAGCTGGCGATAGAACAGAGCTGCTTTTCATCTTTGTACGCACATCCATAATTTTGTTGTCTCGATAAGTTCCAGAAGAAGACAACGGGCTTCGCCATGTCGGCTCCAGGGGTGCAATTGCGTATTCAAGATCGTTATGTAAGTCAGGATTCACTTTTTCTTTTTCTCTTTTGTTTCTTGCGACTTTCGTAAATGCTCGATATGCTGGCATGGATATTTGAATTTTTTTGACGAATTTTAGGTCCAGTCTTTTAAAATTATGCTACATGCAGGTGGTGATGGATAATGGCATAGCCCAAGTGACATTATCGAAACCAGGTGGAATTGTGACTGGAATACGATACCATGGGATTGACAATTTGCTTGAAGTTCTTAACAAGGAGTCTAATAGAGGGTACATGGTGTCAAATTTCTAATTTTTTTTTCTCTCTCTTTCCCTTCTTAGTTGGAGTGCGAATTAGGAAAGTTTCGAAAATAGAAAAAGCCTATTGTTTTTCACTTTAAAGTAGGCTAGATCTTGCTTGCTTGGTGTACATATCTAAAATAAGCATATTTAGGTTTTTTGGCTCCCCAAATATTAAATGAGACTATGCAGATTGAGAGTAAATCTGGTTTTCGCGTCACGCACAGGAGGCCTAGCATGGAAAGGATTTTAGGCCTACTAACTCAAAATATTCTTCTTACCTTTTCCATTTCTCTAATGATATAGATGGCCAAGTAAAGGAATTTTCTTTGGCTTGAGATTTACAACGTGACTAAAATTTTCAATTGAATATGTAGGTATTGGGACCTTGTCTGGAATGCACCGGGAAGCAAGGGAATATTTGATGTGTATGCGCCTCCTTTCTCTCTACAGTAGCAGCATGTAACTTCTTAGCATGTCGTGGATCTCAATCCCATCCCCTAACTCCCACAACTTATTGGATCAATTAGCTTCTTTGTCATTCCTAGGGCAGTACGTGAATCATGAACTTTTTAAGTTGTTACCATGCAGGATTAGCGGAACAAGTTTTAGGGTTGTAGTGGAAAATGAGGACCAGGTTGAGCTCTCATTTACAAGAATATGGGATCCCTCCCTCGAGGGCAAGTTTGTTCCCCTGAATATAGACAAAAGGTCATTTCCCACATTATGAATGATGTTTGTTTCTATAACATTGTTCTTTACAAGATTGTTTATGCCTCTTCTCTTCCAGGTTTATAATGCTTCGTGGTTCCTCGGGGTTTTACTCTTATGCCATTTATGAGCACTTGAAGGATTGGCCTGACTTTGACCTTGGTGAAACCAGGATCACTTTCAAGCTCAGAAAAGACAAGTACACATTTATGTGACATTTCCTTTGTTTTTGGTATAAGATTGTCCATCATCTGTATGGATCTAGTAATTTCAAAGAGTTAAAGTATCAACTGCAATTAGAAAATGTTGAGTATGTTGTCTACAGAGGAACTCTTAAGTCATGTTTATTAGAATGAAAAACGCTATAAAAGAACTGGGTTCTTTTTTATTATTATTATTATTTCTCTTGTTTGACTGAACTATATTGGATGTGACTGGAAATCAAAATACAGGTAACAAATCCAGACGGCAAATCCTCAAATTTTTTGTTTGTCCTCCTTAGTTCTGGTTTGGAAGAACGTATAAAAAACATAAATAAAATCCTATTGGCAAAACTTTGGGTCACTAGATGAATGGTGAGGATGTAAATAGAATTTTGGCAAAATATTAGAGATTGATATGGCACCTAAGTTAGTGATGCAGTTAATTAATCTTCTAGTGCCAATGTTTTCCTGACAGGAGGCAGGTTGAGCTGGTCATAGCAGGTAATAGGCAATTTTTTATTTCATTGTAAAAATAAAGAATTAACTTTTATACAATGGGTTATGTAGGTTTCGCTACATGGCCATAGCAGATGATAGGCAAAGACACATGCCTCTGCCTGATGACCGGTTACCAGGAAGATGCCAAGTCTTGGCCTACCCTGAAGCTGTCCTACTTGTCAATCCCACCAGCCCAGACCATAAGGGAGAGGTAATTATTCCATATGTCTTCTATTTATTTTTAATGTGATTGTTTATTTTTCGTTATTCGGCAAGGAGAGGCTATTTTCTCCATGCTAATAATAATCAATTTTGCTGTTGGGAGAGGCCTAGCATTCATTGGGTCTTGAGCCTCCTCGAGTTTACCTGGCAAAATTTGAGTGCCTTGTGGCTCATGGGGAGTTAGAGATGCTTCCCTTCACATCCACTTAGATGTATATGAAAGCATATATTGGGTTTTGATATGATTTCTTGATGTACAGGTGGATGACAAGTACCAGTATTCCTGTGAGAACAAAGATATCAAGGTACATGGATGGATATCTAGTAATCCACCTGTTGGATTCTGGCAAATCACACCTAGCGATGAGTTCCGATCTGGTGGACCTCACAAACAAAGCCTAACCTCACATGTGGGCCCCACGACCCTTGCGGTAATGATCAATGTGATTTGAACATTTCGCAACATGGGTGGCTTGATTTTTGAATATGCTACCATAATTTGGATCATTGGCTTTCATCATAATCTCTAACCATATCAGAGTATTAAAACGGTATGACAGATGTTTCTTAGCGCTCATTATGCGGGACAATACCTGGTGCCTAATTTCAGAGCTGGTGAGCCATGGAAGAAGGTTTTTGGCCCAGTATTTATATATCTTAATTCTGCATCTATTGGAGATGATCCACTTTGGCTATGGGAAGATGCTAAAATACAGGTCTGACTTAAAAAACTTGCATCCTCTTCTTGGTTTTCATTTGTGGTAGAATTGGACAGTGAACTTTTGGTGGAGAAAGACTGATACAAATTGATATGCAGACGATGACTGAAGTCCATAGCTGGCCTTATAGTTTTCCAGCTTCCGAGGATTTCCAGAAGTCGGATCACCGTGTTAACATTAGTGGTAGACTGTTTGTCTTAGATAGGTAGGCATGAAACATAACTTAGTGTACTCTTAGAAGTTGTCAGTTTTTTCATTCTGCCCGTACTCTTTCTCCTGTCATTGGTATGTTTGATCTACAAGCATTCATGGTTGTGGTTTAATTGTGATATAATCCGCTTCCTTCATTTTGTACTTGTAGCATTTTTCAGGATAAGTGTGAAATAGCCAGGTTTTGCTAGCATTTTTTGGCCTGTGTATGTAGACTAGTTGATAATGAAAGAATTGAAGTCATTTCTGGAGATTGAAAATTGAAAAGTTCCTTCAAAGTTGTTTCTTGTAATGTTTAACTTCTCTGAGCATAGGTGAATTTCATTGGAGTGTTTGCAATTATTATGTCTAGGTATAGTAGCAAAGATTTGATACCTGCAAATGGTGCTTATGTCGGCTTGGCCCCACCAGGAGACACTGGGTCGTGGCAAAGAGAATGCAAGGTGATTTTCTAGTCCTTTCTTTTTCTGATATAAGTTTGGGCTACATGACAAGATGGCTGATAATCTTTTTTCCCATGACCCAGTATTATCCATTCTTTTTCCCCTTCCGTACGTTTGATATTCTAATTCCTCTTACTTTTGTGTATATCAGTCACTCTCAAATACCTGGAAAAGGACCATGTTAGTGCCGACAATTATGTAGCGAAGTACATGTTATAGAGACTTGACATCACTAATTGTAGTTCTGTTGAATATTAGATGTTTTGAAAAAATACCAGAAGCATCAAAGTCCCCACTCTTAAGATATTTGAATGTTCTAGTTTTGGCCTGAACACACTATGGTTTGGCGGATACACTAGGGGGACAGTGATGCGTGAAAGCAAGTAGCACTTAGGAATTAGAAAAAGAATACTTATGAGCATAAATAACACTTATGAGGATAGCTGCTTTGGACCTTTTTCCCACAGTCGTTGAATCAACAATTCCTTAGAATGAGATGGAAAAACAATAATTAAGACCAATGGTCTCTTGCATCTGCAAAATTTGACGATTGTGAAGTTCAATTCTCAGCAACATCCCAAGACATCTGCTACGGCTATTTAGCATGCTCTCTGGATACATCCTTTTAAAGTAATTTTCCAACGATTTTTTTTTACTTAAGTAAACTAAATGGCAATAACATAATCCTAAATATACGTGTAAATGAAATTAGTTTCATTGTAGACATGACCAAATATATCCTGACAGTATTCTTTTTGCTTGTTCTCAGGGCTACCAGTTTTGGACTAGAGCAGATGAGGGAGGCTACTTTTCCATCAATAATATATGTACTGGTGATTATAACCTCTATGCATGGGTCCCTGGATTTATAGGAGATTTCAGATGTGATGTTCCTGTCACCATAACCTCAGGTATACTTATGAACAGGTAGATTCTTCATCAATGAGGTAAAATAATTCTTCAGTTCTACAAAAACACGATATGGCTTCAATATCTTGATATGCAGGTTCTTGTATGGAACTGGGTGATCTTGTATATGAACCTCCTAGAGATGGACCCACATTGTGGGAAATAGGAATCCCCGATCGTTCTGCTGCAGAATTCTGTGTTCCTGATCCTGATCCAAAGTACATTAATAAACTTTTTGTCAGTCATCCTGACAGGTTAGCTCCTCATGTTGTGGCACTTTTTTTTCGCAATGGAGTTACTTTCGTAAAGTTATGCTGTGTCCCAAATAATTTACACTTAAACAGAGTCGCCTTCTCATCTTATATACAGGTTCTTGATAATTTTCTTGTTTTAGCAGGTTCAGGCATTATGGATTATGGGATAGGTATACAGACTTATATCCAGATACAGATTTAGTTTACACCGTCGGTGTTAGTGATTACAGTAAAGATTGGTTCTTTGCTCAGGTTTCCAGGTGCGATTCTTTTAGCATAGATTTTGTTCCCACTTCTTATGTCTAGGTGCCGATTATTCTGATTAATCTATTGAACACCGTCACCCATGAGTGGATATTTTAGCGTTCAAGCTCTTTTGCATTGCAGGAAGAAAGAGGATGGGACACATCAGGGAACAACCTGGCAAATCAAGTTCAAACTTACTAATGTGGATAAGAGAAGTACCTACAAACTGCGAGTGGCAATTGCATCAGCAACTCTGGCTGAAGTGCAGGTATAATATGTCAAGATAGACAAATTACTGAAGTGCAATAACAGGAGAGAGAGATAGACAGACAAACAGACAGATTCCATTACCCATAACATACTGTACTCTAATGAACTATTATTCTGAAGGTACGGATTAACGATCCAAATGCAAAGCGCCCTCTATTTACCACCGGATTAATAGGACGGGACAACTCAATTGCTAGACATGGGATCCGCGGGGTCTACTTGCTGTACAACGTGAATGTACCTGGTGCTCAGCTCTTTGAAGGTGAAAATACTATCTTCCTGACACAGCCAAGAAGCACTAGCCCCTTCCAGGGAATTATGTATGATTACATTCGGTTAGAAGCTCCAACATCTTCTGATGTGAAAGATGAACTTTGAATTCCTTTTAGTAGGAAGTGTAGAACTACTTACCATATCTTTGAAATGTAGGATTGTAACTTTATTTCCCCCTCCAATTTGTATATATAATCAAGTAACTCAATGGAGAAAGATAGGATTGCTGATGTGGTTCCTCTAAATAAAAGAACAGTCTGTCATCATCCTGCCTTAATCCCACTGTTCATTGATGTATACTTCAATTATTAAAACCCACACATGTTTGACTTGAAACACGCGCAGCCCTGCAGCTTGTGTGAAGTGCGAGTCAAGTTTCGAACTCAAGATTTTGATTTTGATATTATGTAAATCTACCGATTGTCTTAAAAGTTTAAACTTATATGAAGAGAGATTTTAGTAGTTGAATTATATTCTTCATCTTGCCATTTTCTATCTCTCGTTTGTCTTTTGTACAAATTCATCTTTTTTACGGAATAAAAAGCCAACACAATCTTCTGCCAATATATGGAACATTTATACTAGGGATGCCGTGTGAGCAAACTTGATGGTTAACTATATAGAACTGGTGAAGCAATTTTGAAAATTAAAAAGAACAAATCTAACACGTACGCTCTGAAATGAAATTGGGGGTGTCCAACATTGTGCAGTTGCTTTATTTCTGCTAACGATTACATGTCGTGGGAAACACTACTCATTCGAGGACGTACGTGGTTGTAGGCCATTGTGGAATGATTATATCCTTGTCATACAATCTACATGTTTTCATGATAATTGTCATATTGGTTTGGCCAGCCACTTACACATCGCGACTTCTATACGCCTTTATCTAATGCACCAGAAAGTGGTGCCGACTAAGTAAAGAGAATACAAAAAGAGAAAAGCAGAAAAAGAATGCTTGATCTCTAGTTCAAGAAAACTGAGGCCAAACATATTCTTATAAGTCTTCACACTTCCCTGTTTAGAAAAAAAAAGCCTTCACACTTCCCAACTTCTCTATACCCGAAAGGCGAAAGGTAAGAAATAAGCAGAATTTCTTCACAATACCATTATAAATGTTTTGAGGGAATTAATCTTATGATATCTTCGTTGCGCTCAACAATTAACCTAGCTCCAACTTCTAAAGGGCCAGGGAGAGGAACAGCTAGCATGCCGACTCGAGGAGTGAAACTGCGTATTGCAGATGGCCATGTAAATCCTACTCGTACCTTTTTGAAATTTTGATACTCCTCAGAATTAGCTTTTGATTGAGGCCAAGATTATATTTCAGTACATGGCTAAGATATTGCTTGTGGTTTTTTTTTGGGTTCCTTTTTGAGATTGGGTTGTTAATTAAGGCTTCATAAATTGATCTTCGTGTGCAGGTGGAAATGGACAATGGCATACTCCAAGTCACGTTGTCGAATCCGGAGGGAATAGTTACTGGTATTCGATATAATGGCATTGACAACTTGCTTGAAGTCCTAAACGAAGAATCTAATCGAGGGTACGAAAATAAAACTTGCAGAAACGAACATTAATGGGCTTGATTAGCTGACACTTTGGTCAATAATTAACTGATCCTGTTTTCCAAATGGAATGTCAAGGTACTGGGACCTTGTCTGGAGCACAACGGGAAAATCTGGTACATTTGATGTGTATGTTCTTCATCCCTCTCTCAGTAGTCCCACTTTAAGTACAAAATTATATATATCACTAATTAGGTATATTCTTCCTATCTGATTTTATTTACTACCCTTTACCACAAAAGCTGATAACCATGCAGAATCAAAGGAACGAGTTTCAAGGTTGTAGTCGAAGAGGAGGAGCAGGTTGAGATCTCTTTCACGAGGACCTGGGATCCTTCCATGGAAGGCAAGCTCGTCCCGCTCAATATAGACAAAAGGTCCATGCACGTACTTCAGATCTTATGACCTATTTCATTTCAATGCTGAAGTTCTTAAAGATCATGTACTTGAACAATTGGTTGCGCTGATAATTTATCAACCAGGTTTATAATGCTTCGTGGTGCTTCGGGATTTTACTCTTATGCCATTTACGAGCACTTGAAGGAATGGCCTGCTTTCAACCTCGACGAAACCAGGATCGCTTTCAAGCTCAGAAAAGACAAGTAGCTAGACAATTTCCTTCTCCTTTATCTATCATTTTTGTCAAGATGCAAGCTTAATTAGTGTATGACTCGGTGGGATATAATAAAATAAAATTAAAAGGTTAATCTAAGGGCATATGCTTGCAAACCAAAATTTTGGTTAAAATTCTTTTCATTCCAAAATTCTCGAACATGATTAACTCAAAATTTTGATCAAGAAAATAATAATTTAATTTTAATTTTTAAGGGTCGTTGCGTCGTGTTAAAAAATCACGAATGAAGCTTATATAAAACTTTTTGGTAGGTTCCATTATATGGCCGTAGCGGACGATAGGCAAAGATATATGCCCCTCCCGGATGACCGATTGCCTCAAAGGGGTCAAGCCCTGGCCTACCCAGAGGCAGTCCTACTTGTGAACCCAGTGGAGCCCGACTTTAAAGGAGAGGTACTTTCCTCGATCACACAGCACAATTAGGTCGATTTGACACCTCAATTGCTGTGAATATTATTTCAAGATAAATACAAAATTTGAACGTGATTTGAGCAAAAATTAAATAGGCTAAATTTTAAAATCAATCAAATTAATTAATCTTAAAATTTAAAACTTAGCAAGATTTTGGTCTTTTCATAATCCTTCAAAATTGAAGTATTTTAAATTTTATGGACGAATTTGATGAGTTTTAAATTTTATGAATATATTTTTTAATTATTTTAGCTTAAATCACAAGGAATAGTCTTGTATTTATCTCTATTATTTAATTGCTTGTATTATGGGCCATTCGTTTTTATTTCTAATTTAATTAATTTCATTGATCTGAAAAAAATGTATGGTAAGTACAAAATATATTTTGTTTTGGTGGTTGAAGTATAGGTGGATGACAAGTACCAGTACTCATGTAACAACGAAAATATTCGGGTACATGGATGGATCTGTATGGATCCACCCGTGGGATTCTGGCAAATTACTCCCAGCAACGAGTTCCGAACCGGCGGCCCACTCAAACAGAACTTGACCTCGCACGTGGGGCCCACCAACCTCACGGTAATTACTTTTTTTTTCCGTCTTTTTCAATGGACCATAATATATTGCAGCTGTGCAGAAGAATTCGCAAAGTAAATGAAATAGATCATCCCGCATGACTCGCAGTACTACAAGATATTTCGAATTTTTAACGTAAATTTATGGGGGGGGGATTTAATTTATTTGAAGTTTTAGCATTCTTTTTTATTTATGATCCAGGTTTCCGTTTAATTTCCTATATATTATGATTTGGCAATTAACCAAGAAAAAAATCCCTACTCTATTAATTACTATTAGTAATATTAAATCTTGATTCAGATAGAACATGTTCCATTAGGTATTTCTTAGTGCACATTACTCCGGAGAGGATCTGGTGCCAAAATTTGAAGCTGGCGAGCCATGGAAGAAGGTTTTTGGCCCCGTTTTTATATATGTTAACTCTGCATATCAGGGAGACGACCCACTTCAGCTATGGGAGGATGCCAAAACACAGGTTTATGTGCAAAGCTGAGTTGGAGTGAAAATCGACCATGTTTGTATAAACCAAATGCTAGCTGATACATGCATGTTGATTTTTTTTAGATGACAATTGAAGTCCAAAGCTGGCCCTATTCCTTCCCTGCTTCCGAGGATTTCCCCAAGTCAAACCACCGGGGTAACGTTAGTGGTAGGCTTCTAGTCCGAGACAGGTACGACTTCGGTTAACTTGTAGAAATATGCTGTTATAGTTTCTAGATACTTCAAGAATTAAGCATATATATATATATATATATATATATATATATAGTAGGAGCTAGCCTTTAGTTTTTATGATCTAATTAAGAAGTTTCGATAACAAAATTTGAGTTTTAATTTCCTGTCTTTTTAATTTTAAATATATATATCATAAATTTCCATATCTCCTCTCTCCGTCTAATTCTATATATAGGCAAGTTTGATCAAAGTTATTGGAAATAGTACTACGATGTGCAGGTATCTTAATGCTGACCATATATCCGCAAATGGTGCTTATGTTGGCGTGGCGCCTCCTGGAGACGTTGGATCATGGCAGAGAGAGTGCAAGGTGACACCTTGATTTTCGTTCATTAATTCTGGTACAATTTTTGGGGAATGCCAAATTTTCTCTTTTCCCTTTTCTCCAAAACGCAAATCTGCATGTGCCCCTCAAATCATCACACACCAAAGACTAACAACCGACGTCCTATTCGTTCTAATTTTGTATGTAATTTCACAATTGATCATAGGATTACCAATTTTGGACCAAGGCAGACAAGGGCGGCTATTTCTCCATTAACGAGATACGCAGTGGAGATTATAATCTTTACGCATGGATCCCGGGTTACATAGGAGACTATAAATATGATGATTTAGTAAACATTACTGAAGGTATAATATTATTTGATCCAACTTTATTATAATATTCCTTTTCTCGATCGTTTTAAGGTATATATATACTTCTAAAATGTGAAAGCCCCGATAATGGTACTTTAACTGACATGTGATCTTTGATTAGGTTGTGAAATTGATATGGGAGATCTTGTTTATGAGCCTCCAAGAAATGGCCCCACATTGTGGGAAATAGGAATCCCCGATCGTTCTGCTGCAGAGTTTTATGCTCCTGATCCAAATCCGCAGTATATTAATAAGCTCTATGTCAATCATCCTGACAGGTTAACCCAATTTTTATTTAATTTGATGATCGAATAATATTTCATTAATCTTGAATAAATTAATATATATTGACAACTATATATGTAGCAATTACCAACCCCTAGTATCATGAGGTTGTTTAAACTAGCTAGCTAGCAATGTGTGATCGTTTACACATTATCAATTGGCAGGTTCAGACAGTATGGGTTATGGGAAAGATATGCAGAACTATATCCTGATAAAGACCTGGTTTACACTATTGGCACTAGTGACTACAGTAAAGATTGGTTCTATGCCCAAGTTACCAGGTACGTACCCATTGTGTTTCATTTTTTTCGTGTTCTAAGCTAAAGCTTGATCAAAGGACTTCTGCAAGCTTCTTCATTTCATTGAATCTTTTTTGAGTTTCTCTTAGATATATATCGACCGATCTCATGTATTATGATCACTATATATTATTCTATGTGTGACTTAATTTATAACTCGGGTATATTTCCATAATTTGATTTCATAAATGTATCAATTACTTTCTCTTTCATTATTAGCGCATGCAGATTTTAATCATATATATATATATATATATGCTAAAAGCATGATTATTATTAGACAATCTAGATATATATAAACTATATATTTGAGCTGCGTACAAATTAGTTTGTTGCATCTGATCAGGAAGAAGAAAGACACCAACATGTATCAAGGAACTACATGGCAAATCAAATTTAAGCTCGACACGGTGGATCCTAATGGTACTTACAAACTGCGGCTGGCACTAGCTTCTGCCACTCTTTCTGAGCTGCAGGTACAAAAACTTAATCCCAATATTAATTATAGCAGCTTCTGTCTAGCTATCGTTCCAGTAAATTAAAGTATTCCACTACGATCATATATATTAATTAACCTTACCTACGTGCTTATTTATTTGAAGGTTCGGGTTAACGATCCGAAAGCAAATCCTCCTCTATTTTCAAGTGGATTGATAGGAAGGGACAACTCAATTGCTAGACATGGAATCCACGGTCTCTATTGGCTTTACAATGTGGACATACCTGCAGCTGGTCGCGGCCTTGTCCAAGGGGACAATACCATCTTCTTGACGCAACCAAGAAGCGCCAGCCCTTTCCAAGGGATTATGTACGATTATATACGATTAGAAGGTCCCCCATCTTCTACTTCACATAATTAAACAATTAGTTGCTGACAGTCTTACCTACACAAACTAAATCCAATGTTTTCGCATATGCTTGTATATTAGTTAGAGATCTCTTGCATATTGGATATTGCAGAATTGCAATTGATTGTCTGTTTCCTCATTAGATTCCTACTGCCTAGGCCCTAGCATTTCTCATTGGCTTGCAATCTCTTGGATTAATGTGACTTATTTCACCACAACTCAAGCATCTAAGACTGCGTTTGCGTCCTAAAATTTTACACACTCTAAAATTTTAACACAATAAAAAATTATAATATAATCTCTCTCCTCCATCAAATCACTACTATTCACTACAAAAAATATAAAAAATTATCTATCTCTTCACTTTTTCACTAAACCCAATACTTAAAATTTTAACAACACTAAAATTTTACAACACAAACACACTCTAAGACCAACTAAACGCTAATCATATCCGCCATTTGATTGCGAAAGTGGCGGCGCCGTTCTTCTGCATGCAGGAGATTCAAGCCTACTGTTTAAGGCATTGAAACGATGCATTAATAACACACACATGTATATACATATATATATATATATATATATATGAAATATAAATTAACTACCGTACTTATGGACACGGGATCGATCGCGGATATTTTTATAAAACCATAAGGCCACTCCATTTTTCCTTTAATCAATTACCATATTATATAATTTGTCGAAAATTAAAGTATCTCATTTATTCCTTTTCTTGTGAGACTGCACTGATATTAATCACTAATTATATATACAAATTGAGACTATATACTCTCATATGTCCCTTGGACAGTCCTTATTCAATATAATTGTTAATAAACACCATTAAATCAGAAGTGATTGGCTTAATTTTTTATTTATTATTTGCTAATAAAGGAGCATTAATCTCATCATAGGTACGGCAACTAGAAACCATAACTAGCAAGTCCATCCGATCCCACCTTCTCTCACCTCCATCCTAATTCCCAGACTCTTTTCCATGAGTAAGTGATAATATGTAGGACGCAAGTCCTTGTAAAACTCAAACCGACTTTGACTTTGAGTATAACTTTGCCTCTGAACTTAATAGGCATATCTCTTATTTTGACCTTTTTTTTAACCTCTGGAATATTCCGATCAATCTAGAATATATATATACCCTGACGTAAAAATTAACTCGAGCTCTTACTATCTTAATCTTTTGACCATAATTTATAGATTACAGATATATATTATTGCCTCTGACGTCCAACCACATTGATATTAAAGCCTACAAATTATGGTATCACCATATCGAATGCACCAAACATCTTGCGTACTGGTGAGAAATTAAAGCCTACAAATTATGAAACAACAAAAGAATGCTTCCTCTTTGAGTCAAGAAAACTAGGCCAGGAAGATGCATGCTTATCGGCCTTTCAAGGGAGCAGTACTATATGACGTAGAAGGCAAGAAAAAAATATAACCTCCTATAGCGGTCAAGATCTCTTAGAGGAAGCCCACCGAAAAAAGAAAAGATATATATCTTAGGGGAATATTTTACCCAGTAGATTACTCAAATGTAAATCATGATTTTGAAATTTAATGATTTAATTAGATCTTGTCATATCAGCACCAATTACTTCCATTAAAATTAAATAATGTGTTTAGAGGAATAAATTAATTTCATTTTTGTATAAACTAATTCTTCTCCCATGGTACGTAGTTCAAACGTAATCAATATGCCTTTCACCTTCTCTTATATTACTTTGTTTGACCCTCAGAGACTTAGGGGACGTTCGGTTAGGAGTGTTGTGAGGATTTTTTGTGTTAGAGGAATATTTTACCCAGTAGATTACTCAAATGTAAATCATAATTTTGAAATTTAATGATTTAATTAGATCTTGTCATATCAGCACCAATTACTTCCATTAAAATTAAATAATGTGTTTAGAGGAATAAATTAATTTCATTTTTGTATAAACTAATTCTTCTCCCATGGTACGTAGTTCAAACGTAACCAATATGCCTTTCACCTTCTCTTATATTACTTTGTTTGACCCTCAGAGACTTAGGGGGTGTTCGGTTAGGAGTGTTGTGAGGATTTTTTGTGTTTTGAGAATTTTTAGGTGATGTTAACTTTATTGGTATGCCTGTTGTAATTATTTTTATGTGAGGTTAAAAAATGAATAATGGGACGTGAGATCCCATGAATCATAGGATGTAATGTATATCATAATGTCTCTGTAAAGAATGCCGTGTGCATGAACAAAGTGAGGCAGAAATATCACAGTTTTAATAATATTTTTGTCGTGTTTCTGTTGAGTCTTCACATGAATACAGTCTCCGGTTGGATTGTCAAAAGTTAAGCGATGCAGAGTCTTTGCTTCTCAGAATCGTCATGGTTTTGGCGTTTAGCTTACTATAACGTTATGCTTTTTATTCTACCGAAAGTCGCGGCGTCGCAAGTGCCAGATTCAAATTTTCATCGTCCTAGAAAAGTTCCCGGCATGAGACACCAAGCTAAGCGGCCTCAGTATGTCACACCCAGGGCCACGGGTGGGATTACGAATTCGAGATAAATATGTAAAGCACTTGCCTAGATGGTTGAAAGTGCAGTGCGCCAATATTGAGACGTTAACAGGACGTTAATAATTAGTGCAACTGTGCAGGTGGTGATGGATAATGGAATACTACATGTCACCCTCTCAAGTCTCAAATCCAGAAGGAAGGGTCACTGGAATACAGTATAATGGCATTGACAATCTGCTTGAAGTCCTTCACGACGAATCTGATATAGGGTTCGTCACCGTTTAAGTTCTTCAGTTTTCTTTCCGCTCTCTCTTAATCTTTCCAGAAAAGTCCCTAGCTAGTTAATTAGTTGTTGAACTCTACTGTGATATATGGCCCAAACTACACTTTGACGATTTATACAAGAACATCCCCACGAAAAAGGTGTACCCAAGAATAGAAGATGACGGTCGCTTGTTATTTGATTAATGTAAGCTTTCAGTAAGGAGAGACATACTAAACCAGACTAAGGATTAGAAGAATTAGGAAAACTTCTTAGTATGATATTTATACTCTATTACTGTTCGAGTGTGAACTAGGTAGGTATACATGGACAAATATTGATGCATGATCGGCTGCCACCTAAAGATGCATTTCCTATATTTAAATGCGAGGAGTTGATTATTTTCCTTTTTCTTACCCTTTTCCTTTTAACTAATTGTGCAGATACTGGGACCTTGTATGGAATGTTGGCGGAAGTAGGGGAACAAAGGGTATATTTGACAGGTACATTCCCCCCCCCCCCCCTACTATTTAAGAATGTTTCCGACATAAGTGCCGGTTATATATGTTGAAGGGGGACATGTTACTGACAAGTTCCTAAAATTGCAAATTAATTGGTTGCTGCAAGGATTATCTAACTTTCTTTGTAAGATAATGTGTTATTAAGGTAGCGTCTGAACTCTGCAGCTGTAAACTGAAGCTACCAATTGCTTTGCAGGATTTAAGGTAATAGTGGAAAGTGATGAGCGAGTAGAGCTCTCATTCACCAGAATGTGGGATCCCTCTCTTGAGGGAAAGATGGCTCCTTTGAATATAGACAAAAGGTGCGCGCTTGTTCAAATCTCCTCTCCGATATATAGATCTTAATCATTAAAGTAGAAATTTGGTGCTGATTTTTTTGGTTTAGGTTCGTAATGATTCGTGGTTCGTTGGGCTTCTACAACTACGGCATTTATGAGCACTTCGAGAAATGACCTGCTTTCACCATTGATAACACGAGGATCGCGTTCAAGCGCAACAAAGACAAGTAATTATCTCTGACCCGTCTTGTTTATTCAAGTCCAGATTGCTTGTCCAGAAGAACAGTAACTTGTCCAGGATAGCTAAGCTTATAAGTGGATAAAAAGAGTAAAGCGGAGCTAATTTTTCTTCCAAAAAAGGACTTTTTGTGTGTTTGTGGCCATTCCAACTAGGGCTTCACAGTCGGAAATATGATCCGACCAACGGGATTTCCGATTGTGCTTATATAGAAGGACCATATCGGACTACTTATAAACGGATTTTCGGTTGTAATTATATGGAATGACCAAACCGGACCACTTATAAGTGGTTCAGTCCGGTCCAAAGCTGTCCGGTCTGGACCACCAGACTGGTTTCTTTTTTTTCTTTTAAATTTTTTTAGGTTAATTTCGAAGGGAGGAAGACATGTCAAAACACAGAGTTTTAGTTTAGGTTAAAATTAAATTTTTTAAGTTTGTAATTTGTATTAAAAAAATATAAAAATATATATTTTTTATTTACATTAATAAATCTGTTCCGGTCCGGTCCGATTTTCAAAAGGTCTGAACCAGATTACACAATCAAGATCGGACCGAACCACAAATTCTGTCCGATTTTGTTCAGCTCTAATTCCAACGGCCATCAAACATGGTCCGTAACAATTTTAGCATGAAGTAGAATCTAGCCAACAGAATGAGAGTAGGAATAAATCGCGGAGCAGAATCTAGGCAGAAAAGAAATGAAATTGAGAGAAATTAAGAGGCAGAGAAACAAAGAAAGAAATACTGTAGTATTACTGTATAACATAACCAAAGGTAAAGATTGCAGTAATTAACCATGGGGGTTTTCTTTGAACTCGTAGGTTTCATTACATGGCTATAGCAGACGACAGACAAAGATTCATGCCCTTACCTGATGATAGGTTAGCAGGTAGAGGCCAGGTCCTGGCCTACCCAGAGGCAGTCCTACTTTATAATCCCGTGGAGCCACGGTTCAATGGAGAGGTACTGAACTGACAAGTCATGAGTTCGAATCAAAGCGTAGAAACTTCTTGTATAGCTAGGTGGATGACAAATACCAATACTCGTGTGAGAACAAAGATAACAGGGTTCACGGGTGGATATGCACCAACCCACCGGTGGGGTTATGGCATATCACACCCAGTGATGAGTTCCGATCTGGTGGACCCCTCAAACAATGCCTTACCTCCCACGTCGGCCCCACCACCCTCGCTGTAAGTTTTTTTAGTTGTAACATGCATTAACTAGTAGGATTGATTAGGATCGAGCTAAGTTTTCATATAACATTCTTCCTGATCAAGGGCTAAGATTGGGGATTTTTAGCCGCGCTAACTTTGATCAAAACTGCACAATCTCAGATACTTCACAGCGCACACTATTCAGGAGAGGATATGGTACTGAAATTTGGACCTAATGAGCCATGGAAGAAAGTTTTTGGCCCCGTTTTCTTTTATCTTAATGGTCTCCCTGATGGAGATGACCCTCTAATTCGGCTCTGGGAGAATGCAAAGCAACAGGTTCCAAATGTTTACAATATTTTTCAATTTTGATTCTTAAAAATTAGATTGTACAAATTAATAAGAAAAAGAGCCCATCTGTCTGTTCTGGTTTTCAGATGATCAATGAAGTCCAAGCTTGGCCCTATGACTTTCCAGCTTCAGAGGACTTTCAACCCGCGAATCAGCGGGGCCATTTCAGCAGTAGATTACTTGTCCGAGACAGGTACATTGTAATGTCCCTTTTCTCGTTTTCCTTCTTTCTTTGTCCTTTTTTTTCCCACCCTCATTAATGGAAGTTAAAACTGATGAGACCAAAAGGTGCATTAGTGAAGAATATGCCATGCCTGGAAATGGTACTTATGTGGGATTGGCACCCCCAGGAGATGTTGGATCTTGGCAAACAGAAGGCAAGGTAATTTTCGACAGCACAACTTTTATGTGCAGAAACAACTTTCGTTTTCGTACGGAGCAAACACGAACCGGTTATTTCTGGATCAGGGTTACCAGTACTGGACCAGAGCTGACGAGGATGGCTATTTCTCTATTACCAATATTCGAAACGGTGACTATAATCTTTATGCATAGCCCATGGGTACCTGGTTTCATTGGCGATTATCAGTACGAGTCAGTTATTACCATAAACCCAGGTCTGATTTTAAATCTTTTGGGCAACTTAATTACGTAATATTCTCACGGCCGGCGGGTTTTACTGCCGAACGATGATTTAAATACCACATGATGACATGAAGCAGGTTGTCAGATTGACGTCGGAGAACTTATATATGAGCCTCCGAGGGATGGCCCATCGTTATGGGAAATAGGCATCCCGGACCGCACCGCTGCTGAATTCTATGTTCCCGATCCCGACTTTAAGTACACGAACCTTTTTTTTTAATAGATCACGGTCCAAAAGACCCGAAATACAACCAATACAGCCTGTGAGACCCAATGAAGGATCGGATAAGCCACAATAGGCTCCAAGCAAAACAGAGGGAGCAGTGGCCGGACGTGGTAGCAAGAGCTACCAGACCTAAGCTAGCTAGCAAACGCCCCTAAAGGGCGGAACAAATCCACAAAGGATCGAGAAAGGCCACGCAGAGGCAAGAAAAAGCACACAAAAAACAAACAGACCCACAAAACAAAAGAAAAACAAACAACCACCAACAAAGCAGCAACCACGAGCAGTAAGCAGCAAAAACAAACCACAAAAGGATGAAATCTCCACCACCACCAGCGAGCAGCAAGGCCAGCCACGAAGACGAAACGCGGGCCACCAAAAGTGCCAGAAACAGAGCAAAAAAGCGAAGCACAGGAGCCTCCCCACGCCGACCAACAGAAGCCGGACAGGGGCAGAAAGGCGCGTCTAGAGGTGGAGATAGGGTCAGGCGAGGCTGTGTCCACCGGTGACGCAAAGAAACACTGGGAGCTACCGTCGAGATTTCGAACAAAAGGGAGAAAGAAAAAAGAAGAGAAAGAGGAAGGAGAAGAAAAGGGGAGGAGGAGGGGTGCGGTGGGAAGAGCCGAAGCTCCACCCACTGCCGAAAACCGCAGGGGAGAGGGAGACAACGAGGGGGAGGCGTGAACAGTTCTAGAGAGAAGGCAGAGCCCCTCTCTCTCTAGAACACACGAGAAGGTTATGTTTACAATGTTAAGTACACGAACCCACTTTATGTAAATCATTCCCATAGGTAATTTGCATGTTTCTAACCAAAATTTTGGTTAAAATTTGTTTTTCATTCCAAACGGGAGAAAGAAAAAAGAAGAGAAAGAGGAAGGAGAAGAAAAGGGGAGGAGGAGGGGTGCGGTGGGAAGAGCCGGAGCTCCACCCACTGTCGAAAACCGCAGGGGAGAGGGAGACAACGAGGGGGAGGCGTGAACAGTTCTAGAGAGAAGGCAGAGCCCCTCTCTCTCTAGAACACACGAGAAGGTTATGTTTACAATGTTAAGTACACGAACCCACTTTATGTAAATCATTCCCATAGGTAATTTGCATGTTTCTAACCAAAATTTTGGTTAAATTTTGTTTTTCATTCCAAAAATTTTGTTTACAAACATAATTAACTCAAATTTTGATTAAAAAAAAACTTCAACATCATTTTTTTCTATTAGAATTAACATTAAAAAATTCACTCAAATATTTTTATCTTAATTTTTTCACTAATTCACGTAAAACTCTAATTTTAACTAATTTCTCTCAAAATCCAATAAAATACTAATTTACCTCAATTTTCACAACATTTCCAAAATTCTCAGAAAAAAACATGGCCTTATTTATCATCTATATCCACAAAAAGTTAATATCTAAATTTGTGTTATTTTTTTGTTTTTTTTTCTAATATTGTGTTAAATCAATTATAGTCACAGATATTTATCTCTTTTTTCATATTGTATCGTATACCCATCAAAAAAGTTGTTCTGAAATAATGTATCTAATTTTATGAATTTAATTGTCATATATTTTTTTCTTAATTAGCAGATTCAGGCAGTGTGGATTGTGGGAAAGGTATGCAGAACTGGATCCCGATTAGGACTTGGTATATAGGATCGGGTCTAGTGACTATGAAACAGATTGGTTCTTTGCCCAAGTTACCAGGTTCGATTTTTTTTTTCTCGTATTGGCAATGTGAGAGGCATTAATTACTTGTGGGTCAAGTTGAATTGAATGACACATTTCAGGCACAGGAAAACGGCGTTGAAATTTTTCTTTAGATATACAGCCAATTAGTATTTTAGAAAAAAAAAAATCATCTAATTTGCTAATTTTTATGCAAGGCAGGAAGAAGGATGATGGCACGTATGAAGCAACTACATGGCAAATCAAGTTCCAACTCGGCAATGCCGACGAGCGTGGAACCTATAAACTGCGATTAGCACTTGAAACTGCACATGCCTCCGAATTGCGAGTATGGATCGAACTGCCTCATTCAATTCCCCCCCCCCCCCCCCCCCCCCCCTAATTACCCAAATGCAAAAAGAGAACGCCCCTCCTCATTAGTCATTATATATATTTAATAGTACTCTTTGGGAAAAGAAATTGTGCTTTTTAACTAATATTTTGGTTGTTGGGCTTATTCGAGCGTCAGAAATTTTCGTTTCATGATTACACTGAGGGTGGTGAAAATCTGTTCTTGAAAGTTCGGATTAATAAAGTGGCAGATCCTCCTCTATTTTCAACTGGGCTTATTGGGAAGGACAATACAATTGCGAGGCATGGGATTCATGGGCTTTACCGGCTCTACAATATCGAAGTACCTATCACTCAGTTTTTTTTTTCTAAACACCTATCACTCAGTTACAGAAGGTAGGAATGAATAAAATCTGACAGCATATTGGACCGGATCACAAAATTGAACTGAATTTGCGATCTGATCTGATCTTATTTATTTAAATTCGGTCCGTTCCTGTCCATAATTTTTGACAATCCAGTCCGGACCGGACTGGATCGGATTTATTAATATAAATAAAAAAAATTATATTTTTTAATACAAATTACAAACTTAAAAAGTTTGGTTTTAACCTAAACTAAAACTCTACATTTTTATATGTTCTCCCCCTTTGAAATTAACTTACAAAAATTAAAAAAAAAAATGAAAAAAAAAATGAAAAAAAAATGAAACCGGTCCGGACCACTTGGTCCTCCATATAAGCACAACCGGGAATTCGGTCCGGACAAAATTTTCGATCCAAAAACTGAACCGAATTTTCGATTGTGCAACCTTAACAGAAGGGAGATAACACTATTTTCTTAACCCACTCAGAAAGCACTAGTCCTTTCCAGGGAGTCATGTATGACTACATTCGTTTAGAAGGTCCCGACCAAACTCAGAGAAACTAATTAGTTACATAACTAGTTAATTGAAATCAATGTGTACCACATTAAAGCATAATTCTCCTTGAGGTTATTTATATTCCTGCAATTTTTCGTGAAATCCTATGCTTTTATGGTACTTCACGGACTACAAAACTAACTTCTAACAGGTCCATCCAATATAAACGAAGAGTGCAACTTACAGAGAGCAGGCGACGACCACCCGATTTTGGCAACTTCCGGCGGACTCGTATCAGTTGGTCGATCTCAGTGGCCTCAGTTCTTCATTGTAGATATTGTCTTGGTGGTCCTCTGCCCTCTCCTTAACCTCTTTTTGTTGTGAAGCTCGTTGTCCATTTGTGGTGGTATGAACACTCTTTCGAGAAAGTGGGAGCGAAGTGCTTGACTACCTATTCCTTCGGCAACCGCTATTTTTGACGAACTTATTTTTAAATCTTTGGATCCATATTAAATTTACGGGACTTTGGATTTATCTAATTGAAGCCTTTATGACCATTAGAAATCAGGCCTTTAAGGTCAATCGATGTACAATCTCTTGGACTTTCAATAATGATGTAATTGACTCTTTGCTCTCTTTTGTTGTATCTAGCCTTGAGAGGTCGTTTATATTCAAGTCGATCTGATGCTTCCAATGAAATAAAATTCATGTATGCTTAGAAAAAAAAAAAAAACTTACGGAAACAAGAGCATGGCCCCATGGCAAGTATGGGCTCAGCCCGATTTCTCAACACCGCTAGGCCAGAATAACTCAGTGGAAAACTGGGCTAGCTCGGATTAACCGCGAATATGCTTCAAGCCCATGGTTTATTTTCTTTGAACTACCTATCGAGCAGATTGTGTTCGCAGGCAATATTAATTTTAGGGAACGACTTTATTACCCGAATTAAGAAGAAAAACAGAGGGTGTTAATTTTTTTAACCATATGCTGTGAGCTGTGAGGCGTGAGCATGTCAAAAAGTTGAAAAAGCTCATGATGCTCGATGAACTTCCATATGGTGCTCCTTTAGCTTAAAAGCGAGAAATGCTTAATGTGGCTGTCTTGGAAGTGAGTTGAACGTGGCTTTTCTTTAGCTTGGCTTGTTAGGAACTCAAGCTTGCCTGAATTTAAATACATCTCTTGTCCCTTTACCAACCCTTGAGTGCATCCTTGAAATGGCGTGTGTGTGCACGGTGCACCTAACGACCAAGGTTAATTAACTAGGGTATTTTTCTCGTTAATTGCTGAAGGTATAGATCTCACACATTATTGATGATTTGCAGTGCATGAGCTTTTGCACATAGCGAATCCCGCACGTCTATTACAGGAGTGGCGACCAAGTAAAGAAACCGATTAGAAATAGTTGAAGAAAGAATATCATCCTCTACAGTATTTCGAGAAACCATACCAATTACGTCACTCGCAAATGCTTTAAAAGCTTTTGTGATCCATTTCCAGATCAATGAAGAGGCCTAGATATATAGAATTATAGATGACCGAGATTTTCTCCTTACGTCCAGCTCGTTGTTGGCAATCTAGGCTTCCGGTATCAGTACGTATCAGTTTCTTAACGAAAGAATAAAGTTCTGCCTCATTATATGCCAAATTCAGAATTTTTCTTTTTTATCTGCGGAAAAAGAAGAAAGACCCCGGAGATAATACGAGGCGTCGAGGGCCTGATCACCATGTCTCTTGGGGTGCAACTGCAGGTTGGGGGCAGCGAAGTAAGTCATCTCTTTTATACATGGAAGTGGACACAATTATATGCATTACATGAGTTCGATCACTTGGACTAGAGTACCTCACCTAATTAATTTACCGTTTCAATTAGCAAAAGGAACTCTTGAATTAAGGGTAGCTCCTACATGCTTCAATAACTTCGTAATTAATTTTAAGTAGATAATTTATAAGTAAGATATTAATTCAACTTAATTAATTAGGCGAGAATGCTATGTGCAGGTGGTAATGGATAATGGCATTCTCCAAGTGACATTATCAAAGCCTGGCGGAATTGTTACCGGGATAAAATATAATGGCATCGACAATTTGCTTGAAATTCTTAATGACAAGGTCAATAGAGGGTATAATCGCCTAATTCAGTACTTCGCCTTCAGTATTAATGTTAGAGTTTTGTGGTGTAAATAAGCTATTTTCAATGAAATATGTAGGTACTGGGACCTTGTCTGGAGTGAAGCAGGAAGTACTGGAACAACGGGTACATCAGAGGTGTACGTGAACTCCCCTATAGATAGACTCTGCATGCGCTTACAAATTAATTAAAGCAAATGAAGGTTCACCCCAAAAAAAATAATAAAGCAAATGAAGACCTTGTTTATTCTCACCCTTTTTTCTAACCCCTTCCATATTTCGTGATCCAGTATATGGCCTGTGCATTGTGCAACACATTGAGTTTACTTCATTTCTATGTTTAGAAGATAACAGAGCAAGAAATGGTTTCGGTGCAGGATTAAAGGAAGAAGTTTTAGGGTTATAGTGGAAAGTGAGGAACAGGTAGAGATTTCATTCACAAGGTTGTGGGATCCCTCTCTTCAGGGAAAGCTCGTCCCCTTAAATATAGACAAGAGGTAGCCTCCAGTACTTGACTAAAATCTTGTGTACGGAATGTAAATATCCGATGCCCGTGCTGTCCCTTAATCGTGTTGCATAATGTTTCAGGTTTATAATGCTTCGTAACTCCCCGGGCTTCTACTCCTACGCCATCTACGAGCACTTGAAGGAATGGCCGCCTTTCAACCTCCCGCAGACTAGGCTTGTATTCAAACTCAGAAAAGACAAGTAGGCAACACTGCATTTATCCATTTTTATCAGTACCCGATGTTTTCATCAGTGGAAAAGCAAACCTGGTTGTATGCTTGCTTGTTCCTAGACATGTTAATTTCTTTTTTTGGATAAATATACGTACAGGTTTCATTACATGGCAATAGCAGACAACAGGCAAAGATACATGCCTCTTCCAGACGACCGGTTACCAAGAAGATGCGAAGTTTTGGCTACCCCTGAAGCAGTCCTGCTTGTCAAACCTGTGGAGCCAGAGTTCAAGGGGGAGGTACCTTTTTTTTTAATTAGTTTCACTAATTTCCTCTCTCTATGATTTCAAATCCAGGTATATATGTATGGTAGAACTTGCCTTGGCTTCTTCAGAAAAAAAACTAGCCTATTCATCCAAAAAGGGGAGAATCATGCCATTGCTGCCACCAAGGGATTTAGTGGCTCGATTAAACTTATAACGTCTTAAAGGACAAAATTCGAAAGATGAATGGTTGAAGCTAATACATCAGACGTAAGACTACTTTCCTTGCACGTATAGGTGGATGACAAGTACCAGTATTCATGCGAAAACAAAGATCTCCAGGTCCATGGATGGATCTGCACCGATCCGCCGGTGGGGTTCTGGCAAATCACACCCAGCAGTACTGAGTTCAGATCGGGTGGACCCATCAAACAGAACTTGACTTCCCATGTAGGGCCCATCACCCTCGCAGTAAGTAACTAGCTAACGATCATCAAAAGCTAGCTTCGCGTGTGCTGCAGCCTCCATGTAGATTATGATCTTCTCATCACGAGTTATATATAGAACCCATTGCTGCGATAATCCCTAATCATGTTACGGTGGTTTCATGTACAACCAGATGTTCCTCAGTGCTCACTATGGCGGAGAGGACCTTGTGCTTAAACTGAAACCGGACGAGCCGTGGAAGAAAGTTTTTGGCCCCATCTTTATATATCTTAATTGTGAACCAGATGGAAATGATGACCCACTTCGCCTTTGGGAGGATGCTAAAAAACAAGTCAGTAACTGAAATTAGAGAGTTGCCTATTAACATATATATAATCTTTTGATGGACAACAAATTAATCAAACTCAAATCTTACTGATCTTCAGATGAGGATTGAAGTTGAAAGCTGGCCCTACAATTTTCCAGCTTCTGAGGATTTTCCATCCTCTGACGAAAGGGGCAGTGTTAGAGGTAGATTAAAAATCCAAGACAGGTACGTACTTCTCATGACAATGATTTTATCAAGCACTAGGATTACATGACATATATAGGTCATGGCCACGATATCTGCAAATAGGAAATTCAAAAAGGGAAAACTTGTTGCACCAATATTGGCTTAAAAATTAGTATCACAATTTTCCAACCTAGTCATGTTTATGTCGATCATGCCTTGTATAGTTTCATAAGCAAGCACTAAGAAAGAAAAACAGTGAAAATAGCTAGACAGCCGATATCCTTCCTCTAAATTAAGCAACATTTAATGAATTAAATATATCGGTGATTCAAAGGAAATCAACTGAAGATTTTCTGTTCCTGGGTGCCTCGCTGGAGGCATTCAACAAATGAGGCCGGTTATTGTGTGAGTGAAGCTATTGTGTGAGTGTGTGAGTGGACGGATAAGATTAGAAGTTGAGAAATTTAACTGCTGACAAAATGTCACGTCAATTAATGAAACCGAGTCGGTTGTGCAGGTTGGATTCGTGAGTCGGATTCATTAATTGACATGGCATTTTGTCAGCCATTAGATTTCTCAACTTCTAATATCATCCGTCTACTCACACACTCACACAATAGTTTTACTCACACAATAACTTTTGCCTGCAACAAATTAACTTCGACCCAATACAGAGAAAGTTTCGCGTTATCAACTCCGAAACCATTCTCATTTCTTATTTGGATCATAATTTGTGTTTTGGGGTAAGTTCAGGATAACAATTTTCGTAATTGTATAATATATCCAGATATTTAAGCAGTGGGTACATTTCTGCAAATTGTGCTCACGTGGGCTTGGCACCACCTGGAGACGTTGGATCCTGGCAAACAGAATGCAAGGTAATTCTAATTATCATATTATGAGCCTGGAATCTACCACTTGTGGAAGATCATTTACGTACAATCTTTATAATCGGTTACCGTACGTGCCAAATCTTAGCATTATTTCTTCATTTTTCTTCTCATTAATTTGATAGTGTTGAAAAATTAGTCGCCCATATAATAATCGACATCTCCAGTAACATGAATTTCGCATGTCTCTTACTAGGGTTACCAGTTTTGGACCATCGCAGATGGAGATGGCTATTTTTCAATCAATAATATACGAAGCGGCGATTATAATCTTAATGCATGGGTTCCTGGTGTTATTGGCGATTACAAGTACGAGGTTGTCATTAACATAACCGCAGGTCCCATGGATTCTTACTTCTAATACACTGTTATATATATATATATATATATATTTGATGTCCATTTCAATTCATCATTAATATTGTACGTTAGAATATTACGTAGCATGAAAATTGCAGGCTGTGAGATTGATGTGGGTGATCTAATATATGTGCCTCCGAGAGATGGGCCTACGCTTTGGGAAATAGGCATTCCAGATCGCTCTGCTGCAGAATTCAACATTCCTGATCCTAATCCCAAGTACATTAACAAACTTTATGTGAATCATCCGGACAGGTCAGCGATTCTTGCCAAATTTAGTACTGAATATATATACAGAATTAATATGCTGACTGAATATCTTTGGCCTTCTTGTTTGTGTTCTACGTCTCTCCATCTGACTTGTAAGCACCAGAGAGAGAGTGAAAATCTTAAATCTCTTTCCCTTCTCTTGTAAATCTGCAGGTTTCGGCAGTACGGGCTGTGGGAAAGATATGCAGATTTGTATCCCGACGGGGATTTGGTTTACACAGTCGGCGTTAGTGATTACAAGAAAGATTGGTTCTTTGCTCAGGTTACCAGGTACCTCAGCTCTTCCCACATAGGCTTTGCTCTGTCAAGAAAAAAAAAAGCCCGTCTTTTACATTGGGGTCTCATTGAACATCAAACGATATGTTATACCTTTTGGTAATGTTTATAATCCATGAAATATAAATTTTGTTATTTGATAGGAAACTAGATGATAACACATATAAAGGAACCACACGGAAAATCAAGTTCAAACTAGACCAAGTGGATAGAAGTGGAGTCTATAAACTGCGACTGGCACTTGCAACAGCTTATGTCTCTGAACTACAGGTTTGAATTTCTTCGTGATAATTGATCCGTTACAAAAGAAATTGTTACAAGTTATTCTTTACATGTGGCTTTACAGGTTCGGATAAACGATCCAGAAGCAAGTCCTCCAGTATTTTCAACTGGGGTTATTGGTCACGACAACACGATTGCAAGACATGGGATCCATGGACTCTACCGGCTGTATAACGTTGAACTGCCCGGCACATTGTTTGTGGATGGAGACAATACCATTTTCTTGACACAAGCCATAAGCACCAGCCCTCTCCAGGGGATTATGTATGACTACATCCGTCTTGAAGGCCCGGCCGACACTGTCCTCTAAATATTCCAGGAAAAAAGCTGCATGATTTATATCAATGGGCGAATAGACGTACATTGGATATTTACGAAGTTCACAGTCAATAAAAAAAAGAAAATCATTACTTCCCCATTAGCTGGAAGCATCTCATGTGAGGCTAGTTTGGTTCTTTTATCAATGGAAAATGAATTGACATGGGCTAACTTCAAGAGAGAGTGAGAGACTGCCTAACTTTTACGGGTGGTAATCATCGTCCCCCCACCCCTAATTCACAACAAAATCCTCTTAAGCAGAATTAAGATTTCTAACACCATGTCTCCTCCTACAGAGGCTTTACATTATTAATCAGCTTCCTTTCTAAAGAAGTAGGAGCTTCCATAAACATATATATCTCGTGCCTACCACAATATTTAAACATAACTGTCGTCCACAATTACATAGTTTGTCAAGTATCTTCGTTTCCTCAGCGGCGTCAGCAGCTTCAACCTGCATCTTGGCAGCCTTTAGGTCAGCCTCGGTCGCTTCCTTCTCGTTCCTTGGAGTCACCTTCTTCGTCTGCTTCCAATTATCAATATTATATCCAAGGATAACCCGCAAAAGAGTGTGTATATATAATATACAATATATACAGGGTCATATCTAACCGGGCTAGGCTCACGAATGAGGTCAAGTTGGTCTTCATCAGGGTACTGCCAGGGAAGCAATGGAGTACACCTACTACTCTATTGGCTAGGGCGACATCTATTGACAATTTGATCACATACTGATTGAAGAACGATCAGGTTTCAGGTACGCATAAGGGGATCCGCAGGAGAGGAGTTCTTATTTGACCAATTGAGATAGCAACATGGGATTCCGTAAATATTTCATTCCAAAAATAGAAAATTCGAAACAATTTGGGATTGTTTTTTTTAGATCGGATGCCGTTACTATTAATAGCCGCAAGACCAAAACAGGGTGCAAAAAACCTAAAGCCCTTCTTTTAAGTCCCTCTCAGATTCATGGCTTACATATACCCAGAAAGAGAGTAAGCAAGCTACCTCGCTTCTCACCAGAGCCTGAAGCATACCTGAATTAACTAGTTCCCCTCCGGCTAGTTCATCCAGGTAAGCACGCTTAACTCCAGCAACATCAACTCATCCCCCGCCCAACTCTTACACAATCATGTAATTTTTTTTCATCTATGATACATCGCGATCATAGATAAGCAGAAAGTCTCTGTAATTAAAATAGAAAAGAAAAATAGGAGATTGGCCCTTCCCCGAGTCAGTCCGGTCAGAAAGGGGAGGGCCCGCTGTCTAGACTGCATTTCGGGAGTTTTAACACGGTCAAGTGAAGTCGACTTCACAAGTGATTCAACATACCATATGGAAATAATAAAGGAGAGAAGGGTCTCGCCCAGGTGGCTCCCGCAAGGTAACGGTTCGGAGGCCGAGTCCCACCCCAGCAGTAATGGTGCGGCTTAGGTCAACTAACACAAAGAAAGCGAAGGACCACAAGGAAGGACCGAAGGTGATAGGGGATCGATCTCTACCATCGGGCGAGGAAAGAGACCCCCTTTCCCTTCCCTCAAGATATATGGCACGCTTTACTAATATAATCTCAAGTCAAGGTTATATTCGCTATCGATCTTTCCTCTCTATTAAATGTTTAAACAATTAATAACATGCACGTTATAAACACGATCAGGACAAAAGATTCTAATTACATGTTAGTAAAACATGGTCGCAAGACTAGAAACCAAAAAGAGGGGATTGAAATACCAGGCCAAAGAAGAAGGCTTTGACATTGGTGAAACCCTCTTGCATCGAAGCTGTGAACCACCCGTGACAAAGCAGACCTTTCTTGTTTTCTCCTGGTGGTTGGGGCGGCTGGTGGCGGCGAGGAGGATCTTATTTCTTCTTCCATCAGTCTCTCTGAATCCTCTCTCCCACTGCCTAACAAACCTGAGAGTAGATGCGGGATGCGGGAAGGTGTAGGTGTTTTCTTCCGAAGGCCTCGACTCTCGAGGCGTACACGTCTGTGAAGGTTTTTCTACGTGGCAGCTCTTATAGCCCCCCCCCCCCCCCCCCCCCCCATCCACGTCTTCGTTCTCTCAACAGCGAGATGAAAATCCATGGGCCTGACTAGACCAAATCTTGCAGGCCAGACCCGCTGATCCTTCTTTCGTTTCGGGGTTGAGGCCCAGGGACCTTTAGACAATCAAGCTGCTAAGTGTTAAGCCTGATTGGGCGAAACACGTCGTAATCACTTGGGCCGGTATAAACAAAGAATCGATAAGTGAATAATGAAAAGAAAAAACAATAGCAGAGGAGAAAGCAGAAATAAGGTGATCTTTGATCGTTAATAGGGTGATAAAAATTTTGACGCACTATAGTTGATGAAAAATTGTAAAGATATTTTGAATGAATTTTTTATATTTATTTAGAGTGAAAAATGAAAATCTGATGGGAGAGATATAATTTTGTGTAGTTATTTGACCATAGATTAAGCTCAGTACACGGTAGATTATAATTTTTTCTAATTTATTCTCTGAATTAGATAATTCAATTTATAGAGAGACAGTATATAAGTCCAATCGTATTTATGTAGTGTTTGTGTGTTAAATTTTTTGCATTATTTAATTTTTGGGTATAGAAGTTGGTAAACATACAAAGAGGGAAATTATTTAAATTATTTATATTTATTATAATGAAAATAGATTATTTGAAAAGAAAATATAGATTATTTTGTAGTTATTTTATTAGATTAAAATTTTAGCACATAAAAGATACTTTTTAATATTGTTCGTATTAATTATTAGACATCGTGGACTCATTGGGATGCTGTATTTTTTTTCTATACTTTCTAATTTGAATATAAATTAAACAATGTCCCTGTATGTTGGCATAAGTCTTTTTTTTGTTCTTAGTTGACATAAGTCAATTTCAGGGTGCTATCATTAACTAAATTTATCGTCGTTACACAAATATCTCTCTCCTTATTTTTGCACCACTCGTATAAATTTGTTTACTTTTTTATCATCTTCCATAAATTTTGTTACTCTCTTTACTTACTTTTACACCAACTTTTGTACTCAAAATTTTATCACTCGACAAAACTCGGTAGCTTAATATAAGTTGCTTGCCCCCAACAACCTGTTGGGCTGTCTGGGGTCAAAAGGCACATTCCTAACCGCCACGAATGAAGAACTTAAGGCTATGTTTATTTTAGATATCAAAAATGTTTTCAAAAACTCATCACTCACTTTTTTATCAATTCCAATATTTTTTCACCAATTTCAATAATTTTTTCATAAATTCTAATATTTTTTCACCAATCTTAATAAATTTCTACAAATTTCAAAACTTTTAATACACTTTTCACCGATTCCAAAGAATCTACAGTACTTAAAAAAAAAACACAAACACAGAAACGGTTTTACCTAAAAGAAACGTACCCTAAAGTTCGGTTTAGAGGAATTAAAAAACAAAAAAAAAAAGTTAACGTAATTGTCATTTTGCTTTCCAGATCTATCGCGGCTATATATATCTTCAGCTACAAAAGCTAGGGTATAAAAAGCCCCAAATCTCTCCGCCCAAATTTCTTCGTGAGCGAACGTTAAACGAGACAAGGAACAAGAATAAGCGCTCCATACTCTCGCCACAAAATCCTCTCGTAACGTTCGATTGCTCCACGAATCTTCCCAATTCACACTTTCTGTCAATGTTTTTATTGCTAGTGTCCCTCCGTAATCCCTATAGGTTGCTAGGTTTTCTCGATTATTCATAGTTTTTTGTGTTCTTTTTTTCCAAAGGCTTAAGTTTCTACTTTCTATTGGTCATTGAATTTCCGAGTTACGTAGTGTGTAAATGTTCATATCGTGTGCCGTGACAGAGAATGGCCACGTTCGAACTCTACAGGAGGTCGACGATCGGGATGTGCCTGACTGAGACTTTGGACGAGATGGTTCAGAGCGGTACTCTCAGTCCCGAGCTGGCCATTCAGGTCCTCGTCCAGTTCGACAAGGTACGGTTAGGCCCGGGGTCCTCTTTGGTAACTGTTTGGAACTTAGATTTATAAGAAAAAGGCATTTAATATTTATTGACGGTCTTCTTTTATCATCATGTACTATGATTTATAGTCAATGACTGAAGCTTTGGAAGCTCAAGTGAAGAGCAAGGTTTCCATTAAGGTACTTTTGTGTTCTTTTTCTGTTTTTTGTCCCCTAAAATTGGAGTTTAGATTGGGCAATGTAAAAGGTGGTTGGCTCTTGATCTTTTTATTGCTTGTTTGTATTTCTTAAAGGTGTCTGCAGTGACATTTGTTGAAGATATAATCTGGAGAAATTGTAACGGTTATCCTTTTTTTTAATTGTCATTTTTTCTGTTCTTTTTGCTTAAAGAACCAATACCTTCTTTAGATGTTCTTCTAGTTCATGTGTGGATTGGTGCTTATGATTACTTATGCGCTAGTTAATGCAGCATATGTTCACCTGGGAAAGATGCTAGGTTGTTGACCATTAATGTCTTCTATTACTGAACAGGATGAATAGATTTCCTCATGATTAGGATTTTTAGTTATGGCCTTTCATGGCTCTGTGCCTTTTTTAGTGGAAAATTAATGGTATTCATGGCAATCAGTGAAATATCATATCCTTGAAGTCGTGAGCTTAAGCAGCTATATTTTTTGTTGCTGCATGATAAAGAACTTCATTGCTATCTCATATGGCATCCATATGAATAATTTTTTTCCTTCGAGGCTTACAATTTTTATGAAGTAACCAGATTTTTCCCTTGGGGACAATTGGATATAAGAAACCTCTCACTCCTTTTTTTTTGGAATGTTTCTTATTAATCTAAAAGGACTTGGTCTAGTGCTGCAAAGTTATCTTCATGGGACAAAACTGAAGTTTGGATTAAAATATCGGGCAATACAAAAAAGCAGTGGGCACTGTTCTTCTTGATATCCTGATAATTTTGATCAATTTGTTAGATATACACTTGCATGTCATGGTGTGTAGAATACGGAGGATAGTTCCTCTTCAAAATGCCAAAAATAGCAAAGAGATGTAGAATTTGACACCCATGGTAAAACCACTGAAGAAAAGGAATTATAGAACTTAAATGAAGGAGCATTGAGTGAAAAGATGGCCGGTAAGCCCGCCTAAGAATAAAAAATAAAAGAAATGGGTAATACGCTGTTGTAGTTCTTTGTGGTAAGCTGAATGTGGACTCCTCCTGAGTAATCTCTGGAGTGCCCCCTGCCTGTACGAGGGTCTCGTAATGATCCTATAGTTTTTCGGAATTAGAAAATTCATTTTAAAAATTTGCATGTATCTGTTGAATATGATGCATACAGTGCAAGTATCTGAAGAAGAGTTGGGATTTGATAGTGGATTGCAATCTGCTCTAGATGGATCAATGCAACTGAGGTACTCCATAAAAAGAAAAGTTGAAGTGAGTAGATTCTGTACTCTTCTGCAATGGGCATCATAAACAATTTTAAGTTTCTTTTCTACTTTTGATTTTATAAAACATCTGAAAGGTATGCTTGTTTTATATTAAATAGCTTGTGCATTTCCTTTAATATTTCTGTTACTTGGTTCTTGAAGCAGAAAACCCAAGAATAGTTGTTCTCGAGTGGAATAGAGGTATTCAATTGGATGTCGGTTCTGCTTAATGTGGAAGATTT
The DNA here is from genome assembly GCA_963930655.1 of Myrica gale. Classification (NCBI taxonomy): domain Eukaryota; kingdom Viridiplantae; phylum Streptophyta; class Magnoliopsida; order Fagales; family Myricaceae; genus Myrica; species Myrica gale. The sequence continues at coordinate 6,491,205 of OZ005609.1, read as the reverse complement.
TATCGATGTGTCCACAGTGTATGGCGTTGGAATAGAACAGTCATTTCTGTAATTGCTATCTCACTTGAGTTAGACTAAGCTGGCGGTTGGTTCCTACCCAGTGCTTTGAGTCGGAAGACTGGTATTTGAAATGCTAGGCGTGCCACTTCATGAAATGATTCTTATGCTATGGGTATCTTAGGTATTGGGAAATTGGTTTTGTCATGGAGAACTAAGGCCGGTCAAGCATCTATTATGTTACTTGTCTCTGAGTTTTCATTTTATTCAATGACTTGCTTCCACAAATTCATTAATCACTTTCCTAAACATTTTTTTTAATTTCTGCTTAATTATATGTTTTAACAAAAAGAACAGTTGTTTATGTATCTGTTTCTTCAGCTTGACAGGTCACCATCAATCTTCAGTCTAGCAATTTCTCCTTCCAAGTTTTTTCTGTTTAATATTCTATTATCCGTTGGGATGTATTATCTGAGACATTGCTGATCTTTTGTTCCGTATTGCTGCTACAGGGACATCTGCACACTTACAGATTTTGCGACAATGTTTGGACCTTCATCTTACAGGATGCCATATTTAAGAATGAGGAATGCCAGGAGAATGTAGGCCGGGTGAAAATTGTGGCATGTGATTCAAAGCTGCTCACGCAATGAGAACTCCATGGTCAGTTGTCTGCTGAATGATGCGTATTTTAAGTTGTTCTCTGTTGGGGAGTAGAGGGAACTGGTTGCTGGGAAGAAAGTGGGAGTTCCTATGATTACCTGCAGGAACTCAGTAACTGTGGGAGATTGAACATAGATTGTAAAGCTATCACCCTTGATAATTATAGTTATTTGATGTGTCATGGATTGTGCTGCAAGTTTATTGGATGATTCTTCTTCTTCCTTTTTCACTCTTCCTGGGAGATGGTGTGGATTCCCAAGCTTCTGCAAAATACAATACAGGTAGACAGACCAAGACAAATAGCTCATAGCTGGCTCAGGCTTAGGACACTCCAAAACCGCTCAAGCTTTATTTTGCCTGATTCCAGTGAGAAGAATTTAAAACTTCTTGGGTTTTAATGAGAAAGAAGTGAAGAGGGGTGAGATCCAATATGACCTATCTAACCTTCCTCAAAAATTGAATGAATTTGTGAAAGAGTGGAAGAAAGTAGTCGTTCTTAGCTTAAAAAAAAAGGAGGAAGAAAGTAATCATGGAAGAGAGTTGGAGGTACTGTATAATTGAGTCAGAACGTACTCTCCAATCAACCCTCTGTTTTTTGCACCTCTTTCCTTGCCTCAAGTTAAAAAATCTACTGTGCCACAACTGTACGCCCTTGCAGAAGACGCGTTCTCTTCTACACGCGTTGTTGCCGATCGGTTTTGTATGAGATGCACCGTTCCGTCCTAGTCAAAATATCAATCCATTCCAATATCGAATCGCGCGCGGAATCGGAAAACTCGGACGTTGCTCGTTTCTATGGTTTACTAACTTTCTTCCTCACCTTCTTCCGTTTCCGCAGATATTCTTATCGGCCGGTGGGCGATGGTGATTCTGGAATTCACTCATTGCGCATCTCTTTTTCTCTCTCCCTCGCAAGTGCGATATCCGACTGTGGATTGTGATAGGGACATGGTTCTTCTTTATTTACGAAGCTCTGAAGCATCCAATTCTTATCCATTTTCCTGCATTACCGTTATCTGAATTCCCTTTCATATCTTTGTGAGAAACCCTAGCTCTTGACCCTTTTTGCTTCACCGGGAACAAAAAAATGAAGAAAGTTCGACGCTTTTTTTTTTCCTTTCATATTTTCTTGTCCTCCAAATTTCCTATTATTAATCAATCGGGGATTATCGTTGGCCGTTTTGCCTAGCTATTCGTAGAAAGGAATCTTTACGGAAGCAGCAATTTGGACAAAATTTTGTCTCGTCTTATGGCCATGTATCGAATTGAATCTTTTGTCAGGGTTAAGAGTTGGCTTGTGTCAAGTAGTGAAGCCACACCTAAAGTCACCATCGGTTCATAATTGAAAGAAATGTTGAAGGACATGAACTGTCAGATTCTACCTTTAAAGAGTCGACTAAGGCTCAACGACACGACTTCGATTGGACACTTGATGCTTATAAGCAGAAGGCTCTTATTTATTCGGTTCTGTCTTCGGAACTCGGTTCGTTGTATCACCTGAAAAGCTGCTATGTCGTCTTCAAAGCCTACAAGCTTTACCCAGGTTCCTCGAGCTCATAATTTTGAGCTCATAGAAGGAATGCAACTTCAGGTAGTGATCTCCATTTGTGCACAGGAATCGTGAATTATCCATGTAGATTTCGAGGACATTGATGAAATCTTGTTGCTTGGTTTATTCAGATTAATGTCATGGGATCTTCAAGTGGCCGAAATGTTAGGATTGAACTTCAACTTAGGAACTGTTCAACGACTTGGATACTCCACTGGGGTCATCTTTACCATCGAAATAAGTAAAGGAGAACTTCAGATACTATTAACACACAAATACTCACACGTGCATTTTATTTAACAGAGTTATTGATATTTTTTTTTGCCTATAGGAGCTGGTTCATTGCTGTGGATCATCCTTCAGGGCAAAAGACTTGCAAGCAAGGCGCATTGCAGACACCATTTTTGAAGGTTGTCCTTCTTTCACTTCCTTTTCGGTAATCAAATTGGTTATAATTGGTCCAATACAACTTAGTGGTTAATGCTTAAACTCGACGTGATAGTTTTAATGTTTGAGTTGCAGAGAGGAGAAATATATTTGTTAGTCATTGAGTTGCGGGACCCCAACATACATGCTGTTGAATTTGTTTTGAAAGATGGCAGTCGTGATAGATTGTTCGTTCTTTTCTCTGGGGTTTCACATTTTTGCTGATTTGGACCCCTGATGAGGGCTTCCGTTTCAATGAATTTCTTCTCGTGCTTCATAGGTTGAAACTAGACAGCGGGAATTTTCGAATAGAAATACCCGAAAGTGATGATACCACTTCCCATCCAGTATACCAAAGGATCTGATAGAAAGGAAGGCATATTTACTCTGGGAAAGTAAGGGTAGACCTATAAGCTCAGCACAACAACAAAAAGTACTTCTATTCACTGCAATTGGCTGTACGGTACTCTACTGGCTACCTTTATAAACATGAAGTTCTATGCATATTCCATCTACAACTTTAACATGGTGCAGAATGCTCCTGTTCTCCTTCAGTGTGGTTGAAGACCTCAATGTTTGGTGCATTATCTAATCCACTATCATGTTATACGGTTATATTTTCTTCCATCAAGTATTATTGCCCTATCCACATTTAATTTAACCATCTTCATGTAGTCATCACTGCATAAGTAGGATACTATGTTATAGATCAGGAATCATTTTGCGTAGGTAATGCTTGAGAGATTGAATTTGTTTAGTTAGTGTGCAAGGTTCAATATTGTTGATGTTGCCAGAGGAGTTTATGTTTACTCATATTTAGAAGGCACTCTTTTTCTCTCTCTATAACTATGTATACAGTACAGAAGTCACTAAGCTTTATCAAACTATTGTACTTTGAACAAGAGGGATTACTTAGAGATTATAATATTTTCTGAAAAAAGTATCACTCGCTTTAGTATGATGATGCTTCAAGAGGTCATGATAGTTACTCGTACTTCTGATGCAGCAAGATTATGACGAAGCTCTAAGAGAGCTCCAAATTCAGCTGTTGAAGGGTGTATCCTTGAATGAGTTGCAGAAGATTTATCTGCAAGTACTAGATCAATGCCTAATGATAGAGAGGAAGTCATGAGTCATCTGCCACATAGTAACCAAAGGAGACATAATGTGGAGCAGTGGTTGCAAAAGCACTCGGAGGGACATGCCAAAAGCACGAAGGTGCTGTCATCAGCTTTGCTGGATCTTGTTGAGAGATCTATGGGAGGAGACAATGTGGTCTCATGCCAGAGTTATCACATTGGCAATGATGAAATTGTGGTTAGTTTTCATGCGAGAGGAACTTTATTTTATGCCGAAAAGAATGAATGCAATGATGGAAACTAATGACATTTTGACATGTTTGACGCCACATTTTTATGAAAGTGAACCTATTTGAGTCTCCTTTGTGAATTAACTTTGTCAGGAAATTAATCCACCTACCCAATGTTGATGCTAGATTTTTTGGTTCAATGACTATTTAAGTGGACATGGGTGTCTATCGTTCTGGCTTTCTGATTTTAATTGTTCATCCTACTATACGATTGGCTACCATTACTACCACCATAGAAAGGAAGTGGGTTTCATGGTATAGCTTTCTTTTGCTTCTTTCTTGTTCAAGGGAGTAACATTTTTTTGAAAATTCAATCACCGAGCTGGCGAGCTCCCAAACATTGCAAATTAAATCATTGTGAAGAAAATCTAAGATGAATGGATGGAAATAGGTAATTTCCGAATGGACTAGATTGCAATCTTTTACCTGCATTGCTCAAAGACAATCTATGTCATATTCATATGAGCCAGTTCAACAATTATTCTAGCATTTAAAAGAAGATTCTCTTGCATTGCTGAATTCTTGAGCATAAACAGGTCCTTTTAAAAGTTGTTAGGGGTGACTATCACATTTTGGTTGCCACAAGCATGAAAGGTTCTGTAGTACTTCACTGGGGAATATCGAAGTCGTCCCCTGAGGAATGGTTGGTAAGTTAGTTATCTCTGATTTAGTAGTTTAAGGATCATAGTTCATGACGAAGGGAAAGAGAACTACTCAGATAACTATAGGTGAAGGTTTCCTCATCTCATAGTTGGCTCGTCTTACTGATTGCAGGCCCCTCCACCAGAGATGTTGCCTCAAAAGTCAAAGCTGGTTTTTGAAGCATGCCAAACTTATTTTACAGAGATATCCACCGACAAAGCCTTATTTCAGGTCATTCATGCTATGGAATGGTTACATTCATTTGGGGCGTACTTTCTGGCAGTTTTGCTTAGTTATTCGGTTAGTCTAATGCATGGTACTGACCAACTCTTTCCCCTCCCCGGGTAAAAAAAAAAACTTGTGGATGTTAACCTGCAGCAAAGAAATTTTGTGGGTTTCCATTTTGTTATATGGGCTGGAGGATCTTGGATAAAAAATAATGGAGTGAATTTCTTTATTAGCCTGCAAACAATGAAACCTGTTGGGAAGGTACTTTTCTTTTATTCTTCTTGAGGGATTACGTATTCATTGCTCTTGCTATTACACTCCAGAGACTTAGGTGTTTTTTCCCCTTTTGACAAAGATATATTTACATTGATTTGTACTCAGCTAACTGTCTATAAAATCAGCTTATACAGCTTAAAATATCTGGATCTTTGAAAATCATGTGTAGATGTACTATATCCAGACTAAGCTGTAGTGGTGATTTCCCAAGCTTGTCCCAGTTTGAATTTGATGTTAAAGCTGAATTTCCTGCATTCCGGAATTTCTTTTGTTGGCCTTCTGGGGGAAAGGGGAAAAAAACATACAATGCTACAACGCTATGCTTATATATGAGCAAAGGTTTGAGCTTTTCTCCATGGTGGCATTGGCTATTGCATTGTAAACATCTAATACAAACTGCTTAAAGATTGGGTACTCAAGGTTTTTCATCACATAGATATCTGAATACCACACATAACTTTAAGCATTGTGGCTATGCAACACTGATGATTTTCGAAGTTTTCTTTAGTTTTATCCTCTTCCTTCCTTTATTTTGAGACGAGCAGTTTTTTACTATGTCATTGCATCATTTCATACTCATTAGCCTTGTCCACCTCATACATAACAGAATATTAGCCTCGTCCACCTCATATGTAAAAGAATGTTAGCCTCGTCTTACAGTTGCCTTATTCAAGTAATACATGTATATGATACGGGAACTTAAATCAGTCTTATTACTGAAGGGTTGACTTGCATGTCTCATATTTATTCTGCAGTTCCACTGAAACTTGGCGTATTTGTTCCTCTCTTTCATTTCCAGACTCCCAGAGCAATCATGATCAGTTGATATAGTAGGACCATCAAAGTAGAAGACTACCTTTAAAATTATAAAAGGTTAAAAATAGAATAAACAAAGAAAAATATTCTTATTGCATGATTCACATGCTGTTAACTATAGCTAATGCACCCAGATGCATTAACAGTCTTCTACAAGTTCTGTGGAAGTAAAACTGTGAACTACGAGAACTTCAGAAACTAGAAAACTGTTGGCAGCATTAACATTTCATCTCTGGGCTATTTACTGAATCAATGAAGTAATATCGAGAAATTGTCAATTATTGAGAACCGAAAGTGTGGCATATGTAGAACTTTCCTTCTAAATATCCACAAAAAATTGGTCCATTTCTTTCCCTCCAAAGATTCTGGCTCTGACTTGGCATAAAGGAAAAAAGAAGAAAATCCCCCAAGAAACAGAAGTTAATATTCTTTGTTACTCATCGAATTTCCCCTCTAGTTTTCTGTGTTCTGTCACATACGGAAGCGAATTTTATCCTGGCATTTTGCTTTCTATTCCCAAACATAGTGAAAAACTCTTAATTTTGATTGGTGAATATTATCTACGTAATTTTGATTGCTTTCTATTCCTATCTAACCTTGTTTCAATTGAAGACGGTTTGTTTTAGATTTCAAAACGTTTTCAAAAACTTCTATCACTTTTTCATCAATTTCAATACCTTTTCACCAATCCCAATAATTTTTTCCATCAATTCCAATTAACTTTTCACCGATCCCAATAACTTTTTACAAATTTCAATAATTTTTAACACATTTTTCATCAATCCCAAGATAATCTACACTACTTCCAAAAAAATAAAAACAAAAAAACTATTTTGAGATTTAGACCAAACATAACCGTAAAAATTTTGTTTTAGATTTCAAAACGTTTTCAAAAACTTCTATCACTCTTTCATCAATTTCAATACCTTTTCACCGGTAACAATAATTTTTTCATCAATTCCAATAACTTTTCACCAATCCCAATAATTTTTTACAAATTTCAATAATTTTTAACACAAAATAATCTGCACTACTTCTAAAAAAATTAAAACACAAAAACTGTTTTGTGATCTAAAATAAATATAATCGTAAAATCTCATTTGGCATATTCCATTGCATACAAAGTTGGCTGGGACTAAAGTTCTGTACATCCAAAGGGAAGTTACACACCAATGAAAACTCTACACGCGGACCTCTCCCTTAAAAAAAAAAATATATTTTTTGGTATGTAAACAAATAAATTCGTCAAACAAGCGGGAAAAGTTACTGCCTTTGAATTTAGTATTAAAATATTAGCGGATAAGGAAACTGATATCCCAACCATTGATATTCGGATTTTTTTTTTAAAAAAAAACTAAGTATGAATTTGGCCCGAACAGATTTGGGCTGGCCCAAACCGACCGAAACGGATTGGGCTCGGCCGGTTCTGGGACAACCCGATTTGACTGTCGGCCAAAAAATCTCATAATCGAAGGTCTCGGTTGGCCCACGGTTTTGGGGGGCTTAAAGCGCCAAACTTAGAACCCCTAGGTAATTTCGCTTCTTCTTTTTTATATAATCCTTCCTTTTAATTTATTTCTCAGTTCCCCTCCCTCTCCCCCTCTTTCACCGTGAAAAAAAAGGCACATTCACACTTCAGCCTGAAATACCGTCGCTGAAGTCGTCTCTCTCTCTCTCTCTCTCTCCCATTTCCTCTATCTCTCATATTTGATCTCTCTCTCTCTCGGATCTGCTCTCTCCTCTCTCAACCATTCCCCTCGTCTCTCTCTCTCTACTATTCCCCTCGTCTCTCTCTCTCGACTATTCCCCTCTCTCTCGGATATGCTCTCTCCTCTCTTCCCAGTTTGGTCTCTCCCTCTCCCCCTCTCTCTTGGTCTGCTATGATTTGGACAGTTGTTTTCGGTTGCGATTTGGGCGGTTTGAGTTGGTGGTGGTGGTGATTGGTTGCGATTTTGGGTTGTTGGTGGTGGTGATTTGGGCGATTCGGGTTTCTCGTAGTTGATTTTTTTTTTGAATCAATTTTTTGTTTGAATCATTTGTCGAAAATCGACCAAAACCGAATCAAGATCGGTCCTATCGGTTTTGAAAGCCTTCGGTTCGGTTGTCGGTCTAAGTTTGTTAGACACCGACCACCTCGGTTTTGCTCTCGGCGATGAGGGGTCGGTTTTCATCCCTAGTATGAATTTCCCATAAATTATATCCCTGGTTGCAAATTAAACCTCTTCTTTCTATTGTTTTTGAATATTAAGAGTGTAATTTAACTAGTATTGCAATTGTATCCTTGCAGGAGTGCTTGTCCTTTGCCTTTTCCCCCAGAAACGGATTGACATCAGGAAAGAAAAATTAGAAATGAGCAACGGGAAAGCTGAAATCACGAACAAGAGAAAGAAAAAGCAATCACATGTCCTTGTTAAAAAAATTAATCAATCTCGTTAATTCACTATGTTTCTCAGTCTGATCAATCATTTTTATTAAAGTTATTTAAAATTAAATGTTACAAATAAGTATACATTTATTTTTCCCTTAAATAAAACAAATTATTGTAATTTATTCAAAGACAATTACGAATCTTAAATAACTAATAATCAACCAAATAAATATATGTTTACCTTCAATAGATTATCTACTTAAAAAGCTCAAGCAAAAAGAAATAAAAAAAAACATAAGAATTATCTATTAACTGAACCCCTAACTTGCCTACACGGCAAAATAAATAAAAATGAAAATGAAACCTTAAACTGGCGTGCCGATATTATATAAAAAGCATGATTTAAAAATGGGTTAAAGTTTCGGTTTTGATAGTTTAAACTCAAACTCTGACTCTTATTTTATCGAGTTAAAAAAAATCCTATGAGGTTAAAATAAAAAGATTAAATAGATGAAAATTAAAATGAGATATATAAGAGTAACTAGTTTAAAATGGGTTAAAGCTTTGCATCTCATCAAGGGTGGGTTTGTTTGGTAAAATTTTAGTGTTGTTAAAATTTTAGGTATTGAGTTTAGTGAAAAAGTGAAGAGAGATAATTTTTTATATTTTTTGTAGTGACAAGTAATGATTTGATGGAGGAGAGAACGATTATATTGTAATATTTAATTGTGTTAAAATTTTAGAGAGAGTAAAATTTTTGAACACAAACGCACCCCAAGTTAGATATGTCGAACCCAAACATTAGCTTGCAAAGGTATAGTTTAGTGGTATATAGACTCAAATGTGCTGGATTCGAATCTTAATTAAATAATTCATTTAAGTGATACACATGTCTTTTACAGCGGCTGCGTGTAATTTTATCCTCCTTTTAATCTAGTCGGCTCCTTACCTGTTCCAAGATCCGTTTTGAGCTGGGACAAGTCTTGTGCACAGGTTTCTCTAGTTACTGAAAAACTAACACCCATTACGCGGGGCAAAAGGGGAAAAAAACAAGTAGAGTATAAATAGTTAAAAGCAAATTCGAAGAGAAAAAAGAAAGAAAGAAACAGTTAAAAGCCAAGGGGTTTCGATTTGCAAAACCGCCTTGCCAATACACCCTACAGTCGAAAGGACTGTGTCAGCACTTGGAAAAAAAAGAAAGGACTGTGTCAGGAGCTCTCACTATTTAGGCTAGGCTTTGCTTCTTTTCCAAGGGCTTCAAATTACGTTTATACCAGAGCAAAGAAGGAAAACAAAATTTTATATACAAATACACGGCGACTCTTTAACCCCAACGCACCTTTAACCCCATTTTCTCTTCGCTCTGGGGTTCGCCTCTCTCGCTCTCTCTCAAATCGCTCCCTTATATTCTTCGCGGATGTGTTCTCATCATCAATCACCCTTCTCTGCGTTCTCATCAATCACCCTTCTCTCTCCTGTTTCAGGTACCTAATTTTTCTCTCTATATACCTATCTGTCTGCAAATAGGCATATATTTATATACCTGATTTATTTTCGGCTTTGAAAATCGGAACATTTGCTTTTATAATTTTGAGAGTTTTATTTCGTAGGGTGTAGTTTAAATCATAGGTTCTGCTTCAGTCTCTAATGTTTTCTCGATTTTGTTTTCTTTGTTCTTCAGAAAAGCAGTAGTTAGAAAGTAAACAAGGTCGGGGTGAGATGACAACGATAAGATCATCGAGCTTGCCATCGAGGCTCCGGCAAATTTTGGCCGGCGAGGGCTCCCTCGTTCCCTCTGTCAAACTGGACTCCGAGGCCGTGAGTTTTCGACCTTTGTGTACCAACTATATTCGCGTGTGGGTTTATGTATCTGGCTGTGATTTTAGATTAGGGTTTTATGAGAATTGTTTGGGTTTTCTTTTTATACGTACATATTCTCAATTTCAAAATTGACACTAATCATGGAACTTCTTTGTGGAACTACTTTTTATATTTACCTTGGCTTCTGTTTGGCTTTTTCTTAAGTAATTTGAGTGTTGTGATAGAGGTACTGTGAGGAGTGACATTTGTGTTATTTTTTAATATGAAGTTTCAAGCATGGATAAAATGCTAGCACCATTAATGCTCTCTATCTCTGAGGAGATAGCTTTAATATGCTTGAGAGGCTTGCTCCCCCTCCCTCCCTGGTATATTGTCCGCTGATTATCTAGAAATCATTAGAGGGTGTTGTCACTGGACTCCTCCCTTGCGGATGGTGCAAGTTGTGCACAATTTTGATACTTTTTGTTTTCCTCTTCTCAGGTCATTCTGTCAGTAATATCAAAATTGGATCAGTTCACTGCATGAATGTCTTTGTAGCACTTATTTTGTCCTAATAGGGTAGACAAGTAAACAGCGAGCAGGCAACAGAATCATTATCCTTTTCCCCAAGGGACATAAAAAAATTCTAATGGTGCGGTGGTGTGCACCTTTAATACTAACAGTAAGAACACTAGGATTTATATAAAGGATTTTGTAGTGAAACTATGATTTTTTTATTGATGTCCTTCTGAGGTTGAACCAGTAATGGAATTTTCATTTTCTTATTTATTATGAAGTTATTTTTTTGGATTTTTTACATTAAATGTATATTTTTGCACATAATGCTTACTAGCATGAGTTAGGGTCATAAAAAATTCTGTTCAGGAATAGAAAAATGTGCTTGTTGAAATGTAGAAGCTTTCAGTAGGTGGTGTCACTTTTATAAACCACAGTTGTGTGTGCGGGCAACTTCGCATGTGCCATGCAAACCAGGGGCTGGGGTTTAAGAAATGTAAGATCTCAGTGACAACCTAGGCTTTGGTCACTTTCTTACCTGGTCATTCTCTCTGTCAGCATGACATCATTCATCTGACCATTGTGGGACATGGTATGAAAATAGGCAAAGATGATTCTGCATGAGACTGATTATAAATAGAAGTGGATGACTTAGTTTATAAATCTGCAGATTAATTATGGTATCAGGAATTGATTGCTATTTTTGTGTTTTCTATGTACTTCTTCCTTTGTATCGATGACAACCTTTTCTTTTTGGGTTGTCGCAATAACATATTCTTTGTAAAACCGGAAATTCATACTTCTTCAATTTCTTATATTATTCTCACCTTCTTTCAAGATGCAAACAAGCTTCTTTTCAAAACTCATGCCTTTATTTTGAGACAGGAATACTTAAGAGTAAAACGACTGTTTAGGAGTATAACTACAGTATTACCATTACATTCAGAACTGTGTCATTTCAATCCTCAACTTATATTTTGGGACCAAGTGAGTACTTTGTTGTGAGAATTTAACAGATATTATTAGTTTTTGGCACCAATTTTTTGTTACAGGCATTACTTAGGTTGTTCAAGCTCCTGGGGCAATAAATCGTTATATACTAATTAAATAGTGCTGCAATGTGCATTTACATGTTCTTTTTCCTATTTGGGTGTCTTATAGCTCCTCTTGAAGGCTTATTTTCTATTTCTTATTCCGTGGCTTTTGGTATGTGGTAGGATCTAGATTTCACCGAGGTCCTTTTTATGTGATGATGAAACATTTTTTATCTCGCCAAACTCTTATTTTTAGCACATGCTTTGTCCTAAGCTACTCATAGTCATAGTACCTTTTCCCCTTGAGTCTTTGGCAAGTGTTGTCAATCACTCCGAGCAATCATGAGTTAAATCCAATAGGGGTGGTTGAGATTTATTTTTCTTAAAGAAATAGAAAAACATGTATGGATATTACATGTTCTTACATATGACTGGAAGTGTGAGGATTTGAGATGGCATTTTGGAGAGGATGGAAAGGAGGTTGGCGGGTTGGAAGCGTATGTATTTGTCGAAAGGAGGTAGGATCACTTTAATTAAGTCCACTTTATCTAGTCTCCCTACTTACTTCTTATCTCTTTTCCCCATTCCGAGAACTGTGGCGATGAGAATTGAAAAGTTACAAAGGGACTTCTTGTGGGGTAGTGAAGATGGGGTTCATAAGTTTCATCTCCTTAGTTGGGAGAAGATGTGTTCTCCCATTCAGTGGGGTGGATTGGGGCTTAGAAGGATCACTGTGTTCAATAAAGCTTTGTTGGGCAAGTGGTTGTGGAGGTTTGGTATTGAGAGGGATAAATTGTGGAGAGGTGTTATTGCTGCAAAATATGGAACTTCGAGTGGGGGGTGGTTCTCTTTGTCTCCCAGCGCTTCTTATGGGGTGAGCCTTTGGAAACATATCAGTAATGGTTGGGATTCTTTTTTTGAGCATACTCGGTTTGTCTTCAATTTATCATCTCGTAAGGAAGCTCTGGTGGCGGAGTGTATGGAGTTTAATTCTTCGGCCCTAGTGTGGAATTTGCAGCTATCTAGACATGTGAATGATTGGGAGCTGGAAGAGGTTGATGCCTTCTTTTCTCTCCTCTATAAGCAGAGGGGGCATCAGGATAGTGTGGATGTGATGTGGTGGGTGGGTTCAAAGAGTGGAGTTTTCTCGGTTAAATCCTTCTATGATTATCTTTCTGGTTATGCAAGTTCTCTCTCTTTCCCTTGGAAGGGGGTTTGGAAGGCGAAGGTCCCTATGCGAGTGTCTTTCTTTGTCTGGGAGGCTACCCATGGGCGTATTATGACTATTGATAATCTCAGAAGATGGGGTGGTTATGTCACCGAGTGGTGTTATATGTGTAAGGGAGATGGTGAATCAGTTAATCACTTGTTATTGCATTGCAAGGTTGCTCGTGGTCTTTGGATGTCGATCCTTGGCATCGTCAATGTTCATTGGGTTATGCCTGAAAAGGTGGAGGATGTCTTCTCGTGTTGGGGTAGGAAGTTTAAGGATCCTGTGGCCAAGGCCATTTGGGGGATGATACCAGCGTGTGTGTGGTGATGCCTTTGGAGGGAGCGGAATAGGAGATGCTTCGAAGATTCTGCCCGATCCTTTAGGAGCCTGCAGGGGGATGCATTTCTTTCTCTTTTTTTGTGGGCTAATGCTCTATCGAGGGGATGTTTTGTGGACTACGTTGTTTTCCTTAGTTTCTTTATCTGTATGCTTTGAGTGACTTTAGTACAACCTTTGTACTAATTTCGACTCCAATCTCTTTCTATTCAATAAAATTCTTCTTACTTATCAAAAAAAAAAAACAAATGACTGGAACTATTGTGGGAAAAGCAACGGGAGTTTGTGTTTTGAATTTACCTTTGTGCCTTCCTGTCCAGAATGGAGAGAAGATTGGTCTTCTCCATACTAGTGACTACTGCTAGCTTATCATAGAAAAAATCATATAATCGAATTAATTCCTCACTGGGGGATGGAAAATGATACCTTCTTGCATTTGGTGGTGTTTGTGGAGGGAAAGAAATAATCGTTTTTTTGAGAACCAATAGTTGACGTTGGAGTGCTTAAAGAGTTAGCTGTTGCAGGCCCTTTTTCTTTGGTCTACTGCTGTGTTGGGTTTTCCTTTTTTGGATATTTCTGATTTCTGTAGTTTTCTAGCTTGTATGCTTTAGATGTTATCAGTACAGTTTTTTGTACTGTTAACTCCCTTTTATTTAATGCAATCTTCTCTTATAAAAAAAATTTGCTCCTTTCCATTTATTTAATTGTTAGGTAACCTGTAATGTGCTAATTAAATTGGCTCTTTATCATCGTTTGCAGCCTCCGAAAATCAAATCGTTTATCGATAAGGTGATCCAATGTCCATTACAGGATATAGCAATTCCTCTTTCAGGTTTCCGATGGGAATACAGTAAGGTAATTACTTGCTACTTCTGCTGTGTATAGTCTTTTGTTTCTTCTTTCACTTATTTGTTTCTTTGAATACACTTATTAAAAAAAATTGTTTCTTTGAATACAGGGGAACTTTCACCATTGGAGACCGCTGTTTCTGCATTTTGATACATATTTCAAGGCGTACCTTTCTTCTAGGAATGACCTCTTATTGTCGGATAAAATTTTAGAAGATGATAGTCCATTCCCAAAGCACGCAGTGTTACAAATTTTACGAGTAATGCAAACAATTTTAGAAAATTGCCATAACAAGAGTTCATTTGATGGCTTAGAGGTATGTTGATTTTAGTGTAACAAGTCATGGCTTTGCTTGTCTATCTATATGAGCATCTGCAATTGGTTCTTGCCTAATATATTATACTGTTATCTTTTCTTCAGAATTTCAAGCTCCTGCTTGCATCAACAGATCCTGAGATTCTTATAGCTACACTTGAAACTCTTTCTGCGCTAGTGAAGATAAACCCCTCCAAGTTGCATGGAGGTGGGAAGTTGATTGGTTGTGGCTCAGTAAACAGCTATCTTTTGTCTCTAGCACAAGCGTGGGGGACCAAGGAGGAGGGCTTGGGTTTGTATTCATGTGTAATGGCAAATGAAAGAAACCAAGAAGAAGGGCTTTGTTTGTTCCCATCTGATGTGGAAAATGACTCTGACAAGTCTCACTGCCGAATAGGCTCTACTCTCTATTTTGAGATGCATGGGACTAATGCCCAAAGCACTGAGGAAAATACTAATCAAAATACTTCCAGTGTGAGAGTTATACATATACCTGATCTGCATGTACAGAAGGAAGACGATCTCGTACTGCTGAAACAGTGCATTGAGCAGTATAATGTACCTCCTGAGCTCCGGTTTTCATTGCTGACCAGAATTAGATACGCTCATGCCTTCCGCTCTCCCAGAATATGCAGGCTGTACAGCAGGATTTGTCTTCTTGCATTCATTGTGCTTGTTCAGTCTAATGATGCTCATGATGAACTTGTTTCATTTTTCGCTAATGAGCCAGAGTATACGAATGAGTTAATCAAGATTGTGCGGTCGGAGGAAGCTGTTTCTGGAACCATTAGGACGCTTGCAATGCTTGCCTTGGGGGCTCAGTTAGCTGCATATACATCATCTCATGAGAGGGCACGGATTTTGAGTGGATCCAGTATCAGTTTTGCTGGGGGGAATCGCATGATACTCCTCAATGTGCTCCAGAGGGCTGTTTTGTCACTGAAGACGTCCAATGATCCCTCATCTCTGGCCTTTGTTGAAGCACTTCTTCAGTTCTATTTGCTTCATGTTGTTTCATCCTCGAGTTCAGGGAGTAATATAAGGGGGTCAGGCATGGTTCCGACATTCTTACCTCTTTTGGAGGATTCTGATCCTACCCACATGCATCTTGTCTGTTATGCTGTGAAAACTCTACAAAAGCTCATGGATTACAGTAGTTCAGCTGTTTCCTTGTTTAAAGAGTTGGGAGGAGTGGAGCTTTTGGCTCAGAGATTGCAGATAGAAGTACATAGGGTCATTGGTTTGACTGGGCCTAGTAACAATTCCATGATCATTGGTGAGAGCTCTAGACACAGTGATGATCAGTTGTACTCTCAAAAGAGGCTCATAAAGGTTTCACTGAAGGCACTTGGATCTGCGACATATGCTCCAAGCAACTCTACTAGATCCCAACATTCCCATGAAAGCTCATTACCTGCTACTCTCTCAATGATATTTGGCAATGTAGATAAATTTGGAGGTGACATTTATTACTCAGCTGTGACTGTAATGAGCGAGATAATCCACAAAGACCCAACCTGCTTTCCTGCTTTGCATGAAATGGGTCTCCCTGCTGCATTTCTATCATCAATAGTCTCTGGTATACTTCCTTCAGCAAAGGCTCTTACATGTGTTCCTAATGGTCTTGGTGCCATTTGTCTTAATGCCAGAGGCTTAGAG
The DNA here is from genome assembly GCA_963930655.1 of Myrica gale. NCBI lineage: Eukaryota > Viridiplantae > Streptophyta > Magnoliopsida > Fagales > Myricaceae > Myrica > Myrica gale. The sequence continues at coordinate 6,475,149 of OZ005609.1, read as the reverse complement.
TCGGTGAAAGAAGCTTCAGCATTACGGTTCTTAGTTGACATTTTCACCAGTAAGAAATATGTTACGCCGATGAATGATGCTATTGTTCCTTTGGCAAATGCAGTGGAAGAGCTTTTGCGCCATGTATCTTCTTTGAGAAGCACTGGTGTTGATATTATCATAGAAATTATCAATAAAATTGCTTCTTTTGGCGACATTAGCAGCACAGGCTCCTCTGGGAAAGTGAACGAGAGCACTGCAATGGAAACAGATTCTGAAGACAGAGGCAATGATGGCCATTGTTGTTTGGTTGGTGCAGTGGATTCAGCTTCAGAAGGGATCGGTGATGAGCAGTTCATTCAGCTTTGCATCTTCCATTTGATGGTATTGGTTCACAGGACAATGGAAAATTCAGAAACATGTCGGTTATTTGTGGAGAAGTCAGGAATTGAAGCTTTACTGAAGCTTCTTTTACGACCTAGTATTGCACAGTCATTTGATGGAATGTCTATTGCTTTGCATAGCACCATGGTTTTCAAGGGTTTTACTCAAAATCACTCTGCTCCACTGGCACATGCTTTCTGTTCCTCTCTCAGGGACCATCTGAAAAAATCTTTGATGACGTTTGGAGAGGTGTCAGGGTCCTTTTTGCTGGATCCAAAGATAACACAAGATGCTAAAACCTTTTCTTCAATTTTCCTTGTTGAGTTCCTTCTGTTCCTTGCTGCCTCAAAAGACAACCGTTGGGCAAGTGCATTGCTCACAGAATTTGGAAATGGTAGCAAGGATGTCCTAGAAGATATTGGGCGTGTCCATAGAGAAGTCCTGTGGCAGATTTCTCTTCTTGAAGATGCCAAGCCGGAGGTGGAGGGTGATGGTGCTGTTTCTACCTATGACTCGCAACAGTCCGAATTGGGTGTTCAGGAAAATGAAGAGCAAAGATTCAACTCTTTCAGGCAGTTTCTTGACCCATTACTAAGGAGGAGGACATCGGGATGGAGTATTGAATCTCAGTTTTTTGACCTTTTAAACATATACCATGATCTTGGTCGTGCCACCAGTTCCCAGCAAAGACGTACTGATAGGTCTTCAAACTTGCGATTTGGAACCAGTAGTCAATTCCATCATTCTGGTTCTTCAGAGACTACTGGAGATGTTGGTAGAAAGGAGTCTGATAAGCAGAGATCCTATTATTCTTCTTGCTGCGACATGATGAGGTCACTTTCTTTTCACATCACCCATCTGTTTCAAGAGTTGGGGAAGGTAATGTTGCTTCCTTCTCGTCGACGGGATGACATTTTGAATGTTTCCCCTTCTTCGAAATCAGTGGCTTCTTCTTTTGCATCCATTGCTCTGGATCACATGAATTTCGGGGGTCATGTGAATCCTTCTGGAACTGAGGCATCCATATCAACAAAGTGTCGGTACTTTGGTAAGGTTATTGATTTCATTGATGGCTTTCTACTGGACAGGCCAGACTCCTGTAATCCTGTCTTACTGAATTGCTTGTATGGACATGGTGTTATTCAATCAGTACTGACAACATTTGAAGCAACCAGTCAGTTGCTGTTTGCTGTTAACAGAACACCTGCATCTCCCATGGAAACTGATGATGGAATCTTAAAGCATGATGAAAATGGAGATACTGATCATTCATGGATCTATGGTCCTCTGTCTAGCTACGGGAAACTTATGGACCACTTGGTGACCTCATCTTTTATATTATCTCCGTTCACAAAACACTTGCTTGCCCAACCATTGACAAGTTGTAATGTTCCCTTTCCACGGGATGCTGAGACTTTTGTAAAAGTTCTCCAATCCATGGTGCTGAAGGCAGTGCTTCCTGTTTGGACTCACCCCCAGTTTGTTGATTGCAGTTATGATTTTATTACTTCAGTTATTTCTATAATTAGGCATGTCTATTCTGGGATTGAAGTGAAGAATGTCAATAGCAATGCTGGTGCTCGTATGACTGGACCCCCTCCGAATGAAACTGCTATTTCATCAATTGTTGAGATGGGGTTTTCCAGGTCTCGTGCGGAGGACGCTCTTAGGCAGGTCGGTTCAAATAGTGTGGAGTTGGCAATGGAGTGGTTGTTCTCCCATCCAGAGGAGACTCAAGAAGACGATGAACTTGCTCGTGCACTTGCCATGTCCCTTGGGAATGCTGAATCAGACACGAAGGAACCAGTCACGAATGAAAGTACTCAACAGCTCGAAGAAGAGATGGTCCAACTTCCTCCTGTTGAGGAGTTGTTATCTACATGTACTAAGCTTCTGCAGATGAAGGAATCTCTTGCATTTCCAGTTCGAGACCTGCTTGTGATGATATGCTCTCAAAATGATGGAGAATATAGGTTGAATGTCATTTCGTTTCTCGTTGATCGACTGAAGGATTGTAGTTCGACTTCTGAAAGTGAAAATGGTTCCATGAGTGCCATGCTGTCTGCTCTTTTCCATGTTCTTGCTCTAATTCTCCACGAAGATGAAGTGTCACGAGAAGTTGCCACGAAGAATGGTCTGGTGGCAGTTGCCTCTGATCTACTCTCGCAATGGTGTTCTGGATCAGATGGAAAGGGGAAATGCAAGGCTCCTATGTGGGTAACAACTGCTTTTCTTGCTGTTGACCGGCTTTTGCAGGTGGATCGAAAATTGAACTCTGAAATAGTAGAGCAGTTGAAGCAAGATGATGTTAATAACTTGCAGACATCTCTAAGAATTGATGAAGATAAGCAATCTAGGTTGCAGTCGGCATTGGGATTAGCTCCAAAGCATACTGATATACATGAGCAGAAGAGACTTATTGAGATTGCTTGTAGTTGTATCAGGAACCAGCTTCCTGCTGAGACGATGCATGCTGTTCTCCAACTTTGCTCTACTCTCACCAGAATGCATTCTGTTGCTGTTAGTTTTCTTGATGCTGGGGGATTGAGTTTACTGCTTTCTTTGCCAACAAGTAGCCTCTTTCCTGGATTTGATAATGTGGCTGCTACTATCATCCGTCATGTTCTTGAAGATCCCCAAACTCTCCAGCAAGCTATGGAATCAGAGATAAGGCACAGTTTTGTGGCTGCGACCAATAGACATTCAAATGGAAGGATCACTGCCCGTAACTTCCTGTCAAATTTGAATTCTGTCATTTCACGGGATCCAGTGGTCTTCATGCAGGCTGCTCAGTCTGTTTGCCAAGTTGAGATGGTGGGTGAAAGGCCCTATATTGTCTTGCTGAAAGATTGTGACAAAGATAAGTATAAAGACAAAGACAAAGAAAAGGAGAAATCATTGGAGAAAGACAAAGCACAAACTATTGATGGGAAATCTGCTTTGGGAAATGTGAATTCGGTTGCTTCTGGTAATGTGCAAGGAAAACTAAATGATATACAGTCAAAGAGCATCAAAGTTCATAGAAAATCTCCTCAAAGCTTTATAAATGTGATTGAGCTTCTTTTGGATTCTGTCTGTACTTTTGTTCCTCCCTTGAAAGATGATGCGGGTACAGGTATCCTTGATACTCAATCATCAGCTGACATGGACATTGACGTTGCTGCGATCAAGGGGAAAGGAAAAGCTGTTGCAACCTTGTCTGAAGAGAATGAAGTCAAGGGTGGTGATGAAGTTTCTGCATCACTTGCAAGGATTGTGTTCATATTAAAGCTTCTGACAGAAATTTTGTTGATGTATGCTTCATCTGTACACATTCTCCTTCGGAAAGATGCCGAAGTTAGCGGTTGCCAGGGCGTCCAACAAAAGGGTCCTGCCGGTGTATTCACCGGTGGAATATTTCATCACATTCTTCACAAGTATCTTTTATATTCCCGGAGTTTAAAAAAGGACAAGAAAACAGATGGTGACTGGAGGCATAAATTAGCAACCAGGGCTAGCCAGTTTTTGGTAGCATCTTGTGTCCGCTCTGCAGAGGCAAGGAGGAGGGTTTTAACGGAGGTCAATTATATATTTAACGACTTTGTCAATTCATGTAATGGTTTTAACCCACCAGGAAACAATATACCAGCTTTTGTCGATCTGCTTAATGATGTACTAGGTTCTCGTACACCTACTGGTTCTTACATTGTAGCAGAAGCTTCTGCAACTTTTGTAGATGTTGGTCTGGTTGGGTCACTGACTCGAACTCTTCAAGTTTTGGACCTTGACCACAACGACTCTCCTAAAGTTGTTACAGGTATAATTAAAGCTCTGGAGTTGGTAACCAAGGAGCATATCCATTCTGTTGATGCTAATGTAGGGAAGGATGATAATTCAACAAAACCTCCTGATCTTGCTCAACCAACAAGAACAGATAATTCTGGTGACATGTCTCAGTCCACGGAAACAGCATCTCAGCTCAATCATGATTCTGTTCCAGCTGAAAACGTTGAGTCTTATAATCCTGTCCAAACTTATGGTGGTTCCGAGGCTGTTACAGATGACATGGAACACGATCAAGATCTTGATGCAGGTTCTGGTCCTGCTCCTGGGGATGACTATATGCATGAAACTTCTGATGATGCGAGGGGTCTTGAGAATGGCATTGATACTGTTGGGATACAATTTGAAATAGACCGTCATGGGCAGGAAAATCTTGATGAAGATGATGACGAGGAGATGTCTGGGGATGATGGGGATGAAGTAGATGAAGATGAAGATGATGATGATGAGGAGCATAATGATCTAGAAGAAGATGAAGTCCACCATCTGCCCCATCCTGACACGGATCAAGATGATCATGAGATTGATGATGATGATTTTGATGAAGAAATCATGGAGGAAGAAGAGGATGACGAGGATGATGAAGATGGAGTAATCTTGAGGTTGGAGGAGGGCATAAATGGAATAAATGTTTTAGACCATATTGAGGTTTTTGGTAGAGAGAATAGTTTTTCCAATGAAACTCTCCATGTGATGCCAGTTGAAGTTTTTGGTTCTAGACGTGAAGGGCGTACTACATCCATCTACAGTCTTTTGGGCAGAAGTGGTGACAATGTTATCCCATCAAGGCATCCTCTTCTACTGGCACCTTTGTCCTCAGCGCACTCACCTTCTCCTCGGCAATCTGGTAAGTTTAGTTATTGATGTTTTTCCGTAGTCCTTGAATCCTTGCTGATATTTAAATTCTTTCCTGCATTTTGGCTTAATCTTTCATCCATGTTTAATGTTCGACATTCTGTCTTTGGTGCTGGAACTACTGCTGCAGAGAATTCCCGTGACATGGTCTTTTCAGATCGTAACTTGGAGAGCACCTCATCACGGTTGGATTCTATTTTCCGATCCCTGAGGACTGGACGCCATGGACACCGTTTGAACTTATGGCTAGACGGTAACCAGCAAAGTGGTGGATCCAGTGCCGGTTCAGTGCTGCATGGCCTCGAAGAGCTGCTTGTTTCCCAATTGAGGCGACCAGCCCCTGAGCAGCCTTCTGATCAGGACACAGCGGTGCAGGAGCCTGAGAGCAAAGGAGAAGTTAATCAGTTACAGGAATCAGAAGCAGGTGCAAGGCCGGTTGTTACTCTTGAAAACAATGATAGTAATGTGCCAACTGCAACTGTAGCAATTGACTGTGCTAGCAATGCTGATGCGAGGCCTACTGCTATTGAATCTCTCCAAGGAACATATGCATCCAGCACACAATTACAATCGGTTGAAATGCAGTTTGAACACAATGATGCAGCTATACGGGATGTTGAAGCTGTGAGCCAAGCAAGTAGTGGGAGTGGGGCAACCTTAGGTGAGAGCCTCCGTAGCCTTGATGTCGAAATTGGCAGTGCTGATGGCCATGATGATGGCGGAGAACGGCAAGCTTCTGCAGATAGAACTCCATTGGGTGATCAACAGGCAGCTCGCTCAAGAAGGGTAAATGTGTCTTATGGAAATTCTACACCTGTTGGTGGGAGAGATGCATCCCTTCACAGTGTAAGTGAGGTTTCAGAAGGTTCCAGCCGAGAAGCAGATCAGGATGGTCCAGTAGCCGAGCAGCAAATCAATGATGCTGATCCCGGTGCAATTGATCCTGCATTCCTGGATGCTCTTCCGGACGAGCTGCGTTCTGAAGTTCTTTCAGCTCAACAGGGTCAAGTGGCTCCGCCCTCAAATGCTGAACCACAAAGTGCTGGAGACATTGATCCAGAATTCCTTGCAGCCCTTCCACCTGACATCCGAGCGGAAGTTATAGCACAGCAGCAAGCACAAAGGCTACATCAGTCTCAGGAACTGGAAGGTCAACCCGTTGAAATGGACACAGTCTCGATAATTGCTACATTTCCTTCAGAATTGCGTGAAGAGGTAAACTTTTGTTATTGGAATGTTGTTACGATTTTTACTTAGTCCTTGTAAAAAGAATAAGATAGCATTGAAGTAAGCATCTTTTTTTTCTTGTGTTTCATCGTCAGGTTCTCTTAACTTCATCTGATGCTATCCTTGCAAATCTCACACCTGCTCTTGTCGCGGAGGCAAATATGTTACGTGAAAGATTTGCACACAGATATAGCCGTACCCTTTTTGGTATGTACTCCAGGAATCGCCGAGGTGAAAATTCAAGAAGAGGTGAAGGGATAGGATCCAGCCTAGAGAGGGCTGGGGGAAGCATTGTCCGCAGGTCGATTGGAGCTAAGCTAGTTGAAGCTGATGGAGTACCTTTAGTTGATACAGATGCCCTGCATGCCATGATTAGGTTGCTTCGTGTAGTTCAGGTATAAACTTGGTAATTTGGAGATGTCCTTTATGTGTGCTCCCCTATATGATCTATGCATTGATGGCCATTATATTGCAGCCGCTGTACAAAGGTCAGCTGCAGAGGCTACTTCTGAATTTATGTGCTCATCATGAAACCCGAACTTCTCTGGCGAAGATTCTTATGGACATGTTAATGCTTGATACAAGAAAGCGTACTAGCAACTTGGGTGCTGCTGAACCTTCTTATCGGCTTTATGCTTGCCAGAGTAATGTGATGTATTCACGTCCTCAGTCTTTTGATGGTAAGCCCCCTAATTATTTCACTGTCTTCTGAAGTAAGCACCTATAATGGATAAATCAAGGTATGTTCAAGAATATGTGGAACATGGTCTTATTATGAGAAAGTGAGGAGAGAGGGCTTAAGATAATTGAAAATATGTTTTTTTCTTATTCTTGCTGTAGTTAGACTTGATCTTCAGAAAAAAAAACGCTTATAATATAGGGTCAATGATTTTAAGATGTATTCAGGACAGACCAGTGGTTTCAACATGAGGCCACCGTGTGCGACTAGTGATCAGCGTCTTATTAACTGTTCTGTTTTTGTAGGTGTTCCTCCATTGGTTTCTAGGCGTGTTCTCGAAACTCTTACTTATTTGGCTCGAAATCACCCAGCTGTGGCAAAGATTTTGCTTCAGTTTAGGTTGCCCCACACCGCTTTACTAGAGCCAGAGAATACGCATCATTCACGAAGTAAAGCTGTTATGGTTGTTGAAGAGGATGAAATGAATAGGGCTGAGCATCAGGAAGGATTTACATCCATTTCATTGCTCTTGAGCCTCTTGAATCAACCCCTTTATCTGAGGAGTATAGCTCATCTTGAACAGGTAATGATTTGCTCAAAGTGCTATTTTGGCTTTGTTATATTGGTTCATTTTAGACGTGTTCATGAGGATGAGATGGCTTTACCTTCCGGTTCTTTTCAGCTTCTTAACTTATTGGAGGTCATCATCAATAATGCTGAAAGTAAATCACTATCTGACAAATCTGGAGCATCTGGATCTGAACAACCATCTGATCCAGCAAGTTCAACATCAGATGTTGGGATCAATAGGGAATCTGGTCAAATTTCTTCAGGAGTTGCTACATCATCCAAGGACGTTGATTCCTCCAAACCTACCACCTCTGGTGCACATAGGGAATTTGATACTAGACTTGTACTGCTTAACCTGCCACAAGCAGAACTTCGACTTCTATGCTCATTGCTTGCACGAGAGGGGTATGATATCATTTGGCCTATATAAGTTTTCATTTTCTGTGCTATCGGTTCCTAGGGATTGTTGTACCTTGACTACTAAAAGCTGGATAGCTAGATTTCTTCGCTTGGTCATGTTTTAGGTATCCTACGTTTATATGTTTCCAGATTCATCACTTCATCTATGTTTTTGTGTGACGGAATTACGTTGGAAAGCTTCGGTCCTATTTTTTATTTGGTCATGTGTCACTTATCTGTCCCATCCCGTGCATTCTGGTGTCCAGACTTTGTTGTGGTCGAGCTCCATGCAGTGGTGTAAAACCGTCAATGTGTGATTGATGCAAAACTGACCCTCATCACAACTGCACTGTAGCATCTATTAAATTAATTCTAATGATCTGTACTACAATTTGGTTTGAATTCTCATGTTTGCAGTGGATGTCATTTTGTCCTTGTACTTTGGGTAGTATGTATAACAGTATAAGTGGTCTGACATGTTACACATTACTTCCAGACTGTCAGATAATGCATATACACTGGTGGCGGAGGTAATGAAGAAATTGGTGGCAAATGCTCCAACTCATTGTCATCTGTTTGTTACTGAGCTAGCAGGAGCCATTCAAAATTTGACTTCATCTGCTGTAGACGAGTTGCGCATGTTTGGTGAAGCTGTGGAAGCACTTCTCAGTACAACATCTTCTGATGGAGCTGCAATCTTAAGGGTTCTGCAGGCACTAAGCTCTCTTGTTGCCTTGCTGAGTGAGAAAGAGAACGATCCACAAATTCTTCCTGAAAAGGAGTCTGCTTCTGCTCTTTCTCGGGTGCGGGACATAAGTGCAGCTTTGGAGCCTCTGTGGCTGGATTTGAGCACTTGCATAAGCAAAATCGAGACGTATTCAGACTCAGCCCCTGATTTGTTGACTTCGAAAACATCCACCTCTAAACCCTCTGGTGTAGTGACTCCACTTCCTGCAGGCTCTCAGAACATCTTACCATATATAGAATCTTTCTTTGTAGTGTGTGAGAAATTACATCCTATGCAGCCAGGGTCTAGTCATGAATTTAGTCTTGCTGCAGTTTCAGAGGTCGAAGATGCCAGCACTTGTGCTGGCCAGCAGAAAACCTCAGGGAACGCTTTGAAAGTTGACGAGAAACACATTGCTTTTGTTAAGTTCTCAGAGAAGCATAGGAAACTGCTAAATGCTTTCATTCGGCAAAATCCTGGGTTGCTTGAGAAGTCATTCTCCCTCATACTGAAGGTTCCTAGATTTATTGACTTCGACAATAAGCGTGCTCACTTCAGATCAAAAATAAAGCATCAGCATGACCATCACCACAGTCCTTTAAGAATTTCTGTAAGAAGAGCCTATATTCTCGAAGATTCGTATAACCAGCTGCGGATGAGATCCACTCTAGATTTGAAGGGGAGGTTGACAGTTCACTTTCAAGGAGAGGAAGGTATTGATGCGGGCGGGCTTACAAGGGAGTGGTATCAATCGCTGTCCAGGGTTATATTTGACAAGGGAGCACTACTCTTTACTACAGTGGGCAATGAATCGACATTTCAGCCAAACCCTAACTCTGTTTATCAAACAGAACATCTTTCTTATTTCAAATTTGTTGGGCGAGTGGTGAGTATGTTTTATAGTTGCTCTTATTCAATGGTGCTGTGCTTCTTGCTTATTCCTTCTTACCTTTTCAGGTTGGGAAAGCACTTCTTGACGGGCAACTCTTGGATGTCCACTTCACTCGGTCTTTCTACAAGCATATACTAGGAGTGAAAGTTACTTATCATGACATTGAAGCCATTGATCCGGATTACTTTAAGAACCTTAAATGGATGCTAGAGGTTGGCCTCATGCAACTTGTCCTCTCCTTTCTTTTCCCACCCACTCTCTCTTTCTTCTTTGTGTGTGTTTATTTGTAGCTTCCCTGCAATTTTGGCAAGTGCCAAATTTGTTTTACTCGGTTGCTTGATTTCTTTTGCAGAATGATATAAGTGATTTGCTGGATCTTACATTTAGCATTGATGCTGATGAGGAGAAGCTGATATTGTATGAAAGGACAGAAGTAAGTATCTTTACTGACTCCTTGATGAACTGTGATTTTTCTGGTGAAAAACGTTGCCAAATTTACGAATGGCGAATCTAACACAGGTGACTGACTATGAACTCATTCCTGGGGGACGTAATATTAAAGTTACTGAGGAGAATAAGCACCAATACGTTGATCTAGTTGCTGAGCATCGGTTAACAACTGCTATTCGTCCTCAAATAAATGCCTTTTTGGAAGGATTCAATGAATTAATCACGAGGGAATTAATTTCGATCTTTAATGACAAGGAACTCGAATTACTGATAAGTGGGCTTCCTGATATCGATTGTGAGTTCCCCTCCTCAGTTCATTTAGTTTTTGTCCCGTGGAGATGATGGCATCCTTCATTTTCCCTCTCAAAAGATTCCAAAGGCAAAAAAATCTAACAGAACATTTTGTACTTGTTTCAGTGGATGATATGAGAGCAAATACTGAGTATTCTGGGTACAGTCCTGCATCCCCCGTTATTCAGTGGTTTTGGGAAGTTGTTCAAGGGTTCAGCAAAGAGGATAAAGCTCGTCTCTTGCAGTTTGTGACTGGCACCTCTAAGGTATTTTCCTTTATTCACTTATTCTTTTCCAAGCTTTATTTCTGCCAGATTACAGAACTCTTAATTTCAGAAGATTTTGGTCTGAACACCTTTTGCCTATTTGTATGTTTGCTCTTTATTCAAGCAGTGGATCCCAGACATGTTGGTTACTTCATATGTGTTTCCTGTATCAACTGAGCCTCTTTATAAGCTTGAATATGTTGGCTCCGCTACAGTATGGCCATTTCAGATTGTACTTTATTGTTTAGGACAGTTATGCATCAGGTCTGACTGATCATAGTGTACTTCTACTGCGCTGTTGAAAGTCATCCTGATGAAAGCCCTTGTGGCCTCAGTGAAAGGAGTAATAAGAGAATTTTATCGTAAACAGAGAGATTGCACCCAGCCCCTTTTTTTGAGGTTTGGCAACTAAGCTACACAACCTGGGGGAGGAGGATGGGGAGGTGAGTGCTCCCCATCCCTGGTGTGAGCGGGATCTGATCTCACGATTTTTTTTTTATAAGTAGATCTAACGTTTTCAAAACGACATCAAGGAAGTTTTTCAGTTAAACTAACTTGCACCCATCTGCACCAAGCCATTCTAAACTGTTTTTTCTTCCCCTCAAGCGTACTCTATTCACATGGCCTAGGCTTTTAGATCCCTCATTCTTTTGCCCTCATGTTTCTTGATTTTCTATTATAAATAAATTGACATCTGTATTTTGGGACTTCATTCCAAAGTTTCATGCACAAACACACACACACGCATGCAATGCACAGGCTGTTGATACACAAAATAGACCAAGTTCACCTCATTGGTTTTGCCTCAATTGTACTGAATGGGTTGTTTTGTGTAAGCACCTCTTTTCTATCTGTGTTTGTATTCGTGCAAAATATGCATGTCTGGGTTTTATCTGCTTGTAAAAAATGGCTTCTAAATTAATATGTTAATGGTCTGTGCACTGGCTCTTTCCAATTTTCCAGGTGCCTTTGGAAGGCTTCAGTGCACTGCAAGGAATTTCTGGGTCACAAAAGTTTCAGATACACAAGGCTTATGGCAGCCCTGATCACTTGCCTTCTGCTCATACTTGGTATTTCCTAAAATTCATAATTGTGTATGAGATGTAAATGATATCGATTCATGATCTTTGTTAGGTATTACTTATAAAAAAAATGATCTTTGTTGGTTATCTTATTGCAACTTGCGAGTAACATTGTTTAAGAGTAAAGATTTATGATTCTGAATTCTTGATTCATGCAGTTTCAACCAGTTGGATCTGCCAGAGTATCCTTCCAAACAACACTTGGAGGAGAGACTACTACTTGCAATTCATGAAGCTAGTGAAGGGTTTGGTTTCGGTTAAGAATCGTAATTGGAGGCGTCAAAATAACATTGTAGATAGTATAGATTGTGGCAATTGCTATCATGAAAGGGAATCAGGTGTTAATCGCGGCACATGGGGTGTTGGGGTAATACAGGTTTATATATTGTACAGTGCAACATTTGCTATGGGAAATGCCTCTGGCAGTTTTTTTATCTTGCCAAAATCTTTTAAATCTTCTTTGTACGTCTCTCTTCCCCTCCCTCTTCTTTTTCGCTCCTGTCCTTGATTCTACGAAAATTTTCGATCCGAAATAATATAGTTCTTTTGGAAGGCACCGTTTGGGAGTTGTGAAGGGGCTTGACAAAATATAGTGAGAAAAAAAAAGGAGGTACGCCACAAAGTTGACTATCACGGAAAAATGCCTGCTTAAATCGAAGCTGAAGCTTATTAGTCGAATTTACCGGCTAGTAATCTGATATAATTCCGAGTGGTTGCGGAATTTGCTAGCTCTGAAGTTGACTCTCAGCTGCTGGCATGTTGTCAGCCTGAAGCCTTGAAGAAATTCGGCCCTAGGTTACTCTGAATTGACTCTGCGGCTTAGATTATGATAATAGTTTATGGTCCCTGGTATACGACTTCAACAAATCTCGCCATGTACTGCAAAAATCATTATTAAAAAAAAAATTGTGCCTACATTTTATCTATTTGTGGTCCTTTGGTCCATGTCCATTGGAAAAATTTACGAAGGCCTTGTTAAGTCGGTTGGCGAAAACTTGCAATGCCACCTGATAGGGCCTCTGTTAATTTTTCTAACAGAAGGACCGGATGTGGGAAAAATGTAAGCACATGGGCTTTTTTTGATGATTTTTGTAGTACAGGCAATGATTTGTCAGATTCGTATACTACAGGGACCGCATAATCAATATCCCTAGATTATACACGTATCTATAACTTTATTATGCACCTTATACTCTTTACTTTCCTAAGAATAATTGCTGCTTATATGTTCGGGGTGCTTTTTAGCAGTTGAACTTCTCGCTCAACACATTCCCGGAAGGAAACTTTGGACAATAACTTCGAAAGATGTGAGCATTCCTTAAGAGGCAAGCAATTCGAAGCTAGCCCAAACTTGGCATTATGCATTTTTTTTCCCCTGAGCAAAAATGCTAATATTATTCAGAAGTGGGGAAAATTACAGCCAAAACCAGGTCGTACTTAATGTCACTTGGCCTGCTCTACTGCTTGCGTTCGCGTAATGCTAATCGCTTGGGCATGGACATGTTGTGCAACCTAAGGCTGTTATCTAAGTTGCGCAAAATCTGAAATTGCATTAGTCTTCTACAAGGCCAGAGAAAGTGGTCCCGAGAGTATACAGATCTGAAAGGCAATTCTGCTTTACGCGAGGTCTCAGCATCAACAAGGCTCTGGAAATAAACTTTCTACAAGATAAAAGACGGGGGGGGAAAGGGAAAACTCTAATGGACTCATTGGTATTTAGAAAAAAAAAAAATGGACTCATTGGTTACAGTGCGATTTTGGTACTCATTCTATATCCTCAGATTCTTGATAAAAATGAGGAACATAACGTGTAGAATACTTGCTGAGTGAATCGAAGATTGAAGTGCAACAAGAAAACTGAAAAATAAATATATAAAATCTATTGCTTCTATCTTAGCCAAATTTTGGACTTATTGTTATTCTCCTTGATTCCTGGCAGCTGATCTTTATAGAGTTTACTGCCAGAAAATGCTCTATTAGTAGAAGCTAGTTTTGTAACTCTTGTAAGCCTTGACAATGCTCTAGATTGATCAATATGCCTTCCCTTGTTCGATTTGCTTGATAATATCCTCTTATCAATCAAAGGACTCGAGAATAAAAAATTGTTCTCATTCCCCATGCTATGGAGCTCTGTCCGTCTCCTTATCTTGTGGAGGGTTTCAGTTCCTTTCAGTAAGACGGACTCCTGGTTAGTTGTTTGGTTTCCAGAGTTTAAGCTCCTCAGACACGGGGGATCAATTTCTCCAAGAGTATGCACTCTTGACCAGGCTCTTGTTTCATAGGGGGTGGCCCCTGACTTATCCGCAGAACATGCTGGTAGCACGCACTCTTGTTGTTCTTGCTTTCTCAACTTTTCTTCAAGCTCTTTTATCTGCCATTAACATGTAGAAAGAGAAGAAGGTTAGCAATTGCAGCTTATCTTAAGAGTGTACATAGTTTGCAGGATAAAAGTTTGTTCATGCACAACGGAAAATGCTAGGACCTTCCGTTGAAGCATTTGAAATCCTTGGTTGTCTCCTTCCATTTTCAGCTTGTTTTCGAGTTCATTGGCCTGTAACAGCAAGAAGCAACAAATTTGTGTTTGTTATCTGCCTACACTTCGCTAATGGTGGCAGTATTTAAGACCAATCTATCGGGCAGGAAAATGGATCTTAGAACATTGACAACAGATTTGAAGAAAGAAGTAAAAGAAAGCCTACAGCACAACAGAGATAAAATTGGGACTTCTTACTAGCAAAATTAAACTAGATGAGCTCCAAGAAAATGACTTCAGACAAATAAATATCTAATGTCTCACCTGATACCCCCCTCCTAAAAAAAACATTTTGGATTTGGACTCGTCTCAGCCAACACCTTATTCTTAGTGACATTGGAAAAAATTGTGAGAATGATTTGACAATTTCACTAAGCAGGATAACCTTTCGTTGCAGCATTGCCGAATGACGCTCGAATTCTTGTGTTCTATCTCTCAACTTGTTTTCAAGCTCCTTGACCTGTGAAGCATAATAAAAGCAACCAAAATTTACACTTTGATAAATTGAATTTTTCTCTAATATTCCGAAGTGTGCCCACATGCAATATGCAATTTTACGTGGTTTAACTTATCTTATGTTGTGGTGATCGGGATTTTTATTACGATAAGGAAATTATTCATCAAGTTTTTATGAGGATCAGATCTTACTCTCAAAGGGAGGACTATGGAAAAATTTTAATTGTCTGTCCTTACATAGCCAATAAATTATCTATACATTCGGTCAGTTAGAGGCAAAATATGTGTAGGTTAGAAGAATCCTCTCCAGAAAACTATCTCAGTCAGAAAACAGATCTCATATACTCAACCGAGACTGATTATTTTCTGGGGAAGATGATGGCAGCAATCGCCATACCTCCATACACCACTTACTTTGGAGCATATGGAAAACTTCAATAAGCATGGTATCTCAGGAAGATCCTAGTGAATCTAAGATTTCCGTCATATGAAGCTCATTTGAATCTAAGCTGAGTTAGGGAGACAGATTTCATTGCACTTACCTTGTTCTGAAGTGTCATGGACTCTGCATACTCCTGCTCTTTAAGCTTGTTCTCGAGCTCCTTCACCTTTGCCAGTGGAAGCCAAATGTTAGATGACTCGTTTTGGAAGTAAAGGAAGTCAACACGATTTAGCTGTGAAGCAACCTTCTGCTGAAGATTCAAACAAATTTCTTCCTTCCCTTTCATTCCTTCTGAAAGTCGTACCAACTGCTTCTCCAGCTGTCTGCAGAGCTCTGTCTTCGACACTGTCTGCCCTTCAAGTTCACTTAGCTTTTTCTTGTTGATTTCTGCAGAGCAGATCCTTGCCTTTGGCCTTGGCTTCTAAATTGTGCAAGGTCTCTTCTAATTTCTGGAAAGCATCCTCTTTGGTTCTCAATTCTTGCTTTGCTTTATCAAGCTTCAAAAGAGTCAGAGGGAAAAAGAAGCTAAGATCTCGTTTGTCTATTCATTGAGACAAGCTTGCTATATGCGCACGGGCATGAATCACGAATGTTAATGGAAACGACAATCCAATTGATAATCCAAGAGCGTACCATCATTTTTAGCCTCTGAAGCTCACCCATATCAATCTGCTTCCTTGCAGGACCCAATTCCACCCCCTCGAACACGAGTTGCAAAGTTTAATGAGCTTAGAGTCTCACCTTGGTCCTTCTCCAAAGGGCTTATTTGCACGAACATCAAAGTCTTAGAATTACCCCCTGAAGCACATGAAGAATAAATGTTCATTTTGGGGATGTTTGTTTGCCAATATTTCGGAGAATATTCCTAAAATTTTGGAAATCTTTTGGATATTGAGATTTATTGGGGTTTGTGAAAGGTTTGGAGTGTGTGTGTAAATATTAAAAAAATTGGAGTGTGTTTGGTTTGCTGAAAATTTTGATACCCCAAAATATTGGGGTATCAAACATCATCTTTATTTCCTGATATCTCTTTCTAGTTCAAGAGGAAGTTAGGAAACAAGACATCAAGAGAACTGGTATTTCGTTTATCAGCAGGACAAATCCACCCTCTTGCCGTGACAAAATTTCCCAGAAAGGACACCCTATTTCCTACCCATTTAGGAAGCAAAATTAAAAGAAAAAGTAACTTGGAATCCTGTGAGTTGTCTAAATGCTTCCTTTTGCAAATGAAGCAATGGAGTCTAAATGCTTACCTAAGGAGTCCTGAAGTAAATGTGTGAGTTTAGAGTTCCTGAAAAAGTTCGATGTATGAATCAGAGGATGGAAACAGGCAACAAATATCTTTAACACAAGAAGGATAAATGTAAACCTGTATGGAATGTGGCCGCTTTTGGATCCTAAAGCAGAAATCACATCCCCAAGAGCTGAAAGAGATCTATTGATGTTTTGAGCTTCCTTCAGACGCTCCCCCTGCACCTCGGTTTTCGCTAACCTCTCACTGCCAGCCAAATCCACGAGCCATAGCTTGCTCTTGGTGCACTCACCATTCATCAAGTTTTTTGTTCTTACCATTATGCACAGTATGCTGGGGCAAATAGAAAGAAGAGTGGCATACGGCAAGCCAAAAAAATGATAATGTGCAGTAAATGCTACGAATCTGTACGCCCCCTTTCAGCAAAAACCATCCTGGATCAAACATTATGCAAAAGAATGTCGAATTAACACTTACCAATGGGATCGGCTACTGTGTTCATTCACATGGTTTGTTCCAATAGCTCTTGCATTGCTTCCAGCCTGCAGAACACTCCAACCCTCTTGAATGTTCTCAACGTTGGCTTCAACAATTCCTGGTACATGATGAACCCCTTCAGAAGCTTGCCGTATCTCCAACCTAGTATCCAAAGCAAATAAAGATTGCAATAGATGGTCAATATAATGATACATTAAAACACATAAATTGAGGCAATCTACAGGTCATATGACCAGTCTAAGCTATCAGTCAAGTTAGCCCTTATTTTGGGCTTGAAAAAGACATAAGACCAAGAGCTTTTTAGCTCTTCTGAGTAATTTGATTCAATGAATGAGAAAGAAATTTTTTTTTTACTTCTTTGATGTTGGCGAAGTGGCTAGCAGGTCCCTTATTTGCTCATTATAGACTTCATGCACACTGACAGATATGTTGTATGTGAAAGTTTCTCTTCTTTCCCAGGCAATTTTGAACAACTGTTCCAAGGTTCTATAATTGACTCCTCTGTTATGCTCTGAACCTTCCATTGTGAAGGTTTTTCCTGTCCCTGTTTGTCCATATGCAAATATACAAGCATTGTAGCCATCCAACACTGAGACCACTATAGGTGAAACATCGGCAAACACGTCAACTGTTACAGAAAGAAAATACATTGGATCAATGTCATTTAGAACCAGAAACTACTCCCATGTCAATATTTACTGTGTCTAGTATCTTGGAACAATCCATTACTCGCGATATCATCTGGAACTAAGAACTACTAACGCGGTGGTATTCTCCGAAAAGAACATTCACAAGACAGAAGAGCAGTTGTGCCAAAAAAGGAAGAAATAGGCCAAACCCATGACTGCATAAGGAAAGAGAAAAAGGGAATAAAAGACATAATTGGGAGGGGAATAAGCATATAAGATAGGAGACCAAAGAGAGGGCTTATTGTAAACAGTTCTCAAATCTGAATTAACTTAAACATTTCAAATTTGATTAGAATCCCTATTTCATAGACACTATAATCATTAAGGGTTACACCATATATTTAGGTTCAGAACATTCCACATACCTTGATCATCCTTCGGGGTATAAACCCGATCAAATCTAAAGATCTTCTTGGTCGACCCACCCGTAAGTATCCCAAGGTCTCCATCCTTAGCTGCATCAAAATATGTAACTGTGGCACAGCCAGCTGATATCTCCTCCTTTCTCAAAGGCCGGCACCTACAAAAGACCCGGATGTTCCCTGTAATGTACACAGTTAAGAAAAGCATGAGTCAGTTCAATTCACAAGCCAAAACAATGCAAGGAGAAGAGAAAGGCCATACCTTTTGCTTCCTGGATCTGGTTATAAAGCATCTTCCTTTTTGCCTGCTCCTCACTGAACTTCAATTTAAGATCGTCACACTTTGCAACTGCAATTTAGACAGAAGGTTAGAGTACATGATATTCAACAGCAATCACATCTGAGTGCGAATGCAAACTTACCCAATGCCTGAACTGCAAATATCTTGTTCAATTCAGGAATAGAATCAGAACACTCGTGTGCCTCACAAGCTAACTGAAAATGCTCTACTTTCATGGTCTGAAATGGATCGATGAATAATGCAGTTTTAAGCATCAAGCGCAGGTTAATGGCTATAACCTTGGGAATCAGGTATTTACCTTAACTTTCTTTTCTAAATTGTTCAAAACTGCAGCCCACAGCCTTTTATCACGCTCATATCTACTACCAATGTCCCTCAAATTTGCTGCTTGCTGTTCCATTGCTTGATCTGAAAATTTGTTGCCCACAATAACATATTTTAACTTCATAACACTATAAATTGAAATAGTGATCATCTGAACCAAATAAGAAGTCCACTGCTCAACAAGACCCACAAAGATGATTTCCTTGGCCAATTTTTTTTCTTTCTGATAATTAAGAAAATTTTATTAGAAATGGAAGAAAGAAAGTGAAAATAGTACAAAGGTTGTACTAGATTTAATAGAAAATACAAGCGAAGAAGCTAATAAAATCTTGGAAATCTAAGAAATGGCCCCCCCACATAGCATTAACCCAAAGAAATAGATAATGCATAAAAACACCCTGTAATCTCTCCACTGAAGAAGGTAAATCCTCGAAACATCTACTATTACGCTCCTGCGAAAGACACCACCAAATACAAGATGAAATCATCGTCCAAATTGCCTTAGCAACAAGATCTACAAACTTCCTTCCCCAACATAATCGGACATCGACCACCCTTGCTGGCATAACCCAATGAAGATTCGTTATACCAAAAACATGCAGCCAAAGCCCTCTAGCCAGCGAACAATGCAATAAAACATTATTAACAGACTCTCCATCCATCTTACATAATTAGCACCAATCAAGGACACACTCCCCTCCTTCGAAGATAAAAGCAATGGAATGGTAATCATCAACTCAAAGAACTATGAATAGAATAGAACGAAGCTTCAACAATTATATTGGTTGTGCCTTACCTAAATGGTGATTCTCAAGGAACTTGTTGTCAAGTTCCATCCTAACCTTCTCAAGCTGCTCGTTTGCAGCCCTCATGACATTCACGCCTCATGACATTCAACTGTCTTTAGCTGGCACCAGGTCTTCAGCTCCTTTATCTTTTTCTCATACTTGCCAGTATATATCATCCTTATATGCTTATTCTGTCAACAATATCAAATTTCACCTTTAAAGTTGATAAAAAATCAAAATCCCCAATGTACAATTACTTATTTAAAGCAATAAAGAACCTGAGCGGATGATATTTCTATCTTAGCTTCACAATTACTGCATGTGACATATCCATGTTTAGCCTGGGCTGCTTCAGTCAAGTACAATATGAATATGAGCCTCCATTCACATTTTGATGCAGGAAGTTGAGATTGAAGAAATGGAGATACCAGGTAACTCTGCTGCCCTTCTTACGCAGATGCCACTAACTATTGGGTTTCCTTTAACTCCTTCAAACTTTATTGCAATTGTCTCATCCTTCCCCACAGAAACTCTAACATCCACCAACTGCAGTGCGCAGTTGGCTCCAACAACTGAATAGATATCAAGTTCGGACAGAACCTACAAATTTTCACCAGAAACAAAGATATCTCTCACTATTGAAGTATAAGTCAATTTAGAAATAGCTGATAGAGTGAAAGGGGAAAGTCCAATACACTGAAAATTTTTTATTGGGGTTTACTTGCCTTTTCTTCCTGCACGAACACATCAAATATTCTCATTCCTCTAGGACCATTTGTGTTTATAATCTCAGCAAACTGAAGATCGATAAAATAGTCTCCAGGGGATAGGTTGTTGAATAAATAGCAGAAATTTCCAACCCGAGCTGATTGATAAAGAGATGGTATATCACCACCCTCAATTATAGTTTCATGGGTTCTTAAAACTTCCCCTCCTTGAAAAAAGCTGTTGGGCAGAAGCTGAATACCAGGATTTTGTTCTTCTTCCTTTAGACCCCCACCTCCAGCGTTTACCAACATTACCAGATTATCTGGTTCACAAGAAAAAACAATGTGCAAGTTGACCAAACTTAATTCATGATATACCATGCGTATACAAATCATGAGACAATTATTAACAAGTCGATGGAAAATGAACAACCCCTCGTTAAGTGAGAAATCTAAGGCAACGGATACACCTCCGTACAGGCGCATCTAATGTTTATGTATCTTTGAATTTCAGGAAATAATAAACTCTCCAAGGAACAAAGATCAAATGACATTAAATCAAAATCCTACAAGCAGAACCTGTGCAGATGGTTCGCGTAAACCCTGTTTGAAGCAACCTAGAACCCGAAACACACAGCGCCGAGTCGATCGAATCGGCATTGTCTTCCTTCCCATCCATTTCAGACGTTTCAAGAATGCCGCGAGACCAATAATTGGGGTCCTGGGTTGGGGAATCTTGTTGTAAGGTGGTGTTGGAGTTTGGACGGAGTCTTTGGCACGAGGAAGAGTGTTTTCGCCTTTGGCGCGGGAGCTGAGCTGTTTGAAAAGCGGAGGAGCCAAGTCGGGAAGTCAAGTCAGCCTTTTGGCTTTTACTATAAACAGGGGTCCGAGTTATCTTTGAGCGTGGAAATTTTGGTTATTGGGATTTGAGAAATATTATAAAGTAAATAAATGTTATTGGAGTTTGTGAAAAATGAAGAGAGAGAAGATTTTTAATAAATATTATAATAATAAAAAATTATGTGATGAATTTTTTAGTAGTAAACCTAAAATTTTGAGTCCAATTAATTGGGCCTCAAACATACCCATTATTGCCTTTCATTAATTTTCAAATTGAATTTTATATGACCGTTAGGTTTTTCCGGTGTCAATGGAGAGCATCAGGGAATGACAAAAAAAATAATGCGATTTATTTCTGATAATTTTTTGTTGATGACACAATTCACAATCACTTTTAAACTTACTCCGATTTTTACAAACTACAATTACAACTGTTTCACCCTCCCTCTAATTTGTCTGTCTTCAAATGGGTTTTCTTTTGTAGAAAATTTTAGATTAAAAAGAAAATAAGTAAGTACAAAATCACATCCTTACATTATAAGTTGTACATATTTTTCTTTTAAAATTTAATAGATTGAGGCCTTCTCTAATTTGTTCATTTAATTTTATGGTCTAATTTGAAAAGAGAAAAATAAATTATGCATGAAATATTGTAGGGCTCGTGCTATCCGGTAATTAATACGGGTTGTATTGAACGTTGTATGACTCATATGTCTTTCTCTATCCCAATTAGACCATCCAAAATATAAATTTTTTTTACTCATCCAAAGCTAACATGATAAAATATTTTGCAGAATCCCCTTCCCTCTAATATGTTTGTCTTCAAATGGGTTTTCTTTTATAGAAAATTTTAGATTAAAAAGAAAATAAGTAAGTATAAAGTCACATCCTTACCTTATATGTTGTACATCTTTTTTTCTTTTAAAATTTAATGGATCGAGGTCTTTTCCAATTTGTTCATTTAATTTGATGGTCTAATTTGAAAAGAGAAAAATAAATCATGTATTGAATACTATAGAGCTCGCGTTATCTGGTAATTAATACGGGCTGTATTGAATATTGTAGGATCCATGTGTCTTTCTCTATCCTAATTAGATCATCCAATTGTAAAACAAATTGGAGAGGATACTTATCTAAATTGAATTTGGTGAAGACATTTTCTTAGTTTTAAAATATTATGTATAACGTTTCAAGAACATAACAAAAGGAGGTAAAAACAACAGAGAATTAGAGGACAACGAGTGCTAGTTTGGTTATTTTGAAGCCAATAACAAATTAAGGCAACATTTAGCAAGACACGACGTGCAACTACATACAGAGTATAAATCCACTTTATAACGCATACACGTCCTTTGAAATTTTAAGTTGATGAAGAATGATAAAGTCTCTCATTAATCTGTTGTTAGTATTTTTGCTGAATTATATGCTATGCTTGATCTCAGTTTCGGTTATAAATTAATAATTTTTTTACATTAAACAATTTGTTATTATCATAATATTCACTCAAATCTTCTTTCTCCTCACTTTTTTGTCAACTCCCACAAAATATCTTTACTTTTTCACCAACCCTAATACCCCAACATTTCCACCACTCCAAAATTTCCACAAACAAACACCACCTTTTTTTTATTTTGTTGTCACGAAACACCAGGTTAATTAATGATAAGATATATTTTTTTTTCAGATAATATAAGAATACTTTGGGGAGGCATTTTTTTATTACTGGGAGTAAAAAATTGTTTCCAAAAGGTCAAAAATATTTCGGAACCAATTAAAAAATATACACAAATCTTTTTATCACATCCAAAGTTGATATATAATCTCAGCCCCAGAGACAACATGCAACTAGAAACCATCATACCAAGAAAGGTTCAGTGAAGCTTGTATAATAAAATATTATTCCTAAAATCTTAGTACTTTATAATATTGAGTATTTCAAAATTTTAAATTCATGAGCTCAAGTTCACTTATTTTAGTTTAACTGCTCCCACCACTTAGACCAACCATCTTGCCAACATTCTAAATGGTGGCTTACGTGGAACCGCAGTTGCCTAGAAAGTAAGAGAAGGTGGAGGTTGAAGTGGGAGGCATCATGCATGGGGCTTCTTCTAGTGAGAAGAACCGAGGTGGGCATATTTCAGGAGAGGTTGGGATCGGGTAGGAAGCAGCTGGCGATATTGGAGGCAGCATGGGTTCCTGGCAGGAAAAGCACGTAAAATGATTTTCCCTTTTTATCAATACAAACGGAGGCCTGGTTCATCGCTGTAAGCTTGATGGCAGATGAATCAGCTTAAGGTTGTGTTTGTGTTGTAAAATTTTAGTGTTGTTAAAATTTTAGGTATTGGGTTTAGTGAAAAAGTGAAGATAGATGTATTTTTTTATATTTTTTTGTAGTAAATAGTAATGATTCGATGGGGAGAGAGAAATTATATTGTAATATTTAATTGTGTTAAAATTTTAGAGGAGGTAAAATTTTGGTACACAAACGCACCCTAAAAACCACTTGCGGGCATGCGGCCTGGTTCATCTGGTAGCTTTGTCTTTTTTCCCTCTGAGAGGCTGTTTGTTTTAGGAAATTTTGGTGTTGTGGAAATATTGGATATTGGATTTTGTGAAAAAGTAAATATATTTTATGGGATTGGGTGAAAAAGTGAAGAAATGGAAGATTTAAATGAATATTATAATAATAAAAAATTATTTATGAAAAAAGAAATTTTATTTAATAACTTTAATATTATTTTCAATTATTTGGTTGCCAATTTTTAGGGCAACAAACGCCCCCTTAGAGCATTATTAGCAGGTAAAAAGCTAGAATAGAGAACCAATATAACCAAATAGCTAAAAATGTGTGTTTTGCAGCTTATCTATTTTAACAAAAGTTAGCAAAAAAATTTAATATTTTGTCCGGTTTGGTATGCTCCCTTCAAAAAAATGTTTGGTATGCTCCCTTCACAAAATGTCCGGTTTGGCCGGACGGACCGGACCGAATTGGCCAATGGACAGGCCTAGTCCACATTACTTTAGCAATATGTGACTCTAACTTTAATATTCTCACGCAAACTCAAGGTGGACACGTCTTGAGTTTGGAGTTACAAAAATAATTCAAGGGAAAAAGATAACGCCAAAATAATGTTGGAAGGTCGCTAGACTGAAGTCAGAAGATCGCTGGTCTGATGACGGAAGGTCGCCGGACGAATGTTTGATAGTCGTCGGACTGATGCCGGAAAGTGCCAGAAGGTCACCGGACTAATGCCGAAAACCTTGCTTTGATACCATGTTATAAATAAAAAATTTAGACTGAGAACAATTTATTTATACTGATAAGTGAGACATTCACTATGGGAATGCCCAATTGAGTTTATTATTTTGTTCACTTATATTTGATGAGATTACATAAATATTATATTTATAAGTCGTTGAATACAATAATCCACGTTACTTTAGCAATGTGAGACTCTAACTTTAGTATTATACGAATGTTGAGAGAAAAATAATTGTTTCGATGACTTTTGTAAAGTCAAAATTGTATTTTAGAATCCCATGGAATCCACTGAGGTTCCAATTATCTTACAATGTAAAAAGAATGAAAAGTATTATTAAAAAATATCTCAATAAAGAGTGATTATAGATAAATTGTTGTTAATTTTGACAAGGTTAATACAAATGGAGAGAGGTGAGGAAAGAGATGGTCCGAGTGAAAACAATAATAAATATATAAAAGAGCTAATGGTGGGTTTAAATAATGAAGAAGAAGTAGAGATCTAGGATTATAGTAATAATAAAAAAATTCAAAATTATTAAAAATTACACTATTTTTTCTAAGTAATGGAGGTGGGAGAGCATGTCAAGGCTGCTTCCATCGAGGGTCGACTCCGGGATCTATCTCTCATGGAGAGGGGTATAAAAAGAAAAAATTACATTATTGTCACATTGTCAGGGACACCAATACCTGAAAAAAAAAAAGAAAAAAAAGTTGTATCAGTATAAAAAGAAAAAGAAAAAAGAAACGTTGTATTATAAGGTTCTTATTATTATACCATGACCACAGAGCTATTTTACTTCCTGGATCAATCAAATTCTGACGTTGACTGCTTTTTCCGTTTTATCCCGCGGCGAGTAACAGAACTGCAACGCACCACCATCAGACAGCCGAAGTGCTTGTCTTCCCCCATCAGCCAAAATATTGTGTGATTGTCACGCCCCAAAAATCAGCATAAATAAATAAATAAAATTTACTTATTTATTGAAAATAAAACATAATATAACGATATTGTTTCAAAACATAAACTTGAACAACTTAAAAAAAATCCATAATGATGCTCTCATCTATCCCGCCCACATGCTCTCTAGGCTCAATCTCTGAGCAATCTCTGAAAATAAGAAAAATAAAACGGAGTGAGTTCGACAACTCAGTAAGCAGAGAATAAAAAAATATATTATTTTTCTTTGAACATAATACTCAATTCAGTGACCAGAAATACAGAAAATAAAATAGCTTTTCAGAAAATCCCCTTGACATCAACAGTAAGCCACATTGACCCTCTGTGGCAGGGTTGTGCAACGACTTAACCGGCGGCCAAACCGAATTAAGCCAACAGAAAGTGGAGTTTGCCCTACTAAGACTTAGCCACGTACGCTAAGTGTGCACTAGGGAGAAACCCACACAAAAACCAATCCGAAGAATGGGCGCACCAGTAATCAGTAATGAGTTGGTACCAACAGCAGCAGTAATCAGTAATCAGTAACAGAACATCGCCTCGGGGTTTGAAAACAATATAATATATAATAACAGAATTCAGATTTCGAAATCAAAAATGATGTTCAGCAGAATACAGAATCTTTGATAAATAATTCAGAACAGTCATATAAACAATCTCAGTATGTCTTTTAAAATTCCACATTTGTTTTCAGAATAACATAAACTTGCAATAAAATATTTTCCACAAAATATTTTATGAAAACGTGTTCATAATTTTTTAAAGAAAACAATATAGTAGCTCCGCTTACCAGATTTTCTTCAACAATCGAACCACCCTAGAATCCACGTATTGCAGTGACCCAAAAGAACCGAAGAAAAACGAAAAACTCAACAATGGCCGAAATTGACCTAGAGAGAGAGAAAACTCAAAATGGAGAATAACCCGAAATTGAGTGGTGTGCACTACAATCTGAACGAAACTCCCTTTTTATAGGTGTTGAGGCTTAATCACAAGGTAAATGATGAGTCTCTAACGTTCTAATTCTAGATCCAACCGACGTCTCTTCGATTACCACTCATTATTGACTTTAATCACATAAAAATCATAAACAAACTTAAAGCAAATCGTTGAAGAGATGAAACGCCCAAACAAACGCTTAAAAATGAGTTAAAATGAGTGAGAAAACGAAGAGAGAGAGAGAATTGATGAGAGAGAAGTCCAGATCTTCAAATCGGCGGCCATAGGTTAAAACTCGGGTGTTTTAGGGTTTGGGGAAGAAGGAGATCAAAACTCACCGTTTTACTTAAAAATCAAAGTCGAGAAAAACGAGTTTAAATAAACTAAAAATCACCATAAGACATAAAGACGCACAACGTCTCTGTGGTCAAGATGCGCGCCTCTCTCCTTCCCAAGTGCCCCAGTTCGAATCTCCACCTTGCAAAATAATCTTTCCTTATTTTTAAAAGATCGGGTCTTCACAGTGATTGTTGACGGAATAAAGAAAAGAGAGAAAAAAAAGGAAACTGGGAGATGGAGAAAGCGAAACGGAACAA
The DNA here is from genome assembly GCA_963930655.1 of Myrica gale. Taxonomy (NCBI): domain Eukaryota; kingdom Viridiplantae; phylum Streptophyta; class Magnoliopsida; order Fagales; family Myricaceae; genus Myrica; species Myrica gale. Next base: position 6,448,582 of record OZ005609.1, on the reverse strand, counting down.
AGAAGCTGTCCAAACGCACCGTTGACAAAATGCATTCCCGACCCACTGATGACCCAGTCCCGAGGACACGTCCGCCATTTATGTCCAAAACAAGGACGTCTCACGCACGTTTTCCCAGAGCCCACACAAAGATCACCCACTTCACGGTTCACCCCGTATCCCGCACCGCACCAGATCCGAGCCTCACCTTCACTGGTCTCCTGTCAAAACCACTCTCTTCCTTTCTCTCTCCTATCTCTATCTGTCTCTCTCTCTCTGATCACCGGTTTCACCTTACGGATCGGATCTAGTTCTCTATAATTACGCACACTCCGATCACTGCGCCTCGAAGACCCAGTCCGATTGGCCCTCGCACACCGGTTTTAAAGAAAATATATGGGGATCAATTATTGGGGGTTTTCTCCCTGCAGTCGGACATGAAGCTATGTGGACAGAAGGCCTTCCATTTCACCGTCTGGAATTCGATAATTTGATCAAATTTATCGCATTTTGGGAGAGAAACGGAGTTTCCGTCGGAAATGGCAGCTTCGCCGGTCAAGTTCCTCTTCGGGTTCTTGCTGGTTTCCATCACATTGTGGTTGGTCTTTATGTAAGTTCCTGAACTTCAATGCACACACATTATATACAAATATTTATTATTTCTTACTATTTTATTTTGAAAGTATTCCATGCGTGTTTCTTCCTTCTGTTTTGTTTATGTGCATCAAATTTGGGTGTATCAGTGGTCTCTAAGTAATTTTGTTTTTTTTGTCTTTGGTCCATTTGTGCTAGATTTTTCCTTTCGATGCAAATTTAAGAGTTTGCGGTTTAATTTACAGCGGAGGCATGGAAAATTTTCTTCCAACTGTATCTCGCAGTAGCGTAGTGTTTATGGTATCTTAATTTTGCAATTTGAAACCATTTAGCAGCCTTGCAAGTGGAAATAAACTTATAGGGATCGGAAGTGTTTAGCTAAGAGTGAGATTGGACGAGGCTCACTATGGATGTATGGATGTGATGCGCTGCTTATTTTCCCCATGGCTGCAAGGTTACCATCACACTGGACCTTAGTTCATTTAAAGTTGTTGAACTTCGCGTGTGTTTCGATTTCATCAATTTGTGCAGCCAAAACAGAAAGACGATATCACCCTCATAATAACTTTGGCCTTATTGAATTATTCCCAGTGTAACTGTGATCCTCTCTAATTTTTTGTGAGAGCGGGTTGTATAATCAAGGTCAATGAACGTATCTGTGCTTAGGGGTTGACTTGATGCTGCCAAAAGGACGAGGAAAGGGAAAGAATGCCAGTTGAGAGTCTGTTATTGGTCCAGTGGTTGGGGTGGCCCCAGTGGCGGAACGAAGGGGTAGTGGTCCTGGGCGGCCGCTACCCCTCAAGCCACCAAAAAAGAAATTTTATATTTAAATATATATATTTTTTAAAAAATAATAAGGGCCGCTACCCCTCAACTAGGTGCCTAAGGGCGTGAGTGTAGTGGACGTAATGTATCACTCATCTCATTTGCAATTGGGCAGCTGAGAAGCTTTTTGCTGTGCTGTCCAGTGCCCACCAAAGCAGACTCTACTCACTCACTTGTGGACTATTCTACGGGCTGGTGAGACTATTCCACTACAAAAATGTAGTTTTTGTTGACTTAAAGTACTATTGAACAGCAAAGTTTTCTGCGATAGTAATTTCTCTGTGCCAGCATTTACAGAAACATAAAAACACCTCACTTTAGCTCAAGACTTCTTTGTCTACATGGCAAACGAAATTAAGGAGAAGAAACTGCTTATGTGTATACACATATATGTATATAGTAGCCGGTAGCGTCAACCGGTAAAGTTTCCTCGATAAATGGTTTAACTTCTATAAATGGAAGTGTCACTCTGATGCCACTTGACTCCCTGAGTCGTTGCATGTGCGTTCGATCTTTTGCTTTTTTCGCTTATGACGAACTTGTTAGGGACCCCGGTCTAGGCCGCCATAACAACTCCAACTCCCGCCAAGCGATCCGCTCCAACACCACAATCGATCCTCCCGAACCGTTTAATGAACACACGAGCGTTGCAAATAGGATCTAACACACACAAATGGAGAACACTCGAACTGATATTATTGAAGAATGAAGAACGTGGTCAAGGGTTAATTAGCCCAAGAACCACAAGAACACAAGAACAATCCCGATCAAGGGTTAATTAGCCCAAGAGCAGGTACCCAAACTAGGTTATTAGCCTAGAATGAATCCCAAGTAACAAGGTTATTAGCCTTGAAACCGACTTAGCATATACGTGCCTATGCTTGGCCAAATCCCACCCCAAAAGCTCTCTGACTCTCCAAGACTCTACTATTCTGAATGCATCACTCTAATGCTCCTAAGGGTGTTTATATAGACATCCTTAGGAGCTTACAAACCCTAATGGACTCAATCAAATCAAATCTCAATCAACTCTAAATCAAATCCCTTGAATCAAGCAGATTTGATATTACATGCCTAATATAACAAGAACATAAAGGAAATGAATATTCCAGAGTTTAGGAAAGGATTCCTAAATCTAGAAGATATGATTTATTCAATCATAACAGTTAAGGAAAGCAATCCCTATGATACCTCTATTAATGCAGGCATTTCGCCGTCGTCCGCCGCCGTCCACGGTGGCTCCGCCGCCGCTTGCACCACCATGGGTGGTGATGCTCCTCCGGGTCCTGGGACCTTCCTCTTCCATTCCCCACCAAGTACCGGTAGGGGTGGTGGTGCTCCGCCACTGGTGGTGGCTGCTGGTGGTGGCCATCCTGTGTCATGACACTCCTTTGTCTGCTGGCTCGCTGCTGCTGCTTGGCTTGGCTGGTGGCCAAGGACTTGCTGCTGCGCCGTGTCATGGCAAGGCCATGGGCGAGGCCATGTGCTGTCATGGCATGTTTGTGGCCGGCTGACTGGCATGCCAGGCATGGGCGTTGGTGAGGCGCCATGCCTTGTCAGGGGCGCTGGGGCGCCTAGCTTGCGCGCGCGCGTGATGATGCCATGGCATGGCTGTGGTGCTGTCGCCGCGCGCGCTGTGGGCGTGCCATGAGTGCCCATGTGTGTCCTTGGTGCCTCATCTCGACACCTATCCTCCAACACATGGCTTTTGCCGCCCAACTCGTCACTGGGGATCCTTTCAGAACTTCTGCTGACAACCCACGACAAAAATGTTACAAAGATATGGTAAGTATATATCATTTTTCACAAAGATACGGAGTTCATGTCATTTTTCAGCACTCTTTACGCTCATGTTATTCTGCGAGGTGGTTCTGATAAGGTGGTTTGGGTGGGAGCTCAAGATGGTAGATTCACAGTTAAATCTTTTTATAATTCTCTCAGTGGGGATAGTTTGAGTTTGCTTCCGTGGCGTGAGGTGTGGAGGAGTAAAGTCCCTATGAGAGTTGCTTTCTTTGTGTGGGAAGTGTTGCATGGAAAGATTTTGACCATTGATAATTTGAGAAGACGGGGACTATGTGTGATTGATTGGTGTTATTTGTGCAAAGGTGATGCTGAATCTGTTGATCATTTGTTGCTTCATTGTTCGGTGGCATCTGATTTGTGGAACTTTATTTTTCGTATGGTTCAGTTAAGTTGGGTTATGCCGGCTACAATTGTGGGAGTTATACAATGTTGGAAAAAGAAATTTAGAGACCCTTTGGCGACGGTAATTTGGAAGATGATTCCGTCATGTTTGTGGTGGTGTTTGTGGCGGGAAAGGAATACACGATGCTTTCAGAATTCTGCTCATTCTTCGGCTCAGTTGCAAGAGACTTTTCTTGTATCTCTTTACTGTTGGGTTATTGCTGTAATGGGAGGGGCTTTTGTGGATTATTTTGATTTTGTTAGCTTTTTCATTTGTATGTTCTGAGTGAGTTTAGTACAATCTTTGTACTGCTCTCTATCTTTTTCTTTTCTTTTTATTAATATATGAGTTATTTATAAAAAAAAGTATATATATATATATATATCACCGTTAAACACAATTCTGATCTCGTTTTGATGAGATTTTTGCTGTCTAATTGAGCTGTTCATATTGGTAGCCTATTTGGAAGCTTTCAAATTGGCAGTGTCAAAGCCAGCAACAAGTCCTGTTTCGATTCTATAACCCAAGAAACAGAGACCAATCCTATTCCTACCCTACAAGCTCTAAGAGGGGGTGTTTGCGCAGGGCCTCATTCTCAAGCTTGACGCCTTGACCTTTTGTTCCTGAGGGCAAAATAGAGCCAAGAAGAGAAAAAGTTATCAAATCTCTTCACTCTGAAAATGAAAGGTTGCCCAAAAGATCAGGTCATTGACTCCTATAAAGATATTTTCCTTAGCTTAAAATATTCTCTTTGATAAAATTTTTGGAACTTCAGCAGAAAATTTTGTTTATCAATAAATGCAACACCTAAATTGCCAAAACAGTCTTGACAACTAATATTGCGCACCTCTTCCATAGTAGGAATTCTGCATATATTGCTAATATATGAAATAACCTCCCTAAAGCCTATAATCTGTAACGGAAATTATAGAGGCTATGTGCTTAATTAGATAACCACAACTTAAACCTGATTTTTGTACAGATCTTTATTGAGAACATCACTGAGAGACCATGAGAACAACAAGTCTTTTAAGCTTTTGCCAGAAATTTCTTCCTTTTTGGCATAATATTGAAAAGGAGGGAGGGAACTTACCTCTGTTTTTTCTTTCTTTCCTTGACTACATCTGGTTTTGTTGTGCGAGTTTGAGAATTAAAATCTTGAAGTATCTATTCACCCCCTAGGGGCTAAATTCTATTTTAAAAATCATCAAAAGCAGGCGTAGCTACAAACAAAGGTGTAAAGTGAGAAAAAGAGTTGATGAGTAGGATGCAATTGTCACCTATGTACATGTATTGTAATATTTTTAATGCTCATAGTTCTTAATTGTTGATATTGTAATTGTAAGATAATTTTTAACATTACAAAGGAAAAAAAATTCTTGTTATTTCGCTTTTAAAATTCGACCCCCTGAATTTTGGTACTAGTTCTGCCACTGGGTGGCCCCCAGGGGCTGGCGGTCCCACTCTCTGGACTCCTCATCCTGGTGTAGGGGATATCTTCCCAGGTACTTGGTATAATGACAAGAGATTTTGCCTATCAGGCTAATTGGCACCCGTGTGGTTTGAGAGTCAAGGGACTGAGAAAGTATGATAAATACGATTTAATAGAAGTAGCGAGTAGAGAAAATAGTTGATGTGGGATGACCCTAGTGATAGCAAACTTGGGACTATGACTTGTTATATGAAGCTGGATTTTACCTGACTATAATCGGTCCCAAATTCCTGGCTATTCATTTGTTTGAGTTTGCAAACTTTTATGCATATCTATGACATCACTGCAACACACTTGTTGTGGACATCCACCATGTGCTTTCTTAATCCTATATTCTGTACTATAGTGCAATGCTTGTCTTATAGCAATTGCAAAAAAATGTTGGAAGTGTGTATATTGATGATGACTGTCACGTTTGTTAGTGCCTTTCTTGCTTTACGGTATTCAAATTAGCATGACATATTTTTGGTGCACCTTTTATCGTTTTGTACCATCCCTGTTTATGTTCCATTGTATCTATCGAAAATTTGATTCCAAGAATCATCTTTTAACCTCCTTTCCGTAAGGAAGAAGTTCAAATTCTTTTTCCGTGCTTTGTTATATTTTCTGTTCTAGCAACTTATATGGGCCACCGTAAGGCAATCTCGAAGATGATAAAAGTGCCTGTAGGAATTAACATCCTTGATGAATGTTTTGTTGGGGATGTAACCCTCATGCTATCTCGGTGCCTTCATTCTGCAACACATATTATGCTTCATTTTTTGAGAAAGCTGGTGAGATTCTGAGCTTCTCGAGACAACTTTAGTCATTTTTTTTTCCATTCTTAGGGAGTATGTGGGTTGGGCCTTGTTAAGTGTTAGAGTTACTGGTCTGATAGAGAGATGACTTCGAAGAACATTGAAATATCAGGATTTCTAATGATATGGGATGTTGTGCTCTGTTATGTTGTTTATGAGAACTGAATTTTCATATGTTTGAAGGACATGGAATTTCAATTTGAATCCAAAGCTTTGTTTCTTGGAATTTCTTCGATCGGATTGCAATAAAAGATCGTTTTTATTTATCAAATTTGGTGTTTTTTAATAGTTCCCAGCTTCGTATTTTCATTCGAGTTAAGTTCCTGTATTGCTATCATATTCTTCCCATCTGTGAGGGTTGGTGGACCTTTTCTGCACTCTTCTAATAAAGTTTATTAGTTATATATATATATATATGTAGAGAGAGAGAGAGAGAGTGAGAGAGGAAGAAAAAGCCTAATTCCATTCCCCACCTATGAGCACTGGTTTGGGCAATTAGGTTTAGTCATTTTCATTTCTAAGGACATTGGATTGATCATGAATGGTTACATTATCTTGGAGCAAAGGTTTTTTTTTTTGATAATTAAGGCAGTTTTATTAACAAGAAAAAACGAAACACATAACGGGGATACAACAGTACAAGAGAAAGTACTGAAGAAACCAAAACACCCAGGAAAACCCACCCACCCGTGACCCATAGGCCTACAAACCTCACCCCAAAGACCAACAAGACCCTCCCAGAAACCTCCCCCCCACCCGCATCTCAAGCGGGACCCCTAACAGTTCAAACCAAAGGTCACAAGCTTCCTAGCGGACGAGGAAGACCCGTCATAATTAACTGAGGACTTCAAACCCTTCAACTCCCTGATCATCTTTCCCCCTGATTTTCTGGAAGATTTCGAATGAAACGGCTTCCGATCACGTTCCAATGCTGCAAAGAGCTCCCTCATCTTTTCCTCTTGACCACCACAGGACACCCCAACCATCTTACCCACGGAAGAAACCATGTCCAGGATCCACGCCGGAGAATCTCCCCTCAAAGACCCAGTAACGCTATTGACAGGTAGCCTCACTCTAGAGCTCTCACCCACGGGCTCTAGACCAACCTCCAAACCTACAGATGGCTTAGAGCTCTCACCACGAGACTGGGTCTTAGACAACCCCCGGGACCCTCCCCTCCATGCCACCTGAGAGAGCCCCAGGACAACCCTGTACATGGCCCCCCTCCAACGAGACACGGGCAAAAACATCCCCAGCAACATACGACTGATCCGGCACCGGCGAGTCAAAGGTTGTAGCTGTAAAAATATTTCTTTCTTTCTTTTCTCTTTTAGAGATATATTTTTCTTTATGTGAATGGCTGCTTGTTTTCTTCGGTTGAACTTCAATTTGACCTTTTATTGACAGGAGGTCTTGTCATGTACATCAGTTAGAGGAAAAGCAGTTTACTAGTTTTAAAATGAAATTGAGGTGAATCAAACAAGTCCATTATTCTTTTTTTTTTTGGATCCGTCTCACATCAATAATTTTTCTTGTGAATCTCACCCATCTCGACCCAAGACCCCAGCAACACAATTCCATTTTTGTCTAAAGTGTGAAGTGGGCTTTGAGTTTTGGTATTTCGTTGGTGATTCTTCCAGGGCCATACTTTTGTCTATTATGTGATAGCTGTTTTGTTGTTTCGTTATCGGTTCATCCATTTATCATATTGTTAGGTTTTCTTCTCTCTCTCTCTCGGGAGATAAATTTGTGCTGAAGCGCCTAAAAGGTTGCACAAGCTTCATTAGTAGGGAGTTCGCAAGAGGAATTTTGAAATGTGGAGTGCTTTCAATCACGTTCATCTCTCCATAGTGGTTTGCCATTATGATTATTTTCTCTGGATTTGTTTTTATTCGCATCAGTAGCAATATTTGTTTTAAGATAAACTGTTTTGTTACCACTACCATTTTAAATTATAGTCATTTTTCTGCCTTTGCTCCTCCTTGTTCTCCAGATTTTCTTCCAGGTTGCTGGCTTGGGTTCTAAGCCGGATTGTGGGAGCATCAGTCAGATTTCGGGTTGGTGGATGGAAATGTTTACGTGATGTTGTCGTGAAGTTCGAAAAGGTTTATCTTGTCCTTCAGTAATCAAGTTAATTTATTTCTACGAGCTTCAGTCAGCAGCGGGGCTCAGTTTTCTCCTCACTTTGCTATGTTAACAGCTCATCATAGCATTATTAGGCCTCTACTGGTTACAATTCACCTAATTCATAACGAGGGACGGATGTTTGCCGATAAACAAGTACTTTTGTTTGTCAAGTCTCTGTGAGTTTTGAGTCTTAAATGGATTTTGGCTGACAAGATATTGGAGCCAAGTCCACAATACTTACTTTTATGAAGTTGATTGAAAGATCCTTTATTTGGTATGTCAACCCAGGCAAAAAGGTCTGTCTCAATGACCTGAGTCATGGATGTAGAATTAATGGGCTTTCTCTGTGTTTTTCTTCTAATAGACAAGGCTCTGCTTCATGCATTGCCAGTTAACACCTTTGAACTCCTTTATGGCCTGGGAACACCCTCCTACCCCCACAAAAAAAAGACAAAGCGTTTAGCTGTCTTTTACCGAGTCAATGTGTCAAGGCTTTGGTGCCGATTAGGAGGTTTGTCTTTCTTTACCTATCCTTTGGGGTCTTTGAACATAAAGCAAGGTGTATGTCCACAAGGTTGGGTATAGAGTTGACCATGTTCTTTCGATACGATACTGTTTCTTGCTAACTTTTTCTCAATAGAACTGAGTGGCAGACTGATTTCAAGTGGCTACGCAGCTTTAGTGTCATTAAGATGGATTGCAGTGCCTGGCCTTCCTTCTTCTTTTTCTTACTGTGTAAAGTTATATTAGAAAACAGCAACTATTAATAAATTTTCCTCCAACAAAAGCAAGTTTATTCAACTGAATACAGTTAATTAGTGTCTTTCCTGATTCCTGACATTCTGCCTTTGACATTGGCAGGGTGCTGTTGAATCTGTATCTCTTGGTGAAATTAAACTCAGCTTACGTCAGTCCTTGGCCAAACTTGGTGCTGGTTTTATTTCTAGGGATCCAAAGCTGCAAGTGTTAATATGTGACTTAGAAATTGTAGTCAGGCCTTCCACTAAAAGCGTACCGAAGGCTAAATTTCGAAGACCCCGCACATCAGGCAGGGGAAAGTGGATGGTTTTAGCTAACATTGCAAGATACTTGTCAGTTTCTGTGACAGATTTGGTCGTGAAGGTTTGTGCTTGAATTTTTTTTTGGATGAAAATCTTTTTCCTTCTGGGTGCTCTTGAATAGTACGTTTAATCAGAAATTGACCCAACGGCTCTTGTATTCTGGATTCCATTATTGTTCTAATTTTTGGTTCAGATAAAGGCTTGTAAAAGCATACGTGGTCATTTTGGACTCATGGAATCATCATACCCCCAATCAATTTTAGAGCGAATAAAGCGCACAGGGAAGTCTGTAATTCTTTGTTTTTTGAGGGAGGGGTGGGAGGGGGGGGGGTCTAGGAGTGTATCGTAGTATTTTAATGAACAAGGCTATGATCAAAACAGCAGATAAAATGAAGATTGCTCAAATAGGGTGGAAAGGGTCCATCTAAACTGGTGAGTGGTATGTTCCTCCTGTTGTTAGCTGAGGTTTGGAACCCCTAACTTACAGGGTTCTTCTCATTATCCAAAGGGAAAAAAAAACTATAGTTGAAAAGTTCCAAATGTAGAACCACCTAGTTTCTTGTTTGTCCATTAGAACAGCACCTGGGTTCTATTTGTGGAAAGAAATTCTTTGTGCCATTGTGATTGTTTCTTTTGATCTGCAGGCTCCCAAAGCTACTATTGAAGTTAAGGAGCTGAAAGTCGACATATCTAAAGATGGTGGATCCAAGCCAAATCTGTTTGTTAAGCTACATATACTAGCTATTTTCGTTCACATAGGTGAACCACGGGCTAGCTATGATCAATCATCCTTTCTTAGCACTGGGGGATGCATTTCTGCTGGCCAGCCATCCGGTGCCATGGTTGATAGGTCTTCTGCCCCTTTTATCTGTGAAGAATTCTCCGTATCTTGCGAATTTGGTCATGATAGGTACTTTCTCCATGTATGTTCCTCTCTTTAGCCTTGGATGCAAATCTAGTCTATTCTAGCAAAAAGTGGGATCTGTTGATTAATGACCAACCTCACATTTTATTATTGGCCTATCTTCTCAGATCTAGTGTCCCCCCCCTCTAATCTGCACCTTGAATATGGATAGTCTCCACTTGTTAACTTTTTCTCGGTTTAGCTTTGATCTTTATAGTGCTGGTTGTCTTCTTTTGGACGTAGGGAAGTAGGTGTAGTTATCAAGAATCTGGATGTTACCAGTGGAGAGGTCACAGTGACTCTAAATGAGAAGTTGCTTTCAAAAAGCAAGAGATCGTCAGACACTTCTCATTCTGCTAAAGATACAGAGTCAACGATTGATTCTGTGAGTGCTAAAGGACCACAGAACAAACAAACTCTTGTAAAGCTTTCAAAGTACACGACTGTCTTTCCCGAAAAGGTTTGTCAATGTAGATTGCTTTCTACATGCTTCCTGTCTTGTTTTGCTTTGATTTGTCGTTTTTTGTTAAGCTTATCTTTTATTGTTATTTGATTGTGATTAAACATAGGACCAGTTCAGGATAGCAGAATTTTAGTTGGACTTCCACATTAAAATGTTTTTTTTTCCACCTTAACAGTCTTATTTCTGCTACAAATATTTAGATATTAGTTATGTGGATACTTCTGCCAGTTAGTGCATATGAGGAAACTAGAGCTACAGCGCACAACACTTCAGTTATGAGTAACCACTGAAGCTATGGTTCTCTTTTTCCAGAATTGCAGTTCCACTGTAATAAAACCTAGAGCTATGGCAGATGTTTTGAGGATAGGGCTGTGTCTTGGGAAAGTTTTTTTTTTTGATAAGTAAGAAGAGTTTTATTGATGAAAAAGAGAACGGTAACAGTACAAAGAGCTATACTGAAGACCTACTCTAGAGAAACAACAAAGCGGAGAAAATCATCAAAAAAAGAAAAATGAGAGCCTAAAACAGCAGAGGCCCAAAGAAAAAGAGAATACATCAACAACCCCCTCAACCCCTCAGAAGATCTAGAAGAGTTCTCGAAACATCTCTTGTTCCGCTCCCACCAAATGACCCACCAAACGCACAACGGAATCATCTTCCACACCCTTGTTGCAAGAGGATTGTTGAACTTCCGCTTCCAACAATGCAACACCTCACTCACTGTAGAAGGCATAACCCAACAAAAGTTGAAGATCCTAAAATAGCTTGAATACTCAACTAGAGCATTCAAGCTAAAATAGTCTCTTGTACTGACGACTTTTTCCTTTAATAAAGTTTCTTATAAAAAAAGAACCTTGGGCCTTAGCTATTTGGAGAATGATCCCTACTTGTCTTTGGTGGAATTTATGGAGAGAGAGAAATGAGAGATGTTTTGAGGGGAGGATCTGAGGGGCATTTTTTTGCAGTATTTGTTCTTGTGGGTGAATGCTATGTTGAGTTCTCCCTTTTCGGAGCTATTAGATTTCATTAGTTTTCTAGCTTGTTTGGTCTAGAGGTCTCGGTATAGTCATTTGTACTGTTCCTTCTATTCCTTTTTCTTTTAATAAAATTGCCTTATCAAAAAAAAAAAAAAACCTAGAGCCATCCTGAGAGAATTATGGACTGGGTGTATTTTGAAGATTTTTTTGTTCGTGATTTTTTTTTGATAAGTAAGTCAATATTATTAAGAAGAAGAAAAACACGAAATACACAACAACGGAGTCAACAGTACAAGAGAAAATACTGAAGAATCCTAACACAAACAAATAAGAAAACCAGAAAAGAGAACACAAAGGCCCAGAGAATGCCAAGAACTCCCAACCACCCACTAGCCAACAAAGCACCCACAACCCACTCCCACCCACCTGCAAACCTATAGCCACCCAAACGAGAGCCCTAACAGTCCAGCCCAAAGCTCACAGTCTTCCTAGCGATCGAAGAAGACCCTTCATAGTTCATCGAAGACTTCAAGCCCTTCAACTCCCTGAGCATCTCCCCCCTGATTTGCTAGACGTTTTCGAACGAGGCTGCACCCGATCGCATTCCAACGCTGCAAAGAGATCTCTCAGCTTTTCCTCTTGACCACCACACGACACCCCAACCATTTGACCCACAGAGGAAACCATGTCCAAGACCCACGCCGGAGATTCTCCCCCCAAAGCTTTATGAGGGAAACTAACCGCCAAGGGTTCGGTCGAAGGTTCATACACAAACCCATACGCCAAATCCCTCTCATCAACGCCCAGATACTCAAATCTGGTCCAATTGAGCTATCAACACAAACCAACCACGAACACTCCCCCACCTCCGGGCCACCCAAACAAACCCCGGGAGAAAGGTCCACCCCTGCCTGAGCCCTCTCTAGAGGAGCATCTACCACTACAACCATCGCCCCCCCTTCTGCCCTATTGACACTCGGCATGCCCTCTTCACTTTCACAATCTGCCTTGTGGTGAAAGTCCCCATCAAGCTCTGTAGGAGTTGAACACCCACAGTTTCCATCCAGCAAAGCCCGACCCTCCCCCGAGAGAGAAGCCACTGCCGGGAGCCCACCAGGAACAAAAGAGGGCTCCACAACCTTTCCACATAAATCGTCGGCAAGTTCTGTTGCCACCCGGACCAAACCCGGCGGCTCCAGCGACTCCGGGAGCTGAACAGACCCAGTCGGGCCCAAGAGCATGGCTGCCGGAGAGGAGATCAACGCCGACAGGACAACGAGGCCCTCACCTCTAGCCTCAGACAACGCCGACGAGACACCTGCCGCCGACAACTTGGGGTGTGACTCCCACCGTGCCGTCGAGCCTACCGTGAAGTGAAGGCTTCGGGTGGGTTGACACCTCCAGCGTGCCCGGGCCTTCTACCACAAAATATTCCGTCTGGGCCGGGTCTTCAACAAGCCCAAATGCAGGCCCACTCGATGAAGGCCCCCTAGGTTCACCATACGACATCTCCAGCCCATCAACACTAACACACCAGGAGATCTGCCGGAGGAGACTCCGGCGCCGGGCTTTCGCCGGCAGCCACAGAAGACACCGGCGGGCCCCCTGCCACCGATGACTAGAATGGGGTGTCTCCTACCAGTTCATCGACTTGTGCGAGAAATCCAGGAGACAAATCAGGAAGCCAGAAGCTAGGCGATGGTCGATCAGAGTCGACAGGAGCTCCCGGCGACGGCAGAACACCTCTTGGACCCACTGCCACCCCAGACGACGTGGTCCCATTCTCCTGAAGCAGCCCAACCCTTTCGGAAGCCTTACACCCACAATCCTTAAAGTCGAGGCCCAAACCAAGAGAGCCAGCCTCACCCATCAGACTAAAGGCCTGGATTAGGGCCTCCAATTCCGCTTTTAGGCCCACGAGTCTATTTCGAAAATGCTTCAAACAGAACGCCTCACCCGAATGCTGCAACGGCACCGCATTAATTCGCCCCCCTTGGGACCTGAACTGTAAGCTGCCACAATGGCAGACATCACCCTTTTCGCCTCATGCGCAGACGTAGCGCCAGACCCCTCTGCAGCTTTCGGCTTGGCTTCAAAGGTTGAATGAAGCATTCCGGAGACTGGCGGAGGATTCCTCTTAACGGCATCGGCAAATGAGACACCTAGCCTCCAGCCCTCGTCATTCGACGATGCTCCTCCTCGCCTAGAAGCGCCCAGAAAATCGACAACATCCTGAAATCAATCAGCCAACAAAACCCAACCTTTCCCATCGACACCTTCTGGGATCATAATCGCCCCTCTACGTCGACCTTGCCCATACTCAATGATAGCGACAAAACGCCCCGCCTTATTCCCACACCTCTGAGCCAGAAATGCTCTGGAAACTTCGTTGAACTTCAACGAAAAAGGACTATCAGCAGCAGCCGCCAGCAACTTGCCGGCCAAGTTTGCCAACCAAACAGCACCAAACCGACCTAAGGAAATAGTGCTATAACCCTTTCTACTCCATTCAGACACCTTGATCGTACCACCAGCACTGACTGAGACTTGGAATTCTTTGGCTTCTATTCTAAAACACCGAGAGAACCCCATCGGAAAGATGTCTTTAGCTTCAGAAAAAATCCTAGGTTTTCATGGAAAATTTGGAATTCAACAAAACCATTGGCACAACTTTACCAGCATCAGTTTCAAATATTGCAACAGGGACATCACGCTCGCTTACAGGTGTTCCCAAGTGTGTGTTGTTGTTCGTGATTATGAATTCCTAGAAGAAAAGGAGCTAAGAACAATCTGAACACGCCCAACTTCTCAAATAAAGAAAATAACTTTTGACCAAAATTTTCAAATTGCACTTTGTCTAGAAATGTATTACTTGTCCAAAAAATTGCTCAAATTTGTAATAGAGCTATGATCTTATTCGTATCATACAGATTCATTAGTTTTAGGTAGGTCTAGCACTCCAGAATTTATCACTACCTCTTACACGTTGATGTTCCCTGGGTTTAGCAGCTGAAGCAGCACACTGGAAGAGAAGTTAGGTTGTTTAGTTAAACCTTGGTTCCTATTTTGTAGGTAGTTGATGTTTGGTTTTCTTAACCACTGGCTACTGACAGAGCCAACTTTATTCTATTGTAGGATGTTTGTTCTATCACAGTTCATCATGCATTGATTCTGCTTGGTCTGACTACCTTAAATCATGTCAGTTGTTTATGGAGTGAATTTGCTTACCAAGTCAATTGAATAAACCATATTGGTAGTTATTTAGTCCCTGCTTATAGCAAATAATTTGAGCATCTTTTTCGGTTCCTTATGGTAGCAACAATATGTGTAGAGGCTTCATTTATGTTTCAAGCTTTAAGAATAGTTTTCTGGCTTGAAACATAAATAAAGCCTCTACTATTTCCTGGCTTTAATAATAGTTTCCTTGGCGCCCCTGTTGGAGGAATTGGGCTCCCCCTAGAGTTGCATTCTTTGTTTGGGAGGCCACTCACGGGAAAATTCTGACCATTGACAACTTGAGAAGGAGGGGTGTTTGTGTGTCTGAGTGGTGCTACTTATATAAGAGCGATGGGGAAATAGTGGATCATATCCTTATTCACAGCTCGGTGGCTAGAGGGTTGTGAGGGCATGTGCTGGGCATTCTTAACTATGATTGGGTTATGCCGAGGAAGGTAGTGGATGTTTTGCGTTGTTGGAAGAGAAAGTTTGAGGATCCAATTGTGTTGGCTATTTGAAAGATAATTCCAGCTTGCATTTGGTGGAGTTTGTGGAGAGAAAGGAATGAGAGATGTTTGGAAGATATGACTGTGTCTTTGGCTTCTTTGAGGGTTTTTTTGTTGCTTTCTTTGTTTCCATTTCTGGCAGGATCGTTGGTGCGGTGAGAGAACCTTCAAGGAGATGTTTCCTTTTTTGTTTTCTCTTGCATGCAACAAAAATGCTATGGTTGCGGACTGTTTGGAGAGGGGTTCCGGGAATTCGTCGTGGAATATTCAGTTTGTCAGGAGGGCTAATGATTGGGAATTGGAGGAGTTCTCGGCATTCTTCTCTTTACTTTATTCTAAAGTTTTGAGGAGTCAGGTTGAAGACAAGATGAGATGGATGAGATCTACAAATGGTGTTTTCTCGGTGTCATCTTGGTATTCGTGTCTCGTTGGGGATTCTGATGTAAGCTTTCCTTGGAGACAGATATGGAGGTCTTTAGCCCCGCCTAGGGCGTCATTCTTTGTTTGGGAAGCCACCCATGGAAGAATTCTTACCACTGACAACTTGAGAAGGAGGGGTGTGATTGTGCTTGATTGGTGCTATCTTTGCAAATGTGAAGGGGAGTCTGCTGAGCACATTTTGCTGCATTGTTTTGTTGCTAGGGAGCTGTGGTCCTTAGTACTTTCTATTATGGACTATGCTTGGGTGATGCCTAGGAGGGTAGCTGATGTATTGTTGTGCTGGAAAAGAGATTTTACTGACCCTCGGGCCTTAGCTATTTGGAGAATGATCCCTACTTGTATTTGGTGGCATTTATGGAGAGAGAGAAACGAGAGATGTTTTGAGAGTGTGGCTGTGTCCATGGAGGGTCTGAGGGGCAATTTTTTGCAGTCTTTGTTCTTGTGGGTGAATACTTTGTTGGGTTCTCCCTTTTCGGAGTTTTTAGATTTTATTAGTTTTCTAGCTTGTTTGGTCTAGAGGTCTCAGTATAGTCCTTTGTACTGTTCCTTCTTTCATTTTTCTTTCTATAAAATTGCCTTGCTTATCAAAAAAAAAATTCGGGTTTAGGCAATCCTTTTGTGGATTTTCTCGATTTTCTCAGTTTTTTTAGCTTGTATGCTTTAGTAGTTGTTAGTATAATCTTTTGTACTGTCATCTTTCTTTTCTTTAATAAGATTGCCTTCTAAAAAAAAAGAATTGTTTCCTGGGATATTTAAATAAAGTGCATGATAAGCTTGAAAAATTTGCCAACTGGTCTAAATGTCAATAACAGAAATTAATGTCTATTGTATAGGTTTGCTTCAATTTGCCAAAACTGGATGTGAGGTTTGTGCATCACGAGCATAATCTTGTTGTTGAGAATAACATCATGGGCATCCAATTGAAGATAATCAAATTCCGATCCAGCGAAGATGTGGGGGAGAGTACACGTCTTGATGTTCAAATGGATTTTAGCGAGATTCATGTATGGCTGATACTATTGGATATTCTTAAAGCTCCATTTAACGCTGTAACTTTTACCGCCACGTTGCTTCACTTGTTGATGACGTTTTTACTGTTGTTTACAGCTTGTTAGAGAAGCTGGCACTTATGTTTTGGAGATACTGAAACTTGATGTTGTTTCATTCTTGTACGTACCAGTACAGGTAAGCAGTTGCAATTAAATTATGGCAGCCTAGTGTCTCTGTCAAGCTGTTACCTTTTGTGTGTGTGTGTATGTTTTATAGTTGGCAAATATGGAACAATTGCGTATGATTTATATTTTAGTCTTTCTTGTCAGGATGATCACTCTTCGTGGATTTCTACCGTCGTTGTCTTGAACAATGTGACTTTTGTGATTTGAGAGGGTACAGCATATTAAACTAAGTGGCAAACAAGTGATTCTGACTCAAGATAGATAGGACCTGATATAGATCAAGGTGCTAGAAAATGCTCCCAAGAGCAAAAGTAACTGCAGTTTGTTTTAGATCTTAAGAAAGTTTTTTTTTTTTTTTTATCTTCGTGTTGGTGTATTCATAGACATTGCCCAACCCTTTTTGCGAATGTATTTGGGCCTCCTATTGAGGAAGTAAATTTCAAATTCACATGATTTGGACTGCAAGGCTTGAAGATAGAAAGTCATATCAGGTAGGTAGTCACCTCCATCAACCCCGAATACCTAGGTTTTTTTTTTATGACGAGGAAATTCCCCAAAGCCGGACCCTTTTGGCCCAACCTTGAA
Source organism: Myrica gale (assembly GCA_963930655.1). Classification (NCBI taxonomy): domain Eukaryota; kingdom Viridiplantae; phylum Streptophyta; class Magnoliopsida; order Fagales; family Myricaceae; genus Myrica; species Myrica gale. Next base: position 6,431,255 of record OZ005609.1, on the reverse strand, counting down.
GTACAAACCCCGGCCCTCTGGACCGACCCCACAACCCAGGGAGCGGGTAAGTCAAGGGCGATAATGGGGGTGTTGAGGCTCGAACTTGAGACATGTTAGAACTCAAGCCGAAGCCTTACCACCACACCAAACCCTTGGGGGTCCGAATACCTAGGTATTAACCTTCATTATGCTTCAAACGGTATAAATCAATGTATAGACTGCTAACATCTTGACATCAGTGATGTTGTATATATACACTACAAGCACTGCTTTTTTACATACGTTTTACTTCCAAATGATTGTGGTGTCGTGCTTTTGTGAGGCATCTGGAGTTCTTAAATTTGCTATTGGCAGTGCATGGTGTTATTTTATTCTTTTTTTATATTATTATTTTATTCTTTTTTTGCTATTGGCAGTGCATGGTGTTATTTTATTCATTATATCTTTTTTTGTTTCTTTTTTAATGTTTTTACTATACAGCCAACCTCGCCTATTAGAGCTGAAATTGATTTTAAACTGGGGGGAACTCAGTGCAACATCATAACGAGTAGATTGAAGCCGTGGCTGCACCTCTACTACATGAAAAAGAAAAGAATGGTGCTTCAGGAGGAAAGGCCTGCTCTTGAAAAGCCACAATCAACTGAATCCAAAGCCATCATGTGGACATGTACGGTCTCCGCACCTGAGATGACTATTGTGCTTTATAGTATCAGCGGTGTGCCATTATATCACGTAAGTGATTTATTTGTTGTTCCGTAGTGCCAACCCAATATATTACCATAAGCGATCATTTACTGCTATCAGATGGGGTTGGGTAAGGTTAATTTGTTGAACCCTTTGTTTAGAAGTAGTGTTGGTGTTAGTGCTTGTTAGCTGTAAGGTTGTTCATGTCCTTGGGTTTCAATTTCAAGCCTATCATCAAATTAAGCCAACAAAACAAATATAATGAAGGCTCGTTACGAACGGAACTCCAATTTTACAGTATATATCTACTTGATTATGTCACTAATAAATTAGCTTCTTAATGTTGGTGACCAGAAGCAAGTGGCCCCCTTAATAAAAGCAGAGATTCATACGATCCAAACCATTCCAAGTTCCTGGAGTTGGAAAACAATAGATTAAAGTTAATGCAAGTCAATGTCATGGCAGGAATAAGATGCCTTGGTCAGGCAACTTACTGACTAATTTGCGAGCACAATACAGTAATAGTGAGAATTCTGCTTTATTTAAGTCCTAAACCAGATTTTTGTCTTCCATAACACATAATAAAATTTGGAAGCCAAACACTACTTAGGGGTATGAGATTCAGGGAAGGGGTTGGCTACTTATAGTCATGTATCAATTGAGGCCCATGTTTTTGAGGGGTAAGAAAATTGGACGCCTGATAGAAGGTACATATATTTAAACTCCCCCCCTCTCCCCTCTTCCCATATACAGGTACTTGTGTATTTGAGGGTTTGAATATGTTGGTCTCAATGATAAAACTGTTTTTTTATATAAGTAAGCAATATTATTAAAGGAAAAAGAAAAGAACAGTACAAAGATTGTACTGAAAATACAACGGAACAGAAATTACAGCATACAAACTAAAAAACTCAAGAAGTCTTGAAAATCAAGAAAAGGGCCACCCAACATCACATTAGACCACAAAAAAGATCATTCATCAGACCACCCATTAGGCTTGCCATAGACAAAGAAGAGTCCTCAAAACACCGTCTATTCCGCTCATTCCAAAGACACCACCAGATGCAATAAGGAACAATCATCCAAATGAACTTAGCTCTAGGATCCTTAAACTGCCGCCCCCAACAAAGCAAGACATCCCCAACCCCCTCCGGCATAACCCAATGAAGATCAACCATAGAAAAGACATGGTTCCACATACCTCTCGCCACCGAACAATGTAATAAGACATGGTTAATCGATTCCCCATCCCCCTTACATAAATAGCACCAATCAACCACATAAATCCCTCTACGCCTTAGATTATCAGTAGTCAAAATCCGTCCATGCAAAGCCTCCCAAACAAAGAAGGACACCCTAGTAGGGACTTTAGATCTCCAAACCCGACGCCAAGGGAACGATACAGATCTTCCACCAACAAGCAAAACATAGAGTGACTAAACAGAAAAAAGACCTTCCTTGCTGTCCACCCAACACAACTTATCCTCATCCCCTCTGTGAACTTCCATCTCATAAAGAGTGGAGAAGAAGGAAGAAAACTCTTCCAACTCCCAATCAATTGCACGTCTTACGAACTGAACATTCCAAACAACCGAGTGAACATCCTTCTCCATACAGTCCACCACCAACCCGTCGGGATATACAGATAAGGAAAAAAATGTTGGGAAAGAACAACGCAAAGGACGATCCCTGCACCACACATCATGCCAAAATCTCGTCCTTTGACCATTTCCCACCACCACCCGAGAATGTCCTCGGAAAGACTCCCAACCCTTACTTGGGGCTGTCTAAAAAACCGGCCGGACCGGCCAACCCGGACCAAGACCGGTGTACTCCAGTCCGGTTCCGGGTTACCCATATGGAAAACCAGAACCGGACCGGAGTATACCGCTCCAAACCAGTAAAAAAAAACCCAAAAAAGGCCTAAAAAAAATGCTAAGAGGCCCAACTCAAAAAAGGCCCAAAATGACATGGCCCAAACCGTCCAACCCGGACCGGTTTTATTAGAATGATCGGTCCGGTCCGGTATGCTCACTTCACAAAATGTCCGGTTTGGCCGGCCGGACCGGACCGAACCGGCCAATGGACAACCCTACCCTTACTGATATGCTTCCAAAGACTGACCCCATAAGATTAGCGGTAGGTAAAGTGCTCCACTCGCCCACACTGGTGCCATATTTCTCCTTAATAAGACTCCTCCACATACAATTTCGCTCAGAAGCAAACTTCCAGAACCACTTTCCCAATAAAGCTTTATTGAACGAAGAGAGACTCCTGTTACCCAAACCACCACCTTCGATAGGAGAACAGACCGTCTGCCAATTGAGAAGATGAAACCTATGAGTCTCAGCATCACTACCCCACAAAAGTCTCTTTGCAACTTCTCCAGCTTAGCAGCAACCTTATGAGGAAGAGGGAAAAGAGAAATTAACTTAGACAAATTAACCTTCAAACCATAAAATGGAAGCCAACTCCACCACATTCTCTTCATAATTTTTCCTGATTGCCGGAGTTATGGCTTCACAGTAGTCTAATTTCCGTTATCCTTATGTAGGGTTGCTCACAATCCTCTCACGTGTTTGCAAATAATGTATCTAGTATGGGAACTGCAATACACTTGGAACTTGGTGAAATAAATTTGCATATTGCAGATGAATATCAAAAATGCTTGAAAGAAAGCCTCTTCGTGGTGGAATCAAATTCAGGATCCTTAATGAACATAGGAAAAGTTAGTGTGGACTGGGGCAAGAAGGACATGGAATCATCTGAAGGAGGCCCTAGGTCTAAATTGGTTCTATCTGTGGACATTTCTGGTATGGGTGTTTATTTTACTTTTAGACGGGTCGAATCACTTGTAACAACTGCTATGTCCTTTCAAACACTATTCAAAAACCTATCTGCTTCTGGAAAAAGAATAACACAGAATCGGGGAGGCCACTCATCCAAATCATCAGGGAAAGGGATGCGACTATTGAGATTTAATCTTGAACGCTGTTCTGTGAACTTCTGTGGTGATGTGGGTTTGGAAAATACAGTTGTTATAGATCCCAAGCGCGTGAATTTTGGATCGCAGGGTGGCCAAGTTGATATCAGTGTCTCGGCTGATGGCACACCCCGCTGTGCAGAAGTAATGTCCACAATTTTAGAAGAATGCAAGAAATTGAAGTATTCTGTTTCTCTTGATATTTTCCATTTTAGTTTGTGTGTGAACAAGGAAAAACAATCCACACAGATGGAAGTCGAAAGAGCCAGATCTGTCTATCAGGAATATTTGGTGGAAGATCAGCCTGCCACAAAAGTGACATTTTTTGACGTGCAGAATGCTAAATTTGTCCAGCGTTCTGGTGGTCTGAAAGAGATTGCTGTCTGCTCCCTTTTCAGTGCTACTGATATTATGGTCAGGTGGGAGCCTGATATACATTTATCGGTAATTGAACTTGTTTTGCAATTGAAGTTGCTGGTATACAATCAGAAACTACATAGACACGGTAATGAGCCTGTGGAAGACGTATCTGTTGTGAGGGATATCGAACAAAAGAAGGAACTCACTACAGAATCAGGAAATGGTGATAAGCTCAAGAAAAGGGAGTCAATTTTTGCTGTTGACGTGGACATGTTGCATATATCTGCGGAGGTTGGAGATGGGGTCAACACGATGGTTGAGGTTCAGTCTATCTTTTCTGAAAATGCCCGCATTGGAGTACTTCTGGAAGGACTTATGCTTAGTTTCAATGGATCAAGAGTATTCAGAAGTAGCCGGATGCAAATTTCACGTATTCCTAGTGCCTCCATTGATGCAAAAGTTCCAGTTGCCACTTCATGGGATTGGGTAATCCAAGGTCATGACATTCATATTTGCATGCCATACAGGTTGCACTTGCGTGCCATTGATGATGCCATTGAGGATATGTTGCGTGGTTTGAAGCTCATGACTGCTGCTAAAACTAATTTAATTTTTCCAATGAAGAAAGAAAGGTCAAAAGCTAGAAAGCCAGGTGCAACAAAATTTGGTAGTGTAAAGTTTTGCATACGCAAGCTAACTGCTGATATCGAGGAAGAACCGTTACAGGGTTGGCTTGATGAACACTATCAGCTGATGAAAAATGAGGCTTGTGAGTTTGCTGTTAGATTAAAATTTCTGGAAGAACTTATTTCCAAATCAAAACAATGTGAGGGATATGCAGCCATCAAGGATAACGGAAGAGTAGGAAGGAAGGGAGGGATATGCAGCCATCATTATGATACCAAAAATTATTAGTTGGAATGTTAGGGGGCTCAATGATAGAGCGAAGTGTTGTAGAATTGGAAATTTATTGAGGGGTTGGAAGCCTGATTTGGTTTGTCTTCAGGAAACGAAGTTGATGTCTGTTTCTAGGGCCATCATTAGGAGTCTTTGGGGGGGAACACATGTTGGTTGGTGTTGTTTGGAGGCGGACGGTGCGTCGGGGGGTATTTTGCTCCTCTGGGATTCGAGGGTTCTTGAGATGGTGGAGTCTTGCATTGGTAATTTTTCTGTTTCTCTTATTTTGAAGAATCTGGATGATGGGGTTCTTTGGGGATTCTCGGGGGTTTATGGCCCTAATGATGATCATAGACGACGTTTCTTGTGGGAGGAATTGGCCGGGATGATGGAGTGGAGACCTTTACCTTGGTGTATTGGTGGTGATTTCAACGTTTCTCGATTTCTGAGCGAACGTTCCGGGACGGATGGTTTTAGCACAGCTATGAGGGCGTTCACGGAGTTTATTGATGATAATCAGTTGATCGACTCTCCTTTGTTGGGAGGTCTTTTCACTTGGTCGAACGGGAGGTTTGCTCAATCGTGGTCTAGGATTGATCGTTTTCTTTTCAATCCTAGTTGGGAGTCTTTGTTCCCCGAGGTCTCCCAAAAGCGCTTGCCTCGATTGTTCTCGGATCATTTTCCGATCCTCTTGGAGCATAGTATGGTGAGAAGAGGTATGAAGCCCTTTAGATTTGAGAATATGTGGCTCAAGGCTGATGGTTTCGTTGAGAATGTGGAAATGTGGTGGAGGTCTTATGTTTTTGAAGGTTCTCCTAGCTTTGTGCTTGATTCTAAATTGAAGGCACTTAAGAGGGATATCATCTCTTGGAATCGGGAGGTTTTCGGGAATGTTGCTGTTAGGAAGTCTTCGTTGTTACGTGAATTATCTTCTCTGGATATTTTGGAAGAGGGTGGGCTGCTCGATGAGGCTGGTTTAGCCAGGAAGTCGGTAATTTCAGGGGAGCTGAACCATTTGATTGATTTGGAGGAGACCTGTTGGCGGCAGAAGTCTAGAGCACTCTGGCTCAAAGAGGGTGATCGTTGCACTAAGTTCTTCCATAGGGTGGCAAACTCTAATAGGAGGGTAAATTCTATTTCTATGTTAGAAGTTGCTGGGGATCTTGTGGAGGACCCAGAGCGTATATCAGATGAGATTGTTCGCTTCTATAGCTCCTTGTATCAGGAGCCATTCTCTTGGAGACCTTTGTTGGATGATTTGTGTTTTGATGCGATCACGGGGGATGAGGCTGAATGGCTTGAGCGGCCGTTTGATGAAGAGGAGGTGAATGGTGTTGTGAGAAGTCTCAATGGTGATAAAGCTCCCGGTCCGGATGGCTTCTCTATGGCTTTCTATCAGTCATGTTGGGAGGTTATCAAGGGAGATGTTCTTTCCATGTTTAATGAGTTTGCTCAGGTTGGGAAATTTGTGAGAAGTCTCAATGCCACCTTTATTGTGTTGATTCCTAAGAAGCATGGAGCGGTGGAGCTTAAGGATTTCCGTCCCATTAGTCTTGTGGGCGGGGTTTACAAAATTTTAGCGAAACTGTTGGCTAATAGGCTGAAGACGGTTTTGGATCACATCATTTCGCCTTCCCAAGGTGCCTTCGTTCGGGGTAGACAGATTTTGGATGCGGTTCTTATTGCAAATGAGTGCATTGATTCCAGGGTTCGTTCCCATATTCCTGGTATGCTTTGCAAGCTTGACATTCATAAGGCGTATGATCACGTTAATTGGAGCTTTCTTCTTTACTTATTACGGAGGTGTGGTTTTGGTGACAAATGGTGTCGTTGGATTGAGTTTTGCATCTCTACTGTTAGATTCTCCGTGATGGTTAATGGATCTCCTGAAGGTTTCTTTGGTGGTACGCGTGGTTTGCGTCAAGGTGATCCCCTTTCACCTTTTTTGTTCGTTCTGGTTATGGAAGCTTTGAGTAGGATGCTGAACAAGTTAGTTGAGGTTGGCTTCATCCAGGGGTTCTCGGTTGGGAGTGAGGGGTTGAGTATTTCTCATTTGCTCTTTGCAGATGACACTCTTGTTTTGTGTGGGGCGCAAGCTAGTCAATTTCGTAATCTCCGGTGCCTTTTGCTTTGTTTTGAGGCAGTGTCTGGGTTGAAGATTAATCTTTCGAAATCCGAAGCTATACCTATTGGTGAGGTGGGTGATGTTTGGGCCTTGGCTGATATTATGGGATGCCGCGTTTCTTCTTTGCCTATGACGTATCTTGGCATGCCTTTGGGTGCTCGGTTCAAAAGTATTCATATTTGGAATGACATTATTGAGCGTACAGCTAATAAGTTGGCTGGTTGGAAGCGTAGCTATTTGTCCAAGGGAGGTCGCCTCACCTTGATCAAGTCTACTCTTGCTAATCTACAAAACAATGTCCTAAGACGGCTGAAACAAATGGTTCTAGCCAAGAAAAAAAGACCTCATATAATGGAGTTGAGGTCGATGTACAGGATCTTTCAGCCATTTGCCAACTGGAAGAACAAATATATAGACATTCATTCCGATCATATTACTTGACATGTCAGAGTCTTGCGCCATCAGAAGGTTCAGGGGCCTGTGCGGAAGGGTTTCAGGCTGGTTTTAAACCAAGCACTACCAGAACTTCGCTTCTTTCCATTTCTGCAACAGAATTGGATCTCACCTTGACTAGAATTAATGGTGGGGATGCTGGGATGATAGAGGTTCTAAAGAAGCTTGATCCTGTCTGCCTTGAAGAAAATATTCCATTTTCTCGGCTGTATGGGAGGAACATTCTCTTGCATACAGGCTCTCTTGCTGTTCAGCTACGGAATTACACAATACCTCTTTTTTCTGGTACTTCTGGTAAATGTGAAGGTCGTGTTGTGCTAGCGCAGCAGGTAAGGTTGCTAGATGTCTCTCTTTTGTATCACTTTTATGGTTTTTCCATTTTTAGGATAGACATTTGCGTTCTATCTGCTTTTTGTTGTGAAAAGGTTGGGGGGGGGGGTGATGGAGTGGAGCTGACATCCTGGAAATGTAAAACTTTAGATTGAATAAGCATGTATATATAACTGACACATATAAAAAAACATAATGGTATCTTTAAACTCAAGGGTTTATGCCTGTGTATCCTTTTCAGAGTGATCAACCAATGGAGGGATAAATTGTTCTCCTGTATAAGAGCGGATTGTTCTCATGAAACTTCAATGAAGAATGTGTACCTTCGAACAATGTCTCATTTTTCTCTAAACTTGACAAACTTTGTGAAGAACTCCCTGCTTCTCTTTGAACAACATGATTTTACATTCCTTGTTCATCAATTAGATTAGTACAAAATAGATGGTTTGAAGAGATAACATTGACATGCATCCATACCAGCTTTTCTTTGTTTGCTGCTATGGCTTTACTAATTGTGTTATTCTAGTCATGAAATTTCTTGACATCTATGTCCTGCTCTTTGACTGTGACTGTTCTCTGTATGAGATAGGCAACATGTTTCCAGCCTCAGATCTACCAAGATGTCTTTGTTGGAAGATGGAGAAAGGTGTGCATGCTTCGTTCAGCTAGTGGTACAACACCCGCTATGAAAACATATTCGGATTTGCCCATACATTTTCAGAGAGCAGAAGTGTCCTTTGGAGTGGGATATGAGTCAGCTTTTGCTGATGTGGCTTGTGCTTTTTCCGTGGCTCTTTGTAGGGCTAATCTAAGCATAAGGAATGCTAATCCTTCTATTGCACAAACTCAGCCACCAAAAAAAGAACGGAGCTTACCTTGGTGGGATGACATGAGATATTATATTCATGGAAATATCACCTTAATCTTCTCGGAAACCAGATGGAGTATCCTTGCAACTACTGATCCCTATGAAAAGCTTGACAAACTTCAAATTATCTCCAATTCGATGGAGCTCCAACAATCAAATGGTCGTGTTAATGTCTCAGCAAAAGATTTTAAGATTTTAGTGAGCAGTTTGGAGAGTTTGGCAAGCCGGTGTGGTTTAAAACTTCCTACTGGAGTATCTAGTCCATTACTGGATGCCCCAATCTTCAATCTGGACGTCACAATGGACTGGGAATGTGAATCTGGCAATGCACTAAATCATTATCTCCATGCACTTCCTTCTGAAGGACAACCTCGCGAAAAAGTTTTGGACCCATTCCGATCAACTTCTCTGTCCCTACGGTGGAACTTCTCTCTCAGACCCCTTCTTCCATCATCTGAGAAACAGTCCTCATCTTCCTCCTTGGAAGATAATGCCGGTTTAGATGGAACTGTCTATGGTCCTCCTCATAAGCTTGAGAATGTTTCAACTGTTCCACCGACATTGAATATTGGTGCTCATGATCTAGCATGGATACTAACATTCTGGAGCATGAATTATTCTCCTCCTCACAAATTGCGTACCTTCTCTCGTTGGCCTCGTTTTGGAATTCCTAGAGCAGTCAGATCAGGGAATTTGTCATTGGATAAAGTGATGACAGAATTTATGCTCCGGATAGATGCCACTCCAACTTGTATAAAACACATGCCATTGGATGATGATGATCCGGCCAAAGGACTGACATTCAATATGACAAAGCTGAAGTATGAACTCTGTTTTAGTCGAGGTAAGCAAAAATATACTTTCACAAGCAAGCGTGACTCTTTGGATCTTGTTTACCAGGGTCTTGACCTGCACATGCCTAAGGTATTTTTGAACAAAGAAGATAGAACTAGTGTTGCAAAAGTAGTTCAAATGACAAGGAAAAGTACCCAATCAGCATCCATGGATAAAGCTCCCGGTGGGAAATGTAACTATGTGACTGGTTGCACCGAGAAACATCGTGATGATGGATTTCTGTTATCATCTGATTATTTCACAATCAGAAGGCAAGCCCCAAAGGCTGACCCTGCTAGGTTATTAGCCTGGCAAGAGGCTGGAAGAAGAAATCTTGAGATGACTTATGTGAGATCTGAGTTTGAAAATGGGAGTGAAAGTGATGAGCATACGCGATCTGACCCAAGTGATGATGATGGGTACAATGTCGTAATAGCTGACAATTGTCAGCGTGTTTTTGTTTATGGCCTTAAGCTTTTATGGACTATTGAGAATAGAGATGCCGTTTGGTCCTGGGTTGGTGGTATATCCAAAGCCTTTGAACCTCCAAAGCCTTCTCCTTCTCGGCAGTATGCACAGAGAAAGTTACTTGAGGAGAATCAGCTGCATGGTGGACATGAAATACATCAAGAGGATATGGCTAAGCCCCTTTCTACGAGCCATGGTGCAAGTTCTCCCGCTCCTCAAAATGTTGAAAGTTCATCTTCTCTTTCACATCCATTTAAAACGGAGAACTCATCGTCTTCTGCTAAAATGGAGAACTTGTCAGCTGCTGCTGGTATATCTTGAGCAACCTTTGACGTTTGGTTAGGGATGGGTTTGGCAGTGCAAATCCTTTTATAGACTAGTGTCATTTAATTAGCCTATTTTTTCTCTAGGTGCAATTGAACAGTAGCAGCATTTTTTAGCTTTACTTTGTCATCATATTATTGAATTTTTTTATAAGCATCAAATTTCTCTATTACCAAAACATTCAGCTAAGAGCCATTTGTTTTGCATGATTACTAGCAAAAACCTTACATATAATGATCCTATTACCGAAACATTCTGCTAAAGGAATTTGTTTATCATGATCACCAGCAAAAAACGTCAACATAACTGACTCTGAGGGAGATGGTACTCGTCATTTCATGGTGAATGTTATCGAGCCACAGTTCAATCTTCACTCAGAAGAAGCCAACGTAAGTTGTAAAGGAAACTTCATATCCCAAATGCTATTTCTTACTTTTCAGACAAAAATATTACTGTGGTTTATCGAGGCCTGTGGTATTGCTTTGAATGATTTTAAATTATTGATGCACTTCTTTGTAGCAATTACCATGTATTCTTCTTATATTCAGAATTTTATTGGTAATTGAGATTGGAAAGTGGAAATGAAACTAAATGATTAGATATTATCTTAGTCAACATTAAAATTAGGGGCAAAGGTTAAAGCAAAATGGTCTCAAGAACATTCCATGTTGCTAAGAGTATTGATGTTGGAGTTGTTTTTTTGTATTCATAGAATGAAACTTAGGACGATGCTTAGGGTCACCATGTTTTTTGTTTTTTTCCAAACAGGGTAGATTTCTGCTTGCTGCAGTTAGTGGTCGTGTTTTGGCGAGATCATTCCATTCGATCCTCCATGTTGGATACGAGGTGATTGAGCAAGCACTTGGTGCTGGAAATGTACATATCCCCGAATGTCAACCAGAAATGACATGGAAACACATGGAGTTCTCTGTCATGTTGGAGCATGTGCAGGCTCATGTTGCACCAACTGATGTTGATCCAGGGGCTGGACTGCAGTGGCTTCCAAAAATCCTTAGAAGCTCTCCAAAAGTAAAGCGTACCGGTGCTCTACTTGAAAGAGTTTTTCTGCCTTGTGATATGTACTTTCGGTACACAAGGCACCAAGGCGGGACTCCTGAGCTAAAGGTGATATGGTTTTACCCATGTCTTTATTTTTCATACATTTTCGCTTGATAGTTCCTTTTGCTATTGGCACAGACAACATATTTTCTTATTTTTGTGCACGCATGTGTGTGTGTATGCGCGTGAATGCACGTACATGCCCATGTATCTGATCTATTACCTCTCACTTCGAGATTTATGCACATGCTCGTTCATACACATGCATTTTTTTAGTTTGTACATTCCATCACATGAAAGGTTTTAGTTATAGTAAGCAAAATGCTCATTTGGACTCTTGCTTTTGCATCTTTTGGTTGCAGGTGAAGCCCTTAAAGGAGCTCGCTTTCAACTCTGATAATATAACAGCAACAATGACATCTCGACAGTTTCAGGTTATGCTGGGTGTGTTGACAAATCTTCTTTTTGCACGGCTCCCCAAGTGAGCACATGGTTCTTTGTCATTTCTTTTGTTTTTAAAATTTATTCTTTGGCATGATGTCTGTTAATCGTATTTGAAATTCTTAATTGCATATGACATAGTTCAGTGCACAAAGTTTCTATATGCTCATAAGGCTTTCGGAGTATCTACGTCTATAATGTTGATATCGCTTATTGATGTTGAAATGCCACGTCAGCTGTATAACCTTCAAGTCTCTTTTGTTATTGAAAACAGGAAAGAACTTCTATTTCACTGTCTAATTATTCTGTACATGATACATGTCCTTATTTATAACACAATAACAGTACATAAATAAGGAAATAATCTTCTAATTTTGTCTAAACGAGATTCACCGAATATCTCCTCAATCACTCATCTCAATGACACCATAATCCCGTGATTTCTTCAATCTTCAAGATTTCAACCATCTTCGGGATTTCTTCACTCCCCCTCAAGTTGGATCGTAGATATTGATCATTTCCAACTTGCCAATAAAGTCATCGAAGTTTTGTCGAATCAACCCTTTTGTGAAGATATCTGCAATCTGCTCTTTTGTGGGAACATAGGTCATGCATATGATTCCAGCTTCCACCTTTTCTTTGATGAAATGTTTGTCCACTTCTACATGTTTGGTTCGGTCATGCTGAACTGGATTGAGGGAGATATTGATGGCTGCTTTGTTATCACAGTAGAGTTTCATTGGAAGTCTCCCTTTGACATGTAATTCTTCTAAGAGTTTCTTTAACCACACTCCTTCACACATCCCTTGTGCAACTGCTCTAAACTCAGCTTCAGCACTACTTCTAGCGACTACATTCTGTTTCTTGCTCCTCCAAGTCACCAAATTTCCCCATACAAAGGTGCAGTAGCCTGTAGTAGACCTTCTATCTTCTGTTGAGCCTGCCCAATCAGCATCTGTGAAGATTTCTACTTCCTTGCTTTCATTTTTCTTAAAGAATAGGCCTCTGCCCAGAGAACCCTTGAGATATCTGAGAATTTTGTACACCGCCTCTAGATGAATCTCCTTAGGTGAATGCATGTGTTGGCTTGCCACACTAACCGCAAATGCAATGTCTGGTCTAGTATGTGATAAGTAGATTAGCTTGCCAACTAGTCTCTGATATCTGTCTTTGTCAACCCAGTTACCTTCGTCTTCTGGTCTTTTTCCTGCTTCTATGGGTGTGTCACTTGGTTTACATCCAAGCATACCAGTCTCGGTTAGGAGATCAAGGATATACTTTCGTTGAGATACGCTAATGCCTCTTTTTGATCTAGCAACTTCCATGCCCAAGAAGTATCGCATTTGTCCTAGATCTTTTACTTCAAATTCAGCGGCTAGAATTTTTTTCAGTCGTTCCATTTCCACTATGTTATCTCCAGTTAGGATTATATCATCGACATACACAATCAGAATTGTTTTCTTCCCATCTTCAAATTGCTTGAGAAACATAGTATGATCTGATTGCCCCTGCTGATATCCTTGATTCTTGACTACTTTGGCAAATCTATCGAACCATGCTCTTGGTGACTGTTTGAGACCATATAGGGACTTCTTGAGTTTACACACTCGATCTTCTTCACCAGTTTTACAAAAACCTGGTGGTATTGTCATGAAGACTTCTTCCTCTAATTTTCCATTCAGAAAGACATTCTTGATGTCAAGTTGTTGGAGGGGCCAGTCCAAATTGACTGCTAATGACAGGAGAACTCGAATTGTATTCAACTTTGCCACAGGTGCAAATGTCTCGGTGTAATCGATGCCCTGGGTTTGTGTATACCCTTTTGCAACAAGACGAGCTTTGTGTCTTTCTATAGTCCCATCAGCTTTGTATTTCAAAGTGAACACCCATTTGCATCCCACCGGTCTCTTTCCTCTCGGCAACTCCATCACTTCCCAAGTTCCATTCTTTTCCAAGGCTCGCATTTCTTCCATTACTGCCTCTCTCCATTGGGGAGCTTCTAATGCCTCCTGAATATTTTTTGGAATTTCTGCACTATCCAGGTTAGAGGTAAAAGCACGAAACTTGGTGGACAAAGCATGATACGACATAAAGTTCGAGATAGGATGGAGAGTACATGACCGAGGTTGTTTGCGAAGGGCAATGGGTAATTCAATATCAGAGAACTTACCAGATGTGGAAGGAGACTCATGGACACTTGGAACTATTACCGGTTCCGACTCTTTCGGTGCCTCAGGTATGAGATTCCTTACTTCCTTTGGTTTTTGCTTTCGTGAGTAGACCTGTATCACTTTGTCACGTTTTTTTTTTGATAAATAAGTCAATCTCATTAGAAAAGTGAACACAGTACAAAGACTATACCGCAACCACTATTCTAAACAAGCCAGAAAACTAACGAAATCTAGAAAATCAAGAAAGGGGCAACCAAGCGCCGAGTTCACCCAAGAAAACAGTAAAGACAACAGCACACCCTGCAACCTAACCAAGGACAAGGAACAATCCTCAAAACATCTATTATTGCGCTCACGCCAAAGGCACCACCAGATACAATGTGGAATCATTCTCCAAATAGTCTTCGCAAAAGGGTTTCTGAAGCTTCGATGCCAACACCTCAGCACCCCTTCCACCTTCTCTTTTTTTTTTATAAGTAACCAATCTCATTAGAAAAAAGTGAGAACAGTACAAAGTGCTATACCGAAATCACTTAATCTAAACAAACCAAAAAACTAAGAAAATCATTAAAATCAACAAAAGGACAGCCAAGCACCACATTAGCCCAACTAAATAGGGAAAGTAACACAAGTTCTTGCATCTTCACCAAAGACAATGAACAATTCTCAAAACATCTACTATTCTGTTCCCTCCAAAGACACCACCAAATGCATGAAGGAATCATTCTCCAAATAGCCTTGGCAATCGGATTGGACAACCTCCTACTCCAACTCCACAAGGGGGGTAGGCTTACCCTCATTAAATCTATTCTTTCAAGCCTCCCGACTTATTTCCTTTCTTTATTCCCTATACCGGTTGCAGTGGCTAATCGATTGGAAAAGATTCAGAGAGATTTCCTATGGGGCAGCGATGAGACTGTGCATAAGTTTCATCTTGTGAGGTGGAAGCTGGTGTGCTCTCCTCATCATGATGGGGGTTTGGGGATCCGTAGTTTATCCATGTTTAATAAGGCTTTGTTGAGTAAGTGGCTGTGGCGTTTTGCTCATGAGAGAGAGAGGCTTTGGCGGCTTGTTATTGCTGCGAAATATGGGAACTGTGTGGGTGATTGGAGATCTCGTTCTCTCCGGGGACCGTATGGTGTTAGCCTTTGTAGATTCATTTCCAAAGGGTGGGCGACCTTCAGTAAGTCTCTTAAGTATGTGGTGGGGAGTGGTGTTAGGGTTAGTTTTTGGCAAGACGTTTGGTGTGGAGATATTCCTTTGTCTTTGGCTTTTCCGGTGGTCTTTTCTTTGGCTCTTAATAAGGAGGCTACGGTGGCGGACTATGTGGCGGTGAATGATGGTATAGTTGCATGGTATGTTTCCTTTGTTAGATCAGCTAATGATTGGGAGTTGGAGGATTTCTCCGCGTTTTTCTCCAAGTTGTATGGGTCAGCGATTCGGAGAGGGGAGGAGGATAAGATGGCATGGACTGGCTCCAAAAATGGTTCTTTTACGGTTAAGTCTATGTACTCTTCCGTTGTCAGTAGGAGCAGAGTTAATTTCCCTTGGAAAGGAGTTTGGAAGACGAAGTGCCCTTTGAAGGTGTCTTTCTTTGTGTGGGAGGCTACGCATGGGAAGATTCTTACGTCGGATAATCTTCGGAGGAAAGGTATCTATATTGCAGATTGGTGTTATCTTTGTCTTGATAATGGGGAGTCGGTTGACCACGTGCTCCTCCATTGTCCGTTTTCGAGGGGAATTTGGAATCATGTGCTGGGCATTACAAATTTTCAGTGGGTAATGCCGGAGAAGGTTTCGGGAGACCTTCTCAGGCATAACCCATTGAAAATTCAAAATTTTGAGCACATGGAACCATAATCCACTCGCATAAGGACAATGCAACAAAACATGATCAACCGACTCCCCACCACAGCGACATAAAAAGCACCAATCAGCAAGGATCAGCCCCCTTCTACGGAGATTATCAATAGTTAGACTCCTACCATGAGAAGCCTCCCACACAAAGAAAGAAACTCGCAAAGGGCATGAAGACCGCCAAACACTCTTCCAGGGGAAAGAGGGACCAGCCCCTCCTCTAAGCAAATCATACATAGATCTAACAGAGAATACCCCATCCTTAGAACCCTTCCATACGATGACGTCATCCTCCCCACTTCTGAGAGTAGTCCCATACAACAAGGCAAAAAAAGCGTCAAAATCCTCCATCTCCCAGTCATTTGCAGCTCTAAAGAAAGGAATATTCCATACCACCTGACCACCATCATCTACCAGACAATCCGCCACCATAGCCTCCTTACACCGAGATAACGAGAAAACCATAGGAAATGCAAGACTTAGGGGCTGATCACCGCACCAATCATCATGCCAGAAACTAACAGTGCCCCCATTGCCCACCTTGAACCGAATCTGCTTACTGAAAGCTGCCCAACCTTTACTAATGAACCTCCACAAGCTGACCCCATAAGAGCCACGACCAGATTGTGTATGCCAACCTCCGCCACAGCCTATCCCTTTCCGTAGCAAACCGCCATAACCATTTGCTTAATAACGCCGTTTTATATATTCTAATACTACGAATGCCCAACCCACCATCATACATCGGAGAACACACTTTTTTCCACTTCATCAGATGTAGCTTGTGCACGTCTCCATCACTTCCCCAAAGGAAGTCCCGCTGAATTTTCTCCATCCTTGCCGCTACCCCCGCTGGAATCGGGAACAAAGAAAGAAAGTATGAAGGTAAACTATAGAGAGTAGATTTGATAAGAGTTAATCTACCACCCTTAGAGAGGTACATACGCTTCCAACCCGCCAAACGACGGTCCATCCTCTCAACGATCCCATCCCAAATGTGAATGTTCTTGAAAGATGCACCCAAAGGGAGGCCAAGGTACTGAAGAGGCAAAGAAGAGATCTCACACCCTAAAATATCCGCCAACTCCTGCACATTCTCCACCTCACCAATAGGGATGACTGCGGACTTAGAGAGATTAATCTTTAATCCCGAAACAGCCTCGAAACATAAAAGAAGGCAACTAAGGTTCCGAAGGTGTTCAGCATCATTCCCACACATCACTAACGTATCATCCGCAAAAAGAAGGTGCGAGATGGCAACCCCCTCCGAAACTTTAAAGCCTTGTATCCCCCCGAACAACACCACCTCCCCCATCATGCGACTAAAAGCCTCCATCACAATCACGAACAAAAGAGGAGAAAGAGGATCCCCTTGACGCAAGCCACGAGAGCTACTGAAGAACCCTTTAGGAGACCCATTAATAAACACTGAAAACTTAACCGTCGAAATACAGAAGAAGATCCACCTACACCATCTCTCACCAAACCCACATCTCCTTAGAAGGTACATAAGGAAATTCCAGTTCACATGGTCATATGCCTTCTGCACATCCAGTTTGCAAAGCACACCTGGATCCCCCGCCCTCAACCTAGAATCGATGCATTCATTGGCCACAAGCACCGAATCCAGAATTTGTCTACCCTTCACAAAAGCATTTTGAGACGAAGAAATTATCTTATCCAGAACGAGCTTCAATCTGTTAGCTAAAACCTTAGCTAAAATTTTGTACACACCTCCCACGAGACTAATAGGCCTGAAATCCTTAAGGTCGACGGCGCCCGGTTTTTTTGGAATAAGCACAATAAAAGAAGCATTCAAGCTCCTTACAAACTTCCCCTCGGTTGCAAATTCATTAAACACTAACAAAACATCCCGCTTCACCACATCCCAACACGATTTAAAAAAAGCGAGAGAGAACCCATCCGGACCCGGCGCCTTATCCCCATTCAGACTACTTACCACACTTGCCACCTCCTCATCCTCAAAAGGCCTTTCAATGTATTCAGCGTCCTCCCCCGGAATAGTATTGAAATCTAGCCCATCCAACAAAGGGCGCCAACTGAAGGGCTTCTTATACAAGGAGGAGTAATAATCAACAATAGCTTCTGAAATCACAGATGGATCCTCCACCACTGCTCCCTCCAACTCCAAACTCGAGATTGAGTTATTTCTCCGATTAGAATTAGCAACCTTATGGAAGAATTTAGTACATCGATCCCCCTCCTTTAGCCACAAAGCTCTCGATTTTTGTCTCCAACTCATTTCCTCCAACTCAATTAAGTGGTCAAGTTCCCGAGATACAGACAACTTCCTCTCCTTGCCTTCCCCCATCCATGATGCCCCTCTCATCCAACTCATCCAGAGAAGAGAGCTCCTGTAAGAGCGCTGCTTTGCGAAAATTAAGATCACCAAAGACGTCCCTATTCCACATTTTGAGATCTCTCTTGAGAGCTTTCAATTTCATGTGTAACACAAAGCTAGGAGAACCACTGTAAACATAACTCTGCTGGACTGCTCTCCCAACACCCTCTTCTCCGGCAGATTCGCCTGCACCATTTGAGCATAGGAGACGCCTTGCTTGACCGCCCAGTTAGCATGCCCCAACTTCTTACGGCGAAGAATGCCAATAACAGAGATCAGCTCCTCACACAACTGAGCAAAGGCCTACCACCCCATTCGTGATCTTCCTTTCGGAATCAAAATCTGCCCTTGTAAGCGCCGCTCCCCAAATGCTGCTAAAGCAACATAACAACCTTTCTCATTTGATCGACCTTGAGCGAGAAACGCACGGGATGATTCGTTGAATTTAATCGAAAAGTCTTTGGCTTCCTTTCCCTTAACCAATTTGCCAAAGAGGTTCGACAACCACAACACCCCATATCTGCCACAACGCAACAAGCTCTCCTTTTTTCTACTCAGCTCCTTAATCGTGACAATGCCAACCGAGCTCACCGAGAACTGAAAGGTTTTCGCCTCTATCGATAAACTACGAAAAAAGGCCATAACTAGAGACTCCCTTCTCTAGAAAGATTCGTATTAGACAGTAATAGCAAATGGAACAACATAGAATTAATATAAAACACAAGTGCATGCAGGAGCAATATCCATAATCCAAACTTGGAGCCTTCAACCGTTCTCAGTTTAGTGATACTTTGTCACGTTGTTGTTCTACGTCTCCCCCTGAGTTCAAGTGGCCTTCTGTAATGGGCATATTAAAATGAGTAGTGACAGATTCATTGTTTATGGCAGGATCAGTGGTGGGGACAGACTCAGGGAGATAAAGATCGAAGTCCAAAAACCGAGCTTCACTCAAATGCTCCCCCTGAAGAGAAGGCTTTTGGAAGTACGAAGACTTTTCAAAGAATGTAACATCAAGGCTGACAAAGACTTTGTGGGTGGAGGGATCATAACATTTGTACCCTTTTTGAGTAGGAGAGTAGCCAATGAACACACACTTAATAGCACGAGGATCTAATTTGCTTCGTTGATGGGAATGAACATGGACAAAAGCGGTACATCCAAACACTTTAAGTGGAAGACGAGCTCAGGCGAGAGGTCGGAAAAGATTTTTGAAATTTTTGGAGAGGTGTTTCAAATGAAAGATCACGGCTAGGCATTCTATTGATGAGGTAGGTAGAGGTTAAAAGAGCATCACCCCAGAATTTTTTTGGCATATTCATAGTAAACAGTAGGGCACGTGTAACTTCAAGAAGATGTCTATTTTTCCGTTCAGCAACTCCGTTTTGCTGGGGGGTGTCGACACAGGAACTTTGATGAATTATCCCATGTTGAATAAGATAATCGCCCAAAATAGAATTAAAATATTCAGTGCCATTATCAGTGCGCAGAATTTGAATGGGGGTCTGAAATTGTGTTTGGATCATGATATGGAAATTAATAAACACAGAACGAACTTCAGTTTTGTCTTTCAAAAGGTAAACCCAACAAAGGCGAGTATGATCATCAATAAAGGTAACAAACCATTTTGTGTGGGTACGAGTGAGAGTGCGAGAGGGACCCCATAGATCACTGTGAATCATGGTAAATGGTTGGGATGGTTTGTATTGGGATTTGGGGAATGAAGTTCGTGTATGTTTAGCAAGCTCACAAATTTCACACTGAAAATCAATGGACTTGTTATTCAAAAAAATGGAAGGGAACAACTGTCTCAAATATTGAGGATTGGGATGACCCATTCTAAAATGCCATAACAAAATTTCACTATCCCTAGGGACAGAGGCAGAATTACAAATGACAGTTGGATGTGGTTCACTCACAATAGCCTCCTCAAAGTAGTAAAGTCCGTCACACTCCTTAGCACTGCCAATCGTCTTCCCCGATAATAGATCCTGAAAGACACAATAAGATGGAAGAAATTTAGCAGAGCAATTGGACAGTCTTGTTAACTGGCTAACAGACAACAAATTACAAGCTAAATTTGGAACATGAAGAACTGAGTCCAGTGTGATAGAGTCAGAGAGTCGAATACTCCCTTTTCCTGCAACAGACGAAAGGGAGCCATCTGCAATTTTAACTTTAAAATTTCCAGCACAAGGTGAGTAAGAAGAAAAACAATTGTAGGAACCAGTCATGTGATCAGAAGCGCCGGAGTCAATGATCCAAGGAAGTTTGGATCGGGAAGTACTCAGCGCATGGAGAAAATTACCTTTGTGGGCTAAGGAAGCGGAAGCAATATTCTGAGAGGACTGACCCGAGGTTTGGAAACTGGAAAATAATTTGTGTAATTGGTCCAGTTGTGCAGAACTAAAAACACCCGTAGAGACGTCGGATGGGACATGGGATGGTGCTGATGGGTGTTCAAGAGTGGCCTGATATCCTGGAGTGCGATGGCTCTGCCGTGGTTTCCAATCTGTAGGCTTGCCATGGAGTTCCCAACAAATCTCCTTTGTATGACCAGATTTCCGACAATGATCGCACCAGCGCTTATTTCTTGGCTGTTTTGGGCCTGACCCATTGCTGGTACTTGGGCCTTTAGAGACCAAAGCTGATATTTCAGCCCCTGACCCATTAAGCCCGACGGTATTCTTCTCTAGCAACATGACTTTCCTGCTGTGTTCCTCACGTCGCACTTCAGCAAACACCTCTCGTGTGGAAGGCAGTGGACGTCGGCCCAGGATTCGGCCTCTCACATCGTCGAGCTCTCTGTTAAGACCAGCAAGGAACTCAAATACTCTCTCGGTCTCCAGCTTCTTCTTATACCGAGCACTGTCACCGGAGCATTCCCACTCATCGTCGTAGCTCAGATCGAGCTCTTGCCAGAGTGCCGACATCTCCATGTAATAGTCGGTGACGTCTTTTTCCCCTTGCTTCATCTGCCACAAGCGTGTTTTAATATCAAAGATCTGTGAGGAATCGTCGACATCTGAGTAGGTCTCTCGAACAACGTCCCACACATCCTTTGCCGTCGGTAAGAACAGGTACGTCTTCCCGATGGAAGAAATCATGGAGTTTACCATCCAAGCGATAACCATCGAGTTCTCCGACCGCCATTTCACCAGGGAGGCTGTATCGGTAGAAGGGGGTTGTTTCGTTTCGCCGGTAAGGTACCCAAGTTTTCCTTTGCCATCGAGGACAAGTTTGATCGACTGAGCCCATTCCCGAAAGTTTTTTCCGTTGAGTTTCTCTACGGTGAGTTGGAAGGAAGAATTCTCAAGACCACTGGAGCCCATGGTGGACACCACTGGTGTTTCCCGAGTAGGATTGGTGATCGTGACTAATCCTTCGCTATCGACGGTGGCGTCCGTCATGGATAGCGAGAAGAACCTCCTCTGATACCATGAAAACAGGAAAGAACTTCTATTTCACTGTCTAATTATTTTGTACATGATACATGTCCTTATTTATAACACAATAACAGTACATAAATAAGGAAATAATCTTCTAATTTTGTCTAAACGAGATTCACCGAATATCTCCTCAATCACTCATCTCAATTACACCATAATCCCGTGATTTCTTCAATCTTCAAGATTTCAACCATCTTCGGGATTTCTTCAGTTATGAAGTCTTGCCTTATATGTGACATCATTTCAAGAGGAAAAGGCTGAGCACCAGCTGCAGCTCAACTTATTTGAACCTAGCATGTCATCATTTTAAACTGTCATGACTTTATACAAAATGTTGGTTTCACTATATTGGATATCAAACAGCTTAGTGAGTACTAATAGCTTTTAATAAGCCAGAGATGCATGGTTTGTCATTTTTATGTCTAAATATTTATTTGTGAGGTGGATGTTTACTTATCAAAGAAAAAAAAATTATTCGTGAGGTATCTCAAAAATTATGTTCTAGTTGAAGTTGTATAGTTAATGGTTGGATGCAATCACTCTACTCAAAATTAAATTCTTGATCTAGGTACAGCATAAGGGTGTGCCACTTTCTAAATGCTAAAACTATATTTGATTAACATATGTGGTTCAGGCCTCGAAAAAATAGTCTTTCATTCCCTGTTGAAGATAATGAAGATGTTGAAGAGGAGGCAGATGAGGTGGTTCCTGACGGCGTTGAAGAGGTAGAACTTGCCAAAATCAACCTTGAACAGAGGGAGTGGGAGCAGAAGGTGCTTTTTGATGACATTAGGAAATTGTCTCTTAGGTGCGATACATCCAGCGACCCATATCTCGAAACGGAAGCTGACTTGTGGATGATAACAGGAGGAAGATCCACCTTGGTGAGAAAAAAAACCTTGCGAACAACCTCTAGATAGGTAGCTCGATGACAGTTCACTGATAAATTCAATACGAAGTTAATGCCAGTGTTTATCCTTTGCAAAATAATGGTTAAGTACACATGGTAAGAAGTACTACCTGCGGCCTTGTCTTGCTAAATAATTTAACTGCTTGAAATCCTAAATCTTATTGGGAGCTTAAACTTTTTTTTTTTGATAAGTGGGAGCTTAAACTGAACCTTTGGATTTATGAGTGGGAATGGGACTAACTATGTACTTTTTCTCCCCGCTTTTACTTCGGAAAATTAAGAAGCAAAAAGCTTAGATTGTTCTAAAATCTTAGTTCCCAGGCCATTAGCTTGTAAGAAAATATTATCTCCTTTAACTAATTATTGCAAAGAGTTCTATCTTCCTTTGTCAAATGTCCTTACTTGTCCCGGTCAAAATGAATAGGGAAATTATGGGTTATCATTGCATTAACAACCTGCAGCAGTTGTACTGGATTTCTGATTAAATGTGATTCTACAGAGGGTCATATCTATTCTCTTTCTTCTCCGCCAACCTCTTTTGCATGCCAGCATTGTGATGGTCTCCAGGATCCTGCCCTGATGGACATATATAGAAAATAGTGATCCTTCTCCATGATGTAGTTTTGAACTTGAATTTTTTCTTCCTATTATTCAGTAGACTCAGCTACAGTTTGGCATTGCTCAGCTCATTAAGATAATTAAACTACTGGAGTAATCTTGTTCGCACTCATCGTATCAAGTGGGGAAATAGAGTATTGTAGTTGCAAACACCAAAATATGGATTATGCTAATGCCCTAACTAGTTTGGTTCTGTGAATTTTCATTAATACTGCTCTCTCTCTCTCCTCTCTCTAGTGTCTGGTGTTTTTCATGTTTCTACTTTTGATTTGTACATCCAAAAATCACTCCCCAGCCCTTGAGTATTTAGAGATAATAAACAGCACAAGCTTCACCTTTCAGGTGCAAGGACTAAAGAGAGATCTTGTAAACGCACAAAACATCAGGAAGGTAGCATCTGCGTCATTAAGGCTGGCCCTGCAGGAAGCCGCTCATCTACGACTTACGGAGAAGGAAAAGAACAAAAGTCCCTCATATGCCATGCAAATTTCTTTAAAAATTAAAAAGGTGGTTTGGAGCATGCTCGTTGATGGTAAATCTTTTGCTGAAGCTGAGATAAATGATATGGTGAGTGTATGAAGATGTTCAAACTCAGTTTGCTATGCTTTGTTTGTTACTTCTTTTGTTCTAGTGAAAGATCAGCAAGTATTTTGCAGGGTCCTTGGATTACAGCTGTTATGACGTAGCCTTCTATATTGTATACCTTCTGTACATGGTTGCATTCTTTTTATTTTCTCAAGATAGTTACTCTCTGTTTGTCTTTTTTTATATAGAGAGATTCATTTCTGAGACAAAATGGTTTCAGTGTTGAATCTTTTGGCAAAATATGTAGATACTTGTGTGGATCTGCGGTTAACTTTACCAGTGATTAGGGCACCTAGTCATCTTCTACAAATTCTGTAAGATTGATGTCTTTATATGCCTACTTTTGGTAGGCTATGGTCAAGATTTATTGTGTGGGAGGCTGCTCATGGGAAAGTTTTGACCATAGATAATTTAAGGAGGGGGGTATTTGGTTGACAGATTGGTGTTATTTGTGTAGATGTGAGGGGGAGTTAGTGGATCATATTCTTCTTCACTATCGTTTGTTAGAGGATTGTGGTCGAATATGTTCTCTACGTTGAATCTTTCTTGGGTTATGCCTCATAGGGTGATTGAGGTATTGAGGTGTTGGATGAGGGAATTTGATGACTCGATTGCTTTGGTGGTGTGGAAGATGATACCTTCATGTATTTGGTGGTGCTTATGGAGGGAACAAAATAATCGTTGTTTTGAGAATCAGGAAAAACGTGCTTAATTGTTTAGAACAATAGATTTATGGTGTTTTTCCGTAGTCTAGTGATCGAGGCAAAAACATTCCAGTTCTCTGTTAGTTCTTATGGATTACTTATGTTAACTGAACAACATAGGAAGTCTCAGAATTCGATTCGTTTCGGTAGATATGGAGTGGTTTGGTTGACGAACCTATTTGGAAAGCTTGTGGAGTTCAAGGATTCTAGAGATTTTTCGGAAAGATTTAATGAACCTTCGTGAGCGTTTTTAGCGCAAAGATGCTCGAACATGCGTGGCCGTTACTTTGTTATTGCAGAGTTTGGAGAGAGGCATCTTCGGGGGGACTGTGATTATTCCGGAAGGGAGGTCAAGTGAAGGGTGGAAGACGTTTGTTATGATATGCGAAGAAGTAATCTTGGCCATTGGCGAGCTTAGACAGAGGAAGAAAGGGTATGTGGATTCTACGGTCATAAAAGGAATTTCCTTTGCCCATATGACAAAGACTGGTCTGCTGGAGAAGAAAATGGTGGGGAAGAAAGATATTCGTAAAGATGCAGCTTATGCAGCTTATGTGGGTGGCATGCAAAAGCTCGAGACTGTTGGTGTTCCCTTGGAGCCGCATGCGAATAACGATGGGGGGCTGGTGATTTCCGAGAGTTATGATTGTTCTGGGACTTCTGATTTGGCGGCTGGGTCTGACGGTCGTGTGGGAGCATCTAATGAAATTAAAGGCTGAGGTGGATGGCTTAATTGGGTTGGTTAAGAATAAGGTGGTGGCTTTGGCGTCTTTGGTTGGGCCCATGATGGACTTAAGTTGCAAGGTATGCAATTTTAAAATGGTGGCCTAGGATACTATGGGTGTGGCCAATAACTCTTTGGCGTCTTTGTATGGGAAGGCTTTGACTTCTTTTTATGGGAAGGCTGGTCTGGGCTCGGTCTCATCTCTTGGTCAGAGTATTAAGAACCATTTTTTTTTAAGGGGAAGGAGAAGGCGTTGTTCATCGAGGAAATCTTGTTGGGAGGTGGTCAAGGGAGATATTCTTTCCATGTTCAATGAGTTTGCTATGAAGGAAAGATTTGTTAGAAGTATGAACGTCACTTTCATTGTTCTTATCTCGAAGAAACCGGGAGCGGTCGAGCTAAAGGACTTTCGTCCCATAAGCTTAGTTGGGGGGGTGTTTACAAGATTTTGGCAAAGGTGCTAGCTAATCGTTTGAAGCTTGTCTTGGATAAGATCATCTCACCGTCCCAGAATGCTTTCGTGAAAGATAGACAGATTTTAGATCCTGTGCAGATTGCCAGCAAGTCTATTGACTCGAGGTTGAGGTCCAATGTGTCGGGCATGTTGTGCAAATTGGATATTCAAAATGCCTATGACCATGTCAATTGAAATTTCCTTTTATATATGTTAAGAAGATGTGGTTTTGGGGAGAGGTGGTGTAGGTGGATCAAGTTTTGCATTTCTACGATTAGATTTTTGGTGATGGCGAATGACTCATCTGAAGGTTTTTTCGGAGGCTCTAGGGGCTTGCGTCAATGAGATCTACTCTCACCCTTTCTATTTGTGCTCATTATGGAAGCTTTCAGCAGAATGATGAATAAAGTGGTGGCAAAGGGTTCCATTGAAGGGTTTGAGATTGGTGGTAGGGGGAGGAGGTATGAGTATTTTTTTTTTTATAAGTAAGAAGAACTTTATTGAGGAGAAAGAAAAAGGTAGCAGTACAAAGAGCTATACTGAAAACCTACGCCATAGAAGCTACGAAGCTAAGAA
The DNA here is from genome assembly GCA_963930655.1 of Myrica gale. Taxonomy (NCBI): domain Eukaryota; kingdom Viridiplantae; phylum Streptophyta; class Magnoliopsida; order Fagales; family Myricaceae; genus Myrica; species Myrica gale. The sequence continues at coordinate 6,405,040 of OZ005609.1, read as the reverse complement.
AATCATCAAAATCAGAAAAAGGAGAGCCCAAAACAGCAGAGGCCCAAAGAAAAAGAGAATACAACAACAACCCCCTCAGCCCCTCAGAAGACATAGAAGAGTTCTCGAAACACCTCTTGTTCCGCTCCCTCCAAATGACCCACCAGACGCACAAAGGAATCATCTTCCATACCCTCGAGGCAAGAGGGTCGTTGAACTTCCGCTTCCAACAATACAACACTCCAAGGACCTTAGAGGGCATAACCCAACAAAAGTTCAAGATGCTAAGCACGTGAGACCACAAATCCCTTGCGACAGCACAGTGAAGGAGGATATGATCCACCGATTCCCCATTGCACCTACAAAGATAGCACCAATCGAGTAGGCAAACACCTCGCCTCCTCAAATTGTTTGTGGTCAAAAGACGCTCATGCGCTGCCTCCCACACAAAAAAGGAAACCCTCATAGGAACAAGGGATCTCCAAATCTGCCTCCATGGAAATGTCAAGACACGGCTGCAAGAAAGGAGCCCATACATTGATTTCACCGAGAAAATGTCGTTCGTGGGAAAGGAGCCCATCCAGCGTATCTTATCTGCAGTCCCTCTCCGCAGGGGCTTGGAATAAAGAAGAGAGTAGAAAGTTGAAAAAACCTCAACTTCCCAATCATTAGCATTCCTCAGAAATTGTACGTTCCAAGCACCCATACCAGAATTCCTTTCCCAATAATCCGCCACCCATGCATCCTTGTTACGAGCAATGGAGAATAGAGGCGGGAAGGCAAGCCTCAAGGGACTCTCCCTACACCAGAGGTCACTCCAAAAGCGAATTCTATGGCCACAACCGGCCTCGAACCTTATGAATTGGCTAAAAAGAGCCCATCCTTTGCTAATAAACCTCCAAAGACCAATGACGTAACTGCCTCTCCTCTGAATAGTGCTCCACCCACCCAACTCACTCCCAAACTTCTCCACGATAACATTCCACCACAGACTGTTTCGTTCGAAAGCAAAGTGGGATTCTTGATGAGGGGGGCCGTGCAAGGAAACTAGAAGTTTCTGGGGAGTTAGAGTTGTTGATTGATATGGAGGAGACTAGTTGGAGACAAAAATCTAGAAATCTTTGGCTCAAAGATGGAGATAGATGCACCAAGTTTTTTCATCGAGCGGCCAACTCCAATTGAAAATTCAATTCTATTTCTTCGTTGATAGTTGATGGGGAACTTGTGGAGGATACCAAGCGTATTTCTGACGAGATTGTTAGCTTCTATGACTCCTTGTATTAGGAACCTCTTTCGTGGAGACCTTTGTTGGATGATTTGGGGTTTGACTCGATTTCTGTGGAGGAGGCTGATCGGATTGAAGGCTCCTTTGATGAAGACGAGGTAACCGGTGCAGTGCGGAGTCTTAATGGGGATAAAGCCCCCGGTCCGGACAACTTCTCCTTAGCTTTCTTTCAATCTTGTTGGGATGTGCTTAAAGGTGATGTAATTTCCATGTTTAATGAGTTTGCTCAAGCCGGAAAATTTGTCCGCAGTCTAAATGCCACATTCATTGTTTTGATCCCTAAGAAGCCAGGGGCCGTAGAGCTTAAGGATTTCCGTCCTATTTGCCTTGTGGGAGGGGTCTACAAAATCTTGACAAAAGTTTTGGCTAATAGGCTTAAGACGGTTTTAGGCTCTATTATCTCTCCTTCTCAGAGTGCTTTTGTGAGGGGAAGACAGATTTTGGATTCAGTTTTGGTTGCGAGTGAGTTTCTCACCTTCTGTTTGCTGATGACACCTTAATCTTGTGTGTGGCGGAGGAGAGTCAGTTTCGAAATCTTTGGTGCTTATTGCTTTGCTTTGAGGTGGTGTCGGGGTTGAGAATTAACCTCTCAAAAACGGAAGTTATTCCTGTTAGGGGTGTGCGCAATGTTCAGGAGTTGGTTGCTATTTTGGGTTGCAGAGTTTCGTCGTTGCCTACCACTTATCTTGGGTTACTGTTGGGATTGCGTTTTAAGAGCAGACATATTTGGGATGACATTATTAAAAGAACTGAAATAAGGCTGGCAGGTTGGAAACACAACTATCTTTCAAAGTGTGGTAGACTCACGTTGATCAAGTCTACACTCTCTAGTCTCCCAACTTATTTTCTGTCTCTCTTTCCTATTACTTTGGGGTTGCTAAAAGATTGGAGAAAATCCAAAGGACATTTTGTGGGGAGGTGATGGAATCGTGCACAAGTTCCGTCTTGTCAAATGGGAGAGGGTTTGTTCTCCAATGCGTAGCGGAGGGCTGAGTTTAAGGAAACTCCATTTATTCAATAGAGCATTATTGGGAAAGTGGTGTGGCGTTTCGCCTTGGAGAGGGATAATTTGTGGACGGCCGTTATAGAGGGTAAGTATGGCAGTGATTCTAGTGGTTGGAGAACCAATGAGATCCATTGATCCTATGGTGTGAGCCTTTGGAAGCACATAAGCAATTGATGGACCTTTTGTGAGAACATACGTTACTTGGTGGGTTGTGGTTTTAGAGTACGGTTTTGGCATGATCTATGGTGTGGAGATAGGCCTTTGAAGTTTGTTTTCCCTCTTTTGTTTTCTCTTGCTAGGCACAAGGCTGCGATGGTTGCGGATTGTTTGGAGGGAGATTCCGGTTACGGGGTGTGGAATATTCAGTTTGCTAGGACCACCAATGATTGAGAGATTGAAGACTTTTATGCTTTCTACTTACTGTTGTACTCTTTGGCCCTTAGGAGAAGGGAAGAAGATAAAATGTTTTGGCAGGGTGCTAAGAATGGGTCTTTTCGGTTAAGTTGCTGTATGGGCTCATAGTTGGGGGTTCGGGCGAGGTCTTTCCGTGGAGGCAGATCTGGAGACCGCTGTCCCGCGTCGAGTTTCGTTCTTTGTGTAGGAAGCGACTCATGGGAAGGTCTTAACCATTGACAATTTAAGAAGGAGGGGGTTATGCTTGATTAATTGTTGCTTTCTCTGCAAGGATGATGGGAAATTTATGGATCATGTGCTTATCCATTGTTTGGTAGCTAGAGAGTTGTGGGTGCACGTGCTTGGTATCGTTAACTACCCTTGGGTGATGCCTAAGAGGGTGGGTGGGGTGCTAAAGTGTTGGATGAGGAATTCAACAATCTTTTGGCGTTGGTTGTGTGGAAAATGATTTCATTGTGCATTTGGTGGAGCTTATGGAGAGAAAGGAACGGAAGATGCTTTGAAGATTTGGGGCTGTCCTTAGAATGTTTGAAGGGAAAAATGATGCAGACCTTGTTTCTGTGGGCTAATGGGGTGTTGGGTTCCCCTTTTGTAGACTTCAATGATTTTATTAGTTTCCCTTGTTTGTTGTAGATGGTTCAGTACAACCTTTGTACTGCCCCGTTTCCTTTTTCTTTCAATAAAGCTTTCCTTACTTATATATAAAAAAAAAAAGAGAATCAGGAGATATCGTTGGAGTGCTTAAAGGGTCAGATGTTGCAGTCCCTTTTTCTTTGGTCTAATGCGGAGTTGGGCTTCCCTTTTTTGGACCTTTCAGATTTTTGTAGCTTTCTAGCTTGTATGATTTAGACGTTTTCAGTACATTCTTTTATACTGCTAACTCTCTTTCTTGTTTTAATAAAATTTTAACTTAATAAAAAAAAAAACTTCTGAAAGCTACTCTTGACCAATTATCCATTATTTTAGACTTTCGGGGTTGGAATCGAGTTGATTGGACTCAAGGTTTTGTGGTATCTAATTGTAAGAACCTTGTGGATCTCGTTCGGCAGTTTTAGCAATTCCCGTATGTGGTTGGTTCTGGCAAACATGCCTACTTTCAGCACAGTCGTCTGGACATTGATGTGAATGAAAATAGTTTCTGGACGACAGAGCGAGAGGGTAGTTTGAAGGCCCTCAAAATAACTGGAATCACTGATTCCAAGGAAGTGCACAATATAAGTTTCCTAGAAGAGTTGGTAATGTAATTTTGAGGCATCACATTGTTTCCCACTAGAGATAGTGTAAGAAATGAGGTTTCTGAAGATAAGATATTTGAAAAAATAGATTGTCCATACTACTTAAGAGCTAGTGTTGGTTCACTTCTGCCATTGATGGGGATAAAGCTCCTGCTTTGGACGGATTTGATGTGAAATTTTTAAATAATTGTTGGAGCATATGTGTAATGGAGGTCCTCACAATTTATGGTAGGCAGTCCCATAGCCATCTTTGCTTTGCCTGAGTTTGATATTTTTGGCAGATATTCGTAGTTTGGATGGACATGTTTCTCATTGTTCGGTATCTTTTAACAAATGGCAGTATCCTTCACAAAGGCTTTAGGTTGTATTTTTCTTTATGGCCTTGTTTGGCATTTGGCTTTCTTAGACTGCTAGCTGATACAGTTTTACAATTCTTCCTCCAACAGATTTATGACTTTGACCGGGATTACAAAGACGTCGGTGTTGCTCAGTTCACATCCAAATATTTTGTTGTCAGAAACTGCTTGCCTAATACCAAATCTGATATGCTTTTATCTGCGTGGAATCCTCCACCTGAATGGGGAAAGTATGAACTTTTTACTTCCTCCTTACTACATTTGGTGTTGCGATTTGGTTATTATTTATTGTGTACATGGAAAAACTTGATAACCCCGCTTTGCGTGATCTTTGTTGTGGTTCTTATGAACTGCCCTATAGTGTTTGTTTGCTCTGCTTGGTTGTATGTTGGATGTCGTCTTCCTGTTTAAAGAAAGGTGATCTCCTGCCTGGATCATACAAAATTATGGTTGTGATCAATGATCTGCTGCATTTCTTTTCTGCTCTTAGCATGTCATTGTGCCTTGCTTGATTCCTTTTGTTTAATTTTTAATATGTGCCCTTTGATGTCTTTTCCTTTGTATGTTTCAGTTGCATGGGTTACAATCTTGGCATCTACTCTTTTAGTGTAGCCTTAATCTTGTTCTTATGTTGTAGCTGTTATTCTTGACCTAAGAACCAGTGATTGCTATTCTGCCTAGTTGGATATTTTGTCATGTGTTCCTCCATTTTAATGAACTGTTTTAGTCAGAGGAGAGGGATGCAAGGATTTCAAAAGACAACCCCCATTTTTCCATTATTCATGTACCCAATTGTCAGTGTTTTTTTGTACTTATGTTTTCCAGGAAAAGGATAATCTGCAGTTGCTCCATGTATAAATTGGTAGAACTTTAGGGAGTGGCTATTCACCTATCCATCGAGGTCAATTAACTTGACTTCTGAACTTCTGTTTTTTCTTTCTCAAGAGAGGGAGATTTTTTAGTTGTATGATGGCTTTCTAATTTACGATTTTTGGAGGGGTGAGGTCGGGTGCACTGCGACTGTGGTTCATATCGGGTGCTTGTGGTTCATATTGGGTGCATTGGACAAATTAAGGAGGTGGTTGCCCAGTTGTTAGGCGGCTATGGACATCTTATGAAGGAGGGGTTGAGGGCGGTGTTGTCTTTGGGCCTTTGTGTTGTTGGGTTCCCTTTTCTGGTTTCCCGATTTTCTTAGTTTTCTAGTTTGTTTGTGATAGGGATTTTCGGTATATTCTCTTGTACTATTAATCCCGATGTTGTGTGTTCCTTCTTTTTCTTCTCTTTAATAAGATTGGCTTACTTATCAAAAAAAAAATTATGATTTTTGAGAGGGCTCAACTTTGTTAAATTCCCAGGTTTTAACATTACAGTCCAATTTCTTTCTGGAAAGTTCTGAACAGGTTTCCCTTGAGCCAAATTATATCCCATTATCTTTTTGTAGTAATAAACTCTCTCTAAGCTAAACTCAGCCTCTGTTGTCCTTCTACAGAAATATGAGTTATATGGAATGATGTCTTTCCGTCCATTAACGGTTTCCCTCAAGTTTTACCTCATTTATGTTAGTCACTGTGTTACATTACAGTATGTGCTGTAGTTCAGTATGTTTTTCCTTGGATGCATACTTGTCCGTTCTTTTAATGGAGTGTTATGGCACCACGCAAATGCTCATGTCCATCTCCAGAGACTTGCAAAGTTTACTAGGATGTATCTGTGCATACTATGCCATGTTCAGCCTTTGCACAAGCAGCAAAAGAATGTTGAATTCTTATATGTATGACTGCTTATTGTATAAATTGCACTGTGTGAACCTGTACTCAAGTCACAGCAGCACAACTTCATTTCCTTCTAAATTAAACGAAAAGTTATGTCAAGCATGCATTAGAATACAAAGAAGTTTTTCTTTCTTTTTCATGCAAAGGATAGTCTTGCTAAGGTTGTTGTTCTAACACTTCCTGTGTGTTCATCGGGTGTCCTTAAAAGAAGCAGAAACTGCTATCCTAGCCTCCAAAGTTTTATCTGTATGCTTTTTCTTTCCTTGCTATCCTTTCGAGCATAAGAGAGTCGTAACTCCTTACATTTTTCCAACTTTTATAGCTGTAGAAAGGTCATGCTTCGTGTAGATGCAAAGCAAGGTGCTCCAAGGCATGGAAATTCTCCACTTGAGCTTTTCCAGGTGACAAGTTTTCTTGGTTTCCTTTCGGGTGGATTATCATTCACCTACTTTGAGTTGCCACACCGTAGCTTAACCAAAAGATATGCAGTTTTATCTTTTTCAAATGTTATGTCCCCATACAACACAGTTTTTCCCTGCCATAAAATCCAAAGAAGAGGAGGAACCAGTAATCTATTTCTGATCCCACGAATTCCAGCATTAAGGACCGTAAAGCTCAGTGCATGAAATCCTTGGATCGTTCTTTCTTCCTAACATGCCTCCCCCCTCTGGCAGTACCATCATCTATGAATGCTAATGCTACAGTCAGTCCAAGAAGAGTAATGAGGCCGAATATTAATATTTTGGAGAATTTGGAGCTGAGATCCATAATCTGGAATTTAGAAATGATCATTCCATATGAATGATAAAAACAATACGTGTTTCTATTCCTGGACTCAAATGCATCGCAGTACAGTAGGAATGAAAAAAGCTTCATGATTACTATTGATAGATGGGGTATGACAGCTTAGCATGCATGCCATTACTTGCGCAGTAATACCTACATTATTTCATGTATCTGCCATAGGAAAGGAATTCTAACTTTGGAAAATCAAAATTTGAGCCACTCCCGCACAATTTATAATTGCTGTTGAAAAGGAAGCTTTCTTTTATAAGATCATAACTTGGATGCGCTAGGAGTTTTATTGCTTCATGCCAGTTATTCCTTGCTGCTGTAGGTAGAAATTTATCCCCTCAAGATCCATTTGACGGAGATGATTTACAGAATGATGTGGGAGTATTTCTTCCCCGAAGATGAACAAGATTCGAAGCGGAGACAGGTTAGTCTGAGCCATCAGTGCTTTGAAATTTGTTGCTAAACTTCTTCTATTCCGACCATTTTTTTTTATTTTTTTATTTGTAATATACCAACCAATTTAAAAAGATCAGCTACTTTGTTATAGACTCTAAGGCAATTTGTGATTCACATTGTGACGACCAGGAAGTGTGGAAGGTTTCAACGACCGCTGGTTCAAAACGAGTGAAGAAAGGCTCGTCAATCCATGAAGGTTCTGCATCAAGCAGTCATTCAACAAAAGAGCCTGAGGTGACATCCAAAACAAGTCGCGCTGCCCCTGTTACCAATCAACACTCTGTCCATGCGGATTCTGGTAAAGTAAGTTTCTGAGTCTCTTTTGCCATATGGTTCTGAGAACAATGCAACCATGCAATGTGCTTTTTGTTTGAGCCACTGTGTAAAGTGTAATTATTAGATGCTCCTTTAGACCTTTTTGTGGACAGGATACCCAGGAACTTTAATATAACAGGTGGTGTCTTCTTTCGTAGTATTAAGATTTTGTCTCTCAGCTTCCTTTAAATTTTTTGAAACCCGTGTGCACTATGCAGGGATCAAAGTTGCAAAACCTTAAAGCAAACACTGATGGTGGTTCAACCTCAGAGTTAAGAAGAACATCATCTTTTGATAGGACATGGGAGGAGACTGTTGCAGAATCTGTTGCTAATGAACTTGTCTTACAGAGCATCTATTCCTCAAAAAATGAGCCACTTGGTTCTATTGACCAACCAGATGAGTCCTCTAAAACGAAGTTGAAAGAGTCCAAAGCTATCAAATCTGGTCAGGCCTCTCATGAAGAAAAGAAGGTAGCAAAGTCTCATGGAGAGAAAAGATCTAGACCTCGAAAAATGGACTTCCACAACATCAAGATAAGCCAGGTTGGTCCAGTTTTGTGCGTTTTTATAATTGATTATTGTTAGGCACTCGTAATTAATTGGTTATTGTTAGGCACTTGTAATCAAATCTTGTATGTTTCCCGGCGTAGGTTGAGCTATTGGTTACTTACAAGGGATCAAGGTTTGTTGTGAACGATCTGAAGCTGCTGATGGATACATTTCACCGTGTTGAGTTTACTGGAACTTGGCGGAGACTATTCTCACGAGTTAAGAAGCATATAATCTGGGGAGTCCTGAAGTCTGTCACTGGGATGCAGGTAGAGAATTTGCGATTACATCCTTTTTGTATTTGTTCCCCCAGCATCACACCTGCAAATTTCTAATAATTCAAGGTCTACACGCATTCTGGCGTGACAGTGTTACTCAAGTTCTTCCCACCACCGCAAATCAACCAGCATTTGCCTCCTTTAGCAGGGTCATGACTAACGTTCTGAAACTATACTTCTTTGGAACAAGGGAAACCTTGTTCACGTATAGATCTCTCATATAGATATTTTAGTATCATCATATAGATCTCCTATAGATCTTGTGGTGTTTGAGTGTTAAAATTTTAGGGTGATTAAAATTTTGAGGTGTTGGAGTTGGTGAAAAAGTAAAGAGAGATGATTTGAATGAGTTTTTTTATATTTATTTGTAGTGAAAAGGGATGATTTGATGGGAAGGGAGATTTTTTTGTAGTTATTTTATTAGGGCCAAACACCACTTACGTATTATCACGTCGATCTCCAGTACATCTTTATGGACTACTTTAGTGATTGAACTTGCAAGTCAGAAGCTTTTGATGTACTTGAACTCATGACAAGATTATAATCAGGTTGACCTTTTCCCTCTAGGGCTAACTATCATATCCTTTCCATTAATCTTGTAGGGGAAGAAGTTCAAAGGCAAAGCTCACAGTCAAAGAGACTCTAGTGGAAATGGCATCCCTGATAGTGACCTCAATTTCAGTGATAATGAAGGAGGCCAGGCAGGGAAATCTGATCAACATCCAATATCATTGCTTAAGCGTCCAAGTGATGGAGCGGGTGACGGTTTTGTACGTCCATCAGGGGCCTGTTTAATACTCAACGGCGCAAAGCCAAGGCATTTGTGCTGTGGACTATGAGGGGTGAAGCAGAGAATGATTTTCAAGGTGATTGGAGTGAAAGCGATGTAGAGTTTTCTCCCTTCGCTAGGCAGCTCACTATAACAAAAGCTAGGAGGCTTATTAGGCGACATACAAAGAAATTCCGCTCGCGGGGACAAAAAGGTTTGTCAAACTTATTTTGCTTTTCTGATTCCTCGTACTGATGATTATAACCTTTTCTATTTACCCTCCCAATAAATCGTTACTCGGGATCATCTGACTTGTTTCTGTATCAGGTTCATCTTCCCAACAGAAAGAATCACTTCCATCCTCACCGAGAGACACCACTCCATTCGAGAGTGATTCATCTAGTGGATCCTCGCCTTATGAAGATTTTCATGAGTAGAATCATCTCTCTGCATTCAGTGGGGGATTTTGTAGGCATCTATGGAGCAGCAATCTCCAATCGCAAGGACCATCAGTTTTAAGGGGTTATAGGAGTAGGGCAGTTATAATGTGTTCGATCAAGTGATCACCCTGGATGGAGGGCTTGAGAATTCAAGCTGCGGCATTACTTGTGGGTTAGGGAAGAGGGAGAAAAAGGGGGGGGGGGGGGGGGGAGGTCCCAAGAATGCAGAAGATGAATATATGCTTGAAGGGTATTGACTGCAAATACCAGGATATATGCAGTTGTGATTTACTACAAGCACCAGAGTTTAACCCGCCTGCTCACTCTATGGCGCCCTAAAACCCGGAGGAAACCAATCCCTTTGTCTCAATGGGTTTTTTCGAATTGTATATTTTGTAGCTTCAGTAAGGTATATACAGTATAAATTTTGAGTTACCACAGTTTCGTTATTGTGTACATACATTAAAATAGACATTCCCCAATAGAAATAAAGTTAAATTGCATGTCTATGCTTCGCTTAGTCCCAAATGTTATCTAAAATAATATTCTAGCAGAAGTAGGGTTTTCCAAGGAAAAAGCAAAATATAGCTCTCTAACTCGTCCTTTGATCCGGAATGCTCCTATAATATTATAGGTTCCTTTGGCTAACGCATATTGTTAGAATTTTTATACATATTTGGCACAAGTTTTTGTTTCCTCTCTAGGCATTAGGCACAAGTTGGTACCCTATGGGAAATGCCAAAATACCCCCGTCTGCCCTCCTGTGTGATACTGTTAAGATTATACAGATGTTTATCCGGTTTGTTAATGGGACACGCACTCAAGCTTATTCTTGTAGACCTCGCAGGTCTAAAGTTAAACCTATTTTCGCATATATGCTCCGAGTTCCAACATGGCAGAACTCTTTAAGTTCATCAGAGTTGCTTAAACGAGTTAACTATTCTACAAATATATTTGTTCCCAAACTCAGTATCATTCAACACCAGTTAGACTTGATGTTCTCTGCCATTTTTTGCGTTCATATTCTCAGAAACAAAAATGGCCAACTAGGCAGGCGAACACCCATAATAAGCTATCTTCATAGAACTTCACATCACGCTCACCGTCTCTGTTTCTTGGTTTGCAGTTCGCAAAAAATTTCCCCAGTATAAGTTTTGGTATTGTATTTTCCTCGCTTCCCTTTTTCACCTCAGGCTCCGACCTCCGTGAAAAGCTTCGAAGAGCCACAGAACTGCCTACGCTCATTCAACTGCACAACCAAGGCCTAAGTTATCACGATCCTCTTCCAAGGGCACGAGTGGCTCCATATCAAGTCAAGCTGACCACTTATCTGCTTCGAATTAAGCTACCAAACCCCCCATCCACCCCCACCAAAAGAAAATAATAATAAAAAAAAAAACCTGTGACGGAGAAGTGGAGACAGTAGTTAGTGGAATCAGTGTCAGGCGATAGCGAAATAACAATTACAAAGCCCGCCATCTGCGTATAAACCCGTCATACCTACTTACATTTGAACTGACAGTATCTGTCAAGTATGGTAATTAACATCTATCTAAATGACTTGGACCACATCGATTATTGACTACCTATCTCCTTTCCTAGCTGGACTGAGGTTTATCAAGATGACAACAACACAAGCACTCATACTTTTGACACGAACAAAAACCGAAAAAGTGAATTTTAACATTAATACAAAATCGAAACAGCTAAAAAATAAATCACGTACATGAAGAAGCACTCAAATGTTTCCCCAACAACTTGTACACAAGCAAGATCCCAGCAACTTTTATCGATATCAATCATCGCTGGAATATAATGTCAGCTGAGAGCAGCAAATGCAATTCCTTCAGTCACAAGAAGATTGTTGCACTTGAGAGTTCACATGGTTGTTCGCAAATATGACCACCGTGAAACCCCTGAAGGCACCTCCTTTACAAGGATCGCAAGATTTGCCCCTTCCGGAGCATAAGCACATGAGAGAAATCAGATTCATACAAGCCAAACTGGAAGGTCATGAGAGAGAGATGAAACTTATATAAAGCAATTAAATATCTCAAATAAATCAGTTGAAAACCAGTTACCTTCTAATCAAAGTTAACAGGTATATCTATTTCTGTATCTGAAGGATTAGCAAGCTCAACCAAAGGATCCTGCAGACACCAGAGCTTCCACATGAAAACTTGTATATCCAAAAACCCTCTTTTGGATATCAGAATCTCTCGAAGACAATTATCGGCAGACTACACTTGATTAAAAAAACTGAGAATTTTTTACATCCACACGTAGAAATTAATATGTATACATGAACAAACATGTACATACCATACGACTGCTAGCAAAGCTAATTATTGACTTCCCTTCACTCCCAGTAATTTTTGGTACTTGACAAATATGAAAAAGTAAAGGCGGACTTTATTATGTACATGGGCCAGGGAGTGATGAGAAGTAAAAATAAGATAAGTGGAATAAATCACATGGGAAGTACATTGCATTGGAAAGGAAGGCAACTGGGAGAGCAGAACTTTCCACTGGCCTACTTTTTATTTCTCGACACGCAAAGTGAATTCAATGTTTTGGAATTTTCAGAGTACAGTAAACAGATAAAACACACGAACTACTATCAAATATAAACGTGGGGGGTTAGAAGTGAACGTTGGATTACAATGATAACCCACACGTTTATATTTTCCATCATTTCCAAACTTCCAGCTAACTCAAATCCAAACAAAGTGTTAGCACAAATTTGCTAATTTTTAGTCTTAACAAAATACAGTAATATATTTTTTCTTTCATAATTTATCAGCAAAAGTACACTACCATGAGTGATTAGCCAAGGCAAAGAGTAGGACAGCTAATATACCTGCTCCTCATAATTGGCCGAAGAATGGACAATGCCTACGGGAAGAGTATCCATAAGATCTTCAGCTCTACCATGCAAATCCTTCATCACATGGAACTGAAAATCAACATGGAAACAATGCATAAAGGCATAGTAGGTTTGAAAAACAGTTTTGAGTGATGAGGGGAAATTCTTTGACCAGATTTTAGTTGTCTTGATATATTGAACACACTTCGTCTGCCACACAAATTAACAGTAAAAGAGAAACATTGAATTAATGTACGAAGAGTTTTGTCTGCCAAGCATATCCAAAGATCTCAACTCCTGCTTGTTCATGAAAACTGTGCAAGGAATGTTGCTTTTTTGTGAGTCATCACTAGACTTTATAATCTGCTTTAATTTAAACATTTTGAGACAGACATCAGGGCGACGTGAGAAGTTCCATCAACAATACAAAAGACATATTTACTCAGGTTATGAAAAAGGAGAACAACGTTGATAAGCTAGAACCAAATTCAATGATGTTTTAAGGTACTTTTTAAACACAAGTTGCTCTAATACTTCGCAAAAACTTGCAATAAGATCAAATTGCTTATCTACAAAAGAAATAGCAGACACTCACTCTATCAGCTTGAGAACAATTTTCACAGATTTTAGATCCTATGTTGATTGCTAGCGAGTGTATTGACTCGAGGTTGAGGTCCAATGTGTCGGGCATGTTGTGCAAATTGGAGGTGAGTCAGTTTCGACATCTCAGATGTTTATTGCTTTGCTTTGAGGCAGTTTCGGGGTTGAGAGTTAACCTTTCAAAAAGCGGAAGTTATTCCTGTTGGGGGTGTGGGCAATGTTCAGGAGTTGGCTGCTATTTTGGGTTGCAGAGTTTCGTCGTTGCCTACTACCTATCTTGGGTTATCGTTGGGAGCTCGTTTTAAGAGCAGACATATTTGGGATGACATTATAGAGAGAACTGAAAGCAGGTTGGCAGGTTGGAAACGCAACTATCTTTCAAAGGGAGGTAGACTCACATTGATCAAGTCTACACTCTCTAGTCTCCCAACCTATTTTATCTCTTTTTCCTATTCCTTTGGGGGTTGCCAATAGATTGGAGAAAATCCAAAGGACGTTGTTGTAGGGAGGTGATGGAATTGAGCACAAGTTTCATCTTGTCAAATGGGAGAGAGTTTGTTCTCCAATGAGTAGTGGAGGGCTGGGTTTAAGGAAACTCCATTTGATCAATAAAGCATTATTGGGGAAGTGGTTGTGGTGTTTCGCCTTGGAGAGGGATAGTTTGTGGCGGGCTGTTATTAAGGATAAGTATGGCAGTGTTTCGGGTGGTTAGAGAACAAATGAGATCCATGGTTCCTATGGTGTTAGCCTGTGGAAGCACATAAGCAACAGATGGACCTTCTTTTGTGGGAACATACGTTACTTGGTGGGTTGTGGTCTTAGAGTAAGGTTTTGGCATGATCCATGGTGTGGAGAAAGGCCTTTGAAGTTTGCATTCCCTCTTGTTTTCTCTTGCTAGGCACAAGGATGCGATGGTCGCGATTGTTTGGAGGGAGATTCTGGTTATGGGGTGTGGAATATTCAGTTTGATAGAATCACCAATGATTGAGAAATTGAAGACTTTTCTGCTTTCTACTCTCTACTGTACTCTTTGGTCCTTAGGAAAAGGGAAGCATATAAGATGCTTTGGCAGGGTGCTAAGAATGGGGTATTTTCGGTTAAGTCGCTGTATGGGCTCATTGTTAGGTGTTCAGACGAGGTCTTTCCGTGGAGGCAGATCTGGAAGACCGTTGTCCCGCTTCGAGTTTCGTTCTTTGTGTGGGAAGCGGCTCATGGGAAGGTCTTAACCATTGACAATTTAAGGAGGGGGTTATGCTTGATTAATTGGTGCTTTCTTTGCAATAATGATGGAGACTGTGGATCATGTGTTTATCCATTGCTTGGTCGCTAGAGAGTTGTTGGTGAACGTGCTTAGGCTGCGTTTGCACCAAATATTTCACAAAATATTTCACCAACTCCCAATAAAATACTACAATATAATCTCTCTCTCTCTCCCATCAAAAAATATAAAAAATTATCTCTCTTCACTTTTTCACTAAACCCAATACCAAAAATTTTACAACACAAACATAACCTTAGTATCGTTAACTACCCTTGGGTGATGCCTAAGAGGGTAGGTGGGGTGAAGTGTTGGAAGAGGAAGTTCAACAATCCATTGGCGTTGGCCGTGTGGAAAATGATTCCATTGTGCATTTGGTGGAGCTTTTGGAGGGAAAGAAACGGAAGATGCTTGGAAGATCTAGGGCTGTCCATAGAATGTTTTAAGGGGAAAATGATGCAGACCCTGTTTCTGTGGGCTAATAGGGTGTTGGGTTCCCCTTTTGTAGACTTCAGTGATTTTATTAGTTTCGTAGCTTGTTTGTTGTAGTTGGTTCAATACATCCTTTGTACTGCTCCGTTTCCTTTTTCTTTCAATAAAGCTTTCCTTACTTATCAAAAAAAAAAGTTTGTTGCGGTGGAATAAAAAACATACTTCCTCGTCAGGGTTGACAGAAGGCTTATTGCATTCTTCGTTAACAGGCTCCTTAGAAGGGTTTTCAGCAGTTTCCTGCATGGACCATAGATTAGCTTATAAAGTGGGTACAAGCTCATCCAATTCATTTGCGATATATTTGAACAGGAGAAGATATCATACGCGCTCATCCTGGTTGCCACAGAATTCTCCATCTGAAATCGATGGCTTGACATCAACTGGGGTTTCCTGCAGATCCCATCGAAAAAAAGCCTTGGGTAAATCTATCTGGGAACAGTAGCAACATGACAAAAACAATAGGAAAAATGTAAGAATGTGTACAACAGGCACATCCTACTTACTATACAGCCCTTAACCAATATGATTTTGAGCACTTCCAAGCATGGTAATGAGACAAAATTTGCCCATCCAGATAATGAAGAACAATATCAGAATAGAAGATTATCTCAAGGCATATCAGAAGTATTAGGTTTCCCAAAAAAAGACATGAGGAGAGAGAGAGAGAGAGAGAGAGAAAGCATGATCATTAGCACTCAACATCCACCATGTTGTGAACGAGACTTCCAGCTTTAAAGAAAATATGCATTCTGGAGACAAAATGTTGGAACTCTTTCCTGTGGTACATACAGGTTCAACATGGTCCGTGGAAACATTCCTTCCCCCCTTACTGAGATCCCTCAGTGTTCCCTGTGGATTCACAAAAGTGGTTAAGGGAAGTGATAAATTACAACAAAGGACAAAACCAATATATGGGTAACAATACTAACAACAGCGCTCAAGCTGTAGCAATACACAGCTAAGTAATAATAACATACATATTCTACTTATTTACTACAGCTCAGGCATGCCATGACATACAATAATACTCTTCTCACAACTATGAAAGTACAACGAATCAAGGACAAACTACAAAATATTTATTAGCAAATACATCAGATAGGAGTAAACCAGTGACAAACTAATAGAAGGAGACGCGTATTGGGAATAGCGCATCCATGCACCGAATCTCTTCTGTGTATGATATAAAGAGATGAAATATGTCCTGCTCTAGTGTGAATTCCCCTATTGAACAGACAAGACAACAGACCTTGTATCAAGTACCTATAAAACTTAAAGCCAACATCGTGTTTTATACCAAGAAGACTATATGTTACGCAGCATATAATGCCCATGCAACTGCACTTTACTCATTTCGAAGCACAGGATGCATATTACAAAATGCACAACCATGCATTTGCATATACTCATTTTGAAGACAGGATGCACAAATATATAACATCACCGAAACACAACTTCAGAGAACAGAATTAAAGTGACCTTATTCGCCCACATTAGACCGCATGCATTACATAAAGTCCTTGGTCCAGCTGGCCCACGACGCATTGCAGGAGTATTATTTTCACTAACACCACAATGTTGACATTTACGCACACTGGAAACAAAAATTCACAACCAAGAACAAAGATGTTAGTACCGTTAATAGATCAAAGAGATTATCCAAAAGCTGAAATGAGCAACAATTAGATTAAACTTTGAACTCACACAGTTTCAGCACAAGGAGTACCATCTTGAACGCAACTCTGAGCAGAATCCCAATTTGAAGGCACTGGACTTTCTTTCACGGATGCAAACTGCCCATTCTTACGGTGCATCCTAGCAGAATAGTATCAAGGGGAAAGAGTCATATATCAGTTACGCCAATACCTCTTCCGATATGAAGAAATGTAACTTCCATGTAAAATATGAACTCATAGGTAGGCAAAAGAAACCAAAGTTTTGCCGCCCCAAAAAGATAGCATATTCTCCCTATACATATTCATATTCCTGTACAGATACTTGGTGAAAAGGCCCAGAATGGTGTGGCAACTACTAGAGAATACAAAAACCATTGAATAATGCCAAATACTTCATGAGAGGAAAGTGCTTTACAGTTACAGAAGATAACACTGTTCAAAACAACATAAAGTTTTTTTTTTGACAAGTCAAAACAACATAAAGTTATAAAGATTATCCCTCTTATCCAATCAAAAGATGATTCCACATATTTCGATTCCAATTTAAGTATTGACACTTCAGATAATTCAAATGTCAGAGCGTTCATTTCCCTTCGAATACTCCACATCAAGCATAAAGATAAGCAACTATCATACAAGAGTCTTTTGAAGCCCCCTTACCAACATGCCAATAGATTCATCTCTATGTCAACGGACAGCTTTGATGTCATTAACTCACCTTAATTCACATTAAATCGCCATTAGACTACAGCTAATCGACAGATATAGAATTCCAAGTATAGGCTTTCTTTCCTTGTATAGTTTGATTCTTGATTTCTTTCCTTACATAGTTTGATTCGGTATCACTATAGCAGATGCAACTCCCATACCAACATTGTTCATGAGATATTTCGAGAACATACCCTAGCCACTTTAGTGTGCTCCCACAAATTTACACCACTACCTTCCTTGGCATATTGCCAAACCATTTCCCAGAGAGCTTGGTTAAATGTACCATGCTTCCTAATAACCAAAATTCCAGAATGAACTGGGGAACAAAGCTTTTTTGAAATCACCCAGTGGTACTTCACCTCATCACCTATACTTTCTACAAAAATAAAAAATATGTTGCAATTTCTCTTAAAATTTTGCATACCATGAGGCCTAGGAAAAACTGAAACTGGTCCACTTGATGCAGTGCTTTTAATCAAGATGTCTCTTCTACAAATTCCTCGCCATGCTTTCCCCAATTGCATTCTCAAGTTGATTGAGGCTTATAAGGCGAACCAAGTGGCAAACACAAGTAGGCCAGTAGAAGGGTATCCACCTTATAACCAAGTACACACAAGTAATCCATCAACATCTAACTACCAAGCTGGAACGAACTCAGTCAACTACGTTCACCTTTCAAACTTGAGACTCCCAAAATGAATAAAGATACATGGTAAAGAAGGACGCTCCTCCAGTTCCACCCTTTAAAACCTTAGACTATCAACCGTTTGTTTAAGAGATAAGTCGCTGTCCATAACTCACATCCCCCACCGGCAAACTCAATACCAAAACTCCCCCCCTATGCTCTCCAACACCAAGAAAAACAAAACAGAGGATGAAGGATCATGTCAAGACTGCAAGATTTACTGAAAAATCCAGGTGGGCTCCCATTCCCTTAAATAAATAATTTCATTCTGGAAATGAAACAGGCAATCACTTTCTCCATCTAAACCAAAAACCATGAACTCTACGAAATATAGTGAGGTCCTAATTGACATGTTCATAAGCCTCTTCCAAATCTAACTTGCACACAGCCACAAGATCTTTGATTCCAGCAAGCCATCAAAGTATCCGTTGGAGTTGAAAGTCCAAAAGTTTGCCTTCCTTCTATATAGCATCTTGGGAATCTGATTGGTAAAGAAAATCTGATGCGATAAATAATTCTCAATCTCACTTGAAAGTTTCCTGTTGAATTAATAGGCCAACACAAAGAAGTGTTGTACTATAATTGGTGTGAAGACTTTCTGTTTAAGTACCCATCCAGGCTAAAGGTACATTAAAGTGCCCAAGGATCCTCAGAATCCCTTGGATGTGTCAGGTTCTCCAGTATCTTTTCAGCCCAATGTTTCTCTGGAAACTGCTAGATCGAACTCTTGGAAGAACCAGAAGACCGCCCTAAGTTTTACCGTGTACACCCCAAAAAAGGTACACAGATCGTACTTCTATATTGCTGGACCATCGAACATTTCTCTATTCACAATGCCATGAACTAAATATTGGCACAGATGTATACTTCGACAATAAGAAAAATGATGTAGTTCTTTATTGAGCATTGCATACAGTTTCTGCCACGAAATGATGTGTAACTGATAAAACTAAGAAAAACTTTCAAGAAAAAACACTATTGGATGAAACTCAGCAGGCCAACAAGCAGGCAGTGGACTCAATACAGCAAAACTAATCCTTAACACTGAAGTTTACCTTGCCTTACATGTAAAATTTTGGCCTCACCCAAGAACAGAACATAATAGCATGTCATTTTGCATTTATTTGCAAAGAACACATGGCCTGATTTTATTTTTTCTCCTCTTTTTCCTCTTATAGACATCTGAAGAATAATGCTCTTCACCAAAAGCCAAAAGGTGAATTCCACATAAAAACTAGGAACAATAATGTAAAAAGTGAGGAAAAAATCTCTCAACATTCTCTGCCTTGAAACCATCTAGCCCAAAAAATGTCTTCCCAAGAAAATTACAAACGATAAAATTTTAGGCATAGACTACGAATAAGAATTAAAATAAGAAATAAGTCCATCTTACCTCTGTGCAACTTCCTTTCGCACGGTGTACCGAATTTTCTTGTCAAAGCATCTCTCTTTCCTTTTCTCACGGAACCTAACCAGGGATGCTATTCTTCGCGAAATATTTGAACGCTTTGGTGCCTCACCTACACCCTACAAATAGTGGTGGTTAACACACTGGCATTTGCACAGCAAATGCAACATTGCTTTAAATAATTTTGAATTTTGTGATACCATGTTGTTATGATTAAAAGGTCCTTCGATTGTGGGCACACCAGTTGGTACATCTGGTCCTCCTAGAAGCAAGAGCACTGCTTGTACCTGTTGCGTACAATACAACAAAACCACGCATCCTTCAAAATATGCATAATCCAAAACCAGAAAATCCATTTGAAAATATTTTGAATATTTTTTTATAAGTAAATGTACTTTTGTCCCATTTTGACCAGGAAAAAAAACATGTACTTGAACAATTGATGTGCAGTTCAGTTAAATATGCGACTAAAAAATGGACCTACAGAAAACAGCCCCTTTGATGACAGGAGCAAACACAAACCATAGACCATAGTTTAAGATTCGGAACGAATTGCAACAACAAATAGTACCCAATCTTAAAGCCAACATCCAGGAACAATAAGATGGGAAACTCAGGGAAGATGAGGTTGAAAATCATCTAGCTGAAATGCTACGATTAAGCTTCAAATATTTAAAAAGAGTTGACTGTAGCGTTTTGTACTTTCCAACGGGTCGACCCATAAAATTACTGAGTCGACAACGGAACCCATGACACAAGGACCGAGTAGGAAGTACTTTCTTTTTTCTGCACAGAGGAGGAGGTAATTCGAATTACCGGTAAAGACAGCATGATATACCAAAAAGACATAACTTTATGTGAAAATAACAATAAAGACACCCGATCAAATCCAACCAAAAGTAATATAAAAAACAACCATTAATCGCCAAGAAACTCCCCAAATCCGCTTTGTTCTTTTGCTGGGGACCGCGTTCCCCTAAAGGTCAATTCTTAACAAGAAGGAATGAACTCCAAAACAGTATACAAGTATCAAATCCCAGACCCCTTCAGTGCATGAAAAATGAATACCATTCAACACACTTATAAGATCTCCCTCCCCAAACCCACTAGCCCCACCACAAAAATCAACACGAAAGAAAAGGCAACAAAAGAAAAGTCCGTAAAGCGTAAAACCGAATCGTTCTAGTTCATTCGTGACGGGAAAAGAATGATAGTAAAATGAAAAACCCATGGAATGGCTACCCAAGTAACAATTACCTTTTTAGGCGTTACAGCAGGAAACACGTACACCTCACCCTCGAAAGAGAGAGTCAGCTCACTGGTCCGAGACGCCATAACCACTCCTCCAACTCTTAGTCCACCATGCTCCGCAACGCTCACCGAATTGACATGAGCCTCTTCCACGTCGTCCATAGCATCGTCTCCACCATCCTCGTACTCATCCTCGTCATCCTCAATTCTTACCAGGCCCTGCACGCGGTCCTCGAACGGAGGCGCCCGCAGGGGCTGCGGGTTCGCAGCCGCCATCTATCCGAATTCAAAACTCTACCTGCAGGAACCGCAGCGGACCCGAAGCCCAAACCCTAAGTCCTGGACCTGTTCCATCGAAGAAGAAACATGGTTTTTCGTCACGTAGCTCAAGAGAAACCCTAATCTTAACCACGCAGATTGAGTTCAGAGCTCGAAGAAGGTACTGAAGAGAAGAGGGCAATGAACCCCCCAACAGAACAAAAAAACAAACTACCTCGAAATAGTTTAGATTTTCAGAGGTTGCCCCTATGTTTCCTTGTAGAGCCTCAATTAGGTAATTTTCACTATAATTTTTAATCTTTTCTGAAAGAAAGAGAATGTGACTGCGTGACGTAAGTTTCCAATTACAAATAACTGCTAGGGTTAGTCTTGTGTGTTGCGCGGTTGTACCGTTAGGTTCTTTTTGCGGGTTGGTCCAGGTGCGGGTGATATGGGTTTGTTTCTTTTCTTTTCCGGAAAAATTCAATTTTTTTTTGTTCCGGGTTTTGACAGATTTACAGGAGGTTTAGTTATAAAATTTCGGGGATGTTTGAGCTCCAAATAATTGGAGCCAATTATTTCAAATTAATATTATAATATTTATTAAAAATCTTTTCTCTTCACTTTTTTATCAACTCTCATAAAATACCTTTATTTTATAATATTTTACAAATCCAAATACTCAAAATTTCTCCTCCAACATCCCCTAAAATTTTATGTTGATATTAAAATTTAGATGTATTAAAATTGTTAAATGAGTTACAAAAATAAAAATAAAAATTTGACGTATTTTACCAAACTGGAACGTTGGCATCTAACATTCTGCGTATATTATAAAAAATAATTAATTAATAATTTTTTACATCAAATATTTTTTATTATTATAATATTCACTCAAATTTCCTATATTCACTTTTTCACCTACTTTCACTAAATACCTTTACTTTTTTAGCAACCCGCCTCAATATTTTACCATACAAAGTTTTCACGGACAATCCCCACCCATAGATTCAAACGCGAGAATGACACGAAAAGTCGCGCAAGGAAATGGAAGCAAAGTCAACGGAGAAATTATAAATCAGACAAAGGTGACTTCGTACCCTGACGTTTCCCAGGTTACCTGGCAGTCAAAGTGAATAGCCACGTGGCATTGGGAGAAGCCCTGGCTAAAGTTATACAGCCACTTTCCATGTTGGCACCGAAAAAGGACAAAGTACAAATAATAACAATAAAACTAATATTTGAATATCCCGACTGAGAACCTGTCTGGTTAATTAGGAAGGAACTGTATTTGGTCTCTGTGCAAAACAGAACGAGTTTAAAGAATTTAAAAAAAAAAGAAAATTGAACGCTTAAGCAACGAATTGCTTCCGACTGCACGTTAAGGCACCAGTGGAGGGGAAATCAGGAATTGGTTTTCCAAGACACGACAACCCCGATTAACGACTCTAAAGGTTATTAACCTGTTAAATATTCAACAACGTAGTCTCACACGGAATTTAATTGACCTTCAATAGGCATTTTCTTCAACCCAAATTGGAAGTCGCGACATGATATGAACAGAAAGTACGAAACGTTTTCAGGGTATGTAGAGGTGGAATCATACTCACAGGACACATTAGAAAAAAGGGGAATAAATCGACAGCACGAAACACGGTGGACTGCGAAAACTTGCAAGAATTGACTACTGCCAGTATTTGTTTTGGCATTACAAATTATCCCATAAATTGGTCAAACTCAACGCAACTGTGACCTGGAATTGGGGAATGACAGTGACCTATTGAAATCTGGACTCTCCATATGCTGACACTAAACCAGTCACACAGATACCTATATTTTTTTTATTAAGGATAATTGAGAGATTTCACTGAATCGTGCTATGGCATGAAGCTACCGGTGTACAAAGTTACTAATATCGAAAGATGATGAGCTCAGTAGGGATTACCTCTGCATAGTACCAATAATATAGAATAGGTAACCCCTCGTATTGAAGGATGATGGCACTATTACATCTGTACATTGGATGGACAAGAAAATGAACGTACTAGAAAGCCTACTTGAATGATGCCAGAGGCAAACTGCTATCGCCTCTTTTGTAAATACCTTGCATCTCAGTGCTCAGATATTAATCCTGAGTTATCACCATTAGAGAAAGTAACAAGATTGTTAGTTGAGTGGAGAGCCGTTCCACAGTCCGAATCATTAGCTTCGCCTTCACCCTAATCAAGGATAAAAATGACAGAACGAAAGATACAGCATTAAATTGGCAGAGCGATGAAAGGGTACTGTAAACAAAACAAAACAGAGCCTGATGCTCGTACCCTTCATGAGAGGCATACCTGCTCAGCCATGGTCAGAGAATGATCTTGTGTTTTCTTGGA
This sequence comes from Myrica gale, assembly GCA_963930655.1. Lineage (NCBI taxonomy): Eukaryota > Viridiplantae > Streptophyta > Magnoliopsida > Fagales > Myricaceae > Myrica > Myrica gale. The sequence continues at coordinate 6,381,803 of OZ005609.1, read as the reverse complement.
AAGATCCCTCAAAGCTCCCTGCAGTGTTCGCAGGTCAGAAAGGTGGGATGATATTGAAAACAATAAACAAGGAGCAGATGCACGTATAAGCTTAGCAGATCCAAAACTAATGCCCACAAGTACATCTAGAGTTAGGGACAAGTCACAAACAAGAGTAGCCAGAAATCTAATAGTCACAAACGTCAATAGGGAAAAAAGTCAGATGTTATACTAAAAGGGTTTCTGGTTTACTCATCCAATGACCCACGATGAATTCTTGCACATAGCACCAAGATGAACTAATTGAGGCTGGAGGACTCATCCATGTAAGAGGTGAGGAATGCCCTTGTGGAGAAACAGGACTTGTGGAAGATGCAGAGTGAACAAGATATCCACTAAAAAAAATATCTTTAGTTTGCTTTGTTATATACTATACTGAATAGTTCAGAGATTTTAGTAAGAATGTATGTCTGGCTTGAACTCTGATCACAACCAATGACATTGCGATTTCACATTCGTTTTGCACGTATTAGTCCTTTTCTTGAAATTCTCGCTACTTTTTTTTTTTTTGATAAGTAAGAAGTTTTATTAACGAAAAAGAGAGACATCAGTACAAAGATTGTACTGACAAATTACAACATACAAACAAAAAAGCTAAAGAAGTCCTGAAAATCAAGAAAAGGGCCCCTCAACAACGCATTAGCCCAAAGAAACAAACTAAGCATGAAGTCCCCCTGCAACCGGACAATAGACAACGCAAAATCCTCGAAACACAGCATATTCCTCTCCTTCCAAAGGCTCCACCATATACACGGAGGAATCATCCTCCAAATAGCTTTAGCGAAAGGATCCTTAAGCTTTCTCCCCCAACAAATCAAAACATCCCCAACCCGCTCCGGCATGACCCAATGAAGATTGAGCAAGTAGAAAACATGCTGCCACAGACCTCTCGCAACCGGACAATGGAGTAAAACATGGTTAATCGACTCGCCATCCCTCTTACATAAGTAACACCAATCGAGCACATAAAGCCCACGACGCCTCAAGTTGTCAGAAGTCAAAATTCTACCATGCGTGGCCTCCCATACAAAGAAGGAGACTCTGGAGGGAACTTTAGAATCCCAGATTAGACGCCAAGGGAAGGACGCAGCTCTACCGCCATCAAGCAAAGCATAGAAAGATTTGACAGAAAAACTCCCATCCTTGCTACCCACCCAACATAATTTGTCCTCATCTCCTCGATGCAACTGAGACGCATAAAGGGTAGAGAAAAAAGACGAAAATTCTTCCAACTCCCAATCATTTGCATGGCGTAAGAACTGAACATTCCAACCAACCGTGTTCCCAACAGAATCCATGTCATAGGAGAACAAACGACCTTCCAATTAAGAAGATGAAATTTGTGAACCTCACCATCACTACCCCACAAGAAATCTCTTTGCAGCTTCTCTCTATTCTAGCTGCAACCTTATGCGGGAGGGGAAAGAGAGAGAGAAAATACGTAGGAAGGCACGAAAGCGTAGACTTAATCAAAGTAACACGACCTCCCTTAGATAAGTACATACGCTTCCACCCAGCCAACCGTCTCTCCATCCTTTCCAAGATCCCATCCCAAATATGGACACTCTTATAACGAGCTCCCACCGAAAGACCCAAATACGTCATAGGTAAATTAGAGACCCTGCACCCTAAAATGGAAGCCAGCTCCGTCACATTACTGACTTGGCCAACTGGAATCACCTCTGACTTAGCTAAATTAACCTTCAAGCTAGAAACTGCCTCAAAACAAAGAAGCATGCATCGGAGACTGCGAAACTGATGTACATCAGCCCCACAGAAAATCAACGTATCATCAGCGAACAACAAATGGGAAACACAAACCCCTTCCCTATGATTCTATACACGCAGCCCACAGTTCATATCCATGGACCTTGAATCTAAAACTAGCAAAACACTAGCAGGCAAATGACTCAACAGCAGGAGCATTAGTTAAATAACTGAACTACGTTGACATGGCAACTAAGTAACACGGGGTATGTAGATGGGTATCATTCAACTGTCAATACAGTCAATGAAACCCCGTTAGGCATTCAAAATTATAAAAATAATCATGTCTACTACTGAACACAAGGATGTCGAGGCTAATAAAGCAAATCAAATCATTTAAAATACTACTCACCCTGTTTGCCCAAAAAAGCCCACATGCATTGCAAAGAGACCTTGGACCAGATGGCCCCCGCCGCATCATTGGGGTAGACTTCGAACTTATGCCACAGTGTGTACATCTACACAAGCACACAGAAACACAAAACTTTAAGACAAAAAAAGACAGCAGAAGTAAAAAAATTATTGTAAGCAAAAGGCGAAAAGATCAGATTGAACAGCCTTGCAAGAGGTAATAATGTTCAGGATTAAACTCACGAGGCTTCCAGTGGGCTGTCATCTTGTCCTGACTCCTGGACAGCACCCCAGTTATAAGCTCCTTCAGACTTTTTGGAAGAAGTAAATTGACCCTTATTTCGCTGCATCCTGGTGCAGCATACCATATAAGAATCAGAAACAGAAAATAATGACTGGCTACAGATAAAGTGTCACAATAATGATAACCAGCACATAATAATGCAGAACCATCAATAAAAAAAACATCAATGGGAAAATAAAACAAATGTTTCTCATAATCTCCTTTAGAGAGATTTTATGACATGTTTTTCCAAGAATTTGTAGAAAAAAATTGGAAGATCAAGAATTTTCGTTTTACATAAGTCAGAATCATTCATAAGAATGATGCCATAGCTTGGTTAAGGAAGACCAATCATATGACTAGACAGAAAAAATAATCCAGCCCAACCAAGAAATGGTGTAGGTAAAGGGTGCATTTGTGGTGGTTCTTTAGGTCCTTCTCCTACCTTTAGGCCTACCATTGATGCTCACAACTATCAATTCACTTCCCATTGCTATGGGGAGTTCCAAGACTGTAAGTCTGTCATGCCAATTTTTGTAGCACTATCATTCATAATACTGGAAAAACCAAGTTATAGCATGGTATACACTACATCTCAACCCAAAAACCCAACTGTGGATTTTCCTAGTGGCCTTTGGCCAAATTGCACTTTCCATTCCCACACAAATCACAACAATATTATGTCACTGGCTCAAGTTCATTGAGATACATAAGTTGTTTTCCAATTTAAAAGAGAAAAACATTCTGCCACACGGAACTAAGATCCAGGTTGAATTCATGTGCTTACAGTGAGACATGGAAGCAGTTGGCATACATAACTTAGTTTATAGCTCAAATTGCTTTTGAAAAGCAATAATAGACAAAGCAAGCTATTCGTCTCATTCTGAATATACCCACGGTCAAATACTTTCCAATACATATATGATCTAACAATTTCCCCCTCATGACCCAGAAATATGTACCCTATCTGCTTTCCATACCTTAGGCTTTGTATGTCTCCTAGAAAAGAAAAATAGTTAAAGACAAAAAAAAAAATCAAAGTAGAAGCAATACCACTTTCTGAGTGAGTATCCTAAAGAAGATAAAATATGTACAAAGGAATGTTACCTCTAGACTTTTAGTTGCAAACGGGTATAAAAATCAGAGGAATTCGGCTCCAAAAATAGTGCCTTCAATGTTAAGTCAATGTATGGATTCTTTATGCGAGGCTTCGCTGAGGGTTTCCCTTGGCGTCAGTGTTAGAAGAATTCGGCTCCCTCTAGTCTCTTTTTTTGTGTGGGAGGCTGCTTACAAGAATGTTTTGACTATTGACAACTTAAGGAGGATAGGCTTTTGCTTCATTGATTGATGTTATTTGCGTAAAAGCGACGGGGATTCGGTGGATCATGTTCTTCTTCATTGTTCGGTGGCTAAAAGGGTTGTGGTCATATGTGCTTTGTATCTTGAATATCTCTTGGGCATGCCTAGGAGGGTGGTCAATGTGTTGAGGTGTTGGAAAAGGAAGTTTGACGACCCAATTGCTTTGGCAATGTGGAAGATATCTTTTTATTAATCCTTTTATTAATAAAGCTTAACTTACTTATCAAAAAAAATCAGAGGAACTTCAGATTTGAGTGTGCGTGGGCTTTCTTTTTTAAGTAGCATAGATTTCACCTAGTTTAAGAACCTATCAGTTAATACAGTCGAAGATCTTACGTGCATTATGTACTCTAAGACAGTATGGTACTTTCTTAACATTTCTCTTTATGCTGTGCAAATTGATAACTACCCTTGTAGCAGTTTAGATTTATCTACTTTTAAGTTCTGCTTCATTCTTCTCTGTGCTGTCCATCGTTCATTCTTGTATATTGTTCAACTCCATAACAGCTTAGTGGAGTTGACCTATCCTTCTTGGTTTTTGTCTAACGCCATATGTGCCCTACCACCACATTACCATGTCTTCATGCCTTCTAAGTGCACAGAAGATAACTTGGTCACAAGAGAATGCATAGAGGTGATTGGATTTGATGCATTCTTATAACAATTTAAGCTCCAATCAATCTAGAGCGATATCCTAGACAAGGAATAACCTAGAAAGTCGGGCACAATAGTTTATCGTGCACCTACAAGTTCAATGTCTAATGGTCACTCAAAACTCCTTTCTCCAAGTACCAGCATTTATTTGGAAAGAAAGTTACGTGATTATCACCACATTGGTCATTTTCTTTTTAATTATAATTCAAATTTGATTCAAACACCTAATATATATTTGGACAAAACACACACAAACATAAACATTTAACCGAACCTGAGAGCCACCTCTTGACGAACACTATATCTAACTTTCTTATCAAAGCATCGCTCTTTTCTCTTCTGGCGGAATCTATTTAATGACGCCGCTCTGTGTGGTTGATTACACTTTACGGGATACTCAATTGCACCACCCTACAGAAAGTACAGTAATTAGGAAAACCACCCAGTAAAGTTAGCAAGTACAACGTCCAAACATTCACGGTTTCAGGCAATACCCTCTGGGTCTGAGGCAACATCACCTGTGGGCCAGACGATAGTTCACAGCCCCCTAGAAGTAGCAACACTGCTTGAACCTTACAATGCAAACCAACAACACGACTTCACAGTTAACATCTAAAAAGTAAGTAGAAGCCGAAACCACATTCTCCGTTTGGTTGCCGAGAAATTGTCAGAGAGACATAATGTGAAACTTTGGTTATTTCAAGTTGCATGTTTTCTGATTTCATCAAATAGCCGAGCTTTAAATGGGATTGAGCTCAATTGAGTATAGGTTATGGTTATCACAGCTCCCCGATAAAAAACATCAACTTGTAAAAATTTCAGTTCCCTTCCTTCTCCCACCTTTTCTCGGCATCCAAACGCTACATCAAGAGATATACGCAACGGTAAACCAGATAATCGCCATAAAACAGAACACAGAGAAACATTGCACCTTATCTGGGGTAACAGAGTCGAAAACATATACTTGGCCTCGAAACGAGAGCGTGAGCTGGCTGGTGCCATCGGGACGCTGAATCGCCAGCTCCGAGGCTCCGCTACCACCACCACCGTGACCATACACAACCTCAGCGGTGACTTCATCGACGACGCCACCGACTGCGCCGCCCGGGTCATCAAGGGAGTGGGATTCGTAGCGAATGTGGGGGTTGTCGATGGACTCCGCGCCGGCGCCGGATACGTCGTCGTCGTCGGTGGGTGCGGCGATCTGGTTGGGCATGTTCAGGGGCTGGGCGTGTCCGTACATTGAAGGGAGTGTAAGGGATGGGACGTGACAGAGGCAAAAGAGCGCAGTGGGAAAACCCTAACCCTAGGGTAAGAGAGTTTGCGAGAAAGCCTTTGGGTGTGAGAGAGAGAGCGAGATGGAGAGGGGGCGAGGGACAGAGGGAATCTATGTTCTGAACGAGAAAGGGGAAGATCGTGTTTGTGTGTGTGAATGGAGGAGTACTGTGTGGGAATTTGGGGAGAGAGAGACCAGAGAGTGAACGACAGCTCAGGGGACGGAATGGAAGAGGGAAAAGTGACCACGAATAGTGTTTGTATTTACGAGTTATGACGTTTGCCAGCTGCGGCATTTTTTCTGCTAATTAATTAAGGGAGTTTTTGGTACTTGAATTTTATAGAGTTTTCAGAATATATTTTATTGTGTAAATATATTGTCACAGACAATAAAAAAATTGTCGAAAACTTTTGAATTTCTAAAAAAATTATCATTTTTTACATTCAAACTAGATCTTAAAATTTATTAAACATAATTTCAAATATTTTAGGAGTTAAATATTAATTTTTGTAGAGGGAGAGGGAGGTTTTAAAATTCTTGGGGGACTAAATAATATTTTTTATAAATCTCGTATAAATATTTTTTATAAATAATGTTAGGAGAGGGGTTTTAAAATTATTTGTTGGGGGGGGGACTGTTTTGTACCGATTTTAGGTTAATTTAAGTTTACATCGAAATTTAGGTTCCGAATATGTGAATTTAATCCAAATTTGGTGGGATGAATTCACACCCAAAGAAAACCACAGTGAATAAGGCGTGATTCCTAATAAAAAATTAATATACATTAAGTATTTTTATCTTTTTTTTAACTTTTTGGAGCAATTTTAAATACGAAATTAGAAAGTATTCACAACATAATTTTAAATCGAACAGGCATGAGTACAGCGCCTATAGCTTGTAGGATAACTTCCGAGAGTTTATTTTATATTTTTGCGAAATTGACAATTTAGTCCTTGAGTTTTGAACTGTTTTACATTTTAGTCCATAAATTTCAAATTTCAAATATAAAATCCTGAGGTTTCATACCTTTGACGATTAGGTCCTTCCGTTAGTTTACCGTCCATATGCTTAACGGATTTGAAGCGGCCAACCGAATATATGTGTAAAAAGTGAGCGGTCGACCGGTATAAATGTGTTGACGCGACAAAGAGCTTCGTTAAATATATGGACGACAGACCCAAAGAAAGTGAATGACTCATTTGCTTCGTGAATGACTCAAAGAGCTTCGTGAATGACTCATTTGCCAAAGGGGTATAAACCCAAGTACCAAATTGTCAAATTCCCTATAATTTTCTAATAATGAATTCATACCCAAAGAAAACCATGGGCCGAAGTAGTAAGCCCACAACTCTATATTGTCCGTTCTGAATAATATTTCCTCAAGACAGATTAGGCTCAAATCTCTAAAACCAAAGAAAGGCCCAAACATCGTACCCAACCACCAAACATCAACGGGAGCGGCTCAGCTCCAGTTAAGAAAGCTCTGGTTGGCTCCAGTTTAAAAATGAATGGAAGACACTTGTACAACTTGCTAGGTGGCTGCTATTATAATTTTTTTTTAAAAAAAATCATTTTTAGTCCTAAAATTATGCCTTTTTATACAAAATGATCTCTACCATTCAAAAATACAAATTTTAATAACTAAAATTTTCTACCTTTCAAAAAATTAGTACTTCTTCAATAGAGTGGTCAGAAAAGGAAAATACGCTTGTTTACATAATAGATATTCGCTTGTTTACAGAGGGGGGCGCTCCGACTCTCTCTTCTCACCTCCTCCTTTTTCCTCCTCCATCTTCCCGCTTCCCTCTTCTCCTCTCTGGTTCAAATGGCTGCCTCTGTTGGTTGGATTTTTGGTTTGTTTATGCTTCTTTGCAAGTGGCTGCCAAGCGTCGCCCGGTGCCTTCCGCCTGATTTCTTTTCACACGCGCCACACGGTTGGTCTCCGAAGGCCGAGATCTACGCCTCTGGTCCCTTCCGTTTCCCAGACGTCGGGGCATGATGCTTCAAGGGCGCCACGCGTCGCGTGTGGATCTCACGCGCCGTCCTCTTTGGGAACGCGTCCAGTTTCCTCCGCTGTAATACCCATCTCTTATTTTACTTATGTGATATAGTTTTATTTTTAAAATTAGGGTTAAATGCATGTCATGCCCCTGTGGTATGCGGTAATAGCAAATATGTCCCTGAGGTAAACAAAGTCTTTTTCATACCCCTGAGGTAAACATTCAGGAGCAAATATTTCATTTCGTTATGTGTCGTTTGAAACACTAACGGTAAATGCTGACGTGTCAAAATTAGACACGTCAACACCAATCATAAATCTACACGTGGCATTTTCGAAAAAAAAAATAGGGGAGAACCCCTTCGCCGTCGCGGCTCCCCTGCTCAGGGGTGGCCGGCAGGGTGCCACCCCTGCGACGGGGGACAGCGTCGCGCGCCGCGAGGGGTGGCCGCGAGACACCCCCGCGGCTCCCCTGCTCAGGGGTGGCTCGCGGCCGCCTCCCACAACGCGGGGAGCCCAGATCTGGGCTCCACCGTCGCTCTCCGGGGTGGCACCCTGCCGGCCACCCCTGAGCAGGGGAGCGGCGGCGGCGAAAGGAGCCCAGTTCTCCCTTTTTTTTTCGAAAATACCACGTGTTGATTTATGATTGGTGCTGACGTGTCTAATTTGACACGTCAACATTTACCGTTAGTGTTTCAAACGACACATAACGGAATGACATATTTGCTCCTGAATGTTTACCTCAGGGGTATGAAAAAGATTTTGTTTACCTCATGGGCATATTTGCTATTACCGCATACCAGAGGGGCATGACATGCATTTAACCCTTAAAATTATAGTTTTTATACTATATGTGTTATAATTACTTTCCACGTGTTTTATACTATAAGAGAGCCTAGGGGGTAAGTACTGGCACGGGGCGTGACGTCAGCCCCCCGTCACCTGCATTTCCGCCGCCCCCACCTGCATCTCCTCTCTCATGCGTCGTCCCCTTTGGGAACGTGTCGTCCCCTTTTTAGCTGTGGATCTCCTCCTCCGACCACTGCGCGTCGCCGCCGTCGATCCCGTTCTGGCCAGAGTCTCCACAGACCTTTCTGTGGCCTATATTATGTTTATCGCTCGGTTGGGCTTGCTTCTCTGTTTAAGGCTTGCTTTGTTTTACTTCTGTGTGTTTTCCACTGTTTGTAATTACAGTTGGGATTGCATGATTAGTTTTATAAGGGAGCCATTCCCTCAACTATGTCGCCAGTCCTTCAGATTTGCGTGTGGCCGTGTTCTCGTGGCTGGCATAGGCCATCTTATTCCATTCGTCTACCTCTCCAAGTGCTTAGCTCGAAAGGGTCACAGAGTTTCCTTCATCTCCACCCCAAGAAACACAATCAGACTTCCTCGGATACCACCTAACCTTTCCCCTCTGATAAACCTCGTAACCCTTCCCTTGCCCCACGTGGACGGTCTACCAGACCACGCCGAGTCCTCTGCTGAAAAGGGCCTTCGATTTGCTGAAGCTGCAATTGACAGAACTCCTCGAAGCGTCCAGACCTGATTGGATAATTTACGACTATGCCTCTGGCTTCCTCCACTCACTGCCCAGTTCGGAGTCTCACGTGCCTTTATAGCCTCTTCACCACCGCGTGTCTGTCCTTCGTAGGTCCGCCAGCGATGCTGATCGACGGTGATTCAAGATCAACAGTTGAGGATTTCACGGTGGTCCCTAAGTGGGTCCCGTTCCACTCCAACGTGTCGTATCGGATCCACAAGGTATCACGGTACTACGTAGACGCGGTGAGCGCGAAAGGGCCGAAAATTTATTGGGATGTTTGTTTGCCAAAAAATTGGGAAATATTCCCGAAATTTTGGGAATCTTTGTTTTATTGAGATTTATTGGGGTTTGTGAAAGGTAAAGTGTGTAGGTGTAAAAGTTAAAAATTTTGGAGTTTGTTTGGTTTGTTCGATTTGTTGAGACCCCAAATATTTGGGGTCTCAAACATGCCATATGATTCCACCCGATTCGGGATTACCGCGGCGGAGAGCAACGTCGTGGCAATTAGGACCAGCGCAAAGCTCGAACCGGAATGGTTGAACTATTGATTTCTTTTATTTCGATATATTTTTTTCGAATTGTTTTATCCTCCTTAGGATCAGTTAAAACTGCAAACTTTTATTCGATCTTCTGAATCAATTCTTACTTGTTTATTTCCGTAAATAAAAAAAAACTCCTTTCCAATTAAAATTGGATCTTGATTTTCATGCAAACTTACTCATTATGTTTAAGAAATAACTCTTTTTTTTTTATAATAATAAAAATCTTATTTTTTTTAATTAACTTTTTTTTTTCATTCACTAGCTCTTATTATTATTATTATTATTTTTAAGGAAAGGGGTCAGTTAATAAAAAAATTAAGATATGTAAAACTAAAATGTAATTTGATATTATTAATTATTTTTTAGTATTTTTCAAATACTAAAAAAATATATTTCAAACCATAGTGCAATAAAAAAAGAATAGGAAATTCATTTTCCTTTTTTCTGACAGATAAAAGTAAAGTGCATTGTTTTCTTTGAACCGTGAACGATATACTTTCGAATTGTATATTCATATGAAAAAATAAAAGGCAAATAAAAGAAAATGAAAAAATGAAAGTACAACGTAATAAAATATATGATACTATATTAATTTAATACATATTGAAATTATAAGGAATACATAAAAATAAATATTTTTATCAATCTCACAAACAAGATTCAAGAAGAAGATTTGTTAATGGAACGAGAAGAATATGTCTATGGATTACCTAGTATTATATTATTCATTATAATAAAAATAATAATATAATAAATAAAGAAACGTTCAATTTTATAACTATAATTACTATACAATTATTAAATTGAATGATAAGGATTGTTTCTTTTTTGTTGTTGTTATTATTACTTTTGGAATACCTTATATTCTTCCTCCAAATAAGAATACTTTGGTATGGCTAGGGTTTTATGAAAAAAAAACCAAAGCCCCTTATCAAATTTGAACCGGAATCCCGAGTAACCGGCCGGCTAAAGTAGCTAAAGTGGTGATAAATCATGTTAGCAAAATAGGTCCTATAGAGAGTCCATCTATTCCCAATCTCTAGTAAAAATTAAAAAAATTGATCCACTTATAATCATCCAGTTGCATTAATGAATCATCAAATTTGAAAATCATAATAAAATGCATAAGTTATTAGAAGGATTTCGATGACACATATGAAAATAGTATACCACCTGATTAATTTATTTCCTCTATAAGAAAAAAATAAAATTAAATAACCCGCAAATATTGGCAAAACTACTAATATTATTAACCAAGGAAAATAATTCGCAGTAAAAACAAGATACACTTGAACCAGAAAAGTCCGTACTCGGAAAAAGATAAAATATATTTTCCTTTTTCGAACAGGTGGATTTTATAGTAAAAATAATCTTTTTGCGATTTATCTGTATTACATGAATTTGGAATTTTGGGGCCCTTTTACCATATAGGTACAAATAGGCCAGTGGATCTTTACCAGAAACCGGTGGTTCCCGTTGGATTTTTGCCTTCGGTAATGGAAGACGAAGAGGGAGAGGAGGGCGATGAGAAATGGCCTGATATTAGAGTGGCTGGACAGACAGAGACGAAACTCGGTGGTTTATGTCGCATTCGGGACCGAGGCGACTCTGACTCAACAAGAACTCAACGAGTTTGCTCTTGGGTTGGAGCAGTCGGGGCTACCCTTTGTTTGGGTGCTGAGGAACCCACCTTGGTCGACTCTGACGGAGGTGGTAACGTTGCCAGCTGGTTTTGAGGAGCGAGTCAAGGGTCGCGGAATGGTGTACCTCGGGTGGGCTCCACAGGTAAAGATTTTGCGACACGAGTCGATCGGGGGGCTTCTTGACTCATCGTGGTTGGAACTCTGTCACAGAGGGGCTGGGATACGGCCGAGTTTTGATTCTATTTCCCTTGATTAACGATCAAGGGTTAAACTCTCGGTTGTTGCATGGGAAGAAACTCGGGGTGGAGATTACCAGAAATGAGCGAGACGGATCTTTCACTAGGGATTCAGTGGCCGAGTCTTTAAGGTTGGCAATGGTGGACGACTCATGCCAGTCATTAAGGGCCACGGCAAAAGAAATGAAAGTCTTGTTTGGGGACGAGAATAAGAATGATCAATTGGTAGACGGGTTTATACATTTCCTCGAAACGAATAGGTTGTCAAAAGAAATGAGAGTAGGGACATGCAGCTCAGTCGAGTGAAAGTCTACTCCAACGGAACATTAAAAGTTCAATAGTTTTTCCGATTTTCTTTTGAAATTGGTTTACCTTATTTCTCGAATAAACTCTAAATTTAATTCACAAGCTTTGTTCTCATGGAATTTTATCAGCTTGAATTTATACTATTAACTATGACACATTGTCCTCTCTCTTCAAGTACCACTAACATAAATTTTATTGTTGCTGCCATTCGCTATGAGAAGAACAGCTTCTTAAGAACCGAATGAACGCAAGTCATCTATATCATGTGAACTCACTCCGTTGCTGAATTGATTAGGAACTTTCTTGAACGCAGATTTCCGCTTGCTTAGCAGCATCTTTGGGTTCGAATTCTGCTGTAACAAGCATGTTGTCTTTCTTGTAATATGCTTGATATTTCTTAACATGTCCTCCATTTTAAATTTTCGGACTTACTGAAAGGGTCGATAGTGAGATGGCCTTCAAATGGTAGACAATATTGGTACCTTAAACTGCGAGACAAAACCAAAGGTAATCTTCAGTTATTTTAGCTCGAGCAATCCTCTGGAGAGGCGGATTCAGATCTCTCACAACCAACAGGGTCTTCTGTTCTCGAATCACGTGTGTTCTTTTCTCTTCATCCCATCCCATCCTATCATGTTCAGTTTTTTGCTTCTTATTAGTACACCACTTGGTTTCGTGGTATTGGGTTGGTTTCTTGGACCATGATGATGGGAACTGTTTGCTAATTATAGGAATAATCCGAGCAAAAAAACCAACACACACACAAAAACCCAACAAAAAACATCTCCTTGGGTAGCTCGACTTAAGTCTACCAGCGTCATACAAGATGAAAGAAAGTCTACTTTAACCTCAGAGTCGGTCCTTTTTTGTTTCCTTGAAAACCTCACAGTCAGTCATTCATATGGACGTACAAGGAAATCACATGCGAGCTTTTTGCCGTGCTGCTTCCAGTCTTTTCGCTGAAAGATATAGTGGAGTGCTGCTATAAAGCAGTAGGACCAGTACCCCGATCGAACGAGGTTAAAAACCCTTCAAAATAGTTGAATTGCCCAAAACTCAGAGACAAATGGATTCAAGATGAGAGAATAACAACTCATGCCAATTTCAGCTGAGACGAAACAGGTAATAGTCGTAATTCAAATTAAATAAAATCTCCAGTGACTCTTTAGTTGCTCTGATGATTCATGTAGAGTTGGAGCACAATTTTCTTTCTGACAACCCATATAACATTATTGGGTCCAAAAAAAACCACCATAAAGAAGACGAGAATCCAGAAATTTGGCACTCTTATAAGCTGTACATAAAATGCTAACGATCTCAACCCCGTGTTGAATCAAAATGCTGGGGAAAAGAAAAACTAAAAGAGAGCCTGTCTATACATGTTTTTTAAGAAGGCATCAATGCCTGTCTATACATGTTTTCTTTTCTTTTGTAGGTCATTGCAACCGTCAATACAAAGTTTTGGATGGTTAAAAATTCCCATTTCAAAAAGGAAAAGAGCTTAAGTGCTGCTATTTTAATTCACAGTATTTCTTGTCTGACCTATTAACTTAATGTTCATGAATGTGTTAACACCTTATTTCCCGACTGACCTATTCAAAGATGGAGACGAGCAGTTTATTTCAGTTTGTATTAGGCTTCATTCCCCATCTCATGGTGTCATGGAAACGTTGAAGACGCTTCCCAAAGGTTCAGTAATGCCGATGGACTTGTGCACATCCTTTCATTTGTCTTCACGCCAAACACTCCGAAAAGACCTTCCCCAATTGCAAAGGGTTTGATGGTCTGAGATCTCAACATTTACGGAGATGGCTTAACATTCTAGAATTTTCAGTAGGCCCTCCTGAGAGAGAGATAGAGAGAGAGGGGGGGGGGAAGACCAGAAAAAAAAGTGAATTCTACAAGAATCTTAAGAAATCAAGATACAAGGGTTATTGCACCCAAAATAAAAGGAGCGGCAAAAATAGAATAATGTAATCATTTCCCCACAGCCATTTATGGGAACAACAGTTTAAAATAAGATTTTCCTAAAGAGAAAAGACCATGAACTTAGACATGCAAAAAAAAAATGAAAAACATAAAAAATACTCGCAACAAAACACTGACAAGCAATGTCGAGCATGTGAGTGAGTGTAAGAGGTTGAGTCTCCCATTATAAAGAAATCACAAATGTGTGCAATTAATAAAACATAGTTGAGCCAAACCAATAGGCTTCTACTCTTGGTTGAGCGGGGTCTTTATCTCTCATATTATTAAAATTTGCTAGAAGACTTTCCAAGGTGTTGTTTCCCAACAAGTGGTACCAAACTTGATGTGCAGTACGGTGAATGTCCGACGATGCATATGGCATAGACGAGAGCTTTGATAGAGGTGTAGGTATGATAATAACAGAGCGCATGACATGCAGGATATAAACAAGCCCACATAATCGATTATAAACAAGCCTACATAACCGATTGCATAGCAGTGGATGGTGGTGTGCATGCTGCAGATGAACTCAATTCAACGTAACTTGGACATGAAGCATCACAATAGTTAATGACTGCAGTTTACCTGGCATTTACATCACAGATCAGCCCAGCAATTAGAACTCCTGACATCTGTCCTCACTTGTCACCTATCCCGTTACAGAAGCTCTTGATCTCACATTTCGGGTATGGCTAGCTTTTCGAAGTTGGGGATTTTCAATAGAATATACAAGAAGGCTTCCATCTTTTGTCCCAGCTAAGAAGCATTCTTCTGGGGTTACGCTTAAAGATGTTATTATTTTTCCAACTCCGGTATACCTCTTTATCATCTCAAGTGAGTTCATAGAGCGTACAACTATCTGCCCTTGGTCACCTGCACAAACCAAGAACTCACCGCAATCACTAAGTCCCAGACAATTGAGGCGTCCATTGGATTCAGATGCAGCCAGGTGTTTTCCATTGATTGAATACAGGTGCAAACTGAGATCATCATCAGAGTACAACACAATTTGCCCATGCTGAGAGGCAACAAGTTTCGACAGTGCACTACCAGATGGATGCTGTAGAGATCTTATATATCTTCCCTCCCTAAGGGTATGGAAAACACAAGTTCCATCCTTGGATCCGCTGATAACTATATCAAGCTCCACACTAACATATAAGCAAGTAATTACATCATCGTGTCCACAAAGAATATGGAAGGGAGTTTCAACAATCACATGGTCTTTACGGGGTAGCTCTGTATGTGAGTTACGCACTCTCTTTTCTTGGGTTCTACCACGGAGAACTTCCCACACCATGACTGTAGTGTCATAGCTTCCAGTTGCAAGTATGCTTCCATCAGATGTCACTGCAGTATCATAATTCAACTTCAATGGTCTATACAGTCAATAAAGTCCTATAAAATACAAAACACCAATAAAAAAGAGCAAAATGCATTTAAGAGGAACAGAAGAATCTGCATTACGATGCAGAACCATATTACAAGTGTTCATCTTCCTGCATCTCACCGAACATTGCAACAGCAAATGACGTCTTGAAGGGGAAAACCACTATTCTATTATCATAAACTTGTTAGATACAGATCCAATAGGGTGAATTATCTGAGTTTTGCAAAGCTCTTGAATTGAGCAATTTTAGAGGAGTTTTGCAAAGCTCTTGAATTGAGCAAGCCAGAAAGTCACTGAGAGGATGCTACATCAAGAGACCCACTCTTCCTCTTCAAGTGAAAATCTTGTGTAAATTATCTTTGACTTATGGAAGATACCTGAAACACAGCTGACCACATCCTTGTGCTGTCGGATGCTCTGCACCATTCTGCCGTCATTTAAGGATATAACCTGAAAGCTATTTTCCCAATTGCCACTTGAGATCAAAAAATTCTCTGATGGAGTCTGCATTGTTGCAAAGCATTGTGCTCCAAGTTCAAAATTTTCAGCCAAAGGACTCCCGATTTTACGAGGAGAAAGAATATCAGAACCAACCCCAAAGAAAGGGTCCTGCAAAAGTTTGACACATTGTTTTAGCACTAACATATACAATTATAACAGTCAATTCACCCTTTATGAGAATACAATTGAGATATCAATAAATAACTGAAACCCGACCTGTGAGGGAGAGAAGGTGAAATTTCCGCCAGTTTGCAGTTGGGTTGTCAACCACATCTTAACTGACAAGGTGAGCCCCTGGTTTACAAGAACAATATTCGAGTCCAACATGCCAACATAAAGTACAGGAGATGGTGGACAACTTGTACTAGAAATGATGGAAGTCAAATTAATAGAATCAGGTGCAAAGTACAAAGGATGAGCAATAGGAATTGGAGGCCCTCTTCTAGGATGTTTTTTACGGAAAATCTGGATTGGGGTCTGGCCAAAATTTGCAATTTGGTCTTCAATTGCACCTCTTTGAAAATCATCTTCCATGACGTCCAGATCAACGGATCCTTCATAAGTCAGGTGGTAAAATACATTTGCCGCCTGTAATATAGTGTTGTTCAAGAAGAAAGTAAATTTCCGAAAGATGCATAATAAACAATTAATAATTTTTTTGTAATAGAAAAACACCAATTACAATCAGTAGATAATACCTCCACTGCTGGTTTTCCCCGCTGCTTGTAACCAAACACCAAATCTATCCAGTGGTGGAGATTTGAGCTAACATATTCACTTTCAAGGGCCTCTCGGTTCCTACTAATAAATTCTTCAGGCGATCCCTGTGAAAATGACATGAATTAAGTTTCTATTTGGAAGACAAGCTAGAATTAGACATCAGAAGCCAACACAAATATAATTGAGATGTTGAAGAAACATATTAGGATTTTTACCATCACGGGATTTGTTTGAATTTCAAATAAATCTCAACTTGCAAGTAAGGCGAGAAAGGGAAGAAAAGGAACAACAGAAAACAATAAGTCTTCAAGAAAACAGTTATCACGGCCAGAATATTGAAGTCCTCTTCTGTGGGTGGACCAGAGCTCCATTTTTCTCCAGCATCAAGTATAGGGTTATGCTAATTCACTATTTCTTCAACTTGTGAGATAGAAAACAGCAGGAATATTCTAGGTAATACGTATTCCAGTCTTGTGGCTAATAATAATCTAATAGGAAAAGAATCCCTAACCTAAAATATCAGTGAAACCATAAATCCATTGCCTTTTCAGGCAATTAATTATTTTGTATGAAAGTTCAGACAAATACTAATGAGATTGGCTTATTCATCAAAAAAAAATATTCTGTACGAAAATTCAGACGATTCAAAATCAAGCAAAGAAAAGACCACGTGAACTTTCATACAGAATATTTGTCACAGCTCTAAAATTTATGAAAAGAGATTACATCTTCTTGGTGACAAAGGCATATCCAAAGATATCTACATTTAATTAGGTGGTGGAAAGGGGTTTGAAGAATGTGCAGTTTCAGGGTTTGGGAGACTAGAAGGGTTTAGGGGTTGTAGGTGGATAACAGGTTAGGGAAGCTTGGAGTTAAAGGCCAAGACAGTGGCTCTTGATATAAAATCAGTACGTGGGATTTTCTGGCAATATCTGATTGAGGCCAAGACAGTGGAATGTGCAGGCAAACCCTTGGTTCTTAAATTCCTGACAGGTAAGACTCCTAAGGGGCTTATAAACTAAACCAGCTTGCAAAGATGACTAAACAAAAGGCCACAATGCCACATATAAGATTACATTTGCTAAACAACTGTTAGAAGGTTGAAAGTGGCAGAGAGTTGGGTTTCTCTAGGCCATTGCAGGCAATAACTTATAACCAGGGAC
This sequence comes from Myrica gale, assembly GCA_963930655.1. Classification (NCBI taxonomy): domain Eukaryota; kingdom Viridiplantae; phylum Streptophyta; class Magnoliopsida; order Fagales; family Myricaceae; genus Myrica; species Myrica gale. Next base: position 6,364,063 of record OZ005609.1, on the reverse strand, counting down.
AAAAGGTTAAATCACCACTTGTCACAAAATCTTAAGTTGATATTATGTCTCAAAGACTCCCCCTCACATGTGGACTGTACTCCCCCTTAATTGGAAAGCCCAACATGTGAAATATTTAATTGAAATAGGAGTTAAAGTGGGAGGCAGAGTTAGAACTCATTACATCTGGTTTGATATATCATGTTAAATCAACACTAGTACTAAAACTTAAGTTGATTAGAGGAGATTTTTTTTTTGATAATTTAAGTTGATCAGAGGAGATGTATTTAATCATTTCATTTATGTTTCATTTATTACTGTCAATAACATATTGAACCAAAAGCAAATGAACTCAATACCCCACTCTGAGAGGGAGCGATTGTATTGTGTCTGTGTTAGTAAGAATCCTAAATGACTTATAAACTAAACCATTGAGTAAGTGAAAGATACAGATGCCTAGTATCAAAGCCCATCAACCACACAATGCTCACCTTCCAATAAGATAAAGATAAATATGGGCACAAGCCAGCAATTTCAAAATTATGGGTGCATTCAGACTAAAGAAACATGAAGAAATGCCCACAAATAACTTGAGAAACTTAAAGAAACAACAATATCAAATGAAATATAACAATATAACTTAGAACTATGGACCTTTATGTGTACTAGAAATTATGCATGCTTGGTCTAGAGGTGATTGTCTAACTTTTACACTTTCGACATTGATATTCCCATTCCAACAGTGGTAGAGATGAGACATCCTTTTCTTCTTTAAAGAGCTTGTATCCTACGGAACTTCATCCAAACCCTTTACTTATCAAAAAAAAAAAAATAGCAAACCCACCTTCAATCAGGTTTTGAAAAGTTCAATGGACTGCAAACTATGAAATATCTGAGTAACCTTTTTTTGTTCTTTTTTTTTTCTTGGCAACCTTTTTTTTCTTGTTAATTTAAAGGCATTTCAAAATCAAAGCACATGCCATACGGATAAGATTTGAAAGTTCTTGTTCTTTTTGCACTTTTTTCCTTCTCGGTGCTTTTGTGTGTTCTAGGAAATTATTGGACTTTGTTGCAATAACAAAAGGCTGAGATAAATGGTAACAAAAACATCCCTTATTATAATATTTTATCCGATTACAGTTTTAAAGTTGTAGTTATTTTGAATGGAAGATAAATGTAATTTTGAATACCATTAACTCATCTAGATATAATAAGTTATGCCTATAAGAGTCCTGTACTAATCGCTGGGGAGATGTACAAAAGTTTGTGACGTATTAAATATCCCCCCTATTACTGGGCAGGCTGCCTAAATATTACAATCATTATTATTTTCTAACCCCATCATATATTTGTGTTTCGATATTGTCAAAAGCCAGATGAAATATCTTGTTTTCTATCTCCTTCAAAGGACTCTCGAAGCACTCGAACGTGCTCATCATGTCATTATTACCCAGTTTAGAAAAATCGGATATTAGGTTCTTGTGTTTGTTAAAAAATTCCAACAAGTTTATATCTGAATTATAAAACATAAGTAGGTCTTTTTTAGAAAATCTACCGATTTAATTTGAATTACAAAGAGCAACCATAGGTCTATCTGAAATAAAAGGATAGAAATGTGTCAAGTAAGCATATCCAAGCAGAACAAATAAAAAAAACCAAGGAAGCGAAACAGTAGATGGGTTGTGGTCTCATATTCTTTGTATTGTGAACTTCCAATGGGTTATGCCTGAGAAAGCAACTGATGTTTTGTGGAGTTGGAAAAGGAGGTTTCATTTTTTTTTATAAGTAAGAAATTTTTATTAAGAGAAAAGAAAGGGGAAAGAGCAGTACAAAGATTGTACTTACAGAAATCAAAGCATACAAACAAAGAAACTAACAAAATCCTGAAAATCTAAAAAAGGGCCTGCTAACATAGCATGAGCCCAATTAAAAAGGGTGACGAGGGTGCTCATCATGTCAAACTAACAAAATCCTGGGGACATCTCCACGCATATTGTGCAGTTTTACACCTCTTTATATGCTGAACCTTTTCAGTGGAGACCGTCTCTGGATGGGTTAGAGTTTGACGCCATTTCTGAGGATGAGGCCAGTGGGTTGGAACGTCCTTTTGAGGAGGAGGAGGTGACGAGGGTGGTTCATGATCTTAATAGTGATAAAGCTCCGGGCCCAGATGGATTTACCTTAGCCTTTTATCAGTCGTGCCTCCTATTAGAATTGGTAACTCTGTGAAAGAAATTCGTACATCAATCCCCTTCCTTCAACCACAAAGCTCGAGATTTTTGTCTCCAACTCACCTCCTCTAAATCAATAAGGTGATCCAGCTCCTGAACTACCGACATTTTTCTCTCCAAACCCTCGTCATCAAGATTACCACCCTCATCCAACTCATCCAACGACCCTAACTCCCTCAACAACAAGGCTTTACACATCCCAATATTACCAAAAACATTCTTGTTCCAAACAATAAGATCATGTTTCAGCGAAGACTCCCAATCAGAACTTAGAAGGAACCGATCAATACGCGACCATGACTGAGAGGATCTGTTCCTGGACCATGTGAACAATCCACTAGCCAACTGAAGATTAAACAACCCAAACTCAGAAAAAAAATCAGAAAAGTCTGCCATACCTCTCCCTCCCCCACCCAACCCCGATCTCTCACTAGGGAACCGAGTAATATTAAAGTCTCCCCGAATGCACCACGGAACATCCCACCATGAGATGACACCCGCCAACTCATCTCATAAAAGTCTCCTCCTTCTGTCATCATTAGGGCCATACACACCAGAGAACACCCATCGAGCTCCACCATCAATATTATGGAAAACCACCGATAGAGAACAACAACCCACGCACACCTCCATCTCTAACACCCGAGAATCCCACAAAATCAAAATCCCCCCCGCCGCCCCCTCCGCAGGCAAATTACACCATCTCACATGTGGGCCACCCTACAGACTTCGCACCACAGCCCGAGAAATCGACTCTAGTTTAGTCTCTTGAAGATAGATACCTGAGCTCCGACGAGCTGCCAGCTATCCTCCAGCTCCGACGCGTCTAGATCCAGCACCAAGGCGTCGCTAGATTCAATAGCTTTCCCCGATAGTTTCGGCGCCACAGAACCCTTAGTTGACGACAGAAACAACTCGGCATTTGTCTTCGTGGTTGGCCGCAGCTCCGACAACGAGCCTTCGACGACGTGCTCAAGGACAGCCTCATCATCGCCAGGACAAGGTCGACCCGATAGTCCGTCGATGGGTTTCGGGCTTCCAATTTCGATTGGATTTGGGCTTCCGCTTACCCCAAACACCAGCCCATCAGTACCCACACCTCGACTGGATTTAGTAGAGAGGCCCACGTCAACCTGGGCTTTTAACTTAAACCCACAGACCACACAGCAAAATTCACTCACCGATTGGGCTCCACATCTCTGCTTACTCAGCATCTCACCTAGCCGAGCCACTTCCTGACGAAGGCCCGTGATTTGAGCCAACAAGTCAGCCCCATTAAATGACGCCATCTCCATTTCAGATAAAACAACAGGGCACTTTCCATCCAAACCCGGCTCTGTCGACCTCAATAAGGAATTAAACTTGGAATGCGTAACTTCTGCTGCTGCTGCATCTGCACGCCAAGATCTCGACGAGTCTCTCATCTCTGACATATGACTCCAGCGAGGTTTTTGAAAGAAAACGCTTGGCCGCCCACCATCGCCGGTCACCACCTCTGGACCCATCGTCGCCACTGCATAAAAACTCCCTGACGAATGCCAGAAGACCCCTGAGTTTTCACAGCACAACTTGATGAGCGGAAAAAGGAGACAATGTTAAGAAAAACACGATTCAAAATCTGTCAACCATAGCCGTTCTTTCCTTCCGGCACCATCACCGCTCCCACCTTCCTTCTTTCCCCATATTCAACAATCGCAGCAAATCGACCACCTTTGTTTGAACACCGTTGGGCCAAAAAACCACGCCTGGACTCATTGAACTTAGAAGCAAAATCCACTGTTGGAGCAGCCTCCATCAATTTGTCGGACATGTTAACCATCCACACTGCCCCATAATTCCCCATGTGAATCGCATTCGCAGACTTAGGACTCCATTAAAAAAACTGCAGCTCACCATTCTCCCGAATCGTCACTTGGAATTCCTTAGACTCGATACGGAAATTTCGTGAAAAAATCGACATCCCACTCTGCTTATCTTCTTATAATGCAAACCAAGACGCCACTCAATCGGAAAAATCTAACCAGGAAGCTAACAACCGAAGCAATCCAAGGGGAGAAGAGGGAAGAGATAGTTGTTGGATCATAATGACTAGCCACAAACAGAAAACCCTAAAGGAGGTTTCATAATCCTTTCACTAAAGTTATATAGATGATACCACATTGCATCTAGTGGTGTCTTTGGAAGGAGCGAAACAGTAGATGTTTTGAAGATTGTTCTGTCTTTGCCTAGGTTGCAAGGCGTTTTGTTGTCTTCTCTTTTTCTTTGGGTGAACTCGGAGATCAGTTGCCCGTTTCTAGATTTTGTAGATTTCCTCAGTTTTCTTGCTTTTTTTTTTATAAGTAAGCCCATATTATTAAAGAGAAAACAACAGTACAAAAGAAAATACTAAAGGCACTAACACACACAAAGGCCCAAGGCACACCAAAAACAAAAGCACCCTCCCACCCTCATATCCCAAGACAACAAAAAGCACTCTCAACCCAACAGCCAACCCTCAACCCTATAGCCACCCAAACGAGACCCCTATTAGACAAACCCAAAGCCCACAGGCTTCCTAGAAGTCGAAGAAGACCCTTCATAGTTAACCGAAGACTTCAAGCCCTTCAACTCCCTGATCATCCTCCCCCTTGATTTTCTAACCGATTTCGAACGAGGCTGCACCCGATCGCGTTCCAACGCTGCAAAGAGATCTCGCAGTTGTTCCTCTTGCCCATCACACAACACCCCAACCAACTGACCCACAAAAGAAACCATATCCAATACCCACGCCGGAGATTCTCCCCCCAAAGCTTTATGAAGGGGACAAACCGCCAAAGGTGCATCCACAAACCCATCGACACTACTGATCACAACTCCCTGATCAACCTCCCTTCCCCCAACTAAGGAAGTTGCTGCCCTCCCAGAAACCCCCTGGGGATCCACCGGAATAGGCACCTTTGGGCCATCAGAGCCACCAGACGGCGGCGATCCCACCACCGCATGCCGGACGACGAGATCCCTTGCAGAATCGAACCCCGTGGAGGACCCCGCCTGATGCTGCGCGGCCCCCTCAACATGATGATCGGCGACAGCTACCTCGATCGCCGGGGACGAGACACCCACCGCCGAGTCCCCCGCTTCTCCACCGGCAAGAAGCAGACCGACGAACCCCAACCCAGGTGAGAAAGGCGCCGCGAGCTCAGCCTCGTCCTCAACGAGCTGGAGACCCGACCCACAACCCACCTCGGAGCAGACCACCCCAGCCTGCCCCAAACCACGTCCCGAAATAAAAACCTCACGCTGGGCTTCCTTACCTCTGCACTGGGCCTCATCACGTTGGGCCACCTCACCCAACAAAACAACATCACGTGGGGCCTCCAAATCAACCGCACGCTGAGCCTCGGTATAGTCCTTTGTACTGTTTTCACTAGTTCTAATGATATTGGCTTACTTATAAAATATATATATATATATATATACACACGATAAATTGCATTACCCTAAAGTAAAGATCAGGATCCATGTCCTTCCAAAACTTTAAATTCCAAAATCGACCCCTAGTCTATGTGATGAGTTACAATCCCGCAGGGTTCGATTTTTCATTCTAGTTTGGTGTATTAAAACAGAGTTCACCCTAACATCTGAAATCAGCTACACAAATTACTTCCCCCTTCGTTTATTTTTTGTATTGTCCCATAACTATCCATCACTTGAACTTACGAAGATAAATTGCACAGCTTCACTAAGTCCTAAAATGACCTTGACTCTAAAAGATACTCCAGGTATTACACTGTCTCATCTAGGAAAGAGAGTCATCAACTTTCAACATAGATAATAAACCAAAAGCGATGTACTACTTTAGTAGTCAAAGTATGCCTTGTTGCAGCCTGAAGTGCTCAGGGGATATTAACGTACCTTTGCCCAGGGAGGGAGACAAACATCACCTATAGGTTCCCCATCTTGTTTGACTCCTAGATGATAAGAATTTGAATTCACAAGCAACTCTGGCATGTAAAAGAACTCAGGAATCAACTCCTTCACATCACTTGTATTAGAGTGGCAATTCCGATATGTGCCCTCAATGCTTTGAAAGAGGCGATCTGCATGGTCAAATTTTCCACCCTGACAAGAATCATTCACGAGTTTTAGCCTCTGGACCATCAGTGGCTGACTTGAACTGCAACTCTTAATATAGCAAATTAATTGATATGGAAGAGCACTAATCATGTCCTTCATAATTTTCCTATCACATATCATATGGTGTATTTTCTTTTGTAGCATGTGTTTGGTATATTTCCATATAATGCATCAGGAGATACATGCATTATTCATCATTTCGTTAAAAAAAGCACTGATGCTTGAGACTTGAGTTATAACTATCCATAATCTTCTCATTTTGAAGTTTCAAGCCATGCCCTTCTATGGCATATTTATTTGGCACGATCCTATATATCAATACTTCAAATGAAATTAGTCTTCCCCTCATCTATAAATGAAACTGGGGTCAATGGTGAAAAAATTGATAAATAAGAGAACTGTGTGATTCCAAAAAACACTAACAGCACGGTAGGATGTGCCCATCATAAGAGGGATTAACTAAAAGGCATTACTCTGAAATTCTTAATTGGAGCATTTCATTTCCTTGTTTTTGAAAGCGCAAGCAGAATCCCAAGATAGAGAAAACAAAAATCTGTAAAGATTTTTTTACAATGGCTTCTGAAAAGTGCTACTTTTAAAAAGATAAATAAATCAGTTTCATCAACCAACCGTAAGTGGAAGGTTTACTGAGGATAGAACAGAGAATTTCATGTAACAAGCTCGTTCCAAATTGTGGATGCATATATTCCTTGATTTATGACAGAGCGTAAGATACAAAACTATGATGCAATCAATGAGTACCTGCAGATTACGATGGAGAGATGTAAAAGGTTCTAGTCGAAGAAGGTAATATAGCACAATCCCCATGCTTGAGTAGTGAGACCCATAGTAGAAACTGCCAAACAAAAGGAGTTGAGAGAAAAAAAAAATCTCAGGCGACTTTGAAGGAACCATGCATCTTCCATGAGTTGGATTGGAGATTACCTAGGTATATCAGGATCGCTGAAGTTCCTATATCTATCTTCAAACACCTGCGCAGGCGAAGCATATACCCCAGAATTGAGATACAAAACTTAAGAGAGATCTGCATCCATGAGGTTATCTAGTAGACTGAACACAATATAAACCAACCTCAAATCTTTTCATATCCAGAGCTCCAACAGGTTTCGATAGATCCCTAAAGGTTGATGACTTGTTAAAGTCAAGAACCTCTGAGGAGTAATCTGCCAAGACCCAGGGAAACACAGGATATTGTGTTAGATCATTATAAGATCTTCCTGCAAGTGTATTGAGAATGATTAAATACTCAAAGTTCGTTATTTCCCTTCTTCTCCATCTCTCTCTTGCAGTTTCCGCTATCTCAAGGGCTACACGCCTATCGACGAATGAAATAGCTCCACTTTTATCCTTACTACTTCCTTTCGGAAACAAATAATCATTTCTGGTAGAAACTATCAAAGTTCCAACATCTTTGGCATCCTTCTGTGACCCAAAATTCAAAAATATGGGGGCAACCGAATCACTGAAGAAAATCTCTATTGCACTGTATCTTAGCAAATACCGAGTCCAATGGACAGCTTTTATCTACAATCAGCCACCAAAAAAGGGTGAAATCAGATTTTGGGTTAGAAGTAAATGAAAGAGCAGAAAATAATTGAAACTGTTATCTCCATACCTTGCCTAAGTTCCACCTCCTGTGGCGCTTAACATTTTTTAATAACTTTTGCTGTACATTCTCATTCATTGGTTCAAAATCAGTGGTGATTCCCTTCGCAGAATCCAAATCAAAGTTTGGCCACTTCAGAAACTTCTGCTTTTGATCAGACTTGATTAAATCAGAATTACTTGCAGCATGGAAGTTCTTAAACACTGCTGATCCTCCAGTACCTTCAACCAAGAAATCACCAAAGAAATGCAAGACACTTTTCCTGACTGCCAAATACCCAGCTATTTTTCTCTTAGGGGTTACTAGTACACATGGAACAGACAAAAGAACCTGAAAAAGACAATCAAGACATAAGCACTGGAGTTACATTATTCTTTTAGCATTTTCTGCACATATTTGTTTTGTCACACATACCTCACTAGTGTCTGTCTCTTGTGAGGAAGAAGAAGAAGAAGAAGACTCTTTTTTGTCTTCCAGAACATCGTTCCTGTCACTGCTGTCTTTTAGCTCTGAGCACTGAACGTCTGAAGGATCCTGGGGGGTAGAGGCCTCGTTCCCACATATTTCACTATCATTATCATTGGGTTCTGAACTCCCTTCATCAGTTATCCTCCGAACTCCTTTCAACAGAATGCGCTTCATTTGCTCCGGAATTAGCCCCACAAACCCAGATTTGTTTTCATTAACAGGAACAGTAGCCTCATCAACAGGGGCAGCCAAGGGAGGATGACACAGCTTTTCATAGAAATGGTAATTCCGCCTTAACTTCTGTCTGCGCCGCCATGCATCTTCTGTCTTATCAAGTTTCCAATGTGTTACGGCATTATTGGGGAAAGGATTAGCAGACCAAGGACCTCTCTCATCAATCAAAGAACGAAACATGTGTATCCATTTCTCCTGTCAAATGGGCAATGAACAAAATAGGCCAATGAGAAAAGAAAACCCAAAAAAAATTAATTATGGTCAATATTGCTGGAAACTGTACACATACAGTGACATTTTGCTGCTGCTCCTCGTAAGCAAGCTGGAATGCAGCTCTTCTGCTGTCATCTGAAGCAAGAATGGAAGTCAAGCTACTTTGTATCTCATCCTCGAAAGCTTTCTTGTTACTAGATTCTGCCAAGGAAGTTTCATCCATCCTTGTGCGGAGCTCATGCAATTGCCTGCCACGGTCGGCTTTTAATGTCTTCATATATTTTGCCTCATCAGCAACCTGAAGAATTAAGTTAAAAAATTAAACACAAGGTAAGATAGCAGACGGAGCATTTTGGGCCAAATGGCACCTCCATCCTCTATAAGAAAAGAATCATTGTTGTGTTCAGGTATTGGACCCCTGATAGTGAGAGTAAATCAGACTGACTTACCAATTAGGATGCATAGTAGTTTAAAAAGAAAGGAAAAATATGACAACCAATGATTTTTTTTACAGTACTTATGAGAAATGCACTTCACCATGCACCAATTCCTTTCACAATCATTTTCATGAAAAGAATGCACCCGAGGCTGGCTCAATCTTATACCAAGGAATATGGGGCAGTGGCCTGTGGAATGCAAATGAGACTGGCTGAACTGACTTATTTACATATTGTTTCACAACAATCTTCACACGGAGAATGCAGGTGACTGGTTCACTCCTGTTTGTTTGGTTCGTGGTCATGGAAAAGACCAGTGAACCTTAGAAAATACACTTATTCGACGTATACTCTACCCATTCCAGGTTATGCATTTAAGGTAATTTTAGGTTTTTTTTTTGGCATTCTTTGCTCCTTGCCTTGTATGTACTAATTCCACTGCCACACCTAATCAGCTTTTATAATTGAAGTATCCTTCAAACAGCTTCAATCTTAGAGGCAATGGCCAGAATGCAGATTTACCCGATCCAGAAAAAAAAAGCATTGGCACACAAACAACATAAATTGATAAATTGCTGAGCAACAAGAGCAGTATAGAACTCTAAGACTCACAGCTGCTAGCACTCGATCCTTCTGGATTAGATTGTGAATCGATCCTGTTTCTTTCGTATTGCTGCCGGAATCTGAGGAGTCATCTCTGCCCACGATGCTAGCAGCAAGCAATGACTTGCCACAGTTGACAGTTTCTCGTATCAAATGCGATATAACATGAAAACGGGCACCGTCATGTAACATTCCAAACTGCGACCTCACAGCAAGCAAAGCCCTGCATTAATTCTAAGTGAAGTCAGTTTCTTGAGAATGCAGTAAACAAGGTACTCACTTAAGTTGCCATAAAAGATGGACAGTATGTCAAATCTATGAACTTGTCAGATGTCTTTCAAAACTCAAAGGAATAGTACCAGATGAAAAGCTGCAATCTGCTCTTGCTTTGCTCATCATCAGCAGCCAAAAGACACGGCAAAAGTGAGATGACCTGTTGGGCACATCGTGATGCTCTTTCCAATGAAGATTTGCAAAGATATAGGATTACAAGTCTAAAAATAATGCGTGGGAACCTCTCCCCTCGTAAGAGCATAGCTTTATCAATGCTTTTGTTTGGTTTTCCACCTAAAGCACTGCCTATCCCTCCTGATACAACAACAGCAGCCACTTCCGCAGCAGGAATGTTCAGTGATTCTACTAAGCCACGTGCTCTTTGGCCAAAAGATGGAACCACTGCAGATGATGATTTAGGTAACGTTTTGCTTGGTCCCTTACCATTCAACTCACTAATAATAGTCCAGAGATTGTCATATAGATTCCACCACTTTTCGTCAATTACATCCCCATCACTTGCAGTTGGCAGCTTCCCACCCCTCAGACTTCTAGAAATAAAACGATAGTGTCAATAAAATATTACAAGATGTATTAGATGGGGCACCAAAATAAGAAAGCAAAAGCTGCACATGGGGAACTCAAGTCTGTAAATAAGAAAAATTATCAAACAGGAAAATAATGATTACATCTCCTACTGTTTGTACATGTTTACAATTTCCAGCATATGATAATAGAAAACTCCATAATTCCTGCAGCTTTACTATTTCCAGTTAACTTTTGTATTTCGTACCACTGCAGTTGCCTTAGGGATCACTGATACATTGGATCCACCACAGCATCTTCTCTCTAGTTTCAGACAGATTGTTAGTATATCTACTGGAATTAATTACGAATTTATCTATAACATTTTGAGGTCAGCAATGAATAGATTCTGAAAAAGGCCCCACATTCAATGCACATGTTCTTTTCCTAGTTTATCGAAAGGAAGGTGCCCATGTATTATCTAAATTCTATAACAACTCGACAATCAATTTTAGTCCAGATTTCATGTTAAATTAAATCATTAACACAGCTGAACAATTCATTAATTAAAAAGACAAAACAACAAAAGAAAAGGGAAAAAATTCCTCTGTAACATCTAACTGGCAATATCCGCCAAGACAGCCAACCTCTTGCCCAAAGACTCAGGTTAAATTATATGACTCTCACAAAGAGACAAACTCCACAAATAAATAAGCTAATGAAGAAAGTTTTTTTTTGATAAATAAGAAATTACTATTAGAAATAGAAATAGAAAAATAGTACAAAGATTGTACTAGATTCACTAGAAAATACAAGCGAAGAAGCTAATAAAATCCTGGAAATCTCAAAAAGATGCCCCCCCCCCACATAGCATATTAACCCATAGAAAAAGAGAATGCATAAAAACACCATGTAATCTCTCCACTGAAGAAGGTAAATCCTTGACATCTACTATTATGCTCCCGCCAAAGACACCACCAAATACAAGATGGAATCATCTTCCAAATTGCCTTAGCAAAAGGATCCACAAACTTTCTCCCCCAACATAATAAGACATCGACCACCCTTGCTGGCATAACCCAATGAAGATTCGTTATACCATTTGATGCCGTGTTTCAAAGAACAAATGAAAGGAGTATGATACCTGGATATTTGATCATCAAATCCTCCCTGCAAGACCTCATATAAGGTAGAGATATAATCTTGGAGGTGCTCTAATTCTAAGGAGTCGAGAGAAAAATCAGCACTACTAGCTGGAAACTGCAAGAATATCCAGTATTAAATTGGCACACGGCCTTGTGATGAACAACAAAGTACACAGGTAGAAAGTTACAAGTCATTCACAAATGGGCAACGCCATATGATCTTTATAGATGCTCACAGCATCTATAAACCACTACAGTTACAGTGATGAAATGCTCCTATTTGAAGAAAATGAACATCGAAACTTCATATGAGTGGAAGAAAGATGAGATAGTATTGGACGTCTAACTATCATATCAAAACTCACATCTGAAGCAATATTGAAATTTTTTTAAAACCAACTTTCCCAATGGTTATATTTGATTTCATTTGCTAGTAACCCAATTTACCAATGGTTATTTTTGGTCTAATAGAGCGCATTGATTCATTCACTGGAACAAAATGAGCATCTGTCTTATTTATAATTTAATAATACCAGGACTAGTATGTGTAAAGTGAACATGGAGACACTTCTAGTATCTTAGATCAACGAACCATAAAAAGTGGAACAATTGGGACATCGCCCATTAGCCATGTAGGATGGATGACCAAAAGAAACAGAAGTATAATAGTACATGACTCAAAAGCAAGCAAAGCCTTAATATGAAATTTTAAGCAGTATTCATTTTTGTTGTTTTTTTTCCACTTTTTGTTTTTTGTCAAAGGGGGGAAACTAGGAAAGAAAGGTGGGGTCTAAGCAAAAATTAGCAGCAAATAACAAGACTGGAGAATAAAAACAAAATTTCAGGTTTGGAGTATAACAAAGTCGTATACCGGAAGTTTATGATCTATTTCTGAGATAAGCATCTCATCAACCAGGCTTAGTAGGTACAATGTATTATCTCGACATGGTTGAGAAACAAAAATATTCTCCACAGCAGATAAGTCCATAAGCCTCTGTATTAGATCATCATATAGATCACAAAGCAAGTCTTGACAAGAGACACCTTCCTGCAGAGGAAAAATCATGGAAGCAAACCTATCTCTTGAGTATAATATCAAATATAATAAGAATTACAGACCAAAATAAACAGGATATTAATGGCAATGTAAAGATTCCGACAAACCTGCTCAAAGTGTGCAAGTAGGAAAATCACCGTCTCTTCCAACTGTTGCCAGCCACCTTTTACTGAATGCATATAGTAACAAAGAACAACACAAAACAGCTCCATTACAAGACGTTGCTCGTTTATCTCATTGTTATGCTGTTTTTGCAACTCAACTTTGTAGTGTTTTAGCACATCGAGCTGTACAGAAGCCATTAACCATGCATTCCACCCATATTCCTGTTCATGACACTTGCGTATTCAGACAATACTTTTAAGCATTAACTTAAACAAATATTGAAGGATTTATGTAGTAATACCATAAAAGCTTCAATATTTGAAGGATTTGAATCGAGAAGATCAAGTATATCCCTGATTATTTTCATTCTGACAGATACATCCTCACAGCATGACAGGAATCTGAAAATGAGAACCAACATCTGAGGGACGAAAAAATGAGTGTCATGTCCCTTGCTTCTCTGCCTGTCAACCTGATTTTGCTTCTGCAAAACCTGTAAACGGAAGCTTTAATTCAAAGTTCAAGCCCGCAGCATTTAGATAACCATAGAGAAGTTTTTTTGCTCGCATACCTCCTGGGAGTGAGGCCTCCACCTCTTTGGTATTTCCAGATTGTACTACTATCAAGACACTAAATACTAACAAACAACAACACAAGGAGAACAAAAAGGGCTTCACTATAATGTTGCAATTACCTGTTTTGGACTAGCACCTCCAAGAAGAACGTCAAACAAGGTGGCACACAAATTATCCGTCTGTGGAAACCTGAACAACCTATCAGCGATCACAGAGAAAATTGGTTGCCTCCTTGAACAGATGTTCCTATGGTTTTCTGCAAGCAATCTGGATCTTCCAACAGCTAGATTGAAGAACCTTGACCCCTTTTTCTCAGATGGAAGACTAACCAAAAGTCTCCCTAGGAATTGCAAACTAAGCAATCTGATAGGCTCAGATTCCCTGAGAAAGACAAAAAGGAAGATTAGAAGAAATGAGAAATATCCAAGCATCGTGATTTGAAAACTTGCTTTTGCAGCATCCACCCCAAGATGTCTCATCATTAGAAGTATGCACAAGAGAAAGTGATATACAAAATGCAAATTACTCATTACTAATAAATGAATCACATAGCCCTTTCATTGGTGCCTTCTATAGACTACAAACATAGATGAACTATACAAATACATTTCTGCATTTAAATTTCCAAGAAACTGATAAAAGTAAAACCAACTAACTATATCAGAGGATCAACTGTAAGCCACAAAACTAAGTTTAAAATTCAAAAGTATATTAGGAGATGGATGTTTGTTCGGCGTTTTATTCTTTACTCTTTTCGAAGGTGAGGAGGAGAGGAGGGGAGTATAGGATGTTATGGATGGGCTCTAATAATGGTGTTCAGTTAAATCAATGTATGCTCTCCTTAGAGGAGGCTCCAGGGTGGATTTCCCTTGGCGTCAATGTTGGAAGAATTTGGCCCCTCCTAGAGTTGCTTTCTATGTTTGGGAGGCTACTCATGGGAAAATTCTGACTATTGATAACCTAAGGAGAAGGGGCATTTGCTTGATAAATTGGTGCTATTTGTGTAAAAGCGGTGGAGAATCGGTTGACCATATCCTTCTTCACTGTTCGGTTGCAAGAGGGTTATGGGCACATGTGCTGAGCATTATGAATTATGTTTGGGTCATGCCTAGGAGGGTGGTGGAAGTGTTGAGATGTTTGGAGGAGGAAGTTTGAGGATCTTATTGCTATGGACATTTGGAAGCTGATTCCTGCGTGTATATGGTGAAGTCTGTGGAGGGAAAGAAATGGTAGATGTTTTAGGGACAAGGCAGTGTCTTTGGAGTGTTTGAGAGGCTCTATGTTGCATTCTCTTTTCTATGGGCTAATTCGGTTTTAGGGTGTTCTTTTTTGGGTTTTTCGGACTTTTTGAGTTTTTTAGCTTGTATGCTCTAGATGTTTTCAATATAGTCTCTTGTACTGTCAGCATTCTTCTTCAATGATATTAACTTACTTATCAAAAAAAAATATTAATACTCCACTCTTGCAGCCTCTAATGTCTCAAATCTAGCAGCCTCTAATGTCTAGAGGGCTAAATCACCACACCTGAGCTAATCTCCAAACATACTCAGACTTTCTTATTCATTGGCCACACCACAAAATCATTCCCACTCTTTTTCTCACTTTATTATGTCAGACCTGAAGATAATTCCATCTTGTATTTGGTGGTGTTTTTGGCGGGAGTGTAATAGTAGATGTTTCGAGGACTTACCTTCTTCAGTGGAGAGATTACAGAGTGTTTCTATGCATTCTCTATTTCTATGGGTTAATGCCATGTGGGGGGGCCTTTTCTTAGATTTCTAGGATTTTATTAGCTTCTTCACTTGTATTTTCTAGTGAACCTAGCACAACCTTTGTACTATTTTCACTTTCTTTCTTCTAATTATGTCAGACCTAATCAAAAGGCAAGTATCATCACATTTTATTGTATCCAGGCTTGGCATGACATTTAAATCCTTATAATCCTGTCTATATGAAATATCCCTATTGGGAGGTAGACTGTAGGCAGGGTAAATATATTTATGATAATTCCATCTCAAGGATCGGAGATATTGATAATGCTGGACAGAATACCAAATCTAAGCGATGAAACAAAGTTGGTCATCAATCTAGTGTTAAAGTTCATCATTTCATCTATGACTGAATTTGTAGCATTGACTACCCACCTCTGAAGAAGATTGACAAAAATATGACAGCCACCAATCATATTAACTTGATCAAGGAAAGCAGGAAGCAGCGGTTTCTGAGAAACAGAACGGATAACCACATGTAAAACATCCTCAATGCATGTCATATCCGGACTAGTCTCAAAAAAAGCTATGAGAGCTTTTATATCTGATGCTGAAATATTTTGCCTGCATATCACACAGGACTTCTTAAAATGAGAACTTAAAGAAGATAAAAATGATCGATACAACAGACAAGGAAAAGATGACTGCAGGTACATGTTCAGGGACCAAGGACAATGCTCTCCCAGTAAAGGAACTATACCTGAGGCTCATTTCACCAAGACTTAATAAGAGAAGGCGAATTTTACGTATTTCTTCTTGAATAGGCCTCCTTCCGATAACTAGTTTGGTGGTGGGATGCAGAAGAGGCTTACTGCCAAATGCAAATCGAAATTTTGCATTATCCCAGTAAAATTGGCGCACTATATCGAGAACACGTGGGAGCTGACATAGACTCTTAAGCAACCTTGGATCATTATCGAATTGCTGGATGAGAAACATGTACAATTCACGCTGAACCTTGTATTCTGTGTAGAGCCAGATGAGGGGATTAAGAAATATACTAGATATAGCATCTTTCACGAGCAGCTCAGCCAAGCCTGAAGGAAATAAAAACACATGGAAACGCAAAAGAGATACTTTAGGAGTTCACCGAGCAAAAGGCAACAGAAGATAAAATATAATCAGCAGATGAATTTGAAGCCGGATAAATAAAGACAGGAATTGTTAACGTTTACCACAGTTGGCAACGACATTTAACAGATGTTTCAAAGCTGAAAGAGTTTCCAAATTAAGTTGCTGGGGAGGAACTGATTGCAACAAAAATCCAAGTATTGAAAATCCAGAAAGAAGATGCATCTGTTGTTGATTTGCTTGATTCTCATCTAGTACAGAAGCAACCAGGTCAATAACTTCAGCTGTCAGATGCTCTCTTGTAATTGGCGTAAGCAATGTATATCCAACTTGTGCACTTTCTTCATTCCCATATCTAACAGATAGATTGATTAGAGGGAAAAAAACAGACACGCCCCCAACACAGTAAATTATCTGTTGCAGTAAACGCCTTGAACATAATTGTGTACCAACCATCACTGTTGCTTCAAATGAGTTTTTCTCAATTGCATGATCTGACACAGGAGAAACATTAAACAGTGTCCTGCCATCACTTGCCTGAAAGAAGAAATATATGTTTTAGGGTTCATTCCCAGGTAAAATGGTAGGCTTAGGTATACTATTTTTTTATGTCAGAGAGGAAACCTGTGCATTGAGTCCAAAGATAATTTTGGACGCAAGGCCTTCTTTAGCATCAAGAATTCCGCTAGGCAAGGGGTGGTCATAGAAAGGTGCTGCATCATTCCCAAGGAACGAATACATGTAGCTTGGTCCAAGGGAATAGATACTGTGGACCTGCTCAGAAGAAATGGCATCGCTAAACAAATATACAGGACCAAGCTGACCGAGAAAAGGAGCTGAATCTTTGATTGATTCCAATGTGGGATCTTCATCAAGTCCAGGCACATCAATTTTTGTTCCAATTGTGCAACTTGTCAACGGTTCACTGACTTTTGCATATCTGAAACAAGAAAGTGTAATATTTAGGGAAATCTATTTGAAACAACAAGATATAATAATAGAAAAGGAATAGAGATGGCCTAGAACCTGCATCTTTCAGATGAGACAAGATCACCATCCACGTAACACCTCAATAAGCTACCCCCAGAAAAAGCTCTTCCAATGCTATGAGTTATACAAAGAAAATGCCATTTCTTTCTAACTACATTAGTACGCAGCTGGACACACTGTCGCTTTAGATTTATTGACTGTCAAAAGCATGAAAACTTGTCACCAATAGCATAGCTTCACATTGGCACTAAGCTTATCAACATCAATATAGGCCAAAACAATTAATAATGCAACAATTAAAATTTTGAACAAATGTGTGATGTTTATGGTACAATTACCCATATTTCAGATAGAACGCCGGTTAAACACCAAGGAATTTCCTAACTGAAAACAAATCTTTTACCTCATAAATAAGCTTGTCCTTTGCAACCACAGCGAAGCAACCCCTCCCATTTTCTGTAAGAAAACTGAAAACACCCATTGTTCCACTCTTTGGGAAGTTCTCTACCCTAAGCCAACATGAAAAAGAAAAACCCTTATTGAGAGGCCACTGCACTGGCGTTTTAATTATGATCCCCTACAAGATATAAAAGACACATGAGAGAGAGAGAGAGAGAGAGAGAGAGAGTTATAGCCTAAAATGCCAGGGAAAAATAGGTTAAGTAATCCCAGATAAGCATTACTGAAGGATTTCAAGCAGCATAAAGAAATTCCAGCAGTAAAACAAAGAAACTTCTTGGCATGAGGCAGACATAAATGTATAACTTCTTGTGGTACAAGATAATGGCTAATTTTCTGTCTTGAAGACACAATTTATTGCTCAAACAAGGTCAGTGTTTCGAAAAAGCTAAATTATCAACCAGTAGCACTGCATTGCTTCATATCAAAGGAATCAGAAACAGCTAATATTTGAATTACTAAGATTGTTATCCTACCTGGAGTTACTGCTCTGAAGTATCACACTCAACTATGTAGTCTTTGATGTATTCTGCATCAAGTAAACTCCTATTTTGTTTGCTTTTTGACTTAATATTTACCAGAGATTGGAAACGATTGAGAATTTATTTCAGTTCTAGAATTTTAGTGGCTTAGTAATTTAATTGAGGTTCCCATCTCAAACCCCATGATATACATATTGGGGGATTTTTAGTGGTGATCATGCTGTTAGTCGTCATACAAGGAAGGTGTTTTGTTCACTCCCACATTGTGCGAGTCAACGTGTTGCATAGGTGCCAAATCCTATGATGAATGTTCATTAACTAGAAATGATTCTGCTGGAAGTTCCCATTTTACACCCAACATTTCCCAGTCATAAAATCCAAATAAAATCTTAGAAATAAAACCAGCATCTAATCCAAGACATACAAATTAACAAATGCAAATAAAAAATATGAAACAACCTTCATCTGGCATCATCCCCTTTACTGTGGAGAATTTATGATTTTCCTCGAATAGAGGCAGTTTGTAAGAATCAAGGAATTTTTACATAAAAAGAGCATCCATACTGGAAATAAAAGCATGGATGCCCAACACAACAAAGTCCAGATTGCTCACTCTTGAGAGGAGACCTATCCATTATTTGAAACAATGCACAGACCAGTGTTTAATTTAAACCCACTGTGCTTTAGCATTCCTTTTAGCTATGCAACATGAAAAACCACATCAACAGAACGCAATTTGCTGT
Organism: Myrica gale; assembly: GCA_963930655.1. NCBI lineage: Eukaryota > Viridiplantae > Streptophyta > Magnoliopsida > Fagales > Myricaceae > Myrica > Myrica gale. Next base: position 6,344,961 of record OZ005609.1, on the reverse strand, counting down.
AGCAGGTTTATCCCCTTTTTTTTATCAGCTAAACAACCAAAATTTAACATGCTCCAGGTACTGATTTAAATCTTTGCTATAAGGTTAAGCAAGAAGTGATTGCACTTTAAAATTGCATCACAAGAATGGGATAAGGGCTCACAGAGTTATTTCCATTGAGATCAAAAAAGGCAGTTGGCCCCTTTTCATTTAGCATTGACAAAACAGTAGACAACAATAGCGAGCTGTACTGTTGCCGGGCCCCGACTTTCTCACTCCGGAGGAGTGCAAAGATTTTGCGAATATCCTTCCCAGATATGCTATACCCACCAATGACCTGAATTAGCTGAGCAATTTTCAAGATGGCACCATCATTATCTTCTTTAGAAAACCAATCAAGAAGGAGATTTAGCATTCCTGCTCTGACACAAGATGCTCGATTAGAAAGGGAATCCCTAAGCAGCTGTTGAAACACATTGAGTCCATGATGCCGCAAGGTCTCACTGCTCTGCCCAACCACAAAACAGCGAGTATCACAAGAAATTATATTCTCATATTGGTACAAAATAATTTCACAAGTAACGTTAAAATCAATGAAATGGGGACGAAGAAAAAGAGACCAATAGAAGGAAAACAAACCACCAACCTTCTGCAGAACACATAGATAAAGTATGATGACATCTTCATTCTGCATCAAACAAAAGAAGGTATACATGAGACGGATCAGTTTGATATTAATTACACGCAAATCATCAACAGAAAACTGAGTACTCAGGAAGCATAACCAGATCACAAGAACCTAAAAATGTTTAGAAACTCGGAGAAGGTTTGGACCATCAAACCACCTTTATTATGGGGCTTGATTTCATATCGAACTTTCCATCAACAAGCATATCAAGCAGCGCATTCAAAAGCCCTTCACTTGGACGCCAATGGAAAATATCCAACAGCAAACTTTGTAATGTCTGGTAACCCTTTCCAGCAAGAGCTCGAAATGCAGCCTGCAAAATACATACTAAGTACAAGGTAAAAGACAAACGTAAAATAGTTAAAGACCAGTAAAGTCAGTTAGTCGACAGCTAACACTGAAAACTGACTTACCCACCAGCAAAAATACTACAACCATCATTTTTGGTACTGCTAGAACAGATACCTAGCATGATCACCAGCACCATCTACTACTACTTTTAGTAAAAACTACCCAAGTCATCACCACATAAGAGAGCAAAGAAACACTTATAACATACAAAGAGAACAAAAAAAATTCTTAATAAGAGAACTCCAAGCTATTCCCCAATGAGAAGATACAAAGAAGTTACCAAAAATCATTCAAATGTTACCAATATAACCAGCAACCTAAGCATACCCCGACATAAATTTAGATCAACTTGGCCATGCTAGTCTTATCATCATCATCCATGCTCTACACTGCTACCGATCTGAACATTTTCATTCCACTACATTCACTTTTATGACCATGCCACTTCTCAGCCACCCAACGATTTAAAGACTAACGAAGACCAAACTAACAACAAATACAACTCAGGTCACATAGGTCAATTTTCCTTAGATGTAACACCTCAGAAACCAGCATACCTAGCTATCTAAGTGTAAGCACATAACTAAAGAGAAATCCTGAAGGTGCATTCATTTGGGACAGACTAAATTCTGGATTCAGTGTTGATTGCTAATGAGTGTATTGACTCGAGGTTAAGATCGGGTGTTGCAGGTTTGTTATGCAAATTGGATATTCACAAGGCGTATGATCATGTCAATTGAGGTTTTTTGATGTATTTGTTGAGGTGATATGGGTTTGGTGAGAAATGGTGCAATTGGATTAAATTTTGCATCTCAACTGTATAGTTCTCTATTATGCTTAATGGCTCCCCTTGTGGTTTTTTCAGGGGTTCTAGGGGTTTGCGACAAGGAGATCCACTCTCTCCTTTGTTGTTTATTATTGTTATAGAAGCTCTTAGTAGGATGATGAATGAGATGGTGGTTGGAGGAGTGATGGGGGGTTTTGATATTAGAAGACAAGGAGATATTGTGGTGTCTATATCCCATTTGTTATTTGCGGACGACACTCTAATCTTATGTGGGGCGGAGGACATCCAAATCCGTAATCTTAGGTGATGTTCGGTTAGCACTTTTTTTTAGGATTTACATCCTACTTTTATTTTTACAATCTAAACATCACAAAACACACGTATTCCAATACAACACTTTATTACCTTTTTTACAAACATCAATCCATTTTAACAACTTCTGCACGCATGCCAATACAACTTTAACATCACCTAAATATTCACAATTTTATCAGAATCCTACAAATTTCTTCCAAACGAACATCCCCTTAGATGTTTACTACTTTGTTTTGAGGCAGTTTCTGAATTGAAGGTTAATCTATCTAATAGTGCATTTGGTTTCCAAAATTTATCAAAATTTTGTTAAATTTTGTGTTGGTGTTAAAAAAAGATGTGTTATTGGAATTGGTCAATGAGTGATAAAAGTAAATTTTTTAAGTGTTTGATAAAGTAAAATTTTATTAAAATTTTGAAATGCCAAACGCTATGTAAGTCTGAGGTTATTCCTATTGGGAGAGTCGGGAATGTTCAGCAGTTGGCTACTATTCTGGGGTGTTCAGTATCTTCTCTTCCTATGGCGTATCTTGGCCTTCCTCTTGGTGCCAAATTTAAGAGTGTCCGTTTATGGGATGGTATAATTGAAAGGGATAGTATAATTGAGAGAATGAATCAAAGATTAGCTGGTTGGAAAGGCCTTTATCTTTCAAAGGGAGGACGGATTGCATTGATTAAATCAACTATTGCTAGTCTTCCAACCTATTTTATGTCTCTTTTTTCTAATCCTATTATGGTGGGAAATAAGATGGAGAAGTGACAAAGGGATTTCTTGTGGGGAAGTGGAGGTGATGAGCATAGGTTCCATCTTGTTAGCTGGGCCAAAATTTGTTCCCCTATTTCTACAGGTGGTTTGGGATTAAGGCGGTCGTCTTTATATAATCAAGCTTTGTTAGGAAAGTGGTTGTGGAGGTTCGTCTCAGAGCGGGATACTTTATGGAAGATAGTAATAATAGCAAAATATGGTACTGAGGTGGGAGGCTAGAGGACTCTTGTGGCTCGAGGCTCGTATGGTGTGAGTTTATGGAAGTATATTTCGAAGGGTTGGAATTTTTTCTACGCGAATACAAAAGTTTTTGTGGGGAGTAGTAGTAAAGTTCGTTTTTGGTATAACTGTTGGTGTGGTGAACAAGCTTTGATGTTAGCGTTTCCTCATCTCTTCTCTTTATCCAGGTGTAAGGAGGAGGTAGTGGAGAATTGCATCGATGTTAGCACTGGTATGCCTGTTTGGAATGTTCATTTTCTTTGTACGTTTAATGATTGGAAATTGGCTGAAGTTTCAAATTTATTTACGCTTCTTTACACATCGAAGATACGAGGAGTTCTTGATAGATTACTTTGGGTGGGTTCTAAGAATGGATCTTTCTCTGTAAAGTCTATGTATGGAATTCTGGTGGGTGATGCTCCTATGGATTTTCCTTGGCGCCAGTTATGGAGGACTTTATCACCTTCAAGAGTTTCGTACTTTGTGCGGGAGGCTGCTCATGGGAAAGTTTTGATCATAGACAATTTGAGGAGGAAGGGCATTTGCATGACAAATTGGTGTTATTTGTGTAAATGTGATGGGGAGTCAGTGGATCATATTCTACTTCATTGTTCGTTTGCTAGAGGATTGTGGTCGCATATGTTCTCTGTATTGAATTTTCTTTAGGTTATGCCTAGTAGGGTAGTTGAGGTTTTGAGGTGTTGGAAGAGGAAAATTGATGACTCGACAACTTCGGTGGTGTGGAAAATGAAACATTCCTGTATTTGGTGGTGTTTGTGGAGGGAAAGAAATCATCGTTGTTTTGAGAATCAAGAGTTGTCGTTGGACTGCTTAAAGAGTCAGCTGCTGCAGTCCCTTTTCCATTGGTCTAATGCTGTGTTGGGTTTCCTTTTTTTGGATATTTCAGATTTTTGTAGCTTTCTAGTCTGTATGCTTTAGATGTTCTCAGTACAGTCTTTTGTACTGCTAACTCTCTTTTTTAATAAAATTTTTACTTACCTATAAAAAAAACAATGACAGAAATCGAATCCACAACTTGTTTGCAAGGGAAAAAAACAAAAAGGAGCCTACAATAATTCAAAGAAAAATGAAAAGAAAAAATGCACAGATAAAGAAAGGGGTACCTTTGACACATCGTTACTTGCAAGCAGACAAGTCAGAGTTTGAAGGACATTCAAAACCAACTTTTCTCCATTTGCTTCATCGAGGGTACCATTCAATAAAGAGACAACATGCAAAAAGCACCCTCCATCACGGAACAAAGCCTGATAGTACTGAAGTAACACAAATTTGGAGGACATCAGAACTAAATAAGAAGAAAAAAGAAACATCGATACGATCTAACTTTCCTACAGTCGCACCTATGTATCAATATATGACTATATCAAAAGTAAGCAAATAATGACTGCAGGGTGGTATACCACTGGATCAGATAGAAGCATATCCCTCATTCCGGTCAAGAGATCAATAGAAAGTTCCGCAAATTTCTTTTCGCGTTCCTTTATTTGAGTAAATGTTTCTAGATATTTGGAACACAAGTGCAACTTTGCCTTTTGATCTTCCTCACCGAACGGTTCAATCTGAGATGGAAATAACATATGAACAAAAAGAAGACCAGCTCAGTTGCCTTTAACACGATGGCAATCAGGATATAAAAACGATTCCATTACAAACTAATACCTTCATGAGTCCAAGCATATGCTCAAGCACAAGGCTCCTCAAACCTTCTTCCCAGAATAAATCAAACAAACAATCAATGCATGCCGAGCTACGCAAAACAAAACTCCGTGCATCATCTGCTATCGAAAGGAATTCTGTGAAGAGCTCCATAGATGTTTTGATGCATTTAATCCAACTTTGGGCTACCTCATCTGAATCAGATTTCTGATGACACAGAGTCTGAACCGCTTCTGCATAATTACTCTCAACAGAAGGACCAGTCTTTCCAGACCTTGATTCTTGGGCCTGAATGCAAGCAACTTTAAGCACCCGAGGAACTGCATTGAGTGTCTTAAAAGAAGCAATAGTTTTCTCAGCTGAAAGCTGTAATATGCACCGTAGACTCGTAGCAAGAACACTAGCAATCTCAGGATTACAAGCCGATTGTTCGAGCGCAACTAGCAAAGCAGACAATTCAGCCTGACATAGCATGAAAAGGAAGGAGGGAATGGAGAAAAAAAATAAAAGGTGAGAAAAACTCCCACCAGTCTGAAGCAAGATACATTGAACACACAAGAAGATGTATAGAATAAAATAGAAAGACAAACTCCATGAAATAATTATGAGCAACCCAGAAGCAACACTCTGACCAACTGTTTCATGTCCTATCATATAAAGAGACAATGGTGCATGCATGTATCAACATGTAAAAGTGTACTACCCTAAACGAATACCCATCCTAAATTACACAAAGAACCATTGTTGCGAACTTCAGCATGAAAATACATTTTTTTCCACAACAACACAAATTGGTCATTGCTCTTATTCAACTTACATAGAGACCTCCATTGAATTGTGAAGAACGGCGTGTCAAAAGTGCGCACATCCAATTTACCAAGCCCAAGGCAATTCCACTAAACTCCCCATTCTGCCATAAGGTACGGAGTGATATTCTACGTAGACAAATACTGAATTTGGCAATGCACATGGAGACCCTAGGTGGCAAGAAAAGGGGTTTTCAAAAGTGGGTTGAGCCTGACCGGCCTGTCTGAAAACGACGGAACCCAACAAAAGTCAGCCAGTTTTGAGCAAGGCCAGTTGGGGGTTCAGTCCACCAACAGGGTCTGTTCAGTTTTAAGTTAGAGGCCGACCCCAACCCAAATCTAACCTGTGCATGTAATTTAAACATAATTTACTTTTCAGTAGGAGAAACCTATAAGGTTACTCATTTTCTTCTGAGCTCTTTTCTACTCTCTGAGGCTCTCTCATTCTGACAATCTTTCCATCGTTGCGAACGCTGATTTCCTTCGTCAAGGGTTCACCTATGGGAAGAGAGCATTTTGGAAGATATACAGCGAAGTGTGAACAGAGCAGCATTTTGGATTCGCAGATTCCCGGAAGCCACATAGTACAACAGAGGACAAAGATGTAGAGATTCCTTGTGAACAAGTCTCATTCCTAGATGAGTGTTGCACAAAGCAAAAGCTTTGTTCACCTGGTTGACATGCAAGGCCTCTCGCCTGTTCGACGAAAGTCCTTAATCAACAGTCACACACTAATTCACAGAGCACAATTTTAGTGTCCTTGCTTTTCGCAAAACAGCCACACATTTGCGTTTTCCAAGATCATTAATAATGATTCTGGAACACAGCAAACTTACATATAGGTCTCCTGCTTCCAGCCCAACCAACCCATCTGGCCAACCACAAACCAAAGGTTTCGAAGGTTGGGATTGCCAGTGTTCCCCGAATCTTAGTTCCGTTAGGCCAAGAAAAAAGGCCATTGATCTTGGTTCAGTGGTCGAGGATACTCTTCCCCCGAACCAAGGGAGGCAGCCCCTATCATCCAAGAATAATGCTTGTGCCCAAGAAACTACAGAGTAAACCAAGAAAAATGTCTAATTCAACAATGACATTCAGCAAGAGGCAGTCAGCATCTACCCGTGCTATTTGCAAAGCCAACACAACTAGACATCTCAGACTACCTCTCTCTGCCTTCATGTACACCTGATACCAATATCATAGCCTATCATATGTGTTTCTATCCACAAATCACATCTTCTAACATTATAGGACTCTTGACCAACTCATAAAAGTTATGTTTGTAACCTGAAATCAAAATTGATTGCCTAGATACCTAAGGCAAAACATACAAGCTTGAAGAAGAGAAGTATCTAGTACAAAGTTTCAAAATAGGAGCACCTACCAAGTTATGTGCACTACCATTAGAACTTGCAGCAAATTCCAGGAAGGAAATTACTTCCATTTGCAGAGTTTCAACTCCACAAGATCTTACTTGACTGTCACTGCTACTGGAAGCAGAATATATTTCAGGCTTCCTTGGAGACCCTTCATTGTATGTACAATGGTCTCCAGAAAGCTCCTCTGAAGCTGGTCGGAAATAGAAAAAATTCTCAGAGAAGACAAGATCCCATATTCGCTCTTCCCGAAATACTTCAAGCAATACAGGTGATGAAACAAGAACCTTCCTAAACGAATCAAGTACATAGCGCTGCAGAGTATTGACAAAGACCCTGCAGTAGAGAAAAAAAAAAGAGTAAACATGAGTTCCATAAGAAGGGCAAACCAAAATAAAAGACAGTTCCAGAATAATTATCAATGATAAAATTGATTTTCAGCAAACCAACAAGATGATTGCAGTAGAAAATGCATAAACTTCACCTTAAATGGCTTGGCAACTCATTCTGATTTGAACAAGCCTTAATGCAAGGGAACAGTGTAAAAAGAACCCTCACAAACCATTTAATTGAAAGTTCTCCATATGCTACAGAAACTGGCATAGTAACTCGGCCAGCAGATATTTGGACATTTGAAGATCTTGTATCTTCTGGAGCAAGAAGGAAAGAACAAAGTATTCTGACCAACTTAGCAACATAATCATTCCAAAGTTGAGAATTGGAAGCACTGGAGGGAAGGGGGAAATGCTCTGCCGTACAAGTTTCCATATTAGCCTCGTTCTTAAACCCACCAACAGCCAATTGAATACTATGCCACCCAAAAGAATCCTTCATCTGCTGTTTGTACTCTTGAAGCGTGAAAGCGGGTGAACAAAAGCTATTTGCAAATTTCTGAACTCTTCCATTTTCACACAGAAACTGCAAATTGTTCAAATTCCCAAAGCTGAATGCTTGTTAAGGGAATCCATAATAGTCAGTACAGAAAAGGAATTTCAAATGATAAGTTGGGGAGATATTCAGAAAGCCACTGCTTCTGAAAATTGGGACCCGAACAAATCCAATGCGGTGCTTTATCACAGGGGTATGAACCAGTGACTTGAGCTCGCAACTAAATTCATGCATTTAAGAAGTTAAGTGAGCAATATTGTGAATACAATAGAGAAACTGAAATTTAATTGTAATAATCAAAGGTTCACAAGTTCCTTTATGTAATAACCCACTCCACGCGTTCAAATTCTAGGAAAAATAAACAGGTATTTTTGACTTTCAATTCACCAAGATCAGATGATATAAAGGATACACTGCTTCTCTAAGAACTTCCAGAGAAAGAATATGGAGCTGGAAAATCTCTAGCATGGGATTTTCATCTCTGCAATGAACATTGGAACCAAGACATCAGAATTTGCAAGAAGAAAAGAACAAAAAAGAACCGTCAAAGGTCCCAATGTAAAACAGAAGCATGCATGTATTAGTATCTGTGAACAAAAACCACTTGTAACATCCCTAGAGTAGGAAAATAAATTAAAGGTAATTATAATATCAAATAGTTTGCCACCAACAAATCTTGCTATAAAAGACAATGGCTGCAAAACTGAAATATTTTATATCACACTCTCTAAGCTAAATGGTGCCAACAAACTGGAAGCACTGCAAAAGGAGGCAAAACTTTCTCCACTCACTAAGTGAATCCTTGGAAGAATGATGTAAAACATATATAACCTGCAGCCCCACATTTCCATTTTGTGGGACATAAATTTAATTCTAAGACCCAAGGTAAAATCTTCAACCATGCATCAAATTTTTAATCACTTATTTTAAAAATTCATGTACGCATGCTGTACAAGTTATCAACATGATTGATTACTTGCGAATTAGATTGACAAAAACCCAAAATTGGCAGGACAATGAATTTCAACATCCTCAAGCTTTAAAAAAGACTAATACTTCGGACACAGACAATCTCTACACCAAACTATTCCAACTGACAAATGTTTGATCATATCCCGTATCAAAAAGTGCTACGACTTTCAAACTTTTAAGCAACGATTAGCGAACTCAATTCTGTGACAACAAATGAACTAAATGCAAACATCTAGTCATAGTCAGACGTACAGTAATATATTTTCTGACAGCGGTATTACCTCTTTCCCCACCCCCTGGTGCCGAAACAAAAAAATTAAAACTTGAAAAACCACTAATGCCAGACCAAAAAGGCAAATCGTCCTCTTACCCAGACATTAAAGCTACACCATAATAATCAATTTACCAGAATCAATGAAAGTGTTTTCATCGCGATAAAGGTTAGATATCAAGTTGATCAGGCTAACTGAAGCTACTTATATTTCACAGATCCAAACGTCACCGAACTATAATAATTCCAAAACCAAACCCATCCAACAAAGAATTGTGGATACTGTGCACAAACATACTCAGCAACCTTAGTGAGACTGAGAAATTCAGATGATTTCATAGAGAAGCAACTCTTATTACGAAAACAAGCCACACACCAGAAGTAATGTAGTTACCTTTTCTCGTCAGCACAAAAGAAACTCTTTGATGTCAGTGCTTTACTTAATGGAACTCCAAGACCATCCAATAGAACTTCAAGTCCTCCAATGCTTTTGAAATGGTTTTGACCCCTCGGGTTCTCAGATAGAGCTGAACACAGGACTCTCAGAGTCAAATAGTGAAGTGATATATCTGTCCACTGTTCTTTCATGCTCAACCTTCTGATGACACGCAACAGCTCTGCAACAAATCAATTTTTGTCAATGAAAAAAGAGAAAATAAAAGGTTTCCCATTCACTCAATTGGAGGGGTATTAGGAATCAGAATTTGAATCAGAATTCTTGAGGTATCTGTGCACAATATGGGATACAGTATAGGAGGTCTGATAATTCATCAGAAGCATCAGAAGGGAAATAAAGTAGTGTGAACAACCAAGAAAAATGACGACTAACATGGTATCAAACTCTGCCAAAGGATGAAAATATGGAAGAAAGAAGATAGGGCTCATCATATTAACAAAAGTCAACCCAAAAGAAGGTAGTATATCTGTGAATTGAGAAGAGTATGGGACAGCTAGAAATGCATCCGGTGAGTGTTGAAATCTTCATCCATAATCATGTTTACACAATCTACAGTAATCAATACAATATACTTGTACATTCAAATGTCTCTTGGAGTCTATACCAAGCCTCAGTCATGTGTAAAATGTCTAAACTTGCCTACCTTACCTACTAACCAATTAAGGCCACCGGCTTCCATCACAGACACAACTGCCTTCTGATGCCACTGTAGCCTTGTTTCATCTGAAGGAACCTTTGAATTACCAAAACAATCAATTGAAGATGCACTGTCACTTGGAACAAAGCATATACTGTTGCTGCACAACTGGACCTTCTCATACACACTAGAATCTAGATCAATGAAACAACACATTATGGACACCACATATACAAGAATTTGTTGCAGGAGTCTGGTCTTGTCTACAGCAAAGGTGGATAAACTTTCATCCGCAGAAACCGCGCTGGTTATTGTTTTAAGTTGGACAACAGCACCTGAGAAGACAAAACCCTGAATGGTAAAGACAATGCCCATATTGATATAATTGTTGGAACAATACTCCAGTAATGACCGCATTGACATAGTAGAATTCTGGAAAATGAATCTATGATGTAAATAGAGGTTATTCCAACGTGATGTCACTGCCAACTCATTCAGGAAGGAGTTTACGAGATCAACGACAAGTACGATTGTGTTTTTATATAGAGGTACAAATGCTTGTAGCAAAAGGCTTTCATCGTTAGTAAGAAAGCTTGCCCAGTTGCTCAAGGCTATGAAACAGAGTCTGGTCCACATTATGCCAAGACAATGTTCAGTCCAGTAGCTCAAGATTCAAAATTCACATTATATAAGGAAAACCATTCATTGACTTGGAGTATATTAAAGAACTGGCTAAGATGGCAATGCAAAGGGTTCAAAAGAACACTATAATCAAGATGACAGATGAGATCTGCGGTTGGATTTCTTTAAAACTGGGAAAGAATGGTAGAGCGGCATTCATAAATATCCAGCTCTTACAGGGGATTAAAGAATATGCGTTCCTATGTTTCTGAATCAGAAAAACCTTTGAACTGGCTGACGAAGAACCAATGTAGAACATTAAAAGAAACTGTAACCCCAGAATTTACAATAATTGTAATGGCAAGGCAGGATTCACATGCTTCTTTGAAAGGTATTTTAAGTTCCCTTTTTAGAAGCAATATTAGAAAGGAAGGAATAGGAGGTAAAGAATAGGAAAGACACTCACAGCATGACATAAGAAAACAAGTGTCAAATTTTGTAGCACTAATGCAATGGGAGACAAGGTTCTACAAAGGAACATGTTACACAATCACACATTCCTAAAAATTCTCATAAAAATTGATCGACTACGCTTATTTTAAGTTGAGCAGCATATTGAGATCATAACAATAGTTCTTGAGTACGACTGTGAGGTGGGAGGTTGGAGAACTCTTGAGTATCACGGCTCTTATGGTGTGAGCCTTTGGAAGCACATAAGTAATGGATGGACTTTCTTCTGTGAGAACATTCATTTTGTTGTGGATTGCGGTCTTAGGGTTCGGTTCTAGCATGATCAATGGTGTGGTGGGAGACCTTTGAAGTGTGTGTTTTCCTCTTCTCTTCTCCTTTGCCAGATGAAAAGAGGCGTTGGTTGCGGATTGTTTATAGGGTGATTCAGGCTTTGGAGCTTGGAATGTTCAATTTGTTACATCTGCGAATGACTGGGAGTTGGGAGACTTCTCGGCTTTCTTCTCCTTACTTTACTCCATCAACTTACAAAGAAGGGTGGAGGATAAGCAAATTTGGTCCGGGTCCAAGAATGGTGCATTCTCGGTGAAGTCAATGTACAAGCTCTAGGGTTGAAAACCGGAAATGCGGTCCGGTTTTCGGACCGCAATCCGGTCCGGACCGCATTTCCGGTTCCCTTATATTAAAGGACCGGACCGGACCACTTATAAGTGGTCCAGTCCGGTTTTATGAAATGCGGTCCGGTCTGGACCACTTTTTTAAGTGGTCTAGACCAGATTTAATTTTTTTTTTAAAAAAACTTTTTAAAAAAAAATTTCGAACTGCGCACTGCTGCGCAAAGCAGTGCCCAGTGCAGGCTCTGCGCAGAGAAATATTTTTTTAATAATTAAAAAAATTTAAAAAAAGGTTTATTAAATGCAGTCCGGTCCGGTCCGCATTTAAGAAATTTATGACCCGGACCGGACCGCATAAATCCGGTCCTTCAATCCGAACCGGACCGCATTTGAAAAATTAGGACCGGACCGGTTTTCCGGTTCGGTCCAGTCTAAGGTCCGGTTTTGTTCAGCCCTAACAAGCTCCTTGTGGGTGGGTTCACTGTATCTTTTCCTTGGCGTCAAATTTGGAGGACCCTAGCCCCTTCGAGAGTCTCCTTCGTTTGGGAGGCCACCCATGAGAAAGTGTTGACGATCGATAATCTTAGAAGGAGAGGATTATGCTTGATTGATTGGTGCTATCTTTGTAAGAGCGAGGGGGAGTTTGTGGATCATGTCCTTCACTGCTTGGAACTTGTGGTCTTATATGCTTTGTATTTTGAATTATCCCTGGGTTATGCCTTTGAGGGTTGCTCATGTTCTGAGATGTTGGAAGAAGAAGTTTGATAGTCCACTGGCCTTGGTTGTTTGGAGAATGATCCCCTCTTGCATTTGGTGGTGTCTTTGGAGGGAGAGAAACGGTCGATGCTTTGAAGACTTGGTTTATCTTTGGAGGGTTTGAGGGGAAAATTATTGTTCTCTTTTTTCTTGGGCTAATACAGTGTTGGGTTATCCTTTCTCGGATTTTCTAAGCCTTTTAGCTTGTATAGCTTAGGTGTTTCAGTATAGTCTCTTGTCACCCCTTTCTTAATAAAGCTTATCTCACTTATCAAAAAAAAAATAGTTCTTTTTCAGATTTCAACTAAAAAGGTGAACTACACAGTTCTCTGCCTTCCCATTGATTCCCTCACTATCTCTCTCTTTCTCTACGACAGATTATGCCATCCAATAAAGTCCAAAGAGCAATACACAAAGCCATAATTTCAGAGTTGCCATTTAAACAAGCCTGTCCAGCCAGCAGCTCTAAACAAAGTTGCCATTTAAGTCTCAGCATTATCTGCTACTGAAGCTATGTACTGAGAAGTTGAGATATTAAACCTGAAGGTAAAAAGACGCATCACTCCATAACTTACATATACTCAAAAGAAACCAAAAGATTTGGAACCAATGGAATATACTTCAAACAAAAGCATCAACACCAAAAAGCAATGTACGGGAAATATAACATAACAATACCTTTCATCAATGCTGTAAGCTTTTGAATCCCACCACAGTATCCAAAAACTCTACAATTATGCTGTGAACGTGTGATAATTGCCAAAGCATCCAAGACAGGCAATCCTTCAGAAGTAATATTCAGGCTTGTGGAAGCCCCAGATAAGCCAGTTGTTGATCGCATCATGCTACTGTTTACTGGATTTTCCGGGAGAAAAACAAGAAAAATGTAGACAGGATTAACAAACTCAATCAGAATGGAATATACAAGAATCAATAGTCACAACAACCAATTTTCAACAGTAAGTTTGAGATGACTCAATGGCTTCCTAAACAAAGAACCCGCAAGTATCACTTTGGGTTAGTGTTAAAGCAAGAACATTTTTCAATAACAATTCAGGAAAAAAAATATCTTACAGTCAAGAAAAAAATCCAAGATCATAATTTTTTTAGCAAATCCACAACAATGAAAATACATTTTGCATGATAGTCCTCCAGTTGGATTCATCTTGAAGAGAATTACTCCATTGCCTGATTAAGATGTGAGAAGAAGAAAAAATGATTACAAAAAATAATGAAAACATTAGGGAAGTAAAACAGTTTCTGAAGTCTTTTTAAACTTGTGTGCCCTGAAATTGGTAGAACATGCATTTCAAGTAAAACTTCCACACCTGGAGAAACTCAAAGTGAAATGGCCAACTCATAACAAAATACAACCTTCACAACTGGGATCAGATGTGCACAAGACTAACAAAAGAAACAGTGCAAGTGCCCAGAATAGGGAAAGATAAGAAATTAGCAGTAAAACAGTCTAAGACCGTTGACTGAGAAAAAACTTATCGAGTTTATTTCCAATGTTCTTTAACTTCCCCAGCCAAAACATTCCCATTCTCTTTCAGAAATGAAAGAAATTTAGCTTCGCTTCCAATAATGAATGTTCTTTAACATGGGTTGACTAAGTTGTATTAGGAATTTATCATTAAAATTGCATGAAGTACCAAAAACATGTACCAAGAGGAAAGAAATTTTTTCTATAATCCAGTTCAGTAAAGAGTATTTGCTTAAACAAAGTCTCTTCAAAGTAATTTGATACAATCTGATATTCAGCACATATAAATACAACTTACACTCCGTGATTAGAGAAGTTAGTGTTGCAATCTCCTGAGTCAGTGTTGAAATTACTTCAGCAGGATGGCCAGCAGAGCAACCAACAACTACATTGTCAGAACATGATATAAACTCTTGAGGTTGAATGTGGGTTGAAGCAGCCTCTGAGAATTGGCCCTGACTAACTGGTTCCCAGTTCTTGTATACAACCAGAAATTGCCTGAGGAAAACATGAAACAACCTTCTCCTCTCCACCTAAAAAGTTAGTGAGTTAGAATATACAAAAGCACATATCAAAAATAAACAACTAGATACAAAAGTAGAGACAAAAAGCAACTTCTATAATCAACAACCACAAAATGTAACAATTTTAAAGCTAAAATAAGGAAGAAGAAAAAAATCTGAACCAGGCTTAGGTTGGACAAGGAAAGCATGCCCAGATATCAGGCGGATACATCATATCTGAACTTCACTTTTAGACAACTAGTCTGGATAAAGTCTGTCCAATAGTGCTATCAGACCCCAAACCAAACTACAGGCAAAAACCTTATCTCCCAATTATAGCTTCAGACTAACTGAAGACTCCACTTACAAGAGACTACACTGTGAGTGCCAAGTCCAAGTATTCCGGATAAATATAGCACAATTCAGATTAGGGGTGAACAGGACCGGACCGCGGACCGGATAAATCCGGTTATCCGGTCCGGTCCTCCTTTTTAATAAATGCGGTCCGGACCGGACCGGACCGGACCGCATTTATTAAAAAAATAAAAAATATATTTTTTTTTTAATTTTTAATACAAATTATAAACATAAAACGTTTAATTTTAATCTAAACTAAAACTTAACATATTTATACACACTTCTCATTTGAAATTAACCTAAAAAAATTTTGAAAAAATTTTAAAAAAATAAAAAAATTGAAAAAAAAAATTAAAACCGGTCCGGACCACTTAAGTGGTCCGGACCGGACCGCATTTAGTGAAACCGGTCCGGTCCTCTATTTTAAGAGGACCGGAATGCGGTCCGAAAAACCGGACCGCATTCCGGTTTTTCAGCCCTAATTCAGATGTATCAAACTTCAGGAAAGGAAAGTCAAAAACTGAAGGTACACCAAGAAGCAGGATAAAATATGAGGGGGAAGGAGTGGTCATGACTCAAACCTAATTGGCTGACTTGATGCAAAGTCTTGTTCTAAAGACCACTCTGACTGCATTTGTTAGAAAATAATGCATCGATCTTAAACCTAACTGAATGACTTTATACAGAGTTTTGTTCTAAAGACCGTTGTGACGATAATATTTAGAAAATAGTGCATTAATAACACACATTCTGTCATTTATCATTCCAAAATAAACATAAACCTGTCATACACGCGTAAAAAAAAACCTGTCATACACAATAAAAGAAGTTTTAGTCCGAACTATTTATCATCTTTGCTTATTAGGGCTAATCCTACCCCACCCCATTGCTTAAAAATACAATAATCATACACCATCCTATTTGTTAGAGGCAAACTAAGGAAGAACTAATCAGTACAACACAAATTCCTTCAAAAAATTAACATATCAGTAACCTAATCCAGCTAATCTGCAAGAATTTTGAACCAGAGTACTTGAGAACAGTTAAGACAGCAGTGAGATGAAATTAGCAACCTCTTTAGTTCTTTTCATTTATAGCCTGTCAAAAGGACTTATCAAAAAAAAATTATAGCCTGTCAAAAGGAATTTGTTGGAGCTGAACGGCTAATGCGCCCCACCTATTTTAGCTTCGACATTCACCACAACAAATCTCTTATACTTTCTTAAAAGAGAAAGGAACTTCTTCTTTTTGAAAAACAGGAAAAAGTAGGGAAACTAAGTCGTGAGAAATGTATGCCTTCATAGAATAGACAGCCTTCAAGTATTTTAAACCAAAACATTTGAAAAGTAGGAAGCTTCCAAGCATACCTTATCAACGGCTTTCTCATATCTCTCCCAAAGTGTATTCAGAACGGCCTCATTACCAACTTCACTGAACCAAAAAAAGTATCAAGAAAATGAAGAAGCAGAGAGAGTGATCAGGACTTCATTCCTAAATCAAAATGCAAACTACGAAATCTATGGATTAGCATCTAAAAAAGACCTATCATCCGGAATGACAATAAGCAAAGGACTTTGCAAATGTATCTTATGGAGGACTTGCAGCTCTGACAGTATATTCAAACATTTCAAATGATTCCATTGTGCATTTGGTGGAGCTTATGGAGGGAAATGAATGGAAGATGATTTGAAGATTTGGGGCTATCCTTAGAATGTTTGAAGGGAAAAATGATGCAGACCTTGTTTCTGTGCTAATGGGGTGTTGGGTTCTCCTTATGTAGACTTCAGTGATTTTATTAGTTTTCTAGCTTGTTTGTTGTAGATGGTTCAATACAGCCTTTGTACTGCTCCATTACCTTTTTCTTTCAATAAAGCTTTCCTTCCTTATCAAAAAAAGAATATTGATATCTTAAACACATTGGTTCCATTGTGAATGTTACATTGAAATATACAGATCTCCCCCATTCATAATTAGATACTCACCGGATGCTTCAATTCAAACAGAAATAGACGTGGGGGGGAAGGGGGGAGGAGGAATGATGAACGTCAATAAAAACTCCCAATAAACAATAATCAATATGCTCCGTAGTAAACATTCAGATACTTATGAGGCATCAGTAATTCGGCACTTAATCTGTGGCTTCGCGTAGCCCCGCATCTTGTAGAATTATATGCATGAGGACCCATACACATCTATCTTGGAACTAAACATAATACTTTCCTAGCAGCTTACATCAACAAAGTAAGAGACCACGTAGACTCATAGGTATCCAGTAAAACAATTAAAAATACATAAGAGTATGTCTAGATACAGAAACTTGATAGCAAAAAAAAAAAAAGAAAACAAACTCATCTTTAGCTAAAAAAAGGGAAAAGATAAAAGAGAGAGGCCTAGCAAGCATCATGAAATAACAGCCAACTTAGATTTTACGATGAATGGAAATATATATTTACACACACATAAAAGCCCCTTAGTACTAGATTGCAGTATGCATGGTTTGAAAATCACCCAGGGTCAAGGTTTTCCAAAGCCTCCAGGGCTTTCACTTTTTATGTCAAATGACAACATTGTTGTGCTATGTAGTCTATACAGTTTTTTACACCTATTTGGTAAAACCATATCCCTAGAACCCTGTACAAATCACCTAATACAAGGACAACTGCACAGGTAATTTCGGTTAATAGCTAAACATTTGAATAATTTATATAATAACATAACCGCAGCATGATTAAAAAATGGTGAATGTACCGAGGCAAACTACAAATGTAAACACCAACTACCTGAAGCAAATTTTTGGACCAGTAGGGGAGAACCTCTGGGGTTGTGACCCTGAAGCAGGCTCTCCAGTTTGGCTACCGGAACTCCTTCGAATAAGGTCCGCAACGCCCTTCACAATATTCATGCTTCTCCACCGAGACTTTTAGGAAAATTACGACCTCACAATCCAGTAATCAAGGTATAAATTGTATTCCAGGGCCACAGTTTCGCCACACCCGTTGTTCCTACCTTCCATAAATCAAAACCACTTTCTGTCGGCGCAACTGCTTCTTTCTTCACATAGCTCAATTGAAATGCGGCAAATTACCAGCGCAAAGATTAAAAAAAATGTCAAGAAGCAAGACCTAGAAGGAGAACGTCTTCACAGAGCACTGGTTCGGAATACTGAAAAATCAGCTCAACTAAGCACGAGGGTATGACTTGCCTAAGTAGAGACTTCGTTTTCTCGAAGAATCAAGAATTCCAAAACCTCAAGCTTGTTTTCATCCTAATTATTCAACCAGGTCTCCGTGGAATAGTTAATATCAGAAAGAAATTTGGTAGCTATTTGACTGAATGAGCTGCGAGTTGAATAGGAAACGAAAGTCAAACAACACATTGAATATTCGAGCACTCAAAGAAATATCGAATTATCTGAAAATTACCGTGCGATTAAATATCTATAACTAACGGAATGAAAATGAAATATGTTTTTTTTTTTTGCTTTTCTGAGCGAAAACGAAAGATGTTAGTTTATCGACTTGGAGCTCTATGAATTTAAAAGGAAAATTCTTCTAATACGATCGACGTGGTATTGTACCTGATCAGATCGAAGTCTCAATTTCTGTCCGTAAAATGCAAGAGTTTTTCAAGCGCGATCTAAATTATAAATTCTTCGAAGCTTCTCCAATGGCGTCAGGCGAAGAATCGAAGAAAACGAAGCAGAAGAAGAGGACCAGTAATATATTATCGACTATGAACTAGACCCCTGTGAGGACTTCAATTTCGAGATTGCCCTCTGGGGTAAATCATGTCGGCGATGCGGTTTATCCGCGTCGAAGTTGGACGGAAATCGTTTTAACAAGGGGAAAATACAATTTGGGAAATTGATAGTTTAATCCCTGGGTTTTTCACCCTTTAACGGTTTGATCCTTAAAAAATAAACCCTAACAAATTACTCCCCAAACTATCATCACTTTGACAAAATCATCCTTCCGTTATGTTCCGTCTGATTTTTTAACGGGAGAATGTTACACGGTCAAGCAAGCTGACTCGACACCCCTCTTTTACTTTTTACGCTTCGATTTCTCTCCTCAGTACCTCAACCAAGCGGGAAAGAAATCTCCATAAAACATGTCCGACCGGAGAAATTTTACGGAAGAAAAAGAAATGGCGCCTGTACTGCAAAGCTCTCAGCAATGTTGGTCATATGTTTAATAAAGCCCAGATTGATTTAGAGTTAGAAAAGATGAGAAATATGACCCCACAAGAGGTTGTTGCAGCTGCTGCTCAAGCAGTTGCTGAAGCTGAAGCTGCCATAGCAGAAGCTGAAGAGGCAGCACGAGAGGCAGAGGCTGCAGAAGCAGCACAAGCCTTTGCAGCAGCAGCAGCGAAAACTTTGAAAGGAATAAGTAACCCGAAAATTGTGAGATTCCTTTACTACTATTATCTGTGTTTTATGATACTTTTTTCAAATATCTTTTTGCTCAAGTGGAGATTCTTCAGAAGCTCTGGTAGGGAGTTTCACGTGGCCATTAGCAAGTTTAGAGGATGGTCAGCTTCAGGTTGTTGAAGGTCTTCTTGACCTGCCGGCCAATGTAGTGGTGACCGCAGTTCGGCCCATTGAAGTCCAATTACCTTGGTCTGTTGTGTTGGGATAGGCCACGAGAATCTTATCAAACGAGTCGGGATTGAACCCAAACCACCCAAACCACAGCAGAAATGTCCCTAGGACGACTAAATGCACGACCCCACTGCAAGCAAAGTCAATTGCGCCTGAACCAAATAACAACTCACTGGAATCGAAACTGAGCCACCCATCAGATGACCAAACCCAGTGTGCCACAATTGGGTAAACAAACCCAGTGAGGAAAAAGGAGAAGATAAGGTAAGAAGTGAACTGAGTTCTTTCCACTATCGAGCCACTGGTAATTCCAGCGACAGCAATGGCTAAGGCCCATTGGTAGAGAAAGAAGCTGTAGTCATAAGTGCTATTTGGAATGCTATACAGAGCAAAGAAGTTCGTACCAATGAAAGGGTTGGAATTGGAACCATCGCCAAAGGCAAAAGCGAAGCCAAAGAGGTAATAAGAGATGCTACCAACAACTGCGTCGACGACGTTGGTAAGCATTATGTTCATGGCGTTCTTGGCTCAGACTGAGCCAGCACAGAGCATGGCAAAGCCAAGCTGCGTCACAAAGACGAGGTACGCCGAAAAGATGAGGTAAATGGTGTTGATGGAAGCGTACAGAGTAAGAGAGGGGTGTCAAGTCAGCTTGCTTGACCGTTTTGTTTCTAGTTGCAGCGAGCTTCACGGTTGGCTTAAAAAGGTTGAAGGACACCAAACAAAGCCTTTACCTTCAACAGAGGAAGCTTTGGTGGTAACAGAGCTAAAGGAGGGAGAGATATGGCGAAGATGGAGCATGAAGGAGTAGCATTTTAGAGAGAGAGATGCAATGCAAAAACAAACGCGAACGTAACCGAAGGATGAAGCAGTGTCACGTGTAAAAATTGTCAGTGTAACATTCTCCCGTTAAAAAATCAGACGGAACGTAACGGAAGGATGATTTTGTCAAAGTGATGATAGTTTGGGGAGTAATTTGTTAGGGTTTATTTTTTAAGGATCAAACCGTTAAAGGGTGGAAAACTCAGGGATTAAACTATCAATTTCCCATACAATTTTGACCCACAAACTATTATAGGTTTTGCATTTTACACCCTAAGGTAAATACTCATGCCCCTGTGGTATGCGGTAATAGCAAATATGCCCCTGAGGTAAACAAAGTCATTTTCATACCCCTGAGGTAAACATTCAGGAGCAAATATGCCCTTCCGTTATGTTTACCTCAGAGGTATGAAAGAACATATTTGCTCCTGAATGTTTACCTCAGGGGTATGAAAAAAACTTTGTTTACCTCAGGGACATATTTGCTATTACCGCATACCACAGGGACATGACATGCATTTAAACCTAAAATAAATAATGAACACCAGTTCAAGAAGTGGGTAGAGCAAATTTCAATGTTTTTGGTGTTTAAGGTATGATACATTAGAATTGGTAGCTCGGGTAACCGACGGATTCAATAACACATGAAAAATCTTGAGAGGCTGATGTAAAAACAAAACAAAAAGGTTAACGAACTTGGATTTTACTCCTTTTTTTCTAAATTAAAGAACTTGGATTTTACACTATTTTAAAAAGTAGTCTCCGGGTTTTTTCTATAGTCACCTGTAGTCTCTAAGCTTTTTTAATTTTATCAATGTGATCGTTTTGTCTCCTTCTGTTAGCCTCAAATACATTTATCTAATTACTCGTGTATATGGCTGTTTAAAATCACTGGAATTTGTTCGGTTCCACCCGTACCGACACCGAATTTCCAGTACTCGATCTAACCGGTATTCAAGAAACAAGAAATTTCAGTGGTTTTACCGGCTCCCATCACGGGGCTGGGGCGAGTACAGGTAAACAGGGATTTTTTTTTGGCGTTTGGCACAGCCGCAGGCTCCCTTGACTTCGCAGTTCGCCCATGTGTTATTTGGATCAACTAAATTGGCACATGGGCTTTTTTGTTGTTTTGTACGTCAAAAGGCCCAAATTTTGATAAGTTGTGCAACTCGTAAATATTCTGTATTTGGAAAGTGCATAATAAGTTTGAAGGGACCAGCTAGAGGCCTACCTATCATGAAGTTTGAAGGCTCCGTTGTTCAAACTTCATCTCTACTCTTTTTTAATTTAAGAAAAATATTTTTTATTCACAAATTACTATCATATTTAAGACAATCATTGCACTCACAAAAAATATCTATTCCTAACAATTTACACCCTCCTTTTATTTTCCCATCAAATTGGATAGAAAATATTTTTTTAAAAAATAAAACAAATGTCCTTAAACGTAACATATTATTCACGTGATTTAATGGCACAATCGATATTTTATTTTTTAAAAAAGCTAATTTCCTTCCAATTTAATGGAAAGAATTATACCAATGTTTCAAATGTTATTATTTTATAGTACAAAATGCAGAATATATAATAATTTGTGGGCAAAAAATTATTTTTCCATTTTTACTTTTAAATTATCATATTCTTTGCTCCGTTGTTCAAAACTTCATCTCTACTCTTTTTTTAATTTAAGAAAAATATATTTTTTACTCACAAACTACTCATATTTAAGACAATCACTTCACTTACAAAATATCTATCTCTAACAATTTACACCCTCCTTTTATTTTTTCATCCAATTGGATAGAAAATGATTTCTTTTAAATAAAACAAATATCCTTAATCGTAACATATTATTCACATGATTTAATGGCATAATTGATATTTTATTTTTTTTAAAAATTCAATTTCCTAATAATTTAATGGAAAAAATTATATAAAGAATGCAATGTTTCAAATGTGATAATTTTATAGTACAAAATGTAAAATATATAATAATTCCGTGGGAAAAAAATTATTTTTCTATTTTTACTTTTAAAATATCAAATTATTTACCTTGCCACTTACTAAAACTTGTATAAGTAAAAGACAACTAAATAGTAATTCATGGCAACTCAAAGACGAGTAAAGCATATCAATCCTTGCTCGAGAGAATTTATAAGTTAATTACTAGAACTTTACTTTCAATACCTTGTATAAGCTAAATCCGGTGTCTTATCGATTTATAAATAAGCTAAGCTTAGAAGAAAATTATAGTCCACTAAGTGAGGTATTAAAAAATATAATTAAAGTAATAAAATTTACTTATTCCTAACCGTTTAAACTTTTATGATAATTAATTGATAAGTGGCAATTTAACACTATTTTTTTCAAAAAAATAATAAAAACTATATACTTTTTAACTAACTTTATTTTTGTCCTTATATTCTATTTCCTTAGATCTGGCTGGCACTTTCGAGGGTCGCAGGGGAAGTGAGTCGATCTGGTAGCTAGATGCATGCCAGATGTAGGCCGGGCGTTTGGAAGCTTACCAACGTGAATTATACTTCTTCGACCAATCTCAGCCTCCCTAGTCCAACCAGCTTGCATGTTAGGAAGATCTTGCTATGGAACTTATTTTATTCCCTCGATATACTTCTGTTCTATTACCTTCTTAATCTATTTTATCCCCAACCGTACAATCATTTTAACAAAAATAATGCATTATTATTTGTATTTTTCTTGTCTACTTTTCGATCACCAGCGAAAGAGATAGTATCCTTTGTCCAACTCTACAAGCAAGTATGATCTGACCGAACCGGTATTTAAAGCTGTTCTTCGCAAGCAATCCGTTTTCTTCGGTTATGTTTATGTTGTAAAATTTTTGATATTGAGTTTAGTAAAAAAGTGAAGAGAGATTATTGAGTAGGAATAAATATAAATTTTTCACTTATTTAATAAAAAAAATATACATATAATAATTGATAGTTTGAGTATTATGTCTTAAACGTGATAGTTTGAAGTGCAGAGTGCAAAAATTATAATAATTAGTAGATGAATAATATATTTTTCCTTTTGGATTGAATAGAAACCCAGACATAAAACGGATTTGAATGCTTGAAATTTATGGTTCCATTTATATTCTAATTATTGGGTATAATCAAATCGGTCGGGATTCAATTTCCCTTGTAAATTCAGTAACAAAAAAGTATACTGCTTTGCTCACGGAGATGAGGTGAAAATTTCAGATTTTGGGAGCCGTTCACAGTGGAAACATTGGTCCCATTGTCCCAAGCGGGGGGTGTTAATGGGGTAGGGGGGCTGGGGGTTAGGACCGTCCAAATTAATTAAGATGACTGCTTTTTCTTCGTAGGCCCCACATTCTGCCCTTCCTTGTTTGTTGGGCAATGCTGGGTGGGAGGGCTAATCTGGATGGATTGGTCAAATATTCAGAACCACCCAGAAACGAATAAATATATATGACGTGTTTGAACCCAAATAATTGGGAACTAATAAATATATATGACGTGTTTAAATTCTAAATAATTGTAATTATTTAGGGTTAATATTAAAAAATTAATTACACAATTTTTTATTATTATAATATTTATTAAAATTCTTATCTTTCTTCATTTTTTTCACTAACTCTCATAAAATATCTTTACTTTATAATATTTCACAAACTCTAATACTCAAAATTTCCAAACTCAAACATCCCCTATAGGAGCAGACTGGACTCGCTTGCTTGGGTGTGTGGATACTTTTTTTTTTGGAATGTTAGTTTTGTAAAGATTTTTAAAATTTTAATAGAATTATGAATATTTATTTAAATTGAAGTTTTATAAATTTTTGTGAAAAAGTTAGTGAAAATTTTAAAAATATTTAATTTTTGTTATAATTTGTAAAAAGTTATAGAGAGATGAATTGATGTAATTGTTTAATACAAAAGTATTGAAGTTATGTGATAAATATAGAGAGGAAATATTTGTTATAATTTTTTTTGAAAAGGTATTAGAGTTTGTGTGAAAAATTGTTAGATATTATGTTAAAAGTATTGGTATTTGTGTATACATTTTTTAATTTTTAAATGTTATTTTTATATATTTATTAAATTACAATGTATTTTAAAATATTTTTACCAATCAATTTGTCATAAATTAAGAAAACTATACATATATATATATATATATATATATATCTTGTCTCTTTTAGGAATTTAATGTGTCAGATTTGTCTTTTTATTTTCCAATAAATAAAAAAATAACCCACTGAGATTGGGTGGATTTCATTGTCGTCTTTGGGTTTGTATTTATTTTAGCTTCACATAAAACAGAAGGGCAGTCTTATCACTTTTTTTTTTAATCAAAACTCCAACTTTATTCAAACAAGAAAACGAAAGAAACGAGTGCTTATAGGGCTGTCTATTGGCCGGTTCGGTTCGGTCCGATCGGTCAAACTGGTCATTTTGTGAAGTGTGTATACTGGACCAGTCATTCTAACAGACTGGTCCGGTCCGGTCTGGGCCGGTTTGAGCCATGTGATTTTGAGGCGGTTTTGGGTTTGAGTTATGTCATTTTGGGCTGGTTTGAAGTGGTATACTCCGGTCCAATTCCGATTTTCCACAAGGGTAACCCAGAACCGGACCGGAGTATACCGGTCTAGGTCCGGTTTGTCCAAAACTGGTCCGGTTCTGGCCGGATTTGGCCAAAACCGATCCGGTCCGGGCGGTTTGGTGGACAACCCTACCGCATACAACTAAAAAGATAAGAAAAATACTCACAATTATAAGAATTGTCTCCTGAGATCAACTCAATAGCGACTCAACGAACTAATTGATACACAACATAATTTACATCACGACGAATATAAGTAAAACACCATTGCTTCACCTGACTAAGAGTAACAAAAATATCCTGCATAATTGGATGAATCCACCACTTGGTAGTCACAGGAAAATTCTTGAAAGCTGAAATAAAAATCTCTGAATCTCCTTCGAAAATAATATTTTTATAACCCAAATTAGAGGCAAGTTCAACACCCAACTTCATTGCTTCTGCCTCCCCTACCGGGGGCTCCACCGCACCTATCCGATCTGTTTAAAACCCCAAATCTGACCCTGGTAATCTCGACCGAGTGCAGCTACCACAGAGAATTCGTCACGAATTGTAACATCAACGTTTACCTTCAAACTCTCTCCAGGAGGTGGCAGCCAGCGCTGTGTTACAACTGGGTGCATCTTCTGTTTCCAAGCCATCCAGTGCTCCAAGCTCAGTCTCCTTACCCGTACTGCCAGATCAAATACTTCACATTTTATCCCTTCATGTACTGCTTGATTCCTACTGTACCATAGCAAATCTATGGCATTTACAGCATAGAATTGAAAGAAAAGTTGTTCGTCCAGAAGAATGCCAATATTCCGGTGCGGATGGAGAATATTAGTCACCCAATCACCAACTAAGTCGTGACCAGAGACTCAGAGGCGGAACGAAGGGGTGGCAAGCTGGGGCGCTTGCCACCCCTTAGTTCTGTAAATATTTTTTTTTACTTTTAATTTTACAAGTTTTTTTCCCGTGCGGGCCAGGCCAGCCCCTTGACCCACCCCAGCCCGCCCCCCTCTGGAGCACTATCTGCAAGCCCTCTTTGCTCTCTATAAGTTTTTACTCTCTACTAGTTCCCTCTTTGCTAAAGGTATCATGTTGAGAATTTATTTGAATATTTGACTAACTAGCAAGTTGGGTCAGTATAAAGGGAGTTTATAAATTTATAATCCCCATCTAAAAAATTCTTTTTAGTATACATAATGTGTTGATTGTATCACATATTGTGTTAAGAATAAAAATAAAAGAGAAAAAAACAATTTAGACTAAGAGAGAGGGGAGATAGAAGTGAGACATGAGAATTGAATGGTTCGGTTTATGAATCTACATCCATTGTGGGAAGGCCCAACTGAGCAGATTTGTGTCTTCACTGATGTGTGTATGAAAGATTACAAAGAGGTTTATTTATAAGTCTTTGATTACAATAGCTTACATTACTTTAGCAATGTTAGACTCCAATAACTCTAATATATTGTGCCGAAATATCGAAAATTGCAGCTCAATATATTAACGCCAAATAAGATTGTTTAAATTGCAGCTAATATATTTTCAGATTATATTACAATTTGCTCAATATATTTCAGATTAGTTACAATAATGGTATTCCATATTAGTTATAGATTAGACTAATAAGATTATATTTCAGATTATATTGCAATTTGCTCAAAAAATTTCAGATTATATTGCAATTTGCTCAAAATTTCATTTGCTTGAAGGTGGTGGGCTTATTCAATTAATTTGTATCCTAAAACCTTATTCAGACAATGTTTTCAGATAATACAGACAGTAGAATTCAATTGTAATCTCGCAGTTTCAGCAAATAATACAATACATGTATTTTAATATTTTTAGTATTTAATTTTTGATATTTTAATTAAGATATTTTTTGCATTACGTTAAAAAAAATTAAGATGTTATTTCACCTTAGAATTTTGCCCCCCCTCCATATGAGTCCTGGTTCCGTCACTGCAGAGACTACAATATTTAATTGCCAATGGGACTCACTCCAGATGCCTCTGTTGTATGGACAAGAAAAAGTAAATGATGGAGCTCCTCTAGACACTCTCCACACAGCGAACAGGACAAGTTTCAACTGGATTCACGTTACTGCACACATGTTCAGCCACTTTGCATTTTGTGGGTAAGATCTCCTACATTACCTTCCATAGTAATAGCTTTAGGCGTTCATGAATTTTTATTCTCCAAATTTCCACCCCAAGAGAGATAGCTCAATAGTTAGGAGGGACATCCTTTTTGGGGCTCGACTTACCAAATTCGAGTTTCAAGGGTGTGGGATGAATTTTTCTACTGCTAGACGAGTTCTTGACTTATCTGCTCCCTGAGTTGTGGGATCGGTCCAGTGATTTGTACTTCAGGGTTGGACCAAACGGATCCGACTTTGAGATATTTCCACTTTATCAAATTTTTTTTTCCAAATTTCCTTCCACCTGCCGTGATGAGATGAAACAAGCCCTTGACACCTGTGCTCAACCAGCACCCTATACGCCGATTTAATTGAGAATTCACCCTTTGGATCGAGTGGCCAAAAAAGTGTGTCGGGCTTATGAACATTTATTGGAATACGAATATGTAAAATAACATCAAATATTTCCTGAGAGAATAAATGTTGAATCTTTGCTACATCCCAACATCTCCCATCCATCGTCATGAGCTCGTTCACCTTCAGATTCTATCTCCAACTCACGCAAATTGCCATCTCGAAGAGTAAATTTGAAACCAGGGTTGGTCGGCACCCATGGGTCCCTTAGAACAGATATTTTGCTACAGGATCCCACCTTGTAACACAGACCACCCCTCAACACCTCACGATGCTGGACAATGCCCTTCCAAATCCATGAATCTATACAGTGGCGGAGCCAGAAACCCAATTAATGGGGGGCAAATTTATAAGGAAAAATGATAAAAAAAAAAATTTACTACTTAATGCAAAAAAATATCTTAAGAGTATAAATAAATAAAATTAAGGACTAAAAACACTAAAAATATTGAAATACACGTACCGTACTATTTGCTGATACTGAGAGGTGACATTAAAGATTAAATTCTTGTTGTTCAAGACACCAATAGAGCATCAACTAATCACACAAACAAAAGTATTTATATATATATATATATATATTATTTGTAAAACAAAACACATAAATGAAATAAAGTATTTTCAGCAATATAACTTTTTACTTCCATGAATGAAGTACTTATTTTTGTTGCCAGAAAGGATGTGCTCTATGCTCAATAAGTCCTGCTGAATTTGTTGGGATCTGTAAAAAGAAAACATAACACATAAATGAGAAAAATAAACAATTACTGTATTTCTATTATTCTTGAAAGAAACAATAGCAAATCGAAGCATATTGGAAAAAGAAGCCAAATTATCCAAAGTTCAAAAAGAATCCAGGTTCCAATGACATAAAAATACTTCTCACCCTTGCTATAGTTTTTTTAGTGTGACAGTACTATTGAACACGAGCTTCTCAAAAGTGGAATCTCTATCAACAATAAAATAACCCGAAATTGCAAGGAGAAAATACATACTTGGTAAATGATAATAGAAAAAAAATTTGGACAAAAAGTTCAATCTTAACATCCAAATACCTATTCTACTCCCCTTACAAAATGAGAAAACAGAAAAATCGTAGTTCAAAGTACCCATTACCTGGCTAAATTAATGACTAAAATTTTGAAGAAATAGATTTATAACTTGATCCAAACGTCACAAATTACAATGGAAAAGAAGTTCCACCTTTAGAGAAAGACAATTAAAAAAAAGTTAATCTCATGGGCTATGAAAAATCAGACCTAAACAAACAAAAGATAGATGAAAATGAGTCTTACTTCAACTTTGGATTTTCATAAATTGTGGAGAAGTCAGACATATAAAATTAGATGATGATAGTGACAATAAAATGATATAACCAATGATTCTCTAGTAAGTAAAGATGGACACGCAACACACTTGAATAATTGAATTATCACTTATCCAACAAGAGCACACCACCCCCTTTCTCAGTATTTGCGATATCCAAATTCTCAACCAAGTCCAACATAAAAGACAAAAGAACAAAAAAAAAGCAGTACTAGAATAGTGAAAACATTTATTTTAATCAGGGGCGGAGGCAAGGGGGGCGGGTGGGGGCGACCGCCCCCACACGCCCCAAAAATTCTTTGAATTTTTTTTTTATATATTTAGAAGCAGGCCTGCCCCCATTGGCCCAGGCCTGCTTCAGGGCCAGTGGGGGCGAGCCCACTGGCCCAGGCCTGCTTCTTTAATTTTTTTTTAAAAAATCAGAGGGTGAAACGGCGTCGTTTCACCCTCTGATTTTTTTAAAAAACGCCGGTTCTCTCCCTCTCGCAAACTCTCCCTCTCCCGAACGTCCGACTGCCCATCACCCACTGCCCATCGCTGCCGCTGCCATTGCCCCGGCCGGCGCCGCCAAGTCATCTCCGACAGACGTCCAACGCCGCCCAGCCCAGAGTCCGAAACTCCGGTCTCCGGCTCTCTCTCACTCGTTGCTGCCGCCTGCTGCTGCCAAGCCTGCCATTGTGCCGCCCGCCGACGCCGCCCAACTCAGGTAAGCCCACTGCCCAGTGACGGAGAATGTGGTTCACTTTTGTGTAGATGAATCGAAGATGTCGCTTTTATAGTTTTATTGGAATTCAGTTTTGTAGATTTGGTTTTAGTTCTATGTAAGACATTTTGCCCTTATATACATGTCATGAAGCTCCAGATTTATTTCCTTTTAGATTTGGTTTTAGTTCTATGTCATGAAGCTCCAGATGAATCCAGATTTATTTTGCCCTTAGATTTGGTTTTATTTGCTTTATACATTTAACAGTTCTTTTTTAATAAGCTCATCTGTGAATTGTGAGATTCCCTAGTCTATCGAATTGTGAGTGTCCCATAGACTGGATTTCAGATTTTGTAGAGTTGGTTCTAGGACTAGTAGACTAGTTCCATGTGATACATTGGGCCCTTCAGTTTCGTGTAATTGCATTCCTTTTCTCTGTTTATGATTTCTAAAAGATTTAGAGACCAATATCTTGCAATCTCTGTGAATTGGATTCTGACCCACACCTCAGCAACTTCCAAAACCTGATTGTTCTCTCCTTATGTGAAGTTCTCCTTTTCCTACCTGATTTTGTTTTGCAACTTGTTTCTGCACTGTCATGTTTTTTTAAAGCCATGAGTGAACCTCCCAGTATGAGTTGAAGTTCATTAGAAATTGGATTAGTCCATTGTCTT
Source organism: Myrica gale (assembly GCA_963930655.1). Taxonomy (NCBI): domain Eukaryota; kingdom Viridiplantae; phylum Streptophyta; class Magnoliopsida; order Fagales; family Myricaceae; genus Myrica; species Myrica gale. Next base: position 6,314,717 of record OZ005609.1, on the reverse strand, counting down.
CCACCATATTGTATTTTTGTCTAAGGTTTATGATCTTTCTTTTGCTGATATACAGCACTTGTGATGAGTTTTTGGTTTCCCCATTAGCATCCGATTGAAAGTGGCATGTCTGTGGCACTTTTTGAAGATAACTGGGTTCAACAAGCTACTATATGTAATTTTATATTGCTGATAGGATGATAGGATTTGAATTTGGAAATGCCACTGCTGTCTTGGCTTTGAGGTTATCTGTGCCTACCATGTAATTGATGCTTTGTGGTCAAAGATGAATTAGTTATATATTTCCATGTCTATAAAAGAATTCTACTAGAATTACGCTGCTACAAGACATTTTTTCCTTGTTTCCTTGTTTCGGACGCTGCTACAAGACATTGGCTGATATATTTCATGATTTTCCTTTTCCACATCATATATAGATATGTTAAAGTGGATCAGTACTGCGAGGAAGGTTCCAAGCTCGATCGAATTACTTTCTATATGAAAAGAAAAGAAATTAAATTGGTTTGTTTGATTAAAGAAGATTACAATCATGTAAAAAGACTGGTTGAAAGCAAAAGGTTATTTTCTGTCATTCTGTGAACAAGTATTTTGATGCAGCTGAATTCCAATTGATGTAAAAAAGCAAAAGGATATAAAAATGTCTTTACTCAAGGAAGATGTAGATATTTTCATAAATCTGGGCTAGCAGTCACATAAAGAAGGCATGTGAGCTCAAGGTGGTTGTTTAGTCACCCACCATAACAACATGACAACCCTTTCACTCCCCCCATTTCCTTCTCAAACTTGGCCTATACGAGATTACAAGTGGGTCTTATAAAATCCTATTCTGCATACTCTGCTCACTGGCAAAAAAATCATAAATATATGCGAGCAGTTTGACCTAAGTTCTCACGCCTTGGATGGAAAATTGCTAATTGGGTTAGACACTTCTTATTTTGCTTAGCTCCCTTCAGAAGGGAGATCTTGTTTTGCGCAGCAGCAAGTGGGAAGACTTTGTTACTTTGACTGATTATTTTATTTTGTTCAAGTTCAAATTACTGACAATATGAAAACTGGATTTTATTCTGTTCTTTTTTAGTTCTTTTTTTGACAATATGGCAATTTAGTCATTTAAGGTAATTGGATTTTATTATGTTCTTTTTTAGATAATGGAGCGGTTTTTTATAAAAAAAACCACGAAGTATGGAGTCATCTAACACTCCTAATGTGGCTACCATTTCTAACGAGGATTCTAGTTCGAAAAGACCTCGCCCTTTGTTGAGTTCGGATGATATTATTTCTGACCCAGGATTGCGTAAACCTATTGATTCGTATGATCCTAGGATTCAGGATCAAGTGCGTAGAGAGTACTTGATCAAAGGTGCTTTTCAACCTCGTGGCCATGTTTTTCCCAAGAAGAAATTTGGGAAGGATTTGAGAGGTTTTAGGGAGGTGTGGTACAAAGATTATTCATGGTTAGAATATAGCGTATCAGAGGATGCAGCTTATTGTTTGTGGTGTTATTTATTTGGGCAACCTAAAGGAGCACAATCCGGGAAAGATGTGTTTATATCTAAGGGATTTGATAATTGGAAAAAGGCGTTGGAGAGATTTAATGAACATGTTGGCAAACATGATAATGCTCACAATAAAGCTAGAGAAAAATGTGAAGTACTCATGAATCAGCGACAAAGTGTGTCACACATATTATCCGCACATGAGCACGAGCAAGAGAATGCTTATCGCATTCGATTAACATCAGTTTTAGATTGCATTCGTTTTCTTTTGGGCCAAGGATTGACTTTTCGTGGTCATGATGAGTCAGAGAGTTCATTGAGGCAGGGCAATTTTCGTGAGCTTTTGAAATGGTACAGCTTACGTAAAAAAAAGGTTACTAAGACAATTAATCTAAATGCTCCTGGAAACAACCAAATGACTTCTCCAACTATTCAGAAGGAAATGGTGAATGCTTGTGCAACGGAGACCACAATTGTCATTATCAAAGATATTGGGGACAGTTATTTTTCTCTTATGGTTGATGAATCTCGAGATAGTTCAGTGAAGGAGCAAATGGCAGTGGTTTTGAGATATTTGAACAAAAGTGGACAGGTGATTGAACGGTTTCTTGGTCTGGAACATGTTACTGACACATGCTCAAAATCTTTAAAAGCTGCTATAGACAAATTATTTGCAAGACACGGGTTATCAATATCCAGATTGAGAGGTCAAGGGTATGATGGAGCATCAAACATGCGAGGCGAGTTCAATGGATTGAAGTCGCTCATTTTGAGTGAGAATCGTTCTGATTTCTATATCCATTGTTTTGCTCACCAACTTCAACTGGTTGTGGTAGCTATTGCAAAGAATAATTTACAAGTTGGTGATTTTTTTAACTATGTTTCTATGATTGTAACTATGGTTGGAGCTTCTTGTAAAAGGAAAGATATCCTTCGGCAATCCCAACATGAGAAGATAGTGGAGCAGTTAGAGAATGGAGAGAAATCTAGTGGAAAGGGCAAAAATCAAGAAACTAGTCTCGCACGACCAGGTGATACTCCTTGATTACTATATCTCATTTTAATGCTTTAAACTTTTTAGTTTTTTTTCTTTGTTTATAGGTTTTTAATTTCCATAATATTGTAGGTGATACTCGTTGGGGTTCACACCACATAACAATACTCCGTCTCTTCAGTATGTGGTCATCAGTGTTGGAAATGCTTAAAGGCATAAAAGAGGAAGGTACTCTCTCAGATCAAAGATCCATGGCTATGAGTTTAATGGATAAGATGGAAACCTTTGAGTTTGTATTCACTATGCATTTGTTGAAAAACATAATGGGAATTACTAGTGAATTGTCACTGGCATTACAACGAAAGGATCAAGACATTGTTAATGCTATGTCTTTGGTAAAAGTTGTGAAGACACGGTTGCAAAATTTGAGGGAGATGGGAAGACACGGTTGTAAAAGTTGTGAAGACACGGTTGTAAAAGTTGTGAAGACACGGTTGCAAAAGTTTTTAGAAGAAGTGAAAACTTTTTGTGAGACTAAGGCCATCGTTGTGCCTAATATGGAAGACTTTGCACCAATTCGTAGTTCGAGGTGTGGAGGGCAAACAATTACTTAGTGGCATCATTTTCGTGTGGAAGTGTTTTGCCAAGTTATTGATTTGATTTCTCAGGAGATGGATAATCGTTTCAATGAAGCAAATACAGAACTACTTCTTTGTATAGCATGTCTTGATCCAAGGAACTCATTCAAGGCATTTGATCATACTAAGTTATATCGCCTTGCTCAATTTTATCCAGATGATTTCTCAGCAATTGAACTTATACTTCTTAGAGATCAGCTTCAGACCTACATTCAAGATGTTAGAAGCAATGATAATTTTTCTGAGATTCAAGATATTGGAGGTCTTGCTATGAAGATGGTCGAGAGTGGCAAGAATATCGTATTTCCATTGGTTTATCGTCTTATTGAGTTAGCATTGGTCTTACCGGTTGCGACTGCAACCGTTGAGAGAGTATTTTCTGCAATGAAGATTATTAAGACTGATTTGCGAAATAGGATGAGAGATGAATGGATGAATGATAGCATGGTAGTATACATTGAGAGGGAAATTTTTGACACTATTGAGAACGAAGTCATTTTACAACATTTTCAGAAGATGAAGGCCCGTAGGATTCAATTACCATCTCTCAGTATTAGCAAATAGTTTAGTAAGTGTATTTCATTATTTTTAATGTTTTTTGTTCTTAATTTGTAATATTGTAATTTTAAGACACTTTTTATATTATGTGGAAATTTTTTTTGATACTTTTGCCTTAGAAATTCGACCCCCCTCATTTTACATCCTAGATACGCCACTGATTTTAATTATTATAACACACAACGATTATCAGGAATTAGAAGAAGTATATGAAATATTCGTCGCAAAATTTACGACAACGTCGACAAGTTAATATAGGATTTCAAATTTTGACATAAATAAATATCTCTCTGCTTATTCTTTTAATTTGATTTTGAGGTATTGGGCTGCTTGAGTTTTAAGGGGGGCGGGCTGATTCATTTAGGCAGGCAAGGGGGCAAGCATAATTTTTATTTGGCCAAGGGGGGCAAACCTAATAAAAAAATAAAAAAAATACATGTAAAAAAAATTTGCCCCCTCCCTCCGCCGATGAATCTATAGCCTTCACCTCTGCCTCCATTACAGAAGACTCTCTCAAATATACCCATTTGAAACTTTAGATATGCTCTGCTTTTCTAACCCATTTGAAAGGCAAATTATACCCCACCAAGCTGAAGTCTTGTACGAGTTGCAGAAAAAATCGCCCCTGTATTGACATGGGGCTTTTAGGTGGGAGCAGCCTCTTATCTTCCGAGTTTTTTTTCGCATTGAACAAATCTGAAACGTTTTAGATTCGGAATTACCACTTCTCTGCAGTATGCTCTTGCAGCCTTTTGATGTTACAATAATGTAATCAAACTTTCCTTTCTATCGAAAGTCAATCTAGTAAATGGGCTCTTTCTAAATTTCATACAGAGAGCATTTCATGCCTCCTCTTTCTCTCTCCCTTTTGTCGTACAATTGCGCGGGGCCTTCAAAACGACGCCTTGAGCCTTTTGAGGGCAAAATGTACTTATCTGCTAGGAGAGGAGAACAGGGGAAGAAAGAGATGGGAGAGAGGTGAGAAAAGAGGACGAGGATCGCCCGAATTGCAGACGCAATTCAGAGAGAATGTGAGAGAGTGATGGGGCATTCATTAATTATAGAATTTCGAAGTTCTTATACTGTTGTTGTGAATCAAATATTTATTGAATTCCAACAAAATGCTCGTTTATTTTTTATTTTTTAAAAAAGATGTTTCGTAATATTTAAAAAAAGATCTTAACCTATATACATTACTCACTTGGATTTGTGATCATTTGTAGAATATATATGCTTGTGACAAGTAAGATAAGTCCCAAAAAAAATGTGAACTCCTTTTGATAATACAAAGTGACTTTTTTTATAGTCGAAATAACGTTAATTATACTTTGATTTGTTTTATCAATTTTTTCTCGATTTAATTTATTATTGTAAATATATTTATTAATTATTTTTTTGGCAAAAAGCTGTGCATTGATTCTAGAGATATTAATGATATATATGTATATTTTTCAATAAAAATTAAAAAAATAGAATTTATGACCTAATCGGAGATTTTTTCTTTTTAATATCCGCCAAATATTGTTTGATTATTATAATCTTTTGTTTTCCTAACTTGTTTGGTGAAGACTAATATTTATTTCTCGAGTTAAACATTCCTTTTCCTTGTCTTTTTTCATCATACTGGATGTATTTCTGTCTGGACAAGTGGTGTTGTTCGAGCAAATATAGATTCCGGCCGGGATCTACCACTCTTTCACTCTCTCTAATTGCCCCTACAGGAGATCCGATCCGAGAAAAGAAGAGGGATTCCTTTCCTTCTGCCAAAAGTACGGTCTCCAAATTTCTTACAAATCTGCAAGTACAACCTTTGTAAAATAGTAAAACGAGGTGCTTTTACCGACTCAAACTAACTACCACACGCTTCATTTTCACATGCTTGACGAGAAAAATAAAATAGATTTTCTTAAAAAGAAATCCACGATCACATGCTTCCCAGTATATATATTGACTTGTTTGTTTAGCTAAATTTTTAGGGTCCCAACAATTCGGATAAGTCAAACACAACTCTAAAATTTTTAATTTTTACACCTACACACTCTACTTTTCACAAATCCCAATAAATTTCAATAAAATAAAAATTCTCAAAATTTCAAGAATATTCTCCAAAATTTTGACAAACAAACAAGTACTAATCTCCTAATTTTAATCTCAATACACGACTGCTCAGTATTTTAGGATTCCGAGGAAAATCATGCTGTACGAGTTTTGATTTATTTTTGTTTCATCTGGAAAAATCATTTGTTTTTTCTTAGGTTTCTTTAAACAGTAAAATATTTTCAGGCTAAGATGTTTTACAACCTTGTCTTAAAATTATATAATATAATTTTAAAAAATAAATACAATATGTAAACTCTATTATAGATTCTATGCAGTATTCAGTCTAAATTTTTTTACAGATAATATTAAATAAGTAAAAATCTATTTATTACATCTATATTTTTCATAATTTTATACCGAAGATCTTTATCCTTCTGTCGGGGATTCCATCTATTACAGTAAAAAAAAAAAGGGACAAAACTTGAGAGAACAACGGCATGACCCATCTGTTTCATCGTATCTCGAGAGAATTAAATTAAAATATGGCTACCAAATTACTAGCTGTATTTATGTGGTGTTTGATGGTAAAAATATTGGAGTTTGAGAGTTAGTAAAAAAAGTAAAGAGAGAAATAATTTGAATATATTATTTATATTTATTTAGAATTAAAAATAATTTAATTGAGGTGAAAATTTGGAGAAAATCCACTTTTCATCCACAAATTACCATAATTTTTACACTTTGCACCCTAAATTACCAATTTTTATACATTGCACCCTCTAACTACTAATTTTTGACACTTTGCACCTTATGTCAAATTGGTAGAATAAAATGACGATAATACCCTTGACCCATTTTACATATATTAAAGATATTGTTGTCAATTCATTAATTTATTAAGTGTATTATTGTCAAATGAATGGTGCAAAGTGTTTAATATTAGCAATTGGAGGATGCAATGTGTCAAAGTTGGTTAGTTTAGGGTGCAAAGTATCAAAACTTGGTAGTTAGAGGGTGTAATGTATTAAAATTGATAATTTAGAATGTAAAGTATAAAATCTATAATAATTTGTGTTTGAAAAATTGTATTTTTCCTTAAAATTTTGTAGGATGACGCCCATGTCGACTAAAGTTGCTATTTACTTTCCAACGATCAAAGAGGGAGCACCGAAGGTTCGGTTCGTTGGTCTATTTGACAAAAGTAAAACCCGGCGGCTAAGCACTAACTTCTTGGTCCGCCTTTGTGAACCCTCCGTCAACAGAATTTGACGGCTTGCCTTTACTCTCATATAAAACCAGAGGCTCTTCCCTTTCCTTTTAGAAAGTATCCGTTCAAGCAGAATTTCACGGAATGGAAAGGATGTGGGCCGATATTCTTCTACAGGTTGTTTTAATCCTTTTAATGGTGTTCATGTTCCTCGCTATGCATGGAATTCCAAACAAGATCCTATCCAAGATCCGGCTACGCAACCGAGCCGACGTCCAAGCCAAGCGCCACTTCGTCCGCGGCGCCCAACTCCTCGCCCGCGCCAGATCCTCCAAGACTCGCTCCACCTCCAACTCTCTGGCAAAAGAGGCCCTAGACGAAGCCGACAAGGCAATCGCCATCGACCCCAAAGACGCCGCGGCTCACATCCTCAAGTCCTTTGCTCTCGACCTCCAGGGCTTCAAGACCTCCGCTCTCGATTCCATCGACGCCGCTCTCTCTCCTCTGTGCTCTAAATCGCTGAACAATCCGGAGCGAGGGGACGCGCTCTTCAGGAGGGCCGAGCTGAAGGTAGCGATGGCTCGCCGAGGCCAGGTTGACTCGGCCTTGGCGGACTTGACCGAAGCGGTATCTCTGAGTCCGGATAATGCCAAGGCGTTCTGTCTATTGGGGGAGTGTTACGAGGCGAAGAAAATGAGAGAGGAATCCAAGAAGGCTTACGAGGACGCTCTGAGGGTGGAGCCCCAATCCACCGTGGCTCGTGAGGCACTGTACGGGTTGTGTTCGTAGTCCTAAACGGCTGGATCTGACCTTGGACCTGGTTCGAAATTTTCCAAAATTTCGAGCACTCTGCGGTCTGTTCTCTGTGTCTATGTTTAGTTTATGTTTCTTTTTCTTCTTTCGGTTGTATTCAATCCAATGGGAAAGGACGTTTGCAAATTTTCGTTTGTTTGCAATGGTAGTATTGATTAGCAGCTAAGTGGTTAATAAGAAAAAAAACATATTAATTCAGGCCAAAAAAATTGAAGGTATTTTGAAAAGGATGTCACCAACACGCCAACACGAATTCACCAAGGATCTCATCTAAGAACATTCTCAATTAGCTGGATTTTGACATTTGTAAATTTGCTTTCCGTGTGATAGTCTTTGTATGCAATCACTCAGGCTTCTGATTTTGAGTGCGTGGGTGATAACTCGAGAATCTAAAAATGTCTTGGGCATCCAGAAGTGTCTAGTTTTAGGAACGGAGGATTTGGAAATTGTTCTCTATAGGAAGTGTTGTGCGTGTCTATAAATATGTTTAGGACTGTGTTTGCATTCTCTTATGATTGCAGGAGTTGCTTATGTTGGTCCTTGGAGTTCCCTGCCGACAACGATCCACTATCAGATGTTCAAAAGTGGGTAATGTGAGTTTCTTGTGCATTCTTTGATCACAATGCAATAGTATGATATCTTCAATCATGAATATAAATGGCCTCAAGGAACTCTCTGTTTGAGCTTGAGTAAGCTATATATACATTTTCGACACTGGCAGTGTAGGGATATGGTCGGTTTGAGTAAAAATGTAGGATTTTAGAGAAGTTGTGAATATTTATGTTGAATAGTGTTTTATTGGTGTTTGTGTAAAGTGGAGAGAGAAATGATTTGATGTAATTGTTTAATAAAAAAGTATTGAAATTATGTGAAAAAGTATAGAGAGAGAATTTATGTTGAATAAAAAAGTAAAAAGTTGTTAGAGATTGTGTAAAATGTATTGGTGTTTGTGTTTGAATTCTGAATATGTTCGGTGGTAGTTTTGTGAATGTATTTGAATCCTGAAATTTTTAGAAAACGAACATAACCTAGGTTTAAGTCTGTTTCCTTGAGGAGGGAAATATCAGCAAAAGCAAAGAGCAAACTCATTTCTTGCGTGGTACACATCATTAGGGAATGGTGGTCATTCTAAAATGCGAGGAAGCTTCTCAGTTGTGTTGCTTTATGTATATCGTACTACAAAAATGATCATCTATACTGCTAAGCAGATCATATCATGGTTCCATGCTACGACTTAGACCACAAAACTCAATTGATAACAGGATAAGAAAAGAGTGTGGAGGGTACTGGTCCTCCCAGAATGGTTGTACGGGGATAATCATTTTGATTCCTCATGAGTTGCTATGACCCGAGTCCCCAAGTAAGCAGGCATTCTTGGTGACTTTGCCTAACAAGAAACTTGTTGAATTCCCGTATAATTTGACATTTGGAAGTCAAAGGTAAATGGCTAGACAGACTCGAAATTATTTCCCTTCTGTTTAACCTTTATAATTTATGGATATCTTTTTTGGGGTGTCTAACATCTATGATGACCTGAATAGGTGAGCCTTGTGTTGCATGTGTATTTTTTTTAGAAACAATGGACCTAAATTCGATAGGGTGATATTATGTTATGCTCTCTCACAGTGATTTTGCATTATACGTGGCGAGGCAGATGTGAAAGTGAAGTGCCTGCTAACGCTTGATTGACAATTGGAAGTCTCCAGCATCTTTTAATGCATCCTGTGGTTTGTGTATGCGGTACTCAGGAACACCCATATATGAACTGCGCGAATAGAAAAGCTATGTCAATATGTGTGATTTCGATGTGTAATTATTTCCAAAATAACGTTTCTGTCCTGTATTTGGGGCAACTGATCTGTGACCGATGATGTGCTTGTTCTGTTAAAGCATCAAAAGTTAGATTATGGCTGTAAAAATTAGGGATCAATGGTCATTTCAATTGTGATGGAGAAGAAGTTGGAGAGTTGAATTTAACTTTGAGCCTCTACTGCAAGAAGCCTTAGGATTGACTGTGATTCGTTTCTCTGGTCAGTATGAGGATACAGGTTTCAGTTCAATTCAGAGTTAGCGAAATGGTGGAAATACATGGAGAATAGAAATAACATCCAAGTAAACCGCTGTCTTCTTTTCTGCAAGAAAAACCTTTCTACATACTCAAAAGTAACCAATATAAAGCGCCAAAAAAAACCAAAGCTGGCCTTCATCCTCGAAGGGGATCCCCGCCCCTCACGAGCCAGGCACGACGACACGATTCTTGAAAGGGGCGCGGTTCACCACTGAGCTGATCATAGTCCAATTTGCAGGACTTCCGACTGGCCTACCATGCCAAACCATCTCACTTTTTCTCTTTTTCGCCCTCACGCCGCCACGTTGATGAGAAATCGGCGAGGGTTCAGTCGAGTCGAGTTGAGAAAAGTAGCGACTCTTCAAGTTTGTCTGCTCCAGGTCCGCTCGAGGATAAAGCAACCGAGTCGAGCTTGAGGCGTTAAAACTGTACCACCATTTCTAGAAAAACCACGATTCCCAAAGCAAAAAGCACAAAAGCAAATCATCGAACACATCAGCAACAGTAACAAACATGTAAAATAAAAACTACAATTCCGAACCTCAAACAAGAGAAAAATAAAACAGAAAGTCGAAATCATAACACTTCAACAAATCTAAACTGAAACTCAAAGAAGTACTGAAGTGAAGTTACCTGATCCTTGATCTCGACGCCGATCGCGCGCTTGGTGACTTTCCAAACTCGGCCAGTTCGGCCATGGTAGAGCTCGTGCGGCATGCCTTCGCCGGGGGAGCCGTTAACCTTGATGTCTACGTAGTCACCGATTTTGTGAGACCTCGAGGACTTGTGAGGCATACCTTCGTGGACGGCACTGTTCCTGTAGGGCCTAGCGAATAAACCTCTGATCCGAGAACGAAGACCGTGACCAGGCGGCATCTTTGCTCACCCTCCGTCTGTTTCTCTCCCTTCAGGAAAAGGGTATAGTTGAGGCAGCTAAAACCCTCAACTGGGTCTTCTTGGCGCTGGTGCGCCCGGAGTTTCAGAGCTTCTCTGGAGAAATGGGCTGGGCCTTGCCCGACTTTTTTTTATGGGTTTGGAATCCTCTGGCTGCTATTAAATTTTTTTCTCAAAACATTTTTCCTAATCAATTCTAAATTCCAACTATTTTTAACAAATTTTACTCCAATTTCCAGAGAATTTATTTTATCTTCAATAAAATATATTTTTTAAAAATATTTTAAAAATCAAACCAAACATAATCTTTAACTGAAAAATAAACTCAATCCAGTTTTTTTGTTAGCTGGCAAGTATGATTGAGATTTTTTGAAATTCTGACTAATTGAATGACTTAATATAGAGAGATATAAACTCTAACTATTAGATATTATACATATAAAGTTTTTAATAGTATGAACCTTATAATGTGGTTCACATGTTATGTCTATCTCTCTCTTAATTATATTTAATTTGGAGAGCAAATGACAGAGGATTATGATCCTAATAAGTAGCTTGTATGGATTAGAATACTCCCAACTGTATTATGGCAACAAAATTATAAAAAAAAACTAATCCAAAATGAGAAAAAAGGAAAAGAAATTAAGAAAAAGATTGACAACCCGTCTCCACGCAGTCACACCATTGTATACTGTACGTGTGATGCTGAACCTAACCACAAGCATCATTTCCAGATTGAATCTGATTCTCTCCAATGTCATGCATTTCTTGGTTCCTCAGCTGCCAAAGTGAAACTGTGTGCAAGGGCTTGGCTGTTGGCTTCTTCTGAGAAAGAAATCTTTGTGACACCCACTTCATTGTAGGCCGAGATTTCGGTTCAGGGCGCAGGCACGCAAATGCCATTTTAGCAACAAGGAGAACATCCCGTTCAAGGCTATGGTTTGGTGGTGGCAGGCGGATGTCTAACATTTCATTTAGCATGATGTGTTGAAAAGAAGAAGCAGAAGAAGATGGTGATAATAAAGTGCTCAGAAGTTCTACTGGATGCCGACCCATTAATGTTTCCAGTGCCACTACTCCGAAACTATATACGTCACATTTTTCAGTAATCGCCATGGTATATGACAGCTCTGCATTAAAAAAGCAAGCGAAAAAAAGTGAAAAACAAAAACTATGTTATATATATATATATATTAGAATATATAATAAGAGAAATAAATCAATTATTAAAATAAAAAATTCACCTGGGGCAACATAGCCATAAGTACCCACAGCTAACGTACGATTGGAGGAATCAGGATCAAGGAGTTTAGCCGTACCGAAGTCAGAGACAAAGGCCTCCAGTTTAGAGTTTAATAGAACATTGCTGCTCGATATGTCTCGATGGACGATTGGCGGGACGCATTCATGATGCAAATAAGACAAGGCGTGTGATATGCCTGTGATGATGTTCACCCTCTTGCTCCAATCCAATTCCACAGCTTCAACATCATTGCCTAGGATGCAAAACAAGCTTCCCCTTTCCATGTACTCATAAACTAAGAACATGCATTGTTTGTGTAAACAAAACCCATGAAGTTTTATAACGTGCCGATGTCGGATCTCTGTGAGTACTTGTACTTCATTCTTGAAACTCTCCTCAAAAGCTGGATTCTCTGCTTCCCAGTGATGAAGCTTCTTCAAGGCAACCACTCTACCGTTAGGTAGTTCGGCCTTATATACACTACCATAACCACCGGTTCCAATGCAGTATCTGATGTCGAAGTCATTAGTTGCTTTAATGATGTCTTCATATGCTATATGTCCATCATAATTCCAAATCGAGAACATGTTCCCGTTCTTAGGGTCTCTTGAGTTTGATCCATCTTTCTTTACCCTGATCAGTCGAACCAACAAAAAAACCCCAAGAACAAAGAATACAAGGGACATTGAGATAGGAACAAGAACTTCTATTTTGGTCAAAACTGATTTCTTATTGGCAGTACTTGAGTTGTTATGGGAAGAAAGGCAAGGAAGAAAACCTATGAAATCATGACCGCATAGATCCTTGTTACCAACTAGAATGTCGGTAGAACGATTTCTATAACTGTCAGGAATTTGACCCCCCAAAAAATTGTACGACAAGTTGATGTTTTGTACAGAAGCAAAAGAAAGAGGAATGTTGCCCGTAAGATTATTGTAGCTGAGATCCAAGAGTGTTAAAAAGGCTAGACTCCCAAGTTCAAGAGGTATTTTTCCGCTGATATAATTATGGCTAAGATCAATTGTATGCAGAAGATAGAGGTGATCAATTTGATAAGGAATACTTCCGGATAATGAGTTGTTGCTCAATAACAAGTCCTCCAAGAACGAGCAACTGGTTAGCTGAGTAGGGATTGAACCACTGAGATTGTTAGCGTTGAGAATCAGATGGGTCAACTTCTTCAAATTCCCTATTTCTGTAGGGATGGAACCAGTGATCTGATTCTCATTAAGAAATAAAGTTTTCAAATTAGTCAAATCGCCAATAGCAGAAGGAATTTGACTGTGAAGGAGATTGCCTTCAAGGGACAAATAACTCAAGTTCTTCATGTTGCCTATTTCTGGGGGAATGGAACCATGGATTTTGTTGTTACGAAGGTTCAGATATCTCAAACGAGTTAAAGAACCTTTATTAAAAGGGATTGGCCCAATGAGCATGTTATCACGAAGGTCCAAAAAGACCAGATTCTTTAGCTTCTCTACTCCTGACCCAACTATGAAGTCATTGATTTGATTGGAAGACATATCTAAATAGGTGAGATTGGATAAAAGCCAAAGCGATGAAGGGATTGGTCCCATGAGATTGTTTCCAGACAAACGTAATTGAACTAGATTCTTGAGATTTCCTATTTCTTCTGGTAGGGAACCATTGAGTGGGTTTGAAGACACATCCAAATGAGTGAGATTGGTTAGGAGGCATAGAGTCGAAGGTATTGGTCCAATGAAGTTGTTTTCACCGAGGTCTAACTTGACGAGATTCTTCAGATTTTCTAATCCTTTTGGGATAAAACCACTGATTTCATTCAGAGAAATATCTAACTCTACTAATTGGGTGAGATTTGTAAGCGGAAGAGGAAACTCACCGACAAGATTATTGTATGACAGATCAAGGTGGGTGAGTTTGAATAGAGTTCCTATCTCAGCTGGGATGCTCCCATGGAGTCTGGTCCCACGAAGTTCGAGACGGACTAAATTTGGTAAGGAAGAGAAGTTGAGTTTCGGCTTAGCTCCTAAATTGATACCAGCCAAGCGAATCCCAGTGACGCTTCCACCAGCATTGCATGCGATGCCATACCACTCGCAAGGACCAGAGGAGTTACTGGTTTCGTTCCTCGACCACCAGCCACTCTCCCGCAAAGTCTTCGCTTCTAGTTGTAGTGATGACGATTCAGGCGCTGCTCCCGCAAACGCCATTGACATGATGTCCCAAGATGTTCCACAGAACAAGAAGCAGGCAGTCCATGCTGCCACCGCAATGGAAATGGAAACAGAGGATGCCATGCTCAAGCCTACCAACGATGACTGCAATATCTTAATGGGGTTGTTCCTCGGAACTGGTATTGATTTACCTAATTCTCTGTCTTCTCGTAACTTGTCGAACCGCAGATCAGTCCAGAGTGCTATTGTGCTAAGAGCAACAAAAGTCCACGGAGTTGTTGGAAATTTGACCTCTGCGGCTGCGGGACCTGGCGCGTTGGCTTCACTAATCCTACGTTAAAGGGGCTTCCTCTGCGAGTACTTGGCACGTTGGCTTCGACAATCTTATAAAAATTGGGGGAACTTGTCGGTGGATTTGGTTGGCATTAAATGGGTCACAAAAGAGACTCTCAACGTGAGACCTAGACGAACGAAAATGGACTTATTTGAAGCGACGTTTGAGCGTGGAAATTTTGGGTATCGGAGTACGTAAAATATTATAACGTAAAGATATGTTATGAGAGTCGGTGAAAAAGTTAAGAGATGAAAGATTTTTAATAAATATTATAATAATAATAAATTATATAATGAATTTATTATTATTAAACCCAAATAATTGGCCCCAAATAATTGGGCCTCAAACAAGTCCCCACGATCAACCCAGCAAGGAGACATCCAGCTAGAGGCCCAACTTCTTTTGGGTTTTTCTTATGGCTTAAATATTACGTATATCCCTGAAGTTTAACTTTTTCCTGGAAATGTCCCTCGGGTAAAGTTTGTTGTCCCGCCGTCATTGAGGCTTAAGACGATTCTCAAGCATGTCCCTTCGTCCAACTTCTGTCAAAAAACACCAAATCATATCCAATAAGAACGCAACACGTGTCCATCATTGACTAATATGCATGTCATGCCAGCCAAGTACCTAAAATTACGAGAATGCCCCTGTGAATTCATCCCCTCCTCCACTTTACCCCGAACCAGTCCCCACCCTTTGTCCCAGCCTACACATCTCCCCCTTCCTCGGCCTCCTTCGCCTCCTTCCCTGCTAACATCTCCTCCCTCGTCCACCCACATCATTCCCCCTCGTTTGTTTTCGGTGCCGCTGAAAATCCATGGATTGGACTTTTCTCAGCAATGTGATAATAAACTTCACCTAAGGTTGCTCCGGCCTCAACCCCAAGCGCTTTTATCCTCCACATCAACGCTGACAGAGTGACGGTATTGGAGATCGAGAAGGAGAAATGGGAGACCGGCTGTCTAATTCTGATATGCAGTCCATTTTGTACACAACAAACAACGGTTTCGGAGTTGTTGCAGAAGAGTTTTTTACGTAGTCATTTTGTCATTTTGTACGCAGCAAACAACGCTTCGAATTCTGGTTCGCGGTTTTAGCATATTAACATTGCCGACACCATCCAATATTCAAATACTAGTAGATCTTTTAGAAGATGATTGGAAAGTTTGTTGAGTTTTCTGGGTGAGTTATAGACAGATATGCGATCTCCAAGAGGAAAAAAACAAAAACAAAACATACAGATAATATATCCTCGTCTTCCTCGCAACACCAGAAGTTCCTCCCCTGTGTTTTTATCTGAGAGTGAAAAACAAAATCACAGTTTTGAGCAAACGAAATCCATTAACATGGCATTAGGAAAAGGAAAAAGAAAACAAAACCCATTGACAGAGAGAGACGGTGGGGAACCCGGGAGAAGGGAAAATACGGTTATCTCTCATACTCTCTGCACTAGAAGTACAGTAATGGTCTGATTAAGGTTTGAGCAACTCAGAGCTCTCTCTGACTCTCATGTTCGATCATTATCGAGAATGAGCAACAGAAGACTCATACGTATATATACTCTTAGACAAGGAAGTTATGAGGGGCATTCTCGTAATTTCAGATACTTGGGTGGCATGACATGCATATTAGGCAATGGTGGACACGTGTTGCGTTCTTATTGGATATGACTTGGTGTTTTTTGACATGTCAGTAACTTTCGTCAAATTTTTTTGACGGAAGTTGGACGGAGGGACATGCTTGGGAATCGTCTTAAACCTCAAGGGCGGCAGGACAACAAACTTTACCCCAGAGACATTTCTAGGAAAAAGTTAAACCTCAGGAATATACTTAATATTGAAGCCTTTTCTTATTTCAGCCACATTTAACTTAGAAAATAATAAAAGGAAAAACATAAACAGATTCCTTCGGGCTCTTCGGCCCGCTTAGGAGGTTTCAAATTTCAAAAAACCAACGGTCGTCTATGTCCCAAAACGCAGATTGACTGGAATGAAGCCTTCAACCTCCAAAACGAAATCAACGGAATCCGAAAAGAAGGAAACTTTCCCTTTTCGATCACTCTCTCCTTCTCTCCTTCGAGATTCAAAAGCATCTAGCTTTTCTCTTTTCCTCGCTCTTTCAAAAACTCCCATTCAACTCTTTTTATTGCGAGTTCAAAAACAGTCGCACATTATTTAAGTTTAACAATGGAGGATAATCAATGGCATGATCCACTTCTTCTCACAGACGTTTCTTGGCAAGAAGACAGCTCTAACTCCCACTCTTGGTCCCAGCGTAAGTGTTTCCATTCACGCACCCTACTCCTCCTTCGAAATCTTCTCCAGTAGATCCTCTGATTTCCTGATCCCCCTGCTCTTTCCTTTCTTCTCAGACAATTGGTCTCCATTGCCGAGTTCGCGCACTTCCATAATGGCAGACTCCGACGTATATAACGGTAATGTGGCTGACATCTTTTACCCAGTTCTTTGCTTTCTTTACATACCGTTCTTGATGTAAGGAAATATAATCAAAGGAGGATTTGAAATAAGTTTTCACCGTATATTCATATTGGAAAATGATATTACAATTTATAAAATTTGTCCATGAGATATGTAAGGAAAGTTGTAACGGAAAGAATACATGATTTGAATTTCACGGAAGAGCGTATATGCTTATATTTTGCCTTCTTTTCCTCTCTATGTTTGTTCCTCTGTTTTAGTCTTGGATATATTCTCCTTAACTTCAGCTTTGTCACGCTCCTTTCCATTTGTCTTCTCCTTAACTTCAGCCTTGTCACACTCCTTTCCATTGTCCAATTCATTGGGTACGCCACTAGTCTCCATATGCTTAACACTTGAGAATTTTATGAATGATAGCCAAAAAAAATTATATGTTACTCTCTGAAAATATCCAATTACCCAAGAGACAATAATGAGGTGATGGAAAAATGAACGGGGTTTTTTTTTTTCTGTTCTGCAAGTAATTGGTGAGAAAAGGTTTTGTTTCTTAAGCGCTTTGTATTTACGCCTGCATTCCCATTTTCAGGTCGGTCTGTGTTGGGATTCTCCCTTACATCCCCTGATTTGGTTATCTATGCTGGCTCCCCCGAAATTCAACAAAACAGCTATGAGGATTCCCCTCAGTTCTTGGAGAATAAATGTCACCAGAACATAGTGTCCTCTATAGAGATATCTCTAGAGAATGGAATCAATGGGTCCGAGGAAGTTAAACAGAAAACCCCAGTTGTAGAGTTCCCTTCTACATTGTGCCAAGCATTTAAAGAAGAATTCTCTCCAGGGGCCTCTGTAGAGCTTCATCCCTGGCCCACTACTGAAGTCAGCTCAATGAAAGATCATCTTCCAGTTTTAAGCATTAATGTGGGGTCCAAAGATGAGGCTTTCACCTTGGGTGAGATAAATTTTCTGGAGGACAATTGTTTTGTGGGTGGAGATACGGTATGGACAGACGCTATAGGTCTTCAGCTCTACCAATCAGCACGTTTTGGGAACTTTTCATACAAATTTCAATCGTTGGAGTCTGGGTATTATGCTGTTGATCTGCACTTTGCGGAGATTGTGTTCACAAACGGCCCTCCTGGAATTAGAGTGTTTGATGTCTACATACAAGAGAAGAAGGTGAGAAGCCATTGAAAATAAGAAGCCAATTGATTTCTTTTCAAAAATGAACAATGAATTACAAAAGAATAGTTTATTTTATTTGATAAAGCAATCAATTGTTTTCTAGGTTGTTTCCTGCCTAGATATCTATGCTCGCGTAGGTGGGAATGAGCCTCTGGTTTTGCTTGGCCTTGATACTTTTGTTGATAATGAAAGGAGCTTGTCCATTAGATTTGAAGGAGTAGTGGAGAGCCCGATTCTGTGTGGAATCTCCGTAAGGAGAGATTTTTCTGCTAGTAAGTGGAATTGTTCTTACTAGTCATGGTTCTCAATTCTGTTCTACAAGTTGAAGTCGGCTAGTCCTTTTCTGAATTCTGATGAGCAATGTATCTCAGGTTCTAGAGAAGCTGAATCGCTCAAAAGCACGACAGTGTCTCAAGTGGCAGAACGTGAAACATCAAAAGTACGACCCTTTTTAACAAACTGAGCAGGCTTGTTTTAGTAAGAACAGAAGGTAGGATAACTCCAATTTACTTGAAATATTCCATTGCAGGACAACAGTAACGTCAACATGGAAGGAGAGCATCAAAACATCCTAAGAGATTTTGAGTGTCAAAAAATCGAACTAGCAGAGACAAGGAGAATGTTGGAGGAACTTAGAAGGGAGAACCAGGTTAAGACTAGAGAATGGCAAGAAGCTAGGAATTCTTTACAGGAGCTCCAGAATGAGCTTATGCGCAAGTCAATGCATGTCGGATCTTTAGGTGTGAGCATATCTTTTGTTGCTATCAAGTTTTCAGACAATTGCCCCTATTGACGTTTGTCTGCTTGCAGCTTTTGCCGTTGAAGGACAAGTGAAAGAGAAGAGCAAATGGTTTTCCTCATTGAGAGACCTGACAAGAAAACTTAAGGTAGTGAAACCATAACGAGTGCTTGAGATAGTAAGAAAAAATGGGGTTAGAAACATATCTCTTCATCATACACAAGTATTATTTCATTTTATAAAAGCTTCCAAATAACAGATCATGAAAGTGGAACACATCAAGCTAGCGGAGGAGGCAAGGGCTTGTAAGAAGAGCCTTGCATATCTGGATGACATGACGGCTACCATCAACTCAGCAAGTAAGTTAGCATGCTCATATATTCCTAGCTTTAAATTGTAAGTCCATGTACAAAAAACTTTTTACTCTCACTACATTAACTTTGCTGTCTGCCACCAGTGAACCAGAAGGAACATTTGCATGAAGACCTTAAGATTAAATTTATTGAAGGGGCCAAGGAGCGAAAAGAACTTTACAACAAGGTGTTAGAGTTGAAAGGTAAACTCTAGCTTTGATATGCTTACTAGGCTGGGAAACTGGAGAGGGTTCACTGACATCAGTTATTCTTATGTGAAGGAAACATAAGGGTCTTTTGCCGGTGTAGGCCTCTAAACACTGAAGAAGTTGCAGCAGGACCTTCAATGGCCATTGATTTTGAATCTGCTAAAGATGCTGAACTCACTGTAAGATCAAATGGCAACCCTAGAAAGAACTTTAAGTTTGATGCTGTATTTGGCCCCCAAGCAACCCAAGGTAATAACAAGACACAAGTTTAAGCAATAGCTTGCTACTATGATTTATTAATGGCACGAATGATGTCTTTTGACAATGTATTTCTTGCATTTCTGTTTGCATGTCTAGCCGACATTTTTCATGACACAGCGGCATTTGCAACCTCAGTTCTGGATGGGTACAATGTCTGCATATTCGCTTATGGGCAGACTGGAACTGGAAAAACTTTTACAATGGAGGGTACAGAAGAAGCTCGTGGAGTAAATTTCAGGACCCTCGAGGAACTTTTTCACACAATTACGGAGCGACAGAACCTATATCGTTATGATATATCTGTTAGCGTCTTAGAAGTCTATAATGAACAAATACGAGATTTGCTAGTCTCAGGAACTCAGCCAGGAGTTGGTTCAAAAAGGTAAGATGGGAGATGCGTAGCCATTTTCCATTTGGTGTTTATATCTTCCAAGCAGGTGAAGGAATGGTTGTAGTTCCCTTTTGTAAACTTCTGGGAAAATTTCTTTGTGTGGAATTTGGGGAACGCATAAGATTTTGACAACTTGCTCCTTCCCCTGCATTACTCGGACTTCAATTGATCTTTTATTTCCATTAGAATAAAGACTCGACTGTTTCTCAGTGTTTTGGTATGGTAGCCTTCCCTTCTGTAACCAAAGGAGAGGAAGGCTCAAGTTTTTTCAAATTAGTCATATATATTTTATTGCGATCATTGTAGGCTTGAGATAAGGCAAGTCGGTGAAGGAATAAATCACGTTCCAGGACTGGTTGAGGCAAATGTTAACAACATGTCTGAGGTGTGGGAAGTTCTACAGACTGGCAGTAATGCAAGGGCTGTTGGCTCAACCCATGCCAATGAGCACAGCAGCCGATCCCACTGGTCTGTTTATCTGATCTATGATAGATTCATTCTAATTTGTCCTCGAACAGGATGTGATAAGAATTTCACTGAGATAGACTCTGGTCGTTTCATAATACAGCATACACTGTGTCATGGTGAAGGGGGAGAATTTGTTGGATGGGGAATGTACAAGAAGCAAATTATGGTTAGTGGACCTGGCAGGAAGTGAGAGAATCGCCAGGACAGAAGTGCAAGGTGAACGACTCAAGGAAACCCAGAATATTAATAGATCTCTTTCTGCACTTGGTGATGTTATATCCGCTCTTGCCAATAAAAGCCAGCACATTCCATTCAGGTTCTAAAGATATTCATTGGCCTTGCTTTATTAACTTCAAATGTCTACATAGATCAGCCTGTAGGTACTGGTGTTTATGTTCCTATTGTCCATTAATTTGTAGGAACTCCAAGCTTACACACTTGCTTCAAGACTCTCTAGGTACTTCTTCAGGTTCCCCTTTAAATTTGCTCTTCTGTTATCCTCTCTTAGTGGCAATTATTTAAACATCAGTTTAGATACATGCAGAAAAGTAAGTGACGAACCTGATCAATCGATTTATATTTGTCAGGGGGAGATTCAAAAACACTAATGTTTGTACATATCAGTCCTAACGAAAATGATTTGGGTGAGACAATTTGCTCACTGAACTTTGCAAGTAGAGTGAGAGGAGTAGAACTGGGTCCAGCAAAGAGGCAACTGGACACAAGTGAACTTCTGAAATACAAACAGATGGTATCGGAGTCCCTAAATTAGCAACTTCTTATCTCACATGATGTATGTGTGGTATGTTTGGCAGTTCATTAGGTTCACCTACTCATATCAAAAAATTCATGGAACTTAGGTTGAGAGAAACAAGCAAGATGTAAAGAGTAAAGACGTGCACATCAAGAAGATGGAGGAAACAATTCATGGATTAGAGTTCAAGATAAAGGAAAGAGATCTGAAAACCAAAAGCTTGGTAGACAAGGTATTGTACAGGAAACCCACTTTTGAGATTTGGAATTTGAAGGTATTAGATCTTCCTTTTTCTGTAAACCAGGGGCCCAAGATGAACTTTTTTTTTCCTTTCCTCTCATGATCTGTAATAATTGGCTTCTTATTGAAGGTTAAAGAATTGGAATCTCAATTGCTGATTGAGAGAAAGCTAGCACGTCAACATGTGGACACAAAGATAGCTGAGCAGCAACAACAAATGAAACATCCTGAAGAAGAGCAAAATACCGCAGCAATGAGGCCGCCGCTCGCAAATAGACAACTAGGAAGTTACAAGAATCTAAATGAAACAGTGAGTAGCGTATTGAGCAAAGACCAAGTAAATCTCCCTCGACCACTTTCAGAGAACAACAGCTGGAAACTACCAATGCCCCTTCATCCTGCAGACGGCTTTCTCAAATACATTGATCCGACAGAGAAGGAAAACATTCTCGAGATGGCTGAACAAACCCTACCAAAGAGGACTGGAAGAGCCTCGATTTGCAACATGGCACGGCGGATTCCAGCACCTCCTGCTCCAAGGCGCAGCTCTTTAATCCCGTTCCCAAGTGCACCAAGCTCAGCTACACTCCCGTTACCACTGTTACCAATCCCACCATGTCAAGCTGATAAAAAAGAAGACACAAGTGGGTCTGAAGCTAACTACTTGCCTGAACAGACATCTTCTGACAGTCCTAAAAAATTAAAGATTGGAGGTACTAAGAAGATGAGTAGCATATTGAGAAGAAGCCTCCAAAGGAAGATTCAGATGAAGTCTCCAATGCAGCAACACATGAGAAAAGTTGGTGTCAATGTTGGGATGGAGAAGGTTAGAGTCTCTATAGGAAGTCGGGGGAAGATGGGGCATAGAGTGTTGCTGGGCAGTAATACAAGAGCTGGAGGTAAGGAATCTCAGCAGAAGCAGATCCGAAGGGAAAAGGAGAGGGGATGGAATATAGGAGGAGCTGTAGGAAGAACTGGTATTTAAAATGCCCATGACGTCTTTCACTCCAAATTATCAATAAGCTTCACGTAAAGGGAGATTCTACTATCTGAGAATCCTGTAACATGGGCATTCGAGTAACTGAGGTTAAAGATGTTGGCAAAAAGAGTGCAAAAAGAAAGGCCCGAGCAAAAATGACAAGGTCTCAAAGCGACAGGAATTTTCCTCTTCATTTACAATGGACAGTTGACTCCGTGCTCCTCAAGAACAACCCGATCACTTACCTCTTAGAAATCTGCTTAGAAGAAGAAGAAAAAATACTAAAATATCAAAAACCATCCAATTTTCAAGTGTATGCTCACAACGAGAACAGTTTCGGTGTGCAAAAGCTGCATCATTTTCCATAGACCCAACCTCCTACAAGGTCGAATCAACGATGTTAATATTGTTGGAAAGGCCGAGAAATATGAACCATTTTGCTCTTGAATCATATTCCATCAGATCGGTGACAAGCTATTTGATGCTCTAGATTAAGCCATTTGTCCCTTTGCTGGTGTGTGTGTGTGTGTGATTATGATCCATTTAGCGTGTGTTTCAGTCAAGACTCAAGGCGGAAAGGAAATAAACAAGTTCATTACCACACCATTAAGACGGGGGAATTTTAAATTATGCAGCACGTTGGCTTCAACGCATCTAAACAAAGGGCGACTTTGAGCTTCTTCTGCAAGACTAGGCCCATCGGCTTCAACAGTCTTATATAAAGAGGGGGAATTAAACTTCTTCTAAAGGGAAAAATCTTGTATCTTGAGTGTCCTCTGTTCTAAGCACTAACAAAGAAGGAAGCAAAAAAGGCAGCCAAAAACAAAGAAAGTGCAAAAGAAGGGAGCAAGTCAAATGGCAAAGGTCTCAAAGTTATCCAAAATGTCCAAGACTATTTGTCTCCATTCCCTATTGGGGCTGTTAGCCAGTGTTATTATCAGCTCATGCTTTTATGACATCCAGAACGATTTGGAGCAAGAGAACAGAGGCCACATGGGAGACGATCTCGGTGAGTTTTAAGCGTATCCATGTAAATAATCTTGTTACAGTGCTTCTTTTTTTTTAACTTAATTACCATTCAATTCTATGTGTTATTCACTTTTATTAAATTAGTCTTTAAGACACAACTTTGAACGGACTGGTCCTTACAATTCATTTTATAGATATATGAGTCCTTTTGTTCACCAAAAGCTACTTGACTAACGGAAGACCAACATGAATTCGGAATCGGGATGTCCATTTTCAGGCTCGGATAGCCTATTTTGGATCTCGTCCCCTTTAGTAGGTTAATTTTTGGTGAACAAGAAGACTTGTACGTCTGAAAAATGGATCAAAGGGACTAGCCTATTCAAAGTTATACCTCAAATATTGATTTTATTAAAAGTGAATACCATATGAACTATATTTGTAATTAAGTTTTATACCATTCTAATCCATGTATACTGAGAGAATAATGTATTCTCATCCTCACATGTTTTATCAGAAAGTAGTGTTTATTTAAGTAAAATGCCGTCACTTTCCTGCATTGGATATTAACAAAATTCTAGCTCTGATAGAAAACTCTATCAAGTAGTTGCTGGAAAGGAACACAAGAAAAGGAGGAATTATAATGAACTCCTCTTCCCTCTTTTTTCCTCCTCTCTGTTCATTAAATGGTATTTCTCATTTATGGCTTAACCCTGAATGTGCAGTTCAATTACAAAGCAATGTAGCAAGAAGCTTTCAAGATGGTTTCATCACTTTGGCAATCAAGTTGCTCCATTTCTTCGTCTCAAAGTGTATACAGTTCAGATATGTCACCACTGCAGCCAGCACCATCTACTATCTCTATGATGTTTTGGGTAGCACTGACTCGACCAGTGTCATCCATGTCCAATGACTCTTTTGTAATATCACTTCAATAAATCTGTTTTTTTTTCTCTCTTATTTTATCGTTTTTTTTTCTTTTTTATATTGGCAAAGTTCTCTATTTGTTGCTCTTCAATTTCACCAACATATTTACACAATTCAATAAGTATCAGAAGCTTGTGTACAGGTTAAAATTATTGCATTAAAACAAACATCCACAAGCACATCCGTACAGGTACAACAGAGATATCCAATTTACACAATCAAAACGTATCAGAAGCTTGCATACAGCTTAAAAATTGCCGCACCCCTTATCAATTGGAAAAAGAATGCCCATGTCCGAGACTAGCATACTAAATGGTTCAACAAGTACTTTATGCCTTACAGTATAGTATGCTGATTATTAAAAAAATGAAACCCGAGAAAGAAATCAGGAAAAGAAAAAGAAAGGTCAGGTTAATGCAATTTCCCACCATCCAGCCACTTGAGTCTAGGCACAATCTTGACCAAAAATGAATTAAGTTTTTCATCAGCAACTGCATTCCCGTGAATATCTAGCTGCGACAAGTTCAAGCCTCTAAATATAAGAAAAGCTTCCCAATAGTCTGTCAGGCTGACACCACCAGTCACTGTTTCATCGTAACTCCGAACAATTTCTTCCGTATGAGACAAAGGAGAAGGGCACAGATACCTTGTTGTGTCAATCGAATGTGAACCTATCTCGTTGAACGAAATATCCAACACTAAAAGTGATTTCAGAAGTCTTAAGGGTCCAAGAGCAGTGAAACTACTGAGTCTATTGTTACTCAAATTTAAGCAAGAAAGAAGCTGCATAGCTTCCAATCCTGTCAGCAGACACCATATAAGAAAAAAAGAATAAAGCCAATTTCCTTTGAACAATAAAAATGAGGCTTATGAACTAATTTGATGCATCATGAAACAGTTAAGAGCTTAAATCCATTTCACAAAACCAGAGTCACCACACAAAATAGTGCTTCGGAGCCTTCGTTCACATGGCCTTAAAATGTGACTATTGGTGTATAAATAGCTTCCCTCCAATTAATTCCAATGTATTACATACATAATTATCAAGTGTTTTCTACTTTTGAAGTTTTTATGTTCCGTCATGAAAACGTGCAGGCAACATCAGACCCTATATCATGAAATGTTCTCCACAAGTATTTGCAATATGAGGGAGGAAGGTACCTTCAATAGATTGGAGTTCATTGTGGCTTAGGTCTAGCATTTGGACCCATAAAAACTTCTCAATAGATCCCATCCGTGACAATGATAAATTGTTCAGTCGTAAACAAAAAGAATTATCAATGAGTGATGAAGTCCCATCTCTGTGACGAAAGCAATATCTCAGCAAAGACTCCCTACTGGAAGTTATCTGCAGAGCCACCAAAATATCAGAATTTGCATTTCCTTAAAATTGTAGTTATCCATATCCTAACCTAAAGCACGTGTAAAAATGGACACTTGTTGTAAGCCGTTGAAAGAGATTACCCAGTGCATTCAAGAAACTAAAGAGGAGCACACTGATCAATCAAAGAAAGATGAAACAACTGTGTACATGCAGAGGTTATTACTAACAGAGGACTAAAAAGGATAACAGAGTATTCTATTACCAGACAGTCAATACATAAAAGAGATGAAACTCACCTGCTGCAATAAAACTAAGCTACGTTCATCCTTGTAGTACTGAGAATGTGGTGGATCTGACTTCGTTAGGTCATCATAGAGCTTGATAACTTCTTCAGAATGGACCGTTTTATTAGCACGTGGAGACAACAATATATCACGAGCCATCAACAATCTTGCAAGTGTAAGTTTTCCAATTTTACTACATGGACAAGAGATATTTATTCAAAAAAGGTTAAGTGGTAGCTATTTGACGTTGAATCAAATGAATGAAGTTTACCAGTTAATCTCTGACAACAATTCCTGGAAGAGAGCTATTTCATTAGCTATAGTCTCTGCACGCCACTGTGAGGATGTTTGCTCATGCTCATCCATAATATTCATCTGATCTAAAGAAATAATTGGGTTTGATTTTTGAGAAGGAGTTTCGTATAGAAGAAAATTTCCATCTCCCCAAGAAATCATCTCTCCACCATGCCCAGCAGTGTCTTTTTCAATAGGCTGTAAAAGGACTTTAAAAGCAAACCTAGAAGTATGGTTAAGCAGAAAACCACTTGAAGAAATTATGCCTTTAGAATGTCCAACTCGAACCTCTACAGGATAAGCTTCTGAAGATTGGAGCTTAGCATCAGGATAATTGAGATGGGTCACCCAAACTTGGGAAGTCTTAGAATCATTTATTGAAAGTGGTTTCCAAGTAAGTTCTTTTTCTGTGTTAAGCACGGTTTCAACAGATATTGTAGATGAGTTGACACCTTCAACAGCTTGATCAAAACAAACAATGAGGGGAAATGTTCCCGAATAAAAATGGAAAGTAGTAAATGGAGACAAAGCACAGTCATCCAAGTTCCTATCTCCCAATAGAATGAGATCATCATGAGCAGGCCAAGAAGAAACAAGTAGAGGAACATCAGCTTTCACGGTTTGATCAAGAAGCCAAAGATGATAAAACCACCCACTTTGATCATCAGGATCTGTAAAAAGTGCTTGGTGAACAAGATTGTACTCCTCGTTCAAGACGACCTCTTTTGGGAAAAACCTTTGAACCTTCCTTTTCAGCAAATTGGAGAGAAGTACGCTGCAAAAGTCCTTCAATAAGGTAAATATACTGATACGTGTGTTCCGTAAGAATGTGATATCGTATCACAAAAAATATAAACCAAATGCAACAAAAAGGATGGTGCCCTGAGAATCCCAGGCGCAGTTACTGTACCCAATTGTCAAAGTTCCTCATTACTCGCCATCAAACCTACAGATGTGATTCTGATACATTTCATGCACAAGCATACATGGTCCACATATCAATCAATAAACTTACTAGCGAACCTGTCAACTATGTCTATCAGAGACATAGCTACTTATGATCTCAAATTCTCAGGTGAAGCCAAGAAATTTTGAAGACTTGTTATGCAATTGAAAAATAGATGTGCGCACAAGATAGTTAAAGTGTAATGGATCCTGTTTAACTATCCAAATTCCAAAGTGGTCCTCCATTAGCAGTTGATAAGTTGGAAATTACTGGAATATATGCTTGAGGTGCATGACCCTCTCATGTTCCTGGCATATATGCACTTACGATAACCATAATGCACATCCTGATGTGGCAATTTTAATAAGGGAGTCTCAAATTACTTAATTTACCCAAAAACTTAGACATTGTTACGACTTTTTTTGTTGCATCTGGAACTAAAGTATTCATACAGAATAGGCAGTGAAATCAAACCAATACGAGCCCCAACCAGGCACCCATATGATATTCCACCACTAGTTGATAGTATCAAAATGCCAATGTTGAGTTTTGATCAAGACCAACCACGCTATTCTGTAATTCAAATATAAATGTATAATTTACATACTCAAATATACAGGCTAAACATGATTTTAGAATGCGTTGACTAAACAACAAAGTTGCCCTCAAAATCGTAGAGAGAGAGAGGGAGAGAGAGAAAGAGTGTGATCTCTCATCGATACTAAAGGCACATAACCTAAATCCAAGAAAAGAATGGAAAAGTTAAAATTCAGTAAATAGAGCTCAGTTTATTGATTCAGAAAATAATTGGCGACCAAGTCCCTTCTCTAACAAGAAGTGAAAGGGAAAAAAAAACAAAAACCAAATCGGGGAAACTAAAAACTTGATAGCAAATGAAAATATACCTACGATTGTGCCATGCAGAATAATTGCTAAAATTGGAGTTTATCATATCAGTCGTATACTGTAATTCGTCCTCCTCTGATCTGTTCAGCAGTGCCGCCACAAATCTAACCGAAGAATACTAAATCAATCATGAACTAAAAAGACTACACAACATTCATAACTAAGGCCGAGATACCACCTTCGGTAATTCCAGGCATGAAAGTTCCTAGGATCGACCTTCTGGTACCGATCCAGGAGCCGCAATTCATTATCTATAGATGAATGCCCCTTGCTTAGCACCCATTTTCGATGATGCCAAGCTCCGTACGACTTGAAATTCTGCTTCAATGCGCTCTCTACCTGCACAAAGTATATCGAAACTGTTAAAAAAATATTTCGAATAACCTTGATGTCAGTGAGAAAGTTCAGTAAGATAGAATGGGAAAATGAAAGTTGAATTCGACGGGACAATTGTTCCCATAGGCGTATTCAATCAGAGAATTTTCGTTCTCGTTCATTTCTGACAAGATGAGTAAGTGAGATGCAAAATCCAGTTTTTTGTCAGTCGCAAAGGGAATGTTCTCCCGGGCGAAGGAAGAAGAAGAAAGGGGGACCAGAGGAATGTTCCGTAATTGAAAAAGCGTACCACTTTGAGTTCTTCATTGAGAATAGACTTGACAGAGTCAGGTTCAGAGTCGGGCTGACTCATACGGTGCTCAACGGCGAGATTCCTGAAATTCCAAGCCGTGTAGTACTCGGGATTGATTTCGAGGAGCTTCGCGTTCACCTCTAGAGCATCCCTAGTATAACTGAAACATTGTCATAAGCAAAAAAAAACAATTAAAAGAGTGGAGCAGAAGTATTTGGATCGGCAGAAACGAAGAGAACATAAGACAGGAGGAGGCAGAGAAAGATCGACACATCTTGTTGTGGTGGTTGGAGAGGAACTGAGACTGGAGAGAGCGAAGCTTTTCGACTTTAGCTGCCGAAGCTGCTGCGTCCTCTGGCTTCGGGGCTTTGCGAGGCCGCCCGTGCATTTTCGGGCACTCGAAAGAGTTTTCAGAGAGAGTGAATAGACAGAATAGAAAAAAAAGAATAGACAGAATAGAAAGTTTGAGATGGCGAAAAGTCTCTCGTGGGAAGGAGAAGGCTTTTTGGCTTATGGATGAAGTAATTAAGTATGCGCGTTCTCTGGCGAGTCAACTCAGTTTTCACCTTTTTTTTCTTTCTTTTTTTAAGGAAATAAAAAAACCATGAAAATGTGGAGCAAAATGTCATTGGTTCGCTCAGGAAGAAAAATGAAAATCTAGCCATATCAAGTCCCTTAAAAATATATCTATTGGTAATTTTTTTATATATTAATTTTTAAGCAATATGGGTCACAGAAAAATCGTATGCATGCCAGTGCACCCTTGTAACATGGATCTGATTTGAGACTTTCATCTCCTCATTCAGGAAAAAGAATGTTATGAACTTATATACCAGCTATCTTAAAAAGCAACACATACTTTGAAAATAAATGTTTAATGTTTCAACAGACCACAAACAGTGTACTCTTTGTGGTCCGTGCTCCTAATGTACCAATACATGCAAACCTCAATTCAAAACTGAATCACACCACTGTATATAGACTTCTCATAATGTAAATCTATTACAAAAGTCAATTCAGAATACTTTCCCCAACTGCAAAATGATTTCCAAACAATTGAAGGCGTCTCAATCTGTTCAACATGGTTCGAACTACCCGAATCTTGAAGCCGCTATCTGACCCACGGTAGCATTTTCTGCAACTGAAGCTACCCGACTCTAGACAACTCATTCACCTCCTTAATCAACGCAGTGATATCTCCTGAAAACAAGAAAGATGTTCCTATATCAGGGTTCCCATTCTCACTTTGATTAGAATTCCAAGACGCTGGCTTCCCATTTTCATAATTCCCATTCATTTGGGAAGCCACAGCACCATACTCAGCAGATACTACTTTCTCGCTTGAGCTCATATCTGATCCAACACAGTGGGGATTCCACAGAGCTTCCATAGCCAATGTTCCCAAACTTGCTTCTTGGAACCCCGCCGCATCAATTTTCTCCAGTTCTGTTCTGTCATCATCCGCAAATGACTCCAAATTGCTTGCATTATCAACTTGACTGATACCTGGCTTGTCTCCAGAAAGTTTCTTTTTCAAAACTTTCTTTTTCAATCGAGCTTTCTTTGCCTTGGGAAGATTATTTGCGGCCTCCTCAGTACCGACTACAGATTCTATTCCCCTTTTCTTGCATGGGATTACTGTCAACTGAGAATTGCTAAAGGGATTCTCAGCTGACTGAGATGCACTTGACTGAATAGCTAAAAGAGCAGTTCTAGCAGCTTTAATCTCTGCCTCTTTCTTCGTTCTTGCAGCAGCTCCAATGTAGAGAATTCCCCCAATCTCAACAGTACAAGAGAAAGAAGCCACTCGGCCCGGGGTTTCATCCTTTTGGCACTGATATAGTGGAATTGCATAATTCATCTTTTGTGCATATTCCTGAAGTAGATTTTTGCACAGTCCTGTTTCATGCTGGAACAAATACCAAACATAACATCAGCATTACTAACTAATAAGCACACTGTATTACTCATCTGCAACAAATTGTTTTTTTTACCACATGGCAGTATAAATTTTCACATATCACAGGGTCTACGTGTCAGTGACAAATTAATCAGTAAAAGGAGAGTAATTCAGATGGATGAGGCCATACTTCCACCTCCAACAGGAGAAGTATTTAATCCGAATCTTCTATATGTCAGGTACATGTGCTGCGTGACTAATGCATGACATGTATTCTACTCTAGACGAAAAAAAGTTAAGCTGAGAACATAGAAAGAGAGGTTAGAAAGAAAAACTGGAGCTTATGAGAAGAAATCACACCCAATATATCTTGTTTAAAACAATTTTCAAGCATTTTTATGTCTTATGCTGTTAAAAGAGGTTAGCACCATTCAGAGAAAATTGCTCTATGGGCACTCTGCACTTCAATCTGGAGATGTCCTGCATGACAAAACTACCAAGATCTGCTCCAAATAAAATGAATCACGCAGAACCACAGATGAAAGCGCAGTGGCCATAAACCTAGTTGCTTTTATTTTCAAATGACTCATTGTGTTGCATGAAGCTATGATGTCTAAGATCAGATTTACAATAAACCTTTGAAAGATGCTGGCCATGCCCTGTTAAGAGATTTATGGCTGAGAAACTACAAAATAGTGTGTGTGTGTGTGTGTGTGTCCAACCTCTATATAGAACCAGCGAGGAAAGATATCATGAGATTGCATCAAAGATGAGACAACTACCAAGTTTTCCAGATAATTCTATCAATTTAACTGAACTTGATATGTATTCCAGCTAATTCTATCAAAATTGAATTGAACTTACAACAGGCAGGGAGATGCTTTGATTCACTTCACAAGATTTAGCTAACTCCAACAGGGCAACTTCGGCAGCTGATTGTTCAGCAGCTTTACGATTGAAAAATCCAGGCAAAGAATCATATCGAACATCATTTACTATCACAGTTGACCTGAAGGAAGGCTCATGGGAAGGGCCTTCTTTGATAGTCTCATAAACAGGAGTAGGAAGTCCAACTTTCTGAGCATACTCCTGCAAACGGCTCTTGAATACATAGCAATTTGAAACACCTGTTGAGTGTCAGAAAGTGTGAGAAAAAAAACTACCAATTATTAAAAATCTTACTGGAAATGCAACATAAGAAGCATGAAATAATGAAATTTTTACTAATTCGATTACATAAGGGACCACCCTTCTGCCTAGACTCCCAGATTACAATCAAGGTTGGTATTCAGAACAGATTAGAAACCTATATGTGCCCTCCCTTAAAAATTAACTCAATCTCCATGATGCCCTTCATGAGCACCCATTCCCATCCAACCCTATTATATAACCAAGTGGTAAATCAAGTATGCAAACTCACTACTGCACAAATATAGAACGCAGTGCGCACCATTTATAAACCAACACCAATAATATGTGATTTACCCTACCCAAACTGTCTAGCAACTAACATCTCTTTCAATGTTTATAAGGTGAGAGACTCTGTTTCAGTATGCTTTTACAAAGACAAGTGAAACCCCTGTCTATCTAACTTCGAACCCGAGAGAACCCTAGCACTATCCACTCTAGTTGTATCCATAATAAAGTATCCTGTTATCAACAGATTACAGTTAGGGGTAGACCGCGACCGGGAGTAAGTAATAACTCAGCTTTTCTTTTCTTTTCTGTTTTTCATTTACGAAACAAATTTGCGGGAGTACTACTGAATTTGATCATTCTGGATTCTGATTTATCACTTCCAGCACGGGTTGCAGAGATACGTTGGCCCACACCATATATTTTCCTGTAACAGGACGTACTTTTCAAATACTTTTATCTCAGAGTATGAACTAAGAAATCCATTACGATAAATGATCTCGTCCACATAAATCATTAGAAAGGGTTATAACAAGCTTTATTATTTTTAATCTGAAATTAACTCAACCCATTAGGCTGAGATAAATGAAGGGAGAAAAGAAAAGGTTCTTCCTTTTGTAATACTCAAATCCTAATCTTTTCCGCTATTTCTCTCCGAATTCCGCTTAATATTACAGATAAGCCCGGTTTTTCAACAATAAAACAGTACTAAGAACTGCACAAGACGCAGTATAAGAACAAAAAGCGAGAAATAAAAAATGGAAATTAGAATACCTTGGAAGCCTTCGTTAGTGGGCATAGCGGTGGAACAGAGGGAAGGTTTTCTTCTCAGAGAGAATGAGATAGAGCGTAGGAGGTAAATTAAAAAAGCGGCGAGGACTGTGTCAGTCTCTGGGCTCAGGTGCGTACGATTGCGGAGAACCGGGAGGAGGATTGGCGTATTTGGTCTGACACTGAAACGCAGTCGGCGTGAGTAGAGACCGCTCTGAGAGTCTGAAGTCTGATTCCTGGAGCGAGGACAAAAATTTCTTCTTTTTTTCTTTTTGGTATATATTTCCAGTACTCTTCCGGAATCTCGCGCTCGGGATTTGTAGTTTAATGGGTTCTTTCTTTTTTTGTTTTTGTAAGCTGAAATGGGTTCCTCTGTGGTAAGGGTGGGCATTTATTTCGATTTAAATCGGAATTTTCGGTTTTAGTACCTGTTTTGTAGTTTTTATAGAACTGAATCTCGTTTTAAGAAAGTTTCGAAATCAGAATCCGAATCGAAAATTTCGATTGGTAAATTTTTTAAAAATTTTAATTTAGAGTTTAATTCTTTCAATTTGTATTATTTGATGAATGTTTAGTGTTTATTTATTTGTATGGTTAATTGTTTGTTTAATAATTTTTTAGTTAATTTAATTTATATATTATTTTGACAATGTTTATTTTGTTTTGGAATTTAGTTGTTTAATTATAATTTTTATTTAGAGTTATTTAGAAGTGTTTATTTTATTTTGGACGACATTGTTTATTAATTTGACAGTGTTTTGAACTTTTGGAATTGGACGACAGTGTACTGTTTTATTTTGGCAATTGGGTCTTCAAATTGATGCTCATACCATTCTTATTTTGGACATTTTTAGTGCAATTTTGCGTCTCACAATACCATAATTCCGGCCCACAAAACACAACTTAAAAAAATTTATTTTTGGACCAATAGGCCCAAACTAAATCTGAACTTTTTAGGCCCAGATAAGGAATCGAGATTTTCAAAAATTCTGATTCCATTCCGAAACAGTTCTAGTGAGTACCAAAATCGGAACCGATCCGTTCTGGTGTCCACCCTTCACTCAGACTATGAGGGAGACAATTTTTCTGGCTGAAAGGCTCACCAACGGAGGCGAGAGTCAAGCAAGTTTCAGCCCCCGGAGGCCAATAAAAAACCGGAAAAGCGTTATTAAAAGTTCCATTCTATGTGTTTTGTTAGTTCGATATCTATTAATATATTCAACTTTTGTAAAAAAAATTAAAATTAAAATTTAAGATTTTTACCATCAAATATAAAAAATTTAACACAAATTAAATTCAAAAATTTTAATATTTTTAATTAAAAAATTAGGGAAATTTATTTTTTAGTCCTTAGGTTTTAATCCCTTTTCATTTTTAGTCATGAATTTTAGAGGGTCAAAATTTTAGTCTTGAACTTTCATCTTTGTAAAATTTAGTCATTCCGTCAGTCTGCCGTCAGTTTGCCGTCAAATTTGTACCGGTCGACCGCTACATGAAGCGGACGACCGCTACATGTACCGGTCGACCGCTCACTTTCAAAACACATATCCGGTCGACCGGTACAAAAATTGACGGCAGACTGACGGAATGACTAAATTTTACAAAGATGAAAGTTCAAGGACTAAAATTTTGAAGGTTGAAAGTTAAGGATTAAAATTAAAAAGGGCCTAAAACTTAAGGACTAAAAAGTAAATTTCTTAAAAAAACTATATCAAATCTTCTTTCTCCTTACATTTTAACTAATTTCATTATTTTTTTTAAAAAAAATTCGTAAAACTTTATCTCTTTTACTTTTTAACAAATTTTAATAAAGATTATTTTAAAATTAAATATTTCTTAATTTTCTCACTAACTTTTTATAAATTTCCATAAAAAAAATTAAAACTCCCAAAATTTTCTCTGAATTTTTCTTAAACATCATTTTCTAGTAGTATCACTCATTTAACCCTGTTTTTTCGGGCTTCGTGGGTAAACAATTAAAATATAAAACTAAAAATGAAATAAAGTAAAGAAAACAACAAAAGGCAGTAAAACGGTGCGTCTTAAAGCATTTGCGTCGCCCAAGAACAAGACTAAAGACTTCACCCTCTCTTCCCCTTCCCCTTCCATGAACGCGCGAGTGCTATAAACAGCAAAATCGAGCGCAGCCCGAACCAACTCAAGCTTTCTTTTGGCTTTCAGCTGTAAGGTACGCTAATCCCTTGAAGACGCGTACTTTTTTCAATTTTCTCTCCTAGGATTGGCAATTTCATTTTCTGTTTCTTGAATTCTTAAGTTTCACTCGTTGCGTAACTGTTTAGCTCAGTGGTATTTCGTTCGATGCTTTCCTGTCGAACAAATGGTATTGCTCTATATGGTTTCTTTAGGCAAAGCGTGTTTTGGGTGAACGTCCTAGTTTTTTTTTCTAGGGCTCATATGGGTAGCTTCGTACCCAGATGCAGTATTTTGCTGTTTGGGTTACGCGACCATACACGTAGTCCAGTTAGAAAACTAAGGTGCAATACAACGTGTTCTAGTGGTTTGAATCCGAAGAACGCGCTGCAAATTAGTTTTTCGCTAATTCATGTAAGGCATAGAATTTAACGTAGGCCCCTTATGCGTGGGATTAATGGTGTATTGAGGTTGTTACGAAATTAGAGTTTGGAAGTTTGGATCAAGCTGGATGACTCTGTTTTCGTTATAATTCTGATTAGTGCCTGCCAAGGAATGAGTTGTGACTACTGTTTTGATTGTCAGGTTAAATGGAAGAATCAGCAAGGAGAAGAGAAAGATTGAGAGCGATGCGCGTAGAAGCTCATCAGGCTGAAGTTTCTTATAATGTTGAAGGTTCTGGGTTGCCCGTTGGCCTCTCCAATCCATTGCTTGAGACTGAACGTACGGTGGTGCAGGAGTCATGTGCTCCAAGGTTTGACTTTTATACAGATCCAATGGCAGCATTCTCTGATAGCAAGAAGAGCGGCAAAGCTGGAAATCAGATTAGACCAGATTGTTTCACATCTCCAAGTAATAGTTGTTTTCCTATGTCACGGTTTTCACCATCTCTTCCAGGTACTTTGTTATTTCTACTGTACTTTGTCCTCTCTTGTGGTTATATGACGACTTAGGTTACTCTATGCAGTGGCGGAGGGAGGGAGGGGGCAACTGGAGCCCTGACCCCGGTTGGCCCAATGCCAAACGTTAATTTTTTTTAGTTTATTTGTTTTTTTATGTCTCCTGCAAAAAGTGATATATAGTTTATGTCTCCTGCAATACTATTAATATATAGTTTTGAAATTATATTGAAATTGTAGATATTAGGATTAGGTTGTGAAATTGTGATTAGGACCTTAGGTTGTGACTTGTGAAATTATATTGATGAATTTTGTTTTGTTTTGTTTTGTTTAGACAATGGATAAGTTTTTTTTATAAAAAAATCAGTGAGATCGTCTAATACTCTTAATGTGGCTGCTACTTCTGAGACGACTATTAGTTCGAAAAGACCTCATATTTTGTTTAGTTCGGATGATATTGTTACTGACCCAGGGTTACGTAAACTCATTGAAGAATATGATATTAGGATTAAAGATTAAGTTCATAGGGAGTATTTGATAAAAGGTCATTGCCAACCGCTTGGGCATGATTTTTCCAAGAAGCAATATGGAAAACAAATTAGGGCTTCTTTGGAGTCATGGTTCAAAGAATATGAGTGGTTGGAATATAGTGTATCAGTGTTGTTATCTATTTAGGCAAAGTAGAGGATCAAGATCCAGGGGAAATGTGTTTATATCTACACGATTTAGCAATTGGAAAAATGGAGTAGAGGTTTTTGGGAGTCATAATGGTGCATTTAATAGTTTCAGCAAATAGTACGATAAGTGTATTTCAGTATAATATATTTTTAATATTTTTAGTCCTTAATTTTCAATATTTTAACTCTTACGACATTTTTTTACATTAAATAGTAAAAAAATTGTCATTTTCCCTTAGGAGTTGACCCCCCTTCAGATTGATTCCTGGCTCCGCCACGGACTCTATGCATTTTGATACATATTCTTATAGCTATCAAACCATTTCAATGCATCATGTGGTAACTTTTCTGAGCAGTACATGGTATTTTTCTAGTGTTTTGAGTAATTGATGGTGTGGTTTAGGAGCCACTTTTAGAGATGAGACATCCATTACTAGAGCATACTCTCAGTTGGGATGTGGGGACTGAAAAATATCCACTAGTGGGTGCTCAGGCTTGAGCTGAAACCCTGGGCAACTTAATCCTGATACCTCACCTAATGGAATTCATGTTATCACTCTACTAGTGCCCGATGTTTATTGGGATCATGAAGTTTTACTTTTTTGCTTTTGTCTATAGAGGGTTGCCTCTCTCCATTTTCCTCCTCAAATTATTCATTTGCTTTGATTTAGCAGGACCAAGGAATCCATCTCCTGCTCATCAATTCCAGAGCAATTGGTCGCCCAACCAGATAATGTACCAGACACAAGGTTTTGGTCACAGCTCTGGTCCTCATAGAAGCCCAATCAGAATGGCCACTCCTTTCTCCATGCATCCACAAACTCCTGAAGCGTGGAATGGAACCATTGGCCCAACTACCTATAATGTTTCCTCTAATCCATCCAGAGGGGGACATCTCACGAGCCCTGGATTTGTGCCAAGAAGTAGCCCATATTCAAATACCGGACATGGCAGGGGTCACTGGATCAGCCAAAGTCCAAGCCCTTGTCCTGTAAGAGGAGGCACTCCTAGCCCCAGTTCAGGAAGAGGTGGGAACCGCTTGTATGGTGGCAACATGAGCCCTAATTTTGGCCAGAGTAGTGGACGAGGCCGTGGCTCTCACGCTCATCTCTCAGCACAGGACAGACCACTGGGGCGAGAAAAGTTTTACAATGCGTCAATGCTGGAAGACCCATGGAAGTTTTTGAAACCTGTTTCATGGAGGGGCGGGTATGCTCCTCTGAATAATGTGAACACCCCTGACTCATCAAAATCCTGGACCACAAAATCTCATAGCACAAAAAAACCGAGAGTTTTGGAAGCTTCTAACAACTCAACTTCTCAACCGAGCTTAGCTGAATACTTGGCAGCCTCATTTAATGAAGCTGTTATTGACACAGCAACAAGTACATGACAATTGCTTTGGGTTCCATTATAGCCGCTTGTTGAATGTGTGGCTGTACGCTTTCAATGGCTGACCTAACCAGAAAAAACAGTAAAGAAGGAAGAAGGTGCTGGATCCCTGGATTCCTGAAGTTACCAAGAAATTTAAATATTTCTTTGAGGAGGTTCGAAGGAATTGTACTATTTGTAATCGCATGTCTGGATCTCCAAAATTCACAGTAAAATAGCATGTGGTTTCAAGCATCTTATTTTGTGCTAACATAGCAAGTTGATTAGCATTTTGTTTTGCACGTTTTTGTCACCTGACAAGATCATATTTGCTCTCTTCAAGTGAATGCAACCTCCAGGAAGAAGGATTTTATCAACCCTCTGAAAATTCAGTCACTCTTCTGTGACATGCACTATAAAATCACATTTCCGTGGGTGCTTCTAATCAAATGTTAATAGAAAAGAGAAGAATTGGATGAAAAAGCTGGCAAAACAGTGTCTATATTTCTTCTCCCCTCTGATTTATTCTTCGAATTCATCACGCGGATCTATCGGTTTGTTTGAAGGAAGTGTAGAGCAGTAGTCTTTAATCAACGGCTCCCTCCTAGGTGGACAAAATTTGTAGTCTGAAGTGTGTCAATACAATAAGCTCTCCTGGTATTTTTATTCTAGGCTAAAACATTTCCCCTTGCTTTGTTTTTTCACCCCTGGAACTTGAGTATTGGGAAAATTACAAGAGAGGAACGTAGAACCAAAGCAAAGAGGTCAGAGAGCGAGTCTTTTACTTCGTTTCTTTCCATTAAAGATCAAATTAGAAAAAAAAAATAGATTGCGTTTTAGAGCATTTTATGGAATCAAGCTTTTTGGTTATATACCCAAATATTTTTTATGGCATTCTAATTGTATTCAGAATATACCATTTTCCAACTATAATGGCGGACGGAGACTAATGACGAAAAATCTAAATCAACGAGCTTCATATTTTTCTTGCTTGAAGAACTAGCCAAATATATATTCATGTTTTGCCAATGAGAGCCTCCTCATGTCTTGGTTACTTCTAAAATTCAATGTAAAACAAAATCCTCTAGTCAGCAATTAATGCCACAAGCTAAAGCAAAAACCATGCCTAGAAACTGGTTTTTGCTCGCCACATATGTCCATGAAGGTATCTATAAGTTGTCCAGCGAGGCTTGGAGGGTCATCAAGCAAAGCATTGACAAAAGCATTAACCGCCCTTCTCTCTTGCTCCGACGCTTTGAGGCTGAACCAAGTCAGAAATTTCACTCTAAATTCTTCATCTATGTGCCCTTCATGCTCCAACCACTTGACCACTTGCACAGAATTTTCATAATTACGCACCTCTGGTTGCTTTTTACAACGGGTATCTGGAACTGCTCGCATTCCACTGTATTGGCGAGGTGTAGAAGGAGGAACAGCTTCAATGAAAGGAGGCGGCAAGGAAAACCCTTCCCTCTTGCTCTGGTTAATCTCGATTGAAGGTTGAAACCTTGGAGGGTGGTTTGCAGTGAGTGCTAACTTCATGTTCCTAGACTTGGCTGACTCGCGCAGAGGATGATTTTGAGCAATTATTGTATGTTCTTCTTTCCCATATTCTGAAGCTGTAAAAAAGCTTCCACCTGATGCAGGTGTCTCCCATTTAGTTTCCAAAATACCCAACACCCCCGTGCTGCTAAATAAAGAAACCTTGCAAAAATATTCAGTTGAAGGATGGAGATGGGCAATCTTGAATCTCTTCTCTGGCCTAAGTACAATAAAAGTTGGTTGCTCTGGATAATCCTTCATGAAAGACTCGCGATGCCACAGTCTGCAGCCCATGTAGTTTTTTAACAGATGATCTTCATATTGCAGGACAATGGTGACTGAGGTAGGGGTGGACTCTTCAAACTGGATCTGACAAGCTGATATAAAGATTTGAACCAAACATTGTCAGAGAAAAAAATTAAGTCACACTCCTGAGGAGTTGGAAGGATGTTATTTAGTTTCCATATAAATGCATGTGCAGTGTAAATTTCAGATTCAAAAACTCAAAAATTGACACCGTGTATACTTTCAATGACTGGTTGCGATGCCAAGGTAATTCTGTTTGAGATGTGCCAGACTAATGAAAAAGCAAGATCCTATATTTCATTCCAGACTTGCATTATAACGCTTCAGAGAAAACTTTTAGACATCTTACTCTGGGAAATAAGCTTATGAAATGGATCTTCCTTCTCCGCATACTCGCGGCAACCCATCGAATCGAAAGATGCCATTGCAGAAGTGCACAACTTCTGGACCTCAGCACCGGAGGAGAGTCGGTTGACAATGCAGCGTGCCATACTTGTGCATACCTGATCTAGAGGACCCACTTCATCCTTCAGTATTTTCACTGCAGTTTCTACTGTTCTCTGCACTTCTTTGTATAGTGCTGTTCCCATGAGAATCTTATGAGCCAAAGATAATCGTAAACACAGTACATCAACTCTTCTAGCCTCCTTGGCAATCAACAATTGTTTTCTCCAGGTTCTGCAAAAAACGAATAGCAATTAGCCAATCATTTCCCCCTGTTATCCTGATATTAAAAAGTTTGGTGGATCTATAACC
Source organism: Myrica gale (assembly GCA_963930655.1). Lineage (NCBI taxonomy): Eukaryota > Viridiplantae > Streptophyta > Magnoliopsida > Fagales > Myricaceae > Myrica > Myrica gale. Next base: position 6,274,198 of record OZ005609.1, on the reverse strand, counting down.
CCGAAAGTGGGTGGCCATGTTTAAGTACCAGCATTTCCAGGACCTTGAGTGCAACCTGGTTAGATCAAACCATTAGGCCGGTAACTCTATAAACAGCACCATGATGATTTCATTCATTCTAAAATACCGGTCTTAAGCAACATAGGAATGCATGAAACACATCAACAGTGTTGTTGCGTTTGATTTTTTTTGGAATAGGCTTGTTCACCCAATTTCTAATCCCTACCTCTTAGGTTGGTATCCACATGGGAACTAAAAACTACATAAGAAGGGTAATTCAAAGTCAGACCCCCTACTGATTAAGCATGTTGAGGTAATTGAATGGGATAGTGTGTATCGTTTCCACCAATATGAACTGGCCTGGTCACTGTGTAAATCTGTGGATAAAATGTAAAATGCTATTTGCCAGAAATGCTTTTGCAGGCGCTGAGTGAGGTTCTTCAAAACTGCTGAGGAAGTAAAAGTGTGCAGCTTTCAATGTGCTACACAGCTGTCAACAATTACTCGAGTATTTTTGGGTCTGGGTTGCAACTGCAAATCTTGGACTGCATATTATCAACCCAGTTGGAAGCACAATTAATGTTTGTACTAGAAATTCATAGGTGTTCTTGGAAAGCCACTGTACCTCATTAGCCCATTGATTTTACCACAAGAAACACAATAGAAGCTTCTGTCCAACTTTGTAGCACACCCATTCTTCAAAATACCAGATCTTTCGTGCTTCAGGGCACACTCCAAATGGCATGACAATCCACACAGGCCATTCTCAAGAGAAGTATCAGAGCCACAGGACAACCACAGACTAGGATCCTTGTTATTATCAAAAGATTGACAGAGACAGCAAGAACATCTCTTGCAAAAAGCATCCCCTGGACTTAAAGTAGCTCTGCATGCAACGTTCTGACAGAGGATTATTTTAACATGTTCTTCTTCATTATTTTCTAGAGGGGCATGATTCAGATCAGTCAATAATTGAGATGGTGAGCCTATGTTTCTTTTCCTTTTAGATCCAATATGAGCTGGAGCAAAGGCAAAAGAATTGCGCTTCTTGGAGTTCTGAGAAACTAACTTTAGGAGATGTTCTATCATTTGAGATTTTGTATATCCTGTGTACTTTCTCTCCTTGCCCATTTCAGCACAGATGATTTCAAGAAGCTCTGGGCGGGTAAAAGAACGAAGAACCTCTGTAGCATCTTTTGACAATTGGGCAATCTCATGGACTAGCTCTCTTTTCTCCTCCAAGCTTAGCTGGCTACACTTCGCAGGATCAAGTGCACAACCTTCAAGTACAAAGAAGAAAATCCAAGTTCAACGTCAGCCTAATGCCTCATCTAGTAGAAGTTTAACATGATTGAAAAACTCTCAATGAAGCTGTCCCGGAGAAGTTATCATTCACTTACCAAGAAAAAAAAACAATTTTTATTCTCATCCTGCAATCAGAATCCATGCCCATACGTATTACTCTTACCTGTGGTATTCAATGAATCCCACATGCGAGCCATCCACAAACAAAGGAGCATTGTTGGGAAAAGAAAAAAAGGCCACCGCTATTTTCAAAAGTAACACTACATGCTCAAACATGAACTCGACCTAGATTTCCAGTTGTATAGCATATATTTTCCTCTTATTGAATTGATTGGTTTGCTCATTGAAGATAGAACAACAATTATGTGGACCTGGAGATTATGATTCATAGCCACTTCCTAATGTTTGTCCGGGGATTGGAAATCTTCAGTTTCTTAATAACCAAAACCTCTTCATTTTCTGGTCATGTCCCGGTTATCAGTTGTGTTCCAAAATCCATCAAAATTAATAGGCATAAAATGCTCGCATGAAACTCTTGAACTAATTCAACTTCGCTAACCGTCACTTCTTCTAGAAGACAAGACAAATCAACTCCAAACTTTTAACAAATATCGAATTATGCTGTTGAACTCAGAGATCAGCTTCAGCATCATATGGAATCAATCGAAGTAAAAGCCAGTTAAGGATATGAAACTAAACTTAAAATATTTACAATTTCCAAATTTTGCATACCCTCCGTTTTTAGGTGTGCTCCATGAATCCCTTATAAGAATCACCATGGAAAAGGAACACATTAACACTCCACAGTACCGTTAAGAGTACAATAAGAAACCAACATTAGGTTATGCGATAACCTTGACCGACCAATATTTTGAAACCCATTGCTGCCATGCAAGTGGTTGTTTATCGGTTGCTGTCACTAGTACTACAGTCCTAGTAAGGGCACCAAATTCTCTTTCCCCGTAAACACTTCATTGTCAAAGAAGCATAAAGGTTTAACAAGGGCAAATGGTATAAGGATCCAGGCCTGATATTTCTTTAGAAGTTCCTATTAAGAAGATGCACTAAAGCACCAAGTCAGAACATGCATTATCAAAGAAGGACAATAACATAACATTTAAAACCAATGCTGAAAGCCAGAAGCAAAAAACCACACCACCACCAAAATACATACATTATGAAGACCCCAGAAAGAGAAAGCCCAAAATTTTTGCAACAATGGCGAGGACACATTCTTGACAATGCAGCAATTAATGAAAGCCATAATATAAGAAAAATAAACCCATAAAGCCAGACGGGGAAAAAATAAACTATATTACAGGCATTGTCCGAGAGAACACCGAACAGCAATACAGCACCACCAATCGTAAGAATGTAAAGCCATAAACATATCTCAGAAAACTAAAGGAGACAGAAACAAAGAGAGAGAGAGCATAAGAAGGAAACTGACCTGAGAAGACCGAGTCCATGCCTGGAAACCTTTCTTCCGGTTTGTTCACAATGCTCCAAATAAAACAAAACTAAAAACTAAAACCCTTTATCGAACCGGTATATTTGTACGCAAAAATCGGTTTACAGTGGCAAAGGGAGCAAAGAAACAATTATGAAACAGAGAACACAGAGCAAAGAGAGAGGGAGTAGTCAAAAGTGGCATTTCAGTAAAAAAAAACGAATAATGCTCGTCATAAATGTGGGATTTGGTATGAATATAATGCAGAAGGGAATCCGAAAGGAAAATAGAAAACTGAGCGAACGAAGCGATTCGCAGTCGGACCAGTCCCTTGAGCTTTGGTTATTCCTTTTTTCGGGTATCCTTTATGCATGATTTTATCAAATAGTAAAGCCCACGCGCACAGTGTTTCTCTCTCTTTTTTTTATACATAGCAAATTTTCTCAAAGCCGCACACGGCACATCGTTCTTCTCGTTTTGGTAGAGTCAGGAATTCGGTTTCATTTCCCCCTCCCGCTCTGAAAACCGTGCCGTTAGCGAGTGAGACAAAAGCACTTCCGGGTTTTTGATACGGCGCGAGCGTATCCTCTGCAGCTATCGGTGAGTCGTCCTTCCACAGGGACCGTTTCTCCGCGCCCTGACGTGGTGATTCGTGCCGCTGACCACCTGTCTACTATCATTCCTAAGACTGTGTTTGTGGAGTAAAATTTCACGCATTCTAAATTTTAACATAATAAATAATATAATTTTTCTTTCTCCATTAAATTATTATTTTTTATTATAAAAATATAAAAAAAAAATTAACTCTCTTTTCACTTTTTCACTAAACCCAATAACTAAAATTTTACAAAACAAACCACCCTAAATACTCTCCAATTAATTGAATACTTTCCTAAATTAAGGACTACCACAGGTAAATTTAGTTTGAACATGTCTATCTTAATTGAAGATAATTCAAATATTCCTAATTTAATTTTTTTAATTTCTGGAAGATAACGCGTACTAATTTTGAATGGTTAAAATGTAAAATGGATAGTATGGAGTCGGTATTTGGTCCTTATAAATACATGTATTTCGAAATATACATGTATTTATCTATATTTATAAAGTACAATCAAGTGATTCTCTCTTTATTATTGACCGTCTTTAGCAATTCCCTTAAATAAAAATATGAATTACAAAAATCATATTGTCTAATGAAACAAACTATTTGGATTATGTTATTCTATGGGTTCGAAAACACAAATTAAGGGATAAATGCAAAATTGGTCCCTGTGCTATACGCAAAAATCAATTTAGTCCATGTGATATGAAAAACATCAATTTAGTCCCTGTAATTTCAGAAAGTGATAAAATCAGTCCCTGATGGAGGACCAATAACAAACGAAAATAGAGTCACAAAGACTAAATCGATGATTTTCATATCACAAGGACTAAATCGATTTTTGCGTATAGTACAGGGACTGATTTTGCATTTAACCCTAAAATTAAAATTGGAAATGTTAGTCCCTATGATTTATTTAGTTCCAGTATATGAGGGAATTAGTTTATTGGAGTGGCCTTTTTGTTAACTAACACAGACATATTAGTACAAATAGTAAGCAGTCGTTTGTTCTCAAGGCACTTAAATTGTCAAGTTAGATCGATAATTATTATTTTAAAGTCAACATCAAACTATCTACGCAATAATGTGTCCTTGTTAGCTACTTGAGATTTATTCCGTTAATAGAACAATCGAGTTGACGAAATAGTCATTCGAAGACATAAATAATTTCTCAAGGACTAGAATAAGACGGAATAACTCTATGGACTATTTTATAATCCGGTCATATCAAGGGATTAGTAGACTTACTAAGGCCAAAATATATCTATTGACAAGATTTTGTAATTTTTTATTTTATATAGTGTTACCATGTGATAAATTATTTACGGTTTTAAATATCATAAAATACTTATAGTTCAAAACTTCAATTAAACCCAAAAAAAAAGATTTCTAGAATGATTTAATAAGCATCGCACCTCTGCTTCCCTTTACGCCGAGCTCAAACCATAGTAATACTGGAATAGCATTATAGCGTCAAAGGGCATTCGGGCACAGGCAATACAATATTCACGGATTATCGACGGCGCACCTAAACATGAGTCACAAGATTCACGGGTGACCCGTGCAAGGGCATTCAAGACAACGCCGCTACATATATGGTCGGGCTTGTATCGGGCCGAGTCAGGTACGGCCCAACTTCAGCGCGAGCTCAACTTTCAGCCCAAAGGTAGCTGGACCAAAAAAACTTGCTCAAATACCCGGTCCACAACTCGTATGATGTAAGCTAATTTTGGAAAGAAAAGAAGGCCTCGCCACTAACCTCACTAATCTTACCCGGGTATTATTAGCACTGTGGACACGAAGCCCGACATCTTCTATAATTTTGTAGGTTAATTATACTTGGTATATACGTAGTTTGATGACATTTACACTATATGTCGGAGTGCAAAGGAGCGGTGCACGTGGTTCTCTATTCCATCCAAAATCATAAGAAATTTAATGGTGGAGTGCAAAACGTATAAAATTCAAATTATATGAGTGCAATATATTAAAATTGATATATCGGAGTGTAAAGTGTAAACACCATCAAATTACATGGATGCAAAGTATAATTAACTCTAATTTATTCGTTTAATTGTGCATGCACTCGAAGAGAAATAGACGTAATAATTAAAATAGAGGTTTTAAGTATATAACTCGCATCACTCTAAATTTTATACTAATAATATTAAATAATGCAATGTTTATGTGTACTTTTCTAAATTGTAGGATGGAATTAGATGTAAATTGAATAAAAAAATTAAATAAAAATCCTGATATATTTATGGGGTCGTTGATGAGTTGAATATTTATGGGAGGTAGTTTAGGAGTCGGAATTAATTGTCGTGATAGATGCATTAGTCCCCTCCATAAAGGACAAGTCGAGCCTATGCGCGATACAATGCAGAGACATATTAATAACAGTTGAACCGAATAGTCCGCACCTTCTACCCACTGTACGTACGCATTTACGAGCAACCAATTTGTAGTTTGAGAGAATTAGCTTGGAGTTAATTAATGATAAGAAGAATCTCATCAGATTGATCTAGTGGTTATGGATTAAATTTTATTAGTATATTCTCTTTAAAATCTCATATTTAAAATGGTGTTGTAAACCTTTAAGGTCATTCTCAAAATTTTTAATTTAATAATTATTCGATTGGTATAGAATATAATAACTGTACAAATCTTAAAATTAATTAATTAATATATATATATATATATATACTGATCCGGACACTGGTTTAGAAAATTAAAATAATTATTTTTTAAAGCAAATTAAAGTGGCCTAGATAGTCGAAACTTTCCTCATCAGGCATAGGGCCATAGGCATAAATAGCGCACGTGACTTGGTTATCAATCAAATTCATGTATGCGTGGTCATTAGGTCGCCCAACAAATGAACGTGTGTGCGCGGTGCCCAACTGTGCCACTTGGAGGCCGACAAATCCATGGGTCCTTTGTTTTTTGGGCTTAACCAATGAAGAACAAAGCCGGGTGAGCACGTCACTTGATTTTCCAGGAAGTAATATAAAGATATAGCATACATCGCATGGGCGAATCGCAACACCAAGACATGCTGCACTGCCTGCAAATGCAGCTGTAAACATCTAACAACCATAACTATAAAAATTACAACCATAATACTATTCTATGGGGTCCGACATGGGAGTCACGAAGTCATAGGAAACACATGCTAGCTCAGGTTGACTCATTTGTTTAGTTCAGAGTGCTTTTTGTTCTTTAGTATTTTTGGCATACGATATATATATTATGGGACACAAAATTCTGATCAACCTATGTACGAAGTCCAGATCAATGTATTATATAATAGGAGTATTTAGCAAAAAAAGTATTATATAATAAGAGATCACATGGTTTTTCTAGATAGAATGTATTATATAATAACCTCAAGTCTTGCCGCTCAGGTTGTTCATCTAAGGAGCTTACTTCTTGCAGCTCATTTGGATCGAATGATAACTTGGTTGGTTTTTCAACGAATGATAACTTGGTTGGTTTCTTGAAAAACCAACCAAGCCATGCAGTTTTTTTAAGCCTTTGAGTATGTGTTTGCCGAAGAAGTGAGGAGATATAGACTTGAGGGAGAGACAGCCTGACCGATATAGAGAGGAGTGGAGGAGAGGAGTTGCCAGGTTAAGAGCAAAGGAAAGAGAAAAAAAGGAAGGTAAGAGGTGAGGTGGTCGTCCTTCACCTTGTTCTCTCTTGCTTTTGCTTTTGGTCTACAACTTTTTGTTTCTTCCTCCTAATCTCTTGTCTAAGTTTGCTAACTCTAGCTTTGTGCCTGCTTTAGGAGAGTTTCAGATTCACTTAAGGCCACATGAAAAGCATCAAGGTGATGGTGTAGTTATGTTGGGTTTTTGTGGGATGTGTTGTAAAGCTTGTTTATGTGCAAAATAGCTTGCTGCCACCTTTGATCTCTCCATAAACGCAGTACTGTCATTGTAGTTTGTTAAGATCTTTCACTTACGTTGGTTGCATGTTGATGATGGGAAAAGAAAATAATTATTTATGACATATGTTGTATTATGTATGAGAAAGAGGTGGAAATGGTGGATGTGTGTAACTTGGTTGTACAAAAAGATGAATTCTATGCTTGGAGGCCACGGTCAGTGCCTTAAATGGCTTCAAGGAAAGCCTAGGAGGCCACGGGTTGGCCATAGAGAAAGGTTGTGAAACATGCATGCAATGGTCTTGATGATTTCCTCTTTTGCATTTTTTATGAATATCTTATGATGATCTTGTGTACATTATAAACTTGGGATTGGAAAAATGGCAAAAGAAATGATTTGGAATTGAGAAGGCCACGACAGTGCCCTACGGGGTGCTCTTCTAATATCAAATGGATGTCAATGACACAATGAGTGACATTTAGCCACATATGCACGGGTTTTGATGGTTTCAAAAAGCAAAAGAAATGAGGACCAAGGTCATTCGAATTGTGATTTTTTTTTCTGATCGTCATATCTGAATGAATTTTGGTGCTACTGATGTTTTGTTAGCATATTGGTGTGCATAAGATGATGATAAAAACAAGAAGATCACATGTATGCAAATTTTCCATAAGCTATAGAACACTTGAATACACCGTGAAACATTTCAGATAAAATTATGTTGTATCATTGAATGAAACTTTCCAGATAGTATGTATAAGTAATCATAATATCACAGTAAAAATTACAAGGCAATCGGGCTTCGGGAAAGGTTGAAAATGCCCCCGGAGGTCTCTAGGGTCAGTTTTGGCATTTCACCCAGAAAGTGAGAGTAAAAAGGTTCAAACAAAGAAAATAACTTTATAGTTGTGTAGAGCATGGAAACTAGATGGTAAATCCCAAATTTGAATCCAAACCGTGTAACATTAGGGGCTCAATTCACAAAGCTCGTTTAACGACCTAAATGAACTTTAGTCCCGTTAACCTAAAATAAGCCCGGAATGCTTTGAAACTTTAGAGACAGACCCAATAGGGTCTGAGAAGGCCCATAGGCCTGTAATTGGAGGCTTAGGGTAGAATTAACATTTAATTATAAAAATGCATGTTTAATTCTTCAATGAGTATTTCTTAAATTCAAGTGCGAAACTAATGCTGGATAATTGTATCTCTATCACTAATGTCTTAAAGTTGCAAGCACTTTATTAGTTTATGTTCATTGATTGCATTCACTTCATAAGAGGAAAAACAAGTGTGAGGAACCCCCAAGCCTGCGAGGTAATTAATTGCATTGACATGCATTCCTTATATTATTTTCATGTCTTGTATGTTGAAATTATTATTGCACTGATATTTTCCATTCTAAGGCATGTACTGTGATGTAAAGCATGTTTCTCACTCCCCCCTTATTGAGTCAGTATGACTCACCCCTTTTATTTGTATATTATTTTGTATGGTCGGTGATGGTCAACGGACTTGGCAGATGATGATTTTCAGAAGCGAGCTGACACTGGATTTTGACACGCACATCTTAGTTGTCAAGATCTGGACGTATGTTATAGATACTCTCGAGGTGTACTTGGGGTACGAGCCGCAATGGTTCCTCAAGGGGCCACCTCAGCCCCCTCTTCCACGTACGGGAGACTTTGGGCTGCTAGGTGTAGATCCAGCCTTCCTTCACACAGCCCCTCCTCCACCGGCCCTGCCGACAGAGAGCACCGGCGAGACGGTGTTTATAGACTTGACCTCCGACACCGAGTCGGAGTATTAGATGGCATCAGTATTGTCACCGTTTGTTAGTTTAGTGGTTTCAAGGAAAATGCAGTCGGAAAGCTTTGTACAGCTTCCGCTTTTGTTTTTATCTTCTCTCTACTTTTGTATCCTTATGAAGGATTTTGTTATTTGTAAAAGAGAGATTCCGTGTAACTTGTGGAAAAATCATGTATTTACATTTTCGAAATTCTCTCTTGTCCTATTTCGTTCTCAAGCTGCATTAAATTTTATTCTCTTAACTTTCACCTCTTTATAATTGTTCTTGATTTCATGAAAATTCCATTTCCCCTCGATTAATTTTATTTTTCCTAATTCACTTCAGGACTTTTAACTTCTGGAATAATTTGGAATATCGTATTTGCGTCTACTACTTGAAAATATTATTATCTCTTTCTAACTGTACTTCTAAATTTCAAAACAAATTGAAATTCAACGTTTTTCACTAAGTTTTTTCAAAGCCATCATGAGGATTTTATAGGATCAATTTGTGTCGTAATCCTCGTTTGTGTGCATACTATCGCTACAGGTGAGCCTAGGAGGTAAGTACTGACACGGAGTATGACAACAAATCAAATAACTCTCATAACTTTCAATCCAACAATTTAAGACCCATAACTTTTAAAACCTATCAATCTTCGCCCCCGTCTAAATTAGACATTAAATCAGACTGAAAAATATGAAAATGACCAAAATGCCCCTCTAAAATAAAATTACTATAAATATTTAGAAAATTCATTAAAAATAAAAATAATATTTTTAAAATAAAACTATTGAAACTCTATTTCAATAATCTATTTATTTTTAATTTACTTTTATTTATTTTTTAAAATTTAGCCTTAGATGGTCATCTTGGTCATTTTGCATGATTTTTCGTCGTCAGACTTAACGCCTGATTTAGACAGGGCGAAGATTAATAGGTTTTGAAAGTTATGTGTCTTAAATTGTTGAATTAAAAGTTAAGGAAACTATTTCATTTTTGTCCAAATATAAGGGAGTAACTATGACTTTACCCCATATTATAAAGAAAAAGAAGGATGAAAAGATATATTATTTTATAATGTTTTTAATCATGTCTGATAGTATTTGAAAAAGAATATTATAACGAAAGAAATTGAAAATTGTCCTGATCTTCAAAATATGAGTAGAAGAATTTGTCTAATCTCAACGAATCAGAAAGGCTAACCAACGAAGACATTCAATTTGTCCAACTGTCCCTGCCCTTTTCTTTCACCCTACTCCATTATGGGGATGGCCCTAAGGCGTACCACATCGTCAAAACCACCATATAAAAGGGAGACGCGCACCGACGGCATCTCTGCGTTGCCCTCTCCAACGGATTAAATATAGGGGGAATTTCTTTGGACAAATCTCCAGCTCTTATCAGCGCCCTAACTCTCCACCCCTACTTTCTTAACAGTTCGCTCTCTTTTTTCAAAAGGGTCTCAACTAGCCCACCCAAAAACCAAATTACATGGGCTCCACAACCATGGGAAGCTTGGTTTCAAACATTAAGCTCTCTTCCGTGGTGCCGGCCACGGTGACCGGTGAGAACAAGGTTCATGAACTCACTGGCATGGACTTGGCCATGAAGCTTCATTACATTCAAGGGGTTTACTTCTTTAGGCCGGAGGCAGTCCAGGGGCTTACAGCAAATTGTCTGAAGGAACCCATGTTCACGCTGCTAGACCTCTACTCCAGCGTCTCGGGGAGGATTCGGAGGTCCGAAACAGGCCGGCTGTTCATCAAGTGCAACGATAGCGGTGTGCGAATCGTTGAAGCCGAGTGTGACAAAACCGTTGACGAATTTTTCTCCATGAACGATCATTCGTTCCCTCATGGTCTCGCTCATAATCAAGCTCTAGGTCCTGATCTTGCTTTCTCACCTCTGGTCCTTATACAGGTACTATATCTTCTTGGTTGTTTCTATATAGTTTGTCAATATATAGCTGGTGTGATACCAGTAGGGTTAACGGTTAACGTATAATTAAATTGAATTAGAACCCATGTACCGTCGTGCCTCCTTGGGCGATATAGATCAAGTTATTGCTACCTGCAGAAAAAAGAGTTTTCACGTTGGTGGTGCTAATAAAGGGCGATCGGACCTCATGTTCATCAGGAAAGGGTGTACGTGTTTCATACAGGACGAAGTGAGAATCCAACTGTAAGGGAGGCGAGTTACGCAAAAATAAATTTGGGGGTCAAATACAAAAATATAAGAAAATCATTAAAATATTTTTTCTTATGGAATTTTTTTTTAATAATTCTAGGGGTAGCTTGGTCCTTTATACACGTAAAGAGGTAGATGACCTTTAATAAAGGAAGTTTTTGTCGCTACAAACATGAGTAAAACAAAAAGATCAGATCTTTTACAATTTTTTTTATCTTTATTTAATTCGAAAAAAATAGACAAAATAAGCACCAAATACAAAATAAAAGGATTATGTTGAGAGAACTAGACAAATTAAGATGAATTATTATTATTATTTGTGATGAGAAGGTCAGCCCTCGACTACTAATCATATATGAGTTTTACTCTCTTTAGGATTTGAATCTAAACATTAGATAGGTTTTTAGTAATTAAAATTGAGAGTTAATCAATAACATAAAGAGTATATCCCACTTGTCGATCATGCAAATAATCTAGGAAAAATAATAATTGTTAGGGCTTAATTAACCAATTGATTTAGGTTCATAAACTACAAAATCAAAGGAATTATATCTATATTATTACACGTACGTCCCTTTATTTTAATTATTTTATACTATAAGAGCGAGACATTCAGAAATATTAACTAGTGCTTCAGAAACATAGATATGTTGTAATTAGTGAAAAGTAAGTTCGATATTATGAGTAGTGTACGTAATATATATATATATATATATATAAGACAGACATATAATACAAAATTAAGTTTCAGTGTCGTGATAGCTAGACGTTGTGTTGATGATTTAGGTCGTAGAATCAAGGGACAGTAGTCGATCATCATTAGGAAAAATGAGCGGACACGAGTTCATACAATATATAGAAATTAACGCGCGCTGATTTGCATTAATATTTAGTTATGCATTCCTTGTCTGGAAAGTTGTACTAGATCATGTTTCATGTCTTTTATATAAAAAAGTACTACGTACGTGTTTTTTTTCCCTAACAATCACATTTATATTTGGACCTTGCTTGGGAGTAGGGGCCTTGGACAGCCGCCTAGTTAGGCTGCTTACCCCTTGAGCCGGCCCTAGTAATTAATTTACGCACTAGCTAATGCATGGCGTATTAGTCCTCCATCAAATTATTATACGTACTTATTCGACACAATAATTCTACACATAAGTTTTTGGAGCTATAATCAAATAGCTAGATGATGACAACTAGGAAAAGTAGGTACGTATAAGAATGATGTCCAAATTATTAAGACTATAACAAGAACTTTTTCGATCCCTCCAGAGCAACGTTGTTCTTTGCCTACTTATTTTCTAATGGGTTTTCTCATTTCATCCCAGCTTGATTGACTGGCAGTTAGATGATTTTTTTTTTCCTTCTTCTTTTTTTCAAGTAAACTCTACTCGTACGAAATGGGTAACACCTACCTTATTGAGGAGAGGGATCAAATCTGTGATCGTAGTCACTTACTCACCCTCAAGGATCCATGCAAAGTCATATCCAGGGCACGTTTACGGTCCCAACCTTTGAGGGTAACTAGGCCCCAAAGACCAGAATCTCTAAAAATATATTCTTTACAACTGTTTTGAAGAAGGATCTGATATATATCCACAAGGAAAAAAGAGAGGAGGAGATTCTATTTCGCTTGGTGATCGGTTGCGAAAGCGTATCAGGTCTCATACAGACTCATTATTTGGTGAAAGAAGATACTTCAAAGATTCTTTTTTCTATTTCTTGGAGCTTTTACTGTTCTGATTTTGTTCTTCACTTCTTATGGCATATAATTAATAATTTTGAACGCAAAAATTTTGACTGCTAATTCGTTTGTGATCAGTTCACTTGGTTCAAATGTGGAGGACTGTCCGTGGGACTTAGCTGGGCCCATGTTCTTGGAGATGCATTCTCGGCGTCAGCCTTCCTCAATATGTGGGGACAGATCTTGTCTGGTCAAAAGCTACCGAAGTGTCTCGCCGGCGGAAATTTGGGGAGAAATCAACTTCCAATATCGAAAGGGTACTGGAGCTCCGAGAAATCGACTTCCATAAAAAAGGTGCACCCAGTAGGAGATTCCTGGCTAACTGCCAATAACTGTAAAATGGAAACAAAGTATTTCCATGTCACTGCAAATCAACTCGAGCATTTGGTATCAAAGATCCGTGCGGTGGACCAAGCAGACAAAATCTCACATTTCGAAGTTATCTCTGCAATAATATGGAAGTGTTTAGCTGAAATTATGGAGGATTCGGAGCCGAGAATTGTAACGATTTGCGCAAAACATTCTCACGAGAGGGAAGACGAATATCCAGCTAATGGCATGGTGCTAAGCATAGTCGAAGCAGATTTCTCTGTGGCACTTGCTGGTATATCGGCAGTGGTAGAGCTAATAGCCGAGAGAAGAGTGGATGAGAATGGTATAACTGAAGAAATGGTGAAGAACGAAAATGGGGAGCCCGATTATATAGCATATGGAGCAAACTTGACATTCGTAAATTTGGAAGGAGCTAATATTTACGGATTGGAATTGAATGGACAAAGACCCTTTTTCTCCAACTATACTATCAATGGGGTTGGCGATGAAGGTGTTGTTATGGTGCTTCCAGGACCCCCAAATGGCAAAGGGGAGGGTGCTGGTGGAGATGGGGCGCTGACAGTGACCATGGTTCTGCCTGAAAATCAACCTGCACTGCTCAAAAAAAAGCTTGAAAGAGATTGGAATATCGTGATCTGAAGAGATTGGAATAACACGCCTCTAGCCTTTCTCTCCCGCCTCTCTGTTCCCCCCCCCCCCCCCCCTCTCAACCTTTTCTCGTTCTCAAGGGAAGGGAGATCGAGTTTCGGCTCCTTCTCCCTTCCTTTTCTCTTCTTCTTTCTCATTCCCTCTCTTTTTCTTTTTTTTTTCGTTTCTCTGTGTAGTTTGTTCCTTTTGTGGGTTTTTTTAGTTTTGTGAGAAGAACCCTAGATCTGCCGCTTCTGGTGGCTGACCACCTTGCACGTTGTCCCTTCCTCCTCCAGTTAGTTCTCTGTTCTCCCTTATCATTTTTGTTCGGTGGCTGGGCCTCAAGCTAGTGCTCATCACGCGCAATCTAGGGTGGTGCGTGGCTTTCACGCGCCTCCCCTATTTCAGCTCCTTTTAGGTTTTCTTTTAATTTTTTATCTAAGCCCTTGCGTGCTCCTGCTCATCAGTTAATGGTTGTCGGTGTGGTGTTTTGCGCAACTGCCTCCAGATCATGTCACTGCTCTCTTTCTTGCAGCGATCTCCCATCTAGTCTGTGGTTATTGCGCATGCAGATGCCTCCAAGGATGCTCGGAGTGTTCTAATTAACTGCCTTCAGGGCGGCCCTGTCTTGGCTCTTGTCTCTGACCATGATCAATATCTTGTTTTTATGTTTTCTTTCATTTTCGTTTTTGTTTGTGCAGTGGTTATTTGGGGTTGTTTGTAGGGTTACCCACCCTTTGTTGTACTACTTTTTAAATATATGCTATGTTTGTTTGCTTAAAAAAAAACTTATATATCTGAATGTACTAGATTCATAAAGGGGATAATAAGTTGAATGACTGCAAGCTTAAAAGAAAGTTAGATCCTTTAGCGTGCTAGCTTTTGTTTGATCTTTGATCGATCCCATATGCATATTGTTTTAAAAGTTTTATTGTTCTATTCAGAACAGCAAAAACTAGGTCTTGCAATAACGTGGTAAATACTAGTTAAATTATTTTAGTGCAACCTGATGTGTACGATCGAGATCGATATTATCGAGATACACTTGATGTGATCGGATTATGCATGGGACCCTCCTTCCATAGTTCCATGTGATCCTTTGGGTGTTGAATTTGCATGCGTCAGTTTTCCGATAGTAGGAAGTACTCACCGTTGGGCAGTTAAATGCAGGAGGAATCGAGACTAGCGTATACTCTGTGTTTGTTAAAATGAATGTGCGTATTTTGAGCAACGTCTTACATGCTCTATTTATAGAGCGTGGCTTGTCTGTTGGAAATATTGCAACCCTTCCGCATGTCTCGGACTCTCGATAACCTCTATGAAGTTACAACCTCCGTGGAGCTGTTGAGTTTTGGATCAAGCCAATAATGGCCTGATCACTTTGCTTGGCACCGAACGGTGTCAAGCCACGCATGCTGCATGACACCAAACCGGTGCCATGGCCCAACATTAGGAAAATTATTAAAAAAGGAAAAAGCAACGCGCGAACAAAAGAAGAACAACATAATCAGAAGTACTCCGTAAAGCATGCATGGAAATTATTCTGCTGTCTTAATTTCTGTTCTCTTTTTCCCCCGGCCAATTATCTATATGCGGTTTTGCCTGTGCACGAAGAGAGGGGTATTAGAATTACATTTAACTCAACTCTAAAAGACGCCTTGAGGAGTGAGAGATATCACAATCTTGTAAGGAGCACATTGACTAGTTTCTCTAGCAATGTGAGATTTCCAACACGCCCCTCACGTGTGGCGGGAGGACATCTAAGCCAATACGTAGAAACGGGTGACGGTGGGACCACAAACTAAGAATATTGTCTCTGATACCATATTAGAATTTACATAACATGTGAAATGTGAGTCTAACTCAACTCCAAAAGACGTCTTGAGGAGTAAGAGATGTTATAACCTTATAAGAAACATATTGACTAATTTATCTAGCAATGTGAGATTTCCAACAAGAAGAGAAGTTGATATAAACGATAGAACCAGAAAAGCAAACATATATATAAACGGAAACAAGACTTACGTGCGAGTCGTGCCATGTCGATCGTTAGGCTTGTTGGCAAAAGTCCTGAGCTCTACAGTTGATTTGATGTCGTTACTAGTCTCCGTAATTTTTTTTTTGGCTATTGTCGCCCATCTTTGTAGTTTTCTGAGCTTGTCTTGCAGTAGGTTTCACTTCCTGTAGCTCCCTTGATACTCTTTCAAAGTTAAGTTATGTTTGGTGTAGTTCTCAACAAAATTATGTTTTTATGTATTTTTTGAAATTGCGTAAATTCTTTTGAGATTGATGAAAAATTAATTAAAAATTGTTAAAATCTGTAAAAATTTATTGGAATTGATGAAAAAGTATTTAAATTGATGAAAACTTATTGAGATTGGTGAAAATGTATTGAAATTGATAAAAAATTTACTCGAAACTTTTTTGAAATTTTTTTAGAACTTAAACAAACATAGCGATAAACATCAACTTAAAGTTCTTCGACTCTTTCTCAGTCGGAGAGAACCGTGATTTCGCGATAAACGACGTCGTTGCTTCACAATGCTTGTGCTTCTAACGAGCCTACTGAATTGGGCTCGTGGCCCAAAAGAGTAGATGGATGCTACATTATATGTGACACTACTTTTTATACTTTGTTCGTTTCATCAAGACAAGTCATAATCGATAATATCAATGTGATTTATTCCAACCCTATAACAAAATTCGGGAAAAAAGATATATGATAAGCTAAAAGAAGGATCAAATATTTCAAAACGACAGTACAAATAACACCAACGACATGTACGCCTACTGTGGAAACTAAGTCACATGACTTAAAATTACTTCCCTTTTTTTGAACCTATGTCTTTTATATAGTGAAATTAATATATCTTATTTATAAGTTATGATTTGATATCTATAGGAAGAGAAACTAATAAGTATGACCAAATTAAATGAAGTGGGAATTGATTCGCTGAATATCCAATTTTTTTTTTGTTATCAACTGATGATATATTAATTATACATGTGATTTATATTTTAGTTGGAAATAAATTAGCAAATAAACAAATCGTCTAAATAAATACAAGATGTATTATACCTCTTTGTGGACAAAAATACTACGGCCATCTTTGCAAACTCAGATTTTTTTTGAGAATTTTAAAAATGTTGTAAAAATTAAAGGTAGATTAGAGTTTTATTGAATTTTGCGAGGAAGTAGTGAAAAATAAATTTTATGGGAGTTGACGAAAAAGTGACGAGAGAGATGATTTGAGTGATTTTTTGATATTTATTTTAATGTAATTAGATGTTTTAATGGGGAGAAAGATGCTTTTGATTTTTTATTTTTATTTCCTAAAGAGTCCAAAACTTAAGCATTACAATTTTTAGTTTTGAAATCTTCTAAGGAATGTTTGGTAAGCAAAAACATGAGTTCCTAGAATAAAATTTTGGAGTTGAAAATGTTTGATTGCAAAATGATTTTGATTGGAGTTTGTTAAAAGGTAAGATAAGAAAATTTGATGGATTTTTTAATGAAAAAAATAATGAAGTTGTTAAAAATGTAAAGAGAGAATATTTAATGTTTTTTTAATAAAAAAGTATTGAAATTGGTGTTAAAAAGTATTAAGATTTGTGTAATTTTTTGGGGAAAATATATTTTTCACCCACAAACTACCATAAGTTTTACACTTTGTACCATAAACTATCAATTTTGATACATTGCACCCTATAACTACCAATTTTTGACACTTTGCACCCTATGTCAAATTTGTAGACTAAAATGACAATAATACCCTTGACCCATTTTGTATATATTAAAGATATTGTTGTCAATTCATTAATTTATTAAGGGTATTATTGTCAAATGGAGGGTGCAAAGTGTTTAATATTAGTAGTTGGAGGGTGAAATGTGTCATAGTAGGTAGTTTAGGGTATAAAGTGTCTAACATTGGTAGTTTGATGGTGCAATGTCTTAAAAATGATAGTTTTGGGTGCAATGTGTCATTACCCTGAAAGTTTGTAGGTGAAAATTGTATGTTTCCCTAAATTTTTTGAGATGTTAATATTTGGTGGTAAAAATTTAGAGCTTTTTTCATAAAAGGTTAGAAAAATTTAGAGCTATCCAAATATTTTCGTTTTCTAATGCAATGACCAAATTTTATTTAAAAAAATAAGGAAAAGAAAAAGACAGCAACAATTGAGCTGTTGGCAAAGCCCGAAGTTGAATTTATAAACGACACGCATCTAAAACTTCCCGCAATGGACTCTTCTTTTTATGGCTGAATATCCCGCAATGGACTCGCTGTCGCGAAAAGGTGGATATCTCCTCTAGAAACCCACGAGGTGAGAAGGCGCTCAAACTTTTGGACAGGGCCAGTGGAGCCTACACCTCCGGGTAACTCTGCCGTCTACGCCTTCCCGTCTCTTGCTCTTCCCCCACACACCACCAGCTTCTAGCGCTCGCCCCAGGCTCCCAGCTCTCGGAAAGACGCAGAGAATTCCCTTTTCATAAAAGGGGAAAAGGGAAACCACTGGGCCGAGAAAAAGTGCAGACCGTGTAAAGTCTTCGTGTTTTTTTTTCACTGCTTGGAGCTTTAAGTGTCGGGTCGGGCAAAAAGATGGCGGATTCGAATTCGGGGCTGATACGGACGCTGGAGTCAGCGCTTGGGATATCACTCGGTTCGTCAGGATCGGACTCCGTGTTGGTGATTGTTACGACGTCGGTGGCCGTGATAATCGGGCTACTGGTGTTGGTCTGGTGGAGGTCGTCGGGTCGGAGCGGTACCAAAGAGGTGAAGCCGGTGGTGGTGCCCAAGTTTTCGTTCAAGGAGGAGGAGGAGGAGGTCGACACGGGCTCCGGGAAGACTAAGGTTACCATTTTCTTCGGTACTCAGACCGGTACTGCGGAGGGCTTCGCTAAGGTCAATTTTTTCTTTTTCTTTTAGGAAATTGAGGTTTTTTTAACATAAACAGCGTAGTTTTGATCGTGTGTTTATGTGAGCATCTTGACCAAAAACGTATTGAATATTATTGGTTAGGATTATAGAATATCTTCATGTAATTATTTATCTCACGTGGGTGAACCTGATTCATAGTTTCAAGAATTGCGAAGTAAATGGAGCTATAAATTTATACTTCCGTTGGAATATGGGTTATTGTGGACTGAACCGAGGAGACTCGGAGTTAATTAAGCATTTATTGCGTATGTCTGGAATTTTTTCTTAACTTGATGAGCTTTAATTGGTTGAACCGTAGGACACAAATTAGGATGGTAAATAAGCTGTATGATAAATAAGCTTACAGCCTTCAGTGACATATCCTTTACGCTTGGCTGACTTGATTGAGCAGTGGCTGTGACAATAGTTTTTGTAAACAGTAATAGTTGTTGAGGGGACATGAATGATTTGCATTCTAGGACGGCAACGTATCAAGGTGGCATTTACAAGGAAAAGTTAGTGACAGTTACATGTTTCGGCAGTGTAATTAGGAACAATATCATCATGACAGTAGGAGATATACGTTGCATAGTGACTGTCCTTAACAAATAAAGCTTAGCATCTCAAACTCCTGAATAGTTGGTCCTCAATGTAGGAAGTATAATGATTGTTTCTTTTCTTCTTGTGGATAGATATTTTTATCATTTTTTTCCTCGGGCAGTTTATTTATTATGTCCCTCTTGAACAATTAAACTTATTTTACTACGTGTCTTGAACTCCTGAAATATTTGGTCCTTGATGAAAGAAGTAGCTTTTAATAATTTTTTTTTGTGCATAAATAGTTTCACATTTTTTTGCGTGTGCAGCTTATTTAATTATTATTTAAAATCGGGTTTCAATTTTTTACTTGATTACTTGTTTTTACAATTTAATATGAGCATTTTTGAATTTTAGGCTTTAGCTGAAGAGATCAAGGCAAGATATGATAAAGCAGCTGTCAAAGTTGTTGACCTGGTATGTCAGATTGGGATTGGCATGAGTGATTGCTTCTTCTTGAGATTTTTTTAAAAAAAAATCCTGCATGCTTGTTGTTTATGATTAGGATGATTATGCTGCGGATGATGATGAATACCAAGAAAAGTTGAAGAAAGAGACCTTGACTTTTTTCATGTTGGCCACGTGAGATTGACTCCAACTCTTCTGCTCATATGTTAAATTTTAAATGCTTATCACTTTTTGGAGTGCCTGGTGTACTCAATTAGCGCTTGTTGTTGTAGTTATGGAGATGGAGAGCCAACTGATAATGCTGCGAGATTTTATAAGTGGTTTACTGAGGTTGGTAGCTTTACCATGAATCAAATGAGTACAAATTCCAAAGTCACTATTTGGTATAATTTCCTTCAGTTTTAGGAGATATATTTAAATTCCCTGGTTTTATATTCAGGGTAAGGATAGGGGTTCATGGCTTCAGCAACTCAGATATGGTGTTTTTAGTTTGGGTAACCGGCAATATGAACATTTCAATAAGGTAAATCAGCAAGTTGTGTACAGTATCATATCCAAATATTGACATCTGATGGCACCTTTGTTGAACCAGATTGGCAAGGTAGTTGATGAACAACTTAGTGAACAAGGTATACCTTCTCATCATATGCCTGTTCTCACGCCTGGCTGCATGAAAGGAATTTTCCTAGTATTCCTTATGGTCGCATCTGTCTTCACACTTCAGCTTCTTTTGTGATGTTACTTAGTTTTGTGCCATGTACATGTACTTAGGAGCTTCTAATCATGTAAGAGCCTGCTGGTTGATAAAGTTTTCTGAGCCCCAATAATATTAAGCCTTGAATTTGGTTTTAGTAGGGTCATCTGTCTAGTCTGCTGAAATCTGCTTTCATACGTTAGGTGCTTTTGATACGCGACTTAGTTTTATGCAATGTGTATCTGCTTAGGAATTTCTAACGATGTACGAGCCTAGTTGTTGATCGATTTGTCTATGCCCCCACAATTTTAAGTCCTCAGTTTTCTTCTAGTTATGAAATCTGTGTAAACTGTGTTGATCTCATATCTTTGTTGTTGATGCAGGAGCACAGTGTCTCATTCCTGTAGGTCTAGGCGATGATGACCAATGTATTGAGGATGATTTTTCTGCCTGGTATACTTTATTTTTCTCAGGACACTTAAGGTCATGTTTGCAAATGAGAATTTTGGCCAAAATTCTCAGTCCCAAACATAACTAATTCAAAATTTTTGTCAAGAAAATTTTCACTTTTTTCGGTTTCACACCCACAATAATTTTCCTTCTCTTTTTATTTTAATTTCGAATTTTTTTAAAAGAATAATAAAAAAAACTTCAAAATCGTCTCTCTCCCATCAAATTATCTCTTTCCATTATAATAAACATAAAAAAAATTCATTTAAATAATCTCTCTCTTCAATTTTTCACAAATTCTCGTAAAACTCCAAAATTTTCCATCATCAAAATACTTCAAAATTTTCACATAATCCAATAAAACTCCAATCTACCTCAATTTTCACAACACCAAAATTTTCTAAAAATCTTGGAATGCAAACAAACATGAAGTTACTTTTCAGCTATCCTGTGGCATGTTCTTTTATCGAGCATGGCTTTAGTTTCTTTCTGTAATGATTTGGTTGGTCTTTTCCAGGCGGGAACAATTGTGGCCTGAGTTAGATCAGTTGCTCCGAGATGAGGATGATGCAAATACTGCATCCACTCCATACACGGCTGTTATTCCTGAATATAGGGTGGTCATGCATGATCATACAGTATTGTCTCACGAGGATAATTACTCAAACATCACTAATGGGACTGCTGCATTTGATCTACACCATCCTTGCAGGTGCTTGGCAATCTCCTTGTGGTTGGTTATGTGATTGTCATTATTGATTATTAAAGTTGGTTTCTTTTCTTTTGCCTCTAGAGTTAATGCTACCGTTCAAAAAGAGCTTCACAAACCTGAGTCTGATCGCTCCTGCATTCATCTGGAGTTTGATATTTCAGGGACTGGTATTATGTAAGTTAGTACTTCTGCTTGCAGTCTGCAGATTGGCATTTCTGGTGATAAGCTGTAGTTGGTATTTTGTTGTGGTCGTGTATGACTTATGCATTCTATTGACCAGGCTATGACTGAACTTAGCCAAAAAAGAAGAGATGCATGGGGCTTTTGTTTTGACAAAGAATATTTTGAATTGGTGGGTTTTGTCTTAGAGGCAGATCATGTTAAACATTTGAAGTATGATATTTAGTTTATAATCTTGCCTTTGATTCATTGTAGGAAATAGATTTTTGATCCCTCAGCAATCCATGTCACGTGTGTTTCTGTGTTCATATGTATTTCTTTTCTTTCTTTTTTCCAATAGAAGTATATAAAAGAAAATACTAAGAATCTTTATATAACTAGTTACTTTTTTTAGTTCTCGTAACATTCTGGGTTCTCCGGTCCATACCATAACTTGTGAAGCAGTAAACCCTTTTATCGGAGAAGCCTTAGTCTTTGTAAGGAGTAATTATGGAGGAAGAACTTTGACCTGTGGGGTAGTTGGTAAATGTTTGGAGAGAATTTCTAGGCTAAGGTAGAACAGTATTTTATGGGAAAGGATTCTGTACATATATTCTTCCAGGATGTTTTAGTTGCCTACCTATACATGCTATCCTCCCCCCCCCCTTCCTTTCCCCCCTCTTTCTCCCTCCTCCAATGTTATAGAAGTAGCGGATCATAATAATGTGCTATTCTTTGCATCAGTTCTGAAATTATCATTCCTCCTTGTACTCAGGTATGAAACTGGAGACCACGTGGGTGTTTATGCTGGGAATTGGGATGAAACTGTTGAAGAAGCTGGGGAATTGTTGGGTCAACCTCTAGATTTGCTGTTCTCTCTTTACACTGACAATGATGATGGCACACCCCTTGGAAGTTCATTGCCTCCTCCTTTCCCTGGTCCTTGCACGCTCCGCACTGCATTGGCACGTTATGCAGATCTACTAAATCCGCCTCGGAAGGTAATTCTTTTCATTTGCCAGTTCAACCCCATCTTTTTTTTTTTTTTGTAATTCGTGGAATTGATTCCTAATAGTCTGTGCTTTCAGGCGGCTCTAATTGCTTTGGCTGCACATGCTGTTGATCCTAGTGAAGCAGAGCGGCTTAAGTTTTTGTCATCCCCTCAGGGAAAGGTTAACATATTACTGATTTTTTTTTCCTATTGTGTTTTTGTTATTTTGCCTTTTGTTTGTATTCTTGTCAATCTTGTATTGTGGTTTTCATTTTCCAGGATGACTACTCAAAATGGGTGGTTGGAAGTCAGAGAAGTCTCCTTGAGGTAATGGCTGAGTTCCCTTCAGCTAAACCTCCTCTAGGAGTATTTTTTGCAGCAGTAGCACCTCGTTTACAGCCCCGTTACTATTCAATTTCATCTTCACCTAGGTATCTGATACTTCCTGCTTAAGGTAGTCATAGGCTGGTTTATCTTGCCTCATAGGGCTTCAGCAAATGTTATTGCTTCCAATTTGTTGTACAGATTTGCACCGGATAGGGTTCATGTGACCTGTGCTTTAGTTTATGGTCCAACTCCCACTGGAAGAATTCACAAAGGAGTGTGTTCAACCTGGATGAAGGTAATAGTTGGCTGTGAATACGTTTGTCATTTGGCTCACTCTGTCTCTTTCTCACTCTCTTCTTTTCTTCTTTTGTAATATTGCACTAATTTTTCAAGGTGGTCTGGCAATGCCACACTTGCATCATCTCTAGGAACATAACTTAGGTGTAAATGTTTGTAACATTCAACCACTTTGGATGAAAACAGAATGCAGTTCCTCTGGAGAAGAGCCGTGACTGTAGCTGGGCTCCTATTTTTATTAGGCAATCTAATTTCAAGTTACCGGCTGACCACTCACTTCCTATTATCATGGTGGGACCTGGTACTGGCTTGGCACCTTTCAGAGGATTTCTACAGGTATGGGATATTTCTAGGATTGAGATCCTCTCCGGTTTAATGTTTGAATTGGATGGTCCAATACAGAACAACCAGTGAATGTTGTGGAGCCCACGCGATGTGTGTGCGCTTCTCTCTGAATTGTAACGTCCACTTAGAACAACAAATTTGAGAAGATCCTTATCCGTTCTTTTTATGCATCAAATGGATTACCCATGCTAGGGTATGGAAAGATGAAAATTTGAGATAAAATTGCTTGTCCAGGAAAGAGCAGCCCTTAAAAAGGAAGGAGTGCAACTTGGCGATGCATTACTCTTCTTTGGATGTAGAAATCGCCGGATGGTAATGATTGTTGACATGCGCCTTTGAGTCCTTCAAGTTTTTGAAAAAAGAGTGCCATGTGATCTCCTAATTGGGTTCTACATTGGTAGGATTTCATTTATGAGGATGAGCTAAATAATTTTGTGGAGCAAGGTGTGCTGTCAGAGCTGATTGTTGCATTTTCACGGGAGGGGCCACAGAAGGAGTATGTTCAACATAAGATGATGGACAAAGTAAGTAGTGGAAGGAAGGGGAGGCAGCACCCCGGTTGCTGTTCAGGGGATAAACTTAATTAATCCTAACGACATCAACGATTCCTTTTCCTGCGCAGGCTGCGAACCTATGGAGCCTGATTTCTCAGGGGGGATACTTTTATGTTTGCGGTGATGCCAAGGGTATGGCAAGAGATGTTCATCGGAGTTTGCATACGGTTGTCCAGCAGCAGGTAAGCCGTCTCTCTCTCAAAGGACAAAAGCGTAATGCCATGGTTGGCGTTCTATTGGATGAATTATGTTACATAATTTTCCTGGTTTATATTTCAGGAGGGTGTGGATTCATCAAAGGCGGAGGCTATAGTAAAGAAACTCCAGATGGATGGCCGATACCTTAGAGATGTATGGTGACGGTTCCACTTACTCATTTCGTATCCAAAGTTGTTTGTATCTTCCGTGCCAAATGTAGAGCAGAGCAGTCAATATATTTATCATCAAGCTCAGGCCTCTTTTATTGCAAGTTTCTGCCCTTCTGGAGCTATTGCGGCAGATTGGGACAATTGTATGGAAACTGAAACCTGCAGTGGTTTCCCATAAAGTTTAATATGATTTTCATGATATTTTTTTCTCCCTCCCCCCATCCCCCCAACAAAAAAGGAAAAAAAAAATGAATACAAAATGAAAGAATACCCTGTTCTTCCCTTTTTACCCTCCCCAAATAAGAGACGCTGTTGGGAAATGCAAAAAGCAGCAAATTACCAAGATGCAGGGAAACAGAGCATTGACAAGTGGTTATTTGAATTTTTTTTAATTTTAAAGGTTCCCTTTTAAATCTCAACATCAGTGTCCTCATCACACGACTCCACCGCAATCTTCTCTGGTACCCCCGTCTTCCCTCTTCCTTCCTTTTAATGGCATCTTCAATTGCTGCAGCTTCTACCTTTACAGCACCCAACATTGGACAACTTATCTCAGTCCGGTTGGATGGAACAAACTATCTGCAATGGATCTCCCAGTTTGTTCCGGTGCTCAAATCCAATGACCTCATGGGCTTTGTGGATGGTTCAAACCCATGCCCAGAGGAATTTCTTTCTGCTGAAACAGGTCAAGCCACTCAAACGGTGAATCCTCAGTATCTACTTTGGAACAAGAAAGACCAATTTGTTCTTTCTTGGATTAATGCCACTCTTTCTAGCAAAGTCTTATCTTCTGTCTATGGCCTTCACACTGCTCACAAGGCCTGGTCTTATCTTTCCACCCGTTTTGCTTCACAATCCCGTTCGAGGATTAATCATCTCACCTATCAACTCCAAAGCCTTAAGCAGGAGAACCGCACCTGTACTGAATATCTCGACCAAGCCAAACATTTGGTTGATCAACTTGCTGCTGTGGGGAAACATGTGACTAATGATGATCTTGTCTCCCAACTTCTGTGTGGATTGAATGCAACTTACACCCCCTTTCAGACATCCATCTCTATTTCTACTCGAGATCGTTCTCTGTCTTTTGAAGACTTCCAAGCTGAACTCTTTTCTTTTGAACTACTCCTCGAATCTCATCACAAGACTATCCCACCAGAAAATAATTTTGCGCTCCTTGCTCGACCAAACCACCAGCATTTTTCCCGCAAACCAAAACCTTCGTTCAAATCCCCCAGCCCCTTCTCTGCACAACAACATCCTCGTACCTCCACCCCCCTCTTACCCACACCTCAACCTCACTCCAATGTCTTCAATGCTCCACGCTCCCCTTGTCAAATTTGTGGCAAAACCAACCACCGAGCTTTGGATTGTTATCATCGTATGGACTTCTCCTATCAAGGTCGCCATCCACCGGCTCAACTTGCTGCCATGGTTGCTCAATCCAATACAAACTTTGGCTCTGACACTTGGTATGCAGATAGTGGAGCCAACCAGCACATTACTGTCAATCTTGAACAACTCTCTCTTCATGAGCCTTACACTGGCACAGATAACATTGTCGTTGGCAATGGCACCGGTTTAGACATAGCAAATACTGGTTCAATTCTCCTAAACTCTCAACCCTCTCCTTTAATATTATCTCGTGTTTTACATTGTCCAAAGGCATTTGCTAATCTTTTATCTATTAATAAATTTTGTTTAGATAACAACTGTTTTTTTCTTCTCATGGGTTCCCACTACTTTGTGAAGGACAATCTCTCAGGCCAGACTCTGTTGCAAGGCAAGAGTGAAGGAGGATTGTATCCCCTTAAGTTGCAGGCTGCATCTTCCTCCCAGAATCGCCAATTTTCTGCTTTCTTAGGTGTCAAAGCCCCTGTCTCGACTTGGCATTCCCGATTTGGCCATCCATCCCATTCTATTGTGTCGTCTTCTTCAAGACAATTCTCTTCCAGTTAGTGGTCCTTTAAATAATATTGGAGTCTGTGAGCCTTGTCAATTAGGCAAGAGCAAACAACTTCCCTTTGTTGCGTCCTCTCGCCTCTCTAAAGGTCCGCTTGAGCTCGTTCATACGGATGTTTGGTCGTGCTCAACTAAGTCCTTAGGCAGTTGTCTTTATTACGTTTTGTTTGTTGATGATTTTTCTCGCTTTACTTGGTTGTACCCTCTTCTCAATAAATCTGATGTGTACTCCTGTTTTATTAAATTCAAAACTCTAGTTGAAAATCAATTCTCCACTCGCATCAAGCAACTTCAATCTGATAATGGTGGTGAGTACACTTCCCATCAATTCAAACTTTTTCTTGAACAAAATGACATCCATCATCGCTTAAGTTGCCCTTATACTGCTCAACAAAACGGTTTGGCAGAGCGCAAACATAGACACATCATGGAGATGGGTCTTTCGCTTCTCGTTCAATCTCACCTTCCAATGCTTTTTTGGGTGGATTCCTTTCTCACTGCCACCTATTTAATTAATAGGTTGCCTACTCCTGTTTTAGACCATCACACTCCTTTTTTCAAACTTTTTAGTCGCCAACCTGATTATACTCTCTTTAAAATTTTTGGTTGCGCATGTTATCCTCTCCTCCGCCCTTATTCATCAGAAAAAAACTCATGTTTCGAAGTAAACGTTGCATTTTTCTTGGCTATAGTGCCAATCAAAAAGGCTATCGCTGCTTTGATACTTTAACTCGTCATGTTTACATTTCTCGACACGTTGTTTTTGATGAGACCTTCTTCCCTGCTGCTACAGGTAACTCTCTCCACCCTACACCACCCCACTTTGACCATTCTCCTCCTGAAAACTCTATTGTTGTTCACCCTCCCACTCTTGACACTCATCCCAAAAGCTTAAGCTGGTAGGAAGAGGAAGATTTTATTATTTGAATTATATTCTCTAACACTCCCCCTCACGTGTGGGCCAGACTCTCTTCTAATTGGAAGGCCCAACACGTGCAATATTTAATTGAAATTGGGACAGAGACAGAGTGCGGAGTCAGGACTCGAACTTGGGACTTTGGCTCCGATACCATGTTAATCTACCACTCATCCCAAAAGCTTAAGCTGGTAGGAAGAGGAAGATTTTATTATTTGAATTATATTCTCTAACACAGCCCACATCCACAGCTAGATGGTTTCCAGATTCTAGTTGAGCAACCTCACTAACGTCGATTCGAGGTTTGAGACCTGTCTTCAAGGCCATTGCTTCCTCAGATACGGGGCTCCCCTAAGGCCCAGCTGCGGGGGAAGCTTCACGCGCCAGAACGCGCCGTAAGGAAAAAAGGGTTTAGAAGAGGAGGAAAGGGTCGGGGGAGAGTACTGCATCAACGTTTTTTATTGGGTTCTAAATGTTTTTGCTTTAAAAAAAATTTCCTCAAAATAATAAATTCTTTGCATAGCCGAACATCACCACGTGTGCATTCTTTACGAGAAGTAGAAGTCGCAACCAGACCCGCCGGCGTTCGAAGACCGACTCCGGTATCGACAGCTCTCTTTCTGCCAAGTTTGAACGCCCTACTGCCTCTCTTGTTCCGCCAATCCCGAAGGAGCTCCTCTTGCGCCCAGGATTCCTTTCGTCCCTCCTGCTCAAACCCTTTCGTGTTTGGGAGATTTTACACTACGTTTCGCTATCCTAACATGCCATTTATTTTACCACAACACAGAGGAGAAGAACGGTTGAGAAAAACGAGAAGGTCATGAAGGGCTTCATCAGTGAAGAAGACATCTCCACCCTCCTGCAAAGGTCACCTGCTTTCTCTCTCTTATATTCTCTTTTTTTTTGGGGTAATTCTCTTCTATTCTCTCTCTTATCTATAATTTAGAGGTTCTGCTCGTATATGAATAATGAACTCTTCTGCGATATGTTTTCTTACTGCGATTTAGTTTATTTTGTGTATCTTTTATTTTTTTTATAGACTATTTTGTGTATCTTTTAACTTGGAGGTGTTGTCATGTTTTTTTTTTTTTTTTACATTGATATTGGGTGAATGTGTGGCTGTGGGATTCTGCAGGTACACAGCGACGACAGTGTTGGCATTGCTTCAGGAAGTGGCGCATTGTCCGGATGTTAAGATCGATTGGAATGCGTTGGTGAGGAATACTTCAACTGGGATTTCTGATGCTAGGGAGTATCAGATGCTATGGCGCCATTTAGCTTATCGGCACACGTTGCTTGATAAATTGGAATATGGGGGTCATCCTGTGGTCAGTCTGCCACTTTTCCTTAAATAATGGAGTACTTCCACTGTGCTTAGATTTTTATTAGCTTAGATCGTCACAGTTAGATAAAGTGAAATTCCATTGCTTGGCAAGAGCGGCCTGTCAAGCACCCTATCTTGCAACCTATAGCTTGCATTTTGCACAAAAATAAGCGCCTGTCTTCACATTGTTGGTATATGCTTAGGATGCATATACAGTTTTCATTATTATGCTGATGTTAGTATGACTTGCAGGATGATGATAGTGATTTGGAATATGAAACAGAAGCTTGTCCCGCTTTTAGCAGTGACGAGGCTGCAGCATGTGTGAAGGTCCGTTGAACAGATTGTGTGCCAAATCACTGATTTCTTAGAGTCCTGCAGTTTCCATTTTCTAGGTGTTAAATGGAGTTTGTTATGCTTGATGAGTAACTACTTTTCATTTTTTCCTTTCTTGGAAGGCCAATAGAGCCAGTTCTTTGTTTAGAGTTATGCTTTGTTGACACAAAAATCTAGCATCCAACCTAGACTTGTAAGTTTCTTAAATTAACCGGAATACATAACTTGGTAAATAGATCATTGTTTAGACTCGCAATAGAAAATTAATGGTTGAAACACAGAGGCTTTGCAACATATATGTAATGTCTCAAGTGGGTTTAATAACTGCAGATGATGTGGTGATTCTGCTTTGGGAATAATGTTTTTTAATATTCACAAATAGTTCCAAGCTTAAAAGAGTAAAATTGTAACCAAAATCTGGCATTGGACATCCACTATGGGCCAAGAAGCATGATGCGAACCCCCCTCTTCCCCCAACACAAGCCAACTTCTACCAAAATTCACACCTTGTGTATGAACCAATTGTCACTCCTGGATTGTAGGATATCTTAATGGTATTCTGCAATAATGGTTGGGACCAGAGTTGAATTTCTATTCCAAAATATTTTGCTTAGATATTTTTGACAATTGATTGTTTGCATTTTATTGAGCCTGGTTATCTGATATTTCTGACAATCATAGTGCTTGAATTATTAGTTTATCTTAATGGTTCATGGATTTGAATTCCGTCCTGATTACTCTCTGGGAATGGTTGCTTCATTCAGGTACTGATTGGCTCCAGTTTACCAAGCGAGTCTAGTCTCCCCACCAGCTCAGTAGTCGAGGCACCATTAACTATAAATATACCTAATGGTCTTTCATCCCGAGCTTCAACAGAAAATTTGGAAGCTACTTGTTCAATGCAAGGGATGAACATAACTGTTCCCGTTTCTCTTCAGAAACTGCCCCTTTCTGCAGCTACACCTGGTGAAGGATTGGATGGAAATGGATCAGCAGGCGGCAACTTCCCTCCTCGAAGGAAAAGAAAACCATGGTCAGAGACAGAGGATATGGAGCTGATTGCTGCTGTGAAAAAATGCGGTGAAGGGAATTGGGCAATTATTTTAAGAGAAGACTTCAAAGGTGATAGGACTGCTTCACAGATATCTCAGGTTCTTTTCCTTAGCCAATTGACGTCTTTAGCTTTACATGGTTGTTTTCCCTTTCTGCTTCATTTTTTCCCATCAATGTCTTTTCTCCCTCCATCTGATAAATGTAGTGTATAGACTGATTGACCAAAGAGTTCGGTTTTCCATTCCATTTAACTGCTGGATTTTACCCGTCTTCCAATTTGCTTGCTCAATGTGGTCGAGGTGGAGCACTTTGGCTGTTGGGTGGATGATGGTTTTCTCAGAAATGAGGAAACCACTGAGATGTGAATCTGTTAGACAGGCTTCTAAGCGCTATTGCAATGGGATGCCAAATGGTATAGTTTTAGTTTTCACATAATAGAAATCTGTAATTTGATGGTGCTAGCCCTGGCTCTCACCTATTGTTTTCCTTAGTTCCTATGGATGAATTACTACTTAAGAGTTGGTTGATCGTCTACAGTCATGGACTTCCACTACCCTATGTTCCATAGAAATTAAATTGTATTGCATGGTCATGAGTTTGTCTAAGATATTGTTTGGGGAAGTGCGTGAGGAAAGAGTCTAAGGTGGATTGGATAATAGGTGAACAATATTATATGGACTTGGTTTTATTGTTTCTCTTTTTAAAGTGTTTTGATATGTGGAAGTAGGGCTGTCCATTGGCCGGTTCGGTCCGGTCCGGCCGGCCAAACCGGACATTTTGTGAAGTGAGCATACCGGACCGGACCGGTTATATTAGAATGACCGGTCCAGGTTGGCCGGTTTGGGCCTTTTTTGGGTTGAGCCTCTTAGCATTTTTTTGTTTTTTAGGCCTTTTTTTGGTTTTTTTGGGTTTTTTTTTACCGGTTTGGAGTGGTATACTCCGGTCTGGTTCCGGTTTTCCATATGGGTAACCTGGAACTGGACCGGAGTACACCGGTCTCGGTCCGAGTTGGCCAAAACCGGTCCGGCCGGTTTTTTGGACAGCCCTATGTGGAAGAATCTGAACTGCTTTTTGGTCTAGCATTATCCAATAGATTTTCAGCTTTTCTAGTTGCAAATAATAATGCATTTTGTTCATTGCTTTTGGGTGGGTTTAGATTAGGAATTATGAGCACAAGTAGAACGATCTAAAGGAGGTTTATATTAGGAAATGAGAAAATATTAAGGAGCTGACTATTGTGCTTTCTGCGGCATTCCAAAATAAGACATTAAATGGCATTCCAAATATGTTTAGGCTGGATTTTTGAACAATATATGTGCCGACATAACACTTTATGTATTTGATTCATGTACCACTATCGCATAGATTAGTTCTGTCAATTAAAACCTAGCTACTATACTCCAAAAATTCCTTGTCATCTAGTCCGGTCAGGATGTCTGATAACCTGTAGTTTTGATTTTCATCGATTGATACTGTGAATTTTCAAATGGGTGGATCATAAGAATAAAACTCAATCCATATGTTAATCTCGTGATGATAGCTACAGTTATTGTTCCGCTTACTTTGTCCTAGTAATGATCACAGTAATTTTCTGATGTGGTGGGATGTAGGTCCATCCGCTGAAACTCAACATCTGTTTACTCTTAGAGCTTGTCTACCACATTTCTGTCTTTCTTTCTTTTTCCCCCTTTCTTTGTTGGCATTTTTCACTGTTCTTAAAAAAGTTATGGATATTTCTGACATATGCAGAGGTGGGCCACTATTAGGAAGCGACGTGGCAAGTTGAATGTGGGGCCCAACTCTACTGGCTCGCAACTTTCTGAGGCACGGAGGGCTGCTCATCATGCAATGTCCCTAGCCCTTGATATGCCAGTTAAAAACTTAACAGCAGTACGTTCTGGTAATCCTCTCCTCAGTTTTACTCTAATTTTTGTTGGAATACCTGGCAAACGATATAACAGATCTTGTATTACTGCATGACTTAAATTTGTATGCTTCACATTTATTGGATTTCTTTGTGAGACTAAGATATGTTTTCACCCATTATTTGGAATTACTAGTACTTTATGTGTGTATCGCCCCTTTAATTGGGGACATAGCTCTTTCAAAACCTACATATGCCATTTATCAGTTATTCTGTAGGGTTTGGTCGAAAGTCGACGACAACTGATGCAGTTTTGGTGGGATGCCTTGTTAAGGACAGCATTTTGAAGCTTCTGGTGCTTGGTCCAACACTTGCCAATGTGTGAATTACATGGAGATCATATTCGCACATGCACACACTCACATGTTTGTTCATTTGAAGAGAAATGAAGTGCTATGGATTGATTGGGTTTTGCTAGACTGATTGGATTGATTAGGCGACGGGATGATGTTTCCTGAGTGAAAAGATACATGATGTATGGTTATCTATGGTTCTTACAGTTTTAACCTAGTTCTACTTTACCTGAACTTACAAATCTAAAAAGTTGTGACAGTTCGTCTGAATGATTATCCTCATTTTTCATGATTAACTCCTTTTTTTTTGGGGGGGGGGGGGGGTTCTTATGTTTCTGACGCAATTAGATCTTGTTACGATCTTGTTTAAAATTCTATGATCTCACCTTGTATTTGGGACAGTTGGCGGGAATGCAACCACTAGCTCTCTGGTTCCTCCAACTGCTGAAGCTGCCATGGTTGCCACCAATTCCTTGCAAGCACATAACCAGGGTCAAGAAGGCTCCAACCCAAACAAATCATCTCCAGTTGGATCATTGGGTTCGACAGTAAAATCTCAAGTATCCTCTATAAAACCTTCAACAAAGCCTACTATTTGTTCAGATTCTTCATTAAGAGCAACTGCAGTTGCTGCTGGTGCACGAATTGCTTCTCCATCAGATGTTGCATCACTCATCAAGGCTGCTCAGGCAAATAATGGTGTCCATGTCAAACCCATTGGTGGTTCAACCAAATTGTCGATGCTTGGGGATGTGTCAAGTCCATCAGAGACTCAAACCAAGGTACATTATGGCTGTACTGCACTCGAAGCCAAACCATGTTCCTCTTATCATTCTGTCACTGCAACAAATACCGATTCACATCCTGGTTCTGTAAAAACTGTCTCTCCAACATTTCAGCCTTCTCCATTCACTCTTGCCCCATCATCGAATCTGTCATTTGGACAGACCAATACTGTTAGCTGTAGTCTGCCCTCAGATCTTCTGCCAAAGCAAGAGGTTAAGACTGCAGAAGAGATCAAGGTTTCCAGCTGCAGCTATTTGCTCAAAGAAGTCGCAGAAGAGGGAGCTTGTATCGCACAGAGTGAGCAAGTTAAAGAAGATACAGCTCTGTCACGAGACATGAAGGCAGAGTTCAAACAACAAACTAATGTCAAAAGTCTTAATAGTTCTTTGAACGTGAAGAGTGCTGACAGTGATCACAAAGCTGTCATTGACAACTGCGCTGAAGCTACACAAAACGGAAATGGCAATGAGATATTGGGTTAACCAGTTGGAGGTAACAATCAATCTGCACTGGAGGTGATCTGCAAGAATCAAGACACAAAAGGAGAACAGGGTGATCTGCCAACAATAAATGCAGATGGCTGCAGTCAAAAGCTGTAGGCTTCATGCAAAAATGAGACTGGCAATGAAATTGAAGGGCTGAATGTTAGGTCGCTTTTTGTGCAAATTGTAAATTTAGATGTTGGAGGATAGTGTGTAAATTAAATGATGGGATGAGCATGTAACGACCCAAGGACAAGCACTAGCCACATCTGTGCTTTGACTTCAAAATGACTAGTCAAGGTTGCTTTTGAAGCCTCTTGGATCATTATAAAGCCCAGTTCAACCTAGTAAGGTCCCAATGTAGGACTTGGCCCTTATAGAATTCATCTCTCATTCATTCTCATCTCCCACTCCATGTGGGATTCGGGGTATCACAATATCCCCCACTTAAATCCTTGACGTCCTCGTCAAGGCCCACCAAGCCCACATTGGTGGTTACTAGGACCGCTCTGATACCATTTGTAACGACCCAAGGACAAGCACTAGCCACATCTGTGCTTTGACTTCAAAATGACTAGTCAAGGTTGCTTTTGAAGCCTCTTGGATCATTATAAAGCTCAGTTCAACCTAGTAAGGTCCCAATGTAGGACTTGGCCCTTATAGAATTCATCTCTCATTCATTCTCCTCTCCCACTCCATGTGGGATTCGGGGTATCACAGAGCATCTTTTGTTTATGGTGTAGATATTTTTTCAACTGACTCCGGGGATATGCATTTCAGCACTTAAGATGAATATCCTTTTAGGGGGGTGTTATCACTTTTGAGGGATATCTCTGAAGGATGCTAAAATGTCTTACCTGCTGTAATCTGCATACTCACAATTTATATACACCGGCATCTTTGTAGGCAAAATGATTTACTAAATTTTATAATATCTCCTATATAGGTATCTGACCTTCCCGCGGGAAGATGGCAGTGGAAATATTCACTTCACACGTCTCTAAAAGCAAAAAATGAAAAAAAATAAAAGAGAAACAGAAATCAAGGTCCCCTAAAAGGGTTGCTAACTCTTGGGTTATGTTCGTTTTGAAGTTTTTTTTGTAGGATTTGGAGTATTTTAAGAATTTTTAGGTGATGTTAGAGTTGTATTGGTGTTGGTGTAGAAGTTGTTGAGGTGTAAAAAAAGTAATGATGATGTTTAAAGTTGTTTTTTTATATTTAAATTTATTAATTTATTTATTAAAAACTGAATATTTAAAAGTATTAAGAAATAAAAAAAAATAAAAAACACAAAATGACAAACAAAACATGTGGGCCGCAGGAGGACAATGGCAGGAACTTGCGGCGACAATATCTAAAAAAATCAAAAACAAAAACAAAAAAAAAAATCCTAAATTTTGATACTCATTTGTAGGATTCGATTCCTACTTTTTTTTTTATTAAAACCGAACAAGGCCCTAGTAGTCTCCAATTAGAAATGTGCAACAAATCAGACGCAACAATGCAACATCCGATAAAATAGAGCATATGAGACATTTTGGCGCAGATTGATATTCGTAACTGTCATAATTAGCAATTAGATACATTGTTCTACAGCTAGGGAGAAAGGTTCCCCCGGCATCAGGTAGTTTGTATTTTTTCTTTTTATTATAACTCTAAAATTTCTTAATTTAAGAAGATTCAAAAACCTTAATTACATGCTCTAAAAGGCATATTAAACCCTCTGAAAAAACGATGGGCTAAAGAGTTAGGGGATCTAACAGTCAAACATACTCAAATAGACAAGGAGTTGAGATGATCCATAATGGACGACAAGTTGAAATCAACTAAAAAGGAAACTGGACAGGTTGCATTTCATGCAGTGGCGGAGATGTCCATAAGCCGGATAAGGTGTTTTCTGGGCGCTACGGCAATGTAACAGAGGAAACAGAGGATGCAATTTCCTAATGCCCGTTGGTGCATCTTGAGAGAGAGAGAGAGAGAGAAGTAAAAGAAAAAACCCTTGCACACTTACAGATTCGATGTTTAAAAGACCCCATTTCCAAGAGTCATTGATTGGTTAAATATTACAAGGGAGTCGACCTTTATTGGGCATATACTGTTAGAATTGAAATTGAAAAAAAGAAGAAGCAAGAAAAGCAATTAGGCATGTCGGGACACCTACGTGAATGGTTAATCTGTGTCAGTTAATTATAGGACTTCCAAAGGAGTTGGAAAAAAGAAAATATAACAGAGCAAAGTGGCTACTCTACATGGGAGTCAAGACGCTAGGTCACTGTATTGTTTCTGCAGTGCTGGATTCCCACATGGGATAATTGATGGCTTTTGCTTCTTCACCTTAACACCGAATAAGAAAGACCGCAAGGGAATTCTAGCTCGAGTTACTGACTGTTTCTTTGACCCTGAAATCCCAACTTCTTCATCAAGTCGAGCGAGGGTCTTCTCGACGTTGCTCTTCAGTTCTATCACCCGGTTGAGGCCTGCTTGCAGTTCATACGAAACCTTATTGTTCTCCTGTTTCATGTTGAGAACCTCACCTTGAAACTTCGCAGCCTGATATTCACTAAGGACTGTCTTTTCTGCCCTGGAATCTGCCTTGGACATCCTTGATATCTCATCTTGAATGTTGCTTAGAGATGAGGATCTACTCTGCAGTTCATCTCTCAGCCCTGAGTTATGTTCCATCCACAGCGACAATTCGGTTTGGATCTCTCTCAGGTGTCTGTATATTGGTCGGATATCGGATTGCAAGGATTGGTGTTTACCACTTCCTTCTTGCTTCTTATCCTTTAGTTGCACCAACTCTGCATGCAGATCCTTGATCGAACTCTGGAACTTCTGTATCTGATGAACTGAAGCGCTAAACCTCAACCAGATCTCCAGATTTTCCTCCAGCAGTTCATTAATGTCCGAACGGAATTTTTCTTCGCTAGCCAACACAGAACGGTGTTTGACAGCCTGATTTTCACCCTTTGCTAGAGACATTTTGAAGTTCAAGTCTGCGGGTGATTCCTCGATTATCCCTGTGGATTCAACATGTTGTTCACCAAATAAATCAGAAATTGACTTTTGCTCCATATTCGAAGATGCAGAATCAGAGCTCTGGAAGGTAGCTGCTTGAATATGTATGATTTCCTGTTGCCCGTATATATATTCCGGTGTGGTGTATGAACTCTCTTGGGGACAGCGTAATTTCTGAAGTAAAGATTGGATCATCTCATCTTTCGAGGCAACAGCAGTCTTCAGTTCTCTTATCTGCGTCTCAAGCTCGAAGGCGCCATCCCGGTTATTCTTCTCCATCTTACTGAGCTTCTTCCTTGCTAGCTTATAATTATCTAGAACTGAAGTGTATTCCTCTAGCACTGTTTTTTCCCTGTCTTCTATCCCCTTCACAAACATCTTACTCCAGATAGGTCGTTCTTCTTCGTCCTCTGCCTCTAACTCCTCTGTCTCAACATCAAGTTCACCGTCTACTGTCTCAGATGATTCTTCCTTCTCATCTCTCTCATGCAGCATTAGTGATAAGTGGGTTGAACTGAGGTCATTGCTCAAGTCAGGCTGGTTTTCTTCTTCAACTCTGGCAGATTTTCTCAGGGCCCGAACATCGTCATCCTTATTCTCTTCCCTTTCGGCCATCACATCTTTTGAGGTCGCCAGATCATGGTTCGGATCCCTCTTATCACTAATTTCGTCGGTATGTTTTTCTGGTTCAGCGGCAGGAACAACTTTCACTCCCCGGTACAATCTTGTATCCTCAACTTCCTCATCCCGCTTCACACACTCCAATTTCACAGAAAAATGATCGTCACCACTAGTTTCTATGGAATGTGTTTGGATATTGTTATTTTGGTGTGCGTTTTGGTTGAGATTTTTGACTCTCCGTAAGTCCTCCAACTCTTTTAACTTTCTGCTCATAGCTTCTGAACTTTCCAACAGACTCTCCTTATCCACTTCCAAGCTTCGAACTTGTGCCTGAAGTTCGTCTGTCTCTGACCTTAGTCTCTTTACCAGAGCAGTCTGAGAAGAAAAAGAAGTTTCCAGGGTAACAGCCTTATTTACAAGTTCGTCAATCTTCTCCGCCAGTTCCATCACAGTGACCGAGGCTTTTGAATTCAAATCACGTTGTTCGTTAGGATTCGACCCTTGGGATTCCATATCATGAATCTCTTGTTCCTCACCAGTGATCTCTTGTTCTATGTTCCTGAACTCCGATCTTGTGCTCTCTAGGCAATCCGTTTGTTTGGGAAGCTTTAAGTCGTCTTTGAGGGCCCCAAACTTCTTATGGGCTTCCTCAATCCTTTTTCGCTCTACTCTTGGCTCTTCTGTAGATTGCTCTTGGTTCTCTTGCAACTTAACCAAGGTATTTTGGCATGACTTTAGGGCCGTGGCAGCCATCAAAGTTCGAGCTTCATTATCTTCGATAACAGTGTCTATGCCAAACTCATCTTGTAAACAGCAAACTCTCTCTTGTATTTGGGTGATTTGCTGTTCGATTTCCCAGTACTTTTCACGTCCACGATTGTATGAGCTTTGTACGAACTCCTTTTCAGTTTGCAGTGCCAATATTTCTTTCTGAAGCTTATCAATATCTACTGCTGCCTCCGTTTTGCTCAGTCCTGAACTCGGAATTGTAGCAACTTTAGCAGAAGTAGCAGTTCTCTTGAGCAGTTTTTTCCTTGAGATTAACATAGATTGGCTCCTGAAATCTTTGTTTGGAATCTTGGGGACTCTTGGGATGCTTGGTTTCGGGACAGCTGCAATATTATTGTCCAGTTCATTGGGATCATCAGAATAAGTGGATATTCCAGTGAGATTTTCTTCTTCTTCAT
Source organism: Myrica gale (assembly GCA_963930655.1). Classification (NCBI taxonomy): domain Eukaryota; kingdom Viridiplantae; phylum Streptophyta; class Magnoliopsida; order Fagales; family Myricaceae; genus Myrica; species Myrica gale. The sequence continues at coordinate 6,235,543 of OZ005609.1, read as the reverse complement.
CATCCATTGCATACTGAGCCCGTTCGGGGAAAACTGTGGCAATGGTGCGGTTGGCGCTTTGGAGCTCTTTTGATAGGTGATCATATCTCTCTGCCAAAGCTCGGTATGCCCGGAAAGCTTCTTCCACAAAGTTTAAGATCTCCGGCCTCTCCCTGTAGTACATTTCTGCCCTCTGTGCAAAGGACTCCCCATCATTGTTGATGATTTGCAGTGTGCTCTTCACCTTCTCCTCCAAATCTGGTAATTTAGAATTACATGTTAAAAATTAGGCGTTAAAAATCAATTTAGCCCTGTAATTGTCAATCTCACAATTTAAGACCCTTAAATTTTGAAACTCATCAATTCACGGCTCCCGTCCAAATCAAGCGTTAAATTAGACGGAAAAACATGAAAAATGATCAAAATGCCCCTCCAATATAAAATTACTAAAAATATTTAAAAATTATTTAAAAATAAAAAATGAGATTAATAAAACTATTGAAACTCTATTTCAATAATATATTTATTTTAAATTTATTTCTTAAATTTTTATTATTTTTTAAAATTTAGTCTTGGAGGGGCATTTTAGTCATTTTGCATGATTTTCCGTCGAACTTAACGCCTAATTTGGATGGGGGCGTGAATTGATGAGTTTCAAAAGTTAAGAGTCTTAAATCGTCGTTTTGAAAATTACAGGGCTAAATTGATTTTTAACGCCTAATTTGGATGTGGGCATGAATTGATGAGTTTCACAAGTTAATAATCTTAAATCGTCGTTTTGAAAGTTACAGAGCTAAATTGATTTTTTGTTCATACTTACAGAGCTAACTATGACTTTACCCCAAAATCTAGATACCAACTAATAGATTTAGATACAAATTCTGAACCTTGAAATCATTCAGCTGTCAATGTTCTTCCTACAGCAAAATATGATCAAAAGAAAAATTACTAGCTTTAAACTATATTGGTACCCGAAGGTATTGCACGTAATGCATTTGATCATTCTTCTTCATTCTTCTTCCCAATTCAAAACCAACGCTCTGGTTGTTTGTTAAATCATCGTACGTTGGTGCTCCTATGCATGTGTTTTTGTCTCCTGGATTTAGGCTCTAAAAAATTGGATCATAACCAAAATTTTGAAGATGCAGTTTTGCTCGTCATGTAACATCTAGCAAACCTCCTCTTAACACTGTCGTAGGAGACATTTAGAAACTTCTAACCATTTAAAGTAGATTTGAAAACAAGAAGAGGGAGAACCAAATATTACAAGTCCCATAAAGCAAGAGATACAGACGGGTCCAAATTGATTCAACGAGATGATAAGTAGTGGGGAACACCCAGACTGGCATTAGATAAGGAATAAACCTATAATATCGTACCTCGGAGGTTTTCTTCCAGCCATCTTGATTGCTTTGTCCTGATGTGACTTGCCCACCACCATGAATACGCATTGCTTGCTGCTCTCTGCAACATGATCTCTCTCTCTCTCTCTCGCTCTCTCTCTAGAGAGAAGCCAAAGGCATGCAATGCGTTAGAAAAGAAACTGGACACCGACGGTGAAGATGGTCAACAGGGGAAGAAAGATGGCACCAGAGAAACACAGCTTGGTGAAATGCCTGATCACGGACACGGACACGGACATGGAGGGGAGGATATTTCGCCACGAGTATAGAGATGTCAGATGCTCGGTCCTCCAGAAGCTCTAATTTTGGAGCCCCTAACAAGGGCTGTCGACATGGCACCTCTTGACTTTTGCCAGTTTTGGCTCCCTTGAAATGGAGGGCGTGTCTTTCTTGCAATTTTTCCTTGGTACCTGGAACCAGAAAAGTGAGGCGTAAATTTTGCGAGCATCATGCAGATGGGCCAGGCCCAGAAAATCGCTGGCCTTTTGGCACTAGAGGCTCTATAAAGAAATGATTGGGCTCATATTCAGATGAAAATTACCTCTTCTCTTGTGCACAATTCTATATTCTTTCTTTCAGTCGATATTTTTGTCTTCTCAAATTTTTTATTTTTTATTTTTTTCTTTCTATTTTTGACTTTTGTTCACTATCAATTACAAAGACACAAAAGTAATTAGAAAAAAATAATTACAAAGACAAAAACGCGAAGTGATAGTATGTATTAAAAATAATAATTATGACTGCTGTCGGTATCAACATGGTTACATGTAATTTTCCTGCACATGCACTATATATATATATATATAGAGAGAGAGAGAGAGAGGCCACTTTACTACTTACACAATATTAACAAATTAACAATAATCTCAATATTTACATATTAAAATACAAACCATATATACATCAATATATACATAAAGAATTGCGGGCGCACACTTGGGACACATCTTCCATTTTAACCCACTTTTTCCTTAGTTTTCTCTAATTATTCTAACCAAATTACACCATTTTCTTTTTCTTTTTCTCTTTCCTTTTTCCACTTTTTTTTTTTCTTTTCCTTTTCTAGCTCTCATTACCATTACTCACACAGGTTATATTTTACATATTAGCAAAGACTAAAGAGGGTAAGGAGGTAGCCAGCTCAGTCCTACCCAGTCAGCCCCCATAGAACAGTGAGTGTCATCCATCCCTTATCCTTTGCCATTGCTGCTCCAACATTAGCCAATCCTTTTTCTACTAGTAACGACAAATTAGGCCTGTGTTTCGTCCTTTCTTCTTCTTCTTTTTAATTTTTTTTCTCGTCTCCTTCTTAAAACTTTTTCTCCTTTTAATTTTGCATCTGCTACTATACATACAATTTAGAACTCATTCCAGAAGCAGCATAATACGCATCACCAGTCCTGGATGTTCAGCTGCTTTGGAGAGAAGACAGCCACTGTTCCATGCATTTCTTGCTCTCTGCACATTGAAGCAAAATGCAGAATAGAACTGAGGATTAAACAATCGCCACATTGGATATATTGGCAGAGAATGCTCAAAAATGAGGAAGCAAAGATAGTAGGATGCAAGAGAACTTCAATTCCATAGGCCGGATGCCAACGCTAGGAAAAGGGACCCCAGGGTTCACTAAGCTGGAAAACATCTACTAAATAAAATGTGTCTGGCCTATAGATAGGCTTTAAATCCCATAGTATACACAATAAATCTGAATACTAAATTCGTCCCTGTTGTTCAGCTCTTCTTCAAGAAGCTACCTCAAGCTTTAGAACTAGTTCTAAGCTATCCAATTAGAACCAGTTATGGAAATTTTGTTACATGTAAAGCTGCAAGTTTTTGTAAAAATTTTAATGGAGATGACAACGAGATAAGATTGTTCCTTTTGCAACAGCTTAAAAGGTCTTACACGGTATTTTCTACAAGTTGGGAAAGCTCTGTTAGTTTTCTGAGTGGCAGATGGACAAAAGGATCAAATTTGTAAGTAAAAGTTTCAAAATTCAAGTGTTTTCTTCAATATTTAGTTTATGGTGTAGAGTCTGCACAGCAAATAGAAATATAGGGGGCATCAAATAAAAAAGAATGTCACATGAAGAGATTGGATGTAACTAAAACTCCATAGAAAGATATAACACATGGAAAGAGGCATCCCATGCTGAAACAAAGAGATTTCCGAAAAGTAAACCTTTCACCCCACCCCACATTTATCGCATCCTAACCAAGGGCAGAGTCACAAGTCAAGAGTTCAGACAATCGAACGACTTGTGGCAGAGTGAGGACTTCTAGTACGACGTTCGGCATTTTTTCTCAAGTCATTAAACAATTCAAACATTCAAAAATGCAATAGACGAATTGGAAAACAGCAGCTTCTTCTGATGATTGTTTCACCCTTTTTTTTCCTCTTACTAAGGAGTCATATGGGCACCCAATGGTTTTGAAGCAACAAACACATCTTTCAGCCCATTTTCATCCGTCCATATGGAGAGAGAAGTATCACTTAATTGGAAAAGTGTTACCTGGAATCCTCATATTCAATATCACGAAGCTAGTGGCACTAATTACTCAATGGTCCATACTGTCTATACCTTTTATTGAGAGTCACAAGTTTCCCTAATTCAAGGTTAGTGCATCACAACTTGACAGAACTTCAGGTAGTGTTGCTTCCTACACTAACTTCTCCGACTTTCTATCTTGTAAAAACCCATATATTTTAGGTTTTTCATTGACATAAATGTCAAATTGGTTAAAAATATCTAATACTGGAGGCATTGACTTAGTGATAAAAGTTCACTCCTATGAGTTTTTGATATATGAAAAATCATTAACTTCAGGCCCCATGGCTACGATACTAAGAGGACAAGATTCAATCCATGCTCCTTATCCTTACCTTTGGCTTCCTATATGTATGGCATGGGTACAGCTGGGCAAGCTAAGAATGAGCCCATCTCAAGGAAAAATTTGCAAACGCCTCACGTGCTACTCATGTACTGGACTCAGGCCTATTTCAGCCCTCCTACGAGGTGCCCCAGCAGGCCAGGATGCTACTATTGCTTTATCCAGATAGAGAGTTCAAACCCCGATCTTCTCTCCTCTTCTCCCTTACCCCTTACCCCTTTTTACAAAAAGGAAATAATAGGAAGAAACATGTTATCTAGGTTTTTGACATCTAATTCCCAATATGATGAAAACAAATTAGAGATTCTCCTTTACATCATATGAAACTTCAAACCCAGTAATCATGCCTAACTATCAAATAACTTCAGTAAAAAGTCTACGCCTTTAACAAACATAGAGGAAAACCATCTCAAACTCAAGAATAGAACGTGTAAGCAGCTAAGCAGGAATGACAAGAATGAAAACGAATAAGCTCTCACCATCTGAATAACTGTCCGGGATGATCCCAACAGTGTTCAAAATATTGTTTTTGGAATCCTGCACCATATCATCATAGCCAGGTCCATAGCAGGGAACCAGCACAGCAAAACTGTCATCGGGGTCATCATCACTCTGGAAACCAGGTCCATGAGGCTCCAACCATCCAATTGACCAATCTGAATCATCAGACTCTGACCCTGAAACACACCCTCCATCTGAAGGGACAAGAACAACATCATGTTCCCTGTCAATTTTCCGCTCTTCCCGACTATGCCATTTCCTTTTCACCTTTCTTGATGAGGAGGCTATGTTTGCCCCTTTACCCAAAGGAAATTTCAGAGCATCAGATTCCCGCACACTAGAATCAGATGAAGAATTCACAGAAGAGACATTGGAGATTCTAGGCTCTTGACGCTTCCCAAGCCGCAACCACCACGAAAGAGTGGTAAAAGCCACAGCCATACACCTCAAAAACCTTGGCAATTGACAGGCACAACTCGAGGATTAAAGAATGCAACTAATTGATTTATCTTCGAGTTCCAACACTTGGAAGCCCAAACAGGTAAAATGATAAGCAGTTTCTGCCTCGATACAGGACTCTTCATTCAGAAAAGAATTTGATCAATGAACATCACAAATAAGGAACAAATAGATGTCATATATGTAAGCTCAATCACGATTTTTTTCGATAATTGAATTCAAGAGTTCATGGAAGGAAACAACTATAAAGAGAATAAATTACTCTCTTCAATGAATCGTATGAAGCTAAAGTTATAGCCTTTCAACCAATCCTTGAATGAGTTTGGACTTTGGATGCACAGAAATCAGAGTGGAAAAGGAAAGGGATAATATTGTAACCAACATAATATTCTTGGCTGATGAATTGCATAGTCCTGTAAAGGTCTTTTGCCGATGGAAAATGAACTCGATTGTCTTTCGAGATTAATTGACAACCAAAAATAAACAAAATTCAATTTTTTCAGTTTCTTCTCTTTCCTTCAGATTTTCCGGGAGCCAACAACATAGGCTAACAGGGTATCATAAAGTTCCAACGCAGACTAATATAACATCCACTGCCACATTCAATGAATAAAGACGCACAAAGAGTCCTAATTAAACCGATAAAATCTAGCTAGTGAAAAAGTACGACCATCTTTCCTGAAATAGAAAAATGAATTTACAATTTTAGCTTTCTCTAAAAACTGCCATAAACGAGAAAATTCGGAGCGAGCGAAAACAAAACAAAACAAATGACAAAGTGCCCACCAGAATTACGGGACTCATTCACGCCGCCAAATCTTACAAACTCAGAAACGAAATGTAAAATTTACATTAGAAAAATAAATCAAGAACCCATGTGTTTTCTTCCGGACTTTGTAATCCGTATAGCACCGAAACCACCGCAAAGAAGTTGAATTTCAAACAAAACAAATAAATTTATTTGAAAAACTCCAAGTCTTCACATATATCCTTCGTTTCTAGGAGACCTTCAAAACAAGGATAAAATCCAAAACTACCTTTTGCTCGGAGAAATCCAAGTAATCCCAACAAAACAAACGGAAAGAAAAAAGAGCCCATATGCTTGTCGTGTCGCTCGGACTTGGAATATTTGACGAAGATTCAATGTACCCATAAAAAATGAAACAGATAAATAAAGAACATGATTTAATTCGGATACCTTGAGGCCGGAGTTACGTCATGGCAGCGGAACCTCGGCGTCCTTTATCTCCCAGTTTTTGGAGACACAGCAAGAGAGGCAGAGAGAAACGGAAAGGTTTCTGTAATATCTATATGGCGTGTCGTATTCATCTGAGTTCCTCCAATAGTTTGCCAGCAAATACAAAAACAAAAAAATACTGTAGTAGTGGGCTACTCCTGTGCGATTATCATATACGTATATCCACTTGGCCAAACAAATGTTCTTGATTGGAAAATATAAAGGAACACGTAGTTTTGGGTGCACAGGATCGAAAGGTGTCTCTTGAGCCAAGTCAGAGTTCTCTTCTTCTCCCTCTACCAACGATCGAAACTCTGACCGAGCGGGGACTTCACAACCCACATACCGCCCAGGTGCAGAGGACGTCGGTACCTGGTCAGAGTTGAGTTGGGAGAAATTTATAGAAAGGTTCGGGTAGGCCGGATGGGGAAACGCGGTCAATTTCGGCCGTCAGTGCCATTTGCGTGCACGTGTGGCTCAAGTAACATTTCTTTAACCTCCGTCCCCGCGTCTGGTTTTTGACTTTTTGACGTTTCTGCAGTTTCTCTGCATCTATCCTGCCTAGTGAAAAAATACCATTTCGCAAGCGCACACACCTGAAAAATTTTAATTTTACAAAGTTGTGGGTAAAATTTTAGTGTTGTTAAAATTTTAGGTATTGAGTTTAGTGAAAAAGTGAAGAGATAGGTAATTTTTTATATTTTTTATAGTAAATAGTAATAATTTGATAGGGATATAGATTATATTGTAATATTTAATTGTGTTAAAATTTTAGAGGGATTAAAATTTTGGTACACAAATGCACCCAATGTTGTCTCGTCTTTTTAAAAAGCCGGATTAATCGGATATGTGTGATTTAAGGGTTACACTAACTCAAGTTATCGATCCTTTAGGTTGATTTACTCTAATAGATCTATGGGTTTTGATTTTACCTCGATTTAAAATAAAAAAAGACTTATCTTTAAAATAAAATTTCATGTACTATAATAATAATCTTTACTAAAATATTTAAAAAAAAAAACACTACAATCCATATCACTTTAGAATTGAAATTATTAAATTTAATGACGTTGAATTTCCAAACAATTGAGATTTATTAATATACAATCGTTTTATGATCTTACCATGAACGAAAAATAGAATATTCATACTGAGACGTACATTTTGCTATAAATTTGTCTGAATACATTTATAATTATCAAATACCTTCAGATATTCCTACATTTTGTTACAGATTTGTCTTGATATATTTATAATTATCAAATTCTATACCCAAGCAAAGACAAGCCCCCTAAAAATCATATACATTGGCGGATCCAAGGGGTGGTGGCCCTGGACGGCCGCCACCCATTACACTGCAAAAAAAACATGTAATTCTTTTTTTCATCAGTTAGCCTGGGCCTATGGGTGCCCAATCCTCATAGGCCCAGGCCAACCTTGGTTTTGTAGCCTGCAGGGCATGGGCCCGTTAGGGTTAGACCCTTTTATTTTTTAATATGCAGCGGGTGAAGCAACGTCGTTTCACCCTTTACCTTAAAGAAAAATCAAAATGTGAAATGAAAAAAAAAAATCAAACTAGGGTGAAAACGGTGTGTTTCGCCCTGTTTTGAAAAAACACGTGTCTCTCTCTCTCTCTTCTCACACGTTAAACCTTCAGGCCCGTTGCCCACCGTCGTTGCGCCGCACCATTGTGCTCCGTTGCCCACCGTCGTTACGCCGATCCACTTTTGCTGCACTAGCCACCAACAGTGGCCAACTTGCTCGTGCTCTCACCTCTCTCATCTCTCTCTCTCTCTCTACCACGCGGTCCACACAACTACTGCTTATTGGTAACCAGTAAGGGCTAGGCTCTCTTTCTCGTCAATCACTCTTTTGCTCTCTGCCTATATCTCTCAACTCTCAACTCTCGGTCTTTGTCTGTATCTCTCTCTTAACTCTCAGCTCTCTCTCAATCTTTTTATTTTGATTTTTGACAGTTTCAATTTTTACAGGATCTTCGAAATTTTGTGCAAAAAATTTGCAAATTGCTGGACCCCTACTATGTCTCTCTATCCAAGATTCTCTCACTACAATTCAATAGAAAAATTTATTTATTTATTTAGTATGCTAAACATGTTTTAGGTTTGGAATGTTGTGATTTGTGAAATTGTTGGATAGTTGGAGGATGATATTGAATTGGTTTGAAATTTGTATATATGTGATTTGTGAAACTGTTTATTTGAATTTGTTTGTTAAATTGTTTACTTTGAATTTCATGTTATGTTTTCATTTTTTTGTTTTACAAAAAAATATTTTTATTTTTATATTTTCAATCCCCTTAAACTCTTAAATATCTTGTCAATTGTCATATTCCAATAGTAATTGTACGGTAATTATATTATAATATTTGTAATACTTTTATTTTTTAATTTTTAATATTGTAACTCAAACAATTTTTTATATAACTAAACTTTTATTTTATCATTTCTCATTTATTATTCTACATCCTTAAATTTTGATATTGGATACTGAACATATAATTAGGATATAAGACGCTTATAATATTCTTCTTAATTACTTCTTTTTATTATTTGCTGAATATTCTTCTTAATTACTTTAATCCGGTGACGATTGATTTGATGCTTCGTGTACCACCCAATAGACATATGCCACGTGGCACAGTCACATGATTGAACATTGAGTGGAAAAGACCGTGGGGGTTCCTCGTATTGGTGTATATATACCCACTTAACATACGTGGAGAGAAATGACGGGAGCCAGCAAACACCGAATCTCTTCTCTATTTTCTTTCGAGGAACAATTTGTCAAGTGTCCGTATCGACGGTTATATAGTTCTCTTTTTTGTTTCTAAAGTTTCGACGGTTATACGTGGTGTCGGCCGTCGGACTTCCAGATGTTGGGTTATCCGCTTACCAAACATACGTGGGCACGTTCGTTTCGGCCGAATTTGGAAGATTCGGCATTCAACTAAAAAATCTCACCGATCATGATTTATTTGAGGACGCAGTTCTTTCGCTTTCAATTTTACCAATCATATTTATATAAAATTATTAAAATATCCTCTATTCATGAGTTGAGTGCATAAATACCTAAGGGTAAAATGGAATTTTAAAAAATACATAGCCTCTACACGTCAGCTCATTAAATACTTATACATTTGCATGAACAAAATACCCCTAACTGATTTACGCAGGTTGATGATTTGGTCAAGGGCGATATGGTCATTTCACCGGAATATTAAATATGTTGTCTCATGTTATACCCTGCGGCCTGCAGCTTGTCAGTCGCGTAAATCACTTTTTGCAACAAAAGTCGTTATTCTCTTATGTTTTGTTTTTTTATTTTTACAAAAGTTGACGAGTCAAGCGGCTGCAGTTCAGACGACAAAACTATTCTTCTCGCATTACTTGTTCGTTGTTTTCTTCTTCTTCTTTTAAAAAAATAAAAATAAAAATAAATAAAAATTCGAAATTATAATATATAATATATATTATAAATAAATAAATAATATTATTTTACATTTGATCTTTTTCACTCATTTCAATAAAAATAATCTACAAACAATAACTTTAAAAATCATCATTACTTTTTTACACTTCAGCAACTTCTACACAAAAATCAATACAACTCTAACATTACCTAAAAATTCTCAAAATACTTCAAATCCTAAAAAAATCTTCAAACCCAACATCACCCTTGTTTTGGTTTTTAAATATATTTTAATTTATAAGATTCAGTTATATATATCTCTACGTGTTACAATCTGTACATTATTTCATTAATATTTTTGGCGCATTTCAATACTATATTGTATTATGATAATTTTATAATCTTTCAAAAAATCTTGCATGTTCTTAACTATTGAGGCTTATACATTCGGTACTATTTTAATTATTAATTATTTTTTATTTACTAAAAATACTTCAAATTACATTGTCTTTGATACATTTTTTTTTTTTTAAAAAAGACCCAATCTAAATTGAGAAGAATCTCTACTCAAGTAGCGCTTCTCTCCTTATATGGAAGGTAGTTTTTGGTATTTCTCGTAGAATAGATGTTACGAATTAATAAATTATTAAGAAGTCGTGGAGACCCACATCCAAAAGTGAGGGTGAGAAAAGGGGCGAGAGAGTATCCCCTTGACGCAAACCACGAGAGCTCTCAAAGGAGCACTGAGGAGATCCATTAACCATTACTGAGAACTTAACCGTAGAAATACAAAAAGCAATCCAACGACACCACTTCTCCCGAAACCCACATCTCCTCAAAAGACATAATAAGAAATTCCAATTCACATGGTCGTAAGCCTTGTGAATGTCAAGCTTGCACATTAATCCCGGAACATGCGACCTTAATCTCGAGTCAATGCACTCATTAACGATCAAACCAGAGTCCAAAATCTGTCTCCCCCTCACGAAAGCATTCTAAGAAAGCGAGATGATTTTCTCAAGAACCATTTTCAGTCGATTTGCCAAAACCTTGGCAAGAATCTTGTGCACCCCTCCAACCAAACTGATGGGGCGAAAGTCTTTTAATTCCACGGCACCTGCTTGTTTAGGAATGAGAACAATGAAGGTCGCATTCAGGCATTTAACAAATTTACCTATCTGGGCAAATTCATTAAACACAGCCAAAACATCCTTCTTAACCACCTCCCATCAAAACTGGAAAAATGCTAAAGAGAACCCATCTGGGCCCGGGGCCTTATCACCGTTGAGGCTACCAACCACCCCTGTGACCTCTTCCTCCTCAAAGGACCGCTCAAGCCAACCCGCCTCCTCCTCAGAAATGGAATAAAAAATCAGACCATCCGGAGACAGCCTCCAAGAACAAGGCTCCTTATACAGAGAGCTATAGAAATCCACAATACTATCTGAAATGATAGACGTGTCCTCCACAGTTTCCCCCTCCACTACCAAACTAGCAATCGAATTAACCCTCCGATTTGAATTGGTCACACGGTGGAAAAAATTGGTGCATCGATCCCCATCTTTAAGCCACAAAAACCTTGATTTCTGCCTCCAACTAATCTCCTCTAACTCAATCAGATGATCCAATTCGCCTACCACCGCCAATTTTCTAGCTTTCCCCCTCTCATCAAGGAGCTCCCCCTCATCCGAAGAATCAAGAGAAGCCAACTCGCTTAACAAGGAAGACTTTCGAATATTGAGATCCCAAAACTTTATTGGTTCCAAACCTTCGGTTGATGTTTCAAAGCCTTCAATTTTGAGTCGAGCACAAAATTAGGAGAACCGAAGAACTCAAAAGACTCCCACCACCCTTAAATCCTACCCAAAAAATCATCCTCCTTCAACCACATGTTTTCAAAGCGAAAGGGCCTCTTCCCACCTCTAACCCTGTCATCCACCAAAAGAATGAGAAAATGGTCCGGATACAAACGAGACAACCTTTGCTGAGAGGCCTCAGGAAACAACGACTCCCAAGTAGCATTGAACAAAAAATGATCAATCCTCGACCAAGACTGAATGGTTCTATTATTGGACCACGTAAAGGCACCACCCGATAGAGGAATATCCAATAATTCCAATTCCAATATAAAATCTGAGAACTCCTCCATAGCTGAGATTACCTCACCGCCCCCCAACCTTTCACTAGGGACCCAATGTTTTCGGGACATTGATTTCCGGAAACGGAATGTTATTTGTAGATTCGATCAGCCTTTTAATTATAACGAATCTTATCACAATTCAGAGCGAAAATGGATGTTTTTAACCGAAATCCTTGCTTTTGTGGTTTTCAAATTTAATAAAATAAAGTTTACCACTTTTGATGTATGCACGCGAAGTCTTAGAAGAGGCAATTGATAGACGCTTGGTGATGTGTCGTTCTGTTGCAGGGATTGATGAGTGCCAGTGACAGGGATAGTATTCTTCAAGGTCTTGATAAAATTGAGAGGAGCATCGAAAGCGGGGAGTTCGTTTGGAGAGTAGATAGGGAGGACGTGCACATGAATATTGAAGCAGCACTTACTGATCTGATTGGCGAACCTGCTAAGAAGCTTCATACAGCTCGGAGCCGAAACGATCAAGTTTCAACAGACTTCCGCCTGTGGTGTCGTGATGCGATTGATAAGATTCTTTTACACATCAAACATCTTCAGGTTGCGCTGTTGGTTTTGGCTTTGAAAAACAAGTGCCTTATCATTCCAGGTTATACACATTTACAGAGGGCACAACCTGTTTTACTGCAACATCTTCTCCTGGCATACGTTGAGCGGGTTTGAATTGATTGATTTGTGCACTATCAAAGACTGTAGTGGTAGGTTTTTATGTATGCTTGTCCTAGTTTAAGAGATGAAGATTATATGATTTTGGCAGTACAAATATTTTATTCATTTCATACTATTAGGTTTTATATGTATGTCAGTAAGTAATGATCTATCTTGTTGGGGACGGAATTTTGTAGATCCTTCAGCCAAGGCTATTTGGAGGATAATTCTTGCGTGTATTTGGTGGTGCCTTTGGAGGGAGCAGAATAGAAGGTGTTTCGAGGATTCCTCTAGGTCGCTTCAGAGCTTGCAAGCCGAAGTGTTTTATTCTTTTTTTATTTGGGCGAATTTTGTGTTGGGGGGGTCGTTTCTTGGACTTTTTTATTTTCTTAGCTTTTTCATTTGTATGCTTTGACTGAATTCGGAACAGCCTTTGTACTGAATTCGTCTCATCCTTTTCTTTCTTTCAAATAAAACTGTGCTTATCAAAAAAAAGTAAGTAATGATCTTACCATTGAGAGAAGTGATGGTCGCATGATTAGAGCATCACCAAAATGATTATATGGCAGTCCAAATTGTTATTCATATAAACACAATTTTCTTTTGTGATGATTTGTTTGAGAGTAAAGCACAAACTTATACATATATACATATGTAATATATGTATAGACACACTCACAGACACGTATATATTACTGGATGTGTATAGATACCGGTGCAAATCTTGCATGAAGTCAAGTTAACCTAGTGGCAACATATAAATATATATAATTACTCCATGAGATTTGTTTTCAAAATTTTTCCATCTATAGATTGGTAGTGGTGTTCCTTGGAAGACTCTTGTCTGGAGCTAGGATACATAGTCCATATCCCTAGTGACTTCTTGAATTCAGGAGTTTTGAGTAGAATCAATCAACACGATTTTACCTGTCTGAATCACATACTTTACCAATAGTTATCTTTATACCTGCTGCTTACCAAAGGGTCAAACACACAAGTTTCAAGATTCAAAGTTTATGTTCTATTTGTGTTTAGCTGCTGGTTCTTATGCACATATTAAACCCTGTTTGTAATGAGAGTGGGGATGTCTAGCAACAGCTAGTCAATGAAATGCAAGACAGGTCGAGGTATAGCCACTCAACTTGAAACTCTCTGATTGAAACTCCTTGATGCTGCTTTGACTTGGGGTTCTTATGTTAGGAATCCTTTGGAAGAAAAAGGTACCAGCATAATTTGGAGTTCAAACAAATCCTCACGATAGTTTACTGAGCTGTATTCCTTCCTTTTTGTTTGTAATCACAGAGACATAATATGGAAACAATGTTGTCTTGTAGCTTGAACGTGATGCTGGTCGACTACTAGATTGCAGAGTTAGGCTGAATTTCAGCCCTTTAGGTGCATGCGCTTTGGCTGGCACTGGCCTTCCCATTGACCGATTCATGACTTCACATGCTCTCGGATTCACTGCTCCCACGAGGAACAGGTATTCCCTTGATCTTTTTAGGGTGTGAAAGAGAACTTTGGTCCTGTGACATTTAATTTGTCCATCACACAGTCATCTGCTCATTCCTACCTCACATTATGTAACACAAATGCGTATCCACCTTGTTTCATTTTTAATGGTCTCCCTAGTTTGTGGATGAACCTTTGGCGGTTAGTTCCCCTCATAAAGCTTTGGGAAGAGAATCTCCGGCGTGGGTCTTAGACATGGTTTCCTCTGTGGGTCAGTTGGTTGGGGTGTCGTGTGGTGGTCAAGAGGAAAAACTGAGGGATCTCTTTGCAGCGTTGGAACGCGATCGGGTGCAGCCTCGTTCGAAACCGTCTAGAAAACCAGGGGGGAGGATGATCTGGGAGTTGAAGGGCTTGAAGTCTTCGGTTAACTATGAAGGGTCTTCTTTGATCACTAGGAAGCCTGTGAGCTTTGCGCTGGACTGATAGGGGTCTTGTTTGGGTGCTTTTGTTGGCTGTTGGGTTGAGGGTGCTTTTGTTGGCTTTAGGGTTGAGGGTTGGCTGTTGCGTCCTTTAGGCCTTTGTGTGTGTTTGGGCCTTCAGTATTTTCTCTTGTACTATTGAATTCTCTTTAATAATATTGTCTTACTTATTAAAAAAAAATGGTCTCCCTAGTTTGTCAATGTGGTGAACATATTGCAATGTATCTGAAGTCAAATTAGTGATCTTCTTCTTCGGTTTAAATATTAATTTTGATGGTGAAGGCACCAATAAGAATGGAAACATATGCTTTATTGACCACTCAATATGTTTTGGGCTGGTGCTTTGTTGTCCATTTGCAATAATATGCTGTTCATATTTGTCGTAGTTTAACCGCTTTTCGATCTCTGGCAGCCTCAAAATAACTAGTTGCATTCTATCATTTTTTGTGAAGTTATTTTGTTCTGGAGTTTCTCTCCGCAAACTCAATAACGGCAGTACATCTTTCTCGGCTTGGTGAGGAATGGGTACTCTGGGCTTCAGAGGAGTTTGGATTTATAACTCCAAGTGACTCTGTTTCCACTGGAAGTAGTATAATGCCTCAGAAGAAAAATCCAGATCCAATGGAACTTATTCGTGGAAAGTCTGCCAGAGTCATAGGAGACCTGGTTACACTTCTCACGCTGTGTAAAGGGCTTCCTCTTGCTTACAATCGTGATTTGCAGGTAGAAACAATGTCATTTATTTTTTTGGTGATGCAAAATCTACTATACCTAGTTATAGTAGCAGATGATGGTGCTTATGGCAGAGAGAGAGAGAGAGAGGTTCTGTTGGGTCTAATTTCACTTAATACTATTGAGGTTGATACCCCCTTTTCTTTTCCTTGACACAGGAAGATAAAGAACCTGCATTTGATAGTGTAAAGACAATTTTGGGGATGCTTGAAGTATCCGCATAGTTTGCACAAAACATTACCTTCAATCAGGAGAGAATAAGAAAGGCTCTACCTGCAGGTCATCTTGATGCCACAACACTGGCTGATTATCTGGTGAAAAAGGTAAGCCACGCATATTGATCAACTTTTTCAACAACTAGATGAGCTCATGGTTCATTGAGTTTCAAGTTTCCATCATGATTGAATTGGTGCATATGAACTGGCTTCAAAAATCTTCCACGGTTTATATCCTACTATATTTTTGACACCTTTGGAACACTGATCATAGCTGCCCAAGTAATACATCCAGCTGGGATAATATCTATTTCAACATGATGTTCGGTGACATTTCTTCTAGTCTGGATGACTGCCAAATGACAGAGAAAAGACAATGTTGACTGTGATGGTGAATTATCTTACGCAAAAAACTAATGCACAGGGGAGAAAGGAATGGTGATGAACCTTCCTACTCTTGGTTAGAGAAACAATATGAAGTAAGGTGAATGTGTTAGCGGCATGTGAAATACCTTAGTCGTCTTTAAAACGTTTTTCTTGTACTTTTGGCCTTCTCAAATAGCGGCGATCTTTTCCTTCCTATGTAAATCAAGAAGTTTGCACCAGTTGGAAGGGAGGTTTGGTAAAGCTGGTGTGCGGGAGTGAGAATAGTTGATTTGGAGCAACCACTCCCAAGGCATGGGCACATCATTTCTGCATGTTGAGTGCTATACTGCACTCACTCGAAGTAGTAAGCCTAGCAGTTTCACATTGCTCTCGACCACATATGATGACTTTAATTCTGGCCTGTCACATTCCAATCATTTATTTTCAGTATTTATGCAAGGAATTCCATAATCTTAGGCTAAAATAATGGTGGTTCATTCTTCAGCTCTGTGCTCTCGCACATAGAAACTGGTTACAGTCTTTTTATGTTTATTATTGCAGGGAGTACCTTTCAGAACTTCTCATGATATAGTTGGAAGGTCTGTTGCCTTATGCTTGTCAAAAGGCTGCCAACTTCAGGACCTGCGTCTCAATGAGCTGAGAAGTACAAGCCCGGTGTTTGAGGAGGATGTATACGAGTTTCTTGGAGTAGAAAATGCAGTTAAGAAATTCGGCTCATATGGGTCCACTGGATCGCAGTGTGTTTCCGATCAACTCCACTACTGGGTTACTAAGCTTGAAATCAGCTGAAGCTGACTCTGGGTGTAGATGGCGTCACAGATGACTTGCTTGACATGAGGTGCTCCCAGAAGTTAGCAAGCGTCCTCTGGGACGTGGAAATGCTGCTGCAGTATCCATCAAGACTCTGGGAATAAAATCTACCTCAGGAGTCAATGGGAACATAAGCAAGCACAAGAAGGATATGATGCTGGTGATGTGGAAAATATGTTTGGAACACGAATGTTGCAGTCTTCTGCTATGGGAAAGTTCTTCGTGAGTTATTTAAACCCTTGATTAAACCGTGTCATCGACATTTACTTCAGGAGTTAACTAAAATATCAACCGAATTGAAAATTAGAAAATCTCACTTTCAAGTTATTGTCATTGGATAGAGCGAGAATGCGAGGAAATCCGATTTTTTATGAATAAAGGAAAAAATTGGGAAATGACAATGCGATGAAATTGATTTCCGAGATCACATGTTCACTGGTACAATTTTTAGTCTCGGGGGGTGTGTTTCAACGAAGGAGTTGAATTCGGTATTTGGATCGAGATTGTGAATCCCCTGCACAAGGGTTCTTGGTGTTTTTAGCGTACGACATCCTCTTTGCTGTCGTTAAGTCTATTTTCTAATCAGTTTCTTTCTCCCTCCGTTTCTGTTAGGGTCAACAACCATATGAGATAGATTTGGAATAGAAATAGATTTATAGTAGAAGTCTACTTCCTCTCTACTTCTAGTTTATCTGGGATTTCTCTTTGTATTTTTTCATATAAATAGAGACTTATGTTATAGGAGAAAAGGCACGTAAGAGCGTGAGCATTGGACAGAGAGAGAGGAAGAGAAAGAAGGTGGTGTGACTATTATATTGGGGCGGGTAGAGTGATTTTCTTAAGCTTTCTTAATACAATTGCTCTGGGGTGGACGTAGGCCGGATTGGGGCCGAACCACGTAATTCTTAGTGTTTATTTCTTTGAATTTTCGTGACGCTTTTTCCAACCGTTTCAAGCCTGGAAGTGAACCAACGACATGCTTTTCACTTTGTTACGCACGAGCTGATGCTGAATACTCTTGAGGGGCTTCTAACCATAGAAGAATTTTAACTGCAAATTTCTTTATTAATCACTCGCACAACAAGGCAGGGTGAATACCCATACTTTCTGCTTAGAAACCAAATTTTCAACAGTTTTCCAGCACTACAAGCTGAATGCTCACTGTCTCAAACAAACAAAACCCAATTATGTGAAAGATTCATCGGTCCGACTCCCCACTATCTGAAAGTCTCCGACTTGTAAGATAAACTGTATACGTCTGACTGTGTGTTGGTGGTGAATTTCTTACGATGAGGGGATCGAGGAATGATTGTCAAGTCAAAGGCTACTGTTTTCTTTTTGATTCAAAGCTCTTGTCTGTCGGATTGGATATCTTGGAGCAGGAACAGTTGCCTTTCTAGCAACAAATTCATCAGGCTGACCAAAAACGCTCTCTGTCGATGAGCTGCTATTTGAGGCAGATGGCATGGGCCCCAGTGGATTCTGAATAACATCCGCCCGAACTTCCCTTTTTGAACGTTTTATATTTTCTGGAAGTGAGGAAGTTGGGTGTAATCCAAGCTGAATTACCGGCTTTCGCACTTTCTTTGTCTCGCCAGGCTTTAAAGCATCTGATTCAGTCTGTAGGGTGTTCAAGTTCAGTGTTAGCAAGCAAACATAGAACAAGATGGATCCAATGTCATAGTGCTAAAAGGAAAAACACCAGACTAAGTCACTAATGTCAAAGGAATAAGCCGATTGCAGTGTCTTGAGAGCTTCAAAAGCTTTTATTATGCCCTAGATTTTCCCTTAATAAGGAACCGCCTTGGGGAAAACAGAAATTTGTGGAAGATCATACCATTGTATTCCCAATGTCACATAAAGGCTCCTTTCTTGGCCTAAGGTTGTCATTCATCTCAGTTGGCTTCTCAAGTAGACCACTTTGAAGAGCGCCTTCAGAAGCAACTAAGGCAGTCTTCTCTGCCTCAACAATGTCTGAACAACTCAGAGTGCTCTCAGCAATCTCTGATTGTGGGGAGTTGCTCAACTTGACAAGAACGGCTTCTCTATTGGTGCACTTGGCAAGTTTACAGCCGCATGATTTTCCACAGCTACCACCAGCAGATATGCATCTGCATTTTGTGGTCTTGCACAAAGACTTCTTACTGCAGGAGCAGCACAACCCAACTGCGCTTCTCTCTTTTGAAATGTTAGCTTCTGTAAAATGATCTGATTCAGAAGTCTCCGGGCCTTCAAACAAACGATTACTGCTCCCAACAGAAAAAGAGGCTTGGCCCGAACCATCCTGGTTATCAGATATCATTACTGTATTATTCAGATGCCATACTGTGTGTGTGTGTGCGCGCGCGTTTGTGATTCAAGAATAAACTGATTACGTTTTTTGAACTGAACCAGAAGTTCTGTGTTATGCAGGCTGGGTTAAATATAATTCCTGCTCCCGCATAAAGAAAAAGCAGCACACAACAGCCAAATACACTAACCCGCGATTTATCGTTATGAAGAAGTGCAGCCTTCTGGACTTGTAGTTGTCTTAACAAATCACTTAGGCTGGCAACTTGCTCCTTCATGTCTTTCATATCTACATCCTTTTCTAAGTAGTCAACCTCTTTCTCCTGTAACGGACACCTTAAAAGTTCGAGGAAGAAATCATTGAGCAAAGTTTTACAAGAAAAGAACACAGAACCATACAGATAAAAAATTCAACACGTTTCTCACCTAAGATTTTCTTGCTTCAGCACTTCAGCTTCGTTCTTGAGCTTTGCAACCTCATTAGCCATCCTAACCATCCCATGTTATTACGGTGAATGCGTTAATTGAGTAAAAAATGTTCCAGAAAACTTGTTCCACATGCATCTTGAAATGGAAAAAAGTAGAAGCTTAAATTTTTCAGCCGATTAGTCACTAGAGATGAATGGGTATTGGTGTAGTACATAGGAATTCAGGGAATGAATGTATTGGAAATTAAAGTGAGATGGAGAAGAAAGACAAAAAAAAATTCTGTAAAATATACAGAGAATTTGAAGGTGCAACATCATTTAAACAATTGGGGGAAACATAAATCATCAATTCACCATTACTTTAAAAACCTTTCCCTTGAATGCAACTTGAATTCCATATTCCCACCTTTGAACTCAGAAAGAAGTATAGAACAGACTTTGAATTCACAAGCTAAGTTGTCCACATAGTCACTACGATTATGCCGCCTATGAACAATAGCAAATTGCCTGTTCATTCAAGACTTTAGCACCACAAGTGTGGAGTGTTAGTCAACTTGAATCTTTCCTTCTGTGTTAGAAAGGTCAAACAAAAAAGTGGAATGCCAAATCAGGCCAATCAGCAGACTTAACTATCCATGTTAGTATGAGCTAGATTACAAGTGGCAAAATCTAACACGAGCTGTCACCTTTCCCAAGCTTCCCAGAAAAACGCAGGTTTAAGCCCAACTACAAGTGGCAATGCAAACACACCTCAAATAAATTGCTGAAAGCATACGCCGCTAGATATACTTGATAGTTAACTATGTGAATCTACCACATATCCCAAAAGCTTAAGCTGATAGGAAAATAAAGATTTTATTATTTGAATTATATTCTCTGACACTCCCTCTCACGTGTGGGCCAAACTTTCTTTTAATTGGGAGGCCCAATACGTGCAATATTTAATTGAAATTGGGGTAAAGTGCGGAGACAGATCTTGAACTCAAGACCTTGGCTCTGATACCATGTAAATCTACTACATATTCCAAAAGCTTAAGCTGATAGAAAGAGGAATATTTTGTTATTTGAGTTATATTCTCTAACAAACTACAAAGTCATTAATCAAAAAGTATGATGCTTTAGAGACAAAAGCAAAAATATTTCTGCCAAGGCAACCAGAAATGTGAAATGCATTGTTCATCTGCTCTTCTCTTTATATCGAACCCATCAGCATCCAGACTAGATGTCCGCAACCAGTGGTTCTTCAAGGACAACTGATGAAGAGAAATATTCATACCAAGTACTTGGCCTTGAGAAGATAACTATTCATGAAAGGAATGTAATAGTGCCACTTCAAAAGGGAGAAAGATAAAAGGACTCACTCTTCCATCTGACGCTCGTATGCTGAACACAATTCATGTAATCGGGCTGTGACTTCAAGCTCATGCTCAACAACCTGCACCAGCCATTTTAAATGAAAACAACATTCCAGATATATAGAAGTTCCCCTAAGAGAAACTACCGACTAACATAACACATGAACAAATCTAGGAATGGATTAAACCTACATGCATCCACAGTAAATAACTTTTGGGACCTTAACTGTCTGATGGATTTGAAGAAGATAAAAGTTCACCCTAAATTTGCAAGGCTAAACTGTCCAAAACTAGAGCACCATTTTGTCTTTGCATCCAGAAATTACACCATGAGAGGGAAAAGAACTCTTGATTAATGGGTAAAAATGTCATTTAATGGAAGAAAAATTGTTGGCATCAATGTCATGAACTCATAGTTGTTTGGGTTAAGTGAGCGTAAAAAGTGTCTCATGATTTTGTTCGCCTATATATGAGAACAAACTAAGGTATTAATGTTTTCCAAACTGTATAACCAAATCAACTTGCAAGTAAACACAACTGAACTTAGAAGAATAAACACAAAGAAAAAAGGTCAACACCCCTGAAGTAAATCTTGCACCAATTGACATTCCATCACAAGCGCATAAAAAGTGTTCTTTGTATGTGTAATCTGAACAATTAGCTGGCCAATGTAAAAGCATGTGGAATCACCAACAGAGGTTACCCATCCAATTTGGCCATTAAGTACCTGACTTGCAGGATTTTTCCCAACTCTAGCACCTACATGAGATTTAACCAGAAAGAAGAAATTTAAATGAAAGTATATCATAGATGTGAAGAACATGAACTAAATGAGGTGTAGATCTCCTAACCAGATGATCTGTGAGACAAAGCCTTCCTAGATTCTAATAGCTCTCTTAGCCGTTTTGTAGCCATGGAAGCTTCTTCTGTCTTTCGTTGTAAAACCTGTCACAAAAGGACCAAAGGAAAGGTCAGAAGTTATACAACCAGAAAATGCTAATGGTTAAAAAGGAGCTTTGAATGTAGGGGATAGTATCTTCAGAAAAACACCGCCTTACCCTCTTTAGTCTTTGGTTGGAAGTAAAAAGCTTTTGCATCTCATACTCATTCCTCCTTCCCTCTTTCCTCAGCTGTTGATGCAGATATTTGAAAGAAATCAAATACATCACTATAATGAAAACCCCATATAAACCAGCCAATAAACGAGATGCATCAACAGCTACATTAGTGAAACAAAGCAAAGTTGCTTGCTTGATTATCCATAATGCCAAAAGACACTGAAAATATTTCAGCACATCTTTTCACACAATTCCATACTTCGTTAAGCATCAAATTCAATGACTCTCACCATGCACTAGGTTGCTAATTAATACCAAGGCAAACTTGAGTAATTTTTCTTTTCGTCAAGTTAATCCAATGCATAATTCACATAGAGAAGTCAATACAGTAAGTACCTCAAATCAACTGCATAAAGCGTTAGACAATGCAGTAACATCCTGATAGGCTATACACATTAGAAGAATGATCAGACATTGCAAGCAAGCAATATTTCCAATTGAGACTAACGTTGCATTCAATTAAATGATTTTGTTTGAAAAAACATTACCTGATGAATATAATTTGTATATTTTTCATGACAGCACTTTGCAAAATTTAACATATTTGGTATCCAAAATTCAGCAAAATATTATGGCCAATTGGCACTACATTCAATAAGATCCTTTATGCATCTTCTTGTAATATATTGAATACTCTCCTTGTTTCGTGTTAACTGCAATGTTTCTGTCATGAATATATGAGTCTCAAACACATTGTAGGAACAAGCCCAAGGACAATAAAATAGAACATACCAAAACCTTGGACAAGATTCAATTTACTCAAGGATTTATTAGTACAAATCAGAAGGCATTGAGAAAACAAACAAAGAAATGCAGATATAAAAAGATGGGAGAATCATGTTTCATGAAGACCATCAGATGACCTTTTATTAGATTTTTATAACAGAATTTACGTGAGTACAACTGTATTTATATTCATAGATAATCGGAAAGGCTAAGAGAATGTTGAATACATTTAGCAAGATATCTCAGAGATCTCTGAACCATCAAAATATATAAAGATAAAACATATAATCTTGAAAAACTTGAGAAGAAGTGAAGCCAAGGTTGAAGATTCACTTTGGGGCCAATACATGGAAATCAAAAAACTAATCCAACTCATCCCTCCCCAAATAAGTTATTTTTTGAATTCAAGCTAATCATGATGCTAAGCTTTAAAATACAACCTCAAACAAAAGAAAGAATGATGTTAAATCTTTAGTACTGAACATACCTGAAGAACTTCTTTTTCCAGAGAAGCCTTGCATAGCCTAAACTGCACAGACTCTAGCTTGACCTTACATTGCAGTTGAACCTAAATATTACATTAGTGTTAATTGTGGGGACGGTATTGTAAAAAAAATTACTTAGATATGCTCCTCAAGAACAACATACACCTTCTGAGCCTTTAAACTTTGGATCTCAAACTGTAACCTTTTTGTTGCTTCGTTGCCTTTCGGTCTTTGAGTTGAGAGTTGAGATTGAACATTTTGTTTCTTCTTCAACTCTGTAACCTGTAAAAGCAGAGTGGTTTCATAAAATTTAAGTGTCATCAGACATATTGACATGATGCCAAACAAATTCACCTGCTCTTCAAGGACATTCAGCTTTTGCAGATAATCCATTTTGAGCTTTTCAACACCATCGCTAGAGGTAGATGAAACATTTGCAAGTTTTCCCCTTAGTTCCTCGACCTCCTTCTGCAAATTTTGACGGAAATTACAGTAAGGAAGAAACTCTGATATGTTTGATTTTGGACAAATGAAGGAAAATCTGTTTCCTCTGATGTGTTATATTAAAGTGTTATCTTAAAGTTTCCTCTAAAGACTCGATATTGGATTGAGGAAAGATCCTCTTTTAATACTAGTTTGCATGCAGAAGAGCAGAAGAGAGAGAAAGAAAGAGTTCAGAAACTTTCGATTTCCTACCTGCATTCTCTGAAACAATAATGACTGTTTTGAAAGTATATCAAACAATAACTTCTAGCTATTTTTTCTTGAAAAATATTTCTGAGCCTAATCTTAAATAAGCCAAATAGCCGTCCTTAACTGAAAAGACTTTCGCTTTCCCTTTGTTCCCAAATATGCAAACACTCTCGTTTGAATTGTTCCCCCATATAACCTTCGCAACCAAACCGAAATTGTTTAAAAAGTGCGTTAAAGTCGCATTCAGCTAAATGAAGTTTGTTTGTTTTTTCAAAGTTCAGAAAATCATTAAATTTTCATGGTTCAAAAACACTGGAGTTTCTACTCTCCCGAAACATATTCTCCCCACCCCAGTCAGTCACACATAATAGCATGTAGCCATGGATCAAACGAGTACAACTTACAGATTTTTCAGCTTCCCAGTACTGGGAATAGAAACCTTTTAAGGCTAGGAAACAACTTAGAACCGTCTTCTTTACCGGAAATTTTCCCACGGACCAAACAGGCTCTAAACAGAATCAATGCTAAAGTGTTTTATCAGGTTTGTCTGACTGGAGCTCATTAATCCTTAAGAACTCAGTCATAACAAAACCTTGCAGTCGATCGATCTGCTTTCAGTTCATTTCCAAGCACTCCTGAGTCCAAACGAATATGTCACTGACCTGAAACGCTTCGTTCGTTTGTTGGAGCTGACGAACTCTCTCCTCATAATATAGGTTTTGCTTATCCTCCGGAGCCGACGACGAGGCATCGACTGGGCTGGCTTGCTTGGAGCGACGATTCGTCTTCCTCATCTTCTGCAATGCTGTTATGGCCGTGAAGAGTAACGGAAAATGGAAAATCACAAAAAAAAGAAAAAGAAAAACCCTAATCGGCGTTCACGTTTGCGGTGGATCGGATCCGAAGGCGTCCCACTATTAAAAATAGCAGTTTCCTCGGTGGTCGGGATCCATGGTGACGACCCTGAGTGCTCCTTTTATTATTACACCAGCTCACCGTTTGACAAAGCCCCCTAATTTGCCACGTCATCCCTTCTATGGAGCGAAAAGTTTTTGCAATTCAAATTTACCACGCCTACGTTCTTCAAACGAAAGCAGATTGATTTTGAGATAATTTTAAAATTTTTAATAATATTGTAAATATTTAAATTTTATTAATATGTGTGTAAAAATTAAATTTTATTAATATACGTATAAAAGTAACGTTAAAAATATACATTTTAAAACTTTTAACGAAACGAACGTGCCCAAAAAAACAATTGGTTAATCCGGCGCGTAAGCGGATCATTGTCGTCCGGGCAAGTAATATAGGAAACGATGAGTCGTTTTTAATGTCCAAATGGGAATATTGTTCTCTTCTTCTTCTTTTTTTTCCTCCAAAAATGGGAATATTGTTCTCGAGTTGCGATGTGTCAGATTTGCTTCCTGCCCAAGTTCTTACACGTATTTCAGTATTGCAGGAGAAGCAACTGAGCAAGCCGAGGCACCACGTGACTTTAACGTTGATTTTTCGTATATCGGTCAACGAATAATTTATTTTAAATATTTAAATATTATTGAATATTTAAAAGTCAAATGTATACGTTATTGAATATATTCGTGAATGTATAATCCAGTACTCCATGTACTAGGCTATGTTTGATTTAGGTCTTGAGATATATTTTTATGTTTTTGTTTTTTTAAGTAGTGTAAATTCTCTTGTGATTGGTGAAAAGTGGGTTAAAAGTTATTGAAATTTATAAAAAGTTATTGCGATTGGTGCAAAAAGTATTGAAATTGATGAAAAATTAAGTAGAAAATATTTTGAAAACGTTTTGAGATATAAAACAAACATAGCCTAATCTTCTGACCCTCCTTGTTGCTTTCAATGGACCTCTTGGACCGCGAACATGAACACTAGTATTGATCGGAATTTTGATTCGTATTCATGTGAATAAATCAATGAGTTAATTGCACGTAATGTCTTATCACCTTTTACAAAAATAGTTTTTAAAGTAATATTTTTTACAAAATAGTCCATTAAATCATATATTTAGGCGATATTTGATTTGTAACATAATAAAAATAATTATAATATAATTTATTTCCCTCATCAAATTATTAATTTTTATTCTAAAAAATATAAAAAATTTATTCAAATAATCTCTTTTCATTTTTTCACAAATTCTAATACCTTACAATTTTAACCTCACGAAATTTTAACACTTAAACACAACCTTAAGTAATTTTGTTAGTGTCAAACATTTAACCACAATTTATTAAAAATAACATGTCAACCGGACATTGACGCATCTCAAAAAAAACCAACTCAACAACCACACATCAAATGGTTTTCACGCATGCAGCCAAATAAGAGCCATATAAGCATTTTTTTTTAAAAAAGGAAAAAATACATTTTTCACCCATAAACTACCATAGGTTTGACACTTTGCACCATAAACTACAAATTTTGATACATTACACCCTTTAACTATCCATTTTTGACAATTTGCACACTTTTTTCAAAATTTGAGACTAAAATGCCGATAATGTCCTTAACCCATTTTGTATATAATAAAGATATTATTGTAAATTTATTAATTTATCAAGGGTATTATTGTCATAGAGAGTGCAAAGTGTCAAAATTGGTACTTTATGGTGCAAAGTGTCTAACAGTGGAAGTTTGAGGGTGCAATATATTAAAGATGGTAGTTTAGGGTGTAAAGTGTCGAAACTATAGTAGTTTACGAGTGAAAAATATATTTTCTCCGAATAAAAAATAAAACTAACAGGCTAAGAAGGAACTACGTCATCCCACTTATTCCCTTCTCCCTGCCAACCCCACTTTCCGGATTGGTATACCCTGCAATTCCTAGGGTATTGCAGGGTATGCAATTAGGAGAGAGAGGGACTCATGAGTGTGGGTCCCACGGTGGGACCCACACTGCCCGAAAATACTGTTCGGGCAGGGGCAGTGTGGGTCCCACTGTGGGACCCACACTTTGTGTCCCTCTCTCTCTTAATTGCTCCCCCTGCAATACCCTAGGAATTGCAGGGGAGCCGGATCCCCACTTTCCTCCCCCGATAGTGACCGTTATTTCCCCAATTCTGGCCCTAGCCTCCCCAACAGTGTCCCTGAGCTTCGAAACCCCAGTGTTCGTTGAACTCTCCTTCTGATGATCGAACACCACAATGGATGCGAGAGAATTACCCACAAGAACGTCCGAATGTGCGTAACGAGCAAAGCCAAACGCAGATCTGAATGTGACACTAAACAACAACAGCAAGACGAAGGAGGAGATTTGCAAGATGCAACGCGTATTGATGACGATGTATGAACTGTATGACCCAACCCACTCAAATGTTTCAATTGAAAAAAGATTGTTTTACAGGGAGACAGAGAATAAAGAAGCATTGAAATCTTGAGGTTAGCTTCTCAATATTTTCCTCCCACCAAACTCCTCCAATAAAACAAACAATTCTTAAACAAGATTCTCACCGAAACGAAGAAATTCCAGGCAAATTCATGTACCAAGCTAGATCTTTATTCAACGGAAGAAGAGAAAGTGGCTCTGCTGGAACCAATCCCTTCTCAAACCGACATTACTGAAAGTCGGTCACCTAAAGTTCTTCACCCAGGAAAAGTCATTTTTTTTAACTTCTTTTCAAACATCAAAGTTTTCCATTGATTGGCTTTAATGGGATGTGGTTCGGTTACAGTGTTACACTGTGCAACTGTTGGGCGTTGTCTATGGTCTCCCCATCATCAGAGTGAAGGTTGCCGGAGGAAAAGCCGCGATGAATTGGCTACCGAACTCTCCTGAACCAAGAATCAAGCCACAAAAATGCAAGGAGTTACGCGAGAGGGATAGGATGTTTCACAAAAATGTTAAGAGTTACGCGAGAGGGATCGATGGGGGTAGCGATTTCAGTCCCTCAAGATGGCTAGGGTTATCAGAGATTTGGGGGGTTTTTGGAATGCTTGTGTTGTAAAATTTTAGTGTTGTTAAAATTTTAGGTATTGGGTTTAGTGAAAATGTGAAGAGAGAGATAATTTTTTATATTTTTTGTAGTGAATAGTAGTGATTTGATGGGGGTGAGATAGATTATATTGTTATTTTTTATTGTGTTAAAATTTTAGAGTGTGTAAAATTTTAGGACGCAAACGCAGCCTAAGTTTTTAATATGTTGGTACGAAGTTGTTAGTTAGACAGAGTAGGACAGTGACGTGGTAATTAATTTGGAGGGAATTTTAAGTTTTTTTTTAGTTGCTTTTTTTACATTAGTCCGTGCTTCAGTGGTTGCTGACATGACATTTTTTACCACATCATCAACTTCTATGAGCTGTTTGATGCCGATTGAATAAAAGGATCATATTTTATTCAAATATGTGATTATAGAGACTATTTTATAAAAAGTACTACTCCAGGACTATTTTATTAAAAGGTAATTACATAGACCTACAGTACAATGAATTCTAAATCAATTTATAATGTCAATTACGAACAATGCGCATGCCCCATAGTTAGCGGAAAAAAGCTTCAGCCAGAACCATCTTCCATTGTGGAACCACAGTTTCGTACACTTTCTTACACATTAGAATACACCACAAAAGTCCTAGAAAAAATTGAATACACCTCAGAGGGCTTGGAGATGTGAAACCTCGCTGGCCACAGAATTTGAGTAGTCATAAATAATAATACCCTTTTCTTCTACAAATCCACAAGAATCACCATTCTTGGAAGCATGGGAATTGCATCCCTCCAAACGTCCATAATGTTGATATGAATATGACCAATCAGGGGAGGGAGAACGATAGAGTCAACGACCACTGTTCTCTTTCTCTTCTGATGTTCTTTTCTGCCTGGCAGGGCTTGCTGGAGCAAGAACAACAGACTCTTTATTCACAGCTGCATCCGATTGACTGGCATTCCTCTCTCTCAGTAGGTTGCCGCTATTTGATGCAGCCGATCTCATAGCCCTTGGTAACTTCAGAGGGATGTCTGGGTCGTTAGCACTATTGGTTTCTGATTTCTGGGGGGCACCTGTGTTCTCTGGCTGTGTGGAAGGCGGACGACCAGAAACAAGTAGAATAGATGATTTCCGCCATTTCTTTCTAGGATTGGGCTTAGGTGCATTCGGCTTTCCCTGTAGCAGTTAAAATCAGGATAAAGGCAAAGAAGATTTATCTTAGCGGAATGTGCACGAAAAGTGAATCACAAGGACCAGAAAAGAAGGGAGCCAACAGAAAATTGCACTTAAACTCTCCACTACCAAAGAACGATTATTGTAAGCTTATTAGAGAAACCCGGGGAATGGGGCATACCAATTTGTTGCCAATGTCGGAGAGAGGCTTCCTTTTAGGAGCATTCTCGTCATCTGTTCCAGCAGGCTTCTCGACAAGTGCACTCTGAAGTAACATTGCACCATGAGATGCAAGAATGCGACTCTTCTCTGTTTCTTCAGACCCTGAACCGCTCCCATTCACTTCAACACTCTCTGATTCTGGGGACTCGTCCATCTCCTTGTTCAAGACAGACCCTCTGTTGGTGCATTTTGTAGGCACACAACCACAGGACATCCCACAGCTACCCCCAGCAGCTAGGCATTTGCATTTTGTTGTTTTGCATGAAGAGTATCTACTACAAGAGCAGCAGACATCCGATGCAGTATTAGATGTTTCAGCAACAATACCATCACCTGAACCGCCTGATTTCAAGCTTTCTGAATCATTGGGATCCGACTGATTGGGTGCTACACTTGTACGACCCCCAGTTCTCGAGTTTCTTTTTCTGACCCGCCGCTTTTCTGACTCTACCCAATCATCATCGGTTCCTTCAAACTCTGAATCTGAATGGTCTGATTCAGCTGTATCCATGTCCTCCAGTACGATAATGGAGCTCCGGTGATCCTACAATAGTAAATAGATTAATTCAGCCAAAGTATTGGGATAATGGTCTAAAAAAGTAAAAGCAACAACTTTATATTAGGTGATTATGGACGGTTTAAGAAACACTGCTGTACTTGTAAAGCTAGAGCAATGTAAGAAATCCATTCAAGGGGGGCACCTACCTGCTTGCGCAGGTCATACTTGTGTCCTCCATTATTCAGGTCAGGCATCCCGTAGTCTGCTGCACTTCTTATGGAATATTTCTTCAAGGCTGAATTCTGTTACCAAATCCAAGAAAATAACTGAAGTGGCAGTTGGAAACATCACCAAGAAGTTTCAGAAGAATCCAAACTGACGAGTGACGACCATGTCCATGAACTTGGACCTCTTGGTAAAGGGTACAATTTATGGTGGAACTGAATTTGCTCTCCTATACTAAATATTTGGTCTCATTACATTTATGCGCTTCTTTTAGAGTGAATCTTTTTAGGTTTAATGCTTAGTTAGGGATATGTTCTCTCTCTTGTTCTATCTAATAGATTGATCATCCTTTTGATTTCCACGGAAATGACAAGATGGTAGGTTTACTGCGATAGAAAGCTATTGAAAATACCAGAACATTGTGTCATTTTTGTGGACAGCTGTATTGAGCAAAATCCAATATAAAAGGATTGATAGCAAGATGCACATGTATGTGGATGGATACATGTATGTACATATTGCTATTTGTATCTACGTCTGAAAACGCATTCCATCAGCAATTTTCATTTTTCCGCTCTGCCACTCAAAGTTCAAGGGTATATTACTTGAAGCCGGATTAAAGAACAAGAAAAGTGATGGATCACACTGCCAAATGCTTTTACCTGAGACTTCACCTGATGTATAAGTTCTGTTTTTTGCATCTCCAACTGCCTCACATAACTACAGAGTTTTACTACCTTTTCCTTCAACCCTCTTATTTCTGAATCCTTCTCTCTGCAGGCAACTACTATATCTCGTACTGAGCACCTGGGAACGAAGGGAAAAAAATACCAGTTAAATTTCTCAAGGAACTCTGTTAACTGGAAAATACACCTTGACTTGATTGTTACCTGGAGGAGGATGCTAAATTGAACAAATAATTCATTATATTTTTGGCATCAGCTAGAGACCGGACTTGGTTCCAACGACCCTTTCCGCTGAAACCCCTTTCACGCTCTTCTGCTGCTGACAATTGTGATGCCATCGAAACCAGGGTGCTAGATGAAGTGGCAAGCATGTTTTCAAGTGCAAAAATCCTCGAATTTCTGACACCCGGAGACATTGTCTCAGGGCCACCACTACGTCAAAAACAATTGCACGTTAGAAAATTGCTATCTAAAAAACCCAAATACACAATGCTCTTTCTGTTTTTCTAAGCCAAGGGAGAGAACTTTGGATGAAAAAAAATTCACCTTAAATTTGATTGCCTGTGCAACTCTGCTTCTTCCTTCAATTTTGCAACTTCCTTGGCCATCCTAGCCCTCCTATAGTATCAACAAACATCACTTTAATCAATTAATGGGTAAAAAACTGAAAAGAAGTTCCATAAAAATGTCTTGAAGAATAATCCAACATGCTTGGCATTTCAAGCATTTGAAACAGCATTGAGTCGACGTGGATTTAACTACTGCCTAAAAAAAAATTCCAACCCAACTGATAGAAGATAAAGCCATTTTGCCATATGTATTAGTGATGTTAAAAGAAGATAAAGCATACATGTGCTGACATTCTTAAGAATTTGCAAAATAAAATCAGCAAAATAGACGCTAAGAGACTTGTTCTGAATCCGGGTAGGAAACTACAAAGAAGGAACTGCTTAAAGTATAAAAGCAGCGATTGCCTATCGTAATAGAAAAGAATCTACAAACACGTTATATACCGAGTGTCTCTATTCCTACCAACAGGGATAAAGCATAAAGTAAAAGATATCCAACATCAAAACTGCTCTTTTTCAACCTTGTCAATTCTGAACAGCTTATAGATCTTTTAGCGGATTCCTGAAGTGGGAGAATTAAATTAAGAAGACTCACTCTTCTATCTGACGCTCATACTCAACACGTACTTCATGCACGCGTATGGTTACTTCAAGCTCATGCTCAATCGTCTGCATCAAAGCCTTCACGACAACAGGAATTTATCACTAACAGAGACAGAAATGCAAAGCACCAGGTAATCAATCTTCCTCAGTTTCTTCTTAAGTTCTTATATGGGCATAAATACCTGAATTCCAGCGCCATTGCTATTTCCAGCACCTGCATATAAACGATATCTTGTCAACGTTAAAGATAAAGAAAACAATAAAAAGCGAGCACAACACAGTATATCTCCTTACTGGAAGTTTCACGTGAGGAAGCCTTTCGAGATTCTAGAAGTTCCTTTAGCCTTTTTGTAGCCATAGAAGCTTCTTCTGTTTTTCGTTGCAAAACCTTGCATGAGGATAGAAAAAGTAAGAAGAATTTCTGTTAAACAATGAAGACCATAATTTCCTAGGCAAACATCAGCTTACCATTTTTTGCCTCTGATTCAGAGCTAGTAGCTTATGCATCTCATACTCATTCCTTCTCCCCTCTTTCTTAAGCTGGTGATTGGCAAAAATGAAAGCCAATAGTATAATATGGTATACTGTATGATAATGGACAATGTCAATAGAACAAGACAACAGTGTCCTATACATAGAATCTTCATACTTCCAACCGCGCATAGCATCTTAAAACTTTTGAACCAAACAGAGTGATGTTACATATGCATCCCGCAACAGCAGATTTCTGCTATTCCCCTATAAATTAAAAATAGCCTAATGTTTATGATAAAACTAATAATTCACCAGATGCAGAACTAACGAACATATAAGCCCATTTTTAACATAATGAATAATCATATGCACATACACGTACAAACTTTCGAAACTCTGCTTTTAATTATATTTCTCTAAAATCCTCCGCATCAAATATCAATTAATTTTTTGTTTGAAATATCCTATAGTCAATGACAAGAACAACCTCAATGTGATTTTTAAATTGTAGCCAACTAAAATTGTTTTTCGTTTGTAAAAATTCAAACTATTCGATAAAGCCTCTTAATACACAAAAAGACAGGCAGAGAGTTGCAAAAGGGATAAATTGATAGGTGCATGTATCTATTCGTAATGCCAAGAAATCCATGACAGTGATGAGGATCAGGCACCTTGCTTTCAGCCCTGTCAATTAGCTTTATATTGTGGGTCTAGTTGCATTACATTGCTTATATGCACCGAAATAAAATTTTCCACCATCTTTAAGAAGTCACCACTAATAGCCAACTTTCATCATTAAGTAATCCTCATCTCAAGTTCTAGCAAATAATCTCTAAAGCAACAGTAAATAATCTACCATACATTATCGGATCAGTCTCCATGCTTTCATACCTGAAGAACTTCTTTTTCTCGTGATGCCTTCCATACCCTAAACTGCTCCGACTCTTGCTTAATCTTATGTTGCAGTTGAACCTAGAAAACACAATAGAGCAGTAATACTCAGGAAAAAAAAAATCATTTTCTCTATTTTGCACTGACAAGTTCCTTCTACAACCTATGTTCCCAAAATCCGAGGGTAGCTCCATGAGGGCGAATCAAAGTAGATTTACCAATGGATTTTTTTTAAATGCTCCGAATATTTTGGGGCATCCTGACAATTATATACAACCTAGTTTGCACCTTTTGAGACTTTATTCTCTGAATCTCATCCTGTAGTCTTTTTGCTGCCTCGTCACTCTTTTGTTTTTGCCTTAAAAGTTGAGCTTGAGCATCCTGTTTCTTCTTCAACTCAGAAACCTGCAATACAAAGTGTGAGCACTCAGTCAAGTAGTCTTAAAAGCGTTAATTCTCAGATGCAATTGAACCGGTAAGGTGATTAAATATTCACCTGTGCCTCTAGGATATTCAACTTATGAAGATAATCTTCCTTCAACTTTTGAGCACCATCATCTGAGGTAGATGAAATGTTTGCAAGATTGCATCTCAGCTCCTCAATCTCTTTCTGCCAATTAACAGGTAGGAATAGCTTACTAGCAAGACCTTTCTATCACAACCTAAGCTTTAAAGAAACAGCACTCACCAGCAAAGATTTCTTCTCATGTTCTAACTCCTGAACCTTCTTCTCATAATGTTGTTTAAGAACAGAAGTATCCACACTTGCGAACCGCTTCATTTCAGCCTTCAATAAGTAAAATATGAAAGATGTGAACAGCAACAGCAATGGAGGACATAACGAGCAAGCAAATCCAAGATCTTTTTTTTTTCTTGGCAATTTTGGGGTGGCTGTAGGGAAATTTGTTCCCCGGATCTGGAACCCAATTAAAGGAGGACATGCCAGCTGAGCCAAAGGCTCACTGACAAGCAAGTCCAAGATCCTTAGAAATATAACAATTGAACATAGATCTCATACACAAATATGAATATGGCTGAGAGGAAATAGTTATTGTTTCTTTTTCTTTTTTCCAGTCTAAACAAGTAAGACACAATAGCACATCCCAGCAATTGATGGATTACAAAACTTTTGCCAAAGTCAAGTAGCTGATTGTTCTGAAGAATTTCTAAAAGAACAACACTTATTCCATTTTATGAGTCGTTAAATGTCCATCCGGCTAAAGAAGCAACCAACAGACAAGCAACAAACTTTGCCAACAGAAATAATTAATCTACTTGAATTTGATCGTACAGGAAACTCTGGTATAACTAAAAAAGAGATAACTTCTACCTGTTTCTGTTCAAGCTTTTTGTCCAATTCTTTGAGTTCTATATCCAATTTTTCTTGAAGAGACGAATGTTCCAACTCCTTTTCATTGTCTTCAATCTCATCTGCATATAATTTTAAAAGAACCAAATTTTGAACAAAGGGAAGTAGGGCAACAATGTCTGATCAATTGAACAACATTGCTGATCACTCTCGTGCCCTAAACACTAAGAAACTATCATGACGTGCCTGTCAATCTGTGGAACACAACTAATAGCATTGACATTGGTTGTAATGAAAGGAGCAAAATCTATGCATTGACAAAATAAAAGACAAAGTAACACTCTATAAAGCAACCTAATGGAAATAGCATTTCATATTTTACCTGAAAGATCCCCAGCTTTAGTTTCATAATCTGATGGATATCCATTACTACATGGAAATAGTACATTCTTTGAGCAAAACCCATCATCATCTGAGTCAACGCAATCCACAAATTGGCCATGCTTTGATCTGTTCGAGTTTTTAATACGCAGTAGTTCTCCTTCTAACTCTTGAATCTTCAACACATAGTTTTTCACCAAGTCAAAATCCTGAAAAAGATCTGAATTTCAGGAAAAATTCAACAAATAGTGTGCCGTTTCATCAGAGAGCTGCAATAACATGAGGAAACAAAATATATGCACTCAAACCTGATTTGAACTGGAATCAATCTCATCCCAAGATTTACCATTTCGAGCTGATTCAATCTTGATGATAAGGTTGTCTTTTTCAACCTGAGGTATTAAATGAGAACAGAATATCAACGCTGAATTTTAATGTGTCAGGAAACGTCGTCAGAAAATGATGACATCTTATAATTCTTCCAAAGAGATTAGATAAAACCTGAGAATCAAGAGCACGCTTTGTTAAATGCTCACAAGTAACACGACGTTCTTGAAGCTCCCTCTGTAGCTCTGCATTGCTGGCTTCAAGTAAAGATATCTTGTGTTTGAGAATCTGGGAAAGCCAAAAAATTAATAAACATCTGAAACCAGCATATAAGGATCACCGAAGAATTTTTCCTACACAATGATATACCTGGAGTTCCTCCAATGGTGCACTGGCATCACCACGATAAAATAAAAGCTCGGCTTGCAGATGCTCAATTTGGCTCCGCATTCTTTGGATCTGAGCTGTCACTGGATCTCGGTTTATCTAACTCAAGAAAGAAGGCAGCATCATCAGGATGAGAAGAAGCATGACATGCCAGAATGGGAAAAACGATTGCAAAAGAGAACTTACAACTGCCTTGTTCTGAATGTTGCGAGCACGATTTGCATACTTCAAAGTGTTCAGCGTTTCCTCAGCATTTGTATCAGCAGGGCTGACACAAGCTTCAGTAGCATGCAGAAGATTTTCAACATAAGTTTCAAGGCTAAAAATTTACAAGAAAGCAAGATCTTATATGCTTAATGAAACATTGTATTTCCCTAACACACATGAATGACACTTACCAATCATAACTGTTTTGCTGTTTCCTCCAAGAGAATCCTGCAAATTCAAAATTCAAAATCCGGTGATCATGCATGAGAATATTTTCTAGAGCTTGATGAAGAATTTTCACTTGAAAGCCACAATGTGTTAATAACGACCATATGAATTACTTATAGCTGAATGGCACTTCCATTTCCCTTAACAATGGGAGAGAATGTGACATCATGGTTCAAAACTTGGTCTGTCAGTTACAAATAAAATATATGATGATAATGATCCCTTTTTCTAGTATCTTTTATTCTTATGGAAGAGTATCCACATAACGCTTTCATCTTGTGTCTCCTATATTTTGTTTTTAGGCAATTATGACTCCATTTTCCACAATAAATTTGCATTTACTTATAGGTGCTTTTGTGAGTACCCAAACAGCGAGATCAGTTTCTTTCCCCTCCATTGTATTTCTTTTCACTCAATAGTGGAGTCAACAAACAGAAAGCATCCCCAGTCACATGACCATAAGCAAATGAAGTCACCCTAAGTGTTTGCAAAGTGAGACAAAAACACCAACACAAAAGCCTTGAGAAAATTTTAAATAATCTTACGAGCAAAGTGCAGGGAGTTACCTCTAAAAGAATAGGTAGGAAAGGAAAAAAAAAGAATGAAGAAAAAAGGTAATTTGCTTGCCTGTAACAAGCGTGTTAACTTGCTATCACGGTATGGAACATGGCCTCCTTCTTTCCTCTTTTTCTCATCTCCCAATGCGCTAATCACGTTGCCAAGAGCCAGTAAACCCTTATTGATATGAATGCCTAAACCACATAAACCAGTAATCAAACACAGTCAAATAAAATAAAAAGCTATCATCTATCTTTAAATTTCACAATAGATGGTGATCTCAAAAATGAAGAAGTTTGGGATGTTGATCTAGCCGGTAATCCATCGACCCCATCATAATGGAATTCCTACTCTAGACAAAGGAAAATCTCCAATGAGGTAAACATTGCATTATACCTTCTTTAAAACGCATTCCGTCTGCACCCGTTCGTTTTGCACGTTCAGAACCAGCGAGATCGACTAGATGTAGTTTTGCACATAAAATATCATCACCAATGTCATCATTTATTGCTCCAGCAGGTAAGTGAGCAATTTTCTTTTGCTCCATAGTAATTGTAAAGATAGCATGTGAGCGACTGAAAATCAGTGCAAAAAAACAAAAACAAATCGCTCAATACTATAGTCTCGACGAAGTCCAGTAACATAAGGGAGGTTATGATTACAAAGAAGACATGAAAGCCAAATAAGCTATGCTAAATAGCAAAAAGGAAGGGGGGGGGGGGGAAGTAGGCATCGAATAATTTTGACCTTATCAGAAAACCACCACATTCAGTGGGTGAAAAACATTTAGAAAAAAAAATATATGTTGCACCTTGATTGACTATTCATATTTGTACTCCCAGTGGCACGAGACTGAGAACCGCGAGATAGATATGTTGCCATCTCTTCTTTTGTCCTAACTTCTGACTCAGTCACACCAGCTAGTGTTATTCCCCCATTTACTGTTTCCCTTATTTGGATGGGAACTCTTCCTGGGACTGTGGGCTTTGCAAGAGATGCACCTTCGGCTTTAGAGAAGAAAAATGAATTTGGATCAAGCAAATCGAACACTTCTTCCTTGAATATCTGTCATCATAGCATGCCGCATCCATCAAATGTACTCGAATTCCAATGAAGAGAAGTAATAAACAAAATGGAAGCATCTTTTACCTCGATAAATGATACTCGAATCAAAAATTCTGTGGAAAATTTCATCGTCTCAACTCTTCTAAATATGCTTTCCATCACTTTAGGTATGATCCCGCCACTGCTCCCTTCCCCCGTATAGTTAGTCCCCATTGTGTACGTCTTCCCAGAACCCGTCTTAAATAACAAACATATAAGAACAAGCTCAATATATGTATTAAGGTTAGAAAAACAAAGCGTGCAATTAATGGGGCTCTTAACTTAAACCAATACAAATGGATATACGGATGTTAAACCTGGCCATATGCAAGAACAGTAGCATTGTAACCACGGAATAGCGCATCAACAAGAGGAGCAACACAACCATCGTATAGCGCAGAACAAGGGGAGGCCATACCGCCATAAACATAATCATAGGTGAACGAATGGGACCCGATTTGAACCTATTTGAATACCCAAAAAGAATACCATATTAAACCGAAGCGTCTATATTCTATCAAAATTCGAATTTTTAAGTTGAAGCATTATATGCACAATATGGCAGTTCAATATAAATAGAGTAACAAAACTTCTAAAGTTCGAAGCAACCTCTCAGTCGCATACCTTTCATCCGCCGACAAAACGAAAGCCAAAAGTTCATTTGCTACAAAATAATTAAAGAGGAGCTTAGGTACCTGAGGTTCTCCGGGAGAAACGGAAATGCAATCTGTGCAGCCGATAAGGAGCTCAGACGTAATCAAAGGCCGAATGTTAACTGCGACTCGCACGCATTGCGAGGAATCTACATTCTTCACTTCCGAATTCTCCATCTCCAATTTATGCGATCCTTCCAAATCAAATCGCAACACCTGAGAAATCCCCAAATACGACATAATGGACAAACATAACCACAGTCAGACTAGGTTTCCATCGATGCATCTCATGCAACAGCAAAATATAATTCGTCTAAATATTGAATAATTGAAACTCCACGTACTTAAATCACGTATTAAGTAAAAAATAAAAACCTATAAATTTACAAATTGAATCTGATGATCAACATTATGCCTCAATCCGTAACCTCCATACGAATCATAGATCAGATAGATGCATTAAAATGTATACGTAGAATCGAAAATAAGAAACATCCAAAATGAGCTACAAAACTTTTATCTGAAACATGGGGAAGAAAGTGCCGGATCTGAGAGTACCTATAGGAATAGGAGAGGGAGAAAGTGACCGAGTGACAGAATATGGTGATGGAGATCGAAGAAGGGGGCCTCTGCAACAGGGGTTTGAACAAGATATCGAATGTAATAGCAAAACAGACAAACCTGCCAATTTGAAAGCGGGCGATTGGGGTTCGATTAAGTGAATTGGAGAAAAGGCGCTCAGGTCCGAATTCAAATATAGCATACATCACGCGAGTGGCACGTGCGTTGCAAACGGTGCTTACTTGCGGGTCCGGACAGGCTGGCCCGCCTAAAATGGATGGTACCTAATTTTGTGTGCATCTTTTTTTTATTAATTTTTAAAGGTTAATATAAATTGTCTTCGATTTCAAAGTTATGTTTGTTTTAGATCTCAAAACAGTTTTTTGTGTTTATGTTTTTTAAACGTAGTATAAATTTTCTTGAGATTTATGAAAAATGTGTTAAAAGTTACTGAAATTTGTAAAAAATTATTAAGAATGGTGAAAAATGTATTAGAATTGATGAAAAATTGAGTGAAAACGTTTTAAAAACTTTAAATTGATCCAAACATAGCCCAACTTTCTTGTACCGTAACAAAGAATTTGACCTGCTAAGCTAGTTGGTAATTACGAATATGCCGATTAACACAAAGTGGCAGCAGCTTAATATATATATTTATGTGACTGAAAATTAACTACATATTCTCTTTCTTATTTGAGATCAATTTGATATTCATTATGTGTGTTTGTGTTGTAAAATTTTAGTGTTGTTAAAATTTTAGGTATTGAGTTTAGTGAAAAAGTGAAGAGAAAGACAATTTTTTATATTTTTTGTAGTGAATAGTAGTGATTTGATGGGGGAGAGAGAGATTGTATTGTAATTTTTTATTGTGTTAAAATTTTAGAGTGGGTAAAATTTTAGGACGCAAACACAGCTATAATAAGACGCATAGGGTCTTACACGTAGTTAAATTTCACTATGTTATAAACTCCAAGTACTCAACGGAATTAGAGTGTAATTTAAATTCTGGATAGTGAGGTTAGAGATATAGGCCAGATCAAGCGGCAGCCCAGGCACTGATCTCCTGCATAATAATTTTCAGGATATATCATATAGATTTTGGAAGATGATCCTCATAAGCAAACTTTGATTTTTCTGGGCCATCGCGTTCAAATAGAACCGGCGGGGTAGATTTTCAAATTGATCTCTTGCGATAACAACAACCGTTAACCCTTTTCCACCTAACGGCTAACGGTGCCTTTTCTTTTTTTTTTCTTTTTTTTTCTTCTATTTGTTAATTCCATGGCCATCATTACCGAAATTGTTCGGCAGTAAAAAATAAAATAAAAATCAGCCTCTGTTTGGATGAGTGAAAAAATATATCAAAAATATTGTTTTCTTCAGATTATACTAATAACTTTTCACAAGCTGAAAAATATATTTTTACAATTTTCATACAAATTCAGACACGAAATATCAAACCACATTTACAAACCTTAATAAAATCTATTACTATTTCTAACAAAAATATTCAACAAATTTTTTATTTACCATACAAACAGGCCGAAAAAGACAAATATATGCAAAATGCGTACAGTTCTAATTCTCCCAAGCCTCGCGAAGGATCTACTCGGTGGTGATTTGGATCGGGGTCGGGGTCTTGTTCTTCACCCGAGTCGACCTCGCGCTCAGTCTCCTTACACCGCTCTCTCCTTCTAATTATCCAATCGCTCTCTCCCTTCGTTGAGCAACGTATAGGATTCCATACAAAAATTCAATTTTGTGATTGATTTTTTTCTTCCTTTTCCGAGCTAGATAAGTGAAGACGAAGCTAACTTTTCGTAACTGCGGACATTGGTAGACATGCATTGTCAGCGTAGCTGAAAGATGTTAGAAGAGTTACTGAGTCACAACCAATCAAAATTAAACATGTGACCATATAACTGTAGTAGTTAAACCTGCCAAACGTCGATGGTCAAATATGGGTTTAAACCACGATTTGAATTGCAAAACTAGAACCTGAGCTCGTTTCCAAACAAGCCCTTTACAGTTCACGCTCCCACGTCCCCAAATATATATATATAATATAATATAATGAAAAGCCCACTTCAAATATATTTTGTACACACATTGTCCTCCAAAAAGTAATATAACACAGAATATTTTTAAGAGACGTTGGTTTTGTAAAGATTTTTAAAATTTTAATAAAATTATGAATATTTATATATATTAAATTTTTATAGATTTTTGTGTAAAACAAATCCGGTAAGGACAGTTCTTTAGTCTTATGGAAAGGACGGATCGATCACCACGTCAATGCAAGAACCTTATGAGCAAGGCAATCATAGAAAATTATTTTACTGGGCTGGACTGGTCTTACTCGTCCCAGAGCAAAAAGGGCACTCCATTTATCCATTTGGTCCATAGTAAGGGCCCAATACGAGCATCAATCAACCTTGTCGTCCCAACCAAAGTTTTCCATTTTAGAAAATACAATGCCAGAGTTTACGTGTTAGACCGAACTTTGATAATAAGTACCCACCAATTATTGCTACGAGTTTTCCTTTTATCCGTAAACAATAATTGCAAATATTTTGACACATTCATGAACTACACACAAATATTTGTATTTTTTCTTAAGATAAGTACACTTTTTACATATGAACTAATATAATTTTGGCACATTACAATCTCTAATTATTAATTAGACATTTTACACTCTATACAACAATAATATTCCGATAATTTAATGAATTAACAATATTTTGAAAGTACATGCAAAGTAAATAAAGGGTATTATTGTCATTTTGACAATATGTTGTAATGTATATAATTTTGTTAGTTGAGGGGTGAAAAAATATATATATATATATTTATTTATTTATTATTAAAAATTTATAATATGTAATAAAATGGAATTCATTTATTTATTGGTAAAAAATAGGACTCAAATGGTAGAAAATGAGTGTCACAAATATCCGTTTTGTAATATTCGTCCTTATCCAATTGCAGAGTGAGATGACCATACGCTTCTCCCCAAGCTTTGTTATAAAGAGTTGACATTTGACAGAGATTCACCCGCACACATTTGCATTGGCAAAGGAACAACTTGGACCTGGTCGACGCATTACATGGTCTAGGGCATGTTAGTTTTGTTTTTTTATAAGAATTATAAGAATAATGTGTATATTTAGGTGATATTCGAGTTTTATTGGCATGCGTATAAAAATTGTTGAGTTGTATTGATGTGTGCAAAAAAAGTAATGTTGAGTTGTATTGATATGCATGAAGAAGTAATGTTATGAGTATAAATTTAGAAAGTTTGATTCAACTTCTAATTTTTTTTAACTAAATTTTACCGTTCACGCTCCTCGCGTCCCCAAAAAAAATTATGAATATTTATGTATTTTAAAATTTTATAAATTGTTGTATAAAAGTTAGTGAATTTTTTTTACAAATATCTAATTTTTGTTAAATTTTATAAAAAATTGTAAAGAGATGAATTGACGTAATTGTTTAATAAAACAATATTGGAGTTAGATAAAAAGTATAGAGAGATAATATTTGTTATATATTTGTTTAAAACATATTGAAATTTATGTGAAAATTATTAAAATTTATGTAAAAAGTATTGATATTTATATATAAATTTTTGAAAATTTAGATATTTTTAAAAATTTTAAAATATTTTTACAAAGGAAGATGTCTTAAATAAAAAGTAACGTGGATAATCCAAATCTGGTAAGTTTCATGAATTTGGGGTGAGTTTGTTTTGTAAAATTATAGTGTTGTTAAAATTTTAGGTATTGAGTTTAGTGAGAAAGTAAAGAGAAAAATAATTTTTTATATTTTTTATAGTAAAAAGTTATAATTTGATGGTAGAAATAAAAATTATATTATAATAATTTATTGTGTTAAAATTTTAAAGGAGGTAAAAAATTTCAGTTTCACCCTGATAATCCAAAACCAACCCGGCACGAGCTCGTCCCAGAACGGCGTATCTTTTCTGGCAACTACTGCACGTGCCAAGGAAAAAAAAAACTACTGCACGTGGCATTTGAGAAAAATGCTGGCGCGGAGGAAACCATGAAGAACACGCAACCCGCGCAAGTTTATATTCGCCACATAAATTCCACAGAAATTCTGAAATTCCTGGGTCCACGTTAAACGTTACATCCAAAGCGTCGCAAATCGATTGGACCACGTCCTCGTCCGCTTCGGGAACTTCACCTCCATGCGCGAAGCAGCATTAAACCAGCAATTGGGACTTCTCTCCCTGCCTCCTCCACAATAACCGGTGCCCATTTGGGGAAACTACAGAAAGGTTTCGGATTAGTTATCTGCTGTTTAGCCCTGCAAGGTGTTAAATGTCCTCTCTGTATTTTAGTTCTTCGAAACTTTCTTGAATAATTTTGTTTTCCTTTCTCAGTAAAGTTTGTGGTTCCCTTATTGGTTATGATTTATCCGCTGGTGAACTGAATCTAGTTCGGTATAAACTGAAAAGGCCTTTTTTATGTTTTTCCTCTTGGTCCTATCTAAGGGACGTGTAATTGAGGCTTTGGGAAATAATGTCCAGTGAATGTGGTTAATAGTTGGCGTTTCTAGATTAGGAATCTCTGTTGGGTTGGCCGTTGGGTTTCTTTTCTCTCTCTTTTAGATCCTAGTATAAGTACTAAATGAAATCGTTTTTCTTTTTGTACTTTCTAATTTCATTTGTAATTTCTGTTGCTGAAGGATATTTCGAAACAAAGGAAATCTGAATGCAAGTGTATTGTCATTGTTTTGTTTCCAAGAAATTTTACAAGATGACATCACCACGTAATTGATTAAGGTAGTGTTATCTGGACGAGTCAAGGAAACCAGACAGCACCTTTATTAGCAAACATCTGCATCTAGTATTTTAATCGAGTTTGTTGGGCCATTTCCAGTTTTTCATTTCCTTGCTCTGAACTGTCAGTCCTCATATTGGCAGGTGCTACACTTGTTGTAGTGTGAAACCCATAAAGACAAGTTGCTTTACGCGACTTGATGCTTTAGTCTTGGGTTCCATTGCCACCTCAATCCAATGATGGCACACGCTGTTTCTATACGATTGTCCCGTGAACTGAGGATTTGCAGTAGTTCCGGATGCAGTAACCAACACTCTGTATGCAATTTGTATGCTTTACAAAATTTACATGTCCGTAAAAGCTTCTTTCTTTCGGGTTTACAATGCTGAGCTTTTGTGTTTGTTTCCTTCAGAGTGTGATGGGAAAGGGTTCATTAAACTTGGCGCGGATCAATCTTTCGTCAAATACTTTGGTAGGGTTTCTACCAATTCAGAACTTCATGCAACGTTTTTGTTGTTTTAGCAACTACATGTTTTGTGCTACTCTCAACACTGCTTCTCAG
This sequence comes from Myrica gale, assembly GCA_963930655.1. Lineage (NCBI taxonomy): Eukaryota > Viridiplantae > Streptophyta > Magnoliopsida > Fagales > Myricaceae > Myrica > Myrica gale. The sequence continues at coordinate 6,191,300 of OZ005609.1, read as the reverse complement.
ATGTTTGTTATGTGCCTATGCGTTGTTGTGTGTGGTTTACGGTTAAGACATCTGTTCTTAATTCTGCATGCAAGGGTTTCAGCGGGTCCGTGCTTATAAGTTAGCATACAATGCCTGCGAGCATAATTCTTTGTGTGTGAGATGAGAAATGATAGTTTTGGTTTATATAGAGCCTAAAGCTATGAACAATTATCTGTTGGTGTCAGCGACAGGATGCATGGAGTGTCCATCTTTTAAGCAGCGTGCGTAGTCCGATAGGTCCTGTAGCCTCCAGATGTAATGTATTCTTGTGCCGTTCTGTTCTAGTACCTGGAGGAAATGATATTCCTCTTCTGAAATCTGCAGCCGTGGTTTTGACAAGGTAGTTCCATTTATGGTTTTTGTACACTGGTAGCATACATGTAGAATGTGACATATTCGTACTACTGGAATAATAGAATTACTTGCATTTTCTAATTGCCTTCTGGTGAATCCAGCTTAACTGGAAGCATGGCAAGGTGGTTATTTAGATAGTCTCTTTTTGGGATTCTTTAACATTAGCGTCCTATGAAGCCACCCACCTTGTTGTAGCTGCATGCATTTGCTTTTGGATAATCCTTTTGTAGAATGTTAAGTTTAGGTAATCCTTTTGTAGAATGTTAAGTGTCTGTAAAGAGCAGTGTCTTGACACTTTCCTGAATCAATGACAGAATAAGTGTATGATATTATGGTACTATTGGGATTCCTGAAGCATCAAGTTCTTTGAAACTTGCTTTGCTTTTAGTTTTCCGGTACTTGTCTGAATTTTTTTTTGTTCGTTTCACGTATGATGTCAGGATCTCTCTTTGAGATTTGGCTGTTAGTGCGTGCATGTGTGTATGGATATGTTGTCTGGTTTAATGGTTCTGTTGGCCTGATTCTACTCCTTAGTGGGGAAAAAAATTGAGTTGTTTTCTCACTTTTAAACCCTTTTACTCTTCCATATGATTAGTCTTAGGGAAAGAATTCTTGCTAATGTCCAGAAAAATATATGTCCAACCAGGAAAATAATGAGCATGAAATACCCATTGGAAATAAAAACATTTGTTTTTTCTTAGTCTGCCCCTCCTGCTCCTTATGGAGAGAAGGGGAATGTTCCTTTCTGGTGTTGTTGGAAAAAAAACCACATTTCTGCCTGCTTAGACTCATCCTTTTTTCTTTCTTTGATGAAATTTTCTAGTTTTGATAATCTTGCAGGTCATACGAGGCTCTACGTCGAAACCCACATGCACTTAAATTGATTACTGTAGTTGGCATCATTGCTTTTGCTGCTTGGGCTCTTGGACCACTCTTGCGTCTGAGCAGGACTATATTTTTTCATGTATTTGCTCCACTTTTCTTTTTCCATGACATTTCTTCAAGAGTGGTGAAAATACCTTCTTCGGTTCATTTGCTCCTTCATTGGAATTTGCTGCAGAGAACTGATAGTAGCTGGAGGAAAAGTAGTACATACCATGTTATGACTGCTTATCTTCAGCCTTTGCTGCTATGGACTGGAGCAATAATCATCTGCAGGTATATTACTATGTTGCAAGGAACTAGAGTTCAGCTGTCTTGCTTGGAAGTATATTTGCATCTGTTCTATCAGTACTAACTACGGCGTGTTTTATTTCAGAGGGCTGGATTGGGTAGTCCTACCTTCGGAAGCCAGTCAGGCTGTCAAACAAAGACTTTTGAATTTTATACGATCACTGTCGACAGTGTTAGCATTTGCGTACTTTTTATCATGGTGAGTTTGGTGCCATGGTGCCTCTTAATGCCCTTTTCTCTCCTGTGTGTGTGGATATTTTCTGGCTATCAAACATATTCTGGTCTGAACTATTGCTGTCAATGTGACTAATACTAGCCTAGCTTGTTGATTGTTCAGTTATCCTCTGTGTTTCTGGTTTTGTGGTTTGAATGGTGATGCTATTTGGCCATGTTGTTTCTCTCTGCAGTTTGATTCAGCAAGCACAAAAATTCTTTATGGAGACAAGTGACTCTAGCGATGCAAGAAACGTATGCTTCTATCATTTTCCCGTCATGCAACTTTCTTCATTTCCTTATCATGGTCTGATTGGATATTGATTTGCTGCAGTAATTACCTTGGAAAGTGAACATTATATGAAGAAACACATGCAGAGAAATGTTAGGAGTGTTGACATAGATTAGTTGTGATGAGCACACATCCCAGCATTGCAGCATACTCCCCTCTCCTTTTTCCCTTTGCTTATTCTGTCTGATTTTTTGCTTCAAGTAGTCAAGAAATTATTTAGCTATTCTGGGTAGACTGTTAGAGCAAATAGAAGTCTCATTTTGCAGTGATTCTTGCTTTGGCAGATGGGATTCAATTTTGCTGGGAAAGCTGTTTATACTGCAGTTTGGGTTGCTGCCATTTCACTGTTCACGGAGTTGTTAGGTTTCTCTACCCAAAGGTGGCTAACTGCCGGTGGTCTTGGCACAGTATTGCTCACCCTTGCTGGTCGTGAGGTACGGCTACATTTTTTTGTCATGTACTCTATTGAAAGTCGTGAAGTTTTCTATTTGTAGCATGTTGTATATCATTCTCCACGTACCTGTAAAAATGCTGCCGGACCAATTTTTTTTTAACCTTTTGTTTTCATGGTAAAGGTTTATTTTTAACAAAGCTTGATTAATATTTTTCATGGGTGCAGATATTTACCAATTTCCTTTCAAGTGTAATGATTCATGCAACGCGGCCTTTTGTTGTGAATGAATGGATTCAAGCTAAGATTGAAGGCTATGAAGTTTCTGGCACAGTTGAGGTTTGTATTAAAAGAAGGGACTTCAAATGGGTGGACCAAAAAGAGAAGGAACATTAAATACATATCTTTCCTCTGATTGCCTCCACTCATATATTAGTGGAACTTTTTAAAAGTTTGGTTCCTTGTGCAAAAGGAATTAGAACTCTGTCCACAGTCTACAGCCTTTTCTTTGTTTTCTCTCTTTTCAATGTAAATCTGCTACTTTTTATTTTTCCCAGCATGTGGGTTGGTGGTCGCCCACAATAATTAGAGGTGATGATCGTGAAGCAGTTCACATCCCAAACCACAAGTTCACTGTTAATGTTGTGAGGAACCTTAGCCAGAAGACCCATTGGCGCGTCAAGACCCATTTCGCCATCAGTCACTTGGATGTGAATAAAATCAATGTTAGAAGCAATCTTCTTTTTCCTGCCACTATACTTGTGCAAGCAAGGGCTTTCTGTTGGTTCAATCACCTAATAGGTGCAACTTTGTCATCTCTTTTCTGTGCAGAATATTGTGGCTGATATGCGTAAGGTTTTGGCCAAAAATTCTCAAGTAGAGCAGCAAAGGTTGCACAGAAGAGTTTTTCTAGATACTATCGATCCAGAAAATCAGGCTCTTATGGTAAGGCCTTTGTCTTGCGTCTTAGTTGTTTAGTACATTAGTTTTCCTTTCTTGAGAATATTTCAATACTGAATTCACAGCAGGTATTAAGGCATTATTCTTACATGACGGAAACGTAGTGTTTTTATGTTGTCAACAAGTTCATAAAGAGTGTAGCGACTCAAGGTTCTGGCAATCAATTTAGGCAACTTGGAGGTTGCACTCCACGTATTAGAAAATAATGTGTTTGCAACTTCTGGTTGGCTGGCTATCACTCGTGCTAGATATATGTGTGGGCCTTAGCTATGGCTAGATTCTTCATTCAAGGCCCAAGAGCATCTATTCACTTGCTTATGAGGGATACTTTTTTAGTTCTCTTATTTATGGAAGTTTGGTGAGATATCTAGAGCATCGGGTTGATCCTTCTCCCCATGAATCAAGTATTTTTCTTGCTTCTATATCAGTTCCATATATGGAAGCATAAATAGCCTTTTCTGTGAGTTGGGGGCCAAAAATATCACTAGGGTTTATTGCAATATTAACATCTGTTCATGGGTGACTGTTGCAGATTTTGGTATCTTGCTTTGTGAAAACCTCGCATTTTGAAGAGTACCTTTGTGTCAAGGTAAGACTATGATTATTAGGCGCTTCATGCAATTATGATGCACATTCAATATTATGAACAACAGAATATACAGTTTTTTTCAAAGAATTATGATGATTAGTATTTGAAACAAATAGGAGGCAATACTCCTGGATCTTCTCAGAGTTATCAGCCATCATCGAGCCCGGCTTGCCACACCCATCCGCACCATTCAGAAAACATACAGTGAGGCCGAGTTGGAAAATATTCCATTTGCTGACATCATTTTTGCTCGTTCAAGAGCTGCTGCTAACCGTCCGTTAGTACTCATTGAACCCTCTTATAGAATCAATGGGGAAGAGAAAAATAAGACTTCAGCTCGTGTAGTACGTAATGGAGAAAAAGTTCCAAAGGTTGATGCAGTATCAACTCCCGACTCAGAGGCAGATACCGCAGCTGGATCGACATCCAGCCTTGACCCCAAAATAGGTCAAAAGTCTGGTGCAATGTCATCCTCAGAGGCAAACTCCAGCTCTATGGCTTCAGCTGACACCCCAACTGGGAATTTGGTGTCTGATCATTCAGACGAAAGCAACTCTGAAATGCTGCATCACAAGAATGAAAGCACAGGAGATGCAGTGAAGGAGACAATGGAACTGAATTCCAAAGATTTAACACCTTCTCGGGAATCTGGCAGTGGAAAACCAGATATTTCTTCAGCAGCGTCACAAGCAATGCAAGATGGTGGGAGGGCTGTTGTGTCCCCATCAATACCAAGGCCTCCTTTGGAAGAGAATATTGTTCTTGGTGTAGCATTGGAGGGGTCAAAGCGAACGCTTCCAATTGAGGAAGAAGTGGCTCCATCTCCCTCTGTTGCAGAGTCAAAAGAATTGACTGCTCGCAGAAACGGGAGTGAGTCCCCTCCCATTAGCAAGGATAAGAAGGAAGGTCAAATGGCGGCAATTCCTAGCAGTACACAAAGTGATTAGCTGCAAGAGAAGATGAATATTGCTGAGGTTGTGATCTATGCTCCTAGTGATTGTAGGTTTACGAGTGTGTGTAGCTGAGTTTTCAAAAGCTGCATTACATAAGGTCCTGCAGGTGTAGATAATTGTCAAATCAAACAAAAATTAATATTGTCAATCTATACCGCCACATTGCCCCTGGGATGGGGTTCAGGTGGGCTATAAAAGCCTAGTAGCTAGCTGCAGAGATAATGATTGGCCATTATCATTCATTGTGGCTCAAATGGGGTGAAAATCATAGATGTGTTTCCACCCCTTCATTTCATAGTTGGCGGGCGAATTGCTTGTCATGATTTAAAGTGCTCTTTATTCAAGTTCTGGGAACTTGTTTCAGAGTGTCTCAAGTGCAACTCCAAATGATTTGCTTTGTAACAAGGGGATTGGACCTTGACATCAATAACCCAGTTGATTTGCTTTGCTCCCATTACTCTTTGTGGTGATTCTTGGTGAAGCCAAAATCTAAAACACGAGCGTCTGAGCGTTGAGACGATCAATTTTGTTCCACCGGCGTTGCTAATCAGGAGTGCTCAAAAAAATCGAAACCAAGCCAATGTCTTCTGCCGTAGTCAGCAAGTGGTTGATGGTTTTCACTAGGAACCCGAAGCTCGCATTCAACCCCAAACGCTTAGTCCAACGACAACAGATCAGGTTTTTATAAGACAAGAATTGTAGTGTGGAATTTGAAGAAACTGAATTGTATTGTGTAATTTACACCATTTTCCACGGTGATATTGTTATGTCTACTCTCTTATCAGTTTTGTGAGAAACAAGATCAAACAAAGCCTTATCATAATTGAGATCTTAGAGCATCTTTATTAGGATTCCCTGCTCATATAAATAACGAGCTTGAGTTTTGTCTATACGGAAATAAGCTGGCTCCATTACCCAAACCAACAAGCACTGAACGTAAAATGACAGCCCAAGACGGCTACGAATTGGTTTCCCTTTACTTTTACAAAGAAAGGGTTTTAAATTAGCAGAAGTATAGATGCGACTGTTACTTTTCCGGTGAACAACCAAACAATTCAGAGTTGGGAGGTAGCAAGTTGTACTAGATCCCTCCTAAGAATCTTGCCGGACTGATTCTTGGGTATAGAAGGTACAAACGCCACTCTCCTGATTCTCTTGTACGGAGCCACCTGCGAATATAAAAGCGTCAACACAGGGCTAACAAAGAGTTTGTGCTTAGAAAATTCAACATTTGATGGAGCACTTTCAGCTCAGTACCTGTTCCGCCACGAAGTCCATCACTGCACCTTCGGATAAATTACTCCCATCTTTTCTGACCACGTATGCCATGGGATACTGTCCGACGTCCTTGTCAGGAAATCTGAATCACAGGAAGCTTAAAACTGGGGCTGATCTCTTTTTCCATCTTTTAGAAGGATCAGAACAAATCGCTAGTCTCTACCCGGGAAAATCATGTTCTCTAAGAAATCAAGTTAAACTTATTTTGGCCCAAGAGTTAAAAGATGAGTGCCATACTTTTTGCCTTGGCTATGAAGCTTTTTTTTTTCTTTTTTTTTTAGAGAATTTTATAAATCTCTTATTTTTAGAGAGGTCTATAAATATTTAGAGTGAGGAAGAGCAGCAACTTTCTAGAAAGTTCTATGAAAATATCTCATACTTAAGTATAAGTACTTTTTTCTAGAAATAGCTATAAAAATATCTAAAGTTTAATCAATAATTAGAATTTCTCTGGAAAGTAACATAAATATTTAGATTTAAATGAAATGTGTGGTTATGATTTAATTTGAAAGGCTATATAAAGAGGTGAAGTCCCACCCAATACAAGCCAAAAAAGTTAAGTTGGAGAAATCAAAGTATGTTCTTTCATATTCATATTCATATTCATATTCATACTCACTATCTCTTCCACAAAATTTGCTTTAATTGAAAGTTTTACTCCCTTTGTATTGTAAATTACTCTTTCCACGCTCTAAAATTATATAATTGTGTATTGCATTTCACCTAATATAATAATGTTCTCTATTATCTCTCTTTCCTTCGAATCATTCATTTTTACTATAATAAATATAAAAAATTCATTTAAATTATCTATTTATTCACTTTTTCACGTAATCTAATATATTCAGAATTTTAACACTCTTTAACATTATTATTTACCAAGTGTCCAAGAAGCTCTTTCATGTCAACAGAGAAGACGATCACTTACGGTACAACAGCTACGTCAGAGATTTCTGGATGAGTGAGTAACAAGGCCTCTAGTTCCGCTGGGGCGACCTAAGATATCGAGAGACAAGCTAGCCGTCAGTTGTCTCAATATACATAACTTATATAAGGAGCCTAAAAGTTGAGAGCTCGGTGATCAATGTCTCGCCTGATATCCCTTGTATTTGATCAGCTCCTTCAACCTATCAACCACGAAAATGAAGCCATCCTCATCAATGTGGCAGAGGTCTCCAGTCTTCAACCATCCCTCTGAATCAAGAGTTGATGCTGTAGCTTCTGCATTATTTAGATACCCTGCAACAACAACATTCAGCGCGCGGATCAATTGGAGGAGATACGACAAGCGAGAATCAATTTTCCACGACGTATCAATGGCAAGCAAGGATTTACTTGCATGCCACTACAGGCAGACCAAGTATTCCATGGAAACCACCAAGGGAGGAGAACGGATTCGATACAAGCTGAAAAAACCTGCATTAGTCGTGCGGTAAACCCGCTAATCGGATCCGACTGGGCTCCGGGTCTAAGCCCAATAATTAGCAAAATAGTTCCACGTATCTATGAATTTTTGACAGTATAAAATAAAAACTCAATTAATGCCCTTAATTTGAGCGGATATTACTATAAGTCTATATGACGTATGATTTGTAAGGGCGCTCGACAGGCCTATAACCACAGATATTTCTGCTGTACCTTTCATGATGGGGGGACCTCTTAGCCAAAGCTCACCGGTCCGGTTCACTGGCAGAGCCTCACCGGTCTCCGGGTCCACAATCTTCGCCTCCATGTCCGGCGCCAACAAGCCAGCCGTACCGTATCGCCTACTCTCCTCCAACGAATTCGTGGAAGTCCCAATCGCCGTCGACTCCGTCAACCCGTATGCCTGAAGAATCGTTACCGTTGGATACTTCTCAACGAACATCTCTATTACCTCCTTGCTCAGTGGGGCCCCACCAGAAGAAATCGTCTGCAGCGAACTCACATCGTACTTGGAACGGATCTGATCCGCGTTGTTCACGAGCGCCACCAAAATTGGCGGTACGAGTGGGAGGTACTTGACACGGTACTTCTCGATCGCAGAGAGCATAGATTGGATCTCGAATTTGGGGAGGATCACCACCGTCGTTCCAAATGCGAGTAGGGCCACCACGAACAATGCTAGGCCATAGATGTGAAACATGGGGAGCGTGCAGAGGAAACTATTATCTCCTTCCTCTAATTGGAACCGAACCTGCACGTTTTGGGCCATAGCTATGAGGCTCCTGTGCGTACCCACCACGCCTTTACTGGTGCCGGTGGTACCTGACGAGTAGAGCAGAGTCGCCGTGTCGTCCTGGTTGACTCGTTCCCTGACTCTGGTCCCACTTGGCTGCTTCTTCATCATTTCCTCCAAGGTGGCCACGATTCTAACATTTTGAACTGCCGGGTTGGACTGTTCGTCGAGGAGTACGATCCGGAGATTTGATTTGGCGAGTTTTGGGGTGAGCTGGCATGTCGTGAAAGCGAGGACCGGTTTCGAGTCGGCTATCTGCTTGGCGATTTCAATTGGGGTATTTAGGGGATTCGTGGTGGTTATAATGGCACCGAGGGACATTACGGCGAGGCACACCACTGGGAAGAATATGGAGTTGGGAGCGAGGATGAGAATGACGTGGCCTTTCCTGACGCCCATGTCGGAGAGACACGTGGCGACGGAATCAATGGCTTGCCAGAGGTCAGCGAAGGTGAAGTGCTGACCAGTGGAGGCGTCGACGAAGGCTGTTTTGCCATGGTGGGCTTGAGACGAAAGGAACGTGGTCACGTCCAGGGAATGGTTCGGTGGGTGTGCCAGGGGATTGCGTTTGCTATAGAAGATGGAGTTGGATTTGCAGAAACCGCTTCTCGGATCGACGGTCGGGATCCCATTCTGCGCCATTGTTCTGCTGCCTCTAACTGACCCGGTTTTTCAGCTTCTCCGTCCTGCACAATGCGTAGTATTCTCGTTGAATTACTGATTTTTTACTCTTTCTTATTTGGTTGGACACGGAGTTTAAGCTGTTCTTCGACCAGTCTTAAATGGTCGCGTAGTTCTGGTTTAGGCCTCAAGAGGTAATCAGAGTTTTGTCGTTTTGGGATACGGCAGACTGATGTTGCCGTCCACCAGTGGCATTCCATGCATAACGTACGTGCCTCACTTGAGTTGGATTCTTTGCAGGGAGGCGGACTCTTACGTACGCATGCCTAGCGGGTGTCAAGTGTCTAGTGGCAGGCTGCAGTGGGTGAACCTGGCTTGTTGCTCTCCAGCCTATGTGGAGAATAGTTATGAATAAGGTAGTTAGCGGGCTCAAGTGGGGAAATAAAAGGGGAGGCATGAAACGTGGGGAGACATCAAACGGGGGTCTGGGGGCAACCTTTGTTTGGGAAGGTTTCATTAATTTCCAATTACGGGAGGAGGATTGTGATTGAGTCGCACGAGAGCTGAGTTTTATATTGTTTAGTTATTAGGTGAAATTGCGTTACGTAAATTATTTAAAAGATAGGAAGAGTACAGGAAGAATGTGTCCATGGCGCATACGACAGGGAGGCAAGTCTGTTAGGAGCAGGAACGGACGTTCGAGTTGGGCCAAGAGGGGCTTCCGAAAAGCACGGAGTTTCCTAAAGGTATCCTGACCATCGTGCAGCCCCTGTTTTGATGGAATGTGGTGTTTCGATGTCGGATCCTTCTTCTTTTGGTTCAATAGATATGGGTTCCACTCGAGCTTATACGGATGCAGAAGGGCTCACCTCTCCTTTACTAGTCAATTATATTGTACAAAATGCGCAAGTAAAAATCTCAGAGATCAGATTCAATTAAGCTCGACACATGCAATCAGGAGCAGGATATGTATATATGGACTGCTTCTCCTTTCTTAACCTAATCTGCCCTTGCCTACTTTTATGCCCTTCAAGAACTGCTCTTTGGAACTCTGACCACTCCATGCTTTTGTTAAGAAAGAGCTGGCCCAAGAGAGCCATGTTTGGTCTTATAGTCTTCAAATTCATGTAAGCTCGATGTCCCACCTGAATGGCATGTGCAAAACTTCAGTTGCTCAGAATTTCAGGATGTGGATTAGAAGAATTAAATGCTTCAATTCCATAGAACACGATACACAGACCATCAATTATAGCATATCTACAGGCTTTTGTTCAATTAAACATGATTATTAGGATTCCCTGGTTACTACATTATTATACCTTATTATTTATTCCCCGGGTCCTAGCATTACCCGTAGCCAACCACTAAGCAATGATCTGATGATTCTGAGAATTTGACTAATGAAGCTATTATTGAGAGAAAATTGTCTGGAGATACTTACCAAAGCATTGTGCATATTGCCAGGAGAAGCAGAAATGAAGATATCACTCTGCATGCTTACATAATAATCAACTGCAGCTAATAAAAAAGCTTTGCCTTCAACCTTGGCCCGTTCCTCGACAGAGGCAAGGCTCTTCTTATCTTCCATTAGTGGAAACAACTTGCTCAAAGTTGAGATCCTTCCCTCTCCTCCATAAACCTGAAGAATTAAACAAAACCATTGATCATCGATCCAAATTTCAATCCATAACACAAAACCCCTGTTTCTACCATTAAATGAGAAGATTAGGTAAATCATAAAAACCACTTAGGTGTCAAATGATTCTGGAGAATTTATAATCAGAGTGAAGAAGTTATCAAAACCTTGTGGGAAGCAAGATAAAGGCGGGTAGTATTGTCAAAGCCCAACGCTGCTAGCAGCAATCCAATCTCTTCTGGGGTCAATGGGCAACGACCCTGATTTCGCAGCTCCTCATCAGTGAACTGGGAGTTTAGGACCCTTCCTTGCCAAATCACCTGCCGGTATTTTGCGAGAGCCAGTTTCTCAGCTTTACCCCCACCGAAATCACAAGCTGAATGAGCAGCCATATCCTGCATGTGGAAGATATATATATCTTCTCTTCAGTGGGTAAGCTATGAGGACAAGTTGGCATAAAGGACACGAGAAAATACCCAATTCATTAAATTCAGTGGGTAAGCTATGTGAACGAGATTAGATACTATATGAGGCATTAGAGATGGTCTAGAAAGATGGCTGCTTCTAGCAGTATATTCTTTGTATTGGACCTACCTGCTACTGGGACCTTAAGTACCAATCCGGGACTTTCATTTGTACACATGGTTCAGTGCAAGAATTTGATAACATATAACTCCTATCTACAATGAAACTATCAAGATTTCTGAGAAACAAAACAAGGCAACCCCAAGTATCACCTTAACATATTAGTCTGAAAAGCTCAAAAAGAGATTATCAGCTCAAAAAGAGATTATCAGAATTAACTCTAAATGGTTCACTTTAAAAGCAGATGAGGACTGAGGACATACTTTATCAAAACGAAGATGTAATACAACAAACTTCCTAGCTTTCTGTTTCCCAATCTGATCCCTTCCCTCTAGCAGGTACTCTGTCTGTGCTGCTTGGTTTTTGCTTGGAGGGGAACGGAGGCGATTGACAAGGGTATCTCCCAATGCCGTGATATGAGGAACAAATGCTAGTGCTTGAAAGTTAACTTTACAACGCAGAAGCTGAATGGTTGGGGGCAAGTGGTCAAATGCCAAGCGGTGAGAGAATGGGGAAATAGCAGCAATTCCATGACTGCATCAATCATGAACCTTCCATAACCAATACAAACATGAAAATGTAATTCTAAAGCTAGGGCTCTACAAAAAAGGACGTTTCACCTACATCCAGGCTTCTATAGCCAATGAAATTTTGACTACAGTCCAGATGCCGATTAAATTACCAAAGTTTTTTTTTGATAAGTAAGTAAAGCTTTATTAAAAGAAAAGGAAACGAAACAGTACAAAGACTGTACTGAACCAGCTACAACAAGCAAGCTAGGAAACTAATAAAATCGCTGAAGTCTACAAAAGGGGAACCCAACACCCCATTAGCCCACAGAAACAAGGTCTGCATCAGATTTCCCTTCAAACATTCTAAGGAAAGTCCCACATCTTCAAAACAGCGTCCATTCCTTTCCCTCCAGAGGCTCCACCAAATGCATAATGGAATAATTTTCCACACCTTTTTGCTGATGACACCTTAATCTTGTGTGGGGCGGAGGCGAGTCAGTTCTGCAATCTCAAATGCTTATTGCTTTGCTTCGAGGCGGTGATGGGGTTGAGAGTTAACCTTTCAAAGACGGAAGTTATTCCTGTTGGGGATGTGGGCAATGTTCAGGAGTTGGCTACTATTTTGGGTTGCAGAGTTTCGTCGTTGCCTACCACCTATCTTGGGTTACCGTTGGGGGCGCGTTTTAAGAGCAAACATATTTGGAACGACATTATTGAGAGAACGGAAAGAAGGTTGGCAGGTTGAAAACGCAGCTATCTTTCGAAGGGAGGTAGACTCACGTTGATCAAGTCTACTCTCTCTAGCCTCCCAACCTATTTTTTGTCTCTTTTTCCTATTCCATTGGGGGTTGCCAAAAGATTGGAGAAGATCCAAAGGACATTTTTGTGGGGGGCGATGGACTCGAGCACAAGTTTCATCTTGTCAATTGGGAGAGGGTTTGCTCCCCTTTGAGTTGCGGAGGGCTGGGTTTAAGGAGATTTCATTTGTTCAGTAGAGCTTTATTGAGCAAGTGGTTGTGGCGTTTCGCCTTGGAGGGGGATAGTTTGTGGCGGGCTGTTATTGAGGATAAGTATGACAGCGTTTCAGGAGGATGGAGAACTCATGCGATCCATAGTTCCCATGGTGTGAGCCTGTGGAAGCACATAAGCAATGGATGGACCGTCTTTTGTGGGAACATTCGTTACATGATGGGGCGTGGTCTTAGCGTCAGATTTTGGCATGATCTATGGTGCGGAGAAAGGCCTTTGAAGTTTGCTTTCTCCCTCTTGTTTTCTCTTGCTACCTACAAGGATGCGGTCGTAGTGGATTAGCTCCAAAACACCTTTTGCTCGCCATGACTTCCCTTGAGGAAATTGAGAACGATGTTGTTTGCCAACAACACATTCTTCACAAACTTGGGAAGGAATACTAATCTGAGGAAGACCTGTCACCATATCTTTATGTTGGAGGGTCTTCAATCCACCAAAACTCAAGTGGCCATAACGAAAATGCCACAACCAAGAAGGATCTTTTACTTCAGCTACCAAACAATATTGAACACTTTCAATCTTCAATGGAAACAACCTGTTTGAACTCATTTGCACAACTGCAATTGCTCCTCTAGTAGGATCATAAATCTCACAAGCACCCTTTTGAATGCTGATTATATAACCTTTTTCTTGCAATTGACCAGCACTTAACAAATTGCTTTTCAAGTCAGGAACGTAAAAGACATTAGAAATTTTTTCTACAAAACCATTATTGGTTCTTATCTCAATATCACCCTTTCCTAGCACCCTCACAGTGGAACAATCACCAAAACTTACTGTAGAATGAAAGTCTTCGTTTAAATAAGAAAAAGAAGACTTACTTCCACACATGTGATTACTGCAGCCCGTATCCACATACCAAACATCAAACCCAGGTTCTTGATTAGCATGAACAGCCATTAACAAAGTCTCCACTTCCTTCTTTTCAGCAAAATTTGATTGTTCTTCCTTTTCTTTATCATTAGGCAGCTTAGTATAACATTCAAAACGATAGTGCCCAAGTTTATGACATCTAAAGCATTCTACCTTGGATTTGTCCCAATGTTGATCTCGTCCTCTGCCTTTGCCCTGAAATTGATCATCATTGGCTTTGAAATAGTTGTTGCTGCCTCGATCTCCCCTTCCTCTGTTGCCATTTCTATTGCCGCGATCTCCGCTTCCTCTACCTCTGCCTCTACCCCTTCCTCTAGAGTTTGAGAAATGAGTAGAGGTGAAAGCCTTCAAAGCTTGCTCCTCTGAAGTTGAACTTCGGTTTATTTTCTGTTCATGGACCAACAAGGAGCTCTGCAGTTCATCAAGAGAGAACGCATCTATATCGTTTGATTCTTCAATTGAACACACCACATAATCAAACGTTGGTGTCAGGGAACGTAAGATCTTCTCCACAATGGTGACATCGTTCATCTTCTCACCATGAAATCGCATTTTGTTGCTTATCTCCATAGTCCTAGCACAATAGTTGGTGACAGATTCCCCATCCTTCATTTGTAGAGTCTCAAAATCTCTTCTCAAAGCTTGAAGCTGTGCACGTTTCACTCTAGCAGAGCCTTGATATTTTTTCTTCATCGAATCCCAAATATCCTTGGAAGTTTCTTTGCTAAGAATTGTTTCCAAGATGGGACGATTAATGGCCTGAAAAAGATAATTTTTTGCCTTCAAATCTTTTAGCTTTCTCCCTTCCAACTCTGTTTTCTGGGCTTCCGTCAAGACTGTACCTGTTGCTGGTTCTTGAATTCCAGTTTCAACAATCGGCCAAAACTCTTTTGACCGTAGAAAATTCTCCATCAGCATACTCCAATGGAGCGTGGAATCGCCGCTTGGACAAAATTTGAATCTGACGCCATGGATTCTGTTTGCGAACTCTGTCACTTTTGCTTTTTCTTACACTTTCCCTCTGATACCACTGATACAAAGTTAAGAAAAACAAAGAAGACGTACTGGAATGGTAATGCTCTGACCATTAATTCATTAAAGCAATAAGGGGCCTATAAATAGGCTTTACAGCGGAGCAGTTCGTACTAGCACTAAGCCACTAACTACAACTTCTATAAACTAGGATCACATGGGACACGTTCTCTGCCACTAAAAACAAATAACTAAATACCTAAAGACTCGGTCAAGCTTAATAAAACGTTTAAATCTTAACACCCTCCCTTAAACTGAAATCTGCAGAGTGGAAGGAGACCAGCTGTAGATTATTTTAAAATTTTTGGCTGCATTGCTTTTGCACATATCCCGGATGAGAAAAGGAAGAAGCTTGATGATAAGGGCGAAAAGTGTGTCTTTCTTGGTGTTAGTGAAACATCCAAAGCATATAAATTGTTTAATCCACTAACCAAGAAAATTGTGACCAGCCGAGACGTTGTTTTTGATGAAGAAAACACTTGGGATTGGAATAGGCAGCAACCTACTCAAGTTCTTTTAGACAATGATTCTGAAATAGAGCCAACACCAGCAACCTTTATGCCTGAAAATTCATCAGAAGCAACTCCAACAGCTGCTGAAATATTGCCAACAACAGCAGAAGCTACTGATACAGCAGCTCAATCTCTTCGTCGTAGTCGAAAAAGGCCCATATGGATGGAAGACTATGAGGTAACTGACATTGTAGATCCAATCACTCATTTTGCTTTATTTTCAGATTGTGATCCTACAACTTTTGAAAATGCTGTCAAAGAAGAAAAATGGCGAAAGGCGATGAATGATGAAATCGATGCCATTGAAAGAAATGATACTTGGGAACTAACTGATCTTCCGAAAGGGCACAAAACCATCGGTGTAAAGTGGGTCTTCAAAACAAAACTAAAGGAAGATGGTGGAGTTGATAAGTATAAGGCGCGATTGGTAGCTAAGGGATATAAGCAGGAATATGGGATCGATTATGCAGAAGTTTTTGCTCCCGTCGCAAGACATGATACAATCAGATTGGTGATTGCATTGGCGGCGCAGAACTCGTGGCCTATTTTCCAACTGGATGTCAAATCAGCATTCTTGCATGGAAACTTGGAGGAACAGGTATTTGTAGAACAACCTCTTGGTCATATTAAGATTGGCAATGAGCATAAAGTGTATAGATTAAAAAAGGCTCTTTATGGATTAAAACAAGCTCCACGAGCTTGGTATAGTCGTATAGAGGCTTATTTTTTAAAGGAAGGCTTTCACAAATGTCCGTATGAGCACACCTTTTTTGTTAAAAGTGGAGATAAGGGGAAACTACTCATGGTTTGCTTATATGTAGACGATCTTATATTTACTGGAAATGATGGTGTCATGTTTAAAGAATTCAAGAAATCTATGATGGTTGAATTTGAAATGTCTGATCTTGGTATGATGCATTACTTCCTTGGCATAGAAGTAGTGCAATCAGCTAATGGAATCTTTATTTCTCAAAAGAAGTATGTGCAAGATATTTTGGACAGATTTCAGATGAAGGATTGCAATCCTGTAAGTACTCCAACTGAGTTTGGCTTGAAGCTAAACAAAGATCATGAAGGGAAGAAGGTGGACAGCACACTTTACAAGCAAATTGTTGGTAGTTTGATGTATTTAACTGCAACAAGGCCAGACATAATGTATTCTGTGAGTTTAATAAGTAGATATATGGAGAATCCAACAGAAATGCATTTGTTAGCTGCCAAGAGAATCCTTCGTTATTTGCAAGGAACTAGAGATTTAGGGCTGTTCTACAAGAAGGGTGAAAAATTAGAGTTGTTCGGGTTTACTGACAGTGATTATGCAGGAGATCAAGATGATAGAAGGAGCACTTCAGGTTATGTTTTTATGTTGGGTATAGGGGCTGTTTCGTGGTCTTCTAAGAAGCAACCAATTGTCACCTTGTCAACTACAGAAGCTGAATTTATTGCTGCAACAGCTTGTGCTTGTCAAGCTATCTGGTTGAGAAGAATTCTTGAAGAGCTACAGTTCAAGCAAGTTGAAGCTACTACAATTTTTTGTGACAACAACTCAACAATCAGACTCTCTAAGAATCCTGTGCTACACGGAGGAAGTAAGCATATCGACGTGAAATATTATTTTCTAAGATCTCAGCAATGATGGAACAATCAAACTGGTTTATTGTCGAAGTGAAGACCAAGTTGCAGATATACAAACCAAGCCTCTCAAGTTGGCTACATTTGTGAAGTTGCGTGGTTTACTTGGAGTTTGTTCACGTGCTGCTATAAAGGACGTTACAGAGGGTTGATTTTCTTTTAAACTGATTTCTGCAGATTTCAGTTTAAGGGAGGGTGTTAAGATTTAAACGTTTTATTAAGCTTGACCGAGTCTTTAGGTATTTAGTTATTTGTTTTTAGTGGCAGAGAACGTGTCCCATGTGATCCTAGTTTATAGAAGTTGTAGTTAATGGCTTAGTGCTAGTACGAACTGCTCCGCTGTAAAGCCTATTTAGAGGCCCCTTATTGCTTTAATGAATTAATGGTCAGAGCATTACCATTCCAGTACGTCTTCTTTGTTTTTTCTTAACTTTGTATCAGTTAACACCTACTCACAGTTTCGCCTTGTAAAGCGCCCTTTAGTAAAGCCCGGTGCCGAGGCTTTGGAGCGTTCCACTCCTGCAACGCAATGCATCAATTCCTTTATTTAGTTGCGAGCTACATAAATCACGGTTTGGTTATGTTTAAAACAACAATGACAATGTTCAAGAAGAGACTTCCTTCGAACAAATAACATCGTAAATAAACCATAATAGTGAGAATAACGAGAGATGCAAGGCCAATTGGATTATTGACATTTAAATGTATTCACCTAGTACTGTAATCTTCATAGAAATCATAAAATAATCAGAGAGACACGCTGGTTAAGCAAAACAGATAATCTGAGTGACGTACGGAGAACATGGAAGGCGAGGCACGACCAAGTGGGCCGAAAAGATTCGGCACAAAAACCGGCAAGAGGAGCACGAAAAGGCCAGCAATTGCAGCTCTCTGGGAACCGCTAAGGTAGAGCTCCATGGCTGGAAGTTTGGGCGAGAATGAATGTATTCGGCGTCGATGGCTAAACCGTAACCCTAGATTGTTAGGACGAAAGTCTGAACTTCGCAACAACGGAAAAGGAAGCCATTTTCTCTTTGTGGGGTCGAGACAAGCTTAAAGTGACTCGGAGGTGTCCGTTGGATGGAGGTGGAACGAGTCGATGAAAGGTCGTTTGTTTCCCGATTTCTCCGATCTTCTACATTTTCAAGCAATCATAAAATAATATTATACTATTCAATTAAATCTTCTCTCTTCACTATTCTATATAATACTATATTTTTTCACAAACCCCAATACCTAAAATTTTCAAAACCCTAATATTTCCACAAACAAACACCACCAACTGTTAGGGTAGTTCTTTCTGCGACGAGCCGGGTTTGGATTTGATCCACGATATGCAACCGCTAAATACTCAAAGCAGCTGTATGCCTGGGTTATATTGTTTTTCAAAAAAATTTCAGGATTCAAATACAATCACAAAACTACCACTGAACATATTCAAAATTCAAACACAAATACCAATACATTTTACACAATCTCCAACAATTTTTTACTTTTATATTCAATATAAATTTTATCTCTATATTTTTTCACATAACTCCAATACTTTTTTATTAAACAATTACATCAAATCATTTATTTCTCCACTTTACACAAACACCAATAAAACACTATTCAACATAAATATTCACAACTTCTCTAAAATCCTACATTTTTACTCAAAACGAACATATCCATGGGGATCTGGTACTTTCTTGCCATTTTCACTTCAAATTTGATTAAAATTTTCGCTTAATGTATATTTATCTTAAGTCTTTAATGTATTTTTTAATTCGTCATCGTATTTATTGTTTTTTTCAGATTGGTATAATACGATAAAAATAATACTTAAAGCTACAAAAATATCAAGACCCTGAAAGGTCGTAAAATGTTTTTATTCTTTTTAAAAAAAAAAAAATTGTGTACTATCGTAATTTAAACTCGTCACCTATTTATAAAGCCTATGTCAACAATTTTGTAAACCTAAATTAACTATCTTATGTTGCATGCATATTTAAAATTTTTGGATAATACGTGAACTTTAAATACCAGATATGATATTTTTAGATCACTATTTGACTTTTGTCCATAGTTTAAGGGGCAACTTAAGTTGTTGCTCACCGAGTCCAACTTAAGATGTACACAAGCTGTGTGCAAAGAGTTCCAACGGTCAAAACACAATCGCTATTCGCTTCTAACATGGGTTCGAATTTGGAACAGTAGGGGGAGGGGCTCGAACGAGTCAACCGAAAGTCCTCCAAACCATGGCAAGACCAAGAAGAACAAGTTAACCCGAAGAAACTACCTAATTCAAAGCAACTGGCATAAATTTCTCATGTCATCCAAATGAAAGACTGAAAGAAAGAAAAAAGAAAAATAATATTTGCGAGGCAGGTTAAATTACTGACTTTCGACTTTGAGAAAAAACTATATGACATCATTTTTCTATCAGTTCCTCCATACCACCAGCAACAGGCAATGTAGAGCCAAAACACTATTCACATTATGCCAAATTGATTCCTAAAGTGAGAGGAGAAAGAGAATACAAGAAAAGAGTCATCCCCATACCTACTTACAGAAGAAGAGAGGGCTTTATGGGCTTCCTATGAGTGCAAATTAATTCCTATCTAGGGATGGTGCAAGCCGCAGCATTTTTGCAGCTCATTGCCCATATGATCCTGCAACTTGATCATCACCAATCTCCGGCACACTATCATAACCAACCGGCAACCTCCTCGCAAGGTGTAAGCCGCAGCCTTTTTGCAGCTTCTTGCTCATATGACTCTGCAACCTCATCATCACCAGACATCAACAAATTATCACAAGGAACCTCCCCGTTACCAAGAAGATTAGTATCTTGCTCCAGCGAGATGCAATTTTCTTCACAGGTGGTTAGGCAATCACGATTCCTCTTGCCATTATGCATCTTATCAGGTTCTTCAGATGCTTCAACAGAAGAAGTGTCCAGCAACTTGTTAGCAGCAGCAACAAGGCTTTCTGACAAACACTCCATGTTTCCAGTCGATTGAGTTCTTCGTTCATCTGTATCTTCTTTCTGATTATTATCCACATCTCCAACTGGGAAATTTTCAATGATCCCTACATCTGAATCATCAGAGGCGCAATTTGACAGTTCTGGGGATGAGTCAAGATTTCCATGCTCCTCTTGCACAGAGATCCCTAGGTTATAAGAAGTTTCGGCTCTAAAAGCTCTCGATGAATATGGAATGCTGCGTGCTTGAGGTGTGATGCCAACCATTTGCTGAAATCCAGCATCACCGGAAGCCAAATAAATAAAACGGTCACTGTTTTCTACATCTTCCTATAATGAAACAAAAAGGTGAGGGATTAGAAGTCCAAATTTTGAAGCTTTCACAAGAATTTAGAATCACATGGAGTTAAATTTTGGTGGGCACGGACAAAAGGTGGATAATGTTACCAGCTCCTTATATTTCCTCCTTTCCTTTTTTACATTGTGGGATGTTCCATGTCTAGATCTTGAGGTATTGACTTTCCAAAATGAGGTAACATAATCACAATGTCCAGTCTAAACTTTTTGTTCTCGTTTATTAAGCATAATAGATTAAACGTCACACACCCTAAAGCAATTATCTATTTGGTACAAACAAGTTGTCTTGACCAGTTTGACTATGATCATCTTAGTTCTAGTAACTGCAAGATTAGATGATTCTCCATCCAATAAAAGAAAATATTACCTCTGAGGGTGATATAGCACCATTGAGACGGTAATAAGATGATGGATGGTCAAAAGATGGATATTGTCCAAGTAATGATCCTGCAGTGGCTCCTGACTCTAGAAACTCTTTCAAAACCAAGCCTGAGTTGTTAACACACTGGGAATTCATCGAAGATGCTGATAGAAGAGTCATTTCAATCCCTGACCCCGCTTGGGGATTAGATATATTGCCTTGGTGAGCCATTGCAGGACCACATCTCTCGGAAAAAAACTCCACGCAAGTTTCGTTCTTATTGTTCGCTGGAAATTCGGAGGGCTCATCTTCGTCACTGCACCCAGCTGAAGAGACTTCTGGAGAATGCCTTTCAAGGAGTTCAAAGATTAACCTCTGGATAAGAGTGCGCTTAAGAGAAGCCTCAGCAGGTGGAAACCAATTCACATTAAGCTGAGGAAAGTAATATGTAATTTTGCATTGGTAACATGTATCAAAATTAAAATATATAGAAAAAAACAATCATTAGGTTATAGTATCAATTCAGAGTGCTTGGGTTACACAGAATAATCAGTTTACACTAGAAGAGCAGTATGTCTGGGTTTCAGGCAATACATCTCCGAGGCTTTGCTCACCACAATCAAATTGAAGGAACTAAATAAGGGAGAAAAATAAACAGTAATATGTTCACAAGACAAGACAACGTGAGTAGACTTACAAACTTAGAGTACTTGATTATTTTTGTTGGACTGAAATTAAGAGGAGCTTGTGCCAAAAATAGCTCCAGATAGTGAAGCAGAAACAGACCGCAATCAAATGAATTCTCTTGCTGTGGCAGCTGAGATGGAATGAAAAAATGTCAGGTTAACAGGAGTTTACATATCCCCCAAGGACAGGGTGAGAGAGAGAAAACGACAAATAATGAATGATACAAATCCTAGCAAAGTTGATAGAACAAATTATCTGCTAGAAAATGAAACGACCAAAAATGTTAAAGCATAAAAAGACTGCATCTACTTTATATTTTTCTCAACTAGCAATTATCACCCAAAGAGAGTAGAATTGCAGATTAGGATGCATACACCAAGAGAAGAGAATTTATGAAAGAGATCTTTTCAGTGTGAGAGTTATTCTGGTGCCGATAGGGTCACAAGATTCATCCTGATCAGTAAAAGAAAGTTTTTCTTTTTTATAAGTAATCAATCAAAGAAAGTATTTGATAGGATACAACAAATAATATTAATGCGTCTGAGATATCTTAAACGCACATAAAACAAGTTCATAAAGTGCACACTCCACCAATCCACCCACCCAAAAAACGAAAAGATAGGTTAAATTCCCCAAAAATGAAGCAAAAGAGATAAGGAACATGACAGGATATATTATTGAATATAATCATTAATATAAGTGATTATATGAAACCCAAAGTAGAAACTCTTCCCATCTGACAAGCTTCAAGAAACCAAACCTCCCAACTCTTGCAGAATATCTTGTTCAGGAAAAGCACTCAAAACAAGAATGTTTATTGTCTCCATGTGAGCACCGACATAGGGCCCACATGGTCTAGAGTTGTTGCCCAAGGGCCTTACACATTGACCCAGGTGAAAGATCAAAGAATTTGGGTTTTATAAATTTCATTGAACTCAAATACTTAAAATTGATTTATTTACTTATTTTTTTATTTATTTAAAAAACAGAATTGTTGATTGGAAATGGGTGAAAATCTGTGTATTTGACAGCGAGAATAAAGCCATATAATATACATACAGCTATGAAAAGCATTAATAAAATTTTATACAACTCTCAACCAATCAAGCATATTCTCTGATCTCATTTATCAAAAGAGCTATATAGTTAGTGGGCCCCAGTCACCATAATGACAATGGTCATTATAGTAAAAATAAAAGAACGCTTACAGTATTCAAGCACCATCCTACAAGTCCTTCCTCTTGTTATTCTCTAAGTGGAATATGATTAGGAATGGAATAAGCCTAAGTGCTGATCACAAAAGCGGAATACAGTATAAAGAAATAGACTCCCTTCCATTCATACTTTCTTTGAACTCGGATTACATGATGTTGATTGCAGACAAAGCTGATGGTTAAATCACACATCAACAGTTTCATCTGTTTTACTCACATACATCAAAGCAAAAGTTGATAATCAACATCACATGAGTTGGGCCACTAACCATTTACGATGATAACACGTAGTTATTGGAAAAAAATCTTTGAACTCAGGATAAGATCTTGACATTGTGAAACGCCTAAAAGGGATAGGTACTTTCCATTCATTTGTGTAACCAAATCATTCTCCATTCTTTTACTCTCTAAACCTTCTGTACAGAGGGCCAAAGCTCTAAGATCACCAATAATATGCTAAATGTTAGTATAGACTCCCAAGCCACAAAATTCTCTGGAAATAATTTGATGCAAATAAAACCTTTTCATTTAACCTCCACATCTCACCTATGGAGACTGGGTTATAGAAGCAGGTTTGCAAGAATCATTTTCCTCTATGATTCCAATTTAACGAAACTGAGATTGTTAAGTGATACTGGCGGCAATACCTCAAGTGAGACAAACCGCAGGTCGAGGAATTTAGATGAAATATCTTCCAGGGGCTCTTTTTGCCTCTCTTTCCACTCTTCCCACAAATAACTGTCATTTCAAGGTTTAAATGAGCATTTCAACATTTTCTAAGATACAACTCCCGAAAAGGTCATGCAAAACAGGTTAAAAACAAAACAGAACAGATGAATGGGAATAAATGGGAAACATTAGAGCCGCAAGTCCTGCAAGGACACAACAGAGTGTAAAAAAGACAAACAATAGATGAAAATGGACCATCAGAAATGTTGAGGTTTAAACAACGTAGGTATGCACTAAAACTCCAAGTGAATTCCATGCCAGCTAAAGCAATCTAATCATGAATAGAAGTCCACCTTTGCTTGTTATCTCCATCTCATATTAAAACTATCGTGTCACTGAATATGTGTGACTTTCCTTGTACCAAATCAATTAAATCTGAGCACTTCATTCAATAAAAATTTTCTAAGCAACAAAAGAAAAACATTCCTAGTTCAGGAGGCAGTGGAGGAACACAGGTGACGATTAGCAGGCCCTAATAAGAAAAACAGAGAGAGCTTACTGATACCCCTCTTAAGCTCCTCTCTAACTCTAGACTACTAATTTCATCGCCTTGTGAATGGAAAATGACCACACAAGACCAGAGTCAGGTGTATTGCCAATACTACCTAAGCAATACTGATCACAAAATCGGTACCTGTTCAGTGAGATGAGAAATGGTTTTTACTACTAAACAGAATGAATAAAAACCACTGCTTGTGAAGTTCAAGAACATAAATATGCACTAATGAACTCATGAAAATAATAGCACAGAAATCATGTACTAGACCAAATCTACAAAAGCTGATAGAGTATGAACCCTCGTTGGTGTAGAGTGGTCAAAATATGCATCACATTGTTACCATAAGCATCTGGAGGATATTTGGATTCTTGTTAGGTTGAAGAGAAGAAATATGGTCACAGCAAGGAATATTGTCTCTTTTATAACTCAAATCATCCAACTCAAAAAGAAACAGGTTTTAATAATAGTTCATCTGAGGTGAGTCGTGACTTATCATGTGGTGAAAAATCTGTCCCAACCAGAAAATCGAAAAACAATAAATTTTTCTGCCATCAGTTTGTTGTTAATGCAAAAGACACGTTAAATGAAGCTTCCATTCAATAATTCATCTCTTATGCTGGGAGAATTGACAAAAGAAGTATATAGTACTGCACACAGTTGGCAAAATAAAATAATTATTACGGTTTTAGCAGCCCAAAAAGTTATTGATGGGGCATGAAGTCCAATTGAAGCCCCAATAAATCTACTTACTCTAATGAAAATCCTTTATTCGTCAACTCTGTGGTCTTCAATTAAGACCAAATACATTAAGCTTAAATGATCTCAGGCTGCCAAAAATTGGCTAGGAGAGTTAAATATCTGGGAAAAAGTGAAAACACCAAATTGCATAACAAATTTTTGATAAGCAAGGTAATTTTATTGAAAGAAAAAGGAATAAAAGAAGCAGTACAAAGGAATACTGAAACCTCTAGTCCAAACAAGCTCGAAAACTAATGAAATCGAAAAACTCCGAAAAAGGAGACCCCAACATAGCATTCGCCCACAAGAACAAGGACTGCAAAAAATTGTCCCTCGGACCCTCTACGGACACAGCCACTCCCTCAAAACATCTCCCATTTCTCTCTCTCCATAAATTCCACCAAATACAAGTAGGGATCAATCTCCAAATAGCAAAGGCCCGAGGGTCTTTAAAATCCCTATTCCAGCACAACAAGACTTCAGCTACCCTCCTAGGCATCACCCAATCATAGTCCATAATAGAGAGCACTAAGGACCACAATTCCCTAGCAACCAAACAGTGCAGCAAAATGTGCTCAACAGATTCCCCATCACATTTGCAAAGATAGCACCAATCTAGCACAATCACCCCCCCTCCTCCTCAAGTTGTCGGTGGTAAGAATTCTACCGTGGGTGGCTTCCCACACAAAGGAAGCCCTAGGCAGGGCTAACGACCTCCAAATCTGTCTCCAAGGGGATCTCACATCGAAGCCCCCAACAAGAAACGAATACCAGGATTTCACCGAGTAGGAAGGCCGATGATTTTGGATATTAGTTCTAGTTCCGCAGTTGACAACAAGTGGGAAGGCAAAATTGCATCAGAAATACACAAAGATGTACCTCTACCAACGCAGACAAATCTGCCCACCCTCCCCTTCCTCTTCTGGCGGCGAGGAAAAAAAGGGAAAAAATTAAAATTATATCACCACTAATAGCTGAAGGAAGGCAAAAACACCGTTTACTATAAATAATTTAAGAGATATGCACTCAAAACAGTAATACCACAACAACCTAATAACCGTGTAAAACTAGCCTAACATAGATTTTATACAAGCACTTGTTTGTTTAAACAATTATGTCAGATGCAAGGGTGATTGCGCTTTTGACCCTTTAAATTTTAATAGAATAATTTAAATTTTAAATTTTAAATTCCTCTTGGAGCTAAATTTAAGAGTGTCCGCATTTGGGATGGAATAATTGAGCGACTGGAGCGCAGATTATCTGGTTGGAAGCGTCTCTATCTTTCAAAGGGAGGACGGATTACTTTGATTATATCAACACTTGCTAGTCTTCCGACCTATTTTATGTCTCTTTTTCCTATTCCTCAGGTGGTTGCAAATAGGATTGAGAAGTTGCAAAGGGATTTCTTGTGGGGAAGTGGTGGAGATGATCACAGGTTTCATCTTGTTAGATGGGACACAGTATGTTCCCCTATTTCTGTGGGAGGATTGGGTTTAAGACGGTTGGTGTTATATAATCAAGCTTTGTTAGGGAAGTGGTTGTGGAGGTTTGTTTCTGAGCGGGATACGTTATGGAAAACAATTATTATAGCCAAGTATGGTACTGAGGTGGGAGGTTGGAGGACACTTGGGGTAAGAGGATCGTATGAAGTTAGCCTATGGAAGTATATTTCGAAGGGGTGGAATTCTTTCTTTGCAAATGTGAATTTTTTGGTGGGGTGTGGGAGTAAAGTTCGGTTTTGGTACGATTGTTGGTGTGGTCCTCGAGCACTGATGTTAGAGTTTCCTCATCTCTTTTCGTTATCCACTTGTAAGGAGGAGGTAGTGGAGAATTGTATTGAGGTTAGCTCTGGCATGCCTGTGTGGAATATACAGTTTATCCGACCGTTTAATGATTGGGAATTGGATGAAGTTTCGACGTTCTTTAACCTTCTACATTCTTTCAAGGTTAGAGGTGGAGTTCCAGAGTAATTTGGAGGGAATCGAAGAGTGGGCTGTTTACTGTTAAATCTATGTATAGGATTTTGGTGGGGGCTACTCCTGTGGATTTTCCTTGGAGACAGTTGTGGAGGACTTTTTCACCCCCAAGAGTTTCGTTCTTTGTGTGGGAAGCTACTCATGGGAAAGTTTTGACAATAGATAATTTGAGGCGGAGGGGTATTTGCTTGACAGAGTGGTGTTATTTGTGTAGATGTGATGGGGAGTCTGTTGATCATATTCTACTTCATTGTTCGTTTGCTCGATGTTTGTGGTCACATATTTTATCTATATTGAACTTCTCTTGGGTTATGCCTTCTAGGGTGGTTGAGGTGTTGAGATGTTGGAAGAAGAAGTTTGACGACACAAGAGCTTTGGTGGTTTGGAGGATGATACCTTCCTGTATTTGGTGGTGTTTGTGGCGAGAAAGAAATATTCGGTTGTTTCGAGAACCAAGCGTCAACGATGGAGAGTCTTAAGAGTCACATGTTACAGTCTCTTTTCCTTTGGTCTAATGCTGTATTGGAGTTTCCGTTTTTGGATCTTCTAGATTTTTGTAGCTTTCTAGCTTATATGTTTTAGATGTTTTCAGTACAGCCTATTGTACTGTTAATTCTTTTCTCTTTTTAATAAAACTTTTGTTTACCTATCAAAAAAAAAAAAAAATAATAGAGAACATGCGGCTATCTTAAATAGAAGTAACATATATGCACAATACACTTATGCCTCTCTCCCACTCTCTATTCTTCTTTTTGTGTTTTGCACCCCCCATTGGGAGCCATCTTCAGTAAGTCTCTTAGTGGCCCCATGTACCCATAAAAATAGGTAAATATCTAGAGCAGTATGGAAAGAACTGAGGAACTATTATTTCATAAAACGTGGAACACTCCTCAAAATAACTGGCTAAATATGTCAGAAAACAGGAAGATGTAAACTTTGTTAGTTCAAGGATAACCTTTGAATAAGATTTTTGATACCCGAGTGAGTTCCTTTGATAGAATCCATATGCAATATACATGGTACTTTAGGTGAATTTTCCAAGTCTTCATCTGAAATAGGACATAATAATGAATGAAGGGAAGATTAAGAAAAATAGGTAGCACAATCCAAGAAATGTACCCTTTAATCTGGTCACTTCACCAGGATGACATATGACTATTAGGCTCCAATGCAGGCTGTCATCAGAATACAGCTACAGTTCATATCATAGCTCACATTTAACAAAAGCCAAATAGAATAAGCCAATTGTTTGTCCAGACAATCTTACTTGAAGTTTACAGGAATGAAGATGTAATCTTTCTCAAACATATCAACTTTCCTTGTCCATTTACGAACACGTAGAAAAGCAGCCCTTCCGTCAGAAGCACTAGTTGGATCTTTGTCCATGTCAGCCAGCTTCCGAAAGAAGAAACTATTGAAAAAGTGGAAACGGTGCTTTTCCTCAGGTTGAATCTGATTCTTCAAATACCTGCCCACCAATTAAACCCTTAAATTGCCAGGGGCCTTTCAGATCCAATGGCGCATTACAAATAATTCTTGGAAAAATAAAAGGTTTTTAATTCGGAAACATTTAAAAATGAAGGAACAAGACTCCTAGGCAGAATATATTCTAACTTTTCCACCAATGAGCTCCATTAGTTAGTTATGCAAATTTACAGTTCACGTGATGAATACTGGTCATGAGTGCAGGCAATCTGCATCAGCCTAGAAGAGAACAAAAAAAAATACAAACAGATAACAAAATAAAATTTATAAACAGGGAAAGTAAAAGAGATCATCGCTGGAAAGTTAAGTCCAAAAGACCCAGGGTGTCCAAATATGAAGCGAGCATAAAATAAATCCTGTGGAAACTTAAGCTCCAAAAGTGAAAATGGTAGGTTGAATACAATAATGAACACATGACTTACTTGATGTAAAAGTCAATGATTGTATCATTTATGAATGTCTCTGGTTGTAGTAGATCGACATCTCTCTTACTAATTGAAACAGCATCAGAATCCCCTTTTGGATACACAACATCTTCAAAAGGCTCATCGAAACTGCATATAGCATCTCAAATTTATTTAGTACAGACCATGCAGTACTAAACCACACAAACTGCACCAGAGCATATCAAGCCCTCTAACACAAGCTGAATAAGATCTACAATTAGGCAGGATGACAACATCAGTAGTTGGGAAAACAACTCTTTCTCGACAAATACCGACAGAATGGACAATATTCTACAAATGTGCACAAAATGCTGCTATTATCTGAAATAAACAAAATTCAAACTCTTCTGCCAGAGTACCTTGATGCCAAGTGGGTTTTAATGTAAACTGCCAAACAAGTCTCATCCAATCTTCTAACCGCATACACATTCAAGATCTCAACCAAAGAAGAAAAAGTTTGCATTTTTGCTTTAATTGATATTTTACTCATTTTTTTTAGTAAAATTGGCATTTTACTCAATTAGAAAGACTCGATTGACGGGAAAAAAAGCAACCAGGAAGACTTACATGGGCATATCGTGCACAGTTTGACTGTTAATGCAAGATACAACATGCACGACTCCACTTTAATAGATACTGATTGCAAGTAATGCGAAAAATAAGAAGTTATTGATATTAAACCACTCTTCCTCGGAATGAAATAATGAGAGGGACGTCCATACCATGAAGAAAAGAAGTCCACAAGACTTTAGATAAAATTGAGTTCAAACGTCTGAAAGACTACAGGGAAAAAAATCCCTTGGTTCAAATTAATAAAATATCAGCACAATATGCGAAGATATAAAAAGAGAAAAGATCTCAGCCCATTCCAAGCTTCAGAAAAGCAAAAGAAATTGAAGGAATGTAAAGAGAAAGCAGGAACTCCTAACAGACAGATGACAGATGACAATGACAAAATAGCAGGGCAATCAAAGAACATTTTGAAAAAGCCAGCCAAATACATCAAAACAGTTCGATTACACCAAGACATATAGATCGGTTTCACTCACTTTGGAAAATAACGCCTCTGTCCATGTAAATCAGTCTCACCCATTCCAAGGTCCGTTCTACAAGAAAAATGAAAAGTAGTTTTTCCAATTGATTAGACCAAGTGAAGTAATATAAGAATTCCTATAACACTCATGTAGGAGATGAAACTACAATGAGGTGCTAAAGTTATTCTCTGAAAGTTCATCCAGGTAATTGGTTGTTGCAAAATAATGGCCAGGACAGAAATTCCAGAACAATAATACAGTGTCAAGAGCATGAATCAACCAATGACTAAACTGAAAACACAAGAGAAAAGGAGAAGAATACACAAACGTTTCATTGTTGGATGAAATCATTTTTAATTTTAGGAAATAGTATCATTCACTCTTTTTCTCTTTTAGTTTGATAAGTTAGCAAAGTCCAATATCAATGGCAGCTTTATTGAGCCCTACCCCAGCTTATATGAGTTTGATTCTCACCAAAAGAAGAAGCGAGATTGTGTGATGAACAAAAATATAAAACAAAAACAAAAATAAGGAAAACTTAAAGACTTACTCAACCGCAACATCCCACACAGCCTGGTATTTCACATTCAAAGAGGTGATCACTTCCCGTTTGTGAGACCAATTAGGGTCAACAACTGCAATCTTCAACTCCTCAATGCCTAGATATTCAGGTATATGGAGATAATAACACTTAAATGCTCAGATACATGAAAGCATAAAACTAAACTAATAAGTTTCTAAAAAGATAAGTAAACCACATCCTACCGTAGACAATTAGATTCGTACAGTTTTTTGGACATAAAAAACAAAGCAAAGAATATGTCTCGTAATTTTTACCAAAAAGGATCAAAATACTTCTACAGGCAAATATCAATAAACACTGCAATGAAAATTGAGGATATGGGCTACTAAGCAGTATCAACAAACCCAACATTACATACCAATCAACTAACAGTATCATTACGAAACTATGTTATTAACGCAATGTGCTCATTTTATCCCCCTCATAATTCTCTACCTATGTATGTCTTACTTGGTTGGTGCCATGTAACTGTTTCCTCCCTCTTAAAATATCATTGAAAGGCAAGTGACCGTTCCTACGCATACTCAAGAGAGGCAAATTAACATCAGAAAAGACAAGACCTTTGACATAAGTTTCTTTAAACGTACAAAACTTTTGACCGCTAATCAAACTAAATGAATTCAATTAAATGAACAAGAATAAGCATCAGGTACTTATTTAATTGAACTGACCTGAAGTGCTACACATGTTATTGGCTTGAACTGGATCCTTTACTATTACATGGAGCCTTATGATGACGGTCTGAACCTGAAGGCAGCCCACATAAGAAAGTACCAAAATCAAATATATATGCATCTCATGCCCAGAAAATGCGGATATGAAGTATCACCAAAAATCCCAAAAGGAGCATCAGAACTCACTCTTCGCATCCACTGGCACCCAATACCAATAAGATCATCAACTCCCCACTCGTATTCAAAGGTTCCCTCATTTCGCTGTGGAGCTGAACCACTGATTTTGATGCAACTGCGTGAAAAAGTTAACACGGGGGCTGTACAGTAAATATCGCGATACATAACATAATCTGGACATAGCACGACCTCCATATTTATGTCATCCTGTGAATTGCACAAGAGATACAAGTCAGAACTCAAGGTTTTGTCACCGCTACAATAGACACGATACAGAAAAATGTATCATAAGTTAAAATAACTGTTCTAAGAGTCATCTAGCAAGTTAAATAGTATCATAGAGCAGGTATTAATCATATTGACTAACAGTTTGCACCCTCGAAACAATTTAACTTTATTTTAATACAACTCTCCTACAAGAAGACAGCAGCTAGCATCTGAAGATATGTCTATTCTACTTCCAACAGGTATCTTGGTAACAGATTCAAAAATAAAAATAAAAATGAAGCATTTTTCGCCAACTGGGGAAAAAATGATTACAACAAATCGAAATGACAAAAGACCTCTGAAGCTTCACTTGTTTTTCAGGCAGAGTACCAAGGATGGGCGACTAATTACAAATGCAATTAGCATTAGTTGATTGAAAGCATGAAAAAATAGTAGGAAATGTTTTTTTTCCCTTTTTGAGTCATTATACGTGCCACGCTTAACCTGTATACACAAGTAACTAATATAGATTACCGCAAGCTTTCAAAAGCTTTATTTTATCTATCAAGAGTATGAGAGAAAAATGCTTTCAAAATGTTTAGCGTACAACAATAATGCCCCTACAGATGTTCAGAGTTTACAAAGCCTATAATCAACAATACTGAAAAGTTAGGCTTCATATATAAACAGCATAATTTGGATCATTTGGAAGGTTAGAAAAGTTCTGCTCAATCTCTACCTTTATAAACCAATCTTTTCCACTCTATCAAAAAGGAAAGATGATTACCATTTCGATATTGCCAAAGCAATGCTCCGACGCGTAACCATTCAATAAAACTGAAATCATACAACGGAGCAAAGTAAGAAGATGGAGGTGCTCCAAACAAATTCTAAACACACAACACGGTTAATAAGGATAGAGAATCCCTAGAGAAAATACCACCATCTTCGGCAATCTCAGAGGTTGGACTTGATGGAGTATCTCCGCTCATGCTTTCATCAGCATCTGATACCACATCATCTGGCTCATTCTGCAAAAATTGCAGACAACGTAAACAAAACTTTGGATATTCATTATTGGCATCCATAATTAGTTCATGTATGGAAGTGAAAGTACACTGGATGGAGACTTCAAAGGGGCATAGTTTATCTGGTCTTTCACAGGAGGAGAAGCTTCAAGGCTCCAGTCTTTTTCCTCCAGTTCAGAATGCAAATTTCTGGACTTGTCCATGTCTAATTTTGGACAAGGTTGTTCGTGACTAAAATAACTAGAATGCGGGGCAGTATCCAACTTAGAGAAATTCGCCTTTTCAGCAAAATTCTCTCCCTCTGTGCCCAGAGGGGTATATGAATCAGCATTGTGACAACTGCAGTCAGTGTCAGTTGCATCAACATCTGCACAAGGTACACTGCCAACTTCCTTTCTTCCAACAGTGGTTCCTTGGGCAGCTGCAAACAAATGCAGGACACGAATGATAATGTTCAGTCAACTCAATTTAAAGCCAGCTTATATAAAAGACCAAAAATTTGAACCTATCTCAAAACATTCATCAGTCTACAAATAACAAATAAGAGGGGAGGAAAACCAATGAAACATGAGAACATTTATACAAAAAGTAGCCAGACAGCGGTAGACAGAAGTTGGTAAACTAAATCAAACTCGGAAGATGATTGCCAGTCTGACCTAAATAAAATAAACTGCCCCCACAAAAAAATTTACGACCATGTTAGAATAGATAATGCATCTGAGTCCGATGTCTATACTAACAACAATATTCTTATATTATAAATTTTCTCTTCATCGGATGACTACAAACATAATCTCTGTAAACATATAGCAACACAAAAGAAAAAAAAAAGTGGGAAAACCTTCAACACAAGACTGGTCCTCCTCTGGCATCTGGTTAAACTTATCTCTTATATTCTTGGTGCATGAACCTGTGAAATTGATCCACCATGTCATTGATTCGTAATAGCATTCTAGTCACTATACCCTCCTTCAGGAAATACAAACCCAAGAAATGTACGGTTCAGAACGTTCAGGACACAATACGGACATCGGCCGGAAATTGAACACATTATGCCTTAATACAACTAATTAGAATCAGCAACATGAATCTTTTTTCACAACTAATGGAAGAACTTGTCAGATTCAGAGAGAATTTTTAATGGTTATTGACAAGATAAAGTCAATAGCATACATCAAGCCTTGTTGGAACCATCAACTGCATGCATCTCGATTCTTGGTACATCTCCTAAACAAGATAAGAATGTAAACTGAGCAAGATAGAGAATGTTCCAAAACCAAATGCGCTGACACAAAGCTAGAGCTACAGTAAGCAAAGCGTAGGATATCCATAAACCAAATGCACGGACACACACACACGCCTCCAGCTAATCAACATATCCATCAATTACACTGGAACCAGCGGAAAACAGATAAAAGTCTAACAGGAAACTATTAAGATATACACCACAATGAATGATGTCCTGAGAACCAACTCCACGATGGTTTCAACAAACATCCATGTACCACAATTGAAGACGTTCAGCATTGGATAACCAACAAATGCACCTTTGCACACTTTCCCCTGCCGAAGCACACATGAACTACTAATGCTGCGGAATTCATGCCGAGATAACGTAGAAAAATATAAATTACAGCACGTCTACAAAGGAATGGTTTCCTAGTCCTCAAATTAATAAATAAATCAAAATTAACAACAGTAAAGTCAAAAGCTCCATTTTGGTTCCCGGAAACGGTAGGGAAAATAAAAGCAGATTGAGGGGACTTTACCACATTCCAGAAACTCGTACTTCAACAAGGAATGATTGTCGGGGTTAGGGTTTTTAAATTTTCCAAGGTATTTCCCGGCGGCCAATTCAGGGAGTTCATCCTCTTCCTTGAAATCGAACACATCGAAAGCTCTACGCGGAGAGCTCTTCATTGCCACCGCGAAATTAGACCCGGGACTCGAGCGACTCAGCGAACGCGTGCTCAAGGTTTGCTAAACTCTGACGAAACTGAGAGAGAGAAGAGAGAGCAGAGACAGCAAAAATTTTGTCCGGGTGCATGCGTGCCCTTATTTGTACAGAGAACGAACCAATTAGACCGGTCAGAGGGTTTCCGGGAAGAAATTCTATTTGTAGGGGCTTAGTAGTAAGTCCACGCGCGTATAGAAGAGAACGTAAACGACACGGACGCGTTTTAAACATATATCACATAGTTCGTTACAGGGCTGTTCAACCCCGGTGTAGGTGTCGGTTTTGGTAACATATATTACATAGTTCGTTACAGGGCTGTTCAACCCCGGTGTAGGTGCCGGTTTTTGCCACAACCGGCACCTACACCGGGTAAACCGGTTTTAAATAATTGTCACCTACACCTACACCGTTAAGGGCAAAAACCGACCCTTAGCGGTGGCGGTTTCCGGTTATCCTACATTCATATTGAGTCATTTTTTTTTAACATTTTACTCACTTGGCCTAATGTATTTTTTCTTTTTTCTGTTGGTCCATTAATCACATATCAATAAAATCCAAAATCAATAAACTTAGAGAACATTACAACAAGATGAGAATCTAAAGTCTCAATCAATAAAATTCAAAATAATAAACTTACAAAAGTAACTGTAAGAACATCATAAAGACTGGTAACTCCTTCAAATCTCTACTCCTCGATCTCCGTCGCCAAGATGATCGTCCACTTTCATCACGAGTGGATCCCACTGTCTCAGAATCCGGAGTGGACCCAGATCCAATAGCCGAACACGATACTGAGGCCGACATAGCAGTATCACTACTACTTGACTGTGATTGTGGTAGAGTATCCATAAAAAGCACCTAAAATTAACAATCAAAGTACAAATAAGTAATAAACAACAAAACGTACAAACCGAAAGAGAAAGTGTACATTGTAGGTGTTTTGGGATTGCTTGTTGGTGCCAGGAGAAACACTTTTCAGCCTAAGTGTTGAAGGTGTCGACACATATCATCATGGTGTCGACACATCAGCCATACACCAGAATGCATGTTCCAAGCCGAAGTGAAGGTGTCGACACATAGTGAAGAGGTGTCGACACATTGGTCATTCAACAGAAAGCAAGTTCTCAGGCCAAGATGAAGGTGTCGACACATAGACCAAGAGGTGTCGGCACATTGCACTGTCAACAGAATGAAGATTTCCAGGCAAAGCTGATGGTGTCGACACATGGGAAAATGGTGTTGACACATTACATATACACCCGAATGGATGGTTTCAAGACAAATTTGAAGGGTCAACATATTGAAGGGAAGTGTCGACACATTGGACATAAATGTCGAGATAAAACTCATTGACCAGATTGAAACACAAGATAAGACACACCTAGAACCTCAGAAACTTTTGAAAAATTCAGACACAGCTTTCACACAGCTTCACTACAAATTCACCCAAGATCGACTCAATATGTATCTGTGTGTCATCTTCAGACATCATAACCATCGACTCAACTCAGAGGAGACTAATCAAAATCTTCAGACAACAACATTTTAAATATTGTTTTTAGTTTTACAATATAATATTTGCAATCATGTTAGTTCAATGGCTCCTGTTTAAGCAGCGTTTGCATTCTCCAAAACTGGTGCCACTTTCTTATAAATGATATGATCCATAGCAATTCACATACCAGATCCCACTTTCAGTTCAAACAACATCAAAAGCTAATTTGTCCAGAGACAACAAAAGAAAATGAAATGAGACAACAAAAACAGAGCACCAACAGGCTTACCTGGAGCTTTTACATCAATTGGATTCGCGCAGAGGGGGGATTTCGGATTGGATTCGCGCAGAGGGGGGAGGTACCACTTTGAGAAAGAGAGGGCTGGCCGCTGGGTCACGGGCAAGCGTAGAGGGGGGGATGGCTCACGGTCACGGGTCACGGACAACTGGACAACCGCAGAGGGGGGGATTTCGGCCGACTGAGGAGTAGGGGAGTCGGGGACTCGACGGGGAGTGGGGGGACTCGTGAGGCACTAAGGTAGACGGCAGTGAGGAGTGAGGACTGACTGAGGGGTCGACTGAGTTAGGACTTAGGGCAAACTGAAAGTGTAAAACGATTCGTTTTGGCATTAAAAAACAAAAATCAAAACCCGGTGCCGGGTAACCCGGGAACTAGGAACAGCACCGGGTTTTTAACAAAATCTCAAACCGGCACCGGCACCGGTGAAGCCGGGTACCGGCAACCCGGTGCCGGTGCCACCGGAAAATTCCGGTGGCACTGAACAGCCCTAAGTTCGTAGGCAACGGTGCTTCGTACGTGTCTTAAGCGAGCGTAAATTTTGAGTGTTGATCTTTTGCTTTTAGAAGTCAATTACAGCTCAACGCACCCTTGAACCTAAAAATAAAATTTTGAAATGTGTTTTATAAAAATAAAATTTTGATTTTATAAAATTTAGACAGCTCATTTAATAAAGGGATAAATGTTGAATTGGTCCCTTGATATACGCAAAAATCGATTTAGTTCCTGTAATATGAAAAGCATCGATTTAGTCCTTGTGATTTCAGAAAGTGAAAAAATAGTCCCTGATGGAGGACCAATAACAAACGAAAAGAGAATAACAGAGACTAAATCGATGTTTTTCATACCACAGAGACTAAAACGATTTTTGCGTATAGCACCGGGACTGTTTACATTTATCCCTTTAATAAAATACATGGCAAAGAAAGACAGACGGTTGGCTCGGCTCGGCTAAACTATAAGACATTTGCCATAACTTTTTTCCTGCTTCCTTCTCTCTACACGCGTTCTTTTCTTTTCTTTTTTTCTCCCAAAGGTCTTCTTCTTACATCTTTTTTTTCTCCTTCCAGTTACTGCCCTGTACATAAAACGTTACTTGTTTCTATTTCGGATTTCAGAGAAAGAAAATGCGAACGTACGAAATAAGAACTATTTTTCACGCGTTCATTGTTTTCTGTCGCGGTAATTATTTTCTTGGAATAATTACAAAATTAATTTAGTTCCTAATCAAATTTGAGTATAAACCATGTTCTTTATATTTGTCTGCTTTTATTTTGAGTCCTTTCATCCATCCCTGTCATTTTTTAACGGTAAACTCGATTTAGCTTTTACCAGCTCAAACACTCGTGTCGAAACCCACCGTTTGCCATTAATTGAAACCTAAACTACACCGCCATTTTTCAGTAATTACCACCCGTGTACCCTTGCAATATTCCTCTTCTTCCACTCACATTTTTATCTTTTCCGCAAGCTGGCTAGTATGCATTTTCAACCAAGCCCACGGGTTCATTTCTTGATTCCAATGCCGTTAAATGGAGAAGAATCCATCCAAGCAAGTTTCAGGTATTTGTGGAAGATATTTGATTTCTGGAGCCAATGTGATGCGGCCGGAGTTGGTTGTAGATGTGGGTTTTTCTTTTGTTTCTGAAGAAGTGCAATGTGATTCCTTAGGTTGGCTGAAGGATTTTGAAATTGATAATGCTGGGTGATACCAGGATCATGAGATCTTAAGGTTATATAGACAGCAATAACAATGGTGGTAGGGCAAAAGTTATTGTGTGATTAAGGTTATTGTGCGAATTTGTGAGTGGACGGGTGAGATTAGAAGTTGAGAAATCTAATGGTTGAAAAAATGTCACGTCATTTAATGAACCCAACCCACGAAACCGACCCGCAAAACCGACCCAATTTCATTAAATGACGCGGAGTTTTTTCAGCCATTAGATTTCTCAACTTCTAATCTCACCCGTTCACTCACACACTCACACAATAACCGGTGCCATGGTGGTAGAGTGTAGCGAAATATTGAAAGACTCGCCGCCCATGGAATGTCGTGTTTAGATTCCACTCCATCGCCCTCCCTGCCAACTTTGGCGACTCTTGGCTAGGGTCCGCACCAACGTCGCCTACTTTTCGCATGAACTACGCCATCGTTGTGCTTCTATTCTCTTTCTCATCCTTCTGTGGCAACCTATATCGTTCATCGTCTTCGTGGTGATGATGGCAGTGTGGCTTTTCCTGCACTTCTTGTGTGACGAGCCGCTAATGGTTTTCAATCACATGTAAAATAAACGAAAGGGACGAAAAAAATATCTTATTTGATAACGTCAACGTTGTTGCGACAAAAGATAACGTATTGATAAGCGAAAATAGAGAGATTGAGACAATGGGTAGCAACAACGGCTCGGGAGATAGGGTTTGATTTGGGTGATTTGCGAAATTAGGGATTGGGTAATAGCTAGGGCTCGGGGGGAAATTGCAGAGCTTCGTTCATTTACAAGTGTCAGGGTGCTAGGGTTTTAATTTCGTCTAAGTAGAAATGGGTGGGTAAGTTCAACATTTGTTGTGGCAAATGGCAAACGGTGTGTTTCAACGTGGTCATCTGAGTTGGTAAACTAGGTGAAATGGCGAAGCTGAATCAAGTTTACCGTTAAAAACGTTAACAGGGATGGATGAAATGACTTAAAATAAAGGGTTAAATGCAAGTCATGCCCCTGTGCTATGCGGTAATATCAAATATGTCACTAAGGTAAACAAAGTCCTCTTCATACCCCTGAGGTAAACATTCAGGAGCAAATATGCCCTTCCGTTATGTGCCGTTTGAAACACTAACGGTAAATGTTGACGTGTCAAAATTAGACACGTCAGCACCAATCATAAATCGACACGTGACATTTTCGAAAAAAAAGGGAGAACCCTTTCGAGCGGCGAAGGGTGGCCGTCAGCCACCCCCGCGGCTCCCCTGCTCAGGGGTGGCCGGCAGGGTGCCACCCCGGCGACGGGCCGCGTCGCGCGAGGTGGCCGCGAGCCACCCCTGAGTAGGGGAGCCGCGGGGGTGGCTCGCGGCGCGGGCGGGGGAGCCCAGATCTGGGCTCTCCCGTCGCCGGGGTGGCACCCTGCCGACCACCCCTGAGCAGGGGAGCCGCGGCGGCAAAGGGAGCCCAACCGCTCGAAGGGGTTCTCCCCCATTTTTTTCCGAAAATGCCACATGTCGATTTATGATTGGTGTTGGCGTGTCTAATTTTGACACGTCAGCATTTACCGTTAGTGTTTCAAACGGCACATAACGGAAAGAACATATTTGCTCCTGAATGTTTACCTCAGGGGTATGAAAAGGACTTCGTTTACCTCAGGGGCACATTTGCTATTACCGCATACCACAGGGGCATGACATGCATTTAACCCTAAAATAGAAGTAGAAAAACATTATAAAGGGACATAGTTTATGCATGAATTTGTTTAGGGACTAAATTGATTTCCGTCAAAACCACGCATCAATTTTATAGTTATTCCTATTTTATCTGCCTATAATCTACGCCAGTATGAGAATTTTGTGGTATTGTGCCAGCATTGAGTCTTTACGTTTTGGATCTTTATCAGGATTGGTGAGTTTTGAGAGTGTCACTCTTGTGTACCTGCATTTTCCTCTCATTCTTGAGGTATGCAGTCCTAGTCTTTCTTTTTTTTCTTCTAAACAAACGTGAAAATTCATTTCACTATAAACATTATCACAATGTTGAATACAAACAAGCCTTTAATTAGTAATAAACATAGGCATAAAGCTCATAACAACAATATTAAAGGCTGGTCATACATCGAACAACCTCAAAGGCCTAAATTCATATGGTCATAAAGGTCTCATGCAGTTGGGCCAAAAGGCCCACAATTTAAAACAGGTCCAAAAACTCAAAGCAAACTTCGTCGTAAGCGGAGGAATCGATCGCTGGATACCTCAGAAACTTGTCCAAACAGCACAACCACAAGGGAGGAAAACACGAAGAGCCAAAACTGTTGATCAACCATTGTAAAATGGAACCAGCAAGTTCATGTTTGCAAGGAGAATCCTCAACAATAAGGATGCTGCGAGATCCTTCTCACAAAAGCCTAGATAAAATAAATTATTAGCAACAATAATAAAAGGACCAGCAACCAACATGTTAATGTTTGCAAGGAGACTCATCAACAATAAGAATGCCGCAAGATCCTTCTCACAAAAGCTTAGATAAAAAAAATTATTAGCAACAACAATAAAAGAACAAAGCACACAACAAAAACATCTCAGAGATTGCCGGCCAGAACAATGGCCTTAAAAAACTACAAGGAGCAACCCAAACAAAGCATAAAAACCCACGCGCCGCACACACTAGCTCTGGAATGATTCCTAGAGAATGCCAGCTGAGGAGCTTTTGTCGTTCTGTGCATGGCCACCAAAAAGCCTCCAACCAGTCTAGATCTAGCCAAGAAGGACAACAAAATGAAGGAGCAAAAATCAACGATAATGGAAGGGATACGAGGTCGAACAGTCAAGGGGGGACTAAAGGGGAAGAGAGGGAGAGGGAAGGGAAGGGGGAGTCCTCTCGTCGCCGGGGATTACGAGATGGAAGGGTCAACGAAAACAGGAGGAGGGTCTAGAGAGGGCATATGTCTTCGGACCAGATCACACCGCTCTAGTCTTGACTTCAAATAACTTTTTCCATGATCTTTTGGCTCGCACGTTTCGGTTTCCTTGGTGATCCATTTGGTTGCTGAGAAAATATGAGGAAAATGGAATCTTGAATTCTTTCCTTAATGCTAAAAGTTGGAAGAACTTACGCGTCGAAAATTGAATTCTTTCCTTAATGCTAAAAGTTGGAAGAACTTACGCGTCGAAAATGCAGGGCTTCGTTACAGCTAGTGATACATTTTTCTTTACTCAACTTCATCAGCAACAAAACAGATCTTCTTGGATTAAACGCACATTGCATTAATGAAAAAAATACCGATTACAAGATATGAGATAAGGTGTGAGAAAACTTCTTGGATTTTTGAGTTTTCCTTTCCCTTTTATTGGGCCTTATACCGAGCATATGGTGTGCAGTGCGATGCTGCAGAAGTGTTACAGAGTTGAAGATACATGAAATAATCCTAAGTACAGATTATTCTAGTTACAATCAAATATATTCCAACAACAAAATTTCAGAATTGCTGTCGAGCTCCAGGTGCAGCTGAGTTGGTTGTGCCGATGTGGTTGGACAAGTGGCAGCAATTAGTGATAAACAAAGACGTGAAGCCCAATTCCTGTTGGGCCTTAATCAGTCCAGTCGAGTTCTTCCATATTTTTCTTTCCCCCTAGCTAAATTCTCGAATAATTTTGTAGACAAATAATTGGACGTCATGACTTCACGTACTTTTCCTTTATCCTAGACCAGTTGATAGAGTTAGGAGAGATGGCTAAGATGGAAGTATTTTATTTATCGTCGATCCAAAAAGAGATCTTTATCTACTGAATAGAGCATAGGACTGGCTTAGTAAAACTATAGGCATAATTATTTGAATTAAGCAATATTAAAATTATATACCATACGATACGAAGTCAACATATATATTGACTCGACGAGAAGGGCTTCGAGATTTAATTGATATTAAACATATATAATTATTAAAATTGAGATAAAATGGGGATGAATATATTAATTATTTATTCCAAAAACTAAATTAGATAGGAAGGCAACGACATTATTAAAAGCAATTGACATAGATAGGCCAGAAGACTTCAATTGACACTCATGCAAAAGCAACCAGCTGTCATACGAGAACTGATATTTATGTATACAGAAACAGGGAGCAGCCACATCAGGCACGAGAGGTTATATATAAATATATACGTATATCCAAAACTAAGTTCAGCTTGGATCGCTTGTTCTATGTTATTAAACTCATCATATGACCCAGGGCACAGCAGCCTTATTCCTCACGAATCTTCTCCTTCTCGATCCCTTCATTTTCAGTTAGAGAAGGGAAAGCCTGCATAAGATTGAATGCAAAAGGTAATCGACATATCATCGAAAAAACAGGAAATGCATTCTGAGAAAGATGTTTTGGCCCCTCACTTCAGTGCGCTCATTCCTCTATAGAGAGAGAGAGAGAAAGCGGGTAAAAATAGCAGACGAGAGCAAAAGTTTTCTGAGTATTATGGCTTTACCCTAATTTGAGTGATGTATCAGAACTATCATCCTCTAGAAGAGGAGGGCCACTGCTGCTGCTGCAGACATTGGTGACGGACTCCGACGACAAGCCTTCTTCCTGGATCATGATGTCTGACTCTACATGAACAGGTGTTTTCCCCGCTGAGATCATCATCATCTGCATTAATACAAACCATCATTCCCCCATTTTGTTGCATGCATGGGAATAAAACAACAGAAACCATTCAATAAGGTGGATATATCTTCACCTTCTGTTTTAGTTGCCTGTTCTCTTCCATCAACTGGGCTCCCTGCATTGGTAATCAGTAAAAGAGCGCAAAATGAACGGAGGCAACGGCACTGAAACTTGGCCTAGTTGTCAATGGCATATATAATAACACATTCCAGGAGAGACGAACAAATAAATGGTATATATTCCAACAGTTCAATCTTTTCGTCTCTCCGAGAAAATAAATTTGTTCTCTCAATGCCAACTTCTCATGTAGAATCAGAACACAGACAGCCACGGAGCAAATAATTAATAAAACAAGAGGACACTAGCCATTACAATATGTGCAAGAATATCAAAACAGGGAAAAGGTTTATGTAGTATATGCTTTTATGCTATTTCATCAACAACTACCATTAAAGCATCTGTATACATTTGACCTGAAGAGAAAAGGAAAAGTTTGTATTGGTCCGTGCTCATTTTATATATGTTCTCCCGATAATAATTTGGATTATACCTTTCTTTCAAGTGAAGTAATCTCAGTCATTATTCGTTCTTCCTGAAAGAAATAGGAATCTCCTCATGTCACTGAAAATTATATTATTAACACGGGATACACAGAAATTGAATCAAGGAAAGAAACTGTCCAGCACAAACCTTAGTCTCAAGCACACGGTTGAGTCCTGCTTCAAGCAGTTTTTCTAATTGCTGTAATTCCTCCAAATTCAATCCTTCGAGATCCTCTCCCTTCACCTGCCTATTGTCACAAGGGATGAAATTAGTTTCAGCAAATTACTACCCGGCCGAAAGAAAATCCTCTAGCTAGCAACTAGCAATATATATATACCTCAGTTGGTGGCTCTTTTCTGCCACTTCCTTACTCAATCTGGTGTGATTACTATTCTCTAGCTGAAGTGAAATGACCAAGAATTCCGAGTTAAATGATGTAGTGCTATAGACTCCAATGCTTGTAAAGAAAAGGTAACTCGATCACGCCGGTAAAGCTTGGATTTATAAGTACAATCCGGAGTCCTATATCTAGCAAGTATTTAGTCAAAAAGAATGCAGTCATCCCCCTATAATCTAGTAACAATTGATTGCGTTTGTAACAAAATAAAGCTTCTTATGATATCTTTAATGAGCTCCTGAATACAAATAGAAAGATCATCGGATCATTTCATTCCTTCAAGACAACATTAAGCCTCCTGACCTTGTTCTATTGGCCCCAAGTTACATCTGGGAAAAGAACTAAATAAAAAGAGCAGATTAGATATAATAATATTACCTGCAGTTCAAGAGACGGTATTTGGTCCACAGCTGGTTTAAGGCTACTAGAGTGCACATTATACCTTTCAAGCAGATCCTTCATACTTCACAAGATGGAAGGAAGACATAGTTAGATGATGGTCCACTCATATATATAAGTGATCAAGTAGTACTTCTAAACAACAAACAGATAACGGCTGAATTGAATGCCAGGTTCTATTACTAATTTTGTTCTTTGTAAACAATCATACATAATAGACACTTGGCTGAGCATGCATCTGTAGGGTGAAAACTAATAGATGACACGAACAGCCATAAATTAACAAAATGCCTCACTCACGAATTATACCTGTATAAAATGTAGCTAGCATTTTGTAAAGCAGTTCTATGGAAAAAGCTTATTGATTTTCTTATGTACATCTCCCCTGATTGATTAGTTAAAGCAATAATATGGCTAGAGATTAAATACTCAATTAAGTCATCATTTAGTTAATTCATTTAATTACTGTGTACATTGCACATGCAATGAGACATACTTACTACATAAAGATTAAGGCTTAATTAAGATGAAAAGTTCATAATATATGTTTCTAATTTGGAAATTAACAAGAATATTATACTAAATAACTGTGCTTCATGTACATGACAAAAATAAATATCTTATTTAAAGAAGAAAAATTACTAACCAATCCATACCATTCAAGTCCATGGAACTGTTAATCAGAATTTTTTATCATCCAAAATTGATGATATTATCTTTCCTATTTTTGTAGCTCGCCCTTGGCAATTCTGCAATTGAACTTAATGGTGCATTTGGTAAGCAGGAATGAGCTAGCTATATATATTTTTTCTATTTTCTTCTTTTCTTTATAAGATGTTCGATCGTCTGCATCAAGATTCCTTCTTTTACTTTTTACAAGACATTTCTAATATCACATAAATACTTAAAAACACAATCGAGGCACTTTCAATAA
Source organism: Myrica gale (assembly GCA_963930655.1). Taxonomy (NCBI): domain Eukaryota; kingdom Viridiplantae; phylum Streptophyta; class Magnoliopsida; order Fagales; family Myricaceae; genus Myrica; species Myrica gale. The sequence goes on along the minus strand of OZ005609.1, from coordinate 6,146,877 downwards.
TGAATGGTTATACAACAACAAAAAACCAAGATGTATAAAGTACTCAAGAATAATAGAATCTGAAAATTATTGGATAATAAGTAATTAAATTTGGAACAAACCCGAACCAAATCCCCAATATAAATATTAAACCAGTTAACTAACAAAATATAAGTGTTAATTTGAAGAGGAGATATATATACTGTATATCTTTCAGGAGAGATAAAGTAGATGGGGGCATGAATGAAGTAAGAGATTGATAGGATAGACTAATAAGAATTACGAAAGAAATTAAGAGGGAAAATAATTTTTTTTTAAAATTGAGATATTACTCTTGATATATATTCAAGCTCAAATAGTCCTTACAAAAAAAGGCCAATTCTTGTGGAGAAAAATGAGACCTTATCCTTCTGTCATTGAAAAACTACACTTTTCTCTTGTTTTATTTTTCAAACATATTTTGGGTGCATGGCTGCATGCACCGTCAGGAAAGGGATTGAATTCCCAGGCTAAAAACAAAGCTAAGGAGAATGAGGTGTCAGTACTGAGTCAACAGCTCATTGGCCTTGGAAGCTTTTGATTATGTTTGGTTGAGGGCATGTTTGGAAGAAAAAATTTTGTGAGAGAAATTGTTTATAAAAAATTGTATTGGTTTTTGAGTTGTTTTGTCACAAAAACGGAGACAAATAGTTCAATAAAAAAAATTATTGGAGATCAAAATTATTTGCAGCGTCCTAAATCATTTTTTTTATGAAAAAACTTATTTTGAGATTAAAAAATGGTTAAATACACTTTGCACTCCTTATTTTGACACATTGTATCCCGATGCGAAATCTGACTTTAAAATACACGGTATCTGCTTATACATGCACTTCACGTGTTCTTTCTCCATGTCATATTACTAAATTGTCCTTGAAGCTAAAAAATCAAATTTCGATGAATAGGGACAATTTAGTAATATGACATGGAGAAAGAACACGTGTAAAAGGATATTGTGTATTTTCACATCAGATTTTATATCGGGGTGCAAAGTGTGGGAGGAGAAAGGATAAGGGATTCAATGTCTCAAAAATAATAGGTGCAATGTATCAACACCCCAAAACTAAGCGGTGCAAAATGTATTTAACAAAAAAAAAATTACAAAACACTTAAACAAACATATCAGTATATCTTAGACGGACATTGTTAAATTGCCTCGCTATATATATATATATATATATATGTAAATGGCTCTAGACATGAATTCTTAATACCTCAAACGAAATAAACGTAGTTTATGATTTCTCTCTATTATTCCACCATAAGTAAAAGTTAAACACATTTTTCCACTTTACCGTGAAACAAGATAAATATAACTATTTACTTACCCAGAAATCAACCGTAAATATAACAATCGTACCAAAAGCTCAGGCAACTAACAAAAGAACATATAAATAGAATCGTACCAAAAATTCAGGCAGCTAAGAGTATTTTTGAAACCCAAAAATTAATCTAAAGTTTTTGGATCAATAGCTTGTTAGCCTTATAGGAAACATGCCAATTTATTCATTCACAGTGTAATGCAACCATTCTATTTGAGACTAGCTATTTCTGGAAGCCTTGTAGCTCAATTCAAAATCCTGATCTCATCATCGTCCAATAATCTAGATTATAATTCAACATAGCATAGCTACATTTGCGCTTTGACCTCAGAAGAACTACTTAAAATTATTTTTGAAACTCCTTGAAAACATTATTCGGCCAAGTTTCACCTGGTAAAATCCAAATGCAGGACTTAACTCATTTTAGACCTCAAGTTTCATTCCCTTCCCTACTTCTTGCATGATTCGGGGTATCACAATAATCCAACTTTAAGCCCTAGACATTCTTAGGAAGGTCTACCAAACTCACATTAGTAGTTAATTGACTCATCATTTGTAACGACATAGAGGAGTGTAGTCATATTTGCTCGACTTACACATTTAAGTTCGTTTTCAGAACTTTTTAGAATCTTTATGTGAGCCAAATATTCCACCTACTAAGGTCTCATTGATGTGGGATTGGGAGTATCGTATTGTCTGTCAACCAAGACGATAAGTGACTGTACATAGATGTCTCGAATATAAAACTCTTATCATTCCAACTCAGCATGTCATCATGTGTGTGTCTGCTCGATTGTACGCATATTCGGTAGACACATAGCTTAATTAGACCAAGAAGTATTAGGTATATATAGTAAGCTACTATACAGAAGACTCGAGGAGTCTCGAGCGTAAAACTCGGGCTGAATCTCTTTATGTGCGGATGCTGCAGAGAAATAATGATGACACCGAAGCTGTTCCGGTTGGCCCAAGAAAGCATTCGCATGCAGCAGCACATATGCAATATTTGTAAAAACAGTATAACCAACGGGGCAATCCATATATATATATATATATATTTGTCAGATATGGTTCCAGTAAAAGTAATGCCTCAAGCGTAAATGCTGTGAAGAAAGTGATATATATAATTGAATATACAAATGAGAAAGGAAATAAGAATTGACTATACATTAAATACATTTAAATTTGAAAGTTCTAATATTGTTGAGAATCCTCAATATCAGAGCATATTCGGATTCTCTCTAGTTGAGTTGCGAATCTCTGACAAATAGAGTCTAAACGCTAATATTTCCTCCTGTCAAATTCAATATCTCGCAAATGAGTCCTGATCTATTATCAGCTTACACCGTCCAGTCAACAGTTCCTCATTTACACAAAATTGAACCATCGATCTCATACTACTGTCTCATCCGCCACTTACATGAAATACATTTAATGAACATTCCTCATGCTGCCCACCGGCCCACTCATTCAGCATATTCTCATTTGATCCAACTACTCATATTAATTTTGGACACATAGGTCTCTTCCAAGGCTAACCTTCGACCACTCATGTCATTTTTAGACGCCCTTTGATTAAGTACTACGACCACTTCCTATGAAATGACTGTAAAATTAAGGACAGCCTCAGTTCACTTGAAGATTGTTCCAACAAGAGGCGAAAATAGAGCCAAAACATTGCTCAATTACATTGTTTTTTGATGAAATATAAGACTATGTGGCTATTGACATGTCTATAATCACTTGTATTGGCCGTACCTAGCTAGCTGACAGGAGTACCGAGTGTACAAGACGATATTCATGATGTCTTGAATTTCTTCTCTCTTTACTCTCTCTGAATGAAATGTCTGTAGAGTACTTCAACTTCTGTAACCCTTAATTACATATGATGCCAGCCACTCCTTGTAAAGGGTTATGGGGACCAATATCTTTTTTTTTTTTTGGATAAATCGTTATGGGGACCAATATCTTATGGTCATATAGCTCACCGTCGTTTTTTCTGACTCGAAGCATATTCTACCAGCAAAGCTTTCTAGCTTATGTTTAAACTACCATACGAATTCGAGGGTTTCTCGTTACTTCCTAACAAAAAACCTCCAAAATCACATTATCGAGTAACGTCATTAATGATATGATTCTTCCAATTAGCTAGATGGGTATATCCGCTTTCATACCCACCTGTAAAACTATGGGTGGGACTGTGGGAAGAACTGACCTTTCTATGGTGCGACATGAAGATTACCCGTGCACTAGGAGTTTCATATAGCTCGCCATCGTTTTTTCTGACTCGAAGCATATTCTACCAGCAAAGCTTTCTAGCTTATGTTTGAACTACCATACGAATTCGAGGGTTTCTCGTTACTTCCTAACAAAAAACCTCCAAAATCACATTATCGAGTAACGTCATTAATGACATGATTCTTCCAATTAGCTAGATGGGTATATCCGCTTTCATACCCACCTGTAAAACTATGGGTGGGACCGTGGGAAGAACTGACCTTTCTGTGGTGCGACATGAAGATTACCCGTGCACTAGGAGTTTCTAATTAACTATATATGAAAAAACACATGATAAAGCTCAAGGATTAGATCCTTGAAAGCAAAAATGCCTCGAGGGCGCACCAACGAGGGATGACTAGTGGATCTCATGTGGAAAAGTGGATATCAATACGTTAGAATCCAACAATTTTATGGTATTGATGAAGAACATTTCAAGTAGCAACGCCTCCAAACGCAGAAAACTGAAACATCCAGAAGTTGTTTTGATCAAAACTTTCACGTGGGCGGTGGCTGAAACGCCATTGCTGCTATACCATCAACAAAGTGAAGACTGATATTCTATGAAGGATAACTCAATCTAAACGATGTAGAAAAATCCTTCATGGGCTTTTGATTTCTCAGTCGATGTAAGCTTTAATATATGAGGGTGAAATACGTGGTTTCTTGTTCTCAAAGCACGAAATGTGAAAAAAAAAAATCTCTCTTTCTCTTGAAACGAGATTAGAAGGTCTGGAACCTTTTAATCACTTAACCACGAATAGTGCTCCGTCTATCTCTCTCTCTATCTCTATCTCTCTCTCACAAACACACATACACAGGCGTACCCATAGAAACCAAAAGAGACGGAAGTAGCAGAAGTTAAGTTACGCATTGATAAAAATGTACGGTCTCCCTTACAGAGATCACAAGTAAGAGATGAAAGAAAGCAATACCTTGAGCTGGAAAACTCAAAGAGCTTTCCGGTGGCTGAGAAGATGATGAGCGCAACCTCGGCATCACAGAGGACAGAAAGTTCTTCAGCTTTCTTGAGAAGCCCTCGTCTTCTCTTGGAAAAGGTAACCTGCCTCGCTGTCACGTTGTCAATCTTCTTGATCTTGATCTTCTCTCTCGCCATCCTTTCTCCCTGAAAACATTCATTCATGCTTACAAAAATAGGCACACAAATAGCACAGCATGGCAGAGGAAAATATGGGGTTTCTGCAATAAATTCCCTTGTTTCTACCAAATTTAGAGAAATTGAGCAGAAACCCTTGAAAACTACCAAGACAAGGCAGATCTAGGTAAAAAGAAACACTGAAAAGCCCACCAGTCTGAGCTCATAAACATGCAGAGTTGCTTCAGAGAAGAGCTCGTAGTTGGTGGGATTTACTTCTTTACCTTGTTGGATGCTGGTAAGAAAGGAGTCCTGTTAGGTCTGAGCTTTAGACCAGAAGTCACCAAATTACAAGTGAGGAAACCAAAAAACAATACCCCAAGAAAGAGAGAGAGAGAGAGAGAGAATGAGTGACTCGTATTGCGTTCAAGAAAGGAAACTGTGGCTTCCCATTTATAGCTAAACAGAACCTCTTTTTGTTTCAGTTAAAAAAAATCCCTTTTTGTTTTCTCGTGTTTTTTTTTTTACTTTTTTTTAACACAAAAAAATCCAAAAAAAAAAATTACTCCCATTGCCATCATGTCTCACTTGGAGAGAGAACCCTTAGCTATGGCAACTCTTTCGAAGTTTTGAATTATTTCTGGGACCAATAAATAAAGTAAGGCTGTTTTCATTTTAAAATATGAGGACGAACTGCTTTCCGTACATACATAGCCATGCCGACATCACTTCCTAGCATAATTGCCTATCCGACGGCTCTGCATTGCACAGCGTTTCCCTCTTACCACAGAAATGCGAGAGAAACAGAGGAATATCACATAATTAACTAGTTTTTTTTAATGGAACTTACGATCGAAAAATATGTTATTATCACGGTGATACGAAGGTTGAACTTCCAGTTCAAACGAATAATAAAAAATATATATAAATTCAGAATATTTACAATCAACTTAGAGATTATAATTTTATTTATTAAAATGGATCAAAATCAAGAACCAAATAGTTTCGTAGCCCTAAAACATCGGGGTACGGCATGATAAGAGGTCGAGGCATATATATACTTTACGAGTACGCATTGGCTTGCCTGGCCAAATAGGGGAAATTGAGGTAGCAAGAAATTAAGTAACCCGGTAAATTGTGAAGTGCCATTTACAACGGATCAGTTTTATCTTAAACAGCCATGAATTGTAGTTATTTGTGGTGGGGAATATTCAGCAAAAGTGGGTCTCGAGTTGAGAGAGAAACTCGGACCGGTTTAGTCACGTCTTTTCGGATTAGTTGGGTCAGGTGGTTGATATTTTGGGAGGCAATAACTTCCTAAAATAAAAGGGCTCGGTGCTCGTGAAATGCTTGCACGCAGGGAAAGAATAAACACCTTTTTGAGACCTTATCTTTGCTCGCCGAAGTGGACTGCCACGCAATAAAGACTCCAAGGACGTTTTGGCCCATACATGAGCTGTCTCTCCTGAACATTGCATCTGCTGAATTTTCGTACATCCTGTTTTAGATATTTTCTCTTGGTCAGTAATTAAATTTCGGGCACGCTTATAAAAAATAATAATTAAATTTTGGGCACTCGAATTTTACGGCTGTTGAGTGCCACCATAATTTAATTCCTTGTGGCACGCGCACTGCACCGGGTTACCTGTATCCAACTTCACCCATGTAGATTTAAGATTTTGTAAAAAAATCGATGTTATTTTCAATTCCATAGTATCGGGACACTTAATTTTTTTTTAAATAACAAAATTAATTGTTTTGTTTAAACCTCCTCCTCCATTTGTTCGCATACGTCCCCCTCTGGCCATCTCGCCTCTATGCGTTTTGCCCATCCCACTCGTGCCTCTCTCTCTCTATCTCCCTCTCCTGCCGACCACCACGTTTGTAGCTGTTGCGCCTCTGGTCGCCGACCACAGGTCCCATCCTTCACGCGTCAAGCTCTCATCTCCTCTGCAGTCTGTCACATCTCTCTCAAGTGCCAAGGATTGAGATTCGTTTAGGTATGTTAAAAATCAATGAATTTGTTAATTTTAATTTGTTCTATTGAAAATATTATGACATGTATTATTGCTAAACGTTTTCCCCATTGTTTGTTGTTTTTAGGGTTTCTAATTTAATAAATTTAGAAAATTTAAGAAAACAACAAAGTGAAATGCTAAAATTTTCAAGGGGTTTTCACTTCCTTTGAGTACTATCCAAAAACTTTCGGTCGAGAAAACACTCAAAATACGCAAGTGCTCCTTGCCTTTGTATTGTTGTAACTCTTTAATGTATTCACCTTTTGCTAGTACCCTGTAGAATATCATGAGGTAATTATAAAACTATTGCAGTGGTTTGCTGCTTGGAATATCTGGATTGAAATATTATCTTTCTTCTTTCTTCAGTTGTACATAATCTCACGACCTTGAAGTACTAAATGTTTGAGTGGTAGATTTTCCAAGTCATCTTGAAACTAGTTGGAAAACCTATAATTTATGGCATTATTGGATGTCTAGTATAACTTTCTATTTGTTGGTAGCTAATATAATTGTCATGCTGGAATTGTTGTCGCAATTTGTCTTTAACAGTAGATCATGTCGTTAGTTTTGATTTAACCTTCTTTAGTATTCCATAAGTCGTTGGTTTTTATTTAACCTTCTTTAGTATTTCAGAAACATTTATGCTTAATTGCTCGACTGTTAGGGTTTAGGGATGTGATTAATGGACCAAAAGAAAAAAATACATTAGGCCAAGTGCGTAAAATACTAAAAAAATGATTCAATATGAATGTAGGATAATCGGAAATCGCCACCGCTAAAAACTATTTTTTCCCTTAACAGTGTAGGTATATGTGACAATTGTTTAAAAACTAACTTATCCGATGTAGGTGTCGGTTTTGGCACCTACAACGGGGTTGAACAACCCTACTTGTTGTTTGTATTCGGATCGACTTAACTCAATTTGGTTTATAAGGGTCATCGAATTCGAACTGCATGGGCTCGTGCTCTTAGTCCACATGTGAATCCTAACCATTGAGATAATTTAAAGTGGGTTATTTTTCAGATATTTCAAACATGACTTTCAGTGTAAATTACAATTGGTCAATTTTAGTTTTTTTAAGCTGTACTTCAGTAAATTAGTTTGTAAGTTTGTAGCTCGATGGTTGAAATAACAAAATTTTACTAAATGGATAAATGGTATTTATAGATAAGCTCGGATTTACATCTTATCACTAATAAGTAAGTCTTTTGACTTAATATCTACATGTCCTAATATAAATATAAGCGACACAATTTAAGAGAAGATTTACACAACATTATTTGATTTGATTTTAATAATGAATATGAAATTAGGCATAAAACATGTAATAAAATAAATAGATAAATATATTTTTTCACTTATTAATTATAGGACTTTTATATAATATTGCACTTTAAATTATCAACTTGAACACACATAAGTATACACATTGTATTCTAAACTATTTGTTTTGGCACATTATATTTGTTCAATACTCATTTTCTATTTGACCTCCTTGGAATTTCCAAATTTCTCGATGCATTTTACCATAATCCTCATTTTCAAATTAATTACTAGGGATAAATACAAAATAGATTCTTGTGGTTTGACCAAAAATCAAATTAGCCCCTAGATAAATTTGAGCTTAAAATAAATCCTTTATATTTGACTGTTTTTATATTAGGTCCTTCCGTCCACCCATGTTCACTTAGTTAACGGTACATTTGAATTTGTTATGCCACGTCATCTATTTTGCCAGCTTAGTCCACCACATCAAAACTACAACGTCTACTCGCCCGTATAATAGGAAAAAGATCCCAGCTTGCGTAGAATAGAAAGGGATTAGTTTATTATTAGTGACTTCATTGTTGTAGTGGTTTGCTTAGAAATAATAGGCATCTTTATTGCAGTGGGTTGCCAAGGAAGAAAGCTGGAATTTTGTATTACTATTCTTGGTGAGCCAAGCATTTTCACTCATTCACCACAAGTTGCCCAATCACAAAAATTGGAGCTACTACTGTGAAAACCCGGTCTTTAGAAAAAAAAAGAGAGAAGAAAACATTGTTTTTGCAAGGCTGGGATTCGAACCCAGGCAATAAAGGAGGAGAGAGGGCGCTCATGACCACTGAGGCACCTTTGTTGTTTTTCCTTATATGGTGAAGTTTTATTTTATTTAAACACGTTTTGCCCGAATTGAATTTTTAAGTAAAACGGTGTGTTTTGATCTTCTTCTTCCCCAAACTTTGGAATCTCAATTTTTATGCCCTAGCCGCCGTTTTCAACCCTTCAGTTTCTCTCTCATCAATTTCCTCTCTCTCTCATCAATTTCACATCCGTTTTAGCACCTTTTCGACTGATTTTCGTGGCCTTTCAACTCCATTGTTAGGATCTTAACGTTTTCTCAATAAATCAAGCGATTTATGGTGGTTAATGGAGGATTTCGAAAGGGCAACCATTTTGGGTTGTTACACTTTGATTCGCCCTATAAAAGGGGACCTTCTACTCAGAGATTATTCACACCTCTCAATTTCGACATCAGTCATTTTTGAGATCCATCTCTCTTTCTCTAGGTCAATTTCGGCCATTGTTGAGTTTTTCGATTTTCTTCGGTTCTTTTGGGTCACTGCAATACGTGGATTCTAGGGTGGTTCGATTGTTGAAGAAAATCTGGTAAGCGGAGCTACTATATTGTTTTCTTCAAAAATTATGAACATGTTTTCATAAACGATTTTGTGGGAAATATTTTATTGCAAGTTTATGTTATTCTGAAAACAAACGTGGAATTTTAAAAGACCTGTTGAGATTGTTTATATGATTGTTCTGAATTATTTTTCAAAGATTCTGTATTCTGCTGAACATCATTTCTGATTTTAAATCTGAGTTTTGATATTATATATCATATTGTTTTCAAACCCCGAGGCGATGTTCTGATTACTGATTACTGATTACTGCTGCTGTTGGTACCAACTCATTACTGATTACTGGTGCGCCCATTCTTCGGATTGGTTTCTGTGTGGGTTTCTCCCTAGTGCACACTTAGCGTACGTGGCTAAGTCTTAGTAGGGCAAACTCCACTTTCTGTTGGCTTAATTCGGTTTGGCCGCCGGTTAAGTCGTTGCACAACCCTGTCACAGGGGTCAATGTGGCTTACTGTTGATGCCAAAGGGGATTTTCTGAAAATCTATTTTATTTTCTGTATTTCTGGTCACTGAATTAAGTATTATTTTCAAAGAAAAGAATATATGTTTTTATTCTCTGCTTACTGAGTTGTCGAACTCACTCCGTTTTATTTTTCTTATTTTCAGAGATTGCTCAGAGATTGAGCCTAGAGAGCATGTGGGCGGGATAGATGAGAGCATCATTATGGATTTTAATTTGTTCAAGTTTCTGTTTTGAAAACAATATCATTATAATTTGTTTTGTTTCGAATAAATGAGATAAATTTCTTTTGTTTATTTATACTGATTTTTGGGGTGTGACAGTTTGGTATCAGAGGAAAGGTTATAGATTCTGTACACTTTTAACTTTTTGACAGTTGACATTTGAAAATTTTTGGGGTAGGCTTGGGTAGATTAAGTTTTACTTACATGTGAATTGTTTTATTTGTTTTGTTTAATGAATATCTTGAATACCAAACATGCTTTTCAGAATGTCATAATTTAGTTGGTTATATTTTTCTTTCACGATCAAATCCACGTCATAGATACAGGTATGTTCCCTCGATATTTTGGGTAGATGAATAGTCAGAAGTTTTTAGGTTCATGGCGTTACCTGAAGATATGATGATTGATGACCTTGACGAAGTATCAAACGAGATTGAGTGACGATGGGGTTTTACTAGGTATCTGTAAGTTTTAGCAAATTTCGAGGACGAAATTTTTTTTAAGAGGGGAAGGATGTGAAAACCCGGTCTTTAGAAAAAAAAAAGAGAGAAGAAAACATTGTTTTTGCAAGGCTGGGATTCGAACCCAGGCAATAAAGGAGGAGAGAGGGCGCTCATGACCACTGAGGCACCTTTGTTGTTTTTCCTTATATGGTGAAGTTTTATTTTATTTAAACACGTTTTGCCCGAATTGAATTTTTAAGTAAAACGGTGTGTTTTGATCTTCTTCTTCCCCAAACTTTGGAATCTCAATTTTTATGCCCTAGCCGCCGTTTTCAACCCTTCAGTTTCTCTCTCATCAATTTCCTCTCTCTCTCATCAATTTCACATCCGTTTTAGCACCTTTTCGACTGATTTTCGTGGCCTTTCAACTCCATTGTTAGGATCTTAACGTTTTCTCAATAAATCAAGCGATTTATGGTGGTTAATGGAGGATTTCGAAAGGGCAACCATTTTGGGTTGTTACACTTTGATTCGCCCTATAAAAGGGGACCTTCTACTCAGAGATTATTCACACCTCTCAATTTCGACATCAGTCATTTTTGAGATCCATCTCTCTTTCTCTAGGTCAATTTCGGCCATTGTTGAGTTTTTCGATTTTCTTCGGTTCTTTTGGGTCACTGCAATACGTGGATTCTAGGGTGGTTCGATTGTTGAAGAAAATCTGGTAAGCGGAGCTACTATATTGTTTTCTTCAAAAATTATGAACATGTTTTCATAAACGATTTTGTGGGAAATATTTTATTGCAAGTTTATGTTATTCTGAAAACAAACGTGGAATTTTAAAAGACCTGTTGAGATTGTTTATATGATTGTTCTGAATTATTTTTCAAAGATTCTGTATTCTGCTGAACATCATTTCTGATTTTAAATCTGAGTTTTGATATTATATATCATATTGTTTTCAAACCCCGAGGCGATGTTCTGATTACTGATTACTGATTACTGCTGCTGTTGGTACCAACTCATTACTGATTACTGGTGCGCCCATTCTTCGGATTGGTTTCTGTGTGGGTTTCTCCCTAGTGCACACTTAGCGTACGTGGCTAAGTCTTAGTAGGGCAAACTCCACTTTCTGTTGGCTTAATTCGGTTTGGCCGCCGGTTAAGTCGTTGCACAACCCTGTCACAGGGGTCAATGTGGCTTACTGTTGATGCCAAAGGGGATTTTCTGAAAATCTATTTTATTTTCTGTATTTCTGGTCACTGAATTAAGTATTATTTTCAAAGAAAAGAATATATGTTTTTATTCTCTGCTTACTGAGTTGTCGAACTCACTCCGTTTTATTTTTCTTATTTTCAGAGATTGCTCAGAGATTGAGCCTAGAGAGCATGTGGGCGGGATAGATGAGAGCATCATTATGGATTTTAATTTGTTCAAGTTTCTGTTTTGAAAACAATATCATTATAATTTGTTTTGTTTCGAATAAATGAGATAAATTTCTTTTGTTTATTTATACTGATTTTTGGGGTGTGACAACTACATTCTATCTGCTTGCATTCCCGATATTCAAAACTCAACAAGTTTAGAAGACTAACCCGCTGGGTCAAATTGCAGCACCCCCAAGGAATGGCACCCGATTGTCGTCCTTCGATTTTATGTGGTCTTATGATTCGGGATCCTACCTGCATTTTTTAGCTCAATTTCAACAATTGACGTGTATCTTCTTCAAGACCTCTGTCTTGAACTAGTGAAAATGGTTTTGAAACTTCCACCGCGTTCTTCCTGCCTCTCATTTTTTCCCTCTATCTCCTGGTCTCCTTAGTTATCTTGCAAGTCCCAGCGAAATATGCACCAGGAAGATTTGGGTCTACATCCCTTCGACATCCAAGTGGTCTTCATCTGCGCCACTCATATTATCATTTCGCAATTAAGACCAGTGATCCAAACAAGAGAACACAGAGAGAGAGAGAGGGGGAGGGAAGCCGAAAAGGTATGCATCCATGATGTTGCCAAGTCCTCGACATATATAATTTTCAGTTTTAGTGTTTGAAGATTTGGGTGATTTTGGAGATCGGGGATAATGGGTAAGAACTAGGGCCTGAGAATGTTTAACGGTGAATTCGCAAGTGAAGCATCTGACTTGGGTGGTTTTTGAAGTCCAAATAAAACTAGGTCAATAAGCTGATTCACCAATATGACAACGTTTTTTTTAAACTTGGCGCAATGTGAGTTTTGACACAATGGGCTGAGTTGGCAAAATAGGTGACGTGGTGGACTAAATTCAAATTTACTGTTAACTAACTGAATTGAGATAGACGAAAGGACTTAGTATAAAAATAGTCAAATATAAGGGACTAATTTTAAGCTCAAATTTATTTAGGGAATAATTAATTTGATTTTCAGCTAAACCACAAGTACCTATTTTGTATTTATCCCTAATTATTAATAAGGTCATGTATTAATTATAAACAATACGATCGAATTTTACAAAGGGAGAGCAAATTAATGCCCGGCCAGTTAAATTAGATTATCAGGTTTTGTGAAAATGACTGAAGCAGAGAGACTCTGTAATTTGTGTATATTCAATTGTGTGATTTAAGAGCACGGCGCTCTGTACAATATATAACAGAGAATGAAAACAGAAAGAGAAAAGAATCTCGCCTAACAAACTAACAACCAGGGAACGTTCTGGAATAACGAATGTACACGTAAGAAAAAGAGAATACAATTGAAATAGAAAATACAAGACAGCTCAGCATGGAAGAAACTGTAGACTACGCGGCTGAATCTGTATCATGCTCCTGTAGAGAACTGGAATGAGAAGTTTTGCTGCGTAACGTACATAGATTACAATAAGAGTTTTCTTGCACCAGAATCAAACTTATAACAGAGCTAGCAAGGACGCATTTCTGTATTCAGAGAATCAGCTAGCGGAAAGCCATAAAAAGTTAGAAGGATCGCGATCCATTTTCCCGGAGACCCTAACCTAAGCTGCTTATAAATAGCTAGGAGATCATGGTGATGCTCATCCCGTAAGAGAATGGTAGAGTAATGTATGTTTCTCCCGCATTCCCAGCAGTTCGCAGCAAGAAATATGAAATCGTAATGAAAGAATGAAAGAGAAAAAGCCCAGTTGGAAGACATTAGATGACGTCGATCGGTCATGAGTATCGGCCGGCCATCCGGGTTCTTTATTGAGATAAAGAAAAGGGGGAGCTTTACAGTAGTAGTAGTACTGCAGACTCTGCAGAGTCGATGCATATTCATGGACCCCGATGCCGTTGCTATCGTCGTAACCCGATATCAAGAAAAAAGGCGGTAGTCTGTACGAAAACCCCATGTGACTCTGAATGTGTTCTATAGAAATTAGGTGGTCCCAGTAAGCTGGGTCTCGTGATCTGTTTAGAAAAATTACAGAAAACATTAGGATTACTGTGTCGTCTCTTTGATCCTTAGGTGTGATCGAGGACCCCCAAGACAATCCACCTCAAATGTCCTGATTCTTATTGATATGATAAAATATCATCAGAATCCACAGATATTGAAGATTTCAAAACTTCAGGCGCATAGCATTTGATTCTGCTAGCAGATGATCTTGCAGTATTTTCAACATCATTTCTTTTGATCCACAATTCCATGCATGAAGTTGGAATTCCTTCAGAATTTCCCTTCCCAGCTTCCTCCGACGTTTAACTTTATTGATTATTCCGTTGTCATTTTCATCAAAAAGAAACATACACGTACGATTGATGTAGAGCCTTTTGCCCCATTCATTCGGAATGCTCTTTATTATTCTTTTTCGCTTGAATAAAGTTTCTTGTTTTTTTAAAATAATCAGTATGTTCAACAAACATAACCCAGAATATGGAACCCTTTCATCTACAAAAGCTTGGTTCGTGATTATCAGAAGCGGGAAAAACCGAGACCAGTACAAAACTTAGGAAACTGAAACCATGACACGACATCATGCTTTCATGGCTGATCTGGACAGCTCAAGTAAATGTACATTTCCTCGTGTATAAAGAAAATCATGTGGAAGTACACAACTCTCCCAAAAGTAACATCTTGGCCCTTGGGTGGCACCAAAGTGCTTCTTTCTCATCTATTCTGGATCCATTTTCTTGTCCCCGCATGACCACATCCACAATTGTGGTCGGAATGGAAAAGTTGGTAACTCGGGGTCGGGGTAGTGAATGTAGTACTTTCCCTGAAAAAGAACAATGATGTGAAGTAGACGTACAGTTCTCCCAACACTGAACTTCGTGGTTCACTCGCGACGTCTCCCTGCGTAACTGCGTTTACGTATATATGATATATAAGGAATTGGTTAAAGGGAGCTGGAATCATTGAGATCGGAAAATTAGGTTAGAAGACGAAGGAAGTATGAAGCTGGCAGGAATATCAAAGTACGAAATCTTGTAGGATAGCAATACTGATCATCGCTGGTCTCACATCATTAAAAGGAAAAACAAAGGGAATCCCATGTCTAAAAAATTAAGATAAACACAGTACGTGTGCATCCTATATTTCTGAAATCGTCAATGAGGATTAATTTAAGCCAAATTACATATATCTCGGACTTGCTGCTACTTTCTGGTGCTTGGATTCTCCTTCGAGGATTAGTTTTTCCCTCTTTTAACATGAGGTGCTTCCCTTTGCATGCCTCAAATAAGCAATTGAAAACTACATGCACTCAGCTCTGATAGTCAGCGTAAAATAAAGTAAATGCAGATGCTTTAGAAAAGAAAATTGTATGCGAGGAATAAAGTAAATAAAGTAATTCTCCCAAAAGTTTCCTTTTTAGCTTTAGCGTTTGTCTCACACCTTCTTTGCTTTGTTGGTTGATCATCTCGATCCTTCTCCCCACGATATTTCTTCAGATCGATTCATGGAATTAATTGTTCAAACGAAGGCCGGGATCGAACCAATAGGAGCTTATGGGCTAGCTAGAGCTACTGCTATCATGACTGGAGGACCTATTTCACGAATCTCTTAGTGATCATCCTCCCTCTTTAAATAAAACGGGAAAAACAAAAAACAAAAGTACTAGGAATATTCCTCGTTCCAGCTTCCCTCGAAGTTTAGCTATTTGCTAAAAATTAATGATAATAATAATAAAATCCTGCATTTAGTTTTATCGGACTTATTGCTATTATATGAATATTGGAAATGGAATATATCCTCAGACCTCAAAGGTTTCTTTGTTACAAGCTTCTTTCTTGTCTTTGTGATAAATTATTTACATTAATATTAATTGTTCTTATGCTAGGAAATTAAGCCCGTGTTTACACCTCGTTAAAAAGGTACTGTTTTGCATTGTCATTCTTTCTCAAAGTCTCTCAGCTTCTGTCAAATTCTTATTTCTTAATTTTTTTTTTCTTTTGAGAAGAATTTTAATTTTCTAAATTAAATTGGTGGCCCTATTCTTGTCAGCGATTCAATGGAGCAATTACTCTTTCCAGATTCTTAGGTATAATTTACTTCCACAGATTTATTTCTCTGTGCTGTACTAATTGGACCCCAGCAGCCGGGCCAGGACCGTATTATCACTGCTTGGGTAGAGATCGTCCAAGATTCTTTGAAAGTAATAACAGAGCATTGATATACCCAAAAGCTGCCGTTAAGTACAGCATCTTCACATTTATACACGTGCTCATACATGTAGACATGTTTACCAAGTTTACATGGTGCTAGTACTCAGCTTTCCAAATTAATGTTTTCAAAATAACGTTTGTTATATATATATATATATATATATATATATATATATATATATATATATATATATATATATATATTTGCAAATAAATTAGAGTAAAATATTAACAAATGAAATAATATTTTAATTTATGATGAATGTTGAGAAAATAATCTTATTCATAATATAGGGATTATGATTATTTATAATTTAATGTCGGAATTATATTATGCAATTCGAAAATAGATAAATATAATATATAGGTTTTACACTATTTAATGTTGTTCATAAAATTTTAAACCAACGTAAATCCTATAATAAAATTTACCTCTCTCCCCAAATTATAAGTTACAAAATTGGATAAAAAATTGGAAAAAAATTACCATAACACGCGTGGACATATTCAAACAGGAGAGAAAATTTGATAATTAAGTGAGAGTCGGAGGTTTTAAAAACTAATGTCTTAGGTTATCCATGGTTTTATGAAACTATAGGCTACGTGTCAAATAAATGGCCATAAATTTCGAACTTTGTGAGGATAAAGATTTCCTCGGGGCTGTAAAACTGGTATTCTTTACGAGGCATCTCAGCTCTTTGTAAGATGAACACGCAAGAGATCAGAGAGCTTGTGCCTTGATGCATCCGCTGAATCTGAATCTCGTCCAGAAAGCAGACACTTTGTCCTGTAAATTACTCTTAACTTGGTAGCCACTAAAACTTTTTTGCCTGTTAATGTTTTTTTTGGGATATCCAATTTAACCTCGAAAGCTATGACACAACTCAAACCCAAGTGATCTAGAAAAATCTATATGACTCGTGACCTCAGTGGAGGCTATGAAAAGCACGATGCAGCAAATTAAGCAGTGCACGAGGGGGAATTTTGCCATATTAGTACTGTTGATCTCAACCCCTCCAAATCCCAAGTTTACTACTTATATTCTACAGTGGCCGCGTGTCACAGTACTCCATATGCATGCACAGTACCATTTATTCTTTCAAAAAAAAAGGAAAAATAATTAAAAGTTGATTTCGCAAGTCCAATATATAATATCCCCCCTCTATGAACTCTGACTCAAAGTAGGATACTACCTATTAAAATATTCAGAAAATCAGTTGCTTGATTTGCCTCCACACTAATATTTCCAGTCGAGCAGGAGTGGGTCGTGTATAAAAATCCCACACTGAGAATAAAATATTGCCCAATTTATTCTCCCAATTGACCAGCACGCAAGACCCTTTAAGTCCTATTTGTCAATTGTTTTTTAGGCTTCTGTTCATGTGTTTTTATAGCTTATGATTATTAATATAATTTTTTAAGTTGCAAACTATGTGTAAGAATGGGAGCCAAGGAAGGAATTCTATTAAACTTCGTTATATGAACAAATATCTCGATAATTGCTCTCCAAATAGGGGACAATATATGGGCACATATTACCCACAATCAGGGAAGGTGAAGGCTGAGGATGCCAACTACCCTACAAAACGACAAATTAATTCGGAAGAAAAGAGACTCGATTAACCCCGAGGTTTAGTGGTTAGGGCTTGCAGTATTTCGGTTTACTAATTACTATCAATCTTTTAGGTTAATTTCAGGACTTTTGAATTAATAATTATCGGAATTGTATGGAACAGGAGATTGCACAGATTCTAAAATTAGTCGATTTAAGTGAAAATTTTCCTGAACATTCGCTTTCTTGATAAGAGTGAAAACATACCACTAGTTTATAATTAAAAGCCATTAATCCGTACATTCCGCTCTTTGTTTCCTCGGTTGCATAAATTTTTGGTGCTTCCGAGGAAGTCTGAGATTTTATACACTCGCCCATGGCATGGGTTAGGACACTCTGATTCTCCTTCTAATGGGTCTAAACAAGTAGGAAAAGAAGGCCCATATAATATTGAGCTGGCCCATCAAAAGCTCAGAGCCCGCAGAGAATAACTTGAAAGTTTTATATATATATATATAGTTTCTTGAAAATAAGTGGCCCAGTCCGTTCACCTAGGCCATTCCTTTCGACCCAAAAAAAAGAGGTCCACCACCCTACTCTCTTTATATTTCGACCTTCTTGAAACCCATCCCATCCAAACATACAGAGAGGCTGTGCGAACAGATTCGCCTGTAGGAAAGGATCTATCTAAAAACTTCTACACGATATAGTTGTGTCACTTTTGTACAATCGCTGATCTCTGAACTGAACCAACATAGTTGTGTGGACTCGTGATGGATCTGTTCTGCGGACGAGGATCCCTGTAATTCGAGCAATTCGGTGAGAGAGTGAGAGAGAGTGGCAGGGGATCCCCGTCTCTGTTCTGCTCCCAACTGAAGGTCCAGATTGCGGGGTCTACTTCTTGCTCCGGTTCCATGAGCCCACGACACTTACTACAGGCATTGAATGAGTGTGCCGCGTTGCATGGCATCATGACTGCATAAGCTGTCATCGTGTAGTAATTAATGTTGATTTCTGGATTTATAAAATAATAATAATAATAATGTTGTTTACTGGGCTCTTTCTAATTTAAGCCCATCAGTACCTCCATTCTCCTCCCACTGACTGACACCATCACGGAGAATCTTTATTTTTAGAGAAATTAGTAATTTAGTCACTGAATTTTAGTACCGCTGACAAAATGATCACTAGACTTTTTTTTTATAACATTTTGGTCACTAAAAACATATCATTGTGACTTTTCACAAATCCGTCCACTTTCCGTCCAATTTCTAACCGAACAAAATTTCACGTCAGCTAGTCCCAATCAAGAGGGTTCAAGAGGGTTCATATAAAACGATGCAGTTTTGACATCTTCATTTGAAAGGCAACAAAACGACTTGCAGCAAAAAACAAAACAAGTAACTTAAAATGAAAAAATAAAATAAAAAGAAAAAGACGAACAAAAACGAAAAACTTGCGTTTAACATTAACTAAAAAAAAGCTTAACATAAACGAAAATGGGGCATAAACGTTCGTAAGTAAAAACAAAATGATCTGCACTCCTGCACCTTATCTTCTCCCTAATCCACAAAGTTTTGTGCTTAATCTCCATAATCAATCTGCACCGTTTTGCCTTCCTTCAAATGAGATGTTGAGCCACCGTCGACATGGAGAAATTTTCCCTCTTTTCGTAAACCCTAGACCTTTAACAATCGCACCTTTGATGGCAAGGACATTCGACGATCACACCTTCATCAAAAAATCAAGAGTAGCCGCAACCATGTCCGAAAGGAAGGTCAGTTTTCTTTGTTTTCGATTTATTTTCTCCTTTTGTACCCTAAGTGGACTTGTGAAAATCGTTTGTGAAAGTATCTGGAAATGTGAAAAACGTCTCCTTTTGAAAAATGTTTGTGCTTCACATCTCAATAATCAGTTTAGATAAATGCTTTTAGTGCGACTGGAGTGAGTTTATGGGATAAAAGAATAAAGATGCAAGAATGTAAAGGAACAACATGTTTTAACCAGTACCATGCAAGATTTACCACAAAAATCATTTAAGTAGTACTCATGGGTAAGAAAATTAGCTTTAGCTCATATGGACTCATTGTCTCTACAAGCCATTTTAAACAAAAGATGAACTGCACAAAAACGTTGTGGATTAGAGAGAAGATAAGGTGCAGGAGTGCTGGTCATTTTGTTTTTACTTACGAACTTTTATGCCCCATTTTCATTTATGTTAAGCTTTTTTTAGTTAATGTTAAACGCAAGTTTTTCGTTTTCGTTCATCTTTTTCTTTTTATTTTATTTTTTCATTTTAAATTACTTGTTTTGCTTTTTGCTGCAAGTCGTTTTGTTGCCTTTCAAATGAAGATGTCAAAACTGCATCGTTTTATATGAACCCTCTTGACTGGGACTAGCTGACGTGGAGGAAGTGCTGACGTAAAATTTTGTTCGGTTAGAAATTGGACGGGGAGTTGACGGATTTGTGAAAAGTCACAATGATATGTTTTCAGTGATCAAAACGTAAAAAAAATAAGTCTAGTGATCATTTTGTCAACGGTACTAAAACTTAGTGACTGAATTGCTAATTTTCCTTATTTTTAATTTTAAGATAAGGGAAATTTACAAATAACTCACTGAGTTTTAGCGCATTTTTCAAAAACTCACTGGGTTTTAAAAAATTTCAAAACGTTCACTGGATTTACAATTTTAGAATCAAAACTCACTATACCCAACGCCGTTAGACATATTTAACGGAAAATTCATATCGTCCAATCACAATGTGACACGTGTCATTAAAAATAAAAAATTTAATTTACAAAAAACTCCCTAAGTTTTAGCGAATTTTTAAAAAACTCATGGGGTTTTAAAACAAAACATAATTATTATTTTTTATTTATTTTTATTTTTAAAAAAATATCGGGGACTCCTAATCCTTTCACAGGGGAGGAGGATCTCCCCCTCCACCTCTGGGCGGCCAGAGGGAGGGTTCCTCCACCCCGGGTGGGCGTTAGGATTCCTCCACCCTCCGTTGGCTGCCCAGTTATGGGCTGCCATGGGTGGAACCCCCTCCACCCATCGGCGTCTGGGTGGGGGTTGGGGGACCTCCCCCTATCCTACAACCCATAGAGACCATCGCTCGGGGTGGAGGAGCCCTCCCTCTGGGCGGCCAGAGGTGGAGGGGGGATTGTGAAAGCATTAGGGGTCCCCGATCTTTTTTAAAAAAATAAAAAATAATTTATTTATTTTAGATTTTTTTTAATTTTTTTTAATGACATGTATCACATTGTGATTGAACGAGATGAATTTTTCGTTAAATAGTTCTAACACCGTTGGGTCCAGTGAGTTTTTGATACTAACATGACAAACTCAGTGAGCTTTTTGAAATTTTTTTAAACAGAGTGAGTTTTTTTAAAAAGACGCTAAAACTTAGTGAGTCATTTGTAAATTGTTTTTTAATAACGCTTTTTTATTAAATTTTTATTATTTATTTAATGACACGTGTTACATTGTGATTGGACGATATGAATTTTCAGTTAAATAGGTCTAACGACGTTATGTCCAGTGAGTTTTTATTTTTAAAACACAACGAGTTTTTGAAAAAGACGCTAAAAATCAGTGAGTTATTTGTAAATTTCCCTTAAGATAAATACATTTTTTTTTACCTATCAACTATCGTGTCTAGTATATATTGCCCTCTAAACTACCAATTTTTACGCATTGTACCTTCAAACTATCAATATTATACATTTTTACCCTACACTACTCACTTTGACACATTATTATACCCTTTAACTACTAATATTAAACATTTTGCACTCTCCGTTTGACAATAATATCGTCGAAAAAATTAATGAATTGACAACAATATCTTCAATATACGCAAAATGGGTCAATGATATTATCGTCTTTTTAATCTAAAAATTTGACAAATAGCACAAAGTTTCTAAATAGTTTGAGGGTGCAATGTGTCAAAACTGGTAATTTAGAGTGTAAAGTGCAAAATCTATGGTAGTTCGTGGGTGAAAAAAATATTTTTTCTCTTTAATTTTTTAGCCCTTTCATTCAATTAAATTTTAATTAAGAGTATAAACCACCAAAATTATTAAATTAAACTCCTCAAACTAGTTTTATCTATATATAATTTGTTATAAGATCCAACTGTAGCTATTTTACCGTAGCCTATTTTTTTGCATATTTTACGCATCTTACAAGAGAATGAATATTTCTGCATTATAATATTCAGACTTGTAATTAATATTTAATTAAATTTTAAGGATAAAAATGAAGATTTCTCTTAATGTCCTTAACAAGTATATCATAATTAATACCTAAATAGGTATTAAGAAGTCGTATTAATTTTTCTCTAAGTGCATTTTGTTTCAATTAATACTATAACTTATTAAAATGGTGGAAAAACACTTCATCTTTAAAATGTAACAATTTAAGAATTAATATTTTGTTATTTGTTGATAAAATATGACAAAGAAAGAAAATTGATAATTTAGTCATTAGGTTTATAACACACTGATGATTTAATTTTTATATTTCATTTTTGACAATATGATCACTGAGAATATATAATTGTGATGATCTTATCTTTTCGTCAAACTTTCATTTGACAAACCTACCGATTTAGCAGATTGGACTGGACTGGACTGGACCGTACCGACCATTGAACAATCCTAGTATTTATCCCTTTATTTTTACGCATATTGTTCCAGTAAGAAAACCATAGTAACCAAGCGTTTGCTAACACAATTTTACTCAAAATATTATCTCTCTCCTAATAAAATACTACAATATAATCTCTCTCTCCCATAAAAAAATATAAAAAATATAAAAAATTACTCTATCTTTTCACTTTTTTTCACTAAACCCAATAACAACACAAAACCCAATATCAAAAATATTTCAACACGAACACGACCTTAACCCCGACCGGCCAACCCCATAACCACCGAACATTTCTCGCGAGCGGCTAGACACGGGGAAATGGAAGACAACCCCAGAGCCGAAGCCGAACGATTACTGAGAATCGCCGAGAAGCTCCTTCTGACCCGAGATCTATCCGGGTCCAGGGACTTCGCCATCTTGGCCCAGGAGACGGAGCCCCTTCTGGATGGGTCCGATCAGATACTGGCCGTGGTA
This sequence comes from Myrica gale, assembly GCA_963930655.1. NCBI lineage: Eukaryota > Viridiplantae > Streptophyta > Magnoliopsida > Fagales > Myricaceae > Myrica > Myrica gale. Next base: position 6,124,061 of record OZ005609.1, on the reverse strand, counting down.
GACGTGCTCCTCGCCGCGGAGAAGCGCATAAACAACCACCACGATTGGTACGCGATCCTCCAGATCGATCGCCGAAGCGACAACCAGGATCTCATCAAGAGGCAGTACCGCAGGCTGGCTCTGCTCCTCCACCCGGACAAGAACAAGTTCCCACTTGCCGATCAGGCTTTCAAGCTCGTCGCCGACGCCTGGGCCGTCTTCAACGACCACTCCAAGAAGTCGCTCTACGACAACGAGCTCAGCCTTTTCTCCAAGGTCGATCTGAGCGCGCAGCAACCGAAACTGCCGGTCCGCTGGAGCCACTGGCCGAGCAACAAGAAGGACCACCACGGGAATCGCAACAGCAACTACGGTAGCGGCGCCAGCGAGAGCCAGGAGGATCAGCGGCTGAGATTGTCGAGCTTCTGGACTATGTGCCCCTACTGCTACAATCTCTTCGAATACCCTAGGGTATACGAGGGGTGTTGCCTTCGGTGCCAGAATTGCCGGAGGGCGTTTCACGCAGCGCTGATCTCGTCGTTGCCGCCACTGGTGCCGGGCCAGCAGGCCTACTATTGTTGCTGGGGGGTCTTTCCGATGGGCTTTGAGATTGGGAATCAGGACGGCGCAGGGAAGAGTGCCGATGCATTTCCGAATTGGATGCCGCCGATTTTTTCAAACGCGCCGCCGCCAGAGAGAGGTAGGAATGATGGGACGCCAGTGGCGCCGGTGGAGAGAACGGGCAGGGTACCGGGTGTTTCGGATGGGAACGTTTCGCAATTTACACCCACCGCGAAGAAGAGAGGAAGGCCCCGGAAGTACCCCGTGCAAGTCTGATACTTGATGTATCCATGTGTGGAGGCTGACATTTAAGTGAGGCATTTTTGCTCTTTGGTGAAAAGAAGACTCGGGGGGGATACAGAGAGCTTCAAAGAACAATTGGTCAAACTAACGCGACGTCGGGGTTGGGTCTGGGGCAGATGATTTTCATATTAGCTCACCACTGAGCAAATGTGTGGGAGGATGATGACTGAGGGAGGGTGTTGATGTTTTGGGGGTCCTTCTTTCAGTGGCTTCTGGCGATGACCAAGTAAGGCTGTTGTTGTAATGTACTTGTACTTGCATTGTTGTTTGTAGATTTCATGAAACTCTGATTTTGTTACTGATATTGCAAGCAATGTGATTTCAGCAGGGTGTTCTCTGAGACTCTTCGCACTGTGTTTACCTGAATTTACATTTTTCTTGAACTTGTTGATATACGAGGTTCACATGAATTGCTTGATTTTGGAACTCTAAATTTAGAAGTTCCGAAACAGTAGAGGTAAGTTGGATCATGGGGTCGTATAGAGCTTGTTTTAGTGCTCTTTATTAGCCAGCAAAATCAATCTGATAGATTCTCTACATTACCAAATCATTTCGTGTGATATTGCACGCTTAGCAAGCAGTTGTCATGACAAGCTTTTGGGTCCCTCGAGCGACTACCGGCACATCCTGCCTCCCTTTATTGAGTCGACTTGTTTGATTTTCCCTTGTAAAGCTCGTTTTGAGTCCTCACTGAGGCCATGTTTGCAAATTTTGCAAACTAGTGAGAGTTGAGGTAGATTATAATTTTATTGGATTAGAGAAAGTTGTGAAAAGATGAATTTTATGGGATTCTATGAAAAATTAAAAATATATTATTTGAGTTAATTTTTATGTTTATTGTAATGAAAATAGATGTTTTTGATGGAGAGAGTGATTATTTTGAAATATTTTATTTTTATTTTCTGATCAAAATTTTGAGTTAATTATGTTTGCAAATGAGAATTTTGAAGTGGATTTTGATACATAATGTGAAAGGTTATTCAGTTTTTGCCCAGGTATGTTGGAACCGCAACTGTTAAAAGTGCCAAAATCTTTCACAGTAGAGGTTCAACGATAGCAAAGGGGGGAAGACAACATAATGAAACGGACTTCCAATATAATGAAAAAGGAATTATTTGACGTGAAGTTAATGCTTATGCCTTTCTTTCCATGAATTGTAATGTGAAATTTTTTAATATGGTATAATGGTAACATTTGAGGTCTAATTTTGATAGAGACAAACATAAACATACATGTGATCTCTAAAGCAGCAGAGGACCTAGGATTTCTAGCTTGGGGGCAAGATAAAAAAGTTTTAGTAGTAGGGCTATATATTTTACACAAGTTCATCTATTTATGTATGAACAAATTAGTAGAATTTTTTCTCTCTTTATAGGTTTATGAAATTTAATTATAATTATAAATAAATATAATTGATAGAAAGAAAAGATGGAAGTTATAAATACAATTTGATTATCATTTTTTTAATGTTTCGGTGTTTATGAAATTTAGGCTTAATTAGTCTCTTGTCTTTAGGATATGGCCCGACTTCAAACTAGTTAATTCTTAGTATTTATTTCATCCTATATTAGTCATTAAGGAATTTTTCGTACGTTGAAGTGGTGATTTTGACAATGTAGTTGGTTAATCTTAACAGAATAAATTCTACATGGCTAACAGGGACATATCACTGCCAATTATAAGTAGACACGTGTTCTCAAGTCATTTCAATTAGAACTGAAAATCGACTAGTCGGTTCGGTTTTGAGCCCAAACTGTGGGCCGAACCGATTGGTTCAGTTATAAGGAAATTCCAACCGACGGTCGAAGTTGGGAGAACTGGCCAGGCTAACTAGGTTCGGTCGGTTTCTGGGCCCGAATTTTTCTATGGTGGCCCACATGGACGTCATCGTCGCTAGGCGACCTTCACCCGTTAGCTCTGGTTTACAATCAAACCAAGCTTCTCCACAACTCGCCTTGCATTCTCCTTCTTGATTCTTCCATTGTTTTGCATGCCAAACACAGTGATCAGAGCGCAAATCATGGGGTCATCAACTTTGCGCAGTCTCTAGTTTGCAAACAGGTTGGTCTTGATCGACAAGAGCTGCTGGACTTGGGGCTTGAGCTTCCAAATGCATAAAACACGTCTTCAATCAATCCTGAGCATGCTTTGGTTATGCCCATTGTATGAGACCACGGGTTTTGGAACAAGAGAAAGAGAGGGGAGCGAGAGAGAGAGAGAGACGCTGGCGAGGTGTGGGGGGCGGGGGCGGGGGTGGCTAGGGTTTCAAAAGCGGATGGGCAAAAGAAATGAAGGTCGACCTTCGGGGGGTGTTGGGGAAAAATTATAAAGGAGGAGTGTGTGACGTCGTCTCACACCCCACACTTAAAAAAAACGAAATTACTTGGGGGCTCTCGTTTCGGTGCGGTTCAGCGCCTCGGACTTTCAAAACTGTATGTCAAAACGACCCACTCAATTATGGAAAAATCTGGGTCGACAGTCGAACCGAGCTGACCCAAAACCAACTGGTCTAGTGGGTTTCAGGCCAGTTTGGGTCGGCCCGCTCGATTTCGGCCAAAAAAATGTACACCCATAATTTCAACTACTAAGTTGAACAATAAATGTGAATTTAAAATCAACATCAAATTGTCTACGCCACCTGAGCCTAAAATGTATGCCAACTTATAACATCATGCTAGACAGGTCTTTTGCAAAGATAAGGCACCTCCAAGTGATTTAGGGACACGCGGTTGCTTGTGTTTGATGATAACATATCCTTAGATACATGAGATTAATTCCGTTAATAGGCTAACTGAGTTGACGGAATGACCACTCTAAGACACGAAAGATTATCTAAAGACTAAAGAATATGACAAAATAATCCTAAGGACTAATCTAGGATCCGACCACACCCCATAGACTTATTAAGCCCAAAATTTTAGAGCAACTTATGAAGAAGTTCGATGAGACTTAACGAGGGAGTGTTTCCTTCAACATTGCTTGCTTTAAGACTTTGTATAAAGCTTCGAGCAATGTGAATAGTCAATATATATCGATTTACATGTGTTTCTTTCTAATTGAATTATAAAAAAATTATATTTTACACACTTTAACGATATGAGATTTTACCGTTTACACCATAAATTACGGGTCTAAACACATTGCATCTTAACACGTCTCACAATCTTAATAATTAAATCATAATATGAGGTGGTGTAAAGTGTGAAATAATTAGTAGTTTGAGATGTATGTATTAATTTTAAAAAAAGAAGAAAGTGTAATATGTATAGATTGAGTGGCTTAAATTATAAAATATTCTATAATTTGAAGGTGAAATATATAATTTCTCCATTAAATTACGCAATTGGAGCAAGGCAATGATATAAGATAATCCTTATAATGTACACCTCGTCTACACTTTAGAAATGAGTTTTTTCTTCTTCTCTAGTTTAATGGTGAGTTCTTAAACATTTTCTCAAAGCACGATATTGATATTTTTATATTTTAATTGTGTAATATTTTAAATTAGTAGAGTGAAAAAAGATAATTTTGTTTTCTTGAGGATGCTGTGAACAAACCGCCAGGGCTTTTGTTTTTTGTTTTTTCTAAGCCAGAGCTTTTGTTAAAAAGCTATCAAAATTCTCGAGCGACGAAGAAGATTTTTATGTTAACAAGAAGAAAAAACAAACAAAAACAAAAACAAAGCTGTGGTCCGTCACCGAGAAAAACAACGCAAAGGTTATAATAATGGGTTTCGCCGCGCCACTGATTTCAGTGGGATACATGAACAAAAGAGGGGGAGCGAATAAGAGCTGCCCGCTGCCGGCTTGGTTTCTTCGGTCTGCCAATTTCATCTTGTTCGTGGCTTTCACGTGCCTCTAGGCTGCTGGGTTTTTTTCTGGTGTCTTGTTGATACATTGTGAGTACCCACAAGGCATGTGTTCCTTGTTTGAGTTATGATTCCGTGACAGTTTCCCCAGTGTTGGAAATACGATTTCTTTTATGGATCTTCTTCTGCGCTTGTTTGGTAGCCGAGAAAATGTAGGGAAAAAATACCAAGGCAATCAAGCTTTGAATCAATTTTTTGTTTTCGTTGTTCGGGACCTTAGGAGACAGACAGACGTCGTCTGTTTACAGTTGAGTAACCAAATGACCCTTCTCCATGCATTAATAGATGTATTATACATACTTTTTTTTTCCCTTCGTTCTTCGTAACCATAATGGAGGCGAACTAAGACGACCCATCTCCTTGGAAATTAGCTTTTTTTTTTGCGTGCCTGCAATTTTAGGGATACCGTCCGTAATGTTTTTTCATCGGTGAAAGTTCTCTCAGGTTCGTTCTTTTCAGCATTTTCATTCATTGGTGTTTTTGAGGCGATATTTTCCTAAAGAGAAAAAATGTCCGCTTTGTGATAAAAAGGAGGTGCTTGGACTATATAACTGTTAAGTGAGGTGTAGTTTTAGTGATGCAAGGCAAATGGTAGTAGAGAGAATTTATTTTCCTGTGGAATACTTGAGATTCGGTAAGCATGCTGGCGACCTTATTTCCTAATCGTTACCATTAGTTTCCGCCATTGTTTGTGTGTGTGTACGCGCGCGCGTGTTTTCTTCTGGAGTTGGGTCACAAAATGAGGTAAACTGTCTTCCAGCTCAATGAGCTCATGAACCTCCAATAACAGGATCAAGGGAGTCTGGTGAAAAGACGGGAGTTGATTCAAGGTCTATGATATGGCAATGTGCTAGTAAGTTGTTGGCACATCAGTTTCTGCCCCTGTTTACTTAAAAGTGAAAACGCTTATACCTGACTCCTTTATGCATTACATAAAATTTAATAATATTGGATAACTGGCTATAGTGATAGAAGAATATAATTCAAAACTGGAAATGCAGCATAGGATAATCCGACCATGTCAACTTAGTACAATTCTAAGGTCTAGAGTGAAAATGGTAAATGATAATGCAGGGGATCCCATCCAGTGGACTTGTAGATTTTAGAAGAGGTCCATACTGCAAAACCAAACCTTGGAAAGCAAACATCTTACGAGTGGCAAAAGTCAGATTAGCAAGCAAGGTGCAGAAGAGGTTGTAGCTACTCAAGTCATGCTGGGAGATCTGATATGGGTCACGCTCAAAGTGGCTCGGGGTGGACCCGCACAGGTATTTGAAATTCTATGCACTCTGGCTCCTGGTTTTCATAAATGGTACCTCCTGATACCACCACACTATATTTGATGTTTATTTGGTTCTGTATTCAATTATTTGGTAGGTAGTTAATGAGAACTGCATGATTGGGAGCACTAGATCTGGAAATAAATCAGCGAAGGAAGTTCCTGTTAGGCTATATGGAAGTTATACATAGTCGGTGGTTTGACCCTGTTAGACTTTTTTTGTTTCTTCCACTGTTTTGCATCTTTATATAGAGTATAATGTCTTGCATCTAACTTGCAGCTTGTATGTGGACCCTGTAAAATGTCATTCTGAGTTCAAACGTGTAAGTATCTAATGCGGATTACTAGAATTATGATGCTCAATTCTCTGTACACCATGTATTTTTGTTTCCACCTTTTTGTAGTTATCATTCTTTTCTTCATGCCTAGTCATCCTAATCTTTGCATCCTTCAGATACTCGAACAGAATAATGGTTTTTATCGGGAAACTTTTGAGAATGCCTTAGCACAGGTAACTTTTTCTTTCTCTGTTTCTGGGCACGCTTTAAGGAGGCTTACTAGTATGGCAAAGCTACTCCTCTTTGGTTGCAGATGATTGATTGTAATTGATGTTTTTCCTGTCATTTCATATGACTGTAGAAACGTCCTCACCAAAAATCTGGTAGATCAAACATACAAGGAGCCAAATCTAAGGGTGAGGCAGCTTTCTTGTGATCGTGTTCATTGAATCCCCAAATGGGACTGTGAACTATATATGTCATAATATCCCGACTTAGACATGAATCCTTGGGCTTCTTGTAAAGGCTTTAATAGTTTGTAGTTGCCATAAAATAAAGAACTGCATTAAGCTGGGAGCTAGTTCTTCAAGTGTCTAAACTAAAATACAGAATTGCTATGCCTCCCAGGGAAGGGATTCCAAAAATAGAGGTAGGAGACACCCTAGACAGTAGCCATGCTTGTAGACTTGAGGTATGTTTGTTTGCCAAAATGTTGGGAAATATTCCCGAAATTTTGGGAATCTTTACTTTATTGAGATTTATTGGGGTTTGTGAAAAGTAAATAGTGTATGTGTAATAGTTAAAAATGTTGGAGTGTATTTGTTTTGCTGGAAATTTCCATGCCCCGAAATGTTGGGGAAACAAACATCATCTTGATGAATAGCAATAATTTTGTCTTTTGGGTGTACAGCGTGGTAAGACCTACTAATTTTATGTGATGTTGGATCACTGTGCAGCATATGACTTGATAAGGATGTCAAAGATTTGAGTGGGGTGGGTTGTAAAATCTCCTATTGTCATGGATAAGTATTTGGTCATAGATTGTGAAGGTGTATGAATGCAAAGTCCTCATGTTGGATCTTTGCTAGGTGGAACCCAGCTTTATAGATGATTCTATGGGGCTCCATAGCCGTTTTGGTGCTGCAGGGAAAATTATGTCGGTAGCATTTTGTAGATTGTGAAGGTATTGCAGGAGTGAAAAAATCGTCTTTTTCCCTTGGTTATGTGGAACTGAGCTCTACAGGCGGGTTTCTAGTATAACTTCGAGTAGTATGTTTGGAGTATATCGTATTATGTTCCTAGCATTTCCCTGTGTTGTGACAAAGTGGCTCAACAGACTCTTAAACCAATGATTGTAACAAAAAAATCCAGTTTACATAAATAATTACTGTACCAGAGAGAAATAGCAAACAACCTGAAGTTGATTTGTTTGAACCAGTTTGGTTAATTTTATTGGTTTCTTCGGATCATGAACACCAATTCTGTAGGTTTTTTTTCCAAATATACAAACTTGAACAAAGGCGAATGTACATATTCTGCATGGTTCCTACAGTATATATTGTTGATGATGGAGCCTACGAGAAAGAAAATTGAAGAAAAGTATGTTTTCATTCCAATGAAAGATTCTTATGCTGGTCAAATAATTTTATTTTTTGGCAGCAAATGTAAGGATCAGTTCTTCTAGATCCAAGACCAATCAAAATCAGGTCAAGGATCAGGATAAAGAAGCCTCAATATATGTAAGTCTAGTTTTGATTTCTGAGATTTTTGTATCTTAAAGTCTATGATTGTTCTCAGTTGACTATGGTGAAGACCTGTATATTCAGTCGGTTGTGGAGAACCAGAGCACCAGGGAGATAGATAGCAACAAGTGTTAGGATAACCGGAACTTGCAAGAATATGTTTCTGGAAAAGGAGGAAAATGCAACATAGTATCAAGGATAATTAACTTCTTGAGTAAAGAAATTTCTGAGAGTTGGTAGCTGCTTTATGTGCCTGCCTTCCATCCTGATCTTTTGTTTTGGACCTGCATTACTCAGCCAGTTAATATTTGAATAACAATTTGGTATTAGACAATCGTTTATCCAATACTGCAGCTTCCTGCCATTACACAAAAAACAAGGGTGAAGAATGGAAATTTTAAAAAGGCTGAGGAAGAAAAAAGTGAGGCCTCTAACCAAGATGGTATGAGAAAGAATCTTAATCCCTGTAGGTCAAGTTCTGAGGAGAAAGAGGCAGTACAGATAGCCCCTCGACCAGGTACATGGCAAAGAAAACTTGAAAGGGGTAGGTCAAGTGGTGAGAATAAAGCCTCTAAGCAAAATGTGACGCAGAAGAAACTCAAGCTAGGTAGCCCAAGAGATGAACTAACCAGTCGAAGGGCCAAGGAGGAAGCAAGAATGAAAATCTCTAAGCAATACGGAGCATGGAAGAGTCTCACGCGAAAGAGGTCAAACAGTGACAAACAGCTGGGTGATGAAGTCCATGCGCAAGATGGAATGCAGAAGAAACTTAAGAGACAAAGCAAAAATGCTGAGAAAGAATCAAACCTCCAATCTCCTTACCACCATGGCCCAAGACTAGAGCAGGAATCAAAAGACAAATCTTCAATGCAAGGTAGATTGCATAAGAAGCTCAAGCCAAATAGCTCCAACACCAAGGAAGAAGTAAAGACTCGAGGCAGTAAGCAAGTTGAGGTGCACATCCCTTATCCTCTTTCCAAGAAGCTTTTATTGGTTCATGTGAAGCAGTTTACGAATGCATTTTAGCTTAAACTGTCTCTCTTTTATTGATTCACATAAAGTTTAAAGCATGAATTTTAGCTCAATCTGCCTCTCTTTCTTCAAGATCAGGTGTTTGGAGTGAGATTGTGGGACTTCTCGAGTGCAGGACACATTACTATTAACACATTAACTTTTATTAATTCGGATCCTCAGGAAACAACTTTATTTGGAAAGTCTCCAGAGCTTAGTGCCCGGAGAGCGAGAGTCATGCAAAGTCTTGGTCTGATTGCTCCTTCTGGGTCGCTATTCAACAAACATGGACATCTATATCTGCGGCTGTGCTAATTGTTGGTACTGACCCAGTATTTTCATGCAAATTTGTTTCTCTTGTAATGCATATTTTTTTAAAGCTTTGCAACGCTGTCTGCACTTGATTTCCTTTGCTTAATTTGCTTACCCGATGCAAGTTTTTGTTGACGGGTGGGGTCTGTTGATGCAACAGGTTTCCGATGGAAAGCCATCAGTACAAACCTATCTGGTCTAGTTTTTTTGACAAGCAAGCTTTAGAAAGGAGAACATTCGGAATGGAAAAAGGATGCTGGAGTGCTGTGCTTTTAGTAAACTGGTGGGTTTTGACCGATCTCTGATCTAAAATTTAGCTTTCGAGCCTCTTCCTAAATAGTGTTACAAATTCAGATCAGTGTTAGAAACAAGCATCGATCCACACACAAAAGTGGGGGGAAACATACCTGAGCCTTACCTCTGGTTTATACTACTAGATTCCTCTCTCTTTAGATATCTGTGCTGCGAATCCATGGAAATTGGTAAGGTAAAAAATGAACTAAGGACACGACCTACATCATTGCTATTTGGTTTTCTCTTGTATTTTCCTACATATTTTCTGCAGACTAGTATCTTGAAAGATGCTTTGCCAATGTTCGTGATCAATACCCTCTCGAGTGTTGGAGATGACATGCTAAAATATAATTTGACCCAAAATAAACTATGTCGCCTGCTTTCTATGAGCCACTATTCTTTTATATTTATAATTAACACCTGGGATATCTTATTACCCCAAGAAAAAAAAAATACCTTTTAGAATGGCAACTAATTTTCCACGACTCTTTGTTTAAAGGAAAAGCTTGTGGTTCTGCATATGGGACCGGGATCAATGGGGCAATCCAAGAGTAAATAAACTCGATTACAAAACTAAACATCTTTATATATATTTCAAAGTCTTCAAAAGCTTTTGCATGATTGTAAACAGCTTCAGGATAACCACAATACATGAAAGACAGAGAGAAGCTATGGATGGAAATGGTGTGAGGGGAGTTGTGGGTATGGTGGGTATGGTGGTGGTACTGCTGCTTATACACGATGTGCTGATTGTAGCAGAGGCTGATGAATCAAGCCCGATGATGTTCACTTCTCCAACCAATTTCCCTCCCACTCTGGCTCCCTTTCCATCCCCTCTTCCCTCCCTTTCTCCAATGGGTGATAGTTCTTGTATCCACGTAGATTGTGCAGCTAAATGCGATAAAAAAAAAAAGCATTCAAGAGAGTCACCAATATTCTCTTTCACCGGGCTACAAGGGCTGTGTTGATGTCTGTATGTGCAGATGTCTTGCTGAACATTATCTTGGTCGAGGCAAAGCCGACATCGCAGCAACTATTCTGGGATCTCCTATGAAGTCCTATTCTTCTCTCTATACGTTTGCTAGATAAAATCATACACCAAGCTCTTAACTTAAATGATATTTAAGTTGTGAGGCCAGTTCGAATGTTTAGAGCTCCTAGTTGTGCTGCCAGCTTGATCAGTACATTTTTTAACTAGCCTAAGTTCGTTATGCATAAAAATCGGGTGCAATAAATTTTCCTCATCCAAAAAAAAATCCTAGTATTTATTATATATAAAATTAGATTTGGAAATTATCTAAAAGACCTTCATCCTTACTTGGGAAAGTGAAGATATATAACATCAACTCCAACTTACTGTTAAAGATAATATCATATTAAAATTTTATATGATATAATAGTTAATGACAATATCAAATAGTTATCAAATTTTAAAAATTCAAATTTTAAATATAGGAATGTTCTCCTATTATGCTTTGTATTGTCTACTTCATCTTTGTAATCTGTATAGATTTATACTACAGAAATAACCATAGAGGGCTTTTAATGTGGATGTAGTCTTCTAGACCGAACCACTTAATCTCTATCTCTCCTTATTTTTTTCTCTCTATTATGTTTCAATAATGCACAGTTTATCAAATTCTATCATAGCATCAGATGTTGTGATCTTGCAGCCATAAGTTGGGTGTAGCAGCTCCAAGCTTCCGCATTTTGCACTTTTAATGAATATTTCGGATAATCTCTATGTCTCAGATCTGACGTATTAATTTCAGATCCTTCATATGTCCTACGGATTTTTATTGTTCATGAGTGTTAGAAAAAAAAGAGAGAGAGATGAGTGAAAGAAAAAGAAAAAGAAAAATAAAAGAAGAAGAAAAAGAAAAAGAAAAAGAAAAGAAGAAGAGGGAAAACGAGAAAAAAAAACTGAGAAAAAATAAAATATTACTTAGATTTCATTAGTTATTTATTTTGCTAATAAAATATTACTTAGATTTCATTAGTTTTATGTTACTTCATGGCGGCCGCCTCGTGAGTATCAATGGGTCAATTCAAGAGTAAATAAAATGTATTAAAAAGAATACAAAAAAAGACATATTTGATGTGAAAATATACGAGAAAAGAAAAACAGAAAACTTGCACAAGTAATGTTTTTCTAGCCTTGTAGTTTCTGATTTTGATCGAAGGACTTCAAGAGAACACAAATATGAAGAGACGAGAAAGCTGTGGACGGAAATGGCGTACGCGGGGACTTGTGGGAATGATGTTAATGATGATTCTGCCTGTGTCAATTGGGATTGATGATTTGTCGTCGACCCTTTTCACTTCTCCAATCTCTTCCCCTCCATATTCCCTTCACCCTCTTCCCCTTCGGCCAGTACTGCCTGATCTTTCCCTCGTTCACTCTCTTTCTCCAGTGCCGGATGAGAGTTGTGTTCATGTAGATTGTGCAAGAGGATGTGATTTTGAATGCATCTTACATTATAGACTTCTTTCATCGGAATACATGGACTGTACATGTTGACTTTCGTATGAATGTTTGTCTTTCTCTCAAGCATCTCTTTGGTCGAGGCAAACACGACATCGCAGAGTCTGAATTGTCGTAATTTCGTGAGAAATGTTTTTGGATCAGCTCGTACGCAGTCCTCTCTCTCTCTCTGTCCTAGACACCAATTCAGACGTACCAGTGGTGGAGTTAGGTTATTTTGAAGACCAAATTAATTAATATCGTAATTATTATTAGATAAGTTCTGGACCGCGATCTTTACTAATTTTTTTTTTTCATTTATTGAGGTGACAAATCTGAATTATATATGGAGGACAAATTAAGAATTTAAAGTCTCTCTTATAAAATTACTTTAAGACATTTAAAAGACCTTTGATCCCCAATTAAATGCATGTGGAAGTGAAAATAACCTTAACTTGTATTAATTAATTGATTAATGACATAAGATAACAAATTAGTACTAAACACAGTTAACTTAATCCTACAATTGACAGGGGCCAAGAAAATTAGAGTGCTGAAGAGATTCTTGCCAGGACATTTCTGAGTTTGGTTATGCATGCTTATCGATCGGGCAAGTTACTTTTCTATCTTCTTTAAACTTGGATCTCTTTTCAAGTTTTACCAAATATTCGACAATTATTGGCATGTGACCAATCAAGATCTCAAGTTTGTGTAGCTTGCTCTTATATATGTAACTAATGAAATCCTTGATCTTCTACCCTTCCTGTTAGCAGTGGCGGAATCAGGACCGAATTTAAAGGGGGCCAACTCCTAAGAGAAAATGACAAAAAAATAATTAACTACTTAATGCACAAAAATGTCTTAGAGTTAAAATATTCAAAATTAAAGATTAAAAGCATAAAAAATATATTATAATAAAATTAAAGTATCGTATTATTTGTTGAGACCGATAGATGGCAATTGAATCCTACGGTTCTGCTTATTTTCTATATCGTGCCCGTGTGCAAATAAAATATGTGACACACTTTGTCGCTGATTTCTGAGTGCTTCACATTGTTTTCTAGCATCATTGTGTGCATTATTAACTGCACCAACATGGTCACCAAATACCTTCACTCCCTTTTTTCAATTGCTAAACCCCATAGATGTAAACACATCACCCACGGATATTGATCCTCTACTTCGCCTAAATAGATAACACCACAAGCAATATACAACATCCTCTGATACACTGTATTCCAACCACTCAAATTCTTTGAACCATGACTCCAAAAAACCCCTCATTCGGTTTTCATAATTCTTCTTTGGAAAATCATGCCCAAGCTGTTGACAAAGACCTTTTTATCATATACTTCTTACGAACTTGGTCTCTAATTCCAACATCATATTCTTCAATGAGTTTACGTAACCCTGGGTCAACAATAATATCATCTGGACTAAACAAAACACGAGGTTTTTTCGAGCTAATATTCGACTCAGAAGTAGCAGCCACGCTAGGAGTACTATACGACCCCGCTGGTTTTTTTATCAAAAACTTCTTCATTATCTAAACAAAACCAAAACAAAATTTATCAATTTAATTTCACAAGTCACAACCTATTGTCCTAATCACAATTTCACAACCTAAGTCCCTAATCACAATTTCACTATCTAGTCCTAATAACAATTTTAATATAATTTTAAAACTTAATCAATAATCAATAGCCACAATAATATGAAAAAGAATTTGGAGTACAACAATCTCAAAATCAAATAAGGCTTGTAGTGAGATTTAAGAGGGGCCCGTTTGGTTAAAATATATAAGAGTCTATATATAAAAAAAAACGTGAACCATGAGGCCAACTAGGCCCAATGCCTGTTAGAGTAGGCTTGTATACGCAGTTAATTCCGCTATATATAATGCCCTGTCGGCCCAGTACTCAAGCTTGTTTACAGCTTGCACCCAAATCAAATATTTGCTTGTCTTTGAAAAAAGATTACGTGCGGGCTCACAAGGCATGCAACTCCAATCTTCGATAGGCAGGGGACCCAAGGCCACATCCTCTTGTTTGCCATGTAGAGTTTGAATATAAAAGAGATCACGCTACATATATAAGCTTTTGCATAAAATCCTAATCATTGAAGAGACTCGAGTGGCCACACCTGAAATATCCATTAATTATAAAAGAGATCACGCTATATATATAAGCTTTTGCATGGATCGATGATTCTTGATTCGTACCTCTAGAATTATACTCTCTTATAATTTGGTTCGATTTACTCAGACCATTACTGCACGAACATTCACAGGCTGAAGAGTGCTATATCTGGAGGTATTGAAATAATTCTAGCTGGTTATAAAGAAGTTGGGTATCGCTTCTGTACAATCTAATCCACGACCGCCATGTGAGAGGCCTTCAGATCTCCATATATGTATATTATATATACTGTATCTTTGGAGATATCTGGCGGCCAGTGTAGGCTGGCCTATCTAATGTCCCATTTATGCTATCAATAAATTATGTATTACTAAACACAAACACAATAAATCTGTATATATACATGAGCTGCTGGTATGCATACAAATTAAGCTGATATTTTACTATAATTAAGCTTTATATGTGATGCTCTGGATTGCATGGTTAATTACTTTAATTACTATGGCAACGTAATGAGTATCGGATGATTAATTTGTATTCTGCGCCAGTCAGAATTTAATTTTTAATATTACAATAACTAAATGTGATCTCTTATTTATTCTATCTGCATGTTATATTTCTGTATCAAAATGTTTGGGAAGCCAAAGAGAAAATTACAGATATTTTCTTAAAAAGGGGCTAGGAGTAGGGGATCAAGAGGAGGTTTTGATATTATTCCCAACTGAAAGCTATCAGCTACGCCTATTTCTACTGGCAAGAACTCACGTTGGAAGCAAAGCAAGGTGGGGTCTAATTAGAAGCATGCATGGGGACTGGCTAGATGAGGCAGTTTTGAGCTAATAGCCTATAAACATGCCAATTGCTGGATAGAAAAGTCATGCTATAGCTCATATGTAGCGAACACGTGGAAAAACCAAAACGCCCATTACTGCTGCGGCGTTGAGGTCCCCCTCGCCTGCACCCCTTTCTGAACTCCTTCTCTTGGTCATGTCTGGTACGCCGTACGCATGCACTGCCATCAGATGTTGATCTCACTTCCTACAGTTTTTATAGCTAGCTCTGTGAGACTTTGCGTCCAGCGTACTCACATGCAAATTCCACAGTACTATTTTTGTTCTCTGCAAGTAGTTCCCTGAAGTTTATTGGAACGTAGTGGCATATATATTCTTGATGCCGTACTCTAGGGTTACTGCATTAATGTAGTTTTAGACGTAATATGTGTTAGACTACTATATTGTTAAAGAAATATGGGCTATTGTAGTCGGAGATTTATAAATAAAGTCTTATTTATAATCTCATTTTTACATCAGTGAATACACAAATCTGTCGGGTTGGTATTAGAGTCCTATATTCATTGAGAGAAGACATAACCAAACAGATTTATGTACTCATTGATGTAAGAATGAAATTACACAAAAAAAACTTTATTTATAAACCTTCAATTACAATAGTCCACATTCCTTTAGTAACGTGAGACCCTGAGACATGACTTGCTTTGTAAGACTGCAAATTAGGGGAAATAAGAACTCTATTTTGACAGCGTCAGCATCTACTGCCTCTCTATACCTCTCAGCTTAGATGTGCATGAATCGGCAGAAACCAAAAGACTGAAAGAGTCGTACTACTAGAAAGGATCTACATTCTACAACATTTAGCCAGACATCCTTTTGGTGTCAAGCTATTTGTTCTATTTATTTATTATTTTTTTTTCTATGGACAAAAGGCGTGGTTTTTCCCCGTATAAATTAATAAGCAAATTATGGGTGTGGTGTTGAGATTGGAGGAGAGGAGAGTAAGAGCGAAAACGAGAGGTATTGAGGTATTCAATTTCTAAAGGCCAAAAGAGGTTGTCGGCTCATGATCGCTGCTGTCGCTTTTGATTCCAAAAACAAAAGCTGTCGGTGCCGCCGCAAGTAATAGTGCTTTCAGCTTAGTTTGACAATGACTTCGCCACGTTTCGCTTTCTCGCATCACTACCCTCTTCTCTTTCTCGATGGATTCAGCATTTGCCGTCCCACTAGCAAGCACTAACTACCACTACCGTTGTATAATGCATTTCCTAATCCTAATCAACCGGCCTGTTGAAAAGATTAAAATTAGAAAATATTGAAACAAGAGAGAGAAGAGAACGTGATTTATGAGTATATAAAGATCTGTATACATCATAAAAAGTTCAATCTGCTACAATTTTTATTTCTCAAAGCATTTTAAAATTGTATATTAAACGACTTATTTATAGGATTAATCTTAACTAATGTGAGACTAAGACAAGATAATGATCTTGTCCAAGACATACAACAAAAAATTTTCGGCGAACGGTGATTGGAATACTAGAAACCTTGACGAACTATGGCTAGAATATTAGAAACCTCGGCAAACATCGTCCCGAATATTAGAAACTTGACAAAAGATGGCTAGTTTATTTTGATGTTGATTGAGTGGGTGATCCTACTGACGGAAGATCCACCAGTGGCTACATTTTTTTTTTGGGGAGATTCTATCATCTCTCGGTGCAGCAAGAAATAAATTGTTGTCGCTAGTTCTGACACTGAGGTTGAGTAT
The DNA here is from genome assembly GCA_963930655.1 of Myrica gale. Lineage (NCBI taxonomy): Eukaryota > Viridiplantae > Streptophyta > Magnoliopsida > Fagales > Myricaceae > Myrica > Myrica gale. The sequence goes on along the minus strand of OZ005609.1, from coordinate 6,107,270 downwards.
TGGGCTCTTGTTGATACTTTCTCTAAGCTTTTTTCGGCTTCTTCGGGACATGAGAGCTAGTATAGAGGCCATTACTTGTTTTTTATTGTGAGAGTCAAAGTGCCATCTAAATAGCTAGTAATAATGTTGTGAGATCTCGTATTGCATTTTTGCTATTTATGCTATATATTTGTTCTTAAATTTAATTATAAGGGGCTGTTGCTTGGTCAATGTAAGATATTAAGCTACAATGATTATGGTATTTTGAATTATAAATTTTCCCTAAGTATTTTCATTATGGTCGTGAAGTTAAGTAGTACAATTTGTTATTCTCTTAGTGGCCGAATTACTTCAAGGTAATTTTCCTTATGAATTATTTGTTATTTGGCCTATTGTAAGAAATTTAATGATATTGCAAAGACTTATTAAATTTAATTTCAAAGAGTGCATTTTATTATCTTATAGATGCTGAATTTTCTAAGCAAATTCATTATATTAAAGTATGAATCATGATTGTGAAATTAAGTGCATGTCAATTATCTATTGCCTTCATTGATAGTTATTAGGTGGATCAAATGACTAATTAGTGTGCAAGGCTTGTGATTCGCGTGAAAGAGAGAAAGCCAAAAAAAATAAAAGAGAAGTAAGGTGATTCACGTGGATGGCAAAGAAAATAGAGAAAATGGTAGGCTGAAAAGAGAGTGATAGTAGGCTGAAAAGAAAGTGATTGTAGGCTGAAAAGAGGCTGAAAAGTAAGACTGGGCTGGAAGGGAATTCACGTGAAAGGCTTAGTGAGGCAAAGAAATGAAAAAAAAAGAGATGAGACAAGGCAATTAATGAGTCGGCCATGTCACATAGGTGAAGCAGGTAAGACTTTTCTTCCTTTTTATTTTCTTTTGGACGTGATATGGGCTAGGTTCAGCCTCCTTTGCATCTTCATATCTCACACCTCATTCACACCACTCACTCTTTACATCACTCATTTTAACTCTTGCACCTCACATCACACAAGGGAGAGAGAGCTAGAGAGCTTGGCCGAGAAAGGGAGAAGGAGAAAGCCGAAGAGAGCAAGAGGGAGAAGCCGTGGAGAAGAAGAGGAAAGGAGAGGGAAGCTGTAAAGGAGATCAAGAAAGAGAATAAAGAAACTAAGAAGAAAAGAAAGAAGAAGAGAGGAGAAACAACATGGTAAGTTCGACCTTTGGAGGTTGAACTTGACCGAATGTTTTCTTGCATGTCGTGATCATTTTTTCTTTGAGATTTTATTGGCTATGGATCTGTTGGTTGTCATGTAGTGTTGGGATGGTTGCGAAGTTGCTGGTGGTGGAGGATACATATGAAGGCCACGATTTTGGTTGGATGGAAGAATAGAAATACGATGTTGTAAGGAATTTAACATGCATGTATGATTTGAGATCCCTTGGCCGAATGTTGTGAACTGTTTGAAGTAAATTAGTTGCTGTATATTCTTGTGATTAGAGGTTGGGTATTGATGTTTGAAGCCACTAATTTGAGTTGTTAAAGCTTGAGAAACATGTTGGATGATGACCTTGCTTATAGACTAGTTGCATGTAAAGTTAAAGTGTAAATCTTTGATTTTTGGAAACTGTTAAACTTGCTGTTGTAACTCTTGAAAATAGATATGAACATGGTAAGTTTGGGTGATGATTAGGGTTTCGGGCAGTGGCCTAAACCTAAGAGCAAGTGTGATTGGAAAATGTCAATGTGTGATAATGTTGTGAAAATGGAAGAAAAGGGACAATGAGAGCCGAATGGTTGCTGCCCTATGGCATGTGATGTGTAATTTGTTATGTTTTCGTAAGAGTTGTTGCTGTTAAGAATTTATGTTGGTGATATTGATTAGAACAGCAAGCCTAAAAGAGAAAAAGAGGTCATGATGGTCACGGGTTGATCTTTTAGAGGAGGATTAATGTTCATCCCTTGTATTTTGAAGTATTGTGGGCATTGATGTTCATGTGAACTTGAAAACTTAGAGATAAAACTAATGTAACTTAGGTTAAATCCTATAGGTCTTGGCAGTGCCCATATAACACATCTATTGAGATTAAATTGGTGGAATTTGATAGTCATTAGTTCATGCATAGTATGATGAAAAGTGTGAGATAAGGGAATAGAAACTAGACGTAGATAAGGGTGGTGTTTGTTTGTGGAAATATTGGGGTTTTGGAAATTTTGGGTATTGGGGTTTGTGAAAAAGTATAGTATTTTATGGAAAAGTGAGGAGAGAGAAGATTTAATTGAATAGTATAATATTATTTTATAATTTAATGAGGAGAGAGAAATTATTTTATGATTGTTTGGAATATTTAGGGGTGGAATTTTTGGGAAACAAACGAAGTTGCTGTTTTGGCTTGTATTTCTTAGTATGTAATGTTGTTGCTGATCTTCATGGATATGTCTTGAAATCAATGATGTTGATGGAAAGAATCGATGTAATAAGTTGGATTCGAGTTGGGCACGAAGTAGGTTAAAACAACAACCTTGTTGAAGATGTTTGATGCATATGTATAATGTTTTCAAATTTGTGTTATGAGAGCTAAAGCTTAAAGAAATCTTTTGCAAGTGAAATCATATTTTCAAGATACGAATTCTGAAAACCGAAAATGGCTATGAGTACTTTGTATGTCTATTTGACTGGTTTGCCTAAGCGTCTAAGTGACGTATTTAACTCGCTTGTAGGCGAATCTTCAATCAAAACTCAAGAAGACCGAGGTAAGTGGAAACTTACGTTTTTTTTATGAAAACTAGAATGATACACAACATGATTTTTCATGATCAAGCATGACATGTTATTCATTATCTAGCATGGCACGCCATAAGCATTTGCATGTTTTCTTTCAAGAAAAGAAGTTTTGTGCAAATGAAAGCATGAAAGAGTTTTTATGACAAGTTAAGTTAAGGGGCTGCGAAGGTCGGTACCGTACCATCAAGAAGGTACATCCATTCCGAAGAACGAATGCGAGAAGGATGGATGACACCTAAGGGCATCCATACCGAAGGACGAATGCGAGAAGGATGAGTAGTCCTCGAGGTAAGTGCAACCACACTGAAGGACGAATGCGATAAGGTGTTGACCTCCAAGAGTTGTGTCTAGCCATCAGGCCTGGGGCCACTTCAAGTGCTAGCTCGACCAGATGTTATGTCCCCAAAGGAAAAAGGAGACGGTTCCAATGGGAACGCACAACCCTGACTTCAGGGGTTAAATGGAGCGTGTGTAGCCCACAAGATAAGAAAGATTTCTTTTCAAGGACCAAGTGTCATTTTTAAGCACAAAGATACGTTTTCAAGAGCAAGAGCACGTGCATATGCAAACATGAAACATGCATGCTCATTAAGTTTCACGATCATTCATGATTTACATGTTCAAGTTATAAGCTCATATTTACAAGTTCATATTTCCCTTACTGAGTCTTTTGACTCACAAGTTTTTAAATTGTGTCATTCCAGATGTTCCAGGTGAAAACAGTCCTGATGACTACTTGTCTTAAGAGGAAAGACTTTCCATGTATTTTGATGTTGATGACTATTTACCAATGTGATCTGTCACTTAGAAAGTGTTTAATCTCTGATATGTAATTAAGACGTTACTCATGTGATAATGAAATCATTTTGTGTAAGTTATAGTTTATATAGATTCCTTCGGCCCTTCACTCTCTCAGTCATATTCCACTGTTATGTTAAGGTTAAGTTCGCTGAAGTATTTTTCGAGATTGTTCGCGACTGTCATTAACCCTTCGGGATAGCGTTCGGGGCGTGACAAATGTCTACCATAAGCGTACCAAATTTGTTAAGATTGATTGTCACTTTGTAAGGGTGTGTTTGTACACAGCCTAAGTCTATCACTTATGAGAGGGAACTCTTTTGTGTTTGTCTACTTATTTGGGTTGATAGGATGTTTTTACCAAGCTAATCCTCTCGTGCTTCTGTTTCCAAGCTCAAGTTGGTGTCCACTTCACCTTTTCGAGCTTGGAGGGGATGATAGAATATTTTATAATTATGATAGAAAATGGTTAGAATGTTTTACCGTTGTGTTAGAATATTCTATCATTATTATTGTATATTTAACTGTGATTGTGATTGTGATTCAATTTAATTTATTATGATTGATTGTATTTTATTGAAAAAAATCAACGTAAGTGTATGTGCCTTCGGTTTTCATCTCCAGGCTCCTGTTAAAAAGGAAGACAAATCCAAAGCAGAAACAATAAGCAAAAATCTACTGAAATGATCGAACAAAAGCAAACTTTTCTTAATATTTTCTGTCCAATTTTGCTATCGAAACTAGGAGTACTATGTACGTCGTACGGTGTGTCATGAACTAGTTCCAGGTTTGGTCTGCTTAATGATAACCTCCCTCCTCCCTCCTCGTTTAAAGTTTTAACCTTTTAACCGTCGGTGGGGTTAAAACAAAAAGTACTCCACGGACCACTCCTTTTATATTCCTACGGTCTTCTTTACCACTTCACTTAAAAACCGGCCTCAGCTTGCATTTTCAGTTTCCTCTCCTCCTCGACGTCTCTCTCTGGTCTCTTCCTTTTGTTTGTCCCTCCTTTCACGATCTCTACACGACTAACTGGTATATCTTAGGTTCTATATTGAATAAAGCCTTATATTCCGGGTCTCTGTTTGCTATCATCATTTAGGTTGTTTTCTTGGTTGTTTGTTCCGTGATTTTAGTTTTGCCAAGAAGTGCCAAGGTATGCTTCCTTTTCAAAGCTACTATGGCTTGAGGAGCTGGGTGGACCAAAAGAGTGAACGTGTTCAAGAACCAGGCCTGGCGGTCAATACGATGAACGGTGGGGATTCGGTGATGAGCTCCGCTTCGAAGGGAGCTGAGAGGAGATCCGAGGAAGCGTGTAAGAGCCACAAGGAATCAGAGAGAAGACGCAGGCAGCGAATCAACGCCCACCTCTCCACTCTGCGTTCTCTCCTACCTAATACCACCAAGGTCTTTGTATTCGTCCTCCCACTTTTTCTCACGTTCGCCTTCTCTCTGCATCCATTAGCAGTTATTTGGATTGTATCGTGAGGGTATTGACGGAATTTGCCGAATGAATGTGTGTCGGTATGATATACAGACAGATAAGGCCTCCTTGCTCGCACAGGTGGTCCATCACGTCAAGGAGCTGAGGAAGCAAGCGGCCGACGTGGCGGTTCAGGATGGCTACGCGTGCGGTAGGGGATCGGAGGAAGAACCGGAGCCATGGCCTTTTCCTGCCGAGTCGGACGAGGCCACCGTGACTTACTGCGACGGAGGAAAGAAGGTAGTGAAAGCGACTCTATGCTGCGATGACCGACCCGGTTTGAACCTCGAGTTGGCCAAGGCGATACAGTCGGTCCGGGCCAAGGCGGTGCGGGCTGAGATGATGACGGTTGGTGGGCGAACCAAGAGTGTGGTGGTAGTGCAATGGCCCGGGAGTTGCGCGGGTGGAGAGGAGATTGGGGCCTTGACGCGGGCTTTGAAGGCTATGGTAGAGAATCGGGCTTCACGTTCTGGCCTGGGCCAGATGGTCTCCCGAAACAAACGTGCTCGCGTTTATGGCTCGCTAAAGAGAGACAATGAGTTTTTGTTCACAGGCCTTTGATCGTTTCTCGCCTAGTGTAAAGGACTAACGTTGTCGTTGGGGAGCTGTGGGAGAGAGAGAGATAGGGGAGGATAAAAAGCAAAAAAGCAACGAAAAAATAATAGAAAAGAGAGAGCCTTTGATCCACCATATGTTAGACGGAAACCTTAACCATGTGGCCTTTGGGATGTCTTTCTAGTTTCTGCCCAAAAGAAGCGCTTGTATGTCCGTAGCTAATTTACTGCATGTGAATATGTCTTTTCTTATTCCTATAACAAGGTTGGGTCTTGACGGGGGTCTTTTCGTACGCATGCTCTATCCTGGTCGTTTAAATCTCTTTTTAACATTGAGAGAGACTGCTGGGGACCCCGAGCACATCCTTCACGGTCCATCATCAGGCGGGCAAAAGGATAGCAATGAAAAAAGCCCGAGTGCTCCACATTCAAAAGACTGGATAATTATGAATCTTTCTTTGCTACTCAGGATAAGAATGTCTTGCTTGCGTGGCTTCTCTTCATCTCTCAAATCTAAATAGATAGCCCCACTACCACGTGCCAATGATACAAAAGATAAATTGACATTATTTACTTGGAAGTACTTTTTATTGGTATATCGGAGGATGGATAAGTGCATATATGGCATAGAAGGTTAAGTACCCAATGCAAATGCGAGTCCAAAAAGATGGTCTGGCAAATTTGTGAGTGATTTCTTTGCGAAATTTTTCTCTCTACAACCTTTCGAAATTTGTTTTTACCTTTGCTGCACGCTTTATGCTTTTGGGTGCATACAGTTTCGACAGTGTTAGGCTCCGCATAATTAGAGAACAACGAGAGCGATTCTAAATCCTAACCTGAACCGCTGAAAGAACAAACTATGTTTTAATTTGCTTTGTAAAGCCCAATTCTAACCTCTGGATATTACTCAAAATTAAAAAATACAGGCCCTAGAGCTCGTGTGGTCATGTCGAGAATGGCGGGTCTAAGCTCCTCCGGGGTCTCTGGGGACTCCTCTCGTTGCTCAACCACTTCTGGTTTCACCTATTCCTTCGTGCGGTTTCCCAGATATTGGTCTGATCCATACGCGGTAAGCTCTTCCGAACTTTGTCATGCCTTATCTTATTCTTAGGAATAGTCTGCTAATCTTTCTGAAAGTAATAGCCAATTTGCTCCCATTAAGTATTAAACTCATGTCCTACTACTGTTTCATTCCCAGACCAAACGGGTAACCAATGAGGCCCGTGTTGGATTACTGCCTTCAGCCTGGTAAGTTTTTTTGCCCCTCAACAATCTTAGGTTTCGGCAGTTTATTATGACCAACAACTACCAAAGTAGTCTGCTTTGCCCAGGTGGGCTTTCGGTTTGATCCCTGCAATGATAAAATTAGAATCCGTGTTTGGAAACTAGGAAAAGAAAAAAGTATGGACAACGAATGGCTGCAATAAGCTGTATCAGGCTGAAATTGAGGCGATAGGAGATGGTATTCCTTTCCTGTTTGTTGCACAATCGAATTTGAGTATTTAATACGAGGCTTAAGAGCAAAGATGCCTGTCAGATTTTTGTGACAGTCAATTACCGTTATGCTACTCTGTAGTTTGTTAGTTCTCAAAATGAGAAACATATGCCTTTCACCGTTTCAGAACTATGTCAGTGTTAATTGTCACAAATTGCAGTCCATCTCCTTTAAAGAAGTAGGGAAGAAATTGTGATTCATTATTGTAATTTGCAGTTTCATTAATCGGCTGAGCTTTACTGCTTCCATCTGCGTTTAGTAGCGGTGAAATGCGTCAATGTTGTTGATCTAGGTCATTGATTCTGCATTGCACAACGAGCTTGAAGTGTCGCTGCATCTTCTGAAGGGTCATGTCCTATGACTTCTATGTGCCTACGATTGGTCATTTTAATTTATCAAGACCTCATTTCCCTTTTGTGTATGCATATATATAGTATTACAACCATCCCCCATCTTTCTTCGTATAAGTTGTGGTACTTGTACCTATAAAAAAAAAGGGTTGATGATTCCAGTTGATATTGCTCATGGTAAGAGAGTGATTTCTTCACAGTTCTAGACTTCCACTGATGCCTTGCAATATCTGGTTTTGATTGCTAAAAGCATCCTTCACTCTTATTATTGCAGACACCAATGCAACTGTTACTTTTTGTTGCTGACCCAAAGATAAGCATGAGTCTGGTTTTGTTTAGATATCTTATTCCATGAAAATTGACCGTAAAGATCAGAAGTGAACCTTTTATGTAACCTCATTTAAAGTGTTTTGCTTCTCTATCTGTAGTAGAAACCATGCTCTGAGACTGAAGGCTTCAAACAGTTCCCTTGGACTGGCACAGGAACATGGAAGCCAGAATGCGAAAAATGTTGGAAAAATTGATGCTGGCCAGGACTTCTTTGCTGAGATGAAACAGAGGTTTCTTGATTTCAAGAAGCATAAATATACGTGAGTTGTACTTAGTATTCATAGGTGGTCTTTCCTAGCTTCAAGAAAATTACTTGTGCTAATATCAGGTAGCTGACTTATGCTTTTCATTAGGAAGGAGTTGGAGCATTTTCAGACTATTGCTGAAGCACAATACCCAAAGGTGATAAACATACTCAATCCTGATGATTCTTCTTGATTCATTGAAAACTTTATTTTTTTTGTTTATTTTTGAGCTCGATGCTCTGCAAAGCCTTTCCTGCTTGCTTCAAGTAATGTTGGTGTGACTATAATCTGGTAAATATGTTGAGCTGACAAAACCAAGAACAGTTTATGGTGATTGCTTGTGCAGACTCCAGGGTATGTCCTTCTAACATCCTTGGGTTTCAACCTGGAGAAGCCTTCATGATTCGGAATGTTGCCAATCTTGTTCCCCCAATTGAGGTATTTCTCATAAAAACTAAGTAGTCTCCTTCACTGAAATAACAAAACATTCCAACTGGCTTTGTACCTGGCCAAGCATAACAATTTAATTTTTGTTTGTCTTTTTACAGAATGGACCATCAGAAACCAATGCTGCTCTAGAGTTTGCAGTAAATACTCTTGAAGTAAGTGAAGACTTTAAGTCCCAGGAAAAGTGAAGCCTTTAACAATTTAAAATTTGCTAGGAAATATACTATGAAGCTGTGGAAGACGAGACTGACAGAAGACAATTCCTTTTAGGCTTTGTTTTTTCTTTTTTCTTTTTACATTCTCCCCCACAAAATTATGATATTGTAGTTTTCCCCCCCAAAATTCACATTCTGGCTTTGTCCCTATCTGTATGCAATGCTGAGGATAATTTTGGATAATATCCTGAGTGAAATGTTTCTTTATAATTGGGTAAGTAAACATTCTTATACTGACGAAGGATATTAATAGTTGTTGAATCACTTGTGTATTTGCCTATATCTGCTTACCTTTGAAAGTTTACACACCTGCTGTCTCCAGGTTGAAAATATATTGGTGGTGGGTCACAGTAGCTGTGGTGGAATACAAGCCCTTATGAGCATGCAAGATGAAGCACCCTCAAGGTTTGGCTATACAACTTCAGTTCTTTTGTGTACTTTTGGCTTGTGATGAATTTTTCTATTCCTCTTAGTGGTAGTTTTTACTCCGTTCCTCGTCGCGGTTTATTTCTCTCTTCAGAAGCTTCCTCGAGAAGTGGGTTGTTAATGGGGAAGTGGCCAAGTTAAGAACAAAAGCTGATGCAGCCCACCTTAGCATTGACCAGCAGTGCAGACACTGTGAGAAGGTTGGCCTTCTCTTCCCAGAATTTCACATGAATTTCACTACCAGAATCAAATCACATGAATTTCTCTACCGCATCACAAACCTGACTTAAAAACTGATAATCTGTGTCGTAGAATGTTATATTACTTGAGAGTTTGATCAACTAGATTCAACTTGGTATAACATTGTTAAGCAAACATTCAAAATTCTAAAGCTTGTGAAAGGAAAATCTTATGATCACCGAGTCGGTATTGGAGGAATCTCATAATATATCTGGCTTGAGTCTTTTGAGTCTGAGAACCTGCTGATGATTGTTTCAATCGTTGTGCAATTTATTAACAGGAATCTGTCAATCGTTCCTTGCTGAACTTGCTTACGTACCCATGGATACAAGAGAGAGTCGGAAAAGAGTTACTTTCTATTCATGGAGGATATTACAATTTCCTGAATTGTTCATTTGAGAAGTGGACTCTTGATGTGAAGGGAAGCAACGCTGCTGAAGGGGGCAGATACTCGGTCAAGGACCTTGCACTTTGGTATTAAATTGACTCTTCTGCCTCAAGCTGGCTTCACGGTTGCCAACTCTTTCTCCTTTTGGTTTCTGGTTCTCTCGTATGACTGAAATTATGTAATATCTCTCGGTGTAAAAAGAAAGTAAAATCAGGTTCAATTGGAATTATGAGACTCAAGCCAGAGTCGATTTGTAATACCCCATTGGAAAGGGATCAGTTGATACTGTTGATTTTCTCTGCTCTTTTGGAATTATAAGATTTTTTTTTTAAATAATGACGATTTTTTTATGACATGTTTTTCAAATATTTTTTAATGTGATGGGAACAATAGAAAAGATGTTTGAAAAAAAAAAGTTAAAATATATTCTCTTAAAGATTATGCAGATAATATCATCAATATCTAACTCCGGAAGAAGGGAAAAAAGTTTATATAAATGACAATCTATTTATCAACTATTTACTATTATTTCTGACCGAAAAAGAATTTTTTTTTTAAAAAAAATGGGTATCATCATTCTGCCGTGTTACTTGAATCGTCGTCATTCTGGACGATCGGACCAAAAAGTATGAGGAGGAGAAAATTTTCAATAAAAAAAAGGAAATTTGTTTTTTAGTCACGTTTGCCCTCTTTTTATTTTTAGTCCTTAAACTTAATGAGTCAAATTTTTTATCCTTTAATTTTCACTCCGTTTAAATTTTAGTCCTTAAACTTAATGAGTCAAATTTTTAGTCCTTTAATTTTCACTCCGTTTAAATTTTATTATTTCTGTTACCCTCCGTCACCCTAATTAACGGAATAATTATACACGTAAGCTTCCATCTAACACATCACCCTTCATTTCCACGTTAGCCTCAACCAATTGAACGTGATTTCTTAAACGACCTGTAGCTTCTATTTAATTGAAACTCTATATAAAACTTAAAGTCTCAGCCTCTTTGTTCTCATGTCAACCGCAAGAGGCCCTTCAAATTTCAACTTCACCACTTCATCGGACTTCCACTTCTCGTGTATAGAATCCACCAAAGCCTGTGTAATACCTGCAACTCCCACCTCTGTCCTTTCCGCATCCTCAAAGATATATTTCTGTGTTCCTTGACATGAGAACGACGAGACTGTGGCTTTAAGTTTTATGTAGAGTTTCAATTAAATAGAAGCTACATGTCGTTTAAGAAATCACGTTCAATTGGTTGGGGCTAACGTGGAAATGAAGGGTGGCGTGTTAGATAGAAGCTAACCTGTAAAATTATTATGTTAATTAGGGTGACGGAGGGTAACGGAAGGGCTAAAATTTAAACGGAGTGAAAATTAAAGGACTAAAAATTTGACTCATTAAGTTTAAGGACTAAAAATAAAAGAGGGTAAAACTAAGTGACTAAAAAGTAAATTTTTCTAAAAAAATGAAAAAGGTTTTATTGTCAGCCTTTCTGCATGAAACGCTGTCGTTCTGAATAATTTATAATTATAAATTATCCGAGCTTTGACAACGGGAGCGATGGCATTTAGACCGCAACTCCGAACTGAAGAAACAAATCAATAGCAAGCAAGCGGCTGAGTCATCATGATCTCGCAGTTCTTCGTGCTCTCGCAGCGGGGCGACAACATTGTCTTTCGCGACTGTGAGTCCTCTACGTCTTGTTTCGACATTATATCTCAATTTTCTTTACTGTGGTGGCCTGCATGATCTTTCTTCTTCCTCTGAATTTCTTTCAAAATTCACATCCAAGCTCTATGGCATAGCAATGCCTGCAATTCCTTGCTCAATGAGATCTCCGCTCATTATTAGTGCTCTCGCAAATATATTACAGCTGTTCTGGATTTTGCCTGAATTCCTGATTCTTTTGCTTTGCTTTTAGTTTAGTCACGTAGATCCAGCGATTTTTTCTTTGAGTTTCTATCTTGAAGCAATCAAAATAAGAAACAAAAAAGCAAGTTAGCTTCGACCTTGTAGATTTAGACGGAGATGTGAAGAAAAGAATTGATTATATTTTCCGATTTATGGAAGCATTCTTAGACTTAGTTTGGCCTCTGATTGCTCGTTATCAAATCGTATGTATGAGAATATGTGAACCTATCTTGCAGATCGTGGTGAAGTACAAAAGGGCAGTGCGGAAATATTTTTCCGGAAAGTGAAGTTTTGGAAAGAGGATGGGCAAGAGGAGGCACCACCTGTCTTTGTAGGTATTATCTTACCGAAGAATCAGGCAATGTACTTAGGCTCTGAGATGCGGGTTTATGTAATGCGGAAGAGTCTGTACAATTGCTTTATGTAGCTGTGTATGTTAATTTTTGCATTCGAAGTTGAACGATAGTTGTCGGCCTTCTTTACACTTCACATTTTTTGTATGAGTCCCGAAAGGATGGTATGCTGTGTACGGGAGTCTTTAAAAAATAATGTATTAGTGAAGTTTCTTAAGCTTCTTTACATATTTATTTGTTACGTTTTGCTGTTGGTTGGTGTTGTTTTCGTTTTTTTATTGTTCTGTCAGATTATTGAGAGCTTTCGCCCCATAACATAGCAAAATCAGAAACTTTTATAAGCATCTTTGCCTTTTTGTGGGGGAGATCTTGACAAACCACGTGTAAGATTAAAACTCACAACCCCTTTGGACAACTGAATATGTCACATTGCTATGGTATGATGCAGTTGGTAATCCTATCTGGAATATGAAACTTTGTACAGAAAGTAATTATTCGGTTAAATTTGCTCTTATGTTTTCTCTGTGATTGTCAGATTATTTCAAGTAAATTATCTTGTCTATAATCCATCTGGTGCAGTCTGCTGATTTTTCTTTTTTATTTATTTTTCTATTTATAGAATCTGGATGGCGTAAACTACTTCCATGTGAAGGTGGTTGGATTGTTGTTTGTTGCAACCACAAGAATTAATGTATCGCCTTCTCTTGTCTTGGAGCTTTTACAAAGAATTGCCCGTGTTATCAAGGATTACCTTGGGGTCCTTAATGAAGATTCCTTGCGGAAAAATTTTGTGCTTGTGTATGAGTTGCTTGACGAAGTCATTGTAAGCATCCTGTCAGACAGTGTTCGCTCCTTGGTCTCTATGTTTATTGAACATATTTACAAAGCTCTGTTCCTTTTTTCCTTGTTACTTATTTTTGTTTTTTCGTGGTTCTCTCAATGTAGGGACTCACATGTTTCTGACTCTCTTTTACTGCCAGGATTTTGGTTTTGTACAAACAACGTCCACTGAAATGTTAAAGTCTTACGTTTTCAATGAACCAATTGTGGTTGATGCTGCGCGTTTGCAATCTCTTGGCCCTGCTGGCATTTTTATGGTATGATGTTTTCCAATCAATCGAACTCTCCAAGAGGGATTTAAGTAGTGTCGTATTGCTTGTTTTCTCCCATCTCTCACCTGACCAATTCCTAAAATTTGGACATATGCAGCAAGGGAGCAAAAGAATGCCTGGGACAGCTGTCACCAAATCTGTTGTAGCTACTGAGCCTGGGGGTAGGAAGAGGGAGGAAATCTTTGTGGATATCATTGAGAAAATCAGCTTAACCTTTAGCTCGAGCGTGCGTACATGTCTTGATTTTGACTCTACATTTGTATTTCTCTAATTTCAGTATGCAATATGAATTTTAAGCAATTGATCTATAAATAGAAAACTGAAGGAAGTTAGCAATGTTTATCAGCACTAAGTAATTTAGGAAATAAGTGCCTGTCTATTTTCTTGATGGTAACGAAACAGAAACAAAATCCTTTTGTATGTCTAATATCCATCTAATACTGGCACTTAGAAATTGCAACGTAAACCGGCAGCCACTGAATTTTATGAACCTTTGTGTACATATAAGCAACGTGCTTATTCAGAGTGTCTATTTCAACACGAACCATATCAACCTAATATGCTACTACTACCCTACATATTCAGTAAGAAACACTCCCAGAGTTCCCTTCTATCTGTCCTCAACGCATCCAAGTACCCCTCCTGCTTAAAAACTATACGTTTTCAATCTCTCTCTCTCTATCTCTCTCTCTCTCACTCCCTTTCTTCGCAGTCTCACGAGAGTTTATTCAACTTTGTTCCCTTGTAAGCATCATTATTGCATCTTCTATCTTTTCTCTTATTCTTTTACCATCTTCTAGCCATTTTTTTCTTCATTTCCAGTGTAATATTTGTTCTAAATTTCTGTCTTCTTTAGGTCAAGTAAAACTTTTTTATTACACACCTGTCATGTGTGTGCTTAGAAACCCAACTCTGATGTCTATCCGCTTTTTACTTTTGCAATCACTTCTCAAGTTCCTGTTACAGATCCTGCAGTGCTTGTGTGTTGTAAATCAATGCCTGTATTCATTCTTTGATCGAAGATTAGTGTTGCTTCTTTGGCTTTTTTACTCTTCTTTTCGCTTCTTCTTTTGTTTCTTTACTGCTCAATTCCATTACTTAGAAGTCTTAAGATTAATTTCTGATGTCTGTTGTCACACTTTCAGTTCCGTGGTTGCTCTTTTGGATAAGTCAGTTCTGTAACTTGATATAAATTGTATTTATCAATTTGTTTGATGCATTCAGTGGATCCAAAATCAGCTCGATCCATCTCTGAAATATTTCTTTATTGTACATAAAACTTATTGTTATCTGAATTTGTCATACATTTCATGTTGGTCATCTTTCTTTCAGGATTCCTCAGTTATTTCTTCAATTTGTTTACTGCTCATATTATGTCAAAGTTCATTACTACTTGAACATCATTAATCAATTTAAAGTTACTTCAACAGGGATATATTCTGACTTCTGAAATTGATGGGACCATTCAAATGAAGAGCTATCTCACTGGCAATCCAGAAATTCGCTTGGCTCTTAATGATGACCTCAGCATTGGAAGAGGCGGGAGTTCAATCTATGGTATACCTCTAGGTTTTACCTGTTACTTACATTGCGCCACTCTAGTGATGCATTAATGTCAAAAAATGAATTTTCCTTCATGCTTGAGATGCTCTCAAGTTGTTCACATGTATTGCCGAGTACAATTTTCTAGTTCAAAACCCATGTTTGCTTGTAACTCCTGTAGATCTTTTTATATTTTTACCATGTCCATAGAGGTTTTTTTTTCAAATTTTTTTGAGTGATTCTTGTCATACTTCTAGATCTTTGTTTCACCATTATAGTTGGTGCTGCTTCTTTTCTGAGTTAGGTTACAGAAGTTCATCCGAGTCTGGAGCAGTGGTATTGGACGATTGTAATTTCCATGAATCAGTACGTCTAGATAGTTTTGACACAGAGAAAACTTTGAGCCTGGTGAGTGAAGTCACAATTATGTAGCTTTGGGATGCTTATTGGTTAAATAAATATATGTAATCATTCTTGTTGTCTAAAGTGGTGCTTCATGATGGTAATACCATTAGGTACCACCAAATGGTGAATTTATTGCTATGAACTACCGAATGACTCAGGAGTTCAAGCCTCCTTTTCGTATGAACACTTTGATTGAAGAAGCAGGATCCCTCAAGGTTAATACTGTCCTTGTTTATGACAGTTCTAATTGAAATGCTAGAAGAATAGTTGTATGTCATGAAACTGAGTGGTTTTGCCATGCTACAATGGCTATTGAATAATTTTTGTCCTTCTGGCTTCTTATGATTTCTTTTTTACTTGTTTTCTTGTTCCGTTTGACATATCATAAAATTAGTACTTCTCTCTTATATCAAAGGGTCTCCCAGTGAATGCTGTTGTTACTGTCCCACCATCACCTATGTTCATTCTTTGATTCTGGTGTGAAACAACATTCTGATAATTGCAATTGTAGGCTGAAGTGATTATTAAAATACGCGCTGAGTTCTCTTCAAGCATTACAGCAAACACAATTATGGTGATGATGCCACTGCCAATATATACTATCAGGTATTGTTCTAACCGTCTCTATCATTTGATAAGGTAAATGGACAAGATTTGTTTGTGATATCCACATAGCTTACAATTGTTGACTGGATATATTTTCAGGCTAAAACATTAGATTTTATTTGATGCCTCTGATTAGTGGCCTTTGATTTACCAATTGTGCAGTAGAGAGTTTAGAGAAGGTTGCTATGAATGGCTGGTCATCTTTATTGAATGAGTCAACATAGATAAACCATATAGTTTGGGCAGAAGCCATGGTATTACACTGTTAAATGAGAACTGATTCACAACTGGATTGATGTTACAGAGCTAGTTTTGAGTTGGAACCTGGAGCAGTTGGACAAACAACAGATTTCAAAGAAGCAAATAAGAGACTTGAATGGGGTTTAAAGAAGGCATTGATTTTCTATCCTCTCTCTCAGTATCTTATTGTGTAATTTCAGTCTATCTATATTTGTAAGCTTTCACCCTTTTTAGTGCAAGTAAATGCTTGTTTGTGCAATTCTCAGTACAGTCTTTTGTACTGTTAACTCTCTTTTCTTTTAATATAATTTTTACTTATAAAAAAATGCTTGTTTGTGCAAATAGATTTACTGATAAGTGAAATACGCAACAGATTGTTGGGGGATCTGAACATACGCTGCGTGCAAAGCTAACATTTTCTCCCGAATCACATGGTATGATATTTTCAACCATCCATAATCAGTCTCAATTTGAGTCTTACACATGGATTTCTTTTTAACTTAATATGATTAATCTATTTCAACACACGTGCAACATTTATTGCTTACAACAGGAAATGTAACAAAAGAATCAGGGCCAGTTAGCATGACTTTTACGATACCGATGTATAATACTTCAAGACTTCAGGTTAGCATCTTGGAATTTGTTAGTTGGCAGTATTATACTTTTTTTAAGTAACTTGAGGTTCTTGCAACTACATGTCGAACCCCATGACTAGATTTTAAGCCCCATTATTATTGCTTTGTTAACTGTCATCACGTTGAGTACTGTTGAATACTTTGCTGGTATGCTTTTTTTTATTATTTGGTCTTGCTGGCCATTTCAGAAAATGTGTTCTGAGTTATGAAGCTTGCTTATGATGATTAAGTGCCTGATCTGAACTGGGGTCCAATCATGAAACTAGGGCTGGCATTTTATATGGCAATAAGACCCTAGCGGCCTCTTACAATCCAACACTAACCCTTCTCCCTTATCCGAAAAAAAGGTGACTGGGGCCCACTAGATGAATAGTGGCCACTTTTATGAATGAATTGGCCCCATTTTTAAAATTTTCGTATTTTTCAAGCAAGGAGGGTTTATGCATTGCAATTAGATGGCTGTGATTATTGTCAGAAAAAACTGGATGATATTCTTATTGTACAAGAGATAGGCTTTTTGGTTTAGTAAGCTAACCTCTATATCCAGTCTCCTTTTGATTGTCTTTTTAGGTGCTGGGTTCCTCATATCTTTCTTTGATGCAGGTGAAATACTTGCAGATAGCAAAGAAATCTGGAACTTATAATCCATATAGGTGGGTGAGATATGTAACTCAGGCCAATTCCTATGTTGCCCGTATATGACGCAGTTAAAGCTTCCTCCTGCTCCCGCTTCTTGGTCTCTTGTTTTCTGGTGGTACTTTTAGTAAGTTATCTTTCTAGTTGAATGATAGATGGAAGATGTATTGTTTATTTGCATTTGATCCTTGTGCTAGTTGCTGTTATTTTGAATGTCACCTTTTGCGTTTGTCAGACATATAGTATCACATTTTAAGAGCTCTTTTGGACATTTATAAAGGAGTCAGGTTTAAGTCACATATAGTGTGATCAACAGTATTACACCACTTAAGAACTTCGTAGGATCACTATTGAGCAGTATCCGCACTGTTGGAAGATTCCACACCCTTATCATGTTTAATTATAAGTTAAGAACTGTCTCGTAGAGTTGCAGTAGTGTGTCACGGACTCAATTTTTTTTATAAAGATTTATAAAAAAATAAAATAAAAAATACTCAATGGCTCTGAGCTTCCTCGGTCATAAACACAGATGTGACACTTAAGAGTGTCCAGTCAACAAATTATCTACTGCCAATTAGTCTGTGTAGGAGCTAAGATCAAACAGATGAACTTCCATTGACTCCGATGAAGACTTTTGCTACATATGGCAAGCCCCTCTACCCGCAGGTGGACAGTGTTATAGATGAGCAGTTCAACCAACACTAGACAGCCATTCCCAACAACCAAGTTTATGCCCTTACATCTCCTAATTGCCACTTCTCAGATGGTCTCTTTATAAATTCGATATGGCCTTCCCTAGCATGCAAACCATTCTTGGAAGGAGCTCAACCTTCTATGAAACTGCCCATCCTAAGAACTAGCAGAGATGGATTGCCACAAGAGCTTGTGTATTCTGTTCTTTGCTACTACCCTGCTAATAGGTGGCAATGAAGTTCTTGCCTCGCGCCTCCTTGTAGACGCAACACTGCCTGAGGTTCCCGATGAGCTTCCCCAGCCAGAAACGCTGCCTCTTCCTACAGTCCCAGAATTGCCTAAACCTGAATTACCACTCCCTAAGGTTGAACTTCCCCCTCTTCCTCACCTCCCAACTCTACCAAAGCCTGAATTACCTGCTTTGCCTAAACCTGAGATTCCGACTGTGCCTCAGGTGGCAAAGCCTGAACTGCCCACTTTGCCGAAGCCAGAGCTGCCAAAACTGCCTGAACTGCCCACTTTGCCAAAGCTGCCTGAACTGCCCCATCTCCCAGATCTGCCAGAGCCCACATTGCCTACCATCCCAAGCCTTCCCAAGGACATACCCGCCTTCTCCCTCCCCCTACCCCATTCGACTTCAACCCCATGAGTTCCCATGCTTAGCACTTACATTCACAGCTTACTAGATCCAGCGTATGGAGTCCTCGGTGATTCGTGTGTGTATGTTTTCTTTGTGTTTGTAGTAATGCTTTGGGGAGTTGCCTTCTGATATCACTTACCTTTATGAAGGGATATGTAATATCTGTTATGTTTGAATGCTACATACGTGTAATGAAAATGGTTTGCTTTACATTATCTTTTACAACCCCCACAAAAAAAGGGAGAATGTGTCGTCTATTGTTCACGGTCCTTAAGTTGAATGCTTGAAACGGAATAATTGAACTCTCCTGTCGTTCACCGTGGATATACCGTATACGTCAAGCAAATACGCCGCGCCGCCGTAATCCCTAAAGTTATTCTACACGCACCGGCGTCTTTCCTTCTCTTTCTTCCGCTTTTTTTTCCGCCTTCTTTAGTTGAGTCAGAGTTGTCAGGTTTGCTGGCTTCCCAAATTTGAGGCCTCTGGAGTCTGGACGAGGGCTTTGGATTTGAGACCAAAACTCTCCAGCTATAGTGCTCTTCAAGAAAGGCATCCACCGTTCGTAGGCAAATGAAGACCTGGAGAAGCTCCTTTGCATTCATTCGTTAAGTGTCATAATCCAGTGACTGCTCATTTCAAAGGACAATGACCAACCTTGTGATGTGCGAGTGTAAGTACTTTTATGGCCTTCCAAAAAAAGAGAACAAAAAGGAAAACTAACAGAGCGAACAAACTTTATAGATGATTAATCTTACGGTTAGCCTAGTTTGAAAAACAATCCATAAGAAGAAGAATGACAAAGAAAGGAACCTCCATCACACCAAACTCTGTCAAAGAACAAAGCATATTTTCCATCCATTATACCCTAAATTCTAAAAGTCTGTGTTTGTTTGTTCATTTGCTTTTTGGATGTTTTTCTTTTCTTAAGCTGTTCTTTGTTGGGATTTGTTTCAGCTACAGATAATCTTCTAATTTTGGTTCTCTTGGATCGGAATCAAAGAGCGAGATGCATGTTGGGTTAGGGGATGAGGGATTTATGCAGACCCCATCAGAGTAGAAAATTGAATTTCTTCATCAGGTATCAAATTAATGAAATGAACAACATGATTTGACCTAAGTAGTTAAAGTTTAGGCCTTGGTGGTATGTTCCCTCTAAGATTCTAAGTTCAAAATTTTATAAGTGTTGCCAACTATTTGAGGTCACTTCATATTTTTTGACCCGATAATTATTCTATTTGTGTGGGACGAGGAAACTGTATAAATCTTGAGATTAGTTGAAATATGCGTAAACTAATCCAACACCTTATTAAAAAAGAAATTGATTATCATATTGACTTTAGAAAAAAAAAATTATAGGATTCAGATAAAATTGTGAATATTTAGATGATGTTAAGTATATATTGATATGCGAGCAGAAGTTATTAAAAATGATTGATGTTTGTAAAAAAATTTAATAAAGTTGTATTGGAATACGTGTTTTTTGTGATGTTTGGATTGCAAATCCTAAAAATTTGGTGTAAACGAACATAACTCTTATTACAATAGCGTATTTTGACTTTGAAAATGTTTTATTTAGTTCAACTATAATATCAATGCAGTTTTTTTTTAATTTACAAATTCTTTTGCATTTTTCTAAGTCTAAGTATATATATATATACTTAGAAAAACATTGATCTAACCTAATTCTAAATTGAGTTAGTTACACCGTGTATGCTTCTAGAAGATGATTCGGGATATGCTTCGTAAGAATACACATCCAGAAAAAACAGGAAGCAGACGGAAAATCCATTTAAAAAGTTTTATGTACTATGTTAGTGCATTTTTGTATTAACCAAATTTCGTGTCAAAATATGTCTTGATCGAGTTGTACTTTTGATCTCCACATTTGTTCAAGAGTTAGAGTTGATGGTCTGTCCAAAGTTTTCATCACGTTCAACCAGCGTTCAACAAGCGCTCGAGCGCCATTGGAAAAATTCAGACAGAGTCATCATGTTTGACTAGGGTTTGACAAGCGCTAGAATGCTCAGTTAAAATTTCAGACAGAAACATAAGAATTCGATGAGCGTTTGACGAGCGCTCGAACGACTTCCGGCGAATTTCAAAAATTTCTGAACTTTTGGACTTTTCTTGTGAAATCAAGGGAAACCCTACTAGGTTTCGTGGGAGGCCGTCCTAAACTAAATTGAGGCTTCCATTGAGCATACTAGTGCCTTCTTCCTTGAGAGAAAAACCTTAGAAGATTTGTGCTTCAAGATTTATGAGTTTTTTTCTATTCTTCCATCAAATATTTTTGTAACCTTCATGATGTTGAAAGCGTGCTGAAGAACAAGAGTGTTCGGTGAAGAAACCATAAGAAGAACCTCAAAGGTCTGAGGGGAATGCCGCACGGAGCGGGTCTAAGCAGGGAGACTTAGATTATTACATCAGGATTATCAGAGGCAAGCAACTGGGGTTGTCCATGTCTGAATCACTGTTTGTAAGGTTTTCTTCTTAGTGGATTCTAAGTGGCTGCTAGTCCGGAGTGATTTTTCCTTTGAATGTTGTTTCAAAGGTTTTCCACTTCGTCACGAAATTCTTGTCTCTTTGTGTGATTGAAGTTTATTTAATTTTTTGTTGCCTATTTGTTGACTGAATTGATTATTATGCAAATTTAGGTCGAACAATTTAGAACATGTTTTAAAATTATTATTGATTTGTTAATTAGAGAGAAAACACATATTCATCTCTTCTAAATGTTGTTCGGGTCTAAACTGAATTTTTTATAGGATAATTTAAATACTAAATGTTACCTTATATATATACTTTAAACTTTTAAATTGAGCGGTGAATCATATTTTTTAGTGCCCCAGAGACATTGCCTTCGGAAAGTGTATAGTTTGAAAATTTCTGCTCTTAGCCGCTTCGGAATATCTGTGTGAAACTTTATTATCACCAAGCCACGTAGCTCAATTTGAG
The DNA here is from genome assembly GCA_963930655.1 of Myrica gale. Taxonomy (NCBI): domain Eukaryota; kingdom Viridiplantae; phylum Streptophyta; class Magnoliopsida; order Fagales; family Myricaceae; genus Myrica; species Myrica gale. The sequence continues at coordinate 6,085,833 of OZ005609.1, read as the reverse complement.
CTTTAAGAAAATTCCAAGAAAACAGAGGCTTCGTAAACTCCTACTTGAGACCATAGACAACCAGAGACGTGGGGGAAAAGAGTTGCGTGCGATTTGTTCCTGTAGTGCTCTAACTTAATCCAAATAGTAATTTTTTTTCTTTTTGATCTTCTCTGAGGCTAAGCAACCAAATCCAAATAGTTGCTTGGTGCTATGCTTTTTTTTCCTTTTTTTTAAGTATAAAAGTGGAAGGAAACAGTCCGTGTAACAAATTCTCCTGGGCGTCATTATAGGAACTTTTACTCACTGTAAAATATTCGGATTAAGTCATAGCTATTTATTCCGAGAAGAGAGGACCTTCACCACAATCCGACCAACATGCAAGTGATAATAAAAATAAGAGGAGATCCAAAAATCGACCCTATACTTTTTGTTGAGTGTCCTATTACAAACTCTCATTCCACTTTAACTAGGTGCAGGTGGTTATTAAAATTTTGTTAAAATTTATATTTATCAAACGCTATGTTAGATAGATACCTCATAGAATAAAGGACTACCTATGCCATAGGACAGCTTAAGAGAGGTGGGGCCTAGAAGAAAGAAAGATTAATCGATAACTCAACATTTACTATTTGGAACTCCTTTTGTTATATGCACCCGCTAATTACGTCATTTTTAAACGATTAGTGCTTTTTATATTCATAGATCAAGAAAAAAGTCTTCGATTAACTTATCCATAATGATTAGCCTAAGCTTCACTTTCCTGTTGATAAAGCTATGAGGCGAATATAGGCACCTTAATCCTCATTTAAAAAAGTTTAAGCTATCGAGAAAGTATTTATCTCATTAAACTAAATTTGTTCTGTAGGGTAGATCTTTTAGGGTGGTGCACATAGAACCGAGTATACGTTCTTGTGCGTAGTAAGTTTGAAAATTACGTAATAGTAGAAATATTAACTACTCAAATTTGATACATTGAAGCCATAAAAACTATCTTTCAGTTATTAGATTAACGGTCAGTGAGCTTGTAGCTCAGTTGGCGCCTCCTCCCAAAAAGGAGGGTCTGATCTGGAGGTCGAATCCTCAGCTCCCTTTCCCCAAGTTATCTAGAAAAAAAAAATCATTAGACTAACACCTGATGGCACCCAAATCATCGTTAGCTAAACATGCAAGATTCAATCAACAATCCCTCCATTATTAATCAAATCTATGGTTCTAACGAACAAAGAGGAAGCAAATCATGGGCCATGTGAAATCAACGCAAACATCAAAATTGCCGCAGAAAATGGAGTTCACTTCACTTGGGGGTTGTTAAGTTTCCCTAATGAAAAGGCAGTGACCAAAATTTACTTCTGCTTTTCCTCTGGAAGGAGTGAGGGACAATCTAGGCACGTTAAAATCACGCAAAGTGATTCGTCTCTCTGTTTGTTGAGTTACTTTTAGCCCAACTCTTTTCAGAAATATTACGAGGCACCCACCTACGATCGAGCAACTCAACCTTTTATTTTCCTTCAGCCCGTCTTAAAACTAGGGTCAATCTAGAGAGCATTTCTTTTTCTTTTTTGACATTGTAACCCACCGTTTGGCAATCCTGATTTAATTTTCAAAGAACGTGGTAAATGAGAGATTTGTAAACCATGAGACGAATCGAAGCCTCCAGTCTCTGTGTTTGAAAATTACAAATGCAAAGAACCAAGAAGGATCCAGTACTGTTAGCTAGAGCTCGAAGTTTCCTTGAAGTTGCCTGTGGATAAAATAAAAGAAAAGAAAAAGTTCCCTTGAAGTTTGATGAAATGCTTTGTTTGCACACTTTTCTTTTCTTCCCAAATTATACCAACGACTTTTGATTTGTGGGGAAGGTTGATCCCTTTGGGCTCCTGTTTCCAATTAAGTAAATATTCTGTTTTGGGGTACGTAAATTAACAGGGCAATTTCTGGCTTTCTGCTTTGAACCCTGGCCACGTAGTTAAAACAGTCCTATGCTTCTTTGCGAAGCATTACCATAAAAATACTATGCAATCTGAATCTCAAGGTTATGTTCGTTTTGAGTAATGTAGGATTTTAGAGAAGTTGTGAATTTTTATGTTAAATAGTGTTTTATTGGTATTTGTGTAAAGTGGAGAGAGAAATAATTTGATGTAATTGTTTAATAAAAAAATATTAGAGTTATTTGAAAAAGTATAGAGAGAGAAAATTTATGTTGAATAAAAAATTAAAAAAATTGTTGGAGATTGTGTAAAATGTATTGGTGTTTGTGTTTGAATTCTGAATATGTTCGGTAGTAAATTTGTGAATATACTTAGAATCCTGAAAAAATTGTAAAAACGAACATGTCAATTTCTGCTTGAAGCTTGCTTTACAGGTGTTATATATCGAAACGAATCTCCATCCAAATGTGAGCCCCAAGTGCGGTGTAAAGGCTTAACAACTTCATTTAACTTTCTTTTCTAGAGGAGAGAAAAAAACAAAGATTTCATAGTAAGATTGTTTGTGAACCAAAGCTTCTTTCCATTACAAAATTTTAATTTACAAATATAACTAACTCAAAAATTTGATTAAAAATTAATAATAAAATAATCTTTTCTCCACCATCAAATTATTTTTATTCCACTCAAATTCTCTCACAACTTTCTCTCAAAATCAAATAAAACTATAATTTAACTTAATTTTTCACAAAGAGTGTTCAGCTTGACTTGACTCAGCCAACTTTGACCATGAGATTCAAGGTGATGTTCGTTTTGAAGGTTTTTGTAGGATTTGGAGAGTTTTGTGAATTTTTATGTGTTGTTAAAGTTGTATTGATGTTTGTGTAGAGATTGATGATGTGTAAAAAAGTGATGATAATGTTTAAAGTTATTTTTTTATTTATTATATTTTATTAAAACTTGATTTTTTAAAGGTTAAAAAGAAGAAAAAAAACAAAAAAGTAAACTTCATCGTGGAAGACAAGTTGCTGCCATGCTACAGTACGCATGGCAGCAGCTTGTCGGAAGGGGACAACTTAAATAAAAAAAAACAGGAAAAGGCGTCAGACGGTGGGCCACTCTCTCCGGTGTGAATTCTTTTTCTGCCGAACAAAACCCTTAATTCAACGCGAATCCCACAAAACCGCAGAAAACGAACATGCTCTTGTTTTCTAAAATCATGACCTTTCTTATAACATTTTGTAGGGTTATTCAAGGCAACTGGAAAATTCCGATTTCCCGGCTACCGGTACTCGTCCTACGGTGGTGACGGTGACGGTGGCCCAACATACTTATTTGCGGGAATTTTTCCGATTACTGGAGATACCAACACCTCTTTGGTGAGTAATGCGAAAATCAAAATTTTTATTTAAAAATAATAATTTAGATGATTGATTTTTTAGTTTAGTAAATTAGATTTATCATATTATATTTTAAAGATGTTTTTTTCTTGTAGTTTATTGTATAGATTTTAATTTAGCTCAAAATGTTTATTAATTTAGTAATTATAAGTCCAAAACAAAAAAACATTAAAATAACTTTAACTAAATTTGAACAGCCCTACATCTTCGTAAGCTTATAACCGAATATTTTCCTCCACGTCTACAAGTTTGCACTTTGCAGAATGGAAGACCTACATATACCCCATCTGGCGCCTGCTTTTATACGCACACTTCTTAGGGGTGAAAAATCAAGCTTCATAGCTAGCCCTACATCGTACGGGCCATTTGATCAATTTGTTTTTTTCTTCGTGCGGACATCAGTTTAGAAATTTCAGAGGCTGGTGTAACCCAACGCTTTTCAGACAGGTGTAAGTTTTCCTCCCACGAAAAGGCACCGAATCCTTGGTTATCTAAAAGTTGACTTTATAGATATATTACTGTTAGTGCAGTTTAGCTCACGTAAACCAGTTGGGGGTTTGGCTCACTCAACCAGCACAGTTTCTAACGTGAAATGTGACCCTTCTTCTTCTTCTTCTTCTACTTCTCGTGCATATGCATTTACGTATCGCTTCAGAGATTGTTTTCTTCTACTCGTACCAAACCGACGAAAATGACACGAGTCAGAATACGAGATCATGAATAGCTAGCTCCTGCTCCTTGGGTGTGGGTAGAAGGGAGAGCGTGCCAATTTAGATGAGGAAGGGGTCCACTTTGATATTTTACTTTAGACATTTTCATTGGTTTCGAATAGGTAAAAGTACACCAATCTTTCTGACCTTATAAGAGCAAATCAAAATGTGTAACCCAAGCAAAAATAATTACTGGGGTTTGAAGTTTGAAAATTGAAACCACCCTTTGGATCAAAGGCTCAGGAAAAAGTCTTCCTTTGAAAACCCAAAATTTCAATTAGCACATGAGGAAGAGTGATTTTCCCTTCTAGTCAAAGTAAGCTGAGAAAAAAGAAAAGGTGACCTATAAATATATATGAGCCACGTCAAGCCTGGCCCCTCAAACGGAGAGTGGCTACTGGCTAGTTAAGAGGGAGAGAGAGAAACAGTAGCCACAAAATGGCATCCCCCATTACCCAAAAAAGGAACATCAAAGGAGTCATTTTCAATCCATTCGGTCGGCGACGGCCTCAAAGCGGCCTCCTCTCCTACTCATGTGTCGCGCTCTCTTTCAAACTCGGATCAAATTGTAAACAAAGGCGGTGTAGGAAGGTCGAGCTAACCAGTCTTCTTTGACATCTCTCTCTCGTGTGTGATGTGTCACATGTGTGGACCCTACTTTACCTCCAACCAGCGGCGCCATTAGTCTTTACTTGGGTGATGTTCGTTTTGAGAAAAAATGTAGGATTTTAGAGAAGTTGTGAATTTTTATGTTGAATAGTATTTTATTGGTGTTTGTGTAAAGTGGAGAGAGAAATGATTTGATATAATTGTTTAATAAAAAAATATTGGAGTTATGTGAAAAAGTATAGAGAGAGAAAATTTATGTTGAATAAAAAATTAAAAAGTTGTTGGAGATTGTGTAAAATGTATTGATTTTTGTGTTTGAATTCTGAATATGTTCGGTGGTAGAATTGTGAATATACTTAGAATCCTGAAAAAATGGTGAAAACGAACATACTCTTGGTTTCCAAGCTCCCCCCCCCCCCCCTCTCTCTCTCCATAAAAGATCCTCATCCAATTTATTAAATAAACAAATCCGAACAACTCTTTACCATCTTCTTGCGCTCTATCTCTCAAACTCTTATCTTAGCCCATCCTTCTCTGCTCCGAGTAGTTAGTTGTTTCTCTTATTTTATTGCAGAACCCACCAGTATCCTTCCAATCATAGAGCCGGGCTCGGATAAAGAAATATACAAGAGAGAGGAAAACCTCCCAACATGAAAGGTGAATATGTAGAGCCAAAGAGTGAAACACACAGCATGTTCTCAAAGCTTCACCACCTACACCAACATCCCCACCCTCACCCCCAACAGCAACAGCAACACCACCACAACCCTTTTTCCCATCCCTTTCACCAAGTCACCTCCACCAATAGCCGGCGCGAATGCCAACAACAGACTTCCGAAGATGACGACAGTCGCAGCAGCGGTGGCCCAGCTACCACCACCACCCCCACAAATCAGGCTCAAGCTCAAGCTCACGCAGAAGCCCAGAAGTCCAAAAGCTCATCTGAACCTAATTCTGGTGACGGCGCCACCATCGAAGTGGTCAGGCGGCCCAGGGGTCGCCCACCCGGCTCCAAAAATAAGCCCAAGCCCCCTGTTTTCATTACCCTCGACCCCGAGCCTGCCATGACCCCCTACATTCTAGAGGTCCCAGGCGGAAACGACATCGTCGAAGCTATATCCCGATTCTGTCGCCGCAAAAACATGGGGCTTTGCGTCCTCACCGGCTCCGGGACTGTCTCTAACGTCACCCTGCGTCAGCCCTCCGCGACTCCCGGTGCGACCGTCACCTTCCACGGTCGCTTCGACATCCTCTCCATCTCTGCCACGTTCCTTCCGGGCACGACGTCGTTCCCGGTACCTAACGGCTTCTCCATCTCGCTTGCAGGCCCACAGGGCCAGGTCGTTGGCGGACTGGTCAGCGGGACCCTAGTAGCAGCTGGGACTGTGTACGTTATCGGCTCATCGTTCAACAACCCCTCGTACCACCGGTTGCCTACAGAGGACGAGGTCCGTAACTCGGTGTCCGGAGGCGGTGGCGACGGGCACTCGCCGCCCGCATCAGGTGGCGTAGACAGTGGGCACGCGCCAGGGGATTCGTGTGCGATGTCTATGTACAGTCACTTGCCTTCTGATGTCATTTGGGCTCCCACTGCCAGACAACCACCGCCTCCGCCCCCTCCCTTCTGATCTGTTGATTATGGTTCTCTCTCGGTGCTTTAATTTCCTTGTAATCTGGGTACTGTGAATCTTAGGGATGTTTTCTTTTATTTTCTTTGTTTTCTTTTTGTTTGCGCTCTTGCTCTTGGATTAACTTTTGTTCAATTCTGATGCTAATGTTAATTTAGCGTTTACTTGAAGATGATGGAAGAGGAACAGTTATGTTTAGGGTTTTTCTTTTTCGGGAAAGTAGAAATGAGTTCAAATTTTCATGATTCTGTCGAAAGAAGACTTATGGACTGGTCTTTTCTCGGCTGCCATAGGTCAAACATCAATTTTCTCGCCCTATTGTCTTCTCCGTCTCCGAAGATCTCTCTCCTGGCATAGTGGCATTCACATGTTGGATACCTTCTTTTCTCTCTCTAAAGCCATGTTGGTTACTTTCCTGTGTATTCTGTGTGGACTTGGGGGGGGAGGGGAGAGCAGACGGGGTGGAGTAAAGGGGTGGCATGCCAGGGGTGCATTGGAGTTTGAGACTGTCTGAGCTTATCTGCTACGCCCTGCTGCTCCACTGCGTAAAGATAATGCTGATTCGATTGATTTCTCCTCACGTCTCCAGCTTCTAGATCTGGATAAAGTGTATGCCAGTTGAGAACATGGCTAGGGTTCTGCTTGCCAGTTTCTTTTCAGTTCAGCAGCAGCCGAGAGCAGAGAGAGAGAGAGTCTCTGCAGTGCAGTAGTGTGGTTATTTCAAATATCGCCTTATTCCAGACTCTATTCAAAGCTCTCTGAACCCAACTTTATATCTCCATCTCCAAGCTGCTTTCATTTTGATCTAGTTTGTACTTTGGTTTGTCTCTTTTCGTGCTTGATAGCTTAAAGAAAAAGAAGGGAAGACTTGATGAAAGCTAAAGTTGGACGTATCTTGTTTCACGCCCTCTGTGTATCTTGTTTCACTTGGCTAAGATTGGTTATTTTTGTAAAGAACAAAGACGCACAAGTACTAGACGTTGTAGCTAAAGTACAAACTATTATGGAGTTCCATCAGCTTCTACTTTTGCATTATTGCTGTATGTTCGACTATATAGAGAGAGAGAGAGAGACGATTCTTTGGGCTTAAATTATACTGGAAAGAACTAAGAAAGCACTAGAGAACGATAATAATCGAAAATGGGAGTTTTTGGCTATTTTTTCTATTATATATTTTAATCGAAAAATAAATTGTAATTTCCCTTTGCCAAATTACCTTCTGATAAGGTTGTAATTTGATGACGCCAATTCTGTTCCTCCACAGGAACTTGCATAAAAATATAGCTGTCCTTCCTGTATCAAACACAAAAAGCAAATTATTTGATCGAAGTGTGTAAAATGTTTATCATTTATCCGACAGCACTTTTACATACTGCCATAGACAGGACACTTTCTTCAGCTTAAATATTTAGAATGTTTGGATAGTATTGCAGTATATTCTTCCCAGTTTCTTGCTAACCTGTCCCCTAAATTAGTTGAGAGATAGATTTGAAGATATTTTAATAAGAACTGTTTGTCTCGATTATAACTTATGAGGTTAATGGAAGTCTTCAGGTTATATTGTATGCAGTTTAGAAAATCTGAATGACAAATGCCTTATTAGTGGTTAACCCTAGTTTATAAACAAAGCTAAAGCTAAGTATTTTATATGGTAAGACTACTATATGATATACTGACTTGCTTAATAATGATTAGAGTGAAAACTTCTTACACTAAATTAGATCCCCTAGAGCATGTAATTAATCTAGGATTTAATGTCAACTAAATGTGTTTTGCATGTTCATTAATTATCAAAAATTATAATCTTCATTTATATAATAATAGTCAATTCAAATAAGAAGTGTTAATCATTATGATCTATCAAAGAGTGAGATTAATTGTATACGATGCCCCCATTGGACTAAAACGGGTTCCACAATTGATGCTTTTGTAGATTTTTTTTTATAAGAATGTTATAGATGAACATAGGACTAAATTGGAACCCAGAGATTATAGAGGTAGTTAATGACTGACACTAAATTAAGCTTCTTAATCTTTTTCTATTTATGGATACCATAAATGTGGTTGGACTAGCTAGGAGTACCGTCACCTTCTTGATTGGAGGGTCAAGCCATGCATGCCACATGCATGATGCAACCGAAACTTATCTGGCCAGAATTCTCTATAATTTCTATTCGAATTGTACCATTTAATTCGAAGAGAAATAGACAAAACAAGTAAATCGGTCCAAAATTTTACATAACTAACATTAAATAGTACAAAGTCTATATATTATATATTAATTTTTTAAAATTGTATCATACAATTAGGATAAAAATTGCAAAAATCTTAAACCAGACTTATATGCTACTTAACGGGTTGAGAGGCGAGCTATTTTTTTGGCCCTGACTTTCTTCCAAATTATCTTGCCACTCAATTTACCGAGTAATTTTTCTTTCCTTCCTCTTTTCAGTAATGGCTATGTATGGATCGTCTTTTATATCAATTTATCCAGTTTGGACTATCATATATCCCATGGACCATGGAAGACTCAAAGGCTATGTTTGGGAACGGGACCCAATCCTGGTTTTCAAGTCTCAAATCTTGATTTTGGGTCTAAAATCTTGAATCCATATTTGAATGAACTGAATCTAATTTTTAAGGCTTTAAACCCAATAACAGAATAGAACATTAACGGAACAAAAACCTATTTACATATTTCGGGCACGTTAGGGAACAAGAGGGAGATATGTTTTAAAGTTAACTTGTTTACATATTTCGCTACAGTAAGGAAGCATCAAGGAAGCATATTTTAAATAAAAATTATTTCATGTTTTGCTCGGATACACGTTAGAGAGTAAGAGGGGGCATGTATTAAAGTAAAACTGATTCGCCTATTATATTTGGCTCGGACAAGTTAGAGAGCACGTAAGAGACATGTTTTAAAGTTAACTTATTTACATATTTCGCTGAGACGGTTAGAGAGCATTAAGGAAGCCTATTTTTTTTAAAAAAAATTATTTACATATTTCACTCGAAAACGTTAAAAGAGCAAAAATGAGGCATGGCCACAGAGATATATTCAACAGTTTTTCTGAAGGGACTATCACATTAAATTGGTGCCCAGCAGATACAGGTTTGGATTTAATAATTCGGGTTCCCATCGATTAGACATGCCCACTAGGGCAGCAAGTTGCAGAAAGCATTTTACACCAAAACCAATTATTTTCTCCCCAAGTTGGACCTCTACTATTTGAATGCCTGACAGCATTACTTGTCGATCAAGCAGCTGGCCTGGCGTCTCTTTCCAAGACCGTTTCTTCACTTGGTTTTAAATTCTTTCATCCACTTGCGACGATGATTATCATCAGATCGAGCACTATTTTCTGCTCTAAGATTTTTATGGTCGTGGGATCGTGGCTGAGCCACCGTTGAATTCTCTCGGCTCTCTTCCCTATGAAATCTTGTCTCTGCGGCTACTAATAGGTTGTTCGGTTTGAGTGTATTTTGAGAATTTGTGTTTTGAAAATTTTTAGGTGATGTTAACTTTATTGGTATGCGTGTTTTAGTTATTTTTACGTAGTATTAAGAATGATGTTTGGTTGTAGAATATTTTGTATTCTGAAAATTCAAAAAAATTTTGAGAATTTTTATATACCGAACGACCTCTAAACTTAATAATTTCCCCAAATGTTCACTATTGATTTATAGTATGTTTGTTTATCAATATTTAAAAAAAATTAAAAATTTTAAGAATATTTTAGATATTAAAATAAATGAAAGGTCTCGTATGTGTAAATATTAAAAAATTTAGAATATATTTAGTTTGTTAAAAATTTTAATACCCTAAAATATCATGATATCAAACATCTCCTAGTCTACTGTGTGTCGGGATTTTGCTGTGTAGAGATTCAGTCAGGTTGTCCATTAGAATTGAGACATTTTAGGAAATTTGTAAACCTACTTCGACTTAGTGTTAAGTATTAAAATTTTAGTGTATTGTATTTGGTGAAAAAGTGAAGAGAGATATAATTTTTAATATTTATTATAGTGAAAAATAATAATACAATAAAAAGAGATAAATTATAATATAATTTTTTATTGTGTTAAAATTTCAGGAAGTGTAAAATTTTACTCACTTATATATCGACTGCAGCGCTTAAAAGTCTTCTTCGATTTGGCTTTTAGGAATTACGATTTTTGTAAGTTATTATTCTATATTTCCATAGTATAATTTAGAGAAAATGTATAATAAATGTATTTTATATTATTTATTTATTATATTTATTTCTCTCTTAATTACATCACAGGAAATTACATAAGATTTTAGTCCGGCTTCTAGACTAACATCGACATTAGTGAAAAATTTGAGACCCATTCTTTTACCCTTTTTAAGCACTGAAGGCCGAAGGGAACCTACTAGAAAACATGCTTAATTTCACTTCACTGCATAAATTATTAGGAAGATGAATATCTGAAAGTTTTGTATTGTGCTCATAATATAATAAAGATTAAATACATTTTTTGTCTTCCGACTATTGTTGTTATGACACTTTGCACTCAAAACTATCAATTTTCATTACATTTCACCCTTCAACTACCAATCGTTTACATTTTTCACCCTCTACCATTAATTTGGACGGAAATTGTTATTTTGGTTCAGTGAAGTGATGATTTTACCCTTATATTTTACCCTTATATTTTGTATAAAGATAAATTTGTCATTTTAATTAACCAAAGTAATAATTTTCATCCAAATTAACGGTAGGGAGTGCAAAGTGTTGACGGTTGGTAGTTTAGGGACGAAATGTAACGAAATTGATAATTTTGTGTGTACATTATCAGAACTCGAATAGTAGAAGGGCAAAAAGTGTATTATTTCCATATAATAATTAATGAAACTACTAAGCCTAAAAAGTACAGCTTATAAGTTTAGGCTCAGTTATGCTATATTATCCGGGTACGGATTCCCTCATAAAGAGGGAATATCTTTTTTACCTTCTCAAAGGAGCATATTAGATGGAAACTATTGAGCTAGCTTGACTCTCCGCCCCCATTGAAATAACTTCAGACCATCAAGAACTGCTTACGAAAAAAAAAAGCCATGCTGTTTATGATGAACATAAATTCAGACCATATTCGTTTTTACATTTTCCAGAAAATCAAGAACTTGTCTAGCTATTATGAAGCTTAGAAGTTAAGAGCTATAACAGAATAACTTTTCTCTAATCCTTCGAGGGTAAGTGAACAATCGGGTAGTTATCTGATATCCGAGGAGACATGTTGGATTCTCCATGCAAATGTTTATTTGATATATTGGGAATTGCTGACAGACTCGATGCAAATGTTCATTGCTTTCCTCGCAATGTGCGTGCATGTGAGTCTAAGGGATGTTCTGTGAGATTTTTAGAATTTGAAATATTTTGAAAATTTTTAGGTGATGTTAAAATTTATTAATATACGTGCAAAAGTTATTTTGGTATATCGATATTTGAATATGTTCGGTTTGTAAATTCTAGAATTCACGTGTATTGCCAACAACTTCATCCATTGGCTAGGAAGATCAAAATAGAAGATCAAAGTTAATAATTCATCTGTTGATCCAAAAGTAAAACTGTCTAAAAGTTCGTCCTGGCCAATGAGCTAAGAAGCAAGTTTCCCTACCACTTGCTATTAAATAATGGTAGAGATCACTTGCCACAAGTTACTGGCTAAACAAAAGCTTTTAAGAGACTTTTTTAAGTTTAACACATACTGGCCTCCGTTAAATGGATTATTATTATTCATGTGAAGTTTTTGACCATATGAATTTTACAATGAGGTCTATTTATTGTGTCTATCTCTTTTCAAATTATATTTAAATAATATCTTAATCTTCGATAACTTTTTCCCACGTGCAGCCAAATTTGCTACTGTGTAATTTACCCATCATGGCGAGCATGGGGAAAGTAGTTTCCCTGAAAGATTAATCTAATAATAACTTGATCCGTGTGGGAACCTAGCTATCATGCTTGCAAACGTGCCTCAAATATTTACCATGTGGCCCAAAAATCGTGGTTTTTCAAATACACGACGACAAATGACACATCCATTGCTTTTAGCCGAAAAGAGGGCTCTACAGTACTGATGGGGAATGGATTGTAAAGATTTGGATCCCAACAGGCCACCGCTTATTTGTCTCTTTGCTGCTGCTTTGTTCAACATCTTCCTTCCAGTTCCAGACATATAATATTCTGATTCTGGTGTGGCTGTGTGACCCTTTACGTGCTTTGTTAATTAATGTCTGATACAATGTTCAAACTATATCTGAAACCATTTTTAAATCGATAGGTTTTCTTATATATATACTTTTTAAAAATAATTATTTTTCTTGGAATTTTTAATAAGAAATGTAACAAAATTTGTAAAATAAGTTTAACTTGAGCTCTAGAGCCGTGACTCAGAAGCTCAAACAAGACAAGTCGAGTCAAATTTACATGTTTTTTTTTCCCGTTTTAGTAATGAAGACTTTGTTCATTGGAGTCATTGGACTCCATGAATATGCAGGTAACCTCGGAAGTTTGAAGTTGTTTCGCGATTTAAGTTAAAGAATTCGAACACACTAGTGGTCAGAAAGAAATGTATTTAAGTTAAAGAAGGTCAGAAAGAAATGTATTCTAGAAAGCCTAAAGTTTGATTCAATTTGCTCTGCTCACCGCCGTACCATCCCATGCAAGGACCAGAAGTGTCCGAATTAGATTTACTGTCTCTCTATACGTCAACAACTTGGAATTTAAAGCTTCCCCAACTGTCCTATGCATCGTCTGTGAGACATCATCAAAGTTTGATTGGAAAGGGAGAGATCAATTATGGCGGCCTGATGCTGAACTAGACTTCAGAACATTGCATGCGGCTGTGAATCCAGCTGACTTTCGAGAGGAGGGCTAGAGCTTCCCCGGTTAAGCGTTCTACTTGCCCACGTCTTCCAGGGCATTCAATTCGGCTATCACTTTCCTTTTGAGATGGGCCTTTCTAAAAGTCAAATGGCCTTTCTAATTCCTCCATATCCTGACACACCATAATAAAGGAAGAGAGACAAAATTGCAGGAGGGCATGGGATAGTCGTCGTGTGTGGCCCGTTTGGGTATGTACTATGTAGCTTTGTGGTGGATGGAGCAGTCTTCCTTACCCACACGCTGTGTCGGCCACTTCACCTTTTGTCATGTTTCCCTGTTCCATCTTGGACTTTGTTATTACATAATTTACATGACAACTTGTACAAGAGAAAAGAAACATTTTCATTTGACCTAGGAAAAATAATTGTAGCAGGCGTTTAATAGTAAGACATGCCCCCCCCCCCTACCCAGCACTAGAAAAATTCAAAGGGCAAAGGTTAGAGCCCGTTTGCGAATATTAGCATAGGTAAATGGCCTTTAGCAAAAGTGAACTCTAGACAACCTGTTGGGACCCAAATTTATAGCTACTACTAACTGGGAGACCCAAATCTGCTGCGTCTTCATTCCCAGATTCATGAGTTTAACCATGGGCGTCAATTTCCCCAACAAACAACTAGTTCAGAAGTGGAGTGACAAAAATGGTATAGCTGATTCCTTTAAATAGAGCCAGGTACAAGAGTATCTTACATGCAGACCACCTTCTAAACTGTTATTTACCCCTCATTAACTAAGTGTATTATAATAAAAAGCTTAATCTGTCCTTTCCCTCGTTGATTTACTACAAGATACACCCGAGCTTACATCGTGGAAGGGGTTAAGTCCCAATCTCGCCGAGTCAGTCTCCCTACAACTACTACTAGTCGCTAACTTTCTACAATGTCTAGTCGTGTCAGAATGCAAAAAAGGAATGCTTCCTTCACTCTGTGGCCCAGTGGTTTTGGGAAAACCCGAAGCATTCTGCTCCGAGTAAGAATGGGGTGAATGCGTCGAGCACAGGGGAGAAGAAGAGGAAGAGGAAGTATCAGAATCATAGGGACTCCTCGAAGGGCTGTTCCAACTTCGTCCCGAATCACCAAATATGAAGTCAGATAATTCATCAGTACTGGTGGAATCACGGGTGGTATCAGTGCTGCAAGAACCTTCATCAGAGTTGCTGCTGATAAGGGAAGAATTATCACTGGATGAGTCCTCTTCCAGTATTCTCTGCACCTGGAGGTACCTTGAGTAAAAAGATTCAAAGCTGGGGGTTCTGTCTTGAGGAATTGAACAGGGTAAATTTTGGGCAACACTTGCACGTGTTGAGGTGGACCTTGATCTGGATATGGTATTCTTTCCATTGATCCAGGGAGGAATGGCTTTATTTTTAGGGTCCAAAGATATTATTCTGTTCCTTATCAACCGTGGAGCCCTAGGTGAGCACCTGTAATGCAGTTGAATTAGTCAAAAACGAACTCAACAAGACTACAGAAAATCTAGAATGTAACCAATTGAAAATGAGTCAGCTCCTGAGATCTATTACCTGGCATATAGGAGCATGTACGCCCCTTTTGTTAAGACCCTTTGAAGTTCCACAGGTGTTACCTACAAGGCCAACACCTTGGTTAAAAATTCTGGAATTTAAAGCCAAAAAACTTCCAATGTTTCTGATGCACAATATCCAAGAAACAAGCAACCAATAAAAAATCTTGGCAAAAAAAAAAAGCAAACAAAAGAATATAGACACCATTAGATAACAAGGCCAAGCTCTTAAATAGGTCCAATAGTTGACTCCTAGATCAAACACACCAAAGAGCCTAAGGTTTTGACCAGCAGTATAGAATCAGACCTCAGAGATAGGAAGTCTTTTCTTTCTTACGAAAGAAAGTATTTTTCAAAAGATTCTACAGAAATTGATATTTGAAACAAAGAGTTACCTTTCAAATTCTAATTATAGCAGAAATACCTATGCTATTCTTCTAAAGGCAGGAGAAAAGATAAAACTACATTCTCTCCACCCAGATCTCTAATTCTGCTTCAATCTTCATGATACAGGTAAATCACAAATTCATAGCCCACAATTTTCCTTCATTCATCAGCAATTCAAAACTTAACTGCATTCTCCAAAACAAACTTTTTAATTTTCCTTCTACTGAACAAATGCAGGTAAAACAATTGCAACCAACGATCACAGTAAAACATCAGCATAGAAACCACAAGCAATACAACATTGCTTCACAGTCACCCTCACCCAAATATAACAACTCTTTCTACAATCCCAAAAATGACACACAAATAGAGGTGCCATGAACTAAAGCAACAAACTCAAAATGCCAAATAAAAAGCCTTCCAACGTTAAGTGGGAGGTAGGAGAGCTATGGTACAATTCAAAGGACCTACCCCTTAAAAAACTAAAAGCTTCATCACGTTTCAAACTTGTTCAAGAAATGCAAGCTAATATAATTTGAGAACTTACAATGCTGTCATCAATCTCGAACCACTTGTTTTGGATATTCTTAACATAGCACACATAGTGACCAGAAAAGGATGCATTCATGATGTCCAAGTGGACCACCACTCCATAAAGCCTATATATAGGTGATTTATCACTGGTTCCACTAATAAAAGGTGCCAAGTCCAGGATCTCTGGAAATCGAATTGGCTTATTGAGCTTCCCGAATTTCCCTGACTGTAAAAGCATCAATGGGTAAACACAACGACATGAATTGGCAATACTGTAAGACAAATATTATCCTCAAGGAAAATCTCATTAGAATTACCTGAAATCTCTTCAGTGCTATTGTAAGGATATTAGGAGCCTCCATTATGGTCAGCTTCTTTTTGGCCCTCTCATAAGATTTGCATCTATAAACGAAGATACCAGTATTACAATAGTAACAAACATTTAGAGAGCCAATGTTTCAACATAAGCCAATATGTGAGGCTACTATCACAGACCATCTACTTATCAAAAAAAAAAACTAACACAGACCAGCTCACATGCACCCTCCCCGACCACCTCATCCAAATAAGAAAAAGGGAAAAGGAAAAACAGGTTTAACGCATTGACCATTTAATTCAAACCAATCATTATGAAAAATAACTTTAACTATGATAGGGTTCCCCAACCTATCTGAGTAAATGCCGATCCCTTGAACACAACATCAAACTACAAGATTTACATCCACCCTTTTTGTCTTTGTAATTGCTTCACATGTGGTCAAGCAGACCAACTTTGGACATACGAGTTATAGTTCTATAACACAAATGAAATATTAAGCAAAGACAGTTGTCAGGACAATATGCATCGAACATCCTTATCATAACACAATACTGCAATTGGAAATTTTCTTTCATGGTTTACATTTGAGATAGGTATTGGTGAGAGGTCGACAGTTGATTACTTAAAAGGACAACCCAAATTCTAAGCGCCTTTTCAAAAAGAGTTAACAGAAATGGGGCAGAGAAAAGGAAAACTGATTAAAGTCACGAATTTAACGTCCAGTAAAGTTGTAGTACATTTGAATAGACAATCAAAACTGTAAACAGCACTTTTAGCAAAAGAATCATTGGACAATAATACACCAGAAAGATGCTCACAAGAGCTTCACAAAACTAAGTAATGCAAACCAACCTGCTACATTGGTACTTGTTTTCACCATCCAAAATCTCAGTACCCGTGAATCGATGAAGGGCTTCTTCCAGGGTTTCTATGTCTCCTTCTATCTCAACAGTAAGATCCATCATCCCTTCCTGCCGCTCAGACTTGCCTTGGCACTTTGTGCATTTAATCTGCAGTCAACAGTACCAACTTTATTTGTCTAATGACATTCCGGACAGAAAATATTTTCAGACTTCCAAGTAGGATTGGATTTAAACATTTATATGCTTCTTCTAATTATGAGAGGCAAACAG
The DNA here is from genome assembly GCA_963930655.1 of Myrica gale. Lineage (NCBI taxonomy): Eukaryota > Viridiplantae > Streptophyta > Magnoliopsida > Fagales > Myricaceae > Myrica > Myrica gale. The sequence goes on along the minus strand of OZ005609.1, from coordinate 6,068,777 downwards.
AAGCATTAAAGGACGTCTTGCATTTTGAACAAAATTGTAATGTCCATGAGATACCTTCGAACGAAGGTAGCCTCCAAATGTAAGGCCTATTAGGGTGGTTTCCTCTTCCAGGGAGACTGATGCATTCAGCCCACCTTCCTTTAGGCAAATAGATTGCATTGTATCAATGGCATACCTGTTATTCAAAATTTTAATTGACACATAAATTACTCTTTAAAAGCTAATTCAAAGAAACAGGGATAATTAAAAAATCGGAAAGCACACCTCAGGAACTCATGGGCATCCTCTTCTCTCCCATTACCAAGCTGACTTCCAACTTTTCGTAATTGTGAAAGTATCCTGATGGGAGAGAGCGGAGAATTCCCCTCCTTTGCCTTCGATATTAAACTCTCAAACTCACAGGTGAAACACCCTTCTTTCTTTGCACCTGACATAGAAAAGAATTAATAACTAATGGGTAGGCTTTAGTCCAGTACAAGAGTCACCTTGGGATTTTACATATATTGCCAACATTTAGTGAATCCATGATGGAGACCAAAATCGTAAACATACATTCTTCGAAATGAAGCCCCTGAAGAAAATAAGCAGTCAGAGGAGGAGTGAATGCCAAGCACTGAAGCACAGCATTAGCATAGCAGCTGCAAAAGGAGGGAAGACAGAGAAAGATCTCATTACACGTGAAGATAAATCAATAATAGATGGATCATATCTACCTAGCCAAAAGTAAACCATCTACCAAGTTGCAACTCAATTACAGCTCACTACCTACCATAATAAATCTATAAGATGCTAAGACACACCACATGCTTAAGTGGTGAAACACGAAGACATAGGGACTCCTCCACATACAAAATTCCAAAAGCATATCCAGCAAAAGGTAGTGTATTTCTGTGTGCTTCTCAAATAATTTACACACACAGCCAGAGCAATTTGGCAAAATAATATGATCGCACCTTATGCTAAAACCTTGACTAAAAGTAAAATTTACATGTTTTATGTATTGGGGAATGTTTCTGTGACACAACGAGTCACAATAAAATGAGTTTTTTTTATAAGTAAGGCAATTTTATTAAAAGAAAAAGGAATAGAAAGAACAGTACAAATGACTATACTGAGACCTTTAGACCAAACAAGCTAGAAAACTAATGAAATCTAAAAGCTCCGAAAAGGGAGAACACAACATAGCATTCACCCAGAAGAACAAAGACTGCAAAAAATGCCCCTCAAACCTCCATGGACAAAGCCACACCCTCAAAACATCTCCTATTTCTCTCTCTCCATAAATTCCACCAAAGACAAGTAGGGATCATTCTCCAAATAGCTAAGGCCCAAGGGTCTTTAAAATCCCTTTTCCAGCACAACAAGACATCAGCTACCCCCTAGGCATCACCCAAGCATAGTCCATAATGGAGAGCACAAAGGACCACAACTCCCTAGCAACCAAACAGTGCAGTAAAATGTGCGCAACAGACTCCCCATCACATTTGCAAAGATAGCACCAATCTAGCGGCCCTATTTGCTCCCCCACCACGCTTACCAATCTCACATAAAATGGGAAAGTGATCCGAAAATAAAAGCGGAAGTCGCCTTTGATAGAACTCAGGAAAGGACTCCCAATCAGCACAAAAAAGGAAGCGATCAAGTCTAGACCAATATTGGGAAGCACAACCATTCGACCAAGTGAAAGTACCGCCCGCCATCGGAATATCCACTAACTGATTTTCAGCAATGAAGTCTGAAAAATCCACCATCGCACTCCCGAGTCCCGAACCCGCCCAACCCAGAATGTTCACTTGGAAACCTAGTGACATTGAAATCGCCTCCAATGCACTAAGCAAGGTTCCACCAAGCATAAACTCCAGTCAGCTCCTTCCATAATAATCTCCTGCAACGATCATCATTGGGGCCATAAACCCCCGAGAACATCCACTGGATACCATCCTCAATATTTCTAAAAATCACCGACACATAAAAAGAACCCACACAATATTCCACCATATCCACCACCCTCGAATCCCATAAGATTAAAATGCCACCCGAGGCACCAACCGCCTCCAAACTACACCATCTAACATGCTGCCCTCCCATAAACTCCTAATAGTAGCCCTCGTCACCTCCAACAACTTAGTCTCTTGGAGGCACACCACCTCCGGTTTCCACCCCTCAATAAATTACCCACATTATTGCGCTTCACCCTATCATTCAACCCTCGTACACTCCAACTCACAATTTTGAGCTTTATTTAGACTTACACGACTCCCGCACAACCTTTCTATTTTTTCTCGAAACATACGTCTTCCCCTCATAATTAACCGCAGATTTGAGCCCCTTCAACTCTCTTGTAAGTTTACTCCCCGTCTTACACGGTGGCTTAGGACACCAGTGCCCCGGCTCCTCCAAATCTGCCTCATGCCCCTCACAAGACAAGCCCACCAAAATGATGAGGGGAAGATAGCACCAAGACAGCACCCTCAGGCACCACCTTATATCCAAAATGATATATATGCAACCAATATAGCAGCACATTCAAAGGTTACAACAACATAAGAGTATAATTCATTTAAAAAAAGATCTGGACCATAGTTGGTGCAGAAAACCAATGGATGTCGTTGGATGGACGTTTACATACAAGCATATTTATTTATCATTAACAAGTTATTAAAGCATATGAATCTGACGACAGAAATACAGATCAGACGAAGACAAGATACAACTATTAGATCAATCTACAAAGTGCCGCTGCTACATCCTGCATCCTGCTATTAAACCAGATAGCTACACTATCACATGAAGAACTTACCAAAAATAACAATTACTCCTACCCAAAGTAATAAATTTCTAGCACATGCTTCCCAAAAACAATAACTATTTTCTACATTACCTGTTCCCACAATTAATAAGACCAAAAGGACGCAAATCTGCTTTGTTCCAGTTATAGAGCTTGACAAACAAGTCGTAACGAACGATTCCCTGCAACCACATAAACAAAGTCAAACAAGAGTCTAACGCAACCAGAAGCTAATTTTAACATATGCCACACAAAATTGAAGCAAAACCTTGTCGGTGTATCTTCTAGCAACCTTGCACTCATCACTTAGTGGGTAGTGTTTTGACAATTTAGATCCTCTGAACTGATCTACGGCCTTTCGTACAGATGTTTTCAAGACACTCCTAGCATTTGGGGAACCACTTCTAACCTGAGAGGATATAGCAGCACTAGCCTGAAAGCCATCGACCTTTCCAGGTTTAACAGCAGCAGGTGAATGACCTTGAGCACTAAAGGCTAAACGAGCATTGATAGCACCAGATGATCTGCAGCCGACTTCTGTAGAATTCAAAAGATGCGTATTGGCAGGATCACCGGCAATATGCCTTGACCTTTCAGAGCTTGAGGATCGCAAGTTACTGATGTGCAAAGCATCTGAACTTATCGAATCTCCTATAATGCTTGAAGATAGCGGAACATATGAAGAGGAAGCTGACAAAGATTCACTGTCTCTGCCCTTCAACATATGTGAATCGCGGCCAGCATCATTATCAGTACGACTTGATCCTTCGTAGTTCAAGGATGCAGAGTTTTTGACCTTTGGATTATCATCACCATTATTTTCTGATAAAGCTGCTGCATGAGCAGGCTTAGAGATCCCCAAAGTGTATGGAAGAGAATCCTCTGATACAGTGCCTTTTACCTTAGTGTCTTGAACATTCAAACAAGTAGTTTCAGACAAGTTGAACGAAAAGTGCAATGAAGATTCAGAATCAGATAATTTGGTGTTTCTGACTCCTTTGCAATTTGAAGGAGTAGATTTATCGGCGGCATCACTTGTGGACCCAATGGAGCCAAGAGTTGTCCCCCAGAAACCAGGAGACACTGAACATGGTTCAGCAATTGAATCCTCATTCAAGTAACTACTTCCCAAACCCAAAGAGCTACTTGACGCACGCCGATGTTTTCCCTCATCACAATCAGGTGACTCATTTAATTTACTTAATTTGGTATGATGAACTACGGAATCAACTAAACTAGCAAACTTTGGAGACAATGGCTGGCTTTGACTCATGTTCTTAATGCTATGTGTGGTCTCAAGCATGTCGAGAGAATTATCAACAGACAGATGTACATCTGATCCTCCAGAATCACTTGAATTCAGGTTTTCACCCATGGAAGCATCATCAGATGCTTCGCCTCTGGTGGTGGAAGCAGAAAATCCAGAAAATGATACACCAGATGTTTCAGAATCAGAATTAGTTCCTCTGCTCTCTTGGAGGAGCTCAGCTTTAGTAGAATCAACCTTCTCACGAGGAAATTCAGGAGAGCAGCCATGTTTGGGCAATGCAGGGTCCCCAGGCAATGTTTTGATTGGGTTTGCAGGATACCTGCCTGCAATCTCAGAATCATCACCATTAATTTCATGGCTGTCTAACACCTTGCTTCTTGCATCCGGAATCCGCTGAATGGTACTAGGAGGATGACATTCCTCCTTGTGACCTTTTCGCCAGTGGATTATCTGGCATTTTCCGGAACTACAAAATTCAAATGCTTATGTCACTAACTTTAAGTAAATTCATCTACAGGTTAATAGGTATCTATAAAGAAAGTGCCAAACAATAAAAACCTTCTCATCCTCAACTTGAACAAAATAAGGCCAGCAACGCATAACACTGAGAAGCAAATATGGAGAAAAAAATAATATCAAACGTTTTATCTCCATGAGTAACATGGTACAATTGAAGTTGAACTAAGTGTTATTTTGACTCTCTGTGCCATCTCCGGTCCTCTGGGTTAGTCACCTTAGTCCAGAGACAAAATAACACTTACTGCAGAAAACAGCAGCAATCTTCAACTTCATGTCGGCCAATATATCCATGGGATTCAAGACACTTAACTCTAACAATCACAAAGAATACGATCCATGGCCTGTCAAAGACTCAAAGTTAAGAACCCCGCACCCCTAATATGCAGCATTAGTTGGTATAGATGACAATTGTGACGCCATCTCGTGGAGCTCATAGAATATCATCTCCCTACTCTCCTAACAATTCCTAAATGCGATTACACGCCCAATATTCAATTTCATAACATAACCATCAATTTATCCAAAATTTATCATATACAGCAACATAATTATGCGTAAGATTGATGCAAATGTCCCAATTTAAAGAATTATACGTGTTCTGAATCAAATTAACATACCAATTGACAAAGCTTACAAAAATAATAGTCAGAGAAGAGAATACTACCAGTATCGGACGGCCTTGCATCGGGCACACCGGGTAGTAGTAGGGGAATAACACACGGCGCACTGATGATAACTCGTCGATATCGGAACGGTAAAGGTGGAACCGGTGCCGGCACCGTACCCAGCCGAAGCCTCGAGCTCGGCTCTCGCGGCCTCCTCGGCTGCTAGTACCAGCAGCCGCTTGATCTCCTCCTTTCTCACCACAGCGAGCAGCCATTTTCGCCGAATTATGAACCCGATCAGCGGTAGAACGACGCATGCCGCAAGCACCAGGCTCGGAAACCCTAAACAATGGCCGGTGTCACGCATTTACCCTGCACCCAAAACGCATCCAGAAAAATCAAACACCGAAACCCTATGGTCGCCACCGCTCAAAGATTCGCCGCTCACGGTGGTGGTGCGGCCTCCTGGGCCGGTCGTTGCGCATGCAGGCCCTCGAACAATAAGAGCCGATTAACGGTTACAAAATTTCGAAAGGACACGATTGGTGGGTAAGAGAACGAATGTTACTAGCAAAATGGGCAAGAATAAAAATGTTACAAGCAAACACTTCGAATTCCAGAGTGAATTAAACAAACAAGGGAGGGAGTGACAGTGAGGGGAAAGGGCCCAGGGATTCAGAAATCGAGCACAACAAATAGATCGAGGATTCAGGCAACCTAAGGAAATAGTCTAAAAGAAAGATCAACTGTGTTTAGGCTGCGTTTGTCACTAAAATTTTACCCAAAATTTTATCTCTCTCCTAATAAAATACTCCAATATAATCTCTCTATCTTCCATCAAAAAATATAAAAAATTACAAAAACTATAAAATATTACATTTTTCTTCACTTTTTCACTAAACCCAATAACAACACTAAACCCAATACCAAAAATTTTACCACACAAACCCACCCTTAATCACAATCTACTATTTAATATTAATTTTTCCGCACGTTAGCGAAAATAAGATATTTGATGGTCGGGGGAAAGGAATTTTGTTTTCACATCTGGGGAAACGTGAATTCCTCGCCTAGCAAATATTCGATCCAGAAGCACCACGACCGGGTTCGGACCGGAATGGAATCGGTTCGGACGCTTTTAGTGTATGTATCCTCTTTTGGCTCTCCGGTTGAGTTCCCCGTTTTAGAGTGTATTTCCAGTTTAGACGTTACGGCGAGACATCGATAGGGTCTGGGATTGGATAGATGTCAGATCGGACGGTGGAAATTGGTTTGTAAGTGCTTGATTAGGTGGGAGGGAACCCCCCCGTGATTTAAACGGCTTACTCGCCGTTATCCATAGATAGGTAGGTAATTTTGTAATTACGCATATTTCTTTTAAATAGTAATTAACCGGAATTAACCATCCCACAAGTAATTACCTTCCTAGTGTAAAGTTGGTACTTGGTAGAAGCCAACGGTCATAGCTCTTGACGCTAACGAGAATCCGGAGTTCCACTTTATCAATAGCATAATTTTTTTATTTATTTTAATAGCATAAGCTTATCGGATAAACTAAAAAAATTAATAGAAAATATTTTAAGTCCCATCCTGGGGTACCCTAACCAGTTGGATTCTTTACTTTCTGGGTCGGTAATTATGGACTTTTGTGGCTAATTTCTCTTATAGATGAGTACGATTGGACCAAGCATGTGCCCAATGAAAACCATTGGTTTAGGTTTCGCCATCGGCGTGACGTTTGGGTCTAAAGTCGGTGCATGAATTTCTTGCCACCAGCTCTGATTCCCTGTGTTGGACTGCTTTAATTTATCTGTTCAGTTTGTGGGACACGGCCGATTGACATTAAGAATTTACCTAGAAAAAAAGAGGCTAATAGGTGACCATGATGACCGTTATGACTTATGACTATGCTTTTTTTTATATGATTTTTGTCCTTTGGTTGTTTGTTTGTGTCATTTGCTTTCGTTCGATTCATAAGTCGGATTGGAAGAAGCTTGATTACATTCCAAAACCTTCACTTTAAAGCCTGGTTTGGGGAACATTTTTGGCTTTTTTAAAAGCATGAGAAGTTGAACCACTTTCGATAGGAGAGACGAAATAACTCAAAGATGTATTTAGAGGACAATTCAACTCAAATGGTAAGCAAGAAATTAGAACCTATTTGGTTGCCCAAATCAACGTGTATATATTAATATCACGCTGTTTTTAAACAATCTTTTATTTTTATAAGGGAATTTATCATTTTAGTCCTTGAGTTTTACACGCTTTTACGTTTTAGTCACTGGATTTCATTTTTTCAAATATTAATCATTGGGTTTACATATTTTTTACAAAATGATCATTTTGTCAGTCTGTCGTCCATATGCTTAACGAAGCTCTCTGACACGTTAGCAATTTGAAGCGGTCGACCGCTTCAACACATATACCCGGTCGACCGCTTGATGTGCCGTTAAGCGTATGGACGGCAGACTGATGGAATAAAAAATGTAAACTCAATGACTAATATTTGAAAAAACGAAACCCAAAAACTAAAACGTAAACGCGTGTAAAATTTAAAGACTAAAATGATAAATTCTCTTTATATAAATAAATTCACTGAATATAACTTGTGATCTAGCAAACGTGACAACTATGATATCACAACTTTTTAGGTTGGATATATCCTAAGTATCACCTCTAATTAGGTACAAAAAGAATTATTTAGTATTTAATTTCTGACCTCTATTACGTTGTACTTTGAATTATCGAAAAACGTATAAGCTAGTTAAGCCAAGTTAATTTGGACATTATATTTTAATCTTATCTCGATTGATAAATAAGTATATTATTCATTTTATTGGTCTATATTTAAGATTGAAATCATCGTCGTGTCATTACTTATTAGCTATTATTAACTTTGTAAGTAATTACGTACATGTGATAGGAAATATACAATTAAATATAATATGTGGAAAAAAAACAATATTAGATGAGTAGGATCGGACAAGGCATAACCAATAAATCAATTGGTCTTATCTGCGTGGTGGTAGGTCAAATTCGATGGGAGACGACTCTTACCTATATAAATAAAGGTTTTTCCGCAGGCCACCGTGATGAGCCCGCATAGGCTACCATGATGACCCGCTTTGACTATGCTTATATAATTTTGCTAATTATTGTTCGGTTTTTAATAAAATAAATTGCATTTAACATCCTTAAATTGCTACACATTTTATAAATTACAACTTAAAACTACCAAAATTAATATATTACACCTTAAACTACAGGTAGATTTACACTTTACGTCTTATGTTAGAGTTTAAGTTTAAGATTGTGATATGTATTTTAATTTGGATTTATTATAATAATGAGATCTTAATATTGCTATAAAATGTAAAATAATATTTTATCTTTTATTTTTGCTTTCCTTCTTCTCGGTACAAGGATCAAAGGAAAAAGAAGTTTGTACGATGAATAAATAGACAGAGCGAAGTCTATGATCTTTGGAGGGTCACGGCTTTTCAAGACTACTAGGAGAAGTTGAACCACTAGCAAAAGCAACAGAATTTTCCAAAGCTGATTTTAGAGGACAATTCATTTCAGAAAATATAGCAAAAATAAAACAAAGGGAAGGATCCAAAGTTTACCGAATCAAATACATTATGTGTTTTGATGGAAGAGGGAAAAGTGGCCTCCTATAAAAGCCCAAAAGTGGTTAGGCAGAGACCTATCGTACAGTTATAGTGAATGTTTCCCTTCTAGAAAATTTTAGGAGTATGCTAGATCAAACGGGCTATGATATTCCAATGAGGTTTATCGAAGAAGCTTGTATAAAATATTAGAGTGCACACTGCACACAAATCACTAATCATTTCGTCTTGTGTTGATGGCGCAGAAGTTTAGACGAATGGATAAAAAGTAAGGAAAATTGATCCAGTAGAGGAGAGTCGGCCTGACATGACTATTACAAGATGGAAAAACAGATAGAGATTGAAGATGAAACTGTTGGGCCGAAATAGGCCCAAGCCCACGGAAAAGAGGGATATAAGAAAAAAGAAAGACTAAAAAAAGTAAGCATCACTTCACCTCTTAAAAAAAACCTAGAAACTTAAAGAAGATAAAAATGACTACTAATAAAGGCATCATAGACATCCCCTCAGTGGGAGGATCCGACGCTCTTGATCTTTTTTTTCTGCTCGCAAGAGGAAGAAAGGGACAACTCAACTTTTCGGCCCATTCCAATCTCTAAATTTCTAGCCCAGTTCTCTTGAGCCTTTTGCTCAATGGATTATGCGATAAGCCTGTTAAATTTGACTTCATCATGTTTAAAGATATAAAATAATCTTGATATATCGTAAATCTCTGAACCTTGAAGATAAGGATAGTCTGTAATTTTCTACATAAATTATACTGTATAATTTGAATAGGGATAAACATAATAGATGCACATATATATTTTGTCCAAAAATTTATCACAAATAAAAATAAATAATACATGAAATATCTGTTAAATCTATCTCTCTAAATTACGTGTAAAAGATGGAAAAAAAAGAGTTCGGGCCCAGAACCGAATGTGGTAAAAATCGGGTGATACCGCAGGAGGGAAAACATCAGTGTCAGCGTAACACGGCCCATCGGAGTTCGGGCCTCGCGCCCCGAAAGTTGCATGTTTCACCCCTAAACGTAATGTCTGTTTTAGGCTGCGTTTGTTTCAGCGTAAAAGGAAGAAAATGAAAAAAATATTGCAACTGAAAGAGTCGTCACCTTCCGAAACATTACAAACAGCCAATCGTACGTCAAGCCAATCAGAAAAAAAAATACGTCACGCCACTAGTTAACAGATACACGCCGGGTGGAAAAGACAAGTGACCCCAACCACGTCGTCTGAGACTGGTGTACTCGCTTAACTCCGCTAAGGCGCTACTTATCTAGTTATCGTAGATTCGTAGCTAAAAGCCTAAAAGTCAACGATGTCAGGGAACTTGAAATGTGTGATCGTGGCCGTCGATGGCAGCGAGGAGAGCATGTACGCTTTGAGATGGGCGATCGACAACCTCAAGCTCAAATCCCCTGCTGCCGACCCCGACTGCGGCAGCTCCTTCGTCATCCTCCATGTCCGATCCCCGCCGTCCATCTCCTCAGGCATCAATCCCGGCGCCATCCCCTTCGGCGGGCCCAGTTAAGTATCCATTCAGATGAAGCCCTTCCCACGGTTTTGTCTCCCTTCCCCCTTCCCCCCGTCCTCCAATTTCTAAAAACAAACAAAAAAGAAAGAAAAACTTCGGTCAATCACGGTCTGATTAAAGAATACAATAATCAGGCGATTTGGAAGTACCTGCTTTCACTGCTGCTATTGAGGCGCACCAGCGGCGAATCACCGAGGCGATACTAGATCACGCTCTCCGGCTTTGCTCTGAATACACTGTTAGGGTTTATCCGCGGTTTTTCTTTTCCTTTCCGTTTACACACACTTCCACTTTCGTCCATTGTATTTAACTTAAAAAGGCCCAGCTTGACTTTTTAATTATGTTAGTTTATGTTACTACTACTGAGCATCAATTGTATGATGCGATGAGTTGATTCCAATCTCGATTTCGATGGCTGACAAACGCATTTGGGTTTTTCCTAACAAAATTGTACCTTTAAACATTTACCTTTTGCATACGACAAGGGGATGCTGGACGGATTCCTTATAGTAGCATTTTTAGGCCAACTTTCTGTTTTCATAGACTATGCTTTGAAAGATTGAATCCGTAGGTTTTTCTTTTTCTTTTCGGGCAGGTGAATATTGAAACTAAAGTAGTTGTTGGTGATCCAAAGGAGAAGATTTGTGAAGTTGTTGAGAATCTGCATGCTGATTTGCTTGTGATGGGGTCCCGTGCTTTTGGCCCTATTAAAAGGTATGGATACATAGTGTTTCAGTAGTATATGGTGGTAGAGTAAGGCACGATTTGTCTAATTTGGCAATGCCGTTTCGAAGTTAGTAGTTATTTCTTTTACATTTAGAAGGAATTGGCGGAGAAATTTTATGTTATATATGGTAAATTTTCTTATCTTATATCCAACTTAGATATGACACTTTCCTATTTAGTTTATTTGTGAAAAAAAAGAAAGGGCGGGTTTATTTTCTAATATCGCTCTCCTCCTAAGGCAAACGGGTAGCACCTAATTGGTTTGTAGCGCTGAACACTGGTTGTAATTGAGTGCACTGTACGCACCTTGATCAGCTGCCATTATCCAGAATGCTGGAAGTTCATATAGTTGTTGTTGATGGTATTCTTGCAAATGTTTAGTCTCTTGCTTCTCCTAAATAATTCAGATGAGATGTAATAATGTTGTCCTATTGCAAACATAACGAAGGGAGTGTACTTCGACACTAGTTGGTTCACAGTACTGTCTCTTTAAACCAGCAAGAAAGATAGAGACAGAGGGAGATCTAAATTTCCACCAGATTAGTAGGAGATATATATTTCCACCTTACTGCTACACTCTTCTTGTGGCTTAAAAGTGTACATGTCATACTTATCTGTTTTGTTCTTCATTTGTCCCCTTGTTTGCTGCAATGTAACCAATTGTAGTGAATATCATGTGTGATGATTCCAATGAGTTGAGGCCAATCAAGTAGCATAATATCGGAGGCAAAGTTGCTTTACGGATAAACAGTACTTCATTGAAGGTCTTTGGTCTGCACAAAAAAGTAAATTCCAGACGATGGAGGAGCCAAGAAGGCTCTAGAAGTGGGACTTCGGATTTCACAGTTGGTATTGGGATGCACTGCATTTTGGACATGCTGGAAACAATGTTCCACTATGTTCTTAGATGACAGGTCTACGTTTCTCTCTGGAAAAACTTGCACTTGTTTTGCTTCGAAGGAAGTGTAATGTAGTTTACTCTTTTTGGGAAGGAAGTGTGAAGCAGTGAAGGAAATACAGGGAAGGGTGATGAGTGAGGGAGAAAGAGGTCTCTGTAATTCAGATGGATGGAAGTGGAAGAGGAATGAGCATGGAAGGTACCCCTTTTCTATTTCCTTCCAGGAATTTACTTCCCTCCTAGAAGGAAATAGAAAAAAATGGATAATGAGAGATTTGTGTTTTGTTCAAAATTTTGCTTGGAATGAGCATGGAAGGTACCCCTTTTCTATTTCCTTCCAGGAACTTCCTTCCCTCCTAGAAGGAAATAGAAAAAATTGGATAATGAGAGATATGGAATAAAGATCAAATTTGTGTTTTATGATTTCTTTCATTGATCAGCTAAATGCATGGCTATAACGGTCATTTTCTTCCCTCCTCTCCACCTTTCTTTCCTCCCCCATTTAATATTTTTCCTCCAATTTTGGGTGTGTTTCATAGTATTATATTACGTACAGAATAGTTGGTCAAATTCTAGATGCTTTATCTTGATATTCTGCATTTTGTCTCATATTGGGGGTTATATGGGTCCAATTTTGGGTGTGTTTCATAGTATTGTTTTACTTACTCCCCAGTGCACTAAACATGGTAAATCTCAATCGATGTCCACAGGATGTTTTTGGGAAGTGTAAGCAACTATTGTACCAACCATGCACAATGCCCAGTCATCATAGTCAAGGGCAAGGGCACTGCCTGATTAGCTATAAGATAGGTATGAATTTATTGTATGAGAATTACAGGGGCATTTTGATATGTTACTTTGATTCTGATCTAAATATTCTATGATCTGCATGTCAATTTTCTTTAAAGTTGTGTTTGTCATCACAATTCTGTTATATATCTATCTTGTCTTACAGATTCCACATTGATCACAACGTTTTATGTTTGTCTTGATCTCTTTTGACTGCTGAAGCTTTTTGTATGTGAGCATATAGTTGTGTTCTTGAGCTCTTTTAAGTTCAAAAGTTGGGTTTGCTTTGAGATCCAACAGGAATGCCATTGATTTTTCACTTCTTGCGACAATTTCATGCTACTAATTTCACAAGTACTATTCTCGCCATGTAACTTCATTTTGGAAACAATGCTCACTTGTGTTTCTATACAACTGGATACACTTTGATGTTTTTTTTGTCTACTAGCTCAACAATCAAAATTATCTACTCCATGTGCTACTGTAGCACATGGTGGCTTCCTTACCTAAGATTACTTTCAAGTGATGAGAGTGATCGGAGAGATAAGATTGCTGAGAACAAGGTATCTCAGATGAAGTGGATCTGGAAAGTAGATGTTCTAATGTTAAATAAATGTTGAATGTGAGGTACATGTTAAAGGGTTCATATGGTTTGGAGCTTGGAAGTAGAGGTATGGACTTGATCAAATCTGTTATTCTGTTGAACTCATCGTATAATTGGATCTCTGTTGCAGCTTAGCCTTCATGGACCTGTACTCGTTTGTGCTGATGCTAATGGAGCTCCAAGATATGTTGTAATTACGGAGTGCATATGAGATGTGTAACACAGAACTGTCTTAGTGCTGCGTGCTTTTAGGGGTGTTTCTTGACCAGCTATGCTGTATTATCACCATCCTCTGCAAAGCTGAAGGAGAAATTTGCTTGAGGCATCATCTTATGTTGCGTGTTATTGTTGTTGTAAACCGATGCTTGTATCAGTATGTAACTTGATTTTATTCATTGGAGACCATTGGCCGGTGATGTATTGAAAATTGTTCTTAAAATTTAGGCTTAATTACTTCACATGGACTACTTCAGAACGAAAAATACCGTGAGGACCAGTTTGGGATTTCAAAATACCACAAGAACTAATGGAGTAATTAAGCATACAATTTATTGATTTATTTATTTGGCCATTGGTTTCTCCTCTAACTCCTGTTTTCTTTTTATTTCCATTTGCGCCTTCTCAAACAAACGACATCAAGTACACATTTATCTGGCATTGGCTTGTTTGGTTTGGTTTTGCCCTGCTATGGTTTTCAGGTGAAATGGAGGTTTCATGGGCTTTAAAAGTTCAGACTGCAAAAACTGGCAATCTTACTTAGTTGGACTAGGCATTTTCATAATCTTATACGTTAAACATCTACCTCATATATAGACATTTGTGGTATTTCAGGTGGTTAAATCATGCTGCTATGGGCAGCTGTGGTGGTGGTGGTGGTGGTGGTAATTAAGGGTTCCTCTTATATAGACATTTTTGGTATTTCAGGTAGTTGAATCATGCTGCTATGGGCAGCTGTGGTGGTGGTGGTGGTAATTAAGGGTAACGCCGGAGCCATATCCGTCTGTTTGAAAGGGCCTGTGGTTGTGTTTAGTAAATGTACAGAGTGAAGGGTACGATAGTTCTGTTCGAGCCACTGGTCCATTATTCGGTTGATAAGATGGGGTTTGGCGTCTTTATGCCTTTAGCCAGAGAAGCCGACAGCTTCAATAAGATCATAATTCATACAGTGAACCTCGTGATCGCGGTGGGGCTGCTATTTTAAATAAATCATTGAGGAGTAACGTGGGAGTGATCACCACCTGGACGCTCTGTTTCACAACGTTGTCTTTTCACGACGCCCAGAAGCCTTTCACCTTGGATTTGTCTGAAAGCGTGCCTACACGGAAATTTTGGGACTGTTTTTCGAGGAGAAACTAATTCCGTTTTTCAAACACATAAAAATAGAGGAATATACCGCATCTTCCTAGTTGAAACAAAGATGATGTCTGGTCTTTAGACCTATAAATTTGCTTTAATCCAGAAGTGTCCATCCAAAACATTTCCTGGGTAATTTGGAAACCTTATGTCTCTATTTGATCCTTTTCCAAGATTGGTACTTCTTGTAGTACTAAATTGTTTTGTTATATTTCTTTTTTGTTTTCTGAGCAGGCTTGTATTCAACTATTCATTACGAGTTGAGTCTTTCAGATCTGGGGATTCCAAAACAGCGAGACAGTTGGTCCTGCTCATGCAGAGAACTACAGGCGGTAGCGAGTAGGACAGGATCCCCTCGACCGAATTGCAGGGGTAATAGAAGAGAAAGGAAGAGAGAGTGAAGTGGGTCCCGTCCGGTACCCACACTTGTCCAAACAGGATTTTCCTAACAGAGCAGGTGTGGGTCTTGGGTGTGACCCACCTCTCTGGAATTGCTCTGCAAGGATCCCGATCCGTAGCCAGTAAGTCAGAGGCGGATGCAGGGGGTGCGACCGCCACCCATTACATCCCCAAAAAAAAATTTTGGTTTAGTTTTTTGTTTTTTTAAATTCGTAAGTTGGCCTGGGCCTATGGGGCTCGACCCCCATTGGCCCAGGCCAACCATCCACATATTCTGTTAAGGCCTGGGCCCTTTAGGCCCAGTCCTTTTATTTTTTGATACTCTGACTTAAAAAAAACGCGAAACAAATGAAAGAAAAAAAAAATCACTGCCCCTTTCTCTCTCTCTATTCTAATTTTCAGTTCCCTCTCAGCAATCCAGAGAGTTTTGATGCTGCCATTGAAGGATGCATTGGCGTCTTCCATGTTGCTACTCCGGTTGATTTCGAGGACAAGGAACCCAAAGCAGTAGTGACAAATAGATCGATCGATGGAGCGCTAGGCATCTTAAAGGCATGCCTAAATTCGAGGACTGTGAAGCAAGTTGTGTACACTTCTAGCGCAACAGCTGTTTTCTATAATGGCGAGGAAGTAGATGAAATGGATGAGCGCTTCTGGAGTGACCCAGGTTTCTTTAAAGGTCTAGAGGCATTTGAAACTTCCTATGCAATTTCCAAAACATTAACTGAAAGGGCAGTTCTTGAATTTGGAGAAAAACACGGATTGGATGTCCTAACAGTAATTCCCTCCTTGGTTGTCGGACCCTTCATTTGTCCTAAGTTCTCGGATTTAGTTCGGTCAGCGTTGGCTATGGTTTTGGGTATGTGCTTTCTGTGACTACTAAACTTTGTCGTTTTAATTTTTCAGATGACCGTTTTAACTTTTCCATGATATCCAGTGTCCATATAGATATGTATGTTTTTTTAGATAACTTATTACGTTTATTTTAGACATGAAAGGTGAAAGACTAGTTTGTGGGTGATTTCAAGGTCATGTTGAGTTTATGAATCCAAGAAAGAGAAAAAGGAAGAATAAATGACGGGATGAACAGATTCTGTTGAAATAACTCCTATTTTTATTATAATCCCAACATGGATATTTTAATGTTATGGAGAAAGTCTTTATCAGGAAAAGAAAGTCTTTATCTATAATTCAGAAGGTAAATAGTCAGTGGTTGAAAATTGTAATCTTTTTCGAAAAGTGTTCTGCTATATCTGTCTTTGACGGATCACAACAGCTACCTCTAGATCACCTCTTTCCCAAGGATTCCTTATTATGACAAAATTGGTCAATGTTTGTTCTTTCTGTTATTTCAGTAAAATTGTTTTAGGGTCGATTAATGGCCTCGGCTGCCATACGAAAACTATGCAAACTATGAAATCTTCAGTTATGCAGGGAGATTTGTTATTCTCCATAATATGAAGCTCTTAGATTTTGACTTCGAATATAAGTATGGCCTCAATGAAATGTTCGATGGAGCTATTCAATGCTGCAGAGAAAAGGGTTTTCTGTAGTTACTCTGCATAACTATTGCTAGCTTCGTTGACTATTGGGTCTCTTTCATAATGAGGCTCATTATTATTGTGGTTTCTACATATAATGTAAACAGACTGATTGATTTCTCTGTTGTTCTTCAGGATCGGAGATTGCGAAGAAATTGCAAATTGCATTCGCTGGACCCGTAGACCGTCGTATGTCTCCATACAATTTAGTTAGAGGAATTCATTTATTTAGTATGCTAAAAATGCTTTAGGATTTAGAATTTTGTGATTTATGAAATTGTTAGAGGATGAGATTGAATTGGTTTAGATATTTGTGGTTTGTGAATTGGAGGATGCATATTTGTGGTTTGTGAATTTGGATATATGAGATTTGTGAAACTGTTTATTTTAATTGGATTTAATATAATTAGATTTGAATTAGGGATTTTGAGTAAGAAGTTTTAAAACTATTGAGAACGAAGCCTTTTTGCAACATTTCAGAAGATGCAAAAACGTAGGATGCAATTGTCAACTCTTAGTAACAGTACATGTATTCTAATATTTTTAATATTTTTAGTCTTTAATTTTTAATATTGTAATTCTAAGATAATTTTTTACCCTACGAAATTTTTTTTTTATCATTTTAACTTTAAAGTTTGACACCATGGATCCTGAATCCGACACTGGGTTAAGTGACGGGAAGAGACTGAAACTGCAAGCCCGTGACCGACCGGCTTCTCGTTGCAGGTTCCCGCGTACGGACAGAAATATGGTGCTGTCTGCTTTAGTGCTTTTACTCTCAAAAGGACGTAGTCACGAGCGGCTTCCTACCCACCCCATGTTATTATAGTACCCTTTTCTTATCCAATTATTTCCTTAATAGCACTGCCCTTAAACATTAAGCATTGGGTCTATCGCAGTCTTAGGCTTAATTAGTGACATTAGAAAACATTTTAGCAGAAAGTTTCGGCCGTCTCTAGGGGCATTTTTGTGACTATCAAGTCTCGATCTTCCACGTGATAAGATTTGGTCTGTAGCACTAGAGCTTCGCTGGTTTGTCTTGGCCTTCTTCTCTTATTTTTCCTTTTTTTGCTCTAATCTTCTTTGCCTTCTCTCCAACTTCGGGGCCTTCTTTATTCCGAATCGCAACACATGTTTTCCACTTTTGCGTCCTATTCTTATCGTCTTAAGTGGACCACAATGCCCAGCTTATATTGTAATAATTCTCCTACTTCTGCCTGGGCTGGCCGACTTATCACCTTATACCAATTTAATTATTACATGGGTATTTAGGTAATTACTGGACCATAGCTCCATGTATATATATAGTGCCCCGTGGTTCCCCATACACACTACAATCTTTCTCCACATCTCTCGGTCCATTTGGCTTAAAGACCGAGTCATGGACTTCAGAATTGCCACCTTGTTCTTCTTTGCTTTTCTTTTCTCAACCAACAAAGCCGTTAACCCCTGTGCCTCCCAAACCGACAGCTCAGATCTCTCTCTCATTCCCATCTATAGCAAATGCTCGCCCTTCAGCCCACCCAAGGCCGACTCCTGGGTCAACACGGTCATGAAAATGGCCTCCAAGGACCCGGAAAGGTTGAATATCTGGCAAGCTTAGGGGCCCAAATGAAGGTCACCTCAGCCCCAATAGTTTCGGGCCAGCAACTGTTTAACGTTGGCAACTATGTTTTTAGAGTAAAGCTGGGAACCCCAGGTCAAGTCATGTTCATGGTCCTTGACACCAGCAACGATGTTGCCTGGGTCCCATGCGCTGAGTGCACCGGGTGCTCCACAACCACCTTCTCACCCAAAACTTCTTCCAGTTACGGTTCGTTGGATTGCTCCGTGCCCCAATGCGCTCAAGTCCGTGGACTTTCGTGCCCGACTACTGGGTCCACTCCATCTCCATGCTTCTTTAACCAATCTTACGGTGGAGATTCATCTTTCTCAGCTATATTAGTGCATGACTCTCTCGGATTGGCCTCTGATGTGATTCCGAATTACGCTTTTGGGTGCCATCAGCTCCATATCTGGCGGGTCGATACCGCCCCAAGGGCTGCTGGGCCTGGGTCGCGGAGCACGGTCATTATTGTCGCAATCAGGGCCAGTCTACTCGGGTGTGTTCTCATACTGCCTACCCAGCTTCAAATCCTACTACTTCTCCGGGTCACTCAAACTCGGTCTCTCGGGCCAACCCAAGAGAATTCGGACCACCCCACTTCTCCGTAACCCGCACCGCCCCTCTTTATACTATGCGAACCTCACGGGAATCAGCGTTGGCCGTGTCCTAGTCCCAATTACTCCCGAATTTCTCGCATTCAATCCAAACACCGGGGCCGGAACCATCATTGACTCGGGTACGTTCATTACCCGGTTTTTCCAACCCGTTTACACGGCTATCCGAGATGAGTTCAGGAAACAAGTGAAGGGACCATTTTCGACGCTTGGAGCGTTCGATACGTGCTTTGCTGCCACCAGCAGGGTCGGCTCAATAAAAAATGAGCCCTAAGGCCATATTAAAAATTAAGCCTTTTATATAAAATATATTTAAAATTTTATTTAAAAATAATTTTTCTAAAATTTTGAGATATAAAATTACTAACAAAGTGGGCTTACATCTCATTTATTTTTAATTTATTTGTTCATCATGCATTTAAGGGCTTTTTTATTTTTTATTTTTTTTAAATTATGGGGCCTCTTACTTAAAATGGGGCCTTAAGCAATTGCCTAAGTTGGCTAAGGGTTGAGCCGGCCCTGGCCACCAGTGAGGCTGTGGCGCCCTCAGTGACGTTGCACTTCACGGGCTTGGACTTAACTCTGCCAATGGAGAATAGATTGATCCATAGCAGTTCTGGGAATCTGGCGTGCTTGGCTATGGCCTCGATACCCTATAACGTGAACTCCGTGTTGAATGTTATAGCCAATCTGCAGCAACAGAACCACAGGTTTCTGTTTGATGTTGTGAATTCTCGATTGGGAATTGCACGTGAGCTATGTAACTAGCTTTGGCTGGCTGGCGCTCTACTGGTTGAAATTATGCCTTTAGCCCTTAGTGCCATGCAAAACAGGTGGTGGGATAAACTAGCCCTGATGTTTTCTGGTAATGTAAAATTCCGTCAATCAATTGTGCTTGTGCGAGAGCGGAGAGACCGTGTGTGCGCGTGCTTTGCCTTCCGTGGGTGAGCTAGGCCCAATATACGGCACAACTTGGGCCAAAGAGATCCCCATAGAATAAAACTCAAAAGCTGGCCCGACCCCTTTATAGGAAAACGGAAACTCCACGCAGCATATCCGATGAGTATTTTATTTTTGAAAATCAGTAACATTGAACCATTTAACTATCAATCTAGTTTATGTGATAAACCGGTTAAAAAAAGAGAGATTTGGCAACTGGCTGGAGTTGAACTACATACCTGAGGATTAAAAGAGTGAATACCGCT
This sequence comes from Myrica gale, assembly GCA_963930655.1. NCBI lineage: Eukaryota > Viridiplantae > Streptophyta > Magnoliopsida > Fagales > Myricaceae > Myrica > Myrica gale. Next base: position 6,048,695 of record OZ005609.1, on the reverse strand, counting down.
AGGCTAGGCGTGTGTTTGATGATTTAGATGCAATTGATTCTATTTAAATGTTTAACCATTTTATTTTGAAAAAAGAAGAAGAAGATGGAATGCGAGGATTCAAACCTGCACAAAAAGAGAAGAGATTTGTAGCTTAACTACTGAGGCACTTTACATGTTCAATTGAGGTTTTATTTTATTTAAACCCATTTTGCTTGAATTGGATTTTTAAGTAAAAGGGTGTCTTTTGGTCTTCTTCTTCCTCAACCCTAAACTTTTCGACTTCCAATTTCAGTTAGCCATTCAACGGCCATAGATTTCTCTCTTCGATTTCTCATCCGTTTTAATACCTTTTTATCTGATTTTCGAGGCTTTTCCTTTGTAATGCTCATTTTCTCTAAGTTTTCTCGTGTGTTTGGCGAGTAATGACAGTAATGAGAGGTTTTTGAATATGTGTCCAAATGTATTCCGATTTGGACGGTGGAGGTGATTAAGTGCATGTGGCTTTTTTTTTTAAAAAAAAGAGAATAATTTAGGTCATTTACACAGATAAATAATAATAAAATTAATATCAGATAAAATTAAAAATTAAAAATTTTAAAAAATAAAAATAAAAATTGTATTTAAAAAATATCCGAGTGGGCAGATCTGCCCCTCTTGTGTGCAGTGGAGGTGATTAAGTGCTTTGAATTAACAAAGATTGGGACGGGAAGGACTGACAAAAAGTTGAACGGTTTGGAAGGGTAAGTCATTTTCAGCCTTATACTATACAATTTTCTATTGACTAACTTAACATTTTCCTTTGACCTCTATTTTCCGCCCTGCCAAACACGAGAAACTGAAAAATATTTTCAAGAAATATATTTTCAAGTGAAATAAATGCAGCCTTCTAGATTACTCTGGCACTTTTGATCATCTTCCAGATATATTACATAGGAATCACGTCTAATATTGAGACGCTAAACAATTTAGAAGTCCTTAAGACCATCACGAACAAATTCAAAAGCCCATGGATTAATAATATATATATATATATATATATATATATATATATATAAGCTTGTCATATAGTACCAATTACGCAGGACTATCAACCACATTCCTCGTCTCTAACTAATGACCAAGAAACGCAGGAAGCAACCAACTATCCAACGACGACGAATCACGAACGGAACATCACACGGCACAACACACGTAGACAATAAACCCTAGAAAATAAAAATTAGAAGAAGAGAGGACGCTTTGTTTACTATGTTCACCTCTCTTCCTCCCTCTCTCTCCGCCCCTTTCTCAACCCTTTCAGCAATGACTAGATGTTCTGTCAACCCCACCACTGGTGCACCGCAACACCTTCATCCCTCAGCCTTCCGTACAGTGCCAAGCATTCCCAATAAGCCCTCCGGCTCCTATAATTACTTCCCTTCTTCCCACCTAATTGCCCCTGTGGCTTGCATTCCAAGAATAGCTCGTCCACTAACCTTATCGCCTTCTTCTTCACTATCTCCTCTACCACCTCCGCCTCCGCTTTCATCACCACGTACTCCTCGTCTCTTACATTCTTCCTCAACCAGTCTGACATCCCGATTTGCGGAACCTCTTTGCCTGTGGACTCCTGGTCAGTCACGGACTCGATCTTGTACATCTCGAAGTCCTTATTCCTTTTCGGGTAATGCCTTTCGAACCAGCTGGTTCCGTCGCCTCCTTCTTTCTCCACCGAACCAACGTCTATGAACACACGGCGGGGGTAGTTCTCCAGGGAGTCGCCCATCAAATCAGGAAGGTACTTGGTTCGTTTCAAATAGCGGCTTGATTTTCCTAAAGCCGCCCTCGGCGGCTCAAGTAGCACGTCTTCGAGGTTCTTGAGCGCAGCTTTCTTCGCCGATGCATAATTGCATAGTCTCCTTTGCGTGGCCGTGTTGAGTTTACCAACACCGGATTTCTTCATCGCTATGATGGTCGAATCAAATCCGATGAACCGCCTGAGATAGACGATTTCATAGTTGAACGACTTGTGAAATGCCACCGATGGATTGTCTTTGAGTTCAACAGCCAAAATACCGTTAATCTTGATAGCTCGGTCGAGGAAATCCGCCGCAGCAGAGAAGTCAGATGCCCAGGCGAAGTCGAAAGTCTCACTCTGAATCGAGTTCAGTCTCTCCAAATCCGTGACAGAGATGAGATCTATTTCCATATTGTCCCTTACAATATGCTGAACCGAAGCCTTCTCCTCCTCATTGCCATTGCTCAGGAAAACATATTTCTTTCCATCTTTTAGAAGGCCCTCATTTTTCAAATCATGGAAGACCAACGGCAGAAGTTCGGGAGTGATCAGATCGGCGCCACCTTCAGCCTTAGCAGTGCCTGGTGAAGAGGTAAAAAATCCTCTCATGACAATCGACGGGAATGAAGCGATAAACAAGGCCAAAAGCAAGAAGCGAGAGATAAGCTTCAAAACCGTGGAGTCCGTGACCCTAATCATCAGATATTGAGCATCACGGTGCAATCCAAGCCCACCGTCGCTCAAGTGCTCGTGTTTCTTGTAGTGTTTTGTATAGAAACCTTGAACTATGTCGAGGTCCATATTCGTGAATTCTCGAGTAGTAAGAGGCGAAGGTGTTCTTTTTTTGCGAGAAGAGTGAGCTAGCGATAGGACAGAGAAGAAGGGATAGGGAAGGGTGGGAAGGAGAGAAGGAAAACATGAAGTTGGGAGAAAACTAGGAGAAGGAGCGGGAGAAAGCCAAAGATCCTAGCGAGAGCAGAACCTGGCGGAGGTGTGATTTCCACCCACGAGGGCCACGTGTCTCCTTTGCACTCCAGACCACAACAACATCAATTGCCTCATCCGCTCCACCTCCATTTCTAGATTTTCCGACCCCCCCGATCGATCAATGAAATCTCAAACTGTGTCTTAATTAGCGCCACATTGAGAGAATTTCACAACACCACCGATCACAGAAACATGGAAGCTGGCGAAGAAGAGATTTTGCGTTGAGTTTCTTCTGTTCTGTTTTTTTTTGGGGGGGGGGGGGGGGGGTTGCGGAAGGAGACAAACGGTGGAATCAACGGGGGCGTTGAGGATGAGTCTAGGAGAGCGAAATATATGTTCAGGGAAAGGGCTAAATTTGCATCGAAGAAAACGTATGCATGCATGGATGGTTCCACGAGAAAGGAGTTGCACCATTGTTTTGTTGCAAGCTATATTTGTTATAATTAATTTTTTTCAGATCTTTTTGTTTCTCATCCACGGAGGGGAATTCTTCGGCAAAACCGCTCAGCGTTTGTTATCTAACATATTACACGGGGGGCTTTGACTGATTGTCATTGTTTTTTTTAAAGCTAGTTGTCATTGCTTGATTTAAAGAGAGAGAGTTTTGTATTCTGATAACCTGTGTTTTCCAACTCACTTTTGGGAATCAGGAATGCATGTGGATTGGTCTAACAGCTACAAAATTACATTTTCATTTTGCACCTGTCTACTATATATATATGATCAATCTCAATTTGGTAGTCCTTCCTGTTGAGTTTTTGTATTGTTAAAATTTATAAATGTAGGTTTTTAAATAAAATTCGAGCGTCAAAATTATACCGCATGTATTATAAATAGGTCATGTGGCACGATCGATTTTGATAGTCGAGTCTTATTTGAGGACACACATTGATAAATTATGTTAATTCAAGAACTTAATACGATAAATTTGATAGTTCGAATTCATATAGTGACATTAAATCCACTGTTGGATTGTTTTTCCTCTTACTTTTTTGGTTAACATTTCATAAGCTGCTATTGTTCGGTTATATTTAATGAATGCAATTACCTAGAAAAACGCAATAAAATTGAGTCAAATAACATTCCATGGAATAAATGCGTTGAATATGTTTAGGAAGATATTTATATTCTTTAACAATCAGATCAAACTAGACACGTTTTTGCTACTGCGCCAAAATTAGTAAATTGCTTAAATCGTGATTTAAATGGTACATAGACTAAGCTCACGGAATAATAAACAAATATAATTTTCGTGTTTTTAAAGATGTGTGGTGATTCATGTGTTTAACACGTTCTGTTAGTGGCCGATTTGTCGACAGTAGACGTGACATCTTTTAGTTGGATTAAACATGGGCCGATCGTCATGGATCATAGGTGATCAATGGGCTGACAGAGAGATACATTTACCTGAAAGCATTTTGTATGTCAACTGATCGTACAGGCCCAATGGGCTCATGGGAACTAGCCCAAAATGTAAGCTTGGGCGCGCGCCTAATAGGATAAGCATCACCAAGCCTACTTATAAGACGAGTAAACGAGCTTGGGCACATAAACATGCAGACTCTAGGTGATGTTGGAGGGTGAAAATTTTGGTTATCGGGGTTTGAGAAATATTATAAAGTAAAGATATGTTATAGGAGTTGGTGAAAAAATGAAGAGAAAAATTTTTAATAAATATTATAATAATAAAAATTATGTGATGAATTTTTTATTATTAAACTTAAATTTTTGGACCCAAATTTTTGGGGCTCAAACAAGACTTAATCTAGTTACTTGGGGCCCTTACTCCTTTTCAGCAGGTGATTAGGCCTCGGCCCCAAATCCCGACCCTTATGATCAAGTGGCCTATTTATATCTACTTTTGGGCCACGGCACTAAATAAGACTAGCTCAACCACGTGAGGTTCAAAGCTTAAGCACCTTCCCAAAATGCCTCAAATGTTCAAGTTTGATGGCTTTGGCAACTACGTGTCTTTATATGAACACTTCACGGAATGACTTAAGACTTGTATAATTCGCAGTTCCCACATGACCAAAGAAGTGTCAAAAGTCCAGTTGAGAGAGCTGGACTTTCATCCCTCTGCCATTTGACCGGCATCAATGTGATACAAATCTGAATTTCTCTTAATAAACCATGTTGAGCTAAGATGACTCTCATTTGCGCCATTCAAAGGCAACCTACGAGAGGTTGGTTGGAAGAAAATTGTAGAATTATGATAAAATTGTGAATATTTAAGTGATGTTAAAGTTGTATTGACATGCGTGCATAAGTTGTAAAAAAAAATTGATATTGTAAAAAAAATAATAATAAAGTATTGTATTGAAATACGTATTTTTGTGATATTTGGATTGTAAATATAAAAATATGATGCAAATTCTAAAAATTTGGTGTAAACGAACATTAATCTGACAGAGGTTAGGTCATATGAGAGGTACTCGTAGATTATTACTGTTTAATTTGTTGTTAAATTTTGCTGTGGGATATAAATCGTTAGAGAAAATAATATAATAGTCTTAATATTTCAAAAATAAAATATTTATGTGTAACACTGTAAATGTAAATGTAAGGGTGCAAAATTTATTTAACTCTCGATATTCTCTCTAGAAAAAAAAAACAGAAGAAGAAATAAAAAAAGATGGAAACCAAAGAAAAGTGGCGCTACGAGTAGCGCACCTGCCGTGACCGTAGATTTACTTTGAAAAAAGTTTTGGTTGACAAGATGGTTACCTTCGGAAGACAGTTCCTCCCTCAGTTCGCACTTCCCTGGCAAACTTTCCCCCAGGTAGGCTCTACATCCACCCAAAACCTGATCTCGCGAGGTTTCCCACCAAATGCGAGAAGATCCTTTTTGTCTCTTGCAGGGCACGGAGTAGAAGAATATGCTTCCTCCCTCTCCTCCCCCCCCCCTAGAAACATGCTATTCTTCTTCCATTGGCACTAGAGGTTCCTCCCAACTGGTCTCACGGATCATCTCCCACTTGATCAGATAACTGTCGTGTACCAAAACAGGTTCTTTTTTTTTAAACCCACCAAACGATTTGGAACAATCACTGAGAAGACAGAACATAGGATAAAGCTTTGAAAATGTTAAAATCATTGAGTACTTGATCTCAAACCTAATGGTGGGGGCTCTCTCCACGATCTCCACCACAAATTCACCTACCGGGTGCCACAGAACTGATGCTTGCTGCTTCTGGACCGCATCATATGAACCTGAGGCTTATACAGAAGATGCTCCACTTATTTTCCCACCCCTAACTTCTGACAATGATTCCCATTAACCAAAATTATCCCTCTCTCCTCCCCTAGTTTCTAAAGAATGACGTTATAAATCATGAGTTCTCACTCTCTTAGCATTTTTGGCCAAACAATTAAAGAGCGTCCTCACAGACACCCCCCCCACACTTGCGATGTCATTCAATTGAAGTGCTTGTTCCTGTTCTTAACTGTTGGAGTAGGATGTACGCAATGCTTGAGATTTTACTGGTTTCTTTTCGAAAAGTTTAATGCTTTGGGAGAACAAATTCTGTCCAAATCCAGATTTTATTTTTCGGTCGGTGTTTGAAATTTTTATTGCTCCGGGGAGCGTTTGGTTGCCTTTTATTTTTCCTGAGCAGGTGACATGCGAGGCATGAATGAGCACTAATAAATTAGGCTTAAAATTTTAGGTTTACTATTAAAAAATTCATCACATAATTTTTTATTATTATAATATTTATTAAAAATCTTCTCTCTTCACTTTTTCAACAACTCTAATAACATATTTTTACTTTATAATATTTTTTAAACTTCAATACCCAAAATTTTCACCCTCAAACATATTGTGATGCTTCGAAGGAGTCGGGGCTCGTTTTTTTTTTCCTTGGAAGAATGAGTCATGGCTGAGTCGTGGGTCGACTCTTTTTGTTTTTTCATCTAAGTCAAAAAGGTTAGGGAACCCCCAAGGGTTTGGTGTGGTGGTAAGGTTTCGGCTTGGGTTCTAATATGTCCCAAGTTCGAGCCCCAACACCCCCATTATCGCCCTTGACTTACCTGCTCCCTGAGTTGTGGGGTCGGTCCAGGGGGTCGGAGTTTGTACTTCAGGGTTGGACCAAAAGGGTCTTACTTTGAAGAATTTCCTCGTCATCAAAAAGGTTAGGGAAAATTAATTTTTTTTTTCTAATGGCTCCGACCATGTGGGCGAACGAGAGGTCGTCGACTGGGCTATTATAGTATTATATAATAATTTATATATGTGAGAAACAGAGACCTTTATAAGCGTTAAAGTCAAGGAAAGTGAACGAGCCCAGTAAGCCCCCAGGAAAAAAGGAAAACACAGAGTCGGTAAACAGACTAATAGAGCAGGAATTAAGACTAATAGAGCAGGTATTAACAACTGGTCGCTGGCTCTAGGGCAAAACCATGACCACCGAATACTCATTGGGACCCACCACCAACCGCGTTATACTTCGCTTCCAGGACCCAGCCTGCGCCGTGTTTTCATTTGCTTCTCTGGACGAACAGGGTCTCCCCATAAGCCAGTACTATATATACTTGCTAAATGTCTTGGTTCCCATACCACAAAACCCTTTCTCGATTCACTCGGTATAGTATATGTCTCAGAGGCTTAGCGTTCCTCACTCCTCCTCCATCGCCTTCGGCCTCCATTCCCATCTCCTGGTCTCCAGTGAGATGAACCCAAGCTCCAACTGGTCTTAACTCCTACTTTGCTCCGAGTGTCCCTGCCTCTTCGGTCTCCTCCCTCACAAAGAAAGAAAACCCAGTATTGTCCCGTAATAACCTTCGTGCCATTACTAGAAGAGATGGGTGTCAAGAGTTTCGTTGAAGGTGGTATTGCTTCCATTGTGGCTGGTTGTTCCACTCACCCACTGGATCTGATCAAAGTCCGCATGCAACTCCAGGGTGAGAAAGTTCCCGCTCCGAACCCACAGCCCATTCACAATCTCCGACCAGCTTTCGCTTTTCATCACCCCTCTGCCACCACCACCCTCCATGTCCCGCCACAGCCGGCACCAAAGCTTAGCGTGGGGGGACCCATCTCCGTCGGCGTCCGGATTGTTCAGACCGAAGGCTTGTCTGCCTTATTTTCCGGTGTTTCCGCTACCGTGCTACGCCAAACACTCTATTCCACCACCCGTATGGGGCTCTACGAGGTGCTCAAACAGAAGTGGGCCGACCCGGACTCGGGACACTTACCCTTAGTGCGCAAGATATGCGCCGGCTTGGTCGCCGGGGGAGTTGGCGCGGCTGTTGGGAACCCAGCGGACGTGGCCATGGTCCGAATGCAGGCCGACGGGCGACTCCCGGCTGCCCAGCGCCGCAACTACACTAGCGTAGTCGACGCGATCACGCGCATGTCGAAGCAGGAGGGCGTGGCTAGCCTGTGGCGCGGGTCGGCTCTGACCGTGAACCGCGCCATGATCGTGACGGCGTCTCAGCTAGCGTCGTACGACCAGTTCAAAGAAACAATCTTGGAGAGGCACCTGATGAAAGACGGGCTCGGGACCCACGTGACCGCGAGTTTCGCTGCGGGGTTCGTGGCGGCCGTGGCTTCGAATCCCGTGGACGTGATCAAGACTAGGGTAATGAACATGAAGGTGGAGCCAGGGGCAGTCCCACCTTACAATGGGCCCCTGGACTGTGCTATGAAGACGATCAGGGCTGAGGGCCCCATGGCTCTGTACAAGGGGTTTATTCCAACTGTGACTAGGCAGGGACCTTTCACTGTGGTTCTGTTTGTGACCCTCGAGCAAGTGAGGAAGATTCTTAAAGACTTCTAAATATTGAAGATGATGACGAAAGTTTATCGATTTGACATTTTGTCAGTAATTTGGGTATTCTAAGATTTTTGGGGTAAGAGGATTTAAGATTATTATCATATTCAGGTGTTTCTTTATTACGAGATTTAAATTTCAGACTCAGTTGAAGAATTGGCGAAGACTTTAATGGAGTTCTGTAAAAAGGAATTTGCATGTTTTCTTAATATTTTTCTTCGACTTGCGTTTTTTCAAATAATTTGATAAAGTCATATAAAAATTAAGATACACAAATACATATATATTTATAAATGAAGAGGAAAAGAAAAGGTAAGTCATAGAGACATTGAGTAGGGAATAGAGATGCTCCATATAAGATTACTGATTCACTTAACTATCCCCCTTTCAAGACAAATACACTTAGATTTTTCAAGTCATAGAGACATTGAGGAGGATTGAACCCTAGATTTTTCTCCTCCAGGTTTAACCAAAGTTACAACTATTAACTTCAATACGATTACAGACAGGTGTGAAACCCTGCTCTAATGACATTGAAGCAGCTAAAAATCAGAAATCAATGCTACAAATATTTCTCAGATTACATCAGGGGGGTGGATGATATGTACATCAGAAGCCTTGAGAGTCTAAGGGCTCGAGCTCCATGTAGACATCAAACTCAAACTCGTGCCAAGTCTAGGCAGCAAGTTTCATCATCTTGGAAAAGCTCTATGAGCCATATTGTAGAGAGAAAAGAAACATGGAATGCAGAATACAAAAGCAGTGAGCGACCACATAAGACCTGGTATCATCTAGAATTTGGCCTCAGGGAGAAAGAAAGGATTGGCGCTCTAAGCCTGGATCTTTTTCCATATATGAGACAGATGGCCATCTGGGAAATTGGCCTTCTAATCTATTTCTCCTATCCGCCTTGATAGACCGTCTGATTTTCTTAATCTTTCTGGATTTGCAAATGATTGGCCTTCAGTTCCAACCCTTTTGCTGGAGTTGAAGGGCAATGTGCAATAGTTCAATCCTTCTTCTCCTATATCTGGATATTGGACGGTTCGAGCTTCGAATCCTTGAACCTTTTCTGGGTTTTGGAGTGATACACCGGGTTCCCCTCCTCTACCTTTTTCTAGGTTTTGGACAAACAGACCTGACCCCCGATCTTTGTCCATATTTTGAAGTTCATTTGTTATTTGGCTACGGCGTTCCTTCAGAAAGTTCAGTCTGGTTGTCAGCTTCGACAGTGCAGAAGGAGTAGAATTTGCTACCTGTTTTGCGCACAGGTAACAAAAACAACAATAATGATGGTCAGAATATTATTTCTAATAGCTCGAAAAAAAGTGATTCTAAACATGTTCCCAAATAGATGCAGTCGCAAAAAAATTGGGTTTAGCTCAGATTTCATAAAAGAACAATCGAATTATAGAAATGCAAGGCTCAAGGGTTCGCATAATCCAAAGGTCTTTCCCAACCAAAGCAGTTAATCTTCTACCATCCAAGCCTGAGCAAAGGGAGGCTATGTTTGATTAGGATTTGCTGACAGCTGAACTGCTTAAGCAAACTAACAGCTATTGGGGAAAACTTCGAAAAAAAAACCCCTGAGAACACTCGCTTACTCTAGAAACAATAAAAGATGAAAAAACGATTCCATAATTGTAATTTTGGACTAGTGAAATGAAAATTGTACGAAGTAAATGTTTGATTAGGCAAAAGAGCCCACAACCCAGTTCATAAATTTTAGTTCCTAAAGGAGAAACCAAAAAGAAAAAGAAAAAGGCCACAAACTAAGTGAATATCAAGCTTCATCCAAGCACAACCCAGAGAGCTTGAAGAAAGCTCTATGCAGTGCAGTTTTCTGCACCTCTCGAAAAAAGAGCTGCATTGTTACAGATATTTCAGGTGCCTTCAATTGCAAAACGCTTGGGAATATTTTCAAGGAGAATAGAGACTTTCCTGGCCTTACCTTGACCGCCACACAGAACTTACTAAAGTTTCCATAAGATATTTTGTGTTATTTTCTTTTTTCTTTTGTTCTATTTTCCTTTAATGACTGATGAGGGGATCGGAAATAGGGGTGTTCATTTGCACCAGCGGTGACCATTTTAACCGCTAAAACCGTCACCGCAACTGGTACCGTAACCGGTAAGGGCGGTTATTGTGCCTTAGTGGTGCGGTGGCGGTGGCGGTGTCAAATATGTGATTCCGTCAATTTGCGTTGACGGTGATGGTTTTTGTCAAACCGTCACTTACACTACCATTAATCACTCCTAGTTGAGACTTGAGATGATTATTGATTACGTGACATACTTTTGTTGGAATATGTTAGTTGGTTTGTGTCACATTGTTGCACACTTTTATTAGACTTTAGTATTTATGTTTGAATATGATATTATGTTGGATGAATAACTTATTATATTTGTTATGATTATTAATGATTATGATATTATGTTTGAATATGTTATGATATATGTTCATTTAACATGATTATTGATTATGATATTATGTTGGAAATTTAAACAGCCAAAACAGTGAAAAAAATGAAAAAGTCCAAGAAGAAAGCCTATTTTTTTGGCACAACGGTTATACGATGCGGTGACAGTGGTTACCGTCACCGGCAAGAGTGCTTATTGTGCCTTAGCGGTGCGGTGACAGTGTCAATTATGTGATTCCGTCAATTGCGGTGACGTTTTTCACCAAACCGTCACCTACACTACCGTTAACCACCCCTAATCGGAAATCTACAGATTCAACCCTCCCAATTATTAGAATCTCCTATCTCATAGTTGCTACTGTAATTATATGGGTGCTGCAATTATAATTGTTTCCTTCATTGTTATTTAAGGTAGTTTTTTGGAAAAGCAATTACAAACAAATGCAGAAATTGGTAAATAATCTAAGGGATAAATAGACTTCGAGCTCTCTAACTACAGGAGTCTTGACACTTTGCACCATTATTTATTATTTTTGTCACATTGCACCCACCAACTATTGATTTCAGACACTTTGCACCCTCCGTTAAAATTTTCTTTAATTTGGACGAAAAATTATTTGTTGGCACGTGAAATGACTATTTCGTCCTCATAGTTTTTTAGTATTGATCATTTTGTAGTGGGTTGAATGTAACAAAAATAATAGATGGGATGCAAAATGTAAAGATTCCTATAATTAGATGGTTCAAAGTGTATTTATCCCATAATCTAAATACCATGACAAAAAAATGGGTGAGTCCTTTAGGTATTTCTTTCCTATCTGGTTCACTTCCCCCACGGGAAAAGTCTTATGTGTCATTCCAGTCCATCAATTAATTACCGAAGCATTATCATGTATTCAACAACATGTTTGCCAAACATGAGAAGCCATCCCTTCGAGAATATGAAAAGGCTGCTGGTGATATGTTTTGCATAGCAATTCCCAAGTTCGAAACTAATTCAGTTTTTTAATGGTAGATACAGTCCAGCAATACTTGAGGACCCACAAGCCAGGTTAGCATTGTCTAAGATGAAGTTTACATTCATTGGGTCCAAGGACAAAATTTGACCCATCTATAACTCTCTAGAGGAAATTCTAGCATCCAATTAATTTTACCAATACCAAACTGGGACTGTTATTCAAGGACTTATCTAAAATGCAAAGGGGTTTACCTTATTTCTTGATCCTTCCAGAAGTGAAGTGGATGTGGCTTCTGTATCCTTCCGCATATCTTTCCTATACCCAAAATTCCGAGGGAAAAAAATGAGGAATCAAACCAATGCGAATAAATTACCAAAAGCTGACTACTCTGCATCCATTTTATCTTCTTCAAAGCACCAACAGGCCTTGACCACATATATTGTTGATAAGTGGTGGAGTAATGTTAAATTAAGGTGGCCACCCTGGCCCTCCTAAATTTCCTGAAAATTTTCCATACCCACTTGGTAATGTAATAATATACACAAGCCACACCTTTATAAAAGTAGTACTCACCTTGAAATCTTTTAAGGTATTGGTACGTACTTGTAAGGTAAGGGCTTTCTCAGACAATAACCAAGCAAACTAAGGATAACTCCCAAACTATTTGCCCAGCGAGGATATATGTTCTCTTTTACAGGAGGAAAATGATCCCCCCCGAATTTAATCAAGCATGAGCATTTTCCTTTTAAGGCTACCACCATTTAAAATCCAACAATATCCTCTAATGAATCAGTATTAACATTATATGTTGACAACTGAATACATCATATTGTTCAACATGTCTTGTAGGCTGGTCATGTCTTTCCTTTTTCAAGATGTAAAGGCTCGGGATATAATCCATAATGGGTATACATCCATGGGATCAAGCTTGACCATGTCCCTTCCCCTTCGACAAAGGTTTCTGGATCTGCTACTGTGCGAAAGTAAACTGTTAAAATACAACTCTCCTATGAAGGTTATATCATAGAGTTTGCAACTATCGAATGTGACACCAAAACTTTAGTAACATTCTTTAATATAGTATCAAAAAGAAGGCAATGCAACTGGAGCTCAAACAATTGTACAAGAAAATCTTACTGTTTTGCTTGAGTATATGGAGTTTGTTGGAGTTTACTGAAGGAAGCATCCATAGAACCAGAGTTCTGTTCACGTTGTTGATTAAGCTGTGCTTCAAGATCCTCAACATGCTGGTTCAAATTGATGACATCTGCCTCTGCCTGAGCTATTTCAGCAACCTCTGTTTTTGTCTTCAATACATTTGCAAATTAAAAATTGATTAGGGATTAATTATGGCATACCCGTTAAATGTGTGAGGTAGACTAACCTTTTCATCAATAGCAGCTAAAACAGATAAATGCCCCTGAGTTCCTGCTTCAAGAGTTGTCCTCAAGTCTCTCTCCCTTTGCAGCTGTTCTTGTAGTCTTGCAACCTAAAGGAACATTTAACACTGACAGTTACGCCTTCCTGATCTAGTTTGGTAGCTACCAAAGACATCATCAATTGCAACTAATTGATTAAATTGTACCAAAAGAAATGCCTCAAAAACAGTGGGAAAACAAAGAAGCATTGAGATCATTTTCGATTGAATGCAACACAGTACACATTTTCTGTAACAAAAAAAATAGAAGAATTAAAATAAACCAAAGTATCAACAATGTGGAAAATACATCTTGCTCAAGAGCCAGACGACGCTCGTGCAAGGCCTTCTTTCGTCTTTCCAGACTGGCTTGCAGAACTGAATTCCCTTTAGCCTGCAAAGAGGAAAATTAATCCACATGAAATTATCCCAAAACAAGTACGTAGAAGAATACCTGAAATAGAAACATTTGAAGTCTCTACCTCAACTGCAATTCTGCTTTCCAATTCAGTTTTAGTGGCCTCAAGCCTCTGGATTTCAACTCTGCATATGCATCAAATGAAAAAGCAGAAGAAAAAAAGATAAAGCGGGAAAAGACGGTTTGTTTCAGAATACCACAAAGCCAATAGAACTGAGAAAACTTTTATGGAGAGAAAAAGAGAGATGAACCAAAATAAGGAAAATGATACAATCTAATACCGAACACTTCTCACAACAACCCCTTCACTAAAACGGAGTATTAATTGACACTAAAGGCCAAAGCGTTCATTTAACACTGAAATTCAAATTAGAATCCCTTCCCTAAAAAGAAAGGAGACTATCAGGGACAAGACACCAAAGTAGAAAGCGGGTGCCCATGGGTGGGATTGAATCTTTTTCTTTTCCCTTTTTTAAGAAGCAGGAGCTCTGTTTATTCCAATCCGAATAAAAACACTAGAATGCACCTTTTGTAAGGTTATACAAACACACCATTGAGGATTTAATAGCAAGACACTCCCAATCTTTGTTGATTATCTAAGAGACACGGTGGTTCTCCTCTGTCTTTTCTGTACGCAATAAAAAGAAACACAGAAAGAAAGAAAAACAAGTAAACTTTGCCTAAATAAAACTTCTCTTGATCTGTTAGTCTCCTTTTGAGGGCAATACCGTCTATCAATCTCTTATGACATACTAGTTGACTAGCTTTGCAATAAGTAGCTCCATATTCAGTTTAGTAGGGTTTCAATGATGGGCCCGAGACAGTGCTTAAACTCCTTTTCTCGTTTAATTAACATTGAACTTCAGGAACTAAAAACATATCTTTACAAAAATTTACATAAGGAAAAATTGCTTTGCATAAATGATAGACATGTCACTTACTCCTCTTCAATAGAATAATCAAGGGAGTCCATGGAAAGGTTCTTCCTTGCCTGCAAGAAGGTGAAAAATAACCAACTAAATAACAAATATCTGTACAATAAAAGGTGGGTTTAAACAAATAAAAAGAATAACGAATGTCAAAATAAAAGGTGGGTTTAAACAAATAAAAAGAATTGCGAGAAATCTGAGATTAACGAATGTCAAAATCCAAACCCTCTCTTGGACAAGCCAGACTAAGTATAATTTTAAAATGCTTGATAAACATTATTAAGAAAAGAAAGCCTAAAAGCTAAAAAGCACACCATGAGTGTGGAAACATATACTCACAGAGGTACCTCCCCACAAGGCCCGACACCTAGCACTATATGGAAGTCCATTGACCATGGTTGTAGGCATTTTAATGCATGAGGTTGGACTAGGATAACTGGACTGAGCAACGAAACTTGGTTCTTTAGAAACCTCTCCTGGTCCAGAAGACTCAATAGCCTGCATTGCTGAACTACTATTGCTTTGATTCAGATGAGTCCCCCTGACTTGGAGAACATCATGTTGAGGCACTGGCACCTGAATCAAATTCGATGACAAGTCCTGACTGACTCCAGAAGCATCACCTACTTCAGGGGACTTGGAACCCAAGGTTAAACCATCAAAATCCTGCAGCTTTCAACAAGTTAGCATAACCCCAGACCATCAGCATCATGCACCTTCCAAAGTAGTTAGTATGGCTATGGCATCCTCCCTTGCTCGCAAAGGAAAATATAAATCAAAATAAAAAACAGTCCAGAATAGAACCAGATGAACCATATAGACAGCAAATATATCCATGAATAGAAATTGGTGAGCCATTAATGTATGTAAGGAGAAGAAACTCAACAAGTAGCATTTCACTTTGTAACCTATCGTGCAATGAAAATCATAGGACTTGCATCAGTAAGCAAGATAGGCGTGAGTTTGTGCAGTTTAGGTTCTTCTGCTATCTTCCTAGTTCCTCCCCCATAAACCCCCCAGAGAAAAAAAAAAGTCGAGCAAAAAAGAAGAGCAGGGCAGTAAAACAGAAGGATACTCAAACAAGTTCACAATTTTGTGTGGAAAGCATAAAGGTCCAATAAAAGAAAATGTAAACAAGAGAAGAAAAGAAAACACAAAGAAGTGCATGGTAAGAGAGTTCTGTGCAAGGGGAATTTATAGATGAGAGCTAGCAGCTACAAAACCTCCAGGTTCTAGTACAAATGACTTTGAGAGGAGAAGAAAAAACAAAGCGGTAGATGAGTTGTACTTAAGCAGTGAACCTATACAACAGTAATGATAACGCTAGAAAAGCTAAAAAAGCAAAAGTGATAGAAGCATTTGATAATGAATAAATGAAGTTATTAGAATGTGCAGTAAAGACCAATGAATAAAAAAGGCCAAGGAGATTCAGTGAAATCGGATTGTGCAATATTCCGCAGGTGCACAGTCACATTGTTAATTGTGAAAATAAAACCATGACTGATCTAGAAATGGGCAGAAATTATGTTTAGCAAACTACTGTGAAATAATCTAGCATCTAGCACACGATGAGTATCTGTTTAACTTGCAGCTTAATCCAAATGTCTAGTATAACTTAAAGAGAGAACTTCAAGACCTTGAAACTGATAGTGGACTGACTGATAGTCCGTAGGAACCAGAAATGTAGATCGTTTAATGAGACACGTAGCAGAAGACATAAGCTCCAAGGTTTCTTAGATGTAGGACTGCAAAGGCACCATTTTAATTCGAACCTAGAAGTCCACACCAAATATTGATTCTCATTTATGGCACTAGGAATGCCTATGAGTTAATCACAGCTATACTATTATTACAGTGTATAAGTAAATGTCGATGCTTATATAATAAAGTAAAAATACGAGCCTTTGAATCATGGAGATCATCATCTCGAGAGTGACCACTCTCACTGCAGTTTTCACTTGAGGCATTTTCAAGATCATCATTTGCATCAGACTCCTGTGTTGCATCACCATGTTCATCATCTTCAAAGGACTCATCATCATCATCAGTTGCCTCCTCACTCTCAGTTCCACTATCTTGTGAGTCAGAATATGGTTCTGGGGATATGGACCCTTCCTGCAAAAACACAAGTAAATCATGGGGCTTGAAAGCACAAAGGAACGTAAACATTAATCCATGATAAAGTTGGTATGGCATCTGAGACGTAGTGAATCTGGCCTTTCACTACACATTCTTGAGCTGCAAAATCCCCAAGATTTGAAGTCTTGCGCAAGCAGTTAATAAGCGTGGGGGAACAAGGGAGCCATGGCTCCACCAAAAAATCTGAAGAGAAGATATGACAACATTTTCACAAGACCCCCCCCCCCAGCATGAGTTTCTAAATGTAGTATATGTTTTCCTTTAACATTTTCAATTCAAATAAATAAATATTGTTTGTCATTCAAAGTTATTGATAACAATTTGTTAGTTTCTCAAAACCAAGGACCATTTAGGTTAACACAAATATTTTCTTTTCTTGTTCTTGCCCGTCGATTCACGCAAACATTTAGGTTACATGCTATATGGCTTCTGGTAGTATCTCTCTTATTCATATAGTTTGTAAATAAAAATTAGGCTTAAAATGTTAAATCAACAATTTACATGGTCTGATCCTAAAAAAAAAACACAGATCTTAGGTTGTGACTTACCTTTATGTTTCATTCTGTCTGCTGTTTAGTGTTGGTTTCTTGCAAATAACAAGTGTGGTACTTTTAGTTTGTATGGTGACTTCCTACTCATTGATTTCTATGGTTTGGACACTATCACGATAATTAACCACTAGCAAGGATAAGGAAGATAAAATAATTTTACTTTGCAGTCTTTACAACGTCAAATACCATTTGAAAGAACTGCAAGCAAGAGAGAGTTTCCATTTAATTCAGAGACCATTAGGATAATTTTAGCTAAAAACTTGTTTATGAAAGAAAAGCCATGTAGCATATGCTATAAGGTACAAATGAGTGTGTAAGGAATGATTAGAAAACCATATCAGGAGCCATTGTGAATGGGGATGAGAACTAACCCTGAATATGCTATCATACTCCTCTAATAGAGTTATAACAATGGATTGAGCATGGTTAGCTGCTGCAGCTGCTTGCAGAAGTTGTGCCGAACCGTCACCACCAACATCAAAATCATTTTCGACTTCACAGTCGCCAGCTAAAAGGGGACGCAGCAGTAATGGTGCCATGCAAGCAGCTACAGCTGAGGAGCTCATTCGATTCTCAGCTTTGTGAGAAGCTACAGTTTGCATCATCACAAGTACTCTGAATGGGGGCAAAATAAACAAATTAAATATACAGAAATGCAAAGATACAGTGTGTGTTAATTTTTAAGGGATTCAAAGCACAATTAACATTAGAACTCAAAAGGGCCAGAAATAAACATTGAAACTGAGAAGGAAAACTAAACATTTGATTAAAGAAGAAAATAAGCATCTTTATTTGGAAAAAAAAGAAAGTAGTCAGTGGTACCATCAAAATGATCTCTGTATGAGGAAATGCAAGCATACTTATCTTAAATTAACTACAAAAAGTATAGAAACTGCAATTAAAGTGTGCATCGACTACCTCTGCAATAAGCGGCGATTAGGCTCCGGAAATGTTTCACATATTGCTGCACGCATAGCATGGACTCTAATGCCACGATCAATTCCTAATCCTCATAAAGTAGTAGATGAGCCAATTAGAAGAAACATACAGTTTAAAAAGAATACCCAACATATGGTAGAACACCCAAACGAATTACAAAACAAAATGTTGTATGAACTTTCCTTTGATCATTTCAAGTCCAACATATAAAGACGCCTAAAATTCAGCTACCATGAGGAATGAGATGCATGTTTAGAAATTGACATATTAGATAACAAAAACACAAGAATCAAATTGATTGATGAAGTACAACCTTGCATTCACATCATATCTTCCAAGACTTCGGAATATCACCAAAGTCTTCAGCACTTCAATTTCAAGTATCTAGCATTACCAAATCATGAGAATGGAATCATAGAAGAGTGCAGGTCAATGGAGGAAGAAGACAAGGTGATCAATGACCTAAATAGTTGGAATTAGGCTTTGTTAAGTTGACCATAAAATTTGCAAACACAGATCAGGCAATGGCAATGAACGCTGCTCATAGCATCCATTTAATCTCTCATTCTGGAAGAGCAGATAGTGTCAGGAAACGGGAAATCTTATCTTTTTTACAGGCCTCTCTCGCTGCACATTGTGCAATAAATTGAAGCTAAATTTACTATGCTAATCCAAAATAGTGTTAAGCTCTGCCAAATGTCCTTCTTGGAGTGCATATGAAACAGTGCTACCTTCTGCAGAGACCTATTTGCAAAGCTGACCCTTCTATGTATTTACAAGTTATTACCCTGGAGAAGGGGAGAGAGGCAGATACTACTCAACAAGCTTTTATGAGTACGAGAAATATAATTTCACATCACATCTCTATGTCTTCTTCTAGCGTCTTGTGGAATCTAAATATTGCAACAAATGTGATCAAACAAGGGAAATACATGACAGATAACTTTTCTTCTGAAAGAATACTTGAGTTGAAATATTCCTAATTGCTAGATCAAATGCCTAATCTGCACGGTTGAGAAGATCATGAAAAATAGATGTTTCTTCAAAACTACCCATTATGTGAATTAATTTGTATAATCTCTAGCCATCAGAGAGCCCATATATTTCCTCATCCATTCTCTGGTATTCTTCAGCATCACAGCAATAAGACTATTTCCCATTCCACTAGAAACCAAATTATTGAGAATAGAGAGACAGAGAGAGAGAAAGAGAGAGAGAGACAATACAATTGGATAATTATTCAACTTTATGTCTTTTTAGTTTAAGTTCATTGAATTTCAATGTTATCTTCCTCTCTCCCCAACAATTTACGTGCAAATATAAATATGAAATTCTGAAGCGTTCAATCAATTGACACAATTATTTTGATTCTGATTTTTCCCGTGTGTTGGGGGGGGGGGAGGGCAATTGGATTTCCCTGTCTACACCCATCCCCCTCTCTTCCACTGGTTGTTTAAGTGGAGAAAAAGAATTACTCAAAAGTCCGTGATCCATCTAATAGTATACATTGCTATCTTCTGGTAGATAGAACTGTCTTTTTTTTTTTTTGATACGTGGAAATCCCCCAAAGTCAGACCCGTTTGGTCCAACCCTGAAATACAAGTCACGGCCCACTGGACCGACCCCACAACCCAGGGAGCAGATAAGTCAAGAACTCATCCAGCAGCAGGAAAATCCATCCCACACCCTTGAGACTCGAACTTGGTACGTCGAGCCCCAAGGAGGATGTCCCTCCTAACCACTGAAATTTTAATCCAATAAAATTTTAATAAATTAGCTAAAACTAGCTTAAATAAGCAGATCTTGTATGGAGGAAAGTTTCTCGTCCAAGAATTGATGATTGTTTTCTCATAGCTGATGAAAACAAAAACTGTGAGCAAAGCGTGTAGGAAAAGAATCATGTTAACAAGATCCCACTATGTTAAAGACTCAAGTCATCTAATTGCACGCATTGCCATCTTCTCATAGAAAGAACTAGGTTTTCTACCACCCCCCCCCAAAAAAAATAAATCCTTGAAATTTTTGAGTAATTATCTAAAACTGGTTTAAATACGCAGATCTTGGCCTTATGGTAAAGATCTGCAGATCTAAAACTGGTTTAAATAATCCATGAAAGTTTCTTATTTCATTTTCTCACTGTTCTTTTTGCAGCAATATTTGTGACTATTTGGCCTTATGGTAACGAGGATAAATTACATCCTCCAGCCAATTCTCCTAAATGCTCAACCGTATTGATCATGTCACGACCTGCTCAATCCTAATGATTTAATTATGCAATATTACTAGGCCAGCAAAGAAACAAAGGTGTTATGTAAAGATCAGATAATAGACTTACGACATGCTTCTAATAGTGCATTGCAGCAAGATGCAGGGACTGGAGATGATGGCAACTCCCGGAGGACATACTGGATAATTGCATTGAAGAAAATAAATAAAAAGGGTTAGCTTCCATTGTGTGCTGTAACTCTACATGAAGAGGTCATATTTTGCTGTGATTATAAAGAGATACCTTGACACAATCGGCAACAACATGTGGATCCTCTTCTGGAGAAAACTCATTTTTTCCTACAGTAAAGCATAACCCAAAAACCATTCAGAGACAAACGAAAAAAATTGAACCAAAAACTATAAAGAGTTTCTAATGTGAAACTACTATGCAACTTTGGTTTTTCAATTGTAATAACCACAAGCAAAGAGAATCTAATTTATTTATTAAATAGTTTTTGTTCTCTTTTCTTTCCTTTTTTCCTTTGTCGTGTCTATGAGGTTGCACTTTTTATTTTCGATAAAACTGTCCTTATACCCATAGAAATGGTAAATTTTCACCCCCGGAAAATTTTAAAAGAAATTAAAAATTAGGCTTTGTTTGTTTCAATGTAAATCATTTCCAGAATGAAAATGTTTAGAATATAAAATTTTAAGCAAAATATTTGTTTTCAGTAATTTGGTTGGAACCCTGAAAACTAAGTTCATGTGTTTGTTCCACCACACCACTTCATGTAAAAACCTAGAAATCCGGAAACACCTAAACCTAGAACCCACGGCTTCTTGACACCCCCCATTCTCTTGTCCCGATTGTGGCCAAAAAAATGCCCCCACGATCATCCCACTATACAGCATACCAGAACAGACCCCCACTCCCTCAAGCATTATCATGAGAAGGGGACATGTGCAGAAATTGCAAGAAACATTCACCTGCATAAATACCACACGAAAACCAAAAAACATTTTACTCTATGTTTACGAGATGATGGCAAAGAAGAGATTTGTTGAGAAAGAGTGATGTGATGATTCTGACGCAGAGGAGGTGATGCACTGAATAAGACTTCGAATAACTGATGAGTTTCTACTAGAACCACTAAGTTCAGGGGTGGGAACAGTTGGAAATAATTGGGCTAAGACCAACTAAGGAAGAGAACATTCGATCTAGCCAAAAAAAATGGTTGGAGAGAGCTTCTCAGCCCATCTATTGACAAGAGGTGGTGGTTTTTAGTGATGATTGGAGATGAAAGAGAGAGAAAGGAGGGTGCTGTCTTTATAAATAACTGAAAATGACATAGCATAAGTCATTTTCTCTCATTTTAAGCACGCTTTTCAGTTGACCATGTGACCTTTTCCATCGACTAGCATATTCTTACTTACAATAGATATAGAAACGCAGATCAAAGATTTCCAGGAACATAAAAAGATCATTGGTTGCTATAGTACTATTCCTACATCCTTTAGTGTATAACTCACAATTCACCTCCAAGGCAATGAGGCATATGCACTATGCTTCTGATAATAATAATAATAATAATAATAAGAGGTGCAAGATAAACTCGTGATCTGAAACTGAAAAATACCGTGCAGGCAAGACATTATGACCAAGCACCGCAATATGATCAATTGTATGCAATTTTGAAGATTTGATGAAAAATAGTAAGGAAAGCCAACATATATCAACAAAACCCACCCTCCTCATATTCGCAAACTCGATGTTCAACATCATCAACATATGCAGCTTGGCGCAAGATGCCTTCTACTTTGACTCCTGTTATATCTTTCATCAGATTCATATAAACGAAGTAACAAATAACAAACCAAAGACGGTAGGATCTTTCAGACTTACAATTGCTCAATTAACAAAGATGCCCAAGTGAGAACTCCAAATTAAGATACTGGTTAGGGCAAATTATGGCAGATAAAAATAAAGGATGCAGCAGTACTCATTAGATCTTGCAAGCCATTGTTGGCTCAACAAGAGAACACAGAGCAGTTTAATCATATCAAAATTGCATGATCACTACTCAGTGGTGCTCGGAATTAAAAAGATAAGAAAATAATTTAGGGACTAAGCCAATAAAAAGTTTCATGGTGAAACACGAATACAGCCCTTCTTTGAAGTAATGCACCCGCAGATATAAACAAAACATTCAGCGCAGCAACAAGTTCTATAATGATACAATGTTTAGCATCCACCAATCAGCCTTGGATAGGCCTTTTAAACTCATTTTATGGTTTTGCAACAAATTTCTCGGGGGAGAAAAGTAGTAACTTAATTATGTGACTGGTCTTCACAATTTGATCAACCCAAACTTATATTATATGAACTTCTTGTGTAAAATGCTTATCAATGCTTTGCCTTCAAATAAAACAGAATATTGACAATTGTTGCAAAAAGTTACTGAATGTTGACAATTGTTGCAATTGTGGTATATTACTTCTATGGGACTCTCGAGTATTACTTCTATGGGACTCTCGAGTATTGTTGCAATTGCAATTGTGGTATATCCCCCGAGAAATTTGTTGCAAAAAGTTACAGAATATTGACAATTGTTGCAATTGTGGGGAGGTCCCCATGTGCAGTGGAGTAGTCTACCTGCAGATGGTTCTTTGGGTGGTATATTACTTCTATGGGACTCTCGAGTATTAGAATCGGTGGATGTTTGTGTGGGTTGGTGTTCTCTGTCTATTTTGTTTCAGAATTTCGAAGGGGGAGCGAAGTGGGTCTTTTCGGGGGTCTATGGCCCTAATGATGCTATTGGGAGGAGGCTCTTATGGGATGAGCTGGCGGGTGTAATTGCCTGGTGGGCTGTTCCGTGGTGCATTGGGGGGGACTTCAATGCTACGAGGTTCCTTAGTGAGCGGTCGGGGATGAGAGTGGGGGGAAGAGGTATGGAGGAGTTTTCGGATTTTGTTTCTAAGTTTGGTTTGGTGGATTTGCCGTTGGTTGGTGGGACGTTCACATGGTCCAATAACAGATTATCCCAAGCTTGGTCGCGGATCGATCGTTTTCTCCTTAGTGCTGATTGGGAGGCTTTGTTCCCAAATAGTATTCAGCTTAGGTTGCCCCGTATGTTTTCTGATCATTTTCTCATTCTGTTGGAGGATGGGTGCTTTGGGGGGGGGGGGTAAGAGACCTTTTAGATTTGAAAATATGTGGCTTAAGGTGGAGGGGTTTGTGGAGATGGTAAGGGGGTGGTGGGGGAGCTATGAGGTCTCGGGTTATCCTAGTTTTGTGTTGAATTCTAAGCTCAAGATGCTGAAACGCGATCTGATTGCTTGGAATAAAGCTGATTTTGGCAATATTTGTGCTCGTAAGTCTGTGTTAATGAGTGAGTTAGCTTCTTTGGATGGTTTGGATGAAGAAAGCCTTCTAATTAGTGAGGGTATGAATAGAAGATTGGCAGTTATTCAGGAGTTAGATCACATTATCGATTTGGAGGAGGTGAGTTGGCGACAAAAATCCCGAGCATTATGGTTGAAGGATGGGGATAGATGCACCAAGTATTTTCATAGAGTGGCAAACTCTAATCGCAAATTTAATTCTATATCCCAATTGATGATCGATGGCGAGGCTGTGGAGGATCCTAGGGATATTTCAGCTCATATTGTTCAGTTCTATACCTCGTTATATGTTGAACCATTTTCGTGGAGGCCGTCTCTTGACGGTCTAGAGTTTGATTCGGTTTCTGCAGAGGAGTCAGCTTGGTTGGAGCGTCCTTTTGATGAGGACGAGGTGACGTCTGTGGTGTATGCTCTGAATGGAGATAAAGCTCCAGGTCCAGATGGGTTCACTTTAGCTTTTTTTCAATCTTGTTGGGATGTTATTAAAGGAGATGTGGTGCAGATGTTTACTGAATTTGCTCAATCTGGTAAATTCGTTCGTAGTCTGAATGCCTCCTTTCTTGTCCTCATCCCTAAAAAGGTTGGTGCTGTTGAGTTGAAAGATTTCAGGCCTATTAGCCTTGTTGGGGGGGTCTATAAGATTCTGGCCAAAGTTTTAGCTAACAGGTTGAAGTTGGTGTTGAGTAAGATTATCTCCCCTTCGCTGACTGGTCGCCAAATTTTGGATTCCGTGCTGATTGCCAATGAATGTATTGATTCTCGTTTGTGTTCAGGTGAGCCGGGTATGTTGTGTAAGTTGGACATTCATAAAGCTTACGATCATGTGAATTGGGATTTTCTATTATACCTCTCAAGGAGATGTGGGTTTGGGGAGAAGTGGTGTTCGTGGATTTCTTTTTGTATATCCACGGTTAAGTTTTCAGTGCTTGTGAATGGTTCTCCTGAGGGCTTTTTTGGTAGTACTCGTGGTTTGAGGCAAGGTGATCCATTATCTCCTTTGTTATTTGTCATTGTTATGGAAGCTCTCTCTCGTATGATGTCTAAGTTGGTTTTGGTTGATATTATTAAGGGCTTCAGGGCTTCTGGGGTTAATCGGGAAGGAATTTGTGTCTCTCACTTGCTGTTTGCTGATGATGCGTTATTTTTTTGTGGGGCTGAGGAGAACCAATTTCGTAGCCTCCGGTGCTTGTTCCTATGCTTTGAGGCAGTTTCTGGATTGAAGATTAATCTGGCTAAGTCTGAGGTGATTCCAGTTGGGGCGGTTAGCAATGTGGAGGTCTTGGCCTCTATCTTGGGTTGTAGGGTATCCGCTTTGCCTATG
This sequence comes from Myrica gale, assembly GCA_963930655.1. NCBI lineage: Eukaryota > Viridiplantae > Streptophyta > Magnoliopsida > Fagales > Myricaceae > Myrica > Myrica gale. Next base: position 6,023,473 of record OZ005609.1, on the reverse strand, counting down.
ACGTATTTGGGGCTTCCATTGGGTGCTCATTTCAAAAGTGTTCATATTTGGGATGAAATTTTGGAACGGATGGAACGAAGGTTGGCTGGGTGGAAGAGAATGTACTTATCCAAGGGAGGCCGTGTTACTCTGATAAAATCTACTCTTTCGTGTCTTCCTACGTACTTTCTTTCTCTTTTCCCTATTCCTCATAAGATTGCTTCGAGAATGTAGAAGTTGCAACGAGATTTTTTGTGGGGTAGTGATGGTGAGACTCATAGGTTTCATCTTCTCAATTGGAAAACGGTTTGCTCCCCTATCGCTTGTGGTGGTTTGGGTATCAGGGGCCTTTCTTCGTTCAATAAAGCCCTGTTGGGAAAGTGGTTATGGAGGTTTGCTTCGGAGAGAAATTCTATGTGGAGGAGTCTTATTAAGGAGAAATATGGAACCATTGTGGGCGAGTGGTGCACTTTACCTACTGATGGTTCTTACGGGGTCACGCTTTGGAAGCATATCAGCAAGGGCTGGGAGTTGTTTCGAGGGCATTCTCGAGTTGTTGTGGGGGATGGTCGCAGGACGAGGTTTTGGCACGATGTGTGGTGCGGGGATCGTCCTTTGCGTTGTTCTTTCCCAACACTTTTTTCCTTGACTAGGTTTCCCGATGGTTTGGTGGTGGATTGTATGGCGGCGGATGTTCGCTCTGATGTTTGGAATGTTCAGTTCTTAAGAAGTGCAAATGATTGGGAGTTGGAAGAGTTTTCTTCCTTCTTCTCCACTCTTTATGAGATGAAGCTTCACAGGGTGAACGAGGACAAGTTGTGTTAGGTGGATCGCAAGGATGGTATTTTCTCGGTTAAGTCGTTCTATGCTTCGCTTGTTGGTGGTAGTTCAGTGTCGTTCCCCTGGCGTCGGGTTTGGAGATCTAATGTCCCTACTAGAGTGTCCTTCTTTGTTTGGGAGGCTTTGCATGGTCGGATTTTGACTACGGATAATCTCAGGCGTAGAGGGATTTATGTGGTTGAGTGGTGCTATTTATGCAAGGGGGATGGAGAATCGATTCATCATGTTTTATTACATTGTTCGGTGGCAAGAGGTTTGTGGAACCATGTCTTTTCTATGGTAGATTTTCCTTGGGTTATGCCGGAGGGGGTTGGGGATGTCTTGCTTTGTTGGGGGCGGCAGTTTAAGGATCCTAGAGCTAAGTTTATTTGGAGGATGGTTCCTTATTGCATCTGGTGGTGTCTTTGGAAGGAGCGGAATAGGCGGTGTTTTGAGGACTCTTCTCTGTCTATGGCAAGTTTGATGGGTGGTCTGATGAGTGAACTTTTTTTCTGGTCAAATGTGATGTTGGATGACCCTTTTCTAGATTATCATGACTTCTTAAGATTTTTCGTTTGTATGATGTAATTTTCTATTCTGTTGTTTCTTCAGTACAATCTTTGTACTGTTTCTCTTTTTTTTAATAAAATTTCTTACTTATCAAAAAAAAAAAAGTTGCAAGAAGATATTAACTCTTTTAACCATGATATCCAATCTTCCATTAAGAAGGGAAAGATTTGGAGCACTCCATATTTACCAATATTAGAAGACTATATGTTGAACTACAATATAATTACTGAAAAGCTAGTGACATATACACGAGCAGTGAAGCAGCAAAAGACTCGCCAATTAAGCTGCCCCTAGTGATGAAAGCACACTAAAGACACTATCAAGCATAAGATGCAAACAACTACTTGAATATCAAGAACATACTATCTGAGAAGATAGATATGTATCAGAAAGTAATGTACATTCTCTAGATTACAATTTTAGTGTACCACTGAAATAAGATCCTAAACAATAATGAAAAAAGCAAGACCCACCGTACTCTTCTATAAACCTCAGGGCTTTTTCCAGAAAAGATGGAGCTCCATCAACATCTTCCAAAGCAAGCAAAACTGGCCTTCCAATAATTGAAGATTTGGCAGGCTGTCTATCATTCACTACAAAGAAATAAAGCAAATATCAAATATCTTAAAATGGTGAAAGTAAATGGATAATCGAAGAAAGAACCAATCAGATAAAGGAAAAAGAAAAGAAAAGGCTAAAGAAAAAGAAACAGTACAGAAATAAGGCATTCTCTGTAAGAATACTAAAAGTAGAGTTAATCCTCTGCCCAAGACTTTTTGAATTGCAACAAGAAGTTCAAGGATGATGAATGGATTTTCCTATGTGTAACTCTTCTTATCTTGCAATCATGAAACATTGCAAGTCCTCGAAAAAATGATTGGACATCACATAGCCATATTTACCCAATTGAAGCAAATGTTAAAAAAAGCAGTGTATGCCCTTCTTGTTGTCATTTTCCTATGTATTGTAATGATTGCATTTTGATAATTGTGATATAAAAAAGCAACTGTCTTTCTAAAGGTCCACAACGCGCTCAGAAACAATACATAGCATAAGCATAACAAGCAAGGTGTGAGGTTATGATACGATAGTTGTAGAACATGACAACAAGAAGGGCATACACTGATCCAAAGAATTATCAAGTGAATCAGTCTGTTCATTCCTGAAGATACCATTTTGCCCAATTGCATGAGTGACACTTGGTGCTTGTGCCAAGGCATTCTCAAGTGCAGCCTTCCACTCATATAAATCCTCCGAGGTTTCAGCCTGGAATACCAATAAAAAGAGACATATGTCAGGCGTGAATGAGGAGCAGATAGCAAAACTTGAATAACAAAACCAGAGAAAATTTCCCACTAAGAGGTGTATTTGCCACTAAAATCAGAATTGGTCCCAGAATTGTTCTCTATGTATTTGCCACTAAAATTAATGATCCAAAATCCACCAAGCTATCACTAAGAGGTGCAATTCACATTTCCCCCTGTAATTTTAACTTTTTGGGCCAGAAAGCTTCCCTGAGGAAGATGACATTCACGAATTTGCATATACAATTCAGTTTCCGCCAAAGGCACCACACGATAAGGAGCTTTTTTGGTAAGGTATAGTTAAAACAAAATGGTCCCAGCCTCTTGATTCTAGGCCTTAGTGTTCCTGATTTAATAAAGGCCTTTAGACACAATTACTTGAAGAATACTGTGGAAATTTTGAGTTAACTTATGACCAGTTTCCAGTTATTGGTATTGACATAACAAAACAGCTAGTAGCTCTTGGTGAGATTCCAGGTTTTATCTAATCTATCGTCTTTTTCTTTTCTTTGTCTGTAGCTCAGCTTGTATAATAGCTTTGGCTTCAGCTCAATCTGATTGCCAAGATGCTAAAGAATAAACTCAAGAGATAAATGAATTGTTAGGATCCACCCAGCCCCAACCTTCATGTTAATAGTCTGTGAGATCTATACCATGAAACTTTCATCTATCATATCATCAAATGGAATTACTATACCCACTCTAAGCCAAGTAGGTGGATTTGACCCATCCCAATCCTGAAGCAAAAATTGAGAAGAAATTTGGTACACGATCACCATTTTAAAGGGAGGAAAACCCTCCAGTTTTCTATTTGAGGAATTTGCACCTTTAAGCCAACTTATATTGCTTCAACCATAAGGGACCACTTTTGTTTTATATATATTGGGAACCTAGTAAAATGTAAGGAGGTGTTTGTTATAATGAGAGTGAGAAAGAATGATACATCATGGTTTAGAAAAAACATTAATTGGAACAAGTTGTTGAGCAATTACACGTATAGTCAAGGAAGAAAACGCAACAATATACTATGAAAAAGTTAAGAAACTGAAAAACCATAGAAGCCAGAGAAGCTAAAACAGAAGAGAAGTCCCAGAGGGGCTGGGGAAGCACCTTGAGCGTGAAAGCTCGTCCATCTCGCCCATCAGGAAAGAGCACAGTCAGGAGTTTTTTATCTGCTTTGACCTCCACACTATGGATTTGTGGAGATGAAATATGCAAAGGTTAGTGAAATTTTCAATTTCAATAATTGGTAACAAACATTAGAAGGAAGCAGGGAAGAATAGACCCAAAAGCTAAGAATCTAATAGAACAATTCAAAAGCCAACCTGCCTGAGTTGTTGAGATCAATACCACCTAGGGTCAAATTAACTTCACTCCCCTTTTGAGGAACTGCACTCTGAAAAGTAAAACAATAGAAGATGAAACCTTCTAAAACCTTAATGAAGTCCAAACACCAAGCATCTCTACTATGTCGAGCCATTGGCAAAGATGAGTAACTCAAATTACCAAACATATAACTTCATGATTATTATCTTTGAAAGTGGAAGTTGTTCAGCAGCAGTTATTTTGCATTCCCATCCAACATCAAGAAGGGTATCAAAAAATCATAGCCACGAACCTGCATCGAACAAGTCCATATTCCAAAGCCCCTTCACAATTATGGGTCATATTTATTTTTAAGTTGATATAGACCAAATAAGATTTTTCCCCTTTTTGGACCAGTAGTGAAACAAATGATTATGTGTCCACATAGAAAATAGTAGAAGATTCCCAGTATGTCTAAGAAACACATGTCAAATTATATACATAATCGAAAAAAAGGAAGTCAATGTAACTCCTGCAACACAGAATACCAAGAGGGAAAGAGAAAAGAGAGATGTATTGCAACTATGTAACAAGGTGCTAAGATGTCTCTGGCACCAAGTTGTTGCTTTCAAGTAGAATAGAACTCCATTCTTTCCAACACAGAGAAACAGTCGTACTCATTCATTAGCCCAAGATATATCCAAATTTACTAAGAAGGAGAACAGAGTTTTGGTTCTTGTTTCATAACTAGACTGCTAAACTTGTGGTTCCTCCAGGGTAAAAGAATAAATTTGAAAACAAGATACTATTGGTTTAAAGTGACTGTCGTGAAAATAAACGGTATCCAAGTGGTAGCTTCAAGAGTCTTAGAAGTTAGGAAAGAATACCCAGTGCGACACCCTGTGGTGCTTAGTTAGTTCATTACTTCCTCTAATATTATTTCATCGTCTCTTGGTAACAGCTGTAACAGATTTCAGAAGATTAAAAAGTGTACAGTAAAATTACACAACTACTTACTGGATCACTTCTGAAGAAAACGAGGGAAGTACGTGTTAGAATAAACCACCTTTTCTTCCACGATGTCCACCCAATTCCTACATATAAGAATTACGTAACAACTGATTTGAGTTACTCAGAAAACTAGATGTATACTTAGTTATGAAAAAAGGTGTTGAATGAAAACAAGAGAAAAACATAATCGAACTGCCATGTTAAGTGAAATTTTCTATCACTTGACAACCGGAAGGTTAAAAAAACTACTAAAATAGTTCAGACAAAACATGTATCGTCGTTGCACCAATATGAACAAGAGCATCAAAAATTTCGGGATATTAGTGGTTATGAAAGGGAGAAAATAATTACAGAAAAAACTATTCTGAGCTGATAAGGTAGATCAGCAACGAGATCATGAAAAAGAGTTGCAATTTGCAGGAAACTTGATAGTTTATTCCAGAACTTACACTGATATAGAAGTAGCAAACATTATTATTGGCTACAGAAAAAAAAAGTAATTTCTTTATAGAGTAAAGGAAAGCAAACCACTGGGCAAGTAAGAAAGAATCATCTTGATTAACCGACAGCAACTACATCTTAGATGTATCATTTGAAATGAACTTGTGCTCCATACAAAAGCTAAGGTGTTTGCAGTCCAGGTCATGCAATTGAGCAAAGTATATATGTAAACCAATGAAGTCAAACACACCTTTGGATGATATAAAAAGTGGCCCGCTCTTGAAAACCTGCAACACAGTTATACTTCAGAAGACATGAGTTCACGAATTGGGATAAACCATTTGCTAAAAAAGAAAAGTTGGACGAACCAGGAGAAATAAACAAGTGATACTGTGTAGTCAAACTTTCAAATGCCAACCTACTGTATCAAGAAAATACAAAAGGTTGTTCATCCTCTTGCATCGCAACTAATCATTGCAAAGCAAAAGTGTCTTGAGTGCTTTAATCAATCCAGCCAATAATAGTGCTTACATAGTGCAACCAAAAGAAAAACTACAAACTGCATAACTGATTCAATTTTTTCAAAGGTGCAGTACAAAACTAACACTGAAATTTGTTGCATGTGGTAAAAAGGGTTATCTAAATGGATTTTGGTAGACTTTCTTCACTCAAAACCCATGCGAAAATATGAACTTACCAATTCTGGAGACAAAAAAAGGGCACTCTGTGGCACCGAAAGGTTAGCAGCCAATATATTCGGATGATGGTAAATTATGTTTGTAATTACATGACCAACGTGTTCAGAGTGAGCAAGTACAAAACAAGAAAATATATTAAAACAGACGCGAAATGGAAAAAAAAAAACAATATTCAATGACAAAATTTATCTCTAAAAGGACCAAAGAAAAAGATGAAAATGCTGCTTACCGTATTGCCACCACGAGAATGCAGGTGCTCGAGTGGACCAGGTGGTGGAGGGGGAGGAGGGGGAGGAAGGCCGCTATCTCCCTATAACACAATAAACACATAAATTTCTAGCACCAAATCCCAGATTAAGTGCACCCACATCCCTCAGTAATGCATAATCGCAATGTCTATGCGTGAAAGTCAATGCGTTCATCCAGAACGGAAAAGAAGTTGCCATCCATGAGTGTCGTGTGAAAATTGAAACATGAGTAGGAACGCCGCTATCTCCCTATAACACAATAAACACATAAATTTCTACCACCATATCCCAGATACAAGTGCACCCACATCCCTCAGTAATTCATAATCGCAATGTCTATGCTTGAAAGTCAATGCGTTCATCCAGGATGGAAAATAAGTTGTCATCCATGAGTGTCGTGTGAAAATTGAAACATGAGTACCTGAGACGAATCCGTCCGGGTAGTCATCCTCTGATCCCAAATCACAGAATCATCTCCCAGATAATTAGCGAGCTAGATCAAACGCCACCCCTACCGAACCATAATGATCAAAACTCATAATGCAGTTCAAAGATCAAGCACAGAACAAGCAAACATCCATCCAAGAACACATTATTCAACGACGAAACCTTCCATGAATAACCTAACGAATCCGACATAGCAACCGTAAAAGGAAATACTCGTAGATAGAAATTCCATTTCTTATTTATTATACAGAACGTGCATTGCTAACATACCTTAAAATTTAATAAAAAAAATATTTGAGAAAGAGATTTGTTACTCGAGAATTACAATGCATAACAGCGTGTTTGGATGGGAGGGGAAAGCGAAGGAGAGGAAGCGTAAAAGTGAAACGGACTTTCCTCTTTCTCTCTGTCTCTGTCTCTGTCTCTGTCTCTGTCTCCTGCTCCCTTGAGACAGAGAATTGTTGTTCCCCAACGGAAACCCGGGTGGTCAAGCAAAGCCCATTGACAGCGGGCCCTCCTAATTTGCGGCAGTTGTACACGTCAACCGTATTCGCAGTCATCCTCTAAAACGAACGTGTTGGAGGGAGGGAAAACGTGGAGGGGCATTCCTGGTAAACTGCTGGATCTGACTCCCGAACATCCTTGAGATAAGTCTCCTGCGTTTCGTCGTAGGTTAGAAACCAGACATTTTAACACGTGGCATGCGTTTACAGTTAAGCCAAGGCAAATAGATCTCTGGGCTCTCACCGGCGACTGAAGGAACTGTACATGATTTCACCGTAGGTCATTGTCCTGCAACCGTGGCGTGGATATCCTTTTCTTTTTTATTCTTTTTTTTTTTAATCCTTCCTCTCTGTCCCTGAGGAGTGGCCGTGGATCACCGAGGATCACAAACGGCCGAACTGATTACCTAGAGTTGACACAGCGCGGGGCCTACTTTTGACAAGGGGACCAACTGATTAAAACCACCGCACTCCGAAGTTTTCGGAATCAAATTACGGTAAAGACTTGGCTTAGAAAATAAAACATTAACGTACATTAATTGCAATGATACAATTTTTTTAAGAGATAAATAAATTTTTCATCCATTAATTACTATATCTATTATGACACATTGAAGCCTAAACTATCAGTTTGACACATAGCATCCTAAACTATCAGTTTTGACACATTACTCCCTCCAATTACTAATGTTAAACAATTTACACCATCAATCTAACAATAACATCTCGATAAATTAATAAATTGACAACAATATCTTTTTTATATCTTAAATATATACAAAATGGCTCAATGACATTATCTTCATTTTAGTCTAAAAATTTGACAAATTGTGCAAAGTGTATAAGATTGTTAGTTAGGGTTGCAACGTGTCAAAACTGATAGTTTATGGTGTAAAGTATAAAATCCATGATAATTTGTGGGTAAAAAATATATTTTTCCTTTTTTTTTTAAGTAACTGAGAACATTTTGCGTATTGGGTTTGAACAAATCTGTTCCAAATATGCATTAACCGAAAAGTTCAATGACAAAAAGACTAAGATATTTGAATCTGACTTTATAACTTAAGTAAAATTTAAGTTAACAACTTAGCGCAGAAAGTAAAATTTGAACCTACATCACCTAGGATTCACCAAAAAGTGACAATTTACTTGTTATAATATAAATTGTCTAAAGTCTCACATTGGTTAAAAATGTGAGTTCTTGTGCGTTGGGTCCTATAAATAAGTCATTTTATGTACAAATTAAATACACCTTGATAAATAAAGATGTAACTCTTTGGACTTTCTACTGTGGACGCAGGTCTTCCCGGACCAAAGTATCGTAAGTCGATTTTCTCTATTTTCCTCTTTCTCTCATTTCAACATTGCTAACAAAAAAAAGGTACACATGATTAATAAGGGACTGTAGATATGAAATTCGATTGAAGTTTTTAAATTCTATTGTTAATCCAATTTCAGATTTTGAAAATAATCTTAGGTCAATTAGCTTTTTAGATTTAAATTATAATTCTATATTTAATAACCAATATTTTATTATGGCGAGGTACTTTAGATCTAAGAGCTGAAATATAAATGAAAAATATAATAAATAATCAAGGTTTGAACTTTTTTATGAAATTATGACAGAAACATCAAAGAATCCAATCTATGAAATAGCTTTATCCCCCATTTTTCAAACAACTGTATATGATCCTTAATAATAATAAAAGGAAAATAGTGGGTTGATTAAAGTGAACAAGGATTTTTGACACTTTTTTGACCATTCCACACGTATGATGTTTAACCCACCGTGAACTACGGTTATGACCAAAATATTGAGTAGATAAGAAAAAGGTTGCTCGACAGCTTTAGCGGGAACAAATAATTGGTGCCATGTACTTTGGTCGTCATGCCACCCACCAATTCTAAAGTCTAGTGAGAGCAGTAGCTGACCTATCCCAATTTTTATATAATTCTTTATTCTCTCTACCAAATCATAAGTGTCTTTAATGGTCGTAATCAATGAGCACCTAAAAAGCCAGCACTGCGTGTCATTTTAAAAAGGGACAATAATATGGGAATGGATTTATTTTATTTTATGTGATCTCAGTAATGATTTATCCCCTCAGAAAGTGACACCATTCCTACTCGGATTGGCCTTTCAATTTGCAAAAAACCGTAATTTAAGGTTTCCTGCATCGGAAACTAAAGAGAAAAACATATTAGTTAGCAAACACATGAAATAGAAATGTGTGTACAAACTTTGCATCCTCCTTCAAAATTAAAACCATCTCATTTTAATTCATATAGTAAATTTCAGATAATCACAATTCGGAAATATATATATATATATATAAAAGATGATTTAAAAAGAGTATAAGTTTAAATCATTTTTAATGCAATATTTCGAAATTAATTTGGTAAAATAATTATTAAGAAAGCAAATAATTATTTGGGGTAATTTCATAGTTCGCTCTTTAATTATGAGCAAAAATCAATGTCGCCCCCTAACTATTAAAACAGATTTTTACGTCTTTCAAGTTTCAAAAATATCAAAATATGCCTTTCGTTCAAATCAACAGTTAAGTCATATGGAAAAATATAATAAATGACCGAAATGCCCTTTAAGACATTTTTTTTGTTAAATAAGTAACATTCGAGAAATAAATTACAAATGAATAAATTAGTTTCAATAGATTTATTTTAAAAATATTGAAAATTTTAAAATATTTATTTTTATGTTTTAATAATGTTTTAAATATTTGTTTGGTAATTTTTTTAAGGGCATTTCGGTTATTTTCACATTTTTTGGTTTGACTTAACGAATTATTTGAACGGAGGACGTACTTTGATGATTTTGTAAATTTATAGGACATAAAAATCAATTTTCATAGTTAAAGGCGACATTGATTTTTGCTCATAATTAAGGGGCGAACTATGAAATTACTCCTAATTTTTTTCTACAGGCTTCAAAATTACATTGTATTTTTTTTTTGGTAATCTTGTATTTTGAAGAATGTTGATTTTAGGTATTTCTTTTTATGTTTGGTTATATCCTCCAAGATTGAATTTACAAAATTGAATGGCTATAGTGTGAAAGATGAGATTATAAGTGTAACTATGCTTCAATATTTTTTGGAAGATTAATTACTAAATAATCTACCTAATGATATTGCTAACCAAGGTCATCACAAAGCTGATATTTGGAAAATTGTCAGGTGTTAGAGTTGAAGTTTCAATGGGTATGTTTGTTTAACGAAATTTTGGGGAATATTTTGAATGTTAAAATTTTTTGGGGTTTGTGAAAAGTTTGAAATGTATTTTGTAAAAGTTGAAAATTTTGAAATATGTCATTGTTTATTTTGTTGTAAATTTTGGACTCCAAAATTTTGAGCAAAATAAACATGTCAATATCACCGGAGAGCGCTAGTCAAAGGTATATGTCGACTTCTGCTAACATTTTAAAATTTTAAAAAAATTAATTTTATATTAATATTAAAATTGATGAATAAGTAATAAAATTAAAAATTAAAAAAAATTTAAAATGTATTTAATAAAAAAATTAAATTACTAAACGTCACGAGAAATTATAAACGACGCCGTATAGAGATTGAAAATTTATATCGCATCCGAGCGGCGTTCATCTTCGTCCTCTGCCATTTCATCTTTCTGTTTCTTTTTTTTTCTGCCATAACATCTTTATTATCAAAACGACAACGGAGGAATTAATATCATAACAAAAACACCTCGAATCCAAGCGCAACCACCACCAGATCGGACCTCGTTGAGGAAGAACGATCTCGGGCTCATTAGCAATGGCAGGAGATACGGCCACGTGGGCCCACGCCCTGGCAAAGATCTCGCCCTACACCTTCTCTGCCATTGGCATCGCCGTAGCCATCGGCGTCTCCGTCCTCGGCGCCGCCTGGTACTACTAACCTTTTTTTTTTGCCCATCATCTTTTGTTTTTCTTTGTGTCTCTTTTCAATTTCTATTTCTGAGAACTTATCTGTGAAAACTCGGATTTGTTAGGGGTATTTTTATAACTGGAAGTAGTTTGATCGGTGCTGCAATCAAAGTTCCTCGTATTACTTCCAAGAATCTAATTAGGTATCAAGACCCTATTTCTTTCTCTTTTAGTCTTTTCATTTTCGCAATTATTATGTCCTCTTTTTGAATTATTGGAATTTTTAGTTTTTCCTGTTTATAATACTGAATGCAAAATGTTTTCCCTGGACTGTTGTCTATTGTTCATTGAACTTTGGTGAATTATTGTTCACGGTTGTGTGCGAAATGCTCTTGTAGAGATGTTTAGTGTCGAGTAGATGTTATTTTTAGTTTTTGGTTTCTGTTGAATTTGATCGCTCGCTTACACTTAGTTGAATAATTTCTATAAATTATCGCTTGTTTATGTACTATTTCTGAGGAACACAGTGCCTGCTTCCGTTCTGTACTGTGGAATCCTTTCCCATGTCATGTATTTATTATCTCACGTTGGCTGAGTTGGTTATTAATCTCAAATCTTACCTACCCGTATGTGGCTGTTGTGATAGAATTCAAAATCTGTCAGTCGATGTTCATTGCATCTGTATATGCCGGACTGTAATTATCCCACTGATACTTTTTTCTTGATTTTATGGGCATCATATATATTGGTCGCTTTTGAGCAAGTAGTTGTCTGTTTCTCGAAACTCCTTATTTTGTGGACTCACTTTCTCAGTCCGGCAATCTTCATGATAGAACGAACTAGAAATCGACAAATTTTTGGGCACAAATGAGGAAGGATGGATGATGACATAGAAGATAAATTAAGAAGGTTTCTGCAAAGTTAGGACAAGAGTGATGTTATCTCTCTTATCCATGAGTGGCTATAGGTGTATTCTCTAGGGCTTAGCTTGCTCAATAATCTTTTAGCCTTAGAGGTAGAGTGCCTTGTCTTGAAGAAGGAAGGGAGAAACATTGGTTCAACATCAAACCTGAAATCGTGACACAGTAGCTGTAGTACTTATAGTTCTCTCTGTCTGTTCTAGATTAGAGAGAGAAAAGGGGGGGGGGGTCTTGAATGCTCTTAAACTGTGCCTGAAAATGAGATGCATCGACTTTTACGGATTATGTGTAGGAGTGGCACTAGGAAAACATGCATCATGAAGGAAAAAGTCTTGTGTGGTATGGAAAAGTTGCAAATAAGCCCCCGAGGTACAAAAAACGACAAATAGCTCCATAATAAATATTCTGTTAAAAATAAGTCCCCCGTACATTCAAGTTACAAATAAACCACCTTTAGCGTCTAAGACGAGAGTGTATGGAGAGGTTTGTTTTTAACGGCATAGCGATCTCAGGGAGCTATTTGTCGGTTTTCTTACCTCGGAGGCTTATTTGTAACCTTTCAATACCACACGGACTTTGGGTGCAATTATGCCTTAATTTTATGTGTTGGCACAGTTATGCGTCTGTGCACGTGTAGTAGATAGATACTTCTCTGTCTTTGAACCTATGTAATGCACATAGTACTGATAGACTTTTCTTCTCATTATAAGCTGGAGTAGGTAAAGCACCCTAAATATGTTTCTGGATTTGCAATGCTTGTTTCTTTTATGGACAATATGACTCCCCCTGTTGTGAAACTGGAATAAAGTATCAAATGTGCTCGCCATTCGGCGGTACATTCAAAGCAAGTTCTAGGTTTAAAGTCTGAGATAACGGAACTCGTCGCTGTTGATTGTACCTTGAATCGTTCAGTTTTTCCCAAAGCATAGCGGCTTATTATGCATTTATGGTTACACTTTTTAACATTATTTCAGTGTTATCATTTGTGAAGCTGTTGCTATTTATGGCGTTATTGTGGCAATTATTCTACAAACAAAGTTAGAGTGTCCCAGCATCACAGCTTTATGCACCCGAGTCTCTTAGAGCAGGATATGCAATCTTCGCATCTGGGATGATTGTGGGCTTTGCAAACGTTGTCTGCGGGTTCGTATCTCCTGACTACTCTTTTTTGGAATCATCACGAACATTTTCTTTTGCTTGCCCTTACATTCATTCTGATTCTTCTTTATGCAATAGGGTGTGTATGGGAATCATTGGAAGCAGTTGTGCATTATCTGATGCTCAAAACTCCTCTCTTTTTGTGAAGATCCTTGTGATCAAAATCTTCGGTAGTGCACTTGGGTTCTTCGGAGTGATTGTGGGAATTATTATTTCGGCTCAAGCATCATGGCCTACAAAATCAGCATAATTTGCTATTCTCACTGGAACATGAGGACTCAGTAGTGACACAGCGCAATGCCTTAATAGGGATATTTAGAATAATGTGTTCCTTTTCCGAAGCCTTTCCATGAAAATCATCTCTTTTGAAAGCAAAGCTCCCTTTTTCGTTCGTTGTGGAGTAAAATTTCTCATAAAGACGGTTTTAACCTCTACGACAGAAGTACAAATTTGTGAATTCTGTGCTACTGGACCAAAAACGCATAAATCCTACGTTAATTTCCCCGATTACACACAGAGACGGCCGGGCTTCCTCTTTTGGAAGGAGTTCGGGCGTGGGGCTAAGCGGAAATTTCATACTGGGAAAGCTCGGAGACTTGGGAAACGTAAAACGGAAAACCCAACCAGCCTCACAGATCATGAGCAACCTTATAAATAGTTTTTTGATTTCCAGAGATGAGAGACCCGTGGTCCGCCTGATATTTTTGGGCCTATGGTAATGTTTGGTCCAGTAACTTATGGTCTGGACTATCAGGTCAGCCCAAAATAGCCCAAGCCCAGTAACATTTGTTAGTCTTACATCCAATTTAGATAAATACCTTCAATAAAAAAAATAAATTTAAAAATGGATCGTTGCTTCTCCCGAACGAAGTTGTGTGTTCCATTTTCCTAATGTTCAGCTTCCGAAAGTCTCACCTTCAGAGAATCCTAGATCGTAACGCCCCTAGTTTTCTAAAAAATCACAGATAATTGCATCGACTAATTATTAGTTTTTGTTTTATTATATTAATTTAATTAATAATAAACAGTAATTAGATTGGAAAAATATACAGTTTTTGTGCAGCTGAAGGCAAAATTTCAATTCACGGAAACTTGCAAAAAAAAAAAAAAACACAAAAGGACCTCAATAACCAGTAGTCCAGTAGGCATCCGAGAGTCCAGAAAGAAGACAAGCAAAAAACGCACATGTTGCACACCAATAATTGTATGATACCCCAACCTCAATCTCGCCGACCAGAGGATCCGTAGAATTCCCCGACTTCATGGGACATACCTAGAGTTTGGGATTAAGAGCTGGTGCTCGAATTGTGTGTAACTTAGGTTATATGGACGTCGAGGTGTCGGATACGGAACACTCGGCTATCGGAAAAATCCGAATGGAGAATTTGGTGGATAAGGATCGGGTCCGCGTGAAGAGGAAGACCTTGCAGGCAGTGCTCGAGCAGTGCCAGAGAGCTCTCGAATTGCTCAATTCTACGAGCGGTGTAGACGATGACGACGATATTGCCGATGACGTAGATGGTGAAAACACTGACGGGGATCAAAGTGGCGAAAGCTCAGGTTCTCTGCAAGGTGACCGAGAAGCCGATGAGGTGTGTAACTTTTACCTTTTGGGGAATCGATAATTTTTTAAGGCCTTAAGGGTTGAGGTCAACTGGGTCTCGTAGCCCGTAGGTTGGCTCTGCTGTTGTTTGATTGATGGCAGAAAGTTAGGAAATGAAAGGAAAACATTTAGGTGCATAATTACAGATACGTTATAGAGAGTCGGATTTGATTGTGGTTGGATTCTGGCGTTATATGAAGAATTTATTTCTGAAAAACGTGACCAAAAATTAGAGGGCATTAAGCTTCTAATCTTATTTGTTGTTTTGCATTTTAAAGTAAATTTGATTTCCCTAGCCGGGCCATAGTTGTACGAGGCTTACTTTGGTGGAATTTTTGTTCATTGTTTATCTAGCGGAGAACAGAACATAGATTAGGCTCTAATTTTCTTTCTAATTTTTTTCTGAAACTCTTTGCTGATTGATCATTGAGTAGGTTTCTGGATAAGTTTCTAGGCATATTGCTCGAGTTCATGTTGGATGCCTTTACTGAAGAAGAATATCTTAAGTTTCTATTAGATATTTTCAAGGAATAATTTTTCTGGACATAATTTTCTAGCTGAGCTTCTTCTCGTTCTTTGGCCTCCCATGATGTGGGTGGTAGTGCTTGGAATGAATGCTCGGGATTGGATATACTGGCTAGCTGGGCTGATTTTAAGTTCAAGCCAAGGTGAACAAGAGTTTTTGGTTTTCCAAAGTGAATGCTCGTGGTGGTTGTCTGCGTTGGTTGTTAATTAAAAGGTTGAAGAGGTTGGGGTGGGTTGGTTGAAATTTTAGGTGCAGCCCATTGCAGTTACAGTGGTTATTACCATTTTAAGATTAAGGGCTTGTCTTTAGTCACTGCTCGCATACATTTAACTGGGCATATCTTTGACAGCATGAATGTAATCCAACTTTATGTGCTATATATTTGAGTCCTCTGTGTCAGCGTATCTTGAGCTTAATACTTTTTTTCTTTTTCCACCTCGCCCTCACCTTATTCTTAATGTGTAGGTAGTGTCATTTGAGCTTGAGCTTGATTTTATTGGCTTAACTGTTTCATAGACTTTAAATCAATAATACATTCAAATCTTTCATATATGGCAATCATGCTTGAGAACCTTGAAAGCTGTGATAGAAAATGGTTTTACTTGGAACATTTATTTATTGTAAGATAGATAGATACTCTTGTCAGCCCTGATCTTGTTTTAATATCCACTGGAGTAATTAACTGTTTGAGTCGGTGAGAAGGAATAATTTGGTTACTTCCCTTTTGTAACTCCATATCCTCTACATGTGCAGTTGTGTGATCTTCTCAAATCTAGGGTTGAATGCTCTGACTTCCTTGAAAAGCTAGTGTGTGCACAGGCGTCTGTTCCACAAAATGTTGCTGGTATGCACACAAATATACTCCTCTTTTTTTCTTTTCTTTTTTCCTCTTACCAATCTCCCTGCAAATAATTTCTTCTATGGGTTGAAGTTCCTTGATTACAACTGTTATCGTTGGATGTTCAATAGCTGTCTTTTCTCTCTCTACTACTTGGATGCTAAAAAAAATTCTTGTAATGTAGCAGAAGAAGGTAGTTCTTGGGACATGGTAAGTGAAAATGATCTATGGGACGGTGAAGATATTGATTCGAAACAAGAAGATTATGTTCTTGTTGCTCAGGAAGATATAGTAGAGGGTATCTCATGCTTCATGGCTGCATATTTATTGTCCCTAAAACAGACTAAGGTATGCTACGTTCTCTGCTCTTTGTTAAGTTTTAGTGTTTTATCAGTAGGGTCCAACTGTTCTCACTGATCCAACTACGTTATCTGCTCTTTTGTAACTCCATATTACACAACTTACAATGAACTCCAGAGAGGCATATTTTGATGGATGGTTGGCAATATGATTGTATGTCATTGCCATACCAACTTTCTTCTTTTTCAGCTAGTTGTAAAAGGGCTGATCATTTGATTTTATCATAACCTACGCATATAGTTGGTTTTTTAATCTTGTCTTGTTGATTTTGCAGGATTTGACCCCTAACCAACTCCAGGATGGTAAGTTCAATTACTTTCCTTCTTGATTTGTGCCTTTGTCTTTCTTCCATATATCCAACACAAGATCAAAGGGAAAAAACTCCTCTAGTAGTCCTTCTGTGTGATCCAAATACTATCCAGGCATTAGTTGTTACAGTGTTTGTGGCCAGAGATGTGTGAATGGAGTTCTGACATCATCTGAATTCCCTTGTAGCACTTAGCAAGACATTCTCAGTGAAAAAGAAAAAGGGGAAGCTTCGAAAGGCGTGGGATGGAAGCAAAGTTATTTATAATGTGGCTTCTTGGGGTGCAACTGCTATAGGGTAGGTTCGATTATTTGCTCTCCTGCATCTTTGTTTGCTCTCCTCCTACATCTTGGGCTTCTACTTATTATTTTGCTTATAGGATTACCTATCTACTGATGATTTCTTTCCTTTTTTTCTTTTGCTTCTCTCCTCAGGATATACCAAAATCCTATGATTCTAAGGGTTGCAACTAAAGCCTTCTGGACGTCTTGTCAAGTTATATCAAAGCTTTTCTGATTTGCCTGTGCTGCATAGAGAAAAGTTCTGATGTTAGGATTCCCTGTTGTAGTTGTGGCTTTGGTAACTTCATGTTCCACAAGTTGTGTAACATTAATGTGGTGTGTTGCTTGACCACTGATTGATTAATTTCTTGTTAATTCTTAATTCTGTAAATATTTGCCCGTTTGAAGCATTTCCAGAGTGCAATTCAAATTCATGGGAAAAATCCCATTGAAATGGTTTAAGCCTTTTTTTTATTTTTTTTTTTTATAATTTGGAAATCCCCCAAAGCCGGACCCGTTTAGCCCAACCATAAAATACAAATCACGGCCCACTGGACCAACCCCACAACCCAGGGAGCAGATAAGTCAAGAACTTGTCCAGCAACAAGAAAATTCATCACACTCTTGAGACTTGAACTTGGTACGTCGAGCCCTAAAGAGGATGTCGCTAACTACTGAGCTATCGGCCTTGGGGGTGGTTTAAAGCCTTTATTCTTGCAGTTTGAATGATGTTGTTATCAATGTGTTCCATTCTTTGGCAGTGTACGAGTGGATACGTTCACTGTATACCGATATATTCCTATTAACTAGGTTGTGTTATACTATGATTCCGAATTGCTAAGCTTCCACATCTAGTCAGTGATGGTTCTCTGTTGGCATCTTTTATGTGGAAGCTTTGACATTGATTGAAAGACACATCATGAACATGCACCTTTGCGGACATGCTGACACTCTGAGCAAGTTCTGTCTGCGCCTAATGTGAGGCGGCTCTAGTGCCTTCTTCCAGATCTTTCGCAGCTTTAAGGCAGTATGCAGTGAAAATGTATGATAAACTGCGTCTGGTCTAAAATTCTAAAGTCTTTATCAATCAAGTGACTCAAGTCCTTTAAGTTGATTCGATCAATTGAATAAGAATATCGAATATAGTTCTACCGTGAATAGAGAAAGACTTGCTGGTTGGAACTCCAGCAGTACGAGTCTTGGTATCCTTCATTATGGACCAACATATTGAAGCACTAACGGTCTGTAGATGGCTTTAGAATTATTCCCAAGTTCCCGAGAAAACTAGTTCTTTGCGGGCCCACTTTGGGAAGTCTCGTTCTGAGATTAAGAGACAGTAAACCCTGTTTTGTATAGTTTTCTAGGAACCATGGACTGGGTTCCTTGTGTTTTTATTTTTTTTTCTCACCCTTTTTTAAATCTCTGTACGTGTTTATTTCTGTGCATTCTGGAGGTTATACCTTCTCCTGCTAGTCTGACCAATTCCTCAAAACATGTACGCATTGAGCTCCCTCTTGCGCACACAGACACGGAAAACAATCTTCACTCCAACGAAAAAGTCCCACAAGTCATCTTCTTTAGGGAGGTCACGTTTCGTTGATTCCAAGGTCCTACTGGTGAATCAAATTCTAGCCTAATGTTGGATTTTTTAGGTTTTTGCCCGCCATAGGTGTTTGGTTTGTTTTGGACGTCAAGTGCATTCAGATATCGAAGGCAGAAGTGGAAGGATCAAGGATCTCTCTCTCTCTCCTGAGACCCAAGTTTAATCCTCTCCAAACAGGTTGCTTCTTGAGCGCCGCTGCGCCAGCATTCTAAAAATGTCACAATGGAACCTGAATGAGAGACACCTAAGGCAGTTCAGGCCTTGTCTAGTTGACCACCCAAATATTTGGTAGCGTGTAGGACTAAAACAAGGTTATTCAAAATTGATAAAGGCAAAGCCATATATAGAGATTGCATTACAAAAAAGTGGTGTTGATCGAATATATAAAATGAATAGGAACAAAGAGAACCCTTTAAAGAGCGGATCTATGGCTTTGGAGCAGCCGAGTTGCCTGCTCCCAATACAAAATTAGCAGTCCCCAGCAGTCGAGACTAATATGTGTGCATCCTGACGACCGGAACAGCTCATAATCCATGTTCAGCAGGCCAACAGGATAATCCATGTTCAGCAGTCCCCAGCAGTCGAGACATCTTGTATCTCCCAGGTTACTCGAGTCCCTGAGTTTTTTGGTGAGTCGCGCCTCCGGTCACCCAGTCATATTTACACACATGGGCTTAGTAGTAATATGTGTTATCCTTGTGATTGGGAACGTCCTTGCAAAGAATTGAACGGACTTCCATGATAGATCTAGGTGGCTCTAGGTCCTTCTCTTGAACTGTATTTCCAAGCAGCTGCTGCATTTGCGAGGCAAAGGTATCATCCAGAATCTGCAAAGTAATAGAGTGAAGATATCAGAAGGGAAAGTACATAAAGACTGTAAAATGAAACGTAAAAAGAAATCCTCCCAAATAATTACCACACCAAAAAAATTACGAAATGCTCCACCCACCCAAGGCTCTTTGGCTTCGGAAAATTAAAGGGGAGGCTGCTATTCGTGCTTCCATTAGATGGAGACATGTATAGAAAGTGTAACACCAGGGATATTTTGGTGGCCCATCTTAACTTCACTTGATCTAAACCACTCAACTTTGGTCTAAACAATTCCCAGAGACTCCCATGGCTAATGGCTTTCTTGGTCGGATGAATCCACCCACCAATTTCTGTGTTCCTGGACTAGGATGCTCTAGAACCAACGTTACAAACCCAAAATTTCAAAAGAAGAACAAAGAATACTGTATTAGTACTGGAATTGGATAGGCCATTTAGCAATGTCATAGATAGGAACTCTCGTATAATATGGTATGCATTCAATTAGTGGTCTGCCGTTAAGAAATTGTCCAACTCAGGATTTTAATTACAACTAAATAACTAGTGAGGCTGTAATGCTCCTACTAATTCAAAGGAAAAAAGGTTGCAACGGTATTACTTACCGTTACTGCAATTCTTGAACCTTTATACCACGATCTATTCTCTTTCCTGTTCTCCAAAAAACTCAGAACATCCTGTGACAGAAGAAATACACCGCATGTTGTGGATTATTAGCCTCAACTTTCAGTATCTGGAATACAGTAGATATATGGTGGTGTCCGGGGGAGGAAATTTCCACCACTCAAAATTTCTACTCATTAAAAAATTATAAAATAATTTCTCTCCTCATCAAATTATTATTTTTATTATTATAATATTCGTTTAAATTTTCTCTCTTCACTTTTTCATCAAATCCAATAAAATATCTTTACTTTTTCACAAACTCCAATACCTCAAAATTTTCAACCCCCAAAATTTTTACTGCCGAACACCCCCATAGAAGCAATTAACTTACCTGGCCCAGCCGGTCCCAATAACCCCGACAAATTGCAATGAAAACATGAGTCTCAAAGATAGACTGAAGGTGATTTATTGTACTTGTCAGCTGCTCTTTCAGTGGCTGCATTCTACCCTGTACATCAGACTCCACCGCAGTTTCCTTCGAATCTTGAAGAATCTTTTTCAGTTTTGTGGCATTCTGTAACTTTGTCTGAACAACAACAAAAAAAAGGAAGTCAATCAAGGACGAGTGTCAGAAAATCCTTGTATAATTTACATTTTCATGCAGAAAAAAATTGGCAACTTGGCTGCTGCAATTATATGCAGAACAGTAATTTCAGTTTGTATACGCTTAATTGGGACACCTTCATTTCTAACACAAACATTGCACAGAAGTAATACAACATGCAATGCCATTAAGTATGTGCTGACATTGTTACCATAGACAAGTTGCAGGAATATCCATAATCTCCAAGTTCCAGGACATCATCTCTTTTGCAAATAGCCAAGGATCTTTCATTCATAAAAAATAAGATTCTATTATTTGTTCAGGTCAGAACTTCATTAACTGCTTTCATATATGTATCTTATCTTCATTCACAAAACACCATGAAAATTCATGTAAAATCAATCACATAATGTGTGATTTCAGGATGATACCCACATTCTCTGCAAGTTTCTCGACAACTGCTTGCAGATAATTTCTGAACTTGGCTCTCAACATCACTGTTACTTCAGTGAGACGATCTCCAGGAACTGCATTGCCACCTGTACGGATGCAAGCAGCCCATGTCTTAAACTGAGCTTCCATCTTGGGGCGCAAGACATCAAGCATCCTTTTCATTGAATTCAGTAGAATTCCTAGCTGAAAAGCAACCCCAGAGTTTCAAGCAAAAGAATTACCAATCAAGGAAGGTTCTACGTTTGACAGAATATAACTGACCTCATCAGGAACTATATAGGGGCAAACGGAGCGCTTGGCAAGTTTCTGGACATACTTGAGGCCAAATTTCTTGGGTGCCATATGTTCCTTCACCGGGGACAAGACATCTGCATATTGCTTGTCTAAAGCGTCGATAATTGCTTTTTCAACATCAGCAATAGCCTTGTGGAAAACACAGCCCAAAAAACCAAACAAGTTCAGGACATACATTTTTCATGAAATACAAGTAACATAATTGAACAAAGTTAGACACTTCTTTCAAGTAGTGCTCTAGAAAGGCAACAGGTGATTATATCTTGTGCATATCTGATTTGATAGGCATGAAAACATGAGTCAGAACGCCAGTGTTGAAGATGAATACTCGGTTCCTGTTATGTACATAGTAATCCATTTGTGGAATAGCCAAGAACAAAAAAATCCATTTGAGGAATAAACAACTGTATGGCACAGTGTTGTCTTCACTCTACAGGAATGACTAGCTCCGTCTTTTATCCCGTAAACATATTTTTCGCAAACTACCTCACCAGTCACTTCAAATTAACCCTATGAAGCTTGTGAAGCCAGTGACCAAGCAACAAGGCTGGTTACTAGTATAAGACAATGGTCAGAAATATATAGAAAACACGAAAATGAAAACAAGACCAATGATAACGCAGCAGATCTTAGACAGCAAAGTTAAAGAAAATGATAGTGATGTCAGAGAACAAATAAGAAAAGGATTGAGAGAAAAGAAAACCCATCTGGACATACATTCTCCAAGCCAAATATATATTCTGGCCATCGGCAAATGATGATTTCATAGTGGCTCAAAGTTTCTTTCAGTCTGTCATACATGTCATCAACAAAAGGAGTAGTAGAATGTTGTGTCCTAACTCCAGACCATTTCACCTGCAGGCAGAGATAACGAAGTACAACTTGAGATGCACAATAGAATTGAAGATTTGAGAATTTTTGAAGGATCAAGCATGAACATAGCCCCTCAACATGGTGCTATGAACTCCCCACCCACCCACCAAATACAATTATTCTGCTGCTTCCACCCAAGCACTTGTGCAAAAAATACCCCAAAAAATTGGAAAATATAAGGAGAGAATAGCATAAAACTACCTGGGTTTAACATATGTACCTTATCTAATTTACATGACTCGAGCAAAGAGAGACGCTTATCTTGTATCCATAGCAAAATATACAAGTGGAACAATTCTTTTGCATCAACTCCACCTTTGACATGGCTGAGAAAGAGCATAAAGTTTGGTTAGGACTACACAAGATAACACAATGATAGTTCCCACTCTTCCTGCGTCATTAGCGAAAATCAAAAGAAATTAAAGTACCTGATGTTCCAGCTGGCAAGATCCCTCTGAAAATCTGCTGTAGCAATAACAAGTTCTGCCACAGGAGGTGAAGGGCCTGTGGGGGGGCAAGCAATGAGGAAAGCTCGCAATCTATTGCAAAGTTCTGTGCTGTAGATGGATGAAGACAGATTTGGGAGGTCTATAAAACTACATAAAACACATTTAAACATTAGATTCCTACTTGTTTGACAGAAGATTGCCAGCCACAACACCAAGAAACCATGTAGATAAGCGACATGAAAATAGAGGATAGAGGATAAGTACGCAATAGTGCAAACTTGAGGAGCTAATCATGTATATCAAAGCATTCAGCATTGCATTATGTTTGTTTCTTAGATCAGAAGGTAAAGATCGCAGCCTTTTTTTACTCGACCAACAATCAGGAGAAGAAAATGCAATGGGCACACTAATCAGTAAGATTGAAATTATTCATCAAGCTGTTTGCCCTCTTTAGTGGAATGGCTTATTTTGGTGATGATTTCAAAATGTACTGATTAATTTGCGCAACATTACAGTAAAGCCAGAATTTTGCAGCATGTGCTGGCAAACTTGAGATCATTTATTTGGACGAAGAAGATTGGACCTTGCAACTTAAGAAAAGACTCTAAAAGTACATTCTATTTCTTGGTGAAAAAGAGGAACTTGTCCGACAAATTACATTTGTGTACGTTACATATATCAAGGAAATGATTAGCAAAAATGAATGGTTTGTGTAAACTTTTATTATCTGCTTGTACCTTACAACTTTTAGGACTTCAAATGATAGCTTGAGGAACATACCTCGGAAGTATATGTTGATTATGTATCTCAATATCCGTAAAAATTTCATTCCTAATGTTCATGCACAGGGATATCATCTTCTGGTAAGCAGTAGCCATGGAAACAGGATCCATCAAAATCCCTTCATTAGTGCAGGTAACATATTCATCTGTCTCGCTCAAGTGCCTTCTTGATCTCTTCTTTGCTGCAACCTGGGGAGACAGTAACTCTGATGAAAACAGGTACACGCCTTAAGAAGCATCATAATAAAAAGAAAGGTCTGATTCTGTTAGACCTGAAAATAATGGCATAAAGCAGTCTGAGCCTCGGGAGACAAGATGTCATGAAGCAGCGTATACAATCTGACAGCAGGTTCCAGTGCAGGCGCTGCAAGCCCAGTTGCGGGCTTGAAAACCTCCATGATACCCGAGGCCAAGGATTCATCAAGTGACTTGTAGTTCTCGAAAACTAAAGAAAGTATCTGTTCAATTTGATCCTTTGTTTCTCCTAAAATTCGATTCTGATTAGGCAAGCAGAAATTATGCAGATTCGTGTTAGTGGCAGTACCAGGATCTGGCAAAGTACCGTATGAAAGAATGCTAATATAACACAAACACAATTTGGAAAATGAGAAGATGCAATCTCCCATGTAAAAAAAAAAATAACAATTTATTATATGCTTCATATTGGAGAATTTTATCTGTACCTCTTGATGACTCAATGTGTTTTTGCTGTGGCCTTTCATAAAAACAGGCATTAACAAGTCATACACCAAGTTGAGGCAGTCAGCTGTTGGCGTAGCAACATCCATGACATAAGAAAGGTATCTGTATTGACAGTGCATATTTAAACTTCAATTTAGAGTAAAACGGCCAAAGAACAGAAACTCTTTCTGGTAACTTAATGTACTTCATGGCCTAATTATTTCAGCAGAGGGAAGCAATTAGCATTAACATCCAATTACCTCAGCCTGGTGTATACATCGGAAACCCCATAATATGAGGCAAACTCAGTCAAGAGCCACTTCCATGGTCCGTGCAACAATAGGTTTCTTTGTTGAAAATGCTGAACCTTCATAGCAATCTCTAAAACTAGATCATATGCGACTGTTTCTGCAACAGAGCCACACTGGGACGAACAGGAATAACATACAACATCATCAAATTATTTATAAGCCATGTTCCAACTTTAAACAGTAAACAGTCATTCTTCACAGAAATATCCCAAGTCCATCGGGAAGGAAGGGCGCAACTTCATTGATTTTATGTTTTTGGGAATTGGGGGGAAGGGGGGAACTGTTTCCTTACATGTTAAGGACATGATAGGAAAAATTCAGACGAGAACTACAGTTAGTTGCCACTTGAATTAAAGAATTTTGAGTGGTATTGGTACTCAAAGATCCAACAGATCTCAAGCCGTTCAGCTACCTTAATTCTTACAGTTATTACAGATCAATTGAAAATTAGTTTCTCCTTACTTCCTATAATGCCCAATGCACAGATAGCAAGGAAATGCAAACATTTCTCAACGTTTTAACAGAACTTTCCAAATTCTCCCTTCTGAAAGTAGTCAACAAGAAAAGTGAGGCACATATATAGTTTCTTTTGTCTTAATAAAAAAATAAATTACTATGAGAAAGTAGCAATTTGGTGTTTGGAATGGACACACATTATGGGATGACAAAAAGGCAAGCATATCCTAGAACCATAAATGGTTTCAACAAGTGATCACAAGGTTATATCTAACTAGTAGCATCAATGGTCTATATTGACAAGCTTGTGCCATTATTGGAACTTAGTTGAAAACAATGTAGGATTTGCTACTGCTTCAGAGAAACAAATCTATTGTAATTATTAGTTCTGATACATGGCTCACAAGCAACTCTTGATTAGCTAATAAATCTGAAGACTACTATGAAGTTACTGACCTTGGGTTGATTATTATCATCTGAACTAGTTGAATAGTTAATATACAGCTGTAACTTCCCCACAAGCTCATGCTCTGGCTCGAGATAAACAGACCACCAGCGTAGCTTGTCAGACTGCAGTCAACGTTGTTATTAGCGTTCCGGTAAGACACTTCTCACTAACAAATTATACTTAAAAGCTAATGTCAGAGAAAACAAATATTACTGGATCATCAGCCACAGTAGCCAGTTGAACAAGGACACGACCAAACTGCTTCCCCTTGGAATCCTGGACTTCAATTAGTAAATCATCTCCCACACCATCTGGAAAGCTGTAAAGTCGTCAGCATCTTTCTCAAGCAATTTTAGAAGTATGTACAATAAATGTGCGAAGAGAACTTACAAGACATGGATATCACCGGATCCAGGTTGCATTCGGATAGCGTCATCTTCAGGTGAACTTTTGAGCCTTAACAGACAAGAGTATGTTTCTGATGACATTGGCAGGTGAAAAGGAAAAACCTTTAAGTTGAAATGAACAGAGAATGGACCAGGTATAGTATTATAAAGTATCACAAGAATAAGATCTGAATAGCATGTCAATGCAAACACTGTCATTCACAGCTTCAATCGCAGGGGAAACTCAAAGCAATTTCAGGATGGAGAGCAAAATCATCATTTATTATGTCTAGTCGAGATGCAAAGAGGAAATTAGAGCATACACTTCACTCTGCATGTCCCACATGCTTTTATTGTGTTTTGTTCATGATGATATACCTAAATGACTTTCTCTTCTTTTAATGAAAGATGGGTCATTTGAAAAGAAGAGTCAAATTGACAGCTAATTCAACTCGGGTGACAAATCGATAGAGTTTGCAATACCTTGCACCACTTCGTATGATGATGAGCTATTGCGCAAGGTTGTTACACCAGTTTTGAGGAGGCCGGACACCTGTTTTATGTACCGTGTACCAGCATGAACATAGGCCAAGCTCTGACGTGAAAAAGACCCATTTGCAGGCAGACGTGGTGTAACACGAATGTTTCTCAAAGCGTGCCATCCAGAAGAGAGTGTTGACTGGAAATTGGATACGTGATGCCGCAAAGATTCCAATCTAATTACTGGTGGCCTAAAGGATGTGATACTACAGCCAGTAGGTGGGTCCAGGGCCATTTTCACTTTACGCACTGCAACATCAACAGGATTTTAGCATAGCCCTCCTAATAAGCACTTGAACAATGAGAATGCCAGAGCTGAGGTCGAAAACCAACCTTGCACCCTCATCTTGCCAATGACTTTTTTAGGCTTTGGAGCAACCCCCTCACCAACGAGTTCTGAAGTGCGCTTCACCAATAATTCGTCCTCTGATTGTAATAGCACTTGCCTTAATCTACAAACATACTCTTCCAAGAAGAGTAAGCATAAAATGTCGAAAAGAAGTACCAAGAAAATGCAGTATATTATACTGGAACTACTCCTAAACAAGGTGTCCACAATCTGCATATTTCACTAAAAATAGTCAAATTTCATATATCAGTTTTAAATATGCAGCTGAACGTAGCAAATAGATATTGGCATTATTGAAGTACGGTAAGCCTTGAAATTCCAATTTTAACTTCTTTTATAGATCTTAATATGAAAACCATGCCAATCGTCTGGTTGTATGACTTTCATAGGAAAGAACAACCAAAAAACAGCCTGAATCGGTGACATCATACATGAACAATAAGAAGAAGAGACTGAACCTACCCAAAAGCATCCCGTAATAGAGCACATTCATTTTCCAAGAACATTGGAGCTTCCATGCATTCCATTGCCCACGCATGAAGACAAAGTCGTACACATGCATCGTATGCAATCACAGCATGCCATGGCCCTAGAGCACTGAATTTGATTTGCAAAGAACATAAAAACAGTGAATGAACACAATTGATAAAGGCTATCGAGGTATCATTGGCACCATCTACAATTGCAGCGTTGGTTAGAGATACCTTGCATGAAATGTTGGGAGGCGAGCTTGATATGAACCTGAAGATGCACCTACTTCAGAACTGGCTGTATTTCTGTCAGCAGATACCAAACAAAACTGATTATATTTTGCAAACAGATGACAAATACTTGTGCTCATGAGTTGAAGCACACAAACAAAGTACAGTATCTGCCAACTTAATATGTGTGGTTAGATTTCAAGTGTAATGTGTCTTCCAAAAATACTTTTTTAAATCACTTTTGCCAAAGACAACCATTAGAAAATTATACAAACCTTGCAAACTGGTCTGCATTCCTATTCCCGGTATCATTCTCCGCCTTAACACTGGAAGTGGTTTCTAACATACTTCGACCATTTTTGGATGAGACTTCTGCAATAGATGGTGCGCTACATACTTTAGATACAGGACTTCTCTCGGCACTTGGCTTAATTTCATGAGTGGAGACACCAATAGGAGGCGCACTGGGAACATCATCATCATCAGAGAACTTTTCCTTCTGCAGGTTTCTTGAATGCAAGTCCTGCAAGATAGACCAATTTAGCACAGACAGTAAGGTCAAGTTTGCAAAGGAGAATTTTGGCCAAAAATTCTCAATCCCAAACATAACTACTTCAAAAAATTTGTCAAGAAATTTTAATTCCGAAATTGTAAAAATAATAATAATAAAACTTCAAAATCATTTATCTCTCCCTATCAAAACATCTTTTTCCATTACAATAAACATAAAAAAAATTCAAATCATTTCTCTCTTCACCTTTTCACCAACGCCCATAAAACTCCAAAATTTCCGCCATCTCGCAAATATACTTCAAAATTTTCACTACTTTTTCACAAAATCCAATAAAACTCCAATCTATCTCAATTTTCACAACATCACCAAAATTTTCCAAAAATCTTGGAATGCAAACGTGGAATATAGTCAGATTTGCATATATCGTATTATTGCTAACAGAGGAAAGTTAAAATTCCAAACATGTTGATCCCCAGTATTGGGAGTAAAGTTCCCCCCCCCCCCCAAAACATGCTTTCCATAGTACATAAACCTTGAAAATAAGATGCATTTGCAGTTGGAACTTGTTACAAACACTTTTTTTTAAGAGGGGGGACATAACAAAACACGGTAAATAGCTTTCTGATCCACATAACAATTATTTGACAGAGTAAAATGTCAGACCTCATTAGATACAATTCAAATGATCAGTAAAAGAGGTCCTCACCAATAATTTCCAGTTTTGATTTGTTTTTTACCACACCTGGTAAACCAGATCTTAGACACAAAGCTCTAGAATTTCTAGAGAATGGAAAATGCCCAGTAAATGGCCCATGGATAAACATGCCGATTATTGCTTCCCTGATTCAAGGGTTTTTCTTTCTAGTTGACCAAAAATAACAGACAAGGTGGCCTGAAAAATTGCTAATACATTCATCAAACTGAAATGTGTAGAAATACTGTAAGCAAAATCTCTCTCCCAATACCATCAAAGACACACCGAGGTACACAGTTCATTCAACCAAATTTAGAGTAGCTAATGATAAACAATGCGCAAAGTTAGAATATTGATTATTGCATACAAATCAGCAGGCTTCATCAGACCACGAGTCCTAGTCATCCTCATTTGTTTACAATACAGGGAAAAGAAAATCACTCAGTCACAATTTCAATAACATCTAAAACCCCTCAAAATCAATTCGAAGGAAAGAAAGTAAACAGGCCAGTGAACCAAATAAGCATCTGTTATCATTTATCGATGCCTGAAGCTCTTGGTACAAAAAATTAATCCGTATACATTTTCTCTCAAATAAATGTATTATATACTGATAAGGAAATGTCTAAATTACGACTACATTGGGATGCGAAACTTGAAATCTAAAAACATACAACCCTCGCATAATCATGTTCAATCCAGCACACAACAATAATGCAAAGAAAAGGAAGTATTACAAACCTCAGCCGCACTTTCCACATTCACCCGTGATGGCACACTTGAAGCATATCCCTCTGAAACATAAGCTCTAGTCCGAGGCACAGCACCATTGATGCTTCCCGCTTGAGTAGTAGAAAATTCCGAGCTAGCAGCAGAATCTGATGACTCCTCCTCCGTATTACCATAGCTCCTAACAGGGCCCCTCCCATTTCCCCTCACCAACCTCTGTGCCACATTCCCTTGTCTCCCCACCACCGTATCCATAGACGAACTGACATCAGAGTACATACAGTCACTAACATAATGCGGCTGCCTCTGCGCTGTTTTCCCATATCTATGAGCGGTAGTACCATTGGGAATCCTTTCATCTTGTGGCGAGGAATCCAAGGAGTATCTACCCCCATAAACCTCCTCCTCCGAATCAGTATTCATATCATTGTCAGAATTAGACGCACTCTCGTCTACATCACCCGGTAGTGTTCTAGATACCGGAATGGCATTCGGGGGCATATGCCCACTTCTGAATTTCGACGGAGGAGGCAACCCAAATCCCCTGCCGCCGCCACTGCGGATGCTGGACAGGGGATCAATCCGACGTCTCAGATTCGATTTCGTGAATGGAACATCCTTCAGGTAAGAAACAGAGATTTTTCCTTTTTAGTTTTAATTTTTTAAAGAAAAAAAAAGTAAAGGAGGTTTACATGTTCACAGATCGTGACACTCTGAACAAGCAGAACTCACTTGGGGGAGAGAGAAAGAAAACGGTTTACAGAAAAGCGGGAAAAGAAAAAAAATGGGAATTGAGATAGTCAAGCCCACCTCTCTAGCCCATCGAACCGCATTTTTATCAAGACCTTCTGTGAACATGATTGCGAGGCCTCCGTCTTCTTCACCTGTACCCCGAATTCAAATCTCAGCTACTTTGTATACTACAAAAGAAATTAAAATAGAACAAATAACTCAAGTACAAGAAACGTAGGGATAATAGCTCTCAAAAAGACAAGAGGAACCCCACATATGAATCGAAGCCACGGTTTCGCTACTTAAGGACCTCAACAAACAGCAATGCCGCAGTAGAAAGACAGATTTTCAGTGAGAGAGAAAGAGAGAGCGGGGGGATCAACAAGAAATATATAACTGGAGGGTGCGAGATTTGGGAAGATGAAAAGGTTTGCTTAGCCCAGAAGCTTTCCTTGCTCAGTTGTGACTTGTGAGAGACAGAGATACCCACAAAAGCTCTGCAAATCTAGGTGGGTTTTTTCACCCTCACGGACCACGGTGATCTTATTTTTATTTTCTTTCCTTTTTTATTTTAGTCGTACTTTTTCGGTGGTCGTCCTCGACTCGTCCATTCAAATTAAAAAATTTACGAGGATCTCGGCCCCACAGGACTTTCCATATAAAAACGTCGCCGTCTGATTGACGACCACGTGAAAACGACGCCGTTCCCACGGGTAAACAACGAAGTACGTAGTTAAGCTTATTAATGAAACGGAAATCCCTCAATAATCGGGGTCCTTTCTTGCAACGGAGCACTTAGGTACTTAGAAAAAAAAAAAAAAAACGGAGCACTTAGGTGAGAGTAGGCAGTGAGGGCACGAAATTTGTAACGGGTAGTTTGATTGAAATAGTCGAACGTTGTGGTGGGGACGCTTTTACTCTAAATTCCCGCTCCACGAACAAAATATAAATAAATAAATTCCCACTTCAACAGTCACATGGGGTGGTGGCCCTACCTGGCCCATACTTTTCTCCTTTCTTAACGAAGCCACTGTAGACATCCTAGCGTCACAGGGGTGGACGTGCTCGTTATGTGCATCGGTCGGCTCAACGAGCATCCGTGGATCATTAATATATATATCTTTAAAAGACTGTTGGGCTGTCGCAATTTTTATTCCTCCTTAGACGGCGGGGGAATCATGAGGGCAAAAGGACTTTAATTTGAGATGAACATGCCATAGCTGGAGAACGCTTGTCGTTTTCAATCCCCTTGTCTATTTTTGGTGCTCCTAACTCAACCTTATTTGAAAAAATAAAGTTCAGAACAAAACGACTACGTAACAACCCACATGATTCCACCTCACCACTCACCAAAGGCAGCTGAAATGCTCATCATGCATGTCCACTGGAACTTATAGATAACATAATAAATTAGTATAAAATCTTATATTATATTCGAATATTCGTCAATCAGAAGTTCTTAATGAAAGTTTATTGTTTAATTCGAACATAGTTTGCAGAGCAGAATCAATTAAATTCAAGAGGATGTTGGTTTTATAAATTAATGTAAGTTTTTTAAGATTTTTTTATAAAATTATGAATATTTATGTAGATTAGAATTTTATAGGTTTTTGAGTAAAAATTAGTAAAAAAATTAAGATATTTAATTTTTATTGGAATTTGTAAAAAAAAGTGTATGTATAGATAATTTGATAAAAAAATATTAAAATTTGACGAAAAAATATGAAATTGTTAGAATTTTTAAAAATATATATTAAAATTTGTGCGAAAAAATATTAGAATTTGTGTTAAAAGTATTCTTGTTTGTTTAATTTTTTTTTAATGTTTTAAATGTTCATTTTTTAAATTTGTTATATTCATTTTATCCTAAAATATTTTGCAAAATCAACTTGCCCTTGATATCATAAACTAGTAGCTATCAATTCTCTATAGTTGTGGAGCCTATCAGTGGCCGTGGCCCGATGCCGTTAATGGAGGATTTCCAGAGGGGGAATCTCTGGTAAAACGCTAAATTCTGCGCGTATCAAAAGAAAAGAGACAGAGAACTCCCTTTTTCAAACTCAACCCCAAAGCCGAAAGAGACGGACACAAAAATAGTACGGCTGTGGTTAGTTGTCACCTCTGAATAATGCCTCGTGAGTCGGTCTACTTCGGTATGCTCTGTCCAAGAGTCCAAAGAGTCAAGAACTGTTCGTCAAAGTATCTCTTTTGGCTCAAAGGGGCCACGCAAACCATGGGATGTGGGACACATGAAACAGATCTGCGGCACAGAGTTTCACTACTAGGCTCTGTTAAGGGGGTTGAAATGTTCTTTCTAAATTATTTCAACAAAAAAAAAACCCACTTCGAGAAAAGTGGCAGCACAACAGGAGCAAAATCGATTTATTGTAGTTCTTTTTTAATTAGAACAAAACTACAACACGTGACACGGGATAATAATTTTGCTCATAACTTAAGCAAACGACTCATCAACATTACACTCCCCAAGGAAAACTTTGATGCTCCGTGGTGACCCACAAGTGCCTTCGGCAATAAGTGCTCTATCATTGGCAGCCATATGAGCAATGATCTTGTAAATCATTTCGATCTGAGAAAGATCAACAAAGAGTAAGTGTTATCAAAGCCTTTAGTTGTTTGCAAGGTAGTTTCTGAAAAGGGAGCACAAGATAGAACGTTTACATCTTCAGGAGCATGGCAACGTTCGGCTACTTCAATGAGACTCAATGGCTCTATAGGCTCTTTACAACTGAAAACAGAGAGACGCAATGGTGTTAGTCAGTGACTGACAGATCTGCTTTAAAACAAAAAAACAAAGAGAACATCGAAAAACACATTCACATCTCCAACCTAAGGCCACTTCCTCAGTCGTTTACACACAAGTTAGTTGTGAAACGAGGAATTGACAACCCAGATGGGTAAGAATCCAAGTCCCATGGAAAGGTGCTTCTTTCAATTCATTCAGGCTAACATTAATGTCTTATAGGCCCATCAAAGGACGCCTGGATTTAGTTGTAAACTTGTCGTACTTAAATCCTCCCGTAAACATTCAAAATTTCGTATGTTTTCAGATGTCAAACATACAGCAACTGAGGCCTAATGACACCCATCCCCATATCTTCTGTTGTTGGGCTATCCTTTTGCACTCAAAACATACCATTCAATCAAGGAACATCTAAGGTATCATATTTTCGCTTAAGAAACCTGCTCCAAACCCCTTTGTTTCCAAGCAAGCTTTCTAATTTGAAGACTGATTACTCTATATTTTCTAAGAACATAAGATTAGGATTTATAGGAGACTTGCTGTCTCAAAGTCGATACTGAAAACATTAAACATAAAGGGAAAAAGAGGAGTGAAAATAAAGAAATAGACTACATGAAGATTTAACATTTTACCTGGCCTCATTGAGTACTGCCAAGACGCGTTTCTGAAGAGCTAATACTTCTCCTGCTGCTTTTTTGCCAGCTTCCACACCTGAACAGATGGCATTTAAAAGCAGAAGACCTCAGTGAGGTTAAGTGGTTAACTAATCAAATGCGCATCAATTAACTTCTAGGTAACATATATTAGTTCCAAAAGCATGACAGCCACAGAAACCTCCAGAGTTGTACTTCCAGACCAAAAGCTTTACAATCGGCAAAAGGAAATATCTATTTACCAGGTTGATGGTATGCATTAATGTTGACAAGTGAGGCATATATGCCAACTGCTCGCTCATAAAGTGCTATAAGAGCACCAACAGATCTAGGCGTCACTTCTTGTACAGAGACTGTAACAGACTCGCGGTCATTAGCATACAAAGCTGACCTCGTTCCCTGTGAGAGTTAATCAGGGTGTTTAGATTAATAGGAAGAAAGAAGAGGTTTTATCATCCAAAACAACAAAACTCAAATTTGTTTATCATTAGGCTTTCTGGCTACTTCCATCTAGGAGTACCAAAACACTGGCTGATGTTATAAATCTAACCTGTAGCATGCCAAAGAGGTAGTCACCACATGTGACACCTGGTTCAAGCTCCCAATCATGACCAGGGGGTCTATCGCGAAGCACCTCGATGAATGTTGCAAAGAAATTGTGTATGCCTTCTCTGAGTTGTTGAATGTAACTGCAGAAAAAGAACGGGAAAATCAGGAGGAAGTAAACTTTACATCCTGAGAATTATCATTCAGCTTAAAACCCAAAAGCAAACACTTACGCATGCTGATCTGTGCTCCCTTTGTTCCCATAGACACTAAGTCCTTGATTAACCTGTGACAACAAAAGTCCATATTTTTCAATCACACTGCAATTTAAGCATCTTGACAAGTCTGAAACAACTTCGATGATGAATGTTCCCAAGGAATTAGATCAGAGAAAGGCCAGGTGGTAGTTCGAAGAGGTTCTCTATGCCTAACGCCAAAAATGTTGGGACCTCTCAAGAATGGTTAAATTTTGTGCAAGTCTATACAAAGATACATACCTTCATATAGATATTAGACAGGTAAAGCCAAGAGGCTGATAACTTAATACATAGAATATGAAGCTAATGTCTTCTGCTAGGATATTTCAGACTACTGTTTTTATTTAATTAATACTTCTAACAAGTTATATGGCTTACCTAACTTTTACACTTTTACTCATAAATAGAAGGCAGATAATATATCTTTGTGTCATCTTCTCTCTAAGTGATAAAGCCTCATTCACCAGCTACAGAAGCTTAGGTTCAAATTTGAACACATGCACATGCTAATTTGGTAACAGTATCGAGAAATAAACAGATATGTGGCGCCACTAATCATTTAGCAATTTAAAACCTTGATCCAACATTCAAACTATTGAATTGCTCTCTTCTCAAGTTTATGCTTAGCCCATTATCATGCTGAAGACCACCAAAAGCATAGATCAAGCGGTTAAATGGCTTCAGGGAAACAATAGCAGTTCCATGGTACTAAAGGGAGGCTCTAAAATAGAATCAGAGTCTCCCGTGGAAGCCCTCACTATGAAGGTAACATAACAGTGCCACTTCAATCTCAATAGCTAACATGGCAAATGAACTTCAATTGAACCATTAGATTTTTAAATTTCACCCCACATTCCCATTACACAAACAAAAGGCAGGTATTCAGCTCTGTTGCACATACCCGATTACCATCTAAGTCAAACTCCTTCCCAAGAGATTCCATAACCAGCTGCTGCAAATACCGACTAAATAATAATAGACTGTCCTTGTACGGAAGCACAACCATATCCTGAGCAAAAAAAAAAAGAACAGAGAGAAGGCAAAGCCATATAAGAGAAGCTAAAATGACGAAATTCAGGTATTATGCTACTCTTAAGAGCACTAAATACCTTTGATCCTATCCCGTCAGAACACCAATACCAGCATAAAGCCAGCAACGCTGCAGGATTATTCCTGACCTGAAGCAAAGAAAAAACAACACCAGCATAAAACAATGACTAAGAAAGTTCTTTACCCTCACTAACCAAACAACAGAATTATTGAAATATGCCAACAAGTAAAAGAAAGATTTAGCCAATTTCTTACCACAGTGGTTCTATTCGCGTCATCCATCAATGATGCGCCAGCAAGCATTTCTCTTATGTCAATTCCCTGAAGTGTAGAGTGAACATAAAGAACTATGGAACATAATGGATGATCACATCAAATTTTGAATCTCAGAGTCACCAACCTGAAGTGCTGCTGGAAGCAGACCAACGGCGGACATTTCAGAAGTTCTACCACCCACCCAATCAAACATAGGGAATCTAGCTAACCAGCCCTCAAGTCTTGCAGTGTTGTCTAACAATGAATTTTCTTGAGTTATAGCAACACCCTGAACAAGAACATTTTTAAGCAAGAAAATCACAATTTTGCTATCAAATTGAAGGGAGGACAATTTCAGGCATAAATGTCCGGAAACCATCAAAGTATGAACCAACGAGTCCTAGAATAGGTAAGAAGTATTACGATGGAAGCTTTCCAATAAGGGAACAAGTATTCTGGTCGTCAACTCTCTAAAGAAACCAGCACTTGACCAGATACTATAATCAAATCACCCAGTAGAGAAAGAAAAAAATAGATGAAGCCAATTTCCTCTAGTTCCTTTCTGCTGAGACATGGTAAGTGGTTCGTGCACTGGTATTGACAGCAGATGCGCAAGTGACACAAGCTTGATTAAATCTAAAAATTCCATCAACCATATCTTTTGAAAAAGAAAGAAAAAGCATCAATCTTTGGCTCAGTTTCACTATATATTGCCAGTGAATACAACAAACTATCGCAGGTATCTGCATCTCTGATCATCTAATGACACAAATTGAAGGATAGAAATGCCGCATGGTAACACCAAGATCAGATACAAGTGTGAGTAAACACATCTGGCTTGTATCAGAGCCTGGCCATATTTAAGATTTTTACTATGAAGCAGGGGTGTATTAACAAAAGCAGAAAGAAAAACCTGAGATCAAAAACCTGTTTTGCGAATTCCAGACCAGCTTCACGAAAAGCCTTCTGAACTTCCAATAAACCATTTCTTGTCTCAGGAGTGCCGCCACTCTGCAAACAATTGAATTGGACATCTTATTAGCGACTAACACAACAACATAATTCAAGAACAACAATAAGCGAGATTATAAAACACATTTCAGGAAGGATAATTTCCGTGCAAACCTTTGAAATCACTATGACAAGTGTAGACGCCAGCTCAGTACCAAGCTGTGCAATCTGATGGTCAATTCCTGCTGGATCCGTATTGTCAATAAATCTTATCTGCCAATAAGACAAGACAATATTATCGGCAAAACAAAAAGGATAACAAGCCATTGCATTGCTAGGTTTTATAAAATCATACAATACTGAATGGGTAGGGCATTAGTTCATTAGGGACACGCCATATCCACCACAAACCGTCAGACCAGAATATACTGCACAACTCAATAGAAATACTTATTTTTACTTCAAAAAATTCTCCTTTTAAACGCTTCCTCAACATGTACATATCATCAGGAGCAAGGAATGGTTCATCAAGAAATATGGAGGAGAGAGACAAGCTCATGATTATCGGGAAGGGGAAAGGAGAGAGAGAAGCTAATGGTTCATCAAGAAATGGAAAAGAATGGAAAAACGCTTCCTCAACATGAATATATTTTATTCTGCGTATATGATATGAGATAATGTAAAACATTGGATGAAAAAAGACAGATGGGGAATGACCAACTAGAAACTCGATTGCATAATCAGAGCAAAATTCAACACCATTTTCTACATCATGATTCCAATGTGAGTAATTGAAGGGGAAGCAAAATAATCACCCACAAAGATCCAAGAACAAGTTACTCCTAATACCTTAAGAGGAGGATTATCAGGAGCCAACGCCTCTGCAACAAACTGTGGCCCAAGAGCTGAACCTCCAATTCCCACCGAAAGTACTTGAGTAAAGCGACCTTCTGAAGAAGCTGGGGGCTTAATCTGCAATTTTGATTTCAATCAAACATCAAACCAGCTGCCAAAGTAGATTGCCACTGACGACATACTGCAAAAAGTACTGTGGTACCATGCCAAAAATTAGGAGTTTAGCCGCATTTAAAAACTCCTAGGTGCAATAGATGTCTTAAGCCTACAAGGCAAGAGAGTTAAAGTGGAGCCCAATTCCGTTCAACATATCCGGCAACCATTCAGCTTAATCAACTCTTAGTCTATATCTTGTTGATCCACCAAATGAAATACCATTATCCTTTTATTTATACTTCAAAAACTACACCTATATTACTATTTCTTAGTTTTGTTCCTTTATAGAATAGATTAAAATCACAAAAAACCGAACATGTACCTCATAGCTATCTCCCTCAGAAACTGGTTAAATGACGATAAATAAATTTAACATTGTCAAAATTCGCAATGGCATACGCAGCATACGCTTGCAATCATAGCAGTTGTTTTCATTAGCACAAAGCCCCAGTTGCTCAGAACCGATTAATACACTAAGCAACGCCAAGAAAAGCGCAACCTAGACGGGCACGTGAAAGAAAAACTGACCTTACCGCTGACGACGTCTTCTGCAAACTTGCAAACAGAGTCAAGAGTTTTATCAATCTGTAACCTCAAGGAGTAGTTGGGCGCGAGCTTGGAATTCCTCAGCCAATAGTGACCAACCATCCGCCCCTCGTCCGGGTTGGCTATCGCACCCTTCTCTAATTCCTCCATGGCCCGGAATGCGGCCTGGAACCGGGGCTCCATCTCGGCTACGAACTCGTCCGTGAACCCGATCCGACTCACGTCCAGGAACAAACCCAGCTCCTTGTGCTGGTACAGCCAGTCTACGTACCTGGTCCACAAAGCCCGAGGATCCTTCACCAAACCCTTGTTCTTCTTCTCAGCCTTGGGAATCCCATCATCAGCATTCGACAACTCGGCGGAGATCTCCCGAGCCACGGATTGAGTCGGGCCGACACTCAAGCTGCGATCAGCGAGTCTGTGACGTGTCGGGAAAGCGACCAAGTCTCGGCGAAGCGAGTTCGTTGCTTTGAGAAGTGACTGTTGGGGCTTGAGAGTAGGGGAAGAGGAGCAAATGCCAGAGATCGAGGCCATTGGTTCCGGGCGGGCGATGATCACGATGCTGAGAGGTTGTTCGTACTACAACTTCATGCCTGGCTTCGTTCGATTTCCCTTTGTTTCCTCGTGTGTTTCACTGAATTGTTTAAGAACGGAAGTGGTTTCTATTGCTTGTTTGTTTTTAAAGCTTGTCTTCTGGTTCTGGGTGACGTGGTTCACACGTTGATTGGTAGCTATTTTGTTGCAAGTTGACGCGGATGGACATCTGCGGACTTCCATTTTACATTAGTGCCCGCATATTCCTTTGTCTCCCCCTCTTCAAGCCCCCTGCCCCGTTGTCTCTTTTCATGTTACTGCTAATTACCACTTTTGGGCACCTCCTCGCCGGCAGACATAACGACGATGTCGATACAGGAGTTCCAGCCACGACAATCTCAAATGTCTTAAGCTGTGGCTCCCCCAATTGGATCACGCCATGCTGGACAAGGTTGAATTTAGCCTTTTTTCTTTCTTTGTTTTAATTGGATTTTCCTCGAATATTGATTAAGCAACAATTAAGGGACTTTTGAGATAATCAGAAGATAAACCAAAATATTAACTAAACAGTTTAGAGTAATCTACCTGACTATAACTGCCTTTCTACTTATTAAGGGACTTTTGAGATAATCAGAAGATAAACCAAAATATTAACTAAACAGTTTAGAGTAATCTACCTGACTATAACTGCCTTTCTACTTAACCCGTGGCCCTGGCCCTTGACTGTACAGAGCGAATGTCGTGGCGGCGAAGGTCGCAGCACTGCTGTTTAGAAAAATGTTAATATAATATTTATATATAGCCGCAATGATGACATCAAGAGTGAAAATTCTCTAGGACCAAATATTTGGTACGTTCAACGGTTACGTTCATTTAGAGTCTGTTCGGCGGTTAAAAATTTTTAAAATTTTTTTAATACAAAATATTCACAACCAAACATCATTTTTAATCCTACATAAAAATAACTACAACACGTATACCAATAAAGTTAACATCACATAAAAATTCTCAAAACACAAAAAATATCATCAAAATACTATACAACCGAATAGCCCCTTAATTGAAAAATATGGACCAAAGAAAAATTGAGACATGGAACCTGACAAATGAGTATTTTTATTTAATTCATCAACCGAGCATTTCTTTATATTTTATTTATTTATATGTTATGCGTATTGTGGTATGAGATTGTGCTGCGTCAAATTTTTCGACAAAAATTTTATTTTAAAATAATTTATTTTTTCTTATCAAATTATTTATTTATATTATAATAAATATAAAAAAATGCATTTAAATCGTTTATATTTTTACCTTTTTAACTATCTATAAAATTATTTTTATTTTTGATCAGTACTCAAAATTTTAGCACAAATAACACATAAATCTCTATAGTCCCTTTTCTCCCTTTTGACTTGTGAAGGAAGTCAAACATCTACTTTTTGCGGATACAAATCTAATAAAATATTCTGAAAATTTAATATTTTTTATAATTTTTTATTAATATAGTATAATTTGAAAAGAGATAAACATGCGTCTTATATTATTGAATATGCGTATCAAATTTGGAATAGTATATATTATATATCATTTAATTCTTACCGTATATATCACTTCAGGAGTAATGTGTATATATATATTATAAGAAAGTATTTCCACGTACCCTAATAATTACACATTTATATTCAACTGTCCGGACTGTGTTTGGTGCAGCCACCGCCGTAGGATTATATTTATGTCATTCCCTGTCCCTCAAAGGCATCAAATGTTATGACTTTTAAGGCTGTGTTTGCATTCATAATATTCTCCAAAAATTTATCTTTCTTCTAATAAAATACTCCAATATAATCTCTTTTTACCATAAAAAATATAAAAAATTAACTCTCTTTTCACATTTTCACTAAATCCAATACCAACACATATTTCCATACAAAAAATATTACAACACAAACACAACCAGCTCTACCTTGGCCATGGCGTTTAAGTACTTGCAGAAGACAACCCCTCGCGGCTCACGCTACGTCAAATAGCTAATCATTGCAGTGTACGT
This sequence comes from Myrica gale, assembly GCA_963930655.1. Taxonomy (NCBI): domain Eukaryota; kingdom Viridiplantae; phylum Streptophyta; class Magnoliopsida; order Fagales; family Myricaceae; genus Myrica; species Myrica gale. Next base: position 5,982,628 of record OZ005609.1, on the reverse strand, counting down.
TCACATAGGAACACCACTTTCTTGTAGCCGTCAAATGGTTTGGCATGAAGATATTGCATTTGTTTGAATAATAAATCAAATAATTTGTTGCGTGATCCATTTACCTCAAATAATAGTTTGATTATAATTATATTTTCTATAAAGTATCAAATTTTATTTTCTCGAAAATGTTCATTAATCTGTTAATTTATATCTTTTTGTTGTTTTGATCTTTTATAAATATTTTCATAAGTTTATATTTATCCGAATATTTTTAAGTTGGTTTTAAATTTTAATACTTTTTATTATTGTTAATTAATTTCAATTTTATTTACTGTTATTTTATTAAATAACGTGACAAGTACAAAAATAATATTGTTGAATAAAAATAATTTAAATGAATACAAAACTAACTACCCAAACAAGGTCTGGTGCCAAAAATAATTTAAAACCTACAAATTTAAAATTTAAAATCTAAAGCAATTTTTACTTATTGCTATTTATATGTAAAGTAGTTTAAGTAAATTTTGTTTCAGTAAAATATTATAATTTAAAATGGTTGTTGGTTACCTAAAAACATGTTTCGAATGTACTTTTTTTCATAATATTTGATACATACTATATTTTTCTGTAATTTTGTATAATTAAATAAAACTTATTTTTAATATCAGTTTAGATGAATTAAAAATAATATATCTAACAAAGAGAAAAGTGCATGTAGGATGAGAGAATGATAATTTTTTTTTAAAAAAAAAGCTAATAATCTTTCAAAAGGTAAATCAATTTAAGGAAATTAATGCTTTTATTTTATATTTGATAGATTTTATTTTTCAATTGACCAAATTTTATCAACCTTCAAAAACATAAAAAAATTATGAAAGGTACATTTCGGATTTTTGTTCATGCCAAAAAAAAACAGAGCCTAAAATCAAAGTCATAATCCACTTTCCAAACATGCCCTTATAATATACTTTCAATTTAAGGTGTATAAAAAATAATAATTCTCAGCGAGAGATAAATGTTTCTATGAGATTTGTTTACTGATTTTATTTTATTAGAGTTAAGAAGATTTTTGTTACTTCGGTCTAATTTAAAATTTTTAAAATAATATATTTATTTATCAAATATTTTTTATTATAATATTTATTTAAATTTTATTTTTCTTTATTTTTTTCATCAAATCTTATAAAACATCTTCAATATTCTAAAATTTTCAAAAACATACCCCACCATAAGCTACGCGGTCTTATCTAGAATTTTCCCCTCTAACAAAGCCGTAACATACGCGGCACGCCGATACACACACAACACAGGGAGTCAGGGACATAGACCACCAATCAATCCCAGGGGATTTATCCCCGCCGTGTAACCTCCTCAATTCGAGGCTATCTCCTTACCAATAGCGAACTTGTGCGTCTTTACCGCTTCCCCCTCTTTGGTCGTCTTAGTCGAAGGAATACACAAACATGATGTGGAACGAGTGGGGGGACTACGTGGCAGACAACGAACAAAACGATCAAGATTCCCACGTTAACTTCGATTTCCTCTCTGCTTTGTTAAAGCCCAAGGTACACAACAACAATACAACTTCGCGCATTTAGGTTTCTTTCTCAAGACCCTTTTTGGGATTTAGTTTTGAGTATATGTGAAATTTCCTTTCGGCGTTTATTTTTTTCTTCGCTGTAAATTTCTAGGTTTATTTGTAGGATTATTATAAGATATTGGAGGTGGATTATGATGCTGCAGACGATACCATTCGGGCCAATTACATCCGCTTAGCGTTGGTTTGTTATTTCCGTTTGCCCTTTTTTTTTTTTTGCGGGGTGCACTATTGCTTACAAGTTACCCATTAATTTGTGACTGGCCTTACCCTGCGCAGAGATGGCATCCGGATAAGCAAAAGGACCAGCAGGACAGCGCGACATCGCGATTCCAAGAGATAAACGAGGCTTACCAGGGTCAGTCTCAGAGTTATACTGTTCCAAGTTCTTATTATTTTGTTTTTTGTTCAGTGTATTCTAAAAACATAAGCTCATACTCATGCTGTATACGGAGGTGCATTTTGTTTTGAACTGTGGATACATCGTGGAAACAAGCAGGTCCTTTGTATTTTGTCAGATTTACATGGAGTACCAAAGTTAGGCTAGGATATGTCTCTAGCTTGGAACGTGTTGTATTCTCCCTTAAGAAGGGGATGATGGACTCAATAGGCCATTTAGAAGGAAATGCACATCGTTCTCGAACAATTGGCGTGATCTAGTGCCATTTGGTATGATTCATCAATGTGCTGCAGGGATTCTTGGGGTATAGACGAAGGATTGGGCCTATTGTTTGTGAGAGGATGTGCACCGGCTAGAGCTAAAATAAAAAAAAAAAGGTTATGAATGGCTGTTTGGGGGGTATATTTAATAAAGTGTATCATGTTTGATGATACAGCTGACTGATGTATGAACATCTGTTATTTGCAAATGTTAGTGAGGGGCTGCTATTTGCTTTTGTGGTGTTTTGGGAAGAAAGCAGCTGAATGATTTTCAGGCTTTCAAGCTCTAAATTGTGGACCTTCGTGTATTTGGAACATGCTTTCATATGATGTTCAAGATGAGTCCTGATTAGGTGGAATTCAGTTCTGGTAAAGTCTATTTCTTGATTACAAGAGCTGTTTTGAATTAAGCAGCAAGTTCAGGGGTTGAGATTTCCTCTGTCAATGCCATACTGATTTAGACTTAGATATGGATTGGTGTTCTGGGCGTATTTTTTATACTATCGGTATCTATTGTGTTGATTAGAGAGATTCTGTTTTTTGAAGATGAGGGATTAATTTGAATGACCCCAGTTGTAGATTCAGGGAAGAATAAGGTTTTTCATTGCTTCCTGGTGAAATAAAGGAGCAATTAATTTAGAAAAGAGGCAAGGTTGCACACTATATCTTCTCATGTCATACATGAATCCAATAGCCAATGAACCAATTGGCCTAATGGCACCACCCTTCTCCTGATAACCAAGGTGGAGTAACAAGAATTGCCTCTTGGGTTCAGTCTGGGCAAGAATGTGCTGGGAGGGTGAGGAGGAACCCCCATTGTGCAGCTTAATTACCACACAAAGGGGATTACGAACCCAAGTATGAGAGATTTGCTTGGATTAATTATGGGGGTGAGTATTGATGGAGGCTTAAAATTATGTTTTGGCATGAGATGACAAAACCTGTTGTGCCTGACTTCAGTGGCATTGCTGGCTGGCACCGATTTGAGACTAATGATTATGGTAGGATGAAGATGGTGCGTGTTCTGGTTTGCATAGCCAGGAAACTCCTCCTTGTCACTGTAGTTTATGTTATTTGGAAGGAAAGCAATGTGGAGTTTCCTGGAAAGGGAGGTAGGAAACTACTGCACGTGCTACAGGAAGTTGGAACCTTTGTCACATCGAAACTGAGCTTGCCCAGTGGTTTTGCACCAGCACGTGCTAATCAAACCATCCCAAGCAATTTGTCCCACTTGGTCCTGAGTTTGGTACTAGGCTGAGTTGTTCACTGTATATGCACGACTGATGATGTCTCTGAGAGCTGTGAGTTGCGGTAGTGTTTCTGTTTGCTGGATCATTGGATGTTGGTTGTTCTTCTAGTACCTGGCCTTTGGTTTGTATTGGTGGGGTGGCTATATAGCTGCTGCGGATATGTCATGTTGGCTGCTCTGTGTTGAGGTGCTTGCTACTTGTGTTTACATTGTGGTTGGTTTTTTGATGTGTAAATGGGATGTGGAATGTTCTGTGATTGTCCCGTACCAGGAGGGGAGTGTGTTGGTCCTTATTTTTCTGCATAACATGGGTGTTTTTATGTGTAACTGGGATGAATACTCCTTGTACCCGTAGGAGTTTTGGTTCCCTGTCCCTTGTATAGCATTTATTAGAATTTATAATTATTGCTTCACCCCCAAAACCAAAAAGATGGTAATGTTTAAGGCTTTGCTACAGAAAAGGAGAAGGCCAGAGGGATGTGGTTGAGGTAGGAACTTATGAGCGGGTTCTGATCATTTGTGATGTTAGAGTAAATGTTGACTAAGAAAGTATCTAACAGTGGAACAGTGTCTCCAGCAAATGTGTACAATAGGTTTTTTGAGTTGCGTGAGGTCTGATATGCTGTGTGCTTCCATTTTACTTATAGTACTCGTATATTCACATCTGTTCATCTCCATAGAAGGTCACTTGGATGCCATGACCTGGCATCTCAGTCCACGTATACCTTATTTTGTCCGACTGTTTGAATGTGCCACAATATAGTGTGCTTGGCTCAACTGAATAGTAGCAAGCAATTTTATGTTGATTTCTTTGTCATTGCGTGAGAACGAATTAGCACCTGAAACTTAAATCTTCAGTCCTTTCTGTTTCTTGGCGTAATATGCTGATTATTGGAACTGGAAACAAAAGAGTAAATTTGAGTGGTCACAGACTCACAGTAAGTAACGCGTAACAAATCCTGTGTCTAACAAGGTTTTTCTATTTTATTTGCGAATCAGTTTTGAGTGATCCTGTCAAGAGGAGAGAATATGACAAGAGAGGGATGCTCTATGTCTATGATTACCATATAACTGTAAGTGCTTCTCCCCTTTCTCTACACTAAAAGGATGATCGTTTTTACTTCATTTTTGCTTATTCATCTTGTCCTTTGTTGGCTGCAGGAGTATCTCAACCGTTACAAAGGCCTCATACTGACATGTAATGGTCTCGGGATGAAGCATTCAATATGGTAAGCGGAGACAACATGCACAGATATCATTCATCCTGGACAAGCTTTCGTGGTGCCTGGCATATACTTTTCAGCACTTCAAGCAGCGTAGTGGGGGTCAATCACCGGTGTCTGGATGTGATTTTTGTTTTTCAGACGAGAGGAGAGAAAGGGGGTGTTGGCTAATATCATGTTTGCTCCTGTACAAAACGGCAGGCATACCGAAGTCTTGTATAGTATCTTATCCTGCCCACCTTGGAGCTTTGTCGACTATCTATCCCCTTGTTTATATTTACCCCCAAGAACAGAGAATAAAAAAACGACATTTGTAGACTGCAGAGCTTTTCATTTCTTTCTAAACTGCTATTTTTGTTTTGCCTGCGATCTTCCAGGAGTCGGGCAGCCCCGTAGCCCCTCCTATTGTTAATTGGCGAGTGCTGGTTCGAACTTATAAAGGGGTTATGGCTGACATGTTGGTGACCCCAGGCACGCCCGCAAGTAGGGGACCTTCTGTAACTCTGTTGACTACAGTCTGAGCGAAACATCTCTGACAGACAATTTATATGGAAGCACTAGTACGTGGTTTCACTCAGTCAGGAACTATTATTGCGTATTTTGAATTTTCGTATTAGATATATTCGTGTTCGAAATGTCTCAGTCTCAGTCCATATGATTATGAATCCGACAAATGAAAAAGTTTATGCTACACTCAAGAACCCTGGCGGTTCGCAAGAAATTATTGGATCTTCAAATAGATTGTGCTTCTTTTCATTTCATGACAACTTCGACAGAGGTTGTAAAATATACACTAATAAAGAGTTCAATTCAATAAATAAATTGATACAGCAGTTAATTTGTTGTGCTACAAAACTTGGTCAGGTAACTTGAGCTCTGAAGAAAGCACCAAGACTGAGTTTCTCTTGTTGCTACAGACAAATACTTGCATTGACGGCAGAAACCAATACCATCAAGACTGATAAATCGATCAAAAAGGCATCAGCCTTTTCATTTCCTCAGCTTATCTGTACTTACTTTCGTCAGCATTCTATGTCACACCAAGGAAACAGATACTCTTGTTGCTTAGTTGACGAGACAGTCATGGAATCCATGCTCTTTAATAGCCAATTCATCAAGAAGTTGAAACAAGAGAAACTCAGTCATCTGAAGAAGTTTAAACCCCATATCCACCAATCCAGAAAAATGATGAAATCTGTCGCTGCTTTCATTGGGGCTCGTCATCTGAAGAAGAAGCTGAGAGTCTATTAGTTGTTATTCTGTACAGCAACTAATTTTATGAAATGCCCCAGAAAGTAGAGCTTGATATGAAGAACCAATTTTCAAGCAGTGGCCTGCTCTTGTATTTCAACAACTAATCAAACATCATAGCCAGTAGCATGAATGCCGACATGAAAATTTTCGCCTCGCAAAGAATAGTTTGTATTGAATCAAACCATCAACAATGAAAATCTAACATAGTATATGCAAAGATTCCGTGGGTAAATCCTAGAAACCGTCTTCGCTAATCTAGAATTTAGAAAGGCGTGTACTTGAACTTACCTCAGGGATTTACGTTTCTGAAGCGAGTGGTTAGCAGCTGTATTTTGTTTGCCCGAAGAAAACATGACCGACTCATCCTTCATCCCAGAAGAAGTTCCAACTCTCTGGAAAACGTGGAAGCTATGCACTTTAAGCTCCGTTTGGGGAAAATGAAATCAAGAAAACGCAAGGGAAGTCCAACCAGAAAGAATAAGAAAGTGGAACGTAGACAGTTTAAGGGTACACAATGCAAAAATGGTGGGTGAAAATTATATTTTTGCACTTAAAAGAATCTTATGCTTAGTTGATTTATATTTATACTTCGATGTTTTATTTTTTAGATATTAGACCATTTATCTTCAATATTTTGCAACGTGGATCTTATATTTGATTTGACCGTCTAAATTGATAAATTTCGCCGGTCGACCGTTACAAAGGTAACTTGAAGTTGTCGACCGGTTCACGTGTTGACGAAATTCGTTAATTTTGATGGTCAAATTAGGTATGGGTCCATATTGTAAAAATGTTGAAGATATGAGGTCTAATATTTTAAAAATAAAATATCAGAGTGTAAAGTGTAAATAATCCAAAGATAATAGGATAAATATATTTAACCTAAAAAAATATTATATTTTTGCAGTCAGAAGGTGGTAAATGGGCATGGCGTTGGTGAATTTCGAATCACTTCCTTATCAAAACGCAGGGTTTTATGAGTCCATATCTGCTACATCCCAGAAAAGTCCCATTAGGCCCAAGTTTTAGTAGGCCCAAAAGCTTGCCTTTTCGATGATCTCAGCTGAGGCGCTGAGACAGTGAGACTACTATCTTTTCGAAAGCATACTTAAGGAAAAAGACGAAAAAGAAAGATACAAAAAAGTGACAAAATTACACACGAATAAATGTAACACTTGAAGATGTTCGTTTCGTGATTTTCGGCGGGATTCGAATGTTAGTATATGTTCCTTTTCACACTTTTTAAGTATATTCACAAAATTACCATTGAACATATTCAGAATTTAAACATAAACACCAATACATTTTACACAATCTCCAACAATTTTTTAATTTTTTATTCAACATAAATTTTCTCTCTATACTTTTTTCACATAACTCCAATATTTTTTTATTAAACAATTACATCAAATAATTTCTCTCTCCATTTTACACAAACACCAATAAAACACTATTCAACATAAATATTCACAATTTCTCTAAAATCCTACATTTTTACTCAAAACGAACATCACCCTAAATTTTAATGTTCGGCAAGTCATCTGCTTGTGTTTAGAATTCGACCTAACAGTCGGTCTTGCATTCCAGTCGTGCATGTCCCCCTGCATTCCAACTTTCATAAATTGTTGTCCTTTTTTAAAAAAAAATCTTTAAATATTCAACTTTTGACAACCGATTTTGCATTCCAGCCGCTTTCATTGAATGGTTTTGTACTTTTTGTTTTTTTTTTTAACTTTTAAATATTTAAATTTTAATAATAAAAAAATAAATTCGAAATAAAAAAATACAACTTTAAAAAGATCAGTTAAAAATTCACAAAACTCTTAGAAACGAACTTAACCTTGGGGAGACTCGCGCGGTGTCGTTTTCACTCCCTCATCGTTATCATCACGAAACGCTGAAAGAAACGGCCATCGTTTCCACTCAGAATACAGTGCTCTTGCGTACACCAGATCCCTCATATCTCTCTTCGCCAGTATACTCCGAACAGAAGAACACTGTCCCGTCTCTCTCTCTCTCCACATCCTCCCTCACTCTCTCTTTCTGTCTTTCTCTCTCTGATTGCCAGTGACAATGGCGTCCACGGTTCCGGATAACCTAACCCGAGACCAGTATGTGTTCCTGGCCAAGTTGGCGGAGCAAGCCGAGCGATACGAGGAGATGGTCCAGTTTATGCAGAAGCTGGTGCTGAGCTCGACCCCGGCCTCGGAGCTCACAGTGGAGGAGCGGAATCTGCTCTCCGTGGCCTACAAGAACGTGATCGGCTCTCTCAGAGCCGCGTGGCGTATCGTCTCCTCGATCGAGCAGAAGGAGGAAGGGCGCAAGAACGAGGAGCACGTGCTCCTAGTCAAGGACTATAGATCCAAGGTCGAGTCCGAGCTCTCCGAGGTCTGCGCCAGCATTCTCAGGATCCTCGACTCCAATCTCGTTCCCTCGGCTTCGACCAGCGAGTCCAAGATCTTTTACTTGAAGATGAAGGGGGATTACCATAGGTACATGGCGGAGTTCAAGGTCGGGGATGAGAGGAAAGCCGCTGCTGAGGATACCATGCTCGCGTACAAGGCTGCTCAGGTACTCTCGTGGATCTTTGGACTCTGTTTGGTTGCTGAGTTAATATGGGACAACGAAGCCGAAGCGGAAACCTTGTGGATTTGCATTTTTCTAAAAGGTGTTTTGGACTTGAATTGAGATCCAAACTACGAAGGATCTGAAACTAACCAAAGTAGTGAGGGTGCTTGGGTAATTGTAATTTTAGGGTTTTGACTCGGTGAGTACTGAAGTTTGCTATTTTTTTCCCCTTCGTCCCATTTTAGTCGCTTTCGAAAAGTCAAACTTTCGATTTAGTCTTGGCTTTTAGTCGGAACTTCGAAGTGTGTGGCTGTTGTGAAGTACTAGTTTAATTAGGCTCTGTTAATTGAAGCGTCGGGAATTTTCGCTTGGTTTCCTTAAAAGGACAAAATTTATGACTAATGTGAATTGGGAATTTGATTTCTTTTCAAGACGCAGTGCTTTTGGTTAGGCTCAAGAGTTAAAATTTGGAGTTGCAATTATTACGGATATCGAATTGGAGTTTTGATGTGGTGTTTCTTGATCTTGTTAAGGATATTGCGCTTGTGGATCTAGCTCCAACCCATCCAATAAGATTGGGCCTAGCGCTTAATTTCTCTGTTTTCTACTTCGAGATTCTCAATCAGTCAGATAAAGCGTGCAGCATGGCTAAACAGGTTTGCCTCATTACCAATCCCCGTGACTTGTATCAAACTAAATTTTTCTTCGTTTGGTGCTTTTTCTTGTTTTGATGAATGATTCAGCAGAGGTAAGCTAGTAATGGTATTTGGTTTAGTTGAGTTGGGTCCAGTTTTATTCTCTTTTATTTTTTGGAAGGGGAAGGAGGTGTTGTTCAAGTTACGGTTACATTTCCTTTAATTTTAGCACGTTCAGCCAAGGACAGAAGATTCATATGAACATTCATTGTCAAAACTGTTTTTTGAATGGCTCGCATGTCATGTAGTTTGATGTACGGATTTAGGAAGATTACTTGGGCCCCAGTGCCCTCCCCACCCACACACACACAATCCCCGCAACCCACCTAAGGAACAAAGTCCTAGGAAGCCTGAAACTTAGCCTAGAAATTGGTTATTTGTACACATAGGCCCTTTGATAAAAAGTGCAGTGGCCCCTCCAAAGTTATGACATGCACAACTTGGGTTCCAGTATACTTACGATTTGCCTTGGCTTGAAGTTTGGAACTAAAGTTCCTATGCTTGTTTCCTTCTTTGTATGGGAGGCCACGCATGGTTGGATTTTTATTGATAATTTGCGGAGAAGGGGAGTTTGTGTCATTGATTGGTGTTATTTATGCAAGAGGGATGGTGAATCTGTTAATCATATTTTTCTGCATTGTTCGATGTCTAGAGGTCTTTGGGGGCATATTTTTGGCATCGCGAGTCTTCATTGGGTTATGCCAGAGACGGTGGTTGATGTGCTGAGAGGACGGGGAAGGAAGTTTGCGGATCCGTTGGCTATGACAATTTGGAATACGATTCCATCTTGCATTTTTTGGTGTCTTTGGAGAGAATGTAATAGTCGTTGTTTTGAGGATATTCCTTCATCGGGAGATCATTTACAAGGTGTTTTTACGCATTTTCTGTTTTTATGGGTTAATGCCATGTAGGGGGGGTCCTTTTCTTGATTACCAAGATTTTATTAGTTTTTTGGCTTGTATGTTTTAAGTGCATTCAGTACAATCTTTGTACTGTCTTCACCTTTTTATTTCCTTTTTAATGAGATGAGCTTACTTATATATAAAAAAAAAAGTATACCAGACTTGTGTATCATCTAGCTTAGACCCATTGACATAATGTTTGTATTCTTTTTTTTTCTTTGGGGGGTGGAGTAATGTAATATACACATTAATTTTGTAAAATCTTGGTAACTCAACCTATTTTGACGCTATGCTTCTTTATGTTGGTTGCACTTACCTGGGAAAAAATTATGAAGCCATAAATGTCAGGTATCACTTATATTGGTCTAGTAGAAGAGCATTGATAGGTTTTCATCACTTGGCGCCTCAGCTGGGAGCTTGTATTCTATTTTGGTCAAATCTTTCTGACTATTGGAGAGTTTATGTTCTTTTGCCCTGAGTAATGGGATACTGATGAGGCTGGTTATGTAAAAAGGATGTATATCTATACTCCCATGGTAACCTTTGTGTGTCTGGAGGAGGGTTGTCTGTTCTCCCTGCAATACTTAGCAACATAATTGTCAGTGACTTGTTAAATTCCCATGTGCTTCATCTCGAGTGACTTGAATGATAAATCACCCATTTGGAAGTCTAGTTTAATGTAATCTATTTATAGTTCATGCTTGGTGATAGGTTTTCAGGAGTATATATGTAGTCGATAAGATGAAGCTATCAATGCTCATCTGACAGTCATACACATGAAGCTTTAAGTACATTTCGCCATGGTAGCTTGCTATTTTAGTGGTTGAATATCTACTTTTTATTTAAAATTGTGGCTTTAGCAGTATTCTTTTGCTATCCTTAGCAATCTGGAAGAAAATTGTGGCCTTATTCTCGATGGAAAAACGTTAAAAACTCAATGAATTGCTTTCCCTTTTGTTTAAGGCATTTGAGGAGGCCATCGCTGAGCTAGACACTTTGGGAGAAGAATCATACAAGGACAGCACCCTCATCATGCAGCTCTTAAGGGACAACCTCACTCTTTGGACTTCTGATGCACAGGTCAGTCACCCCAATCTGCCGAAAAAACCCCTCTCTCTCGCTCTCCCTCTCTCTTTGTGTGTGCGCTTGATTGATGCATTAAGGAGGAGAATATTATCAGCTTCGTGATCAGATAAAGGAAGTGATCAGGATCTGACGGTTGATAATGTTTGTCTTCCTGCAGGACCAATTAGACGAGCCATAGAACAAAGTGTTGTAAGCTTGACCAGTCCTATTCTTCTTCTGAAGGAGGTAGACTTCGAATTTCATTGTGGTTAAAAAGTGTGTAATATTGTGAAGATTCTGGGCATCAAACCCGTAACACGATGTTTCATTACTCGGGCCGAATTTGTTCCGACTTCTGTGAATTGGTTTGGAAAGGGTAGCATTTGATAAGAGTACGTACTGGCTATAATCATGCAAAGTTCATGTTTGTTATGGTTAATGGCAGCAGATCATTTTTCTTGGTAGGAACCAAAAATTTTATACAGTCGAAGCGAAGAATAAATGAGATTATTGATCAAAAAAAGAAACCAAAATATCTATTGCCTCTACATCATCGTTGTTGTTAACGAGTATTCTTTTTTTTTTCTACGTTGTTAACGAGTATTCACAGGATACTTTTTCCCTTGAAAAAGAAGTTCCTGACTTCTCAGTTCGTTGAAGTCAACGGCCGGTATGATTTAAGGTTCAAAGTATTGTGGTACTCTCGGCGGCCGCTTTTGCATTTAAGTTTGAAATTCTTTCAAAACCTTTTCCCTTTTAATATTCTCTTTCTGGGATGTCCTCCGCTTTGTAGAGGCTCCAAAGTGTGAAACCCTGAGCTGAGTTTGATAGCAAAACTCGGAGCTTGATTTTATGTATGTCAATGATTTTAGCTACAGAAAATGATAATATATTAATAGCAGCAGCAGTGATTAGTATTATAATGGCGCTCCACTGTCAGTCTAGTCCTCTCGAGCGCCGTTCCAAGGTCTCTAGGGATGCGTTTGTGTACCAAAATTTTACCCTCTAAAATTTTAACACAATTAAATATTATAATATAATCTCTCTCCCCATCAAATCATTATTATTTACTACAAAAAATATAAAAAATTACCTCTCTTCACTTTTTCACTAAACCCAATACCTAAAATTTTAACAACATTAAAATTTTAAAACACAGACACAACCTAGAATCTTTAAGGCGCGAGGAACCCTGATGATTTCGTAAGAAGCCCTAATTAAGAAGCCTTCCTCAAATTTTTGCACGGTTATGGGCTTGGAGGTGCAATTGAAACATCATCATGCATACATTATTTAACGATTGTACTGAAGTTGTTTAAGGTTAAAAGCATGCCATAATTTCCTTGCAAAGTTATCCCTAGTGCCATGGGCTATAGGCTAGCTGCAGCCTGCAAGGCGCGCAGCAAGTATCATTTTCCTTTTTTTTCAAACAGCAAGTCCTAGAAAACTTAAATCATTTAAGAAGCCACAAACGGATACCAATGTACTTTGTTTTTCTAAGATACCAATGTACTTTGTACACCATAACAGAGACGAATTCTATCGCCACACTGTAAAGATGACAAGTCTGTTTATTTGAGGGTACCACAAGCACCTGCAGTGTCACACACAAATATACACCCCCAGAAAGAGCCAATCTGCACGTACAATAAAAGGGGAGATTCCCTGCGACTCAAGAGATGCTTACATTTCTTTATCAACATGTCGATGAGTTAGGAAATCAGTCCCTAGTGCTGCTTTTAATCCACTCTAGATACGGGAGACTGCCACCCATGATGGGCAAAGCAATTACTTCTGGCACCCTGAGAGATACAAGGTAAAAAGAGCATAAGAGGAAGGAAAGAAAATGTCAGTTCAACCCAATGGGGTCTTCAATTCTCAGACTCCTCTGAATGAAGGCAACAATTAAATACCTCATAGAGACATGGTGATAAAATTCTAAGGTAAAAAGTTGCAATTGTGTACTCGATAACATGTAAACTATCATATGTCTACCTCATGTAACCAATTGTTTCGTTGAGCTCGATGCTTAAGAAGAAATTATAGTACAGAAGCCTTGGCCTTACTCATATTCATGGTTTGCCTTGACATGCTCTGTGAGAGCTTCCAAAAGGGATTGCCTGGTCTTGATGATTAGAAGTTCCTCAGAATCAGTTTGAATCTGTCAAATCATAATACAAGAGTAAGAATACTAACCTAGAAAATATGTTGTTATTCGAGAGTCATTCATGGTTATGCAAATACAAGAACGCATATACACTCCAGACTCAAATTATAAGCAAAAGGACTGGGAAGGTTGATATACATTCTTCTTTGTACTTATACGGTGTTCTTGATTAGTAGAGAAATGTAATCCATACCTCTCCCTTCCACTCATATACTGATTTGATACCTGCAAGCACAAAATAAACATTGTTCAAGAAAATGGACACTCAACACCAAGTTCAATTTTTTCCCCCTTGCTTCTTATCATATACTCTCTCTCATGCAATGATCGTGACCTAAAACTATCTCAACCCAATTCCACCCTGATACCACCACCTAAGCCGAGGGGCACAGTCAACTATGCCAGCCGTTCACAAGATCAACAAAAAGAACCATAATATTCAACTACCAATACAAGATAAATAAATCTGATTGGAGAAGTGGAGCTCCTCTTTTTTTGGTTTTTTTTAGGGGGTGGGGGGGATGAGGTGCTAAATAATAAGAGACGAGAACAGAAGGGATTGAAGCAGAGATAAAAAGATATGTCCAGAAACTAGTATAACTGGAAATGAATGAAGACATTCAAATCATCCAGAATTGTTTAAAAGCTCCCTTTTTCCAAGGCCATTTTTGGTCAGGAGATTTCAGAAAGTTGAACCACGATAGCTTTTTTCAGAAATACTTCCATAGACAGAAGAATCCCGGCTGACAGTTTTCGATATCAAACATCAAAGGCATTCCTGGTTGTGTGTACTTGAAGGTGACCAGAATATCAAGGATTTATTTTAGCCAAAGTGAATGCAACAAACGTCAGCCTGAAAACTTCAATGGAGCACTCCCGTTCAAACAAGCAACTGCCCTTACCAAAAAAGAGAACGTTTAATTTGTCAATCCATGCACTTGATTAACCTTTCAATCACCAGTTACCAAAACAAGGAACATAGAATTCAATGTCCTACATTGAGAGAAAAAAAACTATCTAATGGATACCTGGCACTCGGTTTACACATGCTGCAAGTTTTTCTCTGACAATACTTTCAGCCAACTTCTTACCTAGACAAAGATTGTGCATTTCCCAAATTTAAAAGTTAGTAGGTTAGGACAACAATTTCCAACTCACAAACTACTTACAGCATGCGAGCTAAAACATACAACTACACAAATACATAGTGTTACATAGAAGCTAAGCTGCCAATATAAACCGTAATGAATCCTGTCAACAGTTTCTTCAGAGGACCCGAAGAATGAAATCTCAAAACAAGTTATAAGCCAAACGGACAAATGAAATGGCCCTCAAGATTAAAACATCTCATAAAGTGAATAGAAATGCAATCCAAAAGCTAAAGCATGAGGTTCATGGCACTCAGTTAGATATTACAATCACCTACAAAAAGCCAAACGGACAAATGAAATGGCCCTCAAGATTAAAACATCTCATAAAGTGAATAGAAATGCAATCCAAAAGCTAAAGCATGAGGTTCATGGCACTCAGTTAGATATTACAATCACCTACAAAAACCACATCTTCGGGTTCTTTATCCCCAACCCTTAAGAGCAAAAACTTGAGACAAAATCGGAAAACACGAACCGAGTTCTTTGTTGGGAACCGTGACATAGACGACGATGCTGGGTATAGTTTTGCTACTCCCTTCCATTCTGATAGTATGAAAGCTCTTAGCTGGCGTTTGGCCACCAAACCTCGTTCTGAAGCGCAATCCCAACGTTCCCATTAAACGCAATTTACACATAAATGTAAATCATAATTAAAAAAATTAATAAAAACCATTATATATAATCCTTACAGTGCGTACCGTAAGATATTGGAGAAAGGGAGAGACTGAGCACAACCCGTTTTGAGGGACGAGTTGTTGGAGAGACAGAGATTGGAGAGGCCAAAGCTGAGCAAACAAAACGCCCCGACCAGGGGCAGACGGCGTCGAAGTGCGGAGGCAGGGACGATGCACCAGGACGAGGAGGCTCTGGAGCAGAGCGTGGATGCCATTTTTGCGAGGTCGGTTTGGGTCTCTTATACTAACCAAGCATTGCTGTTGGGTTGGTCGCTTTGCTTGATGCTCTCGCTCAGGAGCAATGGCAGATTCCGGCTCCAGAAGCTACTCGTTCTGCTGATGTGGATGATCTTGATGATGCCACGTCTGTATGGGAGTACAATGGATGGTGTTTGATTCCTTCACCTGGATTCTCAAAGAAAAATTCTCCAAGACGACTTCGTCGATTTTTAATACAATTTTTCTCCCCCGAATTTTGTGGACTATCACTTTACACCTCAAATTTTAAATTTTGAGACATTTTTAGTTTAAAATTTAGAAAATTTGACATATTCTGTAATTCTTTGTCAACTCATTTTTTTGACATATAATTTTATATTTATATTTGAAGACAATATAAAAAGACGAATTGAGAGTATAAATATAAAAAAATCACATTCTAAAAAACTGTGGTGTAATATGTTAATTTTTTTAAAATTTAACAGTAGAATATCTCAAAATTTAAAATTTGGATCCTTCAAAATTGAAGAGTGAAAAATATATTTATATCTTTTGTAATAAGTATATTATAACTTAATAGAGACTAGTCAGTGTCATGGTTTTAAACTCATTTAGGCAGCTATAAATGTGGACCTGAATTTTGGGAGGTCAGGTTTATAACTTTATATAGTTTTTTTTTCTAAATAAATAGAAGCTTGGACTAATTCTCATTTTAGCCATGAAATTGCCGATTTGGTTAAGGCTACTACTTCAAGCACAATGAAAAAAGACATGTGAAGCATGAACATTGACTCGACTCCTTTAACTTAAAAAAGTAGGTCTTACGTGCTAAATGGATAAGTTTAGTCCCTCCGTTCACTTGAATAACGGTATAAATTTAGCACGTGGGATCCACTTTTTTTAGTTGTGTGAGTCGAGTCGGTGCTCATGCTTCGCGTGTCTGTTTTTTATTGGGCGTGACGTAGTAACTATTAGCCACGTCAACAATTTTCGTCATCCAAGCGAATGGATCTACTAAACTGAGAATTGGTTCAAACCACGTATAAGCCATAAGAAAAAAAATTATCATAGAAACTAATACGAAAATCGCAAAAGTTCCAATGACCACATTGACCAGCAGCGGAGTAATTTAGTTTTTTTTTTTCTCTCTGTGGAGTCTGAACAAACATAAGCGAAGGTATGAGAACGAGAACCAATGTGATAGATGATATTCAAAGAAAGGGTATTCCAGCACTCTTCTTTTCGGAGGAAATTTAGCTGATCAAACTCAACACAAAAACTCGATACAACTAAAGCAGACTCTATACATCACAACGAGTAACATAACTCTAGACCCAAAGATACAGTTTTGAACCACAAGGTAAAGCATAGCCCACGAGCGTCTATGGTTGGTTGGGTTTCCACAATTTAGGATTACACTGCGCCCCATTGTTGCCTTGTCGGCCCAGAGGCCCGTTAAGTTCATATTAGAGGCTTACTATCCACTCCTGACTGACCGACGTACCAACAAATCCGTCCCACTGCCAGCAATATTCAGTGCAGTCATTCCTTTATATGCAATGAAGGGGAAATGTTGGGGTTCAAAAAACGACAGCCGTAAGAAGTCTGAGAGAAAGGACTATATAAATCTTATAGGGTCGTGGAGACAGAATTTTGGGAGGTCAGCCAACCAGCGTAATATATTCAAACGATGTGACAAGTAAATACAACACAAACATCTTGGAAGAATTGCCAGCAAGCTGGCTGAAGCATAAGTTGGTACTACCTTATATTCACTAGTTTTCAACTCAATAGTTGAAAGTAAAGACTGACTTTGGGCCTAGTAGATGGGTTGAGACCAAATAACAAGGGGAGTTCCTATAGTCATGATTAATTGATTATGGGAGTCAAACATTATGCAATAAGGAATGCTCCTATAGTCATGTCTATAGAAGATTGCTAAGCTGATTGCCCTCTTCCCTTTTTGCTTACAAAAAAAATGTTAGAGGAACTGTTAAAAATAAAACAAGGGAGCAGACATTATGCAGCAATGAGTGCTCTTATCGTGACATCCCATGATATTTTTCTAAGGTTTATGTATTTTTTTATAAAAATCTAAACAACCAATCGACAATGTTAGAAAATATATAATTCAAATAATAAAATCTATCTTTTTTTCTAATAACTTAAACATCTGAGATAAGCAGTAAATTCACATAATATCATAGCCAATATATTGAGTGTGACGTGACTCTATACTTCACCCTATTCTTATTTCAATTAAATATTACATAACCTTAACCTAAACCTGATCAAGGAAGCATCAATAGAGAGAAAGTGAATGAAGAAAAAAAAAAAGACAATGACCATCCAACCTGGTAACTTGAATTGTTTGCAGACAAAATAAGAAAAGACACGGACCATTCAACCTGGTAACTTGAATTGTGTGTGTTAATGTGTGATCGGTAATCGGTCAAGGAAGAACAAGAACTTTGTGTCAGGTAGCTTGCCACGCATTATACTAATGAGTGTTTAGCATCTCAATGGTGAAAGACAGCAAGTGCATTTGACTACTAATAGGAACCATTAACCGAGATCAATGACAATATAATAACTCTCATAGGGACAGGAGGGACTAAATTTCATTGTACTAAAGAAACTGTCACCTCCCAACCTTAACCCCACTTTCCACCAAAATCCCACACCCCACACAAAGCGTACGTAACCAACAATGGCTTTTCTTAAGTTTTTATTTGATAAAGACAGAACTCGAGCCAAGACAGTCGACTTTGCCAGCTCCAACTGTTTTATCTGAATATATTAACTGTTATAAGAATGTTGTGGCCAATTAGGGGAGAGAGTTGCACGACATGACCACAATTAAAATTTGAGCATTTGGCAGAAGAGAGGCCAATCTTGTTCCACGTGGGGAATTTTTTTTTTTTTTCATTTCCTATTTTTGGTTTTACTTGTTAAATGTGGAGCTGGAGTTTGTCGTGGAGACACAGAAGATACGGCGGATGTTCTGGAAGCTTTTGATGGCGGACAACGGAGCTGTATTAGGCTGCACATGCCTAGACGATCTACCAAATATTGCTACAAACTCAATGCAGAGAGGGAGAGAGAGGGAGGGAGAGACTTTGTTGTTTTTCTGATGTAATTTTCTCTGCATTTTTCTTTGGGGGTTTTAGTTTACTTCTGGTCTGTATTAGTGCATACTAAGAAAACGCTGCAAATATCTATTATAAAAGGATATGTTAGATTATAGCAATGGTGAATCTCAAGGACCTGCTTAAGTTGCAATAAATTATAGTTATTGGAATTTTCAATCAAAATTAAGCCAGTTTCTAGGAACCAGATTCCGGGGATCTGGTTTAGTGGTTCCTTAATGTGCAATGGATACTGTCTTATTGATTGGTCATTTTTTGAAGCTATTAAGACGCTCAAAGGAAAAACAAACTTAAGAGACCTTGGAGTTTCCTCTTAAGGGTATATAAAATTGGCAACATGGGACTCAAAATAATCCAGAAATACTGAAGAGCTACCATAACAACTACAAGTCCATGGTCAAAGCAGTGGTGTTTTCATGATAGCGTTGAAAAACTTACCCAAAACCGGGAAAAGGGGGGGGGGGGGAATAGCATAATCAAGAGGGTATATAAAAATATTGAAATAACTTCAAATAATGCATAGAAAGAAGATGGTAAATTTTGTTATTGTTCACGTAGCAACTATTACCTATATTATGTGACATTAGAGGCCACGCTACTCAGACTAGCGTATAGGGATGCTATCAGGATTGGAGAAGAAACTTAATTACGATTTCAGATCATTTGTCTAAGAGATGAGCTGTGAGGAATCTTGTTCAGTTTATAAAGAGTTATCCTATGAATGTAAAGGAAAACGGAGAGCATTTCGAGAGGTTCTTATCGAGTCTACAGCGTATGCGCCCCGCTTCTGCAAACACATGACCGAGCCTTGGGCTTGTAGCTGTAAAAGGAAAGAAAAGGAAAAAAATCCGAAGGGATGAGTTAAAAAAATCGGTAGTGGGTGTGAGTGACACTCTGTTAAGCTCGGATCTCAAACAGTGCAGGAAGACTCTCTTTAGACCACAAGGAAAAGTCTAAGGAGGAGGGGGCCTCACTCGTGCTTCCCTGCTCCTTAAAATAATGGCGGAATATGGTCTTTGAAATTTGCACAAACTGACATGAACCATATGACTGCAGTGCTTGGCTTCTTTGGTATTGGCCCTGCGAACATTTTCGAGAGTGAATCTGCAAAAGCAGAAAAGGGCGAATTCCAAAGTGTAGACGCAAAAAAGAAAAAAGAAAAGAGCATTTCAAAGAACGCAGATAAAAAGGGTTAGAAATTTGTGTCCCTTAAAGTCTCTTTAGGAAACCCATTTTTTAGCAAGTCTCAGTGAATCCGAGAAGAAGCATCCGAGGTAAAACTTGGTTACCTTAGGGAGTGCTCCAATTCGGTCCAAATTTTTACAGTGGATTTGACTAAATATAAGCATGATAAGCTTGTTCAGGTTTTCCAAAAGTTTTGAGCTGTGGCTTGATCAGTGTTTTGCAGGCTTGAATACTTTGAGGCGATCTCAAAGAACCATTGGATCAGTGTTTCCAAAAGTTTGGACTTTGGAGGTTCTTAAACTTCATACCAATCAATATCAGAAGAATCAAAACTCTTCGTTTGAGTAAAACCAGCAAAAAAAGAGAGGGTAAAAACCCCGTTACAGGTACATGTAAAAAGGTCTATGACTGGCCTGCACCGAATTCTTGCGGGAGGGTAGAAAAAGGGGACTCGTCAAAGCGGTAAATAGTTAGTCAATTGAGAAACACCTAGTCGAGGGGCATCTGATGAAGGATATTGCACCCCCAAGAAATTGGACCAACTTGTTGGCAGGTATGTGTTTAATCCCTAAGCTTCCTCTTCTTTTGCAATTTCCATGATTCAGCTCCCCTACCTCCAGGAAGAAAGCAAGAGGAAAAGACAGTTCATAACAGCACCTGAAAGGTAAAAAAGATCATTGAATCATCCAGTCAATTAGACAATGTCTTAGGTACTTAGACCAATCAGAATCAGAGACTCTACTCAGTAATCTGGGATTAGCGAAATGATTAGTTTCAAACTCTGTATTAGCTCTTCCTCAGTAGACCACGTCATTTCACTAAGCCACATAGATACAAAAGCCCCCACTGTCCTAATCTAGCAGTCATCGCTGAATGTTAGAGAAAATCTGTACTTTTATAATTTCTAACCAACATTTTTACACAACCCAAAAGGAAACGTGCTTAAAAGTGGAAAAAAGCAGCAAAAGTACACCTGTTTTTGTAACTCTTTGGCCTGTGTAGAGACAATCCTTTAATTTCCCCCCGACTGGTTTTTTTGGCTGATTTTGGACAAGATTTCCCCATCCCATCATTAAAGGTTTGGCTTTGCTGGTCCAAGTTTGATATGCCGGTTCACTAGATACTAAGCAGTTTATTCCCTTTTATAACCTATAAATTTTGTGTCCGTTTCCTTAGGAACTAAATTGGAAACAAAGACAGCAAGTTAGCAACTTGTGTACAATGTATCACACCAATCTTCCATTGCAGCTCATAGAATATATACCATGGCAAAAGTTATAGTGTGAATAAGCTTATTGTGTGAGTGAGTGAGTGGACAGGTGAGATTAGAAGTTGAGAAATCTAATGGCTGAAAAAATGTCACGTCATTTAATGAACCCGACTCGTGAAACCTACCTGGTTTCATTAAATGACGTGACATTTTTTCAGCCATTAGATTTCTCAACTTCTAATCTCATCCGTCCACTCACACTCACACAATAAGCTCACTCACACTATAACCGGCGCTTATATACTATAAACATAGTAAGGTTAAATATCTGAATATATTAGAGCAGGTTAGATAAGTTGTGCGCCGCGTGAACTTCTTATGCTATTAGTGTTGCAATAGAGATTTTTTTTTTGTTTTTTTAAGGAGTCAATCAAGCTAAAAATCATTGCACACTTAAAAACAAATTAAAGGAGTAAATTTATACAACGCAATCAACTATTATGTTTTAAGTGAGTCATTCTTCACGTATCATTGCAAATAGAACCAACAATCTCTCTAGAAAATTTAATTATAGAGGAAAAAAATACAATTTAACCCCCTAATTTTCGCCTTTATAAAGTAATTAACTACACCTTGCAAACGCAAACTAGATTGTGGGTTTATGTTTTTTATAGCTCAATTAAAGAATGCAACTTATTGGACCAACTCTTATCTCTTATTATGCCCAATTAAAATCTATTCCCGCCACATAACATTTTAAAGTAAGTGTGGGTCAGTAAAGAATCAATTTGCGTACGTATAACTAAAAGCAGGAAAAGGTTCCTACAACTTGACATGATATTATTTTGACAAATAAGATTTTGTTGCTCAGCGATATACCTAAATCTTGCAATTATTCATGGCAAATGCGATTGTTTTCCATTTCCCGTTTGCTTATGTATCTGTTCTTTCTTTCTCTTGCATCAAAATTTTAACTCTATATGCCAGAGTCAAATCCTTGTTTCCTTTAATAAGGGAAATACCTAATTCAACCTATTAAACACAAGGAAAAACCAAAACAAATGCAGATGAGAGAGATTGTTTTCCACAATATTCGGGGAAGAGGGCAAAAGAATCCTGTTTTTTATTTTAATTCAAACAAAACAGAGAAAAAAAAAACTTGTTTTAATCCTAAACTAATACGTGTGACTGTAAGGGTGGTTAACGTTAGTGTAGGTGACGGTTTGGTGAAAATCGTCACCGCAATTGACGGAATCAAATAATTGACACCGTTACCGCACCGCTAAGGCACAATAACCGCCCTTGCCGGTGACAGTATTAACGGTAACGGTTATACGGTAACCGCTTAAACCGTATAAAC
Source organism: Myrica gale (assembly GCA_963930655.1). Lineage (NCBI taxonomy): Eukaryota > Viridiplantae > Streptophyta > Magnoliopsida > Fagales > Myricaceae > Myrica > Myrica gale. The sequence continues at coordinate 5,960,318 of OZ005609.1, read as the reverse complement.
GTTGTGTAAAAAAAATAGGCTTTCTCCTTGAGCTTTTTTATTGTTTTCACAGTTTAAATTTCTAACATAATATCATAATCAATAATCATATCAAATGGACAAATATCATAACATATTCAAACATAATATCATAATCATAACAAATTAATAAGTTGTCCAAAAGTCCAACATAATATCATATTCAAACATAAATATTAAAGTTTAATAAAAGTATGCAATAATGTGACATAAACCAACTAACATATTCCAACAAAAGTATGTCACATAATCAATAATCATCTCAAATCTCAATTAGGGGTGGTTAACGGTAGTGTAGGTGACGGTTTGACGAAAACCGTCACCGTCACCTTAAATTGACGGAATCACATATTTGACACCGTCACCGCACCGCAAAGTCATAATAACCGCCCTTACCAGTTACAGTACCGATAGCGGTAACGATTTTAATGGTTAAAACGGTCACCGCCAGTAAAAATAAAGACTTTATGTGTGAGTTTACCGCCAGCTCCTGAGCCCCTTCTTGACCACTCAGCTACCCGTGCGGGGTAATAAGGCTATTTCTACTAACGGATGGCGTACACGGGGGAAAATGTTTATTTAGAGTGTGTTCGGTTACCTAAAAATCCTCATGATTTTTAAAATTCTCACAATACAAAATATTCTATAACCAAACATCATTTTTAACCCAACATAAAAATAACTATAACACGCATACCAATAAAGTTAACATCACCTAAAAATTATCAAAACACAAAAAAATCTTCAAAATAAACTTAAACCGAACAGCCTCTCTTAGCCAGAAAAGGACTTACGAGAAAGTCCGAAGACTGAAAAGGTTGAGCCATAATGGTAATTTCAAAGAAAAAGGGACGCTTCCAGTCATCACCTGCTAGAATCAGAGGACACGCGTCAGCATGGGAGGAAAAAGACAGACTCATGCTCGATTGGCCACTCCTCACTATCCATTTTCCGCTTTTACCCTTACAGTCCCCATCATATTACTAGGTCAAAGATGTCATGTCAATTTTTCTCACGCTCTCGAAGTGCTCTGAAAACAGAGAACGGAGGAATCGTTTAATAAATTCCTTGAAACATTTCACCTTACCATATTTCTCTATTGGTCTGAACTTGTATTTGGCTTGCAGGAACTCAACACAACGCTTTATGCCAAATCTAAAAAGATTTAGTAGTGATTTCCTTTTCAATGTTTTCTCGACAGATTGGCAGATCAACGCTCGAGGCTTTTAGGGAAAAGACAAATTGAAGCCGAAGCATGTAAATAATTGGGAAGTAAAACACGATAAAGCACAGCGGCTGAAAGCACTTATTAATCATCTCTATTTTCGCCGCTTAAAAATCCGAAATTGAAAATTTGGCATTTGACAATTTTGTCGATCTTTACAGTTTTCGAGAGCACACCTATTGGTTTCATTGGTGCCCTTGGGACATCTCACTTTCCAGACAAGACAAGACAAGACAAGACACACTTCTCTCTCTCTGCCCTTATCGGTGTGTATATTTCCCACGCTAAAGCCCTTCTCATTCTCCCATATCCCTCTCCCTCCCCCTCCCCCTACAAAGAGGCACTCATTTCCTTCGTAAGCCCTTCCCAAGCACTTGTCTTTTCAGCCCCAACATTGAGAGGGAAATAGGGCCGAGAGAGTGAGAGGTAAAGAGAACAGACAGGCTGCTTCATTCCAATTTCCATAGCGGTTTCTGTATTTATTTCCTTACATCATCACCTGTTCTTTCCATTGTCTTCGAAGAAAAATCTATGCGTCTGTCTCTGCAATATCTGTAATCACTCCGTGCTTAAGGCCAAAGCTTTTGCTGAAACCTGTTGTTTAGAAAGAGAGACAGGGAGACAGCTTTATTAGGCCTTGAAAATGGCACCCAGTTTTGACAGTGCAGTGCCAAGCCTTCTTTGTGCCGAAGACAACAGCATTTTCGATGATAACGATTACGGGGCCGTGGAGGAGGAGTTTGAGGTCACGTGGCGTCACCGGGATCATCGAAACCATCACCAAGACCTAGGCTTTGGTGGTGGCGATACGCTGCCCTCGCAGAGTGACGAGTGTTTGGCTTCGATGGTTGAAAAGGAATCCCAGCACTTGCCTGCTGCTGATTACTTGAAGAGACTGCGAAGCGGGGATTTGGACTTGGGTGCTAGAAGACAGACTGTTGAGTGGATCGTAAAGGTGGGGTTATGGCTCATTTTCATGGGTTTCTAGCGTTTCGGACTCGATCTCTTCTTGCCTGTTTGATCTGTGAATGAATAGTCTATACGTCCATGAGATTTCTGGCTTGGGTAATCTGTGTTTCCCATCTTTTGCCTTTTTGTTCACAAGGTTTACCTTTGAGCTGGGTACTGCAGACAAATTGTTCCCTTTACGATATTAGCAGTATTCCTTTTTTTTTTGTGTTTTTTGGGATTTTATCCGAAACTTATGAGTTGGTTGGATAAATCCCGTTTTGGTTGTCCGGCGTTGGAAGTCCTCCAAATTGCCAAACACAGGGTGGAGTTGTATGTGTCATCGGTAGCGTCACTCTGTTTATCGCATGTTTGCGTTGCTTCCTTTTGCATGCCTCTGTTTTGCTTTGCTTCCCTTCCATTGTTTAGGAGCCGCTGTAGAACTGTCTACTTGATTTGTTTGGATTGGGATTAGTTGAAGATCGAGGCTAATGCTTGTGTACTGCTGTTTCAGGTTCATGCTCATTTCAGTTTTGGACCACTCTGTGCATATTTAGCTATAAACTACTTGGATCGCTTCCTTTCTGCCTATGAATTACCTGTAAGTTGAGAAACGAACAAGCTATTCTTTTGGACCTTTCGATCGAAACCTTTGATACAGCCTGTTCTGAAGTCCATTTCTGACTGCATAAATTCTGAATGCACATTTGCAGAAGACCAAACCGTGGACAATACAATTGTTGGCTGTGTCATGTTTATCTCTTGCAGCCAAAGTGGAAGAGACTGATGTTCCTCTGTCTCTAGATTTGCAGGTTACACTTGATCTTTCTTACCATCTCTGCATTGCTGTTCAGTTTTTTCTTTTTTCATTTGTGTTCTGATGATCATAATCCTTATGACAGGTGGGTGAAGCAAAATACGTGTTTGAAGCCAGAACAATTCAAAGGATGGAACTTCTGGTTTTGAGTACCTTGAGGTGGAGAATGCAAGCAATTACACCTTTCTCATTCATAGACTACTTCCTTTGCAAGATCAATGGCGAACTAACCCCAATTAGAACATCAATCTCGAGATCAATCCAACTCATATTATGCACGATAAAAGGTGAGGCGCACGGGATGTAGTGCTATAACTTTTTGCAGTGGTGACAATTATGATATAAAGACATGATTAAGGGTTTTGATCATTTAGTGGGTGGGAATTCAATACAGGGATTGATTTCCTCGAGTTTAGGCCTTCAGAAGTTGCAGCAGCAGTGGCAATAGCTGTAGCAGGAGAAAACCAAACACTAAACACTGAGACAGCAACTTCTCTTCTTATTCAACATGTACGAAAGGTATATTATATATAGTCAGCGATCCACAAACCAAAAGGGGATGTGCATATGATGACTTTGATTTCGCTGTTATAATTCTTAGGCAAATTTCATCTTACTGAGAAGATTTATATTTACTGCGTATGTACTTATTCGTGTTGCAGGAGAGAGTGCTTAAATGCGTGAACATGATCCGTGATTTGTTGTTAATTAAGGGGTCTGTCAAGGATAACACTACTTCTACCCCCTCTGTACCCCAGAGCCCAATTGGGGTGTTGGATGCTGCATGCTTGAGCTATAAAAGTGATGAGGTTACAGTTGGTTCATGTCCAAATTCTTCAGAAAATAGCCCGGATGCTAAAAGGAGGAAGTTAAACGGGACCTTTGAAGTGGAGCTATGAAGTCATGGAATATGGTAGTTTTCATATGTGGCACCCTGAACATAACGTGTGATTGTGTTTACATAGGAACTCTAGTTTGTTTATGAAGGTGCCACCTGAAAGTATACCGAAAAAAGAATGCAAATAAACAGAGGGCTGAAAGGGAAAAGGAGGGTGGGAGAAAAACTGGGATTATAGGAAGACTTGAAGAAGTTTAGTCATGGGTAGAGGATGGAGGATGAGAAATGGGATCAGAATACTTCATGCGCTTAGCATGAAGAACAATCACCAGCTGTTAATTATTAGACCTCTTTAACGGCTAGAGACGAGGTAGATAGCAAGAGAAGGATAGGGAAAAGAGAAAAAAAAAATATTTATATTTGTTGTTTTTTGAGAGATGCAGTTTGTGGAGATTTGGAGTTTCCATTGGTTGCAAAAAGAAGTACAAAAAAAAAGAGTAAAAAAGTAAAGGTCGGTCCGAAACTATTATATATTTATCTATTTGTGAGAATTGTTCGATTTAAAAAGACTACGTTTTTTTACCATTTTCTGTCTGTGTAATCTACCAACCAGTGTACTGAATTAGTGAATTCATCATCTACTTTATTCAGAGCCATGTCAGCAGCTCTTCCTTTGACCATGTCTGGTTTGACTGTGGGTTTGCTGTTTGGGCCACATTACTGGGTGATGTTCGTTTTGAGAAAAAATATAGGATTTTAGAGAAGTTGTGAATTTTTATGTTGAATAGTGTTTTATTGGTGTTTGTGTAAAGTGGAGAGAGAAATGATTTGATGTAATTGTTTAATAAAAAAGTATTGGAGTTATGTGAAAAAGTATAGAGAGAGAAAATTTATGTTGAATAAAAAATTAAAAAGTTGTTGGAGATTGTGTAAAATGTATTGGTTTTTGTGTTTGAATTCTGAATATGTTCGGTGATAGAATTGTGAATATACTTAGAATCCTGAAAAAATGGTGAAAACGAACATACCCCTGGTTGCGTCGCATATGAAAACTCTGCGAATGCCAATATAATAATGCATGCCTAACAACCCCTTAAAAAACTGCACTTTTTTTTTCGAAGTAATCGTGAAATTCATTTTACAGAAAAGAAATACATCAATGCTGAATACAGCTAGTCTTACCAGACTGGATACAAAGAGCAGGGGCAACAAACCCATAACAGCATCAACTAAAGCCCGAAAGGCATTACATTGAATGGTCAGAAAGATCAGGTTCCAAGTGGCCGTAAAGGCCTCTACAAGACGGTCCAAGAGGCCTGTAGATTTTAAACGGGTCCAAAGACCCGAGAATAACACCATCGAAAAAGACGGTCTCCTAATCAACAACAAACTAGCCTGCAAAACAAGTCACACCTGCACTAATGGACAACGTCCATGACAAAAAATGGCAAAGGAGCAGGTGAACCACCACCATGACACCACCACCGGCACAGTAGTCTCCACATGCACCCTCCCACTACAACCTGCAGAAACAAATTTCACAAACACAAGAAAAACAAAGCAAAGCACACTGAAACAAAGCAAATGGTCGGCCGGAACAGAGTCAGGAGCCGAAATCCCGAGAGAAACACCAAAATCGCCCAAACAGGTCCACAAAAGGGACGGCGGGTGTCTCTCACGCGCACGCGCGTAAGCGCGCGTGGGAGAGCACGCGCTGGCCGACGGAGCGCGAGAGAAGCCAGAATCGATCACCGGGAGCAGCAGAAACCAATCCCTCTGTGCGTGGCCACCAGCCGCCGCCAGAAGCGCCGTGATCTGAAGATGAAGATCGACTCGGAGGGAGACCAAAAAAGGGGAGGAGAAAATGGAAGAAGAGAACACAAGCCGGCCAGAAAAGAGGGGAAGAGGGAGGGAGGGGACGGCGGGAGGAGAAGGAGCTCCTCCCGCCGCTTGTCACGGTGAGGGTGGTGAGGGTTCACAAAGAAGGGAGAAAGTTCGGGAGAGGGAGAAAGTAACTTTTCCCAAGTTCTGACCGGAACATCATAAAATAAAAAAAAACTATGCACTTGAAGTGAGCATTAAGTAAGGGTGCTTTGTTTATCCTGCTCGATGCGGGCTACGCAAAGTGGTACTGCTGGTTCGACGGCCCTTAATTTATCATATAGGACAATGTGATATAGCAATATTTTAAAGTAACTACAAAAACATGTCTGTCACTGATCTCTCAGAGGTAGCAATGATCTGTAAATTATAAATAAACTAAAGTATCTTCCATCCAACTTGTAAGAAATCAGAGGCATTCCATGCCCAAGTATAAAAGGGCATGACCAACTTTCAGACATGATTCCGTAATCCTTTAAAGCGGGGTGCAGAGAAGTATAAATAGATAGGCTACGAATAGGTTCTAGCCATGCGTATCGAGTATCTAACAGTATTTAAGTTGAGTATTAAAAGCATATCAATTTTCGTCCGTATGTGAACCAATTAATGTCTGACCCAGCTGGGGAAAAGAAAGGAAGTCATTAATGGGCGCCGAGTGGATCCATATCATGAGGCTAATGGGCTTTGTGTACACAGCTATACATTCCCATCGACCCTATTCGGCTCTGGCGTCTATGACGTAGGTCATAATCATAGAAAACAGCCAAACTTTCCATTCTAGATTGATTATGTTATGAAGTTCTTCAAATTTGGTAATTACTAGCAGAAAATCTGTGTTCAGACAACCATAATTATCAAGCCAGTCAAGAATCATTGTGGGCCAAATTACTGATAAATATTATACTGCAATTAATGCTTTATTAGTTTTTGCTCTGTATATGTTCCTAAAAAGGCATTTAAAGCTGGAATTATAAAGCATACATAAGCCATAATCTTATTCATAGGATTATTTTAAGAATGTTTTCTGATCATTCTTTTCTGAGGGGGTTGAACGGTCCCCGCACTGGTCCAACGAGATGTTTATGTTCCTAAACCTCGATTAGTGGGTACACGAGCAATGATACTATAAACTGACATCAGTTACCAACTAAGTATGGACACACTTACATATTCTCCGAACAGGCCTTTAAATAGGATCAGAGGAGCATTACAGTGAGTGTACGAAAGATGGACAAATAAATAAAACAGAAGACAAGAGTCATGAAAATGTGAATTGCACATTCCCTAACTTCCAAGTTCTGAATGTCAGTTTGAACATGAAAGATACTAATTCAGAAAACGACCAAACATATTAGGAACTATAATGATTCATCAGCGAAAGAATCCAAAGGCATTTTACTGGATATATGTAGCAGAATAGTAAGACACTAAGCTCAGTTCCGTGATGAGTTGCCAGCCGAAAGTTCCTCCAACCCATGTACTTGGTCACTTACTCCATTTTACCAAGCTGTATTAAGTTGGCGATATTCGATGATCGATATTGGTTTATCACAAGTTTTCGTGTTCACTGGCTACTGGAGTTCTTAATAAAGAATTATCAAATATATTCCTCGAGGAAATCCAGCCCGACGTGGGTCGTGAGGGTGAAGGCTGAAATAAAAGAACCTCAACTGTCCAAGAACATCGAGTATAGAATGGACTGTTTCTGAGAAATGCTGCCCGTCATTTCTTAATCTTACGCCAAGACTGGAAGATGAGATAGTTGGCCATGTGCGTAAATTAGAATGCCCTAACTTTAGAATCGTAGCATATTGCTGTAAAGGTGCTTACCTAGTGAATTTTCCTCCAGAGCGATAAAATTTCTTTATGTTGTACCCATTTGAAGAAAGAATCATACCAAGAACTACGAAAGGAATTACCAACTCCAGAAAGACAAGAGCGAACAATTTATCAGCTGAAAACCCAACACTAAACGTAACTTCAAGGTTTAGATGTAAAGTTCAATCTCTTGGAAGGTTTTAGGGAGAGAAAAAAAAAACTCCCAGGTTCAAAGTTCTCGATTCTCGAGACAATGAAAGCGATTTCAACAGCACTCTTCTAAATGTCTAGCACATTATATTGGGTGAGAAGCGTGTAAAAAAATATCAAATGAAATAAGACTATAAGAGCATCTATGATGGGTTCTGCTGTCAAAAGGAATATCAACGCCATATTGACACCAAAAGTTATGGTAGCCCAGTAGTTAAAAGATTGTAGTTGGCACTTGGCACCACCTTTTATCAGTGTACTCAAAAAGTTTTGAGCACTAATAAATAGGATCCTGATAGACAAAAACCAAAATATCATCTTGTCCACATTACAAATAACCAAGTTGCCGGGAGTACTAGGGGCACTATAAAGGATGATATTTGTCAGATCACAATAACATTTTTTTGTAATAAACATCCCCAAACCAACAATGTGGAAAAATGCACCAGAACTTCTAAATCAAACCAATTTACGTTCCTTCAGTAGGACGTAAATGGCATCCATGAGAACCATGCTTAAGACACTGATTTATACACTTCCTTTCGAATCCAATCATTTTAGGGCCAAACAAAAAATGCCAATATGCCAAGATTGGGAACAGTTATTGCATCAAAATCATTTCCTAGCAGACAGGAAGTATTTCAAGCATGCATATAGCAAGATAGCCATTGTTGTTGGGAATATTCCAGTATCATACCATGTCGTAGTCTACCTTCTAATCAGACGCTCATCTGCTCTCCGAACTACAGGAGTAAATATTGTCCCATCATATTGCCTCCTGCCGAAGCTTCGGCTATGATCACTTTTTTTTATGCTTTCATTATCAAAACGAAAAACAGAATCTCACTGTCTAGAAACTATGGCTGACCAACAATAGTTTGGAGACTTTACTGATTGAAGCAAGTAATAGTTAAGGAGTATGAGATACCTTTGATAAGGTCTCAACTCAGGAGTGGACTGGTATACATGATGTAACATTAGTAACGCGTTACGCTGGTATTCACTTGTATTCTGCAAGACAACAGGAAGTTGCTAGTTAAAGGACTATTCAGATAGAAAGTCTAGGGAAATATGATCCTATCACATCAAACTTATACTGATAATTCCTTCTGGCTTGCAGCCTATTACAAACTGGCTGAAAACTTTTGACAGGACAACATTTTCAAACCACCATTCTTTTTCCCAAGTCACTAACACGTTACGACAAGCTCATGTTCTTCATGCAGTTTCTCAAATTCAAGCAAGATTGACTTATCTAGCTTCACTTATGTTTAAAAGGTGAAAATAAACGAAATATTTTCTTGGCGTGTGATACATATGTATTGTGACACTGATAAACAAATCAGGGCAACAGTGCCAGTAAAAACTAACACGCCAACCGGGATGGACATTAGGCAGCAAACACCAAAACTATGGGCACGCCAACCGTTTCCAATGATCTAAGCGAGTCGCCACAGTACTTGATTATATAATAACGAATGAATATTTACAGTATAGAGACTAGCAAGTATTTAGAATCAAACAACGGAATTAATTCTGAAAGAAGGAAATAATTCGAGAGACTTCATATCATAATCTTGCGAAGAAAGATGCGCCGCATCGTTATACAAAATGTTATCTCGCCAGATGATCCAGTTCCGAGCAATTAGAAGGAGAAACGAAGCAATGTGTCTAAAAGCACAAGTTTGGCAACTTAAACGGGTAGAACAACATACAACTGCAAATTCTGCTTTCCGGATCATTATCTAATGTCAATCGCGTAAATAATCCAAACAACAAAAAATCAATTGAATTTGGAGATCATAAAAAAAAAACAATGTGCGATCCGGACAACGATTGAGGACATTGAAAATTACAGAACACTGACTTAAAATGCTGAGTGAAATCATCATGCCACTGCACGTAGGGTAAGACTCATCCAAATAAGAGTATTCTATCAAAACTTAATTTACCTCCATTGATCTGACAGGTTCGGAGATGATAGCCACCTACGGCTTTGTAGTGGCCTATGGAATCCCATCAGTGCAGCTTGAGCGGGAACTGGAAGTGAGTTTCTCTATGAAGCGGGAGAGAGTGATTCATAAGGAATGGCGGTGGCGTGCTGGTTATTTACCGTTGGATCCAATGCGTTTCTTCCAAATTCGAAGCCAACTGAAAGCGCAATTACGGCCCATTTTTGCGGCCACTGGGCGGGCCTATTGTCATTGGTAGTTACTGGGAGCAATTCGGGCCCATTTTATTTTTGGGCAATTTTTCATCTTTCGTTCCAGGACCCACAGGGAGTTTTTGGACAATAAATCTAATACTGATGACCGTAAGAACGCGAGTTGTCTTTAGACCAAAAGAATTAGGCCGAGATGTCAGGCCCAACATAAATTCGGGCCTTTACGCTACAGAACTAGCAGCCACTCACTCCCTCTTCACTTTTTTCACTAACTTCCATATCGAAATTTTAATCACTAACATTATATCACTCAAACACAAACTCAGTGCCCTTGTTATTGGACCTAAAGCCCAATTTGCAAATGGACAAAACGTCGGCGTTCTGCTGCAAACCGCTAGCAGATGAGCTTTTGGGTCTTAATAATTTTGAATTGACTACATCATGTCCGGACAGGACCCTGTAGGCTTAGTCCGTCAGGGGCAACAGTGTGGGTACTGGGGTACATTGGCAGTGGTACTTCCGGTACTTCAGAAGTGGACTGGTCCACGCACAATAAGCTTAAAAAGTTCCTCCTAGGTTCCTACTACATGCTCTACGACTTTATCTTTAATTAACTCGTGTCCTTAGCCTTAGCCACCACACAATTCTACTGCTCTATCGCCTCCCTCGTTATTTCTTTTTCCATTTTGCCTCTTCTACTCCTTATTTTGTCGCTACAGTACAGCGGATCCCACAATCTAATATATCAGACGGCCTATCGGCACCGTGGCCAAGTCAGCATCGCACAATCCCAGTTATAGCTTCTACGTCGAAACGTGCATGACCTTCTCTACTAGGCTGTTTTGGGGTCGTAGGAGCAATTGAGAGGGAAGAAAAGGTTTTTCTTTTCTTTTTTCTTTATTGTAGGGGCGAAATTTTTTTATGAAGTTCGCGGTAATATATGGTGGGTTAGACCAGTAGAGCACGATTATCCAGCGCGATTACTGGACCCTAACCTACTGCTAATTTTGTCAAATGAATGTGCTTCCAAAGGTGTTGGGAAGTCCAAAATTTCACCAAATATTTAGACGTTTATTTATTTTAAAAGGGTCTCTTTTAAAATAATTTAAGACGACTTGATACGAGGGTGGTGACTTGGGTGTGAATTGAGAAAACGATTAAAGGCGACATAATTGCAATAGCAACATCTAAAGCTGTGCGCTCGTGCAATGGGCTAGTGAGTAAGGCCTCAATCCATTATTTTTTTTTAAAAAAAAAACATTTTATTTCTCGCAGAATTAGTATTACCAATGTTGGTAGGTGTACGGAAGTTAATTTTGTTTTTGAGTTCATATATTGATGTTCGTGCTTAGCATGCACGTGACATGTCAATTGTGGACACTGGACACCCATTGGAATTTGGAAAGTCTACGGAAATATAGTGCATGTTTGAGCCCCAATTAATTGGGCTCAAAATTTTAAGTTTACTATTAAAAAATTTATCACATAATTTTTTATTATTATAATATTTATTAAAAATCTTCTTTTTCTTCACTTTTTCACCAACTCTCGTAACATTTCTTTACTTTATAATATTTCTCAAATCTCAATACCCAAAATTTTCACCATCAAACATACCCATACTAACTGTTAAAAGAGGGTGGATTAGCTGCAAAATGGTCAACAATTCACCACTATATGTGGAAATTTTTTAAAAGAAAAAAATTAATCCTTAGATTTACTATAGTATAACAAGTAACGTGAAACAAAATGAATGTATTATCATTTTTTTTTTAGGCTGTTATCCACCTCTTCTAATTGAAAGAGATCTGATGGGAAGTTATGATCCAGGAAGATTGTGAACTGAAAATTACATCAGGGCCCGACTGCAAACACGCTGACGCGGAAGCCCAAGCACTAACCCCCAAAAAACAAGAAAATCACCGCAAAGTATGCAAAAAGCAAGTTTAAAACACGCCAAAGAAAAGCACGCCACTGGCGGCTACGCGTCCTGAATAGCCGCAGACCCACGGGGACCCCACCGCACTCGCAATCTTTCACTTCTGACACACGTCATTCATCTGTGAACTCCACGCTCCCACCCATCTCTATCCCCCCTGTAAGCCATTTAAAGAGCCACCAGCCTGTGTACCGTACGCCTCTTCACAGGTCCGCAGAGGCTCCTCTTCGCGTGCATGGAGCCCATTTATGATTTAACTATAGTTTGACTACAAAAACACACTCTCTCTCTCTTCTGGATCCACGAGCCAAAGCGTGCACGAATGCATGCGCCTCTAGATCCCTACGGTGATGCGGTGCACATAGTCTCTCTCTCTCTCTTCCCCTCTTTTCACGCTCATCATTTGTTGCAATCTTTTATCTCTACCCAGGACTTGTTATCGAGGCGTGACCTTTTAGATTCCCGCCACGTGTGAATCCACTCTCTCCTCTATTACTTCTTCTTTTTCCTTTGGCCGTATCTTTCTATTTTTTTAATTTTTCCCAAATTGATCCCGACAACTCCAATCTTCAACGCCTGAGATCCAACGGCCACGAGGGTCGCGTTCTATTTCTTCCAATATATAATTGGGTGAGATCGCACGGTGGGAGATAGTTTAAGGCGGCATGTTAATTAAAGGTCACGGGCCGCGTGAAGAGCTTTTCTCCAAAAGTCTGCCGTTCCACACTGTACCGGAGATTTGGTGGTCGGGATTGCAAGATTTTGTTTCCTTTTTTAAATAGAATTTCTTTTTTTAATCTCCGGTAAACCCGAAATGTCTTTCCCGTTTTAGCTTACCCTATTTTACTAATCTCGGGTAGTCCGGAAATTACTTTTGATTTTTTATATAATACTTCGTATTTTAAAAAAAAAACTACAATTTAGATTACAAATAAATGTTCGTTTTTATATTTTTTTTTCAGGATTCTAACTATATTCATAAATTTACCACCGAATATGTTTAGAATTCAAACACAAACACTAATACATTTTACACAATCTTCAATAATTTTTTAATTTTTTATTCAACATAAATTTTCTTTCTCTATATTTTTTCACATAACTCTAATATTTTTTTATTAAACAATTACATCAAATCATTTCTCTCTCCACTTTACACAAACACCAATAAAACACTATTCAACATAAAAATTCACAACTTCTCTAAAATCAGGTGAAGTTCGTTTCGAGAAAAAATGTAGGATTTTAGAGAAGTTGTGAATTTTTATGTTGAATAGTGTTTTATTGGTGTTTGTGTAAAGTGGAGAGAGAAATGATTTGATGTAATTGTTTAATAAAAAAGTATTGGAGTTATGTGAAAAAGTATAGAGAGAGAAAATTTATGTTGAATAAAAAATTAAAAAGTTGTTGGAGATTGTGTAAAATGTATTGGTTTTTGTGTTTGAATTCTGAATATGTTCGGTGGTAGAATTGTGAATATACTTAGAATCCTGAAAAAATGGTGAAAACGAACATACCGTAGGCCGCAGGATCTCATATTTGGGGATTGAGTTTACTGTTATAACCCTGTTTAAATGTCGAACATCTCGTTGAGTGAACTCAGGTAAACATAAACAAAAAGACAATTTATTCTGTTAAACGAAGTTCAACTTTCAGAAGATGAATTTATGATTTTTTTTCGTGTATATTTTAAAAATTTTGTAGAAACATTTTGAAGTTCGAGTATAAGGTTACGTTTGTTTTGAGTAAAAATGTAAGATTCTAAAAAAGTTCTAAATATTTATATTGAATAGTATTTTATTGGTGTTTGTGTAAAATGAAGAAAGAAATTATTTGATGTAATTGTTTAATAAAAAAATATTGGAGTTATGTGAAAAAGTATAGAGAGAAAATTTATGTTGAATAAAAAATTAAAAATTGTTGGTAATTGTGTAAAATGTATTAGTGTTTGTGTTTTAATTCTGAATATGTTCGGTACTAATTTTGTGAATATACTTAAAATCCTGATAAAAGTGTGAAAACGAACATATCCCAAAACATTTATGGAATATAGAGCGGTCTAATGGTAGATTTTGGCTGATGCTCGCAACTTAGGCCTAGTGATACAGTTGTTAATTTGGAAGCCAAATAAAATAAGATAAAATGAAGATCTAAGTCAATACTTATAGCTTAAACTTTTATTCTCGAGTTTTGTTAATAGGTCTGGTTCAAGTGTCGTATAGTGACCAGCCGTGCCAGAATTGTCGAGTGAAAAAAAAATGAAAATGAAGAGGAAGAACAGCGGTGCCATACACGAATAACCTAATACATTATTATAATTTGAGAATTTGACATTTTGATTTTTGGGTTTATACCGTTTGGCAAATGGGTTATTCGAATGGGTACACGAATAACCTAATACATTATTATAATTTGAGAATTTGACATTTTGGTTTTTGGGTTTATACCCTTTGACAAATGGGTCATTTACTTTCAAATTTTAAAATTTTAGACCTTAGGTTTTCTTTATTTGACGAAATGGCCCTTCCGTTACTCTGTCGTTCATATGCTTAACGGATTTGAAGCGATCGACCGGATATATGTGTAAAAGTGAGCGATCGAATGGTACAAATTTGCTGACGTGTCACAGAGCTCCGTTAAGCAAATGGACGACGGACTGACGGAATGATCATTTCGTCAAATGTAGAAAACTCAAAAACTAAAAATTTAAAATTTAAAAGTTAATGATCCATTTATATTAAAGGAGTATAAACCCAATAATCAAATTGTCAAATTTCCTTATCATCATTTGACACAAGAATCTTGTACGTGTTTTTCCACAAAAACATAGAACATGCTTCCAAACACATCAATCCTTCGCTTCCGCTGGGCGTTGGCTTCTGAGAAAATTCTCGAGCTTTTACTTACACACATTTTTATATTGATTTAAATTTGAGATTATTTGTCGGCCATTGAAATCCGGTCTAGGTTCATTTTCTTTTGTGTACGGAAATAATTATTAAAAAGTCTTTCATTCATGTGATTGAATAAAATATAACTATATATCGCCTCAATCTTTCGTCGACCACATCTTCAATTTAATTCACGTCGTATAGCATGAATAAGAACGTCAACATTACCATGTCAGCTACTAGATGGTTAACGGAATAAATAAAAGGTTTATGAATTCCAACCACAAAAATAGAATCTAAAACAAATCCCACGAACAAAAATTTATTTTTACCTAATTTAAATTCACGTGGTACACATTGGAAGGATTTAAAATTCACAAATGTGTGGCTTATACATCATATGTTATAAAATTTTAATTAATTTGGGTAAATAGAGATTTATTCTAATAAGGATTCTAGTAATAAAATTTTAATTAGATACATATTTATTTTTGGATGGGAGGAATTAATATTTAAAATTTAAATTCAAATCAAAGGTCTAGCTCTAGTCTAACCTATAAATACAAGTATGTGTATTTCATCAAATACGATTCTAAAATTAGGAATAGACTAGAATATCACTATGATGCAGATTTCTAAATTTACATGTGTTGTGCTTGAATAAATATGATTAGAAATATGTTCGATCTTATCTCCATTATTGTTTTCACTTCTTTTTTCTAATAGGAAAAATAAAAATTTAAAGTCGGGGTATAATTTCATTACTGTTATGGGTGGATCATTTTAACTAATCTATAGGGTTGTTCAACCCCAGTGTAGGTGCGGTCTGTTTTCAAATATTTGTCACATACACTTACATTGTTAAGGGCAAAAATCGGTCATTAGCGGTGGATGTTTTTCGATGAACCTGCATTCATATTGGACAATTTTTTAGCATTTTACACACTTGACCCAATGTATTTTTTTTCTTTTAGTCCATTGATCACATATCAATAAAATCTAAACTAATGAAATCCAAAATTTAAAAAATTAAAGGACATCTTAAAAGATAAAACGATAATCTAAAATCCAAACAAAAATCACATATCATAAGAAGACCATCAAAGACTACCCACATCCCAAACACACATCTCAATCCCATATTTGATAAACACCCATTGCTTTGCTCAACGCCTATATTCTCCTAAGACATTAGCAATTTACGCAAATGTCAATAAATTTCAATTCTTCAGTAGCACTACCTCAACACAGTTGTCGTCTTTCCAAATTTGTATTGGGCTACTAGAAGAACCTAGAAGCTTCTCGTTCTTATCGAATAGACCTACCATAAGAAAAAATG
Source organism: Myrica gale (assembly GCA_963930655.1). Lineage (NCBI taxonomy): Eukaryota > Viridiplantae > Streptophyta > Magnoliopsida > Fagales > Myricaceae > Myrica > Myrica gale. The sequence continues at coordinate 5,944,230 of OZ005609.1, read as the reverse complement.
AACTTCATACCATTTCATCACAACTCTTCAATATCTTTATTCAATTAAACTAATAATACAATCTCCCAGTAGAACGAAAAAAACATTTGAATAACGAAAATTTGTCAACCAAAAGGCTTACTGCAAAACCAAAATAGCCAAACAACGGTAAGGCTAGGGTTTTGAAATTTTGTACCTTCTGAGAGATAGGGATTGCGGCGAGAATAGCCCGATGGGAGTTCACAGAGTTATTATATCGAAATCGAGCCTCTTCGAGCGCTCCTTCACTACCACCACCAGCACCACCACTCTCAGCGTTGCACATCGAAAGATGCCGCGTTTCCGGTGAAGGGTGGGGGCGATTGGAGACTGAAAAGGGGGGAGGGGTTTTAGGTTTAAATTTAAACGAATTCGTTTTAATAATAATAAAATAATATAATAAAACTCGGTTTCCCGGTACTTGAGTAAACTGAAAACCAGGAAAACCACCGACACGGGTTAGGCCGAGTACCGACAACTTGGTGTCGATACCGGTGTCGGTGCCACAGAATTTTACCGGTGGCACTGAAGAGCCCTACCAATCCACATGCAAGTTAAAAGTAAAAGCAGAACCCAGAGTTCAAAGGTACAAAATAATTGAAAAGCCCTACCCTTTAGTTTGTTAATCACAAATGAGCAAATAGCTCCCCTTTTTCAGCCTTCGATTAATGATTAATGTAGAAGCACGGAGCACCTTCCTGTATTTGGTGAGGCTCTTATTATTACTTGGAAATGGACACACGGAGCAAGCAACTCATGACCAAAGCTCCCTAATCTTCACTAATTAATTAGTACACTAACATGATTTCTTCTCCACTACAATTCTCCATGATTGATTAAGCACTATTCGACGCAATTCCACACAGCATAAAATTAATCGTGTTGCATGAGGGAGTAGGGAAAGTGAAATTCACAGGGAAATAAAATAAGCAGATCAGTGCACAAATAAGTACATGGCCTTAGTGTTAACATATATATAGTCTCCATCAATTACGACTCCTCCATTTCCTTTTCACTCGGACAAGTACATAGTATTTTTTTAAGGGAAACTTCTTTTGCTATTAAATCTTGAAGCTAATATTATTTTGGGATTCTAATTATTAATTCCGTCCATTACGTCCATTGCGTCTTCGATATCGATATTCATTAACATGCGCTCTCTGATAAGATCCGACTATCAAAATTAGACTCCATAGCCTAAATTTTGATTAAATTATATAAATTGATAAATTTTAGTAATTTGAAGATGCATTAATATTTAGACTTTTAAATGACATTAACACTGTATTAGGAGGCCTCTAATATGATTCGGCTACCGAGATGATGTCCCATAGTCCATCTATTGCTCATTCTAATCTTAAGATCTATTTAAATGACGAAAATTGATAAATTTTAGTAATTTAAAGGTACACTGCCATAAAATTGGTTATTTGGATTCTGAAATTGATATTGACAATCATAATTTGGAGGCCAACCCGGAGTTTTTTACTTTTCTTATTGAAGATCCAACAAATACCAAATAGCTGTGGTTTCTGCAATAGAGAGGAAACAATGTGAATAGTCAACTACTATATGTTGTTGTCGTGCCTGCTTGCTAGTGCTGCGCATAATGGGTGCAGAGTCGATTCAATCAACTCTTTTGAGTTTGACTGACCAGCTAACAAGTGATCAAATAGGTGCTAAGCGTGATCGTATCCAACTAAATATCTTGGTCCGACATGATTAACACCACCGGCTTTCTAGAAGTACCGCTTAGTGTCAAAAACCGCATTATTCTGTCATAAAAGGGGAATATTTTCAATGCTTCACTCGAGATGGAAAGTGGAAAGAAAGCGGGGGAGGGAAAGTTTAATTATCACAATATCCATAGGACTATGATGTGAAGGTTTTATGTTTTCTTCCCATCTAAGGGACATACATTGTGCCGTAACTGATCATCTGAATGATGTCGCGTCTCTTCTACTACTTCTAGTTAACGTTGTCATGTTTTAATCAAGTCAAATTTGTGTATTTATTTAATAAAAAGGGAAAACAAAAGGAAAATTGTCACGCGTAAGAAGGACCAAAAGCTTATGTAAAATTGATAATCATGGTTATCTAGACATGGAATTCACCAACATGCCCCCCGCCCCCAACACGTCTCACGTGTTTGGTGATTGAAGTTTCAAAACTAACCAGAGTATACTCTATGAATGGTTTAATCTTTTAAACAACTAAATAACACCCAAACAGGTAGCCCATTAAAGAAGTATATATCCACGAGGGTTGGCACTTTCCACTGGACCTTTTTATTTTGATAAAATAATAATAATAATAATAATATATGCGCATAAATGTAAGTGGAATAAAAGTCTAAAAAAGTGGGTCATGATATATATTCAAGCATATTATAATATTCGAGGAAGGGACATGGATTCCTCCCCCTCCTTTTGCTCTTTATATTGGGTGTGGGTTTTTTCTTTTCGTTTTTTTGGTCAAAAAAGCAAAATATATGACCGTTTCAGTTTTGAGTGCGGCCTCGTGGAGAGGGTATTGTTTTTCTGCTTTCCAAGCGTGGATGTTTTTGTTGGAGAATCCACAACCAAATGGCTCCATGGTCTCATGCCCCACGCTTCCCCCACCAAACTCAATTACACGTTAATGCCCCCTCCAAAAGGAAAACCGGCCTCTCTATCTTCATCTAATAAGAAAAATAAAAAACTTGAACTTTGATGTGATTTCCTTCTTTCTCTCCTAACAGTGGAAACATTTTTTGAAAACCGAAAAGAAATCTCATTTAATTTTTAGTTCCAACTTCCAAAGCTTTCATATACTCTCCAGTGATTTGTGTACAGTTCTATAAGCATAGAGGAGTTAAGGGGAACAAAATTCCAACCTAAGCGACGAAGACGCAGCTTCAATGGTGAATATTTTTTTGTTGGTTCTGTATATCTACGTATCATTCTCATCCACTGAAAATGGAGGGTCCTGCACCAAGCGACGAAGACGCAGCTTCAATGGTGAATATTGTTGTTTCTCTTTACACCTAATCGTACATGGGGGGGAGCGTTTTAGTGCCACCAAAAGGGTAGGACCCAAAGGGATTGAGAGGGTAGCGTGGGAGTTGATTGGGCGTGGTTATTGTTCCCTCCACTACAAACAACAGAGCATGAAAGTATGCTTATCTCTATCAATTAAATATTGTAGAGTACATATATAATTGCCTGGCATGGATCTTCTTTCCTGCGCCTAAGATCGCTTTCAGGTGATAAAAATCATTTGGCTTCCTTTATGCTAATATATTCTTAGGGTGGATGGAACCACACGTCCCTGCGTGGCACCGTATGCTTTCTTGCCTCGAGTTTTTTTTTTCCCTGCAGGTTTTTAAAATATATATCGAGTTTGGTCCGGACGTAGTTCAAAGAGAGCGGAGAAAAAGAGGTATTCAGAATCCTTTTTTATGAATTGAAAGGTCACAACAAATCCCATCCGCGAGGCATCTACAGTCATCTTTGGAGTCCAATACCGTCCCTACAATATTCTCGAAATAAAGAAGCAATTATTCCCTATGATAATCTTTCTAATTGCCAACCAAAAAAATTGGGCTAATTAGTGAAAACCCAAGTGACCCAGTGATTGACAGGTGTTCATGATGAAGCTTAATCAGACACTCCCAGTTCCTCTCCCCCGGTGTGGGCCACAACTACTGATGGCTAGTTTCATGGTGCAGACACGTTCATGTACACACAAATGTACTCCGGGGGTGGGTCAGTCCCTTTTGGTCTTTTATCCTCTACAAAAAAATTGCAAATCATTGTGAAATTTTATTAATATTTTAGGCTGTGTTTGCGTCATAAAATTTTACACTCTAAAATTTTAAGACATTAAAAAATTAAAATATAATCTCTCTATCTCCCATCAAATCACTACTATTCACTATAAAAAATATAAAAAAATTACCTCTCTCTTCACTTTTTCACTAAACCCAATACCTAAAATTTTAACAACACTAAAATTTTACAACACAAACACAACATTAAAAAAAAATTTAGCTTACAAATACAATTAATGTAAACCTATAAAATTTTACTAGTGGCTGGCTGATGGAAGGGTGGCAAGCGCTGTAAAATTAATTTCTATTTTTATTTTTTTATATGTATTTGCCTCCACCGCCGCCTTGACCCACCCCAGCCAAGCTTGTTATTGCTCTTTTATCTTTTTGTTTTTTACTCTGTATTTTACGCGAATTTCTTCATTTTGTTTACGCAAATGAACGATTGATCTAACGGTGTGTTTGATTGATAAAATTGTACGGTGTTTAATATTTTGAATATGAAATTTGATGAAAAAGTGAGAAGAGTGAACAAGTAAAAAAATTCACAAAAAATGACAAAAAAATATTTTTAAATAGAAATTAGTGAAAAAATGAAGTGATATATTTTTATAATGATAATAAAATTTTGGTGGGTCAAAATTTTGTTTAATTAACGCAACCTAAGAATATGTGTTTAACAAAAAAAAGAATCTAAGAAGATGTGGCTACTTCATTTAATAAACTTCAGGCATGACTAATTTTATATTCTTCCTAACTCAAATATCACAATTAAGAACATGTTTGGTGGGAAGGAATATCTCTGAACATTAGGGTTAAGTGGGAATTAAAATAACAAAAAATATTTTATTTAAAAAAACCTTTATATCACGGGAAAATTGACAAGGACACGAACATAGGATAATACGACTTTTACTCTTTTGGATAAGTTTATAAAACATAATGACGGACAAATTCATGCAGTTTGTGTCCCAACGTTATTTTCAAGCCGGCCAGACTTTAAATTCAACCTCTAAACGGCATTAGATTAATTATATTTTCTAACGTCATTGGATTTATAATAATATACTATGGCAAAAAAGAAAATGAAAGCGAGCGAATCTCGTTTGGTTGTAGTTGTCATCCATGGGGTTGAGTATCGGGAGTTTCAAAACAAATTTAGGAAGAGATGATCTAACGGCGTCATTAGAAGAAAAGAATGGGGTTATTTTTGGGAATAGACGCCATGTATGGCATGGGAATATTCCCGGAAGAGGAGGAAGATGATTGGACCGTAGAATAGAACCGGGGGCGTAAAACCAGAACGTGTGGTCTCGTTCAGACACGACCGCATGGTCAACAACTAGAGGAGGACATGGAAGTCATTTTGAGAATTGACCCTAACTCCATGCCTAACCCGCCACGAACCCAAGGTCATAATAGAACCACCCATCCCCAGTTCCCAGAGAGAGAGAGAGAGTTTATCTACTGTGTTTCATGATTGTACACTAATGCCTTGCGTGCACTTCGCGCGCACGTATCAAAACTCGCTTTCTTTTGTTTTTCTATTTATTTATTTATCTGGATATATTATTGTTAGAATTATTATTATTATTTTTGTGATTCCCCAACCAAACGGGGATATATATGTCACTTACGATTCTTTATGATCTTATCTTCCCCCGTGCTCTCTCGCCGTGCTTCGACTTTGACTTTACTCTCTCTCTCTCTCAAACGCTATTTTAAGTGCTGGGTGTTTGGTCTGGGTCTCAGGCATCTGAAGAAGGTTCAGAAAGTTTTGGAACTGTGTATTCTTTTGCTCTGCAATCACTGTCTACGCTCACTGGTTATTCACTGTAAGTTGTTTGTTCCTCTGTACGTCTCTGATAATCTGGTCTTATTGTTTGATGGATTATTTATTGTAGGAGCTGTTTTTTTTTCTGTGAGTGCTTTGTTTTATCTAACTGAAAGTTTCTTCGAATTTTTAGTGGTGATCCTTCTTTCGTGTCTTCGGTTCCTCTAAATTCGGTTTCTATTATTTTTTCCGTTTTTGATTCATCCCCTTTGTGTTTGTGTCTAAACTTCCCGTTTATACTTGATTTTGTTCTCCTTAGCTGGTTCTCTTTCTGACTTCTTTTTACTCGTTTTTCTTTGGAGTCTCCTCATACATTCGGAACCAAAAATATTTTCTTTCGTTGGTCGTGTAAGAGATATGATTTCTGTCAATTTTCTAGGAATGCTCCCCATGTACTTATTTTCTCCTGCTTTTTCCTTGCGTCCATTTTCGCGGTCGGGTTTTCACGTGTTTCCCTCAGATTGGTTCCTGAGAAATGCGAGTTAAATTTTGACTGTAGAGCGCATAGAGAATGACATAATTATTTCTGTGTTTGTAAGTGTTGTTGAAGAAACATATTGTTTCGTCGGCTACAAGTAACAGAGAGGATACGATCTTGAAGTAGACGTTATCATATTTGTGTCTGATTTTTGGGAATCTGTTGCAGGGTCTTGGAATAGAGAAAGAGGCGTGGAGATCTTTATTTTTGGAGAATATTAGAACAGCATGCGGTGGTGGCTGAGTCTCTCTGTTGATGTTTTCCGCAAAGTCATCTCACTGAACCTTTATTGTAGGGTGATTCTGTAATTCCCTCATCTTACTCAAAAAACCCGAAGATTTCTCGGCATCTTTTCACCTCTCTCTCTCTCTCTCTCTCTCTCTCTCTCTCTATTTTCCATGGGATCCAACTATTTGGTTGTTGTCCCTTGTTATGTCCGCCAGATTAGCTGAACATTAATTGACCTTGTTCTGAATCGTCTTCCTCTCCGTGGATATTCCTTTAGTTGTTCTACTCGCTTAGTCCAATTTCTCTCCCTGAATAGTCGTTTCTGTTGACTTGATCTCTTTGGTTTTAAGTTTTTTTATCCTTGAAGTTCCTGCCCTCTGGAAAAGTTGTGTTTTCTTTTTGCTCCTCATCGTGAAGGGTTAGAGAGTAGTTATGGTAAGCCAAGCAGCAAGTCAAACAAGATTTCGGGCAACGAAACACGAAAATGGGATTGCAGGGAGTGCCACGATTATTGTTAGAATCATAGCTTGTTTTCAACCGCTGCAGGACTGCCAGGTTCGTAAAAGATTATTTGATTGGAAGAATGATTGCTTCTTTCAAATGTGTATATTCTCTTGGGTCTTATCTATTCAGAAGATCCCCTTATAGGATATGAGAGCTAATGTGACGTCTTAAACTAATTCTATTTCTTGTGTGTTTGCCAGGCTGAATACTTCCGTCACTTGCTGAAGCCTGTAACGTAGATTAGTTTTGCATTTCGCGTTCAAGTTAAGCTGGAGTTTGTAGTTAGTTTCCTTGTTCCTGGTAGAAAGAGAAAATAATCAGCTATTTTTAGTACTTGAAGCATTCTTCTGGTTCGTCCTAAATTGTGTGATTCGTGGTTTTTGTTGAGTCTTCTAATTATATCACTGAGCTGTAAAATCATAAGGATGTTTGCCTTTTTGATATCTAGGTAATTGTTTTGATGGGAGGAGACTGTGGAACCTGGATTCCTCAGCTGCATTTTAATTGGCAATCACCGAATTCGAGTCATTTGGGTGCTCCCCTTGACGTAGGGCAGGAAAATCCTATCTCTGCATATATAAACCCTGGCACCAATATGGCTTCAACGAATGGGACGTTGTCAGTTTATGCATCTTCTAGATTGCCTCATTCTCCGGTAGGCGAAACAAATGATCCTCAGGGTTGGTTTTATTGTTTACCTCGTTTCCGGCAATCCTTTACTCCTGCTCTGAACTGCTCGATTGGTGAAGGCAGAAAGCCTGTGAACCCAAATGAAAGCTGCAGGGCGGCCATCACACCCAATGTGGGGCCTGGATGTGCCCAAAAGAGGTTCATTGTTGTCGATCAATCAAGGGACCAAACCACTTTGATCTTTAGCCCTGAGATGGGGACTCCTGTCGAGTGTCTCACTTCTTGGAGTCAAAGACTTAATGCTGCTTCGAACTTGAATGCTGAAGGTCTTGGAATAAAAGGAGTTCCAAATTATCTGTCAGGACCAATAGTAACAGACAACTTCAATGAAAATCCCGAGACTGATGTTCAGAGTGAGATGCATGAAGACACTGAAGAACTTAATGCCTTGCTCTATTCAGATGATGAAAGTGATTATACCGAAGATGGTGAAGTTGCTAGCACTGGTCATTCTTTTAGTACAATGACAGCTCATGATAAGAAAGATTGGTTTGAGGGAAATGCTGAACAAGTTGCTAGTTCTGCTGGACCAACTAAAAAGCGGAAACATTTTGATGTAGGGCATGATGATGAACCGGCACTGAGGGACACTGCAAGTTCTATGAAACCTGCCTTTGACTATGAGGAGGATGCAGAATCTAGTTGTGCCCATGGCAACAATGCGGGGTCAGGAGAAATAGGTTCCTTATCGAGCAACAACAGTACCAAGAAGGAGAAAATTCGGGAGACTCTGAACATTTTGCAAAGCATAATCCCTGGTGTCAGAGGCAAGGACTCAATTGGGGTTCTTGAGAAAACTATACATTACTTGACGTCCCTGAAGGTCAAAGCCCAGGCTTTAGGACTTGATTCTCTTTGAGTTGAGCAGTATCTTATTGTTATTGTTAGTAGTAGGATTTTGGAGTTCTCAGTTCTTTGTCTATTTGAAGTTATAAAGGGCGAGTTGGGGTGTGCATTTGCGTAGTATGAGTTCCCACCAACGAAGGTAATACTCTCAAATAGTGGAGAGAGCAGTCTTAAGTGCCGCCCATGTGTTTTCACAGTGATCTAGTTGAATATCAGCACAGCTTTAGCTTGGAGAAATTTCTCTCTAGTTTCAAGAGGGAGGTAGAGGTGCGGTATATTATTTTCCAATGTAGAGTGGTGAATCATTAGTCTTGTCTTAGGGTCCAGAGAAAGTGATACATGTGGGCGACGTGGGCGTGGAGTGTGGATGAGAAGACTGGTTGTTTCAGACGGGACCCAGCAGGAGCGTGCACGTCCCCTTGGGTGTTTTGGGACCCAACTTACACTTTCACTATCTCTCTTTTTTTGTCGTTGTAATGTTTAATAGTTCGCGGGGTTACCTTTTTCCTGATGTAGAAATTTTGCACCAGCCAAGAGCCGTATCCACTTCACCATGCACAACTTGCTTGAGGGCCCTCAACCTCGCCATTTCCGCGCATCCTCGAATGCTAAAGCGTGGTTTATGTAGTACTTGCTCTCTGTGGGATTGGATTTCTATTTTCATGAGACTGCTCTATGGTTGTGGCCGAGATCTGTGTTTGCTTGGAGCTGTCATGGGTTCTTTTAGGCGGCAGCAGCAGCAGTATCTTGTGGTGGTTTGGTTGGTAGGAGAGCATGATAACTTGGTTTGGTGTAATTTTCTTTGTTTGGTCCTTTTTGTTGTCTCTATGCCTGTGTACTTACGTCGCATGCACGCATTTATGATATGAGACAGCGATGTGTTTTGTGATTTCTTAGCTGTTTGATGTGTTTGCGAAAATTTCTTTCTTCGTGGAGATGATGGCATGAGGGGACCACGGGGTTTTTGCATTATTAGGGAGAGGAAGTTATGTAAACGAGGAGCACGGGTGTCTGGTGTCCAACTGTCTTTACCGTGTTCTTATTAGATCTTTTAAGGTAGTCAACTGGTAAAACGGAAATGGTTTTGGATTGTTCTTTGAATTCTTTGACTAACTAGTAAAACGGAAATGTCAAAAACTTGGGTGTTTGCCTATCCAGTAACATTGTGTGCAATTCTTGCTACGTTATGAACTTTGTAGTTCAAAAATAGTACGTTCTTTTCTTCTTTCTTAGTAACCAAACAGTATTTTCTTCGCTCTTTTCTTTTCTGGGTTTTCGGTAAAGAACGCAGACTCCGGCCTTTCTGGCAACAGTGTAAGCGATGTGATAAAGAATCCGCCCAAAACTGGTTTTTGGACCACGTTCATCAGTGGTATGTCTACTGTTTTCTCAGGTATTTTGTTAAAATACCTTTCCCGACTCCAATTTTCAGTATTTATTTAATATATCAAAAATATGTTTCTAAAAAGTTGAATATTTGTGCAATGTCCGAGCCAAAACGTGTGAGTATCGACTTTTGTGCTGCATGAAAGAGGAGGTTTCTGATAAATAAAGTCTTAGTAATCTTTTTTTTTAAGAAAAATTTACTATCGGGTTGGATAATTAATAGCCACAACACAGAGTGGTAGAAGTAAACTTCAAATGGACTAGCGTAAGAACCTCCAATTTAAGTCATCGATGATTCGATTTGATCATGACATAAATCGAATCTTATGACCGTATACTCAATTCACAATCTCAAGTATCACTCTTAATACGAGACTCTCAAGACTCAAGAGTGAGTACCTTTGTACTCGTCTGTGTTAAGTCTAAGGAAGCATCAATTGATGGACAGAAGATATATATATATATATATGTATATATTTTAATGACATTTTGTGTCTCCCTTAGTATTTGTTTTTAGGTGGGGTGGGTCGGGTGAGGCAGGAATATATTCCGCGTGACGCAAAAGATTCCTAATCCCTAAACACGCTTTGTCCCTTTTGAGATGAGAACAAAGGAACTTTCCTCAATGGTTAGATAGTTTTAGAGATAGATTCTCTGCGTCTTATATGCTTTTCTCATGGCCGATTTCCCGACAGCAAATTGTCTCCAATTGTCCAGATTTGGGATATTTTTACTTGACTTTCCATTGCACAGATAATATAAACTCGAGTTACAGACTTGAAAAACCTCCAAGTTATACCGACTATAAGACTCGTCGACATTGGTTTTTAGGTATTTTAAAGATTTTATTTGGTCGAAAATTTTGTTTAATTTATTTCGTTAAGAATATTTTTTTATACTTAATTTTACTATTAAAAACACTTTATAGTTCAATCTGCAATTAAAATTTTGTAAAATTTTTGAGAATGTTGTAAAAATTGAGTTAGTTTAAAGTTTTATTAAATTTTGAGAAAAAATAGTAAAAAATAAAATTTTATGGAAGTAAAAAAATGAAAAGAGACAGGATTTGGGTTGATTTTTAATGTTTGTAATTGAAATAGATATTTTGTTTTATCAAAATTTTGAGTTATTATAATTACAAATAAAAATTTTAGAATGAAGAGAATTTTGAATAAAATTTTAGTTTGCAAAAAGTTTGGTGCCCAATAAATGTTTTTTTTCTAATTATTGTCTCACTTCAATTTGCATAATACTGACTAGGGAGTAGGGACTGAAAACGAGGAGGAAATCTGGGAAACTAGGATATGCTCGGTTTGAGTAAAAATGTAGGATTTTAGAGAAGTTGTGGATATTTATGTTGAATAGTATTTTATTGGTGCTTGTGTAAAGTGAAGAGAGAAATGATTTGATGTAATGAGTTTAATAAAAAAATATTGGAATTATGTGAAAAAGTATAGAGAGAAAATTTATGTTGAATAAAAAAGTAAAAAGTTGTTGGAGATTGTAATGTATTGGTGTTTGTGTTTGAATTCTGAATTCGGTTGTAATTTTGTGAATATATTTGAATGTTGAATTTTTTTTTTAACGTAACCTAAGTGGAAGCCCATCTATGTTTTTGCCAATAGCTAAAAGTATGGTTGGGGTAGTCCAAAATCCACTTCCCTATTGGCAGTTGGAATACTTCGCGTATATCGAAGAAGGAACAACGCGCCGGCCCAAAACAAGCATAGAAAATATGCAAAATACGTCTCTAATATTTCCACTTCAACTTCACAACTTTCACAACTACTCAAACACCTCACGAGGGTATGTTTGGTTAAACGTCTTAAAAGTATTTTTTAATTCAAATATGATTTTATCAGAAAAAATAATTAGCCTTAATTTTTATGAAAAGCAAGACAAAAATAAAAAAAATTTTGTATTAAATCCATAAAAACTATTTCCAAAAAAATCTTATTTCCAAACATACTTGTTTACTCTCACATTCTCCAAAATAATAATTTTTTAAAAAAAATTCTCTTTCCAAATATCATTTATATGAATCACTCGCAAACACAAAATATATTTCAAAATTTTTTCTTAATAATTAAAAAAATGTTTTAATAAAATATTAGAATTTAGAGAACAAGCCTTTTGATGCCCAGCTTTGGAGTTTGGAATCTAAACTTCAACCACGATAACGATAAATATTTTGGCAAAAACAATGTCTTGGATAATAATTTTCGTTAGGGCAGGTTAGAAATGTTGGTACAGTTGAATGCGCACAATATTATGTTAACTTAATATAATATAATGAGTCTAAAACTTATGAACTTGATACGTAAGTTGAATGGTATTATATTACTCCTTCCAAGTGTTCATCTCTCCAATAGAAATTATGACGTAAGCTATAGAGAAAGAATTTAAATCAGTTCATCCATGTTTCCAATAAAAAAACTTGTATTAAAAATAAACTGAAACAATAAAAAAGAACTGAAAATTAATTTAAAAAAGAGAAGATGATATTTTAAGGGGATAAATGCAAAATCAGTCCCTGTGCTATACATAAAAATCGATTTAGTCCCTGTGATATGAAAAACATCAATTTAGTCCCTATGATTCTATTTTCGTTTGTTATTGGTCCTCCGTTAGGGACTGATTTTATCACTTTCTGAAATCACAGGGACTAAATCAATGTTTTTCATATCACAGAGACTAAATCGATTTTTGCATATAATACAAGGACCAATTTTACATTTATCCCTATTCCAAGATACGATATTTTTTTTTTTACAATTGATAGGTACGTGGCCGTAATCTATAAGCATAGAATAGCACACGTAGACACTGCCAGATCTCCCGTAAGAGCAGCGAACTCAATTGAAAGTGCCATCACACAAGGGACGGATATGTAAACTCATCGCCTCCGAGTACTCGAGAGTAATAAACTATTAAGGCTCTTCCTTATTCGGATGCCAGCAGAGACAGAGAGGGAGAGGTGCAAAGAAAAAAAAAAGAACACGAAAGTACGAAACAAAATACACACATACATACCTACAAAGGATCGGAACCGACTTGGACAGGAGCTGATAACAGCTATTGTCGGGGCTCGATCGGGCTAGGGTTTTCGGGTGGGTTTATCGGAGTTCCTTTGATGGAGTCGTTTGGTTTTCACGACGGCAACATCTACGATTTCCTCGAGACCCGTCGCTTCGACGCTCGCCAAGTACTTGCCATTTTTCTATGATATATTGAATATCCGTTGACGTTGCTTATTTGTTAATCGAATTTGTTTTTAGCAATACCGTTCGAATCCCTGTTCCAGTTTCCACTGCGCTGGGAATTATTCTTGTTGTTGAAAACTACTGGATGGTTAAGGTGCTCAGGGGTTGGAGAAACGATTGAATTTCTTTGAAAAACGCGCTTATGTCTGAAATGACAGTTGGTAAAGATTTTGATTGAGTTATGTGGTGCTCATGGGTAGTTTCGGTTCTTAATTGGTTGATAAGTGGTGCTCACAATGTGGAGGGATTGCTGGAACGATAAGTTAGTTATCATAGTAAGGCTTGGTGAACCTGTCAGAAGCAATCTCTTCTGGAAGGAAGTTACATTTTTATGAGAGGCTGGGGTTATGCGAAGTTGGTGATAGTGTCAAAACACATCCTTTTTTCTGTAATTTGGTCGTATGGGTACAGTCGTAATTGAGAATTAGTATCGGCTCCCAATTGTAATAGCTAAAGAATTATACATGGTTCTTGCAAAATTTTGAAACAAGATGATGGAAGATTATACAAATTAAAGTAAACTTAGAAAATTCAGGTATGTGACATTTATTCCTTGGAGAAAATAGACCAGCTAGAATCCATGTTGGGAGTACACGTGTGTTTTGGTGTGACAGTTTATCACAATGTGTTTCACTGTGTCTCACCTAGGCGAAGCTTTGAATGCATTCTATTATAATGCCCAGTATGATGTGCTATGAGGAGAGAATACTAATAGATAGACCAATTACTTAATTGTTTATATAGTCATTAAAGCTGCATCTGAACTCCTTTAAATTTATCCAGAGTAGTACTCCTAAAGAATTGGATGTCTCGACTTCTCTTTTTCTTTGTGTAAGGATATATGGATTTCATGCCTTCGTTCATAGTATCTTCTCCTAGTTGCTATCTTTCCGTAACTGAACAACTTAAGTTTTATGAATGTCCAACCAAGCGAGTGATTAATGTCACATTGCCATCTGGGACGGTTGGTTCTTACGTACATAGGTTTATGGTTGGTTTTTAATAAGCAATTCCATGTATTGATGATCTAAGAGAATGTTTGCTGCCTATATAGGATGTTAATCACAGGTTACAGATGCACTCATCATTGATACGTAGGCTCTCCCTGGAAAGAGTAATGGAGGTTAGTGTTCAATTTAACATGGAATACTTTTGTTGAATGGTGAAATAATCACGTCTATTCAGCCTTGTACATGCTTGTACTGACTCTTTTGATGGCTTTCCTTCGTCCTCTATTGAGGTGTTCTGTTGACTTTCTTATTTTGTTTATAATTCAGGCTGAGTATACAGTAGATTGTAAAAAGTTTGCCATTGTGGAATCCATTCTTTCAATGAAAAAAAGTACTAAAAGGGCCAAACCAATGTGAAAATTTGATGCTTTCTAAGAAGATATTTATTGAAACACCAAAATCAGGTTGCATCGGAATAATAATCTTATTATGCCCAAGCCCAACCGCGCCCAAGCACAACCGCTATAGTTAAACCATTGGCTCTGTGAATTATTCTGGATATTTAGTAATTTATGACTCCCTGGTATCCTGGATTAACAATATGCCAATAACCAACATGGTGTCCAATGCTAAAGAGACAGAATTTTAGTGACTATTATGTTTAATCTTGTATTTTGTCTTTTTGTTCCTACCACATATTAAAATAGTTGCATTTATCTCCTCTCCTCTCTCTCACACACATCCACACATACAGGGGCATCAAGGTTGTGTTAATGCTGTGGCTTGGAATTCCAAAGGTTCACTTTTGATATCCGGATCAGATGACACAAGGGTATGAAGCTTTTACATTCATAAGTACTCTCTAATTATAGACAGTTCGTACTGTTGTATTTCTCATTGGACACCATTGCAGCTCGCCTGACATATCTTGATTGACATTAGTAGTATGCAATTGCTATGCATGAGAACATCTTAAGCATGCGATGCTTAGGTGTCATTGCTCATCTGACTGGTCTTTTTTCTTTTCTTTTCTTTTAGTTGACCGTTTCTTGCATTAACTATTCCTAGTTATTTAGTATTCATTTTCTAATAAACCATGTTCATAATCTCCAGCCAATTGCTATGACTGGTAACATGTGCCTCTGGCCACATCATTCATTTTTATTAACGAAAGCGTAGTCTTGCTAATAGGTGTGATTTGGTGCATTGAAAAACAGCTGATTGGTAATTACGGATTTCTCTATCGTGTCGCATCACTGGACAATGGAAATGTCTAGTTATCTGTTGGAACACTTGAACATTCTCTCCAAAGATGGCAAAAATTGGTCTCAGAGCGGGGTTAAAGAAGTAGTAAGGATGTTTGAGATGCATCTAGAATGTCCTGGAGAGAAAAAAAAAAGGAGCATCTAGAATGCTGATCTCTTGTCTTTTACCAGATGTTAATGAAAGGCAATATGAGATTATAGTTTGCAGTTCCTTTAATTACCAATTACATTATGTAATACCTGTGCTGTAACAGTTACACATTGAAAATTCTTATTGTGATGGTATGTTTTTGGCGCATATCGTTGTACCGATACTTGCTCAGTAGAGTGATCATAATTTCTCAGTATGTGTGTTTCCCTGTGCATGTGTGCATGCTTGTTGTGTTCCCTACCTCTCGTTCCTCTTTCTTGTTTTCCCTAGCTTTCTAGTTATCAATGGACTCACACCCAGAAATGGACGGAACAAGTTCCTCCCTATTTTTGTCCATGAAGTAGCCATCGTTTTATCCATTTGAAAAGGAAGCGCTCGCAGCTGATGTTACTTCGGACCACCTGGGATTAACTATACCCTCCAAACATTTTGTTTTTGTTTCCAATACATTCTTTTCGGGAGTTGTGATTCCTCGTGACCTTGTATAATTTTCCATATTTTGGTTCTGTGACATATTCTTGTTTTTTTGTTTTTTGGCTGGAACAAATACCAGGCTTGGTGTTCATTCACATTCTAATCATGGAAGGGGATACATTTGGAACCTTTTTGAGTGAGAGAGATGTAACTTAACATGAATACACCCGCTGATATACTTGTGTATATATGCATGAATAAGGAACAAGCTCTGGCTCGAATGGTCCTCCATTGGCCTTCTAACTTTTTTGCCTTTTATACGCATTTTCCCAGTAAGTAGCTTGATTAACATGTTTAGAATGCCTTTTTTTAAAGGGCGATTTAGTTATATTTCTACATTACCTTTTGAAAGATACGTTCTAGTTTATTGAGCTTTTTTTGTTTGATTAAAGTTGTAAATATGTTTACCAGATTAAAGAGGTCAGCTGAGATAGATTGATATTACAGAGTAGCATGGGATGTTAGGGAGAGACACCTCGTTCTTGTTTTCTTAGCTGTAAACTTTGGTGGATTTCAGCCAGGGTGAGGAAAATGAGAATTTCATGTCTTAACTGACCTAATCTTTGAACTTGAAACTGTGAACTGAAGTGCGTTTATATGAGATAAGTTAGAGGAGAGTGATAATGAGCTAATGGACTCACCAGCTTTCTTCTAAAGAGGGGGAAAATGGTCTCATCATCTAAGGAAGCTCGTTTTCTTTGCTGTTTCTCCAATACTCTCGTGTATCTGTTTGTTGTCATGCCCTTATTGATACTCTATTTTCATGCAGATTAATATTTGGAGCTATTATAGTCGGAAGCTTTTGCATTCTATTGAGACTGGGCATTCTGCAAACATATTCTGTACAAAGTTTGTACCTGAAACCTCTGATGAGCTTGTAGTCTCTGGAGCTGGAGATGCAGAAGTAATTCCATAATCAGTTCATATGTTTACAGTGGACTTATTTGTGTGGTCAGACATGATTGGCGAATTGCACTTACTGATCTTTTTGCAGGTGCGGTTATTTAATTTGTCTCGCTTAAGTGGGAGTGGAGTTGATCATAATGTAGTCCCTTCATCTGCATTGTATCAATGTCACACAAGAAGAGTGAAAAAATTAGCTGTAAGTTATTTTGTTTGAAATCCTCGTAAAGAGAGTTTGATGCTGTTCTGAACATGGGAAAAGAAAGTCAGGTGTCGTATGATTGTTTATAGTGGTGAATATTGAGATTCATTTGCTTTCTTTTGCTTCTAATAACTGCTGCCAGCCTTTTTCGGTTTCAGGTTGAAGTTGGAAACCCCAATGTGGTATGGAGTGCTAGTGAAGATGGGACTTTGAGGCAGCATGACTTTCGAGAGGGCACATCTTGTCCTCCAGTTGGATCTTCTCGTCAAGAATGTCGCAATGTTCTAGTAAGTAGCATTTACAATTGGATGTTTGCATTTTTCTTTTATCGTTCCTATGTTGTGACATCTCCAATTGCTTTCCATGAGAAATGAGTTTCTTGAGTGGCATTTAATGGATCTCACTGCAGCCAGTGGTGGCAAAGCTTGGTGATCTGAGTGAAAGATTCTAGTCATTTGTCTGGTTCATAGAACATGCTTGGGGTAGAGTTTGGATTCCATATGCATGTGAAGCGTTGGTTTGATGTTATTGGCTTTGCGGAATTGTTGTTTAGTTAAGCAGACAACTTTGCTTTCCTTGCATGTGGGTTGAGATTCAGGTTGAAGAAATAATATGGTATATGTTGTCTATTAAGACACTTAAACTTCAGCCTATTGACTTGTCAAACTGTACATGTAAAGGACACGCCTATTTTCCTTCCCCTATGAGACCGCTCAAACTATGTGCTTATTTAAGTCTTTTCTCTTGATCGTAACCCAAGCTAATTAGCCTTACATGAAAAAGTGCTATTGCTAACCAATTTGGCTCTCAATGAATTTCTGCTGCTTTATGTTCGAGTCATTGCAGCAGTCCTTGTGTTTACTTCCTTGGAATGTTGGGTTGTCATCCAATTGTAGACCTTGATTAGTTGGCCCAGTGCCCGCATCTTGATCCTTGGAATGTTGGGTTGTCATCCAATTGTAGTTGCTCCTTTTCTCTGTTTGAACTGTCTCTTCAGCTTAATTCCTATGAAATCATAGTTGTTTTGATTTGAAACTTACATGGCAGCTTGACTTGCGGTGTGGAGCAAAGAGATCATTGTCTGATCCGCCTACACAAATCCTTGCTCTAAAATCCTGTGATATCAGTTCCACTAGGCCACATTTGCTCCTTGTTGGTGGGAGGTACTTTATTTTTGGTGAATACTTGCATGTTAAATTTTTTTCCCAAGTTCTTGTACCAACAGGTCTTTGATTCCTGAATGTTTGCAGTGATGCATTTGCACGTTTATATGATAGAAGGATGCTGCCACCAATGACATCTTGCCGGAAAAGGATGTCCCCACCTCCTTGTGTTAACTATTTCTGCCCAATGCATCTTTCTGATTCTGTGAGTTAAGGAGTTCTGTGACTTCCTGGTGCTTACATGATTGCTGCATCATTTTTTGCTAATAGTGAATAAAAGGATGCTCACCTTCTTGTTTTAAGTATGCCTGCACTTTCTGCTGCAATATTATCCCTATGAAAAGTATTATAGGATACTTTAAGAAATTTCAGTTGATATTATTGTTTCTTCTCCTAATTAAGCTTCTTTACAAGAGTGTATTGCCTTGAAAGCATTGACTTGTTGTGTGCATTGGTTGTTGATTTTAGGCAGATGATATTTCAGGGTTCGGTGGAGGGTTTATTGCTTCACAATGTTCATGTGGAGATGCCGGGAGAACGTCAGATGATTTTGTTATAGAACATATTAGAAACAAAGAAGTGATTATCTGCTGCAAACAATTTTTTGAGTTGGAGTTCTCCTTGAGGTTCACCTATGGAGCCAAAAAGCAATTAGATGAGAGTATTTTGATGTTTATTACAACGTGTGGCTTAAGTGGGTATTGGTTTGGACATTATAAACCTTGTTAAGGTCGCATTGGTCAATTCTTATCCATTTAATTATATCCCCCCCCCCTTTTCTCTTCTTTCTCTCTGTCTTAAACTTGGCTGCTTATGGCATATGTTTTGACTGTATTTCATATGTTAGCAATCCCTTAAGATTTTGAGGTACTTTCAAGTTGAATTATGACTATAGAGTACAGCTGTCCTTTTTTTTTCAATTGCTTTTTTTCTTTTCTCCAGGGGAATCCAAGCTTGCATCTGACTCATGTTGCATTTAGTCCAACAGGAGAAGAGGTTCTTCTTAGTTATAGTGGAGAGCACGTGTATCTCATGGATGTAAAAGAGGGTAATGTTTATTCACCTGATATCCTTAGCACTCATGCCATTCCGTAACTTTATTAAGATGTGGTGATGCTTTTACTTTCTTTATCTTGAGAAGTTTCCCCCCCTCCCCCCTTTCTCCTCTCTCTTGAGTTAAATATAAAACTGAGATACTGTGATGTGTCCTTTGGGTATGGACTAATAAAATTTGGGGACAGAAGTAGTTTGTGGCAGAAAATTAAAGTGTTACTCTTTCTTTACCACGTTCCTTTCCGATGTACTGTTGAGACTAGGTCTTAAGACACTCCAATGATTGTTGGTAAGAAATGTAGTTATGTGTAAGTGCTTGGAAGACTTCAACTTGGTTACTTGTTTGGTCTAATAATGCACCAGAATAATTTGCATTGTTGTAGAAGAGAACCTCAACTTTTGCTATTTAAAACATCTTTTTTCCTAATAAATCTCTTGAACTACTTCTCTATATCACTTTCTGGACTCAAGGTCCTTATATATTGATTTGTACAAAGAAAGGAAAAGAAAGAGAGATATTGTGGGATATAGATGCCTACTTCAATTTCGAACCTTTGTCCATGGCGGCAGTTTGAACAGCATATGGAAGTTACCAGCTTCAATCCTCACACTGCTTGCTGTCTTGAATTTCCTGAATGATTTACGGTCAACTGTAAATCAGAACGTAGCACCTGCTTCTTTAGAGTGTCACCCTAAATCTCATTCAAGCCTCTATGGATGCAAAATGGGTGTCAAATTCAGGTTGACTAAATGCTCATGTAAGTTAGTCTGGCGTTTAAATATGTTGTAGTTTATATAGGCACACTGAGGTAAATGGTCCAGTACCATATTTAGTATTTTTTTTTGCTTGGCATGTATTCCTTTTGTTTGGTATGTTCTGATTATCAAATTTGTTAAGCTGATATGCTTTGGTGTTTATGAAATTCACAGCTGGCAGGTGTGCTATGAAATACACTTCAGGAGATGTTTCGAAGCTGATGAGCTTCACTCCCATCCTCAATGGCGTAGATTTGCAGTCCCCAGCATCCAATGTCCTTTCAAGCCAGCTTCACAGAAAAAGTAGTGCTGCTACGGTGTGGATCTTTGGTCATTTACTTTTTATTTGTTGACTGTCACTGTTCCTGCTACAGTTTTGTTTTCAATGGAATAATGTTCGTAGTTGTTATTACCTAAATATGTTTTATCTAGTCTGACACAGTTGTTTCAGCTTGAAAAGTGCAGGAAACTAATGCAATTTGCAGAGAAAACTCTAGAGGAGGCAGCAAATTATTACTATGGTATTGAGGCATGTAATGAGGTCTTGGATCGATATGGCCGTGAGATTGAGCCCAAGTTAAAGCGTGACTGTCTATGTCTACGTGCTGCTTTACTGCTCAAGGTTGTTTAATAAGTTACTTGGTTGGAAGTTTGAAACTTCAGTTTCATTCATGACATTTACCTATAATTTTTTTTCCGTCTCTTCCAGCGGGGGTGGAAAAATGATGCTCAGATGGCTGTTAGAGATTGCTACAGTGCTCGGAGAATTGATACTTCCTCTTTTCAAGCACTTTACTATATGTCTGAAGCTTTATCACAGGTAATCTTTGCGATACTTAAAGCAATTAAGCGTATGATCATAACATAATTGCTACTAGGCACCCGATAGACTCCACTCTGACCTGACTGCTTGCCTATTTAGTGGTCCACATTGGCCACAGTTCATCAAATCCCTTCATTGTCCTGTTTGCTGCATATTTTTCTACGTCTCTCACAAATCACTACATGTGAAAGATGGTTTTTACAATTAGCAGAGCAGGATGAGTTAACGATTATCAGGAGAGTGAAGTTCCTGCAAAGCTAGGTCATTCATGATTAATGGCATGCAAGCTTTTGGATTCCACATTTGTCCAATATATGGTGCCCATAAGGCCTTCAGAGTTATGTTCGTAATTATACTCATCCTGTCAAGGAACTATACTTATGGTATAGAGCATCCCAGTTCATAGTATTCTTATGAATGCAATGTGAAACTTAGTTCTGAGCTTTAAGCTGGAGTTGGGACTGCAAGAAGACTGAATTTGATGACTGAATCTGCCCCTTTAGTTGCTCAGGGAAGTAATTTTGGTTCATAATCCTTATTTTCTTGCAGTTGGGAAAGCATAAAGAGGCTCTAGAGTTCGCCATTGCAGCAGAATTTTTGGCCCCATCAAATTCTGAAGTGGCAGAAAGAGTGGAGAACATCAAAAAGGATCTTGCTGCAGGTTTGTGTATCTCTGTCTTCTGCATATGTTAGTGCAGTAATTGGTGCATCCCAGTTATCATCTGCTATTGTAGTCTCAGTACAGTTGTACTGGTGCCACCATTGCAAAAGAGTTTAAATTCAACAAAATGGTGATGCAAACAGGGAAAAATGATCTTGTTTCGATAGCTTAATAAGCATGTTAATTTAGAGATTTTTCTTGTTTATCGTCACAAAGTCAAAAAAGGATTTCCTTTGCTCTCATATGATGATATTTTCTTGAATACAAACACATGGATGGCAAAGCAAGTGGGAATTTGTCCTAAAAGTGGCATAATGGAGCACTATAGT
Organism: Myrica gale; assembly: GCA_963930655.1. NCBI lineage: Eukaryota > Viridiplantae > Streptophyta > Magnoliopsida > Fagales > Myricaceae > Myrica > Myrica gale. The sequence goes on along the minus strand of OZ005609.1, from coordinate 5,922,442 downwards.
CAATTTTAAGGCACGTATGCTTCAAAGTTTTGTTTGAAAGCAATGTTGCCAGCTTGAATATTATCAATTTATTCTTAGTTTTTAGTCATATTCAAAGCTAGGTTATTCGCAAGCTTTAGGCAAACTTGAGGCTATTAATTTCAGTGCATATTCCAACTTTGAGGTAATGGAGATGAGGCCTTAGGATTTGTGAGAACCTCACTGAGGGCTCTTGTAATTGATCATGATGGTCTATTCTTCTGCTGGGAAAAGGACGTACGGAAACCTTGTTAGTAGTTTGCATATTTGATCAAAAGGTTTTCTGACGGGATTATTATGGATATTTGTGCTGTTTCATTCCACTGCCTACTACGCACATATCAGTTTTTCTCCGAACTAGGAACATATTATGTATTGTACTGAGCCCCTGAGCAGATCATTAATGGAGTTTGACTTATATGAAACAAATGTAGATTCTCTTTTGAAAGTGGAATTAAACATGTGTTATCTAGTGCAAACTGTATTTGCCAGCTACTGTACCCTACATAGTCAAGGATCCTCAGAGTGTTGTCTTAAACTGGTGATCAGCCTGTTATCCAGAAAACGCCCATCCAAAAGTAGCGAGAGCATGCCTAATTTTTTGACGCCTGGCTATTTACCTCTTCCAATTCCCCCCTGATTGGGCCAAGCTAATGAGATTTTGGTTTGGCCCATTTGTTGGCAAATGCAGCTTAATCTCTTTCAGTGTTCCTGATCAGAAGAAATGTCCACTTCTTCCCTTATCACTATGGCTTCTTTAGTGCTACCAATGCATTGTGCCTCTGCTTGTCCTCTATCTTTATATAATGCCATCTTTCGATATGGATGATCCTCGTTTCCAGCTGCTGGCCTTCCTAAACACAAATTGAACCATTATCACACCCAACTTGAATCTCATCCAACCATAAACATGTGCAATCTGATATCCCCAACTAAGCCTGACGTATTCCATAATGTTGAAACAGTACAATTAGGAAATTTTTAATTAGGTTCTTGTATTGATTGGTTAGACATTGGTGAGGATATTTTTGTTTTTGGGGTTAACTTTGGAGGAGAAAATGTAGTACGAGTGATTTGTATCGTGTATCAGACGTACACTTTTTTTTCTTCAAATTCCTTATGTGAACCTAACTGCATGATCTTATATTTAGTTGAAGCTGAAAAAAATAAATACTCAAATGATGGAGTGCCACGGTCTGAATCAAGAGGTGGAAGAGCACTGTCATTGAGTGATATACTTTACCGATCAGAGGTTAATAGTGATGCTTCTCAAGATGGCCCAAGATCTGAGAGGGAAGACTCTGACTATGATGAGGAATTGGAGTTGGACTTTCAAACCTTATCAGGTGATGAAGGGCATGATGTTGACTCAAACATTCTGCATGGAAGTTTAAATGTGGCATTTCATCGAAGAAGTGATTCATCTAGAGAAAGTGCTGGGGCAAATGGCATTTGTGGATCACCTTCGTCGTCGTCACAAAATGACAGGATACCTTATCAGGTTCACTTTCCCTTTTTTCCTCTTTCCTTTCCATAATTCAATTATTTATGTATTATGCCCCCTCTTAAACCTTATGTTTGGCTTAATATTGCTCCATTATTCAGTCAACCAATTCAATTGCCAACTAATGGGTTGCCCAAAATCTTTTTAAATTCTTTGTTCTCTTTCTTGTCATGCATTCAGACTTTTTTCATCTTGCTTTGGCGATCTAATTTATGCTTTCTTATTATGCTGCAGCCAGAGGCAGTAATTGATATGAAGCAAAGATATGTTGGCCACTGTAATGTTGGTACTGACATAAAACAGGCTAGTTTTCTTGGCCAGAAAGGTACTTTTTTCAGTACTGGTCTTTATCTTCAGTAGCTATGTGATGCAAGTTAAGTTTTTGCACCAGTGCTTAAATTGAAGTGCCAATAGTTGTTGGGAACCACTTAACCTGAACGGGTACAAGGACCTCAGCAAATCACTCTCTGATAGCTAGGTTTTGTGAAGGAACAACCATAGACTGGTCAACTGACATGATACGTAGTATTACTAGATTACCCACATCATTGTTACCTTCAATCCCCCCCCCCTTCTTTCGTTTTTTTTTTCTCATCAAATATTAGTGCATAACATTATGTTTCAAACTTCCAAAATATTACAATGAGAATCTTATCCAAAACTGTTAGGTTGGTGATAACAAATGTAGCCTGATTAAAAGGTCCAATTAATATGGTTTAATTTGTTAAAAAACCCTAAACCTCTATTTCCACAGCCTTTCATTAAGAAATTGTATGCATTTACTTCAAAATCATTTTTGATATGCAATATCGATTTGATATCTGCTTCTGTATGTTCCTTGTTTCAAACCTTGATTTGACGGTTGATGCTGATCCTTGTTTAGCATTAATTATTGTGTATCTTGATTGTATCTTGTGATTCACACGTGTTTCAGGCTTATTGAATAAATTTTAGCTTACAGTGAATGTAACGTAGTAAGAGCTCTTTGTGATGACTGTCTCTGTAGGTGAGTATGTTGCAAGTGGAAGTGATGATGGGAGATGGTTTATCTGGGAAAAGCAAACTGGTAGACTTATAAAAATGCTTCGCGGAGATGTTGCTGGTAATGTTTTCCCTAACCATGGATGCGCCAGATTAGTTTTTTACCACCTGTAGTGGTCTCCTTATTAATAGTATCGCCTGAGATCTCTTTTTCATGTCCTTCTGTAGTTGTGAACTGTGTCCAGTGCCACCCATTTGATAATGTTGTGGCAACAAGTGGGATTGACGACACGATAAAGGTAAGTGTAATTAGATGTACTCTGTTTGTGGAACAGACAAGGATAATTTATGAGTTTTGCCGGTGCATTGTTCTAGATATGGACTCCAAGTGCTCCTGTCCCGTCAATTGTAGGAGGTGGAGCAGAAAGTCCAGAAACTGCCAATGTGCTGGCTGCCATGGAAAACAATCAACGTAAATTATGCCGTAATCGTGAAACTATCCTGTGAGCCTCTGGAACCTGTTGCACATGCTATTTTACTAGATCTCCATACTTGTGGTTTATTTGTTCATTTTTGGGGCAAGCACACCATTCAGGGAAGAGACAGTCCTGCTTCTGTCAATAAGTGACCCTTCTAACTAGCCACTTGGCATGTGGGTAGGTGCATGCCATCGTCTCTGACATGGAACATGATAGTGGGTAGAGGAAAAGTGAAGTGGTTCGAAATTTATTTTGTTAATAGATATTATCAGACTAATGTCTTGTCAAAATACATTTATCTGTTCATTTAAATAAATTATTAGCTTTGTTGTATATCTATGAGGTAAATGATAAGAACTAATATGGACAAGTTGTCTCTGTTGCTTTTGGCAACAGGGAGCCTTGATGTTTTTATTTTTTAGGAATTTTGAGCTAGGAAACAGGAAAGAATATGCTAAGGCTTTTCTTTAACTCCTACATCTCTCTCTCACTTATCCACATTTCACATTCCCAGAGAGTAGAGCCCAAAGAATCTAATAGTCTTTCTTGTTCATCAAACTTGCTTTCCTGCTCTTTCATATTGTGTTTACTAAAACAGCATTAAGTTAGTTCTCTCTGTACTTTTGTCAGTTTTACTTCCCTCATGTGATTTTCTCCCACATGTTCCAAGTATACCTTTCACCAAAAACATTGCCAAACAAATTGAGAATTTAGATGGAAAAGGTTAAGTGCAGATTTTAGTTAGAAGATGATTTCACGACAACTACTTTTTTATAGATAACACCCAGTTCTCCAGTTTTCACTCCATTGTCTCCTCATCCTCTCTCTCTCTCTCTCTCTGAATTCTATTTCAACGTGCAGGCCTTTTGAACTTCTTGAAAGATTTCGGATGCATGAGTTTAATGAAGGATCATTTCATCCATTTGAGTGTACTCAGAGCTAATCAAGTTCTTATTGAAGCATGCTTGTAAGTTGCGCACTCTCTCTCTCTCTCTCTCTCTTTGTTATCTGTTTTTTGTATGTTTCCTGGTACTTACGTGTTGTTTGTTTACCGGAATTTTGGGGAATATTCCCAAAATTTTGGGAATCTTTTGAATGTTGAAGTTTATTGGGGTTTGTGAAAAGTTTAAAATGTATGTGTAAAAGTTGGAAATTTTGAAGTGTGTTTGTTTTGTTGAAAATTTTGGGCAAACAAACAACACCTTAATCTTTGAAACTTTACAAGAGTAGATAGTAAGCGTCTACATTATTGACGCTTTATTCTGTCTCCACTTATGAAAGGTCAAGCCGAGAATGTACAATGTACTCTCATTCTTCCAACGAGAATTGATTTCCTCCATGTGAGAAGTAGATTTCAATTCCAAAGAATGAACCACCAAAACTTGATACGTCTGTGCTGCATATATATGAACTATAAAGTCGACAAACTAATAGAAAATTACTGGATAATGTTCTTGAGGTACACATCTATGTTCTGGACCCTGGATGGCTTTGGATTGGTTCATGTATCATCAACAAGGACGTTATATTTCAGGCCATTGATTGATTTCTAGTTTAAAACCATGACAGATGCTGATGCTGCCTCTTTAGATGTATATTGAATGGTGGTGTTTCTGCATAAATGCAAGAGGTCATGGAAGGGAGATACAAGCTACCAAATTGTTGGTTATTGGAGATTAGTACAGGCCGTGGGACATCCTGCAAAAATTTACCGACATTGAATGAGGCCCACCGTGATCTCTAGTTAGCTTTGGCGCTCTTTTGCTACTTCCATCATAGATGATGGTTGTTGTCTTCTCTTTAAAATTTTGACCCCTTCTGTTTGGTAACATATCTAAGATTTTCGTGTATAGTTGAACCTGCATTTCTTATATATGTGTGTACAGAATAAGAGCACAAAACTCCCCATTTGTATGTATAGTTACAAATTTCTCGATGACACGGTGCTGTTTGACTGTATGGAAATACTTCTTCTAATGCACAGGATTAGCTTCAAGTCCTGCAATCCATTAGAAAACAACAAACCCGGAGACTAGAGTCCGAGTCGGTTGCTACATGACTGACCGGAATTGGTGGTGGAATCATTGCCGTGTACAAATGATTAACAAATGTAATCATTGCCGTGTACAAACAAGTTATATTGTCGGCCGCTCGAGAACAAGAGGAGGAAGGGACGTTGTGGGCCAATACATTGTATTACATTGTCGTCTACTTATATAATACAAAGGGTGGGTTGGCAGTAAATATATAGAAATCTTATTCGCAAAGATTAAAGTCCGGCAAGAATCTTGTATTTGGTCGGGGACGGCGGAAGTGAATGGGGAAGCTTGACACGTGTTTGCTTGACACGTGTTTGCTTGACGGCATGTTCTGCACGTTCGGCAACGAGGCGCATCGTCTGAGATGTCCATTTTTTTCGGAGGAATGGAAACTTGTAGAAGCACATGCACCCCGTGACAAAACCGACACTGGTAGTTTTTGCGGAGGTCAAAGAGTCATTAGAAAGCAAATCTGAGCAACCTAAACCAATTAACTTCGATTGAGAACTCTGAAATGGCCGGTGACAATTGATTGTCTTAAACTAATAACGTGGTCCGTCGTTGTTCTTTCTTATTTATTTTCTTTCTGAAGTCTCAAACACTCATTGTTAGTTGTTCCTAATTTGCTTGCATGTTTCTCGGTGGGTTCAACATGCAAATTTCAAAATAGCGTATACGTAGCAGGTTCCTCTGATCTAATCTAAAAGACTTTCATAAGACCGAAACGAGGATCCTCAAATCCTAAGATGCGAAGAACTAGTGGATTCATAAAAAAAAAAAAAAAGAACTAGTGGATTCCAATTAGTCTTAAAGGATCTATCATATTGATCGTACAAACAACTTTGGATTAGATCCCCCTCCCACTAAGGATGGAGGAGTTCAAGGGGGGAGTAGAGTAAACTAGAGACATTCTGGTCATCATCCAAGAGTAAGTTGATCCTACTGAACTTGTTGGTCTTTGTTCTTTTGTTTTTTGTTACTCTAATCAACTTCATTTTATTGAAAGCATAAAAGGTTGCTGTTGAGAGCTTATGGCAAAAGGGTCAGCAACAAACGAAGAGGGTCGTAATCTATAAGAGAGGACACAAGGTCGTCAAAAGGTGAGCTCGAAAGTCCACGAAAAGGAGCAAGATCGCAGAGAGTGCACCCACGAAAAGAAAAACTTACCAAGAGAAATACCATAGTTGCAATTTTTATCTTCGTAACTAATCAGATACCAATTTGCTGGTTTTTTCTTCTTCCCTTTAGTCATATTCCCAATCTCTGACTTGCAACGAAAGTCTCCAAAATATGACCACACCAAACGACCCTATAAAAGGCAGTAATGATTTGATACCATTGTGTCCACTGCTCTTGGAATCTTACCAAATCTGATAAGCCTTGCTACCAAACTTCTTTTGTTTTGTTCATCGTACCCTCTCTCTTTAACAATGGAGCGTCTGCGTTCTAAATAGAGAGAACTATGGAGATGTTAGTTTTGTGATAGGTAGGATTTGAATCCTAAAAATTCATGTTCGGCAAGTCTCCTGCTGTAGTTTAAGATTCGGTCTGCAGCAAAGCTGCTTCTCCTTGCAACCGGTCCTGCATCAAAGCTGTCATGTCTCCCCTGCATTTCAGCAGCTTTCGTTGAATTATTTTGTACTTTTTTGTTTTTTTTTTAAATATTCAAATTTAATAAAAAAAATTAATAAATTCGAAATAAAAAATAATTTTAAACATCATCATTACTTTTATACACATCATCAATCTCTACAAAAATATCAATACAACTCTAACATCACCAAAAAAATCTCAAAATACTCCAAATCCTACAAAAATTCTCAAACCTAACATAACCTATGATTTACGTATATTGTTCAACTATGGTGGTTCCCCCGTAACAAATTTGGCTCCTTTATTTATAATTTATCTTTTTCCCACTAACAATTCTCCATCCACCATTTTCTTTTTTTCTGTTTTTTATTCTACGGGACTAATTAACTATTTCAAAGACTTCTTTTTTTCTGGGTAACTATATATATAAAGACTTGACATGCAAAAACTTTTATTATCAGTCACTTCAATTATGGACTTTTTTTTTTGAGACAGCGTGGAAATAGTTGTATGACTTTTGTGCGACGCCGATAATGATATATTGATATGTACCAAAATAATAAATAAAAAACTGTTAACTCTGTAGAATATGTTTGAGGCCGTCTGCCTGGCCATTTCCCCAAAATCATCACCCTCCCCCTTTCTCTCTTCTCTCTCCACGAAAGAGACGCTATGACAACGAACAAGGAGACTAATCTTGTACGGTCACAACCAAGCCATGAGTGTTGCATGTGTGGGGATTATGGTTTCTCATACGAGCTTTTCCAATGCAAAGTCTGCGAATTCAGATCGCAGCACAGGTAGCCAACAAAACAAAACTCCCTTGCTGTTTAATTTTCCTCATCTTTGTGGGTCTTGATAATTCGTATTGGTTTCCATTCTTGTCTCCTTTTGAGTCTGATTGTTCACAGTTAATGTTTCCTCCGAACAATCCAATCTGACAGGTACTGTAGCAATCTCTACCCCAAGGCTGAGACTTATCGGATTTGCAATTGGTGTCTGAGTCAGAAGGAGGACACCAAAGAGAAGTCGCAAAATTCCTCCAATTCCTCGTCATCGATCAGGAATCAAGGTGAGGACAATAGCAAGAACGACAAAAGGAATGGTAACGGCGAGAGTCTTAAAAACCTAAAGGGAAGGGATTATTTGCAGTTGAAACTCAATGGCCCCATCAAAAAACAGAGGTCGCCGCAAGGATCGCCATCGCCGTCTCCATCTCCATGTCCATCGCCCTCGCCATCGGTCCGAAAGAGGATCATCACGAATGCCCGCCTGGAGGAGAAGCTCAGGAGAACCAAGTCAGAGGAGATAACAAAGAGAATTGGAGTCGCCAAACCTTTGTTCAGGAATAAGGCGAGAAGGTACAAGCTTTTAGATGAGGTTTCAAGCTAATTACCCACTATGAATATGGCTTTTTGCTTCAAAACATACGGATGGTTTTGGTTTTTGTTCTGGTTTTATAAGACATACTTAGAAAACCCAGATTAGAAATGGGTTGTAATAGAGCTAGTGGGATCCTCTCAAAGAGTTCCTCTCCATTCTCTTTAAATTCCTTTGTACAGAATGTCACTGTAATTCGCTAGAGATCTTCGCTTAATGCCAAATACCAATAATCAGTGACATCCAAAGAAATCACGAGTAATCTTTGGTGGTTACTCGTGAGTCGTGAGGCACTATGATCAGAGCGATTTGCAAAACCAGTCCGAGACGAAAAGATGACATCCCATGAAGTTCCTTTAAAATTAGTGGCATTCATTTTTCCAGTTCCGTCGGGATCATTTCGGAATATGAGAGGACGAATTTTGGCCTTTTCGCCTTTCCTTGTCATGATTTTGTGTGAAGCTGCCACAATACCAGGCACCAGAGATGGCAGAAATTGACAGATCGTCGTTTACCCCATCGATCGCGTTGTCAATCATCATCATCCTCACTGGAACATATAATGTAAATTCTGGAAACCAATCTCATGTTGGATCGTGGCGCCATGTCCATTTGTTAGAAGTTTCGAGGCAGTTTTGCTCTGGCTTAGGAAACAAAAAAAAAGGCACTTTACTGATTCAGTTTAAGAGCTGTACGTTTTGAAATATTAAATACATAATTCGGCATTGATTATGAATTTAAGTAATTTTATTCTTTGAGTTCTATCAAAATCTCATCTTCTTAATAAATTCAATCCAAGTTATTATTAATCCGAGCCACTCGGACAAATTCTGAATACATGCAGCAACTATTCATCAATCAAGATCAAGATCGATCAACTGACTGAGAATCTATTCTCAATTAATACATTCTTCTTTTGCGGATGGCAATTGAATTAGATTTATTAACACTGAATTTTTTTTGTCTCCGCTTATTAAATTGGATGATTGTGAATTGTGACAGAGGTCAACTTCTTCCTTGATTTTTTTATTATTATTATTGGATAATTACCTTTGTTTCACTATCACACGAGTGAGATATTTATTGTTCTTTTAAAGTGTCATGCGCCAAGAATATGTCCAACCTTTTTTTGATAGATCGCAAAATAAAAAAAGAGCCTTGGAAAATGAATATCGCAAAGCTAGTTGTATTATTAAGGGTTAAATGCATGTCTTGTCCCTGTGGTATGCGTTAATAGCAAATATACCCATGAGGTAAACAAAGTCCTTTTCATACCCCTGAGGTAAACATTCAGGAGCAAATATGCCCTTCCATTATGTTTACCTCAGGGGTATGAAAGGGCATATTTGCTCCTGAATGTTTACCTCAGGGGTATGAAAAAGACTTTGTTTACCTCAGGAGCATATTTGTTATTACTGCATACCACAGGGGCATGACATGCATTTAATCCTATTATTAATTAGGGAATTTAACTAGCATGCTGACAATTTAGTTACTATGTTTCATTTTTTGACAATATAGTCACTGAGAATATATAGTTGTGACAATTTGGTCATTCCGTTTAATTTCAGTTAATTTTTAACGGAATAGAATGCGGCCGACCGCTATAAGTTACTTTTGCCGCAACAGTAAACAAATCAGTCGACCGCTAAAAAATTAACGGAGATTTGATGGAAAGACCAGATTGTCACAAATTATATATTTTCAGTGACCATATTATCAAAAAGTAAAATCTAATGACTAAATTGTCAGCTTACTACAAATCAGTGACTGAATTTTTAATTTCCCTATTAATTACTCGAGAAGTAATAAAGAATTATCAGAAACACATAATAAAGCTGACTATAGCAATATGCTATTATCCTTATCCTAATCTAATCGGGTGGGTAGAAACCCGCTATTTTCTCAAAACCAACTTCATGGAGCCCCGCACAAAGCGTGTGCCACTGCAACGGGCAATGGGATATGACTATCTCAGGGACGTAAACGTGTTTCTTAATTTTCTAGAGACTTCTATAACCTTCCTCGTTGCGCTAAATTTAATTAACGAACTTCGGTCAGTCTCGATTTAGTCTGATTGTACTAGAAATTTAATGTTATGGTAAGTTTTGGTCACGTACGGTAAATTCTTAGCATACTTATCACTTAAGACGTTATATTTTTGCTGTTATAAAAATTGAAATATAGTTATGATATATGGTTATCTCACACATGGTATGTGAGGTGGAAATGTGGAATTCCATTAAAAAATGGTTTAAGGAGGAGAGTAAATTAGTTGTATTTGTAGTCGTGGCATGTGTATAGCACTGATATTATCCACACGCACAAGGTCGGTGTACTCTGCCTTGACTGTGAGTTGTGATCGTGGGATAAACATGTGCTGTGATACATAAAATTCTTAAATAAAAAAAAGGAGAAAAAGAAAAACGTCACAGATGAATTGGTCTACACGCACCATTTGTCAGACAATCGCTCTTCAACGACAGCTGTTAAAGTTTTTAAGTAAAGTTTAGATGTTCGGTTTTGGAGTATTTTGAGAATTTTTTGTGTTTTGAGAATTTTTAGGTGATGTTAATTTTATTGTCATGTGTACAGTAGTTATTTTTAAGTGATGTTAAAAAACATGTTCGGTTTGTGTATTCTCAAGATTCAAAAAATCCTGAGAATTTAAATAAACCGAACAAGCCCTAAGTCTCACGTTGCTTTAGCAAAGTTAGCTATTATTTTTTAAGGTTTATAAATAATTTTTTTTATAATTTTATCAATTTATAAGTGATAAATAATAAATTTAATATAGATATTTTTATAATTAGATGTTCACTCATTAAAATTTAAATTTTTTTATTTATAACAACAGCGGAATGGAAATTTCCGTTTGCTGGGTGGTACGTGGGTGTTGAAGTCCCCACGGGTCAGGTTTCGATGGTTGGTGGAGGTAGAAGAGAAAGGAATGGAAATTTCGGTTGCTGCGTGGGGCTCACATTTGTAATATTTTTTCCCGTGGCGTGAAGTTTCAGCTTAAAGCCCATAGACTCCGCACGACGAATCTTGGGCTGAATAAAAATGTCTTCAGGGCTTGTTTCCCAAACCTTTCTCCACCCATCCTGTTAGCTTTGAATCTTCTGGGCTCATTCACCAGACAGCGGAGCGAAAGGTAAATACCCGATAAAAGAAACAGATGAAGCTTTTTCCTTTTTCAAGAATAAATTGTAAAAAAGCTTGAGAAGCAAGTACAGTTCATCGTACTCGCCTTCTTCAGTTTTTCAAGTACCAGATATTGGGAAATGCTCTTTGCAGCAACAGGGATATACCTGCTTTGTTTATTTCCCCAAAAGAGGGGAAAAAAAAGAAAGAGAAAAAGTACTGTTCCATCTCACCGCAGCGTTTGCAACCAGCGTAATGATATACTCTCAATTCAAAACCGACTTATAGTCGACCCTGCATACGTGGCATTTTTTTTTTCTTAGAACGTCGCATTAGGTTTTAAAAAACAAAAATTGCTTGCATAAAATGCTATTCTCTTTCCCAAAAAAAAAAAATTTGTCGCGTTCGTCTTCATCCTCTCCCCCAAACGAAGATAGCGACTTGGAATTGGCTCCACCAGTGACCACAGCTGATAGACTGAAAGGATCCCCAGTGACGACCTGGAAGGTGATAGCCATGCGTGGGAGGATAGATATCGAGATGAGACATTAGTGGCACTAATGGGCACCCATGACATGCCCACAGTGCGCGCGCGCAAGCTCAGCGCCCTAGCGCCCATGACCTTGTCATGACACGGCGCCACAGCAAGTCCTTGGCCACCAGCCAAGCCATGCAGCCACAGCAGGCCAGCAGACAAAGGGATGACATGACACAGGATGGCCACCACCAGTGGCGGAGCACCACCACCCCTACCGGTACTAGGTGGGGAATGGAAGAGGAAGGTCCCAGGACCCAGAGGAGCATCACCACCCACGGTGGTGCGAGCGGCGGCAGCGGCGCCAGGGACGGCGGCAGACGACGGCGAGATCCTGGAATTGATAGAGGTATCTTAGGGATTAGTTTACTTTTATTGTTATGATTAAATAAATCATATCTTCTAGATTTAGGGATCCTTTCCTAAACTCTAGAAGATTCCTTTCCTTTATGTTTATGTTCGATTAGGCATGTAATATCAAATCTCCTTGATTCAAGGATTTGATTTAGATTTGATTGTGATTGTGATTTGATTTGATTTGATTGAGTCAATAAGGGTTTGTAAGCTCCTAAGGACGTCTATATAAACACTCTTATGAGCATTAGAGTCATTCATTCAGAGAGTATTCAGAATAGTAGAGTCTTGGAGAGCCAGAGAGCTTTTGGGTTGAGATTTGGCCAAGCATGGGCACGTATATGCTAAGTCGGTTTCAAGGCTAATAACCTTGTTACTTGGGATTCATTCTAGGCTAATAACCTAGTTTGGGTACCCGTTCTTGGGCTAATTAACCCTTGATCGGGATTGTTCTTTGTTCTTGTGGTCTTTGGGCTAATTAACCCTTGACCACGTTCTTCGTTCTTCAATAATATCAGTTGAGTGTTCTCCATTTGTGTGTGTTAGATCCTATTTGCAACGCTCGTGTGTTAATTGAAACGGTTCGGGAGGATCGATTGTGGTGTTGGAGCGGATCGCTTGGCTGGAGTTGGAGTTGTAATGGTGGCCTAGACTGGGGTCCCTAACATAGACCCAACACACGTCGTCCACAACCTCCATTCGTTTCAGATCGGCACAGGAAAACCCAGATAGTTTCAGACCACCACAAGAAAGCCAACACAGCCACAAATATATCTCTTTAAATTTATCTTTGGAAGTTACGATACAAGGTTTGGAGTTGGAAGTTGATTTGTTCATCTTACAAATCAAAGGGGTAGACGCCATGTAATGGGTATCTAGAAAAATGATGGAACCCATGTCATGGGTATTTGGGGTACTTAGGCCACCAATAATATGTGTTAATTTTCTTAAAACAAAAAATGTATATTGAAAACATCTAGAGGTGAGTCTGGTAGTATACCGTTTAAGAAAAGTTGCACTGTAGCTTGCATTTTTTTTTGTCTTTGCCTACAATTATAAGCATGAGCAATTTGCAATGTCTCCGATGTCTTTTTTATGAAATCAGTTAATTTTATGATTTACCATGTATATTGCTATCCCCTAATGACTTCCAACAATTCCTTTGGTTTATGTGTGTTCTATATGTGACATTTTGGATTTTCAATTTCTTTTCGCAAATATTTTCTTTAATGGTGGCTGTTCTGTTTAAGATTTGAAGATGTTGGTAAGCCAAAAGCGGAGGTTGCTGCAAAGCGTGTTATGGAAAGAGTTAGTGGCGTGAATATCAACCCACATTATTGCCGAATTGAAGACAGAGCTTGATTTTTACAGTGATTTCAGTATTATAGTTCTTAATTTATATTCAGTTGAGGCTCGGAAAATTAAATGTCAAAAGGCTTATATGAACCTTGGATGAGTGGCAACATCCTTAAATTTTTCGTGTTGGCTTCATAGCATGTCGTTTTTATATTGACTAGTTGTCACTAAACTCTGCTTGCACTAATCTACTTTCTCTCATTGTTATTTGAAAATTTAGATTATGATTATGATGATAACGCTCGAGAAGAAATCGTTAAACCTATTCTGATGCACCCTTGCTGAAACTCCTAGAATTGCTGCCCATTGCATTGAATATGTCCACTTAATCAAGGAGGATGAGGTAATAAATTACTCAGCAATTTGTATTTTCTCTTTGCCAAATTGTTGATTTTTAAACTTCTTTCCGTGTAATCTAAATATTATCTTAGTTTTAGGTTCATAGTGGAAAGGCTTTTGATCCGGATGAACCGGAAGTTGTCCAACACTCTCAAGATGTCCATGGACCCCCAAGATATGGGTGCTGGAGGGCTAGAGTGAACCTGGATGCAGATACATTGCAAAATTCATTGTCCTGCCATCAGTAGCAAGGAGCATGGAGCATGGCAACATTTTGAGTCATTTTGGCCAAGACATTCAATATAGTGTGATCTGGAAATAATTATAACATTGTTGTTGTAAATGAAGTAGAATTTTCTGGATATATAAATTTGGATTGAGAGTTTCTTTTAAGGTTACTTTTTGTTTTCGATTTCAAAACATTTTTTAAAGTGATTTTTATTGGACATAGTAAAATAGGTTTATATGTTTGAAATTAGTTTGGAAGTGTTTTGTATTATATATTTATTATTGTAGTTCTGAACTAAGACCTGAAAATTTCAGCACCGTCGCGAGCAACGGGGCGCTAGGAATTTATGTCTGTATCGCGCTCGAGGGCTCTGGAAATTCCAGGCCTTGTCGCTCAGGGCCCTGAAAAATCTAGGCGCTGTCGCGCATAGGAATCTGAAAATTCCAGAACTTGTCGCGCTTGGGGCTCTATAATTTTTTTAAAACCTGGTGCCACCTTTAAAAAAAAGGGAAATTTTCATTTTAGTCCTTAGGTTTTACACGCTTTGTCATTTTAGTCATTGGGTTTCATTTTTTCTGATTTTAGTCCTTGGGTTTACATTTTTTGACAAAATGGTCCTTCCGTCAGTCTGTCATCCATATGTTTAACGCACCATGTAGCGGTCGACCGGGTATATGTGTAAAACATAAGCGGTCAAATTGCTGACGTGTCAGAGAGCTCCGTTAAGCATATGGATGACAGACTGACGGAATGACCATTTTGTCAAAAAATGTAAACCCAAGGACTAAAATCATAAAAAATGAAACCCGAGGACTAAAATGACAAAGCGTGTAAAACTCAAGGACTAAAATGACATTTTTCCTGACGGCGGACTGACGGAAGAACCATTTTGTCAAAAAATGTAAACTCGAGGATTAAAATCAGAAAAAATAAAACTCAATAACTAAAATGACAAAGCATGTAAAATCTAAGGACTAAAATGACAATTTAAAAAAAAAAAACTAACCTCGTTTATGCAGGTAGACTAGAAGTCAATTTTAAGTGGAGAGTATATTATTACTAAAAAAAATGACGCCACGTATGCAGTGACGGGTAGAAATCGCTTTTGAGCGAGGATATATCATTACTCTTGCAACGACATGGCCCCACTCTGCATGCAGCCGCTGCGAGTTTCAGAGCGGTTTTTGAAAGAGTTGGCGACAAGTAGAGTGGGTTAGGTACGTAGAAGGTCTATCCACCACCAATTTTGATTAAATTGGATTAATCGTTCCTCAAAGTAGATAGATATGGCGGAACATCAAACCTGGCCGTCTCGTAATTTTGTAAACAGCAGTACTTGCAGCCACTGTGGCCTGTGGGGCAACATGCTGAATCGTAATTGCTTTGAATTTTGATTGCGCAATCAAGTTTAATAATTGTACTATTCGCTCATCCTCGTTCATTTCATGATTATTAAACTTTTATTTCACATGCTAAGCTCCATATGGAAATGTTTTTTCCGGTGACTCGGGACTGGGTCGTGGGTTGATTTTACATTCACCTTGGACTATATAATAATTATAATTTAACATTATTCTTTTTTTCCAAACATTCTTTTATGCTTAATTTACTCCATTGATTAGTCCATGCAGAATTTAACCCATTTTTATATAGTCTTAATTGGATTCAAATTTCATGTGGACCAATCAAGTAATTAAATATTTTTTGTTATGAATATTATAATTATAGATGCCCGTTATACCTTTTTATTATTCCCACTAGTTGTTTTCCCACTCACGTATCATTTTAATTATGTTTAATTCAATGTATGACTTTATATAAATGAGTCTTGAGATGTATTACGGTAACACAACAATATTTAGAATACATAATAGTTCTCTCTTTCTCTCTTGTCTACGTTGTTTTGTTATGCTTTCTAGATCGTATTATTTCTTAGTTTACAATACGTTATCAACACTAATGATGAGGACCCGAGTTCTAGACCAAAAGACATGCATTGCAGTTATAGTTATTCAAGACCTCTTATTAAGTCTTCTAATTAGGTTCTCTTAAGTAACGTGAGATCTCAACAATCCATCATCCTTCGAAGACAGACGTCCTTGTTGTTTGCGTCTCCCACATGGCCTCTATAGGGGGCTTTCACCGAACTTGGGTCTACCCTGACCCGTATCTGATCTATAGGGTCGAAGAAAATGAGTTCATGCAAGCCACCACACGACCTAAGAAAGACGCATGGGCCACCAATTGATGAGGACTTGGGCTCTAGACTAAAAGACATGCCTTGCAGTTAGAGTTATACAAGTCCTCTTATTAAGTATTCTAATTAGGTTCTCCTAAGTAATGTGGGATCTCAACAACCAATCTCTATCGATTATGAAGAAACCTTTGTGTTTTTCTTCAACATCCGAAAGTTATTTGTCATCGAGTTATCAATAAAGGTTGTGGTTTTTCTTATTCATTACCAAAATCTATCCGTGTGAGATTTTCGACATCGGGTAAATTTTTCAATATATACTTTGTTATGGACAAATTTAAATCCTACAAATCTTCAATAGGTGACTCTTTGATATTTTTATTAAATATTTGTCATGGTTTCTCAATGACGATATGAGTCTTGATGCTATGACTCCTCAAGATTACATCAATAAAAGAAATGACGCATCCTTGAAAAATTGTGCAACAAATAATATTTTTTTTACCATCATTTTCATAAAAAATTGAAATCTAATCCCTCACCGTAAAAAATCTGATTAAAATTTCATGTGGACTAATAAATAATTAAAAAAACTTATTTTAAACCAATTGTCACGGACATATGGAAAAGGTTCCATCCTCCACCTCCACGACTAAAAATATAAGATCGAGATCCGAATTTGAAACTCATTTGGGTTGGGACCCCGAAATCCCGGAGCCAAATGTGAGGGTGGTTGGAGAAAAAGTCAGAAAATTCTTGCGTGAAGTTATCGGAATTCTTATCGGAAACGAAAAAATTAAAAATGATTTGCATGCAAGATTGAAATGATGGAAAGCCAATTTCAGATATTCAATTATTCAATTGCACGGATCTCCAAAGTGGAAAATCTACTCGCACGTGTCTGGGTTTGTTGAGAGGGGATCAACCAACTTCTTGTACGCATTTGCTGTATAGCACACATTGTCTCGGCGGGTCGGAGAACTCCAACCTTCTATAGTTCGGACGATCCAAAATGGCTTCCGAGTCAAAGATGCGATAGCCCCCACTTGCTTCCGGAGGTGCCCTTTATAATCCATTGACAATTTCACCATGGCCCTCCATTTAAATATCTTAATGCAAAGTTTTATTAGTGACATGGGAAGATGGGAAAGAAGTAAAAAGCAACAAGCTCTGTCAGTGTAAAATGAATGGGAATCCAATAGGTCCCATCCCCCGTCTCTTTAGACCAACCCAAAACCGATAAAGGGAAAGAGAAAATTGCTCCCAAAGCTGCACGCGTTTGCATGTACAAACCAATAAAATATGCGCCAACGCATATTCCTAAACCAAAGTCCAAAAAGCACATTCGCAATTCAAAAGAATTTGAAGCTTCGATTGTTTGATATCGCATCTAGCCGAAGCTGTAAATCAGTTGCAACGACTTAAGAGACCACAGACCCATCACCCCCCACCTTTGTAGTAATGGCTTTTGCAGCTCTCGTTTCCCACCGCCAACTCTTTCCCCATAATCACCTCTCTCTCTTTTCTTTCTCTCTTTATTCTCTTATCAACGCCTTCCTCTTTGTGGCTCTTAGACCCACCTGAATAGCCTCCGAAGTAATTAAGCATGGGCTATCTCTCTTGCAACGCAGAGTCTGCAATAGCCGCCTGCGACCCTTATTATTGGGATCTCAAAAGGAAAGCAAGAACACGAATAAGCAAACCCAATAAGGCCGTGAAAATCAGACAGTTTTCGTATGATGAGCTTGTCGCCGCCACCAATGGTTTCTCAGCGGAGAACTTTTTGGGTAAAGGCAGTCACGGCAGTGTCTACAAAGCGATACTCGACGATGGCAAGCTCGTCGCCGCCGTCAAAAAGACGAAGCTTCTTAACCCATCAACGACGAGCTTCCAAAACTGTCATCTCCCTAACAACTGCACCAACTGTAGCAACTGTACCAGCCCCGCAGAGAACGAGATTGAGATACTCTCAAGGGTACAGCACCCTCGTCTCGTCAACCTCCTAGGCTTTTGTGCGGACTCCAAGGACAATAAACTCCTTGTCGTCGAGTTCATGCCCAACGGCTGCCTCTACGATATCTTGCACTCAAACTCCAGATCACCGCCCGGTTGGACACGGCGGGTCCGGTTCGCGGTTCAAGTAGCGAAAGCTGTCCAGGCGCTTCACTCGTCGAACCCGCCGGTGATTCACCGCGATATAAAGTCGTCGAATGTCTTGATCGACGCGAACTGGAACGCGAGGTTGGGAGATTTCGGTTTGGCACTGAGGGGACACGTGGAGGACGTACGGGTAAAGTGCACGCCTCCGGCAGGGACCTTAGGGTACCTCGACCCGGGCTATCTTGCGCCGGGGGATCTGAGCACCAAGAGCGATGTGTTCAGCTTCGGGATCTTGCTGTTGGAGATAATCAGCGGCAGGCACGCCATCGACGTCAATTACAGTCCCCCCTCGGTGGTAGATTGGGCCGTGCCTTTGATTAAGCACGGCGACTTCTCCCGGATTGGAGACCGCCGTATCGGTTCTCCGGCTGATCTGGCGGTGATCCGCCAACTCTCGGTGCTCGCCGCCCGGTGCGTCCGCTCTGTCGCGGAGAAAAGGCCAGCGATGGCAGAAGTGGTGGAGTGCTTGAAAATCGTCGCGAAGGTCCACGCACCGCCGATCTGGAGCAATTTCCGGCGGCAAGCGAGGTGCGTCGAGAGTTCTCGGCCGTTGATGAAGTGGGAAGTGTATGACAGGAGTGAAGAGGTCGTGAAGGTTACGAAACTGGGAAGTAGAAGAAATAGTAAAGTATCCAGTGTTCAGGGTGCAGAGTACGGGAGTGGAGCTATTGGTTCGATCGGTGATCGTATGGGTAGGTCGAAATCGGTCGGTTATTTCAACCACACAAAAATGGGATACGATTCAAATCTGGGTGCTAATAAGTCTGTGTTGGCTGGGAGGAAGCCAGGGTTGGCAGTGAAAATGCCAGTGGTGAGGCTGAGCAAGTCCAGGTCCATGGGAGTCCTCCAAAGTCCTCGCTTGGTACGGTACAACAGCAGAGGGTATGTGTTTGAGTTTGGAGGGAAAATTCCCGGGACTTCAACAGAACTCGACATGTCCAAGTTGGTGATTAGTGTGGACGACGACAGGTCGGAAAAAGAGATGCTAGAGAAACCATTGGTTTCCATATAGGTGCACTAAAGACTCTTCTGAACTAGTAACTTCCCTTGCAAAGAACCTCAATTGTTGCAACAGAGAGCGAGTTGTCTCAATGTCGCTGCCCCCACAATAGCGTGTTGTCTTTACAGGCGAGGCTGATCCAACTTGCTTTTGGCATAACCTACATGAGTTGCTTGGACCAAAATTTCAAGCTGTATTTTTTGCTTTTCATGTCTGTTTTGGCATCTGGGTGTAATCTTCTTGGATTTGTTCTTACCGTGTGATGTAAATTGGAATGGACCGAATTTATGTTCCATCCCTAACAAATGGAGAATTTGGAACTTGATTCCAAGAGGGTACGACTATGTGGGAGTTAGATATATTTCTGCATTTCTAGTGTATTATGTGTTGGCAATCTCGTGAATTACACCAAAACAAAATTCAGGTGCATTTATTTATTATTTTATATGTTTTTCGATAAACTTCTCTATCTCGCGAACTAGAAAACAATGTCCAGCTGATAGTAGATTATCAATTATTAGAATTTGTTAGTATCTTATTAATTAGAGATTATTTAATTTTGTATTTTATATTTTAATTCGGCCACCTCTTTTCATTACTAATGTTATGGAATGGAAATTGACATCAATCAAGCTTTTACTGTCACGACCCAGCAGGGTCCAACAGTGGACTTTTTCTTTGAACAAAATTTCAAATAACTCAAAATATAGAATTTACTTATTCCAAATAAACTTAAATATAGTCCTCACTTTCAAAATCATAAACTTAAATAAAAGTCTCTCAATAAAACAAAGTGCAATGTAAAATAAAACTTCATTCTCATCTATCCCAGCCCGCATGACATCTAAGCTTGTTCCTCAGCATGCTCTCCATACTTTTCTGGAAATGAAAACATATTAACGGAGTGAGTTCGACAACTCAGTAAGCGGAGAATAAAAATATTAATAAAAATATTTTTAAAATAAATTTCCAAATGATTTTTCAGTAGTTCAGAAATTTCCCTTAGACAATATCAGTAAGTCATATTTACCATATGGCAGGGTTGTGCCATCACTCCGAAGAATAGATGCACCAGTAATCAGTAATCAATGAGTTTGTACCAACAGAGACAGTAATAACAGTAATCAGTAATACACATTTCCACCGAGATTTCAGAACATAAAACAGTAATCATATTTCAGTATAAACAGTAATTGAATAACAATGAATCCAAGAATTCAAAACAGACTTTAGTATAATTTTCAAAACTCGTCATTTCATATTATCGAGGAAAAATCTATCGTTACCCCGCTTACCTGACTCGCTTGAAAAATCAATATCTCTGCTATTAGCACAACCTAACAATAATCCGAAAAAATAATTATGGATCAAAACGATATTTGAAACTTGAAGTTCACAATGTATAATTCGTTCAACTATTTGAAACAAATTACACACGTGATCGGAGTAGAGAAAGAATAGAGCATACCGACACTACGAAAGAGCTGAAAAACTCCAAGGCTTGACAGTGAGAGGGAGAGGGAAAAATTGCTCAAAAATGATGTGTGAGCTCAGATTTGAGAGAGGTGTTCGACCTCTGAATGAGCTCCCCTTTTATAGGTGACATGAACTCGAATTTTAGCCCAAAAAACATTGAATCTCGTTTGAAACAGATGTCTTTTCGAAATCCCACATTAAACACAATAAATCGCATGGTTACTAAGAAACTTCGAGATCTTTATGTTGGAGTTGAAAATGCTACTCAAATAAGACGAAAATGGGTATAACGGTTGAAGAAATGAAGTGAGAGAGATTTAGGAGAGAGAACGTCGAAAGTCGACGAAACTGCAGCTGAAACGAAGGGAAAACGAAGAGTTTTAGGGTTGAGGAAGAAGACAATCAAAACGCACCGTTTAACTAAAAATCAAACCAGGCGAAAAGAAGTTTAAGTATTAATTAATTTCACCATTGTAACCATGCGAGCGCATAGCTCCAGTGGCTTGCTTTCCCTTTACCTGTCACGGCACTAAGGTTCGAATCCTTGCGCTGCCCCTTTTATTTAAATCTTGTAGTGAATATATATAAAAGTGCACCATCAGTTTAACAAAACAACGTGTAGCTCATCATTCTTTTTGTTTATCACTAGTTCAAAGGTTCGAATCTTAGACATGCCCTTTCTTTTATTTTTTAAACGGGTTTTCACATTTACGGGTAAGGAATTCGAGGCGTCTGCGTCTCCCCCGGCGAATGAGCTCTTTCGGCCTTTGATTCTCAAAAAAGACAAGAAACCCACAGAATTAAAAAGGCAGACAGTATAGGTATAACATTTTTGGGAATAAGATGGTACATAGTGCTGATAAAAAAAAAAAGATGGTACATAGTGCTTGCCAGAAAGGACACGTGCTTAAGAAAAATCACCACTGATTGAACGGCCACCGTAGTCCTTCAATCTAAGTAGCTTGGCAGGCGTAGAAGGGCATTGGATGCTTAGGAGGGTTTTATTCAGTCTTCAGATAATTCTGTTGTACGTGGCAGACAATGATACGCCCGGCAGCCCATCGAGTGTCCCACTTCATTAATTTCTTTTATCCAACGAGGTGCGTTCCATCACATCACATCACATGTGCTCGGCAACAAGATATTAATACGGGGTTGTTGGTTTACCAACATTTTCGATAATATTGACACAATTTTAGGAATATTTTAATGGTTCAACTTTGTTGGAGTTTGAAAAAAATTTGAAAGGTAGGTATAAAAATTAAAATTTTTGAAGTATTTTTATTTGGTTGTAATTTTTAGGGTACCAAATTTTTTGAGCAAACAAATATACTAATTGCATAGTTTCAAGCATGATTTCTTTTTTTTTTTGCTGAACGTTTTAGGCATGAGTTGGTTGCTCATGTTCTGCTAGTTTATACCGGACAAAATAAGAGATGTTTTATTGAGTGTTTTTTTAAAATTTGCATCATATTTTTATATTTACATATTAAACATTACGAAACACACGTATTTCAATAAAACATTTTTATTACTTTTTTTACAAACATAAATCTCTTTTAATAATTTCTGCACATAAATATCATTTTAACATTATCTAAATATTCACAATTTTATCAAAAATACTACAAATTTCTTACATACTAACATCTCCCTTCTACCCTGCTTTCTTACAAGTTGTATAGTCTATTCATTTCTCTCCTCGACCAAGTGTCTTGAGTTCTCCGTGTCATGCTCACAAGGATCAATTTCTACAGTTTATTTATTCATTTTTAGGGTTAATGTCCTTTTTAGTCCGTAGGTTTTAGGGCGGTACTCTTTTTAGTCCCTAGGTTTTATTTTTGTTCAAAACAGTCCCTAGGTTATTCACGTTTGTCTTTTTAGTCCTTCCGTCCAATTCCGTCACTCCCGAGCCCAGTCAGCTAACGGTGTGACACGTCACACCCAATAGAATATTGACACGTGTACCAACTTTTAAAAAAATAATAAAAATGTCCACATGGACAAAACTAAAAAAAAAAAAAAAACAGGAGAGGCACCCCCGTGGCCACCACCGTCGACGGGGAGCCCAGATCTGGGCTCCCGCTCGCCGGTGGCCAAACGAGGAGCCCAGAGGGGGCACTCACCCCGTCTGGCCACTGGCGACGGGGAGCCCAGATCTGGGCTCCTCGTTTGGCCATCGGCGAGCGGGAGCCCAGATCTGGGCTCCCCGTCGATGGTGGTGGCCACGGGGGTGCCTCTCCTGTTTTTTTTTTTTTTAGTTTTGTCCATGTGGACATTTTTATTATTTTTTAACAAGTTGGTACACGTGTCAATATTCTATTGGGAGTGACGTGTCACACCGTTAGCTGACTGGGCTCGGGAGTGACGGAATTGGACGGAAGGACTAAAAAGACAAACGTAAATAACCTAGGGACTGTTTTGAACATAAATAAAACCTAGGGACTAAAAAGAGTACCGCCCCAAAACCTAGGGACTAAAAAGGACATTAACCCTCATTTTTATCTATTTCTGATACCGGCTACAACTTGACAGGCACGCAAGATTAGCCATAACCCAAAAGAGGAGCGACTTTAATGCCAGAGGAGTACCGTCAGTGAAGATTTTTTTTTGTTAGGACAGATTAATTAAATAATATTATTAAAAATAAAATTCAAATATTACATGACATAAAATTTTTTAACAATAATTTATTTTATGTTAACCTTGATTTAGAACTACAAGAGGTACAAGAAAATTTATCTTATCAACTTTATTGTACACATAATCAAGAAAAGTACATAAAAGCATATTGATTTCCTATTAGAGTCCACAAAAA
Source organism: Myrica gale (assembly GCA_963930655.1). Taxonomy (NCBI): domain Eukaryota; kingdom Viridiplantae; phylum Streptophyta; class Magnoliopsida; order Fagales; family Myricaceae; genus Myrica; species Myrica gale. The sequence goes on along the minus strand of OZ005609.1, from coordinate 5,898,843 downwards.
TATATTTTATTTAGATATATTAAAAAATTACACAAAAGCATACCAATTTCCTATTACAGAGCAGCTCGATTATTATTTAAAGAGTCGAAATCATCTATTAACATTTATGTGCTAACAGTTGTAGCAATTTTTTTCTCAATATAAATAAGCAAAGAATTTGCAAGAAATTCATCTTCCATCTTGTTGCAAAATCTTGTTTTAATGATTTTCATGGCTGAAAAAAGCTCTCTCTGTAGTTACTGTTGAAACTGGAAGAGTTAAGACAAGACGAGTCAATCTATCAATCAAATATAAAATCTTTTACTTTCTTGTTTCCACCAATTTTTGGCATAACTCATAAATTGTAGATAAACTGAAATCAGGATCACGAAACACATCACACTTATAGGATTGCAATTGATATCTCAACTGAATATTTTCTTGCTATGTAAAATCTTCAGGGTAAAATTTGTCAACGAGTTTACAAATATCATCGATATTGAAGAAGTTAGATGCATTTTTAGCCTTAGGATCCAAGGTCGAGCTAAGAATAAGAAGTTTTGTTGTTTTTTCATTAAACCTGTTGTTTATTTCTTGTAATTGAGAGTCAATTGTAGCCACAAATATGTCAATTCGATAATGATGTTCAATTGTAACATGATTTTTTTGATTATGAGACCTAACTCGACCTGACTTGTACAAAACATTCATTTCATCAGGAACTTCAATATCATGTTTTTCACAAAATGACTTCACATACAAATTTCATAGCTCCACACGAATCACACCACAGTTTACAGTTGCACTCGGCACTTTGCAGCAGTTCGCCCTTTGTAGTAGTTCGCCCGTTGCAGCAGCTCGCTTTGAGACTTTGATTGAAAAAGAGCTAGACGCAGAATGAAAGAGATATCAAGGTAATGCAGAATGAGAAGAGATCAACGGAAAATTGGCATTGGCGTGTGAGAAAAGTAGTGTGCGGAGGAAATAATTACTGAAAAAATAGCTTTTTGTCACTTCAAGCATTTTTCAATTCACATGTTCAATGTTCAGCCAAATTTCACTAGTTTTTTATCACTTAAAACCTTTTAAAATTGACGTGTTCAATGTTCAGCCGAATTACCGTGTTCAATGTTCAGCCGAATTTCACATTTTTAGGCATTTATCACGTTAGCTGTAACAAATTTTTTCAATGTTGTGAGCTTGAGGACTAAATAAAAATTTAAAATTTTGGAGGGGATTATGTTAATTTTTTCAGTCAACCCCTAGATGTATGTACCAATTTTTTTTTACAAAACTTTGGGGGGGGGGGGGGGGGGGGGGGGGGGGCACTAGCCACTCCTTCCCTCCGCCCCTGAGTACCGTATGGGTCTTCGTCTCCCGCATGTTGATTTTGTGTCTAAGGGTACGTATCGAAACTCCAGTTTCGATATCTACCGGTACCAAAATCAACATTATTTGTTCTGATCGGAATAAATTCGGAATTCCAGAAACGTCGGGAGTGCGTTTGAAAGCGGTTTTCAAAAACTGTTTTCTGCAGTAACGCGGTGGGCGCTTTATGTTATGACCGCTGACAGGTGCTGAGTATGTCAGACTCAATTTGGTATATGGCGAATTATATACAGTGAATTTTTTTGAATCCAACTATGTTTCAGTTTCAAACATTGGAAACGTTTGGATCCAACTATGACTTCACTAGAATACGGGCCAGCAGAATATCAAGAGATAGACATATATTTCGTGTTACACTGCACGTACCAATTTAACATGACCAAAATTATACAAACCGCAACTATAGTTTATTAATAATATTAATATTCAACAAAAAATCAAGGCACACTATTAAAGGTAATTTTGAAGAATATTTTTAAAAAATTTAGAATATTTATTTTATTAAGATTTATTTAGGTTTGTGAAAAGTAAAATGTGTATGTGTAAAAGTTAAAAATTTTAGAGTATTTATCTTGTTAGAAATTTTCATGTTCCAAAATTTTGAAAAAACAAACATCACCTAAATATATCTTATATATATACTAAAAAAAATACACAGAAACATACTAATTTGATATTACAGAACAAGTCGAGGATTCTTTAAATAGTCGATATAATGTATTAACGTTTCAATACTAAAAACGTTTCCGGAATTACGGTTCCATCTGATATTTTCGTGTGCAGATACAAGCTGCTAGTCTTAAATATCGGGAATGCAGGCAAAATACGTACTGCTTTTGAGAGTTTATTGAAAAGTCAAATTTTGGACTAGACGTCGACACTCGAAAAGCATGATTAACCGTTCTTCTTGGACCCAGTTGATACCAATACTGTGAACTGCCTTTCTTTAATTTTGTGGGGATTCTTCTTTTGTCGGCCTTTGTTCTCTGGATCATCTTTACAAATTGATCAAATTTTTCAAGTCCTCAACCAGCCCACGCACGCGAGCCAACTTGCTGCCCAACAGATCCACAACACAACACGTCATGATACAATTTGGTGATCCGCATAGGCTTAAATATAATCTTAATTAAGAATAACTAATTACAGAAAAATATCTTTGGAATTAATGCTCCAAAAACATGTAGAGGAATATATCCTAATAAAAAAGTACACGTTTTTTACTGTGTACAACAACACTTTACCGGAAACAAAATACTGAAACTGGAAATCCCTAAATTTGGAATCCAATTCCGGTACTGAAATAGGCCGGAACTAGTGCCAGATTCCCTGTATCAAAATCGGATACGGAATTTTCAATACCCATCAGAATATTTTCCCACCCTTATTTGTGTCAACAGAACTTCACGTAGGTACACCACTTAACTCAAAAATTTAAGCCTATAGATTTGGACGCAACTATACTATATTAACAACTCATATTTATTACTTCTTTTCAATATAGGACAAATTTTATTTTATTTTACCTTTCATACGTGTATATTTAAACCCTGTTGATGAAAATAATTCATATTGTAGTCAAGGTAGAAAGCACGAATATTGGCAAGTCAGTCACATTTGTAATTTTATGTTACGAAAAATTTTAAGATTGGTTTTATAAGAAAAACCTAAGAAATTGTATTGGTTTTTGTTTTTACAGAAAAATATTTAATGAAAATTTTTATTGGAGATTGAAAAACTGTTTTTAGTGTTAAAAAATAGGTTTGGTATAAGAAAACGATCTACCTCTGTTTCGCTCCCAGATGGTTGTTGCAAGCATATTGAGGCGCATCGCGCATTTAGCTTTAAAGCCCAGGCCCATTGACAATGGACATTATTATTTCTCTTTGGAATGCCAGCTTTTAACGGGGAAAGGGCTAGGAGTAGGGACATCAGACATGTCGTTTCTCTTGCTTAATGGGCCTTGCCATTATTATGGACTAATGAAAACCCCAACCTACGACAAAGTTCTGGACAGTGTGGCTCCCTTTTTGGCCCATGGATCAGCTTTCTATATTTGTTCATTCACTAGCAATCTTTTTTTTTTTTTATTCAGTAGCAATCATAGTTACTAATCCTTTTCTCGATCGACAATACAGAATCTAAAAGAATGAGCGGAAAGAAGACATTGTGTTTAGCATATTTAAAAGATAATAATTACATCACTATGCACAGATCTCGAAGCCTTTCGCTTGATAATTATCTGGTTTCTGTGGGATAAAAAATGCATAAATCTCGAGATTAGTCGAAGTGAACGTACGCTGGTCTAAACACTATTGAAAAAAATATATTAATATGCATAAAATTCCAACAAAAGTGGTGGGAGGCCTCAACAATCATTGCATAATGAAGAAGTGAAAAGCTTAGTATAACCCTTTAATCTCTATCTCTCTATTCTGCCCTGTCATTTAAAGAAGGGCTCCAAATAGCAAAATAAAGGTAGGGTACCCAAAGGCGTGACCTAATAAAAGTTGGACCACCTTCGCTCTGACATTAAAGCAAGCTCACCATGCTTTCCTTTTGTTGGGTTAGACCAATATTTGCATCGTAAAGACACAGAAAGCTGGGCCCAATAAAAGCTTAAAGTGCTGGTACTTTTCTCTATTATTATTATTATCATTTCAGCTAATTAAGCGGTTTGCATCCCTTTTCCCCTGTTCTATTTTGGCACGGCATGCTACCTCTCCCGATAACAATTTTTTTTGTTTGGCTAAAAAGAAAAACTGAAATGTTCGTACCGTACCAATCTTTCCCTTCTTTTATGTCATTGATGGACCCTTTGTAGCCTTATCTAAAGTCATGCAGGAAATTAGAAGACTTAAAATTAGTTCAAAATCTTTTAAATCATTGAGGATAAACATGAGTTGCGAGTCAAGAAAGTTCTTACTCCACTATGTCGGAATCCTTTCTTTATCGGACATGATTCTCTTCCTTCAAAATAATTTGAAACGTAAGCAATGAAGTCAGAAGTCTTCTGTCTTTTTTTTTAATTTTTATTTGTGCACGAGACAAACAATTTATGCAGTTGGCCAAATTTCAAATACTAATTAACTTTTTATTAATTGTCTCATATTTCAAATACCTGAATAGTTGAAGATTTTAATGTCCCGACTAATACGGTAAGAAAGCTGACTATTTTGGGTATTCGGTTGAGTTGTGTTGTAAGAATTTTTTGTATTTTGATAATTTTTAGGTGATGTTAATTTTATTGTATGCGTGTTGTAGTTATTTTTATGTAATGTTAAAAATAATGTTTAGTTGTAAAATTTTTTGTATAGTGAATTCAAAAAAATCTTGAAAATACTGGTTAAACAAACAGTCTCTCTACTCTTCTGAAAACAAAATAATTGCATATCTACTGGTGTGGTGAAGAACTCAGAACAAAGTCTAATGCAAGTGGTCGCATGCAGGTCTAAGTGAAGACATGAGAAATGTCCGGGGGAGGGCCCTCGGCAGTGACAGCAGAAGAGCTCTCAGAAAGAGGGGGTGGGTGCGTGCAATCTTTGCGATACAGAAGAGAAGATTGAAAGGAGAAAAGGCAGCCGAATAGAAATCAAGGGCAGGCCTCTTCTCCATTTCTTCCGTTTGTCTGTCCTCGCCCAATTCTCTCGTTTTCAATCCCCTTCCCAAGGCCGCCTGCTGGCAAAAGTAACGGGTAATTAACGGAGGCCCTGCCAGGTGCAATCTTTTGTCCCTCGTGTACCTGGACCAATATCCCGTTGCGAGTAGCTAACCCTCCCCTGAATCCGACATTGGTCTTCTAGCTAAAATACACCGGTCGCGCCTCATACCACGTTTTTTTTTTTTTTTTTTTTCAGTTGTGAAGGTTTTTGGCTTTATGCGACACTACCGTTCTCGTCCTCGATCGGACAGACACCTATTATCTCAAGACATAGAGAGAGAAACTCAAGGATGGTTTCCCGCCACCTGACATGAAAAGACAGGAGTACGGGGTTCGGGTCTCGGGTCAGAAGTGGGAGCCAGAAGAGCCCAGGCTTTAGGGTGGGCCTCTTGGTTTTTGAGGGAATCACATGACAGTGCTGCCACTCTGTGTCAAAGCAGTGGTACCCATTATCGGTGTAATTAATGGCGTGAATTACTACGACCACCTTATAAGGCCCCCCCAACGTCTCCCCTTCTGATTCTTAATTATTGCTTTCTTTTTTGGACTGTTCTGCTCTTCTTCAAGTCCCAACGTGAAACCCACCCATCCTCCTTCTAACCCCCCTTATTCTACTCAGAGGAGTCAGCAATCCTATAACATTCTTTAAGCTTCCTTCTTCCATGCGCATGAAGACCCTTCAGTGGACAGACTTTATAAGTCTATCTCTTCGGCCAGTCCCCTAGCCTACATAATTCTACCTAAAATGACCCATTGCGATGTTTTCGACGTCATCTTACGCATTCAGAATTACATTATGCGAGGCGCTATTTCTGATATTGAGAAAGTATATGCACTGAGAGCACTAGAGGTCCTAACGTAATTTTACGAATCAGCAGGAACATGATTTTCCTTAACGTAGAAGAAACGTGAAAAGGGACGCAGAATGTCGGAGACGGAGGGCACGACGAATTGGACGTAGCTCCCGTTAATGCCGACAATTTGATTTTTTCCAATGTACAACCCGTGCACTAGTACTGAGTTTGTTGTTCTCTCTTGCATGCCTTCCTGCTGCCAAACGTATAGGAGCAGCTCTCTCTTGTTTTTCTCACCTGCACCTCTTAGCCTGTCTATTTCTAACTGGCACCAAGACCGGTGAAATTTATCAGCCACATCCATTATCCGTTCTCGTGGGACATAATTTTGGAAGTGCTTCCAGCCTGCCAGCTTTGTAACCCAGGGAGACGGGGGTTGATTGAGATTTCCAAACTTTGGGAGTTCTTGATTTCTAAATATTTATAAAAATAAGAACCAAATTATTACCACTCCTTTAGAGCAAGGCAACGGGGGTTGATCCAAATTATCGTGTTCGGGTAATTAATTTGTCAATCAACAATAAATAGAAGTTTACGATCGACTTCCAAAATGAAAATAACAATTTCCATTTGCAACGTTGCTGCGGTGGATATTTTTATGTGCGACGTGGGTTGAGAGTCAATAATCAAAGAAAGTTGATTAGAGAGCAACAGTGGGTAGTGAATTAACCTAGCTAACTAAATTGATAATAAGAACGGGGTGCATATATAAATAGTTCTTGCCCCAAAGGCCAACTTTATGAACCAAAGGATGAGAAAGCGTGGATTCCTACGCAAAACTATGAATATTGCGGCCGGCGTAAGCGTGTCTGTGTGTGGAAGAGGCTGATCAGCATGGACATAACCAAAGTGTCAGCTGGTAAGGGCTGATCAGATTATTTTTTTTCGGAAGCTTCCTCTCTTGGTTTAACGTCTTTTTTATCATTCTTTTTAGCAATCTCAAAGAAGGTTTGAATGCATTTCTTCTCAAATTGATTTCTATAAGATCGTACTGAGCCAATTTTAGACCTCGTCGTTTTCCAAGCTCTTTTAGGTCCATGTTTGATGTTACGCGCGTTGAGGGTTCAGTTTAAGGTTGCAAGCTTTATAGTTTAAGAATAAATCTTGTCAAAGGGCCCTTTACAGTAGTCGATTCACTCCCTTTGGAACAGTAGAGTGTAGACTAACACGTAATTAGAAATCACAAACAATATAATCCGCAGTTATCAGAACAGTATGGTATGACAAGCAATCCCCCACTAAGGTCAAATCAGCAGTTTTGAGGCCTCAAACATCAGAGGACCGGGATGTTTCGTATGAGGTTCTGCCCTAAGATCGTGGCTTGGGTAAATGATAACAGCGACACTTGATCAGGAGCGAAGGAGAAAAGTAGGTTGCGCTGCACTATTTGGGATCATAATACTGACTTCCACTACTTTGGTCTTGTGTATGTTTCAAGCTGCCTCCATAATATAATTCTTAATGTGGATCCAAAATATGCCCTAAAATGACGGTCAAGAAAAAAAAATTGACTAACGAACGCACCTTCAAACAACAGTTCTTTGACAACTCGGTCCAGCTCTCTCTATCATTCAGTCCCTCTCTCTCGTTTTTTTTTTTTAGTCCCTCTCTCTCGTTTGTTTAGGGAAAAGTAACTTCAAGATTCTCACCCGGAGCGAAAGTGAAATTCTCCAGCATAAAGGAGAAAAAGAGTGGACGACAGTGATTGTGTAACCTGCAAAACGCCAAAGATAAATATAAAAACGAACTACAAATTAAAATTATGTAGAAGTAGAAGTTTTTTCTCTGGTTTTTTTTTTTGGGAGGCCGAGGTAGAAGTTTGGTTTAGAGGCCACACACAGTAAAACCATCATTTTAACATAAAACGAAGAAGAAGAGAAGAGGGGAGGCTTGGGGGTAAAAAGAGAGATTAATAAATGTGGATTTTCACAAATGGAAAGCATAAGAAAGCCTTTCTTCGAGTAAAGACACCTTTTTTCTGCAGGAAATTGATGGCCAGAGTTTTCTCCCACTCTTATCTCCTTCTCCTGCTTAGAAGCTTAGATAAATAAACTAATAAGCTTTATATGATTAGTTGCTCTATGTTAATATCAAGTAAGCTTCTTGCTTGTTGATCGGTCTTCTCAGAGCCGCCGTTCCCAGGTATAGATCCTCATCCCCCATCATTATCAGGAAGAGGAAAGAAATAGAGGAAATGGAATTCGACGACCACGAAGAGCAAGAAGAAGAAATGATGGAGATTCCTACTCCACCGCCAGGGTATGAGTCGGTTAGGCCCAAAATGGTTTCCAGCGGCGGAGAGGCTAGGAAAGGCGGCGGTGGGACGACGACGATCAGGTACAGAGAATGCCTGAAAAACCACGCCGTGAACATAAACGGGCACGCAGTGGATGGATGCGGCGAGTTCATGGCTGCCGGCGAGGAAGGAACCCTCGACGCCCTCAAATGTGCCGCCTGCAGCTGCCACCGCAATTTCCATCGCAAGGAGACCGACGGCTCGTCCGAAGCCTTGTCGTACCACCCCCATCACCAATTCTCCCCTTACTATAGGTCGGCACCGCCACCTCCGCAGCCGGGGTATCACTTCCGCTTAACGACCCCGGCGCAGAATCTCAGGCCACCGTTGGCGTTACCGGCGACTTCGGGGGGTGGTCACAGTAGGGAGGGGGAGGACATGTACTCCAACCCCAGTAGCAGTGGCGGTGGGAGTTCTGGGTTGAAGAAGAGGTTTAGGACCAAGTTTACCCAAGAGCAGAAGGAGAAGATGCTCGCGTTTGCGGAGAGTCTAGGGTGGAGGATCCAGAAGCACGACGACGCCGCGGTGGAACAGTTCGGTGCTGAAACAGGCATCAAACGGCATGTCCTAAAGGTCTGGATGCACAACAACAAGCACACTCTTGGTAAGAAACCCTAATTTTCACAAAAATGGGCTCCATGGTCTTGGGATTGTAGAATTAGGATTTGCGCTGTAGATTAAAGCAGTCTCACTAGCTAGGCTTCTTTCCCATCGTCAATCTTGTTTTTTGTTTTGCGTTTCCAGTTTTCTAATAATTTCTTGACATAGTTCTTTGTGTACTTTTTCTTCATCCGTTCGGATGATGATTATCTTGATTCATATATTATTGAACTTGCTGAGCCATTTTGCTCAAGCGAGCTTCAATTCTAACTCGGTCTCTTTAGGTGAGAGCTCGAGCATGTTTATGGAGTTTGCGTAGTTGAGTGTGAGATCCAAGCTATTTGCCTCTGAGAGACTGAGAGTCTAACCTGTGAGAAGACGGTTGGGTGGTGCTGTCTGTAAATAATTTGTATCATGCGATTACGATTATCATAATCGTTGTCGTGATTGTGATAAAGGATCAAGAGAATTCCAAAATCTGAATCAAACGTGGGTTGCATGCAATGCAAAAGTGCAATTTTTTCGTGTCCCTATTCACATCTGTCGTCTTCTCCTTCTTTCGCTCCATTTCACCGCTGCAGCTTTTACTGCTCTATCCCTCTTTCACTCTCATTAATTTCTTTCAACCTCCATTTGCATTCTGAAGAGTGGAGACTTCGGGTTCAAAGTCACGGATTCAGTCGAGAGACAGGTGTACCCAGGAGAGGGATAAGGGTGGATGAGAAATGCAGTAGCGTTTATAGTAGGATGGACCATGGAGGACATGGGGATACACTACACTTTCCTTCATAATTTCTGTTTTGGTTGTAACAGTACCTCGTCCTCCATTAATTGCTATTTCCCCTCATCTGTCTTAGTCACAGCTCTTATTTTCTGTCCTCTCTTGTCGCTTCTTCTCTCGTGCTTTCTTAATTTGAATCGATCCTATGCATTCTCTTCTTCCTCACGCCTCCCTGCCTCTCCCCCAACCCCCCGGGGTCCCCCTGATTGTGCATGCTTCCTCTTCTCCCTGACTAGATCGATGTAGCCTCGTTTTTCTTTTGCTTTTCCTTTCGTTTCTACTAGTTTGTGAGAGTTTAGTTCATCAAGCACTGTGATTGTCAATCTGTTGGAATTTGAGACTAGCAGAAGAATATCACATTAACAAAAATATATGTTCTTTGTTTTTCATGCGCAGTAGCAACCAATTAATTTCCCATAGGAATTGAAGAATTAAAAACACTCAACTAAATCTCACAAATCACACTTACAAACACTTGCGGATACATGGAAACCCAAATTTATTGTACTCTACTCGAAATCTCTATACCAATTTGACATTTCAGACCTGTTCAATCCACCAAATTTAGTACGCGGCTACTGATGTCCACATAGTACTTGAACAATTATACTTAAAACTTTTTAGCTCATGTTTCAATTATGTCAAATAACCATTTGTCATTAAAGTTCAAGCAAGCAAATAAGAATTAGTAGGTCTAATCATTTAATATTTATTTAACAAATCTAAACTTGCATCGATTTTATATGAAATTGCTATTTATCTCAAAAACATAATATAATAGGAAGAGTTGTATTTAATAATTGATTTTTATCCTAACGCATCTATATATCGGTGTTGGTATCTTTTAATTGGTCACATTCCTATGAGATTCCTTTTATCACATAGGAAGATCAATCTCTATCAAATTAAGCTCCCACTAGGTCTAAGCCCTCATACGGGTCGAAGTGGACAACTTTTTTTTTTTAACCTAAACAGGAGCGTATCCTAGCTTCAAACTGGCTTTGAAAATAAATTTCTTTCCTTCCAGATTAAGAAAATTCAAATAGAATTTACCTCCAGAAAGAAAAAGGAAGGAGGGTTTTCAAGTAGTTAAAACCTTAGGCCGACTCATTTATCGCCAACACTACAGCTCATGAAAGCCTCTCAGATTGCATAATAATTATATTCTCTGCAGTTATGTATTAGAGTGAAAAATGCAAAGTATTTTTAATTTCTCTACTGTTCCCAAGCAATGCAGATTTTCTGATTGCCAGATTGGTGGGATGGTAAAACCACTTCTAATGATTAGCGTTTCTTTTAAAATTAAATTTGAACTATAATGCATGAGCAAATTGCTGGTTAATTTTTATTGTCAACTGTGCTGTCTTCAACGTCTCCCCTGACACCGTAGGGGGAGAGAAGAGAGGAAGAAGGGGCAGAATAAAACCAAAGAAAGGCAATGCATGCAATTAGGAAATGGTCTGCGAGGGCGGGCCGGAATGTGAGAGCCACCGGTGCGTGCTTGCGGGTAGGCGGAGCATACCAACGAACAGTGGACATGTTGGTGTAGTTTCAACGTGAATATGAGAAAAAAATTAAGACGATAGGCGAGAAGAATGTGTGGACAGAAACTCAAAACAGAAGAGTGGAGACGTTGGTGTTGGAGAAATTGTCAAGGAATAAATAGTGCAAGCAAGAGAGTCTTGAAGCTTGTCGGGAAAAAATGATCTCACGCTGCTGCTTTTATTCTCTCACACCGGCAACATGTGGGCTCCCAGTCCTCAATGGACTGCCACTGCGTCCAATTTATGCGTGTATTCGTTGGCGTCTGTGACTCCCCGCCAAACAAAGTCTATTAGATCCCTACTGAGTTCCAAACGCTATTTGATGTATTGTATATACAACTTCTTCTGCTTTTTATTTTTGGGGCTTAACTTAATTACCACAACAGTTCCTATAATATCGAATTGTGACAATTTAATCAAAATTGACCAATAGGTCCTTGAGGTCGGCTTTTCTAAAAAAAGTAGTTTCATCTATTTACCTAGCGTCAATGTCCTAACGTACGGTAAGTCCTGTGTGGTCAAAATATGACGTGTAATAACCAATAAACAGATGACACCGTCATATACGAACTACAGAAACTCCAGTTAAGATATTCGGTGACACGTCATTTAAATTTATCTTGTCACTGCTTTTTTTTTTAAAAATACAACTTCAGAGACCTATTTGTCTACAGAAACAAATAGGTGCTGAGGTGGACAGATTATTACACATCCGCTTTGGCGGTTTTCTTTCCTAACAGAGTTAACGGAGTGACTTCTTTTTCTTTTCTTTTTTCCTTTTTTTTTTCTAAGTGAGTGACTGAAGTTATGTTTGTTTCATGTCTCAGAAAGTTTTCAAAACATTTTCTACTCATTTTTTCATCAATTACAATATATTTTCACCAATCCCAATAACTTTTTACAAATTTCAACAAGTTTCTCATCAATCCCAAGAGAATTTACACTACTTTTAAAAAAACAAAAACACAAAAACATATCTCAAGACATAAACCAAACATGACCTTTTTCAGAAGAGCGGAATTTAAGGACCTATTTCACCGCTCAATATCACAGGTACCGTTTATACGGATAGTTTCTCTGCAGAATTAGTCAAAACGGCGCCCCTGTTTCTAAACTCCACCACCTCGCCTCTCCACAAACGCCTTTCGGTTTCATCCCAGACAAATTTGACCTAAAAGACAAAGGAATAAATGTTAAATATATTGAAGTCAGGGTGCTATGTTGTTTGAAATTTTATATAAGTAAATATAAACAGTATTAAATGGTATAGAATTTACATATTATTTTTTTTTTCTCGAAATTTACTATGCAATTCGAGTAGATAATTACAGAAGATCTCAGTAGCAAAACACTAGTCTTGCCGGTTGCCACTTTAGCGAGGGACGTATATGCCTTCAAGTAAGTAAGATGCTAGAGGAAGTCCTAAAACGGAATAGCTTAATGGGATTTGCTGGGCGTCCCGCTGAGTTTTCCTAGCTTAATAGGCCATCTCAAAAACTGAATTAAGCCCATCCGAAGAAAAATTCGTGGAACCTCGACTGGCACTAGACACGTTAGTTCCAGGTCATTGTAGCTTGCCAACTCTCCAGCTTCCGAGTCGGGCCTTAAGAGTTGAGAGTTGTTTGTACTTTGTATCTACACGGGCCAGGTCCAAAGCCTCCAATCATATTAAGAGTGCGTTTGTGTACCAAAATTTTACCCTCTCTAAAATTTTAACACAATTAAATATTACAATATAATCTCTCTCTCCCCATCAAATCATTATTATTTACTACAAAAAAATATAAAAATTATCTCTCTTCACTTTTTCACTAAACTCAATACCTAAAATTTTAACAACACAAACGCAATTAAGTTTACTTCTTCCGTTCTTCAATCACAGTTCCTCTGAAGTTTCAACCATATCCGAGCTTGTTTAACCATTTGATTTTTGAATCTTTATTTTCCCCGTATGTGAAACATTATATACCAGGAGGTTCGTCAAGGTCGAGCGACTTTGTGAAAAATCCCACAAATTCAGAATCATCGTTCAGTAACATTCGCAAATTTTAAGCTACTTTTTGTCGTATCAACAAGTTTCCAAACATGGACTTACGTTGTGCATGAAATTGTAAATTCACAAACTTGCGTGTAACACATGATTGTATACTGCCAGTCGAACTCTCTATTTCAACCAAACCTGAAAATTCTTGAATGGCATCGTTCGATTGCAGTTCCGTCCAAGATTTTTGGCCTGCCATTGTCAAAGAAAACTCAACAATGCACAATTACCAATCATTTTAAATTATCACCCACTTCAAATACTCATCTGAATTTACCTAAATATCATCTAACCCGCAAAAAACCAATACAATCTATAGACCAAACATTCCCAGTCGAAGACAGAAGAATGTCACAAGGTCACCTTTTGCTGAGCTGTGGCCCGGTGGGTTTACATATTGAGACTCATTATAAAGACAACAAAAAGCAAGAAGGAGAAGTGATATGATAAAGCATAAATGTTCATAACCATCACCCGAGAAACACTTTAGATAATAATTGCAAATGAACAAGATTGGACATGAATTAAATAGCATCCCAACATTCGAGTCACTTTTTCCGGACCTTAATACATTATTATAAAAAGTACGCAATAAAGAAGGCAGTTCTATGAAAATGGAATATACTTATCATCACACCAGATATGTCACAACAGTATGATCACAGTATGAGCTCCAACAACAGGGAACACCTAACAGCATAAAAAATACATACTTTAGATCAGACATCCCATATTTTATCTACAACATGCTCACAATACGATGCTCCTTGTGTGACATGGTCAAAAGCTCGGCCCTTTTGTATCATAAGCTGTGGGGCATCACTGCTCCTTGAAGAGTTTTCACCGCACTATCATAGTTCACAATGCCCATAAACCAAAATTCGTGATTGTCAACAGATATAACCTGCATGTACTTTTCCCCAGACTTCACCTTGCTTGTCGAAGGATTGACGGCCGTAAGATGATGCAGTGGAATAACCACCTATATATGCACAAGCAAAAGCACACGTGCCAATATCATCAATCCCTTAAGAGAACTCACAGAATGAAAGCCATGGAACTTCGTAAAAACTAAACATGTAAAACATACACTCTTGCTAACTAGTAAAGAGTAAATGAATTTGTAACTTCATCCTTGATAATACCATTGACAAAAAAAGTAGTTTTCATCATTTCCATGAGTAATTTATTCTTACTATAATACACTTGAAGCAACCACACAGCTACTGCCACGCAAAACCTAAACAATCTGTATTTCTCAATTGAGAACAAGCAACCAAATTTTACCGAAGTGATGTTAACATTAAGCCAGTTTTATTTTGTCTTTCTTCTATTTCTCCCATAGAGACAGTTCTTTAAGGTACACAGAGTAATGGATACCCGAAGTGATCGTGGTGTAAGCCATGCTTGTACAAATGAGATATGGTCCAATCGAGTCTTTTGTAATTTACATCTATCTTTAATCAAGTCAAGAGTGTCATTTAAACCATTAATATAATCTTGCTCGAACATATGCCCCTTACATGACAACAGATTGATACCTCCGCCAGCAGACCCATACACTTAAATTGAGATTCGGTGTACAAGTAAATATATTGTCCCCGGTCCCGTAGAATCTAGTGAGTGATTTAACCAACAACTCTATTCTTCCCAAAACACGACTAAGTTTCCAATCAGTTTTGAGGTATTTTCTCTCTTCCCTTTTCAATTCTATATTTGCTGAACGACCTACTCCCACAAAGCTCAACCGGTCTTGATGACACTGAACAATACCGTCATTTCTCCCATGGATTCATGTCAACAAGGCATTATATTAACAATCTTGAGATCTCAAGTACCACCGTATTTTAAGGGAACCAAGAGGGGGGGAAAGGGACAAAAAGAATTATTGTGGACCATACTTCTTAAGGTCCATTACAGAACATTAACCATTACTCCAGTAATCTGGTCATTTGAATTGTGAGTCAGATAACTACTGACAAGTATAACAAACAATATACCTTATAATAGCTCCATTCAGTCTGGTCACCCGTCTGATAAGAAAGAGGATTGTCACTACAAAATGCAAGCTTTGATGTGGACAGATAGAGAGTTCCCATTACTGGTCCAGCAGACGTTGATAGATAGCACGCATAAGTCTTTAGAAGCTTCTCCTCTGGCACAGTCTCAAACGTTTGTCGAAAAATCTTCTCATAACCACCTTCTGCAAAAACTTTTGTGCTTTGTGCAATTCTTCCGACGGCAGCATCAGCAAAACTAGGACCGGTTTTCACTGATCCAAGAAAAGATGGAGTATACGCATCACATACTACAGAAGAAACTTCAACGAGAAGAAATAAAGCTTGAAATTAAACTATCACTTCGAAGGTTACATCATTACTATCATCTACTATTGGTGCTATGAGAATTTACAGCACAGAAATAACTTCAGCAGAATTTGAGAACAAAATGAGCTCTGAACGAAGAACACGAAGCATTGAGAACATAACATTCAAAGTAATACTCACGGTGTTGCCACATGTTCCCAGCGAGATCCTCGGCCATCTTGGTGGCATCGGCCGCCTTCTTTCCCCATTTCCCAAGCACATCTTTCACCGACCCCATTTTATCTGATCATCCTTAACCATATCACTAAAATTCCAGACCCACTAAAAAAAACATAAAACATATGTCGACAAGCAATCACCGCCGACTTTCAAATTTTCGACAATCGCATAATAATCGAACCTTAACAAGTTCGGTACTCACCCTTGACTGCGGAAGATGGCGCCGGCGCTGGCGCGGGAGAGATGTAAGGATTCGATTCTGGAGGCATCGTTGTGGCAGCGTCCCCGGCGATCGAAGCCCTGGCTTCGCTGTGCACCGGATTCTCCGCGGGCGCTTGCGTTGGCTGCTGCGGTTGCGATTGGGGGCCCATGGGGACGTTGGTCCAGTTCTCAATAGGAGGAGGAGCGACGTCGTGCGGGTCGAGCTGTGGGTAGGGAGCGTAGTCCACAGAGTGAGGAGGATCGTGTTTGGGATCTGACTCTGGTGGTTTGGGCGGGTGGGTTTGATCAGGGTTCATGTTTCTTCTTCCGTTAGGGATTTTCCTGTATGGATCTATCTACCTTAAAGCTGATAGTGCTGCGAATTCCTATAAACCGACAGGGAGAAGGATCTTTAAACGGTAGGATCTAAAGCAGCTTGGACCAGCTGTGAGCTGATGAGATTTGTTGCCGTTAGCCCTTTTTTTTTCTCTTTTTTTTAAACGACCCAATAAAACATAGGCTATTTTTTGTGTAGATCTCAAAACACTTTTTTTTTGTATTTATATATTTTAAAAAATAATGTAGATTTTTTTGAAATTAATGAAAAAGTATATTAAAATTTGTTGAAATTTATAAAATAATTATTAAAATTAGTAAAAATTTATTAAAATGAATGAAATAAGTGAGTGCGATAAAATTTTGAAAATGTTTGGAAAACAATTCAAATAGCCTTATTTTCTTTTTTGGGAAGAAAAAAAAAACACTCAACCCCGCGAGGTTGTCTTTCAAAAGTCTGGCAGGTTGAAAACTAATACTCACTGGGGTTTTAGTTTTAAAATTTTGAGACATTAGTTGTTAAAAAAATATGACGATATAGATAATTTAAATAACTTTTTTATATTTATTTATAGTAAAAGTAGATATTTGGATAAAGAGAAATAATATTTTATAATTATTTTATTATAATCAAAATTTTAGGTGCCCAAATACAAAAATCAAGGCCCCGTTAACTCAGGTTTCACTTCAGGAGTTTATACAGAATTTTTCTCATTAAAAAAATATTGAAATTTAAAATATAATAATAAGTAATAAGTTTGCAAAAATGAAATCTATACAAACACAGAAATTAAACAAAGTTTACAACGGTAGTAAACCAGCAGACTGGGAATTAGGAGGCCAGTGCAACTCGGTCTGGTTTTCTTGGGCCTTATGTGGTCGTTTCTACGGGTTTGTCTGTGCCCATTATTAGACCAGTAGAGTTGGGCTCATTTGACAACTCGGATTTTAAAAACGAAAACACTTTCCTGGACAAGATTCCAAGCTCTAATAGGTGCATTTTGGGCCTTTGGCCCGCATTTGCATCTCCCCACATCATTTTCTTTCCAATGTGTAATAGATCCAAAAGTTAAAAACCAAAAGCTTGATGCGTTGAGCTTAATAGAAGTACACCAATAATTATTGTATTACTCATTCAACTGGTAAAGCTCTGCTCCTAATTATAATTTTGAAATTCGCTTAAAAGGTGTAGAGTGTGATATAAGTTTCCAGATAGAAAGCAACGTGTCGTTTTAGGCCCTTTTCTTCTCTTGTGGGTAGCGAGAGAAATTCACTGCACTCAGGTTTTTATTCTCTAACTTAGTCTTGTTTGAGCCACAATAATTTGGGTCCAAATATTTAAGTTTAATAATAAAAAATTCATCACATAATTTTTTATTATTGTAATATTTATTAAAAATCTTCTCTCTCTTCACTTTTTCACCAACTCCTATAACATATCTTTACTTCATAATATTTCTCGAACTCCAATACTCAAAATTTCTACCCTCAAATATCCCCGGTCTAGACGGATGAATATTCAGTTGAGAAAAGCATTGATTAGACTATGAGCGCAACAATAAACCCTGACACTCGAAGCGGTCCTATAATCCCAAGCGTCATTAACTTACTCGTAGACGGTCAAATTTGAATTCATACCACCTACTGTAAACATGTGAGCCCGTACTTTCAATTATTGAGATAGGGTACTGGAAGTTGAAGACTCCTGCCTACATATATTTGGGGTAAGTAAGTAACTCCTCCATATTTTAGTAGGTAGAGAAAAAAGAAGTTGGCTCAACTGGAAAAACAAATACAACACGAAAAAAGAAAAAGGGGAAGAAAAGTCTAGGTCCTACTCGACCGACCCCTTGGCTTCTACCTACAAATTTTTTTTGGCGACAGTGACATGATAATGTTATTGGGCCCTCTAAAATTCGAGTATTAAATAGCAGCTGTAGGTACCAAATAAACCATTTTTCCAAGGAATATAATTTTAGCTACTTTCTATTGGCTTTATATGCACATTGAACGGCCTTTTCGGCCGAAGAAAGTGGTCCTTCCAAGGAACTTTCAGCCACTTCGGCCTTATGGTCTAGGAAATGGAGCTAAACCCTAAAAGGCCACGTACAAACAAAACGAAAAGCTCAGTGCAGTTTTTAATGCAGGCCAACCGGCCCTTATTTGTCACTCGACCAATAATTATCGTGCGAGGTTTTGAATTTGCAATCAAACGAGTATCAGTCGAACCAAGGTCTTTGTTTCCTCGAATTATATTTGGCTAAGATAATCCACTTATCCACTGAAGGAAATGCACTTTCGGGAGTTCCATTAAAGAAATCCCCCGCACATAATTTCAAAGTGAACAGACGAGAGTCTCTTCCAAAAGACTTTCCCCAATTTGGGAACATCTTCAGCAATTACTCTGCAAACCGTTTGTCCCCATTTGTGCACAGCTCATTTCTTTTTACTTCCATAGCTAAAAAGGCTATGCCCGAAAAGGATATGACTTTAAGAGCTTCTCCTTTTCCCAACTTTTACCCCATTGAGGAAAACCGATGGATTCCCAACGCCTAGCTCAGTAGCTTCCTAACCCCCCGTCGCTCTCCCTGGACAAAATGTTTTGTCAATCTAATCCCGTGTTTACTGGCCAGAGGATCAAGTGGGATTTTTTTTCTTTATTGGAAAAATAAAATATTTACTATTTATCGTGGATCCACTAACAAGTAAATATATTTCTTGCTATGTATGAAACAGAGCGGGAACACAATAAATAAGCACCGAGAATCTTTTCCTTTTTCCTTTGATTCTTGTAGATATTTGTTCACTACTTTTGCTCCCCCTCTCCTGGCGCCTCCTTTTTGTACTGCAGGTCGAGATACTGTGCGTCTGATTTTCCCTGGTGGGCTGCGGCGGTTGGCGAGAAGGACAATAAGATGAAAATATACAGTGATTGCACTTCAGGTAGTGCATTATCACCAACTTATGAGGCCAAGTGAAAAGACCCAAAAAGAAGAGCTTGGACCACTACCTCCTCTCCTCCCTGTATGATTGTGCTTTTTCTATTTTTGGAGTTTTTTAACTCCCAAAATATCTCCTTTCCTCCTTTCCTTTTCCTGCATGTGACATCAATAATGCCCCCAACCTCCAATCTCCTATTGACACTCCTCCTACTACCTATGGAGAGCTACTAGCTCACACCACCTCAGATAATATTATTATGGCCAATCTAGAAAAACAAATTACTAAAAGCCAAAAAGATAAAATAAAATATTTATGAAAACCTAAGGCTTGTTCGGCAATGTTGAATTCTCAGGATTTTTTGAATCATGAGAATACACAAACCGAACATGTTTTTAACATCACTTAAAAATAACTACTGCACGCATACCAATAAAGTTAACATCACCTAAAAATTCTCAAAATTCTACACCACCGAATAGCCTCCTAATTCATATCACGTTATTTCAGCTCTTGATTTTGACAGAATAAATACAAAAATAAATATTATCATTTTTTTTGGTTCTCGGAGTCTATGCAGAATATACATTATACAGTGCACAGTGGTGTGAAATTAGTCCAATTTATTTGGCAAAAATTAAGTATTTATTAAAATATGTAATCCTTGAATTTTAGGCGCTTAGAAAATTTAATTATCCGATAAGCTCAGATAGATAACGAAACTGAAACGAATAAATTATTTTGTTATAATATATTAATCATATGAATAGATTTATACAAACGTTTGTTATATACCCATTTTTGTCAAAATATTATTATACCAAATGAAGCTCATTGGTTATATCTTTCACATTCCGAAAACAACTAGACGAGCTGCAAGGGGAATCTCTAGGCTTTTTCTTATCACGGGGAGGCCTGAGAGCTTTTCTCGTCACTGTCAATATATAAGATATAGACTTAAAAGATACTACTCTGCAATATAATACAGCATTGACAGTGAGACGGCACGGTACGGTATGAACAGAATGCTTCATTTTGCTACTCGACACATCACCGAAAACACAGCTGAAGTTATAAGATTCCATGCATTGTTGCTGCCACTGTGCATTTTCGAATCATGTCAAATAAAGTATTTGAAATAGCCTGACTGAAGGATACATCTTATCCTCCAAAACAAATCACGTTCTATCTGCTGCAGTTGAATCAAACTTTTCGACGGAGATTTAGCATACTATACCGGAGCATATGACACCTCAATGAATTGGCCTGCATCTTGAATATCTAGTCGGAAACAACGGTCTATAAAGTGTACGGGGAATCTCCTACGTATGTGGCCCTAGCTCCGTCAGAAAGCTGTAGGCTATCTTTGTTTAATATTTCAGTTTTCAAAAACTTTTCGCCCACTTTTCCATCAACTTCAATATATTTTCATTAATCGCAATAATTTTTTCATCAATTTCAATACCTTTTCACCCATATCAATAACTTTTTACAAATTTCAACAACTTTTAACGAATTTTTCATAAATCCCAAGAAAATCTACGCTACTTCCAAAAAAATAAAAACACAAAAACTGTTTTGAAAACTAAAACAAACATAGCCGTAGTTGCTTAGTCGCACATCCAAACAAAACAAATCGCGCACACAAACATATGAAGGAGAGTTCTTTCTTTTGTCTATTTTCCCCGACCCAGCACTTTCAAACAGTCGGCAACCTCAAATATTAAGAAAAATTGAGTTGAGTTGGAGTTTTATTGAATTTTTTAAAATAATAAACAGGCAAAAATTGCGAAAAAAATGAGCAGATAGAGATTTGAAGGAATTTGTATATTCATTGTACTGGAAATTAATTTGAAGTTATTTTATTACTCCATTTATAAATCAAAAATTTGTAATAGATAATAAATTTAACCAATATTTTAATTTACAAACACGACAGTATCTTCCCGAGTTTAAATCAGGAGGCATTCCTTCACGTCACATGAGGTCTACTAGAAAGTCTAACATCACACGAAAATAAAATTTAAGAATGAATATAACTTTCGATCCTAACTATTATATAAATTGTAAATCATATTTAACAAAAGAAATATATTAGCTAATGAAGAGCTGTTCATTTAATAAAACGACAGGCTTTATAGCTTCTACTTGTTTGTATACGTCCTACTACACAGGATACAAGTATAACATGCACTCACTAATATAATATATGAAAAACTAGATTCAGATCCATATACAATGTAAACGGCATAGACTAATGACTAATATAAGGTGTTGTTCGATTATGTTGTATTTTGAAGATTTGTATGTGAGGTTAACTTTATTGGTATGTGTGTTGTAGTTATTTTTATGTAGTGTTAAAAATGATGTTTGATTGTAGAATATTTTGTATTCTGAGAATTCAAAAAAATCCTGAAGATTTTGTTTAGCCGAACAACTTTAATTACTTAGATCACTGACTAATAATTTTGTTTTCCTAAACTGAATCACTTCTTATTAATTACAGATTATACAAGTCAATTTGAACAATTGTTTAGTTGAGTAAATGATTTAAATATACCGGGGGCCTTTATATAATATATATATAAATATATATTGGAGGAGAAAAAGAAAGCGAGTTGATTAATTTAATTGGTTTACTGGTCTATTCATTCATTCACCTTTCTTTTCCTTTTTTGCGTTCTTTATCTTATCTTTTATTATTTTTACCCGATTATTATTGTTGTCTTCTTATTCAACAAGAAAAGGGAGGCCGCAGTTCGCTACTATAATATAGAGCGCGTGAAATAACACCCCGCATGCCAAAAAAAACCTCCATCGCCCCCCCTTGGCCTTTGTCAGCAATCTTTTTTCGCTCGAATGTCAAACATCAGTTTACTCGATTCTGATTGGACCGTGGATTTCACCTCCGTTGGAAAATGAGTAAATATACAGCTCTATCTCTACTCTAGGAGTAGAAACCAGGAGATCTCCTGTTTTTAGTCTATTTGTGAAAAGTCCGCTTCTTATCTTGTAATTAACTTTTTAACCCATTGACTCTTGGAATATCTCGAACGACCCTCGATTTGATATTCCATCGTCTGACAATTTGTGCCCGTCAAATGTCAAATCGACGTAGCAGAGATAAAAAAGTAGCCCCATACAAGTCACGGCACCTAAGCACATGACGTTAAATCTGAATTATTGATCGGAAAATATATATAAAAAAATATTAATAGTCTACATAGCTTGCCGCCATACCAAAAGGTATCATCAATTTATTTCCCCCTTTTTATCCTTTATCCCCCGAACTTCCGTAGGTGGTGCCGTGAGTTTGTCATTTTAGTAAAGGAACCGTTCGTTTCTTAAAAGTTTTTTTTTTAAGATTTTGACAAGTCGTGAATGTGAATATTTATGTATATTTAATTTTTATTAAATTTTGTATTGTAAAAAATTGTAGAGACAAATGAACTGATGTGTTGAAATATAAAAAGGAACAGAGAGAATGAAGAATACTTTGTATATTTAGAAGTGTATTTGAACAGTACAGTGACCCGTCCTTTTATAGGAAGAGGGAGAGAGCTATACAAGGTAAGCTAAATCAACAGAATAATTACAAATCACAATCAGATCATAAATCGCAATCTTCGTGATATGAAAATATAGTCCTGATTCAGAAAGATCATAAAAGATATATTTCCATGATTTTCCGGAATCAAGAAGATATGTGCAATATTCTAACATGATGTAATTGTTTAATAAAAAAAATATTCTAATTAGGTGAAAAATATATAGAGAGAGTATTTATTATAATTTTTTAAAAAGGAATTGGAGTTTGTGTGAAAAGTTGTTGAAAATTATGTAAAATTATTGATATTTGTATATGAATTTTTGAGATTTTAGATGTTATTTTTATATATTTCTTGAATCATATTATATTTTATAATATTTTTACAAACAAACATGTCATAAAATTTGTCCAAAACAACCATGAAAATATATGTTCTCTCTCCATCGTCGTGTGCCTCTGCTATTGAAAAGTAGAGACAACCGTAAGAGTTTTAGGTAAAAATCAAAATTTAATTACTAATATAATTTTAAATATTTTTGACATATTGAGCATTCGAACTATTAAATTTTACCAATTTGCACTTTAAAAAAGATTTAACGATTAAACTTGTGTCACATGCGTTATGAATGAGATATGTGACAAGATTTTAACCCTCTCAAATTTTATTGCATAATGCAATTTGATTAATTGTAAAAGTTTGGAAAAATGTGTCAATATTAATAGTTTAAACTCTTATATAAAATTGTATTAGTAGTGAGAGGACTCAAAGTGATTTTTCCTTACATATTTACTACGAAAACCCAAACGGACCACCACAAACGAGGCTTAAATTGAAAATTCAATTTATTTATTCTTTTAACAAAGATAATTCGCAGTACTTGATTTTTGTTCATAAGGTTCGCGCAAAGTAAGTTCAAATCCCACTTCTCGAATATCATTTAAGTTAAAAATTTGTTCACAGGTGATACAAACTGAATACGATTTGTTCAGACATTTAAGTATGTTCTTCAAACCATTGAATTATCTTCTTTTAAGATTAAAATTTTCAATTTATTTGATGTCCACAACACATGAATACACAACTTGGATAGCTCAACAACCTAAAGAGGAATTACTATCTCTAATATCTATATATGCATTTATTTAATTCCTATAAGCATAATTATAATACTATATGCATTTATTTAATTCCTCCGTCAAAATAGAGGGCACGTTTATTTTCAACATTTTATAGGATTTGCACAATATTTTTTAACGTTACAATTTCACATAAAAAAATATGCATTTCAATATAACTCATTATTAACTTTTTTACACACATAAATATAAGTCAACACCTTATACATGCATATCAATAAAGTTCAAAAATCATTTAAAAATTATCAAAACACTAAGATGATGTTTGTTTTAAGAAAATTTGGGGCTGTGGAAATGTTGGGTATTGGGGTTTGTAAAAAATTATAGATATTTTATGAAAAAATGGATATAGAGAAGATTTAATTGAATATTATAATATTATTTTATAATTTAACGAGGAGAGAGATTATTTTATATTTATTTAAAAATTTTGAGAGGTGAAAATTTTCACCCCAAACTCCCAAAGTTTAGAACTTGAGACGATAATCCCAACTCACCTCTCAATCAGAGAGAAGTTACAATTTTGATACGTGCGAGTGAGGAAGGAAGGTAAATGGTAATTCAAAAATAAATTGTGGCCATCTTGTAGGTTTCCAAATAATTGACCAATTCGATAATAATTAGAAGATTCGTTAACAACTCAGAGACACACCGTAACTAAAAGGAAGCCAGAGTTGATTGATTCGGAGAATGATGCCATAAACGAATATCTAAAGTAAATAATATATATAATCAATTGGATTTAAGTCGTGCGGTATTTACTCCATTTCTGGATAACTTTGGTCGAGGCATTTTGCAATTTGCCCAATAATCAGGGGCTTCAACCACAACCTTCGGTAATTTCATTTGGAATAAAAAATGTATATTTAAATTTTTGGAACACGGATATAAAATTCAAGCAGAGAATAAGCACCACTGTTGCGACGCCTTCGGTAGTCGGTACCAGTGTGTCCTAGTTGAGCCTCTCTCTCTCTCCACGCTGCCAAAAGCTTCACGATCTAATTAGATTAAACTTTTCGTTAGCCAAAACCTAGATCAGAGAGTGAGAGTAGAGGGGAGAGTTACTAGTTTCCCGTCGCATGAGAAAGGGCCGGGCGGAAATGTCTGAGGATGACGATCGCTCCCCGCCGTTGGATCTTCGGGGGGCGGACATCGCAGAATCCTCCAACAAGACTCGGAACTGCAGCGGGGTTTCCGGGTCTGGGGTTCCCGGGCCAGGCCCCGGACCTAGTTCCATGGAGTTCCAGGCGCCGTACCCGGACCAGGTACTGGAGAACGTCCTGGAAAACGTGCTCCAGTTCCTGAGCTCCCGGCGGGACCGGAACGCGGCCTCATTGGTGTGCAAGTCGTGGTACCGCGTCGAGGCGCTCACCCGATCCGAGCTATTCATCGGAAACTGTTACTCCGTATCGCCTCGGCGCGCCACGGTCCGGTTCGCTCGGGTCCGGTCCGTGTCCATCAAGGGCAGGCCGAGGTTTGCGGACTTCAACCTGATGCCGCCCGACTGGGGGGCCCACTTCGCCCCCTGGGTGGCTGCCATGGCCTCCGCCTACCCCTGGCTGGAGAAGGTCTACCTGAAGCGCATGTCCGTGACGGAAGATGATCTGGCCGTCCTCGCCGAGTCGTTCCCCTCCTTCAAAGAGCTCGTCCTCGTCTGCTGCGATGGCTTCGGTACCAGTGGCCTCGCCATCGTCGCCAGCAAGTGCAGGTACCTCCTTTTCCTTCGATACCCATGGCCTACTTAGATCTCTCTCAGATATATGAAATACATAATATACACGATCTCTGTGCCGTATGCTAATTAGAGAAGCCTGTTGCTTTTTGTTACCTATTTTTAGGTTTGTTTACTTTTTTTGTTTCTAATTTTCTGTTTTTTTATCCCGAGAAGAACGTGTAGATCTGTTTTGTGGATTTGGTGAGGTTTTATTTTCTTGATTTGTTTCGTGATTTGTGTGGTTTTTTACTAAGTTTGCGATGGTGACTCTAAAGAATGTTAGTGAATTTGGGACGGAAAATCTGGGTTTGCATATGGTGTGAATGTAACTTTCTCATTCAACGTTCTTCAGACAACTGAGAGTGCTTGATCTGATCGAATCCGAGGTTGCGGATGATGATGTGGATTGGATAGCTTGTTTCCCGGAGAATGGAACGACCTGTTTGGAGTCGCTGATTTTTGATTGCGTAGAATGCCCAATAAATTTTGAGGCATTGGAGAGGCTGGTGGCTCGCTCCCCATCCTTGAAGAAGCTTAGGTTGAATCGCTTTGTTTCGATTGGACAGCTATACCGTTTGGTGGTACGATCTCCGCAGCTCACACACCTTGGTACCGGCTCGTTTAGTGCAACAGAGGGCCCAGCTCAGGCTGAACCAGAGCCCGACTATTTATCTGCATTTGCTGCCTGCAAATCCTTAGTGTGTCTCTCAGGCTTCAGGGAAATCTTGCCGGATTACTTACCGGCCATCCACCCCGTCTGTGCTAATCTGACCTCCCTGAATTTCAGCTATGCAAATATTAATACAGAACAACTCAAGTCCGTCGTACTTCACTGCCACAAACTCCAGTCTTTCTGGGTAGGCTTCTTTGTGTTTGGTTTGTGTGTCCATCCGATCATGTTTCGGCCTGTGATGCTTAATCTCCCTTTCATAATGCAGGTCCTCGATTCAATATGCGATGAAGGACTTCAAGCAGTTGCTTCTACCTGCAAGGATCTGCGGGAGCTTCGGGTTTTCCCTTTTGATGCTAGGGAGGATATTGAGGGCCCTGTTTCTGAAGTGGGCCTCCAGGCAATTTCCGAGGGCTGTAGGAAACTACAATCGATTTTGTATTTTTGCCAGCATATGACAAATGCAGCAGTGGTAGCCATGTCACAGAACTGCCCGGAACTTGAGGTGTTCCGCCTCTGTATAATGGGACGACACCGCCCTGACCATGTGACTGGTGAACCCATGGATGAAGGTTTTGGAGCCATTGTTAGGAACTGTAAGTTGCTCACTCGGCTTGCTGTATCCGGTTTACTGACTGATCGTGCTTTCGGTTATATTGGAAAATATGGGAAATTAGTTCGGACCCTGTCAGTTGCTTTTGCTGGAGATAGTGACATGGGGCTTAAATATGTGCTGGAGGGCTGCCCAAGACTGCAGAAGCTTGAGATCAGGGACAGCCCATTTGGCGATGCAGCTTTGCGTTCCGGCTTACATCACTATTACAACATGAGATTTCTCTGGATGTCTTCATGTAGGTTATCTCCCCAAGGTTGTCAGGAGATTGCTCGAGAATTGCCCCGCCTGGTGGTGGAAGTAATCAGGGATGAAGGTGCAGAGCACAAGGATGATGCAGTTGACACATTATACATGTATCGGTCTCTTGAAGGGCCAAGGGATGATGCCCCAAGATTTGTGACTATCTTGCAATAAAAAGCTGATAAGGCTGTCTGGTTGCTACTGAACAGGTCGAAATTCTTTTGTGAGAGTTTGACGACAGCGGGTGCATTTTTTATGACCCGCAAGAAGGTCCGTGTAACCCCCGCATGTTAAACAAGTTTGAGTGGACAATCACTGATCCTGGCTTGAGCAGTTGCAAAAGCATCTATAGCAGAAGCGAGATGTTAGACTGTCTGTCATTGTTGTATTGGTACGCTTCTAAATTTTACATTTCTTTTGCTTTCATATTCATTTTATGATAAACGAAGGCTGCCGGACGAGGAGGGAGCCGTGTCAAGCTGGGTGGGGTTTTCAAGCTGCATTGAGAATGTAAAAAGGAGTTTTGAACTGGATCATATTCTTTATCCTTTGATGAAGAGATGGAGATTCAGAACGGTGAAATTTTTGAACTTCTCTTCCCCGCCACCCGTAGAGAAGACGCGATGTGTTTAGTTTGATTCAGATGGTAGTTAGTTTAAGTTGTAGCTGCTGAGAACTAAATGCCCAGGCGAATGCTTCTCTCTCTCTCTCTCTCTCTCCAAGGTGTTGTTTCTTTCAGAAGTGTTGTAGCTCCTGACTGGTGAATTTATTATTTTCATTGTTAGCAAATGTGAGACGGGTAATAAATGCCAAAAATGCATGGACCATGTGCCATATATACTCGGTGAGACTGAATTTGCATCAACTTTTCTGGATTTGGAATGATCAATTGACAGTGAGGCCCATTAAAATGAAACGTGGAAAGTGTTTTGTAAGTACACCTTACAAGATTCCCCCCTCGCCTCCTCCACTTGTGTGGGATTTTCTACTTGCGAACCATCAGAATCCCAATTCTCTTTTGGCGTTGGGTAGTCCTTGTGTTCTTCCAGATCATTGGAGTAGACATTCAACGAAGTTTATGAGTCCATTTCTTGTAATGGGGGAGAGGGCAAAGTCGGTGTTTACTTGCTTTATGTAGCTGCTGAATTTGAATTTGCGTTCTCGAGTTGGTTTCTGACTTCATGTATATGTCTTCCAATAGGTCCGGGTGGGACCTGTTAGTTTGATGATTTGTCACAACCCCTGCGTTTGCGTTATAAAGCAGCCAAAGTCCACCAACGGACTCACTCTCTTTCGCTCATTATTAGGATAGAAATCTATCCTCCTCCTTTGTTGGTATTCTCTCTGTCAGGATGGTAAAGGCAAAGCTTATCATCAAAGTGGGATCTGACTGTGCAATTGAATAAGTGATGGGAGGCAAAGTCGGCTTTCTTTCTTTTCGATCCATTTGTATCTCTGCAAAACAAGTGAACCAATGCCAATTTGTTTTCCTTCTTTCCCACCAGTCTAATGGCAATTTGGGGGGTGGCGGCTTCTTTTCCTCTGTGTCTGTCTCTATATCACGAGGGTCATTTGAGTAGCTTCACTTGGCAATGGATAAGAAGGGTGTGGATTCAACAGATAGCGATAAAAAGAAAATTTTAATTTTTCAGTACTACTTAGCTTGGCTTATCCACATTGCTTACGGTGGGAATAGTCCCTTGGACGACCATTGCCAATCAATGATAGCCTCTGCTTTTCCATTATATCTTCTCTGTCCGCCCGCCTTTTTCATTCTTTTTGAGCAACCATCACTGTCCCCGCAGAAAGCCAGAAAGAGAGAAAAAAATAAAAGTGAAATTTCAAGGAGGAAAAAAAACATGAATTTTTTTGAAAATGACCTTACACGAGGACGACGATCCTGCATCTCTTTCAATCTTAGCCGTTTGATTCTAAAACGACCCATTTGATGGACCTATCTCACCTACTGGGACATTCAATCCCATCATTTCTGAGCTTAATAGTGACCAAATTATGTGGTCCTAGATGCATATACCACATCAACCCCCAGTTGGTTAGCACATGCATTATACAGTTTACTAAGCACAAATACATAATAATAATAATAATAATAATAATAATAATAATATGCTGCAATGACAAAAGGTAAGCTTCTTTGGGGCTTGATTAGTCGAGACCCATCTCAACCCTCTGTCCCACCACCTGATCATTGAGTATGTGGGCCACGTGTACGGTATGGGAGGTGGGTTACATTAATGCCCCCTTGTACACATTAAAAATTATTAAATGTACTAAATCATGCATTTATTAAATAGCAATGTCATCTCCCAGACCCAGTCCCAGTCCCTTAAATATTAGTGGGAGAGGCAGGGATCAGAAGCTAACGTCCAAGGGAACAAACAACGAAACCCAACTAATCGGCAGGTAGGTGCTACTCCAGTGGGTGGAGTGGTGTGGAGGGGATGAGGAAAAAGTCGGTGAAGCCAAAAGGGTTTTGGTTTTGGTTTTTTTTTTCCTTCTCCCCCCATAGCTTTTGTCTGTTAAGCACATTCATGGCAGAACAAAGGACGAGGTCAACCACTAAAGTATGCACTCCCTGCTGCACCACCTCATTAAATTTCATACTTTATTCTGTTTTTAAAATAAACTAATTAATTATCTCTCTTAAAATATATTAATTCACTCTTCTCCCCAAGCACTACTTCTCATTTCCTATGCTGCCTACTCCAAATTTTGTATGCAGGCAATGGTCAAAAAATGAAGCTTCATCGAATTATATAGCATGAAAATTCACTTGGAAGTATCAAACCCATTAATTTACAGTCAGATAGTCTGCAACATCTGAATCCGATCGGATCGCCGAGTTGATTATTAATCTGATCTTTTTATATTAGAGCCTATCTGTCATAGTATTCCCCTTGCTTTGCCGACATTTCAGCCGGGTTAACCTAGTCTCTGCAGTGACAATTGTGTTAAGACTGTTAGATCCGAAGTAAAATGTTGTAAATAAACACATCAAGATTCGTGGAGGAAACTTAGTTGAGCTTTACAATTACAGGATCATGTGTAGAGTTTTAGGCCTGAGAGACACTGTTGCCAAACACGACAAAGTGTCAAAGATAGCTCTTTGGAAACTGGACATGGGCCTGAAAACTTTTTAAGTAAAAACAAAAGCTTCAGTTTTGATAGAAACCTAATATTTTGACTCCATGGGGATGGGGATGGAGTGCTGGCTTAGATCTTTGTTTCCTTCCTCCCGTTTATTTAACAAGTTGGGATAGGAAACGTTACCAGTGACTACGACATCTACGCGCGACTAATTTGTCTGCTCATTGAAAGCTTGAGCTGTTAGCATGATCAGCTGCATGCCTGCTTTAGGACAGTGTCCAATATTGTCAAACAAAGAGGCTATTTTTTCTGCGTAGATTGTTTGGACTTCTGAAAGTACAGCTTGAAGCTCTCATATGTTCCTGTATAATTACTAACTGCAGATAATCAGCCTTTTTCTTAGACTGAAAAAGGAACTTCCTAAACTTTTACAACTACTCTTAATATCTTATTAAGGAATCTAAACAAACAACGAGAAAAGCGAATGGTTATTGTTTCTTTTCTAATTTCGGGTTATATACTGTGATTAGAAAGTGACGGAGGGGATCGAGGGCAAAGATATCATGCACCATGTAGAGAATGATACGAGTGCTAGCTAGACCAATGAGCCTTAGTTCTTCCTCTTGGACATTGAACATAACCCTAGGAGGGCTTTGAGGAGTGAACTGATCTTGACATTGGATTGGTCATTGAGAGCCACGAGTACTTGGGTGGGTTTTGATCGACAATTAATTAAGTCACCTGTTCGGGATAATAAGATAGGGAGAGTCACTTGGTTGGAGGTGTGCAGAAGTGGGTCTATGATGGGTTGTGAATACAGTCCTCAATATGGATGATGGAACCATCGACGCCAAAAATTGTCAATTTCTAGACGTCCAAAGGATATTAGAAATTTCCGAAATATTATTGTCTTAAACCGTTAAACGAACCCTAACTGGACTTGCGCGCTCGGCCTACTCCGTTGCCTCAGTGCCCACCAATATCAAGGACGTAACAAGTACTGCACTCTCCACTGAGATCTCTAATAAAACTTGGTTTTTCGTACGAGGGCCAGCAGTTGGCGTGCCTCGGTAGGAT
Organism: Myrica gale; assembly: GCA_963930655.1. Lineage (NCBI taxonomy): Eukaryota > Viridiplantae > Streptophyta > Magnoliopsida > Fagales > Myricaceae > Myrica > Myrica gale. Next base: position 5,867,563 of record OZ005609.1, on the reverse strand, counting down.
ACTCGTCCTGCCTCAGTATGGGTAAACCTGCATCCACCCAGATTTCTCCCATCAAACATGGGTAAAAATGTAGTGTCAAATCTGTCATTTGAAGACAATAAAAGGCACTGGCCACAACCGACCCAATGTGATGGATCATAACAATCTCGATGAAAAGAGAACTTGATTTGGCATAGTTTCTGTATTATTGGCCTTTTCCTTTCTGTAAGCTGTACTACGGGTTTTGTCCCAAGCTAATAAAAAAAAAACAGTGCTGTCCATGCCAGAAAACTTCCCTGCCACCTTTTTTGTTTTTTATTCATTTCTTTTTTCTTCTGTTCAACGTGGGTGAAGACTGACACCCCAAACTTTTATAGTTTGCTTTGCTCTTCTCTATCAATTAGTATTTTCTTCTTTTTATAATATTTTGCGACCATTGAAGATACCCGAGCCTATGATATATGTGTTTGTGTTGTAAAATTTTAGTGTTGTTAAAATTTTAGTTATTGTGTTTAGTGAAAAAGTGAAGAGAGGTAATTTTTTATATTTTTTGTAGTGAATAGTAGTGATTTGATGGGGGAGAGAAAAATTATATTGTAATTTTTTATTGTGTTAAAATTTTAGAGTGTGTAAAATTTTAGGACGCAAACGCTGATGTTTGGTCTTACCTGGTCCTAAGAAAGATCTTAGCCCACTTCTCTTTTGCTTACAAAGCTGTGCTATTAAATATCTTGCATCGAGTTCTAGTTTTCTTGAAGAGGCAGGGGTTTGTCTGGTGCCTACCATCTAAGTCCTAAGAGGCCCCTCCCAATCCATTTCCACCGAAAACACCAATCTGGTCAAACTATCATAAATCTAGCCGTTTTATATCTCAAGCATATTCAAAAGGGTTATAAAAGAGTGAACTATCTCTAAATTATCCTGTTTCGCGAGCCCCGTCAGATGCCCAATTAATATCGTGTATGTGGGGTGGGGATCCTCGCCCATTTCTCTGGTTTTGAGGGACGCCATTATCTCACTCTAGAAGATTAAGATCGAACCCACTTTTGATGTCCTTGGCACATTCAAAAAGGCACAGGAAGGGTTCCACCGCCACAGGCCACACAGCTCAAGAATTGTTCCAATCACCCAGGATGATTTGAGCACCCAAAAAAAGAACAATGCTTTTTTGCTTTAATTTTTGTGCGAAAAAATTGCCTATTATTAATGGGTCCATAGGGTTTGGGATTGAACCTGGGAAGAAAGTGGCAATGCTCAAGTCATCCTGGGTGATTGGGACAATTCTTGAGCAAAAGCATTATTATTCTACTCGACCAGAAGAGCTGTAGATCGGAAAAAGATATTGGGAACTTAGTGGGAGAGTAAGGCTTCTTATGACAAACGAACACCTGGAAAATGGATGTAAAATCGTGGGACATCAAAACTGTAGATTAAAAGAAAAGGTAAAAAAGATTTAGATGTATTAATGGATAAGATAAATAATGAGATATTTTGACTTTTGGGTCTGAGTGATTCCATGCATAATACAAGTGCATTTATGTATGCTAACATTCTTAAAGCTGCTCGAGTTGTTTGGGACTTGGACACTTGCACCGCAAGTTTTGCAGTTGGGTCAACATCCATTAGTGGCTGCTCGTAGGCTCTGATAGAGTAATCCTTTCTAGGGTCAATTGTCTTTAAGCAGATACATTAACCTCTAATTCAATATGCTCACAACTCGTGACTTGGATCAAACAGCTTTGCCCACTAGTTGAATTTAAAGCTGAGGCTCCAAAGCGATTAATGGGTCATAGGCCTTTTTAGCCCAATGATATGGAAGAGAAAGGGAGGGAATCTACTAATCATTTCTCCTTTAGAACTGCAAAAAAATTCCGCCACATCAACTTCTTGGGATCTTTCATGGATGATGCTTATCGCTTCCCAGGGCCTTTGAATTTTCAAACTACACATCTGAAATCTTTGATATTCCACTCATTCAGAAGGGAAACCACCCCTTCAAAAGGAAGTGGGATGGTCACCTACCATCCAATGGGCCTTTCACAAAAAGTAGTGCTTCGGGTCTCAGCATCAGCTGGTCAAAGAACCTTGAAAAGAATTTCCTGATTTTTTCCATGGTGGAGCCCATTTTGGTCATGATTTGACACCCTCTTTCAACACCACCACCATTAATATCAAGAAGAATCCATAAAAGAAAGCTCCAAGTACCTGAAGTCAAACTAGCACGGTTCAATCTTGATTAGAGAGATCGCCTCCCCACCCTCCCCACTTTTTAATGTACACTAAATAGATTCAAACTAGCTGCGGATGGTGGAAGTATACTACATCTACACTAGAATCACAGATGGGATCCTACAGATGAAATTGGGGTTAACACCAAGTACCTGAAGTCATGTAAACATTGAAATTTAGCAACTATTGATCACCCATAAATCAACCTACTACTACTTGTCATAAACTTGAGAGTACAAGCCCCTAAAGAAACAGGGCAGTCTTCAATGGGCAGCCAGATGCAGTTCATGGACAGAGAGAGTCCTGCTCAAACCGCTATCCAACAATCATGCCAGACAAACAGCAGCATTGCTTTAGAAGTTAATGTGCTAGATCAACAGCAAAGAGGAATGTTGAAGTGAAATATGTTTCAGCTGAGGTATATTTGGCACTCTTGTACAGGCAAAATTTTATGGAAAGGAGGTAGATCATAAAGAACACGGAGTATGATGTATTGTATAGACGTAGGTGCTAGATGGAGCAGAAGTATCAAACGGCTTGTTGGGTTCAGCTACAAAATTCATTCTTCCAGCACATATTATCCAACTGAAATAAGCGTTCCAGCACATAATTCTTTGCACTAAAAACCTTCAAGCAATAATCAATTTCCTCCGATGTACATATTGTATGACTAGTAAGATGAGTTTTTTTGGAGAGATATCACACGCCAACAGTGGCTACAGCAACGGCCTTGTACCAAAAACAAATTTGGAAGTTTTTCAAATATTGATCTACAGATCTACTTTATCATCCGAGAGCATTACCAAACTAAAGGAGGCCTTGTAGTGAAATTTCGATCACGCACTGAAAATTCTTGGTATTCCCATAACTAAAGTTCATTATATATAGCTTACAGTTGCTTTGCAGCAGATTTGAACTTATAATCAGGGAGCCAACCGCTCAATTTTCCACATTCGCCGTCCATTGATCTCCAGAGGAGAGTACAGCAACCTGTCAAGAAGATAGAACGACAATATATGACCACAAATTTCTTCAAGACTCAGGGACAGCAATAAGCTTCCAAAGAATCACTGAGATGCCTTTCAAAATATGTGACCACAATTTCCTATAGAAATTGTGCTTGGAAGTGCCATAAACATGAGCTCGCAATATCAAAAATAAAAAAAGCAAGCAGAAAACAGGATATGAAACAGATCTAGAGAGTAAAATCGAAATCTGGATTTCAACCAAGACTTCAAGCCTAATTTTCTTTTGCTCTTAAATTGGAGCTATGAAACTACGGAAAACATGCATGTGACGACATTACCTAAGTAGTGGATGGTTAGGGTATATTGAAGAGGTATGCGTTGTGTTAAAATTTTGGGGTGGTTAAAATTTTCAAGTATGAGTTAGTGAAAAAGTGAAGATAGTTTATAGGAGTTGATGATAAAATGAAGATAGTTTACGAGAGTTGGTGAAAAAGTGAAGAGAAGATTTGAATGCATATTATAATGAAAAAGAACAATTTGATGGAGAGAGATTATTTTTTAGTTTTTTTAATTAGGCCCAAAATTTTTGAATGCCGAAATTTTGGCACTCAAACACCACCTTACTTATTGACAACTCCTATACTGTAATATGAAAAATCAAAATGAGCTAAGGCTGCCTTCAAATTAACATAGATTTAGTTCTGTATTCATTCAATCCAAGAACCTTACAACACATTAAGATGTTAGTCTTACGATGGTGCCTCAGAACAAAAGTGTACTACATTCCTGATTGAGTGGTCTGAAACAGACTGCGAGGGTAGTAGTGCATATGAATATATAATATTTGCATTTAACTGGATTATCCATAGGCCCAGCATCACGTCTATGATTAGGTACCAGTATTTGGCTAAGAGAGTCAGAGACTAGTAGATCAACACATCCAATGTCAACACAAAAATGACAATCAAGGAATGCCAGGATCTACACAATTCACCGAGGGCTTCTGAATCGATGTCAAACCCACTTACATTTCTGAATTATAGAGCGAATGAAATTTTGATAAGTCACTATAAAAGGTCCAAACCCCAGGATCTATGAATATGAATTAAACTGACTTCCACCCAAACCAGCGCCAGTCATTCCCCAATATCAGAATTATAGAAAGAAAATGGAACAAAAACCACCTTTCATAAATGGGATGAAAACCACCTGTCATGCAAGCGAGACTGTTGCCCTTGCCAAAACTCAAACAGCTCTGGTTTAAGTCTGTACCCTCCCCAGTGTTTAGGTTTCGGGATCAAACTTCTGCAGTAGGAAAGCAAAAAGAATTCTAGATTAAATTTCTCCCGGAGAGACATATATTCATATAGGTGAGAGATCTCTTGAGGGTTTAATCTGAAGAAGGTTGGAAAGATTTATAAATTACTGCAAAAAGTTTCTCTTGTAGACCACCGACAAGGACCATCATTTCAAAGATTTAGATCAAGTGTCTTTAGCAGAATACTGGCACAAGCCAGATTGTCAAGAATTAAAAGTTAGTCATGTGAGAGCCGTCCTCCCCCCCCCCCTGCCCACCTGCCAAAAAAAAGGCATGCACACACATGCAAAGAGAAAATAGATCTTACCCATCAGAAAATTTTGCCTCCAGTTCTTTGTATTGTTGGTGGAGAACATGCCTTCCAGGAACTACGGTACTCTGAAGAAAGCAGGATAACGATATCATACATTCATGCAAGTGTGTCCCATATTCTTCGAGGAAAACAAATCTTCCAGTCAAATAGATTCATGACAGATAACCAAGCATCTCCTCTCAGATTGTAATGACTTTTTTTTTCAATAAAAACTTAAAAAGGGAGGAGGAAAGAAACATGTTAATAAAACAAAGATTGCAGAAGAAGAAGACTTATCTTACAGTTCATGGACTCTCTCTATAACCCAAAAAAGGTAACAAACTTGTTTTACCACAAGTAACTATTATTACAAACCTTGTGTTTAGAGGTTTATAATTGCTGCAAAATTTCTGCAACAATGTCTTTTGGGAGGGAGAGAAGAATGGAAAAAGAAAAAGAATCTGCACATTCTTCATGTGTTCAGCAAGGCTAGCAAATAATAATTATAAAAACTAAGTAAAATAAACCTGCTTGCTAACTATTGCTCCAAGCTGACTTCCTCGAGGACGGCTATGAAAGTACTGCTCAGATTCCTCATCAGAAACCTTCAGCACAGAGCCTTCAATTCTCACCTACAAATCAAAGTTAATGGTAAATTTGGTCATCATCCAGGAATCTCTCTAAGAAGTTACATCTGCAATGTTAACTGAAATTCCCTTTATACAGTGATTTTAGACTGAAAAACGACAGTTCAGTTAGTTGCATTGTTCAAAGATTCAGTAAAACATCCCAAACTGATCTGCAATGTTCTTTCAGAATAGGGAAGAGATTTACAGCCCCTAAGCATTCACTTTGTAGATTACAAGCATATATATATAGGTAACGAAGAAAACCGTGCACCGGTCAAGTGGATCACAAATATTGACTAATGGCAAAAGTACAGTTTTCATGAATCATGTAAATGAGATCTGATCTGAATGTGTTATGTTATGGCAAGGCATTTTCGCCACATAGGCCTCAGATGCCGAGACATAAAGTCCTGTGATAAACCTCAGGTTAGTATTTTTGCTTGACCCTGCCCAGGTGTCAGCATAAGGTTATGATTACCTCACTCACTAGCTGCATTAAGTAAACTGATTTTCATTTAAATCTACATTAACAATTGTGTCCTCACCCCTTCAGATGTCCAGAAAACAGACATTTATGCAGGGAACATTCACAAACAGTCTAGTCTTGTTAGTCACGCAGTTGCTTGTATGCTGTTAAAAGGATTTGACTCTCACCATTTTGTTGCCACTTAACATTTCTTGCAGAGCTCTCTCTATTACCCTCTCTCCCTCAGAATGTTACCCAGTTTGATACCAGTACTCCATCCAACATTTGTGGCTAATAAAAAGCCATCAACTTGTCAACAGTTAGAGCACCATACTGAATCATACCCTCTATTAGAGGCTTATAATGACCCCAAGGACAGCCACCTAGAGTGCAGGAAAGCCATCCCTGTCCCATGCCCTACTCGTGCATCGCACTTGGCACTGCTCAGACGTCTAGCCCCAAAAAATCATGGCATGTTCAAAGTGTGTGATACTCCACAGACAAGGGTTCAAAATTTTCTGAAGCCGAGCATCCCAGAAACTATACTGATCACAAAGTACATCATACAAGCTGGTTAAGCAACTTGCATCAAAGTAGAGTGAACCTCAACAATGGCCATTATGGTAAAAAGAACCCTCTGGGGATCGAACAATAGAACATTCTCAGGCCACTGCAAAAGTAAAAATACCGTACAATACCAGCCATTATTCCAACAATTCAGAACACTTTTCTCCATGCACCATTTGTCTAATTCCAAGTGGCTCAAGAAGATTATAAGATACATTATTCCAGCTCAATTCATAAGGCAGTTACTGTACTTGTTTTCATCATCATGCAAATGATACTCTACTTTAGATAAGGCATGTGAATGTAATGTGATTTGCCCCATCAACTTCCTTATTAATAAGCAGTTCCAAAGATTGTCCTAGACTCCCGATAATATACCACTCCTTTCAAAAGCCTATACTTAAAGGAAGTCGGAATAATTCAATTCTTATTCTAACAACTGAGAAGTACATATACCTGTCGATTAATACCTTCCCAGTAGAAAAGCAGAGATGCATTGGGATTATCAGATAATTCGCGGGCTTTTCGACTTTCATAATTTGTGTACCTGCACATAGTGACAGATAAGTACAAGCTTTCGCAGGAAAAAGTGTCAACTGTATGCACTACCAAAGCAGTAACAGATTAGTACAAACCAGACAAAACCATCCTTATCAACTCCTTTTAGCAATACCATTCGTGATGACCTGTAGCAGAAAGTAAGATGACATAAATCAAATTAGGAAGGTTTAAAAGTTCCACATATATAAATTCAAACTTCACGTTAAAGTTCAAAAAGTTAAAACAAGCATATAACTTAATGATGGTCCTCAAATTTCCAAATGCTTTACCTAGGGGATATCCTTGAACTCTGACGATGTATATATATGTGTGATGTGTTTGTGCGTGAGTGGATTCATGTATGTATTCCAATGCAGCGACTCCGCCAAATCACCAATAAATGAACAAATAGTTTAGGAAAGAAGTCCTTTATACGAGAAGCACAAAAATCAGGCAGAAATTTTAAAAAATGTTCAGAACCAAATTCCTTCATTTCAAAGACCTAAAAACCAACTTCAAAGTGAAAAGATAACTGGGAATTGCACATAATTGCATAACTGGGCTTCCTGCTATTAGGAAGAGTGCCTTATGTAGGATGTTCTGTATGCAAGAACCTAATGAGGGAAAAACAGTTGAATAATGAATGACAGCAGCTGACTCAACAAGCATACACATTACACATAATAGATATTTTTTTATGAGTGTGAAAGTAAGTTGAACCTGAATGGCAAGGAGTGTCGAATTTGTAACAGTTATACAGCTTTGAAAAGTATTAAGGTTGTTCTCATGTAAGACGATGTTCAACAGGGTGAAAAGATAAGTAAAACCTATCCTAATGTCCATAAACCAAGAAAAATAGTTAAGGAAGTGAATCTTACGGTTTTCCATCTTTTCCAGCAGTTGACAATGCCATAGCATTAGGTTCTCTCAAGCCACCAGCCACTGCATCATCAAACCATTTGCGAAACTGCAAGACATTTAACAGCTTGTTTCTGATGTGACCAAAGAAATTGTAATTGATTGTGACAAAATCAAGGCAAAGAAATTCCTCAGGATTAACTATTCAGGTCATAAACCACCAATATTTAAATAAAATAAAATAAAAAACCCAATATCTGATTAGCAGCAATAGCGTTTTTCTTGAACTCTTACCTGGTTAATAGGATCAGCATCCACCTGTTCCTCAAATAATTCTGGGGAAATATAGTTCTCTCTGAGTGCTGATATATCAACTTTTGGAGGCTTTCCAATTCGGACGCACATTGAAGTGCCAGGATATGGTAAAAGACGAAGCTTATATTTTTCTATAATAGATGGGGGAACAAATCTACCACCTAGAAAGTGGTGTGGCCCACAAAACCTCTTTGCACACAACTTTGGAGCAGTTAAAGAGACCTAGCAAAATAACAGAGTTGCACTGTTGATCATATTCCATTGTCTGTGTGCATAATTGGAATCCACTAAGAACATGTCATGCGCTTCAGCACAATTGAGATTTCCATCACAAAACATACCAACATGTCGGGCTTAATGCCTTCACCACCAATGTCTCCCTCTTCCACGTGCCAACCAGATGGAATGTCCACAGAGACGATAACAGCAGATTTTTTATGCGTTTGATCATACTCTCCTAGAGAAACTACTCTTTGGATCAGATCATCGTAAGGAGGCCTTGGGGTACCTGAAGGGTGAAAAAAATACTTGGGGTTTCAATAACTCACAACACTAAAAGAGTACCTTCCACTAAGAAAACACAATAATCATCAGCCCATTATCCTTCCCATTATGCAGCCTGAACTTCCAAAGAAGCAATGTAACGACAACTTCTTGAGTCGAGCTTTTTAACAGGTGCTGTTGACCGTCAGAAGAAATAGGAATAATTCCAATTTAGAAGGATTTGCTAGTCCTACGTAACATTGATACTGCAACTGCAAACCATAAAAGCTCACATACTAGCAATGAAGAGGACCCGCAGACATACAACATAAAAGTTAGCAAATACCAAAAACGAAAAGGAGAAATTACCCTGGAATGAGAACCCAAACATTGCGTCTACTAGAATGTCAAAGTCCTTTGACAAGTCCAACGGCAGATCTTCCACAGACAAGAAAGGGACTGATAGCGATTCCAGCTACAAAATTACAACATCAAATAAGATAAATATCGAAAAACCCAACCCCGAAGATTAAAAAAAATTGACTACCTGCGTAACCAACCCAGAATAAAGAGGCTTCGGAGTACGCTTTGGATAACAAACAACCGGTTTGTAGCCAAAGTGATAAAGATGACGAGCAGCCACGAGACCATCACCGCCATTGTTCCCAGGACCGCAAATTGCGAGAACACGGTTATATTCACTTGCTCCGTAAACCTGACCAAATACAAACTTGAATTTTGATCGACAGAAAGCAAAGCATCATACAATCTCTGAATGACTGAATGCAGGCCTTAAAGTCCTACAGTATCAGTACCTCTGCTATGGATGTAGCCACGCTTAAACCAGCCAATTCCTAATTGCACGAACGGAAATGATTCCCGGCACAAAAATATCAATTGAAGACATTAGACATCCACTGGAAATTAAAAAAAAATATATAACTAGAATAAAGGGAGGAAGAATTGGATAACATATAGATGTTTGAGATGGACCATAAGCTGGTCGACGCTAAACCCAAGAGGACCCATGAGGATCTCATCGATTTCGGCGGCTTCTCGCTGCGTCAAGTACGATATAGAGTCCGGATGTTGAACCGCTCCATCTCCCATTCCGACACTTCCCTTCGAACAAAAAGCACGAATTGCAGGACTCGGAATTGCAAAGAAAGAAGCCTGAACAGAGACCCGAGTTGGTTTGTTGGTAGGTGGGTAGTTACAAATGAGACGAAGACAAAAGGGTGAGAGAGGAGGCGCTTACCGGGGAGAGCTTGAAGAGAGGGTTGTGAAGAGAGCGAGAAAGTTTCTGAAGAACGTTGGAGGGGTTAGAAACGAGAGGGAGCGATTGTAAAGTGAGAAATAGGCATGTCATCGTTCGGCTTCGGCGAACCAACGACCACATTCTTTCGTGTAGCTTTTGCTTTGATTTGTCACGAGGGGTTGGGTTTTTGGCGTCTCTCCGACCTGGGTAGAGTCAGCTACTAGGGAGATGTCCAAAATGGATGCACTCTAGTATCTCTTGTTCTCTTGGCTTCAGTGAACATCCAAATGGGTGGCTTGGCTGTAGATTTTAGTCATAAATTATGGAACCACTTGTGACTGCTTTGGTTGGCTGCCTCTCTCACCGCTCACTCGCGTCAGCTACCCACCATCATTCGCCATTTAAGCTTGTACAAGATATAAATTGGACCGCCTAGACGCTAAAGAAGAACGGACCCTGACTAACTGACTTATGCGAAAATAAAATAAAAACTAATATCAATTTCCAACCTTTATTACGTTATGATCCGAAGACGAAAATTTTAAATACGTGGAAACTTTATGAACCTTTTCTGCTCTCTCTTTATGTAGGGTGAGTTTGTGTGGTAAAATTTTTAGTATTTGGTTTAGTGAAAAAGTGAAGAGAGAGGTAATATTTTATAATTTTTATAATTTTTTATATTTTTTGATGGAAGAGAGAGATTATATTGAAGTATTTTATTAAGAGAGATAAAATTTTTGGTAAAATTTTAGTTACAAACAGCCGTAGTTTAGCTACTGACACATTAGAAGTGTGAGATGACAGCGATGGACTTTAATTCAGGGAAATGAAAGTTCAAATACATATACCGTCGAATCAATCTTCTCTACTACTATGGGACCGTCGGTGACTTTTGCCGTATATTCCTCCAATCAACTTACGACAAGTATATGAATGTAAAACAGGAAATCTTAAAGCGAATGTGTAGAACAGGCTGACTAATAAAGCACTTCCATTTGTTATGCCTGCAAAACATCTTCGCATAAGCACAGTCCCGGCTCCTCTTCTTTCTCGGACAACATATTCTGGATCCTCTGGAGGAAGCTCTCCACGCTCTGCAAACCCTTTTCATCTGACATAGGAAAAGAGTATATCTTTCACCAGCGACATAGAGAAATGCCACCATGCTCTACGAGCATTGTGGGGAGAGAGAGAGTGGGAGCATGCAGGGGATCTAGTAAATTACCAAGTCTGGGTATGGTATGACCCTTGGGATGATGAATCACTACAGGATCTACACAACATTCCAAGAGTTCCAGTCCATATGGCTTCAAGAAATCTGTCTCTCCTGCAACAACTTAGTTCGATGTCCAAGCAAGATGGTTAAGTGTTTGGAAGGGAGTTATTTAATTTTTTTTTTTCTCCATGGGTTTTTTTTTCTATGAAGCGTTGTTGATGTGGAAATAAATCCAGAAAAAAAAAGTACGTCCCGGAAAAATGAGGCCCATCTACTGGGCTGTTCGTCTTTTTTAAACGTAGATTCAACGTATTGTAATCGGTACCGAATATATCATTTAAAAAAAACAGAGGAAAAAGTTGAGTACCTAGAAAGTGGAGGGACGGACATCGGATGGGAGAGGCATATGCTTTCTCAGCAACCGACGGTGACTTAAACTTGGCGCCTCCAATAATTATGAGGAATTTGACCCTAGGAACCTTCGTAAGCGCCACTCCCTGCAACCAAAATCGACATTCCCACAGCCACCAAATATCTCAGTTTTTACGGTCAAGCTTCTCATAAGGACAAGTCAAAAGTCCCACTGGACGCTTTCTACGCACCTGCGCTTGCAGCCCCAGAAGCCCAGCCGATAAGATAGCCCCCTGAGGAACCAATACCATTGTTTATTTTCAATATCGTAGTTAACTTAACTATCCAAAAACCCCAATACATTTCTGAGGAACATGCTTATAAAAATCTAGAAATTTTGGAGCTTAATAAATTCTATAACCTTGATTGGTCGAACAATATGGCTCGTGACTCTTACGGGTTTTTCTTTTAGTATTTTTAATTCGATTTTCCCAATTGTAAGACGATCGAAAAGCAAACGAACTGTAGTTCAATTTCTGTTTGTTGATTTGATTATGACAGAAACGAATTGGTCAAATCTTGTACCTGGGAGAAACCAAGGAGACCATCGAAGGGTCCGTGCTTAACCATGTAATCCTCGATGTATGCAAGACACTCCTCAAATTTCGTGTACTCCGTAAATTCCTGTGAGAAAGACGAAACACTTTCTTCAGGTCTGGTGATCAGAAAGAACGGGTAGTAATTGCTTGTTATCTGAACTCAATGCATAACAAACACGAAAACAAACGAGGAAAAACTATAAAAATAAATCAGAGAAAACACCAGACTTTGTTGAATTGGAACCACTCGTAATAAGGAGGATCGAAAATCCCTTCGACGTCGGATTTGCCTTGGCACGGCAAAGGAGCATCCGGGAAGACGAGGTCGATCTTTTGGAGCACGGAGTCGGGCCACTTCCCCAGCTGTTTCTTGAGAATCTCCCCGCTCGTCCTGAATCCATGGAGACAGAGAAACCGGGGCTTCCTCACGGACTCACCTTCGCTTCCCATCTTCCTCGTTCGTTTCTTCGTTCAAAATCGGAGTTTTTTTTTCTCCTGATACAATAAATCCTCGGGGTTCTCCGATTTCTGGGTTTGAATGGCCTGGAGAGGGTGGTGGAGCTTGCCTGTTCTGCTCAATACAAAAAATCTTCCACAGCACTATGCGAGGGACCCCAGACTCTCGCGGACCTTGATGAGGCGATGATGACCGGATGCTTCAGAACGACCGCGTTTAGAAAAACGGGCTCGTGATCTTCTGTGTTTGGCGTCAAAATCTCAAAATTTTAAAGGGTAGAAAATACACTTTCTAACCACAAACTATTAGGGTAGTGACACATTACATCCTAATTTATCATCTTTAAGATATTACACCCTCAAACTACTAATGTTAGATACTATACACCCTAAACTACCTACTTTGATACATTACACTCTTCAACTACTAATATTAACATTTTGCACCCTCCATTTGACAATAATACCCTTAATAAATTAATGAATTGATAACAATATCTTTAATATATGTAAAATAAGGTCAAGGGTATTATCGTCATTTTAGTCTACGAATTTGACATAAGATGTAAAGTATCAAAAATTTGTAGTTAGAAGGTGCAATGTATCAAAATTGATAGTTTAGGATGCAAAGTGTAAAACCTATAGTAATCTGTGGGTGAAAATTGTATTTTTCTCTTTTAAAATTTAATAAAATAACTTTTTAAAATTATTTCTATCAAATTATTAGCTTCCTTTTAAAATAAATATAAAAAAATTATCAGAACCATTTTTCTTGATTTTTTCATTACTTATATAAAGTAAAGATATGAGATTTGAGAAATATTATAAAGTAAAGATATATTATGGGAGTTGGTGAAAAAGTAAAGAGAGAAAAGATTTTTAATAAGCATTATAATAATAAAAAATTATGTAGTAAATTTTTTATGATTAAAACCAAATATTCCAAATATTTAGATACCAAACACACACAGAATATCTAAAAATTTCAAACACTTTAAAATTTTAACAATCCAACAACGAGAATAAACTTTAGTTGAAGTTCCCGCGGGCGGCGACGCGGTAGTTTGCGAAGCGGACAAAAAATTCACGCAACGCTTGTAGTTGTAACGCTGTGATTGGGCACGTCGCGAATGACGAATCTTAAGTCGTATTCTCTCTTTTTTTTTTTTTTTGAATTAAGTCGTATTCTCTCAGGAGATTATGTGCGGGTCGTACTTTGACGAGGGAGTATGAGAAGACACCAAACCCACACAGGGGAAAGGTTGCCCAGCTTCTTTCTTTTATTGTCTGCGCCAACTTTAATTTATGGGTTACTTATACTTTATAAACACGTTTTAAGAGAGTTGACACTTTATATCTATTATTTTTAATTTTAACACATTTTTCTTAAATAATTTTGTTTTTTTTCAATTTTTATCTTACAGTTTATTTATTCGTTAAAATCAATAGAAATTTTAATCATATATTTTGTACGTGACTCATTTTCATTTTATCTTTAATAATAATAAAATAATTAATTACTTTTTTTACCCACGTAATTTAAGAGATTTGACTTTTATACTATTATTTTTATTTTTGAATGTTGAGCACGTCATTAACTTTTTCATTCTAAATAATTGATAAATTGATGAGATACCAATCGAAGTAAAGTAAGTCAGAATTACGTGAATGAAATATATCAAAATTGAAAAAATAAGATGCAAAATGTTAAGACCTTCAAATTTAATGAGTGCAGAATAATTAATCCTTAATTTATTTATTTAAGAATTAAAAAATATACTCAATTAATTGGGGTAGCTGTATACGTATTAGGTACCATAAAAAGTCATAACATTTAAGATTATGTAGTCTATATCTTCATAAATGTGACCCGTTCGTAAACGTGTCGTGCCTATCTCTCGTCATACGAAGATAATTTCAACAATTCCTGTGGTATACATGATTCCATTTCGATTGTCCTCTCTCTCTGTTCGTTTAATTATAGTGAAATAGATATTTTACCTTCTAACTGTATAACTGTACGACACCATGTTCAACCCATGTATCATGTATGAATGGAAAACAGGGACATGCATGGATCAGAAATTCGAGTGCATGATGACACGTGGATTTTCTTTTTGCTCGTTTTTTAAAAAAAAGACAGGTACGTATCTATTCAGGCCAGTGCCCGCTGGCCGCTGCAAGATCCTACACCGTTCTTTTTTTTTTTCTACGTAAGATCCTACACCGTTCACACGAGAAAAGTTAATGGTAACGGACGTTTTTTTGTTTTTTTTAAATCCCCTTCCCTTTTAGTCCTTTTTATATGTTATTTACAAAAAAAAATATTTATCCCCTTCCAATATTTGAAATTACATGTTTATTAAATTTCAAGATTTTAGCTTAAAGTTATTCTTGTGATAATATATTTAACAATAACAATCATAACGTGTGGTTTACTTTTATGTTTAGTCCTTCAAATACTCATTTGTTTTATGTTAGACGAAAATGGATGAAAATAAAATAAAAGAAGACTATCCAAGAGACAAAAAAACGACTTGTTTGCATAATGTGTATTTATTTGATATCTTAGGACATAGTTGACGGAGAATTAAACAAAAAGACGAAGATGGGTATAGATAAACACACGAGTTGGCCACTGTGAATCCCAGTCTCTATTTACCAACAATGGGATTGAATGGTCCTCAAGTTTTAACTTGGAACTAGACATGGATTTATAAAGACTGTTGGCTATGGTAAGGTGCATGCGTTATCCAAGTCGGCACAAAATGACTTCTATGAATTGTCCAAAAAAAGTGGGTGGACAAACAAGAAGATAGCGAGGACAAGAGGAAAGGAGGCAAGAGTATCAATCGAAAGAGGACATAGTCATAGGATAGAGCATGTTTGTTTTTAGAAAATTTTAAGGATGCTAAGAATGATGTGAATATTTAGGTGATATTTGAACTTTATTGACATGCGTGTAAAAGGTGTTGACTTATATTGATGTGTGTAAAAAAAATAATATTGAGTTGTATTGGTATTCGTGTAGAAGTAATGTTGGCAAGAAGGACATAATCATAGGATAGAGAGGCTAAGTGCATGTTTGTTTTTAGAAAATTTTAAGGATGCTAAATATGATGTGAATATTTAGGTGATATTTGAACTTTATTGACATGCATGTAAAAGGTGTTGACTTATATTGATGTGTGTAAAAAAAATATTGAGTTGTATTGGTATTCGTGTAGAAGTAATGTTGTAATTGTAATGTTAGAAAATTGGATGCAGCAATTCTAGCAAATTCTCAAAAACAAACATGCCCTAAGACCATATAAAAAAGAGTAAAATAATTGTTAATTTGGAATGTTATGTGTTAAATTTAATCGTTTATGAGTAAATAGTAAAATATACAGTAGTTAGACAGTGTAAAATGTATTTTTTTTATTATAAAATTATGTCGTGAATTCGAATAAAGAAATACAAATGAAGTTCACGATATCATTCTAAGGTTATGTTTGTGTTGAAAAAAATTTTGTATTAAGTTTAGTGTTGGTATTGGGTTTAGTGAAAAAGTGAAGAGAAAGGTAATTTTTTATATTTTTGATGGAAGAGAGAGAGATTATATTGTAGTATTTTATTGTGAGTTGGTGAAATATTTTGTGAAATTTTTGGTGCAAACGCACCCTAAGATTATAAATAAAAGTTTTTAAACGGAGAAATCCTAATAATCTCATCTTACAACATGGATCTAGCCTATTTGACGATTTCTTATGTTTCAAGTCAAGCCCTCGATGTATTAGTCGAATGGTTGGTGATTGGGATGGATTTTTCAAAACCAAAGAGCCCACAGGGGGGCCTTATAAGAGGAGAAGCTCAGGGACGTCCATGAGTATATAAGATTCTTTTTTAATCAAGGGTCAAACTCTGTAGCAAAACCGACATCATATGGGAAAAAGTGAGGCCTAGGGAGATGTTATTATCTGATTTCTCTGACACCATAGATGCTATAAAGAATAAAATCTCGTCATTAAATGGGGTAAATAGAAGTCGTCTTACTGCAGACCAATGAAAAAGGTAGGAGAAAAAGTGGATCCTACACCGCTAATAAAAATTAGAAGGCATAGGGTGAAAAAGGGACCGATAGCTGAAGAAAATAAACGTGGGCTAGGTCCAAAAAAAACCTGGCCCAGAACGGAAAGAAAAAGGATAAATAGAGAAGACAAGGAAGGGAAAATGTATGTTGCTCGTTCTTTCTAACTATTTCACTAAAGACAAAAAAAAGATGACAATGGCTGACAATGACATTGAAGAAATCCCCTTACGGGAGGACTGTGAGTTCTAGCGCATTGTTTTTACTTGTAGGAGGAAGGAAGAAGATTCTGAAATTTTCAACCCGTCACAAGTACTGGACTTCGAGTTTAGATCCCTCGGGCTTTTTAGCCCAGTGGATTCTTGTGATATGCCGGTTAAAAATGGCTTCATCAGTTGGTATTTTTTTCTAAGTCAAGTTTTATAAAATGAAACCGGAGTAAGCTACAACCAAGTCGAAAATAAACCGGCAAGATCTCAAAGGAGATTGGAGAAAACCACTATATGCTTCATGCTAAGCAGTGAGAGCAGTGACCGGAAGTGGTAGATAAAGCTACCAGAACCTACACTAGCCAGTAGATACAATGCCACAACCTGGACACAGCAAGCCCCAACTGTCACACCCCAGACCCAGCAGGGTCCAACAATGGATTTTTTTTCTTTGAACAAATTTCAAATAACTCAAAATATAGAATTCATTTATTCCAAATAAACTTAAATATAGTCCTCACTTTCAAAATTATAAACTTAAATAAAATTCTCTCAATAAAACAAAGTGCAATGTAAAATAACATTTCATTCTCATCTATCCCAGCCCGCATGACATCTAAGCTTGTTCCTCAGCATGCTCTCCACACTTTTCTGGAAATGAAAACATATTAACGGAGTGAGTTCGACAACTCAGTAAGCGGAGAATAAAAATATTAATAGTAATCTTTTTAAAATAAATTTCCAAATGATTTTTCAGTAGTTCAGAAATTTCCCTTAGGCAATATCAGTAAGACATATTTACCCTTTGGCAGGGTTGTCAGGTATCTGGGTACTCCTTCACCACTGGAATGTCCTCTAATTTAAGCTCCTTCTTCGGTACATCTACCACGCAGGCTAAAAATCCCTGACATCCTTCCTGTAATAATCATTTTACTTGAATAGCAGAAAGGACTGCAGGGAGAGTACGTATTCGGGATCCTACAAACTTAAATTGTTGTTCTCCTTGGGGTTTGAAGACAATCTCTTTATTAAAACAATCAACACTAGCATAATTGACGGCTAGCCAGTCCATCCCTAGGATCACGTCAAACTCATGCATACCAAACATCACCAGATTAGCTGGCAATACCCTCCCTTCTATCATAATAGGACACTGTCTACATACTACTAAATTCCCAATTAGAGTTGCCACAGAAAGATTAAACTCTAGCAACTCCGCCTCCAAGCCGCATAACTTAACAAAGGTTGTGGAAATTAAAGAATGCGTAGCTCCCGAATCAAATAATATTACGGCTTTTGCAGAGAATAATGGAATTGTACCTGTCACCACCTCGTTATTTCCTTCTGGTTCCTCCGGGGTCAAGGCGTATACGCGAGCTTGCACATTATTGTGATGATTGTTGTTATTATGTGGAGCTTGATTGTTTCCTCTCCGCTGGTTAGAGTTTCCTTCATTCATGGTTGCTGGATAAGGACAATTCTTTATGTAATGACCCGTCTTTCCACAACGAAAGCATAACTTCGCCTCTACTCGGCAGTCTCCCCAGTGTGTGAGATTACACCTCGCACAAAAAGAGCTTTGTGGCCTGTTATGAATACTTTGATTTCCTTGCTCTCTTCCCGTCCTGCCATCATCATTTCTTTTCTTCGGAGGACCCTGATTGATGTTAGAACGAGGACCTTGAGGCGCAGATCTTGTCCTTTGCTCGAATTGCTCATTGTTTCGCCGGATACTCTGCTCAATCACCGTTGCCTTGTTTACCAAAATCAGCAAAATTATTAATTTGGAACCCCACCACGCGATCATAAACGTGATAGTGAAAACCTTCTTAAAACTTCAGAGTTTTTTGTTCTTCATCCAGAATCAAATATAAGGCAAAACGAGACAGCTCAATAAATTCAGTTGCGTACTCGTGCACACTCATAGAACCTTGGACCAAATTAAGGAACTCTTTGGCCTTTGAATCACGAACTGACCTCGGGAAAAATCATGCATAAAATATCTCCTTGAAGCGTTCCCATGTGAGAGCTTCTCCTCCTAATGCCCCTTCCTGAAGTGTTCGTTCAGCAATCCACCAACGCTTCGCTTCGCCGGCTAACTTAAACGTAACATATATCACCTTCTGCTCTTTTGTGCAATGTAAAACCCGGAGTATATCTTCAATGTGCTGAATCCAATCTTCAGCGGCGGAGGGATCAGCTTTCCCCTCGAACGTCATCGGGTGCATTAGGTTGAATTGTTCGATAGTGCAGCCCTCGACAACCGTATTCGTATTTCGCGTTCCCGAATTGCGGGCGATTTCCTCCATAATTTGTTGTGCTACTTCCCGTATAACGACCGAATTATGAGAACTCGGTCCAGATCGCGATTCTCCATTAATGGCCTCATTCAAGTTAAACGAGTTAGCGGGATTAGACATCCTGTAACAATGACTATTACTCATGGAACTGTCGACACCAATAAAATATCAAACATATAATCCTAAGCTACCCAATCCTACCCAAAACTCGAACTGTGAAGTGTACATAATCTATAACCGTTCATCTGATACCAAACTGTCACACCCCAGACCCAACAGGGTCCAACAATGTATTTTTTTTCTTTGAACAAAATTTCAAATAACTCAAAATATAGAATTAATTTATTCCAAATAAACTTAAATATAGTCCTCACTTTTAAAATTATAAACTTAAATAAAAGTCTCTCAATAAAACAAAGTGCAATGTAAAATAACACTTCATTCTTATCTGTCCCAGCCCGCATGACATCTAAGCTTGTTCCTCAGCATGCTCTCCATACTTTTCTGGAAATGAAAACATATTAACGGAGTGAGTTCGACAACTCAGTAAGCAGAGAATAAAAATATTAATAATAATCTTTTTAAAATAAATTTCCAAATGATTTTTTAGTAGTTCAGAAATTTCCCTTAGGCAATATCAGTAAGCCATATTTACCTTATAGCAGGGTTGTGTCATCACTCCGAAGAATAGATGCACCAGTAATCAGTAATCAATGAGTTGGTACCAATAGAGACAATAATAACAGTAATCAGTAATACGTATTGCCACCGGGATTTCGAAACATAAAACTGTAATTAAGAACATAAAATCATATTTCAGTATAACCAGTAATTGAATAACAATGAATCCAAGAATTTAAAACCGACTTCGGTATAATTTCCAAAACTCGTCATTTCATATTATCGAGGAAAATTTATCGTTACCTGCTTACCTGACTCGCTTGAAAAATCGATATCCCCGCTATTAGCACAACCTAACAGTAATCCGGAAAAATAATTAGGGATCAAAACGATGTTTGAAACTTGAATTTCACAATGTATAATTTGTTTCAACTATTTGAAACGAATTACACACGTGATCGGAGTAGAGAAAGAAGAGAGCATACTGTCACTGAAAAAAAACTTCAAGAATTCGCAGCAATGAGAGAGAGACAGAGAAAGAGATATATAGAGATCTCAAAATGACTGAGTTCGAAATTGAGAGGTGTGCTTAACTTCTGAACGAGCTCCCCTTTTTATAGGTGAGGAGATCCCAAGATTTGGCCAAAAATGCATTGAATCTCGTCTGAAACTGATGACTTTTCGAAATCCATCATAAAACATGATAAATCATTTTATTTATGAAGAATCTTCGAGATATTTGCAAAGGAGTTGAATAGGCTTCGAAATCTAGGCAAAAATATGTGTAACTGGTGAGAAAATGAAGATAGAGAGAGATTTATAAGAGAGAGACAACTGGTCGCCGAAAAGCCATGTAACTGCTGTAGAAATTGAAAATTAGGGTTGAGGAAGAAGATGAGTCAAAAAACGTAACGTGTTACTAAAAAATCAAACCAGGCGAAAAGAAGTTTAAGTATTAATTAATTTCACCATTGTAACCACGCGAGCGCATGACTCCAGTGGCTTGCTTGTCCTTTACCTCTCAAGACACCGAGATTCGAGTCCTCGCGTTGCCATGTTTTTCTCATTTAAATCCTGTAGTGCATATATATAAAAGCGCACCACCAATTTAACAGAACAACATGTAGCTCAGTGGTTTCCCTTTGTTTACCACTAGTCCAGAGGTTCGAATCCTAGGCATGCCCTTTTTTTTTTAAACGGGTTTTCACACCAACGAAGGGCCAGAAAAGATCCACAAGTGATCAGAAAAGTCCTTCAAGGAGCCGGATACAACAACGAAAAAAAACTAAACAAGGGCCAAGCAAGGTCAACACAACCAACAACAAAAGACAAAGAAACACAAGCGAAACCACAGAATCAGCAAACCAGCAAACGTCGCCGACCCACGCATCGCCAGAAATCTGCCGAGAACAAGAAGAAACTAACGTGCGCGTGAGCCTTATGCTCGGCGCGTGAGAAAAAAGAGACAAGGAAATGGAGGGGAAAAAGAGACCGAACATGAGCGACTGAGTTTGCCTGGAGAAGCAGAAGACATCTGGCTAGGCTATGTCCACCGGTGATGCATAGGAACACTTGGATCTAACCTTCAAGATTCCGAGCAAAAAGAGACAAGGACATGGAGGGGAAGAAGAGAAAAGCCCAGAGAAGAGGGGGAGAGAGGGGATAGAAGGGGAGGAGGGCAGCGGGAAGAGTCGGAGCTCCTTCCGCCGTCGAAAAATAATAGAGAAATGGGGGATAAGGCTAGAGTTTAAGGAAGGTTTTAGACAGAAGGGAGTCCATCTCTCTATCAATAATACTAACCAGATGCCTTCATCTCTAGAGGGGGCTAGGGCTAGGGTTTGAGGATGGTTCTAGAGAGAGGGAGCGCCTCTCTCCCTCTTTCTAAATAATACCAACTAGAGTGGCCCTCTTCTATCCCTCTAACGGGTTACCAAAATCGTAGCAGTTTTGAACTGGGATATGTTCGTGTTGGGTAAAAATGTAGGATTTTAGAGAAGTTGTGAATATTTATGTTGAATAGAGGGGGAGAGAGGGGATAGAAGGGGAGGAGGGGAGCGGGAAGAGTCAGAGCTCCTTCCGCCGTCGAAAAATAATAGAGAAATGGGGGATAAGGCTAGAGTTTAAGGAAGGTTTTAGACAGAAGGGAGTCCATCTCTCTATCAATAATACTAACCAGATGCCTTCATCTCTAGAGGGGGCTAGGGCTAGGGTTTGAGGATGGTTCTAGAGAGAGGGAGCACCTCTCTCCCTCTCTCTAAATAATACCAACCAGAGTGGCCCTCTTCTATCCCTCTAACGGGTTACCAAAATCGTAGCAGTTTTGAACTGGGATATGTTCGTGTTGGGTAAAAATGTAGGATTTTAGAGAAGTTGTGAATATTTATGTTGAATAAAGGGGGAGAGAGGAGATAGAAGGGGAGGAGGGCAGCGGGAAGAGTCGGAGCTCCTTCCGCCGTCGAAAAATAATAGAGAAATGGGGGATAAGGCTAGAGTTTAAGGAAGGTTTTAGAGAGAAGGGAGTCCATCTCTCTATCAATAATACTAACCAGATGCCTTCATCTCTAGAGGGGGATAGGGCTAGGGTTTGAGGATGGTTCTAAAGAGAGGGAGCGCCTCTCTCCCTCTCTCTAAATAATACCAACCAGAGTGGCCCTCTTCTATCCCTCTAACGGGTTACCAAAATCGTAGCAGTTTTGAACTGGGATATGTTCGTGTTGGGTAAAAATGTAGGATTTTAGAGAAGTTGTGAATATTTATGTTGAATAGTATTTTATAGGTGTTCGTGTAAAGTGGAGAGAGAAATGATTTAATGTAATTGTTTAATTAAAAAGTATTGAAGTTATGTGAAAAAGTAAAGAGAGAAAATTTGTGTTAAATAAAAAAGTAAAAATTTATTGGAGATTATGTAAAATATATTGGTGTTTGTTTTTTAATTTTTAAGATATTCTTCTGTAAATATATTTGAATAAAAAAAAGGGGTTAAAAACGAACATAAATGATACGGGCGAGGCCCGAAACCGAAGACGTCATTTCGAAATTCCTATTTTTATTTTGTCATTCTAATTTAAACAGAAAGCAAAAAATAACGCGTGTAGAATTCGCAATTGCCTAGCGCAGCCAGCGTGGTTTGCCCTCTCATTACCAAGCTTCTTCTGAATACGCTATGGATTTTTGAAATTGAATTTCACTCCCAAGATTCCATTGGTCGTCCTTTTCTCTTTGGGTTTCCATCTCTCTCCTCTTCTTGTTTAGGAATGGCGTCCAGTTCATATACCGGCGGTTCCTTTCACGGCGGTGCTGCCCCTTACAGATCAAGGTACTGTGATTTCCATTTCATGTTTCTGCCATACCGCGATCCTATCGAAATTTTGAGTCTGGTTATCCCATTAAGGAACGGATTGCACGGCTCTCTCTGTTTCTCTCCCTTCCAATGGGACGATTACTGGTAGCGATGTTAATGTTAGTAAAAACCCTAATTTAATTTTTGGTTTGCAGAGAGGGTCTTAGCACGAGACCGGTGGCTAGTTCCGAAGAAATTCAGTTGCGGATCGATCCGATGCACGCGGATTTGGACGACGAGATCACGGGTCTACGTACTCAAGTTAGAAAATTGAGACATGTATGTCATTCCAATTTTGAACTTATCAACTTTTTTTTTTGATGCTTTTCATTTAATCATTATATTGTTTGGAATTTGGGTGCATAGAAGATGTTGATCGAGCTTGTGAAAGGGAACGAAAAGATGCGCCATAAAATAGACGGGTTACCAAAGTTGTTTCGAGGGTTGTCTGGGTTTTACGCAAATTGGATATTTATATGTGTGTGTGTCCGCGCATGTGTATGAAATTTACAATTTGTAATTTTGTGTTCTGTAATCGATCGGTCTGAGGTGTAATATTCAGGACTTCCGGGACTTCCTTTTTTTTTTTGGGGGGGGGGGGGTTGTTATAGGTCGTATGTGCACTAGTACGAAGAAGGAAATATTCATTGAGAGGACAAAGTTCACTGGTTATCGACATAGGAATTTCTTTTAGCACTTTCTTTACTGTAAAAGAAAACACATTACTGGTTGTTTCCATCTCAGAGAGCGTTCGGGAGAAAAAAAAATGTTTGGGATCCTAAATCTCCTCTTTTGCCAGCTTCATTTTATAGGTAGATGGTGGCATTGAAATTCTAACAAGTCAACATTGAGCATGTATCCCATATTAAAAAACATATATTGGTGGTGTTCTTGAATCTCCTGGATTCTATTTTGATTGCTTGTTATATACACAGTGCTGTTTAATCTGCATGTCAAGAAAGCTACAGAGTATGGGTATCACCTTATGTGCGCAGGCTGTGTTTGTTGTTGTTGTTCTGTTCTCACTAGCTCTTATTGTATTCCTGTATTTCCTAAGCTATATTTTGTTGGCATAGTTTCGTCATAGATCAATTCCCAGTGTATGTAGCTGGTTACACTTGCATAATTGATGTAGAAATGGGGAAATAACTTACTCTAATATCGAGTCAGGTGGAATATGATGTCTTAATTGTATCGAAGGGGCAATTTCTTTTGCCAGCTGCTTCACCTGTACACACAGAGACTAGCACATCTATAAGTGGTCGTTGACATAGTACATACATGAAAGCACAAATAAACTGCCATAGGCCATAGCCTTTTTTCTTTTTCCTCCTTCCCTTATTGTGTACACATAGTTGCTTTAAAGATGATTATTTTAATGCCAAAAGGGAGGCACCCCATTATTGTATATGATGATCTTTTAATATGCTCAAGAAAAGGTTTGGGAGGCTGGTATGATACAAATGTATTGATCATATTGTTGTTGTTTTCTGATATATACTCAAATGGTTTTCAGAGTTCTTATTTGTTGCCAATTTGTCTTGATTTCATGTGTTCCGGTGCAGGTTGCTGAAGAGATAGGGACAGAAGCAAGATTTCAGAACGATTTTCTTAATCAGCTGGTACGCCAATAAGTTCAGATACCTCGCTACAGCACACCTGCAATTGCACTTGCACTTGCACACGTACACCCTCAGTCCCTCACCCACATGTTTTTATGATTTGTGGTTTGCACTTAGTTGTTTCAATGAGGATATCCTTAATTTTTTGGGTAGAGGCATCCTTTAATTAGGGAAGTTGGAATTAAATGTAATTTGTTAAGTGAAAAACAGTTCTACTGCTCTCTTTCAAGTGGAAAATGAATATTGATTAGTGCAGTTAGCATTTAGTGAAATCAAGAATTCAGGACATGATATGCTTGGTAGGCTAACTAAGTACTTCCATTGGCCAGTACTTCTCTTGTTAGGCTAGCTAGTAATTAACGTAGACGTAGTTGGCCATAGATCAAAAATTATTTCGTGGATTGGATTTCACTTGACTGCCTAAGGCTCCATTGCGTAGAGGTTATGGATCCCACTTTGGTAGAAGTAATTCTTTTTTGTAAAGAACCCATTTCAGTACTAAGAGTGGGTTGATGACCTGCAGCAGAAGGCATTCTACCCAATAACGTAGGTTTAGCGGTTCTAAAACCATCAATGATTGGTCAACTGTTTACAAGTGCATGCAGCTATTAATTAACAAGTGAGTGGAGGGGAGACAGTTTTCTAGTAATTGTAACCCGAGCACCAACATTTGGTTTTTTGGGGGGTCGAAGAGATGATTAGAACTTTGACCTCTGTTTAGCTGTGGGTTCATATTTGACTAAGAATGAATCTCTTTCAATTATATTTTTTGGCTTATATCTTGTCTCTGATATGTCTGTCAAATTGCTATGTCAGCTTTTATTCATAAGTAGATATTAGCATTTCGCATTTGTTTTCCTCCCAACAGAAAATCTGGGACTGCCTTCTTAGATGTCATTATTTATTTCGTTCATTTC
The DNA here is from genome assembly GCA_963930655.1 of Myrica gale. Taxonomy (NCBI): domain Eukaryota; kingdom Viridiplantae; phylum Streptophyta; class Magnoliopsida; order Fagales; family Myricaceae; genus Myrica; species Myrica gale. The sequence goes on along the minus strand of OZ005609.1, from coordinate 5,841,961 downwards.
AGCAAATGACAGTAATCAAAGCTCAAGCTGGAGTCAAGAACAATCTAAGGAGATTGAATAAGAGCATAATCCAGAATGGTCCAAACCATATCGTTCAAGTGGTGGTTTTTGCTCTAATTTGTTTCTTTGTGGTTTATCTTTGGTCCAAGATGTCCAGAAAATGAGGATCTGCATCCTGCTGCTCACTTGCTGCATCAAAGAACTCCAATTGAGTGGTTTTCCCGGTCCGCAGGAATTTACTCCATCTGTTATGAAGCCTTGGCCACGAACTCGTGCCTTTAAAGTCACAATATATTTGGCTTCGTTTTGGAGAGCTTATGTGAATTCATTAACCTCCGTCCCCTCCCTTCCCACCTTCCCCACTCACCCCGACCCCAAAATCAGAAGAGCACAAAGGATAGTACTGCGTATCGTACGTCAGATACTATGCTGAATGAGTTATTGATATATGTTCTTTGTAGAAAAGAGGCATTCTTTCGTCCCTGTCTAAGCTTTCTATTGCTAAGTTTTGGATCTTTTACTTGCACTACAGCGGAAAAGATTATACCATAGAGTGCGCTGCACATTCCAAGTTCATCTTCCACATGCGTGGAAGGCACTACGGTCGCAAAAAATTATCTTTTCTTCAGAGCAGCCATACATTTGTATTACCGTGGTTGCAACTCCCACAATCTACTTTGCACGCGTGGGCTTAAGGCAAAAATTGTAAAATGATGAGAATTTTATATAATATTATGATTCAAAACTCGAAGAAATCCGAAAGGGAAAAACAATGTCGCTTCTTGATTGGAAATACAGACATTTCTCTGTACCTCAGGAATCCTATGATCTCTCACTTAGAGAAACCACTATCTCATCCTGTATCACCTCCTCCAACATAATTGCGAACTCTTTGTTCCGTAATATGCGGCGGCCAATGAAGAACTAGCAAACACAAGCGGTCGAATTCAGGGGTGCACTCTGGATGGCTTGTTCCAGCTTGCTCGTCCTAACTTGGTCGAGGACAGTTCTTGTCCACTCTGCAAAGAAGGTTTCGTTATGACCAACTTTGCCACCTTTGTAATAAGTAAAGCACTGCCGATCTTGTTCGGGAAATGGGCATTGCTTTTCTCCATGCGGGTCCCGCCAGGCACCCCGGTGTTTCATCCCGGATTGGTCTGCCATCCAGTGATATACATATTGGCCTACGCCTGCAAGCTCCAACCACCACTGGGGGAAAAATTCCATAACGCTGCTATTTCTATCCATGAAGAGCATGTTTGTCAGCTGAGCTCCATGAGGTGATGCAACAATGTCGGTGTCAGTCATAACTCTCACCTAAATCAACACCATTTTGGTCACATAGGATTTTTTCCCGTCTGTAATCTCTGAGATTAATTTTTACGCCATTTTATTTTGAGCATAATCACTACTTAGCATGATTTGGAAGCAAAATCGTCAAGATGAGATGGAATGAGGGTAGAAACACTGAGGTAGCATGCTATTTTCTTTCTATTAGAAAGAGACACGTAGATTCAACCTATAAGATTTTTTAGTTAACAGAGTTTCTGTTTCAATTAATCCAGCGTTCCGTTTTTCTAGTCAACTAAACTAAAGAATTGAAAGTTCATGAGTTCCGTTTTTCCTACTTGCAATCACCTATTACCATCATACTCTGTTGTTTTGAAGTTGGCCTAATCAGTAGGCAGCAGTCATGAGTGCTTGCGGTGTATACCAAATACAAGGTCAGCTAAAGATGTTGTAAGATCTCTGGAGCTGAGGTAGAGAAAATGAAGAATGTAAGAGCTAACATGAATGAGACAGCACAGCAGACCTGGTCACAGAAACTTAGATCTTCCGACTGAGCTACTTTCAACAGGCATCCCTCCACCCTCGCACACTCCCTTGCAAATATGTCGACCACAGCGGTGGCATTCTTGAATGATCTTGGCCCTCTCCTCATTAGCAGAGTTAGCCTTATGATTGGTTCCCCTTTTTCATTGATCTCTCTTCCCCTCCCAGACGGGTTAACGCCGCAAATACCCCTTGCTTTGCATCGCAATAAGTGGAAGACCTGAAGCCTCTTCTCCTTCCCCATGCTTCCCGTATTATGTCTCATCACTACCGCCTTTTTGAAACAGTAAGGTCCATCTCCTGCCGTGAATTCTTCGACTGGAACTTCTCCGAAGCTTGCTTGCGTTAGGTTCTGAAGCCATGGTCCCATTCCACTCCTGAGCTCTCCCCAATGAAACAGCACCCATCTTGTTGGTCTCAAGCAGCCATTCTTAATGGACCAACCAACAAAAGGAGCCACAGCTGACAACCCATGCCAAATGTTTTCGTAGTCATAGTGAGTGTCTGACACAAAGGTCAAACCCTTCATGAATACTGCGGAGTCTGGAAGACTTTCCGGCCATGCCAAGGCGTATGAATTTTTGGTGCCGTCTCTCGTGTTCCGACCCTTAATGCACAGAAGCCGTCCCTTGGAAGCTTGTGAAGGAAAGTATAGGTACTCTGCTTCGTTTTTCTCATGAGTGTCATTCAAGGAGCTCATAAACCAAGTGTTCCCTGTCATTGCAGTTTTGGCAAACCTGAGGTCTTTCAAAGGAAGGAAAGTAACCGAATCTCGGAGCTTGGAGGTCAGAGTACTATCGGTTATATTGTAGGCACTAGGACCTTGGTTACCTTTCCATTGCTTGAGAAGCGCCCACGATTCAGTAGAGGGTAAAGAGGAAGAACCGAAAGGGGGTGCTTGTGAACGAAAAAGGATGATAACAAAAAGCAAAAGAAAGACTCCTATGATGACCTTGGTTATGAAGAACAAAGTTGCTCTTTGGGTTAGAGCTTTGCTGTTACCTTTCACCTCCATCAGCCCGCTCAAGGTGAAGATGACAAGCGAGAGAGCCCGTTGCAGCAAGGAGTAGAAATCTCGCAGATCAAAGTTGCAGTCTCAGATTTAGATGCCAGGAGTAAGACAATAAAACAAAAGCCAGGAACTAAAAATATACTTATATGCATTTCTCACGGATCACATCCCAGTGGGAGCGGGATAGCCGGATAGGCCGAGTCCAGACCCATTACGGCTGTTGACCATCGCTAGACGCTAGTACTACAGTGTAACGGTAACCTGTTGAACAATAAATTTAAGCCCATGACTTTGGCGTTCCAACGCTTCCACTCAATATTTTAGTCTAGGTAGATGAGAAGACGTCCTTGGTCTACGTGACTTGTAAGTGCCGGACTAAGGAAAAGTCGATACGCCCCCAAATGCTTCACAGGAATGGCACGTACGTACGTGGACCTGAAAAGACTATCTGCTATCTGCCCCAAATATGATTGATTACAATAGTTTCCTTTGCTGATTAGGCGTGGACTGGGTCTTTTTCATTTGGAGTCTGTAATTATTAACATTTCAAAGGGAATATCCATTCATACCTTTAAGCTACAAATTGAGATTTATTAAAAAAATAACTTTAATATGCAGCATTGATAAAAGATGATCTTCAAATAGTGTAAACATGTGTTCTTCATTTGTACACCTTCAAAGATAGAAGAGAATACAACTCATTCCATGTGACGCGCTATAACAAACTACAAGTTCATCTTCCACATGCGTTGAAGGGACTAGCTGGGCTTTACTCGGTATCTTCCATTGAGAACCGTTGTAAATTTGTATTAAGCTGGTTGTAACTCTCGTTACTCTACTGGGTATATTGAACTCCTAAATAGTTCTTTTGTTTTTTTTATCCCGACAGTTTTATTCATTGATTCATTCATGAAGGTTAAAAGATTTCAATTATATGTTTCAAAGGGCTATACAGAGAACTTCGGTAGATACTACAGGTCAACCAGTAGTGGGACCAAAAGGCCATACAAAGCACAAAATGATGGAAAGCTGAAATGATCAGCGGAAAACTAAACTGTACTGCGGAAAGGAGTGACAAACTGACGCTTGAAGGAGTAAAGTCAGCCAAAGGGGAAAATGGCCTACCACGTGAGATGCACGCGCACAAGAGCCCACAAATGCCGACCGACTTGACTTTTCGGGCGGTGTAGGACGAACGGCAGTAGACCACTGGACCCAAGGGCCAGGCTGCAGGCACATGATCTCAAAATGGAATAGAAAGGATGAGCGCATGAGATGCATGCACGCTTATGGGCGCGAGAGGGTTTAAAGACGTAGGTGGTGTACAGTGTGGAAATTTACACCCTCAATACAAAATTATAAATATTATTTTTATTATAATATTCATTTAAATCTTTTCTCTCGTCACTTTTTCATACACTCTTCTAAAATATCTTTATTTTTTCACAAACTCTAATACCTCAAAATTTTTGCTGCCAAACACCCCTTATAAATATCTACTTGAAAAGTGGTGGTCATAGGAAGAATGGATAGTCGAATACTTTACTATCACTTTTTCGAAATAGCATGGACAACACCAATTGTCAACAAAGTCCACAATAAATCCCATTGAAATAAAATTCAAAAATACAAGAAAAATATAACAAACACTAAATAAATGCAGTTGGCTGGCCGGAATTCGGCCAGAAAATAGTCTTGAGACACCACATAAAACCACCCAAACAGATCCAAAAAAGGGTGAGCGCGTGTGTCATGCGTTCTCGCTTGGCTATGCATGAGGGTACACGCGCCGCGCTGGCCAACGACAACTGAAAAGAGTAGAAGATGACAACCTGGAGCTACTTATGTCATCTTGGCTGAGCGTGCCAAACGATGTCTACCAAGAATGACGATATCTGGAGTTAAAGACAACTACAAAGGGAGACCAAAAAGGGGTGGTTTGGATGGTATCCAGCCAAGAGAGGGAGGGAAGGAAGGGAAGGGTGGTGGGAGGAGCAGTACTCCTCCCACCGCCGATCACAGGGAAGGAGGAGGGGGTCAAGCGAAGGGGGAGAGAAAATTCTTGAAAGAGTGCTCTCTAGAATAGGGGGCGTGTTTTTTATAATAGACTATCATTCGATGCACAAGGAAAAGTAATGTCAGATCTTGAATGGAAGCACAAAGTATGTTGTAGAATATCAAATTTAATTCTTTCAGTGCATAAAGAATCATATAATCTCTATATCGCTTGACACCATTACTATCTCATCCATGTATTACCTCGCTAACACAATTGCGTGCTTAAGTTGGTATGTAATATGTGGCAACTAGCAGATACAAGCGGTTGAGTACACCGGTGAACTCTTGGTGGCTTGTTCCAGCTTACTTGCCCTTACTTTGTTGAGGACAGTTCTTGTCCAGTCTGCAAAGAAGGTTTCGCTATGACCAACTTTCCCATTTTTAAAAAAGGTAGCCCACGCGTAGGAAAAAAAAAAAGGGTAGCCAACCACCGAACCGGCCGACCAATTCCTGTCTGGCTCGGTTGGTTTCGGCCCAAATCTGAACAGGCCTAGAAGCCTTAAACTTTTGGAAAAAAGAAATAAAGCACCAACCCCGAAGTCACAGAGAGCAAAACTAATTTCTCGACATTAGAATCTGACTTTTCAAATGTTCCTGAAAAATAGTAGAATACGGGAAGCATCTTAATCTCTGGTAGCTTCAAGATCAAGCCAAAGTGTGCTATCCAACAACTTCTGCAAGTCCATGGCTTAAGAAATTAGGATATAGGAGTTTTTCTTTTCTTAGTAAGTAATCAAATTATTAAAAGTTAAAATAAATTGCACTATTTGTCTAATACATCTTGTCACCTAGTTACAATTGCATATTAGAAAATAACTGAAATACAAAAAAGCATCAAAACATGCATTTCCGGAGCATGCAGCCAGTGAAATAGAGAACACAATAAAAACAATTTTTAGCAAGCTCCACTCAGCTCCTAATCAATGATTCAATGAAGTTGAGTACTCGTTTCCTGCCAAGTTGTCCACATAATGGACAGAGGAACTGCTGCCAAATTTTACCTTTCTCATGACAACTAAGTCTCCCTTTCTGACACAGTCCAAGGCATCACCGGATGCATTCTAAACTTAGTGCTATGACCACAATTTCCTAGCCACATTGCAATGTAAAAGAAGGCCATTGAATGCGTCACACCAATTCTTACACATCCGACATTAATCCACAATTATCTTTCCTTTTTTCTCAAGTTCTCAGTGGTCAATATTGCATCCAATGCAGCTGTCCATCCAAAGAATGCCACTATCCTCGCCACCTTCATACATTTAACATACTTCCCTGCAAGATCTAAAAAATGTGATATTCCATTGTTAAACTCCACCAAATATTCCAAACTGATGCAACAGGACATTCCTTATCAGCTGCTATCAAGAATACACCCGAATATTTAGCCCTTACGACCATTTCCTATCCTAAAACAGACAAGGTTGCTACACACCTCTTATACTCTTCCACAAACTCGGGATTCTCTCACCTCCTATGAAGTCCATTCGTCCCAAGCCTCCCCCTATTTCACACAAAAACAGCTTCTGAAATTGCCCAGATTCCATCATAACTATTTGCCTAGAAATGTGTGATTTAAGGGTTTCAGTTCACAAGTCCCAAGACCTCCTATCATTATGGGATAACCTTCCACATTGCAGTTAATCAGATAATACTCATCTTTCCCCAGCGCCATCACTGAAGAAATCACATTCGAAGCTCTCCAATCTGCATACAAAGACATGAAATAGGTTGGATCATGGACAAACTGCCGCCTTTTCTGTACAAACTGTCCCATCTTTTAATAGATACGATTGTTTCGCAGCTTACTAATCTTTTATCCACATCCTCAATAGTTGAATTCCACAACTCTGGTCACTTAAATACCAATCTAAGAGATAACCTGTGAATTCAGGTAAAAATCCTGCCTTAAACTCTAACATATCGGCCAAATCTGCCACCAGGTCAATATCTCCTATAATCACTACTACTTCTGCTCAAAGTGACTCTCATACCAGAAACAACTTCAAAAGAAAAGAAAAGAAACAAATTGGTTTTGTAAATACTGATCTCTCCCACACTACAAAACAATATCATTACGAAACAATGGTAAGATGTATCCAAAGTGTCTCTATCATGCCCACCAAATATAAAACCTGAACACCAACCAACCTCCATAAAGTTAGTGACCATCCTGCTAAGAATGTCCATGGTGAATAGGAAAAAAATGCCATTATGATGGGCCCACTTGCCACAAACTTCTATAAATATTAAAAGAGCAGAAAAAGAAAACAACTGGGCTATCACTAACCGACACCAAAAATCTAACACTACAAATACAAAACTGGATCCCTTCAAACCACGTCTCATTGAAGACAATAACCTCCATATAATACAAGTCAAGCACCCCCAGTTAACATGATCACAAATTTTTTAATTATGCAAACAAGCCCAAGATTTCTCATGAATTCTGTTATCCAACCATTCATTCCTAAGGAGGACCCAGTCCCAGCATCAGCTTCAAAATGTTTGCCTAGACACTTTTATATGCATTCTTAACCAAGCCAATTCGCTGAAAATCTCGAATACGAACCAACATTCTTTGGAAACAAAATCGAGTCATTGAATTCAATCGTGATCAAAAGAGGAGAAAAAAAAGGAAGATCAGTCAACAAAAAGTCAAATCCAAATACTCCAAACAAGCTCCTTAGTCGTGTCTTCTAAAAGAATTCATAACATCACTCTTCTTAAGAAGAGCATTGCTAAGAAAGAAGATTATGAGCCCCAACAAAAGGGAGAAGGTAGAGTTGTATCATAGCCTACTTGCAAAGAAAGGCTATCCATTATGCCTGCTTCACAAAATGGAACAGAGACCTGCTTCACATCTACTAAGGGAAAGGAGGAGGGGGTCAGGCGAAGTGGGGAGGGGAAATTCTAGAGAGAGAGCTCTCCAGAATACGGGGGCGTGTTTTTTATAATAGACTATCATTCAATCTACAAGGAAAAGTAATGTCAGATCTTGATTGGAAGCACAAAGTATGTTGTAGAATATCAAACTTATTTCAGTGCATAAAGAACCATATGATCTCTATATCTCTTGACACCATTACTATCTCATCCATGTATTACCTCGCTAACACAATTGCGTGCTTAAGTGGGTAATATGTGGCAATTAGCAGATACAAGCGGTTGAGTTAACCGGTGCATCCTTGGTGGCTTGTTCCAACTTGCTTGTCCTTACTTCGTCGAGGACAGTTCTTGTCCAGTCTGCAAAGAAGGTTTCGTTATGACCAACTTTCCCATTTTTGTAGAAGTAAAAGCATTGGAGATCGTTTTTGGGAGATGGGCATTGCTTTTCGCCAAGTGGATCTCTCCAGGCACCCTGGTGTTTGATTCCAGATTGTGCTGCCAACCAATGATAAACATATTGGCCTGGGCCTGCCAGCTCCAAAAATCCTTTGGGGAAAAATTCCATGACGCTGCTATTTCTCTCCATAAAGAGCATGTTTGTCATCTGAGCTCCATGGGGAGTCGCAACAATGTCTGTGTAAGTCATAACTCTCACCTGAACCAACACAAGTTTTGGTCATATTTCTAGCAAGATGGTTGGTACACCAACTGCCTTTTGTGAACGACTAGGTTCTGTTTGTACTACAATTTCAGTGCTCAGTAGATTGATGTAATTTTGCTTATTGAAAGCTCAATATTTTGTTCCAATTCATCGAGCAATGTGATTGTTACAATCAACAAACACTTCAAACCTGATTTAATGCTCAAATTACTTAGCTTTTGTGCCTAGCCTCCTGCTAATCACCTATTGCCGTCATGTTCTGTTTTTTCATAGCCGGCCTGAGCAATGAGCTGTGAGCAGTACCTCAGATGTACTCACATGCGTAGAGTCTATTGAATTCATTTACTCTGTTTCGAAAAATGGAAGAGCCAAGCCAAAATGGAAGAGACCACAAACCTGGTCGCAGAAACTTAGATCGTCTGACTGAACTACATTCAACAGGCATCCCTCCACCTTCGCACACTCCCTTGCAAATATGTCGACCACAGTGGTTGCATTCTTGAATGATCTTGAACCTCTTCTCATTAGCAAAGTTAGCCTTATGATCGGCTTCCCTTCTTCATTGACTTCTCTTCCCTTCCCAGCCGGGTTTATGCCGCAAACCAATCTTGCTCTGCATCTCAACAAATCGGAAACCTGAAGTTTCTTCTCCTTTCCCATGGTTCCCCAATCATGCCTCACCACTACCGCCTTCTCGAAACAGTAAGGCCCATTTCCTGCCTTGAATTCTTCGACCGGAACTTCCCCAAAGCTTGCTTGCGTTAGGTTCTGAAGCCATGGTCCCATTCGACTCCTGAGCTCCCCCTGATGAAACAGCACCCATCTTGTTGGTCTCAAGCAGCCATTCTTAATGGACCAACCAACAAAAGGAGCTACAGCGGACAACCCATGCCATAGGTTTTCATAGTCATAGTAAGTGTCTGACGCAAAGGTCAAACCCTTCATGAACACTGCAGAATCTGGAAGACTTTCTGGCCATGCCAAGGCATATGAATTTTTGGTGCCGTCTATCGTGTTACGACCCTTAATGCACAGAAGCCTTCCCTTGGAAGCTTGGGAAGGAAAGTATAGGTACTCCGCTTCGTTTTTCTCATGGGTGCCATTCAAGGAGCTCATAAACCAAGTGTTCCCTGTCGTAACATTTTTGGCAAACCTGAGGTCTTTCAAAGGGAGAAAAGTAACCGAATCTCGGAGCTTTGAGATCAGAGTATTAGTTACATCCCAGGGAGGAGGAGGAGGACCTTCGTCGGCATCTAGTACCTTTCCTCTCCAGCCATTAAAGAAAGCCCGTGAAATAATAGAGGCCGAAGTCGAAGAATTGAATGGTGAGTTTTCTGTGCGAAAAATAATGAGAACAAAAAGCAGTAGAAAGACGAAGAAGATGAATTTGGTTGAGCCAAATGAACGCTTCCGTTTGGTTAAGGCTTTGCCTTCCTGGCTTCTTTCCATCTCCGTTAACTTGCTTAGGCTGTATTCAGTCGTGGGAATGAATAGCAATCTTCACAGATCAAAGTTGCAGCCTTGACATTGAGATGTCAACATAATTACTTTAAAAAGCAATAAATTTGGATATCCTAATTTTCGTTACAATATATGTAAGACTTCCAGATCATACACCTAAAGAGCAGGAGTGGGGCAAAGTTGACAATCTTTTACCCCCCCTTAAGCTGGTGACAGAAATTTACGTCCACGAGTTGGCACTCCCACGTTTTCAATCAGTCGTTTAGCCACGCAGTAATGACGCTTCGAATCAATAGTTAAGCCACGCGGTAGATGCAGAATCGTCGACAAACCAAATTTATATTGCTAGAAAATTAGCATTCCATGTGCTTGGCATGGTTATTGGTTAGAAACAAGGAACATTATATTTGACATGCGGAGTGCTCCTCTTGGTCAACTGTTCTTGCTAAGAACATTTCTGGGTGAGAAGATTGTTTATGGATTTGTGTGTAAAGATCCACCATCACCGCTGACTCGATTTGAATTTATATCCAGTACAATGTCAAGTGAAAAGCGCGACGAGGCTGTTCGGTTAATGTGTTTTGTGAGAATTTTTTGTGTTTTAAGAATTTTTAGGTGATGTTAACTTTATTGGTATGCGTGTTGTAAGTATTTTTATGTGGTGTTAAAAATGATGTTTGGTTATAAAATTTTTTGTATTACGAGGATTCAAAAAAATCCTGAAAAAACTTTGTTACCGAACGTCAGTACAACTGTAAAGAGAACTTGCACCCACTTTAACAACTGCCAGAATGCCAACGACAGCTAGCTGGCCGATCCTTACGCCAAAAAGCGCCAGAATTCTTTCCTTTTAAGTAGGGAACTACAAGGTTTTTGGGAAGCAACGAAATAACAAACAACGTGAAGAAGAGCTGTGCAGTCTAAAATGAATTCCCTTGGTGGCTTCCAGAGGTCTCCACGCGAAGAAGAGCTTGCTGGTCATTGGATTCTATTTGGAAATGAAGAGCTTGTTGGTCTATATGGCTTGATGGTCAATGGGACTACAAAAGCTTCTGCTCTCTGTTTGTTATTTTCTAGGACTCGACCCTTGGGGATGTTTAACCCCTCTTCTTGTAGGCTGTGTTAGCCAAACTGTTTCTGTTCTGTTTAATACTATCTTACTTACCCAAAAAAAAAAAAACAAACAACGGCATATACCCGTTCTGCAATTGAGAGGAAATCGATTCGTAGACTAGTAAATTCTATTTACATATAATGTACATAATCGTGCCAGATCATTGTGTCACACCTTTATCAACTCATTAGCAAATATTCGAACAAAGTGGTGCAATTAGATCTCAAGCTAGTGCCAAGAAAAAAAAAAGACCTCAAGCTAGTGCTACAAGCATGAATAAGAATTGACATCCAGGTTATCAGTTTTAATCTGGTAAGGTCAACTTGTAATCAGCGCTTGCACCAAGTAGGGTTACTTCCAAATCCCCAGAATAAAAACAGTGGAGATGATGATATTTGTGGAGTCAGTGTTTCAGTAGGATCAAAATGCTTTGCAGAGATTGTTAGCCTTCATGTTAGACGAACCCTGCTGCTCTATCGGGCCTGTAGAACCACAAAGTTTGCTCCTCTTTGATCCAGAAATCCTAACATGTGAGATTGCAGTGGCAAGGGCATCAACCAAACCAAAATCGTCTTGATCCTCCGACTTGCAACTTTCAGATGATGAAAGAGGCCTTGAACACTCCTTGACAGAACCATTATGTATCCTGTTTCCATCTGACCTCAATCCAGGTGCAATGATATGTTGCTGTATAGATGCTCCTATATGGTTCTTCGATTTCAACTTAAGGGGTAGAGTCCTGGGCGTGGACACAGTGTAGAACAATAACCATGGATGCCCTGAACCAACACCAATATAAATGTCAATTAGAAGAATACCAAATACTTCCAGATTTCAGCAACCATTCAGTTTAAGATCAGATTAAGAAATACAATACTACTAACACACAAACAATACCTGCTCAGTATGGTAAGAACTTAAAAGAAAAGGACCAAACAAAAGAACAGTGGGCAAGGCCAGCAGATATATATAACACAACCTCTGGTGATGAACTCACCAGCAATCACATTTGGAAGAAAGAGACAGGAGAAGAGCATTTAGAGGCACTTAGAAAATATTTTAATATAATACAGCATCTGGACACAACTTGCAAGGTTAGCCAGCATTTCACAGATTATCAAGCCTATGTTTGCAAACCAAAATTTTATGGAAATTTTGGGAATGTGGAAAAAATTGAGGTGGATTAGAGTTTTGTTGGATTTTGAGAGAAAGTAGTGAAAAAGTAGAATTTCATGAGTTAGTGAAAGAAAGAGATGATTTGAGTGAATTTTTTATGTTTATTGCGATAGAAATAAATGAGTTGATGGGGGAGAGAGATTATTTTGAAGTTATTTTATTTGACTAAAATTTCGAGTTAGTTATGTTTGCAACCCTTCGTATAAGGAATAAGAACACAGAATCACAAACTTACGTAATACTTCCTCTGCTGTTATCCTTGCTGAAACATCCCTTGTCAACATTCTACCAACAAGATCCCGAGCAGGTTTAGATATCGACTCCCATACCCCAGTATGGAAATCAAGCTGGGCATTCTTAACTGCCTCAAAAATTGCTTCTTTGGAATGTCCACGAAAAGGAAGAACGCCAACCAAGAGAGCATGGAGGAGGACACCAGCACTCCAAATATCAACCTTCTCAGAATACTCCCCACACAAAACTTCTGGGGCAACATAAGCTGGACTTCCAGCCAATCCAGTCAAGCTCTGACCTGCAGTATGGGAATTGTCTCATTTCATAAGCAAGCTTACAATTTCTCAAAGACAACCAAATAAAGTGAAAGAGCATAGGGCCCATGATGGGTATGGTAGAATGGTATTAAGAAGTAATGGTATAAATGGGTTATATGAGAGTGATAAGGAACAGCCAAGGAAAACAAACTCTGAAAAAATGATGGCAGATGAGAGAAAACGATTTCTTTAAGATGCTTACTGCTTATAACTGATTCAAGAATACCCTTATGTCCCCCACTGAAACATCTACCTATCAAGACTCAAAATATGAGTTATTCATCCGATATAGTTTTCCACCATCTACAACCGATAATTAAACACAACACATAAACACACACAAATAAACATGATTGCATGCGGGCACCTGTTAGGGAGAGTCGGGTTTGGTATTTTGTATGCAGAGAGCATTGCAAGATCAACTAAGCTCAGTAATATCGATGGATGTGTATATGTCCATGCTTGCATGCGGGCACCCACAAACATGCATAGACATATACACATCCATCTATATTACTGAGCTGAGTTGATTTTGCAATGCTCTCTTTGCATACAAAATACCACCCCGACTCTCCCTAACATTGAAGTTATTGAGTTATTGAAGGTATAACAGGAAACGTGATATGGTTTTCCAAATGACCATAGGCACCATCTTACACAAATGATGCTTCGAAGAATGAAAGAAGCCCCCTCACTGGTGCTCGTTATATGCAGCTCTATGCAATGTTCTAAGACAGAAAAATCTAGCGCCCCACCTATTACAGGGCCTAAAGTGCTGTTTGGAAGAATGTATGATGCTCATCCGATACACCTATGGAAACACATGAAAACACTGTTTCAAGGACCTGCAAATTCAAGAAGCCTACCCATCGTTCTTTCACATTTTGCTTAAAGCAAAGTTATTTACTTAGATAACCCCAAGAGGTACTCCTATTCCATGGCTGCTTACCTCCAAATGAATGTACTAGCTAATCAAGTTTGAACTGCCTGACTGCACCTTTGCATGGAAAAAGGATAGCTGGCCATGGACCAGTGGGTTGAATTCCTAAGTTTGAGCAAAGGAATTTTCCACAAAGGATGCAGGGCAAGCAGTTAGAATGGAACGGTAATAGTAGCCACAGATATGTTTCTTTATCCAATGACAACCAGATACATCCATTGATCCTTTACAATACAGGCATACACTGGAACCACCTAAAATCATAGGGATCATAGATTAAGCATCACAAACATTCTTTTTAGAAGAGAAAATTGATGCCTTCCTTTTACCTCTTGCCCCCCCCCCCAAAAAAAACCAAGAAAAACAAAAAATTCTTTCTCTTGTTCTTATCACAGCCAATGGGTGGGGACACACATAACCAGAGCCACAGAAAAGCACATTACTTCATCTAATAAAACAGCAACAGAAACGAAACATACAAGATTCCGCATAACCCGTAGTTGCTTTCTTGAATAATATCATAATTAATCTATTGTCATTAGCATGCTTTGCCCATCCTCAAACTGTGTTTTCATGTGCTTGAGATATTTGTTGCTGTTCTGGACGAGCATCTACAACTTTCATTGTTCTTTTGTTAAGTAGCATTTAGAAGCACCCCACCATTAATAATCTAAACTCGAAGTGTTACATGACCAAGTGAATAAATTACAAACAGATGAAAAACCAAACTATTCAATGAGTAACCTTCTTCACGATATGTATCCAAAACTTACCCCTAGAAATTCTCGTTGCAAGGCCAAAGTCAGCAAGCTTTATCTTTCCTGATCTTGTGAGAAGAATATTCTCCGGCTTTATATCTCTATGCACCACTCCCATATCATGACAATAATTAATAACCAACATCACTTCCTTGAATATATTGGCTGCGCGGTGCTCCGAATACTGAAACTCTTGAACCATCTGATTGATCAAACATCCCCCGGAACACAACTCCATCACAAGATGAAAACAGTCAGGCTCCTCGTACACAGCCCGCAATGTGACAACCCCAGGATGACCTGACAAGTGCTGCATTATCTCCACTTCCCTATGAACGGTTTCCTCCCCCTTCCGCAAAGTCTTGCACGCATATTCTACTCCATTAACCTTAGACCGAGACAACAAAACTGATCCAAATTTCCCTTGACCGATTGTGGCACCCAAAGTATAGTCATCCTCAATCTTATTCTTTCGACCCATTTGGGTAGCAACATCTATACACCCTATCTTCCTCTTTAGACCTCTCCCAGGAGGGACCAAAGATGAAGTTCCACATGGGGGAGCAGTTGCAATGCCGACAAGCCTACTTTTACAAGAAACAACAGATCCAGCATCAACATCTTCTTTGCACCTCTTGTTCAGCCTTGTATAATCTTCTAGAGAAAAATAAGAGGTGAAATTCGATGATGCTGAATCCTGGTTTGATGTTAAAGAAGTAGGTAAATTGGAGCTCGTATCAGTTTCACTTCCTTTCCGCTTCTTCCTCATCGAGTCAGAGTAACTGATACTATTATGGACTACTATCCCCTCACTACATTAAAGCTACAAAATGAGCAAAATATTTGCTGTTGTTGAATTAACACTTCTGGCCCTTTCCTTTCTTTCTTGTCCGACAAGTAACTTCAGGGTCGTCTTCCTTGCCACAATAACAGAAAAAGAAGCGGAGAGCGAAATCCAGTCTTCAAGAATACCCTCTGTTTGGTTGGTCAGAAAACACAAGACAGAGGAAGAGAATTAGAAATTAATAATATGAAAATACATTCAGAAGAAAGTATAGAACAAGGTGAATAGGAACACTCGTATTCTACTTGGGTGGAATTACATAAAATAACTTCTTTTCACGTTTCCTCGATAAACAAACAGAGGGCTGCGTTTCACATCAAAGCCCTAATCTACAATAATTGTAAGTTTGGTCATCGAACAACCACGAAATAAATTAAGGGCGATCGAAGGAATAGGGGAAAGAATAAACCTTTGTGGGCAAAGCCAAAGCTCATCGACACTTTCAGATATCAGATTGATTGGATTCACGGAAGGAGATCGAAAAACTTCAACTTCTTTAAGAAAAATTGGCCAATCCGGACGGAGATAGAGAGGACTTGGGATCGGAACAGAAACCCTAGAAACAGTGATTAACGATGGGTGAAAAAAAATTATACCTATCAATAATTTAAAGGCAGAGACGATTGGGTTTTGCCTATTAGGCAACCCACGTGTCATTCACTTGAGAGGTTGGAGTTTCGTGACACCTGAACCGGATACGTTGGTGAGGCAACACCCGCGACTCAGTTTATGGTTAAAATTTTAGTGTATTAAAATTTGTGGAAAATTAAAAAGGGATATAATTTGAATAAATTTTTTATATTTTTAAAGGTTAAAATTATTTTAATGGGAGAGAAATATTATATTATAATTATTTTATTATGTTAAAATTTTGAAAGGCTAAAATTTTACAAATCAATGTGGCCTCGGAATCTAAACTGGATACCTTGACATTGTTTGAATCTCGGGATTTGCGCTAGTAGGGCTGAACAAAACCGTACCGCAGACCGGACTAGATTTGTGGTCCGGTCTTATTTATTTAAATTTGGTTCGGTCCATACATGTTGACAATCCAGTTCAGACCGAATTTATTAATATAAATAAAAAAAATTATTTTTTTAATACAAATTATAAACTTCAAAAGTTTAGTTTCGACCTAAACTAAAACTCTACTTTTTTATATGTTCTTCCTCATTCAAAATTAACTTAAAAAAAATTTAAAAACAAAATCGATCCAGACCGCATTGAACTGGACAAGTGGTCCAGTCCAATCCTCCATACAAGCACAATCCGATGGATTTTTGGTCCGAAAACTAGGAGGATGTTCGGTGGGGGTTGTTTTTTGAGAATTTTTTGTGTTTTGAAATTTTTTAGGTATGTTAACTTTATTGGTATGCGTGTTGTAGTTATTTTTAGGTAATGTTAAAAAACATATTCGATTTGTGAATTCTCAGTATTCAAAAATTCCTGAGAAAACAAGGGTGCCGAAGAGCCCCTGGATCCGATTTCCAATTGTGTAGCTCTATGAGCTAATGATGCTCTTGGATGACATCCGTACAAAACTGTTCGACACATGAAGAGTGATGATACGCGTGAGAGTGTTGCAAGCACGCGTGGGTAGGGGGCGGGGGAGAATGAGAACCCTACCCTTAGCAATATATTTGGAGTAAATTACGATAATCCTCACATAGTAGTAGGGCTGCACAACCGGAATGCGGTCCGGTTTTTCGGACCGCATTCCGGTCCGGACCGCATTGCGGTCCTTAAATAATATAGGACCGGACCGGACCACTTATAAGTGGTCCGGTCCGGTCCGGTTTCACTAAATGCGGTCCGGTCCGGACCACTTAAGTGGTCCGGACCGGTTTTAATTTTTTTTAAATTTTTTTAAATTTTTTAATTTTTTAAAATTTTTTCAAAATTTTTTTTAGGTTAATTTCAAATGGGAAGTGTATATAAAAATGTTAAGTTTTAGTTTAGATAAAAATTAAACGTTTTATGTTTATAATTTGTATTAAAAATATAAAAAAATATATATTTTTATTTTTTTAATAAATGCGGTCCGGTCCGGTCCGGACCGCATTTATTATTAAATAGGACCGGACCGGACCGGATAACCGGATTTATCCGGTCCGGTCCGGACCGGACCGCATTTTAAGAAAAAGGACCGGACCGGACCGGACCGGAAATCCGGTCCGGTTTTCCGGTCCGGTCCGGTCTGCGGTCCGGTTTTGTTCACCCCTACATAGTAGCACCTGATATCAATTATCACTTTAACTTAACTCATTACAACTAATTCCCTTGAATTTAATGATTGCTACGGTTTCATCTTTTAATTTGGGACGTTATTTTGATTCGATTTTGTCTTGTATATAGAATACGTGATCCTTAATTCGCGTGAAAATATCATTATACTCGTCATAAAATTAAAAATTAAAGTTTAAAAGTAATTGAGATTAGAATAATAGTTTGAAGGTATTATTGTAATTTATCTAAAAAAATTTTATTAATAACACAAAAATAATAATAGCCTACCAAACTTTCAAGAGAAATGTCGCACATGCTTAAACTAACCCCACGCTTTGAAGAAAATATCATTTGTTATATAAATATGGTTTGAATCAAACAGCATTTTCTCTATGAATTGTGTGATTAGTTTAATCGAGTATATTATACACTACAAAGAAACATATAAATTGGAAAAATAAAAAACAAAACAATGAACAAATAAGAGAAAGAGGGAGAGAAAGGTTGGTTGAACTCCTTTAATTGAAAATTTAGTGGATTATGACGATTTTTATGCTATTAAACTCTAAGTTATTGCTAGGGGAAATGTTATTTTATTAAAGGATAAATGCAAAATTAGTCTTTGTGCTATACACAAAAATCGATTTAGTCCCTGTGATATGATAAACATCAATTTAGTCCCTGTGATTTCAGAAAGTGATAAAATCAGTCCCTGATGAAGGACCAATAACAAACGAAAATAGAATCACAGGGACTAAATCGATGTTTTTCATATCACAGGGACTGATTTTACATTTATCCCTTTTATTAATAATTAAATTTGTTGTGTTTTCATAAAAAAATAGGATCCGAATTAAGGTGTTATAAGTTGGAAAGGAAAAAAAAGTTATAACAAAATTCTTTTTAGGCAATTTATAATAAACTCTTTCAAATTATCACTCTAATCTCAATTATCTCTCAATTTATAGAGGCATAATGATATTTTCACGCGAATTGAAAATTATTTGTTCTGTACTCAGAATTCATTCAAAATAAAATTTTAAATAAGTTAAAAATAAAACCGCATTAATCATAAGTTTAAAATGATGAGCTGGAGCGAATTAAAATTGATGAGTAATTGAGATCACCGCAATCTTGTGACTATTGTAATTTGTTATTATTGTTTTTTTTTTTTCGATGTTGTTTGGTTTTCTGTCCCATTTTCGCGTGTGCGGGCTCTGGGGGCTGGTTGTACGGAATACTTCTCTCGACCCTTCCAAATTCCAGACAATACAACGTTCGTTTCGTTCGACGGAAGTGTACGCTTTGTGGGATATAAAATACCTTGTTTGTCACTTACCCCCCTCCAAAAACAAAACAAAAATATTGCCTTCGCGGTCGAACCGAAGTGTGATTATTATATGTCCTTTTCTTTTAATATTAAAGCATGATTAAATTATAAATTATCGATAATAATATCCAAGAATTCACCTCCAAAAAAAATTTTACATGGTATTTTTATTTTTTTAAAATAAGTTGGTCTTGACCGACACCCATCAGGCTCAGCCCAACTACAAACATGTTTTTTACATAAAGCTTGGGTATGATCCCCTTGGCCCATGCCTTATGTTTTTTTTTTTAAAAAGTAGTCACCTTTTGCAGAATTTTTTTAAACAAAAAAGAAGTCCTTTCACCCAAAAACGGGGCGTTCCGCGCCCCTCTTTCCTCTTCCCCTCCTTTCTCTTTTATGCATCTGAAGACTCCGGACTTTCTCAATCTCACCTCTCACTCTCATCTCACTCAGCCACTGCCGCACCATTTCTCTTTACAGAATCACTCAGCTAAGGTAAATAATTTTATTGTTATGATTTTTTGATGAATTTTATGAATTAGGGGTATGTGAATTAGAGATTTGAGTGAATCATGATGCTAGTTTTTCATATTTTGTCTTCTAAGTAAATTGTTTTGTTGGATGAATTTTCTCAAGTCTTGGTCGGATGTGTGAACAGTTTCTGGATTTCTCTTTTTCTTCCTTGATCCAAATTGTTTTAGGCTCTTTTCACATATTTGTGAAGTTTCAGTATATTTTTTGTGTGTGTTTAAGGATGCTTATAGATGCATGCAAATTTCTTGGTTGGTTTTGGTTTGAGTTTTTTTTAAGAACTCTACTAGTGGTTCTTGCAAGACGATCTCTCTTTCATCTGTAAGGTTTATTATGCAGACATGAATTAGTTTTTTTTTCCAAATTCATGTGTCTGTTTTAGCTCAAGATATGTCGTTGATTTTGCTATGATTGGATTTGGACTTTTAGGCTTTTAGCATAGTTTTGTGGGAAATCTAAGCCTTCATTGCTTTGAATAACGAAATTTATAGTGTTCTTCTGTGTCAGTGGGTTGATATGGTACCCTAACTTATGTTTTGATTAAGTCAGCAGACATAATTGCTGATTTGATTACTCTGGCAGGGGATCAAATTGAAGAATTTCAACCAATTTGTGAAGTTCAAAGTGACAAAGCAACTGTAGAAATAACTAGTCGTTACAAAGGAAGAGTTGCTCAAATTCTCTATGTTCCCGGTGACATTGTTAAGGTGGGGATTCAAATAATAGTACTTTTAGGAACTAGGGTCTTTCGATTTTCTATAGTACGTGGCAATGAAAGCAATTAATTTTGTGGATTGATGTTATTTCTAATATATTAGAATTGAAATTGATTTGAATTTTTGAAATGATTGAATATTTGAATAATTGAATTTGTTAGGACTTATTTGGAAATTATGAGTTGATATATTTTCGAATATGTTTTGTTTTGTTTATATAATGGAAAGATATTTCACGAGTGATTTGCGTAATAGGATGAGAGATGATTGGATGAATGATTGCATGATGATATACATCGAGTAGGAATTTTTTAAAACTATTGAGAACAAAATCATTTTACAACATTTTTAGAAAATGCAGATGCGTAGGATCCAATTGTCACCTTTCAGTAGCAGTACATAGTATGATACATGTATTTCAATATTTTTAATGTTTTTCGTCCTTAATTTTCGTTATTGTAATTTTAAGACAATTTTTGTATTATAAAGGATTTTTTTTTGTTATTTTGCCTTTAAAGTTCGACACCCTTGAATATTAATTCTGGTTCAGTCATTGTTGACTATGTTAATGAAGATTCAAATTCTCGACTAATTTGGTACTTGAGATTGTGACAATTTAAGTACTTTCATATATATTCAATTTTAAAGAAATTTCATTTTTAGTCCCAAAGTTTTACATATTTTCAAATTTCATGTGTTAGTGAAACGAAGTTTCAGAGATTGATTTTTCTATTTTAAAAACTCAAGGACTTTTTTTAAAAGGTGTAAAACCTAACTCCTAAGGGATTAAAAATGAAAGTTATCTTAATTTTATCATAATATTTCTGTATATTTGAATTTTAATTGGGAAATTAGTTAATGGTCCTCAATTTTGGAAAGCTATAACTACGTATCAGAATAAAACCGTTTTTTTTTTTAAATTTGGTGTAATGAACATAATTCTTTTTTTTTTGTTATAGGCAACTGAACTAGTATATTAATATACGAGAAGGTTATAGCCAATACAAAACATAAAGATTACCAGAAGGTTAGTGAAAAACTTAAACAGACCTAAAGACTCTACAATAAGTCGGACCCAAAGATTTGGAATCCAAACTGAACTTAAAAGTTGAAACCACCAACAGCCACAAGGGTCGTTAAACCGACACCAAAATAATAAACTAGCCACAAGGGCCAGCACACAGTACAAATACAAACCTGACCACAAGAGCTAGCACACAAGACAAACTGGTTACAAGAACCGAGACACAACATGACAGTCGCACAAGGCGATGACAGCTTTCACTAGAGGAAGGACGACCAGAGGGGCGATCCGACTCCTTCAAGATAATCTTCAAGCACTTAATGGCTGCACTAGGGGAGGAGGAGAGACAGCTACAAGATGCACAAAATGGCGGTAACCAGAAGCGGCATAAAAGTAAAAATGTCGTGCGCAGAGGCAACATACGCGGGCAAGGAGAGGTTGAATGAAGACAGAGAAAACCGCCATGGGGAGCTGAGCACGACTGGGTAGGTCGATCGAGAAACGCTCAAAGCTGCATGGAGATAAGCAAAAGAGGTCGGACGCGTGAAAGCTCACTCGTTGGGCAATTGCCTCCGCTCTGGGCCATATCTAGTCGCCATAAGGAGAGAAGTCCCATCATGGAGGCCATGCACATCGAAGATCAACGGAAAGGTCGAGATCTAACTACAAAAAACCAAACCGAAAAAAGCACAACAGACAAGCTCCGACCACTAGAAGCATGACAGAGGAAAGAAGAGGGAGGAGAAACACAGGCGGAGGCAAGGGGGGCAAACAGGGGCCACCGCCCTGGTTGGCTCCCCCCAAAAAACAATTTTACACCTATTTTTGTTTTATTTTTTACCAGGCCCGCCCCCTTGCTCACTCAAAACTCAGCCCGCCCCTCTCAACCTGCCCAGATGCCTCAGCCCGCCCCTAGTTTTGGATTTTAGCTACGCAGTATTACTGCATTTAATGTAAAAGGAATGGAAAAAAGAGGGCGCGTCTCTGCTGCAGTTCAGTCTGCAGTGTGTGAGAGGGCAGTGTACGTCCCTCTCTCACATACTGCAGCAAATCCCCGAAAAAAGAATACACGTAGAATTTAATTTTTACACCTATCTACAAAAGAAGTTAAATTTGTCCACATGGCCTATTTTTGTTTTCCACGAACGTTCCTCCAGAGTTGCGTAGACACTGCTCTGCATAAACCGTAGCTAGTACTATATTTTTATATTCAAATTCGCGGAGGGAATTCTTTTGATCTTTGGTAAAGACCAGGAGTCATGCACCACTCTTATAAAAACTAATATTCTCTAACCGTTGCAAGTTAGTTCGCGCAATGAACATAATTCAACTGTTGTCCTTTTGTTTACTTAGAAAAAAAAAAAAAACTGTTGTCCTTTTGAGCCTCAAAACCCGTCTCAATGGCCTTTTCAGGCCACCAAACACCGTCTTAAGAAGATTCACCAGCAACAAATTCAAGAGCCGAAACCCAACGAACCGACCAGCCACGAGAAGACAGAGACAGAGAGAAAAATGGCTGACTGTATGCCTAACTTATACCCTCCCAAAACCTTCACTCCTAAAACCCCATTCACGAACCCTTCTATCCCTCCTCCAACCTCTACCTCCAAAATAAGATCGAAATCCAAGAAGTTCACCGCAATCTCTGCCTCAGTTATGTCGAGTGGAAACCAAGACCAGTCACGAATGTCTTTGGACTCTCTGATCAATAGCAGTCTCAAAGACGAGCTTTTTGGCTCAATCAAAAGCTCCTTGTCCCACTGTCTCTCTGAAACGAACCTCCACCTGACAGTCCCTGGCCTCAAATCAAAAACCAGGGGCAAGGTAAACCCTGACCAAGGCAAAGACCAGAACTTTATGAGGTATTGGATGAGAAAATGACTGCACTGTTTTCTTTGTTTTTTGGTGTCTTTCAGGTTAGAGATATTTATGACAGCGGTGATTATCTTGTTCTCGTCACGACAGACAGACAAAGTGCTTTCGATAGAATTCTTGCTTCCATTCCCTTCAAGGGCCAGGTCTCTCTCTCAATTGAATTGACTTTTTTCTTTACGCGATTGTTTATTTTCCGGTTTTAACTGGATTAAGCGTCGGATAAGAGACGTGTGATTAGCTAGCGTATTAATAAAGCATTCTTAATCTCAACTTTCAGGTCCTTAACGAGACGAGTTTGTGGTGGTTTGACAAAACCCGTCACATAACTTCGAATGCGGTTGTCTCTTCCCCAGATAAGAATGTTACAATTGCAAAGAAATGTTCCGTTTTCCCGGTTGAATTTGTTGGTGAGTTGTTGCCACCATTCTGTTTTTTTTTTTCCTCTGGCTTGGTGACAATGTCTACACTTTAACAGGTTGCTTACTGGTTTTTTTATTTTTTATTTTTGCTGTTTCCACTGGAGGAAAATGAAAATCTTAGTGAAGGCTATAATACGGGTTGGGCTGTTTTGTCCTCCTGTCTAGATTAAGCATTACCATAAAAGGTGGCAGAAATAGTTCTTTTTATGGCTATTCGATGATTGAAATAGCAAAATATCAGGTAGTTGGTATCCTAAAGCCATTGCTTTTTCTGCCTTAATAACTTCTTCTTCTGGTTATTATCTGTTATAGATTTTTTACTGCACAATATGTATCATGTAAATGCACGGTTTTGATATATTTATTTGTTCCCAATCTTTATGGTCATTTTTTTATCAGACCCTTGGCATGTTCGTTTTGAGAAAATTTGTTGAATTCTAAGAATAATGTGAATATTTAGGTGATGTTTGAACTTTATTGACATGCGTGTAAAAGTTGTTGAGTTGTATTTATGTGTGTAAAAAAAGTAATATTGAGTTGTATTGGTATGCGTGTAGGAGTAATGTTAGGAGTATAAATTTAAAAAGTTGTATTCAAATTCTAGAATTTTTAGCCAAACAAACATGGCCTATTTTTTTTATTCAGTAAAGGATAATGGTAGGAGGAATAGCAATCATAGTTGTAATGAGCTTCTAAAAGGTCAATCTAATTCAGATCGTCCAATATCAATAAATTGTCTCGTCAAATTATCTTTTGGCTAGCTGGTTGGCTTTATTATTTTATTTTATTTTTCTTTCCTTCCTAACCCCGGATGCATTAGTACTTGTTTTTAAGTAGGACATGATGCTATTTTCTCATTTGTTTGTTAGATTATGCACTCCTCAATTGAAACTGAATATGCTTCTTCATGTAGTTAGAGGTTATGTGACTGGAAGTACGGACACATCATTGTGGACAGTCTACAAGAAAGGTGTCCGGAATTATTGTGGCAATGTGCTCCCAGATGGTGCGAAATCAATCTATTTATTCCTCTCTTATATTTAATTGCTTTTTCCCCAACCTGATAGGCTGATAGTCTTTTTATATGTGATAAGGCTTGGTTAAAAACCAAAAGCTTACAGCAAACATACTCACACCAACAACTAAGGCAGATGATCACGATATCCCTGTAACTCCAGATGAGGTTTGGTCCCTTGGATATAATCTTTCTCTTCTGTTTCAGCTATAACTAGTTGTAGGTAGTATAAACTATTCTAATTTTGAAGTGGAAAGGAAGAAGGAAGCAGAGTGAAGTAACTCTCGAAATAAAGATATGAGCAAGAAAGAAAGAGCTATTTGCTGGTATAATAAAAATTGTAAATTCAAAACTCAAAAGATTGAGTTGGTTGTCAAAGATTCATTGTGAACTCTTTTCTGATGTCTTTCTATTGAACAAGACGTCAATTCGAATTCTTATGCTATTGAAACTGGAGGAACATGGAAAGCACCACTAAGAAATCACAATATCTTTTGGGTATCCATAGTTGCTTTCTCTTATTCTGTCTATCTCCAGATAAAATGACATCGGTATCATATTTTTAGCCAGCAAAACTTCACTGATTAGTTTTAAAATGTTTCTTGTGGGTGCATTGTTGTACATTTACATTCAAAATCTGTTACCCATGAACAAGGAAGAGGATCTATATATTGTTGGTTTCCTTCATTCAAAAACACAAGTAAATAGCCAAAGAAATCATAGTCAGTTAATATATCTTCTCCCTTGGCCTTTTGTGATGGAACACATTGCTTTCCACTTAGAGATTCCAGGTCTAAAGTTTTTGGCATATATGAGAATTCTGGTGTAAACAATTGGGGATGTTCTTCTCAGGTCCTATTTTACGTATATATGGACATTTATGTATTTACATACGTTTGAGGTGAATCTATTGTGGTGGATCCAATGCTTTGGAAGCTAATCAGGTTGGTTAGTTGACTTATGGATACATTTGCGTCACAGATAGTTAAGCAAGGACTGATGACTCAAGCTGAGTATGATGAAGCAAGTAGGAAAGCATTGAGCTTATTTGAATATGGACAGGTAAATAGGTTTTATTGATTAGCTTTTGTTGCTAAGTTTTTATGGCCATGATCTTGTTGAAGTGCAATGGTTTATATGGGACGGAATCAATCAGTTTATAGATTTCGTAGAAGGATATGTTTTACGTAGAATTGGTAAGTTCTTCTCCTGGATGGTTTTATATATATATATATATATATATATATATATATATATATATTTTTTTTTTTTTTTTTTAACATAAGGGCATGAGATCTGACAAGCCAAAAAAAAAATGATTGTAACCTAGCGGAACTGACACTTGGTCATGCAGATTATATTTATAGTCTTATTCATCTTATCTTGCCTTACCACGTGGTCCCTATATTTTCTTTGTTTTTCTAGTGAAAGTTAACTTGCTTGATTTGGTTAATGTTGCAGCGTGTTGCTTTGGAACATGGCCTGATTTTGGTAGACACAAAGTATGAGTTTGGAAAGGGACATGATGGTTCAGTTCTTTTAATTGATGAGGTTTGTTCTTCTTTTGAGTATTTTCACTTCTCTCTCTCTCTCTCTGACTCCCCCCTTCATATGTCCACGTCTACACAAAGTAAGACTTACCTGATTGGATTATGGTTTTTGTTCTGAAATTCAAGGTTCATACTCCTGATTCAAGTAGATATTGGATTGCCCATTCTTATGAAGAACGCTTTCAGAATTCTCTTGAACCTGAAAATGTTGATAAGGTGTGTTATTTATGCTGTAACATTTGTTGTAACTGTATTATACTGACTGTACCTGTTATGATTTTCATGGACATATGTCTGAGTCATGTTCAATGTTGTATAAACAACTAACGCTGCCTCCACATTTAATATGTAGGAGTTCTTGAGACTGTGGTTCAAAGATCACTGCAATCCATACGAGGATGAGGTGAATTCATTATCTGCGCTATTTAAGTTTTCTTCTGGAGTTCTTTAATATGCATATGCATCTAACATTATCCCTTCGTGTTAAAATGTTCAGGTCCTCCCTGATGCTCCTGAAGATCTTGTTTCTGAACTAGCTTGGCGGTATGCATATTATTTACTCAGGTTTCAGGACATATAGTTTTCGTTTTGTATATATATGACAGAATGAACCAAAGACTCAGTATCTATCTAGGAGGGAAGCAGCTACATATACTGCATATGGTTTCCTCATTAGGTTTAGTGTACTTGTTTTGGTTGGTTTGGGTCCTTTAGAGCTTTAAGCCATCAGTAACTTATTCCATGTCGAACTGCTCATGCCAGAGAACTAGAAGTCACTTTAAACTTTTAAAGTGATTTGAGTAAACACAGAGCTAGAGTAAACTCACGAATTTACTATTAAAGGGTTTTACATGAAGAATCTTTTATATGAACTGCAAAGGGACCCATGACACGATAGTAACAATGGTGTCTCACTTGGGCAAATGATCTCTTTGGGCCATTTCAGTTGAACAAGACCTGGTCGAGGAAACTTGGTAGTTCGCCACTCAAATATATTGTACTTTTTAACATCCCCTCAATGGTTATTTGTTGGTATTAAGATATTGCTGCTTACAATTTGCCTTGGGTCTTTGTGTGCACCTTGTTTTGGTGGTGAACATGTTTGTGTCGCACTGTGTCAAATATCTACTGAATTTCGTCATGATAGTTGGTCATCTTTTTCATGGTTGAGCATTATCTTTCTGTATTTGCAGATTCACTCTCTGGGATGGTGTGTACTAAGTTTCAAACATTTTGTATTCAAATGGTATGTCTACCATTTATTGAGAGCTCTGACAGTGTTCTGTGATAACAGATACATATTCCTGTATGAGACAATAACAAACTTGAAATTCACGTTGCCGGTGATGGAGGTAAATCGATGACACTAGTCCTATCGTTATACTGTAAATAATAACATAATTTCGTTTTGTTCTGTTTTTGTTTTTGTTTTTATTTATGTATGCAGGAGGCAGTACATGATCGAATTTCTCGAAATGTTGCACGGGCGCTGTCATCTCTACAGTAATTTTAGAATCATAATATTGGTTCCACATCTTTTTTTGCTAAAACGGGTGAGAAGAAAGGCACAGATTTTGCTCTTATAAATCAAGGGGCATGTCGTCTTGGGAAGCACTTGGGTTGCTGGTGTGCACTTGATTATCCATCACTACACATTCAGTCCCTGAGGCATGCTATCAGGAGGTGGGCTCAACCGAGCAAAATTATCCACGAGTTAACTCACTAGCTATGGACCTATGGTGTTCTTATTTCACAGACAAGTGTATTCGTCGTCTAAATATGGTACTTCGCGCGGATGAGGACTTTTTATTCGTTGTTTTGGAATGGAGTCCTCGTAAAATAATGAAACTTGGTAGCGTTTGCTCTGACAGTGACAGCTCCGGTCTTGCCTTGTTTATCTCAAAATTATTTTAGAATACTTTGAATTCAATAAAATTCACAAAAAGATGATCCAAAGTCTTACTTTTTTTTACACAAATATTAATATTCTTTTAACAAAATTTAATATTTTTTTTTAAAAAAATCAATAATTTTTCTCATAACTAATAATTTCTTAAAAAATTACATCAAATTATCACTCTTTTACTTTTTTTTAAAAAATTATAAATTTTAATAAATTACTTTATAACTTTTCACCCGTGTTCTGACCTCCACTCTCTGGAGGCAGACTTTTCTTCAGCTTGTGTTGTCTATATTCAAAATTTTTATTGATTAATATTTAGCTGTTGGATAATTTCAAAAACTTATTTCATTGCGAAGCTCTAAAAAGCTTCTAATTCTGGGGCTAAATGTATTTTTGAGTAATTAAGAAAAAAGAAAATATTACTTTGAGTCCTCTAACTACTATCTAAATTACTATATTTGACACATAAAGTCAATAAATTATTAAATTTTATTAATTTAGGCTCTTAAAAATATTCAACTGTCAAATTCGTGTCATTTGTATTATGAATGAGCCACGAGAAATAATTTTGCCATTTAAATTATTAATTTAAAATTTAAAATTGAATAGTAGTTAAATAGCTCAAAGCGAAAAATTATGTGGGAGAGAAAATGTCAGAGCTCTTTTCCACTCCGGCGGCTGGAAATTTTGGTTCTTAGTGATAGACATTCGGATAACTCCGTTGTCACCATCTCCGATCCTTCCCTAAAGTCCACCAAGAAAAATCTGTAAGACTGACTGTTGGCAGAGATGAAAATCTAGCAACTAGCGTGCTTGACGAAGGGGCCCAAAGATAATAAACATGTACGAGTATAAATCAATGACCAATAAGAAACGTAAAACCTGCATCACAGAACCAAAAAGAATGGCTGGAGACTCTGTGAAGTTGCTCGGGTATTGGGCAAGTCCTTATGCCCTTAGAGTGAAGTGGGCTTTGAAACTGAAAGGAATTCAGTACCAGGATGTAGAAGAGGATCTAGAGAACAAAAGTGCCATGCTCTTGCAGTACAATCCTGTTCGTAAGCAGATTCCAGTCCTTGTACATGATGGCAAACCCTTGGCAGAGTCGCTTGTGATCATTGAGTATATAGATGAGGTATGGAAGCAAAATCCTCTGCTGCCTCAGGACCCATATGAAAGGGCCATAGCACGGTTCTGGGCGAAATTCGCTGATGAAAAGGTAACAGAAGAAGCTATCCCTCCTGTCTATTTGAGCTTAGTTATAGTGTCACTGATGATTGAATTGCAAAATCCCTAGTGGGGAAAAAAATTGCTTAAAGCGTGTGTGTATCAGTTGGAGAACAACGAGTATTCAAACATTATGTCAAGTATAATTGAAAGAGAACAACAATCTGAGAGTAGCCACAAGAGTTTAATCTCTGACTTTAAGCGCATTACTGTACATAAATATCCATCTCCCGGTCAATACAATACTAGCATAAATTTTCACCTCCTCTTTTGCTAGCTCTAAACTTTAATCAATCTACTCCTTTCAGTGCGTGCCAGCAATCATGACTGCGTTTAGCAAAAAGGGGGAGGAACAAGACAAAGCTGCAAAAGAAGCTCGCGAGAATTTGAAGACACTAGAAAGTGGCCTCGCACGGAAACGTTTCTTTGGAGGTGAAACAATAGGTTTTGTGGATATTGCTGCTGGCTGGCTTGGATGCTGGGCTCGAATAGCAGGGAAAATCGTGGGCATAAATCTGATTGATGCAGAGACAATGCCTTTACTCGATGCTTGGTTTCAAGATTTTCTTGAGGTGTCTATTATCAAGGAATGTATGCCACCTCAGGATAAATTGCTAGAGCATATGAAGGGCTTTCACAAACGTTTGACTGCTGGATCGACTTGAAGTCTTCATATCTCAGAGCACACGATCTAGGGGGTCCCTGAATATGGTGTATGAAAGATCGTTAGTGAATCATCTACAACAATAAATAAAATGGTCGTACGCTTTTATTCTTGATTTGAGTATGATGCATGTAAATAATTTGCAGGGTTTTGATGAATAGCATTAGCCAAAATTCCTTGGCAATCAGATTTTGAAGATCGGGTAATCACAATGCAATGCTGCAGTTTAACCAACTGACTACAGGCCCTTATCCAACAAAAAAACATAAAAAGGAAAAAAAATTTGACTACATGCAACATTATTACCTATATTCGCAGTCTCATATGTTATATGGTGTCCTCAAATATCCACATACTCCAAATGAGCTTCAGCATTGAACATTCACTTCATCTAAACAGTGAAGAAAATAATTCTCTGAATAGATGGATCCTCATATCATTCATAAGCTGTTATGCTTTCCTCTCTAGAGAATTTTCATCTGTATTTCTTTTCAAGCATCACGTTTTCCTCCATTATACATATTTGATTCCAAAGAAGAAAATGCAAAAATATAAATTACATTCTGCATCTTTGGAAGGAGCTATTGAGACTTAATCTAAAGGAATGGCTTCACTTACACATTGAAGGCCTGAACAAGGGCAATAGTCTCATTGTCCATCTGAAATTTATCCTTTTCCATCATTTTAAGGACCTCAGAAGCTGGTCTCTTAGCACAAAGGTGCATCCTGAGCAATGATTTGTACAAAGGTAAACTGGCAAGACCAAATCGATGAATATGCTTAATGAACCAATTTGGATCTTCAAGATTCCCCCGCCTCTCAAAATATTCTGCCATGGTCAGTAGAAGTTCATGTGATGGCCTCCAATCACAATGCTTCAACATAGCAAACCCTTTTCTCATGGCAGTAATGGCTTTGTCCATGTTTTGGCTTTTCACCCATCCCTCGGTGAGAATCTCCCAAGTCTTATAATTCGGATGTCCGCCTCTTTCCAATGTGCGGAGATGTAATGAATCAGCTTTGTCTATCAATCCGTTTTGCATATAAGCACCTAGAAGGACATTGGAGACTCCAATGTCATAATTCCGGCAACTAAATTCCCATTCCACAAAAATTCTTTCGGCTTCTGCAAGATCACCTAGCTTCACGAAGCATGACAACACACACATATAGTTGGCACATGTGATTCTCCCACCTACCACTTTACTACCTTCCCAAAGCTATTCAGGACCAAAATAGCTTTGCTAACAAGCCCTGCTTTTATATACACTTCAGCCAATGTACAAAGGGTACTCCATCCCACTTGTACATTCTTGTCGTTCACCATTTCTTTGTAAACCCTCTCAGCTGAAGCGACCCCAGACACCTCACAACATGCTCTCATCCAAAGGTTGTAGGACAGAACATTTCGAGGTACATTGTTTTGCTTCATTTGCTGGATAGCAAGGGCGACTTTCTTACACTGAGATGTGACCACATACAGCTTCATCATCTCATTAAAAGCATGAGGGGTCACAATCAGTCCCAAAGCATTCAGCTTCACCATGAGAAGCTCAGCTTTCTCAGTGTCCCTCTCTCTGACATAACCGTGAAGAAGAGGGAGGCATGCAGCTTTCCGCGAAGCAGTGTTGGGTAAACTCATAAAATAGTCTTCGGCCTCCGTTAAACCATGCACTTTGATGATTAATTCCAGTTTGACTGCAGTATCGGCTGGTGACATTTGGAAACAGTTTTGATTTTCCATCCATTTCAATATCTGTATTATTAAACAAACATCATACACATTTCCGCCATGACCTGTCCATTGACAACGATAATTTGCAGCATTCTTTAATCTAATCGTTCTTTTTCCTCATTTTTTCCTTTTTTGAGGATTTGTGGTGGAACATGCATTTTTAGTTGCTTCAGTGTGCCGCCATCAATTTGGAAACGGAAATCAAATAAATTTATTTTATTTTCTATTCTACAGATCGCACATAACCAAGACAAAAAATTTCAGAATTGATTAAATAGAAGACAGTAAAATTTTTAGAAAACAGTCTGAAGAAGAAGCTAGGACCTGAAGGGAGTGGTCGTAGCGCTTAAATTTCAAGAGCTGTCTAGAGATGCGTCGGAGTTCTAAGAGCGAGAGCTTGTGGCCGCGGTCCGCCCGATCCTGAAGCAAGTCGGTGACAGTGCAACTGCAGGACTTCAGTCTGAGAATCTCGCTCTTGAGGTCGTTCTTGCCACTGGCGGATTGCGCGAGCGGCGATGAGCTTGAGGATATGGCTCTCCACTGACTTGTTGCTCCCAATTGAAGCTTGAGCCTGCATTGAATATAACAGTGTTTTTCTGAAACGAGAGTTAATTCTCTGAGAGAGATATGAAATACGGGACCTACCGTCTCAGACCTGCGAAGAGCGACCGGTTTGCCATAGCCCATGGAAACTGTGTTAGGGACCCCGGTCTAGGCCACCATAACATCCGCCAACTCCTCCACGTGATTCGAACACGATCACCCCAATCGATCCTCCTTAACCGTTATCTGTAACACACGAGCTGTTATATAGGATCTAACACTCAATATTGGAGAATACTCAAGATATTATTGATAAGAACACGAAGAACGTGGTTAAGGGTTAATTAGCCCAAAGACCACAAGACACAAGAACAATCCCGATCAAGGGTTAATTAGCCCAAGAACGGGTAGCCAAACTAGGTTATTAGCCTAGAATGAATCCCAAGTGGAAAGGTTATTAGCCTTAACACCGACTTAGCATATACGTGCCTATGCTTGGCCAAATCCCACCCCAGAAGCACTCAGGCTTTCTAAGACTCTACTAATCTCTATTCTTCAGATTAATCACTCTAATGCTCCTAAGGGTGTTTATATAGACATCCTTAGGAGCTAACAACCCTAACTGACTCAATAACCAATTATTCAAATTCTAAATCAAATCCCTTTAATCAAGGAGATTTGAATTACATGCCTAATTCAAATTCAAAACAATTTAAAATCAAATCTAATTCAAATCTCTTTAATCAAGGAGATTTGAATTACAAACCTAATTCAAATTCAAACATAAAGGAAAAGATAATCTTCTAGAAGCAACTAATTCTAGAAGATAATATTTATTCAACCTCCTATCTATTATCTGCTTGCCTCCTGCTTGGCTTGGCTGGTGGCCAATGACTTGTTGTGGTGTCATGTCATCACTGAGGATCCTATCAATCCCCCTTCCATAAAGAGCACCCTTGACCCCAAGGGTAAATTTTGAAACTCGAGAGGCCATGCCACCATAGTCCTCCCAAACCATCTCCTCTCTAGGTAGCCCACCCGGATCCCAAGTAATAATTTCACTGCCCAGGGTAAACTTCCTACTCCTCCCACCATATTCAAGTATGGTTTTGTCAATGCTCTTCCACCAAGCACCACTCATAACCACATTCAACTCATCCAAGGGAAGCACATATGAGTCAACAATGGTTTGCATACCTTGGACATCAGTGGGAACCGCCTTCTCAATCTTCTCACCTCCTATCATCTCATCGTTGGCAAGCTTTACCTTCAAGGTGTCTACCTCCTCTCCCTGCGAACCTGCCTTTAAAGCTAGTTGGTTGTTGATGATGTTGTTGGTAGATCTACTATCCACCAGCATGTTGATATCTCGCTCGCCCGTCGGAGCCACAATTGTCACGGTTGATGATTTCCCAATGTCGGTCATGGCATTAAGACTTAGCTCATTGTCACTAGTACACTCATCCTCCTTAGATTCCATCCATGCTTGATCAACACCATGGTTGGACTCCTCACGTAGCCACCTCTCGACTACCCCATGCTCCTTCTTCACATGTCCGCCCATTCTAGGTGGTGATCGCGGTCTAGGCTCTCCACTTGTGGACTCGGATAAGAGAGTTTCTCTCCCCTTCATGAGCTGAACATTCCCCCTCCTACCATCCTTCATCCTTGCGGCTTGTGCACGGTTGCCCCCACTTGGCCCTCCATCAAGTCTAGCCAACGCTGCTTGTAGATCTTGCCTCATCCCTTCCACCGCTCTCCTATTCTCTTCGGTGGCCAAGGTAACTCTGGCTATGGCTCCCTGCATGTCATCCATCTTCTCCTTCATCAAACGAGATGACAGTTCCAAAGCTTCAAAACGATCTTTGTTGGATGGAACTGAACTTGATGCGGCCTCCATTGGAACACTTGGCTGCAACAAGTCCAACCGTGGGTTCTCTCCCAAAGGAAGATCGAACCCCTCCCTTCAAAAAGCTTGCACAAACAACTTCCGGTCTTGGGTTCTATCCCAAAATAAGATTGAACCCCTCCCCTAGTATGAACTCTACCAACAAAAGCAACTTTGCAACCGCATCAATCCCAAGAAATTGAATCAAACTAGTATGGCTCGTGTTTACCTCCCTTGAAGATCTTCACGGTTCAAGAATCTCCCAGTGAAATCTTCAAGCACCTCTCAATGAAAGCACCA
Organism: Myrica gale; assembly: GCA_963930655.1. Classification (NCBI taxonomy): domain Eukaryota; kingdom Viridiplantae; phylum Streptophyta; class Magnoliopsida; order Fagales; family Myricaceae; genus Myrica; species Myrica gale. The sequence continues at coordinate 5,807,718 of OZ005609.1, read as the reverse complement.
ATTTGTTAGGGACCCCGGTCTAGGCCACCATAACATCCGCCAACTCCTCCACGTGATTCGAACACGATCACCCCAATCGATCCTCCTTAACCGTTATCTGTAACACACGAGCTGTTATATAGGATCTAACACTCAATATTGGAGAATACTCAAGATATTATTGATAAGAACACGAAGAACGTGGTTAAGGGTTAATTAGCCCAAAGACCACAAGACACAAGAACAATCCCGATCAAGGGTTAATTAGCCCAAGAACGGGTAGCCAAACTAGGTTATTAGCCTAGAATGAATCCCAAGTGGAAAGGTTATTAGCCTTAACACCGACTTAGCATATACGTGCCTATGCTTGGCCAAATCCCACCCCAGAAGCACTCAGGCTTTCTAAGACTCTACTAATCTCTATTCTTCAGATTAATCACTCTAATGCTCCTAAGGGTGTTTATATAGACATCCTTAGGAGCTAACAACCCTAACTGACTCAATAACCAATTATTCAAATTCTAAATCAAATCCCTTTAATCAAGGAGATTTGAATTACATGCCTAATTCAAATTCAAAACAATTTAAAATCAAATCTAATTCAAATCTCTTTAATCAAGGAGATTTGAATTACAAACCTAATTCAAATTCAAACATAAAGGAAAAGATAATCTTCTAGAAGCAACTAATTCTAGAAGATAATATTTATTCAACCTCCTATCTATTATCTGCTTGCCTCCTGCTTGGCTTGGCTGGTGGCCAATGACTTGTTGTGGTGTCATGTCATCACTGAGGATCCTATCAAACTGGCTGCTTCAGACTTTTGAGCGGAGAGAGCCGTTGCCGTGAGATTTGTGTATTGTTTACGATAGGTGGCACGCGATCTGGGGCTCCGTTCTTGTGGGTCCAACAAAACTGACGGTCCAGATCAGTGTTACACTTGCAGGGAATTTCACTACCCCTTGCCAGCGCCCAGCGGCATGCGCCAAAAGAAAAATACTGCAGAGTGCAGACCATCTCAAGCGGCGCCGTTTACTTGCCGAACGAAGTAAAGCAAAAAGAGAAAGAAGGAAACGGCACCGTTCTGCTTGCCGTAAGCAGCCCCCCCCCCCCCAAAAAAAATCTTCCGTACCAAACCGTTGCCCAAAACCCTATAACCTCTGAGATTCTCAGTCCACTGGAAGGAACCCGATGAATAAATTCAGAATCGTTCTTCAGTTCTCCGATTATCCTTTTCTTACATAACAACACAACACGACTTCTTCTCTCGCATTTTTACAGCTTTAACACCAAACAAGCCCTTTTCAAATTTTGACTAAATCTTAGTGGTAATTTTGTCTTCAAATGGGAAGATTCAGTTGCTTAGGCCTGGTAATGAGCCCGTATACCCGAGACGCCTTTAATCAATTATACTTAGTTGCCTCTACCGTTTTCGGTGCTTAATTCAGTATGTCTGTTGTGCGCAGTATCGGCGGCATTTGCTGTCGTCTGCGGCCATGGATAAAGATAATATCATTGGAAGGATCTCTGCATTGCGCCCACAAGGTATATCTCCTAGATATCTACGTCACGGAAATGATGTCCGAATCGCATGAAGTAGTAATTGCACTAATATAAGCCTCTGTGATGATCTTATCTCTTGCTTCTGTGCCGTTTATTTTTCTTTAGTCATATTTCTTATTAACATCTCGTTCTTCTTTGAATGTCACATTGATAATCACTGATACTAAAGTGTCTATACTTTTTTCAATCAGCTTTGCAAGGTTCCAGTTCTGTTTGTGGGAAACATGTTGATTATGCAACTGCGAGAGTGGCATTGGGAAATCGTTATATTCATGCCACAGGTTGTGCATTCCTTCTCTTTAATAAGTTTATGCCTTGAAATTTCTTTAACGGTCAGGACCCATTTTACATACCGCTCTGTGTTTCCAGGATTTTATTCTTCCACTGAACAAAACTACTACGAAATCCTTGGTGTTCCTGAAACTGCGGGTCGAGATGACATTAAGAAGGCATTCCATGCGGTGCGCACATTTTGAAATTCATGCAATGTAATGTCTTAGAATTGTCTATTTGTAACTGTGTAAATCATCTCAAATGGATGTCAAAATTGGGTCTACATGTAGGCCATATCAACCCATGAAACTAATGTATTCTTCCATATGTTGTTAAAATGTGAGATGAAATGGTATGGTATGCTATAGATATAGAAAGATATTTTGTTTCAAGTTTCTTATAGTAGTACGAATGTGATCATTGACAATAGTTTGATCCTTGGCAGATTGAATTATTATTTTTCTCTGATGCATTTTGAACATCATATATGGAAAGAGTGCTGTGGATAATGCACCTACTTGCAAACAATCATCATAACATGTTATCATTTTCTCTTCAAATTGCTGATTTTAATGATGCAGCTTGCAAAGAAATACCATCCAGATGCGAATAAGAATAACCCTTCAGCAAAACGGAAGTTTCAAGAGATAAGAGAAGCTTATGAGGTTTGTACTGGTGATAGGGTGGCAGCATATCAAACTCATGGTTTACTCATCACTTCATTCTTCTCTTTCACTGTTCCCCTAAAGTCCCTTATTTGCATTGGTTAATGTTGTTCATCATCATGTTGTGGTGAAAATTTCAGACTTTACAAGATCCTGAAAAGAGGGCCCAATATGACACGGTAACAACATTTTCCTCCCTTCATTTGTTGCTAGTTCATTTGGTTATTGGGTCATTTATGTATCCGTTGGTGTTTGGCATCCATCCAGTCGTTGATACTGATTTGGTTCAAAGCCTTCATCTCCCATTCAAGGTTTTAAGTCTAATCAAATTCTTTTCCATATCTTTATTTCTAACAAAGAAGCGCAGTCAAGGTCCAGAGAATGTGGAATATGCTGCTGGAGATACAGAGGGCTTTAGATATGCTTACCGAACTCATTTCTCTGATTCATTCCATAAAGTATTCTCTGAGGTAGTTTTTCAGAACCTCACCTTAATACACTCTATTGTTATGAATATACTAAAATGTCTTTCTATGCCTTCAGATCTTTGAACAAGAGACTGATAATTTTGCATCAGATATCCAGGTAAAATTTGTTTGCCTTTATATTCATTGTAATGTTACTACACAAGAATAATCTACTGTGTTACCTTTCTAAAATCTATTTAAAATTTCTTAGGTTGAGCTGTCACTCTCCTTTTCTGAAGCTACAAAAGGATGCACAAAGAATCTGTCCTTTGACGCATTTGTGCCCTGTGATTCTTGCGGTGAGTAAACTTGTATTTTCTTCATAGCAAATTATGCATGAAAAGTCCTTACCAAAAATTCACTACTCTTAATGTAGAAGTGAGTTTTTAATGGGTTACATCTGCCCCACCAGCTATGGAATTTTTTTGAGTGGATATGAGAGTTGCAGGTTCTTCGGTTTCCTGCAGCTTGAATGCTTGTGTTTGTGCTACAGCTACTAAATCTGTGATCTTCGTTCCCTAGAAGCAGGGCTTGAAGGTCTCCTGGTAAAATTTAAGGATAATAATAATCCAAGTCATCGTAACTTAATTTCCATTGAACTTGACATGTTATAGGTTTTAGGCCAATCCCTTAATCACATAGAAAATTAGAAATTGTCCAAATCCTATATTCTATTGCACTTATGAATGATCCTCTTAAGTTCCTCCCTAAGCTCTAATTTGAATGAAAAATGGCAAAACATTTTGCTAAGAAAAGCTATTTTACTCAGATGGTCATAGTAGTTGCAATATGGAAAAGCACTTTCAAGAATTTTTTTGCTTTGTTAGCATGTCAGTTAGTACATTCTGTACCAAGGATGGTGAGGTCTCTCTGCAACATGGGTTTTTAGCCAGACAGTTTTTTTATACTTGAAGTCTTGAAGTAAGCCAAGCTTGAACAAAGCTAATAAAGTAAGCTAGACCAATATATGTGGTCTTCCCCATGTGTTTTGGTCAAAGAAATAACACATTGTGGTAACAAGGTAGCACACAGAACTTGATTGAGTTTGTTCTATCAACCAGACTGATTTAAGAAGTTGTCTCTGAAAAACCTTAAGGTCGATGGTAAAAGACCATGGGAACAACTCAAAGAAATCTTGGCCACCAAAAAAAAAGGGTGGCCATCGTTTTTTCCTCTAAATAGCAGTAGAGTAAGCACATCTGCTCCAGGGTGTCGGGGGGGGGGGGGATATGTCTTACTTAAAAATTGAATTTAATTTTGATCAGGAAACCTATTCTCCTTGATTTATAATGAAAAGCTTACTGTCGCCAGTCTTAACTGTAAAACTCTTGATTTCATGATTAAAGTAAAGCAGTCTTTGTTCTTATCATACCCTGTATTGTCTTTTCGTTGTCCGGGTATATGACTTAGTTTCTTTCTCCTTTTGTCTGTCTTATGATGCAGATGGCCGTGGGTATCCTCTTGATGCCAAGTCGAGAGTTTGTCCAACTTGTAGAGGCATAGGGAGAGTAAGTGCTTTGATGATCTTCACTGATGACGATTAGTGGATAAATCATTCCAAAAGGACTCACATTGTGAGCATAATATCATTTGCCTGTTATTCTGGGAGTGTGACAGGTGTTTAGTTTTTGTGTTTCTTGGATTCTAATAGAAATTACATTATCAACCAGGTAACAATTCCTCCCTTTACATCAAGGTGCGGCACTTGTAAAGGGTCTGGTAGAATCATTCAGGTCTGATGGAAATTTTGGAGAATAGCTCTGTTGAGCTTGAATTCTTGATTTAAAATTAAATATATGTTATTTGTTTTCTATTCATCTGGTGCAGGAATGCTGTATGTCATGCAGAGGATCAGGTGTGGTTGAAGGCATCAAGGAGGTTAAAGTTACAATTCCAGCAGGTTGGTCCTTGACCATTACCTTTCACGAAATCACCTAAAACTGTTGTGGAGTTGGCACATGGGTGTCTTGGATCCTGATACATAAAAAATTATATCTTGAATACCCGGAAAGGAAAGAGAGAGAGAGAGAGAGAGAGAGAGACCGTGAACTGTTTATGAGATCTTATCGGGGAAAGTTTATTTATTTAACTCAGATCTCTTTACTGTTTTCTAAATGGATCAGGTGTGGATTCTGGAGATACAATTCGTGTACCAGGGGCTGGTAGTGGGGGATGAGGAAGTCAACCTGGCAGCTTATTCATCAAAATAAAGGCACAGTTTTACTTATAGCTTTCTCAAAGATTGGAAGCTGGAGATTGCAAGATCGTGTGATTGCAACTTGTATATGAGCTTCTATGACAGTAAATTAGTGGAGGTTCATTACTCGAGGTTCCTAGGTTGTAGGGGGCATAGACAGTATATAATTTTGTCTTACATTTAGAGGGTAAACAATAAGATAAAAGAAGGGCAAGTAAAGCTAAAAAAAGAATAATTCTTGCTCTAGTTTTCCGGTTTGGTAGTTCTAACCATCTGTCATAATATGTCAGCCCTTGGATTTCTGGATTTGCTATACTTTGCCACTTAGTTAGACAGTGACAAAGGTCAGTTAGATATTTTATTTTGGTAATCTGTTCCTTTGACTGAGCTGTTTGACACACAAGCTAAGTTTTTGTATTTTAAGACTTCATCATTACAACCCCATTTCATACTTGTTTTAATAATGTGTTTATGACATATAGTCCCCTTCTTAGAGTGGCTTTATATATCGATACGCATGCTGGAATTTATTTATTATTCGTTGTCATGAACTTTATTGGCAATAATATGCTATGTTTGAAAGTGTAATAGCTTTTCTTTTTGGTAAACATTTGTTCCTTGGACTGGCCGTATACATTTCTATTTGAAGCATAGAATTTCAATATGTGAACTTGAGTAAAAGAAAGCTTCTTTGTTAAATGATGGTATGCATGTATTTGCTAATTGTTCTGAACTTTCTGTTGTTTTGGTAAATTAGGTTGCTGAAAACCTTATCTTCACCAGAGATGGTGCGGACATCTATGTCGACTCTAAGATTAGCTTTACGCAAGTGAGAAATGAACCTTGTATAAATATATGTCATGCTTGACTCATTCGCTTTAAAAAAATATATGCTCTTTTGGTACCTTTCAAAATTTTGCACTAATCTCATTGCCTATGTTAATCTATGGCAAGCTTATACATTTAGTCCTTCAAACATAGGATAAACTACAATTTGGTCCCTAAATCTAAGCATATTTTGTTCTTGAAGTCCTTGTTCATTAGCAATATAGTGCTTCCATCCAAATTAATGATCATCATGAAAATTGATGACATCAGTTCTTTTAAAGTTTTCGAATCATCAATTTTTGTAATTTCATCACCTGTTCAATGGATGCAAAAGCCTTTCTTTCTTTTTCCCTATGGTTACATCACGCATGATCAATTTTTAAGATTTTAGAGGCAAAACTGGAACCTACTTTATACTTCAGGGGTCTAAAATACAGTTTACCAGCCATTTGGGCGCTTATGTGAGGTTTTTTTTTCTTGTTGGGGGGGAGGGGGAAGGGGTGAAGAAGACTTCATTTGTATCTTACAATGAGATGTAGTTGTGAAATTTCACGTTCAAAAATTTGAATATTACTGTAGTTTTGTTAGTTAATGTGAGTTTGAACTCTTTACAGGCTATTCTTGGTGGCATGGTTGATGTGCCTACTTTATCGGGGAAGAAGCAAGTCAAAGTAAGGCTTGTTTTGTTTTTAAAATTGTTCTTGTATATTGTCTCTTCTGTTTACCATTTTCTAAGGGAAACTTTATATTATGGCTTAAGCTCTATCTTTGGAGAAAAGGTGTTTGTTGATAAAAGGAGAAAAAAATAGACAGTGCAGAAGATAATATATTTTTCGTCTGTCTCTGTCAATAATGAACCACTGTTGTCAAATATAACAGTTACACCAAATTTGTAGAGAGAATTGGAAGAGCTGAAAATAGGCACCATGCTGAGAAAATTTTGGGACAGTATCGCCAGTGCTCCACCTTCCCCAACGGAAAAATAAGGAGAGAAGATAGTTTTTCTTGGTTGTACTAAAAATTTTATGTTGGCTACATAAGACTGATATTGTTTGAAGTCACTGCTGCTGTAACTTCTGTCTTTGTAATCATATCAAGCCCCAGCTCATTTTCGCACTGGCTTTTCATGCATTGCGATTATGGTGTTCTCAGATACCCAAAGGAGTTCAGCCGGGACAACTTCTGGTACTAAGAGGCAAAGGTATGCAGATATCCATCTTCTTCTTCTTCTTCTTCTTCTTCTTCTTCATCCTGTTTGAACACGCTCTCGATAATTTCCCCACTCAGAAAGCTTATAGTGTAAGTTGCTGCAGGACTGCCAAAACATGGCTTTCTTGTAAGCCATGGAGATCAGTATGTGCGGTTCCGTGTTAACTTCCCAACGTAGGTTTCTTACTCTTAGTAGTGTTATGTCTGGCTGAACTCAACATTGCCTCATTGGGAGTCCCTATATTTATTTTGTCAGTCATAACTTTTGCAAGAATTTGACTAACAGAGGGCAATGCTGGACTTAATATATATCTAGAGGGTGTTGGTGATCATTAGCTCTGGAGTGTGCGTGTGCGTGCGCGTGTTTTCTAGTTTTTTTTCCCTTTTATTCTTCTTCTGTAATATGTTTCTGTTTCTTCTGAGGAATTCAAGTGAAGAACATTGGGGAATGCCCTTTTCTGTGCGCGCCCAGTGTTCAACTTAGTGGTCAATAGAGTTTAAAGTTTCAAATGTTTGGTAATCATGGGACTAGCTATCCATATAGTCCACATAGATTACACCATTGAAGTCATGCTAGGAAAAGAATGTGCCAACTGCTTTTTTGACAAAGTAATCTCTTTATTGCTACACAGATATATCCTGGAAAATAGATTCTTAACAAAGATAAGGTCGTTATGAAAAGCTTTCTTCTACGCATGCAAGTACAGATTTACAATTTGAAACTGGCATTTTAGCTTCATCTTTTTGATAAAGTTCCTGGTAGGTCAAATAAATTAAAGTTGGTAGTATGTTGTTACCCCGGCAATTTTTGGCTATTAAGAAGTTTTCTTCCTCATGCTTGCTTCCGAATACCTTTGTTTACTAGTATGAGGAAACCTGGGAAGATCATGTAGTTTGGCATACGGCGTTATAGAATGGACAAATTAAAGGTAAATCAGAGCATGATTGCTTATCACGAATATAAGCTATTTATTGAAATTCCAATGGCTTTGAAGCAGTAGCTAGCTCATGAATGGCTTGACCTTGTTCATCCTTTAGCTGACTTATTTGTTGAGAAATATTGATCTTGTCCTTAAGATTAGTCCTTGTTTGCTAAAAGCCTGTCAACTCTGAGCAGCAGTTGGCTTGGTTTGGCTTGATATTTGACTTTGTAGTTATTGTGCCGAGAGAAGCAAGATCTGCCTCAACAAAATGAAAAGTCTACCACAAAAGTTATCATCGATTTTCCATTTTTTTTATACCTTATTTGTTGACTTTGTGGTGTATTATAGTCAACTTCTACTCAAATCTTATACATTGTACCTTGCAAGTTTGTTTCTGTTGGAGTCTACTGATGTTGTATATGCTGGATGCTGATCATTTAGCTTCCTAATGTATGTGCTTGTATTATTGCCCAATTTTCACAGAACTGTTATATAATGGGCTCTTTGCAAAGATTTATATTGAATCTTACATCCCATTCTATAATACAAGAAATTTGTTATCAAACGTATTTATTGTGTCTTCTTTGATGTCTTTTTGAGTTTTGGAGCTAGTTTGCCTTTGTAAGCAGTATTAATTCACTTTTAAACTGTTTGTTCACTTTCTCAGAGAACTCAATGATCGGCAACGTGCTATACTTGAAGAATTTGCAAAGGAAGAAATAAGTCATCCAAACAGTAACTCTACTGAAGGAAATTGGTGAGTGTTTTATTTGTTGTAGTTGCTCAGCGTGTTAAGCATCATTTGGTGGCTAGGAGACCACTGTATTAGGCATAAAGAGATGAAGTATGCCAGGTCTAGATCCGCAGTATCAGAAAGAAGAAGGACAAAAAAGTAAAGAAAAATTAAAGAAAATGTTAAGCCATCGATACATGTTACTTTTGTTTTCCATTTGAGTTATGATTTGGTAGGGTTTTAATCAAGCCGAGCTAAGAAAAGTGGTGAAGTTTCAAGCTCTGGCTCTGCTCAGAAAAATGAAATAATGATATACACAAAACCAGTCATCTAATAGAAAAGTAAATTTGATTAATTGTTTATAGGATTCTTTTCCTTTATTTAATTGCTTCAGTTTCTAAATTCGCGACTTTAGTATTTTAATTTACTCTTGTTAATTTAAACTTGGTATGTGCTTTTGTTCTTTAATTCTTAAATACCTGCATTTTTTTATTTAATTTCATGTGCTTAAATTTCTTATTTGACTTGAGTTTTGTTCCCTTAAATTTTTAGATTAATTTGAATAATTTTGAATAGGGCCGAAATTCCTAATGGTTAATATTTTATTTTCAGCTCTTATTTTTATAATCCCTTCTTACTCATATTAATGTGTTAGTATTTTTCCAATTTGATTTTATTAATTCATGTAATTGATTTTATTTTAATTGCAACCAAAAAAAGAAAAAAAAAGAAGAGACTTGACATAAATTTATTTTCTAAATGTAAGAGACCTTTTAATGTGACAGACACGGATGACTGATTTATTTTTCAAGAAGGAATTTAATCTCTTTGAAGATGTTGTCTCAAACAGAGAAAGAGAGAGAAGTGATAAAAAGGAATTACCCGTCAAGGGTGCTTAAAAAGGAATTATCAGTTAAGGGTGCTATGACACGAGGCGTAAGGCAAGTTTCAGTTTGAAGTTGCATTGGTTTTTTTTCCCTTTTCCCATGGATCTTAGGTGTCCTTGTAAGTATGTATAGGAAATTTATATGAGCTTTAAATGTGCTCAAAACAAGTCAAATCAAGTCGGTATATGAGCAGTTCATCAAATCTTTGTTGCTTCAAAAGATGGGATATATTGTTGCATACTAGATAATTATTAGTATCGTGATAGGCTTGAAAGCGGTTAACTTGCATTCATACCTTAAAATTATTCATACTAAAGTCACCAAAGATCAGTTGGGTGCATCTTTGACTGGAGATTGTTGGTTCCTTTAGTCACTCTTCTGACTGTAATGAAGATCCTGAAATGGATAACAGGCTTTATCAGCAGCTATCTACTGGTTGAAATTACAGGTGGCAGCCAATTCTTGAACGTATAACAGGTCCTCAGTTTATGCTTGAACTATCCCTAATCGTGCTGATCCTTCTGTTCCTGAAGAAAATCATGGGCTAAATGCTGACTAGTTGATTTTGATGGCGATTGTCCGGGCTCATCCTCGATGAACAGGGATGCTGCCTTTGTTATACCAGTTTAGTTGATAAAAGGTATACAGTCATTCTCTACACTTCTTTTTTTCCCATTCTCGATTTATGGGAAGCATTTTGGTTTTAAGTCCCATGTTTGTATACTCATAATGTTGGTGTATAGAACAAGTTATGTTTAGTTTATAACAATAATAAAATTCATTTAATTGTTTTAGACTCCAATCCTTATTCTTTCACACTGATTTTCTTAATCTGCTGAAAACTTTCTTTCGGCAGAACTAGACTCTGATGCTTAACTTCTAGTAATGTGACTAATCTTTTTGGCCTTGGAACAGAATTTTAAAATGTTTTCCTTTCTCTAGCTCTTCTGTCTCTCTCTCAGTTGGTGTTGGCCTGTTGGGTAAAGGTCAGAGTTAGTGGTTGGCATGCAAACGGATTTTGAACCTTGGGTCTCCCAACTAAGCCTTACCAACAGCCTAAGTGGGATTTTCCATTTATTTTTCGGCTAAGATAGGCAAGCTGTGAACTGCATACTAATGTCTAATGATGAATTAAGAGCTTTTTTATCAGCATTATGCTCTTGGCCAACTTTTGTGAGGGTGTAGCTGTTTAAAGGTCCTCGTTTTCAGGAGTTCAGAAGTGATTTTGTGATATGTAGGGGACTTTTCATGCCAATTTTTTTTTAGTTGGGATCAAAGTCTGTTTCTTATACTAAAGATGGATAAGCCATTTTGGAAAGCTCAGGAGGTGTCTCTCAGCCCTTCTGGAGCAGCTAAGTTCTTGCTTTGCCAAATGTGTTAATTTGCTTTTGGCACTGGCCCGCCGTCACTTTTTGATTGTTAAAGGTGGGTCAAATGGCATTTAGTTATTGCAGAGGAAGCAACGATGCCTTGATAAATTTTGTTTAAACTGCTCGTCCTCATGCTTCAGTTCTGTAATTATTTGGACTTGTAAAATGGTTGATGCTTTTTCATTCATTCAGATTCCATTCCCTTATGATGCGCTTTCTTTTAGGTGAGTCCCACCCTTACGATATACTTCATTACTAATGGTTCCTTTCGGTGCTCTTGAAGCGAGAGCCACTGCTAGTTTTTTTTTTTTTTTTTTTTTTTTTTTTTTTTTTTTCTAGATAGGGCCACTGATAGTTGTTGCAGCAATAACTGTTCATTTTCATTGTTTATTGCGAGTGTCCAATTAGTAGGCAACGTTGAGTCTTGATTTCGGCGCACCATCCTTTCACTTATACCATCTGATGAGGACTATTGCATTTCAATTAGCAGAGATTGCCAGAATTCCCTTCGAGTTATTCCACCTTGTACTCACTGTACACTTTTCCAAAAAGTATTCGTTCTCTGTGTACCCTTGATTGTTCTAAAATAGGCTTTCTGCACAAATTGATTTGACCTCCAAACTGCTCTGCTCTGCTCTGTTGAGGTTCGCGTGTGGTCGAGTTAATTAAAGTTGAGATATATGCTCATACCTCGTGTAAATCCACACCTATCACAGGCTATAGAATGGTCAAATATGACATTACGAATAGAAAGTTATCCCGACGGCCGTAGTAGCCCGATTCGTTGGTTGTCTTCTTTCACGAGTAGTAGAACGAACAAGACTTGGGACTTTCATTCATTACCCATAAAATCATTTCTCTAACAGACTCCTGGATAAAAACAAACATAAGTGAAAAGGAAAAAAAATAAGAAAGAAAAAAAGGTTCGGTCACAAATTTATTTCGATATTTTTAAATTCTTATGGAAATTAGAATAATGAGCAGTTTTCTTCTCAGAATAGACGACCAAATGGAAGCCCAGTTGAGAGGTTTCCCAAGTGAAAATGAAGAGATTCGAGTGACCCAGAGTCATGCCTGCATCAATGAAGTGAGTGATCTTCTTCCCTTTTACATATCATGGATTGGGAATTTGAAGCGTTTCGGTCTCTTCGGTGAGCTGCTTTGTTTTTCTGTGTTTCATCTCTCCATAAAAGTAGGAAATAAAGCCCCAAAGATAAGTGCCAGAGCAACTCCTTTTTCCGCTTTGAATTGTTCTTTGTAGAAAACAACAGCTAGGATCTCTGTCACTGGGAGTAGAGACGCAATCACAATACCAGATAGCAAAGACGAGGCAGAGAAGATGACTCCTATCGCTCCCATGAAGAAAGCTTGCCAAATAATCACACTCCACACTAGAACCAAATAGTACTTTGTCTCCCCTAGACCGAATTCCCACGCTTCTCTTGGAATCGCCTACAAAATATATGGCTCGTGAGTATTCATATCAAAAGAAATATCACGATGGAATTATTTTGGCCGGCAAGAGGTCATATATCGACAGAGACCTACGTACCTCGGACTCCTTGTTGATCAGCATCCCTATGGTGCAAAATATAGTAGCAAACAAAGACATCATCTGAAATTCCATCACCAGCGAGTATGTAACTGCTTTCTTGGCCTTCTTATACGTCAACTCCACCAATGGCAGCACAAACCCATATAGGGCCGCAGCTCCGAGCGTCATGAAAAACCCGGCTAAATACTCCTTTCTGGATTCGCCCTTCTGACGGTCACTACTCGTGTGCATGGCCAAAGCACCCGCTACTACACTCAGTAAGACCATTGCGTTGATGGAGTAGGAGGTGAACTTCTGCTTCACCAGAAGGAAAGCAAAGCCTACCGTGAAAGCAAGTTGACTGGCAATGATCAGAGAAGATGTCGAAATGGGAAGGCGTGCCACGTCGTAGACATAAAGATATTCATCGAAGCCGGTGATGATTCCTATAATGGCGGAGGCAACGAACAGAGGTGGCTTCATAAAAAAGACTTCAGTTCTAGGCCCATCCCTGCGGTGAAAGTAGGCGACTATGAGGGGAAGGAGCATGATGGGCTAGGTTTGGATTCAGTCCAGACGGTACAGGTCCAGACGCATCCAGGCCCACGGTCTGGATTGAATCTTCCAAATCCAATCGACAGAGAGGCCTCTGCCTCATTTAATGAGGCTATTTGTTGTCTGCTAGACTCGACTCTCTGCCGAGCGAGCCGGCGTGCGTTCAGGCTCTCCTTTTTGGCCTCAACAGCTGTATTGGTCGAATCACTACAATTTATTTACGACCATACCTCCGACCGGCTGCTTCAAAATTCCTTCACATTTCAAAACCCATTTCAAAATCCTTCAACGTTTCAAAACCCATTTCGCCCACCTTCTTCCCAAATCCCACCAATTTCTTCTCAAATCCCTACATTTTAGTTTTCCACCTATTTGGAAATCCCTCATGCGACCACTCCTTAACCCACTATGCTGTTTCTTCCCCTCTTCAAACTAAAACTAAAAAAAGTGTGAGATTTGAGGAATTTTGAAATTGGAGGGATTTGTACCAAGAAGATTCTATAGTTTACAATTTCAAATATATTTTCGGTTTTTTCATAGTTATAAATTCAACCATTTAATTTTTAAACTCGTCTCTTTGGCAAACATAGGTGTCTGGCTAATGCACTGTCACATATCACCTGGGGTAATTTGGCCATGGTGTTCTTGGTAGACAATGGAGTAGGAGAGTTGCAGTCCATACAGCCTCCACCAGCGGATCTGCCACTTTGTTAGGATCATTTCCGACATACCACCACGTCCAGAAACCCAGTAATAAGGGTTGCTATTTTTCTCAATTTCTCTGTTGTATTCCCTGCATTTGGGGACCCAGTTCTTGCTATGTTTCATTATTCTTTCTAATAGATAGAGCGAGTTTATTAGCTGAGATGGTGCAGTAATTGCAACACTGAACACCATGCAATTTGGCCATAGAACCCCCATGTTTCTCGATTTTTGATGTATTCTTTTTTGCTATAGCTAATACTCAATATAGATGTGAAATTTTTGAATATATAAGTGGTGTCCTAGTTTGGTCATAATTCCTTCTCTCTCTTTTTTATTGCCAAGTTTTCTCATAATTTGTTTTAGTATCTTCTTCTTTCAAAAGTTTTGTAATCAGCACCAGCATACCCAGACAAATGAGAGGGATTTGAGGGATTTATAAATAGATGGGAAAATAAAATGTAGGGATTTGAGAAGAAATGGGTGGAATTTGAGAAGAAATGTAAGGATTTGAGAAGAAGGTGGGTGAAATGAGTTTTGAAACATAGAAGGATTTTGAAATGTGAAGGGATTTTGAAGCAGTAGTTGTATCGGTCGGAGGTATGGTTGCAAATAAGTGTAGTGATCCAACCGGTACAACTGTTGAGGCCAAAAAGGATTGCATGAAACCACGCTAGCAAAGAGCCTAACCAAGCCGACGACATATTGCCTCATTAAATGAAGTGAAGGTCTCTCTATCGGTTGCATCTGGAGGATTCAATCCAGACCGATGCATTTGGACTAGGGGTGGGTAAAAAACCCGCAACCCGAATGTCCGACCCGATCGGGCAGGTTTAGGTGGGTTCGGGTTTAAAACATTAAAAAAAATGAATTTCGGGTTAGGGTATCCGACCCGAACCTTACAAAATAAAACAACTTAATACCCTCATCGAAACACACCGTTTCGCTGAGAGTATTTTCTGCCTTAGGTCATTCACGACCCCCCTCTCTTCACGCCCGACCTCACTCTCTCCCTCCGCCACCGTGTAGGTCATTGAAGTGTTTGGATTTACATGTAAGACTTTAGTTAGTTGAACTCAAAACCAGCCCTACTTGTTAATTTTTGGATATTTTATAGCGTTCTATCTTGCTTATGTTTGCGACTAACCGCTGCTTTATTTCCACCATGGATTATCATCCCACAGTGTACTTCCGGTATTATGCAATTTCCTGAACTTCTATGGTTGTTTTTTTTTCATCAGGGTTGTTATGTTGGAGATCTAGGTCTAGCTGCCGTTGGACAGTGCTGTAAGCAACTTGAAGATTTGAATTTGCGCTTTTGTGAAGACTTGATTGACACGGGTGTGGTTGAAGTAGCCCTCGGTTGTGGAAAATCATTAAAAGCTCTTGGGGTTACAGCTTGTGCAAAAATAACTGACATCTCTCTGGAAGCAGTTGGGTTGCACTGCAAATCTCTGGAGAACCTGTCCTTGGATTCAGAGTACATAAGCAACAAAGGACTACTTGATGTGGCCAAAGGATGTCCTCTTTTAAAAGTTCTGAAGCTACAATGTATTAATATTACTGATGAGGCTTTGGCAGCTGTTGGCACTTCTTGTTTGTCACTGGAGTTGCTGGCTCTCTACAGCTTGCAGAGATTTACTGATAGGTTAGTTACTCTGCAGTCTTTTCGAGAGCCTCTGTGATGTTTTAATGTTGATTTCTTCCTTCAGTAGATTCCCTTTGGAATGAGCTCTGGAGCTTCTCAATATTCATGACTCATTGTTTCACGTTTTGAACATGTAATCCTCATGAATAAATGATAATCTCGTTAGGCAACTCGTATCTGCAAAATGTTGTATGCAACTTTTTTTGATATGCCTTTATCTTAATTTTCATTACGAGAACATCTAGTATGGTTCATATTGTTCATGGACACATTTAACCGGGGATCTCTTGGTTGATTTTCTTTTATGTAACAAATTTCAGGGGTCTGAGTGCCATCGGCATTCGGCAGTGGTTGTAAGAAATTAAAAAGTCAAGGGCTTAAAAATACACCCCAGGACGTCTTCGGCTTTTAAACATACAGACCTCTTCAGCCCGAATTGGACAGCCCAGAACATTTTTGGGCCTCAAAAAGTTCTGGGCTAATTTTTAAGGTCCAATCCCGAACCCAAACTGAATTCGTTCTTCTGGTTCGGCTGGGTCGGGATCGGGTAACAAATTTCGAACCCGAACCCGGAAAGCCCACCCCTAATTTGGACCCATACAATCTGGACTAAATCCAAACCCTGATGGGCCAGCCACCGGTTTTGAGCCAGCTCAAGAGCCACACTCGCTTGCCGCCGTGGATGAAGTAGAGGCGCATTATCAATGGACCGCCGCAATTCCCAATAGATAATAAGATGCAGTTCAGTATTAAAAGGACCTTTTCATTGTCGTGTTACCTCGAGCTTCCAACTCCCTTCTCTCTTTTGTGTTTACCTCGAGCTACCTTCCAGTTCCTTTCTCTCTTTTGTGTTTCTCTGTTTGTGAGTTGCCGAGAATAACAATTGAACGGACAGAGATAAAAGAGCGACAAAGAAGTGTCAAGCAAAGGAAATTAAAAAGCTTGGCAAAGCCGACAGTTTTTTTTTTTAGCCCAATGCGAATTTGTCTTACCACGTTCACCCACAAATACAGCGAGTTTTTTTTGGATCAAAGGAAAAAATTTATTCAAAAGTAGAAAAACAAAGGAAATAACAAACCATCGAGAAGGTTGAAATCTAGCGTAAAGTCAAGACAACCCATCCAAATGAGCAGGAATAAAGGGGTAGACTCGAGAGATAATTCTAGAAACGGCTCAACTAACAAGGTGGTGCCCAACAATATTAGCACCTTCATGTAAAAACGTTCCATGATAAGACCCTTTAGAGAGCAGTGAATCTCCCCAATCATTCCACAATTCCAGCGAGTTGCTTGTGATAGAAAGGAAGTACTTTGGTATGTGGCGACCGACTACAATTCAAGATTCCACTAGTGCAGGTCTAAGCTAGGTCTTAGTCCAACGTTCAATTAAGAACATTGTGCTCGCTTCTTGGGATATTATTGGTTGTTTGTGCTTGAAAAGTTTATGGGAAACTATAGCTTATAAGTTCTAATAATTAATTATTGGGAAAATGTCATTTTAGTCCTTGAGTTTTCACCATTTTATTTTTTTAGTCATTGAATTTAATTTTTTCAGATTTTAGTCCTTTTGATTTTCATTTTTTGACGAAATAGTCATTCCGTCAGGGTTCCGTCTCTTTCTCTAACGGAAAGGCCACATCAGCTGACAACTCAGCAGCTGATCTGGTAAGGAAAATTGACATTTTGGTCCTTGAGTTTTATTCATTTTATTTTTTAGTTCTTGAGTTTAATTTTTTCAAATTTTAGTCATTGAGTTTACATGTTTTGACGAAATGACCCTTTTGTCAGAGATTACTGTTCAAATAATTGTTTAATTGTTAAAATTTTGGGGTGTTTAAAATTTTAGGGTATTGGAGTTGGTGAAAAAGTAAATAGAGGGCTTATTTGAATGAATTTTTTATATTTATTCGAAGTGAAACTTTTGGGGCCACATTCTTTCTGACACTCAATAGAACACATCATGTCTCAATTTTGGTGCTTCGAATAAATAACAGATGCTAACATAGTGTTTAGGAGTCAAAATTTTGGCCCCAATAAATCATCACTTTTCACTTTAAATAAATATAAAAAATTCATTCAAATAATCTCTCTTCACTTTTTCACCAACTCAAACACCCTAAAATTTTAAACACACCAAAATTTTAACAATTAAACAGTTATTTGAACAGTAATCCTGAAAAAGGGTCATTTCGCCAAAAAATGTAAACCCAAGGACTACAATTTGAAAAAATTAAAGCCAAGGACTAAAAATAAAAGGAATAAAATCCAAGGACCAAAATGTCAATTTTCCTTACCAGATCAGCTGCTAAGTTGTCAGCTGATGTGACCTTTCCGTTAGAGAAAGAGACGGAATCCTGACGGAAGGACTATTTCGTCAAAAAATGAAAACCAAATGACTAAAATTTGAAAAAAATTAAATTCAAGGACTAAAAATAAAAGTGGTGAAAATCCAAGGACTAAAATGACAATTTCCCTTAATTATTTGACATGAAGATTCTTCCATTTTTGAACAAGAGTGGGGAAACTCGGGATCTTCGTTTGAAAGAAAATTGTAAGTTGAGAATATTTAGGTGATGTTGAAGTTGTATTGGTATGCGTGCAGAAGTTCTTAAAATAGATTGACTTTTTTAAAAAAAAAATAATAAAGTGTTGTATTAAAATACATATTTTTTGTGATGTTTGAATTATAAATATAAAATAGGACGTAAATATTAAAAATTTAGTGCAGACGAACACAAGGATTTGTCGAAATTTTCTTCCTAATTTCAATGATATATAGTATATACGGACTTCTGTCTCATGACAGCCATGACTGGAAGTCATTAATTTTCTAAAAAAAAAGCACTGCAAAGTCAGCGCTAGCTGGTGGCCAACGAGCTTTTTCCTGTAGATAGCAGTTGGATTGTCCTCTGGTCACGAGTAGCAGTTGGATTGTCCTATGGTCATGAGTAACAAGATTCATGAGACTGAGTAATTAGATACCCAATTATCAAGTGATTCATATACATGCACGCACATAAATATAAATATTAAATACATATTTTAATGGAGGATATAATAGAAGGTATACAATCTAAGCAACATGAAATCCATTTCATTGATACTCAAACAACGGATACAATGCTGATACAGACGACCAGACGAGGCCGGATACAAGGCACCGGGGCATACTGCCCATTACATCAACATAGAACGCCCTACGGGCAGTACAACCAATGGTCATAAAGGCCGCATAAGAACGGACGCAAAGGCCCGTGAAGACAAAGCGGGTCCAAAGACCCGAACTAAAATCCGCCGAAGGTGGCAGTCGCTGGAGGAGTGGGTAGTCGCGCACCGCACTCCCACTTCCTCGAGAGAACGTCCACACCAGCACCGAAGGACATCGAGGTCCATGCCCAAAACCCAACGAAATAGACAACAATGCATAAAGAAAAACCAACACAACAGAAAGCAAAAAAGCCTCTTACCAACCGGAAGCCGGCCAGAAAACATGGCCCCAAGACTCCACCGAGAACCCTTGCATCAGATCCAAAAATGGGCTACCGTGTGTAAGCCACGCGCCCGCGCATGAGGGAACACGCGCCGACCGATGGTGACCGGAAAACACTGGAGACGATCTCCAGAAGCAGCTGATGTCGTCCCTGCCGTGCGTGTCCGCCGAAGACCACCAGGAAGCCGGGATCTGGAGGTAAAAGCAAAGTCGGAGGGAGACCAAAATGAGGGGGGTACGAAGGGGAGCCGGTCAAAAGAGGGAGAGGGCAAAGGGGAACGAAAGGGGGACGGTGGGAGGAGCTCCTCCCACCGCCGGTCAAGTGAAGAAAGAGGGGGGAGGGCAGGCGGAAGGAAGGGGAAACGTCTAGAGAGAGGGCAGACTCTAGACTCGGGCGAAGAGAGAGGGAATGATATCAACAAGTATACAATCAATACGCCTTAGCTTCAATAGAAAATGTATACAATCAGTTCTATTGAAGCTGAGGCGTATTGATGATGCAGTTTTTCATGCTATTTTTAGTCTAGTATATTAGTTTTAGCTTGCGCTGATAATGAGATTTTTGGAAATAGTTTTGATTAGTGTTTTGTATTTTTCAAGGAAGCCTATAAATCTGTATTCTTAGATGTGTAATTTGTAGCACCTCTAAAATCAATCAAAGCAGTTCTTTGGTTGAAAGTTCTCTGTGCATACTCTGTTTTTTTCCACAAATATCAATATGCTATTTTCATATTCCAACAAGTTCTTTGAGAGATTCTTGAACAGAAACAAATAAAAGTGCGTAATTTGAATGTTTCTGTCAAATGCATTAACAATGACAGCTCCTCTAACTAATAAAAGGCCAAAAAAAAGGAAATTGATATTTTAATCCTTGAGTTTTGGTCAATTTTTTAATTTAGTCCTTCACTTTTAACTTTCAAAATTCTAGTCCTTCTGTATTCTTTATTTTCCAAAAATACCCTTCCGTCATTCCTTCGTCTAACTTCTTAGTAGTGCTCTCTGTCACGTTAGCAACGAGGACACATGACATCACTTCTACGCCAGGTGACAGGGACAACTCACGTGAGCAAAACGACGTCTCTTTCATTAATAGAAACGCAGCGTCGTCGTCTTTCTCTTTCTATAATATTTTCATTTTCCCTCGGACAACTTCGTCTTCCTCGCACAAAAAACACAAATAGAACACAAGTGAGCAACCAAGCCAACAACAAGAGCAATGGCCAATCCTCAAACCCAGAACCCAACCCAGAGCCTCCGAACTATGGTGAAACCCATATCACCCACGAATCCCAACTTTTTTTCGAAGATATTGACAGCTTTTGTTCCACACCATATGTCAGTGCTTCATCCAGCCCTGGCCATGTCCATGTGTCCGATCTCATAGACCCCGTACCACCCAAACCACTTGAGCCGAACCTCTCAGAGAACTCAAAGTCGTCCATTGTTGAAGCCGATGAAGTATGAGCTGTTGTTGTCGACGTCATAGCTAAGCTAAGTGCATTGGGCTTACGGGGGCACTGTAGAAGATATTTGTGTAGAAGACTTTTGTGTCTGAAGGCCAATTTGCCATAACATGGCTCATGAGTCAAACATGTGGGAGCACTTCTAGAGTCTCAAACGTACTAGAAATGATCGGAGCTAGCATTGCTAGATGTTTCTTAACGCCGAAGTTGTATAGGATTGATATTTTATAGTTTTAGGAGCGAAATCCCAGCCAAGCATTCTTATTGATTGAGGCTTCGTGACTCAATGCAAGCATATTGCCATATGCCATAGTCCATACGTAGCTAAAAGAGAAAGCTGGGAAAGATGGCATCTCCTGTCAGTTACACTGCCCATTATTTTATACTATTTTCCACCCACTTGGAACATCCTTAGGTTTTAGCTCCATTGCTGGATCTCAAAGCAGAAGAGGACGATTTTTACACGGATCAGCTTGGCAGGAGAGGAAGAGATCTCAGGCTACGCAACAAGTCTTTGCGCAGAAGAACCAAAACTATTTCTCCGATGAGAAGCACAGTGGTTGAGTGGGCAGAGGACGAGGAGAGAGATAAGAATACGAGCTCAGTGAACCAAACTACTTGTTTGGAAGTAGAAGAGTATGAAATTGAAAGGGAGCTTTTTCTAATCTGAATTGGCACGACAATTCCTCGAGGAGCAATTCTAGGATATTCTTCTTGCTCTCGACTCCAACCAATACATAAGGTGCAGTGGTCATGATGGGGAAGACGAGCACATGAAGAACTAACTCACCGGGACTAGAAAGCCTTCTTAAACAGCTCGTAGGGTAAGAGGCATATAGCTCCAGCAAGAAATGCGTAAATATGTCACTGCATATTTGCGCATGAGTTAGTAATGTACGTGCTTTGCTTCTCCATCTTGTTGAACACACACCTTCCTCGTGTCGCAACAAGGAAGCAACTCTCCCACAAGAAGATAGAGATCAAGAAGCCCCCAGAGAGAGAGAGAATACTATAGAAAGTATCGACGAAGTTGCTTTTCTGTCAATGAAAGAGACGAGGACATTTTGGTCATGTGAGTTGTCCCTCTGACCTGGGGCAGAAATGATGCCATGTGTCCTCATTGCTGACGTGGAGTAGAGTACCGTTAAGAAATTGGACGGAGGAATGACGGAAGAGTTTTTTTTGTAAAACAAAGAATACTGAAGACTAGAATTTTAAAAGTTAAAAGTGAAGGACTAAATTGAAAAAGTTGTTGAAATGTGGTGTAGTCCCACATTGCTTAGGTGTAGGAAGATTTGGCTTATAAATAAGCTCCCCCTTGTAATCTTTTAATTTCATAAATGAGATGTAATAAATTCAATCGAGTTTTTCACAATTGGGTGTCTCACTTATCAAAATTAATTTTTTTATTTTTAACATGGTATCAGAGCAAGGTTTTTGACTTTAGTCTGGTTACCTCCTGGCGACCATCCGGCTTAGTACCGGTAATTTTCCGGCTCAGTACCGGCATCCTCCCTGCGTAGTACCGGCGACTTCCAGGCTCAGTACCGGCAACCTTTGTTATTATTTTTTCCTGTAATTATTTTTGTAACTCCAAACTCAAGGTTTGTGAGGTGTAGTAAGATTTTGGCTTATAAATAAGCTCCCCTTGTAATTTTTAATTTCATAAATGAGATGTAATAAATTCAATTGACTTTTTCACAATTGGGTGTCTCATTTATGTAAAGTAATTTTTTTTAACAAAAGTATCCAAAATTCAATGACTAAAATATCAATTTCCCAAAAAAAAAAGAGAAAGGGTTTTGATTACGAATTTCGAATGAGAAAGCGTAAAAAACGGAGTTACATTTCTTGTGGAGATAATCCTGAGCAGTTGAATTTCTTCTTAGATCTAGAAGACCAAATAGGACATACATGGCTTGTCTCAGATCTCTCCACATGGAAGCCCAGTGCAGAAGTTTAAATGACAATGATCAGATTCGAGTAACCTGGAGACTGGAGTCATGCAGGCGTCAATGAAAATAAATGAGACGCTCTTCTTCCCTTGTATATGCATGTCATGGCTCGGGAATTAGGTCAACACTTTCTGTCTCTACAGACGTTGCCTGATTTTTCTTGCTGTTTCATCTCTCCGTATTCCGTAAAAGTAGGAAATAAAGCCCCAAAGAGAGAGTGCCAAATCAACTCCTTTTTACGCTTTAAATTTTTCGCTGTAGAAAACAACAGCTAGGATCTCTGTCGCTGGGAGTAGACACGCCATCACAATACCAGATAGCAAAGACGAGGCAGAGAAGATGACTCCTATCGTTCCCATAAAGAAAGCTTGCCAAATAATCGCACTCCATACTAGCACAAAATAGTACTTAAAACTCCCCGAGCCCGAATTCCCTCGCTTCTCTTGGAATTGCCTGCAAAATATATTCCTCATAAATATAATTCCTGGCTGCCATTAATAGGGAATATTTATTTTGATAAATACTTAACAAATATTTCTGACGGTGAGTGCCAATCTAATGAAAAATTAGGAAATAAATTTGAGGAATTAATATATATATATATATATAATATATGTTTTGACGGAGACCTACGTACGTATCTTGAAGTCCTTGTTGATCAGCATCCCTATGGTGCAGAATAGAGTAGCAAATAAAGACATCACCATCTGGAACTTCATCACCAGCGAATACGTAACAGCTTGCTTGGTCTTTTTATACGTCAACTCCACCAACGGCAGCACAAATTCATATAGGTCCGCGGCTCCATCACCATGAAAAACCCGGCCCAATACTGCTTATTGGATTCGCCGTTCGGACGATCACTGCTCGCGTGCATAGCCAAAACACCCGCTCCTATAGTCACCAGGACCACTGCGTTGGTAAAGTAGGAGGTGAATTTCTGCTTGACCAGAAGGAAAGCAAAGCCTGCCGTGAAAGCAAGCTGACTGGCAATGATCAACGAAGAGGTCGAAACGGGAAGGCGTGCCCCGCCGTAGGAATAGAGGTAGTCATCGACGCCGGTGAGTATTCCTATAACGGCTGAGGCAACGAACAGAGGTAGCTTCATAAAAAAGACTTCCGTTCTCGGCCCCTGGGTGGCCCGGCGGTGAAAGTAAGAGACTATGAGGGGAACGAGCATGATGGGCCAGCCACCGGTTTCGAGCCAACTCAAGAGCCACACTCGCTTGCTGCCGTGGATGAAGTAGAGGCGCATTATCAAGAGTTAGGATTCCATCCGAACTCATCCCCGTCCGACCGACCGTTGGACGGCTGGAACATCCGAACTCCATTATCAATGGACCGTCGCAACCGCCAATAGCTAATAGGATTAAGTTTAGTATGAGAAGGACCTTCTTCATTGTGGTGTTAGCTTGAGCTTCCACTTCCATGGCAGCGGACACCTCCCTCTCTCTATCTGGTGTGTTTCTCTGTTTGTGATTCGCGGAGGGATAAGAATCGAACAAACAGAGATGAACATATTTATAGGTCCAGATACGTATTGAGGAAATTAAGGTAATATATAGCCTGGCAAAGTCGAGAGTTCTTCCTTAGGGTTTATTCGAATTTGTGTTACCATCTTCACCCACAATTCCAGGGAGTTGCTTTTGATATATCTACCCCAATTGGGATTTGATGAGGTAGAGACGTGGTACAGAAAGGAATTACTTTCGTATGTGGTGACCGACCACAATCCAAGATTCCACTGGCCTAGCATTGTACTGCTAGCGGTGGTTTCTTGGGATATTATATCATAGTTTGTTCTTGAGAAGTTTACGCACGGGAAACTATAATTTTCAAGTCATAATCATGGTTGGACAGAGTTTTCCGTTTCGGAACAAAATGGATATTTTTTTGTCGAGATTTTCTTCCCAATTAATACTTAAACGAAACGGAGTTTTGTTTCACAAGTAGAACTCAAAAAATATATAAGGGCTTCGTAGTCAGCGTGGTGCCCAATGAGCTTTCCCTATACTTATATATGTACATGCGTGCACTCAAATATATGCATAGAGACACGCTAAACACTGCACACAAATATATGGACTCTGTTACAGTATGAACCATGCTACACTTGTTCCAATAGGTCAATCTAATTAAGCTTCTGCATACGAGAGTATATTATGTTTCTTTACTTTATAGCACTGTAAGCCAGTCTTCGCACATGAGGGTACTCATGATCCCAACAGGAATATATATATATAGGAAATTGCTTACACGGGAACAACTTCAATCCCTTTGACTAACCATAAAATCACAAAGTCTTGACGGGGATTTCACAATTTTATCGAGAGAAGTAATAGGGTGGTTTGCTTGGATATGTTATTTGCCAAAATATTCTAAGATACAATGTAAATTCACAAAAAAAGATCTAAATTTTCAAAAAATCATACACAAACTCTACTTAAAAAAAATTTATAACAAATCTTCTATTTCCATTCTTCTTCATTAAATTTCAATATTTTTTTATTAAAAAATTACATCAAATCATCTGTCTATACTTTTTACAAACTCCAAAAAATACAAATATCTTTAAAAATTTTCACCAACTTTTACACAAAAACCTATAAAACTTCCATCTTACTTAAATATTTATGATGACACCAAAGATCACCAAGTAATAGAACAATCAGCGAGCCTGAATCTAATGCTCAAATATGTAAAAGAGAACTGGAGTGGTGTCGGAGGGGAGCCTCCGATGCCTAAGTTAGATCTCAATAAGTGTTGTAGTCTAGAGATCAGAATTAAGCTCTAGAAAATATAATGGGTACCTATCTTTTATAGGAGGGAGTGCTAGAGTCACAAATGGAGTCTAATGGTATGAGCTTCAGGACTCCTTATCTTACTTGAAATCCTGAAGTCTCTAAAATCTTTATCTTACCTGGAGTATCTTGGATATCTATCACCCAAATGGTTAAGTCTTAGAGTCCTACTGTGAGTGTTAAAGCTTTCGATCACAAAGACTCTTCTTGAGTGTTCGACAAGGAGGCTAAGGCCCCGATGACTCTTTGATAGGGGTTAATCAATTGGATCGAGCGGCCAGTGACATATCCGGCTAAGGATAATCAGGTCTGATTTGGGCCTGACAACTCATGGCCCATCAATTATTCTAAAATCTTAGGATAAAGAACGTCAGACCATGGATAGTCGTTTTTTGGGCTGGTGGTCTTCATTAAGGATTCGTTTGTCAATTGCATTTGATGTGGGCTTATCATACATGGGTCGTCTTTATTATTTAGATTTAAACTCCAATTCAATTGCATTTAAGCAAGAGATCTGTTGACTGGTTGTTGGGAAGACGTACAGAATCTGTGGTCGAGCGTCGGGTTCTATACAGATATGGTACTCTTTAATCCTGTCAGAAATGCATTCAGGCTAAGGCTGCACAACCCCGGGCCAAAACCGGCACCTACACCGGGTAGGCCGGTTTTGAAATAATTGCTACCTACACCTACACTGTTAAGGACAAAAACCGGCCCTTAGCGGTGAAGGTTTAGCGGTGGTGGTTTCCGGTTATCCTACATTCATATTGGGTCATTTTTAGCATTTTACGCACTCGAAACTTCTCTATAGCTTTGTAATGGTGGAACAAGAAAAACAATAAAAACTAAAGAGTCTGAAACAAAACAACATATACCATCCAAAAAAACATAATTTATCGACATTTAAACTAAATTCCATCCAAGTGTTGTGTATCTTGTTAACAAAAACTCACCATGGGAGTGGTGCCACACGTCTCACTCGTGTAAACTTCTTCCTTGTAAAATCGGAAGCCAGTCACCACCTGAAATGCAACACTCACTGGCCTAACAACTGCAACTGCATGCTTTAGCTCATCTTCAGCACCCTGCAAACATTCACATACATTAGAACAGTTTAGAGAAGAACTTCAGGTAAAGCAGGACTATAAAAAGCAGAAAACATAAAAAATATGTGGATTAAAGTCTGAATGGCTCCTCCCACATAGGTTTGTCTCAACACATTGTTTGTAATTATCTCCTCATAGTGAAATTTTGAATTACCATCTGTAAGCTACCCGTCCAGAAGTCATACAGATGTTTTGGCTCTCAGGACTCATCTGTGACTAAATAACACAGATACCCTTGATCTTTGGTGTGGTGTACATTGTCATATGAAAAATCCCCCCAAAGCCCCTTCCCTTCCTTCGTTCCTCTCTCCCTCCTCCCACCCCCCAAAGAAAAAATAGAAACAAAGAAACAAAAAGATAATAACTCTGTGGTGGGAATTATGCCTGACAAGCTTCTTTGCAGGAATGATTTATTGCAATATGGGTTGAAAATTGCTCTAAAATTATTGGCCAATAGACGTTCTACTCATGGAAAAAGCACTCAGAGCAAGAGCTGCATCTTCTTAACACAATACAAAAGGGAAAAAATACCACAACTTTCGGATGTACTAGCACCCAAACTATGTAATAATGTATGTATCCTATATGAACATATCTACATATATAAACAGTAAATGCATACATATGCATATGACTTTGAAACAAAGTTAAAACCAGATAACATGTACAACATACATGCAGGAACAGAGAGTCACAATTCTGGGACAACATCACATTTCACTAAATTGACAAGGCTAAAGCTGAATGGCTCAAACAAAAACAAAAAAGGCTATACCAATATAAGCTAGCGTGAAGAAAGCGTAGCACCGGTCAAGCGCCAACTCACTGTCCAACTCACTGCGTAGAATTCCCAAGGGCCGCTCGAGCACCTGTCGAGCGTTGGTCAAACGACAAGACATTGTCCATCATATTTCCTTAAGGCCGCTCGAGCGCCTGTTGCCCGCTGGTCGAGTGCAATGTCACCTAAAAACAAGGTGCTAAGAAAAATCTTCTTATTCCAACACCCTAATTGTGATCCTCCAATTATTTCACTAAATCCCTAAATACTCAACTTCAATATTGTCTAAACTACAAACAACATATCAATTCAATTATAATTATAGATGCACAAAATGCTAGGGGAAATCTTCACCTAGACATAACCTTGGATTAATTCCCCTATACCTGCCTTCCTCAATAATTAGAGCACAACTTAAAGACAATTCTTTTACCAAGCTAGAAAAAGTTGGGGTCTCACAGTAATACCCCAACCCGAGAAAGATGTAAGTGATTAATTTAAATTTTAAATGAAAAGATAGTGTTTAATCTTGTGTTTGATTTTTGGATAGAGGTTGAATTGTATTTTTGAATTTAAAGGTGCTGATATGGAGATGTGATCTATATTTGAATTTAAAGATTTGAATAAAGATTTGATCTTGAGTTTAAATTTAAAGGTTTGAATAAAGATTTGATCTTGAGTTTGAATTTAAAGGTTCAGATATGGATAAAGATTATTCTTATATTTGAATTTGAAATATATGGATAAAGATCTTATGTTTGAATTTAAAAGTGTTGGATAAAGGTATGTTTGAATTTTAAAGTTGCAGAGATTGAGCTTAATAAATAGTTGCAGAGATCAAGGTTAATAAATAGTTGCAGAAAATGTATATTGGAGACCAAAATTGGGATTGAGGTTGTGCTACTAGTTTCTGAGAGATTGCTCGGCAATTATTAGAGAAGTTTTAAGGATTGATTAAGTGTTAGAGGTAAGTGGTTCTTCAATGAGATTTTGAACTTGCACCGTATTTTATATGATTTTAATGTATTATTTGGGGAACTGAACAAATTTTGGATAAAAAGAGATTGTCGAGATTTTCGTGAAACTCAATTGAAATATTTATAACTTGAGCATACTGTGAAAATTGTCCTTGCGCTGGTGATATATCTTTGTGGCCTGATATTTTGAGGTCTGTGTGACCGTTGGTGATTTCCCTATATTGCGTGACCTTGGATATTTTTGTTACAAACTTGTATTTTGGATTCGGTATAGCTCACAATGTTTTATTCTGAATTTCGGTTATTGTGATAAAATTGTCTTTTCCCTAACCCCATTGACTTACTACTTACTGAGCTAGTCGTAGCTCACCCCTTACTCTCATATTTTTTTTTCAGATTTGACAGAATTAGAGAAGTTTGAGGAGCTTCAGATAGATTCGTTGTTCGAAGGCGTGTTTTGTAAGAGTACTTTTGGAGATTAATGTTGGGGAATTCGATATTGTATTATGTTGGGAGATCTTCATCGATATTGGAAATATCGGATATGCTAATGTAAATTTTAGTGCTCGGATTGATATTTTTGGGTTTTTTTTACGGTTTATGAATATTTTGTTGAGGTTGTACAAAATTAGTTTTGAAATATTGGGGCCTAGATAAATGATTATCCATGGTGAAAAAACTTTATTTTATACGAAAATCTTTCCCTTTGGAGTTTGGGCTCGGAGCGTTACAACCATGGGTGGGGGGGAACGTAGGGAAAATAGAAATGGGGGGAGTGACAATGTCGAAGAAAAAAAATCCCGGTTCCCGGGTACCGGGAAACCTGTGCCGGGTAAATTGGGACCCGGGATTACCCCCGGTTTCTGCAAAAATCCCAAACCGGCACCCGCACCGGTGCCGGTGCCGGTTCCACTGGAAAATTCCAGTGTGGTTGTGCAGCCCTAATTCAGGCCAATCAATCCAAGGTTTCGAAATTAGTTGGTAGCTTAAAGTTTCATTACAAAATGCATTTCTGCTGAAGGATTTTACTGAAAATCAGCTTTTCTTCTCCGACATTAATGTTAATCCTTACGAACATTTTCGGAGGGAGGTTTAACAGTGTATGTTTTGTTGGCACATACAGGCCGAACGGTAATCTTTAGTAGTGAATGAGAGGAATTACACAGAATTTGATGGATTTAGGCTGCAACGAGAGTTATCACACGGAATTTGATGGTATAAGAGTCGCTAAAGAAGATATCTAAGATATTTGCTCCAACTTTATACATAAAAAAGGCTTGTTATCCTGGAATTACCTGTAAAAAGGTAGACTACAACTTGTCGAGAAATATTAAATATATGAAGGGATTGAAACAATCTCTCATGGATCTGCAGACTGCAGGTGGGTCAGAAGGAGATCCGAGTGTTGATAGAGTAAAAGAAGGAATTGATGATATGGGCGCGGCAGGTACAAAACGATTGAGTCTACATGGACAGGATCGTGGTCTTGCTGGTTTTTTGTAGGGGTGTTCAAAAATTATCCGATCCGACTCTCCGACCCGGATCCGACCCGCCTCGACCCAATCGGGTCGGGTGGGGTCGGATCCGGTTTCGGAGTCGGATACTTTTAATAAAAAAAACATGTATTCGGGTCGGAGTCGGATATCCGGATATAAATCCGTTTGTATCCGACCCGACCCGAATTACCGAATATATGAAACGCGCGTTTTGACGTTAGTAAAACGCGCGTTTCAGCCTCTGCCCTCCCCCTCCCTCGTATGACTTGCGATTTCAGCCTCTGCCCTCCCCCTCCATTCGTCGATTTCCCCCTTCCTCTCAAAAACCCTAACCTAAGTCTAACCGTGACCTGTCAGGTGCCGCCGGCCCGCCAGTCGCCAGTCGTCGCACGCCGCACCCCCCTCAGTCGCCCCTTCAGTCGCCAGTTGCCAGTCGCTGCACCCCTTTGGTGTTCGAGTTCGCGAATCGCGACTCCAGATCTCTCTCAGTCTCTCTCTCTCTCTCTCTCTATCTCTCTCTCTCGTATTATATAATGCCCTAGAGATCTTGTTGCTGACTGTTGTTTTTTTGCTGTTGGCAGATCTAACTTTGCAGTCGATAGATCTAATTTTACCGAACTGATTTGTAGCGAAAATACAAGGTAATTTGATGGTTGTTCACTTGTTTGTTTGCTGTTGAAACTTAGGGCTAGGTCTAATATGTGCATGGTTACAAAGGTTCCTAAATCCCAATCCCCATGGAGTATATGTTAGATAAAAAGCTTGCTTTCGTGATACCCTTTTTCCGAGAGACTGATACCAATAATTAGACAAAAACTTTCACAACCTTTCATTTTCACAAGTTTGATCGGGTATACAGCATTCGAGTAAAGTATCACTAAAGGTATTACTGTTCAAGATTTTTGTTTCCTGTTTATTTTTCTTGTGTGGGGGCCTGTTTGATTAACTGGCAGTCTGAAAACGGTGGTTAGGAGGAATCTCTCTTAGCCATAAGATCAGGGCAATCCTTGGTATTCGAAATTGACTTGAAAAAAGGGAAAGTTTTTGCATTTGTAGACACCATAAGTAAACACTAACTATTGTCCTGACAAGTGTACATCCATGGGTTAGGATTTAGGAATCTTTGTAACTCTCTTACACCAACATATTAAACATCTAGCATTCAACAACTACAGGGACAGAAAAATGAAATTACATAAAAGGGCACATATAAGACATGTATGGAACTTATTTATAAGCTTGGCGGCCTTAAGTTTAATTAAAAGGAAAAATGCAAAGTTGAAAGGAATCAATTTTAATTCTGTTTAAGCTCTTAAACTATTGAATAGTTTTCAATCTTATTTGATGATTTGGACCGAAAGGAACTTTGATTAGGACAAATTAATAACGAATTGGTTTGGAAGGGTTAGCAATGTTAGACTGTTAGTTATGTGCTTGATTGTTCTATACTTGTTTTAAAGGTAAGGAGAGCATTGTGAGCAGTGAGCACTGGTTGGAGTGTTGACTGTGTTGGAGTGTTGACTGTGTTGTTGTTCTTCACTTGTTGGAGTGTTGACTGTGTTGCTGTTCTTCGCTGCTAAGTTGCTCAGGTAAGTGTATATTTTTCCATTTTGGTTTTTGAGAAATTATAATATTTTGCCTATGGAGATTGGAGGTCAGGGCTTGTTGAATTGGTTTGTTGGTTCTGTTGTGTTGTTGGTGATTGGAGATTGAAGTGCTGAATTGTTTGGTTGATTTATCTTTGATTCTTTGTTGAACAATATAATGATATATAATTTGTATATTAATTTAACAGATGGAAGCAATTAATTTTGATGAATTGGGTACCCCTACGAGTGGTACTCCTGAAAGAGGTGGTACGGGTACCCCTGAAACGGGTAGTACCCCTACTTCGGGTAATCCGGACAGTTCTATGTCTCCCGTTATTGATCTTGATGCAGAGGCAGAGAAGCCTTCTGCTGGTACTCAACCTACACGTGGTGGGCGACCACCATTGCCTAGGAGGCAATCTAATAGATCTAGGGCCTGGGATCATTTCGCAAGACAACCGATTGGGGGTCGTAAACTTCCGAAGTGTACATGTAACTATTGTGGACAAATTTTTAATTGTCACTCCAAGTTACAAGGCACTTCGTCTTTGCTCAATCATCTAGCTAGTTGCCCTAAGTATCTTTATATCAAGGGAAAGACGGACAAGAGGCAATCTCATTTAAGCTTCGAGTCTAAGAATAGTGGGGAGAGTAAAGATATGACATTAGCCAAGTACAGTGAGAAAAAGATTAGGACATCACTTGCTAAAATGGTTGTGGTAGATGAATTGCCATTTTTGATTGTAGAAGGTGAGGGATTTAAGGAATTTGTGAAGACTCTTGAGCCTAGGTTTCCCATGCCTTCTCGGTATACAGTGATGAGGGATGTTATGAAGCTTTTCCTAAGGGAGAAAGAGGAGTTGAAGACTATGTTTTTGACTTCATGGCAAAGGGTTTGTTTAACCACTGATACGTGGACTTCGATCCAAAATATAAATTACATGTGTGTTACTGGACATTTTATTGATAGTAGCTGGAAGATGCATAAAAGAATCCTTGCATTTCGTAAGATTCAAGATCACAAAGGGGCAACGATTGGGAGGGAATTAGAGGAGTGTATGCTTGAATGGGAAATCTCTAAATTTCTTACTATTACAGTTGACAATGCCACTGCCAATGATAGTGCTATTGATTGGTTGAAAAAAAGAACCTTGAGCAGTGATCAAACTATTTGTGGCCATGATTTCATTCATATGAGGTGTAGTGCACACATTCTGAATCTAATTGTCAATGAGGGGTTGAAAGAACTTGATGAGTCTGTCATTAAGGTTCGGAACTTGGTGAAGTATGTGAAGTCTTCTCCAGCTAGGTTAGCAAAATTTAGAACTTGTGTGGAGAAGAAAAGAATCCAATGTGCTTTATCTTTGTGCCTTGATGTTCCAACTAGATGGAACTCCACTTACCTTATGCTGAATGTTGCTGAAAAATACCAGAGGGCATTTGAGCTGTTGCAAGAGGATGATGGACAAATACATAATTATTTGAATGAGAATGGACCAGGTAGGAGAGGGTTGGGAGCTCCTGATGATGATGATTGGGATAGAGTTAGAACGTTTGTGAAATTTTTGCAAATTTTCTATGATGTTACGATGCGACTCTCTGGGTCAATGTATGTCACTTCTAATTTGCATTTTCAAGAAGTCTCCTACATTCATACTCATTTGATGACATATTGTGATAGTCATGATGATTTGTTGAGTGCCATGACTTTTAGAATGAAGTTGAAGTATGAAAAATATTGGGGGGATGTCCACAAGATCAATAGGCTCTTGTTTGTGGGTGCTATCCTTGACCCACGTTACAAGATTGTCACCCTAGAATTTTGGTTCAAGAAAATTATGGGTGTTGAGGAAGGAGAAAAATTTATTGAGATCTTGAAGGTAGATGTTGAGCGGTTGTATAGGCATTACAGTGATGGATTATCTTCAGATGGGCCTAGGATGGGCAGTGAAATTTGTGATGACTATGATTATGACTCTCAAAGCAGTGGCACAACAGTGGGAAGGGAAAGGAGAAGTTCAAATCCGCTGTGTATCTTGCAAGAATTCCATCAATCTCGGGCATCTAGGAATTTGTTAGATTGCAAGAGTGAGTTGGAACGTTATTACTTGGAGGATGTGGAGTCCTTTAGTTCAGTGTTTGATATTTTAACTTGGTGGAAGGTTAACTCCACCAAATTTCCAATTATTGCTCGAATTGCACGAGATGTGCTAGCTATTCCTATCACTACCGTTGCTTCTGAGTCTGCATTCAGCACTGGAGGGCGCGTTCTGGATCCCTATCGGAGCTCCTTGGCTCCCAAAACAGTTGAGGCTCTCATATGTGCTCAGAATTGGCTAAGGTCATCACCCATTAGCCCTGCCCAACGTGTCTTAGAAGCCGTTGAGGACTTTGAAAGCTTTAGACTAGACTCAGGTAACAATGTTCTATGAAATTCAATTCATTTATTGTTTTGGTTCTTCGTTTTGTGTAATTAATGTTGTTTTCATATTTTTGTATAGAATTGGAAGCTGATCCTGTGGGTATCATTTTGGATGAATCTTGAATGTATTGGATTATAGACACTCTCAAAGTGTGTGGTATTGACATCATGTGAGTAATATCTTACTTGTAACTTCTAATATTACACTTATTTGTTCTTTTTCTATCCTACTTCTACTATCTAACAGTAATTCTACTGATTCATTTTCTACAGGATGTAATTTGGAAACCATCGTTTTTCTTCGTCAAATATTTGGAAACTTGGAATCGTCAAATATTTGGAAACTTGAAATGTTATTAATTTTAGAACTTGCATCGTTCATTATCGAGTTAGTGAATATTTCTGTTAATTAGAATTTAAAAGTATGGAATAGTTTGTTTTTAATTGTTATATTTAGCTATTTCTGTTAATTATAATTTTTTTTCTAAGTCTGTTAATTATTACAGTGGGTGTTGCAAAAAAAACACCTTAGGCTTAAGGTTAAATTCGGATTGCCCTAAAGCACTGCAAATAGGCCCAAATCCGTCAGGCCCAAAGTAGCAAAAAGGCCCAAATACGTCAAGCCCAAAGTAGGCCCAAATCCGAAAATCCGATCCGAAATCGACCCGAAATCCGAATATCCGAATTCGCCGGATAGTAGGTGATCGGATTCGGATTTCGGATAGTAAATCCGGTACCCGAGTTTTTCGGATTCGGATTCGGATATATCATTTCCGAATCCGAATATGTCGGTGCACACCCCTAGTTTTTTGTTCTGTTCTGATGTATCTCTGTTCATTATCTGTGTCATGTGTGTACGAGGACTGAGGTCTTGCCGGGATCTTGTTGAGTCTCTTATTTTATACATGAACGATCACCACTTGGCTAATCGTGCGCACAACAGTATGAAAACTGCATCTAAAAGTGCTGGGCCTCTAATTTGGAAAGTAGTACATATTCCAATAAGTTATTCATTACTTTTCTTTGAACCATTCAAGTAATCTACCCTTTTAAAAGTATCTTCTCTTCTTTTTTTGTTTTTCTTCTTTCTCTGTACTTGTCATGCGGAAAAAGAAAGATTCCTTGGTGCTCCTTTCCCCAGAACTTGTGGTAAAAGATACGTGTGCCGAGATAAAGGTACCATTAAAGAGGACGCAAAAGACTGCTTATGTTATGACTTAGTAAGGATGAGGATGCTGTCACAATATTAACCTTATAATGGGATACATGCACTTGGTGTATCTATCTCTCTTCGAGACCAACCTAGCTCACCCCTCCAACACAGAAAAGAAGGGATCAAAAATAAAGAAAAAGATGATTAGGTCAAAATTAGCGGCTTTAGCTCTTACTGGTAGTACTACTACTATATATCAGATGTTTATTTTTCAACGAGAAAGAATGAAAACTGAATCAGGAGCACTTTTCTTTTCATAGAGATAAGTACATAGAACACAGTACTGGATGTTCCCGTCTCAGTGTAACTAACAGTACTATTTCCAAAGTAAAAGGTTGCCCAGATTAAAATACCAGATTCTGGTAACTAATCCGCACCCCTACCTGCATTCAAACTACTTTCAGACCTAACCCACTTGGGAAAATACTTGTTCTCTTATATCATGGATCGGAAATTTGATGCATTTCCGTCTCTTGGGTGAGTTGCTTTTTCTTGCTGTGTTTTCTCTCTCCATAGAAGTACGAGATAAAGCCCCACAGAGAAAGGGCCAGAGAAACTCCTTTTTCCGGTTGAAATTTTTCTTGGTAGAAAATAACAGCTAGGATCTCTGTCACTGGGAGCAGAACCGCAATCACAATAGCAGATAGCAAAGACGAGCCACAGAAGATGACTCCAACTGCTCCCATAAAGAAGCCCTGCCAAATAATTGCACTGCATACTAGCACCACGTAGTACTTCGTCTCCCCGAGACCGAATTCCCTCGCTTCTCTTGGAATTACCTAGAAATACGTACTTCATCAGATATTTCTAGCTATAATATAGGAGTATTTTCTGTCGTTACACTTGATCACTGATCCTGTTTAAATTCGTTCTTGTTATATGCATCTGTCAGTCTATCTCTCTCTAATCAAAGTACCCAAATCACGTTTTAGAGTGGTCCATCGAGTTCGGATTCCATCCGAACTCCGTTCAGTCCGACCGGCACGGGACCCACACCCCTCCCTTGGTCGGCCAATCCAGACCGTTGGTCTGCTGGCCGGAAAATTCCGACCGTCCAGTCGGACGGCCGGACTGAACGGATTCGGATGGAATCCGTTCTCGTGGTCCATCACCATGCACTTTTTTCTTTTTCTTCTTTTTTCTGGATGAGTACCTAGTAATTTTTCGTGGCCTTGTACTGCCAACCTCACGGGTCAGGAAAAGATAATAACAAAGAGAAAAGTAGAAATGGGATTTGGCCGGTGAGAGATCGAGACTGGAGAAGCCCACGTACCTTGAAGTCATTGTTGATCAGCATCCCTACGGTGCAGAAAAGTGTAGCAAACACAGACATCACCATCTGAATCTCCATCACCAGCGAATACGTGACGGCCTGCTTGGTTTTCTTATATGTCAACTCCACCAACGGCAACACAAACCCATATAGCACCGCCGCTCCGACTGTCATGAAAAAGCCGGCTAAATACTCCTTCTTCGATTCCCCCTTCGGACGGTCACTACTCGTGTGCAGCGCCAAAATACCCGCTCCGATGGTCAGCAAGAACACCGCGTTGATCGAATAGGAGGTGAACTTCTGCTTCACCAAAAGGAAAGCAAAGCCTGCCGTGAAAGCAAGCTGACTGGCAATGACCAGAGAAGATGTCGAAACGGGAAGGCGCGCCACGCCGTAGGCATAAAGATAGTCATCGAAGCCGGTGATGATTCCTATAACGGCGGAGGCAACGAACAGAGGTGGCTTCATGAAGAAGAGTTTGGTTCTTGGCCCGAGGGTGGCCCGGCGGTGAAAGTAGGTGCCTATGAGGGGAAGAAGCACGATGGGCCAGCCACCGGTTTCAAGCCAGCTCGAGAGCCACACTCGCTTGCCGCCGTGGACGAAGTAAAGGCGCATTATCAATGGACCGCCGCAGTTGCCTATAGCTAACAGGACACAGTTCAATATTAGGAGGACTCTCTTCATGCCGGCGTTATCTTGAGCTTCCAGTTCCATGATATCATATGGAACTCTCCCTCTATCTGTGCGTGCGACTAGTAGCTAATAATAATTGAACAGACTGATCAAGAGATAGAAGGGTGATAAATAAGTGATAAAAGAATAAGGCGGTCCTGATTTGTATGGGGCGCGCAAACCCAGTGAAATAAAAATCTCGAGATATTGTTTTCATAATCATTTATGGCCGGCCGACTGATCAGAGTTTATCTGTGTCATGACTTACAGTCCCAGCGAGTTGCTATTGATGTCTCTATCCCGATTGTGATCTGATGAGGTACAGAAGAAAGAAACCACAATGATATGCGGTGGCTAACGACAATTCCATGTCCACAGTCCACACTGGTCTAGCTTTCTTCTGGGTCCCAGTCCAACCATGCATATAGAGCATTATAGTTGTTTCCGGGGACCTTATCATTGGTCTTTTGTGATAGAAACGAACGCGAATAATCATCATTCGACATTGAGATTCGAAACTGTATATAAGAAGTTGTCTTTTTACTGCATTGATATTATCTATTAATTTCTGTCTTAATTACCATGGATTGGCATGGGTGGTCATTTTCTTCAAACAACGCCCATCACAGTAAGTGGCTGCGGTGGCCGGTGAGCTTTCCCTTTACGTACAGCAATTGCATGAGGTGGCCCGTGTCGTATGTGACGGGTGGCTTAAGGGGTAGGCAGCCTATTGGCTAACGGCCCCATAAAAATGTAATACAAGCCATAATTAATTAGTAGTAAATCAAATTTTTTTGGACCATTAATATTGCGTTTAGATTTGTTGTGATCGAATATAGGCCTTAATGATCGAAAATCTAGACTCATTAATTTCATTAACCTTTTCTTCCTTTTTTGAAAACTTAAATCAAGTTATAATTTTTTTATAGCAATGCTAGCTTCTTTTGCCTTGTGATTATAGGCTTAATGACTAATAAGAGCATTAAACATGTGGGCCTTAATTAAAAATAATATATCAATTAATTACTTTCTTGTCATTTTTGGGAAGCTACAGCTAATGCGATCATATATATATGACAAAGCACAATATATATTTTTCTCCCAAACATTTATTTTTTATTTCAATGGATATATGTACTTATTTGAAATTGGAATGGAAGCTAGCTTTTCATATATAGTTTATTTTTTCTATAGACCCCGTACATGTTGGATAAAATATTGAGAACAATTATATTAATCATATATTCCCTTAGTAAATCGTTTTATATTTGTTGAAACTACAATATTAATATTGTTTAAATAAGTTTACTAACACTGTTATATATCTTTACCATCAAAATTTATACTATTTTATATTATATTACAAATTAAGACACCTACAATTAAATTTTTTCCTAAGGCCTCAGATTATATTGGGTCGTCCTTGGTATATGATGTATTGCTGATAATGTTATAAATTGTCTTGTAACTGACTCTTTTATATACGAAACAGATTGATCTCCTGCTGAGTCTATCTCCATTTAGCCTCCATAATTTGGTGACAGTCAAGCTTACCAAAGAATATCGAGAAAAAAAAAGCTTACCAAAGATACTATCGATTCATGCCTTATTTGCGATCGAGGTCAAAGATTTTTGGGATATTTTGATGGTAGTATATATCTTATCCTACACAATTTGATTTCGTGTAAAGGTTTGTGAAAGGTTTTAAAAATATTTAATTTTTTTTGGAGTTTGTAAAAAGGTGTAGAGAGTTGATGTAATTGTTTAATAAAAAAGTATTGGAGTTAGGTGAAAAAGTATAGAGAGATAAGATTTGTTATAATTTTTTTAAAGGTATTGAAGTTTGTGTGAAAAATTGTTAGATATCGCGTAAAATAAATATTGTTTATGTATGCATTTTTGAGATTTTGGATATTCATTTTGTAAATTTTGTTGAATACATTTGTATTATATAATATTTAATTTTACAAACGAACATGCCTTGTGTTTATTTAAAATAATAATGACTTAGAGGTAAAACACCTAATATTTTTATCCAAAGCATCAATATTATTGTTACCTTTATCCACTAATTAACAACTTATCACCGGCCGATTTGATTTGAGAAAAAACCGAGACGTAGGGGAATACTTTTGAATTTCGAACTTATAAGATAGAACACTGTCATTAATATATATCTCTTTGTTGATCTTTTGGATGAGAGCTGGTAGATCGAGGTTGGTTTCGTATTTTACTTTCCCTATTGCATTAGTGCACCTGTTAAGCATTGCAAATTTGGTATATATATCCGTGCATGCATGTCAGCCTCCTTTTAAAAACCGACCCTTCCTTCTTTTTTTCCCTGATATTTTTTCAACTTGTCCGACAACATTAATCTTTTCGATCTCCGCAATCATTATCTAAAAGCTAGTGTATGAGTACAATTATTTATTTCGTCGTAACATAGAGGTGGTGGTGACTTTTGGATGGGGAACAGGACTACCTTTCAAACGACAATAAATATATTACATAAGTATATATACACGTGTGTGAACCATGGCTCATGTCGAGTAAGATCTGATCTGGGCATTCATTAGAGTTAAAATATGTGATATCCTGCACTTAATATAAGGAAATAAAGAAAGAAAAGGTGACAAAATCGTAAATGTTAGAAACTTCAGCGGCATTTTTGTAATTAATTGAAAAAGAAAAAAGTAGGGACAAAATCGCAGTTTCGTAAATTTTGAAGGTGGCCATGTCATGTTGGTAATTTAAGAAAAAATCACACCCACCGATTGATGAAGCCGATGGAGAGAGAAGAAATTCGTTTACGTTAGGTGAGTCATGGCAAGTGGCTTTCAAAAACAAAACGACATAAACTGATAAAAGCAAAACACGCACTCGCACGCAGCATTTCGGACAGAGAGGAAACTGGAAAGAGAAGTCGAGTGAGCCGAGAGGGAAATAATGAGAGACAAGAAAGAATGAAAGAGAGAGGAAACGCAGCCAACGAGCGGAGGCCAGGTAGGGGAAGCCGAGAAGGAATAAGAAAAGATACGAGAGACAAAAAATGGGGGAAAAGGGGAAGAAAATTTATGTGGGATATTGGAACATGTGAACTAAATGAGGTTGTGTTTGTGTTGTAAAATGTTGGGTATGAGAATATGTGTTGGTATTGGGTTTAGTGAAAAGGTGAAGAGAGAAGTAATTTTTTATAGTTTTTGTAATTTTTTATATTTTTTTATGGGAGAGAGAGAGATTATATTGGAGTATTTTATTAGGAGAGAGATAAAATGTTGGAAATGTTGAGTTTTGCAAACACCGGCTGAATTTGGTTTACCTGACTTTTGTCAAATCATTCGAGATACAATATGTATATAAAATTGCGAGCACTTTTATTACTCCCGATGGTAGTAAAGAGTGAGTTTGCAGCTTAGTACGGTAGTTGATGTGATTTTTTTACGGAATTGTTCGAACTAAGTACCATAATTTACGAGTGTTCTATGCAAGAGAAACTCGAAACAATGCAAACATGGTGACTCTGAGAAAGACTAGTATTTAATTGCGTATGCGAATTATAATTGAACAACTTGATTTTAGACCAAAATATGTGAAAAATACTTAGACGGGGTGAATAGATATATTAAAAAAAATTATTCAATAGCAATTTTTTTTTCAATCCACAACCTATTCTCTGAAATTTAAACACAATCAATCTTTAACAATGTTCAACTACCTAATTACAAATCAGATATGCACAAAGTACAGATACACAGTAAATTCACAAATCTGAAAAACAGAGATAACCGAAGAAACTTCAAGTGACTCCGAAGTAACTGCACTTGACAGAACCAAGATTTTTCAGATTAACTTTGTACAACCGAATCACAATCAATTGCTTATATCAACCTTAAACCAGAAAATCACAAAGAATACTTACCAACCGAATCAGTGAGTATATCTACCAAATATCACAGTTGAATACTCACAACACAAAGAAAACACTTGGTTAGTAAAACATCAATTAATCAAAGCAAGAAACAATGATAAACATGTAACACCGGAAATGGTTACGAAGAGAAACTCCCTAAGGAACGTCCTTAAGGAGAAAAACTCTCCGGGCCCGTAAGCCGTTCGAATCCACTAGTTTCCAATCGATTTACAAAGTGATCTATTGAAACGACTAACATAGCCTATCAACCCACTCTAAATCTTACCGACGTAGAACCTCTACATCCAAATGAAAACCACAATCTCGAACGCCTTTTGATCTTCACGCACAAACCTTGTGCAATCAATGACCATTGCTGGAACCTCCAGCAACCACTCTTCCAGAACCTCTGGAAGCCTCACTCAATTGTAATGAATGTGTATCGGTGATAAAAAAATCAAGCTCTCCTTCAGATCTGATTATCTCTCTCTATTTCAGCAAAACCCCAATGCTTCATCAAGAGCACTAGAGCATCATCAATCAACGCACATCTTAGAGAGTTTTCTTGAAGGGAGAAAATAAACATGAAACAATGAAAAACGGAGAGCTCTATCGAAATGGCCAAATCTGGACGTTATATGCGAAAACTCATTCTGTTGTACAAGAAACTCATTCTGTTGTAATTCTTTAATCACGCGTACAACACCAAACCACATTTAGTTCTTTCTCATTCTTCTAGAAACATGGGAAAAAGACCAAACTGCCCTTAATGAAGACCATACGTCCAGCTCCTTTCTTTTTCCTTCTAGAAAGCCCACAATTTACAAAACAACCCTTCTTTGTTTTTCACGTAGATGCCAACGTGCTTTCACAATAATTATTATGAATTATCTGTAATATAATTTTACATCTACGTCTTCGTAAAACATCTCAATTTCACATTGAAATCAGCCATCTTTACTTATTGATCAGCTAATCTCATTTTGTACTCTTATATTTTTGGTATCCATGTGGGTAGTGTTGACGACTTAAATTCTAAAATATCTCAATTTCACATTGAAGTTGCGCAACAGTGCAACTGATTTTTGAGATGTCTGTTCTGAATTTCGACTTGCAGACTTCAACACAGAGATTCGGCAAGTCGAGTCTCATAACTATCAGTGCCTCATTAATTGGGATTTGATGAGGTCTCAGAAGAGAACCACTGTGGTGCATTAGTCGCAAACAACAATATAATCAAGATTCTATCCGCCGGTCGTACTCCTCCAACTGCCTATTGCTTTATATAGGTTGTTGGAATAACTTCTTGGTTTTACTGTTTTTTTTTCTTTCAAAGACTGTTAATTTTTTACATTATTGGTTTTTCTTTAGAAAATTATTGATCTTTACTAATGGTTCACTTCATTTATCGATGATAGACAATTACCCTTAATCATAAGGTGGTTAATTCTTGATATTTTTTATAGATGAAATAATGAAGATAGCTCAAAAGTTATAAGAATAATAAGTGAGGATCCCTAGTTTTGCCTATATAAAATGACTTTTGTTTTTCATTAGAACCGCCCACAAAATTCTAAGACTAAGACTAGAAGTCTCTCCCCTACATACATAAAACTCTACTCTCTTTTGTCAATTGTTCAAGCACAAATGTCTGGAGATAAAAAAAAAGTCGTATTTAGCTTATATGGTTTAAGTTCCTACATAGGTCACATGGTTGCGATTCATGATTGCCTTACTACACCAAAGCAAATATTTGTTGACTGAAAAATATTCGCAAAATATAATGTGATATGAAATTTTAGCTGCTCATCGGTTTGTAATGGAAACATTATTGCATAAAACTCTACTTGAAGAATATTTTCACTTTCAAGAAGACATGGGAGTGGGTGCAAGTTTTCAGATTTGTTCGCTGGTTTCTTTTCTTCTCATTGGGCCGGACTGGGGAATATAATTGGATTGGTGCAGCTGTGATAGTATAGTCTCGCACAGACGTTTGAATGCTGAGCGTCTTGGTAGAAGCCTATAATCCCATCTTTAAGATAAACCCATGGTCAGTAATAAGGGCCTTCTTCTTTATTCAGCCCACTTAAATATCAAATATCAAATATCGGGCCTATATATTATTAC
Organism: Myrica gale; assembly: GCA_963930655.1. Classification (NCBI taxonomy): domain Eukaryota; kingdom Viridiplantae; phylum Streptophyta; class Magnoliopsida; order Fagales; family Myricaceae; genus Myrica; species Myrica gale. The sequence goes on along the minus strand of OZ005609.1, from coordinate 5,764,914 downwards.
CATAGGGCTAATAGTGATACGCGTGTGCTGTGTCAGTGTGCATGTGACAGTGGGAGCTGGGTGTGTTTGGTCTTACGTGGATATAAACATGGGATAAATGTTAAATTGATTCATGTGATATACGATTAAAAACAATTTGGTCTTGCGAAACCAAAATCATAAAATTAGTCTCTATATTTCATAACTCGTTTGTCGTTGATCTCCCACCCTATTCCATCATTTAAGCCCTCAATGGCACTGGTTTATCCAATAAGCTCTTGACATGTCACAAAAAATAATTAGGTGTGGAACTCCAGCGGCATCTGTAGTGAAGTCATTCTTAGGATTGGAACTCCAGTAGAGACTCCGACCTAGTCACCTCTTCTCTTCCCGATTTTTTTAACTAAAAGAGGGCACAAGAACCTCATGGAAGTTCTCCAAAGAAGCTCCCAGACTTTCTTTGGACTGTCAAGCTATGGTTGACGCGAAGGGAAGCTTAAAGCCTAGAGAGATCCGTACAAACGCTGAGTTTTTTGTGCACAATGTATACAACAGTGGACATGCGCCAGCGCACATTTTGACTGCAGTGTTAGGATTCTGTGTAATTTTTGTCGAAGTATCTATCCTGTGGAAAAGCAATGGACACTCTTTGTCCTACATGAAACAGACAAGGTTTCTTCGCCCTAGACAGGTTATGGTCTGTAATTAACATTTGGGTGCTGGTTTGAAACTTACAAGTAGGCATATTTTGACTTAGACCGCAAGAGTTCACTCAACTCGGTTCCCCAGGCCATCCACCATGCGCACCCCCGACTATGGCTCCTCCTCACCATCTTCTCTATCCAGATCATCCTCCTTTTTACCCTCCGCTCCCTCCCTTACACCCTCTCCCTTCCCCACCACAAGAGATCGAACAAATTTTATAGAAAAGGCCAATTTACAGAAGACATGGCTAAATAAACCACCACCGTCGGTAACAATTTCGTAAGCATTCTCAAATCTATATATGTTCTCCCTTGTTTTAGTCTGAGTATTGGGACTAGAACCGTTAAGTTGGATTCCTCCGATGTTTAACTGATTATGGTAAGTCGGGTTTAAGCACAAATTAAATAACCTGAAACCCAAATTCGGAGTAAAATTAAAGGGGAACATCATTTTACGCCCCATATCTATGATCAGAAAAAATGAATCAGCCCCTCAAGTTCTAATATGTTTCATTTATTACTCCCTTATAATCCCAATCCTTTGCCCGCTTCAACACTATCGCAATCCCGTGCAGGGTGGAATAATCGTTGGGCCCTAGCTTGTACGTGACCAAATTGGCCTTCCCAACCACCATCACGTTCCTAAACTTCTTAATCTAGTATTAACAAAAGATCATGTTGGGATGTACATCAATTGCTATATATATATATATATATATATATATATAGCTTTTCTGAAGATTTTCCACTCCTAGCCTAGCAAAAATGTAGATACGGAGTTCCCTCAGCAATTATTTTTGTAGCTCTAGTACAGAACTCATCCACATGGCGGTCACTCCAAAACGTGCAGCCCTTGTCCTGAGAAAGAACAAAAAAGAAAAGAAAAAGCACATTCTGATATGTTTGATTATATCGTGGATAATGCTTGCTGCCATCGTTTAATTTATTTATTTTCAATGTGTTACGATGGAGGGCAGAAAAGAAAAAAGAAAAAGTACGATATATAGTTGTTTCAGCTGATAAATATTTGCCGCCCTGCTTCTTTTTCCGGTTTTGGATTCAGGCCTGTCAGGACATCATTTTAGATGGTGTAACATTGCATGCCGGAATTATCATGCACAAGTTTCCCCTGCTCAAACAAGTATCAGGAACATTATATTAGACGTTCTTAATAAGTCGGAAAAACTTCAAACCATGAAAAAATCCATGGCTGTTGCAAGGACGCTAAGAAGTTCTTTCATTGATTTTATAACAAGATGAACTTTAATGAACTTTGATAATTCTGTTTAAAATGTGACATTTTTTTATAATTTAGACATCTTTTTGACATCTTGATATAAGTTTTACAGTCTAAGACTAAGAGTGAATATTTTGAAGCCTCAATGGCAGTCTGAATCATTTCTTCTTCTATTTCATCGCTATAGTCTGGCAAACTATCAAATTCGGGAAGTATATGAAGGTCAATAAAAAAACAAAAAACAAAAAAGGCATTGAAAAGGACACCTTGGAATATCAATCCCCCACGATTCTTCTTGTTAACGAGCCACGAATGACGAAACTGTAGTAATTGAGACAAAGATTTGAGATCTCTACCAGCATCCCCATCAAATCTTGGAGGATGTTGACTATTGAATTGGTCAAAGCTAAAACCTTCGGCAGTTTGCATTTTCTTGATGTCTTGCAACATGATCTTCATTGTTGATGATCTTCATCGTTGATTTTGACAAGTCCGTCAGTTTCTCGTACCAAACTCCCAAGTCTCCTCTTCGAAAGAGCCATCTCGCTTTGGGATTGCCGTGCTCCTTAATTAAGTCTTCGTAATTGTGAACCCTATAACTTAAAACGCTCGGCGGTTAAGAAAAAAGAAAAAAGAAAATTTGAGTCATTAATATATTGTAATATATTAATGCAGTATGATGAATTCATTAATACAGTCTCGTTATTCTAAAATCATTAATTTTTATGATTTGTACTATAATTATTGACATTATAATTATTTTATAAATTTAATTTTGTCATATGATGCCATGAACTAATTAAATATTTTTTGTGCAAGGTGATAAAATTAATTATTTTCTAGACTTGCAGTCGCGGTGTCAATCCCATCAGTCCCAATGCATTTTTCATTTATTTTATGTTCTTACCCAATTTATTAGCAGCAAAACTAATGTCGTCGCTAAATATACCTCTTCAGCGACAAAATTATTTGGTTTGTCACTAAAGAGTTTAAAAACATTGTTTTTAGTGATAGTGTGGTTGCCCGGCTCATGGGGCTTGAACCGTTGCTGAATTCTGATTTTAAATAGAACTTACAGTCTCTCTGTCTCGCTCTCTCTGCTGATTGCCGAGCTCCATCCTCCGTCCCCGTTGCTTCTCTCTCTATTTGTTTCTCTCTCTATCTCTATGTCTCTTTCTCTCTCTCTAGTCTTTGTTGATCTCTCCATCTCTCGACTTTATATCTCTCCCTATTTTAATTTTTAACAAATCTGTTGTTCTAGGCATTTAAGTTCTAGCAGAAACTCTCCTTATATTGCACTTTGCCCTCATTTACTAAAAAAAATGTAAATGCTCATTCCACGCATGGGATTAACATTAAAGCTCTATGTATTATCTAAAATTGTTGAACCTGTTATATTGCATTCATTTGTGAACTTGTTATTAGATTATAGTGTAAAGCTCTATGCATCAATATTAGATTCTTAGTCATTCAACTAACTGTTATATTGAATTCATTTGAAAAATAAAGATGAATGAGAAGAGCTTTAATGTTATGCATCAATATTGTTGTGAACCTGTAATATTATGCATCAATATTGCATTCATTTGAACCCGTTGTGAACTTGTTATATGGCATGAACCTGTTTTATTTAATGGGATATTTGTGAATCTGTTATATTTAATGTTATGCATCTATATTTTTCGGTTATTATTTCCATTGTGTCTTGAACACTTTTATTATTAAGCTCATAATATTCCTTTAGCTCTTTAGGAATTGTGATGGTGTCTAGGTTACTACTTACTAGGCGACGTTGTGAATATGTGATTATATATTTTGCGAATTACATGTTGTTTTGAGATTTATTGAATATGAATTTTGTGAATTGCATGTTTTTAGATTTATTTTTACACTTGTTTGTGAATTTATACTATAGGATTTCGCTGTGAATCTAGATTTTATGTTAAGAGTTTTTTTTATTGTTGTTTTCGATTTAAAATAGGTTCCTAGGATATTGTTTTTTTTGTTTTCAAAATATCAACAATGAGTTGTCGGTTTTAAAATATTACGGGCTAAATAAAATGACCATCAAAACTAATATGATCATAATATGATATGGTTGTATTAGTTTGTATGATATGGTTGTATTAGTTTGGAACATTAAAGGATGCCCAACATTTTACTCCAAAATTCAACTACAATCACTTGGTGTCTTGCTGAGTTGATATGGTGCAAGCGCAATGTAAATTCTTAATACTTATTGTATTCATTTATCTAATTGAGATCTTTGTAATGAATTCATAAATGTTCATCTAAAGTTCGGGTTGTATATTTTAATTTTATGATATATCAGATATATTAATTTGTATTTGTGAATTGTGATGAAGAAATAACATCTTTATTTTGTTTGTAAAAAATGCTTAAATGGTGGCTCAAAACATTATCGAAATTCTATTTCCTCTAAGAGTCGGAAGCGGAAATGGAATCCATTTTGGTCATCCTCTAGTTAGCGGATCGAATATTTGAATTTTAAATCTCGCTTTCAACATGTTCGCTATTCACCCCTAATTACAATACGGATTCGATCATCGAGAGCAACAACAACTTCACTTTCCATCCGAGGCAAACTCAGAAAGGGAATTCGCATAGTAACATTTCGAGCAACGTGATTCAGGACATTGTACCTAATGAAACTCATAGTTTCGCTGATATACAAGTTCGAAGGAATATGATGTGCCAAATATGAGAAGTGGCACGGCGAGAGCAGCTATCTACAGAGGACTGGGACAAAGGAAAAGCTTTTTTGATTCCACTGACTTCTTTCCCGAGCTGAAACAGAGCATCACGATCTACCGAGAGATTGAGAAGAGGTTGAATGCAAACATGGTGACTCTGCAGCTTAGTACGGTAGTTGATGTGATTTTTTTACGGAATTGTTCGAACTAAGTACCATAATTTACGAGTGTTCTATGCAAGAGAAACTCGAAACAATGCAAACATGGTGACTCTGAGAAAGACTAGTATTTAATTGCGTATGCGAATTATAATTGAACAACTTGATTTTAGACCAAAATATGTGAAAAATACCTAGACGGGGTGAATAGATATATTAAAAAAAATTATTCAATAGCAATTTTTTTTCAATCCACAACCTATTCTCTGAAATTTAAACACAATCAATCTTTAACAATGTTCAACTACCTAATTACAAATCAGATATGCACAAAGTACAGATACACAGTAAATTCACAAATCTGAAAAACAGAGATAACCGAAGAAACTTCAAGTGACTCCGAAGTAACTGCACTTGACAGAACCAAGATTTTTCAGATTAACTTTGTACAACCGAATCACAATCAATTGCTTATATCAACCTTAAACCAGAAAATCACAAAGAATACTTACCAACCGAATCAGTGAGTATATCTACCAAATATCACAGTTGAATACTCACAACACAAAGAAAACACTTGGTTAGTAAAACATCAATTAATCAAAGCAAGAAACAATGATAAACATGTAACACCGGAAATGGTTACGAAGAGAAACTCCCTAAGGAACGTCCTTAAGGAGAAAAACTCTCCGGGCCCGTAAGCCGTTCGAATCCACTAGTTTCCAATCGATTTACAAAGTGATCTATTGAAACGACTAACATAGCCTATCAACCCACTCTAAATCTTACCGACGTAGAACCTCTACATCCAAATGGAAACCACAATCTCGAACGCCTTTTGATCTTCACGCACAAACCTTGTGCAATCAATGACCATTGCTGGAACCTCCAGCAACCACTCTTCCAGAACCTCTGGAAGCCTCAATCAATTGTAATGAATGTGTATCGGTGATAAAAAAATCAAGCTCTCCTTCAGATCTGATTATCTCTCTCTATTTCAGCAAAACCCCAATGCTTCATCAAGAGCACTAGAGCATCATCAATCAACGCACATCTTAGAGAGTTTTCTTGAAGGGAGAAAATAAACATGAAACAATGAAAAACAGAGAGCTCTATCGAAATGGCCAAATCTGGACGTTATATGCGAAAACTCATTCTGTTGTACAAGAAACTCATTCTGTTGTAATTCTTTAATCACGCGTACAACACCAAACCACATTTAGTTCTTTCTCATTCTTCTAGAAACATGGGAAAAAGACCAAACTGCCCTTAATGAAGACCATACGTCCAGCTCCTTTCTTTTTCCTTCTAGAAAGCCCACAATTTACAAAACAACCCTTCTTTGTTTTTCACGTAGATGCCAACGTGCTTTCACAATAATTATTATGAATTATCTGTAATATAATTTTACATCTACGTCTTCGTAAAACATCTCAATTTCACATTGAAATCAGCCATCTTTACTTATTGATCAGCTAATCTCATTTTGTACTCTTATATTTTTGGTATCCATGTGGGTAGTGTTGACGACTTAAATTCTAAAATATCTCAATTTCACATTGAAGTTGCGCAACAGTGCAACTGATTTTTGAGATGTCTGTTCTGAATTTCGACTTGCAGACTTCAACATAGAGATTCGGCAAGTCGAGTCTCATGACTATCAGTGCCTCATTAATTGGGATTTGATGAGGTCTCAGAAGAGAACCACTGTGGTGCATTAGTCGCTAACAACAATATAGTCAAGATTCTATCTGCCGGTCGTACTCCTCCAACTGCCTATTGCTTTATATAGGTTGTTGGAATAACTTCTTGGTTTTACTGTTTTTTTTTTTCTTTCAAAGACCTTTAATTTTTTACATTATTGGTTTTTCTTTAGAAAATGATTGATCTTTACTAATGGTTCACTTCATTTATCGATGATAGACAATTACCCTTAATCATAAGGTGGTTAATTCTTGATATTTTTTTATAGATGAAATAATGAAGATAGCTCAAAAGTTATAAGAATAATAAGTGAGGATCCCTAGTTTTGCCTATATAAAATGACTTTTGTTTTTCATTAGAACCGCCCACAAAATTCTAAGACTAAGACTAGAAGTCTCTCCCCTACATACATAAAACTCTACTCTCTTTTGTCAATTGTTCAAGCACAAATGTCTGGAGATAAAAAAAAGTCGTATTTAGCTTATATGGTTTAAGTTCCTACATAGGTCACATGGTTGCGATTCATGATTGCCTTACTACACCAAAGCAAATATTTGTTGACTGAAAAATATTCGCAAAATATAATGTGATATGAAATTTTAGCTGCTCATCGGTTTGTAATGGAAACATTATTGCATAAAACTCTACTTGAAGAATATTTTCACTTTCAAGAAGACATGGGAGTGGGTGCAAGTTTTCAGATTTGTTTGCTGGTTTCTTTTCTTCTCATTGGGCCGGACTGGGGAATATAATTGGATTGGTGCAGCTGTGATAGTATAGTCTCGCACAGATGTTTGAATGCTGAGCGTCTTGGTAGAAGCCTATAATCCCATCTTTAAGATAAACCCATGGTCAGTAATAAGGGCCTTCTTCTTTATTCAGCCCACTTAAATATCAAATATCAAATATCGGGCCTATATATTATTACCATAGGGCTAATAGTGATACGCGTGTGCTGTGTCAGTGTGCATGTGACAGTGGGAGCTGGGTGTGTTTGGTCTTACGTGGATATAAACATGGGATAAATGTTAAATTGATTCATGTGATATACGATTAAAAACAATTTGGTCTTGCGATACCAAAATCATAAAATTAGTCTCTATATTTCATAACTCGTTTGTCGTTGATCTCCCACCCTATTCCATCATTTAAGCCCTCAATGGCACTGGTTTATCCAATAAGCTCTTGACATGTCACAAAAAATAATTAGGTGTGGAACTCCAGCGGCATCTGTAGTGAAGTCATTCTTAGGTTGTGTTTGTGTTGTAAAATGTTGGGTATGAGAATATGTGTTGGCATTGGGTTTAGTGAAAATGTGAAGAGAGAGGTAATTTTTTATATTTTTTATGGGAGAGAGAGAGATTATATTGAAGTATTTTATTAAGAGAGAGATAAAATGTTGGGGATAATTGAGAGTGCAAACGCAGCCTTAGGATTGGAACTCCAGTAGAGACTCCAACCTAGTCACCTCTTCTCTTCCCGATTTTTTTAACTAAAAGAGGGCACAAGAACCTCATGGAAGTTCTCCAAAGAAGCTCCCAGACTTTCTTTGGACTGTCAAGCTATGGTTGACGCGAAGGGAAGCTTAAAGCCTAGAGAGATCCGTACAAACGCTGAGTTTTTTGTGCACAATGTATACAACAGTGGACATGCGCCAGCGCACATTTTGACTGCAGTGTTAGGATTCTGTGTAATTTTTGTCGAAGTATCTATCCTGTGGAAAAGCAATGGACACTCTTTGTCCTACATGAAACAGACAAGGTTTCTTCGCCCTAGACAGGTTATGGTCTGTAATTAACATTTGGGTGCTGGTTTGAAACTTACAAGTAGGCATATTTTGACTTAGACCGCAAGAGTTCACTCAACTCGGTTCTCCAGGCCATCCACCATGCGCACCCCCGACTATGGCTCCTCCTCACCATCTTCTCTATCCAGATCATCCTCCTTTTTACCCTCCGCTCCCTCCCTTACACCCTCTCCCTTCCCCACCACAAGAGATCGAACAAATTTTATAGAAAAGGCCAATTTACAGAAGACATGGCTAAATAAACCACCACCGTCGGTAACAATTTCGTAAGCATTCTCAAATCTATATATGTTCTCCCTTGTTTTAGTCTGAGTATTGGGACTAGAACCGTTAAGTTGGATTCCTCCGATGTTTAACTGATTATGGTAAGTCGGGTTTAAGCACAAATTAAATAACCTGAAACCCAAATTCGGAGTAAAATTAAAGGGGAACATCATTTTACGCCCCATATCTATGATCAGAAAAAATGAATCAGCCCCTCAAGTTCTAATATGTTTCATTTATTACTCCCTTATAATCCCAATCCTTTGCCCGCTTCAACACTATCGCAATCCCGTGCAGGGTGGAATAATCGTTGGGCCCTAGCTTGTATGTGACCAAATTGGCCTTCCCAACCACCATCACGTTCCTAAACTTCTTAATCTAGTATTAACAAAAGATCATGTTGGGATGTACATCAATTGCTATATATATATATATATATATATATATATATATATATAGCTTTTCTGACGATTTTCCACTCCTAGCCTAGCAAAAATGTAGATATGGAGTTCCCTCAGCAATTATTTTTGTAGCTCTAGTACAGAACTCATCCACATGGCGGTCACTCCAAAACGTGCAGCCCTTGTCCTGAGAAAGAACAAAAAAGAAAAGAAAAGAAAAGCACATTCTGATATGTTTGATTATATCGTGGATAATGCTTGCTGCCATCGTTTTATTTATTTATTTTCAATGTGTTACGATGGAGGGCAGAAAAGAAAAAAGAAAAAGTACGATATATAGTTGTTTCAGCTGATAAATATTTGCCGCCCTGCTTCTTTTTCCGGTTTTGGATTCAGGCCTGTCAGGACATCATTTTAGACTTTATATTAGACTTTCTTAATAAGTTTCATGCACAAGTTTCCCCTGCTCAAACAAGTATCAGGAACATTATATTAGACTTTCTTAATAAGTCGGAAAAACTTCAAACTATGAAAAAATCCATGGCTGTTGCAAGGACGCTAAGAAGTTCTTTCATTGATTTTATAACAAGACGAACTTTAATGAATTTTGATAATTCTGTTTAAAATGTGACATTTTTTTTATAATTTAGACATATTTTTGACATCTTGATATAAGTTTTACAGTCTAAGACTAAGAGTGAATATTTTGAAGCCTCAATGGCAGTCTGAATCATTTCTTCTTCTATTTCATCGCTATAGTCTGGCAAACTATCAAATTCGGGAAGTATATGAAGGTCAATAAAAAAACAAAAAACAAAAAAGGCATTGAAAAGGACACCTTGGAATATCAATCCCCCACGATTCTTCTTGTTAACGAGCCACGAATGACGAAACTGTAGTAATTGAGACAAAGATTTGAGATCTCTACCAGCATCCCCATCAAATCTTGGAGGATGTTGACTATTGAATTGGTCAAAGCTAAAACCTTCGGCAGTTTGCATTTTCTTGATGTCTTGCAACATGATCTTCATCGTTGATTTTGACAAGTCCGTCAGTTTCTCGTACCAAACTCCCAAGTCTCCTCTTCGAAAGAGCCATCTCGCTTTGGGATTGCCGTGCTCCTTAATTAAGTCTTCGTAATTGTGAACCCTATAACTTAAAACGCTCGGCGGTTAAGAAAAAAGAAAAAAGAAAATTTGAGTCATTAATATATTGTAATATATTAATGCAGTATGATGAATTCATTAATACAGTCTCGTTATTCTAAAATCATTAATTTTTATGATTTGTACTATAATTATTGACATTATAATTATTTTATAAATTTAATTTTGTCATATGATGCCATTAATTAATTAAATATTTTTTGTGCAGGGTGATAAAATTAATTATTTTCTAGACTTGCAGTCGTCGCGGTGTCAATCCCATCAGTCCCAATGCATTTTTCATTTATTTTATGTTCTTACCCAATTTATTAGCAGCAAAACTAATGTCGTCGCTAAATATACCTCTTCAGCGACAAAATTATTTGGTTTGTCACTAAAGAGTTTAAAAACATTGTTTTTAGTGATAGTGTGGTTGCCCGGCTCATGGGGCTTGAACCGTTGCTGAATTCTGATTTTAAATAGAACTTACAGTCTCTCTGTCTCGCTCTCTCTGCTGATTGCCGAGCTCTATCCTCCGTCCCCGTTGCTTCTCTCTCTATTTGTTTCTCTCTCTATCTCTATGTCTCTTTCTCTCTCTCTAGTCTTTGTTGATCTCTCCATCTCTCGACTTTATATCTCTCCCTATTTTAATTTTTAACAAATCTGTTGTTCTAGGCATTTAAGTTCTAGCAGAAACTCTCCTTATATTGCACTTTGCCCTCATTTACTAAAAAAATTGTAAATGCTCATTCCACGCATGGGATTAACATTAAAGCTCTATGTATTATCTAAAATTGTTGAACCTGTTATATTGCATTCATTTGTGAACTTGTTATTAGATTATAGTGTAAAGCTCTATGCATCAATATTAGATTCTTAGTCATTCAACTAACTGTTATATTGAATTCATTTGAAAAATAAAGATGAATGAGAAGAGCTTTAATGTTATGCATCAATATTGTTGTGAACCTGTAATATTATGCATCAATATTGCATTCATTTGAACCCGTTGTGAACTTGTTATATGGCATGAACCTGTTTTATTTAATGGGATATTTGTGAATCTGTTATATTTAATGTTATGCATCTATATTTTTCGGTTATTATTTCCATTGTGTCTTGATCACTTTTATTATTAAGCTCATAATATTCCTTTAGCTCTTTAGGAATTGTGATGGTGTTTAGGTTACTACTTACTAGGCGACGTTGTGAATATGTGATTATATATTTTGCGAATTACATGTTGTTTTGAGATTTATTGAATATGAATTTTGTGAATTGCATGTTTTTAGATTTATTTTTACACTTGTTTGTGAATTTATGTTATAGGATTTCGTTGTGAATCTAGATTTTATGTTAAGAGTTTTTTTATTGTTGTTTTCGATTTAAAATAGGTTCCTAGGATATTGTTTTTTTTGTTTTCAAAATATCAACAATGAGTTGTCGGTTTTAAAATATTACGGGCTAAATAAAATGACCATCAAAACTAATATGATCATAATATGATATGGTTGTATTAGTTTGGAACATTAAAGGATGCCCAACATTTTACTCCAAAATTCAACTATAATCACTTGGTGTCTTGCTGAGTTGATATGGTGCAAGTGCAATGTAAATTCTTAATACTTATTGTATTCATTTATCTAATTGAGATCTTTGTAATGAATTCATAAATGTTCATCTAAAGTTCGGGTTGTATATTTTAATTTTATGATATATCAGATATATTAATTTGTATTTGTGAATTGTGATGAATAAATAACATCTTTATTTTGTTTGTAAAAAATGCTTAAATGGTGGCTCAAAACATTATCGAAATTCTATTTCCTCTAAGAGTCGGAAGCGGAAATGGAATCCATTTTGGTCATCCTCTAGTTAGCGGATCGAATATTTGAATTTTAAATCTCGCCTTCAACATGTTAGCTATTCACCCCTAATTGCAATACGGATTCTATCATCGAGAGCAACAACAACTTCAATTTCCATCCGAGGCAAACTCAGAAAGGGAATTCGCATAGTAACATTTCGAGCAACGTGATTCAGGACATTGTACCTATTGAAACTCATAGTTTCGCTGATATACAAGTTCGAAGGAATATGATGTGCCAAATATGAGAAGTGGGACGGCGAGAGCAGCTATCTACAGAGGACTGGGACAAAGGAAAAGCTTTTTTGATTCCACTGACTTCTTTCCCGAGCTGAAACAGAGCATCACGATCTACCGAGAGATTGAGAAGAGGTTGAAGATGAGAGGCATCGAAGAACTGTCTCAAGAGTTGGAGACTTTGAAGCATATCCTCAAAGCTCTGCAACTGAAAGGTACTCTTTTGCATTCTAAAAATGCTTGCCAACCAAATGAATCAGAGAAAAGTGAACGTGAACGTGATTCATTTGGAGAACAGCCAAGAAAAAAAAAAGATTGACATGGACAAAGAGAGTGCGTCCATTCCCAGCCTCAACATCTACAGGATTGAAAGTGGCCGGGTATGGAGCTTGAGAAGTGTGAACCAGAGAAGGTTTTGAGAAAAAAAGTTTTGGGAAAAAAATAGGTCACGCTAGATTATTTTTTTGTGACGTGTCAAGGGCTTACGTGGCAAAGCCAATTTGGATAAACAAGTGACATTGATGGCTTACGTGGAGTAAGTTCCTACGATAGAGTTAACGGAATGGGGTGGGAGGATTATTAACAAACGAGTTATGAAACATGGGACTAATTTTATAATTTTAGTATTGCAAAGACCAAATTGATTTTCTCATATATGACATCGACATATTTAACATTTGTCTGGGTTTTCTTCATGACTCTAATTTCTTAATGTCTTGCACATTTGATCTATTGCGAAACTTCAAACAAAGAGTAAGATAAGAGCATATCATACGCAGCCACGTGATTCTTTCTTTGCCAATAGCAAGCACGTTACTAAGTTAGGTAATAGCAAATCATACGCATATAGTACCTACTGTGCAGCTAGTGCTGCTTTTTTCTATGTTAATTTCCTATGGTCCGTTTGCTACAAAAAAAAATTCACAAAATTTTACACTTTCTCACAATAAAATATTACAATATAATCTCTCTCTAATTAAATTATAACTTTTCACTACAAAAATATAAAAAATTATCTCACACTTTACTTATTCAGTAAAACAATACTAAACATTTTAACAACACAAACCCAACTTAAATAACACAAGTTTCAAGTTATTCTGGTGACTTTTGTCGTACGCGTGCTCTTTATCTATTAGGTAATCATTGTACTTTAGTCCCACCACCGGTACGCAAAATACAATTAGCCAAAGTGATGGATATACATGGGTGAAAAAAGGTGTGGATCATGCAAACAGAAAGAACTGGACAGTTTTGTTTTCCCAAAATTTTGGAGTCTACAATTTTTAATAAAATAAACATATTTTAAAATTTTCAATTTATACACGTACACTTTACAATTTTCACAAACTCTAATAAATTTTAACATTAAAAAGATTTTCAAAATTTTAAGAATATTCTCTAAAATTTCAATAAACAAACCTACCCAATATGTTTTCGATAAATATAAATTGGTGGCGATAATTGCCATGACAATTACAATAAAATCACAGAAAATCATATTTAATTTGCAGCGTTGCTAGCAAACTTATTTGCAAATATACCACCCTCGAGAGACAAATACTCGCCCTCGCTAGCTAGCTAGCTAGTCGAGTATCTTTAATACTTTATGTAGAACATCCTTGATACAACTGCGCTCTTTATTTCACTCCACTCCACATGAACAAATTATAAAAAGGAATTGAGGGTAGTGCATGAGAGGCTAAGTAAGGGTGAATACATCTCAGCCCAACGAACACAACAACGAAGAAGAACACGACGAATGAAGAAGACTACATGACAGCTTCAGTAATGACGTTGGTGCTGGCCTGGAGGATAGGAGGAGGAAAGCCCTGGCGCATCTGGTCCATATGAAGGGCCTCCTCCAGCAGACCCGTGCAGACCAATACCACTAGCACCCACGACTTCATGAACCTGGATATCATCCTCTACCGAAAGTGACGCTGTTTGTTCGCCATATGGACCGGTTGTGATCGTTTCGCGAACTTCTTCGTGTTCCTCAACACAAGCGGCTGCAGGAACCATTACTGGCTTCTTCTTCTTCTTCGCAAAGCAGAAGAGGCCAGCCAAGAGGAACGCAAGGAAGAAAACGCCGCCTACGGAGACGCAGGCGGCTATAATTGTTGTGCGATGGCTTCCGGACGGAGGTGACGTATTTCCTGATGATGGTGGGAGAGCCCTAAAGGGAGGAGGAGGGGCCCCATAAAATGGCGGCGTCTCACTAGGAATGGTTGGTGGAGATAGATGCTGAGGAGGTGGTGGAACAGCACTTGGTTTTGGTGGTGGAAACCTATGTGGCCTCGGAGGAACATAACCATGTGAGGGAGTTGGTCTCGTTGGGCCGGGAGATACAGGCCGTCTAGGTGGCGGTGCCTTAGATGGGGTTGGACCATTATACGGGGTCGGTGGTTGGGCACCATGCGGCGGTGGTGCTTTTGGGTGTGGTCGTGGACGTGGTGGAGAACCTGGACTGATAGTAGGGGTTGGAGGGGACACAGTATGAGGTGGCGGTGCTTTACTGGGAGTCGGAGGATGGGTGGCCCACGGAGATGGTGGAGGAGGGGGTTGGTAGTGATGGTGGTGGTGCGGTGGTGGTGGTGAATGCACGTGATGGTTTGGACGGGGACCTGAAGGCGGCGTGATAGGGTTACATGGGACAGCTGGTGGTGGTGGGGGAGGCGTGGATGGTGGCGGTGCTTTATTGGGAGTTGGAGGAGGGGTGGTCCATGGAGATGGTGGAGGGGGTGGTGACTGCGGAAAGCCATGGTGATAGTCTGGTGGTGGAGGCCGTGGCTTTGGATGGGCACGGTGGTGGTGGTGGTGGTGGTGTGCTGGGTGTGATGGTGGTGGTGGATGGACATCATGATGGTTTGGAGGCGGCGTGATAGGGTTACACGGGACAGCTGATGGTGGTGGCGGGGGAGGCGTGGATGGTGGTGGTGGAGAATAGTATGGGTAACTCATCTTTCTGAAGAGATTTTGAAGAGTCGCGCGACCTTACGTACAAGAAGATGGACGAATTATGGCTGTATCTCCGTTCTCTATTTATTTGTAATAGTTGGGTCTCACGGTACTCCATGGTTTCTCCAGTCAATTTAAGCCACCACGGGCTTGCTCTTATCTGAAGTGTTACGTCGATTTTGTCGTTATTGCATTAATATAAATGAAAAGAAGATTAATGTTCCAATTAGTTAATTATTTTGGTCGGTGTGTACGCCATCCCACCTAAACCACTCATGCATGTGTGCATGATAGTAATGAGTAAAAGTTCCCATATTGCAAGCTCATCAGTGGTCAGAACCTCGTTGTGTATCAGTCTCGATAAATTTTTTAATTGGTTCAAATAATTATACCAACTCGGCATAAAATATAACTCAACTAGCTTCCATGCATGATCATGATGATCAGCTGTTCGCTATCATAGTTTCATCAAGGAGAAAAGAGTATGCTGAACAGTCTGTCATTCTCTGAATTATAATCGTACTCTCTTTAATCTTCCCTATGACGTTCTACATTACAGGTTGTCTTTTC